>OX465595.1:383248269-385748269 GCA_950022295.1 Bromus sterilis | reverse complement strand
GATCCACTACTTCCGCTGCCCAACTGGAGCAAGGGGCGGAGGTCGTCACTGATCTGTACGTGTGACCGACTACGGAGACGCTGCCCGTTCGTGGCGTCAAGTCTTCATCATGACCTTGAGGTCGGCGAGTGTTCGACTACATCACCCACGAGAATAGTTCTCGTTAAAGCTTTTGGTCTTCGAGGGTGAGTCCTTCTCAAACCGTTACAAGTGATCTTCTAGATGTGATCTTGGCTGTTACAACCGTAGGAAAATTTTTGTTTTCTATGCAACGAACCCTTCAGTGGTTTCAGAGCCAGGTTTATGCGTAGATGCTTTGTACGGTTAGAACACATAGAGATGTGGGCGTTGATCCTCTAGTTGTTACCCTCTTTTGTGCACTTGTTCATATTGCGGCAATGTTGGATTGAAGCGGCCCTAAGCGCAGATTGCGTGTCACGCTTGACATACGGCTTGTACCGTATAAAGTGGCTTTGGGGGTGTCTGTTTCTCTAACATTAGTGATATGGCATTTGCAACGGAGGGCCCTGTAAAGGGATGAAAAGAAACAACTAGCGAATCAACGTTGTGGTTCTTGTCCGTAGGTAAGATCGGTTCTTTCCTAGGAAGCCCAAAACCACGTAAAATTTGCAAAGATAATTTAGAAGCGTCTAACTTGTTTTTGCAGGGCATGTGATGTGATATGGTCATTGTTACAAAATTGTTGTATGAAATGAGATTTATTGTAAACAACCGGCAGGAGCCATATGGTTGTGTTTTTCCTTTTTTAAGGCCTGCGTGCTGTAGATATATCCATGAGATATATTGTAATGGAGAAGGACGACCATGGTGGTGGCGCCATGGACCTTGGTGCCGCGCCGGTGGCATGATGGAGATCATACCAAGACGCACAAAGATGGAGATCTATTGCGAGAAGGACCATATCATATCACATTATCCATGCATGTGATGTTTATCCTTTTATGCATCTTATTTTGCTTAGTTACGATCATGATCGCTGCGGTAGCATTATAAGATGATCCCTCTCACTTAATATCAAGATAATTATATGTTCTTCCTTAGTATGCACCGTTAAGAAAGTTCGTCGTTTCGAGACACCACGTGATGATCGGGTGTGATAGACTCTACGTTCGCATACAACGGGTGTTTTCAAGCCTAGCATGTACAGACATGGCCTTGAAACACATGCAAATACTAAGGTTCTACTTGGCGAGCCTAGCATGTACAGACATGGCCTCGGAACATGGACCGAAAGGTTAAGCACGAGTCATATGGATGATATGATGAACCATATTGAGATGCTCGCCATTGCAGCTACACTGCCTCACGTGATGATCGGTCGTGGTGTAGTGAATTTGGTTCGTGTAATCACCAAAGACGACTCGAGGGATGTTGTTTTTGAGTGGGAGTTAGATGAACTCATTTTATCATGAACTAAATCAAAGTGAATTTGCATAGTTCGTTGTAGTCATTGGCATTTGTTTACTACCTTTGCGCTTAGCTATAATTGAGATAATAGAACTATAGAATTCTGGATATTTAACTTTACGGACTGGTACCGTATTGTTTGAGTGTCAATCTAAAGTTTAAAGTCTTATTGCAAACTTTAGCAAACCTTGCTTACTCCATGAAGTTTAATAATGTGTATTAAATCGAGAGTAACAATTCCAGTGTTAGTGTCTAAGTATCACACTTGCCTCCATGATCCTTGATATTCAAATGTTGTTTGTTATTATCAAGGTTATCTAGGAGCTGAAAGGATTGTTTCGGAAACTATCATGTGTGAAAGATATAGTGATATCTGAAACAATGTTTAGTTGCAATGTGATAGAGTAAAATTTAGTGAGAAACATGTTCTCATATTGTATGAGAATTTGTGAAGGTTGGAGACACTATGTGTCCTAATCTCTCAAAAAGGTTTTGGGAACTAATACTGTACTCACAGTTTGTCCCTATGAGCTATGGTAGTTTTGTCATGAAAGTTGTCATGATAGGATGAATGGAAGATGTAGGTAAAATATTTACTACACTATAAGATTACTAAAGAATGGAATTTGGAAGAACACCAAACATTTGATGACGGTGATCTACATCAAAGTGAGAATCAAAGGGTGTTAGTATTTGACTAACACACTTTGGATTATGTGTCATATGAATGGTGCCACAAGTGATGTTGATAAATTCTTCTAAAAAGGAAAGGAATTGCTGAAAGAGGATCTAAAAAATATTTTGGCGAAAAAGAAAAAAGGAAAAGACTAGTAATGTCCAGCTCGGGTATATAGATGATATACATGTTATGGGTATATTCATTGCTTGTTAAACAGCGTGATTCTTGAGTATTGGATACTGATTGGTTGGTATGAAGTGTCATACGGAACAACGCAATACAAGAGTTGCAATGGCCTGAGTAACTAGCAAATGAATATGGGATGATTCTCATCAAGAACAAAATAAAGTGTTATTGTGTTTATCGTTGGAATTAAACCTAGCCTTCAAGATTTATTTGAATAATTTTTATTCTGTTCTGGTGTTATACGAACAATAGTTGTTCAAATTATCACCATATTCATAGAAGATGGATGAACTCTATAAATCTTGTTGGAGAAATCACATCCATAATAACTGATGCTAAACATGTCGCAAGACAAATGATTATAAGATCACTTATGAGTGACACCACCGTTTGAATCATATTGGAAAGAAACACATGAAGAAACTCCATGGTGATGGAATTTTGGAGTTTTTTGATTTTGAATCAATTGACGGTTGTGAGAAATTTCTAGAGATGATTGAAACACCGTTTAAATCATATTGGAAAGATAACATGAAGAAACTCCATGTTGGTGGAATTTTGGAGTCTTTTGATTTTGAATCAATTGACGCTTGTACGAATTTCCTAGAAATGATTGAAACTCCGTTCATAGGCAAAGAAGAACGGACGACTAACTTATTGGACATTATACATGTTGATGTGTATAGTTCATTATGTGTAGCCATGTGTGGTGGGTCTTATAACTTCATATACTTTAACCAAGGATTTGAGTGGATATATGTGTATATTTACTTGATAAGGAAGAAGTATGAAATGTTTGAAAATGTTCAAATAAATTTCAAGATGAAGTGAAAATCATTGTAACGAGAAAATAAGAGTTTATGATTGGATCATAAAAGAAGATTTTTGAGTTAAAAGTTTAGCAAATGCCTGAGAGTTTAGGAATCGTTCCAAAACTTGCATTTCCCGAAACACCATAGGAGTATGGAGTGTTCGAGAGATGTAATCAAACCTTGTTTGACATGGTAAGGATCAAAGGTGTTATTTATAAAATTGCCATTATATTTTAAGGATTAAGCTTTAGAGACTACCGCTTTTCACTGAAAAGAGCGCCATCGAGATCCGTTGAAATGACACCATATGAGTTGTGGAATGGGATAAAACCCAATTTGTCTTTTCTTAAATTTTGGTATGCAAGGCATATGTAAAATGTTTACAACCAAAGTCGGATAAAGTACGTCTTTGTAGGTTATCCCAATGTAACCGTTGGTTATTCCTCCATAAAGACAAAAGTGTTTTGTGGCTAAGTGCATCAAGTTTCTTGAGAAGGAATTTTTTGCGAAAAGTTAAGTGGGAGGACAGTAGTACTTCGATTAGGTTGTTGAACCTAAGCTTTATGTGCTAAGTGGCGCAGCGCCGGAAAGTGTCCCGGAAGCGGCCGCAATGCTCTTGGCTCCCGTGTCCCAAAGGTTGTGGTCACGGCGATCTAAGTTCCTATTGAACTGCGTAGTTCGGGTAATCGATCAAATAGAAAGATTTGAGATTGAATCATTGTTATTTGATAATAATGGACCGACTACATGCAAAGAAGCAATGATGGGCCCTGACTCCGTCAAAATGGCTAGAAGCTATAAAATCCGTGATAGTTCCATACACGAGAAACCAAGTTTCTGAACTTGGAAGACCCTCTAGATACCGTGTTTGGATCTATAAAGAAACAGACGTGGATGTTCTCACATCTATGAAATATTCGACATATCGTTAAAATGGTTTACGATTATGTTCAAAGAGTTGGCTATGACAAGATTTGATCTTTCATAACGATATTTAGTCTGGACGGATTATTGTAGCAACCACTACATATGCTAGTTTTGGTATATGGTAGTTGAACAAACGGAACAACGTTCTTCTAATAGAATGGTTACCTAGGACGTGTACAGGACACGGTCCAAAGGGTTCTGTTAATTCAAAGGATGCTAAAATAGCATGCAAATTTCAATGGTTGAAATAAGCATTCGCGGAGTTGGAATCTTCATCATGATGAAATTGTTAAAACGTTTAGTTTCATCAGAGACGGTGAAGATGCTTGCTTTTGCAAGAAATTAAGTGGGAGCGCTGAGACATATTTCTAATACATTATGTAGAAGACATATTGTTGATTGGAAATGATGTATCTTTTATTGACACGGGTGAAGTTTCATTGAAAATTTGATTTTAATGGAAGATTTGGGCAAAAGCAGTATATTGGGCTAATATGGTCTATATAGATAGATTGAGGTGCTAATATGGTTGGGCCGAAGTACATATATGAAATATTGAATAAGTTCAATATGGAAACGACGAGAAAGGTTCTTGCCGCATGGAAAAGGTTGAAGCGAGATTCAAGTGTTTTGACACTTAGTGAGTAAAACCACATGAATGATTTGATCAATCATGTACACCATGATATGTACAATTCCAGAATGTCCTATGCTCTAAATGTTATGAGCATATACCAGAATGATTCATAAGATGATCATTGGACAATAGTAAAGATATCCTTACGTGCTTTGGAAGGACTAAGAATATATATTATGTATGTTGGACAATAGTTCATTGTAAAGTGTTACATTGATACTAGTTTTGTCGCAAGATACAATCTAAATTTATCTCAATTTTGGCGGTATGTTAAGGTGGCAAAATGTAATGGAAGAAAGTTCCATGATATATTTGGAATAGTTCCAAATGGATTTGGATGAGTTCCAAAGTTAAGACATTATAACGAATACTACAACGAAAGGCTAAGTATATGACTGCTCTAGCAGCAGCAAAGGAGGGAATTTGTGTCAAGAAGTTTGTTTGACAAACTAGGTGTAGTTCCAAGCGAGCTAATACTATGAAGATCTATTGTACGACAATAGATTCAACATGTTTTGAGCTCAAGGGACTAAGGTCTCACCGGAGGACCAAAATTTATGCAATGCCATCTCATTGGTGAATGAGTGATGCGTAGAGACGCAAAGAAATGCAAATACACACGGACCTGAAGTGTCAGATCTGGATATTAGGTTTACCACTAGCAATGCGTCTGGATAACACCTGAATGCCATAGGTGTTGGATGCGCAAGTACCAAACTAGATTATTGACTCTAGTGCAAGTGGGAGACTGAAGGGAATATGCCCGAGAGGCAATAATAAAGTGGTTATTATCTTATTCCATGTTTATGATAAATGTTTATTTTCATGCTATAATTGTGTTAACCGGAAACGTTAATACATGTGTGTTTAATAAACAAAGAAAAGGTTCCTAGTAATGTCTCTCTTTATACTAGCTTGTTGATTAACGGATGATCAAGGTTTCCTGATCATTGACATTGGATGTCGTTAATAACAAGGTCATATCATTGGAGAATGATGTGATGAACATACACCCACAGTAGTTATAGCAATACGATCATGTCATCAAAGTTTCTATTGCTGTATCAAACTTTCACGAAGTAACCCTAATCCTTAGACCATGAGATCACGTCAATCACTGACACCGGAAGAGTACTTTGATTCCATCAAACGTCACATCGTAACAGGGTGATTATAAAGGTGTCGTTGGGTACTTGGAAAGTGTTAGTTGAGGCTCGTGGATCAAGAGTGGGATTTGTCCATCCAGATGACGGAGAGATATACTCTGGGCCCTCTCGGTGATATCACATTGACATCGCTTGCAAGCACGTGACTGGCTCACGAGGATGTTATATCACGGAACGAGTAAAGAGTACTTGTCGGTAACGAGATCGAACTAGGTATGGAAGATACCAAATGATCGGATCTCGGACAAGTAAAATATCGCGAGACAAAAGGAATTGGTTACGGAGTAATGGTTCACACGATCACTAGTTCATCGTTGAGTAAGTGGGAGTCATCATGGATCTCCAGATGCCTCTGATGATTATTGATCGGAGAAGAGTCTCTGTCATGTCCATTTTATTCACGAACCGTAGGGTGACACACTTAAGGATTCGTTGACGCGTTTGAGTGGATACGGAACGCCGGAGAATATACTGGACAGCACATGGACAGTTTTGATAAAACTGCTGGAATAGTTTCGGTATATCAAAATAGTGCAAGGGGATAATTGTTAATGTGTTCATTGAATGAAGTGTTCATCAATGAAGTACTCATTAAATGAAGTGTTCATTAATTTGAGTGACATTAAACAAGATAATTAAAAGTGTTTTAATGTGATAAACTCTTGGAATTTTGAGTGGAGAATTATGGAAGTTATGGGAATAATGTGTGACCCTTTGTTTTTGTGAGTGGAGAGTCCACCCACATGATGAGGGGAGAGGTGGGGGCACCTCTTGGGGCGTGCTACCCCTTGGGGGTTGCCTCCCCCTCCTATATATAGATGGGTGGAGACCCCTCTACACACTAATTCCTCCATCTCTCATATGCCCTTTGGTTGGCATCTTCCTCCCCTTGCTAGCTGATCCAGTTTCACGAGTACGGTGCTTAGGCGAAGCCCTGCTCAAGATCTTCTCTACCACCACCACCACTATGTTGTAGTGCTGCTGGAGTTCCCGAGGATCCACTACTTCCGCTGCCCAACTGGAGCAAGGGGCGGAGGTCGTCACTGATCTTACGTGTGACCGACTACGGAGACGCTGCCCGTTCGTGGCGTCAAGTCTTCATCATGACCTTGAGGTCGGCGAGTGTTCGACTACATCACCCACGGGAATAGTTCTCGTTAAAGCTTTTGGTCTTCGAGGGTGAGTCCTTCTCAAACCGTTACAAGTGATCTTCTAGATGTGATCTTGGCTGTTACAACCGTAGGAAATTTTTTGTTTTCTATGCAACGAACCCTTCATCAAAACCAATACATATCTTCAAACATGCAAATACAAGCAGCAGTTTTTCTCTAATTAAAACCATACATGATTCTCCTGCCATATTCTCTAATGAAATACGTAACAACTGCCAAAAGGGGGAGAGGCGAGAGAAGTCGTCAGTGACCTTGGCAACAAGGGAGAGAGGGATTGATGATGGGAAACCCGCAGCAGCTTCTCCTTCGCCCGCTGACGGGGATCAACCCCGACAAATCCTAGGGTTAGGTATCCTAGGTTTCGTGTAGGAGGAAAGACAGCGACGTGGCCTGCGCGTTGGTAGGATTCGGAGGTGACAAGCGACACATGGGGCACGATTTACCCAGCTTCAGGCTCCCGGAGGGAAAAACCCTACATGCTGCTTGTCTGATCTTGTATTGATGATGATGTACAAAGGTGCCGTGAGGGATTTGGTGGAGAGAGATCTGTCTAGTCCTATGCGTGGGGGTTGAGAGGAGTTGTGAGATTGTCTAGAGAGGTGCCCCTGCCTCGCTTTATATAGATAGCCAGGTAGGGTTTACAAGAGTCCTAATCAATCTACAAGTAAGAGTCATTGTCTTGCGCCTCAAGTCTTCGGCTTCACGTCTTATTCTATCATGTCGGTGTCCACGAGTGGGCCCCTGGTGGGCCACAAGCCATGACACGCACCAGGTACCCTCACGTAGAGGAGTCGTGGGGTATCCCCTCGTCAGTAGCCCCCGAGTGCCTCGGGGACTCGAAGAGTCGCGCAGGGACTCGAATCTGCAGTAGCCGCCGTAGTGCGTGTCGATTATTTGCTGATGAACAGTTGAAGATGTCGTGAGTACTCTCCCGATGGGAGTATTTGGATGAAGCATCGAAATTGTAGTCCGGTTCGTCTTCTTGTATGATGTCCGAGCGGCGGTCGTCGGGTGCGCGTCAGCGCTCCCCATGGGAGTAGCCCCCGAGGCTATGTGCGACTCATAGAGTCGGGCATAGGCTCAAGTTGTTTTTAAGCTAACCCCGTCGTTCTTGTCATCTGCGCGAGTAGTGCTCGTTGGGTGCGCGTCAGCGCTCCCGATGGGAGTAGCCCCCGAGTCTATGTTCGACTGCTTGCAGTCGAGCATAGACTCAAGACTTCTTCGTCGTCAAGTAATTGTCATCCGAGGAAGTGCTCGACTCGGGTCTTGCGTCGTAGGCGTGAGTTGTTGTAGGGATCGATCGTGGACGAGGAGGTTGGTGTCGCCGTGTCACGAGGGCGTCCAGCCCCCGAGCATCTACTGAGGAGGAAAAAAAAGGTGCAACTGTATTAAGATGTACTTGCGCGATATACAAAACAATTGGAAGGTGCTTGATTTTCAGATGTTGCATTTTTGTCGAGTGGAAAATGTAGCATCATATAAAGTTCATGCGTGTCTTTTCATGAGTAGGCCCTCCAGCAGCATACCCTTGCCGGGTAACAGGGACGCTATGCCAGACTTGTTGAACCCGGAGACAAGAGCGGACTTTTGGTACTCAGCCTCACTATAAACGCGAATAAACATATATAAAACTGAGCATGATCCAAAGAATGATTTTGTAGCCTTCATATGTTTGTGTGCGACTGCGTAGTCGTCTTTGACGACTGATCGAGAATGTGTAAAGGTTTTGGAATCATAGCACAAGAATGTAAAGAAAACTTAGTTGTAGGATCGACGCGGCGGAGGATGTCGAAGATGAGTAGTCGAGTAGTCGACGATGAGCAGTCGACGAGGCGAGAACGGAGTCGATGTGACGGCGAATGCGACGTTCAGCTCCCGAGTCCGCGAGCCCCCGAGCATCGAGTGCGCGTCGTGATTCGTCAGTGGTTGATGTAAAGGACGGAGTCGATGTGGCGCGCGGAGTCGATGCCTCGCCCGTAGACGTGCGCAGCCTGATTCCGCAATCTGTTGCGGCGACGGTTTTCGACTGCGTTTTTTTCTTCTTCTTCGATTTGGATCTTCGTAGTGAATCACTGTCGATGTAGTCGCCGAGTCGTCGAGTTGTCGATTGCTCGTCGCGTGCTGTTGTTGTAGCGGCTCGAGTCGATGTAGAAACATTGGTGAGTCATGCATGGCATGTCGAGTTCGAGTAGAAGCCTTGTGGCTCAACATTGAACCCGGATTCGCGATTGGAAATTCGCGATCTTGCGTAGATCCAAAAATGCGTTGCAGTGTGAGAGCCACTGACGGAGATCTAACCGTTGGAATTTTCTGAAATTTTTTGTGCTGATGGAGGATTGAATTCCGCAAATTTTCACCGGAGGTATCTTCGAGTTGATGTCCGAGCTAATGTGTGGAATTTGTTTGCTGGAGTCGCGCGGAGTTCCGTCAGATTCCGAGTGTGCTTCAGTGCGGGAATCGCCGACGGAGATCCAGCCGTTGGAATGTGCTGAAATTTTTACAGATTTTCGAAAATTGGATTTCTCATCTTTCCACCGAAGGGATCGTCGAGATGAGCTCAGAGTCGCCGCCGCGAGTGCCCGCAACACAGACATTTTTTCTGTCCTATAGGTTGTGTGTGAGCGCTTTTGTTGATGTCGATCTTTGAGGGGCGCGCTCGAAAATTTTCTTGTTTTCTCTGTGAGCTTGATGTAGATCTTGATGTGGTTGTTGAAGAAGTCCGGATTGCGATGAACCCAATCTTGAATAAATCCTTCCGAAGTCGACAGATCGTCGATTGTCGATGTAGGTTTGAGCCGCCGATCCGTGATTCCAACGCGCATGTCTTTCCCATAGACGGCGCCAATTGACGGGGATCAACCCCAGCAAATCCTAGGGTTAGGTATCCTAGGTTTCGTGTAGGAGGAAAGACATCGACGTGGCCTGCGCGTTGATAGGATTCTGAGGTGACAAGCGACACATGGGGCACGATTTACCCAGCTTCAGGTTCCCGGAGGGGAAACCCTACATGCTGCTTGTCTGATCTTGTATTGATGATGGTGTACAAAGGTGCCGCGAGGGCTTTGGTGGTGAGATATTTGTCTAGTCCTATGCGTGGGGGTTGAGAGGAGTTGTGAGATTGTCTAGAGAGGTGCCCCTGCCTCGCTTTATATAGATAGCCAGGTAGGGTTTACAAGAGTCCTAATCAATCTACAAGTAAGAGTCATTGTCTTGCGCCTCAAGTCTTCGGCTTCACGTCTTATTCTATCATGTCGGTGTCCACGAGTGGGCCCCTGGTGGGCCACAAGCCATGACACGCACCAGATACCCTCACGTAGAGGAGTCGTGGGGGTATCCCCTCGTCACCCGCTTCACCAGATCAGATGGGAGCAAACTGCACACAACGCGCACGCATCAGGAGAGATACATGTACGGAGGTGAAGAAAACCATAAGAAGAGAAGGGGATGACGGGATTCATACCACCATTATCGAGGTTCTATACGCTCAGGTGATGTGGAGCATCATGCGGACTTGATCTACGCCAGCTCGGTCACCATGGTTGGAAAAGAGGAGGCCGCGGGCTAGGGTTTAGGGCGCGAGAGGGAAGGAGAAATTGACGCGCTCCATGGCTGTTGTGCGGTCGAAGATCCATGGCGGCGTCCCGAGAGAGATGGAGGTTGTGAAGCCGACCTACCTCGTGTTCCAGCTCGGCGACGACGCAGATCCGGAAGACCGGTTGTGGCCATGGAAGATCTGGCCACGGCCTCACCTTCACGGCTCGATCTGGTGCCTTGAGCGGAGGAGGCGGAGGAGAGGAGATGGCGAGAGGAGGAGAGGAGGTCGGCGGCGGCTTTGACGCACTCCATGGTCGTTGTGCGGTCGGATCTCCATGGCGGCAACCCGAGAGAGATGGGGACGACGCGGATCAGGAAGCCCAGCTACGGCCATGGATGATCTGGTCGCTGCCTCACCTTCACGGCTTGATCTGGGGCCTGGAGCGGCGCGCGGCGGGCGGCGGGGGAGAGGAGGTTGGGGTGGAGGAACGGCGAAAGTGTGAGGAAGTGCCAGGTGGGCTGGCTTATTTGGGCCTCCCAGGACCTGATTCTCTGTTTCATTTTCGTCGGGCGGGCGGGGAGCCGCCGAAAATATTTCGGAGATATAAGTGAGTGTTTCGCGCGAAACCAAATTTTTTGTTTTGACAAAATTAGCGGAAAAGGTTGGTTTGGGCGCGAGTAACCAAAACATTTTGGCGCGAAAGAGAATAATTTTTTTTGATACATCAGAGATTAATTTAGGTGTGAGACAATTTGATAAAGTAGATAGTACCCCGTGCTGCGGAAACTGTTAGTAAATAGTTTAATGTTTTATACAAAAACATATGGAATAGGCTATAATTTGATTACATTTTTAAAAAAATATTGTTTAAAAAGTTAAAAATCTAAGAAAAACTCATGGCAAATCCAAAAAAGAGTGTGATTTTTTTATTCTTAATTTATTACTTTGACAATATATTAGCGAGACGATATGAAACCAAAATAACATTGAGTAGACAGCGAAAACATCACCCTTAACTAAACCTAAAATAATGATAGTAACTGCATATATGTATTCATAAAAAATTGTCACATCCAAAAATTAAATGTGAGGTGACTCATAATTTGAGTTCTAATAAAAAAATTTGCTTATAAATCGTGAGGATGAGTGCAAAATGTTTTGTGAAAAGTTGCATGCACATTCGAATTTAATAGAAGCATGTGCATGAAGAGTTAGTGAAAAAAGTTTGTATAAATGAGTCTATTTGATGATGTGGATACTTTGCATGTCAAGAAAATAGGTTAATGGGGATGAACTATTTAGTTATTATAGATTATATGGAATGCATGTTTCACTTTTATTTTTATTTGAACTATAGGTCTAAGCTGGAGGGAGAGCCGAAATTGGAATATTTTCGCATAGGTGAGATCCAAAACATTAGCTATCTGTATGAAGATCCATGATTTCGAACCAAATGATCAATGTTACGGATACATCACTGTTTTATTTTGTTTACGAAAATAAGTACCTATTTAATTATAGATCCGCCAAAAGTTTATCAAAAATAAACACCTAACTACGAAAGTTCAATAGATGGGTCATATGGACCCATGTAACCATTGCTAAAATAGGTTACAACATTATTATAATCGTCGTAAATGTTTCGATGATCTAAATTGGTGGTGATTGATTAAAAATAATGTAGTAAGCTATGTGGATTAGTTTACGACGATTTCATCTTATGCGATTATGATGTTCTTGACTCACATCTTCGTAATTTTATAGGGATTTGACTCATCTCGAATGGTTTACGACCATCTCGTATGTAATCGTCATAGATCTATGACGAATTCATCCACGACCACTTAAAGAACGTCATGTATGAGCCTATTTTTTGTAGTGACGGCACCTTTCCCGTGCCTTCAAAAATGGATCAACCTTGCAATAAATGCGAAGAGAGAGAGACCGCGAAAGAAGGAATGTCGGGAGTTTCTCCTGAAACAACTCACGTGATATGCCCATCATCAGAGAGGGAGAGAGAGAGAGAGACCGCGAAAGAAAGAAAGAAAGAATCCTCACGCGATATGCCCATCTGGTCTGGAACCCTCCGCCGCTCCGTCGAGAGCCCTCCGTTATAAACTAGCACCAGTCTTCGCAAATAAGGAAGTAGAAAAGCATCAGTCAGCCCTTGGGACACTGATTTCTCTTATAGCTGGTGACCGATAATAAAACCCATCGAATCCGTTCTACGACAATTCTCACATGTTCTTCTTTCGGCGAAAACGGAAAAACAATGCACTGCATAAACAACTTTGCAGCTTTGCACGCAAATGCTACTCGGTCTGCTGCTGCTGCAGGCTCAAGTAGCTGGCCATGACCGTCTTCTCCGTGCCTCGCGTGCTGCTGCTGCTGCAGGCTCAAGTAGCTGGCCATGACCGTGTTCTCAGTGCCAGGGCAGGGCAGCAGGTACGACGGCCAGGGGGGCCGACCTAGGTAGACCTACTTGAGTATACATAGGCGTCTAAATAAAAAAGTTAAAGACATGTGTCCAGGGGCGACTGCCAAGGGGCCGCACGAACAGGGAAGAGCGACTCCGCGTCTTCTCCAAACTGTTGTAGTTCTGCACCTCCATACCGGTCGTTCGTGTCGCTAAATCGCCTTACATATATAGATCGCCCGATTGCTAGGGCCTAAGTCTAGGTCTAGGGCACGTTCGCAAGGAAGAAGAGAGTTAAGGTAGATGAATTACTCCTAGCCCTCAACTTTAATCTTCTGTATCTTTTGTACAGCAGTACTAGTATCTGGTTCAGAAAAAACAAGAAAGAGAAAACTGACAGATAAGTTTATTGGATCCTAAAAAGAGGGCTATGCATAAATTTGTTTTAAGAAATGATACTACTACTATAATCTTGATGAATTAGATTTCAAAATGGTGTCGAAAATAAACAATGAGGCCACTTGAAAAAAAATGCATAGAAAATAAATCCTAAACAATCCTGGAAATATAGCTGAACAGGAATCCTCTCCTTTTGATATCTATAACCCAAGAAAGCTCAGTCTTGGAAAGGTTAGTGATCAAAAGTGGTTGGATAATATTTCTGTCTTGCTATGCTCTGTGACTGTGAGTTCTATGATATTTGGTTCAAACCTAAAGTAAGAAACTGTTATTATATAGTATTATACACCCTGGAAAACTATCATTGTTATAGCTTTACAAAAATGTTTTTTTATCAATGTACGGAACACTTTTTTTCCTCCAATGTTGTCGTTGAGCCCATTCATTTGAGTTCACCCTAGGACCTCCGAAACTCCAGGACCAGTGTTGCCCCGTGCCTCGCCTCCCCCTCCCTCCCTTCCTAAATTAATAATTTGATATTTGAACTAGATTAAATTTTGTTAAGAAGCAAATATTGGCTTGGACATGGCTAAATAAATGGTTTTTAGAGCATCTCCAATGTCGATTGAATTAACAAAAACAATATTTGTATACGAACGCATCCGTGGAAACCGATACACCGCATGACCAAAACATTCTTCTGCCTTCGCGTTGCGGTGAGTACGTGTGGTTCTAGCGTGAGTCGCATGGGATGCCCTGGCAAGCCTATCACTTCCCCAGGCTCTCCCCCGCTAGATGAACAGCGGCGACGACGGCACAAACGATGACGTACGGGGAAGCCCCGCCCTGCCTACATGACCACCGTCCGTTTTTTTGGGGGGTGGGGGGGGTAGTAGTAGTTGATTGGATGAAGTATCATTCATTTTATGTAATATGATGACCGAAGTTGAATAAAATCTGCTTTGTGGTTGTGGGCTCCTATCCCTACCGGGCCCCTCAATCATCTCCACTCAGCCCCCCAGGATCCCCCCGACCACTTTTTAGGTTTGATTTTAGGTTCCGGGCCGAAAACCGCCGAAAATCTCCCACTCACCCCCAACACCCCCCCCCAATGCCAAAAATAGCGTCGGCAAACCAGGCGAAACCCGATGCGATGGGGGGGCTGCTCTCGAGGCACCGGTGGAAGCGACAACCAATTATGACCCCCTCATGTGTCATTTTTTTCTGGCCCGCGCCAAAAGTTTGTGAGATAACTTTTACTTGGGGTGGGCGTATGGCTGGAAACATGTTCTTCCCAACACATCAAAAATAGCACGGGCGACAAGTTTTGCCCCCCCCTCCTCCACGACACCAATTTTTTTACTGCAATGTGCTCTTGGGGGCTCCAACGAGTAGAGATGCTCTTACCAATTGACAACCTTAACTAACAGTCAGCTCCAGCTATATGACTTAACTGAGTGACAACACAGTACTCTACCACCAGCTTGTGGAAATAGTGACCTACCATCAGTGCCAACGGCGGCAGGCGGACACATTAGCACATGTTGCCAAGGCTTGTGGCAGCATGTCCCACTGTCACTGTTTTTTGTTCCGCGTAGTCATCGGGAGGGTGCCGCCAAAATGTAGTTGCAGCAGGTGCCACGTGCTGCATGTCGGGCGTGCGATCATCATAGGTTTTACTGCATTTCTCTTCTTCTATAAAATTATGGTACGCAATTTGCGTACTATCGAAAAAAATTGTAGTCGGTCCCTTTTGACATTAAAGTGATGATGGTGGTTTATTTTGATAAAAAAATCTAAAATCTGACGAGAATTCGCAGTACTCCTACTTACTGTAGGTTTGTTGCAGGTAAGTTTAAACGTATGCACTGTGTCTTAAATGTATTCTGTATGAGAGTCCACACATTAAATGAAACCGTTGGTATTTCTGTCTGAGAGTTCACACAGTAAATGAAAACCGTTGGGTATCGGCGGAGGAAAGCTTTTGATATGTACCGTCGGAGTTACCATGAGAGGGTTTCTACTTTCTGCCTTGTCGATCGTTTGTTTGTTCGTCTCTGCTGTGTACCGGATAAATCTTTTCTTCGATCCTTGTGCGCAGCACTACGACGCGGTTTCAAAAGCACCAAGGACTCCATTGGTCCTTCGGGAGACGGGAGTATGGGGAACAGCTTTAGTACGGCTCTGACAGATTCCACTGCAGGCCTAAAGCCCGTTTGATATGGTTGCATGCAGCAGCAGATGCGTGAGGTTTTAGCAACCAAAAGCTTAAGCTCCAGGCTCCATTAGGCCGCATACGATGGATATTAGAATGGACTGTAATTATTTTAATTAACGCGCCCGTCAGAAATCGATTCTAGAATCTCCTACGCTGATATCATATTGAGTTGCATGCATCAACCAGTTCAACCCAAAAACTTAAGCTGATGAAGAAAGGTGGACAATTCACTTATACTTCAACGGTTACAATCCGCAGCAACAATGCTCGTAATCTCATCTTGGGGGAACGTAGCCAACAAGCAGTTCGATGTTGTGTGCGTCCCATATAAGCGAGTGTATGACTAGATACGTGTACGTCTACATTACGCTTGATCTTGATTGATTGAATCCTCCTTTCTTGCGACGGTAATGATCTGATCTCTATAACTTATGAGTGTGTGCAGAGCGATCCTGCCCGGCTGCTGAAATTAGCTGCACCGCATCAATGCTGTCAGTCTCCACACTGGGATGTCTAATTCGATCCAGTTGATAGCCAGGATAATTCCTTCGTGGATAGCTGCCAACTCAGCTTCTACTGCGTCCGCACATTTCTCAAGCCCTCTGGTTGCAGCAAGCATTACAACCCACCCAACCCCCATGTGGTCACGGAGGATCATCCCCGCGCATGCAGCAGTACCGTCCGTTGGCTGGAAGGATCCATCGATGTTGAGTTTCCTACAGCCGACCGATGGTGGCATCCAACGTTCCACGTGCGGTGGACTACTTTGGCGAGCCCATCCCATCATGTTTTGGGACATCTGCCAGATTTTTTCGCATGTTTTTTATTTGTCGATAATGGTAGGAAGGAATTGGCTAGGGTTTTACACTTTTGGTTTTCTTTTTCATTTCTCGTCCCAACAACTGTGGTTCCCTTTCAAATCTTCGGCGGCTAAGTTGTTGCAGTTTCAATGGCATGCCTCGATTTTCTACTAAAATCCATTACACCACGGTGGTTGATAATGCATGCGCTTTTATTCTCGTGGCAGACAACTCTCTACCCGGAGGCAGATGGGCGTCTCCTCCATCCGCCCACGCCTCCCCTCATGGTAATGTTTTAAGCGATGCTTGTAGTACGACAAATCTTGTCCAATTTTTGTATATCTCTATTATCTAAAAAAAAGGCTAACGGTTTCTCACGGTCCCTCAAAACGTTTTGCCATAGGTTTCGTCAACCACCCCATACCCCACCCACCAGCTTCTCTGCCCAGACCTGCCTAAGCCTTCGTCCGCCTTCTGCCCTCTCCCTCCTGCACGTATCCTCTCCCGATCGAATTCCCCTCTAACCACCACACCCATCGGCGTCCCCTCCTCTCCTACACAGCCGCACCCCCCACCGACGGCGCCTCCAATCTCTCCCCTTCTCTACTAGATCGAGCAGGCAGCATTACCCCCCAGATCCGCCATGACCACAGCTTGCCTTCTGAATCCGCGCCATCGTGGACAAGTTGTGCGCCGTGCCTCGGATAGGGTCCTTCGAGGATCGTTCCGCTGCTGTCCGAGGGCGAGGGCACCTTCTTCGCTGTCGCCGGCAAGGCCACGCAAAACCGGACGTCGGCGGCGCTCGAGTGCGTGTCGGCCAACATCTGCTTTCCCTGCCACAAGTTTGGCAAGAAGCCCTTCTTCATGCACCGCGTGATGCCCTTGCCGGAGTACGGGGCACCATGTTCGCTCCACCCCTGTACGGGTCCCGGCGTCGTATTGCATGTGCACCCCTACTCGGGCCCCTGGAGATTCATGTTGTTATAATTCCAATATTTCCGTGAAACCAAATAGTTGGGTCATCCTTATGCAGAACGAAAAGATAACAAATCTTATAACTTGATCGTAGGTGATGTGTGTATCTGCATGTGTTTGTGAATACTATGCGAGTGAAAATCTAACTGATTAACCTTGTGATACATGCAGGCCGATGATGGTGAAGTTGTAAGGTTTTTGCTGACTACTAAAATAATTCATTTGCGCCTATTTTGCATGGACAAGGGAAGCGTTGAAGAACTTTTCAGAAATTTCAGTCTTATACGTGAAATGTTTATAAAAGTTTTTTTAATTATTTGTTATCCACAAGGTCCTTTCTCTGTTTTTTGCATAGTAGCTACTAGATTTAAGGCCCGATGATTTGGATACATCTAATACCTTTGGTTATGTTCAAGCAGAGATTCGAATTTTGTTATCCACAAGGTCCTTTCTCTGTTTTTTGCATAGTAATTACTGGATTTAAGGCCCGATGATTTGGATACATCTAATACCTTTGGTTATATTCAAGCACAGATTCGAATAAATTAATTAATCAATAAGTAAAGTATCAGTTGTTTAATCCTACTACTGGATAGATACTCCATTCATCCAATCCACTGTGTGTAGATTGTTCGAAGAAATTGTCAAGAAGTTGTAACAGCCTTGATCAAATTTTATTTTTATTACCCCTTCTTATTTTTAGTCAACATTATTAGAGAATCCAAATCCTTCTACTATAGCAGTACCTGTAGTGGAGCAACTCTTGGTGCAGCTAGCTGCAGCAAGGAGCAACTTGTCCTGATGATATATAAATTTAATGGCAAATTAAAAGCCTCTCATGTATACCTCTAATACAGGAACATGAATTAATAGCATACGAGAAGAATTGATGAAACACACTCTAAGAAGGGACATGGAGGTGCCCTATTTTGTTTCACCATGTTACAAGTGGTTTTCCTCTGTTAACTCCAATTTCTTTTGATTTGCTAGATATGGTTTTCTCCAGCCATCGTAATTATGTGCTCTTGCAGATATTGACAGGGATGAGATATCATTTGTTATTAGTAACTGATATAGTGATACATAATCAGATCATTGCATAACCTAACTAAAAAAGAATAACCATAAAATGAAAAATGTTGTTGAGGCCTACTGTTCTGTCGACGCCCTACAACGTCCTTGTAAAACTGTTTTCCCCTTCTTAATATATCGTCACACAACTCTCTTGCGTGTTCTTGAAAAAAATATGAAAAATGTAAAACACATGCAACAAAAATGTGTGCAGTTTATGGACCATACAGTGAGTAAAATCTTGCAGATATTGGCACTTATATTTGCGGCATATGTAATACCTCCGATTAATGTTACTCGATATCATTTGTTGTCCCGTAGCAACGCACGGGCATTGACCTAGTGATAGAAAAAAGGCAGTGTTGATTGCATATGGGTTAAGCATCCTCACCATTCATTGTGTTGTCGTACAAAATTCAGACATAATTTCATCGTACGTGAAGTAAAAAAAATCAAAGGGTTTAACCAAGTTTTATTGCTCTTCAAGAATATACAAAGGAATACAACAACATTCAACATGGAAAGAAATAAGTCATACATGGCGTGCCCTAGACAAAGAATCTGAAAACTTGGCGAAGAGTTTTGCCTCATAACTAGCAGGACACTTATTAAATGAAAAGTCCCACTTTGCAAAACTAGAAGTACGAATAATAATTTCTTTCACGATAGCAGATTGAACTCCTCCTGCAGCAGATTTGACCTCATTGACTGCTCTTCTATTGTTGCTGGTTATTAAGATGTCTTGATAATCGATATTCACTGCCAATGCCATCCCTTCCCTTCATGCTATAGTATCCATCACCATTATATAATCAACACTAGGAATGGTCAGCGTTGAGGATCCCACATAAGTTCCCGCCGAATCCCTGCCGACTGCAGCCACTACCCCATTACCATCTTCAGATACCAAACAACTCACCTGGATCTTCCAGACGTATCGTGATGCAGAACATTCCAGTAAAGAATGTACACATGAATATGTATTTCCACAAAGAGGGAAATTGTCTACAGGAAACATATTGCGATGTTTGCGTACATCGTTAGTGGCTAGGGATTGCCTACCCAGTCGCCATAGAAAGGACCTTATATTGGCTGGTACTTTTGTGCCCAAAGTGCCAGCTTCTTCTTGGATATGTGCTTTTTTCACCCGAGCTGCAAGTTAATGGATGACTTAGTCAACTTTTACAAGATTTTGGACCAACTCATCACCCGCAACGCAAGTTTCTTAACCCCCGGTGCCTTTACCTCAACTATTAAGTAATATAGCGCCATCTATAAAAGAAATAACGTTGACAAGACGCTTGGGACGTTGTGTGCAGTTAAAAATGTCACGTGACTATCCGATAAGTAAAGTATTTTTTTCGTCCCTCAAATTCACTAAAAGTATACATTTAGTCCTTTAAATTTTTTTGGGACTTCAGTTCTTCAAACTGAACACAATTCGTCCAAAACCAGACACAAAATGGTATTGGTCTAACGTGCCTTGATTTTGATTTTAACACCCCACGTTGAATGTCGCTTGCTAGGTCCGCTTAGTATTAGCTCTCACGTCGTGCACACCCTCATCCCCAGTGACAACCCATGCCACATGCTTGCCGAGAAGCTCGATGCACTCAACCACAATACCGATGACATGTGGGTGGTCTTCCACATAAATCAGGATGAAGACGAAACTTACCCGGTTTTGAGACTTGATGAAGGACCAAATGTTTCCTAAAAAAATTTAAGGAACAATTGTATATTTTTGGTGAACTTGAGGGACAAAAACATACTTTTCTCTTATCCGATAGATAGGTTAACTTAAATACTCGTGTATAGAGACAGTGTCCAAGTCTAAACGGGTATCAAGACTATCTTGAGTAGAAAAATGGGTGATTAAAGCACAAATTTTCTTCAACGGCGCATGCATGCATAAAGAATGGGTTTATGTTCTCACGAATGTAAAAACGTAAGTTCTATCCCTTTAAGCCTCGTTTATTACACAGGGTTCCACAGGGATTGGAGAGGGAAATCCACGCGGGGGCCCAAAACCTCACAAATCCGCGAGGGCCCATTTGTTTGGAGGGGTTTCCTCGGCCCAAATCCCTCCAGCCCCCTTCGATCCCCTTCTTTCCACGTGGTTGAGGAGGCCCGAGGGGAGAGGCAGGGAAACGCGACTCGGGCGAAGAAGAGACGAGACGACGCGCCGCCGCCCCTCTCCTCCCGACGCGTCGTCGCCCCTCTCCCGCCCCCTACGCGCGCCGCCTTCTCCTCCCCGACGCGCCGCCGCCCCTCCCGGTGAGTACCTCCGTGCTGCCCCCTCTCCTCCCTCTGTACCGCGCGGCCTCCTTTCATCCATCCGCGGCACCCCATCTCGATGATGGCCTGAGGAGACGTGCATCGGAAGGGGGCCGGTGAGAGACGCCTTTGATGAGGAGCACAAGGACGTGTTCGTGGTGAAGTTCGAGTAGGGAGAGACAGATCGAGTAGATAGCAGTACTAGTTCCTGATGGATCGAGGTTTCGGTGTGATGAGGAGCGCAAGGATGTGTTGAAATTTGCCTACTGATCGATGTGGTTGCTGCTCAATGTTCTCTGAAATTAAATCCTGAAATCTGTTAATTTCCCAAGTTTGGTATGTGATGTACTGCTTTTTGGTAGTGAAATTGGCCATGAACTTTGTTGATCTCCTTTCACTTTGACGTAATGAATTGATTTTGTGGTGAATGCCTAGTTACTGCGAGATGTTCAGTGAAATTATCCTCTGTTTTACTCACTCTAATAAGAACTGTAAGTTGTAGCGTTCAGGTGTTGTTTGAATGTTGGTCAGCAGCATTCATTCCTTGGTAGTACGTACGACTTGTGCATAAGTAAGCAAGTTATTTATCAACTTGGAAAGAAGAAGTAAAAGTCAGTCATCCATGGATTGTGATGGTACTAGGTTAGGTTCTGCTGCTGTTAACTAGACCAGAACTAGGACCAGAATCTATCTAGCAGTAGCAGTAGCAGCTAGTTGCTAGAAATGGATGGTGTGTCACCCATGGTAACATAGAAAACACATGCCAAAACCCATTTATTTGTGCCTGTTAGCTGACTAAATTCTTGTTTTGATTTGTGTTCCTTCTGGCAGAGGTTGGTTCAGCATCAGCCTACACAGTATCCAACCTCTGAAGGGCTGAGCATCGGGAAGATCAAGTTCAAGGCATCGGGTAAATACAGACTATAGATACAGTTTGACAGTGGCCCTAAAAGTTCTATTGATTTTTAGATTTATCCCTGTTTTGGCGTTCACCATTCTTGGCCCTTTGTTTATCCTTCTGTACCTAGGATCTTTTTTACACACACTATCTGCACTACTCGTCTAGGAGTAATATTTCAGTAAATCTTTGTCATCCAAAATCCTTGATCTGCATAGCACAGTTAGGTTGTAACTTTGGTTCCTGTTTAGAGTTGTTCAGGTTCAGTTTTCCAACAATTAAAATTTTGAGCTGCCTATTATTGTTTGTACTGTGATATAGTCTGTTTCTTGTCTTATTGCCTATTATTGTTTCCAACAATTAAAATTATCTACCTACTGGTGCTTATTTATTCCTTATTACTTGCTTATTATAGTTGTAGCATCGAGATGAATTCCAAGATTATCGATCTAATTAGGAAGAGGATAAGGGAGGATGACGAAGACATGATGTTCTTTATTCTACCCGCATTAATGCGTAATAGAGGACCAAAGGAGAGAAGGCAGAGGCATAGCTCCATCCTATATGGCAAGAATCGTGTTAACGATATTCTTACCGGGCATGTTAAGAACTGCCTGGTAGCTTATAGAATGGAGCCACATATATTTAGGGTTGTTGCATCTTATCTTAGAAGAGAAAACCTGATATCGGATACGAGAATCAAAGTGGAGGAGAAGTTAGCCTTTTTCCTGTACATGGTGTCCCACAACGCATCTTATGAAGACCTCCAGTTAGAGTTTCAGCATAGTGGCCAAACATTCCATAAGTGCATCAATGAGTTCTTCAACATAGTTCCCATCTTAGCTACTAGATTTCTCAAGCCCCCGAGTATTGATGAGCCACATGCTAAGATCTCCACCGACCCAAGATTTTTTCCTTACTTCCAAGTTTCCATTTTTAACACTTCCATAATTATCCTCTTATTTATCTTAAGGTCTTTATTGACTTGGGATCTATTTGTTTTCAGAACTGTTTGGGAGCCATTGATGGGTCACATGTACCTGTGACTGTAACACCGGGGATTGCCGCTCCATTTCGAAATAGGAAGGGCACCCTCAGTCACAATATCATGATTGCATGCGACTTCGACTTGAGATTCACTTTTATATCATGTGGTTGGGAAGGTTCAGCTACAGATGCTAGAGTTCTTCATTCTGCGATGACCAATGGCTTTAGAGTACCTGAGGGCAAGTTCTACCTAGTAGATGGGGGTTATGCAAACACACAGTCATTTCTAGCACCTTATCGGGGCGTCCGGTATCATTTGAAGGAATTTGGGCATGGACACCCTAGGGCCCAAAACCATAGGGAATTGTTCAATCATCGTCATGCTGTTCTACGCAACCATGCAGAAAGGATCCTAGGAATTCTTAAGAAACGCTTCCCGATTCTTCATGTCGGTACATTACATACAATCGAGAACCAAGTGAAACTTCCCGCGGCTGCCGCAGTTCTTCACAATATCATCAAAATGCATGATGGTGATGAGGCTTGGCTTGACAACCAGCCAAATAACATAGCGCCAAATGATTTTGTTGACCTCCCTAATGGTGACGAGAACAACTATGGAAACAACAGTTTAGGGAACAATCTGAGGGATGAACTCGCAATGGGATGATCCACTAGATGCCGCTCAAAGGGATGGTGAAAGAGAAGAGGCTCAACGAGGTGCCGCTGCTCGTGGTTCAAGTAAGAAGCCCGTGAAGGAACCCAAGAAGAGTAAGAAGCGTGAGGATCCGATGGTGGAAGTAATGACACAATATGTAGAGATAAAGAAGAAGCAGGCAGAGGAGGAATCCGCTCTGTTGGTCGGGTCAAAAAATGCCCAAGAATTCACCATCACCAAGTGCATTGCTGCTCTCCACAAGATGCAAAGCATCCAACGTAGTGAAAGAGACGCTGTCTACAAAGTCTTCAAAACAGCTGAGAACCGTGAGATATTTATCAATTCCGCCGCCGAAGATGAAGAGAGCACCGTCGAGTGGCTTCGGACTGAGATGGCAGAGTTGCATCAACGTACCTAAGGTAAGCTTTAGAACTGCTGCATCCTGCCTGGCTTTCTCTGAAATTGTTACACTTTGAAAAATTGTGCACTGAAATTGCTTGTGGGCAGCGCGACCCGTTCTGTTCAAACTCGTCTGGGTTTACCCATGAAAATTTATCACAATCCCTGTTTGTGACCCATTCTGTTTGGCGTCACCGTCGAGGTTAATTAGAACACCATGTGCTGTGATCTGCGCAGCAGAGACTGTTGCGTTACTGCCCAAAATTAGCCAGTAGAGTAGTTAATTAATTAGTACTCCTAACACAAGTGTTGGGTTTAATTAGTTCAATCTACCTTACTTAGTAGCTTTGCTTAACACAAGAGAAGAGTAGTCTGAAACCCAAGCAGCACAACATCAACAGCACAACACACATGAGTGAGTGAGCTCAATCTACCTTACTTAGTAGCTCTGCTGCTGCACAGTGCATCCCATGCATCTGAAATGATCTAATAGTATATCCTAATGAACATACCAAAAGCAGCATCAAGCTTGAAGCCAGCAGTTCTCTGAATATGAGCTGCAGATTATTTATATTTCATGGATGTATGCCACTGTCAGTTCTCAGTTCCTGTTATTTTGCTTCCCTAGTTTTATTCCCCACACAACTTGTTTTTAGCTGGGGCAGACTAGCACGCCACACACCTTTTTTCAGGTTTTTGCTATTAGCATAGCATCCCTATCTTCAGAAATGATATTGTCTGATTAACACCAACGAAAAATTCTACTCTATAGTCTTCAAGCTTATTTCCTAGTAGTTTCAGTAGCAACGAACTGTATATGTCTATATCACCCTAGCAGCATTTTCTTGCTATTTGCTACGATAGACCAACTTCTCACCCCCTCTTGTAAATTTATTTGCTGGCTCCTTAATTTGATCTGCATGTCCTGATGCCATTTTTAGGTGAGAGGCAACTGTTTTTCTAGAGGTCGAGTCCTGATGCCATTTAGATAAATTTTCTGTGAGATCTTCACGGTTACATCCACATGACCGCATCATGCTGTTTCCTTAACTTTCTAGCATTATAAATGTTCTCACTGCCCCAGCAATGTTGAAAACTGGAATTCTGACCAGTTCCTAGTAGCAATGATCTTATATTGGGCCTAGATTATAACAGGCCTAAACACCCCTCCTGTTAGTTTGGTCTGCTTATTTCCTAGTATTTCCTAGTAGTTTGATCTTACCAGCAATCTACAGTCTACATCTATATTATCTGGTCTGCTTCATCTCCTAGTTTTAAGAATGAAAAATTCTACTCTGCAATTAAAATTTTAGCTGTAGTTGTAGAAACTATTTCATTGCTCTGTTTGAGGTGCAAATAACAGTCTTTTAGCTGTGTTCACTAGTTATGAACTCTGACAAAGAGGAGAAGAGATGTCAAAAAGATTTCTCAGTTGTGGTCATGGCGTTATTGCCTATCTGTTCTTGGCTTCTTGCAATACTAAATAAATGTTCACTGTAATTACCCTATTGTTATTTGGGGGTTGATTGGTGTCTTCTACCTTATGGCAGGAACAAGAATTCTGGAATAAAATAGGTGGCGCCGACGTGAGAAGCGTTTTTGTCTCGCTTGAGCGGCTATATTAATTGATTTGTAATGATGGATTATTAGACCATATTGTGTGTGATGGATTCCTGAACAACCAGTTCTTGTTATTATGCATGAACATAGTACCTGCCATGTGACATGTTTGTGAGTATAATATAATTTGTTTATCCCATCATATTGTTGTAACGGATATCAAAATATATCTCTGTTCTTTGTGAGATATTTGAGGTGCAGACTTTTTAATTTTTTCTTGTAAAGAATTTGAGCTATTGTGCTTTTGCTTTGATCTGGACTTCCAGTCTACCAAATATTTATTTGATATAATTTTGTTTTACTTACAAAGATAGCATGTTTAGTTGTTTTGCACATCTTGTCTCAATATGCAAACCCTCTCTACCAAACAGCAATTTTGTATGGAGAGGATTGTGGAAGAAGGGGTTTTGAGGATTCAAAGGGATTTGAGAGGATTGGGTGGGAGAGGGGGATTCACCAAATCCTCCCAAATCCCCTCCCTCTAAAACCTCTCAAATCCTCCTGTAACAAATGAGGCCTTATGAAGTTTGTTTGAACCCTTTGGAGCATGGAAAAGAGAAGAGAAGGGAAGGGAGACATAAAATAAAGAAATGTAATTTGCAGCCAATGGGAGATGGCAGTCAGTTCCAATGTGATAAGAGTGCAAGTCGGGGGGCGGGGGGTGTTGACAAAAGCCTTCAAGTCCAGACAAGACCCCCTCCCCTCCCCTGTTACACCGCGCCTTCGCTCTCTCTCTTCCTCCCTCCCTCCCTCTCTTTCTCTCTCTCTTTCTCACTCTCTCTGGAGGGAGAGACCAAAACAAAAGCAGGCAAGAGCGACAATAGCTCGCTCTGAACTGTGGGATTAGCAGTACACAACCGCCCCACAAGGCGAAAGAAAACCATCAGAGTGGCTGCCTGTCAGATGCGTCAAGACAAGAAGTTGCAGGGTGCGTGAAGGGCAACAAGTAAGAAGAACACCACAGGAGAAACGGTCAAGCCTGTTGCCTCTGCTGGTTCCATGCTCAACCGGGTCTCTTTTGTGCTGTTGCTTGCGGTGCAAATTAAAGCAAACCCAGTGTCCTTGTATTTTGCTTCTTTTATTTGTTTGCCTGTCTGTACGTTGGTGCAGCAGCGAGCAAGGAGGAGGAGGAGGAGGTGCATACTTCGGAGAGCTGGAGGAGGCCCTCATGCACCATGTCGCCACACTCAGCAGCAGCAGCGGCAGGAGGATTTCTCACTCTCACTTTCAACAACAAATTGCAACGGCTCATCACCACCATGGACACAACAACGCCACCATGGGTACACACAACTCTCTCTCTCTCTCTCTTCCTGCCATGCCATGCTTCTCTCTCTAGCCAAGAGCCACTGATGGGGAGAGTATTGTCAGTGCTGTATGCATGTAGACTGCAAAATGTCTCTGTGAGCCCAGTACTCCTAGTGAGCAGCCATTGCACTTACACTTATTGGATGCATGTCTTATCTCCTCCTCCCCTACGATATCTTGTTGCAGCCTCCCCACTTACAGCTAGGTAGCCTCCTACACTGGGCATCTTCCCCGCTTGGCCGCTTGCTCTTCGTCATTACACCCTCAAGGGCACTCCTAATGCTTGTATCTTAGCACGTAATCATAGACATTTTGCTTATGTGGCATAGTATTTAATGAAGAAAAAGATGAAGGTTGTATTTTAGTTAAGATACCACTCTTGCACGTGGCCATATGTAAAAAAACATAATTAGACCAATTACATGTATGCATGAAGCTAAAATCATTAAATAAGATACAACCTCTAAAAAACAATGCATTGTGGGGTTTGTATTTTAAATTTTTATTGCTCCTATGATATTGTGCTAAAAGACAATGCATTGGGAGAGCCCTAAGGATGTCACGTCTAATCTAAATCCTTAATTGGGCGCAGCTTTCGATCGATCCCGTCGTTCCGTCCGACCGACCGCCGCTGCGTTGAGTCTCGTTGGCCCAGTTTTCTTGGGCGTCGGCCTATATTTTGTTTGATGGGCCGCTTGTTTTGTTTGACTATTTTGGTTATTAATTGGGCTGTAATGTGTTTCGTGGAGCAGAGGATGAAAGACCTGGTTATTTATCACTTTGCCTCTCATTATTTATTGACAATATTTTTTAGGGAGGATAAACAAAGAACCTTGGGGGTTGTTTGCCTACGATGACCGAGCTTTCATTTATCAATGTGTGAAACAAGAATTTTATGGCTGCATTTTTTTTCTGGAATTGCTAAATCAAATCTACATGAGAAATAAGGATGTTACATGTAAGTTTTTTTCCGTCCGATTGCATCTTGAATTTTCATGTTTCTTCGAATCAAACAAAAGTTGGGTGACGATCCTTTGTTCCGCACAAGTGGTAGATGTCAACCGACCCGTTTCCCCCGTGGCCCAGCGTGGTAGAAGCGGAGGAGCAAACATTTTTTTTCAAATTCATGAATAATTTTTTTGTGAATATATTTATAAAATTGAGAAACATTTTTTAAGTTTTATCAACACCTTCTAATAAATTCTTAATTAAATATTTGATTTTATTTTTGTAGATTTTGAGAAACTGCATATCCATAGACCCAAGTGCAACTGCATGTCCATAGACCCGGGTGCAACTGAAAGTCTATAGAACCGACCGCAACTGCATGTCCATAGAACCGACCGCAACTGCATGTGGTGCAACTGCATGTCCATAGACCCGTGTGCAACTGAAAGTCTATAGAACCGACCGCAACTACATGTCTATAGACCCGGGTGCAACTGCATGTCCATAGAACCGACTGCAATTGCATGTCTATAGACCCCGGGTGCAACTGTATGTCCATAAAACCCATAGAACCGTGACACAATTGCATGTCCATAGACCAGACCGCAACCACAACTGGATGCTGTGGGGTGAACTTATTTTTGTTTGGGGCTATGAAAAATTAAAATCAAACAATCAAAAAAGAAAAGAAAAGACATTATCCTCATCCTAAAAATGCTCGCCATGTATTTATTTTTATAAATATCTTTCATTTTAGAGAATGTTTTACTTTTTTCTTGAAAATATATTTTTAGAAATGTTAATCATACATTTTTCTAAAAAGTTTATTGTGCATTGTAAAAACATGCCAACATCTTTTTAGTCTGGGTTTTTCTTTTTTCAAAATGTGCACAAAGTCCATACAAATTTGATGACCTGCATTTTCACTGTACGGACTCGTTGATCCATCCACATACGATCTATGAACGCTGGTTAATTAACGGGTTGTAAGCTTTTTGATTGTTTTTTCACGGCCACAAACTAGCATAAAAAAGTCCTAAGTGGAAGAGGCCGGGGTGTGCTGCTTGTTGTTTGTTCATCTGCTGTAGTTGGACTGATAGAAAAAACGAAAATAACAAATAAAACAAAGTATCCTAGAAAAGAAAAACATGTACATCAATTTAGATGTGACATAATTATGTCACATCTAGAGGAGCCCTAGACACACCCAATTAATTAACTAAGAACTTGGATGAAACAACATAAAATTGGACTACTGCTACTTTTGCTGCCAATGGCATGCCAGCCATGCATCCTAAGACAAGGAGAGCGCCTGTAATCCTAAGACATTCACTCCCTATGATTCCCCAAAAAAACATGCATCGAGACATTCATACATACTTCCTCCATTCCTTTTTGTTTACTCTGTATATAAGATTTGTTAAAGTTTAATCAACTTGATAGAAAAGCTATCAACGTTCATATTACAAAATCAATATTATTAGATGCATTATGGAGTAATTTTTTATATTCTATAACTTGATATTGTAGATGTTGATATATTTTTAGTTTAAAGTTGATCAAATTTGTAATATTTAACTTTGTACAAATTGTATACGCGGAGTAAAAGAATAAAGGGAATACAAAGAGGAATTTTGTAACACCTCCATTTCATAACGAAAAGATGCATGATTACAGTCATTAGGTAGCTTCCACACCGCAAACTAAGCCCCAAAACAGGCTACACTAATACTCCTAACATGCATCAATTAACTTCCCCTATTCCTTAACATAGCCTTCAACATTATCTAGGATACTTGGACGGGTGGACTACTACGTTAACTAACGAAAATTAATTAACTAACAACTTGGATGACGCAACATAATATTTGGACTACCGCTACGTTTGCCGCCAATGGCATGCCAGCCATGCATCTTTCTAAGACAAGGAGAGCGCCAGTAATCCCAATGCAGCCTGAGCCACCGCGCCGTCGGGCTGGAAGAAGCGCTCGTACCTCCCATGGTCGCGGAAGGCCGCAGGCCAGTCCCAGACCGCGAGGACGTCCACCGGCACGACGCTGGCGGAGCCGTCGGCGTAGCGGATCCGGAGCTCACGGGGGACCTCGCGAGGGTGGCCGACGCAGAGCACGGCGTGCAGGGCGGAGAGGTCCGGCGCCGCGAGGGCGAGGCAGGCCGGGTCGACCTCGACGACCCATCCGAAGCCGCGGCAGTTGGCGTCGATGTCCTCCGCCGTGCGCTGCTCGGCCGGGTAGTCGCGCAGGGCGACGTAGACGAGGAGGTCGTTGACGTTGCGGACGAGGTGGTACGATATGCCGTGCACGAGGTAGTCGTCGAGGACGCTCGTCCCCCACCCGCGCACGAGCTCCACCGTGCCGCTGCCGTCCGGCGACGCGAACGGCTGCCGGCGCATGGCGGCCTCCCGCTCGGCCGGCGTGCGGAAGCGCAAGACCATGGATCCGCGGGCGGGGCAGAGGAGCGTGAAGCCCGGCAGGCCCGGGGCCGCGGCTTCGACGGCGTGGCATATGAAGGCCGCCGCGTTCCCGCGCCCCCCGCGGAAGGCGGCGGCCGGCGGCCGGATGTAGGCGTGGGCGGAGCACATCGGATGGCGCGCCTGCATGGAGACGGTGCTTGCGGTTGCGGGCACGCCTCGCAGCGACGCCGCCGGAGCGTCGGCCGCTGGGACCCCCGCGGGCTTGTACACGTCGTGGTGCTCCGGGCGGCCGGAGAGCGCGTCGGCGGCGGTGAGACGGTGGGCGCGCGCGCGTTGCATCTTGGAAAATAGGGCAAAGCGTCAAAGCGAGAGCGGTGGAGACAGTAGATGAAGGCTTAGACGTGGGCTGGCCGGAAGGGAGGAGGGGGCGCCTTTTAAGCACGGCGGTGGCTTGGCGTTGAAGGCGAAGGCTTGCAGCGGAAGATGGGAACAGTGGAGTGAAGACTGCAAAGATGCACTGCCAGCTTTGAGACTTGGAGCGCTCTACCTCTGCTCTTCTCCTAGCCTTTGGTTCGTAGGGGTGAGCTGCAGCACAGTCTGGGTATGCATTGTGTTGTCAACTCGAGTGTCCTTCTCAAAAAGTCGTGCGCGTCAAGGAAACCCATGAACTCGCTGAAAACGGTCTACGGCCACGCACTGCAGGCGCGGGCAAGTTCATCAATGTGAACTTAACAGGAAGTCAAACATGTAAACAGTGCTCGTGGAGAGAAGTGCCCTCCATGGCTCAGCCCCAAGTAAATTATGCGGAAGCTTTGCGAAATTATTGTGAAGCTACGCCACTAGAAATCGATCCCTATGATCGAAAGCTATATACTGTACTCTATAACATAGCGGAAATGCTCTTTGAAGCTTGAGCTCCATATAATCCTCTAAATTAAAAAAATCATTAAAATTCATATTTATATATTTTAATTTTCTTTGAAAAAATGCAGATATACATGGAGGTATAAAGCACAAGTGTGTAAATTTTCAAGACGAAATACATTGAAATGAGGGTTGTGCACAAAAAAAAACAAATCTGAGGCATTCTCTCAAGCCATGAAATTATCTTTTTTGGACATGCCGCAATTCAAGACATTTCGTCCTGAAAATTTACACACATCTACATTACATCCTTACATACTTGCATATTTTTTTTAGATTCTTTTGCAATCGGAAAATTTGAATTTGTTTTTTTTAATAAATCGGGCTCCATGAAGCCCAAGCTCCAAAACGCCTCACTCATAACATGGGCGTTATAGACACAACCATTGGAGAGCATACAAAGGCTTTGGAATATTATTTTCGGGAACTAGAACGAAACCCCTTCTTACCGCAAGAATTTAATAATATGATCGTGATCTATCATTATGTGCGACTATCCCAACTATTAAAAAAAGGATCAAATTCTCTAGTAAATAGAAAAAAGGGTTTTCTACATAGGGATCGTAAAAACAACGATTTTTCCCTATCAGATGTAGGAAGGAAGAACACTTCGCGAGAGAGCTCCTGCCATGGATAAGACCACACGTTGACGAAAGGGGTTGCATGCAAAGATCAGTGTGTTTGGTTTGAGGATCAATGGTATGGTTCCATTTCAAAAGCATGGGTTGGTTCCATCTCTGTGTTCAATTGAAGCTATAAATGACATGGGTTGATTCCATCCACTCGTTTGGTTGAAGATATGGAATGAAAAGAATCCGATTTCACTCATGTTTTTAATATGAATGGTAAGATTACCAGATTTGGTTGAAGAGAAAAGTGAGGGAACAAAACGTGAGGATAAGGATGGGTCGTGGGGTGAGAGCCAATAGTTACCAGATTTTTCTTTTCACTTTGTTTTGCAAGCTCAGAAGAATAACCAACCTATTCCAACGATTCGGCGGTACCTCTCTATGAAGCATATATAGAGTGAATATTCCATAGTTGAGGACCACTTGGTTCCGCTTCATACACCAACTAAATACGATAATTTTGAGTGAGGATGGAACTAACACATTCGATTCCATGCCGTCCCCAAACAGAACACACCTTAAGAGCAACCAAATATTTGTGGCAACCAATATGTACATGATCTAGAATTCAAATTGACGCGCAAAATTCTTATAATAGGTATACCGCAATAGCAAATTGATCGATACATTCAAAATCATACGAAATAGCAAGTGGTAATAACTTTTTAAGCTTTCGAAATCGTATCCAAAATCATCGGGATCAAATCTTATCCAACCATGGTCAAATCTTGAAAGATCATCACGATCATCATGTCGAAGATCGTCGCCACCACCATCGATTATAGCACGAGCACCATCTTCATCATCATTTGGGACGGTTGTAGCATGAACGCCATCAGCAACGTTGTTGGAAGCTTCAACTCCATGACCACCTTCAAAACCACCACCGCTACCACCATGGCCAAAACCACCAGCAACTCCACCCCCTCTCCTCTCTCTCTCTCTCTCACCACCACCATTGCCGAATACAAAACCTCCAAATCCACCACCACCACCTTCAAACCCACCACCACCAACATTGCCCATAAACCATCATCGCCATAAGATTTTGAAGCTTCATTCTTCTACGACACATGGTCTGCATCCTTTCATTTCCCAAAAATATTTTGACAAAACATCCATGCCCTCCGGATTCATCATCAAGAACTAGTCCTTCTCGGTGGTCTCCCCATCCTTCCCTTTTGCTCCTCTAGAGCGACCTTGCGCTCCTTGTGGGCACATCTCATCGCCCACTTTCCTCAATCTATTTCTCTTTCTTCTCGGCCAATTCAATCTTGGTTTCCAAATGCTTGGCCAATGGATGTTTCTGTGAGCTTCACCATTTTACCAATTTATTCTCTCAACGAAATAGCCTCGGTTGACCTCTTCAACCTCGCTTTCTCCTTCCTATTCCCATACGGCTTGCCCTTGTTTCTTCTTCCCTTTGGTGCATCATCACTTTCTTCATCGTCCTCCAAGTTTACAAGGAAGACTTTCTTTGGAGGAGCTTCCTTGTCCCTGAAACTCCATTTTTACTATTCTTGAGCAAGAGATAACAATAGCCAAGCATGAATGAACTTACCTTGAAACCCGAGCTTTGCTTGAACAATTCATTGGCAGTGCGATCCTACAATTATTTGGAAAGGTGAGAACAACTAGTCGTCAAAAAATGATGCAAGGGTGAAACACAAACAAAACTAACTTACATAGTGGTCGATTGTGTATCCACTAGGAGGATCATTTCTCACTTGCATCAAACATCCACTCCAATGGCTACATGTTTTCTTAATTCTTATCCTTCGGCCTTGAAGTAATTTCAAATAACGGCCCGAGGGAAACGACACAAGTTTGTGATATTTTTCTTCAGTTCTTTGCCAATACTTCTTCCCATTTTGGTCCTTGCCGGTCACAGCATCGAGAGACACACTCTCCCATGCTCGAATAAAACATGTGTCCTCCACATCACTCTAGTCTCCTGTCCTTTTCCCGAAATTTGGCTTGGGTACCATCATGTCGTTATTCCATCGCCGGCTGATCCCACCCTTGCTAGAGTGCACGTTTTGGTCGTGCTAGGACTGGACCTGAGGCTAGGGAGCCGATAGACATCGAGAAGGTAGCTCGGCGGAATTACAGCTCACAATCCTGACCCAGGTACACTCCCTCTTTCTTTCTTTGTTGTTAGTTTTGCATTTGTTTCGTAATACTGGGTAGGATTCCTTTTCAGCATCTGGTAGGGTTGTATCACATCGTGACATTGTTTTTCGTAGGGAGTGTAGCCCACTCCTCAAACAGATTGTTGCCATACAAGCTAAAGAGCTTTATGAAGGGGCTTTGGCAATAGATTGTGTCGAGGAAGCACGCAGGGTAGCTTCACTCTTGGTGGTGGTTAGTCCTATTTTTGAGCATATATAGTGTAACACTCTCACTGTCAGTGAACAGTAATCACCATTACTGTTGATCATTACTGTTCAAAACTTTTGTTTGATCAACTTGGTTCAGTTCAAATTCAACTTCTCTTTTGATATTGTTGAAAGTCATGTGATCATGGACCTTGGTCAACTTGAATCCAAACAATTCCAAGCTCAAATTAAATACCCTTTGAATTGAATTCAAATCAATCTAGTTCAAAATGCCTTTGGTGGATTATTAAATAATAAAACCAAAGTGCAAAATAAACTTTCTCCAAAAATTGTGAAACTACTTTTATAAAATCACAAATATTCAGTGGACCAAATCCAAATGGGTTTGGGTATTTATTAAGTTATAGAAAATTCCAAACAATTCAAACAGTAGGTTAAAACCCTTACTTTGGGCATTTAATATTTAAAAGAAATATCTAATGATTTTCTTTTGCTGCAAAAACTTTTGTGGCACTGCTATATAATGATATACTAATTTTGAGGCACCTAACACATTTTACAAAAATGCCTAAGCTAGGAAAACAATTACCAAAAGAAAATACAGAAAAGAAAAGAGAGATAAAATAATAAACCTAGTCTACCCCCATGGGCGAAGCCCACCCCAACCTCCCCTTCCCCCTGGACCGAATCCGGCCCACCTAGCCCAGACCCACCCCCCCACACGGTTGTCTTCTTCCTCCAACTGCCCCCACCTGCTCCCGTACGGCCGAGCCAGCCGTCGACGGTGGCGAGCTGGCCCCGCACCCACCTGCCCCCTCCCTTCGCGGAGGCGATAAGGGCGACGCCCCCTCCCTCCTGGACACGCCCACCACCTTTTCCCCTCCCCCTGCAGCTCGCCATCGACGGGGGAAATACCACCCGACGCCGCCGAGGTCGCCCCGGTGAACCCCCGTGGCCACTGACGCCCTCCCGCCTGTCCGAGCTGTCCGGAGTGTGCGCCCGTGTTGTCCTCGTCATCCCACTGGAGCAATCGAACCCGTTCGCCCTCAAGACGGCGCAATCGTCGTCGTCGTCTCCCTCTGGCCGCGGAGGTCGTCGTCCGATTCCGGCGACGCCAGGACTTCACCGAGCCCGCTGCCTCCCTCAACACGTCCCGGTGAGCTGCTCACCAGTCGCCAACCGCCCTTTGAAGCCCGATAGGTCCCAACGCGAAAGCCCCCTTTTCGTGCTCCGGCCGCCGCTTCCCGTCGTCGTAGCCGTCGACTTGGTCCGTCCCAGCCCGCGCCACATGCACCAGTAGGATCCCCGTGATGCGTGTGTTCGATTTGGACCGGTAGATAGCTCGATTTCGTAGCGTGTCGTAGTTCGCCATTGGAGCCCGACGCGTGGCTCCGCCATTGTTGAGCCCGTGCTCGCTCCGGCCACTTCCAGCCCCCGCCTCCGCCACCAATCGCCGCCCCGTACCCTCCCCGTTCGAATGCGCCTAAGCGCAACCCCTCCCGTGCCCTGAGTCGGTCGCTAGGTCTACCTCGTCGGCGCGCTGTCACCGGCGAGACGTCGTTGAGCCCTCCGTGCCACTGACCTTCGGGCCCATGTCGTTAGTAGGGTCATTAGCCCTTAATCCCTGCCCTGTAGGCCACTTCCACTGGGCCTGCCCCCTTAATCCCACGGTTAAAAGTTAAACAGAATATTAACCCCCCCAGACACTGACATGTGGGCCCTGGCCATTTAACTTAATTAAATAAGTTTAGTTAACACTGGAGTCACTGACCACTAGGCCCCTCTTGTCAGATTTTAATTTTTTAAAAGATTTAAATAAATTCCAGTGACTTACATGTGGGCCCAGAGGCTATTTTGATTTATTAAAATGTTTTATAAATAAACAGAGGCTGACATGTGGGTCCCACATGTCAGGCACTGTTTTGGATAATGTTCTGGATAATGTTGAATAAATATTAAAAGAAATTCAGAAAAATATTTAAATGATTTAAAACTTGGAAATTCAATAACTTTTAAGCCATAACCTAGATTCAAAAACTTTATACATGAAAATTGATCAGAAAAATATAACGAATATGAATACGCTATCCGTATGTCTATCCCACCCCTCTAACACAACGAACATCGAACCGTCCCTCTTCGGACCGTCTGTCCGATAAACTGTCCGGTACTGTTAGAGTACCCGGATGAATTTATTCCGAACACGGATGTTTCTCGGAATAGATCAACTAGCACGGATAGATCCCCCTTATGTTTGTCCGGTACCCACGACACCTCCGGCTTGATCCTTCCCCCCCCCTTTGGACACCTTGTCCGATAATCACCCGGAGCTGGCCGTTCATCCCCGGATGAATTTCCGTTCCGAGTAACGTGCCTTGCACTGCGTTAGAACACCGTTAACTTTTAATCTGTCATGTCATGCATCTGTTTGTATATGCTTGCTGTGTATTTACTGTTTCTCCCCCCCCCCTTAATCTCTGGTAGACCCCGCTGCTGCCGTCGACTACACCGCTGCTGAGTACGACTACTTCGTCGACGACCCTACTGCTACCGTCGAGCTTCCAGGCAAGCAGAGCCATTCTCTTCCCCAGATATCGCCTACCTTTCCGTACTTTCTTGCACTAGGCATTGTTACTGTTGCTGCTACGATTACAATCCTATTCGATTGCATAGCCTGATTTTGTCGCCCCTTGATGTACCTTTCTTATCCTATGCTTCCTGTTATAATTATGCATATATTCAGCAGTGATCCCTGCGCATTGTTAGCTAGGACTAGATAGCGGGACGTGATCACTCAGGGGAGTGAACACGGATACTATATATACAACTGCACAGGTACGGTACAAAGCAGACACCGCCAAAGGCCCCTATCTGGGTTATGCCTAGTCACCTCAAGTGTGAGCTATCAAGGAGTAATCCTTGTACTCCACTCGAGGCTGACTTTGTCTTACCGCCATAGGGTCCTGAACAACGATTGTCCTTCAGGTGAGAAGTCGGGCGACCCAACGGTGCCCGCGAGTGGTATTGCGACGGGACGACAGGGAGGGTACGACCAGTGTACCGGTGTGCTTGGCCCCTGATCGTTGGCCGCGAGAGTTACCAAACTACGAAAGTCGAGCTCTTCCAGGAGCACACACGAGACAAGGTAAGGAGACGGTTCACCTTGTTGGTAACCGCAGTGACTTGGTGGGACAACAGGGCAGGCACCGATGTACTGGTGGTCCTGGCTGCTGTCGTTGTCCGCGGGTCAGTTAAGTCGAGGCAACGATAACGGTTGTCACGCAGGTTAATTAAAATGCTAAATGGTTCAGTGAATGACTTGAGTTGGCTATATGCCATGTACGCACTAACTACCCGTGGGAATTATGAGTTATGGGCTCCTCTGCTTCGTAGTGTCGTCCGAGGACTCTTCAGACGTCAGCAGTACCGCGTCCTGCGGCGGGAAGTGGTGTTGTCTTATTTGCCGAGGCAGTGTGATTTGTATTTGCTTTGATTTAACTTCACCGGCCAGCCTCGCACCGTGCAGGAGTACGTCGGGGTTAGGGTCCAAAGCCCCGCGTACATAGGATATAGTCCGGCGGATGACCTCTCTGTTGAGTTTGAAAGATGGGCTATGAAGTGTCGTATAGCCTCGGTGGAGCGTTCCCTAACAAGGTTCCCGCCACCCTGGAGATCCGTGCGTGTAGCGTAACACAAGTGCACCCCTGCAGGGAAGATTAATCTATTCGGATAGCCGTGTCCACGGTAACATGACGCTTTATGCTGAAGCTGGATCTTACCACTAGAAACTATTATTATTAAACTGTATGGTTACGGGTTTTCTTCCTCGCGGGGATATCGAGGAGGTGAACTCGGAGGCATTGTTAATTATTACAACTTATTATTATACAATGCTGCAGCAACTTCTGCTGCATTGTTACTTTATGCTTTATATAAACTGTTGGCTGATTCTTACCTCATGCTGCAAGACATCGTCGGAAGATGCTAGTCTTCGATAGGCCTAGCTCCTTACGCTTGCTCTGGATTTCTGTATTTCAGTCCACTATATACAACCTCTTCTTTCCGTTGATACAATGCATAATGCTTAGTAGCGGACGTAAGACTCGCGGGTATGCTAGATACTCACCTTTGCTTTATTTCCCCTTTTTCGCTTTACCTGATCGGCCGCTGCAGCCGACGTTGGAGCCCAGGAGCAGGAGTACCCCGGAGGCGCCTACTACGACATCGAGTTCCCCGTTGACCAGGAGTAGTTCGGTGGATCCCAGGCAGGAGGCCTCGCCTTTTCGATCTGTATCTCTGATGTGATTTGTGCTAGCCTTCTTAAGGAAAAACTTGACTAACTATGTCTGTACTCAGATATTATGGCTTGTATGACTTATGTATTCGGGTCCGCGTGACCCCCCCCCCTTTATTGTAATATATTTGTTTATCCTTTTGTGTTTAGTGTTGTGCTGTGATATTATCACCGTGGCACCCTAATCTCAGCCGTGTACCCTGCGTGTATGATTACTGTACACGGATCGATTTTGGGGGCGTCACAAGTTGGTATCAGAGCCGACTGCCTGTAAGAAGCCACCCCACCACTACTTGGTCAAAGTTGAGTCTAGACTTTGAAAACTATTTTGCTAACTTAATATTTGGCTTACGGGCCCACATCGATGTCACTACGTGTGATATCTATGGTATTAGGATCCTTTTCTCCTTACCTATGCTCTGGGACTCTGCTCTCTTATCCTTGCTGGTAAGTTTTACAAACTCTGACATTAGTATCACGTTCTCTTGATTCCACCCGGAGTTTTTGGTGCTTCCCCATTGATTGAGTCGTGTCGCAGGAGTCATACCCCAGGTCCCGGACCGCGGATCCCATTCTCATTCTGGGCAGGCCGCGCGTCCTCTGGCATTAACTCCTGTGGCCAACAGTTTTCTTGCGGCGTGATTGACATAGTGGAATCTATGTCGCGTCGTGTAATCCTTACCGCGGTCTGCGCGCTGCCTAGTGAGTCCTTTTTCCTTAATTTCTACGATGTTACGCTGCCCGATTTTTTATTGACTCTGTGTGTGAATGTGTATGTCTTATATGACTACTCCTATATATATCTGCGCCTCCTTTTCGTTGTCGTTTTACTTCAGGCTTGATTCCGGTATCTCGTTAAATTTTCATCGCTGAAATACCCCTGTTAAATTCTAGCAGGATGGCTGGTCGTGGTCGTGGTCGTGGTGCCAACGACCCACCTCCGCCGCCGGATTACATGGCTGCGATGATGCAGCAGTTCGAGATGAACCGTCAGTTCATGCAGAATATCATGGCTCAGTTCCCCCAGCCGAATCAAAATGGGCACCACCATCAGCATGCCACCGTGACTCTGCACGACTTCACCCGCCTCAACCCCACTATGTTCCGCAACACTGTTCAGCCGTTGGATGCTGATGACTGGCTTCGCGACATCACGCACGAGCTGGAGTCTGCTAATGTCGACCCAGCCGACTATGTGAACTTTGCGTCTTATCATCTGAAAGGCGCCGCTGCTCAGTGGTGGAGCACCCACAAGCGTTCCCTGCCAGTTGAAGAAGTCATCACTTGCGATGAATTTCAGTCTGCCTTCCGCGCCCGCTACATTCCTCAGGGGATCATGGATCGTAAGGCGGAAGAATTCCGCAACCTCACTCAGGGCGACATGACTGTTGAAGCCTATCAGCGCGAGTTCCTCAACCTCTCTCGCTATGCGGAAGGAGAGACCACCACTGATGCTCGCAGGCAGCAGAAATTCCGTCGTGGCCTCAACCCAGACCTCAGGCTCACTCTTGCCGTTCATGATTTCGCCAACTTCGCCACCATGGTGAACAAGGCTATCACCGTCGAGACTGCCCAGATGGAGCACAAGAACTCTCTGAAGCGTTATCGTGATGTTGGCTCATCTTCGGGCGCAACGCAGAAGCGTCGTATCTGGCTCCCTACCAGTGTGACCCATTCAGCTGTCCCTTCTCCAAGGCCGTCTTATGCTGCACCCCGTCTGCCTCCGCCACCGCGGATGCCAAGAGCTCTGCCTGCACCACCCAATGCTACCCCCTTCGTCCTTAGGATGGATTATGCTTCACGTGCCACCAACCTGGGAATTTTTCCAGAGACTGCCCCCAGAAACAGAAGCAACTGGTAGTTCACCCCGCTGGCCGTGGAAATGGTCGTGGCAACAACAGGACCCCAACTATAATACTAGGTCTACTGCTTATGCTCGTGGACATGCTAACCACGTCAATGTTGAAGAAGCTCAGCAACAACCCGATACCGTGATGGGTACCCTTCTCGTTAATTCTGTACCTGCTACTGTTTTATTTGATACAGGAGCATCGCATTCATTCATGTCGGAAGCATTTGCATTTTCGCATAACTTCAAGTACGAAACGATGAAACCCCCGATGGTTGTTCGCACCCCGATTGGTCAATGTCGAACCACCATGCTAGTGCCAAACACCACCATTGAAATCAAAGGAGTTGAATTCTTTGCTTCGCCCATCCTCCTGAAGTCTTCCACCATAGACCTCATTCTGGGAATGGATTGGTTGAAATTTCACGATGCCGCACTCTATTGTGGCACCAAGTCTGTCCAACTTTTTCACCCCTCCGGCGAGATTGTTAACCACACCCCCCGAGTTACCCGTAATGCAGAAACACAGATCTTTATGATGAATGCTTTGAATATCTCACCTCTGGAAGGAATTGAAAGCGTTCCAGTCGTTCGCGATTTTCCCGACGTCTTCCCAGAAGAACTTCCGGGAATACCCCCGATCAGAGAAGTTGAATTCGTCATCGACTTGAAGCCAGGCACTGTTCCTATTGCCAAGCGTCCTTACAAGATGCCACCACATGAACTCCTTGAACTTAAGGAGGAAATCGACAAGGCACTTCAGAAAGGATTCATTCGCCCCAGTTCCTCAGCTTGGGGAGCACCTTCGCTCTTTGTCAAGAAGAGCGATGGGACAAACCGATTGGTCCAAGATTATCGGCCCATTAACCAAGTCACCATCCAGAACAAATACCCACTTCCCCGGATCAACGATATGTATGATCAACTTGCCGGATCCAAGGTGTTTTCTAAACTCGACTTGAGGTTGGGTTATCACAAAATCTGAGTCCGTGATGAGGACATTCCGAAGACTGCCTTCATTACTCGCTATGGTTCATACGAGTACACCGTCATGTCCTTTGGCTTAACCAATGCTCCAGCCACCTTCTCCAGATTGATGAATTATATTTTCATGGAGTACCTCGACCAGTTCGTCGTGGTTTATCTGGATGATATATTGATATATTCTAAGAATTAAGAAGAACATGCTGAACATCTTCGTCTTATACTGGAGAAGCTTCGAGAACACAAACTCTACGCTAAGTATTCTAAGTGTGAGTTCTGGCTTCCCGAAGTAACCTACCTTGGACATGTGATTTCCAAGGATGGCATTGCCGTCACCCCAGAACGTATCCAGGCTATTCTTGACTGGACTCCTCCCAAGACCGTCAAGCAAGTCCGCAGTTTCCTCGGGCTCGCTAGCTATTGCCGCCGTTTCGTCGAGAATTTCTCCAAGATTGCCAGGCCTCTGACTAATCTGCTTCACAAAGGCGTCAAGTTTGAGTGGACAGATAAATGTCAAGAAAGTTTCCAAGCGCTCAAGGACAAGCTAACTTCTCCCCCGGTGCTCGCTCCCCCTGATACTCAGAAGGATTTCGTGATATATTGCGACGCGTCTCGTCAAGGATTAGGCTGTGTCCTAATGCAAGAGCGCAAAGTGATTGCTTATGGCTCTCGTCAGTTGCGTGCTCACGAAGACAAATATCCAACACATGACCTCGAATTGGCAGCAGTAATTTATGCATTGAAGTTGTGGCGACATTACCTCGTCGGTAATCGTTGCGAGGTCTACACCGACCACCAAAGTCTGAAGTACCTGTTTACTCAGCCAGACCTGAATCTTCGTCAACACGATGGCTCGAGACAATAGCCGACTTCAACATGGATATTTCGTATACCCCTGGTAAGGCTAATGTGATGGCCGATGCCTTGAGCCGCGAAGCTTACCGTTCTGAACTTGAGGTTCAGGTGCAGCAACCACTTCTGTATGAAGAGTTTTGCAAGTTGAACCTCGAGATTGTTCCTCAAGGTTACGTCAATAACCTGGTTCTCGAGTCAAAACTCGATGCCCTCATCAAGAGTAGACAATTTCTGGCCCCTGACATTGTGAAGATAAAGCAGGGCATCGCAGAAGGAAAGCCCTCCTCTTTTACCATTGATGCTAATGATGGGGATACTGTGTACTTCAAGGGCCGCTTAGTAGTTCCTGTGATCCCGGCCATCATTAACTGTGGTCCGGATATCATGGAAGAAGCCCATAATTCTCCCTTGTCAATCCACCCTGGCAGTACCAAGATGTATAAAGACCTTCGTCAACGGTACTGGTGGCCTTACATGAAGCAAGATATCGCTCGCTTTGTTTCCAAATGTGACGTTTGCAGTCGCGTCAAGGCCGGACATCAGAAACCTGCTGGTTGGTTGCAACCACTCCCTCCTCCTGATTGGAAGTGGGACAAAGTCGAGATGGACTTCGTCACCGGTTTTCCTAAGTCACAGAAAGGTAACGATGCCATCTTTGTCGTCATCGACCGATTCTCCAAGATTGCTCACTTCCTGCCGGTCAAGGAGACGATCACTGCTAGTCAGCTAGCAGCCTTGTATATCTCCCGAATTGTGTCACTCCATGGTATTCCGCTGGAGATCAGTTCAGACCGTGGTAGCATTTTCACCTCACGATACTGGACGAGTTTCATGGAAGCCTTCGGGACTCGTCTGAATCTCAGCTCCGCTTATCACCCCCAGTCTCAAGGCCAAGTTAATTGAGTTAATCAAGTGCTGGAAGACATGCTTCGCGCTTGTGTCCTTTATTTCGGCATGAAATGGGAGGATGCCCTCCCGTACGCGGAATTCTCGTACAACAATAGCTATCAGGCTAGCTTGAAGATGGCCCCCTTCGAAGTTCTATACGGACGTAAATGTCGAACCCCCCTGAATTGGTCAGGAACTGGGGAACGACCCTACTTCGGACCGGATCTTGTCCAACAAGCTGAAGATCAGGTTCGCATTGTGCAAGAAAATCTCAGGGCCGCACAGTCTCGTCAAAAGAGCAACTATGACCTAAAACACCGGGAAATGGAGTATCAACCTGGTGAATACGCGTACCTCCGTGTCACTCCCATGAGGGGCACTCATCGCTTCGGTATCAAGGGCAAGTTGGCTCCTCGCTACATTGGCCCGTTTCGTATCCTTTCCAGGAGTGGACCCGTGGCATACCGTTTGGAATTGCCGCCGAACCTCTCCCAAGTCCATGATGTCTTCCACGTGTCGCAACTCCGTCGCTGCTTCAAGGATCCTATCCGCGAGGTGGAGCATGATATGATCGAGCTGCAACAAGACTTGACTTATCGGGAACATCCGAGCCGCATTCTCAATCAGTCTGAGCGTCGAACCCGCAACAAGACCGTCAAGTTCCTCAAGGTTCAGTGGTCGAATCATTCTGAAGATGAAGCCACTTGGAAACGCGAAGATCGCCTTCGCGATGAATACCCCGATCTTTTCCTCGCTACCACTTAAATTCTCGGGACGAGAATTCTTGTAGTGGGGGAGATTTGTAACACTCTCACTTCAGTGAACAGTAATCACCATTACTGTTGATCATTACTGTTCAAAACTTTTGTTTGATCAACTTGGTTCAGTTCAAATTCAACTTCTCTTTTGATATTGTTGAAAGTCATGTGATCATGGACCTTGGTCAACTTGAATCCAAACAATTCCAAGTTCAAATTAAATACCCTTTGAATTGAATTCAAATCAATCTAGTTCAAAATGCCTTTGGTGGATTATTAAATAATCAAACCAAAGTGCAAAATAAACTTTATCCAAAAATTGTGAAACTACTTTTATAAAATCACAAATATTCAGTGGACCAAATCCAAATGGGTTTGGGTATTTATTAAGTTATAGAAAATTCCAAACAATTCAAACAGTAGGTTAAAACCCTTACTATGGGCATTTAATATTTAAAAGAAATATCTAATGATTTTCTTTTGCTGCAAAAACTTTTGTGGCACTGCTATATAATGATATACTAATTTTGAGGCACCTAACACATTTAAAAAAAAGCCTAAGACAGGAAAACAATTACCAAAAGAAAATACAGAAAAGAAAAGAGAGATAAAATAATAAACCTCGTCTACCCCCATGGGCGAAGCCCACCCCAACCTCCCCTTCCCCCTGAACCGAATCCGGCCCACCTAGCCCAGACCCACCCCCACACGGTTGTCTTCTTCCTCCAACTGCCCCCCCACCTGCTCCCGTACGGCCGAGCCCGCCGTCGACGCTGGCGAGCTGGCCCCGCACCCACCTGCCCCCTCCCTTCGCGGAGGCGATAAGGGCGACGCCCCCTCCCTCCTGGACACGCCCACCACCTTTTCCCCTCCCCGTGAAGCTCGCCATCGACGGGGGAAATACCACCCGACGCCGCCGAGGTCGCCCCGGTGAACCCCCGTGGCCACTGACGCCCTCCCGCCTGTCCGAGCTGTCCGGAGTGTGCGCCCGTGTCGTCCTCGTCATACCACTGGAGCAATCGAACCCGTTCGCCCTCAAGACGACGCAATCGTCGTCGTTGTCTCCCTCTGGCCGCGGAGGTCGTCGTCCGATTCCGGCGACGCCATGACTTCACCGAGCCCGCTGCCTCCCTCAACACGTCCCCGGTGAGCTGCTCACCCGTCGCCAACCGCCCTTTGAAGCCCGATAGGTCCCAACGCGAAAGCCCCCTTTTCGTGCTTCGGCCGCCGCTTCCCGTTGTCGTAGCCGTCGACTTGGTCCGTCCCAGCCCGCGCCACATGCACCAGTAGGATCCCCGTGATGCGTGTGTTCGATTTGGACCGGTAGATAGCTCGATTTCGTAGCGTGTCGTAGTTCTCCATTGGAGCCCGACGCGTGGCTCCGCCATTGTTGAGCCCGTGCTCGCTCCGGCCACTTCCAGCCCCCGCCTCCGCCACCAATCGCCGCCCCGTCCCCTCCCCGTTCGAACGCGCCTAAGCGCAGCCCCTCCCGTGCCCTGAGTCGGCCGCTAGGTCTACCTCGCCGGCGTGCTGTCGCCGGCGAGACGTCGGTGAGCCCTCCGTGCCACTGACCTGCGGGCCCATGTCGTTAGTAGGGTCATTAGCCCTTAATCCCTGCCCTGTAGGCTACTGCCACTGGGCCTGCCCCCTTAATCCCACGGTTAAAAGTTAAACAGAATATTAACCCCTCCCCCAGACACTGACATGTGGGCCCTGGCCATTTAACTTAATTAAATAAGTTTAGTTAATACTGGAGTCACTGACCACTGGGCCCCCCTTGTCAGATTTTAATTATTTAAAAGATTTAAATAAATTCCAGTGACTTACATGTGGGCCCAGAGGCTATTTTGATTTATTAAAATGTTTTATAAATAAACAGAGGCTGACATGTGGGTCCCACATGTCAGGCACTGTTTTGGATAATGTTCTGGATAATGTTGAATAAATAATAAAAGAAATTCAGAAAATCATTTAAATGATTTAAAACTTGGAAATTCAATAACTTTTAAACCGTAACCTAGATTCAAAAACTTTATACATGAAAATTGATCAGAAAAATATAACGAATAAGAATACGCTATCCGTATGTCTATCCCACCCCTCTAACACAACGAACATCGAACCATCCCCCTTCGGACCGTTTGTCCGATAAACTGTCCGGTACTGTTAGAGTACCCGGATGAATTTATTCCGAACACGGATGTTTCTCGGAATAGATCAACTAGCACGGATACACCCCCCTTATGTTTGTCCGGTACCCACGACACCTCCGGCTTGATCCTTCCCCCCCCTCCGGACACCTTGTCCGATAATCACCCGGAGCTGGCCGTTCATCCCCAGATGAATTTCCGTTCCGAATAACGTGCCTTGCACTGCGTTAGAACACCGTTAAATTTTAATCTGTCATGTCATGCATCTGTTTGTATATGCTTGCTGTGCATTTACTGTTTCTTCCCCCCCTTAATCTCCGGTAGACCCCGCTGCTGCCGTTGACTACACCGCTGCTGAGTACGACTACTTCGTCGACGACCCTACTGCTACCGTCGAGCTTCCAGGCAAGCAGAGCCATTCTCTTCCCCAGATATCGCCTACCTTTCCGTACTTTCTTGCACTAGGCATTGTTACTGTTGCTGCTACGATTACAGTCCTATTCGATTGCATAGCCTGATTTTGTCGCCCCTTGATGTGCCTTTTGAAGGGTTCGTTGCATAGAAAACAATTTTTTTCCTACGATTGCAACTGCCAAGATCACATCTAGGAGATAACTTGTAATGGTTTGAGAAGGACTCACCCTCGAAGACCAAAAAGCTTTAACGAGAACGATTCTCGTGGGTGATGTAGTCGATCACTTGCCGACCTCAAGGTCGTGATGAAGATGGGCGCCACAAACGGGCAGCGCCTCCGTAATCGGTCACACGTACGGATCAGCGACGACCTCCGCCCCTTGCTCCAGTTGGGCAGCGGAAGTAGTGGATCCTCGGGAACTCCAGCAGCACTACAACATAGTGGTGGTGGTGGTAGAGAAGATCTTGAGCAGGGCTTCGCCTAAGCACCGTACTCGTGAAACTGGATCAGCTAGCAAGGGGAGGAAGATGCCAACCAAAGGGCATATGAGAGATCGAGGAATTGGTGTGTAGAGGGGTCTCCACCCATCTATATATAGGAGGGGGAGGCAGCCCCCAAGGGGTAGCACGCCCCAAGAGGTGCCCCCACCTCTCCCCTCATCATGTGGGTGGACTCCCCACTCACAAAAACAAAGGGTCACACATTATTCCCATAACTTCCATAATTCTCCACTCAAAATTCCAAGAGTTTATCACATTAAAACACTTTTAATTATCTTGTTTAATGTCACTCAAATTAATGAACACTTCATTCAATGAGTACTTCATTGATGAACACTTCATTCAATGAACACATTAACAATTATCCCCTTGCACTATTTTGATATACCGAAACTATTCCAGCAGTTTTATCAAAACAGTCCATGTGCTGTCCAGTATATTCTCTGGCATTCCGTATCCACTCAAACGCGTCAACGAATCCTTAAGTGTGTCACCCTACGGTTCGTGAATAAAATGGACATGACAGAGACTCTTCTCTGATCAATAATCATCAGCGGGATCTGGAGATCCATGATGACTCCCACTTACTCAACGATGAACTAGTGATCGTGTGAACCAAAACTCCGTAACCAATTCCTTTTGTCTCGCGATATTTTACTTGTCCGAGATCCGATCATTTGGTATCATCCATACCTAGTTCGATCTCGTTACCGACAAGTACTCTTTACTCGTTCCGTGATATAACATCCTCGTGAGCCAGTCACGTGCTTGCAAGCGATGTCAATGTGATATCACCGAGAGGGCCCAGAGTATATCTCCCCGTCATCTGGATGGACAAATCCCACTCTTGATCCACGAGCCTCAACTAACACTTTCCAAGTACCCAACGACACCTTTATAATCACCCTGTTACGGTGTGACGTTTGATGGAATCAAAGTACTCTTCCGGTGTCAGTGATTGACGTGATCTCATGGTCTAAGGATTAGAGTTACTTCGTGAAAGTTTGATACAGCAATAGAAACTTTGATGACATGATCGTATTGCTATAACTACTGTGGGTGCATGTTCATCACATCATTCTCCAATGATATGACCTTGTTATTAACGACATCCAATGTCAATGATCAGGAAACCTTGATCATCCGTTAATCAACAAGCTAGTATAAAGAGAGGCATTACTAGGAACCTTTTCTTTGTTTATTAAACACACATGTATTAACGTTTCCGGTTAACACAATTATAGCATGAAAATAAACATTTATCATAAACATGGAATAAGATAATAACCACTTTATTATTGCCTCTTGGGCATATTCCCTTCACCTTTATTATCCTATGCTGCCTGTTATAATTATGCATATATTCAGCAGTGAGCCCTGCGCATTGTTAGCTAGGACTAGATAGCGGGACGTGATCACTCAGGGGAGTGAACACAGATACAATATATACAACTGCACAGGTACGGTACAAAGCAGACACCGCCAAAGGCCCCTATCTGGGTTATGCCTAGTCACCTCAAGTGTGAGCTCTCAAGGAGTAATCCTTGTACTCCACTCGAGGCTGACTTTGTCTTACCGCCATAGGGTCCTGAACAACGATTGTCCTTCAGGTGAGAAGTCGGGCGACCCAACGGTGCCCGCGAGTGGTATTGCGACGGGACGACAGGGAGGGTACGACCAGTGTACCGGTGTGCTTGGCCCCTGATCGTTGGCCGCGAGAGTTACCAAACTACGAAAGTCGAGCTCTTCCAGGAGCACACGCGAGACAAGGTAAGGAGATGGTTCACCTTGTTGGTAACCGCAGTGACTTGGTGGGACGACAGGGCAGGCACCGATGTGCTGGTGGTCCTGGCTGCTGTCGTTGTCCGCGGGTCAGTTAAGTCGAGGCAACGATAACGGTTGTCACGCAGGTTAATTAAAATGCTAAATGGTTCAGTGAATGGCTTGAGTTGGCTATATGCCATGTACGCACTACCTACCTGTGGGAATTATGAGTTATGGGCACCTCTGCTTCGTAGTGTCGTCCGAGGACTCTTCAGACGTCAGCAGTACCGCGGCCTGCGCCGGGAAGTGGTGTTGTCTTATTTGCCGCGGCAGTGTGATTTGTATTTGCTTTGATTTAACTTCACCGGCCAGCCTCGAACCGTCCAGACTAAATATCGTTATGAAAGATCAAATCTTGTCATAGCCAACTCTTTGAACATAATCGTAAACCATTTTAACGATATGTCGAATATTTCATAGATGTGAGAACATCCACGTCTGTTTCTTTATAGATCCAAACACGGTATCTAGAGGGTCTTCCAAGTTCAGAAACTTGGTTTCTCGTGTATGGAACTATCACGGATTTTATAGCTTCTAGCCATTTTGACGGAGTCAGGGCCCATCATTGCTTCTTTGCATGTAGTCGGTCCATTATTATCAAATAACAATGATTCAATCTCAAATCTTTCTATTTGATCGATTACCCGAACTACGCAGTTCAATAGGAACTTAGATCGCCGTGACCACAACCTTTGGGACACGGGAGCCAAGAGCATTGCGGCCGCTTCCGGGACACTTTCCGGCGCTGCGCCACTTAGCACATAAAGCTTAGGTTCAACAACCTAATCGAAGTTCTACTGTCCTCCCACTTAACTTTTCGCAAAAAATTCCTTCTCAAGAAACTTGATGCACTTAGCCACAAAACACTTTTGTCTTTAGTGTTATGGAGGAATACCCAACGGTTACTTTGGGATAACTTACAAAGACGCATTTTATCCTACTTTGGTTGTAAACATTTTACATATGCCTTGCATACCAAAATTTAAGAAAAGACAAATTGGGTTTTATCCCATTCCATAACTTATATGGTGTCATTTCAACGGATCTCGATGGCGCTCTTTTCAGTGAAAAGCGGTAGTCTCTAAAGCTTAATCCTTAAAATATAATGGCAATTTTATAAATAACACCTTTGATCCTTACCATGTCAAACAAGGTTTGATTACATCTCTCGAACACTCCATACTCCTATGGTGTTTCGGGAAATGCAAGTTTTGGAACGATTCCTAAACTCTCAGGCATTTGCTAAACTTTTAACTCAAAAATCTTCTTTTATGATCCAATCATAAACTCTTATTTTCTCGTTACAATGATTTTCACTTCATCTTGAAATTTATTTGAACATTTTCAAACATTTCATACTTCTTCCTTATCAAGTAAATATACACATATATCCACTCAAATCCTCGGTTAAAGTATATGAAGTTATAAGACCCACCACACACGGCTACACATAATGAACTATACACATCAACATGTATAATGTCCAATAAGTTAGTCGTCCGTCCTTCTTTGGCCTATGAACGGAGTTTCAATCATTTCTAGGAAATTCTTACAAGCGTCAGTTGATTCAAAATCAAAAGACTCCAAAATTCCACCAACATGGAGTTTCTTCATGTTATCTTTCCAATATGATTTAAACGGTGTTTCAATCATCTCTAGAAATTTCTCACAACCGTCAATTGATTCAAAATCAAAAGACTCCAAAATTCCATCACCATGGAGTTTCTTCATGTGTTTCTTTCCAATATGATTCAAACGGTGGTGTCACTCATAAGTGATCTTATAATCATTTGTCTTGCGACATGTTTAGCATCAGTTATTATGGATGTGATTTCTCCAACAAGATTTATAGAGTTCATCCATCTTCTATGAATATGGTGATAATTTGAACAACTATTGTTCGTATAACACCAGAACAGAATAACAATTATTCAAATAAATCTTGAAGGCTAGGTTTAATTCCAACGATAAACACAATAACACTTTATTTTGTTCTTGATGAGAATCATCCCATATTCATTTGCTAGTTACTCAGGCCATTGCAACTCTTGTATTGCGTTGTTCCGTATGACACTTCATACCAACCAATCAGTATCCAATACTCAAGAATCACGCTGTTTAACAAGCAATGAATATACCCATAACATGTATATCATCTATATACCCGAGCTGGACATTTCCAGTCTTTTCCTTTTTCTTTTCGCCAAAATATTTTTCAGATCCTCTTTCAGCAATTCCTTTCCTTTTTAGAAGAATTTATCAACATCACTTGTGGCACCATTCATATGACACATAATCCAAAGTGTGTTAGTCAAATACTAACACCCTTTGATTCTCACTTTGATGTAGATCACCGTCATCAAATGTTTGGTGTTCTTCCAAATTCCATTCTTTAGTAATCTTATAGTGTAGTAAACATTTTACCTACATCTTCCATTCATCCTATCATGACAACTTTCATGACAAAACTACCATAGCTCATAGGGACAAACTGTGAGTACAATATTAGTTCCCAAAACCTTTTTGAGAGATTAGGACACATAGTGTCTCCAACCTTCACAAATTCTCATACAATATGAGAACATGTTTCTCACTAAATTTTACTCTATCACATTGCAACTAAACATTGTTTCAAATATCGCTATATCTTCCACACATGATGGTTTCTGAAACAATCCTTTCAGCTCCTAGATAACCTTGATAATAACAAACAACATTTGAATATCAAGGAATATGGAGGCAAGTGTGATACTTAGACACTAACACTGGAATTGTTACTCTCGATTTAATACACATTATTAAACTTCATGGAGTAAGCAAGGTTTGCTAAAGTTTGCAATAAGACTTTAAACTTTAGATTGACACTCAAACAATACGGTACCAGTCCGTAAAGTTAAATATCCAGAATTCTATAGTTCTATTATATCAATTATAGCTAAGCGCAAAGGTAGTAAACAAATGCCAATGACTACAACGAACTATGCAAATTCACTTTGATTTAGTTCATGATAAAATGAGTTCATCTAACTCCCACTCAAAAACAACATCCCTCGAGTCGCCTTTGGTGATTACACGAACCAAATTCACTACACCACGACCGATCATCACGTGAGGCAGTGTAGCTGCAATGGCGAGCATCTCAATATGGTTCATCATATCATCCATATGACTCGTGCTTAACCTTTCGGTCCATGTTCCGAGGCCATGTCTGTACATGCTAGGCTCGCCAAGTAGAACCTTAGTATTTGCATGTGTTTCAAGGCCATGTCTGTACATGCTAGGCTTGAAAACACCCGTTGTATGCGAACGTAGAGTCTATCACACCCGATCATCACGTGGTGTCTCGAAACGACGAACTTTCTTAACGGTGCATACTAAGGAAGAACATATAATTATCTTGATATTAAGTGAGAGGGATCATCTTATAATGCTACCGCAGCGATCATGATCGTAACTAAGCAAAATAAGATGCATAAAAGGATAAACATCACATGCATGGATAATGTGATATGATATGGTCCTTCTCGCAATAGATCTCCATCTTTGTGCGTCTTGGTATGATCTCCATCATGCCACCGGCGCGGCACCAAGGTCCATGGCGCCACCACCATGGTCGTCCTTCTCCATTACAATATATCTCATGGATATATCAACAGCACGCAGGCCTTAAAAAAGGAAAAACACAACCATATGGCTCCTGCCGGTTGTTTACAATAAATCTCATTTCATACAACAATTTTGTAACAATGACCATATCACATCACATGCCCTTGCAAAAACAAGTTAGACGCTTCTAAATTATCTTTGCAAATTTTACGTGGTTTTGGGCTTCCTAGGAAAGAACCGATCTTACCTAAGGACAAGAACCACAACGTTGATTCGCTAGTTGTTTCTTTTCAACCCTTTCCAGGGCCCTCCATTGCAAATGCCATATCACTAATGTTAGAGAAACTGACACCCCCAAAGCCACTTTATACGGTACAAGCCGTATGTCAAGCGTGACACGCAATCTGCGCTTAGGGCCGCTTCAATCCAACATTGCCGCAATATGAACAAGTGCACAAAAGAGGGTAACAACTAGAGGATCAACGCCCACATCTCTATGTGTTCTAACCGTACAAAGCATCTACGCATAGACGTGGCTCTGATACCATTGAAGGGTTCGTTGCATAGAAAACAATTTTTTTCCTACGATTGCAACTGCCAAGATCACATCTAGGAGATAACTTGTAATGGTTTGAGAAGGACTCACCCTCGAAGACCAAAAAGCTTTAACGAGAACGATTCTCGTGGGTGATGTAGTCGATCACTTGCCGATCTCAAGGTCGTGATGAAGATGGGCGCCACAAACGGGCAGCGCCTCCGTAATCGGTCACACGTACGGATCAGCGACGACCTCCGCCCCTTGCTCCAGTTGGGCAGCGGAAGTAGTGGATCCTCGGGAACTCCAGCAGCACTACAACATAGTGGTGGTGGTGGTAGAGAAGATCTTGAGCAGGGCTTCGCCTAAGCACCATACTCGTGAAACTGGATCAGCTAGCAAGGGGAGGAAGATGCCAACCAAAGGGCATATGAGAGATCGAGGAATTGGTGTGTAGAGGGGTCTCCACCCATCTATATATAGGAGGGGGAGGCAGCCCCCAAGGGGTAGCACGCCCCAAGAGGTGCCCCCACCTCTCCCCTCATCATGTGGGTGGACTCCCCACTCACAAAAACAAAGGGTCACACATTATTCCCATAACTTCCATAATTCTCCACTCAAAATTCCAAGAGTTTATCACATTAAAACACTTTTAATTATCTTGTTTAATGTCACTCAAATTAATGAACACTTCATTCAATGAGTACTTCATTGATGAACACTTCATTCAATGAACACATTAACAATTATCCCCTTGCACTATTTTGATATACCGAAACTATTCCAGCAGTTTTATCAAAACAGTCCATGTGCTGTCCAGTATATTCTCTGGCATTCCGTATCCACTCAAACGCGTCAACGAATCCTTAAGTGTGTCACCCTACGGTTCGTGAATAAAATGGACATGACAGAGACTCTTCTCTGATCAATAATCATCAGCGGGATCTGGAGATCCATGATGACTCCCACTTACTCAACGATGAACTAGTGATCGTGTGAACCAAAACTCCGTAACCAATTCCTTTTGTCTCGCGATATTTTACTTGTCCGAGATCCGATCATTTGGTATCATCCATACCTAGTTCGATCTCGTTACCGACAAGTACTCTTTACTCGTTCCGTGATATAACATCCTCGTGAGCCAGTCACGTGCTTGCAAGCGATGTCAATGTGATATCACCGAGAGGGCCCAGAGTATATCTCCCCGTCATCTGGATGGACAAATCCCACTCTTGATCCACGAGCCTCAACTAACACTTTCCAAGTACCCAACGACACCTTTATAATCACCCTGTTACGGTGTGATGTTTGATGGAATCAAAGTACTCTTCCGGTGTCAGTGATTGACGTGATCTCATGGTCTAAGGATTAGAGTTACTTCGTGAAAGTTTGATACAGCAATAGAAACTTTGATGACATGATCGTATTGCTATAACTACTGTGGGTGCATGTTCATCACATCATTCTCCAATGATATGACCTTGTTATTAACGACATCCAATGTCAATGATCAGGAAACCTTGATCATCCGTTAATCAACAAGCTAGTATAAAGAGAGGCATTACTAGGAACCTTTTCTTTGTTTATTAAACACACATGTATTAACGTTTCCGGTTAACACAATTATAGCATGAAAATAAACATTTATCATAAACATGGAATAAGATAATAACCACTTTATTATTGCCTCTCGGGCATATTCCCTTCACCTTTATTATCCTATGCTGCCTGTTATAATTATGCATATATTCAGCAGTGAGCCCTGCGCATTGTTAGCTAGGACTAGATAGCGGGACGTGATCACTCAGGGGAGTGAACACAGATACAATATATACAACTGCACAGGTACGGTACAAAGCAGACACCGCCAAAGGCCCCTATCTGGGTTATGCCTAGTCACCTCAAGTGTGAGCTCTCAAGGAGTAATCCTTGTACTCCACTCGAGGCTGACTTTGTCTTACCGCCATAGGGTCCTGAACAACGATTGTCGTTCAGGTGAGAAGTCGGGCGACCCAACGGTGCCCGCGAGTGGTATTGCGACGGGACGACAGGGAGGGTACGACCAGTGTACCGGTGTGCTTGGCCCCTGATCGTTGGCCGCGAGAGTTACCAAACTACGAAAGTCGAGCTCTTCCAGGAGCACACGCGAGACAAGGTAAGGAGATGGTTCACCTTGTTGGTAACCGCAGTGACTTGGTGGGACGACAGGGCAGGCACCGATGTACTGGTGGTCCTGGCTGCTGTCGTTGTCTGCGGGTCAGTTAAGTCGAGACAACGATAACGGTTGTCACGCAGGTTAATTAAAATGCTAAATGGTTCAGTGAATGGCTTGAGTTGGCTATATGCCATGTACGCACTACCTACCTGTGGGAATTATGAGTTATGGGCACCTCTGCTTCGTAGTGTCGTCCGAGGACTCTTCAGACGTCAGCAGTACCGCGGCCTGCGCCGGGAAGTGGTGTTGTCTTATTTGCCGCGGCAGTGTGATTTGTATTTGCTTTGATTTAACTTCACCGGCCAGCCTCGAACCGTGCAGGAGTACGTCGGGGTTAGGGTCCAAAGCCCCGCGTACATAGGATATAGTCCGGCGGATGACCTCTCTGTTGAGTTTGAAAGATGGGCTATGAAGTGTCGGATAGCCTCGGTGGAGCGTTCCCTAACAAGGTTCCCGCCACCCTGGAGATCCGTGCATGTAGCGTAACACAAGTGCACCCCTGCAGGGAAGATTAATCTATTCGGATAGCCGTGTCCACGGTAACATGACGCTTTATGCTGAAGCTGGATCTTACCACTAGAAACTATTATTATTAAACTGTATGGTTCCGGGTTTTCTTCCTCGCGAGGATATCGAGGAGGTGAACTCGGAGGCATTGTTAATTATTACAACTTATTATTATACAATGTTGCAGCAACTTCTGCTGCATTGTTACTTTATGCTTTATATAAACTGTTGGCTGATTCTTACCTCATGCTGCAAGACATCGTCGGAAGATGCTAGTCTTCGATAGGCCTAGCTCCTTACCCTTGCTCTGGATTTCTGTCTTTCAGTCCACTATATACAGCCTCTTCTTTCCGTTGATACAATGCATAATGCTTAGTAGCGGACGTAAGACTCGCGGGTATGCTAGATACTCACCTTTGCTTTATTTCCCCTTTTTCTCTTTGCCTGATCGGCCGCTGCAGCCGACGTTGGAGCCCAGGAGCAGGAGTACCCCGGAGGCGACTACTACGACGTCGAGTTCCCCGTTGACCAGGAGTAGTTCGGTGGATCCCAGGCAGGAGGCCTCGCCTTTTCGATCTGTATCTCTGATGTGATTTGTGCTAGCCTTCTTAAGGCAAAACTTGACTAACTATGTCTGTTTTCAGATATTATGGCTTGTATGACTTATGTATTCGGGCCCGCGTGACCCCCCCCCTTTATTGTAATATATTTGTTTATCCTTTTGTGTTTAGTGTTGTGCTGTGATATTATCACCGTGGCACCCTAATCTCAGCCGTGTACCCTGCGTGTATGATTACTGTACACGGATCGATTGTGGGGGCGTCACATAGAGCTTGGTTCTAGCAGCCTCGATGTGGTGGACATGGAGGGGTTCATCACCTGTGGCACCTTTAATTGTGTGGGATCCTCACGGGCAACCTCTGACACGTGGAACCTAGAGAGGCGCGGATTGGGGTCCACAATGGAAGTGCTACCCCCCCCCCTCAGAGTGGCAGAGGCCCTGCACCATGTGTCCCATCATGGTAGACCATATAAGGTGGCATCTTCACTCTCTACTTCTAGTAGGGCCTGCTCGGCACCACATCCCCGGGCTAACATTAGCTTCGGTCGCTCATGAGGTAACTATGTTGGACATCCAGGGCTTCGCCCACTTGGGTCGACATCGTCAGCTCATTATGTACATCCGCACATAAAAATATTAATATTGTCGGTCTCTAGGAGACCATTAGATGGGATTTATCCATCCATGAACCCTAGGGCCTCTCTAGACATCCCATTTCCTGACATTGGCTTTTGACGTCGAGTTGCTCGGGAGATATTCTCTCTGGGATCAAGGAGGATACATTCAAGGTGAAGGACATGGACCGAGGAGAATTCTTCCTTGGTATGTCCTTGATTGAGCGTCGATCATAATCCATGTTGGCATCATGTCCATTAACAAAGCAAGTATCAAGATCTTCAGAAAGGGATGTATCAAGTGAGTCCTCGGAATCATAGGATTCCTCGTCATAGCAATCACTAGCCTCTTCTTGGGCAGCAATCTTTTTTGTTTTTAAAATCCTCAATATAATCATTGCAAACATAATTCTCAAGGCAATAGGCAAGGACTGAAAAGTTTTCAGATTTTTGAATAGTATTGCAATACTTTTCCATCAAAAAAGCAATCTCATAAGCACCCTTAAGAGCAACAAATTCTTCAATCTTTTCAACATCAAAGTAATCATAAACACCTTTAGCATAAGAAGATAGGATCTCATTTTCATTAAACTCGCGTTGCAAAGGGAGACGTTTACGATCTATATTAGAACAACAAGTGAAATCATAAATGTGGCACAAGGATTCAGCATAGCAATAAGAAACTTGTATTTGATCCCATAAGTGTTTCCCTTTCTGAGATAAGCGGTGTCGCCTATAATGAGCATGCTCATCCAATGATTTTCCCTCAACCAAGTCAGTTGTATTTTTAGCGCGAGAACAAATTGATCGAAGATAATCCAGGTGAAACATGTCCATCCTACCATATTTGGGTGGTTCCACACCCATGGTAAAGATAGCATCAGTAGGCAGACAAAGGCAAAGACAAAAGATAGCAAATATTTTTTTTGGTTTTTCATATAAGACTCAAAAGCAAAATAAAAAACTAGAAAGTAAACTAAAAAGCAAAGATAAAAGATAGTGTGCAACTCCCCTATCTTGAAGAGTGAGTCCCCGACAACGGCGCCAGAAATTTAGCTTGATGGCACTGAAGTAGTGCTCCTCGTTGGCTGCGCCAAGTGGAAGGTTGAGATGTAGCTAGTAGCAAATTTCCCTCAGTGAAGATACCAAGGTAGTCGGACCAGTAGGACTCCAACTGCTGCAAGTAGGTGTCAACGGCGCCATATATTAAGTTGCCTGAAGGAGATAAGTTGAGGTGGACCTGCACACAGATACATATAACTTTGCTCCCAACGAGTACAGAGGGGTTGTCAATCCCTCCGGCCTTGCCGTTTACAAAGGATCAAACGCAGGAGATAATGGTAGGGATAAATACAACGAAAGTAAAGACAGTAAAATAAAGTGAGTGTGTAAACAGTGGTGTAAATATGGACCAGGGTCCCATGAAGTTTACTAGTGATGTCTATCTCCCATAAGACGATAGACAGCTATGCGAGGTGAACAAATTACAGCTGGGCAATTGACAGGATTAAAAATGCGCCGCAATGCTAACTATGCTACAAAAGAAAGAGGCTCAAAAGCATGGGCAGTACGCCAAGACAAGTAGACCAAAATTCATCTGCATCTATCCACTAATCATCCACCTTGAAATTATAGATACGTTTGATATGGCGAGGTGTACCATACCCGCCTTGTGCAAGGTGGGCTTAACAGTGGTGTGGGATTATGTGTTGATTTTTTCAAGAAAAATTGTTACGAACTACGAGATTGGTTTGTTTCCAATTGAGGTAATTGCACCGATGATGCTTGAACTTGGCACGAATGGCCAACTTACACATGTATTTTATGATGTAAAAAGTCTGTAAATAATAATCACAGTAATACAAGTATTATAAATATTCTACAATCATTGAATAACTACATTTTCAAAAATTCATGTATTATAAAAGCATTCATGTATTATATAAAAAAATTTACAAATAATATATATGAATGATAAAAATGTTTGTATATTATAAAATAATATAAATAAATTTTAAAAACCTTGTAAATATTTTTAAAATTAAAGCTCATAAGTATTAGTATGATATTTGAATAATTATATACACATTTTTATAACCTAATCTATAGGGAGTGAACACCAGCGCTACAGGCTCCTGGCGCGACTGCATGCAGATCCGTTAGATCGATCGTACGAATCACAGAGTATAGGATATGCTAGGTTGGCTCAAAATCAGTTGGCGTTGGGATCATTAGGGCGCAAACACATGTGGAAATCAATATCAGGTGACTAGCCTAGTGATAGTCTTCACTTTCCCCCAACAAGGGGTTGCAGGATCGGATCCCTGCTGCACCCATTTTTTGTTCTTTTTAATTGTAATTTTTAGACATACCAATTATGGAGCATGGCATTTTTAAACATGCTATTTTTATTTTTCAATTGTAATTTTTAAACATGTCAATCATGTGCGTGGAAAATGTAATTTTTTGATATTTCAATTTTAGTTTATGTAGCATGGCAAATGTATTTTTTTTGACATGGCAATTATTGATCATGGAGCATGACATTTTCTTTTCTTTGGTCACATGGAAATTGTCATACTAAGCATGGAAAATGTATTTGGTTGGACATGGCAATTATTGATCATGGAGCATGGCATTTTATTTTCTTTGGCCACATGACAATTGTCATACTAAGCATGGCAAATGGATTTTTACACATGGCAATTACTGATCATGGAGCATGGCTTTTTTTTCAAATGAATTTTTTGGAGATGGCAATTGTTGATCATGGAGCATGTCATTTTATTTTCTTTGGCCACATGGCAATTTTCATTCTAAACATGGAAAACATATTTTTTTTGGACATGGCAATTATTGATCATGGAGCATGGCAAATGTAGTTTTTGGACATGGCATTTGTAGTATATATAGCATGGCATTTTTTAGTTATGTAGCATGTCAAATATAGTTTATTCATATAGTATTTGTAGTATATTTTGCATGGCAAATGTATTCTTAGGACATGGCAAATTCAGTTTATGCAGTCTGGAAAATGTATTTTTAGGACATGGCAATTGTTGGTCATTGAGCATGGCATTTTCTTTTTTTTGTCCACATGAAGATTGCCATACTAATCATGGCAAGTTATAAATCATGAATGGCAATTGATAGTTAACTGTGTTTTTCATATCATGGCAATTGTTGGTCATAGAGCATGGCATTTTCTTTTCTTTTGGCCAAATGACAAAGCTAGGTTTATAGAGAATTTCAATTAAGTTTTCCATGGCAATTTTAAATATAGTTTAAAGAGAAATCAAGTTATATTTGCCATGGCAATTGCAACCATGAAGCATGGCATTTTCTTTTCTTTTTGCAACATGGGAAAATTCCTTTTTAAGGTACCACGACAATTGAAATTGTTAAGCATGGCATTTGCATCATGGCAATTAAATTTGCATGACAATTTCAAAGTTAGTTTTATAGAGAAATAAAATTAAATTTGCCATGGCAATTCCAAATAAAATTTAAAGAGAAAGCAAGTTATATTTTTTACAACACGGTAAAAAAAATATATTTTACGGAATTTTTATTTTATGGATTTGAAGTATACATTCATATATTTATCATATTTAAATTGCATATTTGAACTATATTTATTTGTATTTTTTTTTACATTTTTATTTTTTCGAAATAAACTAATATAAAAGTGTCCAGAATATTTATTTGCGTTTTAAATCTGAGCTATTTTTTGGCCCATTTGATTATTTATCGGGCTGAGAGAAAAGCAGAAGGGGGGTCGCGCTGGAGGTTAGATAGCGCAAACGAGTTGGGGTCAGCGTGCGTTTGCGTTCACCGGCCACGCGCGCGACTAGTCACTCTAAATTGGGGTCCTTTTTATAATTCATTAGTACGATGTTTAAGTCATATTTTAAAATTTAAAGTGTTTATATGAATATTCATTCGTGTATTATATTTATCTTACATAAAATTTATTAATAGAAGCCATGAGTGAAATTATACACTAATGAATATTCATAAATATTTATTCAAGGTTGTTATCCATAATTTATATAATTGAAATATAAGCCATGTGTGTATAAAAATGTTTGTATTCTCTGACATTTTACTTTTTTATTAAATAAATAATATTAAATAGAATCCTTAATCGTATAATTTGAAGAAAAAAATGTGCACATGAATATCTGTATACCATGATGTAATTATTAATAACACACTAATATTCAAAACTAACTTTTATTTATTTCAGTTTCAAATTATAGAAGTTCAATTTTTTTAAATAACCGTGTGTAAAATGGGCCATTGGGCGGACCCAATTTAAGTACCACAAGCATCTGTGTTACATAGATTATTAGGCTTGACGTGCCGTAGATATCAATTGTGTCAGTGGGTTGTAGTGATTATCTCTGAGGCTGTTCAAAACCTACAGGTAGCAGTTTTGAGTTGTTTGGCATATTTTTGTGCTAATTTTTCTTCTGTATTGACAGTCAGGACGCACTAATCAGAGAAACACATAATACCCAATTAAATCTTGTCTCATCGCTACCGTGACCTCTTTTACATATACGAATGAGGTTAGCATCATATTTGCATGTTCGTGCCAAGTTTTAGAACCAATTCGATGTATTTTTCAAATTCAGCCACTAAAGTGAAAATTCATGCCAAGTTTAAGCACTGCTGGTGCAATTAACTCTTTCCAATTCATCATTGTGCGAGAAAACATAACCATACGTGGGGCCAAAGGGGAAGGGCAACGAGGAGATATGCTGGGTGGAGGACAAAATACAAAATAATAACCTACAAAGACCAATTTTCTTTTAATATATAGTAAAGGGATATATGAACCAATAGTTTAATCATCATATATCGATACGAATGTCTGCCTGCCAAAATAAATTTCCTTGAAATAACCTGAATGCCGACCAAATCTCTACCCCTAAGGCCTCCTTTGGTTCATAGGATAAAAATATCATAGGAATAGGAAAACCATAGGAAGTGAGATGACATGCATCTCATTTCCTATAAGGAAAGGGATGTTCTTTGACTCATAGGATAGAAAAAATTTCATTGAGTTTAGGCTAATGTTTTTTTTCCTTTGAAATGTGAAGGATTGGTTCCTATCCTTTGTAGGAATAGGAATTCATTCCTACAAACCAAAGGATTCCAAAGGGTTTTTTCCTACAAAATTCCTATCCTCTAGAATTCCTTCAAAATTCCTACGAACCAAAAGAAAGCCTAAAGGGGCACTTCGTACGTCGTGGACGTCCTATCTTGACAAAACAACACGATCAATCGAATGAAGCCTCCTCCACCGGTTTTTTCCCCAGCGAACGGTAAAAAAACTGTGCAGAAAAAACCACCCCGCTCGACCCATCGCTCCTCCCGATCTAGATGGAGACTACAATCTCGGCAGCCGCATACAACCCTAGCCCCTCCACCTATCATCGGCGGCGCCGCAGGGCCCGGTCAAGGTGAGTACCGTCGACTCACACCGCTGCTACTCCCCCACGCTAGAGTCTCCATCCGCCGTCGCCGGTGCCTCGCGGCGGTCGAGACGAGTACTGTCGATCCTCACCGCTCCACCTCCATGTTATCAACTCAAACCTCTTACCGCCGCTCCACCGTCGAAAAGGCCGAACGAGGGAGAGATGTGCCGAGGGGACTTGGCCATCATCTTCTCCGCCTCAATTCCTCGCCTCAAACTCCAGCGACAGCAAATCGTCCCAAAGGTATCTAGCACCCATATTCTTCTTCTTTCTGTTTGTAACATGTATCCATGCCTAGACTGATGCCCACCATCTGCATGACAAAATGGCGGAATGATTATTTGTTAATGAATATTTATTGTTATAATCCCATCAATTTATTTTCTGTAAAATTATAGGTACTCTTTCTTGGTACAGGGGCTGGACCACAAAATCCGGCGTCGCTCAGTGTCCGTCCATGAGCACCGAGAATCCCATCGCTCGAGTCAAGGCTCGAGGAGGCCAATGGCCATGGCTGCAGCAGAACTCCGCCTTTGCACCGAGAATGGGGTGCATATTGATGAGATGCTTGACAACCAACAGCGGCACGATGATGAGTTATGGTGTTACTGGTCTACTTTTGATATGTGCTTTGATTGTTCTTCCAGAAACTGAAATTCGTGCATGGTTTGCTGACTGCGGAGGCGCGCCAGTGAAGGCCAATGGTGACCTTGCGAAGGTGTGCTCGTGGTCCACCCCCCTGCACTTTTCTGACACCCCTCGTGACTACAAGTTCAGCTATGTGCTCACGGCAACATTCACAAATGCTTTAGGTTCATGCCCGGTGTTCAGATTTTTCTGTCCAACGCACATGCTTGCCTACATGTCTCAAACAAATTGATACAAAGATTCATGTGTGTGGTGGGAGCCTGGGAGGCACCAACAACTAAATCGCCGCGCTCCAGGACTCATGCGGCTCACGTAAGTAGGTGTACTGCAATCTACGAATAGGGTGCACAACAATTTGGTTCACTGCACATGGTATATCATTCAGATAATCATACGAAGAGCGTGATGTTCCTGGTGCACTTCATCGGTGACATGCACTAGCTGCACCGCTGACCTCGGCGGCAACACCATCCTCATCACATGGTACAACACAACCAAGACTAACCTACACAAGGTACATCATGGTTACTCGTAATAGAATCAAATACCACTTGAACCCATGCATGCAAGGATAGTTTCTATTTTCCCCCTGTCTAACATAACATAGGCACACTACGTGATTGGTTTTCAGGTTTCGAATGACAAGGTTATCCAGATGGACATGAGCAAGTTCTACAAGGACGATCTAAGCACCATGATCAACACCATCAAGCTCAACATTACTGTAACTTTGTAAGTATTTTTAGACTTACATGTAGTTTACTTGGCTCTTGATCTGATTCAGAAATAAAATAAATAAATAAATGGTTTGGGGGACTTTGTTTATTTCGAATTTAAAACTCATGCTGCTTATTAAACAAAGAATCCCAGCATTTTAGACCCTGGCGGTTGTTTGGTGAAAGGAAAGTGTTTTAGGTTATTCTTTTGACTGTTTGTAGTTTATTTGTTTTGTAAACTAATGATTTCTTATATGACTTGTGATGAGAATTGTGTGTTCATATTAATTAGATGAAGAAGGAAGGCAGATGGAAAGGATATGAGATACATTAGCTCCTGGTTTTAAATCAGAAGTAGAAAATGATTAGTTTTAACTTGGTGGTTATTCTAGACTGCTCCATGTAGATTTTAAAGTGAAAAAATGAAAAGGTTATGATGGCCATGAAAAGACTGAAAGACTTACTTATCTTTCTTGAACATTGTTTTGGTGTACCTCCTTTACCGACTTATCCTTCTCGTTATCATCCTCCTCCAGATTCAGATTATGCCTAGGTTAGTAAGGTTGTGGGTAAGCTTTATTTCCAATACTTTTGTGGCAATTACCATCATAAATTTATTTTCTTTGATTTGATAAGTTCCTAGATCTTCCAGCCTTCCAGTTTTCCAGTTTTAATCGGAGCATTTTGTAGCGTCTATGTCTCTTTCCAGTGCATTTGTAGCAATTACAATCTCCCCATTCAGCTAAGATGCATGTATTTTCCATGTCACATATCATCTCCATTCAGATCAAGATCTCATACCTACATCATTGATGAGCCCATTCCCTTATTTTGTTTCTCCATATTAGTTCTATAATTTTACTTTAATCACTTCCCTTCAAGCAATATCTGTACTATACAATTGGTGAAGAGGTTAATCAAGAGAAGAGCCAGGAGGGATCTCTAGGTGAGTAATCATAATGCATATGGTCTCTTTCGAGCTATGAAAAATGCTACACTGCATGCATATGAGAGTAATTTAACGATGGAAATAAATGTCAACAATGCCACTGATGTTCAAAATATCGTATAAGTGTATTTTTTTGCGCATATGTTCCTCTAAATGCATGAGCATTCATCGAGCTTTAGGTAGCCAGAACACATGTATACAGTTCATAATTACATTTTTTTATCAAAATACGTTGCAAACAACGTAAATTTCAGTTATTTTTCAATAGTTGAGACTATTTTTATTTATGTTTATTTCACATTTTAATGTAATCTATACATCCCAATGGCAAAAGTTGTGCATGTTTTAATTAGTTGCAAAAGATGGAGTTGAAACTAATAAAATGTTCATTATTTGGCAGCTAACTCAGAACTTGGGATGACTCAACAAGTGAAAGAGGTGCCTGATAGGGAGATAGCTGAATATCACTGGAGGCCTTGAAGAAGGAATCAAATATGTTTTTATGTTTTAAATTCATATTAAATATTCTTTTGCAATCTTTGAAGTATCTTTTTTATTGCTTTATGCTATCATCTTTGGTAACCGCTTACTTTTCATCACATGTACTCCCTCTGTAAAGAAATATAAGAGCATTCAGATCACTACTTTAGTAACCTAAACACTCTTATATTTCTTTACGGAGGCCAATTACTACGAAAATGCAATTTGTTTTACAAAAGTCATATTTATTGTGAAGCTTTATTCTTCTTCTATTACTGACATAAGTTTGCAATACACAGTTTCAAAATTGTGCACTACTACTAAATAAATTTTATGATGCATTATGTAAGGAATCTGTGTGTGGAGCGGTTGCAGGCGCATTTGGAAACAGGTTTGATGCATCCAGTTGACTCATAGAAAATAAGGCATCAGAGTCAAGCTATATTGACAGAGTCAAGTTATCAGAGTCAACCTCCGCGTGCGCCACTTCACCGACCTCATAGGCCTCGCCACCAAGACCGGCTGCGACAACGACGAGGATTGGCTTCAGATCTGGGACAGCGCCCGCTTCATCTTCAAGATGCTCCGTCCGCCGCCGCTCGAGAACTCATGGCTGCGCCGCAAGCTCCACGGTCAACCCGCTCCTGGTGCTCATGCGCTATGACTTCTCCCTCCTCAGGATGGACAACTTCGTGCAAGTTCATTCACTTCACCGCTTCTTCCTCAATTCTCCTTCTCTACTGCTACCATTAGTGATTATTACCTGTTCTAGCAAAAATTGTGATCCCTAGATTATAATTCCGGCTCCTCTGCGTCTTTTGTGAATGAAATGGTGCAAGTTCACTTAAAATATGATTGATGTGCCCCTTCCAGATCTAAGCAAGCTATTCTCACCTATGTTAATCTGATTGATAGTTTGACTTGTAGTTTGGTGCCATCATTAGCTTGACTTAGTTTCATTTTACCCCTTTCCCAGTTGGGATGCATAGGTGATTATATCCTCTATGTTTTGCTAACCACAGTGAAGTGCAATGAAACCCTGAGATAATATCAGCTTTGCTTTTCATTACCTCTTTCCCAACTAAAAATACCGTGGTGATTATATCAGTTTTACTTTTCATTACCCTTTCCCAGTTGAGATGAATTGATGAGCATGCCATCGGTTTTAGTAATCATGGTCAAGTGCATTAGATTAATAATACTCAACATTGTTGATTAGTACTCAAACATTGTTGTTATGCCACCGATGCTAAAAAAAATCTACTACAAAAGTTTATGCTTTATACAATGGTTTTGACTCCTGGCCTATGTTCGACAACATTGAGGAGATGCTCAAATGGTCGGTTCTATAGTCTGTACGGGCTCACTCATAGGACCCTTGAGTTGGGCCCATGTTCGACAATGTCGAGGAGATGCTCAAATGGTCGGGGTCTGTACGGGCTCACTCATAGGACCCTCGAGGAGACAGTGATTAGACTACTTGTCAAAATAAAAATGATATTTTCCTAATTTTAATTCTTGGCTGATTTTAGCCTAAGATTATTTTTCTTTGTTTCCAAAATGACAAGAAATAACACAATAGATGATAAGGTTTGATCAATGAAGAACACCTAAATAAAAGTTATTTTGTAGATTTTAATTATTACCTGATTGTTACGGGCTCTATTTTGTATACATATATAATTTAATATGCATTATATTTATATATAACTTCAGCAAAATATTTCAAAAGCCCGTCACAACGCACGGGCATTCTACTAGTAAACAGTAAACGTGGTGCCAGGGTCACAAATTGATACAGTATATATACTTTTGGACAAGGCATAGAAGGTAGATCGCCACCACAAGGCTACTGTTAGTATTAAAAGATATAGTTGTACAGGAAGAAAAACACAACCATTGTGAAGGACTAAGCATGACAGTAAACTGAAACGTTTGCAGTCTGGGCACCAAAGATTATCGCAAAAAAAAAAAGTCTGGGCACCAAAGAAAAAATAATCGTGCCAACCGTCTAGGCACGCAGCGCTTCCAACATGCATCGAGCAACAAAGCTTACAAAACTGAAGTGTCATATGCCTTGAGTCTACACATAAACCATACCAACGGTATTCTTAGGACCTTTTCTGATTCTATGCATAAACCACGTAATCAGATATGCAACAAATGAGGCATAAATAATGTTTTATCGAACCAAATATATTTGCACTAATACCGAATATCCACAGATGAGCAAAATGAAAATGCTTTCTGCTTTCATTTATCTCACATGCACAACAAAATAAGTAACTTAACCCATAAAATAAAATTGTCATTCCTATGGGAGTTTCTACAAAGGTGAGTGATAAAACTCATCTCTCTCCAAGTTATCACATATTGAACCCATTGTGCTCCTTTTTCTCAAAGGTAAGTGACACATTCGTCTCTCTCGAGTATAATTGTTAATCAGGTTCTGATATACTGAATGTTTGGTTTCATAAGTGAATGAGTGACATAGCACCAAGACGACAGATAACATATATAAACTGAGCAATGCATGATCAGAAGTTCAGAACCAACACTACCAAAGACAATGTGAAATATGTCGACATGATCAAAAGATAACAAATGCAGTACAAAGTTAGACATGGAAGACCAGAACCAACACTGCCAAAGACAACGTGAAATATCTCGACAGGATCAAAACATAACAAATGCAGTACAAAGTTAGACATGGAAGACCAGAACCAACACTGCCAAAGACAATGTGAAATATCTCGACAGGATCAAAACATAACAAATAATTTGAATTGAAAACAGAACTTCTGGACAGAAATACCTGAAGATTAGTGCAAGCGTAGAAACGAGTTTAACATCCATTGGAAATCAATCTGTTGTTTGAAAAGTTACGTCTTTCAAGACATCTTAGAGAATATAACCCTGAGGGTGAATCTACCAGCTTACTGTTACTATGAGAATTTTCTGCAAGCAGCTCAGTTATACAGTTAGGCAAGATCTTCAGCTTGTTAGAGACAGATCAAGGAACACGAAATCACCATTATTAACAGGAGCAAGAGAAAATAAACTCAATATAGTATAAAGTATAAACTGAAATCATTGCCAGAAATATCATACAAGTTTCCCGTAAATGTCCAAACAAACAATTTGTGGAAGTCGTTATATGTTATCTAATGTGTAATAAAACACATCAAGTCAATTAGTTATTTACAGTCCCATCAAGAATATTCAACTGCTGTGAACTCAATGTAATAAGTAATAACAATTTGAGTGTTAAAAGAAACAGAAGGAATATAACTAAGTGAAAAAAATATGATTTCTGGAACAAATCAAAATGGTACACTACCAAGGAAAACAACAAGAGTTCAGATAAAACAAAAACCTAGAGAGTTTCCTGCATGAATTATGGTATGTGACCAAAAGAGGGCAGTTAACATCATAGGAATATCAGCATTCCATAACTGACCATTAAACATTATCTAATTTATCACATGTGACAAAACAATCCAGTAACAATCTCTCAAACAAGACAATCCAGTAATAATGAAAAAACGATCAAAACCATATGGCCACATAGATTCCATATTCGATACTGTCTTGTCTTGCAGTTTACCAGCACAAAATGGGGAACAAAGATACAGTTTCCCTACCTACCAAAAAAAAAATACAGCTATACTTTCTTAGCAAGAGTTCGCTGTTTCGTGCCATGCTCCACAACTTTCTCTTCAACATGCAATCCTTTCCTACGCCTCACAGAATTCATAAGTTTCTTAGCCAAGTTTGGCCCAATGCTTGCCCCATCTCCAAATTCTTCAATCTCCTCCTGTGACTTTGGGACAAAAAAGGGGTCCTCGGGAATAGCATCCCAGTGGCTAAGAACAAGCAGGGCGCTGGCTGCACCTGATGTTAAGGTCCTGAGCTGATTAGAAAATCCAATGCTCTCAGCAACAGGCAAGTAAGCATGCACTGTAAATACTGAAGTCCCTTCTTGCATCTCTTCTTTCAAAATCTTCGCTCGCCTCTTACTAAGAACTGCATATGTTGAACCCAGTTGCTCAGTCGGGGTGGTCAACTCACAGAAATACATGCCTTCGACAAGCCTTGGGTTGTTCTGAAGAACAGCTGCTCGGCATGCTTCTTTAACTGCGGTTATTACTTGGCCACTGAAGATGTTGTATTGATCAGATTGATGGGCAGCATCAGAGTTGTCAGCAAATATGTAGGGCTCAATGATAAATGCCAGACCCCACATTGGTTCATCACATAAAGGCCCTGCGTTCGTGGCAAACTGAAATCCTGAAAGAACACTGTTTGTTAGTGCCACAGATTCTAGATGTAATGATTCAGGAGTATCTGCTGATGAGTTACTGCTGTCAAGAGTATTGTTAGCTTCAGCATCAGATCCACTCACAAACCCCAATCTCTCAGATAAATGTGCTCTACCACGCACAAGAATACCTTGCCTTCCATCTTCCATGGTTATCACACCATCACTTGATTCAACATCAGGCAAGAGAAGGAAATTTGGACCGACCTGCCAAGGACCCAAGGACCAAATCCTTTGGAGGTATCCAAGCCATGTCTTTCGACACTTCTCAAGCTTTTCTTTATCCACTTGCTCAGAAATGGCTTCCAGATCACTGTCTATGGCACTGACCATGCGCTTCCTAAGCATTGCAATAGAATCACAATCATCTTGAGAAATTTGTGGGTTCAACATCACATTCTTCTTTGCTGTTTTCCCCTCCATTATTTGACCAAGCAATTGATCACTTTCTTGGAGGACCTTAGTCAGAGCATTTGGAAGTCTTAAGACCTGAACTCTCACGGTGCATCTCCCATTTGGAGTAGTCCTCTCAACAAATGCATGTGGAGCCTTCAAGCCTTCCAATATGCCAAGACCTTCTCCTTCGACTGTCTCCTTAAAGGAGACCAGGGGATCCGAAACGAGCAACTTAACCTTTGCAAACCTTTCCTCCAAATCCTTTTTGCACCGCTCCAAATGAATCTCCCCAGCTGCTGCAAGGATATGTTCACCCCTGTGCGAGACAGTGTACTCAACAAATGGGTCTGCCCGGTTAAGAAGCTTGATCCCTTTAACAAGAGCTCCCAAATCCGTTGGGTTGGCAGGCTCAATTGCAACCTTAAGCATTGGAGACACCTGGAACATCATACTTGAGAAGGGCCAGCAATTCTTGGTGGATGACAATGTGGCACTCTTCAATATATGCTGCCCAAGGCCCTGTATTGCAACCACATTCCCAGCACTCACACTGGCAACTGGCCTCAAGCCCTGTCCCAGCATTTCATATAAGTAATGCAGCTCAACCTCCTGTACATGCTTCTGCACTGCATCCCCTCCTTTCACTGGATCATACAATGCGGACAGCACAAAAACCTTCTGCCCTGCACGAAGAACTCCGCTGAACACTCTCGCAAATGCCATAAAACACTCCTCTGACTCAGTTGCATCCTGGTGGTTCAACAACTCCCCCTGCACCCCCTTGGGTGGTAACATCTTGCATGGCACCGCAAACATTTTCGACACATACACCACCACCGGTGAATCTGCACTCACATCACAGGCCTCCACACACCTTCTCACCATCTCTGCCTCCAAGACAACCTCAGTGCAACCAGCAGCATCCTCTGGCGCAAGCTCCCTCTTTGGCATAAGCCTCGCAACCCTGGCCCCTTGAGCAACGACAGGGTCAGGAGTGCATTCAACCACCATTGCCATCACTGCGTCAGCCAGCGGCAACCAGCGGCTCATCACAGACTGCAAAACTAGCTTTGGGTCCTTGTTCTGCAGCTCCCGCTGCGGAATGTTCAATTTGAAGTTGCTAATGACCTTCTGAACTATCTCTCTGTCCTGCCCCAGCACTCCCTCATACAGTTTCCATAGTGGTTTGAGGACGAACTCGACAAACATGGGCTCCCGGTCAGTACCTTCCATGGCCTTCTTCCCCACGATCATAAAGTTCTTCTTACCATTCTTATCCACCTTTTTTTCCAAGTATCGCGGCCCCCAAAATCCTCTGAGCAAAGCGGAGGCGCTGGCGCCAAGCTTGGTGGCGTACAACTCGGCGAATTGGTTGATGCGGAAGCCCCAGCCATCGAGGGCGCATGCGAAGACGACATTGCCCTTTTGGGGCTGGAAGGCGTCCTCTTCGTCGTCGTCGGCATCGTCGGGGAGATCGTCCTGTGAGGCCGAGGAGGAGGTGGAGGATGGCTGGTCCTCGAGGGAGGCGAGGACGGAGAAGTAGGAGTGGGAGCGGAGCGCGGAGTAGATGGAGTTGACGTCGGCGAGGATGCGGTGCAGGCGCGTGTAGGCCTCGGCGGGGGTGAGGTGGAGCTCGGTGATGAGGCGGTCGAGCTTGTTGAGGACGAGGCAGGGGCGGAGGCGCTCGAGGAAGGCCTGGCGCAGCGCGGCGTGGGTCTGGATGTGGACGCCCTCGACGGCGTCGACGAGGATGAGGGCCGAGTCGGAGAGGCGCGCGGCGGAGGAGACCTCGGAGCAGAAGTCGATGTGGCCCGGGGAGTCGATGAGGTTGACGCGGTGCGCGGCGGGGCCGTCTCCGTAGCGGAGGAGCACGGCGGCGGACTTCATGGTGATGGCCCGGCGCTGCTCCTCGTCGAGGTAGTCCATGAAGCGGAGGCGGCCGGCGAGCCTGGGGTGGAGGAGGCCGTCGCCGCAGGAGGCGACGAGGTGGTCCGCCAGCGTGGTCTTGCCGTGGTCGACGTGCGCCAGGATGCACGTGTTGCGGACGCGCCGGGGGTCCGCCGGCGGCGCCGCGTTCTCCGCCGCCGCCATCGCCGTGGGAGGAGGGAGGTGGTGCTAGTTAGGTTGGGCTAGGGGAACGGGAGAGGGAGAGAGAGAGAATTGGGGAAAGCTGGGGCGGGCGGCCTTTGACACGGCAAGTGCCTGATGTTGGGCCTGGACAGATCGGGTCGGAAGCAAACTTAACACTAGAAGAGTCACAAACGGCAGGCTCCGTCTCCCTAGGAAGGAAGGAACTTGGCGCTCACGTTTAATCGATGAAACTTTTCCAAATCCTTATAAAGTTGTTTCCTAAAACGAATATCGCGTCCGTTTGTGGATTATAAGAGATCAGTCCGCAGCCGATCATTCAATAATATATTTCTTGAACGATGGGGGGGGGGGGGGGGATTTCCCACCTAAATATATCACATCAAAACGCGATAACAAGGTCTTTAGAAGAGAGAAAAGATAGCCATGTCCTAGCGGCATTTTTATCAGAGTTACACTTGAATCTAAAAAAATCATCAACAATGTTCATTAGAGTTTGTTTCGCCGAAAGAGATACATTTTTAAAGACAAGAGCACTTCTTAAGTCCCAAAGCTTCGCGCTTTTCGCAGCATTTTAGTTCAGGTTTTGTTGGGCCTCTTTTGCTTGGGCCGTAGCCGCTGAAAACATACGACCGAACAAGTTAAATGGATGGTCATTTTGCCTTTTTTAAAATAAAATTTCATAATGCAAAGTGCATTTTCCTAAATTTCTTGTAATTATTTTATAGCGCTTCAGAATAATAATTTTTTTCCCTTATATCTCCTTCTAGAAAGAGAAAAATACCTCTCTTTTTATTTGAAGTATCTCTTTCTTTCTTGGCCTGATTTATTTAGAGTAGTTTTGTTTTAAATTCTCTATAATTTTATATCTTGGTCAGCGTGTCAAAAATAAATATAACATTTTTCTTCTTATTTCTTTAATTCTTTGTAATTAATTTTTATCCCTCCATCAGAAATAAAAGTGTCTCTCTTTTAATTGCATGTGTCTCTCCAACTAGAAAAGGAAACTATCTTTTTTTCGATTGGGGGGGGGATTTCCCACCTAAATATATCACATCAAAACGCGATAACAAGGTCTTAGCTACATCAGGACAAAGATTGCAGTTTAGAAGAGAGAAAAGATAGCCATGTCCTAGCGGCATTTTTATCAGAGTTGCACTTGAATCTAAAGAAATCATCAACAATGTTCATTAGAGTTTGTTTCTCCGAAAGAGATACATTTTTAAAGACAAGAGCACTTCTTAAGTCCCAAAGCTTCGCGCTTTTCGCAGCATTTTAGTTCAGGTTTTGTTGGGCCTCTTTTGCTTGGGCCGTAGCCGCTGAAAACATACGACCGAACAAGTTAAATGGATGGTCATTTTGCCTTTTTTAAAATAAAATTTCATAATGCAAAGTGCATTTTCCTAAATTTCTTGTAATTATTTTATAGCGCTTCAGAATAATAATTTTTTTCCCTTATATCTCCTTCTAGAAAGAGAAAAATACCTCTCTTTTTATTTGAAGTATCTCTTTCTTTCTTGGCCTGATTTATTTAGAGTAGTTTTGTTTTAAATTCTCTATAATTTTATATCTTGGTCAGCGTGTCAAAAATAAATATAACATTTTTCTTCTTATTTCTTTAATTCTTTGTAATTAATTTTTATCCCTCCATCAGAAATAAAAGTGTCTCTCTTTTAATTGCATGTGTCTCTCCAACTAGAAAAGGAAACTATCTTTTTTTCGATTGGGGGGGGGGGATTCCCACCTAAATATATCACATCAAAACGCGATAACAAGGTCTTAGCTACATCAGGACAAAGATTGCAGTTTAGAAGAGAGAAAAGATAGCCATGTCCTAGCGGCATTTTTATCAGAGTTGCACTTGAATCTAAAGAAATCATCAACAATGTTCATTAGAGTTTGTTTCTCCGAAAGAGATACATTTTTAAAGACAAGAGCACTTCTTAAGTCCCAAAGCTTCGCGCTTTTCGCAGCATTTTAGTTCAGGTTTTGTTGGGCCTCTTTTGCTTGGGCCGTAGCCGCTGAAAACATACGACCGAACAAGTTAAATGGATGGTCATTTTGCCTTTTTTAAAATAAAATTTCATAATGCAAAGTGCATTTTCCTAAATTTCTTGTAATTATTTTATAGCGCTTCAGAATAATAATTTTTTTCCCTTATATCTCCTTCTAGAAAGAGAAAAATACCTCTCTTTTTATTTGAAGTATCTCTTTCTTTCTTGGCCTGATTTATTTAGAGTAGTTTTGTTTTAAATTCTCTATAATTTTATATCTTGGTCAGCGTGTCAAAAATAAATATAACATTTTTCTTCTTATTTCTTTAATTCTTTGTAATTAATTTTTATCCCTCCATCAGAAATAAAAGTGTCTCTCTTTTAATTGCATGTGTCTCTCCAACTAGAAAAGGAAACTATCTTTTTTTCGATTGGGGGGGGGATTTCCCACCTAAATATATCACATCAAAACGCGATAACAAGGTCTTAGCTACATCAGGACAAAGATTGCAGTTTAGAAGAGAGAAAAGATAGCCATGTCCTAGCGGCATTTTTATCAGAGTTGCACTTGAATCTAAAGAAATCATCAACAATGTTCATTAGAGTTTGTTTCTCCGAAAGAGATACATTTTTAAAGACAAGAGCACTTCTTAAGTCCCAAAGCTTTGCGCTTTTCGCAGCATTTTAGTTCAGGTTTTGTTGGGCCTCTTTTGCTTGGGCCGTAGCCGCTGAAAACATACGACCGAACAAGTTAAATGGATGGTCATTTTGCCTTTTTTAAAATAAAATTTCATAATGCAAAGTGCATTTTCCTAAATTTCTTGTAATTATTTTATAGCGCTTCAGAATAATAATTTTTTTCCCTTATACCTCCTTCTAGAAAGATAAAAATATCTCTCTTTTTATTTGAAGTATCTCTTTCTTTCTTGGCCTGATTTATTTAGAGTAGTTTTGTTTTAAATTCTCTATAATTTTATATCTTGGTCAGCGTGTCAAAAATAAATATAACATTTTTCTTCTTATTTCTTTAATTCTTTGTAATTAATTTTTATCCCTCCATCAGAAATAAAAGTGTCTCTCTTTTAATTGCATGTGTCTCTCCAACTAGAAAAGGAAACTATCTTTTTTTCGATTGGGGGGGGGGGATTTCCCACCTAAATATATCACATCAAAACGCGATAACAAGGTCTTAGCTACATCAGGACAAAGATTGCAGTTTAGAAGAGAGAAAAGATAGCCATGTCCTAGCGGCATTTTTATCAGAGTTGCACTTGAATCTAAAGAAATCATCAACAATGTTCATTAGAGTTTGTTTCGCCGAAAGAGATACATTTTTAAAGACAAGAGCACTTCTTAAGTCCCAAAGCTTCGCGCTTTTCGCAGCATTTTAGTTCAGGTTTTGTTGGGCCTCTTTTGCTTGGGCCGTAGCCGCTGAAAACATACGACCGAACAAGTTAAATGGATGGTCATTTTGCCTTTTTTAAAATAAAATTTCATAATGTAAAGTGCATTTTCCTAAAAAAATTGTAATTATTTTATAGCGCTTCAGAATAATAAAATTTTTTCCCTTATATCTCCTTCTAGAAAGAGAAAAATATCTCTCTTTTTATTTGAAGTATCTCTTTCTTTCTTGGCCTGATTTATTTAGAGTAGTTTTGTTTTAAATTCTCTATAATTTTATATCTTGGTCAGCGTGTCAAAAATAAATATAACATTTTTCTTCTTATTTCTTTAATTCTTTGTAATTAATTTTTATCCCTCCATCAGAAATAAAAGTGTCTCTCTTTTAATTGCATGTGTCTCTCCAACTAGAAAAGGAAACTATCTTTTTTTCGATTACATGTATCTCTTCTTTCTTTTTTCCTATTTGAATTATTAGTTGTTAATACACAATTTCACCAAGATGATTTCATTCTAAATTTGCTATAATTTAGTGCCTTGATCATCGTGTAAAAATAAATACATCTTACATAAAGGAATAAAGGGAGTACATTGAACATGCTTTTTCAGAAAATATGATGAGCGCGCAAAATACGCAGATTTAAATTTGTATCCTCTTTTTTATTTCTTTCATCATGTGTGACTTGATATTGGTTTGTTGAACGTTAAAATGTTCACAAAATTTTAATTTCTTGTGTCATTCCAAAATCCTACATGTACCTAACTGACCAAAAAAATGTACCCACAAAAAAAACTCACGAAAAGTGTTCGCATGTTTTATTTTTTTAAAAGTGTATCCACAAAAAAAAATCTCGAAAAATGTTCATACATTTTATTATTTTGTATCATTTTAAATGGGTTTTTCCTTTTTAAAATATATAAATTAATTTTACGTGAATTATAGGTATTTTAACATAAAATTAAAATTTTCTCCCATTGTATTAAGCAATCTTTATTTTTATTAAAAAATATTGCTCCGAATATCCCAAAAAAAATGTTCACATGATTTTAATTTTTTGTCTCATTCATTCCAAAATTCTACATGTATCTAAGTCACGAAAAAGTGTACCCGCATAATGAACTCAAAAAAAGTGTTCACAAATTTGAATGTTTTGTATTATTTTAAATGTGTTTGCACCTTTTTAAAATCTATAAAGTTAATTTGAAATACATCATAGGTATTTCATCATAATATTAAAATTTTCTCCCATTGTTTGAAGCAATCTTTATTTTTATTAAATAATATTGCTCCAAATATCATAAAAAAATATTCACACAATTTTTATTTTTTGTGTCATTCATTCCAAAATCCTACATTAGCTAACTCATGAAAAAGTATAACCAAGAAAAAAATCTTACGAAAAGTGTCCACACGCTATAATTTTCTGTATTATTTCAAATGCGTATGTGCTTTTTAAAATAGATGAGGTTAATTTTACGTACATCATATGTATTTTATCATAAGATTTGAATTTTCTCCCGTTGCAACGCGTTATATCTATACATCTATACGTAATAATAAAGGGAGGTGGCTTTCTTAGTCCGTTTTTACGATTTTGCAGAAAGACCCCTCCCTTTTAAAGTAAATCAACCCGTAATCCATTATTCTGCAGAAAAAAAAATGTTTGCTGGTTGATTTATTACTCGAACGGGCCTAAGCCCACCTACCTAGCAGGGCCCAACAATTCTAATACATGCATGGATCAGTAGTATTTCGCCTCAAAAGTCAGTACACATGTAGGGTTTATTTATTTATTTATTTTTGAGCATAGACCCATGCGAGCGAGTTTTGTTTCCCTAAAAAATATGAGCGAGTTTAATAAATTAGGAAAACGAATAGATTCAGCCTGTGGAATCGAATGGATGACCAACCGGATGAGGGCATATTTTCTGTTTATAGATTTATTTGATCTACTATTTTCAAATGATGTGAAAGAAATAAACGAACTAAATTAGAAACGTGCACGTTTGAAAAAACCTAGCCTAACTGGTAATAAAAATCTGATTTTTTTTGCGCATGTAAAATATATAAAAAAATTATATGAAAAAATTATTTTTGTTTTTTCTACATATTTTATGATAAAAATTTTATTTTGAATGAAAATGGGCATATACTTAGAGCGACTGCATACATATTTGTGTGAAAATATTATTTTTATTTAAAATGATTATTGGAATTGATCTCTTTCAAAAGATAATAATACTTAAAATGGGGATAATGAGCGTCATAATATTATATACATTGGGAGCACCTTTAAGGGTGAGTGTGACAACATAAAAAATATCCCCGACCTAACTGACTTTTATACGTGATGTATATTGATGTGGAAAGTGTCTCACCATATGATACTATCTGAATGTTGTATGTGTTCTTCGTAGCAAATTTGCTACAAGGCGTTGTGTTTGCATATAGTTGCTAATTTATTTCTTTCATGTGCGATTAATGTATTGTTTATATGCATTTTTAGACTTTGGCAAGCCCTTTTCTATCATCGGTTGACACCGTTCGGATGTTGAATTGTTGTCCTTTGTAGCAAGGGCGTTGTGGTTGTAGATAATTGATAACTTTCTTGTCTGTTGTAACTTATGGACATATGTGAATATTGCATGACTGATATGTATTTTTATAGAATTTTTCAAGCACCTCCCTACCACCGGATGCACCATTCGAATGTTGCATTGTTGATTGTTTTTGTGGACATGAGAACTATTATTTTTATCATAGCGAATTAACTATAATACGTTGTGTTTGCACATAATCGATAATTTTTTTCCCGTTGCAACGCACGGCCTATTTTCCTTAAGGCTAACAAAAACTATATGTGTCATGCTTTTCCATTTATTTTTAATTTTATTAATAAATGTCTTCAAAATATAATACGAAGGAATCATGGGCAAAGTGGACAATGAATTAGGGTGTCCTCTAAATCTTGTGTTGCTTGGTAGAAGTGCATGTTATTTTTATTCCGTTGCAACGCACGGCATTGTCCTATCTATACCTATAAATATATTTAGTTGTGATATACCGGATATAGTATTTGATTTTTCAAATTTATCGAAATTTTACAACACCTCCTACAATTATTTTAAGAGTATTTTAAAATTTAGAAAATTTCATAAAGTGGAACTCTCTCTCATCTTAATAGATCATTGATTTGAAAATTAATTGCATTTTGGTTAAATAATTCATATTTAAAGTGCTGACATCCCAAATCTTCAAAATTTATAATGGGACATATTTCTGGAGCTTTGAAGAATATTTACTTGAGCACACATTTTTTCAAATACATTTAAAATCATTTTTAAAGGTTCTAAACTCTTCTACATGCATGCAAGCTCAATTTTCATCGATTTTATTTTTAGATCATCGTCTTGAAATTGACCAGAATGCATTGCTATTAGGTTGATATATTGGGGTCATTGTCGGAGAGGACGACAAGAAGTATAAGCGGCAACACAGGTAAGGCACAACGATTGAACGATAGTTATTAGTTAGGGGCATACAATGTTTTTCTCCCGTTGCAACGCATGGGAATATTTCCTAGTCCTTATAAAGTTGTTTCCTAAAACGAATATCGCGTCCGTTTGTGGATTATAAGAGATCAGTCCGCAGCCGATCATTCAATAATATATTTCTTGAACGATGGGGGGGGATTTCCCACCTAAATATAACGCGATAACAAGGTCTTAGCTACATCAGGACAAAAGATTGCAGTTTAGAAGAGAGAAAAGATAGCCATGTCCTAGCGGCATTTTTATCAGAGTTGCACTTGAATCTAAAGAAATCATCAACAATGTTCATTAGAGTTTGTTTCGCCGAAAGAGATACATTTTTAAAGACAAGAGCACTTCTTAAGTCCCAAAGCTTCCATAGAATGAGCAAAGCATGCGCCGAACCTCCTCCTCATCCGCCAAGAGCTCCGCTTGCCTTGCTGGAGTGAGCATCTTGTGTGTCGTGATCAGAGAGCGAACCATGGTCAAAGTTTGGGCATGAATAAGTTTAAGCAAGGATGAGTTTGAGCGCAGATGGAATAGCTATGAAGGCTAGACACACAGCTTATATAACCGCAAGAAGATAGACGGGCGAGCGGATGGCTTCAATGCAGTTGGTGGTAGGCTTCTTGGCCGCCTCGATCACATTGAACCAGTGTTGTCGCTTCGAAGTCGTCATATCGCGTATTTGAATTAAACATGCATGGATAATGGAGTACTAATGTCCTCTAATAGCCTCTCTCTGTGTAAGAGCAAGTTTTGCCCCCGAAGGTTTTGGACATTGTTGGACAAAGCAGAAGTGGAACTAATATTGTTTTCGAGTATAAACAGATACTTAGGTTCTGAAAGAATGGAGTTTGCAAGAAGAAGGTCGAAGGACAACTCACTGCAGCGAAGCTGCAGTCATCTACCGAAACCTTTGAAGGAAGACGACCCCTAAAAATGTCGTCGAAGAAGAAGACTCTCTCGAGTAAAAGCGCAACGAGGAGAAAGATGAAGCTGGTCGAAGACTTAGTCTTTTTACTAGTTTATCTTTATTTTCTTGAGTCGTAGGAAAAACCGTACTATCAAGAGGGGTTTGCTAGTTGAGATCTCTGTCGAAGAGAATTTTCTCTGCTCAACCTAAACCCACGAAAGCCTACCGAGAGAAATCTTACTGAGTCGAGTGAATAGCTCGAAGGCAAAGTCATCGCACTTAGTGCCTTCGAGAGAGAACTCGTTCGGTAAGTCAGCTTACTTGTTCCTCAAGTAAAGTTGTGTAGTGATTGAAATCCGACCGTTGTGGACACGGGTCAAGCGGTCGCGTCGGGTCACTTCAGTCGTTTTACCCATCGGGATCGCCAACTATAAATACCCCGCACCTACCCGCCATTTTGGGCTGGCTGCTCCACTGAAGATTCTAAGACAGAAGTACTGTGAGCATCCCAAGTGAGATTCGTCGAGAGAAAACCAAAACCCAAGTCTGAACTAAGTTGAGAAATTCACAGAGACTTAGGTCGAGATTAGCCGATCTTTTTATCCTGAAGAACTGCAAGTCTCCTAGACGGTTAGGCGTCACCTCTCAAGCAGTCGAAGAGAAATTGTCGCTGCTGAAGGAAGTTTGTAAAGGTCTCGGAGATGTCCTGAATCATCTACCACGAGTGAAAACTGGACAAGCTCGAGGAGCTTGTTGCAGTGGAGAATAGGACGGAGTGAGTTTTGCTCCAGGTGTTCAATCACCAGTCCCTCCAACCAGACGTAGCACTTTGCAGAGTGTGAACTGGTTTACCAAACATCGTTGTGTCAGGCTCGTTTTCCTTCTAGCATTTACATTAAGTATTTACTCGTTGCCTGTTTGCCTTCGATGTTTACCTTCGCTCCCAATCCTTTCGAGCTATGTATATCTTTCGATACTGTATTTCCTTCGAGATATCTTCAGTCCTTCGCAGTTTGCATGAATTCCTTCTAAGTTCCTTAGAATTTTTAGAAGTGATCATTCACCCCCTCCCCCTCTGATCATTCTTGAGCTTTCAATTGGTATCAGAACCAGGCACTCCCTACGCTCTGCGTATTTTGGTCTAACAACCTGGAGTGTTGTCAAGAATGTCATTTGCATCTGTTCACTCGGGGGAACCGATTCCTATTTACAATGGGAATGACTATCCCTATTGGAAGGACAAAATGAAGAGGAACATCATGGCCATCAACTCTGCCACTTGGGAAGTTGTCAAGAATGGTGTAACTGTCAAAGACAAAAATGCTATCACTCCTGAAGAGGCAAAGAAGATGGAGCTTGATGCTGAAGTCTGGGTATTCATTACAAATCATCTGATTCCAGAGAAATATCATGAAGTCAAGAATATTTCTTCGGCCAAAGGTGTCTGGGACTATCTCGAGAAGATTGGTGAAGGTGTCTCTACTCAGAAAGATGCTCTCATTGACACCCTTCGAAGCAAGTTCTATTGTTTCAAGAGGCACGAGGGAGAAAAAGTTAACTCCATATACAGCAGACTCACTGCGTTGTCAAATGAACTGATTTCCCTCGGTGCCGAAGACATTACCAATCGGATTATTGTCAGAACTTTGCTCCGTTCCCTTGATGATTCCTTCGACCACATTGTGCTGATGATTAAGGAAATGACTGATTTCAAGGATCTTGTTGCCGCTGATATTCTTGAGAGACTCAACACTGTTGAGATGGAAGAAGATGAAAAACGAGATGTTAATGGGACTCGAAGAAAATCTCATGCACTTAAGGCCAGGGCTTCACATCACTCCTCCCCTGAAGCTAGTTCTGAATCTTGTTGTGCCTCAGATGACCCCGAGAATATTGGAAAAGATAGGGCACTGATAATGAAAAGATTCAACCGCTTTCAGAGAAGGAACTCCTCTTCACCGAAGAAAAACTACTCTTCAAGACATTCGAGCAAGTCATCACAGCATCGATCATCATCCAGAAACTCATCAACGAAAGATAACCGTTGCTACAAGTGCAAGAAGCCAGGTTACTTCATTGCTGATTGTCCTCTCTGGGAAATTGAACATAGATCAAAGCATTCTCACAGCAACTCTTCGAGCAAGTCTCACAGGTCGAGCAAAAACTATGAGTCAAAGAGATATGATTCAAAGTCCAGAAAAGACAATAAAGATGGTTCTGATGATGACAAGAAGAAGAAGTATCACAAGCATCTAGAGAGTTCTTCCTTGAAATCACATTCCTCTCGACGCAAGAATTCTCACCGTGCCAAAGCCTATTTGGGTAAAGAGATGAACTCTGAAGATGAAGCATCCGGTTCCGAAGCTGAATCAAACTCAAGATCTGGTTCTGGTTCTGGTTCTGAATCTGATGGTGTTGTTGGTCTAGCATTTGCTTCGAGCAAGACTTCAAGTTCATTCTTCACCAACCAAAGCGGTGAAGATGAATCTCCAACTTATTGCTTCATGGCCAAGGCTAAGGTATCCTAAGAATTCCTACGATACTTCTGATGGATCTTCTTATGAAAGTAACTCTAGGATTAGCTATGCTAAACTTGCCAAAATTGCTTCTATCCAACAAGATGAACTAGATTCTCTAAGTGAAACTATTCAAAAATCTGAGACTTTGTTGATCGATGAGATTGAGAAAGGTTAAACTTTGATGAATGAGCATGTTGCTCTGAAGGAAAAGTATGATGAACTTTCCTCTCGGCATGATCTTCTCTCAGTGGACTACGAGAAGCTTACCTATGAATTCCTTCAAAGGAAAATGGCTCTTGAGAAACTGAGCGAGGCTAATGAAGAGTTGGAAAGTGTCAATCTCACGCTCATGGCTCAACAAGGCTCAGAAGCTAAAAATGAATCTACTTCACCTTGCTTAACTTGTTTGGAACGAAGTAAAATTGAGCCTATTTCTGAGAGATTGAAAGGAAATCAACCTATTGTTATTGATGATGCTAACCCCTCGAACGAGGAAACCATTACCGAGGAACTCCTCAGGTTGAGAAATTTATTTGAAACATGCATGTTCAAAAGTGTGCAGGGACACCAATACCTTTGTGATATCCTACGGAAGGCTCTCCTTCATAGGAATCCTTGAAACGAAGGAGTTGGTTTCGTAAGGAAACTCAACCCTGATGGCACCTACTGGGAGCCCGAGCAGTATCCTAAAACTGTCTGGGTTCTTGCGAAGGAAAAAACCCATTGATATTGCTAACCTTTTAGGTTTTAGTTGCAAAGTTGATAAGGCTATTGTTGATGAATCACTTGATTCTGACTACAAGTGTCGCCGATATGTGACGGCAGATGCCATGGGGATGGCTAAAGTGAGGGGAAGACGCGAGGAAGAAGATGTCGATGGTGCCGGAATCGGGTTGGGCACAAACACGGTGACGGACACCACGATGTACCCAGGTTCGGGGCTCTCCGGAGAGATAACACCCCTACTCCTGCTTGTCTCTTCTATATCAATGGAACTGAGCTACAATAACTGCTTCTCTATTTACTCAGGGGAAGGTGAGAGCCGCCGTAGGCAAGGTTCTCTCCTGCTTCCTTGAGGAGGAACTACAAGCAGTAAATGAACTGAGTGAGTAGTGAGTAATGGTGCGAATGTGTGGATCGTCCCCCACGCAGAAGGGGTACCCCGGGTTCTTATAGCGTGAGCCCGGGTAAATCGGTAACTTCACTGCCGATTGGGCCCAGCTGTCATCCTCTAATCGGATGGGTCCCACCGACTTCTCCTCTCCGGGTGATCCGGACCCGACGAGCGGAGGCCCATGCCGTAGACTCGTAGGGCATGATGGTGAACAGTGGATCTAGGATGTGCGGTCTTGTCGTCCTATCCGCGGAATCGGCGGAGAGGTCGACACCGCATCTCTGCCAGATCTTCGATGTGACTTGGCTTCTCTGCCACCCCGATCTCCCGGGATTGCGCATTTATGACCTCGTACTTGTACCCTCGACTGATCTCGGGGTCAACTTCTCCAGGGGTAGTAGGTTGTACCGATTGCGCCTGGGCCGATTGGTGGTTCTCGGCAGGGTCGATTGCTCTGGGCAATCGGCCGTGCTGATGCCCACCTCGTCCCAGCTGCGGGCCAATCGGATAATCGTCTTGGTGACGAAAGGGTGGACCGGTTGCGCCTAGGCCGACTGCTGGCATTCGGTACGGCTGATTGCCTTGGAGCAATCGGTCGTACGCCTGCCCAGCTCGGCCCAGCTGCAGCCCAATCGGTCCATCCTTGTCTTGAAAGTTTGCTTTCGCTTGGGTGAGCCTACCCGGGTACCAATCCCCGACAGTATCCCCTAAAGCCGTAAAGGTCCCACGGTCATTTGACTGCGGGGCCTTTGCAGTTTTCAATCTTTCTCCAACATCTTCCGAATGCTATGGCCTCATCAAGCGCGTCATTTCGAGTTCGTCGATTGACTCGGAGCTCACACCCGGCTAGCCAAGATTTCGTCCGATTTGATTTGAATCGTCTCTGACGTCTGTCTTCACTTTTTGAGAATAATATCCTTCGCCGATTGCCTTCCAACGGTTACCTCCGATTCTTCCGGGGTGCAGTCAATGGGCTGGGACCCACGACCCACGCGCGATTTGACGTAACCGCAGGCTTCGACCCCCACGTCGCACACCTTGGCTCCCACGCTGGGATCTCTTGCGCCGATTTTCCGGTTGGACTTCCTGTGGGCTAGGCCACACCGAGCCACACAACCATAGCTGGATCCCACTCCCCTCCCCCGCCGCCCATATAAGCCACAGGGGGGGCCTTGGACTCCTCCTTCTCTCAGACGCCTTCTTCCTCCTCCGCCTCTTGCTCTTCGCGTGCGCCATTGCTGTTCCGCCCGAAGCTCTCCGTCGTGCTCGCAGCTCCGCCTCTGCGCACGGTACCTGCTCCGGCCGCGCACTCGCGTGCTACTCCGCCACCGCGGTAACCTCTCACCGCTGCTATCGCGCTCCTCGTCCTCCTTCTCTTTTCCGCCCGCAAGCTCCATGGCGCCCCGGCGAGACACCTCCCAGGCCAGCCGCGGGTGCTGGAAGGGCTCCACTGTCACCGCCGGTGCCATCCAAGCTCTGGTTCGCGCTCGCAAAATGCCGGCCGAGGTCCAGTGGCGTGCTCCCGGCGCCGAGCTCGTGCCCAACGCGCGTGCTGGCGAGAGGGTCGTCTTCCTCGCTCACTTCGAGCATGGATTCAGACTCCCCGCCAACACCTTCTTTCGAGATTTCCTTAACTTTCATCGCCTGCAACCGCATAATCTCGCGGCAAACTTCATCATGATCCTCTCCGGCTTCGCCACGCTGTGTGAAGGGTATCTCGGCTGCCGCCCAAGCATCGCTCTCTGGAAGCGGTTCTTCAACCTCCGAGCTCACAATGCTCGGACGGGAGCTGTGGTGCCGTCTGCCACGGAAGGTGGCGAGCCGACTTTTCCGACTGACATGACCGACTGCGGCAGTTGCCTTGTCGCAACCGGCAAGCATAAGTACAAAAGTCTCAAGATCGTCCAATCATGCAAGAACTGGCAGACCACCTTCTTCTATGTCAAATCGCCCGATCAAGGCCCCGACCTCCTGAACCTGCCCGAGTTCTCCCTCGCCCGGCCGACTTAAAAACATCAATGGTCGCTGAAGTATGGTGTCGGAGACTGCGACGTCGATGCCCAAGTCGCCAGGATTGCCCAACTGGAGAAGGAGGGACTCCTGCCGACTGACCTTGCAGCTGCTTGGCTTCAAGCCCGAGTGCTCCCTCTACAGCGTCGAGTGCACCGCCTCTGCGATATGTCGGGCCCCCGAGATCCTACTCGGCTCTGCACATGGTGGGTGAAGACCGAAGACCTCTGCGCCAGGTTGAAGACTATCACATCCAGTCCTTCGCCCGACCCTTTCCGCTTCGGCCTTGAGTACCTCAACCGCCAACAGAAACCACCTGTGGTATGATCCGATTGCTCCCTTTTCTCCGATTGCTTTTTCCTCATACTTAGCTTCTCTGATAACTTTCTTCTTCTTGCTCAACACTTCATCCGATCTGATCTGATGGAGGACGGCCAGGTAGCCGGCGCGTACGCCCCCGACCGCGAGGAAGATGACCCCGCGGACTTCGAGTACAATGGCGAGGTTCCCCCCTCCGAATCCGAAGACGACGACGCTGATGACGGCGAATCCTCTGGGGAGTCCTCCGAGTCCGATGATCCCGCCAACGCCGCCGACGCCGAGGCCGCCGACCCCAGGGACGCCGACATCCGACCTGCAGCTCAAGGGGGTATGCCTGACCCTTCCCTTGAGCAATTTCTGGTCGAATGGAGCGATGACGATAGTGTCTCAAAGGTTGGTACATCTGATGCAGCTCCTCACGCCAAGCCTCCGAAGGTGCCGACCAAACGCACCTCGGCGACCAGCTCCTCCTCTGGTGCTGCTCCCAACAAAGTCGCTAAGGTGGCGCCGACTGCTCTCAAAGGCAAACAGCCTCAGGTGATGGCCACTCGAGTGCCGATTGGCCAAGCGCCTCTGAATGTCGCCCCGCTGAGATGTCGGATGCCAACGGGCGCGCCGAGAACAATCGGGTACGCCCTTATCTTCATGCTTTGAATCTCACCTTCTTTTCTTATATTGATTCCTCTCTTCTTTCTTTTTTCAGGGAGCCGATTGGTCTTGATGACATCGATGCCGACATTCCTGCCCATATCGGCGCAGTCATCTCCCCCGCCGCGTCTGCTGCTACAATTCGCAAGCGGCAGCCGGCTTCACATCGAACCTCCAAGGACGCCGAGCGCGCCGCCAAGAAGGCCCGCCTCGAAGCTGCCCAAAAAACTACTGCCTCCGCCACTGCCTCCAAGACCTCCAAGAGCACGGCCGACCAGGGAGTTATTGGTGGCGAAGGAGCGCGATCGGTCGGTCCGATTGCTCCATCTCTGCCACTACGCTCCGACCCAGTCTCCGCCCCTGTTACAACTACCTCCTCGCCCATCCTGACGACCACCTCGCCGATCGCGACGACCATGTCGCCGATTATGACGACTACCTCGCCGATTGTGGCGACAGGTCCTTCGACCTCGACTTGCCCGATTTCTTCGCAGCCACAATCGGATGCCTCCGGCCTTCCGGTGATATCGGCGCCACCGGTCTCGACCATCACTTCCTCTGCCGCTGCGATTCAAGTTTCGCCGCCACAGCCGACCTCTTCCGCGTCAATAATCTTGATGCACTCGGTGGACCAGTTCCGGGCCGAGTACTCTCGCACCAGACATGTTGGCGCCGAGTACTCTCGCACCAGACATGTCGGTGCCGAGTCTGATGCTTCACACCGCTCCTCGGTTTCCTCTGAGGGTCCCCTGACGGTGGCCTGCAGCCGGGTGAACGACTTCGCCACCGCCATAGCTAAGGACCTCCAGCTGCTCGACCGCCATCATGCGGTAAGCTCTTCACCTTTCCTTTATGGCTTCCTTCAAATCGGGAGACTTTTCTTCCGGTGGGTGCGCGCAAGCGCACCCAGTGGGTGTAGTCCCCGAGATTCGGGCCAATTGTTAGCAATCGGTTCAGATCTTTTATGTTCTTTGCTTTTTCTCCTGCCTTCCTCCAATCGGGAGACTTTTCTTCCGGTGGGTGCGCGCAAGCGCACCCACTGGGTGTAGTCCCCGATATTCGGGCCGATTGTTAGCAATCGGTTCGGATCTTTTATGCTCTTTGCTTTTTCTCCTGCCTTCCTCCAATCGGGAGACTTTTCTTCCGGTGGGTGCGCGCAAGCGCACCCACTGGGTGTAGTCCCCGAGATTCGGGCCGATTGCTTGCAATCGATTCGAATCTTCTTTTGGTTCTATGTCTCTAAAGTTCATCTTCTTTTTCTTCTTAGACTGTTATGGAGGAACGACGCGATGTCTTCGAGAAACTCCTCGAAGCCTACGCCGCCAGCCTTTGAACCCTTGCTCAGGCCCAGCTCGAGGTCAACAACCAGTCGGCCGAGATCAATAAGATGAAAGGTGACCTCTTCATTACTTCTATCTTCCCTTTGGTTGATAATTTCTCTTGTACTAACATCTTTATGTCTTCCTCTAGTTTCTGTCCCCTTGGTGGATGATCTTCAGGGCCGAATCGCCGAATTGACCACTGAACTCAATCAGCAAGGGCCCGCGCTCGCCGCAGCCAAGCAAGAGACGACCCGACTGCAGGGGGTGGAAACTGATTTGACTCGGACCATCCAAAACCTACGATCCGAGCTGGTTTCTCTGAAGACAAAACACTCGGACGACTTGGCTGCCGTGACTGCTGCTGGCGAAGCACTCCGTGCCGAACGAGATGCAGCTGTGGCCGCCCGAGAAGCGATGCAAACCGAGAGGGATGATGCCGTCGCAGCCCGAGACTCCATCCGGAAAGATCGCGACGAGCACATTGCCAAATATGAAGACTTGAAAAAAATGCAATTATGAAGAAACAACCCGACTGCGCCGCCGGGCCAAGGGTTTTTGTGATACAATGACTGAGATGGACGTCCTTCTTAGCGGTGAGTGTTTCTTGCATCCGAGTGCACTTTCCGACTGCTTCCTTCTTCTGTGTCATTACTCATATTTTCCTTCGTGATGCAGAGGCCTGGCCTGAATCTGAGGCAGCTGCATATGCAGTGGTGGCCAAATCCCGAGAGGAGACCATCGCAGCCGGAGGGTCCTGCCAACTTGATGATAATGTCTGGACTCGGCATGAGTATCTGATTGGCACAGAAGCTTGCATTCCTGTCATCAAGGGGATTGCGTTGTCTTTCAAACTTGGCATTCTGAAGATTGCCGAGTTGCTGTGGTCGCCGACTGAGCTCAAGGTCAGACTCCAGAAGATGAAGCACGTCGCCGGTTCCTCCGCCGAGACCCGCGAGCTTGAGACTCTGGACGAAGAAGACTCCGACAAAGGAGAGGCTCCGAATGCTACTACCGAGCAGACTCGGATTCTTTTGAAGGACATCCCACGTCGGATCGACGTCTTGCTCAATTTTTCCGGTCGGACTGGTGCGGAGACTGCTCTTCAAACTGTGCTGAGCTGGTACCCGCAAGTGAAGCTTCCCCAACTCTATAGCCTCAGAGATAATGCGGCTGATTTGCTTGAGAATACTTATACCGAGGTGAATCGGCTAGCCAGCACCATGGCGAACTGGTTTTCTCCCTATGATTACACTCCATATCTCGACGAGGGAGGGAACCCACTAGCAGCAACTACCATCTCTGGCTTGGCCGATGAGCTTTCTGACAGCGGTTCTTCCCATACTTCTCCGAGATCCAAGCCAACTGGAGCTACATCTACTGACGCGCAGTCGGAGCCGGATGCCGCCACTGCGCAAGCCGATCCGACTGCTCCGACTGCTAGCTCTGCGCCATCAACTGCCCTGACTTCTTGAGCCGTGCCGCCGCCGACGCCCTCTACCTCTGCCGCCGACCTCTGATCGGCTTATCTTATTTTTACTTTCGGAATAGTTGCTTGTAAGACATGGTTTTAATTCCCCCGACACCTACTGGGTGTGGTTTCAATGTAATGAACTTATTCGGCCTTAGGCCTGTTATCTCTATGCAACCCGATTGCCCGTTGCAAGTTTATTTGTGCGATCGACTTTGCGTCTTTGTCGGTTTCTTTTATCGATCTGCACTTTGGGGTGTCATGCCTTGTCCATGTTGCAGCCGACATGCGGTCTGCAATCGGATCGAAGGTTGATTTCAAGCCAAGGTTCGATAAGTTTTTTGAATTTACACGACAAGATTTAACGCAAAGGATTCTGCAATGTTAGGAGCCGACTGCTCGCTGCCGTGCTCGATGCACCGGTCTGCGGCACAATCGGTAGCTGACTTTATCGGCTATGCCATTTTTAGAGCGTTTCGATTTGTTTCTCGGGAATTTGTATTACCGACTGCCCCAACCGCTGACCTTCTCAATGCCACAACCACTCTCGTGACTTGTGCTCAAGTCAGGTGCTAAGTTGAGTGCCAGCCCGCAGTCTCCGTGCCTCGTTGGCTTATTTTTCGGACCTCGTGGTCGGTCAGTCCCCGAGTGCGTTACTCACGTCTCGGGTATGACTAAGCGTTGCCGACTTGGGCTAGCTTTTCGAATAAAATTATGCAAAGATAATCGAATGCTCTTTTTCAGAGGCATGATAGCTTTACTGATCGTTTGCCGAGTGGCGTACATAGATTTCTGCCGCTCAACTATAGAACGGGCATAAAAGCTCGGCGTTCCACGGCCGCTCTGTTTCTACTCCTGACGTGTCCTTATGCCGAGTGCCCTTGGTGCAGTCGATCAAATAGTACGAGTTGTTCTTGAGTGCGCGGCTGATGACGAATGGTCCCTCCCAGGGCGAGGCTAGATTGTGTTGCCCATCTGATTTATGAATTCGGCGTAGCACCATGTCGCCTTCTCGGAAGGCGAGAGGACGAATCTTCTTGCTGTGGTAGTGCCGCAACTTCTGCTGGTAGACTGCCGAACTGGACAAGGCTAGCAGGCAGGCTTCTTCCTTGAGATCAACGCCGTCTTCTCGTGATAACTTGGCTTCTTCCTCGGTGTACAAGGCATGCCGGGGTGAATCAAACTCGATGTCGGATGGGATGATTGCTTCTGACCCATACACTAGGAAGAAAGGAGTGAATCCAGTCGACCTATTTGGTGTGGTCCTTAAGCTGAACAATACTGCTGGGAGTTCTTCAATCCATGCTCCGGGTGCCCTCTCAAGTGGCTCCACCAATCGGGGTCTGATACCTGAGAGGATGAGGCCGTTTGCTCTTTCTACTTGACCATTCGACTGAGGATGTGCAACAAATGCAAGATCAAGCCGAATACCCTGCTGAGATGCATATCGAGCCAGAGCGCCCTTCGCGAAATTGGTGCCATTGTCGGTGATGATGCTATTGGGCACACCATATCTGCATACGATGTCGGCCACAAAACGAACCGCAGTCGGACCATCCAGCTTCTTGATCGGGCGGTCTTCAATCCACTTGGTGAACTTGTCCACTGCGACCAGGAGATGTGTCATGCCACTTCGAGCCCTCTTGAATGGACCAACCATATCCAAACCCCACACCGCAAACGGCCATGCTATTGGGATTGTCTTCAATGCTGATGCTGGCTGATGACTTTTTGCCTTGAACCGCTGGCAGCCCTTGCAATATTTCACCAAGTTCTCAGCCGCTGCAAGCGCAGTCGGCCAGTAGAAACCATGTCGGAAAGATTTGCTGGCAATGGCTTTTGCTGATGCATGATGACCGCATTCACCTTGATGGATGTCTCTGAGCAACTCCAAGCCTCTATCTTCTTCTACACATCTCTGAAAAACACCAGTTGCACTCTTGCGCACTAGCTCGTTGTTGATTATTGTGTACGCCCAAGATCGGCGACTGATTTGTCTTGACTCGGCTTTGTCTTCTGGAAGGACTCCGTCTGCTAGGAAATCTCTAATCGGCTGTGCCCATGATGGCGCACTGACGACTACCATCACTACTGCTTGCTGGGGTGCAACTTCTTCTTGGATCTCGGCTTGCTGGCCATCGGCCTCTTGAGCCTCTGTCATCTCGACTTCTGTCTCTGAACTGCCGACTGCGGCGCCTGGCACGCATTCGGCAGCCCCTGGCGACGACTGCTCATCTGTAGCTGGAATTTCTTCAATGCAATCGGTAGTGCCTGATGTCATTGGCTCTCCTGAGGCTGTGCCGTCTGGTGCTGCCTCTACTTGCTTCCCTTTTGCCTTGTTCTTCTTGCTACACTCGGCAGCCCCTGGTCTGCAATCGTCAGTCCCTGGTGCTGTCGGCTCTGCTAAGACTGAAGCACCTTGGGCGCTTGACTGCTTCTTCAGAGTTGGAATTTTTGCCGGTTGAGCTTCTTTTGCCTTCTTCAACGCTTCAAGGTCAGTCTCCGAGATGAAGATGGACTCGGATTCTGGGGATGGCATGATGGATGGCTTCCTGATGTGCTCAAGTGATACACCTGGCGGGATAGCCTGCCTTGTTGAGCCGAGTTTGGACGATGCATCTGCTGCTTCGTTGTTTGCTCTCGGCACATGGTGGAACTCACATCCTTCAAAGTACCCGCTGATTTGCTGCACTAGAAAATGGTAGCTTGCCATATTTGCATCCTTTGCATCCCAGGTGCCTGTGCACTGCTGTACCACCAAATCGGAGTCACCGAAACACTCAATATTCCGAATGCCGATTCCTTGGCCAGCTTGATGCCATGCACAAGGGCTTCGTACTCGGCGACGTTGTTTGATGTTGCAAAGTGAATCTGAAGTACATAGTGTAGTTGATCTCGTCTTGGTGAAGTAAGCACTACGCCAGCCCCTAGGCCGCTCTTCATCTTGGATCCATCAAAATGCATTCGCCAGAAGTCCGATCCTGGGACGGATGGCATATATTGAGTCTCAGCCCAATCCACCAGGAAATCGGCCAATGCTTGCGACTTGATTGTTGTTCTCGGCTAGTACTGGATGCCATGGTTGGCGATCTCGATTGCCCACTTTGCCACTCTTCCAGTTGCATCTCTGCTTCCTATGATGTCGGCCAATGGAGCCGAGCTGATGACCGTGACCGGGTGAGCTTGAAAATATGGCTTCAATCTCTTGGCCGCCATATATACTCCATAGCACATCTTCTGGTAGTGAGGGTAGTTCTGCTTGGACGCCGAGAGCACCTCACTGATATAATACACAGGTCGCTGAATCTGCTGTGCCTTGTCCTTCTCGGGCTGCTCCACCACCATAACTGCACTGATCACCCGATTGGTTGCCGCAATGTACAACATCATTGGATCCTTCTCAATCAGGGCAGCCAGAATTGGCGCAGTGGAGAGCATGCGCTTGAGCTCTCGGAATTCTTCTCTTGCTTGAGGTTTCCAGGTAAATTTCTCCGTCTTCTTCATCAGCTGATACAACGGGATTGCTTTTTCGCCCAGCCGACTGAGAAATCGGCTGAGCGAAGCGAGGCAACCGGTGAACATCTGTACTTGCTTCAGGTTCTTGGGTTGCTCCATTCGCTCGATTGCGGCTATCTTCTCGGGATTTCATTCGATTCTTCTCTCGGAAATGAGAAATCCCAAGAGCTTGCCGGCTTGGACCCCCAAAACACATTTCTTCGGATTGAGCTTGATCTGGTAAGTTCTCAGATTTGCAAATGTCTCTCGGATGTCAGCTAGGAGTGTGACTCCCTTGGCCGACTTCACTACCAGATCGTCCAAGTAGACGTGGAGGTTTCTGCCGAGTTGGGAGTGTGTACACCTCTGAATTGTGCGCTGATAGGTGGCACATCCGTTCTTCAAACCAAAAGGCATGGTGATATAACAATTAGCCCCGAAAGGGGTTATAAATGAAGTTTTTATTTGATCTTCTACAACAAGTTTGATCTGGTGATAGCCAGCTGTGGCATCCATAAAAGACAAAAGCTCGCAGCCGGCCGTAGAATCAATCACTTGATCAATATGGGGCAGAGCAAACGGATCTTTCGGGCATGCCTTGTTCAGGCAAGTGTAATCGATACACATGGGCCAGGTCTTGTTCTTCTTCATGACGAGGACTGGATTCGCCAGCCACTCGGGGTAAAACACTTCCATGATGAAACCTGCAGCTTGCAGCTTCGCAATCTCTTCGCCGATTGCCCTTCTCTTATCTTCAGAAAAACGTCTTAGGGGTTGCTTGACCGGCTTCGAACCTGGCCGAATGTGCAGCTTGTGCTCGGCGAGTTCTCTCGGCACACCAGGCATGTCTTGTGGAGACCATTCGAAGATGTCCCGATTCTCACGGAGAAACTCGACGAGCTCGCTTTCCTATTTGTCGCTAAGTCCAGCTCCGACTACAACGAACTTGGTTGAGTCGGAGGGATCTAGAGCGACCTTCTTGCTGTCCTTGGCCGACTGAAAAGCCGATTCCTCATCTGCTCTCTTGGCTGGGCCGACTGGGAGTGGATTCTTGTTCTGTGCTTGCGCCATTGCTATCACTTTGCCGAGCTGACGCTTCTCTGTTTCAACCACCTCGGAGTCAGCCGAACTGCCGCCAGCCGACGTGCACTCGAGGGACTTCCTGAAGTCCCCGGTGACAGTGATGACGCCGTTTGGTCCTGGGATCTTCATCTTGAGGTAAGTCTGTTGTGCGTTGAACATGAACTTGGCAAATGCGGGAAATCCCAACAGAGCATGATAAGGACTGCCGAGGTCGGCGACCTCGAAACAAATCGGCTCCCTCCTGAAGTTCTCCTCTGTGCCAAATATGACGTCCAGCCGAATGCGGCCCATGGGGGTGCAAGACAACCCAGGGACAATCCCATGGAAAGTCGTCCGACTGCGCTCCAGATCTTTCTCGGTGAGCCCTAGCTTGATCAAGGTATCTCTGTACAGAATATTGATTGTGCTTCCTCCATCGACGAGCACTCGGGAGAACTTGCATGAAAATCTTGGTCTTGCGAACAGAGCATCAACCACAAGCGGGTAATTGCCTGGATTCGGCAAGATCGTCGGGTGATCTGCTCTGTCCCAGGATATGGGACACTCGGACCAATGCATGAACTCAGGAATCGGTGGCATGGTGGCGTTGACTTCTTGAGCTCGGGCTCTCCGACTGCCCTTGTCGGTGGACTCGCTGGTGAAAATCATGTAAGCGGCGTCTTGCCGTGGGAACTGGTTCTGCTGCTGAGGTGGTCCTCTGTTCTGGGGTGGTGGTGGGGGTGGAGGTGGTAAATTTTCTCCCTTCGCAATCCTTCTCACGAAATCACACTGCCGAGTGGTATGCGTAGACGGCCTGCCAGGAGTACCGTGCAACTTGCACGGTGCATCCAACATATCATCAAATGTGTACTTGGGCTTTATCTGCCCCGGGGGCCTCACATTGGGTCTCATCTTTCGACTGCCTCCTGCAGCCCCTGGATCTTCTTCATTTTGAACAGCGGCCACCTGCCGACTGCCGTACTGAGTGTCTGGCTGCTCATTCTTGCGCTTGCCATTGTTCTGCTGGTTGTTGTTGTTGTTGTTGTTGCGGTTGTTCTCTCTTCTTTCCTTCCGACTGAGGCCTTGGTTCCCTGCGTCCGACTGCGAAGCCCCTGGTGACTGAATGACACCTCCAACTCCGAGCTGGATAGGGCGCATCGCAGAATCAGACACAGCAAACGAGTTGGCCACCTTCATGAGCTCGGCGAGTGATGTGAAATCCTTGCGGAGCAACTTGTGCTTCAACATTGAATCGGCCAGGCATCCATCCGTGAAGTACTGAATGGTCTGGATCTCATGGACTCCTTCACATGAATTCTTCAACTTGATCCACCGAGATACGTAATCTCGGAGGGGTTCATCCTTGCCTTGGACACAAAGAGCCAACTGCCGCGGGAGGTTGGGCCGCTCATATGTACTCGTGAAGTTGTGAATGAATGCACTTGTGAAATCTTCCCAACAATTTACACTGTCCTTGGGAAAACTGTTCAACCAAGTCCGAGTTGAACCCTGGAGCATCAAAGGTGCATAGCGGACTGCCACGCGCCGACTGCCCCCTGCAATGCAAACTGCGGTTAGGTAATCGGACAGCCAATCTTCTGGCTTCACAGAACCATTGTACTTGGGCGTGTCTCTCGGAAGCGTGAAGCCTTTGGGAAACTTCTCGGTCCGAATGCGATGACCGAAACACGACGGGCCAGCCTCTCCTTCTTCATATTCTTGAGCTTCCTTCTCCAGGAGCTCAATGCGATGCCTGGCGTCATTCTGACCGATTTGGCGAGGGCCAAGTCGGGGGCTGATTGCTGATCTTGGTGCCGACTGCTGAGGCATGTCATTGCGCCTGCTGTTAATAGCTGTCTCTTCAACTCTTCTGTTTGCCGCTGGGGGTGGCCGATTGATTCTGACCCTTCTCTCATGCCGAGACGGGGCCGGTTGGTGTCTGTTCTGGCGCGATGCATTCGGTCGCTGGCTAGCTTCCGGAATCGGTCTCACAGTTCCCCTTGATGCCCCAGGTCCTGCATTCTGATTCTCCATTGCCACGAGCCTCTGCTCCTTTGTGGCTGCCAGCAGCTCGCGCATTCGGCGCGACTGCTCTCGCCGATCATCTCCCTCTAGGTCTTCTAGCTCGATTGCTATCTGCTCGGCCGCTCTCAGGTTCTTTTCCGGCGTGCTGTACGTCGGCCTCTGGACGAATGCCGACTGCGCTGGCTGCTCCGGCTGCACTGGTCTCCTCGGCCGCTCCGGTTGCTCGGCTCCTGACAGCTGCTGATGAACTACCCGACCTCGGGTTCTCAAATCTTCTAAGACCGCGGGCTCAATCGGCCGACGTGGTTCGGCATGCGCCGCGTTGTACTCCCTTGTGATGGCTCCCAGCCTACGCTCTTCTGCCAGCACTTGCTCGGCCCTGCGAGCGAGGGCAAGCCATGATGTTTCCAGCTCAGTGTGGACTTGATCGGGATCCCCATTCCTGTTCACGGGTGTGTACAACACATCCCGCAACGCGCTGCTGCCGCCTCACTCCGCGGTGTCAGCTGCCTCCTTGGCTCTCCTAGCCGCACTCGCTGCGCCGCGATTGCTTGATGAAGACGCCCCCGCCATCATGACGGTTGCGTGCACACGACCATCCTCTCCGCCGGGTGCTGCCGTGCAGCCCCTGGTCGAGAGCGGATCCGTGATGCACGGGAAGACGCGAATCTCCCTGGGATACGCCTCGGGGAAGCTGCCGATGAAGAGGCGATGACTGCCCACTTGCAGTGACACACCGGGCGGCAGGGGCGCACCGGCCCCGTACCGCGCCGAGTAATCCACCACGTAGTCGATTGCCCCACGCCTAAGAATCAGGCCAGAGGCGTGGCTACCGCCCGATGCAGAGGAAAATCCCGTCCGGATCTTTACTCTAGTCGACGCCTCGGTCTGCCCCACGTTGGGCGCCAACTGTCGTCGATATGTGACGGAAGATGCCATGGGGATGGCTAAAGTGAGGGGAAGACGCGAGGAAGAAGATGACGATGGTGCCGGAATCGGGTTGGGCACAAACACGGTGACGGACACCACGATGTACCCAGGTTCGGGGCTCTCCGGAGAGATAACACCCCTACTCCTGCTTGTCTCTTCTATATCAGTCGAACTGAGCTACAATAACTGCTTCTCTATCTACTCAGGGGAAGGTGAGAGCCGCCGTAGGCAAGGTTCTCTCCTGCTTCCCTGAGGAGGAACTACAAGCAGTAAATGAACTGAGTGAGTAGTGAGTAATGGTGTGAATGTGTGGATCGTCCCCCACGCAGGAGGGGTACCCCGGGTTCTTATAGCGTGAGCCCGGGGTAAATCGGTAACTTCACTGCCGATTGGGGTCATCCTCTAATCGGCTGGGTCCCACCGACTGCTCCTCTCCGGGTGATCCGTACCCGACGAGCGGCGGCCCATGCTGTAGACTCGTAGGGCATGATGGTGAACAGTGGAGCTAGGAGGTGCGGTCTTGTCGTCCTGTACGCGGAATCGGCGGAGAGGTCGACACCGCATCTCTGCCAGATCTTCGATGTGACTTGGCTTCTCTGCCACCCCGATCTCCCGGGATTGCGCATTTATGACCTTGTACTTGTACCCTCGACTGATCTCGGGGTCAACTTCTCCAGGGGTAGTAGGTTGTACCGATTGCGCCTAGGCCGATTGGTGGTTCTCGGCAGGGTCGATTGCTCTGGGCAATCGGCCGTGCTGATGCCCACCTCGGCCCAGCTGCGGGCCAATCGGATAATCGTCTTGGTGACGAAAGGGTGGACCGGTTGCGCCTAGGCCGACTGTTGGCATTCGGTACGGCTGATTGCCTTGGAGCAATCGGCCATACGCCTGCCCACCTCGGCCCAGCTGCAGCCCAATCGGTCCATCCTTGTCTTGAAAGGTTGCTTTCGCTTGGGTGAGCCTACCCGGGTACCAATCCCCCGACAACAAGCTTGTCAAAGATCAGGAAGGAAAGGTGTCGGCTGAATTCGTTGGTACTCCTCCGAAGAATGGTTTCTATAAGCGACAGATTTGGGTTCGCAAATCTCTCGTAGAAAAAATGCTTTTACCTACCAGTACTCTAACCCCTCGTCGAGGAATTATATTTATGGTGTGCTTGATGGTCCAGATCGACAATATAATCCTGTTCGCTATAATATCGCTGCCTCATCTAGCACTTCCATACGTTCTAAGTCACCTGCTCGTTTGTGGGTGGTTAAGAAGAACTAATTCTTTTGCAGGGCTATGTCTCCGGTGGATCCGAATGGGTCATGGATAGTGGTTGTACAAATCATATGACCGGAGACAAAGATTTGTTCACCGAAGACAAACTTGCTGAATCTTCACAGAGATATATTACCTTCGGTGACAACAACAAAGGAAAAGTACTTGGTTTGGGTAAGGTCACTATATCGAAGGATAAGCACATTGACAAGGTTATGCTTGTTCAATCACTAGGATATAATCTTATGTCTATCTCAAAACTTTGTGATATGGGTATGCTTGTACTTTTTTTTGCTTCTCGTTGTGTTGTCTTTTCACATGATGATTATTCCTTCGTGTTCGAAGGATATCGCAAAGGTGATCTTTATATCGTTGATTTTTCTTCGGGACCTGCAATGTCCACATGTTTAATGGCCAAAGCCACTTCTGGTTGGTTATGGCACCGAAGACTTGGTCATGCAGGAATGAAAAATCTTCAAACTCTTATCTCGAAGAAAAACATCGTTGAAATGGATAATGTGAAATTCGATAAAGATCATCTATGCAGTGCGTGTGAAGCATGAAAGATTTCCAAGAAACATCATTCAGCAAAAACTATAATGACTACTACTCATCCTCTTGAATTGTTTCATATGGATTTATTTGGTCCTCAAAACTATGCTAGCCTTGGAGGAAATAAGTATGGTCTGGTTATTGTTGATGATTTCTCTCGATATACTTGGGTTTTCTTTCTAGATGACAAGAGCAAGGTTGTTGAAATTTTCAAAACTTTCGCAAAGAGAGCTCAGACTGAATATGAAATATCTCTCAAGCATATCAGAAGTGATAATGGTACAGAATTCAAAAACACTCATATCGAAGAATTTCTTGATGAATATGGCTTTACTCATGAATTCTCGGCTGCTTATACACCGCAACAGAATGGTGTGGTCGAGAGACAGAATCGAACACTTATTGAAATGGCCAGAACTATGCTTGCTGAATACAAGACTCCTATCAGGTTCTGGGCCGAAGCAATTAATACTGCATGTCATATCATCAACAAGGTTTATCTGCACAAGTTTCTGAAGAAAACTTCACATGAGCTTATTACTGGTAAAAAGCCAAATGTTTCATATCTCAGGGCTTTTGGTGCTCCATGTTATATCAGAGATATGAATCTCAGCTCCAAGTTTGCCCCAAAGGCTCACGAAGGTTTTCTCCTAGGTTATGGTTCGAATTCTCACACTTACAGAGTTTAGAACTCTCATCTTGGCAAAGTTGTAGAAACTGTAAATGTTCAATTTGATGAAACTAACGGCTCTCAAAAGGAGCAACTACCTCTTAACTTGGATGAACCACCTTTGGATGAAGTTATCAGGTACATGGCTATTGGAGACATTCGGCCTGTCGAAGGAAATGCACATCAAGCCAACAAGGATGATGATGGTCCAATGTTCCCACACATAGCCCGGGGCGCTGGAGATCAACATCCTGAAGCCAATGATGTACAGGTCGAAGGAGAACGCATAAATGAAGAAAATGCTCAACCCGAAGGAGAAGCTGAACCCGAAGGAAATGATCCCGAAGGACAAGCTGATCCCGAAGGTCAAGCTGGTCCCGAAGAACAACTGGATCCACAAGCTGATGAAGGAGCTTTACCTCGTGTTCGAAGAAGAGTGGACGTCGACTCAATACTCGAAGAGATTCGTTTACCAGGTCGTCCCACCACTCGTTCTCGTACTCGTTTAGCTAACTTCTGTGGAAATTTTTCGTTTGTATCCATGCTAGAACCATCAAATTCGATGAAGCCATGAAGGACTCAGACTGGATGACTGCAATGCTCAAAGAACTTAACCAGTTCAAGAGAAATAAAGTCCGGTCCCTTGTCGATAGACCTGATCCCAAGAAGCATAATATCATTGGTACGAAGTGGATTTTTCGCAACAAGCAAGATGAAGATGGCATTGTTATAAGGAATAAAGCTCGACTAGTTGCACAAGGCTACACCCAAATCGAAGGTATTGATTTTGGTGAGACTTATGCTCCTGTTGCTCGACTTGAATCCATTCGTGTCATGCTTGCTTTTTCCAATTACAATGGTATATTGCTATATCAAATGGATGTCAAAAGTGCATTTCTTAACGGTGAAATCGAAGAAGAAGTATATGTTATGCAGCCACCAGGTTTTGAAGACCCGAAGAATCCGGATAAGGTGTACAGGTTGCACAAGGCCCTATATGGGTTAAAGCAAGCACCTCGACCTTGGTATGAAACACTGAAGGATTTTCTTCTGAAGAAGGGCTTCAAACCAGGAACAACTAATCCGACTCTATTTACTCGTGCATACAAAAATGATCTCTTTGTGTGTCAAATTTATGTCGATGATATTATATTTGGCTGTACTAACCCTGATATCAGCGAAGAATTTGCTCGTATGATGTCGAAGAAATATGAAATGTCTATGATGGGTGAATTGAAGTTCTTTTCGGACTTCAAATCCGTCAACAGAAGAATGAGACTTTTATATCTCAAGAAAAGTACCTCAGAGATTGCCTGAAGAAGTTTGATCTTGTCAGTTGCAAAACTATCAAGACACCAATGCCTATGAATGTTCATCTAGATGCAGATGAGAAGGGCAAACCTTTCGATCAGAAGAAATATCGCTCGATGATCGGTTCGCTTCTTTACCTTTGTGCATCTAGACCTGACATTATGCTATCAGTTTGTATGTGTGCTCGTTTTCAGGCAAACCCGAAAGAATCACATCATATCGCTGTCAAGCGAATTCTTCGATATTTGGCTCATACACCAACTTTGGGACTTTGGTATCCCAAGGGTGTCTAGTTTGATCTCGTTGGATATTCTGATTCTGACTGGGATGGTGATCGAGTCGACAGGAAATCTACCTCAGGCACATGTCATTTTCTCGGTAGATCTCTTGTCTGTTGGGCTTCGAAGAAACAGAATTGTGTATCTATTTCTACGGCTGAAGACGAGTATATTGCTGCCGGTTCATGCTGCACTCAGATTTTGTGGCTCAAGCAAACGCTAAAATATTATGGTATTCTTTTTTTGTAAAGAAAATTCCATTGTTATGTCATAACGAAAGTGCTATCAAAATTTTCCATAATCCAGTGCAACACTCTCGAACGAAGCATATTGATATTCGCCATCATTTTCTTCGAGATCACGTTCAGCGAGAAGATATTGTTATCAGTCATGTTCGCACTGAAGATCAATTGGCTGATATCTTTACGAAGCCCCTGGATGAGAAAAGTTTTTGTGCACTAAGGTGTGAGTTAAACATATTGGACTCACGCAATGTGCAGTAAAATCATAACTGTTGATACTATGTATTATATGTGTTCTTTCTTTGTTGTTTACCTACGATTAATTTTCTATCGTGTTTCTTTTTCGTTTGTCTTTGTTCGTTTGGTGTTGTCCTATACACTTATCACTTCGAGTTTTATCACTGTTTTTCCCTCGGATTGATTAAGCATCGGACCCTGTTTTCCCTCTATTCTATCCCTACCCCATCTTTGCTTTTCCCTCCTGAACATGTATATTTGTACTCGATTAAGATTCCCTTCGAATGTCATTGATTCCGAAGGAAAATCTATCGAACTTTTATCTACTTTTATACTCGATGTTCGATGAGTTTGGTCTCGGACGTGGAGCAACTTTCTTTCGGTTCGTTGGGATTTTCCCGCGATTACCGCCACAAAATCCATCCGTTGAATGCGGAGAGACGCGGAATCTGCGCCGTTGGATCAGATCTGACAGTTATGTCAGACCCCTCCCCTATATATATACCGATCCAGCTCACCGACACAGACTACGCAATCTGCTCGACTTCGTCTCTCCGTTCCCGAAGCTCTCCCTCGCGCGCCGTCGTGCTGCTCGTCGCCGTCGACTCCCTCGCCGCTTTGCTACCGGAAGGAAGTCGCGAGACCTTCCCTTCGACGAGGAACTTCATCCGCGTCGCCGTAGTCGCCGCACATCGCCAAGTTAGGGTATGTGTGGCTCTGGACATGATTCCAATCTCATCTGTTCGTCTTGCTCCAGATTTGTTCTTGATTTTCTCTTATTTTTTTAGGTCTGTTTGATCCGTTTGGATCGTTGACTCTTGGGAAATCTGTTTCTAGTGTTTTCAGTCGATTCCCCATCCGATCTAGGTAAGAAATCCCTCAGAATTTCTCACTTAGACGAATCCCACAGAAACGTATCGATAGATTTACTCTTGGGCGATTATTTCATACAAGTTCTTCGCTAGATTTGCACCCGATGAAAATCTAGCCTAGCACTTCAATGAAAAACTTGCGTCAAGACAAATCTCTCGATATGTTTACTGCGTTCAAAATGTTTTTCCTCGATATTGGCTGGTACTTGTTCACAACTTTCCTATATTTCCCTCGTACCTATCTATTTCGCAGGAAAATGTCTGGGAAAGAAGGAAATGTCAGAGCACCCAAGCGTATGGGAGGCCGAACAAGAATCACCAACAACTCTGAAGGATTGTTAGAGGATTTGATCATTGAGAAGAAGTTGAGAACGCCTGAAGGTTCTGAAGACGAACGCACGAGAGAAAATCGTTTGCAAGAAATTCGAAGGCTTCAAGCGCTTCGTTGGTATGAGTACAAGTCTCTTATTCCTTGCTGGGAGACACTATTTTCTCTAAAGAATCCCTGGTCTGATGTCAAGTCATTAAGGCCCAAGTGGACGAAAGATAATCGACCACCACCCCCAGAAGATGCTCATCCATCTGCTCTCAAGACTCCTGCTGATTTCAAGGAGTTGGTCGAGGCTCGAGCTGCCCGAGAAGAAAAGCGAAAGGAAGCCAAAGCCAAGAAGGAATCTGCTGCTGCTGAGGGCACCGAAGAAGTTGGCCCAAGTGCTAAACCAAAGGCTAGCAAGAAATCTGCCAAGCGAAAGAAAAAGGAAGTCATTTTCTCTCCACCTGAGGCAAGCTCTGAAGAAGAAGAAGCCAACTCCGATGATCAAGACCCTGGCACAGAGGCTGACATCGAGGATATTGCTCAGAAGAAAAGGTCGAGCAGTAAAGGCATTAGGATCCAGGAGCCAGCTAAGGCTCCTCGAGCAACAATTGATATGACCAATTTGGTCACATATCTGCCTATTTCTTCTACCCCTCCAATGCAAACTCACAGACAAAAACCTTCGGTCCGGTCGAAGGGAAAGAAAGTCCAAGTGGCTGAAGACGATGAGACGATGCTCCAGCGACAAGAAAGGTTGGCCAAGCAACAAGCTCTCGAAGCCGAAGACTTGAAAAAGGCAAAGCTGTTCAACTTTCACAGTCAGCCCGAGCATAAAAAGGCCCAGGTTGCTAAACAGTTGGGCATCTTACATCTGGTCAGTGAAAAGTATCGACGACAGATTGAAGAAGGCACCATTCCTAGTGCCCCGAAAGAAAAGGTCGTGGCCCCTAGCGCCACCGAGGAAGTGGTGACTCCCACAGTCACAAAGGAAAAGGATGCAGCCGCAAGTGCTGCGAAGAAAAATGCTGAGGCCCCTAGTGCCTCGAAGGATAAAGCTGCGGCCCCTAGTGCCGTAACCAAACCTATTGCTGCTGCCAAAGCCACCAAGGAGGCCGAGAAGAAAGCCAAAGAGGCTAGGCAGAAGGTTCAGGCTGCTCCAGTTCCTCGAGCTGCTCCAGCTCCTGCACCTGCCCCTGCTGCACCAGTTGTTTCCGGGCCTCGTGCCGATGAAGAAATCTCCAAATAAGGAGAATCTGCCGCAAATGCTCTTTGGGATGCTGCTCAAATTTCTCATATCCTCTGGAAGATGGCTACCACACCGAGCAAAGTCACTGCCGAGGATGATGTCCCACCTGAGATCCAAGAACAAGTTGCTCGATACATGATCCCCTGGGAAGGATATCTTTCCCAAGATCTAAAGGACAAAGAGCAGGAGAAGTTTTACACCAAGCAGCTCCGAGAAGAAACTAAGGACATTGAGTCCCGTCAGTTTTTCAAGTCCAAAATTGCAACCCTTGAAGCATCCAGAAGGGCTCAGAAGGAAAACATAACTGCTGTCAATGAAAAGGTTCGAAAAATTGTATCTGCTATGTGCAAGGCACACAATGACGCTATCACCGAAATACAATCTCGAAAGAGAAAGTCTACTGCCCAAACCTCTGCGCGTGGGACGCCAGAGATCGAGAAAAATGCCAAGAAGCAAAAGTCTACCGAGGTCGTTGCTGCATCAGCACGACAGGAAACTGCACCAACCCCCACCAAGAAACCCACTACTCCTCGTAAGAAAACTCCGCGCCCTCGCCAAACCACTCCACCCCCTCGCCAAGCCACTCCTCCACCTAGACACCAAACACCACCACCTCGTCAACCATCGCCACCACCCAACCCACCATCACCACCTCATGTTATTCCATCGACAACCCCAGCCATCGAGACCCAAGCTCAAGCTGAGACCGAGCAACCTGCTCAGGTCGAGCAAGAACGCCAAGCCCCCAATTCCTCTGCACAGAAGGATTATTCCTCTGCCCAGACTCTGCATGAAGGAGAAGAAGTTGATGTTGATATTACAACGGTCTCCTCCCGTCAAGATGCTGCCGAAGGAGAAAGTTCTGGCGATGCCAGATCGAGTGGAAGTTCTTCCTCCTCCTCATTAAATTCTTCGAACGAAGAAATGGTTGATGACTTTGCACAACTTGATGAAGATCTAGATGCAATGGAGACTGAGGAGGCCGCCCATTTTGCTACTGCCAACGAAGGAGTTGCCGTCGAAGCGCATGCCGAGGAAAATGCTCCTGCAGCCATCCCAGGTCAGGATATTGTCAATGTTCCATCTTCAATTCCTCGCCCTGCTGAGCCAGTATATCAAATGCCAGATAATGTTGCTGAAGTCTTTTCGGTCGATGAGCTGCTCCATTCTGCTCATCCGAGAGAATGTTGCCATTGTTCTGCCCTGATGTTCCTCGAGGAGGCCCCATCTTCAAAAGGCTTGAACACAAGCCATTTTTTCTTCGGGACCAATCCCTACGAGAAGCCCAGAAATGCTTATTCTCTTCGGTTTTTTACCCAGGAGCAAGCCATATATTATACTCGAGTTCTATACAACAAGGCTAGAGTTTTCCAACATCAATACCTCGATATGCCATCGGTGTACGCAACTTCATGTTTCAAAAATGTTGCCGAGACTATTGATGGTCTGCATGCACACAGGATGTTTGCTCTCAATTGTGGCTACAATCCCGAGCTCATCAAGCAATTTTATGCAACCTTGTATGTCACTGGTGATCCCGAGAACTCAAAGACGTGGAAATTTGATTACATGATCCAAGGCCAAGTATTTCATATGACTGTCGACCAATTTCTGGCCATCATCAATTTACCTCGGTTCGAAGGATTACCACACAAGATTCACGACTTACCTGCTCCAACTCCTGCTGAATTTTCTACGCTCATGAATCCAGATGTCGTAGGAGATCACTACCCTGCTGAGCCCAAGCCGAGGCATTTGGTTTTTGAAGCAAAGGCATGGTTCTATATTCGTTCGAAGACCTTGATGCCAATGCTCGATGTGCACAATGATTTTCCCATTCCCCACGATGTGCAACTTGCTCTGTTGAAGTTAGTCCACGGTCATTCCTTCGATTTTGAAGACTACTTCATCAGGACTTTGGTGTCTTGTGCCGATGACCACAATTCCCACAAACCATATACACCTTGGCTGATGTATGTCCGCAATTACTCTCGGGACGTGCCATTCCCCGTGTCCATTTTCCCGAAGATTTTCACTCCACCAGTAAGGGAAGTATTGCAGATTGTTACTCGACCCAACGATCAGTATGCTGAGCACACTGGCATCCGCGCACAAATGACTGAGCGTAATATTCGCTCGAAGTTTATCAAGCATGTGCATCACATGGAGGTTTCTCTTCGGTCCCAGCAAATGCTTCAACATCACATTGACCAAGATTTCCTTCAGAAGCAGAAGATAAAGGATGAGATCAACCAGTTGCGCAACATTGCCATGAACAATAATCAGATGTTGCGTGAATGTCTTCGTCATGATTGGAAAGGGCTGCGGAAATTCAATTCCCTCGGTCAACTTCAACGATGCGGCTTCGAAGAATATCCTCCCCATCTTAACAGGAACTGGACCAATGATGATCGAGTAGATCGCCCGGATTTCAATATTCCTCTGATGCCGAAGAACAGGGACGTGCTCAGTGTTGATGATTACTATCACATCACAGTGAACACTATTTCTTCAGACTCCGAGAAAGATGAAGCGCCTCAACGCCAAGCGAGAGTTTACTCTCCACTTCCTCGAAGCCCCAGGACCTGCCGGAATCGCAACTGTAATCTTTTGGAGATCAACACTCCTTCTGCATGAAGATTACTCCACCAGTCGGTCGCCCCATTCGTCGCGCTCCAACGCTCGCCGAATCTTCTCGACGTCGCCAGCACCGCTCTCGCGAGTAGGGATTTTTTTCGACCCTATTCTCTCGACTTTTTGTACGTTGTGACAAAAAGGGGAGATGTAGTGGCATCGAAGAAATTGGTTTGCCTACGGGGTTCAAGGGCTTTGCTTTTCGTTCGATAAACTTTTGAACTTTGAGGTTTCTGAGTAGTTTCAACAAACTTTCGATTCATATTCGATCTGGTTGTAACTAACTCTAAGTAGGTCTGTGAAGTTTTTTTAACGTAAGATATCTATCTGCTGCTTGCGATACTTAACCTTTTGCAGGAAGCTATCTATCGTATAAATTCACAGGTCATTCGAGGAGATTGGATATTTCTTATTGGATATTATCTGGAATGCAATTTCACTCGCTAAGATTATTGATGTTTTTCCCTCGACTCTACTTGTCAAATATGCACTTCACAGGAAACTCTTATTTTCCGTGCATACATCAAGGGGGAGTATTTTCATCGATCTTAGCACCGGTTTATCATCGAAAACTCAAAACTTTCAATTTATTTATCGATGCCTGTTTTGTCAACAATCGTCCAAAAAGGGGGAGATTGTAAGAGCAAGTTTTGCCTCCGAAGGTTTTGGACATTGTTGGACAAAGCAGAAGTGGACTAATATTGTTTTCGAGTATAAACAGATACTTAGGTTCCGAAAGAATGGAGTTTTCAAGGAGAAGGTCGAAGGAAAACTCACTGCAGCGAAGCTGCAATCATCTACCGAAACCTTTGAAGGAAGACGACCCCTAAAAAATGTCGTCGAAGAAGAAGACTCTCTCAAGTAAAAGCGCAACAAGGAGAAAGCTGAAGCTGGTCGAAGACTTAGCCTTTTTACTAGTTTCTCTTTATTTTCTTGAGTCGTAGGAAAAACCGTACTATCAAGAGGGGTTTGCTAGTTGAGATCTCTGTCGAAGTGAATTTGCTCTGCTCAACCTAAACCCACGAAAGCCTACCGAGAGAAATCTTACCGAGCCGAGTGAATAGCTCGAAGGCAAAGTCATCGCACTTAGTGCCTTCGAAAGAGAACTCGTTTGGTAAGTCAGCTTACTTGTTCCTCAAGTAAAGTTGCGCAGTGATTGAAATCTGACCGTTGTGGACATGCGTCAAGCGGTTGCGTCGGGTCACTTCAGTCATTTTACCCATCGGGATCGCCAACTATAAATACCCAGCACCTACCCGCCATTTCGGGCTGGCTGCTCCACTGAAGATTCTAATACAGAAGTACTGTGAGCATCCCAAGTGAGATTCATCGAGAGAAAACCAAAACCCAAGTCTGAACTGAGTTGAGGAATTCACAAAGACTTAGGTCAAGATTACCCGATCTTTTTATCTTGGAGAACTGCAAGTCTCCTAGACGGTTAGGCGTCACCTGTCAAGCAGTCGAAGAGAAATTGTCGTTGCTGAAAAAGTTTGTAAAGGTCTCGGAGATGTCCTGAATCATCTACCACGAGTGAAAACTGGACAAGCTCGAGGAGTTTGTTGCAGTGGAGAATAGGACGGAGAGAGTGTTGCTCCAGGTGTTCAATCACCAGTCCCTCCAACCAGACGTAGCACTTTGCAGAGTGTGAACTGGTTTACAAAACATCGTTGTGTCAGGCTCGTTTTCCTTCTAGCATTTACATTAAGTATTTACTCGTTGCCTGTTTGCCTTCGATGTTTACCTTCGCTCCCAATCCTTTCGAGCTATGTATATCTTTCGATACTGTATTTCCTTCGAGATATCTTCAGTCCTTCGCAGTTTGCATGAATTCCTTCTAAGTTCCTTAGAATTTTTAGAAGTGATCATTCACCCCTCCCCCTATGATCATTCTAGAGCTTTCACTCTGGCTTTTCAAGGCATGACATTAGCTTCACGAGCGAAGGGATTTTGGGTGGCACCTGTATGTCACGTGAGGATGTGTCGATGATCTGGACTCCCGCAAAGCCTCCTCCCTTCGGTTTGAGTTAGATTTTTTAAGAAATGGACATACGTATCGACCCGCATATGGATACATGCCCGATTTGGATAGCAAAAGAGGTCTGAACAACCCAGTTCGAACGATTGCGGAGGTTTGAGGGTAGGGTTGGAGATTCCTTTATTCCACTAAGATTCCGGGGGGTAAAAGTTCTCTCAATCAACTGAGGTTTTTAATTTGAGATTTGGCTCATGATTTTAAATTGGTCAACGCATTATGTTTTGTGAAGTGATATATTGATGGATGGGCCCGTTAGTAAGTGTTTGTGTGGTTTAATTTGTTAAGCTTCCTAGAGGTAAAATATCTTTCAATTAATTAAGGCCTTTAATTTGATATTCGATCCGTATTTTTGTTTTGTCAATTCCTTGGGCTTTATGGGGGGATACATTGATGGATGGACTCATTGATAAATGGTTTTGTGGTCGAGTGATATGAGTCGATTCAAGACAACGATTTCGAGAGCTCGCAACAATACAAAGTATTTTTTTCTCCTTTCTGCATTGGCCAGCCGGTGTTGACCATGTCTCGCACTCCTCGATACAGTTGTCTTCAATCACGCCATATGTTTTCGTAGTGTTGCATCTCTCTGGGACAGTCCACGAGAATTCTTTTACTATTGCGCTATCTGTGTGGATAGAAAAAATACCGCGCGGAGGTAGAGAAGGGAAAATGAGAGGCGGTTCTTTGCAGAGGGGGCTTGAGGAGATCTCGACGGCTTGAAGTAGACGACTTGAGGGGAGTTTGACGTCTTTCTCGGTTGGGCGTCTAGCGATTGTGAGCAGGCGACTAGGAACAACGTCTTTCCAGCCGGTTCAATGGTTGTAACATCACTAGCTAGGAGCAGACTTTCTCGGCTGAGCATTCGGTGGTTGAAACATTATTGGATGGGAGTGGTGTATTTTCTCTTTGTTCGTGGTCTTCTTATGGAATGATGTGTTATTTTCATTTTCCTTAGTATCTACTTTTTTGTGTTGCTTTCTTTCCGCATTTGATTGTATGGCTTTGATTAGTTATTGCTTTAGAGTGTGTTCGTACATTAGAGTGACTTGTTGTTAATAGGCTAGATGAGTTAGGTCTAGACTGGTGTTGGCTGTTTTTTATTGGTCGTTGGGTGTTTTTTTATCTTGAACCGTCGGTGCTTGCTCTTATCATGGTCATTTGTTCATGGAAAACCTTTGATTGTGTGATTGGATAGGTAATCCATGGTGTTCTTTTTGCTGTTTTACCACGGCGTGGGAGACATCCTTGTTTTTTATTTTATGATTTTGGATTGTTGTGTTGTATTCTATTGTGTTGATGTATGGCAATGATCGGTTATAGTTCCTTTATTATAACATAGAGCATTATTGTCACTGATACTATCACAGTAGAAGACTGCCATACCATTTGTACATATCACGAATATTTACCTGAGAAGGAATTAATTGATGCATGTTCGAGGGTTGAGTGCAATAGATTGTTTGGCGTATATGCATGAGAATGCCACGATCCATCCGAAGAAAGCAACGAAGCAAAGTGCACGAAACACTTCTACTACTTATAAATGCAGTTGCGCCTGCCGCGTTAGTGAGTGTACCTTCTGGATGTTTGATCCGGATCGACGGCTCACGCAGAAAGAGCAACAGCCGTGCGGTTAGAGGGGCATGTGGCGTGGACGAGGGAGTGGTGGTGCTCACGAGGGGAGTAATTCTAGGGGATTAGTTGTCTCCGCCACGATATGTGTCGGGGTCCTCTCTAGTTCAAATTTTTAGGCGACACAACTCTCCCTTCCTCCCGGTGATGAGCTCGGCGAACAAGCTTGTTTTCGTTGTGATTATCCATCATTGGACGATGTCGATGGTCCAGGTCGGTGATGAATCGCATGGGGGGTAAGCTTCTTCTCCTCTTCTCTCACGGGGGGTTGGATCGATAGGCATGTTGCGCCTGCGGAATCGGATGGCACGACCATGAAATCCCGACGCAATGGCGAGGTCACGGGGTGCAGCCATAGAGTTGGAGTGAAGAGGATACATGGGGCCACCACATTCATGTTTCCCGGCTGTAGGCCCGAGGTCAACAAGCAAAGAGCATGGCCCGAGGTCAACAAGCAAAGAGCATGGCCCGAGGGGCAAGACCAAACAACGAAGGATACCTTGAGGTTGTGAAGTCTCCCAAGTAGATATGCGAAGAACAACAAAGTTTTGATAGGAAGTTCACTAGTATTGCCCCTTCATTCCATAATATTTATCGTGGTTTTAATAAAAAAATTGAACTTGAATTGCGATAAGTATTTTGAAACAAAAGTGGGTACATAAGAATGTGTGATCGACCAGAGAGCGTGTCACATTCGAGAGTATAGTTTTGCAACAGAAAAAGGAAATAAATTATGAATGGCAAGAAGTCTATATAAGTATATATAGAGCCCACAAAACACACATTCCGTTTCAAATGTGTCACAAAAAGGGCAGTCGAAGCAACTGACATAGTGGAGTCAACAGGCATTGACAAGCCATCAACAAATGACGCTTTTCCAGGAATACATCCTCGACACGAACTAGAGACTGACGAATAAACTGCAAACTGCTATCCAAAAAATCCCAAGGTGTGACCGTAACCAAAGAACCGAGACCGTGTAACTTGTTTCTCACTTTTCGTTAATCTATTTTATTTATCTTATCCTCTCTCTATGTGTTTGTGCAGATTTTATCTTAATATCCTATCATCACCGTACCGATCGTAAGGAAGGAATCATATGCTGCAGGAGGGGAAGGAGGAGGAGTTCGATCAGCAGTAGGAGGGAGTGGCGAGGGCGAGTTCAGTGCCCACGGAGCCCATCCCTACTCCGGCCTCCGCGTTGGGCATGGCCATCCTCCTCCCCACCTGAAACAGACTAGCACCGCACGGCGACGACGGCGAATCCTGCACGCACACGGACAGACAAACATGCATGGATCAGATCAGATCAGCTCGCTGCCTTCTTGATTCTGAATTGGAAGGGAGATGAAATGCAGAGTGGCCAGGTGTACTGCTGCTACTAACCATATGGCGCAAGGTGAGGCCGGCGAAGGGGTGGTGCAGAGCCGGGACGGTGAAGCCAGCCGTCGTCGCCGCGGTGAAGAGTGGCTGTGGCTGGAGGGGCGACCTGGGGCTGGGCAGGGGCAGCAGCTTGCTGGCGTTGGTGGTGGACGACGCCGATGGCGGGGTGGAGAAGTAGTCCCCGAGCATCACCTGCTCGTCCAGCGGCGACGCGATCACCACCTCGACTGCCGGGGCTCGGCCGCTGCGGGGGAGGTGCTCCATGTCCATGGTGATGCCGCTGCTGCCTCCCCCGCTCATGTCCGTGCCGGGCCCCATGCTTGGCCACAGGAACGTGCCCTGTGGCTTGCAGATGCGGAAGCTGCTCTTCCTCGCCGTCCTCTTCTCCACGCTGCTGCCATCTGCTCGCTGGCTGCTCTGCTCACCACCACCACCAAAATCTATTGCCTGCCTCCCCTCATTCTGAGCCACAGCCACCTCATCTATTCCAATAAGCTTCAACTTCTCTCCATTCTCTGCCAACAGAAATTGCTCCTGTGGAGTCAAAGGGACACAGTTATTCAGCAACACAGATAGGAGCAGGACAGAATGCAGTAATTCTAATGCAAGAGGGCTCTCTGCTAGTGCTGCTACCTACCTTCAAAGACAAGAAGGAGCTAGAGAGAGAAGCCATCTGCTCTTCCAGCTTATCATTCTTTTCAACTACAAACTCATACTTATCCTGAAAAAGAACCCAGCTCATCTCAGTCAGTTACTAGTGTCATAATGTATGTACTGCAGACATCTACAGCAGAATAAGCAGCCAACAGGTTGACTAAACTAAGACATTCTTCAGAACCTTCATGGCTTAATTAGATAGATATGACAATTCAACAGTGGTATACAAATAGTGGAAATTCAGTTAGCAACATGAGTGTACCTTCAGTGACCGCACCTCCTTCTTTAACTTACTGTGTTGCTGAACCACATTCTCATAGGTGTCCTGCAATTGAACAACGCAAGATCATTATTTACTTGCAGCTAACAAATGATGACCAATGGTTGACTATAATGAAATGCAGATATATAACTATACATTGAAAAGAATTCAAAATGTGGATCGACTAAGACTAATTCTAACTAACACACATGTACTTAGTCTGGGATAAACTGTAAGAACTTCTACAGATGCATAATTACCTTCAGAGACAACACCTGCTTCTCTAGCTTTTCATTCGCCTTAACCACCTTCTGGTACTTCTCCTGAGAAACAAATGAAATTGAAATTAGTGCATAAAAAACAGGCAAAAGATTGGCCTACATACTGTGAAGAGTAGACCAGAACAGTGAAACCAAATTCCTAATTCATAACTATGTGCTTAACACCTTACTGCACATTGCTAGTGGGGAGACCAAATTAGAAGTGCAGTTCCAAAAGGGTTATGTTCAAATATGTTTTTTCTCCTCACAATTTAAGCAGTTTCTTCATATATATGCACCTTCAGAGACAGAAAGAACTGAAGAGGGGAAGCATCTACAGGACCCCAGGGTGTCATTGTTATAAATGTGTAACTTCAGAAAACAGAACTTTGCAGAGTATGTTTGAAATCACCTTTCCACAGAACTGGAGAAAAAGGATAACAGGGGGGAAATGCTTGGATAGGGAAATCGACAGGATCACAGGATCTTATAATAAGGCATGGTTACCTTCCATGAACTGTAAGCTCTTTCTGCCTCAGATTTCGCTTCCTTGCCCAGTTGCACCATGTTAGAGCTCAGCTGCTCCATGTTCCTTGACATCATAATGAAGGGGAACAATGTCAGAAAGCGAACGTGTGAAGGGGAAACTGCGATGGGGATACCTTTTAACATCATTGAGCTCCTCAGCGAGCTCCTCCGTCTGCCTCTTAACCAGGAGATCACCGGCAGCTGGGGACACGTCATCACCGGGCTTCCACCCAGGTGGCGGCACCCAGTACGGATCAGACACGCCGGCCTCCCGCCGCACCTCAGCCAGCTCGGCTGGCTCCAGCCAGTACTCCATGGCGCCATCGGCGTTGTGACGGCGACGGAACCGTTCAGTGCTGCCGTCCGGCACCCTTCCGGCCATGTGCTTCAGGAGGTGGTCGAGGAGACCGGTGTCGCCGATGCGCTTACGGGCTTGCTCCCGCAGCGCCTGCCGCATCACCGGGGCGCCGAGGCGGGCGCCGCTGGAGCGCATGATCTCGAGCAGGCTCCTCTCCGCCGCCGCGTACCTCTCGGCCGACCACCGGTCCTTGCCGCGCCGAGGGTCGCCGTCTCTAGACTCCACGTGGCGCTTCTTCTGCTTCTTGGGACTCTTGTATGTCTTCTTTTTCTTCTTCCTCTCGTCCCTGGGCTTGTTCTTGCTCCCCTCGGCCTCCTCCCGCTTCCTCTTGGCTCTGATTGAGCTCCTCCTGTCTCCCTGCGCCGGGCTCTGCTGCTCCTTGACGCTGGCCTCTGTTTCGTAGCCGCCGATGCTGGTCTCCTTGGAAGCATCGCGATGCCGGCCAATGTACCTGACGCGGCGCCGCACGCCCCACCCGGTGCCATCGCACATCAAGCTGGCGAGCAGGCAGGAGCTGACCGCCGGTGCCTTGGGCGGAGCCGGCGGAGCTTCAGGCGACGACAGCACGTCATGCACCGTTGGTGGGCCGGACGACGCGCTGAAGTCATAGAGGCAGGGGTTGACAAGCCAGAAGCTGTCCTGGTGCATCTCGCCCTCGAGCTCCTGCTCGGCCACCCGGCGCCGCAGGATGCGTGCGGCGTGGTTGCTGCTCATGACGAAGCGCTCGTCAAGCTCCGGCCCGGCGCTGGGCGCCCGGAACGAGGAGAAGAAGCTCCGCAACGCCAGGAGGGACGGGAAGCTCACAGTGATGTCGAGGTTCGTGTACTCACTCACCTACATACAAAGCCAGAGATCACATCAGAAATAAACCAGATCAAACACTTGAGTCTCCAAGAAACAGTGACTGCATTGCACGGTGAGTGAGAGTGACACAGAAGAGAGGACAAAATTCAAAATTCTAACCTTAACCACGCGTATGGACTTGAGGTGGATTGGGGACTTGGGGGGCAGCCTGTCGTGGTCGATCTCGTAGAACCCTCCTGGCAAAGACCAAATCACCAAGTGAAAACCAATTTCAACAACTTGACATGAACAGGAGTGGAGGATTGCACAAACTTCTATCCGAGACCAGCATTGCTCACCAGCATGATAGGTGGGGATGACAGAGGTTGACAGGCTCTGTCTGCTCACAGGCGAGCTGGGCGGTTGGACCTTGGGGCTGCTATCATTCTTGCCATTTCTGATGTGACCTGCAGGCCTCTTCTTGTAGTAGAACTTGCTCACCTGTGGCCTCTGGGAAAAAGTTGTACAGTCAGAACAGGTGAGACAGATGCATGATTCGTGTAAAGAGAATCAAGGAAAGCAGTGCTGGGACTGAAATGGAAATGCTCTGGGAAGTGGACGTGCAGTGTATATATGTGCCTGGGATGGGAAAACCTAGCATTGTGCAAGAGAAACACACACATTTCAGTACCACATATATCACTGTACCTTCAGAATATATTGTTTTATGTTCTTGTTGGATAATCTAACAAAGCAGATATTGGGTGGTTAGTCTATTCTGTTTCATATTAGCTAGGGGTTTGTGTGCATTTCACCATCACTATTTCTCAGCGCAGGAGAAAAATCATACTACTTCATAAGTTCATATGGAAAATTGGAGACATTTTCAAACTTCATTCAGATGATGACAACTAAAACCCAACCACAGTACAAGTGTCGGCTATGCAAGTATTGAGAAAAAACATTGCTAGTTGCATCATATCAGTAGCTAATGGATTCAACAAAATCAACAAAAAGTTGCTAAAAATAGCAATAGCTGAGCAAGTAGTACAGAAAATCAAAGTGGCCTACTTCCAGCCTCTTGTTTAATTTCTCAGTGTACTCTTAAGCAGATTTATCACTGAACTTCACAGGTGCATGGCAGCTGTTCAAGGATCAGTTGCACCCAAAGTGTAGTGGTGCATGAATCATCAACAAACCATCATAATGACCTGAGACTACACCGTTAACACCAAACAGGAGCATATTTAGCAACTACACCTACAACTCAAGTTAGCAACATTAATGCTTTTCAACAGAATTTTATTCATTTAATTCGCAAATTGCATTCCATTTGATTTGGAAATCACGTTCCATTTCCGGGATATACCATGCATGCATTAGTAGGACTTCTATCTTTTGCATCATCAGAAATGCACTCCAGTGTCCAGTCTACTTTGGTAAAGCACGCATAAAGGAATCGTGTGCACATGTAGTAAAATAATTAAGCAATAACACAGAACCGGCCAGTAGTAAAGTAGTAATCCATCTACTACTTGGCTGCTGATGTAACAAACTGACACTACAGCGTATCAAACCGTAACGTTAACCCACACACACAAAAGGTAGACAGATCCAACAGATCGCTGCAGATGAAGAACAAAAAGGCAAAAGCAAACCGAAGTGACAAAAAAGAGCTGGTGCTCTTCACTTGAGGTACGCAGGCACGTACGTACCATGGGGGAGTCCTGCCTCTGACTCTGAGCCGCCGATGGAGGAGGGGTCACCGCCTCCGTGTCCATCTCCCTCCGCGTCGGAGCCTTGCCTGCCGCAAGAACAAAAGCGCACGATCGAATTAACCAACTGCCGATCGATCCATCTTGTGACGAATTTATTAGCAGATCGGGGCATAAGCTTAGCCATCGGAGAATCAAAAGGAACCACAAGGTGTTGGGACGAGAACCAAAGACCCAACAGAAGTAAAACCCTAGCGGAATCCTTGGTGCCGCCATTACCGACCAGAAAAGCATGCGAAAAAATCGGGTAGATGTCCCAAAACACGAGGGGATCAAAATAATCGGCGAACAAAACTGTGGGGCGATGAAGGCATTGCGTCGAGCAGCAGCAGCGCATGCGGGAGATGGTACTGCTGCTGCTGCGTCTGCGTGATCGGAAAAAGAGGAAGGGAAGGCCTGGGGAAAAGAAAAGCAGCGAAAAACCCAAGGGAAATGGAAGCGAGGAAAAACACGACGCTTTTGCAGGCAGATCAAAGCGGCTTTAGGCCTGCCATGGAGCTGTACGAACCGATCCCCGCCGCTGCGCCGTGCCCAGAGGCCACAGGCCCTTCCTCCGACGACCGAAACACGCAAGAGAGCGCAGGAAAATCTGAGCGCTTTTGAGGAGGACACAGTGGTGCCTGCGCACGATGATCGGAGAACGGATCTACCCCCAGAACCAGCAGGAAGAGCAGAAAACGCAGACGAAAGCGAGAAACCCTGTGACACACCGAAAAACCTTGGGAATAAGAAGCACTCACCGGCCGCGCTTGCTGCCGTTGGAGGAGGAGGCGCGGTGCTTGGCGGATCGGCGAGGGGGGGAGTAAATATATAGGCCGGAATGTGTCGAAATTCTGTGGGAAAATAAGAATAAATCAAAGGGGCGACGAACTGGGGGTGGATTTTGGTGGATCTAAAAGGGTGGGGTTTTGGGGAGGGTGCGGGGCTAGGAGGAGGGGTTCATGGTAGGCGGATCGAAGTGGGTGGTTGGGGTTGGGGTTCTGGCCTTCTCCCCGTCCCGATCGATCTCCCGTGGGCAAGATTAATAAGTAGAGGGAGGGAGGGAGGGAGGGGGAGAGTGCGTGCGCGACCTTGCTTGCTAGAGTACGTAGGTGGAGAGAGAGAAGCAGAAGAAGAGAGGGATGGAGGGGTATAAAGGTTGGGACGTCGTCTCTGTGCGTGTGTGTGTGTGTGTGTGTGTGTGTGTGTGTGGCAGGGGCAGATCGTGTGCTGTGCTGTGTCCTGCAGAGAGAGAGAGACAGAGAGGAAGATTCGGGGAGAGAGGAGATAGGAGAAGGGCGTTTGCCTGGACGACACTGTAGCGGAAGGAGCGGGCATGTATTTGCACTGCCGTCGCTGACCTCGCGAGGGGGACGTGCGGGCCCTGGCGACGGTGAGCGGCTGGAGGGTCATCGGTGGGGTAGTGCTGTCATCGAGCCGCGGCTGGGCGCGCGAAGGGATGGATATTTTGGCGACGGCAAAAGTAAAGTAAACCTTCCTTCCTTTCTTTCTTCCCCTGTTGCAAGCATTCCGTCCCTGTTACCGTGTGGTAAATGTGCCAGCCGTCAGCAAGGAATGATGGGCGTTGCACTTGCACGGACGGAGCGGAGGAGGTAATCGATCGATCGCTCGTGTCTCTCGCACGCCCGCACTGTGTTGCCAGTAGTAATCTTGGTTTTGCTTACGAATGGCTACAACAAGTGGTTTGTTTGAGTGTGCGGTGATTAGTGCCGTAAATTCGCTTCTAAGTACACTACACCGCCGCACAAATTCGCTGGTAATTAAATTAATTGGCTGACGAGCGTTAACGGCTCGGGAGGCATCATCATTTCACTGTGGGCCCAGCTGCGCCAGCTTGGTCGCTCCCAGAACCACCTGCGTCCCACGCGCGTCAACTTCCCTTCCCTCCCTGTCCTTCTTATTCCCCCTTCCACACATTTTCTACCCAACGAGTTACCTCCTCCTCCTCTTCTTCTTCTTCTTCTTCTTCTTCTTCTTCTTCTTCATCATGTACCTAAAAAGTATCGAAAATACTATTGTGAGCGCGAGCTCACGTGAACTCGTATAAAATTATAATAGTCGTACGCCTCACTCAAAGAATCAAAGCTGGTTCCAAGCTTTGATTCAATCACATTATTTTCAGGATTTTCTGCGAAACCACGAATAGCATTCTCAAATGCGCTTGGCCTATTTGTGCATGGTGCACGCCCCGGCACCGCTGCACCAATGCGGATTCTGCATTAAAAACACACAACAAAACATGTTACAACGCCATAGTTTGCAACTACGTCATTTTATCACCAATTTTTACAGAATACAAAGCATGTATAGCTTGCAAAATTTTACACACAAGTGAAACCAATATAACATATCTTAGTTAAATTTAATGAAAAAATGAAATATTAATAGAAAAAACACACCATGACTTTTTAATATTTCAACAAGCAGACATCCACACAAGCTAATCATATCAAAATTTGTTAGACATGCAAAAGTTTTCTATACTGCTAGAACAAACACATCAGCCGTTTTTTTCATTTTAGCATGCACAGATCTAACCTAACTAATTCTGTCGCAGATTATATAAATCAACAAAACAATTACACCATATTTGTTCCCAGCCTATGCACAAATTCTATCATAAGACAAAATTACCTCTTCATCCACCCAGGAGCTTTCGGATCCATGGCACCGACACATTGCTCTGAAACTGCAGGTGACCTACCACCACATCTTTCGTCATGCCTTCGGTTGCACAGATCTGCTCCAACGCAGTCACCTCTAGTCGATCCCCGACGGTTGCACCTTCATCCGCCTGAGAAATGGCGTAGTGCACATGATTCATAGGCACTTCCCTATCGCTAACCTCTTCAATCACCATACCACTGCATAATATGCATTGTTGCATATTTTTTCTTTTTTATTTTTTTGTTTTTAATAAGATTTTTTTTCATTTTACTTCTTTTAAATGTATGAGTAATTTCTAAATTGCATGAAATTTTTAAAAATTATGAATAATTTTGAATAAACATTGCACAATTTTAAATATATAATGCATAATTTTAAAATATATGACAAACATTTTGATATACACGTCGAAAATTTTCTAAACGCGGGTCATACATTTTGAAATGCACGAAGAATATATTTGTAATGAGAGAACAAACAATTTCTTAATATACTACGAACATTTGTTAAATACACGTTGAACATTCTTCAAATATGCGGTGAACGAGATATTTTTAAATGCTTGAATTTTTTCCTAAAACAACATGACCTTTTTTAGAATACACAATTCTTTCTTCAAAATACTCTATATATTTTACAATGTACGCTAAATTTTTTAAACAAATGAGATAAAATATTTATCGAATTATGGTTGTTAGGAGATTTCTAAATGTAGAAGAAAAAAGAGAAAAAGTGTGTGTTAGCGTGCTCAATGCTCGCCTCGCGCTGCTAGGCCTGGGGCATAACTGACATTGAATGTGCCTACCGAGCAATAAAACAACCATGGCTAGCCCAATACTCTATCCTTCCCAAAATATAAAATATAAGGCACGCTTTGACTTTTCTGGTCTTCATCGTAAAACTTTGATTATGATTAACATTTATTTTATGTTCACTAAATTAGTATAAACATACATAAAATAAAACTGTTTTACAAGACAAATACAATGGTACCAGTTATACATATTAAATTCATGCATTTTATATGTATTTATGGTCAAAGTCGTGCATCAAATACTGTGCGGAATCAAACGCGCCTTACATTTTGGGAAGAAGAGAGAGTAACAAACAAGGATTACTCCTCACTCGGAAAAAAAAGTCACTTCTAGAGAAATAAGTGAAGAGCAAAAAACTTTAAACCATTTTTAATATTTTTTTAAAACCTTATTTTCAAAAAGTTTGTGGATTAGGAAAGTGGTCACAAAGTTTGGAAAAGTACATGAACTTTTAAAAATATGCAAGAATTTTACATTTATTCAATTTTAATTTTTTAAAAAGTTCATAAAATATTCTTGAACTTATTTAAAGAAATATATTAAAAAATCCATAAATTTAGTGAATGAAAAAATAATAAGAGAAGAACTGGAGAAACATATCTGGCTACAAAGTTAGAAAAATAAAAGAGAAAAACATGAAGAAAATAATAAAATACTAGCAAAGAGAAAAAGGAAAATGAAACACACGAGCGCAAAAACCAACCACTAAATTTAGTTACAATTGCTGCAGTCCATGTGATAGTGATCCATTCGTTATAACGACTATAACGCTGAATTATAGAATTTTCTTTAAAATAAGGCTCTAAACTTCTTCATCCTGGCTGCCAACATACACGACGACATAAATTATCCGAAACTAGCTCATATTATTGGGTCAGATTGTTATAAGTCAATCGGTTTCCTCCAAGTCGATCTAGTCGCCGCCACAAGGAACCAACGCTACAGACTACACATGCATAGCTAGGGTCCCCTCACCTTCATCAGTTGCTCTGGCGTTAGATCAACATGATCAACCAGATCACTCAGCATCTTACATTGTAATCACTTTGTTCCTACAAGAAAGAACATCCAATAGGAGTAGGGTGATATCCCTAGAACAAGGGCAAATCTGGGTAAAACCTTCATTGTGGGAAATACCATATCTAGAATAGCCCTGTGTGGTTTGCCTTAAAAAACATTCCTAAACATGGATATTGTCGCAAAATCCCCGCGACACGGTGTCTATTGGCCTCGAATCCTTTCGACCTGGGTGGGCGATTCATGTGTCTCATGCAGGTGTCAATGTAATGGTCTTATTCTTCCTGCCGTTTTGTGGTGATGATGTTGCAGGCAGCCAATGACTTCAACGACGAAAGGTTGCCGCTTGGGGGTCAGGGTGATGTTTTTGCGACAACAGCGAGGTGGTGTCGTCTTTTTCTCTCCTTGGATGTCTCTGTGATGCGACAAATAGCTCTATAGTGGTTCATACTCCCACTCCATGAGAAGGGTGCTCTCATTGCCGTCGTTGGGAAGTTGGTGACTGTTTTATTCATGAAATGGTTCGGCTATAGAATTTTCGAGATCTAAAAGGCTTTCATGATGACAACTTTCTCTTCAACACGTTTGTCCGGTTGAATCTTAAAACGACGACTTCTCGCCTGCAAGATAAAAGATTAGGCCGGATTCGGTCATGATGGGGCATCGATGGTGTGCCTTCGGCTTAAGAGATTGCCTTTACTTCGCTTTGTGAATACATGGTCGTAATTTCCTTTCTTATGGGATCTTTTTTGTATCGTTTGTAACATTATAATATAAACCCTGAAACTTTATAAAATAAACTAGCATAAAAATTGCTCTTACAAATTGCAATAAAACATGCATTTTTTGCGAGGATATGAAACATGCATATTTGCAATAATATTGATACTGATGGCGTACTTTCCGTCCGGCTTCGTCCTTGCCTCCGCGGCAACGAACGATAAATAGTCGGTCAAGTGAGGACAGCGCCAAAACTCGCTGACTACGTGGGAAGCGACCTGGCAGAAAAATTAAGAAAGTTGGAGCGTGGAGAAGAAAACAGACGAACTTGATAAGAAAACGATATCTTGACCAGTTTTGGGCGGTCATGTGATTTTGTCGCGGGTGTGAATGCCGCGTGACGGCGCGGCCAAACACGAGCCGTACAGAATTAGCCGCAGAATTGTTTTAGTGACGGGGAATTAGCCGCAGAATTAGTAAGGCCGGACCAGCCTTGCCGCCAGATCACGAATGGCACATTTCCCTGACGGGACACACAAGCCAACGCCTTTCTCCGGCGGGCGGGAAGCGTGCGTGCTGGCACGTACGTACTGGACTCGGATTTCCTAACACGGGGCGCCAGCCTAATCCCAATTTAAAAGCGCAGGCTCCTCCTCACGAGAGCCTCGTTTCCCTTGCCTCCCCCAGTCCAGAATCCAGATAAAGCCAGCGATAGTCTCCTCCTCCCCTACAAAGTTGACACTTCCCAGGGAGAAGGGAGAAGAAGCAGCATGGAGGCCGGCGTCGGAGGAGGGAACTGCGCGGGCCTCGTCGCCGTCGCGGCGGTGTCGGCCGCCGTCACGCTCGCCACGGTGCGCCTCTACCGCGGCCTCGAGTCCGACTTCAGGAAGAAGATCCAGCTCGACCGCGGTGAGTCAAACAGCTTGCGTATACCTCTATAGATAGATTTTGCAATTGCAATTGCATGCCGCTGTTGTGTTTGCACTGACATGAACGGATTTTGCTCGATTGGTTTAGGTGTCAATATGACCACCGGAGTGAGGACGGCGGCGGGGAAGAAGAAGGTGCGCTTCGCGGACGACGTGGTGGAGCCGTCGTCCAACAACGACGAGTACCGGAGACGAAGGCAGCGGTTGGTCGCCGGACGGACGTAGCTGGCCGGTTCTCGACCCACCTGCCTACGCTTAGTTTTTCTTTTTGTTTTTTGATTGAGTGGAGCTTTTGTTTTGTTTGTTTACTTGGTATGAACAAAGTCAATGTCAGCTTTGAGTAGTATTCGTGAAAGGTGTATATATGTTTTTCTACTCCAGGAAATGAAGAAATACGGACGGAGGTCCGAGTGGTGCTAGTATTTCTTTTTCTTCAGATTCAGAATCTGTCCGGTGCTCATATTGTATTCGATCGTACTTAATCAAGTTTCAATCATGTTGCTTATAATTTGAAAGGAACGAAGGCGTCCTTGCTATGTGTAAAATAAAAATTACATTTTAGCTATTTTTCAGTCGACTGAATATTGATTTCGTTCTCGGTCGAATTTTATGACCGTACGATCTGTCAACCCGAATCCTGGTGCTCCCGTCGTGTGTTGCCCGTCAGTTTTTCCTTCGTGGCAGCAAAAAAGGGGAAGGGGGAGCTGAGCTAGTGGCGAGGAATAGATGGGTTCGTCAAGGGCGGAAGAGGAGCTGCCGGCGAGCTGCAGAGGAAGGAGATGGAGGGGCTTGAGAGGAGGCCAACCGGTTCCCTTCTCCGGGAGCGGAACCCCAGGTCGACGTCGAGCGCTACACATGTACGGCGAGCTCATCCCCGTGCATCACGCATCTCTCTCGCTGCCCCTGGTTCACTTGCGCGCTGCTTCCCTTCTCAATTTCTGATCGTTAATTACAATTTTCTCTGTTAGGCTATTTGTTTTGCAACACGGCCAAACGAGCGATGCTTCGTGTCAGTTTTTGTGTGATTACTCAATCTTCCGACTTTTTGGAGAACTGTTGATTCAGATCCACGAGTATTTGAGTGTTGATTTAGGGGACATTTTTAGATGTTTTTAGTTGAGTAAATACGGGGGCACAGTTCATCCGTCATCAATTTTTTGAAATGGGTGATACATGTTTAGTGTAGGCTCAGGAGAGTGGTTTCTAAATCCTGTTTGAGTCTTTGCAACCTGAAGGAATAATCTACGAAAGTAATGGCAGAGGTTCTTTTTCATATGTGTATTCATGACATGTGTTTGGCCATGGTTTATGCAATTGTAGCAGTTTTGTTAGAAAAGCATAGCGTGGGGGATGAGATTGTGTTTTGTTTTTGTGAGAGTTGATCATGGCACTGTTATGTACGGAAATTCGGAGTTTCTCTGCCCTTTTCCAAGTTGCCATGTGACCTTTTGGCAAGTTTTTTCATGATATTAGTTTGGCATCATTAAGTAGCATATTTGTTAAGCACACTCATTTCATTTGTTTTCCCAAAGAGTACTTATGATGGGATAAGTTTCATTATTTAGATTGTAGACTCTCTTAGTTAACACACACTTTTATCAGGTCATTTTTGTTGTGTTCGAGCTCATGTTTCAGCTCGATACAGCCTAATTAAGTAGCTCTGTTGTATTTTTTTCAGGTGATAAAGTGTACTGAGCACCGTTTTTTAGTTTTTCATTTGGTTGGGAGCTTTTTCAGGCTGTAGTGTTTTTTTTCAGTCTATAGCACTGTTTTTTGTTGTGTGACAGATATTCTTTTTTTTTTTCGAAAAGGGGATTTCGCCCCGGCCTCTGCATCGGTCGATGCACACAGCCATTTATTAAAAGAGTACCATTCAAAGTTATTACAAACTTAAGGATCGCTTAAAGTTGATACATGACAGATATTCATTAGGAGTGCTGCTGCATTTTTTGAAACGGGGACAAAAGTGAATGGCTCTGATTTTTCAGTTATTTTTGGTGGAAAGTTAGCCAATTTTGTGTGCAAAGTTTTATTCGTCCATAATGATTTTACGTATCAGAGGGCAGATTCAGTTGTTGCAGACTTAGGTCATAGTGCTTTTTGGTTTTTGGAATTAATGGTGATAACATGTCTGGCATTTTCGTTAGTTTATAAGCAGATTCATGTGATTATGATGCTTACTTAGTTTCTTTTACATTATCATGAGATGTAATCAATATTTTAAGTTTAGTGTGTTCTCACCAGGAGTAAATTCAGTTTTGTGTTGTTATCTTCTTTTTGATAGCAGCATTCAGGGATGAATTCCCTCTGAATTTGTACCGTGCTTTTTATGTGTCAGGACGTTTGCGGATTCAATTATCGTAGACTTAAGCCATGGTGCTTTTTTTTGGTTTTCTAAATTCATGGATAATGTGTTTGGCAAATTAGTAAGTTTCTATGCAGATCGAGGGGATTATGAGCCCTACTAAGTTTTTCTTTTCTCTTGAGTTGCAGTCAGTTTAATGTGTTTTTTCTGGGCGGGCATTCAGTATTTCTCCAGTCTAGATGAACTAATTTCCATCTTGTAGGTCCCCTGCAACATGCTCGCACCAAGTGGATTAGTCCCTGACACTATGCACTCATGAGCCCTTGCTATATCTTCCATTGTCAACACCTTGGTTGTACGATCTTCAACTCTTTTGTCCCTGCAAATATTAGACCTAAAATTAGTTTTCAGTTATAAGGGTCCTCATTTATCTACTATCCTAGTTGTCTTCTTTATTCATTAACTTGTTTTTTCATTTTTCATTCATCTTTCAGTTTTCTGATTATGGTATTTATCATTTTATTTTATTTAGTGTTCATATTTTGTACTTATCAGTCAATCAGGTCTCTGTCTTATCTCAGCTTCAGTTTTCTGTACTTTCATTTATTTTGCCTATTGGCTTCATTATCTAAGTGTTCCTTCAGTGGACTAAGTTTCTTAGCCTCAATATATTCCTCAGTCATTTTTAGTTTTAATCTTCAACAAATCATTTTCATTTTCATATTTTTTCATGAGTAATTTAATGGTTAGGATTCATTTTTTAGTTATTTATTTATTCTTTTAGTCAATTTTAGTTTTCTATTCTAGTAGTCATTGTTTAGTCATCCGGATGAAATTATGTAGCCCTCATCTGTCCTGTTCATTTTTTTCAGTGTTTAGTTTATCATTTTCATTCTCTATTTATTTCCAGTCCCTGAGTCTGTCTTGGGGGTAGGGAATATTGGTTTGAGTCTCCTTGTTCATGTTCCATTTTCCTGCTTCTTGCTCTGCATCGAAATCGCCAAACGGATTTTGCATGCACACTGAACATCTCTGGTACTAGAAGAGCGCTACTTGTGATAGACGAAGGCGTCAACAACGAGAACACATAATATAACTACTTGTTATTTTCCTCAATTAGTGTCGGTAGTTTCAGTGTTAGGTGTCCTTTTCTTCGGTTATGATTGTAGTGTTAGTGTTAGGTCTTATTTTCTTCAGATTTGTGTGTTACCACATAGGTAGGGGTCAGTTAGCTAATTTAACAAATTTTCAGTCCATCTACTTGTCTCATTTCCTACTTTAGCCTTCATATTTATTTTTCACAATAATTTTCGTCTTTAGTCCTTTTTCCAGTTATTATTTCTTCATTTTTTCCAGATCAGATACACGCCGGAAATGGATTGAATGGGGTGCCGAATCCCTCCATGGTCAGCTAAAACTCTCAGAGCAAGATTATTTTTGTGGGTCTGCGCAACAATCCTGCTGACATTCTTGCCGCTTCTAGTAGTTGAAGCAGCCATGAAGGAGATGCCTTTTTGCAGGGTGGGGCACAAAGATGTAGTTTTTGGGGCTTCAGAGCTAGGACAAAATTTTGGTGATTCAGTTCAATAAAATTATGGGCAATATTTACCATTTTTGAGTTCTATTAGTTTAATTCTGTGCAAATGGTTGTCATTAAATTCAGTTCAAGTTCAGGTTTTGTTGTGCAAGCAATAGTTGTCATTTAGTTTAGCTCAAAATTCAATTTTTTTTGCGTGCTATGTAATTCTGTTCAGTTTGGAGAACAACAATTTGCATTCAGTGTTGGCACATGCTCAAAGGTTACTTTGAACACTCATGCCAATAGTTTATGAAAAATATTTTATTTATTCTCAATTATTTTCTCAGCCCCCCCTTTCTTCATTGAAAAGTTCATTTTCTCTCCTCAAAGGACAAAAAACACGCATACATGCAGGGATAGGACTGTTTTTCTTGTTTGTTTTCACCGATCCATTTGTATCAACTGGGTGTAACAATGTACTAGGTTGGGGAAACCTGACCCATCAGTACGGGCTGCTCTCGTGTGGAAACCCCGTTTCACAGCCGACTAGACTCAAAACTAATTACCACATGTGTTAATCAACCATTGGACGGAAACTTGACTGAGCCCCAAATGAAAATTCAGTCGACTGTCGGTTAGACGGATGGTGTATCCTCGGGCTCCGTCATCGTGATGGTGTTTGCTTCAACATCGGTGTGGGACTTGGGAGGTAATCCAAGAACGGATGAAGATAGTGGCTTGCGTTGGCGGCGTTTGGAAGACAGTGAGTCGTGTGTTGAGATCATGGTAGATGGTTGGCAGGGAAGGCTTCCTTCTCCGACGTATTTGTCGAGCGAAGGTGCCAAATCTGGAGTTCCATGATGTGTACGGGGTATAACCCCGGTCTGATTCGTTCAACGGCAATGGCTTCGCCTTTGGTGAGCCACCTTAGAGATTCGCAAAGCTGCAGACCAACGATGATACCGCATTGAACTCGGATAACATCACATTTTCCTTCGATGTCTGCTATGGGGGTGCCGAAGGCTGGTGACGGATGTTGGTGTCCAGATTAGGGGATTTTTTGGATTTGATAGTAACTTTTCTTCTTGGTTGATGATTTTGTTGTGCAAAGGCTAGCGTTCAATTTTATCTGGTCTTTTTGTACGTAACTTGCATTATGATCTTTGTGATATGAATGAGATACATATTATCACACACACAAAAATCTCACCTGCTTGTTTGCCCTACTTATTTACTGGACACCATCAACGTACTCCCTTCGTCCAATTGTGTTGGGCACCTAAGGAGGAGATCTACCATGGCGGAAGAAGATTGGACGAGCAATGTTTGATCCGTGATGGAATTCTATCTTTCCCTAAAAAATGTATCTGAATCAGGCAATAAATCCCTTAATCACTGCATGGACGTTTCGGCTGAACCATGTAGAGGAGAGCACCCACGCCGTGTTCCGCAAGGTCCACCCATTTGCACTCGCTTGCCTAACCACTACTCGTCTTCTCTTCATGCATTGGGTCTTTCCTTTTCTCGTGGATCATCTTCTTTCTCCCACGTGTACTACTCTTTCGAGTCGGAGGGACAATAGGAAAGCAAAACTATTTTTGGCCCACAATTCTTCCATGTGGCGCGAAATCACTTTCCTACACGTGATGTTTTTTTGAATAAAAGGGGTTCCCCTGGTTCCATCTTTATTGATGCAACCACAATCGACCAAGATAACATGTTTCCTACACGTGTGAAATTCTCCTTTAAAAGGGTTACTCAATGGCCTATCCGCTTCATCGTCTCACCCTCATCTTCCTCCTCCTCACAATGTCGTTGGTCGATTTCAATGAACCGACCCTTAACCTATCGGAGGAGAAGCATCTACTAGTAGAGATAGGAGAGAAACGCGATGGTGTGCCGGATCCTCCACGTAGGGCAGATCCTCCAACTCACGAATGCCTCATATAATTGGTAATAGGCCGAGGATCGATGAGATTCATCTCGACAACCACCCCCTGGCATCTTCATTTTTCACACGGGTAGGAGCAGCCGGGTTGAAACCGCTCAACCTCGTTGGTTTTCCTCACGATGGATACGCACCAGGTAGCGGCAACTCGATGTTTCACGCCTCAAGTTTGCCTCCTTGATAGACCAATGTCATCATTTTCACACGGGGCGTCTCAGAGGCCTTGCATGGGTGCTCCTAGTGAGGTGAGAGGGAGTGGTGGTAGAGAAGTAAGAGTGAAAGTGGTATGAATAATTTTCGTTCTCTGAATTCGTTTTATAGGATATGTTAAGATAATTTTTATACCCAACAAAAATCTGATCCGAATCTCAATTCGATTAATAGGATACGATATAATATATGATATTACGAATGTCCAACATAATGGGATAATCCAATTTTCTAGCCGGATAATCCGATCATTTAAATTCCAAATCTGATTGATGGGTGAAGTTTTAAGTATGAAGTAGCAGTACGTGAATACAATTCATTACCTATGAGACAAGACATATGTTTGTAGTGATTTATTTAACTTATTTTCGATATTTTCTAGTGTTTTGAATGTGCTTTTAAAGTGTATAAGTATTAATATTTGTTCATTATTTATGTATAATTTTAGCTTAAATAATTTCTATATTCTTCATATATCAATATGATAAATGACCGTTTCTGATTCGATGTCGTTCTGTTATCGTAGCACATCCGAATCCCCTAACCTGATATTCGAATCCACATCCGTTCCTATTTCGAATACGAAAATAAATATGGAATATGATACGGTATAAGAATTATCCGTTCGGATCCGATCTAGTTACACCCCTACAGAGAAGGGACTCGTGGACAAGGTGAGGTCTGGCGTGGGCATCTTCCCGTGGTAAGATTTTGTATACATCAGAACTGTTTTTTATACATGACTAACATTTTTTTCAAATATATGTATCGATGTCTATTTTTCTAACACATGTATACATTTTTCATACACATTGTACATTATATATATACATCAGAAACAATTTTTATACATCTTTAAATTTCTTTAATATATGATTGATAATTTTAATTTTTTGATGTCCTTTTTTATACATATTGTCAATTTTCTGTATACGTATGATACCGGTTTTTAATAAAGTTTAACATTTTCTAAATAATTAATTAATAATTTCTTGAAATATATGTTTTGATGGCTATTTTTTGTACACATTATATATTTTATACTCGAATTTTTTTAATACATATTTAATTTTTTAATACATGATTATTATTTCTTTTAAATTCATATTTTGATTACTAGTCTTTTCTCATATATTGTATATCTTTCGTGCATTTGAGATATTTTTCATACATATTTAATATTTTTCAAGTACATGATTTATAGTTTTTTAAATATGTGATGAACAGTTTTAAAAAAGAAGGGAAAAGTTGAAATTAAAATAAAATATATAACAGTAGAAAAACAAACAAATAAGAAAATAAAGCAAAACAGAATAAAACACGTTTTCTCTCGGCTGGCCCACTTGATACAATGTTGCAGGCGAGTACATGTTTTCTGTCTCGCATTAAGCAAGGTATAAGCGCGCCGTGCTATTTGCCGAAATCACTAATTAGCCAATACTCCATTCAATAAATCTGTCAATCCTTTTCGTGCTTGATTAGTGGCATTCTGTATGCACATCATTTATCATGTTTGTGTAGGTTCCTTTTTCATTTTTAATGGCACACGTTATGCCTTTCGTGAAAACATATTTGTGCCTCCTTGCGAAGCATCTTCGTGCCTTTTTAAGAGGCACAAAGTGTGCCTGTTTTTTAAAGGGATGCGAAGTGTCTTTTTTTTAGAAGTACATGGTGTGCCTTTCGTGAAAGCAGATTCATGCCTTCATGCGAAGCACGTTCGTGCATTTTTAAAGGCACACAACATGCCATTTTTTTAGATGCACGAAGCGTGCCTCTCGTGAAAGCAGATTCGTGACTCCATGTTAAGCATGTTCAAGCTTTTTTGAAGACATGGGTCGTTCCTTTTTTTCATAGGCACACGATATGCCCCTTTTTTAGAGGCATACTGTGTGCTTTTCGTAGAAGCAAATTCGTACCTCCATGAGATGCACGATCGTGCCTTTTTTGTAACTTTATTTTTTATTTTTTCACTAGCATATAAGGAAAAAGCGCACGAAAATCAGAAAAGCCGAAAAACACTAAAAAACATCAAAATCCTGAAAGAATGTTGAACACGCGACACGTAACACGCTATCAGTCTACCAAAAATGATCGCTGCACGGATACAAGCCCACCCTAAGAAACACACCTTAATTAGTTTTCCTTGCTATATAAGAATCACTATTTAGCCGACACCCTGCCGCGCGTCTTCGCAGAGGTCATTGTGGTGCGCTCCGAAGCCGCCATGTGTCGCGCTCTTATCGGGTCATACGCGAAGCAACAATTGTGGTTGCGCAAAAACTGTGACTGCGTGAAACTGTGGCTTTTTCTGTGTCTGCGTTGTGGCTTTTCTGTGCCTGCGATGTGGCTGCACTGAAAACTGTGGCTTTTTATGTGCCTACGCTGTGGCTGCGCGGAAAACTGTAGCTTTTTCTGTGTATGCGTTGTGGCCGCACGAAAAACTGTGGCTTTTTCTATGCCCGCGCTATGGTTGAATCTGTTCCTGCGTTGTGGTTGCGTGGAAAACTGTGGTTGAGGTATGGCTGTGGCTACGATGTCCGTCCAGAATGTGCCACATGTCGATCATAAAGGAACAAAAAAAGATACTGAAACGCACCAGAACGTGACACTTGACACGTCCAGAACATGTGCGTGTGACCTCCGCTAAAAATACCCTCTAACTAGTGATTGACTCGCTTATATGCTGCTTGCAGCAGACATTAAGTTATTACAAGAGCAACTAGTTCTAGAGTACTCGTTCGCGGCCCGGCCCGGCGAACAACGCCACGTGTCGCGTTCACAGTATTCCCTCGGGATTTCATTTTTTAAAATTATTTTGTACGTATTTTTTGTGTTTGAAATTGGTTTTTTGGGTAGTTTTTTCGACTTTCCTGGTTTTCGCACTTTTTTTCTATACGTTTTGGTGAAAAAAATAAAAAAAGAGGCACGATCTTGCCTCCGTGGGAGGCACGACCGTACATCAAAAAATTTGGCACGAATCGTGCCTCGTGCCTCTGCGAGAGGCACTATCGTGTCTTCGCGAAAGGCACACATGCCTTCATGAAAAGACACTATCGTGCCTCCGCGACAGACACTATCATGGCTTCGTGAAAGGCACTCGTGCCTCCGTAAAAAGGCACTATCGTACCTTTGTAAAAGGCACTCGTACCTCTGTAAAAGGCACTCGTACCTCTAAAAATAGGAAAAACGAAAAAGCTTTAGTGACGCGCGCGAAGAAAGCGCGTTGTTCGTTGCTACGAGTATTCTGAAACTAGTGATTTCGAGTTATTACCGCTCATGCGATCGTAAATTGGCCCGGTCCTTTAGATAGTGCGGTAAGCGCTTGCCCCTAAGTTATATCTCAACAGAAACAAAAAATCTACCCACTGTTAGCCAGAATCTTCTTATTTTATTTGTTCTTTATTTGTTTTCACTTTTTATTTCTCTTTTACTGTATAGTTAACTCTACATAATTTAAGAAAAAAATTACAAGTTTTATAAAATGTTCATGACATTACAACACCATGTTTATAACCCCCACAGAAAAGAAGTGTTGACTGATTTTTTTAAATAGTATGAATTTTTTGTTCATGAAATAAAAAATGTCATTGTGAAAACAGAGAAATTTCAAAGTTATTTGAGAATTTTCTCACTTTACAAATAATATTCCCACATTATATAAAATATTCATATAATAAATAAAATCTTTAATGTTTACTTTTCTTAATCATTTTTAAAAATGTTTTTAAAATTAGAAAAGCTGGTCATGTATTTTCGAAAATCTTGGGAATTTTAAAAAATTCATGCAATTAGAAAAATTGTGTTTCTGCATTTGGAAAATAAATTCAATTATTTTAAAAGGGTTCACAAACTTAAAAAATAGTGTATGCATTTTTAATAACAATATCCACATTTTCCAAACAGTGTTCAACTATTATAAAAACTTGATGATGCCCCGCACGTTGTTGCGAAATTGTTTTGGAAAATATTTCAGGAAAATGTTTGGTTAAATGAAACATATATATTTAAAACAATAATTTTTGAATTAATATATGAATTTAATACAAATATCATAATAGAATAAAAATCTCATGCATGCATATTGCATGTGGGTTTTTATTAAGCATAATATCATATTGAGTGGGCATTTCTCATGCATGTTGGATGATGAGGTGGCATGCTTGTATGTTGAGAGAAATATGTTAGTGGAGGCTAGCTATTTAGATGTAGAAGATATGTTCATTAATTTGCAGAATATATTTTATAAAAATAAATTGAACTTGTAAATGTAAAAAATAAGAAGAAAACAGATCATGAAAAATAAAAATAAATAGAAGACATACAACATGGAAAAATAAAACATGAACATTTTATAAACACACTAAAACCGGTTGATAGAAAATAAGCTGAGATAAAATTCGCAAGAAAACCAATCACTAATTTCGTCAAAAAACATCAAAAGAAATAAAAATTGCTACTCTTTCATTTAGTAATAATTGTCGTTGATTTATTATAATATACTACATCAGCAAAAATTAATATAAAACGGAGAATGTATATGTCAATGAAGTACACACCGCCACGGGCTACCGTGCCTTATGGGGCGTGATGATCATGCGGCATCAGCAAGTTTGTGCTGAAATCACTAATTAGCGAGTACTTCTTTTAATGAACGCGTCAACCTCCTCCGCGTTTGACAAGTGGCGCTCTGTACGTGTGCCACTTGTCATGCCGTGGAGTTCTTTTTTCATTTTTTATTAAAGGTACGCAGTGTGTCTTTCGCGAAAGCTTATTCGTGTCCTTTAGCGAAATACGTTCGTAACTTTTTGAGAGGTTCGTGGCATGCCTTTTTTCTAGAGGCACACGACGTGCCACTTTTTCTTAGAGACACGCAGTGTGCCTCTCGTGAAAGCAGATTCGTGCCTTCACGCGAAGCACATTTATAAAAAATTTGAAGGCACGGACCGTGCCTATTTTTCCAGAGGCACACGACGTGTCTTTTTTTAGAGGCATGAGATGTGCCTCTCATGAAAGCAAATTCGCGCCTTCATGAGATGCACGATCGTGCCTTTTTTTTAAACCATTTTTATGTGAATCTTTTTGACCAAAATCGAAGGAAAAACCGCGTAAAAATTGAAAACCCCGACCCCCCTGAAAAATCCATCTAAACACCGAATATCCGTACACATAAATAAAAAACTCGATAACATGAGGGAAACGCTTAAAACGTGACACATGTCACGCTATCATGGTGTTATTTAGGTAGGCTACGAACGAGTATTCTCTAACTAGTTGCTCCCGCTTGTTGTGAATCTAAGAGCAAATCCAGCAGATGCGCTATCTCGTTATCGATCCGTATATAAACGATCTTTTTAGCGAACGTAAAATTTGGGTGCATAATAGAACCGCTATAGTTCTCTCGCTCAGATTTTTTTGCCGGCTGCCCTCAAATGACTGTTTCAGACGCTTTATCTACGATGTGGGGTGTCATTTAGAGTTCCCGTCTCTCATCCATTTTCTCCGCTGTCGTCGCAATTTATTTTCTCCGTCGCGTAGAGTAGCCAACTCCGATGAGAAATTAGATGCCGTTTAATGCAAGCGACGGTCCTGATCATGGAGCAAACGATGGCTCCCGCGACGATCATGTCGGTTGCGTCATCGGGCCCGGAATGTTGTTCTTCCGCATCCGCAGCGAGGAGGCCTTTGAGTGCGTTTGGGTGCACTTCATCCAACTGTTGTTCTACTTTAAAGTAAGCCGTTTGAAATTGAGTACTTGTTTTCGTATTGCATCTATATATTTTATAAGTCAAAACTTCACTAAGATACATTTATGGTGTCTATCTTAACATGCAAGCTATCAATATCACTCATTATTATAGTCAATCATTTGTTCGTATCATTCACTAACAAAATCCTATTAAGATGTTATCTCAACATGCAAACTATCCACATTATTCACATTATCCACTATTACAGTCAATCATTTTTCTATGCCATTCACTTTTATTTATATCCATGTCATACTCTTTCAATTTATATTGTACAGTTTTTATAAAAAAAAATCGCTGCGCAACACGCGGGTATTCTTATACAGTAGTATCTTGTAAGGAAAACCGCATAATGCATTTGCGGGTTGAACGCTAGAGATGCTCTAAACGAGCACGAGTACGTGCACCGATCGTGCAACATCAAGATTCGGCCGACTCCGTCGTGGTAATAGCGACGCGGCGGAGCAGAACGTCCAACATTGTTCTCAAGCAACAATGTCGCTGCCCGACATCCCCTCCGCTGCACCACGTTCCTCTAGACCTTCCATGGATCGATCTCACACGAATTTTCGGCAGGCGCACCGGCCGGCCGGTCGGCTCCTCCCACAAAAACGTGCGCGCGAATCAGCGCATGCACGTCTGCTGCGCTGCTCCATGGCGCCTTTTCGTTTCCACCTTCCTGTCTGCCCCGCCCCAATAATGGCGAGAGACAGAGGCCGGCCGGTTTCGCCGCCGCGATGGCCGCCGAGCCCGCAGCCCCCCATTTAAGCGCGACCCTCGTCATCCACCCACTCCTTCGCCTCCCAGCGCACATACTTCCCTCGGCGGGCGTTCCATGCGGTGGCCGCCACACCAGCTCCAAGGCCACCCGCGCGCGAACGACTCGCCCAGGCATGGCCACCGCCCAGTGCATCAAGCCCCGCCACCGCTCCGAGGCCTCCGCCCCCGCCACCTCCGTCGCCGTCGCGGCCGCCAGGGCGCAGGACGCGCCGCCTAAGGCCTCCCTCAGGCGATCAGCGGCCTTCCCGCCGCGCCGCTCGCACAGCCACCCGCACGCCCACGGCCACCAGCGCTGCGACAGCGAGCGGGTCGGCGGCGCCCGGCAGACCCGCTGCGGCGAGGTGGCCGGTGGCACGGCGGCGGGGTGCGCCGCGGTGTGCTGCTGCTTCCCGTGCGTCATGGTGGAGGTCGTCGTGCTCGCCACCGTCCGCGCGCCGGCCGCGCTCTGCCGCCGCGCGGTCCGGGCGCGCCGGCGGAAGCGCTCGGCGTCCGCGGGCCAGTCGGCGGACATGTACGAGCTCCTCGCGGAGGACGGCGCCGTGGCGCAGCCGGGCGACGCGGCGGCGGTCTGGCCTGCGATCCAGCCGGCGGAGGAGGCGGGGGAAATGGAGAAGGAGGTGTGGGCGAGGTTCTACGGCGCCGGCTTCTGGAGGAGCCCCTCGCAGCTCGGCGACGAGATCAGATGATCGGAACAGGGCCGGCGTGCGCTGGCTTCTTCTACGGCTTTCTTGATTCTTGCTCGATCGGGTTAGGTTTCCTTCATTTTTCACGGGAGGAAGGAAGCCGATGTAGAGGAGGAAAAAGAGAAGCTCGTGTGTCGTTTGATCGATACCGCATTCTCCTTCCACCTTTTTCTCCATTCTTTTTTCCTTTTTTGTTGGGTGTACGTCCTCTAGAAGAGAATAACAATCTCTTCTTTGTTGCCATTGTACGCAACTAAAATGTATACATGAGTGATGTGATTAATTGGGTAACAAAATCACTTCAGAAAGGGCAACAACAATCGCTCAATAGTGGTTCGAGGAAATTGCATATAACACCACTTGTTGGGGCCTTGTTGCACCAATCCATAATCCACTTGTTGGAGCAAAAACAATCGCTCAATAGCAGTTCGAGGAAGAAGATGAAGCTTCACTCACGCCATGGCAGTTGGATTTGGAACGATCTCCAAACAAGGCCTCCATAGCTTCAATATTTGGAGGCTGCTAGGTCATTTTGGAGCGAGCTCCATATATATATGTCAGATCGCGATGCATATGATGACTCTGCTAGAGCATTTTCTTGTGTGTGCTAATCTTTAAACTAGCAATTATTATGGAGATCATCCACATAAGTGCATCTACTATAGTTTCTCTAACAAAGCTAGTGAGATTGACGTTCTTGTTAGAATTATTGCAGACACAAGAGAAGTTGTTAACTTGTGCTGCAGAGCTACATTGACCTACATGGTGATTCTACGAATTGATAACTTTCGTTTTTTTAAGTGAGTAAATCTATCTACTAGATGCAAAACATTGCACTTGAAGCCGAACAACTTGCTATCAAGAGAAAGATTAACATCAACAAATAAGAAACCCCCTCTACCCCCATTGTTGAGGGGTACTCTTCGAATATTTTGGTGTCAGAAGAGCACAAGCTTTCCCTACTGCCCCAATACTTCATTTGAGTCATTCCTAGATGTGTGAGTGTGGGTATTTCCCAAGGAAGTGAGCTAAACTAGAGATTGAAGTTATCTGTGTCTTTGTAAGATCATTTGAGAAGGTTCTCCAAGCCTTTGACAAGCTCATTTATCTTTTTAGTGATTACTATGATGTTGGTGTCCATTAGGATCATCTAAGTTGAGGCCTCCTTTGGTTTGGATTACTTTTGTAGAAATTCTATATGATTTGATATTTATAGGAAAAAATCATGTAGAGTCCTTTTATTTGTAGGAATAGAGGCATAGTCCTATACAAGAGTTATTCCTATCCTTCATATTTCAAAGAAAAATAAACATTAGGTTATACTAAATGGAAAAAATTATATCACATGAACCAAAGTTTTTTTTGTCCTATTCATAAAAATTGAGATACATGACATCTCACTTCCTATAAATTTCCTATTCCTATAATATGAACCAAATGATGCTCAAAGTTTTTCCTTGGGAGATGGTGAAGGTCAGAGTTGACCTCAAGATCTAGCCTTTGTAGTTGAGATCCGACTTTGCAAGCTCAAGGAGTAGGGTAGACCTTGGTGGTCCTTGGTGCCTTGGATACTAAACCCTTGGTTATCACCTCCGAGCCTAGGGCACGTCGTCGTGTCGCCTAGACCACCAAGACCGCACCCCTATCCACTCTGTCACTTAATTGGTATGAAGAGCGAGCATAAGAAAACATGGCTCACTATTAGGGGCCATTGGTGAAGACCTCAAGTTGAAGGCACTTTTTTGGCACAAGAAAATGGGGCACCTCCTATTTAGCATTGTTTGAGTTCATGCCCATTAGATGGGATTGCGAAATGCATCGCGAGTCTAGGACCTCACGAGCAAAGTGGGAGGTGGGGCATGTGTGTGAAATAATGATGAACTCGTGTGCTAACCTGAAAAACCTTAGCGTTCGCTTTAGACCTTAAGTGAGTATTGAAGAAGCTCCGCATGAAGGCTTTGGGAAGTCAGGTCTATTGATCAATCAAGTTTTGTTAGTTTTAGTTTTCTATAATTCTATTCATCTTTCTTGTTTTATTCTCCCATTTCCTATTTATACATTTACTTTATTTTTCTTCCGATTTTGTCCATTTCTTTCTTTATTTTATTTCCTTTCCAATTTCCTCCCTCTCTACATATTTATTTTTTGAAATTAGTTATTTTTATATTTTTGTGGTAAATATGTTTTTTTTAAATGATGAATTTTGTAAGTCACAAACATTTACTTTCATACATATGGACATTTGCTTGTGTATTATATAAAGATCTCTTGTGACATATATAAAGATATTTTTACCTATAACACAAATAGTTTATGGTTTCACAAAACGTCTTGTCACTAGTAACTTGAACACTTGATATGGTATAGATGCGTAAGCAAATCTCATAAGATGTAATAGCGGGATTTAAAACTGGACTAAATATTTTTTTATCTAGTAAAATATTTTAAATATATTTTTATAAAAAATTTAGTGCAAACATTTCTATTTTGACAATATAAATTTATGATTTTTAAAATATAAAAATTGGACCAATGACCACAACAGTGGCCGGTCAACCGAGCTTGTGATTTTGGCGTGCCTCTCCCCCCGACCCTCATGCTGCAGTCGGGAGCGTTGGTATCTTCGAAATCACTAGTTAAGAAGTACTTCGTGCAAAGGTCGTTCCAATTTTTTCAGCAGCGACAAATGGTGGACTGCATGCGTGCCACTTGCCTCAACCTAGGAGTTCTTTGTTTTATTCGAAGATACATTTTATCTCATCGTTGGAATACTCGCATCGAGATCTTTAAAACTAGATCCGTTTTAATAGGTTTTGATGATATTTTCCCTGAAAAAACCAAAAACCCGATGATTTTTTTTTTGCATTTTTTTACTCTTTTATAAGAGGCACAATTGTATCTCTTGCAGAAGCAATCCCATGTCTTCAGAAATAGCAACCTTTTAGCTCTCGTATTTTTTTTTTCATTTCTAAGAGACTCAACTGTCTTTTGTCACGCTTCGTGCGAGGAGCAGCCGACACTCTCTTGAAACAACCCCTAATAGGACAGCCCAGCGCAACAGAAACGCTGACTCATCAGCACATAATTTTTTCCTTTTATCATTGTGGTTACATTTCGAGGAAAAATCTCAAGGCATGTTTAAAAAATGGGTGCCTAATTCACAAAAATGTATGTGACATTCAAAAATGTTAATGACAATAATAAAATATGTTTATACAATGTAATAAAAATGTTTGCGTAATTCAATTTTTTTTGTAACAACCAAAAAATGTACATGAGTTTTTTTAATATTCGAGGATGTTTAAAGAACTATTTGTGTAATTTTAGAAAATAATTTTCAGCATTATAAAATTGTTCACAAATTACAATTTTATTATAATATTGATTCTTTTTCGTTATTTTACAAAATGTTTCATGCGTGTGAAAATTATTTATTGTATTTAAAATCTTTAACGTGTATTAAAAATATTTAAAAACTTGTATTTATAAAATTGCTCACGTATTTTATAAATCTTATGATGTACTATGTATCATAAAATTCCATGTTGGCATAAAAATGTATAATGTGTGTTAAAATAATAGACATATACTCCCTCCGTTCTAAATTAGATGACTTCCATTTGTATACATATATATCTACACATGTATGCAAATGGAAGTCATCTAATTTGGGCCTTATCTCTTCTTCCCACTCCACTAGTTTAAAGGATTTAGTAAACTGTTCTCTACCCCAGAAAAACAGTGAACTATCCTTATCTAATCTTTTTTGCATTCCCTAACAAAAATACATTAAATACTCTAAAATGCCATTGTAATCAAATCTTAGGTTAAATTTGTACCAAAAATATGATTAAAAAAATTGTACAAAAATATAACTATTAGATTGTAATTTTCTACTTCCCTCATTTTGTACAAGTAAAAGTCATAAAATATCAAAATAACAAAATCAAATTCTAGAGGAATGTCATTATTTTAAACTTTAAAACATAAGGCCTACTTTGGTTTATAGAAATATTCTAGGAATTCCAAAGGATAGAATTTTGTACGAAAAAATCCTTTAGAATCATTTGGTTTGTAGAATGAATTCTTATTCCTATGTATAAAGGAAGTAATCCTTCACATTTAAAAGAAAAAAACATTATTCTAGACTCAATGAAAATTTTCTTATCTTATGCATCAAATGACATCACTTCCCCTATAGAAATTGGGATACATGTCATCTCATTTCTTATGGTTTTTTATTCATATGATATTCTTATTCTATGTATCAAAGGAGGCCTAAGGGTGTGTGAACTGCGAGGGGGTGATTTGGCGATGGTGGTGTAGTCGCATTCCCTCGCCTTTTGTGTTTTTATGAGAAATTCAACAAAAATCAAGTAAGATGCGTAGGTTGAGAGGCAGATTTGGCATATATAGTTTTTAAGGTGTGGATAGTGTGGGTATGAGTGATGGATTAGCAATGTTTTTGGAATGAGTCTTATCAAGTTAAGGTACTAGGTAAAGAGGAAATATTCATTGATTTGGAAGTTCAATTGGGAAGTGGTATACCATGAAGGTTAACTGGAATATATGGAGAACCTAGAGTGGAGAAAATTAATTTGATGTGGGCCAAATTACAAGGTTTGAGAATCTGTTCGATCTGCCTTGGCTTGTAGTAGGTGATTTTAATGAATCTATGTGGAGTTTTGAGCATTTTTCTCTAACCCTAAGACATGAACAATATATGGTTGCTTTTCGTAATGTTTTAATGCTTTGTGAATAAGTGGATTTGGGGTTCTCGGGTGCCTACACCTATGATAATAGGCAATCTGGTTCTACAAATGTCTAGGTGAGGTTGGACGGAGCCGTTGCAACTAATGATTGGTGAACTTGTTTGCTTTCTCAAAGAATTTGCCTTTAGCTACATCAGATCATGTTCTAGTACTAATTAGAAGGGAGGCAGAACATTACACACTAGTAGATGAAGTTCAATGCTACGAAATTTTCTAGGAACAAGATCTTGACCTGCTGAAATTCATAGGAGATACGTGGGACACTTTTGGCTCCCTAGGAAACTTGTGTAAAATTAATGAGGCTCTAAAGGATACTCTGATGGAACTAAAAAAGTCGAGCAATAAAAAGTTCAGGAACATTACAACGGAAATTAATAAAATTCATATTTTGTTGGATGAATTAATGTATATCAATTCTGGTAGACAGGAGATACAGAGGGTCTCAGACAGGCTGAATGGTATTTTATATAATGAGAAGGTGATTTGGCTTCAAAGATCACACATAACATGGCTAAAGAAGGGAAAAAAATAGAAAAAAAAATCCAGAGCAAGGCGGTATGGAAGGCATGGAAAAAGAAGAATTAAAGAGTTGTAGAATGTTAATGGTTCTATGGTTTCATGTTCTTATATTATGGGAGAGATTGTCAGTGATTATTTCAAAAATATTTTTACTTCTGATCCAAACCTTGATGCTTTGGATACATTTAATTCTTTTTAATGATGTCATTACTGATCATGAAAATTTGATACTTTGTGAGGACTTTACAGAAAAGGAGATCTCTAATGCACCTTTTCAGATTAGCCCGATTAAAGCACCAAGCCCTAATGGCTTTCCAAGATGTTTTTTGGAGGAACTGAGATGTTCTTAAGAACAATATAATTCTTGTGGTTAAAACAATTCTTTAATACGAGCATCATGCTAGAAGGGATAAACAATGCTTATATTGTGCTAATTCCAAAAATTGCTCTCTAGTAAAAATTCCAGATTTCAGGCCAATTAATTTATGTAATATGATCTAATTAATAGACTTTGGTTGCTACTTGATGATATCATCTCTCTAGAGCAGAGTGCATTTATTTCTAACACGGGATGATCACAGACAATGACTTAATAGCATTTGAATGCATTCACCACATTAAGCAAGATAAGGAACCCCAAAAATGTATTTATGCATACAAGCTTGATCTCTCTAAGGCATATGATTAGGTAGATTGGGATTTCTTGAAGCAAGTGATATAAAGGTTGGTGTTTGCTCATTGATGGGCTGACTGGATTATGACATGTGTCACATCGGTGAAAAAAAACCGTTGAACTAAATGGCACCCTCCTGTATTCTTTCGCACCATCGCATGGGCTTTAGCGAGGCCGGTGACTCCTCTCGCTATTTCTATTTGTTTTTTTGCTGATGGTCTCTTTGCTGTACTGATGGATAGAGTTAACTTGGCCAATATTACTTCATTGAATATTTACCGGTGTGCTCCGAGAATTTCACATTTATTGTTTGTGGATGATACCCTCCTATTTTTTGAAGCCTAACATGTTCAGGTAGAACGTATTCGATCATGTCAGGATTTATATAGTGCTACCTGCCAATTATTAAAATTTGACAAGTGTTCCATCATGTTCGGAGATGCATGCCCAATTGAATCTTAAGAGGAAGTCTAAGATGCTTTACATATTTCAAATGCTGGCTTCAAAGAAAAATACCTGGGCCTCTATCCCAGATGGCATGATGTCAAAGGGGAGATTCCACAATCTTCAAGCTAAATTGATGAAAAGTCTTGTGAAGTGGTAAGATGGGCACCTAGCTTGACCAAGACGGGAAGTTCTTATTAAAGTTGTGACTCGGGCGCTTCCTACCCGTGTTATGGGTGTTTTAAAACTACCGTTCTGGGTATGTGATGAACTTACACAAATGGTAAGAAGTTTTTATTGGGGGCCTTCAAAATGAAGAAAACGAAGGTGCACTAGAAAGCTTGGACAAAGTTATTGCATCCAAAAGACAAAAAGTGGTGTGGGTTTTCATGATTTCCACATATTTAATCAAGATCTCCTTTCCAGGCAAGCAATGAGGCTACTGAAACGCGCTGATTGCTTATGTACACAACTGTTAAAAGCTCGATACTGCCCCCATGGCCAGCTTGAGGATATTGTGTTCTTGGGGAATTCCTTGTCTCCTGGACTTCCATTAGTCATGGATTGGACTTGCTACAAAATGGGCTTATCTAGAGACTAGGGAATGGGAGGATAATAAGAGTATGGCGAGATAATTGGATTTCAAGGGTTTTCTTGTATAAACCCGTCTCTCCTCAAGGCAGATCGAGATGTCAGTATGTCTTGCAGCTTTTGTGTGATAATGGGTCATGGAATGTATAGTTGCTTCCATGCATCCACCTTTATGCCATGTGACATTCACATAATCATGAGTATAAGAGCCTCACCGAGACTTGAGGACGATGTTCTGGCATGGGGTCCAGGCAGATTGGGGGCTTTCACAACTAAATCGATGTATGATCTAGCATTTGACGAAGCATATAGAGATTCTGCACATGCTTATAGTGTGGAACTTTATGGTAATAGATCACGTTGGAAGATCATCTAGAAAAGCTTGGTTCCTTCGTCCATCTAGAATTTTGCTTGGTGAGTTGCGGTGGACTCATTCCAAACATGGATTAACAAGCATAAAAGAGGGATAGAGACATCAGATTTGTGTCCAATCTACCATGATGAACCGGAAAGTTCTTTTCATGCGCTATGTAGATGTCCGTTTTCGGTTGATCTTTAGCTTAATATGTCCTCGGTCTAACATCTTCCAGATATAAAGAACATATGCGATAATGGGAGAGAATGGTTATGCAGCTTCTCTATCCCACCGATGATACTACTCATTGCATGATCCTTCTAACACTATGGTGATCTTGCCATATACGAAATGAAATAGTTCATCATAAAACCCCACCACCAAGCACGATGTCCAAAGACTTTATAACTAGCTATTTGTGCTCAATTCTGTCAATTGAGTTCAAGCTTGATACAACATCAAAGGAGGGCAAAGAGGTGGTACCATGAGTGATTGTTAATGCTAGTCCTATAGTGAAGGTACCATCAAATGATGTTAGCTAGTCACCTCCTCCTAATGGTTGGGTAGAACTCAACTTTGATGGGTCATGAACAAATCAAGAAGGTGCGGGTGCAGGCATGGTACTCATGAATCATGAAGGGAATGTTCACTGGAAGCTCAACTTTGTGTCTGCATGGAAGGGCTATATTTAGCCCTGCAAAGACGGCCCTCCCAATCTCTTGGATTTTACTAGCATTTTCTAGTGGGCCTTTGGCCCAAAAGCATAATGTAGAATCTGAAAATTTCTTGGCCCATTCATGTATGGCAAGTGATGCGAAGTTTAGTACAATACCACTAGTGGAAGGAGTTGCACACTTGTTTATAAGGTGAGCTCCACTAGCACTTGAAAGAGCTTGAAAAAAGAAATGTTACACGCGCGCTATTCCTCCTCGCTCGCCTCGCTACACGTCAAATTTCGGGAATGAGCCGAGCCGAGGATAAAGCTATGCGTGCCGGTTATATTTTTGCAGCTGGGAAAAAATTAATGAGGTATTTAATTGTAATTAACAGATGACGCCATTTCCGTGGGTTTTACTCCCACGTCGACCCGTCCCGCTGCATCTATATATGTCGCCACATGGTTCCACCTCGTTCCAGATCCTTGCACCACCGTCCAAGTCTTCTCCATCCCTTCTTACGACGTGCACCGGTACGAGGGACAACAGGACTCCAGAACCCCGCCTCTCATGATCCTGTACGGGAGAGGGACGATCGGGTTTTTGGGGAGCACACTCGCGCAATTACTGGCAGCGAGCACTTCCCCAACGATGAATTCTTCCCGGACGTCGACAACCTCTTGATCAACGACATGGGCAGCAACGGCGCCAACGGTTTTGCTCCTGCTGCATCATACGCGATCTGTTCCTTTCTGTTTGAGATCATGCTCCATGTTTTTTTCCTAGTGTTCGTCGTACATGTGATATAGCAGATCACATGGCTAGTTTGATCTTTATCATTATTGCCATGTATTGTTTGTCTATTTTGTAGATTAAATAATGTGCTAAATTGCTAATATATTCAACACAATCAAGGTGGAAATGGAGTCTCTATCCACGATAAACATGATAATTAAATAGCAAGGAAATTAACAGATCAACACTTGCCTTGGTTGTTCGAGAGATTAAGCATCTTATGTCCCTTCATACTGTTTGTTTTAGTCATATTTCTCATAACCAGAACTCTATTAGCGAATTTTTGTCTAAGTCTACTAGGACTACTCATAGAACTATAGTTTGGTTGAATACAGGAAGGCAGGAATGCCTGAGTTAGTTGAGCTGTGTAAGAAAGCTTGTAATCTGTCTACACTGAAAGTAATACATGGTACGTTCTACCAGTAAAAAAATGGCGGGGCTCCATGCATGTAAAACAAGACTGAATAAAATGCCAGTACGTACGCGTAGTTGCATTTCTTTGTCCATCGTCCATCATCTCATCTGAGGTGAGGCTAGCTAGCCTGACCAACGTCGACGCAGGTGTCGCTTTATTCGACCGGTGCCTTCTCGATGGATGCTGCTTGGCCACATCCATATCCAGCATTCCAGCTCGATCGATCTGTAGCACGTAGGTGACAGTGCGCGCGCTGCCGGTTGTTGGCCAATACCGTCGCCAAAAAAATAACATTGCACATGCGAATTGAGGTGTACCTATACGTAGCTTGGCGGGACATCCTAGAAAACTCGTACAATAACTCTGAGCTAGGAGTATATACGTACAGAGAGTAGATCCTATGTGGATGCATGCATGGGAATCTCGAAGCAAATCAGAAGGTGACCACTTGAAAGTTCGAGATGGACGGTGCGCATGGTGTGTACTGGTACTACATCTTTACTTTCTCCTGAAACTGATAGGATCATTTAAGCACGCATTTCCTCCCCGCATGGCTGGTCTCTAATCTTGCAAGTACGTACGTGCCACTCTGGCTCACGCACATTCAATTTCAGTGCACATAATACGCCACTGCCATTGTACGTCTACCTCTGTTCGTGAGGTGTGGAAACCATACAAAAACCATAAACGCAAAATAGCACACGTCAGGTTGTCAGCGATCTCTGAGCGGGAGCTGGGCACTGAGCTAGAGATTCCAGCGATTAATTTCTCTAGCAGATAGTAGTAGATTGGAGAGCACCAGCAGCTACTCCTCTGTGCGCGGGGACGCGCGCGCGCGTGTAGGGGCCATGCATGCATGGCATGGCAGCAGAACGCATGCATGCGATCATACACGCGTAGCCGGCCAACGACGACGCCATTGCCGTAGACCGCAGTCCACACTCCAAAGTGGCTAGCCACGGCCAGCGTACGCGTGCAGGTCAGAGCTTAATTTTTATGGGAGGATCAAAAGAATTAAATGGCCTGCCTGATCATAACAGACTTTTGAAGAGATGGACCAAGCTTTCGATCGATCTAGCACATGACCTAGCACTGCAGACTGCCCTAGTAATATTTAGAACTACTGGAGTACAAACAGATTATGTTTTTAAGATCTAGGGCGATAGTAATAATAATGTAACTGAGGATGGAGGAACTTATCTGCACCAGCCGAACCAATTCCTAATACAGACATTTTCAAGCAAGGTGTGATTATTTTCAACCAATTAAATAACAAACTCGCGACGGCGGGGTTTATTCAGAGTCTTTTATATGCATGGACGTTAGCTAGCTAGTTGCATGCACTTCCCATTGCCTCTTTCTCACTTCATGCATATCACTCACTCATGATCTATGTACGCACTCACAAACTGATTTAGAAATAAGTTAGGTTTTCCTTCAGTTACTTACAATATGAAAGTATTATGCATATAGGAATATATGTCTCAGTAGAGGCCTTGAACTTTCTGGGGGACAGGCGCCGCAATGGCCTCATCCAGCTTCTTGCTGCTCTCATTGGGGCCTAGCCCGAAATGGATGTTTGGGAAATGCGCCCACTGAAATAGAAATTGGCATAGTTTTATAAATTAACAGTAATATTTGGTATTTATTGTCTCTAGCGAGATTCAGTGCAGAACTGGATTTTAAGCAAAATACTAGGGCCCTTTGAAAGTAAAAAAAAAAAGGCACTGGAAAAATCATATGGGAAGTTTTATGTGTGTGTTCCAAACATGCCCTAAAAATGATGGAGTTATATGTTGTAGAGTATACTACGGTAAAAGAGAATGGTACAGCACCGTGTGAAATATATTACTCCCTTCGTTCACAATTATAAGATGTTTAAACATTTTTCTAAATTGGATGTACATAAACATGTTTTAATGCATTTGTTCAATCATTTTAGATGTTATTAAAATATCCAAAACATCTTATATTTGTGAACGGGGGAGTACCATCCGTACAAAAAATAAATTTAAACTTCTTATTTCTTTCTTTTTACATGTATTATCACTTGACTGAGACTTAGTTAAGTCTTAGTCGACTAAGACCTAGACACACCCTTTCATTAATCTCTTGTACTTACAACAGAAGACTCACAGTGCATCAAACATATAGTTGAATTTAACCTTTTGGTTTCTTTATGTGTAGATTGAATTTTAGAATTGAGTTTTTTAGGATTATAGACATATATCTTGTCAATTTACACAATAAATACATAAAACACACATTTTTATGGATGCTACTGTGCAATGGTAGCATGGTATGTCCCTGAAACTAGAACCTTTCTCTACACATGACATGCATATGATGAAACTCCTGCTATAGGATGTATATGCATAAAGATCAACTGTAGATTGGAGTAGTTGTGTGATTTGCATGCACATGCAAAACTATGTGGTAGTACAATACTAGCTTATGTGTTATAGATGTACTAACATTCTTTGCTGCAGTGCTGAAGGCTTCTCTATGGCTTATGTCAGGGTTGTTTGCTTTTATCCTTCGTATCTCTTCCCTGAAAATGATGTGTCAAAATCCTATTTTTAGTTGAACACAACATAGTTTAATTGTTGTCAATGGAATCATGGAATTAATTGATGAACAGCTTACTTAATAAATCTGTTATATGCTGAAGGAACCCGCTGCCTCTTCTCAGGAGCAGCTGTATAAAAAACACACCAATACAAAATTAATCAGGAGCTAACATTTCACAGTTATTATGAAAACTCAAAGTTATTTATTTTTTGAATGATTCATTTATGATGTACAATGTTATTTGGTTCTAGATGACAAAGTTATGAATTCCTATAAGAGGTATAGAGTTATTTTTCACAGAGGTATGCCCAACATACATACTCAGTGGTAATGCCAAGTTTCATAAATATATGAAGTATTGATGTATGTGACTTTTTTGGGGGGGTTTCATATCCATAAGAATGACTGGTCTTTTACGCCAGCTCGCCAAGCCTAACACAAGCCTACTCTCCTTTACTTTGGCTTGTACTTTCTCTGATCTCTTTTGGGTACTAAGTGTTCTCTTTTGGGGTTCTAAGAGGTTTCTGTTAGGTCTCATCTCTAGCAGTCTAGCCTAACCCAATTTTCTTGGGACAAAAATGCTTAATTATTGGTTGTTGTATGGGATATTTACAATTCATTTCTCTATTATTTTATATAGAGTTGTGCTCCTCTTTTGTTTCTAAATTAAATATCAAGCGTGTGAGATGTACTACCATGAATTACCATAATGGAAATAATACAATATAGTAGTTGACCTACACCAACCCTAATTTGTGTTAAGTTCTTTATTTTCATCGTAGTTGTATTAGTTCCATTGTAGAACAAAAAAAGGCATCACATCATAAATATGTATATCTCCAACATAAAATTGGAGAAAGAGCCCCTATTTTAGTTTTGGGGTCGTTTTTTGCCACAACGTACGACAACATGGGTTAGTTCATCGTAGGTGGCATGAACAATTCTAGCCGACAGAGCACAACTTACCCAGTCAAGCCAAGCTTTGTTCGTCGCATTTGACCTAACTAGGGGTGACAATATTTGCTTTTTGATGCTCTTCTTGAGATTGATGGCCGACACATGACCAATGAAACCATTGTATCTATGTGTGGCAAAACCACACTCTAAAAAAACCAATTAAAAATATATTTTTATACTGGTTTCATGAATTAGCTTGAGACTCCAAGTTCAAGGTATAATCATTTTTTTCTTATCAAGGAAAAAAACAATCCACAATAGTTCATCCATATATGTTGGTCAAGAGGGAAGACCAAAGTTATGGTTCACATACTGAAACTTACAAATAGAAACATGTGTGCATTGGTCTTACGTCGCATGTGTAGCATATGATCTTGGTCACTTTTTGCTGAGAACATCATTGGCATCCGGTATTTAGAAGAGGAGCCATAGTCAGGGTAATTTCCACGGAAGCTGATATTTTGGGTCTTGAAGTTCTCCTGTCACCAAGTAGTCAAGTCATTAAGTTAATTCATTAGTCCCCTAAAAGGGTTAAATCATTAGTTTGAAGCATCATTATTTGCAAATGGATCCATATTATTTAACATTCAGTATAGCTAGCACATCAAAGTGCAACCTAACATGTGTTAACAGTACAAACCGTGCAAGATTTCTTGCTAAAACATCAGTGAAATTAGAAGACGAACCATGGTGCACAACACTAAAGATGTGCTATTTTAGCATGTGAGCTTTAATACTCTTTCCTGTGAGCAAACAGTGTGCATGCTATAGTTTGTCTTTACTGTATAAAGTGTTGAAGCATGACATGACCCATGCATGCTGGCTTTTCTCTCCTATACAAAGCTAGAGTAACAGTTAGGGTAAGCCATGCTAGGAATTTGGTTAGGCATCTACATGCCACTCCCTTCCAGTTCTGATACTTTCCATCCTTTCTAGCCCCTATGGTGACACAGAGAAATAATTGAGTAGTAATAAATGATACGGTAACAGAATGAAATGTGGAATTCTAGCTATTTTGTTGGTAATAGGTATGATCATATAATCTGCAAAGATTGGCGTATGTAATTATTTATCAAGGACTAGTATTTAATTAAGAAAACCAACGATTACTGCTGCTTTAACAACGTGAAACTTTCATGAGTTACCACTATATTTCATGTTAACCTGGGAATGATCTTGCACAGGTGGTGACTGGATTAATCCTCTCAAGTTCACCGACAGCAGGCTAGTGCAGTGCCCACAACGGACGGTCACGATGTTCAGCATGCTATTACCTGGAACACTAACCTGCAAATTGACTATAATTGTTAGGTTTCCTGAATATAATAATGCTGTAAAGAACATTGACATCTGAAGAAAATTACTACTAGTTCAAAGTTCAAACACAGCAACAAAACAAAAAGGAAGAAACAGAAGGACAAAAATAACCAGCTCTCTGCCTCTCTCTCTCTCTATCTCTGGATGAAGTAACAAATGCTAAATTCCAAAGAAACATTTGCAAAAGGCTGGTGCAGATCTACACACACATATATGTTGATATGTGAACAGGATTTCTCTCTCTCTCTCTCTCCCTCTTTAATTAACTCCTGCCTGCTGTAAAACAGTTGCTCTCCATGACTTTTATCAGGGCTCTGCCTGCAGCTGGACCAAATCAGGACTGGGGCATCCTTTTCCAATGCCTGCCAATTGGTTGCCTCCTTGCCCTTTCCATTTTCTTTTCCGATTTCCTTGTTGAGTGCCCTGGCCTGCAACCACAACCTGAAGAAGGACCATGTCCTGGCTATACTTTGTTTGATTCCTCACACCCTTCTTTCTTTGGGCACTCACTCCCATAAGAATGACTATTGACTAGTAGTATAACCAAGTGAGCCAAAAATGCATCTGCAAATGATTGTGTTTGCTGTGCTCCCAGGAAGGGAGTTGATTCAAATCACACTCCATTCTTGAGGTGCTTTTTCAAGAAAAATACTATGTGCATTAGCAAGGCTTACAGCATCCCATACTCTCTCTCCCCCATTATTGTAGAGACTAGAGAGGCACAAATACTATACATTCTGAATTTCTGAGGGTTAAATTGCCACACATGGACATGGGGGCATATGCTATGCAATATGCATGCCCTCAACCATCATTTCTCCTCCATGCTCTCTTGCAAAAAGGATTAAAGATGTCACCAAGAAACACTGTGGGAAAGAGAGGAAGATGACAGCGACGGTTCATGCAGAAGGCACTTCACGCGCGCTAGCTAGCCTTAGCTCACGCCCAAGCACACAGTATGCATACACTGTGCATAGTACATCGCCAGTGGGGCATGCAGGTGTGTGAGTGTCAACAAGCTAGATCCATCTCTCCTTTTGATCTTTCATGGGGAGACGGACGGATGATCAAAGACTGTATGCACCTGGAGAGGCGATAAAGGCCAGGCCTTGTGGAGTTACTTCAGGGTGAACAGAAAATGGTCAGTTTTTCTGGAAAAGAGTGAAAACCCCTGGTCTCTGGATCGATTGGTGCACACTGCAAATACATGATCCGTACGTTTAACGTTTATATTTGGTGGGTGGGAGATATATCAGCTGATTGCCGGATCTCCTTTTTATCTTCGTTAGCAGAGGCCAAGACGGCATTACTTGAAAGTTGAAGTTCCTAGTGTACACATCGCAAAAGCTCTCAACATTTTCCAGTTTTTTTTAATTAGTAGAACACATTGATAGTACTTGTACCATGGATATGCACATATGGACGAACCACACACTAATTAAAGAGACATTGATAGCGCATTTGTCGCCCATGCAGAAGCTGAGGGAGGAATAGCTACGAGAACACAACTAATGATCGATAGCAAGGACAAACTAAATCCCAAAAAATAAAGGGAAAATCTAAAAGCACGCAAGCTCCACTGTCAGTAGTCACAGCGATCTTTGACAAGTTTAATGCATCACTGCAAGGTGCAAACTGAAAAAAAAAGGACAGAGAAAGAGAAGCAGGTCTTCGAATGTGTCCTTGGAATGAAGGTCAGATTTATAATCACCATTTTAGTTGTACATACTACATACTACTGTTTCACTTTTATAATTTTATTGACTTCTACTTCCACTTAACCATCTGAGGTACTCTTTCACAAATTACACACTACAGACAGTAGGCAATTAGTTAGATTCGTGTGGTAAATATGAGTGAAGAAAATTCAAGAAAATTAAGTGCGACAAAGCACAGCTGCTCATGAGCATGGAGAAGTGGAAATTTATGAGGACAGGAAGCATCCCTTGCTCGGAATTTCTTGGTGGCAACTCACTAGCTAGCACAGTATGCTACAGTTCCTCTATTCCAACAAATAATTAAATATAAGGTGTCTGGATGTTGCGAAGAGGCATTAATTCTAGCGTAAACTAATGCTCCCAGGAAAAAACGTGGCTTCATTCAGATGAATAACAAAATGCTCCAACAGCGCTAATTAAATTGAGATTAATAAATTCATCCCAGCAACATTACCCCAACACTGCATTACTACTGACATCAATAACTAATTAAACTTGCTAGGTTTTATAAATTATTTTTACCTAAATATATCCTTCCGCAGTTCATTGTGTGATTTATGCTTTGGCGAGGATTGAGGAATGATACATATAGGATGGTTTAGCGAATTTAAATAACAGATACATCAGTTAATATACAGAACTTATTTTGTTATTGCATGTTCCGTGTTACAAATTCAAGTACTACGTGCAAGAAGAGTAGACGTGCAAAAACAATAAATTGCTTTAAATAGTTAGTTAGAATTAAAACCATCAGAAAACATTAGAACTGGATGGTGCTCCATAAACCATGTGCATCTTCTTCTTGGAAAAAAGAAGTAGCAGTATGCATAGCATAGTTGCACACAGCAGCACAATAAATCATGAAAACCAGCAAGAAATCCACAAGTCGAGACACATGAGAGCTAGCCATGTGTGTTAACTAATCTTCCCAGTAAGAAGAGAGACAATAGGGGACAAATATTGGGGAAACTAAGAAATAAAAAGGGGATGCCATAATTATTGCAGATTTTGAACTGACTCAGTAATATCGAAGCACATACCCATATGGACTAGCTCAAGAGAGTCATGACTCATGAGTACATGTAGATGTCCATAGATGCCATGAGAGGGTGCAATAAGAGAAGCAGATCGATCGATTGTCGGTATGTAACTATGTATTGGCCTTGAATTTTCTCCATCTGCCTTTGCACTCTCTTGAAAATTCCTATTGAATTAACAAGCAGAAATTGGGGAAAGCAATAAACTCTTTGAGCTGTGGCTGCGGCCAAAACAAAAGTAGCTCGTTGTGTAAAAGAAAAAGAGGAACGAATCATAAATCCATTTGAAGCCCTTTTCCAACAAATCTTAAGAAAAAACAAAATCCAGCAGGAAACTCTCTAAATCCTGCAGAATTGGTTCCACGCATCTCTCCTTGTAGATCTGCGCATGAGAGAGGGAGAGGGAGAGAGGGAGAGGAGAGAGGGAGGGGGAGATATTACCGCGAGAATTGTGTTGCAGAAGTTGCAGTGCACGTAGCAGACATGCTCCACCGGCGCGATCTGTGCCGACATTATTTCCCTTCCCGGCGTAGCAAGATGTCGCGAATAAAAGAAGGGGGAGAGGATGAGAAAGAAGAAAGAAGGAAGATGAAGAGAAGAAGAGGAGGAAGAGGAAGTGAAGGACCACGTACTAGTGGCCAGAGTGCCGTCTGATATTTATATCAATACAACGTGTAAATACAGAAATGTAGAGAGAGAGAGAGAGAGAGAGAGGACTTTGCTAGTAGTGCAAGCAGGAGAAAGGAGGTGTGCGTGTGGGAGACTCTTTTTTGCTGTGTCGCCCTCCATCCAGGACAGTTGATGACGGTGGAAATGATAATATCACAATTGAAGTTGTGAACTCCCTCTTTTTTGGAGAATGGGGACTCTCTCTTCATGCCCATGTTGAGTGGGAATAGTTGCTATCTTCCATTGCAAACCACGAATCCATACCGGTTAAATCCGACGACATTGTGTGCAACATTGAAAAGCATGGTAAAGATCAGGTACTTACTTACTAGAGTGAAAATCCTTTATTTAACCCCGCTTGGGGCATCTCTAGCCGGTTCCTTAGGGCAACTCCAACGGGGAGAACGAAATGTCACCATTTGGTCCGCGAGGTCACTCGTGACATGGTGGCGACGCGGTGGATGTTCGACGCCCCCCCCCCCTCCGCCTTCTTGTCGCCGTCCCCACTGACGCTCCATCCACAACAGCCGGCAACCCCACCAGTGGTCGCCACCTTCCTTCATCGATCTATCTGATGACGACGATGATGACACCTAGTAGTGGGCCTGGAAGAGGACCAGCGAAGATCAATAATAGGGGGGCCTTCTATTTTTTATCTATAATTAAGTTCATAATGGACTTTTGGATTTAAAAATAAACAAATAAATAAGTATGTCCCATGCTCCCCGTTGTGCGGCCCGCGACCCAAACGAGCACTGCGCGGATATTTGGTTCGCACGGCGATCCAAACGGACAAAAAGAAGACCGAGTCCATTACACATGGCAGGATATAGGCTTATCGTACATGTCAACATTAGTCTTTTCTGCATATTTTGTCCTCATTCGTGCACCTAGGATCAACTTCCCAGTAGGTTATCCATCCTCAAATTACTCCAAACGAAGCATGTATGTCTTTAAGGTTCCTTGCGGATAGGCTCTCTCAAAAAAAAAGAAGGTTTTCTATTTATATGAGTAATCTATCATTCATATTAAGCCTATGTGCCACAGTGCGGTTAAGGTTGAAAGTGCTTACTAGAATTGGAAGAATTAGATAAGTTTCCTGAAAACCTCAGTCATAATCCTATAGAAGACTTCAACACGAACATGCCAACTTTGACGAGGATGAGCTTATAAAAGGAGATACAGAGAGAATTTATATATGGTGTAGGGGTTTGGGGGTGGGGCTTGTTGGTGAGCCAGTAGCGCTACTAACAATGTCACTCACAGATCGCATATCGAGGCTCAAAATTTAAAAATATGTGTTGAGACAAAAAAATGGACATCACTACACCGCGACGCCGCTTCCGTCAGAATCACACGCGTGTATATGACTGGTGATCAAATCGGACGATTTGGACTACGGTCGTGTTGATGGAATACCGACAAAGCATTCATTCATTAGAATTCCTGGAAAGAAAATCTAAGCACATATGTATTTGGCTCATCCTTTAAATTATATAAGTCTGGTTCTGTTTGATTATTTAGCTTAGATGGATTATTGGTATCTTCCCCTATAACCATTGGAATTGGTAACGCTGCCTAGTGTCAGATGTTTGTCGAGTGCCTTTTAATGAATGCCCGACAATGGAAGTAGTTTACTGAATGAGAGCAAGGAAAGACTCGGTAAACCGATAAAATTTGGCTAGGAGGATGGTTTGCCCAGTGTAGGGGAAATGTAACTTGGCAACAACATAGAACTCGGCAAAGCCAAAACTTTGTCGAGTACAGAATAATAGGAACTCGGGAAATACCTGACCAAGTAGCCCCACACATATCAAACGATGGATCTGTGACGATGGGGCATCTTTCTAAGTACCCTTATTAGAAACGCGAAAAACATTTATAATTTTTAAAATGTGAACATCCAGGAATCGCCAATTGGTGACATGTGGCCAACTTTCACTGAGTTATGAGTCATAGGGACTGGGCAAACCTATCGTTCAAAAAATTACCAACCTGGTGCGCTTTGCCGAGCTCGGGGCAAAAGTACCAGGCAAAGGTTGATGAGAGTTGCCAACATGTGCCATGTGCCATGTGCCACCTTTGTGGAGTGTCCAACTCGACAAATATTGCATAGTGCATTATTTTTTATTTGCTTGTTGAAACAACCTCGCAATTCAAATCATATATATAGATATAGAGACTCATAACCAAAGTTGTCAAAATTGCGACTCGATTCTTAGAACCTTACGACCTTACGATCCAAAATAGCCCCTCCGATTCTACGATTTTTCCCATAGAATATAAGATTCTATGATCTTGGTAGTAAAGATTCTATGATTCACAATAATACCAACGGAGTTCCGATCCGATTCAGAATCTCGATTCTAACTTTGCTCATAACCCAACAAACACCATGTGTACATCACATATATTACATACTACAAGGTAGCAATAAGCTAGTCAATTATCATAAGGATCACATATAGACATAGAGTACATAACAAGCCACATGCGAGAAGTTCACAAGTCAAATAACTCACATAGAAAGTTCACAAGCATTATACAACAAGAAATTGATCACAAGCCTTATACAAGTCAGATAAGAGAAGTTCAAAAGCAAGATGTGAAGCTCTTCGGGCACGAGCGCATAAGCCCAACTATATAAACACGACCTCTATTATTGTGGGGGGGATGGAGGAGGCGACATAGCCTCCACAAGTGCAAAAACATGGCCACATGACGGAAACTAGTAGCTCTTGGAGAATTCGTCGAGTGGCGCACTCGATAAAGATGATCACAAGGCAGAAACTGGTAGCTCCTAGAGCACTATTTGCCGAGCTCCAGCAGGAGATACTCGACAACGCCGAAGGCTTTGTCGAGTTCCTCACTCAGAAAATATCTGTTGAGTTCCCATGACACTGCACTAAAAAACCATTTGTTTAGTTTCTAGTTAGAAAATTCGGGGAAAGGTGAATTCCTAGCAGAAAAACTTGTGGAAAGGTCTATCGAGTTCCTTGTCAAAAAACTCGATGAAATATTTGCCGAGTTCCTTGTCAGAAAAACTCGACGACCTTTACTGCCACACGACATGTTCCCATTCGTTTCAATTTGCTGAGTTGGATGGTAGAACACTCAGCAAAGATATGTGGCACATGGCGCGGCGCTGTTAACATGTCATTCCGTTTGCCGAGTTGAGAATTCGGCAAACACATTGCCAAGTTATTTTCCTTTCCAGTAGTGTATCCACGTCGTAGATACTGCTGCACGGAGCGACGAGATGGACGTACGCACACTGTCCCTGACGGAGATCTCATCTTGAAATATATTGCTTTCCCTTTCCCTTTCGCTTCCGCAGAATTAATCTGTGCATATATATCTTCAGATTTCACTGAGGCGGACAAGTCGACCGTGAGGGGCTTAATGGGGGCGATGACAAGTCCACGGAAAATTAGCGAGCGAGACAGCACGTTCGTGAAAACGTACGTACTGGGAGTACCCTGGGATTAGTGAAACGTCCCGCTCCGCCGCGTCAGTTTGGCCCTTTTCAACCGCCGTCCGTTTCGTCCCTAGCCGGCCGTGGCATTGATTGATTACGCACGTACGGCGAGCCTTGACCTCTCGCTTTCTACGTATAAATACTTTCTCTGGCATGAAAATTCGTACGTATATGAAAACGGCCAAAGCAAATCATAGAGATATATATATATGGCTTCCAGTGGTGTGGAAGTTGGCGCGGCCGGCGAGGGCGAGCTCCACCTACCGCGAAGGAAGAGGGCGGGGCCGGGGATGCAGGCACGGGAGCAGACCCATGTTGTGTCATTTCGACGGGACGCTTTTGATCCACCCTCTGCGCCTCTGCCTGCCTGCCTGCCACTCTGCACTGCACTGCACCCATGATTAACGATCCATCCAGCAATATATAGTGGTATAGTACAAAAGAAAATTCAAAGTCTGAAATACAGCAAACGGACGGCAAGTTTACAGGGGGGAGGGGTCGTGTGGCAGCGACGGGATGCACGGCTGCGGAGTGCGAGCGGGCGTGGTGACCATGCCATGATGCCAACGCCTCCGTGCGCGCGGCCATGCCATGCCGTGTGTATCCTCGATCGCTAGCTGGTGGCCTGCTACGCGAGGCCGGCAAGACCCTGGATTCCTTCTCTATCTAGTACTATAAATTTACGTTGAGAAATAAACACGGGCAGTCCTTGATTTTGAGGTAGCTTACCAAGCAGCATACTGCATCCGATCTGGGACTGGGAGTCAAATTGAATTATCTGCGGTAAGATGATACTACTACTACTACAACAACCAGCTACTCTAGAGTCTAGAATGGTCCATGCATGCACGGATGAACTCATGGATATATGTATGTGATGTAGGAAAGGAATATCCAACAAGCACTCGAAATTAAGTTGGAGCGTACGTGTGCGCAAGCATTACAACGGTCGCCCGAGAAAGAGGGGGGACTACATGCCGATCAATGTCACGGTATGGGCAGTTTATCGAGAGATCTTGCTGGGTAGTGTGAAGGTTATAGCACTAGCACAAAATACATTTTTTTTAAATATATTAATATCATGAAGATATCAATTGACCAAAAAAGGGTTTCTTCCGTCTTATAGATAAAGTCATCATCATACAACAACCACGAAATCGATACAAACGCACGCCACCACCAACACACACACCACACACCGAAGGCAAGATACAAAGTGTCGGGCACCCCACAACGAAGCCATGTATCCTAGGCGGTGCCTTCAAAAAGGTAAAGACTCCGGATAACCGCCATCGCCAGATCCTGAAGATCAAGTTTTCACCCGGAGCAAAACGGAAGGAGGGGGAACGTCGCGACACTAGTAGAAAACAGGGCTTTGGTTCAGGCCTGGCCAGCCCATTAGTCCCGATTCAGTCACGAACCGGGACTCATGGGGGCATACGTCCCGGTTCCTGCGCCCAGGGGGCGGCCGGACCTCGTGGGGCATTGGTCCCGGTTCGTCTGGACCCATTAGTCCCGGTTCCAGACACGAACCGGGACGAATGGGCCTCGCTCCTGGCCCACATCCATTGGTCCCGGTTCCAGACACGAACCGGGACTAAAGGGTGGTCTTTAGTCCCGGTTCCGGAAACGAACCGGGACCAATGATTTCGCTATATATACCACTCGCCCGCGAACAGAGCACTCCTCTGCTCTGTTTTTTCCTGGCCGGCGAGGAGAGGGCTTTGTGGTGCTCTAGCTCACCTCTTATGCACATGAGGTGTTCGATGAAATGCCCGAGCCACACTACTTAAGCTTTCTCCTCTCCAAACTCGACTTCCAAGCTTCATTTTTCTTAAGATTTGTCCAGATTTAGCGGCCCTTCACGTCCCATCCCCGTCTTCACCACCGTCGATCGCCCGCGCCGATCTCGTCGCCGGCACCACCGTGGTGAGCCTCTTGTTCTTATCTTCTTTATAAAAGAAAAAAAAATTCTTACTTGTATGATTAGATAGATAATTGTCTAATTTTCTTACTTGTATTATTACTTGTTATTATATAGTGCGATGGTTTTGGTATCCGCCCCCGTCGGCCCTCGTCCTCTCTATGATTCGGATGTGGTATATATTATCTTTTATAACTATTTGTTTCATTTAGTGTTTATGGTAATTATGCCGACACCAACTTGACATAGATGTATTTATCTAGGAGGTATGTGAACCGGATATTACATACGACCCTCTTGTCGAGAGGTTAAATTTAGTTGAAGAAGAAAACGAGTATTTAAAAGAAAAATTAAAAAGAGTTGAAGAAGAGAAGAAAAGAGTTGAAGAAGAGAAGATGATATTGGAGTTGCATGTTGCGGATGTCGTAGAAGGTCACAAGATCAAGATGGATGCAATGCGCTTGAAGATTAGAAAGTTTAGAAAATATGCCATTCATAGCGAGGCTTGGTATCATTATGCCGTTGGATCAATTGTTACCTTGGTTGCGATTATGACCGCATTTGTTGTTGCATTGAAATGTTTTACATAGTTTCAATGTATGGTTTAATTAGATGCTCTGGAGAGCTATATGTTGTTCAATGAGAACTATGTATGTACTTTGGTTTTAATGTGATGATAACCTTCTATTAATTTGGTCACTTATATATTCATGATGTTCTGTAATAGTTTTTGACACACTTAATGCACGCAGATGAACCGGCAATGGATGTATGGTGACAGACACACCTCCGAGTACATTGAGGGCGTGCATGATTTTCTCGAAGTGGCTGAGGCAAACAAGCAGAATGGTTTTATGTGTTGTCCATGCTCTATATGTGGGAATACGAAGTCTTACTCTGACCGGAAAACCATTCACGCCCACCTGCTTTATAAGGGATTCATGCCACAGTAAAAACCATTCACGCCCACCTGTGGGAATACGAAGTCTTTTTTTAAAATATATTAATATCATGAAGATATCAATTGACCGAAAAAGAGTTTCTTCCGTCTTATAGATAAAGTCATCATCATACAACAACCACGAAATCGATACAAACGCACGCCACCACCAACACACACACCACACACCTATGGCAAGATACAAAGTGTCGGGCACCCCACAACGAAGCCATGTCTCCTAGGCGGTGCCTTCAAGAAGGTAACGACTCCGGATAGCCGCCACCGCCCGATCCTGAAGATCAAGTTTTCACCCGAAGCAAAACGGAAGGAGGGGGAACGCCGCGACGACGCTTTCAGGAATGATACGCCATCCGTGGATGCCTCCCCCGTCGGCCAGACCAAGGCTGGACAGATGATATACCCCGGCGTCCGGATCCCTCCGTCGAACAAGCTTCGTCATCCACCCGCAGCCAAGCCTCCCGCGAGGCCATGGTTGCTCGCCCGCACATGAGACGCGTGCTCCGCCTACGAACAACACGCCTCCCACCACCAAGGTCGCCGCCCTGCATCCAAACCACCCAAGACGAGCCAAAGCAACCGACTTTGGTCTGAAGGGACGCCCACGACCAATGGAGCAGCAACCCACATCCCGCCTTGAGCATCGTCGGAGCCGCCGCCGCACACAAACGGATGGGGAATGAGGAGGATGGGGAGCGGACGCATCCACGACCGTCACACCCCCCATGCCGGTGACGGATAGCCGAAGCGACGCTATCCATCCCTCCCACCAAGCTCCGCAGTGCCCCACTGCGGCGGACGAAGTAGCTCCGCGCAAGGCCACCAATGTTGCCCCGTCCATCGATCGGGGGACCCCGAAAACCGTCGCCGTCGCCAAGACTGCTCACCGAGGGGTCCATCGCGCCGCCGCCGAAAGATCCAACCAAATCGGTTTTGGATGAAGATATCAATTACACTCATCCTCTGCATCAACAAGATGTCATAAGATTTCTAGGATGCACACAACCAATGAGAAAAATAAAAAAGAAAGAAAAACAAAGGCTCCGCCATAGCGATCAATTCCTATTAGCAATAGCACATCAACCACCGTCAAATACAACACTAAACAAACATAAAAGGTCTCCAAAACCAACATCTTCAAAAAGGAAACAATGCACAAATGCCGCCGTTGCTCGATCCAAAAGCTTAAGTTTTCACCATAGAGGAAATCCGAGCTCTCACAACAGTTCCTTCAACACAAAATACATACTCTCCATGTACTGCATATCCGCGACCCAAGGATGAAGGAAAAAAGCTTCACGGTAACCTCGGGGAATTCCGGAGCACATACTCCTAGCTCAAAACAATTATTACTTTAAAAAAATCACATACACATGCGTAAGTATTAATTACATATAGGCTTTAATACAAGTATGGTGCAAAATTATATATTTTTGTGAACACATAGTAAATTTTGTGCACAGAAAATGTTATACCAACAACTATGTTTTGTCATTTTTGTGAAATACTCCCTCTGTTCCTAGTTATAAGGTGTATAGTTTTTGGCACAAAAATTTAAAAAATATACGTTGGTTTAAACAGGATTACATCTAGCTAATTAATGTGAAAAAATAGAGGGTTTACAAGAGATAAGGAAACATGATCAAATTTCTAAAAAAAATGTCTAGATCGATGAGTGTTGCAATGCAATACATCTTATATTTTATTATTTAAAAAAAATTATACACCTTATATCTAGAAACTGAGTGAGTAATACACACCAAAATATTTTCTCACGAGCGAATCGACCTGTGGTTGAGTTGGTTAGGTGAATGGTTGTATCCCCAGTCCACCAGAGTTCAAATCCCAGATTTGACAATGGTGTTCGCATTTTTCTGGATTTATTTCAGGGCTTCCGGTGATGCGCTTTCAGTGAGAGGAGACGTTCCCGTCGAAGATGAGGTGATGACTTCGTTAATCTCAAGATGATGTACCGGCTCAGTATTGCAAAGATGCTCATAGGGGTAGGGTGTGCGTGTGTGCGTCATAGGGGTGATTGTATACTCGTATATGTGAGCGTCAGAGTTGTACTGTGTTTCTAAAAAAACAAACATATTTTCTCACGCAAAGTGTAACCCTACAATATAAACTACCGTGTGTGTGCATGACGTAATCTTTTCAGGGTTTTCTTGAAATTTTCAAACACATTTTTCTAAAAAAAATCCAAACCAAAGTGTGCAGATGCACCCCGAGCACAAAGTCTAGTCTCGCCTGCTCCATTTATTTACCAGCAATTCAACTCTTTAGTCATGTCATATCAAGATCCAGGTGCATTGCAATCGAAGTTGTTTGCGAGGGGTGTGTGTGTGTGTGTTGCAAAGGCGTCAACTCACATGATGATAACGTGACCTACAATGAAGGATGCGGCGTGAAAAAAGAGTGAAGTGGACACCCGCTTGATGGCAACGGGGGCGAGCGCCAAAACGAGGCTGCACTTGGAGTTGAACAATATTTATTTGTGATGTTATTTTATTTTTGAGAAAATAATTTTACACGAATCATGTTACTAGCTATGGGGTTAATGTCATAGCATCCGCCCTATCTCCGTCCCTTGATGTGTGGCAAGAAGGATAGGATAGCTCCCCGGTCGCATGCCATGATGTCTTATTAAAATTCTAAGAGCAATTCTAGCAGATGTGTCATTCCGCTGTCGATTCGTATATATACGAATTTTTTGGCGGACGAATGATTTTTTTGGCCGTAATAGATCCGTTATTTCTCGTCCGGTCCATAAAAATTATGCGAGCGGCCCGAAAAATCACCTTCTGCACGCTATATCTACGGTGTGGCAGGATGGATAGGGTTCCCGTCTCACATTCATTCCCCTCCCCGCCGCGCATCCCATTTCCCAGTTCTCGTACTCCGGGGGAGCAATCACGATGGCTCTTGACGGTTTCAGCTACCATGGTTGTCAGGGAGGGCCATCGCCGGCCAAGCGGAGCCGGCAAGACCAAGAGGTGGGAAGCTCCCGCCGCCCGGGAAGCTCCCGCCGCCCAAGGCCTCCCCCCGCGCCTCTGGTCGCTCCCCGGAGCTTCGCCCGGCCCGGGCCCGCGGCGCCCTGTCCCGCATCGAACAGTGGGTGGGCGCACTTCCATGCACTTGACCAGCTTCTCTGGCCCACCACGCACCGCCACCGGATTGCGGAAGGAGAACTCTTGGCCGCCAAAAGGCTATGGATGTTGGCGAGGAGGATGCAGCTGAGTGCCTTGCGACAAATTCAGTTAGAGTTGCTCTAACTACTCAAGACATGTTATTTTACTCAGAGTGTCAAGAAATTGGAAGGAAGAACCTAGATATTCACGTGCACAATCTGATGGGTGAAGATATCCGATGAACCTATTCTCTTGGGTGCGCCCATGTTATAACTAACCAAAGATTGCATAAAAATAAAATAAAAATCATATATAAAATCCGGTTTTCACTTACGGTGAGATGTCAACGAAATTCACTGAATTCCGATAGTTTTAGTAGACACGGTAATATTTACCTTTTGGTCAAAACATTTTCAAATATTCCGATAGATAGAAACTTAAATAGTAAATATGATTTCAAATATTTTCACAAATTTAAATATTAGGTTGAATTCAAGCGAACGTTTTGGTCTTTTGGCTGAAATTGAAATAACTGAAATTCACCGAGTTTTAGTGATTTTGGTTGTTGCTGAAATATTTCTAGAATTGAACATAGAAGTAAACCCATAAATTGTTTTGAGAAAAACAGCAGACTTTGCTACGTATTTTTATTAATTTTCCAATAAACGATGCAGGTGTTTGAAAGAAAAAAACTATATAAAAGTAAACACGGCCTAGAACACGAAAGGAAATATAAGCAAACATACATACATACATACAACGAAAACACAAACTAGACTAGTCATCTAAAAGCAGAAACCCAATCAATCAAAGCACTATAATCTTTCTTTTTTGCCCTGAAGGTAAGCCACTTTAATTCTTGCTTGAATTTCCTTCAACCCACAACTTTAGATATGAAGAAAAGTGATCGTGTTATATATGAAGCGATAGTTAATTCAAGCTGGGCTTAAATTGCAAAAATTACATTATGGCGGTCGAGTTTGTTAATTTCGTCTCCAAAAAAGTTTTTCGAATCAATATCAGGAGATTGTGACCGGTTGACGTAATAATGTATCTCGTCCACCAGAAAATAAAATCTCAGGAAATCAGAATCTTCCGTATGCTCAATGCTTCCAAATCCATTTGTCGAAAAGGGTGGAGTGCTTCTTGTAGTGGTGCTACTGTAGGGCGTGGGCATGGGCTTGCACATGCCTTGATCCCAAGCTAGCTAGCATGCTTTATTCCTTCTTCCTTCCTGTGTACGTAGTACGTACCCCTCGTAGCTATGCCGTTCATAAGCCGAAAGAATTAGAGGCTATTTGGTTTACCATTAAGTTTGCACATATTTTTTCGAAAAGGAGAATTATCTCGATCTCTGCATTAAAATGATGCATGCAATCATTGTTATTAAGTTATTCAATAAAATCTAACAAAATAGGTATAAAGATCAATTCAAAACCACCTTTGACGTAAAAAATCGCTACAACAAATATAAATATTTAGCCTCACCGCATCAAGGGACACTATCTAACCCCAATGGACTTAAGAAGCCGCTTGCCTGGCAAGCTGAGAGCCGCTGTCTGTCTAAGCGTCCCAAAACATGTACCACACATGCGCACGCTCTAGGAACCGTCACCGTCATCTTTCGATGTTTCATCTTCAAGAAGGATCATTGCATAGACCTAGCTAGGCCCATCCACCGTCGACGATACCACGATGCCAGACAATGCCACCAACCTGCACGCGTGCATCAAACTGCATCCAACTGCATCCAACACCGAGACTGCACTGCCCCCACGCTGCCGACACCCGCCGTTTTCAGGGTGCTAGATGCAACACCGTTCCAACTGATGGCCCCTCCAAGGAACCTTTACTCCAAAACAATGCCCTTAGGAGAAAAAACGACACCACAGTCTCCGTCGGCATCTGATCCCGAAGACCATATCTAGGGTACCCCCAGAACAAATGCCCCTAGAGGAAGAAGGGAACACCATCTACACCTATCAACGACTCCAGACGATGCCCAACATCACAAAGCTCTCATGATGACACCTTCAGGAAGGACACGTCGTCTTGAGCGCCGTCGTCACCCACTGTAGTTAGGGTTTTCACCCGAGAAGAAGTGAGGTGGAAAGAGATAGAACGGACCCAAACGATGTCTCCGTGATTAAAATCAGCACCTGCTGGCGTCGTCGTCATCGTGACCGGCCGGAACCGACCAACGAATTATCCGATATGGATCGCCACCTCCCGCTCCACCCACAAACCGGTGATCGGCTAGCTAACCAGCACGACCAAGTTCGACGAGATTGGAGCGCACCTAGACTGGACAGTAGGCAGCGGACAAAACAACATTGTTAGCCGCCGGGGCATTGTTGCCACGGACCGAACCTGCCGATTGTCCGTTGGCCGCTCAAGACGACCTCCGACAGCTCGCCAGCCCACCGCGCCACCGGATGGGGAGGCCTCACCAGGGGGCCACGGATACATGGATCACAGTCGCTACACCATCGCCAATCAGCCGACAAAGGGCCTGGCCACCGCCTTCCCCGGAGCCATCTGGACTTTGCCGCAGGGCGCCTCAGGAAACGGCGAGGGGAAGAAGGTGTCGATGCGGGGAAAGTTTGCCACACCTGAGGTTAGTCAAGTTAGGCTTGTGTTTGGTCCAAGCTTCGCCTTAGGCACGATGTTTTTTTTGCTATACTAGAACCCCACATTCCTTACACACAAGAAATGTGGCAAGATTCTGTTAGACTTACCAAATGGTGGCTCTCGTTTTATAAACTAACTTTAGTCAATTTTAGAAGAAGAAAAAGTGGCATGACTAGGCTTAGAACCAAACAGCCCCTTAATGTTTCCACACGTGTATTTTGACAGCAGTAACACCCAAAAACATGAGAACCTGTGATGCCTAACAATGGCATATGCTTGCAAGATCTAGCTAGCAAAACCTCCAATTTATACGATATCCTAGCTCTCTCTTTATGCATCGATCTCGATAAGCGCTTTCGGCCGATGTGACAATGGGAAGATAGCTAGCTTAGAGCTAGCCAGCCAGCGTGCATGCATTGATGCAAACCATAAGTTGTGGTGAACAGCTTGCAACGACGATGCTTTTTTCCCTCGGTGCTAGAGAGAGGCCTTTTCTTCCTCTAGCTCCACACATGGCGTGGCAACGGAAACGGCCGTATGTTACGGTCGAAAAGACGCGACGGGAGAGTGCACGGGTGCAGAAAAAAGGCTACGCACGGTGGCACGTACATGTTTTCTTGATGTTTCTCGTTGCGCTTGCGTCGCGTTGCATGCATTTTCAACCTTCTGATCGAGTTTCAATTCAGCAAGTGACGTGAAATAAAATGCTGGATGATGACTTTCTCAGCTCCAAATTAAATCTGCAGTGCGTCAGCTGCCTAGATGCAGTTTAGCACCACAAGCTAAGCCTCACACGGTTTGGCGACTTGGCAAGTCACGGAGGTCCACGGAAAAGCGATTTCCCACTAACCACGCACGCGATCGATCGAGCCTCTCTCCCGGCCCGTGTGATAATTTCTGATCGGAAGAACAGTGGAAGTAGTACACGACATCTAGGCGGAGATGGATGGAAGCATGGATGGAGGTGGAAAGGATGCTTCTTCCATTGACGGGTCATGTCGAGCTCACAAGGCATTGACGTCTCCACTGTACTCCTGTCGCCCATGTTTCCGGGATAACCATACCCCCGGGGCCCACGCAACGAAACCGGCAACCAATCACACAATAGGCCAAGCCCGTCTCCCTCCTCTGAGTTAATTGCAAAAGAGTATCATAATTTGGGCCGTAATCACCATTCGGTGTCACTTTACAAATTTTTTGCAAATACGTACCGAGATACACGCAGGTTGTTGCAAAAACTTGTACTTGTACGTATTGTGGTGTATCTGACAGCTCGGACCCACCTGTCATCCTCTAAAAAAAGAGAACCCGCCCGAACCGGTTGGTTCTAAGAAAAAAAACCGCACGCACCTCATCTGAAAAAAAACCCGGCAGATATGTGGACCAATTATTTTTTTCGGGAATTTTTTTGGAACATCTTTTTTATATGTGAAAACGGCGAACAGTAACTATATATATGTGAATTTTTTTATATGTGCAAAAACGGCGAACAGTAACTTTTTATATGTGATTTTTTTGGATATTTTTTATATGTGAAACGGTGAACAGTAACTTATATATATGTGAATTTTGTTTCTGGAAAAAAATTATATCTGAAAACGGTGAACAGTAACTGTTTATATGTAAAAGAAATCAGGGAAAAATTATATGTGAAAAACGGTGAACAGTACTTTTTATATGTGAAAAAATACTACTTCCTCCGATCCATATTACTTGTCCTAAAATTGATGTATATATTACTATAATGCATCTAGATACATCCATTTTAAGACAAATAATATGGATCGGAGGAAGTATTTTTTTACCCTCTTTTTTTCGGGAAATTATTTTTTTTGAGGGAAATTTTTTTGACCCGAAACTATATTTCCAAATTATTTTTGACCCGAGAAAATATCATTTTGGGCCAAAAAACCCTACAAAAAATCCATATAAAAAGTTACTGTTTACCTTTTCACATATAAAAAGTTACTGTTTACCTTTTTCACATATAAAAAGTTACTGTTTACCATTTCACATTAAAAAAATACCAGGAAAAAAAGGGTCAAAAATAGTATTTTTCCACATATAAAAGTACTATTCACCGTTTTTCACATATAATTTTTTTCCAGAAACAAAATTCACATATAAAGAATTTCCAGAAAAAAAAACTCACATATAAAAATTACTATTCGCCGTTTTTGCACATATAAAAAAATTCCCAGAAAAAAAATTCACATATATATAGTTACTGTTCACCGTTTTCACATATAAAAAAATAAAAAAAAGTTTCCCAAAAAAACACATATCTGACGGGTTTTTTTCCGGTGAGGTGCGGTTTTTTTCTTAGAACCAACCGGTTCGGGCGGGTTTTCTTTCTTTAGAGGATGACAGGTGGGTCCGAGCTGTCAGATACACCACAATACGTACAAATACAAGTTTTTGCAACAACTTGCCTGTATCTTGGTACGTATTTGCAAAATTTTTGTAAAGTGGCACCAAATGGTGAATAGGGCCCCAATTGCGATACTCTTTTGCAATTAACTCCCCTCCTCTCCTCCAAGGCTCCAACGAGCCAAGGGGATGTGCGGCAGACCATTGTGGCGACCTAGAAGAGCATGCATGATTGACATGGGTCACGGCCGATGGCTTCGCCCACGTACGGCGCAAGCGGTGTGGAGTAGTATCTCCTTCTGGTTGGAGATGGATCCTCCCTGCTGGCTGGTGCGGGGTAGGGATGCTAGGCTGCTAGTGCTAGTGCTACCGCTGTGTGGTGTGCACACTACGAAGATGTGTACTCCCCCGTTTTTAGGACCTTTTTACCGTTTTGACTCTTTTTCTAATTTTTAACATGATTTGATCTCGTTTTAAATTTTTTAACACGATCTAATCCCTTTTAGACATGTTAATTATCGTGGCATGTCTACTCAATATAGAATCGCGCGCGTGGAACAGAGACTCGAACCCAAGACCTCCTGCTAACTGTGGAACGGAGACTCGAACCCAAGACCTCTTGCTAACTGCAGCGTGTCTTCGACCAACGCACTAGGAGACATCTGTTGTTCATAGAGTCTCACAGCCCTATATATACCTTCAAAGCTAACGGGCTGCAAACCCATTTATACTTTTTTTTTCTTAAACGCACAAATATATATATATATATATATATAAATTATATATATATATATATGTTAATAATTATAAAATGTTTGTATTTGTAAAAAAATAATACAAAATTCAATCTTATTATATAGATGGAAATATAAATATAAACACAATTTATAAACAAGAACATTTTATAATTATATTAATATAAACATGATTTACAAACACGTACATTTTATTATTATATAAATATAAACACGATTTACAAACACATGTAATATTTACTCTTTATAAATTTTAATGATTATAAAATGTTCATATATTTGTAAAAAACAATATACAAAATCTAATATTATTATATAAATAGAAATATAAATATAAACACGATTTATAAACAAGAACATTTTATAATTATATTAATATAAACACAATTTACAAACACATATATAATATATAATTATAATTTTTTCGTGTTTGTAAATAATGTTTATAATTTATAATTGTATGAATATTTTAAAAAGCATAATTTTGCATAAGCGTAAATATTTAATTTTTAAGTACGTGAATATTATATTTATAAGCGTAAATATTTATACTTACATGTATATTATATTTATAAGATTAAATATTTAATTTTTAAGTACATGAATATTATATTTATAAGCGTAAATATTTTTAAGTACATGCATATTATATTTATAAGCGTAAATATTTAATTTTTAAGTACATGAATAATATATTTGTAAGCGTAAATACTAAAATATATGTACGCTTATAAATATAATATACATGTTCTTATAAATATAATATTTAGTTTAAAATATTATATTTATGCTTAGAAATATAAAGCGTAAATTATTAACATTTATAAAGAGTAAATATTACATGTGTTTGTAAATCGTGTTTATATTTATATAATAATAGAATGTACGTGTTTGTAAATCATGTTTATATTAATCTAATTATAAAATATTCTTGTTTATAAATTGTGTTTATATTTATATTTCCATTTATATAATAACATTAAATTTTGTATAATCTTTTTTACAAATACAAGAATTTTATAATTATTAACATTTTTTTAATTTATATATATATTTGTGCGTTTCAAAAAATAAATGTATAAATGGGCTTGCAGCCCGTTAGATTTGAAGGTATATATAGGACTGTGAGACTCTATGGACAACAAATGTTTCCTAGCGCGTTAGTCAAAGGCACGTTGTGGTTAGCAGGAGGTCTCGGGTTTGAGTCCCCGCTTTGCGCGCGCGATTGTGTTTTATTTTTGGAGAGGGGTATATGCGGTTGTTAAATATAAAGATGAGATGTTTTTTGCAAAAAACATACAACGTACACACGCCGAGGCCTATGGCGTTTCTATGTTGAGTAGACACACCACGATGATTGGCGTGTCTAAAAGGGGTTAGATCGTGTTAAAATTTTGAAACGAGGTCAAATCGTGTTAAAAATTTGAAAAGGGGTCAGAACAGTAAAAAGGTCCCCTTTTTACATGGTTTTCGCAAATTAATGCAACACCTCTCTTCTCTTTGAATTAATAGAGTGAGACCTTTGAACTCTGATTACGGAAACAATGTAAAGGTGGGGTTTTTTTCATGCATTATCACATGGTAAGTTGAATTATAGTTAGGCCTCGTGTTCATGTAAGCAATAATTCATGATTAATCTAAGTCCTATAAATGATGATATGGTAAAAAAAAGCTTAGTACCATACTGTTAGTGAAAAGAGTTGAGATTTTTTTATAAGTATTTTTTTTCTACTTACACGCATTTATCTACCATCTATGTCGGGCGTATCGTGCTTCATGAATGGCCCGAGACAAGTTCAGACTTGTGTTATGTGTGTGCACTTTATTTTTGCCAGAAACGGATAATAAATCAAAGATTAATTACGATTTACTATGGACACGTCACTGATCCGAGACGTCGGATGGTGGACTGTTGCAACCCAGCTGTAGGGTGGGCCTCGACATTGGTCCCATGACTCTCTATTTGACGGTCTATATATTGGAGGTGTTGCCAACCCTAGCCGACACACTCTCTTCCTCCTTGCACATAACCCATAGTCATCACTGTCATTCCTCTCACTACTGCTGCTTTCGGTTGACTTCATCTCGTCGATTGCGTGCACGACAGTTCCAAAGAGCACACCTCCAAAACCCCACCCTTTGAGATCCTACACCGAGAGAAGGGTGATGAGGGTTTAGGAGCGCCTTTGAGACTGCTCGATGTTCTTCTTTGTTCTATGCTTCAACTACTTCTACATCGACACTATGGTTGACGTTGTTGCCCAGTGCAAGGTCCATCCTGGCCAACGGGAGGTTATGATAGTTCATCCCCTTTTTACCGCTTCAAATGCTAGTCGTACTTAATTCTACATAGATGTATTCGTTCTATGTTTAGTACGTGTTCGCATGATTAGATTTTAGTATGATCTTCGTACTATCATTGCTATGTTCATGATTTACTTATGGATTAATCCAATCAGAAAAGTGCTAATACTTTCAGCAATCCAAAAACTTTATTTTAGGCACTTTTCAATTCAATGGTTTTCCCGCAACATTGAAACTGAGTCCGTTTACAGGTACTCGTTTTAAATGTTAGTATACCAAACTACCTTGTGGCTCAAAGCCATGAATGTATTCTTGGTCATTGGTGGCACTGCTGGTGAAATGATTACTCCTGATATGGAGAATGCGTTTAGGGAGGTTACCATCGTCTTTATGGGATCTGTTCTAAGTGTGATTGAAGACAAGTTAGTGAATGCATATTTACATATGCGGGTTGCCAAGAAATTTGTGGGATGCGCTCGAAACTAAGTTCGACGCAACGATGCTGGAAGCAAAAGCTGTATGCTATGATACATTTCCTTGATTACAGGATGGTTGGAAACCATCATGTAATGGACCAAAATCGTGAGATATAGTGCATCACTAAGATGGTCCTGAAGTATGAGTTATAGTACAAGTTTGTCGTGGGATGCATTATTACTAAACCTCCTCCTTCTTGAAGGAACTTTGCTGCTTCTCTCAAGCATCCCATGCGTGAAATCTCTGTGGAGGATGTCATTGGTCGTTTGAGCGTTTAGCTGGATTTGAGAGAGAAAAAACTCACGCGTCAAAGAGGCCGATAATAGATACCCACTAAAGTTTAAGAAGCCTGGACATAAATCCAAGTCTTTCAACCTGACTACGAACAACAGTGATAATGGGGTATCTGGGTATGGTAATTTGTTTACAATACTTTAAATTTATTAGTCCACTGATTTATGGGTTGACACATGTGGAAATATTCATGTGTGTGATGGTATTTCATTTTTCACTTCTTACCAGGTTACACGAGATTGTTCTATCCTAATGGGAACGACGCGCATACTTTTGTTCATGGTGTTGGTACGATAGATTTGAAGTTTACTTTGAGAAAGATCATACAACTGAAGAACGTGTATATGTCTTCGCTATCAGAAAGAATCTTATTAGTGGTTTCCTTCTGTGTAGAAGGCTTTAAGTTGGTATTTGAGTCCAATAAAATATAGCTGTATCTAGATATGGATTGTTTATTGGTAAATGATATAAATATTGTGGTCGAAGCTAGGGTTGCGCACGCTGATCTATATGTGAGTAAATAGCAAAAAAACTACCGCACATTACGGGTTAGGGCCCGGAAAAACTTCAATTTTGTTAGTTTTCCAAACATCTACCACTTTTGCTTTGATATCTCTGAGCCACCCATCAAGAGCCAACATGGCATAAAAGTCAACACCGTTAGCTTTGATAGTTAGGTTGACCATTATGACAGATAGAGCACACATGTTGGCCCCTTCCATTTCCTAAGAAATATTTTCTTTTGAAAATAAATAAATAATTTATCCCCCAAAAAATCAATTTCCTCCACCTCCTAATAAATCTAAAATATTTGTTAGAATTTTCCCCCAAAAAATCAAAATTTTACGAGGGAAAGAAGTTTCTTGGAAAAAATCACCCCCCCCCCCATAAAAAATCATTTCCAAAAAAAAACTAGCAAATTTATTTCCCGACCCCGTCCGCACCCCCCCCCCCTCGCGGAAAAGATCCAAAATTTTCTGGAAAATATTCATTTTTACACGAAAATATTATTTTGCAGATAAACAAATTTGGAAATTTTCTAAATAAAAACACCCCTCCGGAAAAAAATAAATTTTCTGAGGAAAAAACTGAAAAAAATCATACTTTCCCCAAAAAATATTATTTTTACCCCAAAAAAGAAATTTCCAAAAACAAACTATTTTTTTCCAAGAAAAAAGATCCATGAAAGAAACCATTTCCGCACAGGAAAAACATTTAAAAAATATATAAATCGAGCTGCAACTCTCCACACGTTACGGCGACTAATAACCAGAGATTGTCCTAGAAACTTTTTAACAGTGCACAGCACAGGCGCATAGAAAGGTTACTTCATCCTCGAGTGTTAGCCAACCCAAACAGCTGCAACGACATGGGAGATTGATACACGGTGAGAGCTATCAGCCTATCAAGACCTCCAGGGAATCCAAAAGTGCTTCACAAGCTGTCTATATCTCTTTCCTCTTATGTATCCGTATTTGAACTCCTCGCCAGGTGGGATTTCAATGTTCGGCGCATCCAGGAAGGCATCATCATCCAGTTCATCAGGGTAACGCCACCATGGATTGTCAGGAAGACGCCAGCATGCCATGGGCACAGGCCACCTGCAGCAAGCAGTTCAATGTAAACAGTTTTAAGTTCATATCCAAAACTGATCACTGTAACCAACAAACTTAGCAGAAGTGTGTCTCAGGTCAGGATGCCTACCTGTTTAACCGGACTCTGCCATCCCCATCCATTTTCCAGAAAGAGGAACCACTGTCCTTAGCAACCTCACCAGCATCACTGTCAAACGCACCATTAAGCATTATGCCTGGCTGAACTTGCTTCAGCAAGCTTCTCAAAATGTTCATCTCAAGAACATATCGGATACACACATGACTGAATACCCCAGAAAAGGAAATTTAGAAATACCTTTTTTCCTTGAAATGTGCCAGGATGTTGCCAATATCTTCCCATAGCAGGAAAGGGGTTCCTATTTTCTCAGAATAGAAGTTCATGCCAATAACTTCTCCATCCATGTTAAAAAGAGGTCGTCCAATCCCAGCCTGGTAAGATGGCGTAAACATATTCTCAATTCTAATCCAAATAGAGATTGCAATCAACTAATTCTGATGCGATGATTTAACTTCCACCATGTAAAAAATAGGCAGCAAACAGCAAACGGCAGTACCGAACCTTACTGATTTTACATGTGGAGCGTTTAATGAACTTGCAATCTAGTCTGCCCGACCAGGAAACCAGACGCCCACTTGCAGCCATTAGTGTGCCTGATCTGAAGCAACGCCCTGCGGCGGCTACTCGGGACAAATTACAAAAATCAAGCTGAATCTTTGCTGGTCGGACAACACGGGCATCCTCGACACTGACTAGAGCAACATTGTAATGTAGACTGTAATGCTCTAAGGTCCCTGTTCTGACAAGTTTGTTTGGAAGCAATACTTCAATCTGCAAAATGATACAGTGAGACTTCACAAGTTTTCAACAATCTTTATCTTTAAAACAGAGATCATAGAACGAAGAGCACCAACCCTCAAGTTTTCAACAATCTTGTTATCAACACCATCATTTCCAGCCATAACCAGGCTCGCCGATGTCAGAATGGCTGTTGAGCCATTCCATCGAATAAAAAAACCGGTGCATGCGGAAAACATTTTTTCACCTGCGTATCATGATTTTGATTATTAACTGGTAGTGAACAAATACAAATATGAACTATTAAATGGCGCATTGCTGCAAAATTACCTTTGAAGGAAGCAAGTGCGACAACAATGCGACTTATGTCAGAAGCATTTTTACCAAGTTCCCTTGAGACACCTTCACCCCATACCTCGCCAAAGGTCTGTTCGAAAGTATTAAACAAAACCATGCCATCTGGTGGAAGATACATTGTGGCATAGTTGTTAGTGGTACATCAGAGCTGTAAAAAGGCGTGATGCACAAAAACTCGGCAAATCTAGAAGCACTGACTCACATTTGAGCATAGTTATTGGTAGCTTGGGGTAACCCATCGAGTCTACATCCCCATACAGATCCTCAAGATCAGCTCTATATACTGCCACAATAAGGATAAGGTCAAGTGATTATAACAGTGACATATACCAGTGCTAAATACAACGAGTGAATTCAAATAAAATTATGTGCATAGTGATCAGAACATAAAATTAAAATACACTAATGATGAAAACATGCGCAACATTTCAGGTTACAGGTAGCAGTGGTAGAGCGTACCCAAGAACAGAGTGTGAACATATTAACTGATGAGCCCTGACACTATGAAAGTACATGTAAAAAAGGCCAAAATAGTTGATGGTTATTGAGTACAAATGTAATAGTTGAACTTGCACTACTCGTGAATACCGGGAAAATATTTCAAAAAATTACTAAACTACAGGATATGACATCCCCCAAGCTTCGTCTTAAAGCAGGGGGGCGCCAAACCCTGAAACTCATTGAAATTACTCCAGGGATGTACCCACATTTTGCGAGCACAAGGGTTCGAGACTAGGAAGTAAGCAATAGCTCACTTCTTAAGTCTTAAAAAATGGTATCATTACAAACTACAACAATTTGCATAATACCACAATGTATAGAAGTCTCAAAGAGTGGATGTGTGCTCACCATCTTGATAACGGTTAATTATCTCATCTGTGGGTTCTTCTCCAAGCCTGCACAAGAAAATTAACGTGACTGCCAAGTGCCAACCCAGTAGCAAAATGGATCAAACCTGTGCGTTAATATGTAACATGATGCCAAAGAACTAAATGGTAGAATCGATGCATGCAAAGGTTGTATGAATATAAAAATTTCATAAAAACAAGAGCTTTGAGCAAATGTCAAGGAATAACCAGAATTGGGAAAAGTTTAATTCCTTCTAGCGTGCACATTTCCATTCAATTCAACAGAGGAACAAGAAATATGCCTAATCTAGTAATACAGGGCAACTGTGATACATGCTCATGGACAGAAATATCTTGGTACATGTGGCAAAGAAACAAGTTGACATTAAAATACACATTGATAACTTCAAAGAAGGTACATGTGCCAAAAATGCTAAGGAATAACAGGTGATGATCCATATTATGCACAACCCATAAGCCTCAAATGTCGCTTAGCATTAGGCGTGCAGGTGCGGCATCTCGCTTGTCCCAGTAAACTCATCAATTACCTCATAATTAGCTCATCACTGCTATAAAATTAACACTATATTTGTACTATGCTATTGTCCGCCAGCCCGCCCCGCTTGCATCTCTACTTAGCATGCTGAACGCTTAAGCTCATGTAGGGGAAGCGGGAGGAATGGGATAGGGTAGAGTGGTGCGAAGGGTAAACAATTGATAAGACATACCTGACTTCATTCATACTTTCGGATGGTGGAAAATCTTTCTTGTTTTCTAGGGGTGTCAAGTTATTCACCTGATATAGCATTACGCCCCATGGTAGAAAAAAAGCTCTTTCCATAACCAGAAAAAGGTTCATGCCAACAAAGTTCCCATCAAAAGAAAAAAGAGGCCCACCATCCCAAACCTAACAAAAATAGCAGGTGAGATACAACAAAGGTTACATTTGAACAAAATGAAGTGATGTTGAACAAGAATTAAATAGGAAAAAAATGCATTTTTATTGCCTTCAAGATACAGTTTAGTGCACATAACAACAGAGGCAGATTAAAATGCTCATATCATAGACTGTTTTTAGTGCAAGTGCACCTTCGTTGTTTTAGCCATAGACAACACATGATCTTCCTTATCTCCAGTCCGACTTACATCAGCAGCCAGTGTCACACGTTTTGCCACTAATTCACCGGAGGTGCCACGCCCTAGAGCTACCACCTTACCATAAGGAAGAATCCCCTCCGCATGCTTAACAAGTCCAACATTAACATCAAGGAAGGTCTTGACCTTGACAACAGAAAAGTTGTCATGTACACCATCGATTGCTAAAAAACCCTCGTAAACTTCGGCGCCTTCATGGCGCACCTCAATCTAGAATGATAAGACAAGAAAATAGGACACAATGATCACAACCATCTTAAGCAAACAAACTATTAAGGGATGGCTGCAGCACCAACCTTTACGTTGTCATTCTTGTTTTTGTATTTTGCGCAGTTCAAAATAACTGTAGCCAAATTTGGTGAAGTCGCAAACCTTGTAGCATATGCGTGGCGTCCTATAGCTATGCCTGAGCATGCGAATAACAGTGCGTCCCCTACAAAAGATTGTAACATAAAACCTTTGTAAGTGGTGATGTTTGTTGGAAAATCATTTCTATATATTTCTTGGAAATAAAGAAGAGTGTAATCACCATTGCGCACAACAATTGAGGCAACACTTTTCGACAAATTTGATTTAACTTCATCGCTGAGTTCAGTCAAGATATCTTTGTTCGAGTGCTCATGTAAGTCACTTTTTTTTTGATAAAGGGCTTTATTACTCAAAAAAAGTAAGTACACCCAGCCTCTGCATAGCTAAGATGCACACAGCCGCAAGTCACCAAAAAGAATAAAGAAAAGAGCGTACGACAAGTTACAAATGAAAGAACTATCGCCACTCAAGGTAACTCTATGCGTAGATCACGCGACCACTCATGTTGGATAAAAATATCCCTCCCCACCGCTTCCAGTCGTGCACACGCCTCCATAAAAAGGCCTCGATATTCCACCCGTTGTAAGATGGACCACGAACGGAGAATACCCGTGCATCGATACAGAACCTGCAAACAAGTGAAATTTTTAACAGAAAAAACCTTGTCATTTCTACATAGCCAGAGCGACCATATTACGGGGGGCCTCTCCTACCCTAATAATGGTTTTAAGCTTACTATCTATCCCGTTAAGCCAATTGCCAAATATATTAGCAACGGATGTGGGTTGATATAAGTTTGAAGCCATTTGGATAACTGACCAAATAGACCGTGCCACCTTACAAGTGAAGAATAAGTGTTTTATTGTCTCATCATGAGCACATGAAACACATTTCTTACTTCCTTGCCAGTTGCGCTTGACAAGATTATCTTTAGTTAGGATGACACCTTTTCGAAGATACCATGCAAAGACTTTAATCTTTAGAGGTATCTTCATGTGCCATATTTTATAATTATTATCGACTGATATTTCAGGTTGGACAAGCGCCCTATACATGGAATCCACAGAGAATTTTCCATTCTTAGTAAGATTCCATCGAAACTCATCGTGGCCTTGTGACAGTTGCACTAATGCTAACCGTTCAAGCAAGGCATTCCAAGACGCTAGTCTAGGACCGATTAAGTCTCGCCTGAATGCAACATTAGGTGGTGACTCTTGCATGACCTTGGCCAGCGTATCTCCCTTATGTCGCACAATATTATATAGGGCCGGGTATTGATCTCGGAGTGTGGAATTTCCTAGCCATGTATCCTCCCAGAATCTTATCTCCGATCCGTCCTTAATCTTAAACACCCCAAAGCAATAAAAGTCTTTTTTGGTCGCCATGAGACCAACCCAAAAATGTGAATCTCCAGGCTTCCATACAACCTGAGATAACGCTTTTGTGCCGATGTATTTTCGCTTAAGGATTGTTTGCGAGACACCATCCAAAGTCAGTAGCTTATATAGCCACTTACCGAGGAGAGCAGAGTTCTTGACCTGAAGGTCATGAATACCCAACCCCCCTTGGTCCTTTGGACGGCAAACGACATTCCACCTGGTCAGTCGATACTTTTTCTTCTCGTTATCCCCTTGCCAAAAGAATCTCGATTGGAAATAATCCAATCTATGTAAGACTCCTTTTGGTAGTTGAAAGAATGAAATCATATACAGTACCATGTTGGTTAAAACTGAATTTATGAGTACCAATCTTCCACCCAGGGACAACAACTTCCCTTTCCAGCTAGCTAGCTTTTTTTGCAAACGTTCTTCGACGTACTTCCATTCCGCATTAGTCAGTCTCCTATAATGTATGGGTATCCCCAAATACTTAATAGGGAATTGACCTTGCTCGCATCCGAATATCTCGGCATATTGAGGTGCTGCGTCCTGGGCCTCGCCGAAGCAAAACAATTCACTTTTATGGAAATTAATCTTCAATCCGGATAACTGCTCGAATGCTGATAATATTAATTTCAGATTCACTGCCTTATCTAGATTATGTTCCATAAAAAGAATTGTGTCGTCCGCATATTGAAGAATAGATAATCCCCCATCCACTAGGTGTGGGACTACTCCCTCAATTTGGCCATCTAGCTTGGCGCGTTCAATCATGATCGCTAACATATCAGCCACTATATTAAACAATATGGGCGATAAAGGATCACCTTGCCTTAATCCTTTTTTGGTTTGAAAGAAGCGTCTGATTTCATCATTGACGTTAACGGCAACACTTCCTCCGGAAACACAACTATGAATCAAGGCACACCACTCCTCTGAAAAACCTTTCATTCTCAGAGCTTGTTGGAGGAACGACCACTTCACTTTATCATACGCCTTTTCGAAATCAATTTTAAAAATGACTCCGTTAAGCTTTTTAGTGTGCATCTCATGGACGGTCTCATGTAACACCACGACTCCGTCGAGGATATTCCTACCTTGCATAAAAGCAGTTTGTGTAGGTTTAACCACATGATCAGCCACCGAATTTAATCTAATGGTTGCGACCTTCGTGAAAATTTTGAAACTAACGTTCAGGAGGCATATAGGTATATACTGTTGTATCCTTTCTGCCTCCAAAACCTTAGGTAACAAAACAATTTCCCCAAAGTTAAGACGGAACAATTCAAGTTGTCCAATATGCCAACATTGGAACAACTCAATCAGGTCCGTCTTAATGTCATCCCAAAAGTGTTGATAAAACTCAGCAGGAAAACCATCAGGCCCAGGAGCCTTATTATGCTCCATTTGGAAAACCGCCTTTTTAATCTCCTCTTCTGTGAAGGGGGAATTTAAAAAGGTACTCTCCTCATTAGACCAACTAATCGAAGAGACATTAGTAAGAGAAGAAGGAGAGAAGGATATTGTCCATCTAGGTTTCTAGAAGACCCAAGGCTAGGCAAACATTGGAGCCCCACGAAGAAACAATATGAGATACCCTGACATAGCTGTTAATATGCCACGCCAAAGCAAGCCCGGTATAATTCAAAAGGGATACATACCATGGAACTCGGTATAATCTGAAGCTGCACATGGATAACACCTTGTGCTGCTATGCTGTGCTTGTAGTGCTACTTGTCTCAGATAGTAATCCTAGAAACCATGCGATTCTTTGAGCAGATATGTAGGCAAACGCAGCGTGCAACCAACCAAGCAACAATGCTGACAGAAATCGAACAGCTCCCCTCTGCCGCCACAAAAACTATCTTTCGGGTCTACTATAGCAGGGTTTAAGGTGCACGGCACCCGTAGCAGTATCGCCCAGCCGTCGTTCGCCAATGTCAGAAGGGATGAGAAAAGAAAGAGGGAGCGCGGGAGAGTAAATTACCAGGAGTGGAGGTCGGGAGCCTGAGGATCACAACGCCGCCGGCGGCCGCAGGGGCGACGGCTACGTAGGAACTGATCGATCTCAAAGGGAAAGAGGGGAGCCAAAACCTCCTGCCATCTCCAACGTGAGTCACCAAAACGCACGAACCGACGATCACTTTTTTTAACCGTAGCACACATCACTTTAATTAGACCGGACCGGTCTGCATGTACAAAAACCCACAGGCTGACCCAGATACAAAGAGCAACACTATGCGTCAGCCGGCGGATAATAGGAGAAGACCCACCACTTTGTTGATCATTAGATGACACGCTAGTGGTCGTTCGATCTATTCATGTGAGCAACCATCCTTTGCAACAGGATAGTTATTACAAATCCTCTAAACCGTTATTTTTCTTTTTAAAACATAGTTTGTGTTGCAGTTTTTTTTTTGTAACTGTAGTCTTGTTATATAATTTTCTTTCTTTCGTTTTCATCTTTTTGCAACATTGATGATATGTTGCAGAAGGACTTTTGTAATGTTGCAGAATTTTTTATGTACATGAAAAATGGTGTAACACGTCTTATCTTACATTTAATCATTTGCAACAGAGCCTTTGTTGCAAACCTATCGATGAGGTGCCATTGTTACAGATCGATGACCAGTTGAACAAGAGGCGAGAAGAGAAGGTGGAGGACGCGAGCATTGTTATCCGTCGGGTGTAGGGAAACGTTTCCCAAATACAAAGGAACTCTAGAGGTGTGCGAAAGTTGCCGACACCTTGGACCCACCCAAAAACCTCTCCCTCTAGAACCCTTCGCAATTACACTAGCTTCCTCGACTGTTAGCACACACGTTTATGTCAACGCCGCCCGAGAGACCTACTTCAGTTGCCGGCATTGAACCTTCACCACTCCACCTAGCTTGTCGATCATCCCCGATGATCATAGCTTCGATCCTATTATCCAACAGTCCAAGCTCCGAGTTTGCATCTGTTGTCCGTCGTTCCCATGGTCCGTACCCGAGTTAACATGGTACAAGATGTCCAAGCTGGAGTGCCTCACATAAGTCGAGGCAAAGGTCCGCATAGTGAACGCACGACATCAGGCCCACATTGAGGTAGGATAGCCTCCGAGCTTTCCGGAGCAGATCTTGGAGAAGGAGGAGGAAGAGCAGGAGGAGGCAGGTGATCCCATGGCCATGGCAGAGGTCTGTCGGGACTCGGGGTTAGCGTATGCAAGTACAGTTAAGACATAGTCATATGGAGAGCCGAGAACCGCACCCACTTGTCTAAGCACACAAGGCCAAGCACTGAACATTCTCGGAAAGCATCGTACGTGAGGGGCATCCCATCCAGGCCGGATGATCAACTGAGATGGGTCCTCATCGTCCGCACACAAGTCAAATGATATGGGTGGTGAACTCCCATATTCAAAGACAAGTCGCCTCAACCATACTACCGACTATCTCCAAACTCTTACATAGACTTACTCCAGCCCGATCACTTAGTCGGGGTCTAGGGCGGGCTCGATCATACCACAAAGTGTGCACGAGACGGAGTCTCGAGCAATCGCATCGCGATGCCCCAAGCTGCACACATCTAAGGGCCACTTGGTGTATGAAAGACCGCCAGCCAGAACACAACTAAGGTCTCGAAAACCCATACAAAGACATGCATGTTATAAACATACACGCAGCACACATGCCTTGTATGAACAGCAGGTACCATTGCAATTCTCTACAAAGTGTACATTTTATTTATAACTCTTATAGAGTACACACAGAGATCACATACATGTGATCCAACATTACAACACAGAGCGGAAGCAAATTATGTCTGAGTATAGACAAGTTTAACAAGTGGCTTAAGAAGCCTTATTAAAACACAAAGCCCTCCACGAGGGAACCAGTCTGCTGACTGGGACTAGACTAGCTTAACTTCAGTCGTCCAGCTCGATGAAGAAGCCACCTTCGGGGTCAGTGGCGTCATCTAAAACATAGATTAAGCAAACATGAGTACAAAGGCGTACTCAGCCAGACTTACATAGGAACTATACTACTCATGCACATGTGTCAATGTAAAGGGAGGTGGGGTTCACTTGCAGAAGTGCCAGCTTTGACTTGGCTAATCCTGAACTACGAGTACCAGACTTTGAGGTAAGAAGCGTACACGAGTCCACTACTTTCTCCAACCAATACACCACTATGGGGCCTTCCTCGACTTCCCCACGAGGAAGCACGCCATAGCACTCACACTTATCTTGGTGTGTTTTAGAAGTATCCGGTTCAAGTTGTCTAATAATCAAGCTAAGCTTTCCAAGCAGTCCATAACCGCGGACGCGGCTATTCGAATAGTTTTGTTAACCTTGCAAGGGTGTACCGCTACACACACATGACCATCATTTACCGCCTTTGATCTCGACACCATTCAAGGGGTGCCAGCGAGGATGCTCACCACAACTGTTACCTCATAGCCGATCTAGTCCGAGAAAGCCGCCTACTTGGGTTGGTTACCACAATCGTGAACCCGGCCGGTTTACCGAAGTGGACCCAAGTGATGTGTGCGTGGTGCATAAGCCGGTCTCGGATGAGTCGTTCTCTCACTTATCATCCAGGCCACAGACCTACCAGAACTCTGAACTATTGCGACATCTGGACATCGAAAGGGATGAGTTAGTAAGTTGAGAGGGGTCAGTGAGCCAAATGTGTGGTTGTACTCTTCATCTTGGATCACCACACAAGAACTCGTACTAGGGCGGTGTTCAACGAGACAACCCACTGTGTACTCCTACACAGCCTCTCATCGTTCACCTTGTATTAGGGTCGATTCACCAACACTTTTCTACCATCATCAACATGATCACTCCCATCCCGACTCACATCACAGTAACAACATGGTATCATACTAAGCATGCAATAAGCAGTAGCATTGCAGGGGTTACATGATATCATTCAACTCCTACATTTGCTAGGATTATGGTTTGCTTACTACTGTGACAAAAGATAGGTCATGCAAAGGAATGGGTTCATCTATGCGGTAGAATCGTAACATGGTGATCATCCTAAACAATGCATAAGCAAGACATGAGAGGGAAGTGGGATTTTATCGACATGATCAATGGGGGTTTGCTTGCCTTGCTGACGAGGTTCGGTTTCTGGATCTTCAGCGAAGGGGGTGACCTCTTGCTCCGGTTCCACCTCTACTCGACAAACAAAGCACGAAGTAGCAATCAATATGAATGCAATGCTCAAGCACATGATTGAATGTTAAAGCTTGAAGTATAAGTTTTGATGTGTGAGGCAATTCCATTTAAGTGGAATATATTGCATTTAAAATGCAAATTCAAACTCCACATTTGAATTTAACTTAGCCAAGTTGAATGTGACATAGTTTGATCATTTTGAATCAACTTCAAATGTGTATGATATGCCTCTGAAGTGTGGTTGAATTACATCATAATTCCATGGTCCAAGTTGCAAACTCAATTGATTTGAATTTGAAATAAATTCAAATAAACCGAATGACATATGCTACTGGTCCCATTTTAAATTCAACTCAAACAGAGTTGAAAGTTGCATATTTGGAAAAATAATTTTCTCCTGATCATTTTTCATATATTATTTGTCCAATTTGGAGTTAATATGAATTTTCTATGAATTTACAAAGTTTGGGGTATTTTCTGGATTTTCTGGAATTCTTTTAATTTAATTAATCTCTGGAAATTCATTTAAATGATTTATTGCGCAATGCTGACGTCAGGGGGGGCTGACATGTGGGGCCACCCTGTCAGTGGCTGGGTTCACTTAACCCGTGGGTTAAATTAATCCAGTGGCTTAATTAAGCCACTGGGCCCACTGGTCAGTGACCCAGGGGGTCATTAGCCGAGTGCTTAAGGGCTAATCCACCGACGGCTTGACGCCGGTGGCCTGGCCACGGCGGCGCACTCGCCGGAATGGCCTAGGGGCCACGGGAGGCCACGGGGAGGACACCATCTTGCTCCTGGAGGTCGTCCGCGTCTTCTGGAGGCAACAGGGGTTCGCGGGGTGCTCGGAATCGACGACGGCGACGACTCCGGCGGAAGCAGAACCACGGCGAGGTCGTAGTCGACGTTGTAGCGCACGGTTCGGGCTGATCTCGCGTGCGTTCAAACGCTGGCATGCTCAAGAGCCAAATGCGCGCGCTGGCTGAGTCGAAGGGGCACAGGGGCGACCTCGAGCTCATCCATGGCGGCGACGTGCTTCGGCATCCATGGCGGATCCGGCTAGAGCGAGTAAACAAGGGGGAAAAGTGAGGGGTTTCTCTCGCAAGCTCACCCTGAATCCAGTAGAGGTGGTGGCGAGGGCTGGGGTGGCTCAACGGCGGCGGAATCGACGAAGTCCTTCACGGCGGCCGGCGGGAGCTCGAGGAAGAATCCGGCGTCTACGCGGGCTCCGGGCTCGATTCCTTCTGCAGTTCGGTGAAGACGACGACGACAAAGAGCTTGGACACGTTCTTGGGGCTTCTCGGCGTCGATGGCCACGCGTGTGCTCGACGGCGCTCCGGCGTGTTCCTCGGGCGGCGATGAAACGTGCGAGGGAGGAAGGAGAAGACGACGAGGAGGGGGTGAATGGACTGGGGCGGCTGGGTGACGTCTCCAGGACGCGAGAAGAGGCACGGGGCGGCCTGGAAGCTCGTCGACGACGACGTGTCGTCCCCAGCTAGCTCGGTGGCATTCCACCGAGCAGCTTGGAGGCGCGGGATCGGGGAAGAAGACCCCCGTGCCCCTCTGGGCCGACTGGGCTGGGGTGGGCCGGCTTCGCCTGGGCGAGAGGTAAGTCTTTCTTTTTCCTTCTGTTTAATCTTTCCTTTCTTTTTCTGTAATTTTGTTTTGGCTTTGATAAAATACCAAACCATTTTATTAAATGCTGAAAACTTTTATGTGGCCTCATAATAATATAAACTAGCCACTCATAAACTTTCAACATTTTTAAAATTCAAATGATTTGAATTTTAAATCAAAAAGGGGTATTTCTTTAATTCCAAGGTACCGTTTGAATATTTGAAAAATCTATGAGCATGGGGTGGGTCCCACATCACTTGATATGTGATCACACTCATTTATAAGACTTTTCAAAACTCTAACATGAATTTTTGGAAAAGATTTTTATCTGGCCTTTTGAATTAATTCATATGGGGGGTGTTCCTTCTCCCATTTTGATTTTGAAAATGATTTCCAAGATTTCTTTTGAAATTTTGACATGATGCAAAGGCACTAGCTAACCCTAGCACATACCTAACAGAGGGTTCTGACAAGGTCATAGAGGAGGAGGCACCCGTGGCGGAGGACGAGGTGATGTTTGATGTCGTTGCAATGTTGGTTGATACAAACTCGAACACTGTCGACATGAACCTGGCAGTGCTCACGTCCGTGCAGGGTGCATGCATGCTCCACCACCCAGCTCCGGATCAAAGAAGTGAGGCGTGAGATTCTCTTCGCGGAGCTCAAGTCCTCTGACAACAAGGTGCCGGAGTAGCATGATGACGATGCCAAAGAGACGCATGTCGGCAGCTATGGTTGGTCGCGTCGGCCATCAGCAATGATGAGGCCGACGGCTTCAGCGGAGGGTCTTATCGACCCTACCTTTGACGGGGAGGAGTAGAGTAGGATTGTTGGTTGCTTTAGCAATATTTTGTAAAATCTAATATAAAAATCAATGGAAATTTGGGTGTATGCTTGTTTGAGGGATACAGTTGGATGGTCGGCGCCAAACACTAGAAAGGACCCATCACAAACAAATCGCACGGAAGAGTGGTCGTATCAACGCTCATGCCAGAACATCACCGAGATTCTGTCCAATCCAGAACCGAAGATAGGGTGCGATATGACTAAGAGCGGTCATACCCACATTCATACCAGAGCTCTCGGTTCCGTAGCCAGGCACAAGAGAAAAAACGATGTGCGGTGCGAGCGAGAGTGCCCATACCCACGGTCGTACCCCGGCTAATTTCATCCATAAACATACTGAGAAAGGTAACCCTAGATATTTCCAAAAAAAATTATTCTTCATTGAGAGAAGGCACTTTGGGATGCATACCATACTAGGATTTTTTTGTGAGTTGTGTGTCCATGCGAAGAGATGTGAAGCATTCAATAAGAAGGGATCGTTCTTGAGTGGTGTTGTGGGAGAATTGATTCAACGTAACTAAGAAAAAGATATTCAAGCTTGCAATTCAAAAACAAATGGGGTGCACTCATAACTTTGTATTGCCAATAGAAACAATTGCAAATTGATGCATCTAGACTTGGATGGAATGCTAAGCTAGGAACCATTAATGCTTATTTGATTGGTGAAATGCTCACCTAAAAGTATATATGTTACTCATTGTATGTACATTAGATTTTATCCGATCTTTGATGCATCCGGGCTTGAATGGAATACTAACCTAAATTGTCTAACCTTTTTTTCTTTGCTATATTTTTCAGAAACACCCGAAGCATGCAATGTATAGGAATGGAGAACCACCCAAACTTGGCAAAAATGGATGTAATGTTTGATGATTGTCGCATCACCGGTGCTGAGTTCGCTATCCATGGGTGAGATACCATTTGGCAAGGAGGCATTCATTATTGATGATGACACTGATAGTGAAGAAGAATATGGTAAATTCAACAAATCAAAACCCAAGAAAAATAGAAATAGATGTTGTGAAACTACGTTGTTCAACACTTGCTTTCAATCACCACATACACAAGGGCACAATCACAAGAACACAAGAGAGACACCAGATATAGAAAGAAAGTTGAGAGCTCTTTATTATTGTATCTTGTAGTACAATTCTGATCATGTCATGTGTGTCTAGCTCTTCTCTCATGCCTTCTATTTTATAGCCTCACTAGGGAGGGCATTTTAGGTATATAGCCCACAAAAATCTGATCACTTTGGCTTGCCATGGAAGGAACTAGTTTGGCTTGCCATGGAAGGAAGCTTGCCATGGAATGAAGCTTGCCACGGAAGGAACTAGTTTGGCTTGCCTAGCAAGGAGCATGGTTCCTTCCCATGGAAGGAAGCTAGCAAGCTTAATCTTTGGCCTCCAAACATAATGATCAGATATTTCGTAACACTCCCCCTTGGGCTTATACCGCGGAATGCACATGCCTCGTTAAAACTCCTCCCAAAAACCCAGTGGAAAAAAAGGGATCGGAGAAAGAGTACATGGCACACGCAAGCTATGTTGCACTTGTTGCCTCGTTAAAAACCTTGCGTGACAAAACCCAGTGGGAAAAAGTCACCAAGGAAAAAAGAGTACAACAACTTATCTTCAGGATTAGTTTTGATCTTCGGGATCAATATGAGTTTTGAGATCTCATATTATGGGCTATGGTTCAGGGCTCCCCCTAAACCTTGCATCTCTCTAAGTCGCCTCATTCCAATGCCGTGAACACATCGGTGAAAACTAGGTGGAGGTAAAGACTTTGTGAATAAATCAGCAAGATTTTCACATGACTTAGTATGCAAGATCTTTACTTCCCCGCTCTTCTGGAGCTCATGAGGGTAGAAGAATTTAGGAGCAATATGCTTAGTGAGATTGCTCTTAACATAGCCCATCTGCATTTGTGCAACACAAGCAACATTATCTTCATAGATAACGGTTGGGGTACTGATGACATTAAGTCCACATGACTTCAGGATGTGACTTGTCATTCGTCTGAGCCAAACACATTCTCGTGCGGCCTCATACATCGCAATTATCTCTGAGTGGTTTGTAGACGTGGCTACCAGGGTCTGTTTGAAAGACCGCCAAGAAATAGCTGTACCACCACAGAGAAATACAAATCCAGTCTGTGATCTGGCATTATGGGGATCGGACATATAGCCAGCATCTGTATATCCCACCATGGACAAGTCTTGATTTCTTTTATAGAATAATCCAAGATCTTGGGTACCTTGAAGATATCTAAGGATAGTTTTGATGCCAACCCAATGCCTTCTGGTTGGGGCAGCACTATACCTCGCTAGGAGGTTTACTGCGAATGCAATATCAGGCCTGGTGCAATTCGCAAGGTACATCAGTGCTCCAATGGCGCTCAAGTAGGGAACTTCAGGTCCCAAAACTTTCTCATTTTCTTCACAAGGTCTGAATGGGTATTTATCCGCTTCAAGGGATCTTACGACCATGGGGGTTCTTAGAGGGTGAGATTTATCCATGTAAATTTTTTCCAGGACCCTCTTTGTATAGGTGGACTGGTGGATAAAGACTCCTTAAGGGAGGTGCTCAAACTGCAGGCCTAAGCAAAGTTTGGTTTTACCCAAATCTTTCATCTCAAACTCCGTCTTAAGGTAAGATGTAAGGCCCGATATGCGGTACTGTTCCAGATCTAGATGTTTCCACCCAGATCCGGGGACGAAGCACATATCGGTCCCACCGCGACATATGACGAAGTCATATGCCCCGGATTTCCAACATGATATCACAACATTACAGATACAAGGATACAACATCTCACACAATCGACATACAACTGCCTTAATACAATACATCAACGGAAGATACATGTCTGGGTACAGACTACAATCAAATGCCTAGTGGCAAAAGAAAATCATCGATTCCCATAACCACATGGGTCCAGGCCCTCCGCCGGGATCCGCCTAACTAGTCTTCGTCGAGTCTCCACGTGAAACGTCGATCACCATACCTGTTGTCGATCAAGAACCTTGAAAAGAGTTTGGGGGTAGTATCATGAGTACAGAGGTACTCAACATCCAACTGTAGTGGTCATCTGACCCAGCAAGGACTTCATCACTCGTCATTCTAGGACAACTAGTAGTTTACGGTAAGGATGGGGTAAGTGGTGAGGTTGCTGTCGCACTAGCATTTATGAAGTGGCTAACGATCTAGAGAGTAAGATAAGAAGCCAAGCATTCGATGAGGAATCGCCTCCAACAAGTCTGCTATCCACCTACTTCGCAAACATAACACCTATCCTATCCTTGTCCTCCTCTTCGCATCCCGACGAAGAAGAAGCAGTCAAGGCACACACACATTGATCAAGTTATATTAAGATTATCTCAGTTGTTGTTGTCTATGAACAAGGAGTAGGTCTCAAGTCGTCCATAACCGTGGACACGGCTTCTCGAAAAGATTTAACCCTGCAGGGGTGTACCAACTGCCCATTACAAGGCTCCGCACGCACGCCCATCTCTCTCAGTTGCTACCCATCACAGGCATCCATTTTATGATTTAGTTCCAAGAGATCCGAAATGACAGGTCCCTCTAACTAACAACGAACAAATCCGGGTGGCCCCCGGGGAGTCGACACCCAATCCAAAAGCCGGCCACGCTCTCGGACCGGACTCTTCCGTATGGCTAAGGTCGGGGTTAGCCTCACCTATATAACAAGGGACTTCCCTAGCTCACCAGTGTGGACCAACAAAGGAACTATGTCTCTGCTGGCCCGAGTTGTTTTAAAACCACTGGCTGCAGACCAGTTATGCATGCAGTTTCAAATGGTAAATCAGCTTGGGCCACCTCTAGAAATTTTTGAAGCTAGGTAGGTAAGAAAAGGGGACCCCATAAAATCCCACACGCGGTTAGGCACGCTCAGTCTTAAAACCAATACCCGGAACTCGGGTCCTAGGTGACTCGAATGGAACAAAGCGTCGGGCGGGATAGCCTATACCTTCCATCCTTCGTCGAGTATAGTCAACATTATAATAATCATATCATCAACAACAATAATAATAATGTGATATCCCAAACCAAAGAGTAACAAGGTAACATCGTAGGATCCTAAGCATGCATACTAAGCAGGGGCTGAGCAACGAGCAATAGTAACATAGCAGAACAAGGTTTGTTGGGAATGGACATGGCTGTATCGGTTTGAAAGAGGCTGTAAACATGTGGTAGGATCAAACATCGAACCTAACCTAGACTAGCATGCAAACCGCTGGTTGAATTTGAATGGATCATAAGTAATGTATAGTCCTTGCCTATTGATAAGTCGGATTCCGAAGGTGTAGTCGATCGCACGCTCGCATCGTCTCCGAGAGGTACCCGCGGAAGCACACAAGACGATAAACACTAGAAAGCAGTCAACGAGCAAGCATCTATTACTACGAAGCAAACACGAGCAAGCATCAACAAGAAGGCAACACAAGACATCGCACCTACTGTCGAGAGCGGTTACTAACAGGTTAAGTGGAGTACTCGTCACACACGACGATACCGCACATTTAGAGAGGTTCAAGTTGTTTAGCTACAAGTGATCAACCAACGGTTATTAACATGGCAAGGAACCCAAGCATGACATGTCACACAATCATGGAAAAAGGTTAAGCACAAAGTAAACTACCTATACTAGTCAAGTTAAGCGAGGCAACACCCTAAACATGGCATAACACTAAGTGCCTCACGATGATTAAAGGATTTGGTACTGTTCTGTCCTAAACCATATTTTAGTTTGGTTAACAACAGCAAACAATAGCATAAACACAAAGTACACGAAAAACTAATCAAGTTACATATAAAGAACACCCCAAACGGAGTTACGGTTAAAAAGATATAAGCAAAACAAGTTACGGGCACAATCTGCCAACATCACGAAGCACACTTTAGAGCATTGCATAAACAGGGTAATGAGTGCAAACATGCTCACAAATGACATGCAATTAAAGTAGACATGGCAGGGAAGGCATGGAAAAAATAATCATGCAAAAGGACATCACGGATCAAAAGATATTAAGCAAACAACATGGCAGAAACTATTATTTTTATGCTGTATAAACAGGGGTATAACTATATGAAAAAGTGCAGCAACATGACATAGCAATACATGGGCATGAAGTAGACATGATGCTTAACAATATGCAATTGGAATCCCTCAATTCTGATAAACGGTCGCGACACACTCGTCGACCGAAGTTGCAACAAAATATAAACAACAACACAATAACAGCAGGATAACTACTTTGGAGCAAGATACAATCATGATGCAGCAAGAAATTATGGCATGTGAATGCATGAAACTGAAGTAGGAACAATGCTTAACGCAACACAAAAAGAATCACTCAATTCCGACGTACGGTTGCGAAGCAATCGTCGCCCGAAGTTACAATAAAATAACAGTTCCAGACAGATTCACAACAGTTAGCATTTTAACGATCTGGTGCCCTGTTTGACCAACAATTGCACAAGCAAGATGACAAATCAAGATGTTCACAAAAGATGGATCAAAGAGCACGGAGAGCACAACAATACAAAAAAAGATTCACTTCGTTCCGACCTACGAGTCAACGAGAAATTGCTTTGCAAAACAGGTACATCAGACAAAAAAAATCTGGGACTTAGAGAAAATTCGCAGGGGGGGAGCTCGGGCCGAATCTCACCCATGGGACGTGGCCCATCTGGTTGGGGCGCCTGGAGGCTTGGGCTGCACGGATCTGGCCCGCGTGGCCGTGCTGGAGGTGGGCCTGGGGCGCGCCGGCCCAGGTCAGCGGCGGCGGCCAACCGCCCGCTCGATCCAGATCGAGGCCGAGCCCTTGTCGGCGGAGGCGGCTCTCCGGCCACCGGAGCGGCGCGGCGACGCCTAGGTGGCAGAGGAGGTGAGGGGCGACGAGGAGGTGCATGGCGGCGGCGTGGTTCGAGGGGACCGGGTGGCGCGCGACCTTCACGCCGGCGTCCATGCCGGCCCGAGCGAGCTTCGGCTCGGCCTTGCCATGGCGCGGCGGCCGCCGGCATGTCCTGCGAGGGGGAGAAGGGGAAGGGGTGAGGCGGAGGAGAGGGCGGAGCTCACCCGGCACACAGCGAGGAGGCGGCGGCGGCTCGCCGGCGTTGGACGGAGGCGCGGCGGCTGCCGTCGGGGAGGCGTTGCGGCGAGGCACAGATCGGGCCCAGGCGGCACCGGAGCAGGCCGGGAGGGCCCTGCGGGGCCCGGAGAGGCTGGAGCTGCTGTTGGGAGCTACGTGGCCAGATCTGGACCGTTGGATCTCAGATCTGACGGTCCAGATCTGAGGGGCTAGGGTTTTCGGATTTTGGAGGGGGTATTGGGCAGATCTGGCAATTTTTCAGGGGGTGGCTGCAATTTTGTGGCTAGGGAAACCCTAGAAGGAGGTGGGAGTGTGGTGGTCATTATATAGGCAGGTTGGCTGGCCAGTTGACACAAACGCCCTCGGTACCCCTCTCGCGTGTCCGGTGATCGCGTTCGTGACCGCCGAGACTTTGTACGGACTCCGATTCGGACAAAACTTCGACCTACGCGCTCAGCGCGTCGAGCCCGTCGATCGTACCTCACTGCGGTGACATTCCGACAAAAATTTTCGGCGCCCCATAAAATAATCCGTTTATTAAATAAACGGGGTTATCGTTCCGGTGGCGATGGCTGGACTTGTGCCGGTTGCGACGGTGCTCGGGTGAAACCCGGTGTCGCACAGGTCGTGTGCCGTGGTGGGAAGGGGTCGGTCTCCGTCCGATACGAGATAAGAGGGGGGGGGGGAATAATCGCCGATCGATAAATCGGGGATGCAAACACCGCAAACAAATCAGACAATCAAACAATTCACACCGAAAACAAAAATTTTAATTTTTGTGAAATCTGGGTTGTTACATAAGACATAGCTTCCTTTATGTCCTCTGCATTTCCGATGATATTGAGATCATTGACATAGACTGAGATGATACAGAATCCATTCTGGGATTTCTTGATGAATACGCAGGGACAATCATCATGATTTGTGTAAGCTTTCTTCAGGAGAAAGTCACTCAGCCGGTTGTACCACATTCTACCGGACTGTTTTAACCCATATAGCGACCTCTGCAATTTGACGCTATACATGTTGCGATTTTCATTTGGATGTGGGATCTTTAATCCTTCAGGGACTTTCATATAGATCTCTGAGTCAAGTGATCCATATAAATATGCGGTCACCACATCCATCAACCGCATTTGCATGTTCAGGCTAGCTGCCATAGATATCAAATATCGGAACATGATGCCACTCATCACAGGAGAGTATGTTTCATCGTAATCGATGCCTGGTCTCTACGAGAAACCTTGTGCTACCAGCCTTGCTTTATATCTCACCACCTGGTTATTTTCATTCCTCTTTCGAACGAAAACCCATTTGTGCCCAACAGGGGTAACACCTAGAGGAGTTCGCACTACAGGGCCGAACACATTCCTCCGATAAAGCGAGCGCAATTCAGCCTCAATTGCTTCTTTCCATTTAACCCATTCTGAGTGCTTCTGGCACTCTGCCATGGACTTAGGTTCTGGATCCAGTTCAATGGAAGCAATCTTTGAGGCAAAATATATGTCGACAATAGTAGTTTTTCTGTTATATAACTCTCCAGAATCAATATAATTGATGCTGATTTCATCATTCATTTCCACCAGCTCATCATGATTTCCCAAAACGACCGAGTCTGGGTGTTCCGATGTCCTTGTGCCAAAATCAATTTGCGCGCGTGATTCTGCACTGGGAATTCCATCTTCAGGATGGCTCACTTCAGGGAGCTTCTCAACTTCAGGTCGGGCTTCTTCAACTGACTTAAGGTGTGACATATCTGGCACAGAAACTTGTTTCTGCGGACGTCTCCGCGGAAGTTTATCCCGTGCACCCAGAGGTCTCCCCCTTTTCCTAGGGGTTGGGCCGAAATTTGAGTCAATAGCCTTCGGAGCTATTTCTACTCTCTCTGGCACATTTACAGCAGGTATATGTGATTTTGTCACCCCACTATGATCAGTGAAGGCATCTGGAAAATTATTTGCTAGCCTTTGGAGGTTTAAAATCCTCTGAACTTCAAGTTCAGCCTCGCTAGTGCGTGGATCTAGGGACTGGAGGCCTTCGGCACTCCATGAAATTTCTCGGCATTCCTTTTGGTACATTTCTCCCCCTAACGCAGGGAAATGGTCCTCATTAAAAATACTGTCAGCGTACCGAGCCGTGAACAGATCCCCAGTCATAGGCTCAAGGTATTTGATTATAGACGGAGACTCATACCCCACATAGACCCCCAACTTCCGGTGAGGACCCATGGTGGTACGCTGAGGTGGTGAGATCGGCACGTACACAGCGCAGCCGAATCTTCGCAGATGGGAAATACTTGGTTCTATCCCACGCACTAGTTGTAAGGGGGATGGAGAGTGATATGCAGTTGGCCTGAGTTGGATTAATGCTGCCGCATGCATCACAACATGTCCCCAACAAATTGTTGGGAGCTTGCAGTTCTGCAAAAGTGGCCTAGCAATCAATTTAATCCTTTTGATCAATGACTCTGCAAGGCCATTCTGAGTGTGGACATGTGGGACTGAATGTTCCACTTGTATGCCTAGAGCTAGACAATAGTCATCAAATGATTTGGAGGTAAATTCTCCAGCATTATCCATTCTTATGGATTTGATCCGGCTATCCGGAAAATTTGCTCTTAGTTTTATTATCTGGGCAACCAGCTTTGCAAAGGCATGGTTCCTTGTAGATAATAGGCATACGTGACTCCACCTAGTAGAGGCATCAATCAGGACCATAAAATATTTGAAAGGGCCCGACAAGGGTTGTATTGGTCCACAAATATCGCCTTGAATTCTCTGCAGGAAAATTGGCGATTCATCCTTCACCTTCCAGGTGGAGGGTCTAAGGATTAACTTCCCTTTGGCACATGCAGTGCACATAAAATCTTCAGGAATTGGGAAGTCCTTTGTTGCTATGTTGTGGCCAACAGAGCCTTTGATGATTCTCCTCATCATGCCCAACCCAGGATGACCCAGTATATCATGCCATACCCTGTATGACTCTGGGTTCCTAAAAATTGTTTTCAGCGCAAAAAATTCCTTTATGGGATTTATGTATGTGTAGTACAATCCTGATGCTAAGGAAGGGAGTTTCTCAACCACTTTCTTCTTGGGTCCGTCAAATTTAGTCATGATCAGGTATTCAGTACCATTCTCGACTTTAGTTTCCACATGGAAACCATTTGCACGGATAGCTTTAAAGCTTAGTAGGTCCGTTTTGATTCAGGATACAACAAGGCATCCTTGATTACAAGTTGGGTACCCATGGGGAGAACTATTGTGGCACTTCCGGTACCGACAATATGAGTATTGCTTCCGGCAATGGTCATAATATTTCCAGGTTTCTTAGTTAGAGTTTGGAAATATTTAGTCTCCCGAAGAACTGTATTTGTGGTGGCACTCTCTATAAGACATATCTCCTCTTCCTCCATTGGATCGACACACCTTACAGTGTAAAAGGACATATTTACGTCTCCACTGGAAAGAGCATAAACATATAACATACTAGAATTTATATTGAGCAAGAGTTACACTAATGCAAAATACAATACTATGCTCTTCAGGAGCTTGTTACATGATCAAGTTCAGAAGGAACTATATAACACTGGAATTGCGACTCGTGACGGAAATATATATTAGGCTAGGATATTACACCAGGTCTCCATATACATCAACATTCATATCTTCTTCAGGAAGATCGATACCATCCAGGTTGAATTCACCACTACCAGGATTTTCCTCAAGAAGAAGGTTTTCAAGCTTCTTAAGAGTCCGGCAGAGCAGCAGGCTCTACAAAAATGGGACTCGTGATTATCCTGCTTGTTGCTACCTTTGATGGATTGCTGATATAACTCAACCAGGTGCTTGGGGGTGCGGCAGTTGCGAGACCAATGATCCCCGCATCCACATCTAAAGCATTTTCCTTGCTTTCCCCTAGTCTGAGCATCTGGATCAGTTCTGAATTTTTCTTTGCCTCTCCCTCTTCCTCTACCCTTGCCCTTCCATGCATTGCTCTTCTTCCCCTTCCATCCTTGGTTCCCTTTGTCCTTTCTGCGGCCATGGGAACTCCCAACACCTTGAGTGATCGCATGTGCTTCAGGCACAACCATAGTCCCAGTTGAGCGGGCGCTATGATTCTTCATAAGAAGTTCATTTTGTTTTTCTGCCACTAACAGGACAGAGATCAACTCAGAGTACTTGGCATATTTAGCATGCCTATATTGCTCTTGCAATACCATGTTGGTGGGATGGAATGTTGACAAAGTTTTGTCAATTATCTCAGCATCGGTGACTTTCTGGCCACACATTCTGAGTAGGGAAACAATGCGGTGCAAGGCAGAGTTATACGATGTCACAGACTTGAAGTCTTGGAAACGTAGGTTTAACCAGTCACTCCGTGCTTGAGGAAGCACCACTGACCTTTGCTGGTCATAGCGATCCTTCAGGGATTGCCAAAGAGTGAGTGGATCCTCTTCAGTCAGATATTCAAGCTTCAGCGCTGAATTGAGGTGACGCCTCAGAAAGATCAATGCTTTTGCCTTTTCAGCGGCAGAAGGAACATTTGTGCCAGCTGCCGGCTGATTAATGGTATGACTGAGAGACATGGATGTGAGGCTTAACTTAGCATCCATAGCCCACGTGAGGTAGTTGCTGCCATCTAGGGCGAGCTCGGCAAATTCCTTGGAGTTGATGCCTGACATTTCCTTTGCTCGAGAGCACTCGTGCTGATAACGTGTTGTGAAACTACGTTGTTCAACACTTGCTTTCAATCACCACATACACAAGGGCACAATCACAAGAACACAAGAGAGACACCAGATATAGAGAGAAAGTTGAGAGCTATTTATTATTGTATCTTGTAGTACAAATCTGATCATGTCATGTGTGTCTAGCTCTTCTCTCATGCCTTCTATTTTATAGCCTCACTAGGGAGGGCATTTTAGGTATATATCCCACAAAAATCTGATCACTTTGGCTTGCCATGGAAGGAACTAGTTTGGCTTGCCATGGAAGGAAGCTTGCCATGGAAGGAACTAGTTTGGCTTGCCTAGCAAGGAGCATGGTTCCTTCCCATGGAAGGAAGCTAGCAAGCTTAATCTTTGGCCTTCAAAGATAATGATCAGATATTTCGTAACAATAGAAAGTCTATTGGAAATGATTTTTCTGCACAAGATGAGAAGAACCCTTTTGTTAGGATATACCAAGAAGGCTAGTGATGTGATATGTGTAATGACTGAAAGTATAAAAGAGGCATCTAGCTCCAACAAGGCTCCTACCCCCCTCCTTTTGTTTGCCCTAGTATGAAGGATGCAATGGAGATGGTTCGTGACTCTTGAACTCATCTCCTTTTCTCTTCAAGCATGCTTTTTCTGAAGCCTGAGTATAGAGAAATGTTTGTGTTAGTTTAGACCAATGAAGGAAGGTTTGATAGGCTTGAGAGAGTGCACAAAACGTAACTTAGTTCTTTCTTTGGATTATTCATTTGTGAACTAGTATTTCCTTAGTTGTTTTCTTATGTATGTGCGAGTTATTTTCCTTTACTAGATGTGAAATATTTGGTTATTTATCATTGTTATTTTCCCATGTATTTAAACAATGGATATTATGATAGTAACTAATGTTTTCATGTTGCATTTGTAGACATATGCTACTGACAGGAAAGGCGATGATGACGACGCTAACATAAAGAAAGTATAACTTCAACACTTACATACGTTAAGTACTGATCTTACAGTCTTTGGCCAAATGGATATGCAGTGCGACAAGACTTGTTTGAATAAGTAACCTGGGTCCAACGCTAACGCATCGATGACATCTGGAACATGGATCGTGTCCTGGGTTCATGGTTGATGGATGATAGGTATGGTTTCCTCTTTCAATATCTTTGTCATGTGGAGATGTCAGATCTAGATTTTGATGGCATATTCGGGGTGATGCCCCGACCATATTCTTTCAACAGCAATGGCTTCACCTTTGCTAAGCTACTTTGAAGGTTCACAAAGCTGCATATCAACAATGGATCCGCGTCAAGCTAGGGTGAAGATGTGATTCGTCTGATTTTCCTTTGGTTGTTGTTGTGGTGGTGCCGGAGGCAGGCGATGTGCATTGGAGTTAGGGGATTCGTCAATATTGATTATGTTTTTCTTTCTTGGTTGATAGTCATATGTGAAAGTCTAGTGTTCTACTATCTTCAGTTATCCAAGCCGATGTCTACGTATTTATTATATAAATAAGACTTGTATTACTATGAAAAAATATTTTTAAAAATCTTATATTTATGAACAGAGGGGGTAGTAAAGATAGATATGTAGTATGTACAACCTATGAGCCTTTCATCCCCCTTCCATTCCTTTCTATCATATAGCTGCATATTGAAGTTGACTTTGTGTTGTGGATTTCAGACACCCTCCTTCCCCCATCCTCCGCTAGTGCTGCTAGCCGGAGTGGGGTGGATGGAGGGTCTGTCTGTGTATATGTTTAGTTTTCTCCACCTTATGTTCTCCCTGTCAAATAATGAGGTGGTCGGATCCATATCCATCGTGCTTTTTCATCTTCTTCCTCTGTTCCTATAGTTCATGGTGATGAAGACGAGGTAGCTAGGGGAGAAGAAAGGAGGTATGTGTTTCTATGTCGGCACCTCTCAAGCAGATCTATGACAAGGCATTGCTTCGGTCGTTGTCGCTCCCACAACCTCTTCCATTTTTCTTTATTTTGGGGTTGTGTCATGGTGCTCGCTAGTGGCTTCAAGCGGCATCTAGATATTCAACAAGCTCGATGGTGCCCTGACCATGTGTGTGATCCATTATTTGCTTCTTTTCCAAGAGACACCATGGTGGTGGACAAGGAAATGAGGAAGAGCAGGAAGAAGGTCACATATGGGGTTCGTTCTCATTATCACGGGATATGAAGCTGGAGATACAACTAGGGTTGGACCAAAAGCTCGTAGCTCGTAGCTCGCGAGCTTAATGAGCACTTGATAGCTTGACTCATTAAGCTCGTAGCTCACTTCTTATTGAAAGAAACAATCACTGACGAGCTTAACGAACGAGCTAACGAGTTTCACGAGCAGTTCGTTAAGCTTATTAATACATCATAATATATACTCCCTCCATTCCTAGTTATAAGTTGTATAGTTTTTCTCAAAAAGTCAAACTTAGTTAACTTTGACCATATTTGTAGATAAATATACTGATATAAATTATTCAACAATAGTATCATTAAATTCATCTTGAAACATATTTTCATATTATATTTATTAAATATCATAGATGATGATATTTTTTGCTATAAATTTGGTCAAAGTTAAAAAAGATTGACTTTTTAAAGAAAACTATACACCTTATATCAAGGAACAGAGAGAGTATTTTTTATCTTATGTGCTAACATTCTGTGTGAGTTAAACACATTTACTCGATTTAATTGCCCTCTCCCATCTCATAGGAGACAAAAAATAATGAACCTTCACCAATAGACCCATTATTCCTTCGTAAAAATTACACTCATACTATTATAGAATAGACGTAACATATTATGTTCTGTTAACAAGTGGTAACGATCACTCACGAGCTTAACGAGCCAAACCGAACAAGGTTTTTTGCTCGCTAAAGCTTAACGAGTCGAGCCTTAATGAGCACGAGCTTAAGGAGTCGAACAGACCGTTAATCCAACCCTAGCTAAGACGCTCATGATGGTTGCCGGTTGCTGGCCTCACCTGCTTCGCCCTTGATTTTTATGGTCTCTCGGCGACCAATCTTGTTCCTCTCGGCTTCCATGCCAAAGGGGAGATAGTACATCTCATGCTCGGCGTTACCGATTTCCATCGCTGGCGTGTTTTCAGTCCGTTATCGAAGCGGTAAGTGGTGTTGTCCCCGACATCGTGATTACAACCGTGTGGGATTTATGGACCTGATTGTGTTCCTTTTCGTCTATCCAGGGTCCTTTTCACAAAAGTCAGGGACTAGTTTATAGTACTGTATGTTTTTTTTGTCTATCTTCGTTTAAAAGAAAAGGAAAACAACGCAAAGATAAATCCTGAATTTTGCTTTCTGGAAAGAAGTTCCGGAGAGGGAAGCAGCACCGATGGAGGCGCTCTACTTGCTGGCCTCCCTGACCTCCACCCTCCTCACCTCCACCGTGCTCTCCCTGCTCCTCCTCCTCCGCCTCCCCTTCGCTCGCCGTTCCAGTCCCGGAGGCGGGGGCGCCGCGCGGCTCTACGAGGGCCGCGTCCGGCACTCGCGCCGGCGGCCGGCGGGGCACGCCTTCGAGTACGCCGTGCGCTACGCCCTCGTGGATCTGGACCTCCTCCCCCTCCCCGGCTACCTATCGGCCGCGGAAGCCCGCAGCACCGCCTCCACTTCAGGCCCCGTGTAAGGTCCCGTGATGCATTTTTCAACTCTTTTCACACGTTTCGTAGTACAAATTTCACACCACTTCTTGTAAAAGAAGAGATAACGCCATGTGTAATATAATCAAAATCACATTGCTTGTTATGCGTAAAAAATAAGCATTACCAGGATATGTTTTTTGAATAAAAAAAATTCTCATTGGCACTGAGGTGAGCCACTGAGCCAGTTCTTTCTTTGATGAAGGCGTCTCCTGACAGTACCCAAGAGCGTGGGGTACGAACAGAACCCACTAAGCGTGTACTACTGCTACGACGCAGCAGCGCAAGAAGAAGATGAAGTCCTCAAGATGTGTATTGCTGAAGTGAGACCTCTCCTCTGAGTTGGATTCATGTTGATTGGTTTTTAGTTGGTTCATTACATTGTTGACTGTCTAATATTTACTACTGTTGGTTTCAGGTCACAAATACTCCCTGGGGGGAGAAGGTGATGTTTACCTTCCAACCGGGCTCTGATCTTGTTGCAAAGCCTTTACATGTCAGCCCCTTCATGGTATGGCGCTGGTCAAGAATCTATATATTATCTCATAATATATGGTAGTGTACGTTTGGACAATGTGGTGTAGTGGACCGTGATTATTTAGGCAAATAATACGATTATATAAGAGTGAATTACTTCGTTCGCTCAGTTTTTCCTCAAATGAAACAGTTTGGCTCAATTATGTTGCATATGGTGCTCATTGCATAATCCTTTTCTGATGGCCAATTAGATATTTAATGGTATTTACTATACTAATTGTCTACTTGGTCTAGTTTCTGGTAATTTGGACTCGTATATTCCAATCCATTACCATTACATTTTCTTAGTTGCTTTTTCTGTTGTTGCATGAACTCTAGGATATGCTTGGCAATTGGAGTATTTGTGCTGATGCCCCAGGCAAGAATCTATACGTGGCTATTGCGGTTCAGCATCCAACACTTGGGAACTATTTTACTGCAGCTTTGCATGCCAAGTTAGTTGGTCAGACGAGTGACTCAGTTAAGCTAGCAGTATTTTTCTGGCTGATGCCTCATAAGGTTGCTGCAGGGATATACTGGGAGGTAACTTTCCTATGCTCAATGCTGCTATTCTGGTACCATGCTTACGTTTATAATTACATTCTCATATATAATGCTATCCTTGTAGAGAGTCCTTAATATACTTCTTAGATCAACTTGCTGGTTACTTTTCTTAACTTATGTTCATCATTTGATTCTTGAAATTGGCCAACTGGACTAATATGCAAGTACATCTCTGGCATTAAAATATTGAGGAAAGCTTTCTAAGCTTTATAAGAGGACTACTATATATGTAGCTATGTAGCCTTTAGTACAGGACGAGTCAACTTAAAATTCACAGAATTCAGTGACATGAACTGTTAAATGTTCAGAAACCTTTTCTCCTGGAAATCATACTAAGGAAGTAAGTATTGCTCAAGAAGTAGCTGATTTTTTTGCATTGCTTTAGTTAAAAAAGTTCAGGTAAACATCCTGACTGTGTTATCAGTTTCATTGCGAAATGAAATTAGGGGCGGGGAGCTCCTTAATTTGAAAAGGAGGTTCAAGTAAACATGGTATTTCATATTTTTCGTCTCAAATTTTCAAGTTGCATGGGCACAGGATATCTTTAATACTTGATTTAGAACTATGATCAAATAACTGGCAGTTGTAATTTGTAACCACTAAGTACTCTACACCAAGATGGCCCAAAGTATCATAACTCTAGATAGTTCTGATTGTCACTAAAATTAGGAGATAGGTTGTCTCATACCGTGAACTAACATTTTCTCTGATTTTCCTTTGCGTCAACTAAGTGCATTTTGCATGTATACAGGCATTGGTAGCCCTTGATCTTAACTAGGAAACAAGTTGTCCTTGGTTCAGCATAGCTCTGAATCATTTCTTAAAAATGTGTCGGTCAGTTAATTATTACACGTGAGGTTAAACTAGCTCATGTAATCTTTGTTGGTTTTGCTTTGCTCCTCCCCAGGCCTTCAGGCTTTGGCTGAAGAATGTAAGATTCCTAGACCATCCGAGGTACCTGAGCGGGAACTACAGGGACGAAGCTCTGAAGTGCGATCGTGAGATCCGTTCCACCTGCAGCTTCCTTAATCAGAAACCGAAGACAAACATTGGAAGAAGCAGCACGACACTGATTGATGGAACAACAGAAGACTCAAACCATCAGGATTACAAAGATGGCAGAGGAAGTACCGGCGGGAGGTGGTGCGTCTGGAGGGATGCTCAATGGCCATGGTGCTGATGGCAATACCAACAGGGAGAAATCATATGTATTCAGGGGGTAATTTGACCATCCATTTTTCTTTTGTAAATTCACACATGGAATGTGGTACACTGTTTAAAGTTGACTAGGAAATTGCACATTGCACATGTGTTGCAACATGGATACATTGTTAAATCGCCTTACCGAAAACACGTTGTGGCGGCAAAAAAATACTGCCATAGCAGTGAATACACGTATCTAAAAAAATTGAGACGTAATCTCCTTCGCTCTAATTTTATTCAAATGATTGTATCTGGAGAGAAATGTGTGCCGGAGCGATGTTCTCATCAGAAACAACAGTGATCTTCTCCTCAATAGTGGAACCAAAACTGCCATCATGTTCTTCATGCACAAGACACATGATATCCTCAACTACAGTAACCCGTCCATCACTATCACTGTCTGGCTGTTTCTGAAGATACTTCTTCTTTTTCTTTTTGTCTTCTTTTTCTTTTTGTCTTTTTTCCATTCGTCACAATGCCACTTGATGTGGCCCTTCTCATGGCAGTGATGGCACACGAAATCAGCATACTTGTCTTTGCATTTTTTATTTGCTTCTACTTCTTTCAGCCCCTTTAGTCGGACCTCTACTCTTGCTTCCCCCCGTGACTGAGTCACTAACACTTCTGAGTGTGAAGAAGAACTGTCCTTGTCAGCAATTTTTCTGGACTCTTCATTTAGTACCTTGGTCTTCACAAGGTTCCAAGTGACAACTCCATTAGGTGCTGAATCGCAAACAGTGACCTTAAAGGTATCCCAAGTGTCCGGTAATGAGCCAAGTAGCAGCAAGGCTCTCACTTCATCTTCAAATGTGATTCCCATTGAAGATAGCTGTTTTATAATGTCCTGAAATTCATTCACATGATCAGCAATTGGAGTGCCTTCCTTGTAACTCAAACGCAACAATTTCTTGATCAAGAACATCTTGTTGGTACCTTCTTTGCGAGCATATAGCTCCTCCAATTTCTTCCATAAGGTGTGTGCATGTGTCTCATCAATGATATGGTTCAAAACATTGTCATCGACCCATTGCCGAATGAACCCACAAGCTTGGAGATGAAGTACCTCCCAAACATCTTCTTTCATGTCCAGTGGAGAACACCGGCTTCCAGTATTCTTTCTGTCGGGACCCGGGGTTAGCGTATGCAAGTCCAGCTAAGACATAGTCATATGGAGAGCCGAGAACCGTACCCACTTGTCTAAGCAGACAAGGCCAAGCACAGAACGTTCTCGGAAAGCATCGTACGTGAGGGGCATCCCATCCAGGCCGGATGATCAACTGAGATGGGTCCTCATCGTCCGCACACAAGTCTAATGATATGGGTGATGAACTCTCATATTCAAAGACAAGTCGCCTCAACCATACTAACGACTATCTCATAACTCTTACATAGACTTACTCCAGCCCGATCACTTAGTCGGGGTCTAGGGCGGGCTCGATCATACCAAAAAGTATGCACGAGACGGAATCTCGAGAAATCGCATCGCGATGCCCCAAGCTGCGCACATCTAAGGGCCACTTGGTGTATGAAAGACCGCCAGCTAGATCACAACTAAGGTCTCGAAAACCCATACAAAGACATTCATGTTATAAACATACACGCAGCACACATGCCTTGTATGAACAGTAGGTATCATTGCAATTCTCTACAAAGTATACAATTTTATTGATAACTCTTATAGAGTGCACACAGAGATCACAAACATGTGATCCAACATTACAACAACAAGCGGAAGCAAATTATGTCTGAGTACAGACAAGTTTAAAAAATGGCTTAAGAAGCCTTATTTAAACACAAGCCCTCCACGAGGGAACCAGTCGTCTGACTGGGACTAGACTAGCTTGATCTTCAGTCGTCCAGCTCGATGAAGAAGCCACCTTCGGGGTCAGTGGTTTCATCTAAAACATAGATTAAGCAAACGTGAGTACAAAGTCGTACTCAGCAAGACTTACATAGGAGCTATACTACTCATGCATATGTATCAAGGTAAAGGGAGGTGGAGTTTCACTTGCAGAAGTGCCAGCTTTGACTTGGCTAATCCTGAACTACGAGTACCAGAATTTGAGGTAAGAAGCGTACACGAGTCCACTACTTTCTCCAACCAATTACACCACTATGGTGCCTTCCTCGACTTCCCCACGAGAAAGCACGCCATAGCACTCACACTTATCTTGGTGTGTTTTAGAAGTATCCAGTTCAAGTTGTCTAATAATCAAGCTAAGCTTTCCAAGCAGTCCATAACCGCGGACGCGGCTATTCGAATAGTTTTGTTAACCCTGCAGGGGTGTACCGCTACACACACATGATCATCATTTACCGCCTTTGATCTCGACACCATTCAAGGGGTGCCAGCGAGGATGCTCACCACAACTGTTACCTCATAGCCGATCTAGTCCAAGAAAGCCGCCTACTTGGGTTGGTTACCACTATCGTGAACCCGGCCGGTTTACCGAAGTGGACCCAAGTGATGTGTGCGTGGTGCATAAGCCGGTCTCGGATGAGCCGTTCTCTCACTTAGCATCCATGCCACAAGCCTACCAGAACTCCGAACTATTGCGACATATGGACATCGAAAGGGATGAGTTAGTAAGCTGAGAGGGGCCAGTGAGCCCAATGTGTGGTTGTACTCTTCATCTTGGATCACCACACAAGAACTCGGACTTAGGGCGGTGTTCAACGAGACAACCCACCGTGTACTCCTACACAACCTCTCATCGTTCACCTTGTATTAGGGTAGATTCACCAACACTTTTCTACCATCATCATCATGATCACTACCATCCCGACTCACATAACAGTATCATCAAGGTATCACTCTAAGCATGCAATAAGCAGTAACATTTGCAGGGGCCACATGATATCAATCAACTCCTACATTTGCTAGGATTGTGGTTTGCTTACTACTGTGACAAAAGATAGGTCATGCAAAGGAATGGGTTCATCTATGCGGTAGAAACGTAGCATGGTAATCATCCTATACAATGCATAAGCGAGACATGAGAGGGAAGTGGGATTTTATCGACATGATCAATGGGGTTTTGCTTGCCTTGCTGACGAGGTTCGAGTTCGGGGTCTTCAACGAAGGGGGCAGCCTCCTGCTCCGGTTCCACCTCTACTCGACAAACAACAAACAAGGTAGCAAAGTAAATACAATGCACAATCACATGATGGAAGGTTGAAACTTGATGTATATGCTTTGATGTGTGAAGCAATTCCATTTAAATGGAGTATATTGCAAATTGAATTGCAAATTCAAACTCCAATTTGAATTCAAACCTAGCCAAGTTACATGTGACATTGATTGATCATTTTGAATCATTTGGAAATGTGTATGATATGCCTCTGATGTGTAAGTGAAATGTAGCATGTTGCCATGGTTCAAGTTGCAAAAACTTTTGAATTGAATTTGATTTAATTCCATTTAAATCAAATAGCAAATGCTACTGATCACATTTTAAATTCAACTCAAACAAAGTTGAAAGTTGGATATTTGGATAGCTTATTTTCTCCTGATCATTTTTCATATATTATTTGTCCAATTTGGAGTTACACTACAGGAAACAAGAGTTTTTCCGTCAGCTTACTGCTTTGCCGTCAGCTATCGGGGCTGACGGCAAATGATGCTCCGCCGTCAGCTAGAATTAAAGCTAACGGCAAAGAATTAGCTGTTGGCAAAAATTGCTATGCCGTCAGCTTTTTCTAAGCCGTCAATTGGCTGACGGTAAACTAGCACCAAGCCGACGACAACGCGGCAACTGACGGCCTAGGGGGACCCGGGCCCACCATGTGCCGAGGGAGTAACGGGCTGGCGCTTTGCCGTCAACCAGCTGACGGCTTAGCCTAACGGCAGACGCTGCCGTCAGCCGGCTGACGGCATAGCCTGTCCATAACACCCTCGGCCCAACTATCCCGGAAAAAATATGAATGTGTACTTGCAACCACTGATGGATGAGTTGAAAGAAGCTTGGGATAATGGGATCCGGACATATGACGCAGCTAGCAAAACAAACTTCCAAATGCATGCTTGGTTGATGTACTCCATGCATGACCTGCCGGCGTTTGCACTTTTTGTTGCATGGTGCGTGCACGGAAGGTTCCCATGCCCGCAATGCAAGTCTGCTCTTAAGTTTCATTGGCTGCCGGAGGGTCGCAAGTATTCTTGCTTCGACTTGCATAGACAATTCCTGCCTCTGGACCATGGATTCAGAAAAGACAAGAAGAATTTCACCAAAGGTAAAGTTGTCGAGCACGAGGCACCACCTATGATGACGGGCGCACAAATTCTTGATCAGTTGAACTCACTAGAGCCTGATCCGAACCGGCCAGGGTATTTCTTGGGATATAATACGGAACACGCCTGGACCCACAAGCCATGCTTTTGGGATCTCCCGTATTTCAAAGACCTTGCTCTTCCACACAACATTGACATGATGCACACTGAAAAAAATATGGGTGAGGCCCTTTTTGGTACATTGTTCGGCACTGATAAGGGGAAAGATAATGTTAAGGCTAGAGTCGATCAGGAGAGTCTGTGTAATAGGAAGTCACTGAACATGCGACAACCGAAAGGGAAGAAGAATTGGGAGAAGCCAAAGGCATGGTTCAATCTTAAAAGGGAACACATGAGGAAATCCTCATCTGGGTGAAAAAAAAGTTGATGTTCCCCGATGGGTATGCAGCGAATCTAGCAAGGGGAGCAAGTCTTGAAAAATTGAAAATCTTTGGACTGAAGAGTCATAATTGGCACATATGGCTTGAGCGGATAATGCCGGTGATGTTGCGCGGCTACATCCCCGAGGATGAATGGCTAGTAATGGCAGAGCTAAGCTATTTCTTCCGTGTTCTTTGTGCTATAGAATTATCGCCTATTGTGATAGAAGAGATGGAAAAACTGGCGCCGGAGTTGATATGCAAGTTAGAGAAGATCTTTCCACCGGGTTTGTTTAATCCGATGCAGCATATGATTTTGCATCTACCGATGGAGGCAAGATTGGGTGGCCCTGTGCAAAACCGTTGGTGCTATGCAACCGAGAGAATGCAGAAGACGCTTCGAGCAAAATGTAAAAATAAACAGAGAATTGAAGCATCAATGGCTGATGCATTCGTTGTCGAGGAAGCGGCAAACTTCGTGACAGCACACTATGCTGCCACTAATTACAGTTTGCATAATCCAAAGCCTCGGTACAATACTGGCGACCCCGAGCGACATGAATCCAAGTTCAAACTCTTTAAAGGGAGCCTCGCACCTTGTGGGGTTATGAAGACAAAGACGTTGACCTTCGAGGAATGGAGCATCATTACATTGTATATCTTGACCAACATGACAGAAGTGCGGCCATACATCGAGTAAGTGCGCGGTACATATTAATTGTTCTGCAACTTCTTGACGAGTTGTGTGTTTAACTTCTCTTAATTATTTGATACAGTCGATTCGTCTCGCAATTCTCGAATGGAGTGGCGATCGAAAAAGACTCCATCGAAGAGATTAATCTTCTTGAGAAGCGGGGAGGCGGCAATCCCGGTTTCATCTCTTGGTTTACACAAACGGTACTTCTTATATGATATACAGGCCATTTTTATTTCTTCGTCGTCTCAGTACCGACTAATACAACAAGCCTTTCCGTTTCAAATTGTAGGCTAATTCAGAGTCGATTGACGCTGAATTGAGACAAATCGCAAATGGTTTTGACTTTAAGGTCCATACATATGAAAAATACGACATCAATGGGTATCGCTTTCGTACTGGTATGAAAGAGCAAACTATGCCCGATCGGAAAACAACGAATTCCGGTGTGTCCGCTATAGATGGAGGAGTCGAGTATTATGGAATAGTTGAAGAAATATACGAACTGCTATATTATGGTGAAAATCCTCCGAATGCCGTTGTCTTCAAATGTCATTGGTTCGATCCGAAGGACACTAGACGAACTCATGAGCATGTTGGGCTAGTTGAAATTAAACAGAAGAACCGTTTAAATGTTGCCGAAGTTTATATTGTGGCTCAACAGGCCACACAAGTTTTCTATCTTCCATGGGCCTGCTAAAGTGTAAAGAATCTCGAAGATTGGTATGTCGTCTATGACGTGCCGCCACATGGTAAACTACCTGCCCCCAATGAAGAAGAGGATTATCAACCTCACATAGACCCAGACATATATGACGGAGAATTCTTCCAAGAAACACGTGTGGCGAAAAAACATTTCGGAAAAACCTCTACGTTTGGTCAAAACATGGAAGTAGAGAATGACAATGCGGAGGAAGAGGAAGAAGTGGAACACGAAGAGGTTACCGATGATGATGAGGAGGAAGATGAAGAAGTGGAACACGAAGAGGTTACCGATGCGGATGACCTATCATTGCTTGACCAGTTACAAAAAGGCTTTCGAAATGTGGTTGACGCTGAACCCGATCCCGGAGAAGAGATCATTCATGACGACACGCGTGATAGTGACGATGATGTTTTTATTGATCCTGGAGAAGATACAGATGATCCCGACTATTAGTTGTATGCATCCCAACTTTCTTTTGTTTTTTGTATATATGAATTTGTATTATTTATTTCCTTAATGTACTAATTCATCTTTATATGCATATGTTTGTTTTTTGTATATATGAATTTGTATTATTTATTTCCTTACTTTACTAATTTATCTTTACTCCGTAACAGGTGTTGACACATGGCGAGCCGTAGGGACCCACCGGTGGAGTCTCGACCACCTCTACCTCTACGGAGAGAGTTGTTGGCGGGTATTGTCGCAGGCAGCTCGCCGCCGGCGCGTGCTGAGCAGCCTCGTGGGAGAGGTCGGGGAAAAGGCCCAAAGAGAGCTAAACCCGGTGGTCGAGGAGGTGGTCGAGGAGCAGGTGGCGCCCTAGCCGAGTCACCCACTCACAGGACAGTCTCACCGGTGCAGGAGCCACCGCCGGTGCAGTCGGAGGCACCGGAGCAGCGGACACCGCCGGTGCAGTCAGAGACACCGGAGGCACCGAGGCAGTCGACGGAGCCTCGTTGGGATGATCCTTGGGAGGAGCGTGCTCGCACGGATGATGATGATGCTGATGAGGATGATGATAGCGATGACGACGGGGCTGAGGGGGGTGAGGGGGATGATGGGGGTGAGGGGGAGCTCCTCTTCCAAGAAGCCGGTGTACCAGCGTGGTATGACACGGCTCCCACCACGTCCGGACCCTGCGCAGAGGACATTGATTGCGCCAGATGGGGAGAAGTAAGTTGATGATTTTTTTGTGTTCCTTGTATATATATATCATACATGTACATATGGTCCAACAAGAACTAATGTCTTTGTGTTCTTATTTTGCAGGGCGTGGAGTTACCCGGAAGGTGCTCGGAATCCGAACTGCCTCCTTGGTGCCGTGCTTAAGGAGCAGTTCCCCGGGCTAGTCCAGTTGCCTGTTGAGGGTAGGGTTCCTGAGCCCGGCCTCACTTGGCCACACTACAAAGCCGCCCCGGCCCCGCCAGATGAACGCATCAACAACGTTGAATGCCGTACCAAAGCCGACATGGTGGTGGCTACTTTTTGGGTAAGTATTCTAAGCATTGCAATCATTTATTAGTGTTGGAATCATTTCACTCATCTTTTCATATGTTCGATGCATTTTTCAGTGCTACTATAGGGTTGAGGAGGGGATGGAGCCGGCGGCCCAGAAGAATCTCGAGAAGGAGATAGTGAGGCTACTCACGAACACTAGGCACGAGATGTGTGTTCAGTGTGTTCGAGATTGGTACGCCAAGAAGGGCGTGAAGAAGGCCAAGAAGAAGTGTAGAAAAGTTTTCCTTAAGAAGGAAGAATACTTGGAGGTAAATTACTAACTAATTCAAATTCCTACACTTATAAGTAAGGCCTAGTTAGCTCCAACTTTTCTTTATAAGCTTATGAAGCTCAAACTTGGCTTTATAAGCTTATAAGTGTCAAACTTTTCTTTATAAGCTTATGAAGCTCAAACTTGGCTTTATAAGCTTATAAGTGTCAACTTGGCTTTACAAGTTTATAAAGGTCAAACTTGGCTCTATAAGCTTGTAAAACTAAAAAATGATAATAATAGCTTAGTTACATAAAACTTGACTTGTACTTGGCTTAAAAAGATATTCAATGACTTTATAAGATTATTAATTCATAGGCGCCCCCGAGATGGTGTGCAAATAAGATGGATTGCTTTGAGGCGATAGTGGACAAATGGCTCAGTGATGCCTGGTTGTCCACCCACAAAAGCGCCAAGGCTAGGCGTGCACAAATGGTAGGTGTGGCACACCACCAAGGCAATCTCAACGTCAACGAGTACGCAAAAAATGGGTATGTGCCTTTTTGTTTTAAGTTTCATGTCCTTTCATCATTAATCAATTGATTTGTTTCATGCCTTTTCTTTGCTTTTCATTGTAGGCGAAGCACCATAATCAGCCTGTGCCTAAGGGATTTCGCTCATTTTCCATGGCCCATAAGGGAAAGTACAAAACGGTGACGGCATATTCCGAGGGCGACGGTGTTGAGGCGTACACCAACGCTGCAGCCTACCACAAGATGATGGCCTATTCTAAGGTGGCGAAAGAGCTACGCGGTCCTCAGTTTGACCCGAGCGAGGAGGAGATGGATCCGGAGGCCATGATGATTTCTGGTGGCGGTAAGCATCATGGAAGCACCTCCATGTGCAATGGCTTCGTACATTGCCCGGAGACTCTACCTCAGATCAAGGCGAGGAAAACGAGCTCCACTCTTGCTGTACGACCTCGCCCGCGGCCAGTGGACATTGCTATCCAGGTATAACTTTGTCTCAATTTTTCTTTCCGTTCTTTAGACTACGTAGTGATGATGACAATAATTGCTATATTGTTGAGTGTTCGCAGGACGCCATTCAGAGGGAGAGACAAGAGACACAAGAGATGTTGTCGGAGCAGCTTGCGGAGAGGGACCGGCTGGCGGAGGAGAGGACCCAGAGGATACTCGAGGAGGAGAGGGCACGCAATAATGCCCAGACGAAGGCCATCTACGACCTCTTCTCGGTAAGTTACTACTTTTGCATATATCCGCCAAGAATGCATATGCATATGTTTGGTTCACTTGCTAATATGCTCGAGTCCTCAAAAACTAACTCGCAGAGTATGTGGGAGAAGCAAGGTCTTACCCCTCCACCGATGCCAACGCCTATCGTTTCTCCTCCCGGAACGGTAAGTTTCTTTCAATGATCAATATATCCCGGTCTTATACCATCAAGTGTCATCATGCTTACCACATTGCAACTCATCCTTTGTTGCAGCATAATTCCGGAGCTGCATCTCACAACCCACAAGAATCTCCTAGTGAATCCCCGAGCAACCCACGTGGCGGCGCTTCTCAGCCTTGAGGTGGCCTCCGGTAAGTTACATAAAGCTCATCAATGACTTTATATGCTCATAAAGCTCAATAATGGTAGTAATAGCTTAGTTACATAAATATTTACTTATTCTTGGCTTATAAAAGCTAAAAAATGACTATGTAAGCTTATAAAACTTATACTTGGCTTTATAAGCTTGTAAACCTAAAAATGACTTATACTTGGCTTATAATAGCTCCTCAATGACTTCATAAGCTCATAAAGCTGAAAAATGATGTTAATAGCGTAGTTCGATGAAAATTGAGTTATACTTGGCTTCTAAAAGCTCAATAGTGACTTTATAAGCTTATAAAGCTCAAACTTGGCTTTATAAGCTTTTAAAGCTCAAATTAGATTTTATAAGCTTATTAAGTTCAATAATGACTTATACTTGTCTTATAAAAGCTCAATAATGAATTTACTAGCTTAAGTGGCTTATAAACCTAAAAATGACTTATACTTCGCATATAAAGCTCAAAAATGAATTAATGACTTAGTTAGATCTAAAATGAGATATATTTAGCTCTTGAGGTCTAAGAAGAACAAGTATTGTAGAATAAGAAGAAGGATAGGAGGAAAAGAAAGAAGTGAAGAAGAAAGAGGTGAAAAAGAAAGTAAAAGAAGAAAAGTTCTTCTTATTCTTACTTTTTCTCTTCTTTCTTTTTCTCCATCTTCTCTTCTTCCTTTCATCTTATTCTTATTCTTCCACTTCTTCTCCTTACTCTTCTTCTCCTTGTTCTTCTTTTTCCTTTTTATTTTCATCTTTTCATCATTTTGGATTTCTTATTTTCCGTATGTAACATATGATTATGTTTTCATTTTGCAGATTTGCCTTTATGCATGGATGGATGCTTCTTTGTTGTAGATATAGTATGTTAGGATGGAGATGACTTGTAGATGTATATAATGTTGGGCACTTTCCTTTTGTATATATGATGACTTGTTGTTTTAAACTTGGAGATGGCTTGCTGTTTTAAACATGGAGATGACTTGCTTTTTTAAACATGGAGATGGGTTCTTTTTGTTTATATGACTTGTGGATGGCTTCTTTTTGTATATATGACTTGTGGATGGCATTCTGTACACACATATATATATATATTATTGTTTATATGCAGGGAATTAAAGAAAAACAAATTAAAAAGATAGATACAGAGAGCTTTGCCGTCAGCTTGCTGACGGCAAAGGCGTTGCCGTTAGCAAGCTGACAGCAAAGCGGACACGTGGCGGCAGCCTGTGCAATCTGGGCTATGGCAGTGACCATTTGGTCACGGCTTTGCCGTCGGCCTTCAACCGGCTGACGGCAAAGAGTAGGTTGGCTGACGGCAAACTGCTGACATGTGGGCCCAGGCAAGGGCTTTGCTGTCAGCCAGACGGCTAGCTGACGGCAATGCACGCCGTTAACCCAGCCCACGAGGGTTAAGTCAGAGCTGGCCGTACGAGCGGCTTTGCCGTCAGCCAGTACAAAAAGGTTGACGGCAAAGGCTTTGCCGTCGGTCGATCTTGAGCTGACGGGAAAGCAGCTCACTGCCGACTCATGAGCTGACAACAGGTTTTTGCCGTCGTGGAGCTGACGGCAAAGCCTTTGCCGTCAGCTTTTCATAAGTTTGCCGTCAGCTTTGGCTGACGGCAAAACTCCTGTTTCCTGTAGTGTTAATATGAATTTTCTATGAATTTCCAAAGTTTGGGCTATTTTCTGGATTTTATGGAATTTCTTTAATTCATTTCAATTTCTGGAAAAGTCTTTATGGCGTCAGCATGACTTCATGCTGGCGTCAGGGGGCCACTGACTGCTGGGACCCACTGGTCAGTCTCTCATTGTTTAAATAAAACGATTTAAACTTAATCCAGTGTTTAGTCAGGGGCTGGGCCCACATGTCATCGGCTCTAGGGGTCATTAGGGGGGTGGATTAGGGCTAACCACGCCGGCCACGTCAGCTCACCGGCGACTCAACGCCGGCGACCTTCCAGCACGACGGCGACACACGGGAGGTTGAATCCGGGCACCATTCGAAGCGCTGCGACCACTGAGACGTAGCTCTTGACGCCGCACGTCGAATGGGCTAAGGTACGGGTGCTGGGAGGCACCGTAGCCACGTCGGCGACGAGCTCTAGCGGCGGCGGAGCCACTGGCCAGACGCAGTCGTCGACTCAGTGCACGGGGAGAGGCAACGGTGGGCTCGTTAGACGCGCAAGAACACCCGGAAGACGATGCGCGCACTGGACGAGACGATAGGGCACAGGGGCGACCTCGTCGTCGTCCATGGCGGCTCGGTACTCCGGCGAATATGGCGGAATGAGCTAGAGGAGGGGAGCGGTGTCGTGGCTTGAGGGGAAACGCTCACCCAGACGCAGGGAGTGCAACTGTGTAGTCGATGGAGGTGGGGAAGCTCTGGAGCTGCCGGATTTCGAGGTGGATCCGCGGCGGCCGGAGACGAAGACGATGAAGTTAGCGAGCTCGTGGGGGCGCCTGTCTTTGATTCCTTCTGCACGGTGGGGTTGTAGACGACGGCGGAGCGGATGGATTTGACGGTGCGTCCTCTCGTCGACGGTGGCCGCGTGAAGACGGCGGCGTGCTCCACGGTTGCTCACGGGCGGCGATGGAATCGAGCGGGAGAGGAAGGAGGAAGCTCTGGACGGGGGGGGGGAATGGATCGGGACGAACACGGGCGTCTCCGTGGCGCGTGTAGAAGGCCAGGGACGGGCCAGGCAGGCAGGCAGCTGCCGCCGGCGTCGGCATGCGCTCCAGCGAGCTGCTTGCCGCGCCGGGGGAAGAAGACAAACGGGGCGCTGCGGGCTTGGGCTGCGGTGCGGTGAGTTGGGCCGGGGAGGCCCATGTAAGTGGGCTACTTTGCCTTTTCCTTTTTCTTTTTGTTTTTCTTTTCTGACATTTGTTTTGCTGTGCTAAAATAAATAGCTAGGCATTTTATTAAATGCTGAAATTTTTTATATGGCCTCATAATAATATAGACTAGACACTTATAAAGTTTCAACATTTTTAAAATTCAAATAATTTGAATCTTAACTCAAATAGGGGTTTTTAATTAATTCCAAGGCACTGTTTGAATATTTGAAAAATCTATGAGCATGGGGTGGGTCCCACATCACTTGATATGTGATCACACTCATTTATAAGACTTTTCAAAAATCTAACATGAATTTTTGGAGAAGATTTTTATCTGGCCTTTTGAATTAATTCAACTGGGGGTTTTCCTTCTCCCATTTTTGCTTTTGATTTTGATTTCAAAGATTTCTTTTGAAATTTTAACATGATGCAAGTGACTTACTAACCCTAGCACATTACCTAACAGAGGGTTCTGACAACTCGCCCCCACTCAACAGAATCTCATCCCGAGATTCAGAAGTCTGCGGGAGGAAGGAGGGATACTCGGCACTGAGACGGTTTTCTCTTTCCCACGTAGCTTCTCTCTCAGAGTGGTGTGACCATTGCACTTTCAGAAACCTAATCTTCTGACGACGAGTGACACGCTCTGCGGAATCAAGAATACGAACGGGGTATTCTCGATAAGAAAGGTCATCTTGGAGATCAAGCGTTTCATGGTCGACTTCGCGGATGGGGTCCTTGAAGCAACGCCTGAGTTGGGACACATGGAATACATCATGTACTCGGGAAAGGTGCGGGGGTAGTTCAAGTTGGTAGGCAACTTCTCCACGTTTAGCAAGAATGCGGAAAGGTCCGATGTAACGTGGGGCCAATTTGCCTTTGATACCCAAACGTTGGGTTCCCTTTAGAGGAGTAACCCGAAGGTAAGCCTTCTCATCCAGATTGTAGCTCTCTTGCCTATGATGACGATCATAGTAGCTTTTCTGACGAGACTGGGCTGCTTTCAATTGATCACGAACAATGCGAACTTGCTCTTCTGCTTCCTTGATCATGTCCGGTCCAAAGAATTGTCTTTCACCGGTTTCTGACCAGTTTAGTGGTGTTCGACATCGTCGTCCATATAGGAGTTCAGAAGGAGCCATGTTGAGACTAGATTGAAAACTATTGTTATAAGCAAATTAGGCGAATGGAAGAGATTTCTCCCAATTCTTTCCGAATGAGATAGCACAAGCTTTGAGCATGTCTTCAAGAATTTGGTTAACCCTTTCGACTTGACCGCTAGACTGAGGATGGAAAGCTGTACTAAAGGAGAGATGAGTTCCCATAGCATTCTGAAAGCTTCCCCAAAATCTAGAGGTGAAAAGGCTACCGCGATCAGAATTGATTTCCAAAGGAACACCGTGAAAGGATACAATTCTAGAGACGTACAAGTCTGCTAACTGGCTAGCAGTTATAGACTCGCGAACTGGAAGGAAGTGAGCAACTTTGGAAAGCCTATCTATGACAACGAAGATGGCATTGTTTCCTTTCTGGGTTTTTGGAAAGCCGGTGATGAAGTCCATACCGACTTTGTCCCATTTCCACTCGGGAATAGACAAAGGTTGAAGTGTACCAGCAGGTCTTTGATGTTCTGCCTTAATGCGACGACAAACATCACATTCGGCAACAAATTGAGCAATGTCTCTCTTCATCCTAGTCCACCAAAATCTCTGGCGTAGATCTTGGTACATTTTTGTTCTACCGGGATGAATCGAGAGGGGTGTGTCATGGGCTTCCTTGAGGATGAGTTGCCTTAGTTCCCTATTCTTAGGTACTACCAAACGATTTTCAAAGAATACCGTTCCCTTGCTATCTGTGGAGAAACATTTAGCAACTCCGCTAGCAATGTTCTCCTTGATCCGGCGAACACCTCGTGCACGCCTTTGGGAAACTATGATTCGATCCTCAAGAGTTGGTTTCGCCACCAAGGTAGAAAGATAGCCATGAGGAACAATCTCAAGGTTAAGCTTGCGAAATTCCTCATGAAGAAGTGGTTGATACTGTTGCAACATGAGGTTGTTACAATACGACTTACGACTTAGTGCATCAGCCATGACATTGGCTTTGCCTGGGGTGTAAGAAATTCCTACGTCGTAATCTTTTATCAACTCAATCCAGCGTCTTTGCCTGAGATTAAGATCTGGCTGGGTGAAAATGTATTTGAGGCTTTGGTGGTCGGAATAGATCTCGCAACGATTACCAAGGAGGTAATGTCGCCAAGTTGTTAGGGCATGAACTACGACAGCGAGTTCAAGGTCATGGGTAGGATAGTTCTCTTCATGTGGCTGCAACTGGCGTGAAGCATAAGCTACCACATGTCGATCTTGCAGAAGTATGCATCCTAACCCTTGCCGTGATGCGTCACAATAGATTTCGAAATCCTTTTTAGTGTCTGGAGGTGCAAGTACGGGTGCAGAAGTCAACCTTCTTTTTAGCTCTTGAAAGCTTTCCTCGCACTTGGGAGTCCATAGGAATTTCTTATCTTTCTTGAGGAGTTCAGTTAGAGGCTTTGCAACTTTAGAAAAGTTCTCGACGAAGCGACGACAATAGCTGGCTAGGCCAAGAAAACTCCTAACTTGCTTAACTGATTCAGGTGGAGTCCAGTCAAGGACGGCCTGAACTCTCTCGGGATTCACAGCAATGCCTTTTACAGAAATCACGTGGCCTAAGTAGGTCACTTCTGGTAGCCAAAATTCACACTTGGAGAATTTAGCATACAGGCGATGCTCTCTAAGTTTCATCAATACCAGCCTTAGGTGTTCGGCATGTTCTTCTTCGTTCTTCGAGTAGATGAGAATATCATCGAGATAAACCACAACAAGTTTATCTAAGTACGCCATGAAGATCGAATTCATCATGCGTGAGAAAGTGGCGGGGGCATTGGTTAAACCAAAGGACATGACGGTGTACTCGTAAAGACCATAACGAGTAGTAAAAGCCGTTTTGGGAATGTCCTCGTTTCGGATTTTGATTTGATGATAACCTAATCTCAAATCCATCTTGGAGAAGACAGAGGATCCAGCAAGTTGATCATAAAGATCATTGATCCTGGGCAATGGGTACTTGTTCTTTATCGTCGCTAAATTTAGCGGGCGATAGTCTACGCACATCCTTTCTGTTCCATCTTTCTTCGTTACGAACAGAACGGGGCAACCCCATGGCGATGAGCTAGGGCGGATGAAGCCTTTTTCCAACAAAGCTTCCAGTTGGGTTTTAAGCTCAGCTAACTCACGTGGGGCCATTTTATATGGGCGTCTAGAAATTGGTGTGGTTCCTGGGGCAAGATCCACTATAAACTCTACACATCTGTCGGGTGGCATGCCCGGCAGCTCTTCAGGAAAGACATCCGGGAAGTCACGAACCACCGGAATATCTTCAAGTTCGGGAAGGGGAAGTACATTCAAGGAATGCACTTGGGTTCTTGTTCTGGGTGAGGTATAGTTGACGGTTTTGCCTGAAGGGTGGGTGAGTTTCACGGATTTGCCTTTGCAATCCAGGTAGGCATTCTGTCTTGATAGACAATCCATTCCAAGGATGACATCAATATCCGAAGACTTGAGGGCTATGAGTGAAGAAAGGAATACTAAACCCTCAATTGAAATTTGATTACCATGGCTTACTCTATTAGTTTGCCATCTTGACCCTGGAGTTTGAATAATCATTGGGGGTGGACAATTCAACAAAGGATAACTCATGACGAAGTGCATAACTTTCCGACATGAATGAATGAGATGCTCCTGGGTCGAAAAGAACGGAAGTAGGAACATAATTGACTGGGAGCGTACCAAGAATGACGTCAGTGGTGTCGTCAGTCTCTTCGGCGGAAATCTGGTTCACACGTCCACGAGTGGCGGGAGGAGCGGGTTTGGCGGTGTAGACCTTCTGGGGGGGCTTGCCACGACCAATGTTGTTGCCTCCGGCACGGGGTGGAGCATTCTGATTCTGTAGCTGGTTCTGGGGACAATCACGAGAGTAGTGGCCTGCCTGACCACACTTGTAACAGGATCCAAAGACAGTGTGGGGAGCTGGGTTGTTTGGTGGAGCTGGGTGGAACTGGGTTGGTGGATGAGGCGCCACATAGGATGGCCTCGGTGGGTTGTTCTGGCGGAACATACTATTGGGGATCTAGATCTCGCGCTTCTGGGAGCCAGAACTGGATGATCCATCATCTCTAGGGTGTTTGCGAAAGTCGTTGGGGGTGTTCATGTCCTCTGCCTTGATGGCCTTGTTGACAAGGACCTGGAAGGTGGCAAAGTCATGTAGGTTGAGCTCACGACGGAGTCCAGAGTTGAGTCCACGACGGAACCACTCTTGCTTCTTTGCGTCGGTGGATACTTCTTCGGTAGCATAACGAGCAAGTCGGTTGAACTCACGACTAAACTCGTCAACAGTCCTTCTGCCTTGGGTGAGGTTGCAGAACTCCTCACGCTTGCGGTCCATAAGACCCTTGGGAATGTGGTGCTCACGGAAGGAAGTGCAGAATTCATCCCAAGATGCAGGCGGTCCAACGGGACGCATATTCAGGAAGTTCTCCCACCAAGAGCTAGCTGCACCTTCAAGGTGATAGGTGGTATAGCTGACCTTGTCGTCATTTGCAACATGGCCTGCTTGGAGCTTCCTCTCGATGCTGCGAAGCCAGTCATCGGCGTCAAGGGGCTCGGTGGAGTAACTGAAAACCGGGGGATGAAGTCGCTCAGGGACACCAACTCGTTGCGCTGCTGAGTGGTATTGCGAGCAATGACTTCCAGCAGATGGTGAGAGTCTCGGCGGTTCCTCTCAACCTCCATCAGAACCTGAGCCATCGTGGGTGGCGGTGGAAGGTTGCCTTCCTCCTGGTCATTCCCACGACCCTGGTTACGACCAAGCTGGCCACGGGTTCCTTGAGACATCCTGAAAGTGAAAGACCAAAGTCAAACAGAGTTGATTGGGAGAGTCTAAACAAGGTATTGAAGTACTGGAAGGATTACAGAGCAAAGGAAGTAATCATCTTGACAACATGGTGACAAAAGCATACAAGCCATATATTCACAAGCTGTCATACAAACCATACATCGTTTTAGTACAAGCACCAAGCTAATACAAACGTGATGAAGATGATACATCCTTCAGAGGCACTCTGACTTCCTATACATTATTTATCTAAGCCTCTGGAACTTAGAACACCTTGCGTACAATATACTAAGATACTACTACATCCTCACTAAGTAAGACCACAGGCGGTCTCACTCATCTCCATCTCCATAGTAGTCCTCGTAAAAGTTACCCGCGTATCCCGGTAGCTGAAGGTGACCATCGAAAAACACGGAGGCCTGTGGACCCTGATATCCATTTGGGCAAGGATGGGGCCTAGGTCCAACGTAGGGTGGAAGCAAAGGACCACGGGGTGGAAAAATGCCTCCAATCTCGGGCCAAGCAACTCGAGAAGGCATCTGCGTCCTCACTGGGTAGATAGCATCATACTCAACTGATCCAACACTCACGAAGGGTGCCAAAAGGGCCAGTGCTTGATACAGACGAACACGAGTGGCGTGAAGTTCAAAACGGAGAGCGCGTGCATCACGATCTCGATCACTAGCAAACCTAGCAGTCATCTGAAGTACTGGATCTTCTGCAGAGTGATCTGAGTAGAGTCCGGTGTAATATCCCTCTTCTCCTGGAAGTGCAGCAGGGATATAGCGGAATGAGATCTCTCTCAGCATAGTGTGCTCCTCTCTCAGCAGGGTAATACATGAGTATGCAGCATCCTGCACAGCCATGTTCTTGGTAATGCCAATGCCATGTCCAAAGTGGATAGGCTGAGTGACTCCAACGTGGTGCGGGTAGATCCTGACAATGCAGTGGAACTGGGTCTGGTTGAAGTCAAGGAACTGCTCCTCAACGGTGTACTCAGGATACCATCGATATCCCACATAGGACATCATCTCGATCAACGTGGCGGGATGGCCACGCACACCGAGGCACCTGGTCAAACGAACAATCTGCCGAGGGGGAAGATCTTCCATCTGAAACAGAAAGAAGGAGTTTGCAAATGCATCAGATTATGGGATAACCTGGAATGACTCGGACAGCATAACGGCTGTAATTGCAAGAAAAAGACAATTTCTTACAACATGGAAACAACACTTACATACGATGTAAGAAATCAGGAAGCATAACCACTCTAACAAACCGATCACAAATTTCCTACGGCTACAAGGAAGCAAACAACGAGATGTTCTAATCAGACAGAGGAGAGCCTAGTCCTATCTTCCCGTAGAATAAGATGAGGGTGACTCAGAACTCAGAACGAAGGGGGTAAGGAGAAAAAAGAAGCCTTACGTTGTTCCCTTATATACCCAGAGTAACTATATAACTATAGCAAGCTAGACTCAACTTCGGCCAAGGCTGCTAGTCCTACAGTCAGTCCTGCTCTGATACCAAGTCTGTCGGGACCCGGGGTTAGCGTATGCAAGTCCAGCTAAGACATAGTCATATGGAGATCCGAGAACCGTACCCACTTGTCTAAGCAGACAAGGCCAAGCACAGAACGTTCTCGGAAAGCATCGTACGTGAGGGGCATCCCATCCAGGCCGGATGATCAACTGAGATGGGTCCTCATCGTCCGCACACAAGTCTAATGATATGGGTGCTGAACTCCCATATTCAAAGACAAGTCGCCTCAACCATACTAACGACTATCTCATAACTCTTACATAGATTTACTCCAGCCCGATCACTTAGTCGGGGTCTAGGGCGGGCTCGATCATACCACAAAGTGTGCACGAGACGGAATCTCGAGCAATCGCATCGCGATGCCCCAAGCTGCGCACATCTAAGGGCCACTTGGTGTATGAAAGACCGCCAGCCAGATCACAACTAAGGTCTCGAAAACCCATACAAAGACATTCATGTTATAAACATACACGCAGCACACATGCCTTGTATGAACAGTAGGTATCATTGCAATTCTCTACAAAGTATACAATTTTATTGATAACTCTTATAGAGTGCACACAGAGATCACAAACATGTGATCCAACATTACAACAACAAGCGGAAGCAAATTATGTCTGAGTACAAACAAGTTTAACAAATGGCTTAAGAAGCCTTATTTAAACACAAGCCCTCCACGAGGGAACCAGTCGTCTGACTGGGACTAGACTAGCTTGATCTTCAGTCGTCCAGCTCGATGAAGAAGCCACCTTCGGGGTCAGTGGTTTCATCTAAAACATAGATTAAGAAAACGTGAGTACAAAGTCGTACTCAGCAAGACTTACATAGGAGCTATAGTACTCATGCATATGTATCAAGGTAAAGGGAGGTGGGGTTTCACTTGCAGAAGTGCCAGCTTTGACTTGGCTAATCCTAAACTACGAGTACCAGACTTTGAGGTAAGAAGCGTACATGAGTCCACTACTTTCTCCAACCAATTACACCACTATGGTGCCTTCCTCGACTTCCCCACGAGAAATCACGCCATAGCACTCAGACTTATCTTGGTGTGTTTTAGAAGTATCCAGTTCAAGTTGTCTAATAATCAAGCTAAGCTTTCCAAGCAGTCCATAACCGCGGACGAGGCTATTCGAATAGTTTTGTTAACCCTGCAGGGGTGTACCGCTACACACACATGATCATCATTTACCGCCTTTGATCTCGACACCATTCAAGGGGTGCCAGCGAGGATGCTCACCACAACTGTTACCTCATAGCCGATCTAGTCCGAGAAAGCCGCCTACTTCGGTTGGTTACCACTATCGTGAACCCGGCCGGTTTACCGAAGTGAACCCAAGTGATGTGTGCATGGTGCATAAGCCGGTCTCGGGTGAGCCGTTCTCGCACTTAGCATCCAGGCCACAAGCCTACCAGAACTCCGAACTATTGCGACATCTGGACATCGAAAGGGATGAGTTAGTAAGCTGAGAGGGGTCAGTGATCCCAATGTGTGGTTGTACTCTTCATCTTGGATCACCACACAAGAAATCGTACTTAGGGCGGTGTTCAACGAGACAACCCACCGTGTACTCCTACACAGCCTCTCATCGTTCACCTTGTATTAGGGTAGATTCACCAACACTTTTCTACCATGATCATCATGATCACTACCATCCCGACTCACATAACAGTATCATCAAGGTATCACTCTAAGCATGCAATAAGCAGTAAAATTTGCAGGGGCCACATGATATCAATCAACTCCTACATTTGCTAGGATTGTGGTTTGCTTACTACTGTGACAAAAGATAGGTCATGCAAAGGAATGGGTTCATCTATGCGGTAGAAACGTAGCATGGTAATCATCCTATACGATGCATAAGCGAGACATGAGAGGGAAGTGGGATTTTATCGACATGATCAATGGGGGTTTGCTTGCCTTGCTGACGAGGTTCAAGTTCGGGGTCTTCAACGAAGGGGGCAGCCTCCTGCTCCGGTTCCACCTCTACTCGACAAACAACAAACAAGGTAGCAAAGTAAATACAATGCACAATCACATGATGGAAGGTTGAAACTTGATGTATATGCTTTGATGTGTGAAGCAATTCCATTTAAATGGAGTATATTGCAAATTGAATTGCAAATTCAAACTCCAATTTGAATTCAAACCTAGCCAAGTTACATGTGACATTGATTGATCATTTTGAATCATTTGGAAATGTGTATGATATGCCTCTGATGTGTAAGTGAAATGTAGCATGTTGCCATGGTTCAAGTTGCAAAAACTTTTGAATTGAATTTGATTTAATTCCATTTAAATCAAATAGCAAATGCTACTGATCACATTTTAAATTCAACTCAAACAAAGTTGGAAGTTGGATATTTGGATAGCTTATTTTCTCCTGATCATTTTTCATATATTATTTGTCCAATTTGGGCACACGAGAGGTTGAATCCGGGCACCATTCGAAGCGCTGCGACCACTGAGACGTAGCTCTTGACGCCGCGCGTCGAATGGGCCAAGGTACGGGTGCTGGGAAGCACCGTAGCCACGTCGGCGACGAGCTCTAGCGGCGGCGGAGCCACTGGCCAGACGCAGTCGTCGACTCAGTGCACGGGGAGAGGCAACGGTGGGCTCGTTAGACGCACAAGAACACCAGGAAGACGATGCGCGCACTGGACGAGACGATAGGGCACAGGGGCGACCTCGTCGTCGTCCATGGCGGCTCGGTACTCCGGCGAACATGGCGGAATGAGCTAGAGGAGGGGAGCGGTGCCGTGGCTTGAGGGGAAACACTCACCCAGACGCAGGGAGTGCAGCTGTGTAGTCGATGGAGGTGGGGAAGCTCTGGAGCTGCCGGATTTCGAGGTGGATCCGCGGCGGCCGGAGACGAAGACGATGAAGTTAGCGAGCTCGTGGGGGCGCCTGGCTACGATTCCTTCTGCACGGTGGGGTTGTAGACGACGGCGGAGCGGATGGACTTGACGGTGCGTCCTCTCGTCGACGGTGGCCGCGTGAAGACGGCGGCGTGCTCCACGGTTGCTCACGGGCGGCGATGGAATCAAGCGGGAGAGGAAGGAGGAAGCTCTGGACGGGGGGGAATGGATCGGGACGAACACGGGCGTCTCCATGGCGCGTGTAGAAGGCCAGGGACGGGCCAGGTAGGCAGGCAGCTGCCGCCGGCATCGGCATGCGCTCAAGCGAGCTGCTTGCCGCGCCGGGGGAAGAAGACAAACGGGGGGCTGCGGGCTTGGGCTGCTGTACGGTGAGTTGGGCCGGGGAGGCCCAGGTAAGTGGGCTACTTTGCCTTTCCCTTTTTCTTTCTGTTTTTCTTTTCTGATATTTGTTTTGCTGTGCTAAAATAAATAGCTAGGCATTTTATTAAATGCTGCTGAATTTTTTTATGTGGCCTCATAATAATATAGACTAGCCACTTATAAAGTTTCAACATTTTTAAAATTCAAATAATTTGAATCTTAACTCAAATATGGATTTTTAATTAATTCCAAGGCACTGTTTGAATATTTGAAAAATCTATGAGCATGGGGTGGGTCCCACATCACTTGATATGTGATCACACTCATTTATAAGACTTTTCAAAAATCTAACATGAATTTTTGGAGAAGATTTTTATCTGGCCTTTTGAATTAATTCAACTGGGGGTTTTCCTTCTCCCATTTTTGCTTTTGATTTTGATTTCAAAGATTTCTTTTGAAATTTTAACATGATGCAAGTGACTTACTAACCCTAGCACATTACCTAAGAGAGGGTTCTGACACTTTCACATACAACAAGTCCTTCATCTTGCTCTTACAAGCTTCATAATTTCTGCCATTCAATGATATCATTTTGTTGGTATTCACTTCCATCTTTCAACACAAGAAAATTGCACTCGGCCCAAAACAAACCTTGCTCTAAAACTTGAGTACAAACTAAACCTCAGCTCTTATACCACTTTGTTGAGGCAAAGGGGAGAAGATACACAACTCCAATTTCCTCCAGCCTGCAATGAACTTCGAGGATAGGTTCAACCAACAACAATATGCAGCGGATAGATAAACAATTACATGCACATGTGACACAAGGATTTATGTGAAAAACCTCCTCAACGCAAAGAAGAAAAACCACGGTTGTGGACCAACCGGTCCACGCAAGCTTCACTATGAGCAAGAGTCTTCTCTAGAACATCTAGAGATTACAACACACACCTCAGCTCGTTGCCCACCGGCAACAACAACAACAACAACAACAACAACCACAAGAGGCAAGATTTCAGCAAAGGAGAGTATAACAGATTCTGTCCTCGTCGGTAATCAGAAAACTACTCTGACACCGCGGATCCAATATGAGTCCCCAAGATGCCCACCAAATATGAGCTCAATAGGACACCGTTTGCCTTCCCAAACCCTTCCTAAACTGCTCTGTGTTGAAACTGCAACAGTCCGAACTGACGAAACCTCTCTCAAATCTGATGCTCCTCTGACCCAAACCTCAAACCAGCTATCCAGATCAGATTGAAGTACTCAAAGTAAGGAAATAGCTCACCAAGTATGGAGTCGATCCAAACATGTTTGACCCTCCGAAAACAGGCTTGAAGACAGACCAGTCAGATGCACCAAATCCTGACAGAAATCACCTCTCCTTCTTCTTCCTCTCTTCTCACTAGGTTGTGGTGTTCTTGTGTGTTCTCTCACTCTCTCACAGCAGCATCCACGTTCTGACTTCTCTCTCTTGCTTGCTTACACAACCACAAGGGTGGCTAGGGTTTTCTTCTCTTTGCCTCTCTTGGAGACAACTCAACCGTTCGATGCATACAGTGATCAATGGATCACACGTGTTGGTCTTCTTGGGCTAAAGTTGGGCTGCCAACACACCTCCATGTGGAGGGACATGGCCCAACACAATAATCATACAAAGCCCGTCTTAGGCTGGTCGCATTAGTAGCATCTGCTCTCATAAGAATGTGTGAATCATCTGCAAAAAGGAGATGGAAAACTACAGGAGCCCCTCTGCAAACTTTAACACCCAAAAGGTTTCCCGCATTTTCTTCATAATTTAGCAAACTTGATAATCCTTCAGCACACAAAAAAAACAAGTACGGTGATAGAGGTTCCCCTTGTCGGAGTCCCCTAGAAGGGAAAATGTAATCAGTGAGTGAATTATTAACCTGTACTTGGTACCTCAGTGAAGAAACGCAAGCCATAATAAGATCAACCCAATTTTTGTCAAACCCAAGCCGCAGTAAAATACTCTTCAGAAAGCACCACTCCACTCTATCATAGGCTTTATGCATGTCGAGTTTCACCACACATGTGCCGAACTCCCCTACCTTCTTACTCTTGATCGAGTGGTAGTATTATAGGCCACCAAAAAACTATCTGTAATCAAACGACCAGGAACAAAAGCACTTTGGGTTGTTGATATAATCTCCGGCAATAGCTGTTTCAACATGTTTGCAATCAGTTTTGAAATGACCTTATACACAACATTGCAAAGACTTATGGGCCGGAATTGAGTGATTGATTCCGGGTTCTGCACTTTTGGTACTACCACAATCGTGGTGTGATTCCACCCCTCCAGAATAACTCTATTATTAACAGCCAATAACACTTCATCGGTAAGATCTTCGCCGATAATATGCCAGAAACGTCTGTAGAAAACCTCATGCAATCCATCTGGTACAGGTGCCTTAAGGCCCCCTATATTAAATAGGGATTTTCTTACTTCTTCTCTCGTATACATAGCCATCAAAATCTCATTCATCTGGCTGGACACACATGGCTGGACTTTTTCAATCACGGTATTATCTGGTTCTTGCACCTCGGAAGTAAAAAGCTAGTCAAAGTACCCATCTGCTAGCGACAGTAGCTGGTCTGGTTCCTCCACTATATCCCCCACCTCATTCTTCAAAGATTTGATAAAATTTCACTTTAAACGACCAGTCGCAAAACAATGAAAAAATGAAGTGTTATGATCTCCATGCCGCAACCGGTTCACCCTTCCTCTCTGTACCCAGTACAACTCTTCTTGCTCTAACAAATTTTACAATTTTATTTGAATCTCCTTTTGGCTCAAAACAACTTCGTCCGTCAAAGGTCCTGACATGACTTTATTTAATTCCTTCTGAAGCTCACGAAGCCTCTTTCTTGGCCCCTTAGTGCTGAAGTATTGCCTAATATTTAGCGTGGGCTTTAGGCCCATCTAACAATTCCTGAAAAATTTCTTAAGTCCCATGCTGCCTTGGCAAGTGGTGAAGGTTTAGTCCTACATGGCTAGTTTAGAGAGATGGACATCATCTTATCAGGTGAGCCTTTCTCCCACTGGTATGAGGTGATGGTTGTGAGGAGAAGGGAGGGGCTCCACACGCGCGTTCCTCCTCCTCCGCCGCCTCGTCACGACACGACACGACACGAGACGACACGTTGTGTCATCACGCAGGAAAGATGTGAGCGTCAACGGAAATGTTTAATGGAGAATGAATATGTGCTGAAATGTTTTGTCTTAAGTGCTCTTAAGTGCAGCCATTTCAAGTCACTTATTTCTCCCTTAATTATGTGCATTTTTGCTGATCTTTTCGCCTGGGTGTGTGCCTATAAGGCAGGTCGCTCCTCTCCAGAAGACACAAAACAGATACATCTGCACCGCGCCACCGCTATAGTTCCTCTCACAGTTGTTGCATTCGGGTGATCCCACCCCGTACGCCGCATACACGATTGCCGGGAGAGCAGGCCTTCGAAACCCCGCCTCTCGAAATCTTGTACGGGAGAAGGGCGATTAGGTTTTTAGGGAGCGTCCATTGCTCGCTGATGTCTACGCACGCTTCTATTCTTGTAGACTATGTTGGGCCTCCAAGCGCAGAGGTTTGTAGGACAGCAGCAATTTCCCTCAAGTGGATGACCAAAGGTTTATCGAACTCAGGGAAGTAGAGGTTGAAGATGGTCTCTCTCAAGAAACCCTGCAATTAAGATACAAGAAGTCTCGTGTGTCCCCAACACACCTAATACAACTAGGAGTTGTATAGGTGCACTAGTTCGGCGAAGAGATGGTAAAATATGGGTGATATATAGGTGTGATAAAACGAAGTAATATAAATCTGTAATAAAAAGTGCAGCAAAGAAACAAGTAACAAAAGTGAGTGCAAACGGTGTAACAATGATGGAAACAAGGCCTAGGCTTCATACTTTCACTAGTGGCAACTCCCAACAACATTAACATAGTCTAATCACATGATATTTCCCATAAAACATGCAATGGAGACGTACTCGGAGGTCATTCCTTTGTGGTCAAGAGAGGACGAGAATTGTGTAGGGATACAAAAGCACACCTCAGAGTTCGTAGTTCTCAATCTATGGATTTCCCAATGTCACCGCGGCCATCCAAAGAGAGTACCACAATCACCACAACATATCTAAAGGATAGTCAAAGAGAAGCACCAAAAGACTCTCAATCTTCAATCCACACACAAAAGAGGAAATCACTCATGATACTATTCTTCTAACCCATGTCCAATAGACCGCTGTCACCTTGGTCTCGGAGATTATACTAGATAAGATCAATTGAGTACATCAATCCAATACATAGAGGAAGGGGAAATATCATGGGATCACCCTAGATTAACATAGCCAATGATCACAAAAAAGATCACATCATGGGAGAGAGAGAGAAACCACAAAGATCAAGATACAAGCCTTAGCCCCGAGGGGAACTACTCACACATGGACATGGTGAGAGAGAGAGAGTTGTTGATGGAGAGGTGCAGCCCGAAGGAGATGAAGGAGACGGCAACGGCGGCGGCCACGGCCCTTGGGGGCAGCGGCCCTTGGCCCCTTCTTCTTCCTTGGATATGGTGCTGCTGTGGAGATTGATCTCCCCCTCAAGACGGCTACCAAGGGGGAGGAAATTTCGTGGTGCCCTTTGACCTAGGTTTCCTCTCTTTATATAGACTCTCGGATTCCCGTCATCCAGATTAGTTTCTGGAAGCGTCCGAACTCCGATTGGGCCGAATTTTATGTCTAAATCCACCGAAAAAAAACTCCCTACAACTTTTTAGTTTTAAGTTTTTCCGTTTGAGACCATCTTCTAGCGTTTCCGAGGCGATCTTTAAAACCTGTCTGGTGGGGACAGATTTCGGGAGAGTTAGAGTCCAACTCCTACAAGGCTCCTTTTTGTGATTTTTCCTTTATCCAAGTAATTCCTACACATAAAGTACAAAAACAAGAACTTGTGCACTCTTGCAACCATTAATAGGTTAGTTCCAAAATATGTTATAAAAAGATATGAAAGTGTATCAAAAGCATAGCAATATTACACAAAACATGCATGGAGCAAGCAGAAATTATAGATACGTTTGGGACGTATCACTCACGGTCGTGTACTTCAACTACATCTGCATCGACTACATCCACGTCGTCTTCCTCTTCGAGATGGTCACCGACGTTGATCGTCTCGCTGCCGAGAAGGCCGATGCTAACAAGAGGATCGCCGACGAGAAGTCTACTTCTTCCGCTGCTGTGGCCAACTGGCCCACTGGAGGGTACACATTTATCCCTCTCCTGATTACTGATACGTCCCAAACGTATCGATAATTTCTGCTCGCTCCATGCATATTTTGTGTGATATTGCTAGAATCTAGATACACTTTCATACATTTTGATCATATTTGTACTAAGCTATTAACTCAGTGCACCCCAGTGCCAGTTTCTGTTTTCTGCTGTTTTTCTATTTCAGTTTTCCCCCATATTAAAAGTGCTCGAAAAATCCAGGGAAAATCAGATAAAAAATCAGCGTACCGGAAGCTTCCAAAGCCCCGAAGGAGGGCCCGGGGGCCACCACCAGGTGCCCAGGCGGCCACCTGGCGCGACCAGGGGCCTGGCCGCGCCAGGGGGGCGCCTAGTCTCCTGGTGGCCCCCTGGCTATTTAATCTCCGTCACGGGAAACCTCCGAAGATAGAACCTATTTCGCAAACTCGCCTTTGTTCCGCCGCCGCGCTTCCGAGATCGGGAGCACTGTCAGGACCATTCCCTGCACCCTACCGGAGGGAGGATCAACCTCCGGGAGCTTCTCCTCCACCTGGACGCTTCCCGGATGTGTCGTGAGTAGTTTCCTTTGGACCATGGGTCCGTGATCAGCAGCTATGTGATGTAATCCTCCCCTCTTTGTTCTTCATGGTTTAGACCTCGTGAGATGCCCTACATGATCGAGGCACATATGTAATCTTTCTGCTTTGGCTATGCTGATTTTGATGGGATCTGATGGATTATGAGATTATGTTGAGATTGTGATAGAGTAATATAATTGGTTCTTATCTTTTGTATTTTTGTTCCGAAGTAATTCTTGCATGTTCTTCGTTGCTGTTTATTGCTTTGGCTGTCGGGGATAGAATCCTGACAATAGATATAGGGGTGTAATAGGAGCTAAATGAATATGTACGTAGAGTGGTTGATGCAGGGGAAATTATATAGGTTAGGCCTCTCCTTAGAGATAAAAACCTTAATCCTGTCCCAGGCTGACTGGGGTGTTCTTGCTCAGAGTTTGAGGAAAATATTGCGCGTGCCCCTACTGGGTGAGGGGGGAGGCTTATATAGAGTGCGCCTCTGCCCCTTCAATGCCTCAATTAATAGGTCTTAATTACAAGGTTAAATGCGTATACTAAATACAGGAAACAGTCTCTTCATTACTTCTAATAAAGGTGAAGGAACGACCGTGGTCTTGAATGCTCCATGCCCGTTGAGTTCCTATCTTTCGAGTAACGAATAGCTCGCCAGTCCTCTTCTCCGAGTAACTAACTACTCGGATCATGTTTGCTTTCCGAGTAACTGACTACTCGGAGGTAGTCTCTTCTTTCGAGTAACATGTTACTCGGAGACGCTGCGAATTGAGCTTCTGAGCTTGATAAAGCTCTTTATTCTTTCACGATCTTATTTATTTTATTGGGTGTGTTTGAGAGCCAAAGGGCTTGAGGACACCCCTTGGTTTCCACTGCCTAAGGGTATACCTTTGGTGTGACCACGAAAGTAGCCCCCAAGTGCTTTCGGGTGCTCGCGATTGAGGTAGCTGAAATTTGTCAGATTTCATGAGGTATGTGAAGGTTAAACTCAATAAGAGGCCCGGAAGGACTTTATTGACATTTGAAATTTTCCCTCGAGTGTGGGCTGGGTAGGTTAAAGGAAAAATTTGGCGACACTCAAGCGTCTCTCGGAAGAGGTGGACTGCGGCCTCGGAAGGCGTGTCTTGGAGTGAAAGGCCTTAAACTCCATACAAACCAGATTTGTAAAGTTCGATATCCTAAAGCACCGTGATGAGCCTTAGGTCATACCACATGGGATATCGATTCTTTACCCATTGCGTCGGGTCATACTAGTGGTCTGGCATTCTTCGTTAGAGACGGACCATTAGCGAATCAACTACTCAGACTTTTACTTAAGTAGTTGGTGAGTACAAGATTTTCCGTTTGCAGTGAGCTTCAAGAACACAGTTCCTTCATGATTAGCTTACTTAGCTTCAGGCCTGTCGCTGTTCCGAGTTACCGGAGCCTAACTTGCGTTCCTTAGCGTTCCGAGTGACAACTTACTCGGTCGTTTTGGGGTTCAATAATTTCTTCCGCGTGATGACTTACTCGGAGAGTTTTGCCAATTGATGTTGTATTTGGTCTTGAAATGTTGACAGAAATTCTTCCGAGTAGGCTGTTGCTCGATGCAGTGTTACGTGCCTTCCGAGTAGTCAGTATGGTCTCGGGCTTCGAATCGAAATCTGATTCAGTTTTAAATGAAAAGGATCTTGTCTTGTCGGAGAATCTTCTTGTCAAGGTAAGTGGACACGCTGTCAGGCCTGTCTCATCGATTCCCGCGGCAGTCTTTTAGGATAATCATTAACCGCCATATGCGTAAGTGGGAGGGATTATGGGGAAGTGGAGAGAATTATGGGGAAGGCAACCGGCACGCCCGTAAAAGCCCTCCCCCTACGGACAAAAACAGATCTGGGTTCTTCTTCCTCTTGACGCTTCCACTCTAGCTTCCTCTCTCTCTCCCGTGTTCTTGCTTCCGCCGCCGGGGAGTTCTTCCTATTCCTCGCCGGTCGTTCACGCTTCACCCTGGGAGGTCGTCATTCTCGCTGCTCCTCCGCCGCCGCCAGGACCATGTCTGCTGGAGAATGGCTCCCGTCGATCGTGACGGAGGACATGCTGCTGGGGAACCAGGACGCTGGACTGGTTCCTCACGAGGGTTGCCGTCTTCCCGGTCCTGAAGAAGACAAAACTCTTCCACGGGACGGTGAGCGAGTCATACTCCTTTCGCACGTAGATCATGGGTTTTCTCTCCCTCCGCATCCCTTCTTCTTGGATTTCTTGGCTTTTACGGGCTCCCAAGTTCATCACATCATTCCCAACGACATTACCCTCCTTTCTAGCTTCTTCACCCTATGTGAGGGTTAGTTAGGCATAGAGCCCCACTGGCATCTCTTTCTAACCATATATACCATTAATCCCAAGAAGGCTAAGAAATCCGGGGAGGGCGGAGGTGTGGAGTTCAACCACCTGTGTGGCGGTTTGTTTCTGGCTCGAAAACAAGGGGTTCAGTATTTCTCTTCCAGCTTGTCAGATTCTGTGAAGAATTGGCAAAATAGTTGGTTTTATTGCAAGGTGGCAGAGGAGCCTGGGGTGCGCACATTGCCCCCCTACTCGGACGTGAGGCTGACTTCTTCCCAGGGTTGGAATCCCCGACTCACCAACGCCGAGAAGGAGCAGGTGCTCCCCTTGATGCGTGAGATCATAAGGTTGAAGAGGAATGGCCTGGATGCCAAGGCCCTGATCGCCACATTTGTTATTCGGAAGATCCAGCCTCTCCAAGCTAGGGCTCGGGGGATGTGGACATACTCTGGGCTGCAGGATGACACCCGATATAGCAGAACCGAGATGCCCATGGGTGAATTTGAGCTCCAGATGAAGATAAACACTAGCATGACCCATGGTCTGCAGCCAGTGGGCCGAGGAAAGCCTTTTAGCAGCGAGAACCCTCCGACTTTGGTACGTCGTCTTGTTTCATATGTGCCTTGGGATGCATTTTGCCTTCTTGTTTCTAACTCGGACCCTTTGGGTTTCTTTGTTTCAAGCTACTGAGATTTTTAGAAAAATAAGCCACCCCTATCTTCTCACTGCATGTTTTTGTCACGTTTGGGAAGGGATCAAATTGTTGGCGAGGACAATGGAGAGTAGATCAGTAGCGCTACCAAAGATAAGTTTGCTGATTCATTTGGAGGATCACAAATCACAGTACCACCAGTGGATGAGTTGCTCGAGTCAGATAACCACACCACCAGATACATGCAATTCTATATTTTCGGAAGAGGATAGTAGCCAGTTCATAGAGCAACAAATTAGGGGCAGCGCCGCAGGGCTCGCTAGGAGGTTGCAGTAGTTCAAGATTGCAAAGATGGAGGCATCTGGGTGTCGACAACAGGGAGCAATAACAAGGAGGAGTTCTCCGAGGTTCGCAAAAACACAATCGAAGGTTGATCAAGAGGTTCTTGCTACCAGTATTAGCAATCTCAAGATCTCCGGGCCCAACAGAGATGAACCTTCAAAACCAGTTGAACACATTCGTTCTACATCAACAGGGCTTGTCATTACGACAACGGAGGGGGACGGTATCATTGGCAACACCCATGATGAAATAAAGCGTTATGTTGCCAAACAGCTAGGGATGCTAAAGGATTCTTGCAGCCTACCCCCATCTTTAAAAGGAAATCGGGAGCCATCTAAGAGGACAAAGCAGCCAGCTAGGAGGTAACTTTTTTTTAACCTTAACAAGGAACACACAAAAAATATCAACTAGGTTGGGTTCTCTAGAGGAAGGCATCTACGCTAATTTTTTCATTAATTATTTTTTCTTCACACATCATGCTTTGTCACATGAGAGCCCTAACATCTTTTTTCAATCATAAATGCTTTGTGTTTTTTCTAATCAAGTTTTATTTTGTTTTCATGCAGGGCCACTATTATCAAGTCTAAGTTAACACTTCATAAAGAAAGGCTAAAGCAGTATATTGGTGACAAGAAAGAAGAAGAATGGAGACTGGAAGCAAAACGCAAAAGGTGAGAATCAAAATTCAATAACTTAGTCTGAAATTTCTTTGCAAGTAAGCACTTATTTTTTTGCGGCAACACAGTGTTTTGGGTTTCTTATTATCATGTGGCAACACAGTTAGGTTTCTTTATCAGTATGTGGACATCTCAGTATATCTTTTTTTGTGGCAATTAGCAATTTACTTTGTGGCAAGTACTATATTTAAATATCTGGCAACAGTTTCTAGCTTTTTATGGCAGCAGTGCATAATTGTTTTCTGGAATCTAGTATATTACACAAAAATGGCAATAGTATGTAGGTTTTGTGGCAAAAAAAATGAATTTGGCAAGCAGTAACTTATTTGTGGCAAGTATCATATTAAATAACTGACTATAGTTTTTTCTATTTATGTGTCAACAATAATTTTTTTAGCTTTTTCTCGTAATCACTATACACCCCGACAGTAACACGATTCCTTTGTTTGTTAAATTTTTTTACCAGGAAAAGCATCACAGATTTGAAGGAAGCTAGCGGCAAAAGGCAAGCAACAAGGAGATCATGACGGATTGCTGGAGGAAACCTCACTGCTACAGACGCCAGAGCAGCAGAAGTTTTGTCACCCAGTAAAGCAGCAAAAAAATTGCCCTCCAAGAAGAAAGGCAGGGGTACAAGTGATGGCAGCGGAGGGCCTATGAGCGGGAGCAAGAAGAGGATCACACGTGTTGATGGTTCGAGCAGCTGTAGGGCAATAGTTTTGTCCCCAACGCCAGTTTCACCGGATGCACGTGCAATAGACTCAGATCAAGGAGGAAGCAGTAACACATCCATTATTTTGTCACCTGTCGTTGAGAGGCACACCCATGGTGAACCCGGATCTTCTGCTCAGGAACCAATTTCCTTGTCCCAAACAGCGACCACGCAATAATACAATATAGCAGACTTCTTTGTTGGCCAGGTACCAAGGAGTCCAGTCATTGTGCCGAAGCACATAATGGAGCTGGTAACAAGGTTGTCTCTATCAGCCAACAAGATAGGCATTTTCCAAGAACACAAGGGCAAATCGCCTGCTCTAATTGAACGCTCCCATACTCCTCCAAGACGGGGAAGAGATGACCATCCTGGGTGTTTCACACCACCGTCTTTTGATCTTGGTTTTTCTCAGCAAACACCAGAAGCTGATTTGATCGATGATTCCACACTTGATATTACAGAATCTGAATTCATTGATGATCACATAGCCATTGAAGCGGAACCGATTTCATGGGCCATACCTAAAGGTTAAACGACTTAAATTTTCTTGGTAATCATTTTTTGACACAAATCCACAGCTTTTTTCCATTTTTTAACACTCATGCCATGCTTTTCCAATTTTCACATCCAATCTTTTTTTTCGCTGACATTGCTGTGATTTTTAATTTAACAGATGCCATGGGGACTCTCCATAATATCAGTTTCCCCATGTCAAAGCAACTAGAAGACTTTCTCAGTGGCAACGCATTGGAAATAGACCAACAAACTAGTGATGAGCTCGACAGGTACGAAAAGAACTACAAGCAGCTTGTAGAAAAGAACGGAGCGAGCAAAATAAAAATACCGAGTTCTACGGGAGGATCAGCAAGCAGCGGGGCTGCTGTGAGTATAACCCCCAAAAAAAATCCCCACGTTGGAAGGATCAAAACGGTATCCCGATTCAAGTTATCACCATACGGCAAAGAAATGAAGGTTTTTGAAGAAGCGGAAGACGTGTACAAGAAGCTGATGTTCCACGGTCAACTCCCAAATTCATCAGTCAAAAAGTAAGTTTTGTTATCCACCTCTTTTTTATGGAAAGACAATATACTTTTTGTGGGAAGTAGAAAATATTAGTGGCAAGTAGCATATTAAATAACTGGCAACAATATGTATTTTTTCTGGCAACATGTAAGAGCAAAGTTTTCCCCCCATGTGTTTTGGATATTGTTGGACAAGACAGTAGAGGAACTAACAATGTTTTCTAGCGTAAACAGTTGAATAGGTTCCTGAAGGACAAGCTAGGTGATAAAGCTTCAGGGAAGGTTTTCAAGTTGTCGAAGTATTATCCCTTGAGAGAAGTTTAATCACGGAGGATGACCCCAAAAAATGAAGGTGTCTTGAAGCTCAACTCATGAAGGAAATGAAGAAGACGGCGCAAGACTTAGATGTTTTTTAGTTCTTTTTCTGTTCTTTGAGTCATAGGACAAACCGTACTATCAAGAAGGGTCTTTAGTTTGTGGACACCGAAGCTATTGAGAAAATGCTCAGATCAAATCTAAACGAAGTGAGAAGCCAGAGTGAAGAAATCTCATGTGCACTGAGTTAAGTTTCAGTAGCAAAGACTTCGTTCTTTGGCTTCTGAAGCAGAACTAAGTCCGTGAGTCATATTTACTTGTTCCGCAAGTAAAGTTGTGCAGTAATGACAAAACTGACCGTTGTGGACACGTGTCAAGTTGTCACTTCGGGTCAAACTGGTCATTTTGCACCTCGGGATCGCCAACTATAAATACGCCGCCCCCTCCTCCATTTGCGGGTGGATAATCTTAGAATATTCCCGAGAGAGACTAAAAAGAGCACCCCATGAACGCCATCGAAGAAAAACCCAAAACCCAGAATACTGAAGCCTAAGTCCCATTGATCTGAGTAGATTCGAGATGACTTAGGTGAAAGCTTACTAGCCTTTTTATCTTGGAGAACTGCAATTCTCCTAGACGGTTAGAGTGTCGACTTTAGAGAGCGAAGAGTAATTGTCGCCTCGAAGATCAAGTTTGTCAAAGGTTTCGGAGATTCCCTTGATAATCTACCCCGACTCAAAACTGACCAAGCTCAAGGAGATTGGTGCAGTGGAGCAACAGATGGAGAGAGATTTTCTCCAGCTGTTCAATCACCAGTCCCTCCAACCAGACGTAACGCTTTGCAGAGCGTGAACTGGCCGAACAAACATCACCGAGTCACAGTTCGTTTTACTTCAAGCATTTACCTTCCACATTGCATTTGCTTCCCAGTTATGCTTCAATGCATTTTGATTAACTGCATTTAGTTTCGCTTCCAGTTTTTCTTCCCTATTACTTGTTTCTGCTTCCATTTTCTGCGTAGCTTATGCTTTACTTCAAAGCTTCAGTCGAAAATTTGAAGTGATCATTCACCCCCCCCTCTGATCACATACTTGGACTTTCAATTGGTATCAGAGCTAGTCACTCCCTACACTCTGTGTGTTTTGGATTAACCTCCTGGAGTGCTTTCAAGTATGTCTTTCGCAGCTATTCTCTCCGGCGAACCTATTCCTGTTTTCAATGGGAAGGACTACCCTTACTGGAAGGACAAAATGTAGAGAAATATCATGGCTATCAATTCAGCTGCCTGGCAAGTTGTCTTGAAAGGAGTCACAATCAAGGATGAGAAGGCCATCACTCCTGCTGAAGCAAAATTGATTGATCTTGATTCTGAAGTCTGGGTATTCATCACCAACCATTTGACTCCAGAGAAGTATCATGAAGTGAAGAATATCCCATCTGCCAAAGGTGTCTAGGACTATCTGGAAAAGATTGGAGAAGGAGTATCCACTCATAAAGATGCCAGAATTGACACTCTCCGAAGCAAATTCTATCGATTCAAGAGAAACGAGGGCGAAAAAGTCAACTCCATTTACAGCAGACTCACTGCTCTTGCAAATGATCTAATTTCCCTCGGTGCTGATGACATCACTCCTCATTCGGTTGTAAGAACTTTTCTTGCTCATTGGATGATTCTGTTGATCACATTATGCTGATGATCAAGGAAAGAACTGATTTCAGAAATCTTGTTGCCGCTGATACCCTTGAGAGACTCAATACTTTTGAAATGGAAGAAGATGAGAAACGTGACATAAATGGCACTCGAAGAAGATCACATGCTCTAAAAGCAAAAGCTTCACATCATTCTTCACCCGAAGTTAGTTCTGCTTCCGGTGTCGAATTTGACGATCCTGCAAGCATTGGGAAGGATTTTGCATTGATCATGAGACGTTTCAACAGCTTCCAAAGAAAAGGTTTTTCTTCACCCAAGAAGAATTATTCATCAAGGAACTCAAGTCACTCATCTCATCGTTCATCCTCAAGAAGCTCTCCATCGAAGGACAACTGCTGCTACAAGTGCAAGAAACCAGGTCATTACATTGCTGATTTCCCATTGTGGGAAGCTGAAAACAAATCAAAGCATTCACTCAGAGATTCTTCAAGCAAGTCCCATAGATTCTCCAGAATCTATGAGTCGAAGAGACATGATTCCGGTTCAAGAAGAGAAAAGAAAAAATATTTAGATGATGACAAGAAAAAGAAGTATCACAAGAACCGTGAGAGTTCTTCTTCGAAGACACATTCTTCCCATCGAATAAATTCTCATCTTGCCAAGGCCTATCTGGGAAAGGAGATGAACTCTGAAGAAGAAGCCTCCGGTTCTGAAGAAGAATCATGCTTAAGATCTGCATCTGGTTCCGAGTCTGATAGTGTTGCTGGATTGGCATTTTCTTCGAACGGTGCTTCGAGCTCATTCTTCACCAACCCCAACAGTGAAGATGAAACTCCTGCATACTGCTTCATGGCCAAAGCAAAGGTATCTTCATCCAAAGTTACCTATGATACTTCTGATTGTTCTTCATATGACAGTGATTCTAAGATAAGCTACGCTAAACTTGCTAAAATTGCTTCAATCCAACAAGATGAACTTGATTCGCTAAGAAAAACCATTAAGAAATCAGAAACTCTGTTGATCGATGAGATAGAGAAAATTCAAACTTTAACTAATGAGCATGCTGCTCTGAAAGATAAGTTTGAAGAATTATCCTCTCGGCATGATCTTCTTTCAGTTGATTATGAGAAACTCACCTATGAATTTCTTCAGAGGAAAATGGCTCTCGAAAAACTGAAAGAGGTTCATGAAGAGTTGGAAAACATCAATCTCTCTCTCATGGCTCAACAAGGTTCTGAAGCAAATCATAAAACTGATTCACCTTGCTTAACTTGTCTGGAACGAAGCAAAACTGATTCCAAAGGCAAAGCTCCTATTATTATTAATGATACTAATGCCTCAGATGAGGAAAACTCAGCTTTTACTGAGGAACTCCTTAGGTTGAAAGATTTGTTTGAAACATGTTTGTTCAAAAGTCTCTAGGGACATCAGCACCTTTGTGATATCCTGAAGAAGGCACTACTTCACAGGAATCCTAGGAATGAAGGTGTTAGCTTTGAAAGGAAGCTAAATCCTGATGGCACTTATTGGGAACCTGAGCAGTACCCAAAAACTGTATGGGTCCTAGCAAAGGATAAGCCTATAGATATTGCTAATCTTTCAGGTTATAACTGCAAAATTGATAAGGCTATTTTTGATGAATCACTTGATTCTGACTACAAGCTTATCAAGAACCAAGAAGGAAATGTTTCGGCCGAATACATTGGTGACCCTCCAAAGAATGGTTTCTATAAGAGACAAATTTGGGTGCGCAAGTCACTCGTTGAGAAATTTCCTTCTAACCATTCTATGCAGGGAAAGTCTTCGGTACCACCGAAACACTTCTATTCTGTGGAAGAGAGAAATGATTCACTGCTGCCCGAATCAAATGTTCCTCAAAAGGAATACTATCGCACTGGTCGTTATACTTACCGTCACCGTGATAACAATGATAAGATTGCATATGCTCATTCATATCCTAACCCTTCGCAGAGGACTTACATTTATGGTGTACTTCATGGTCCCCCTAGGCATATAACCCTGTTCGATTTGATATTGCTTGAACAAGTGCTTCCACCTCTTCTCAGTCACCTGCTCGTTTGTGGGTGGTTAAGAAGAACTAATTCTTCTGCAGGGCTATGTCGCCGGTGGATCCGAATGGGTCATGGACAGTGGTTGCACAAATCATATGACCGGAGACAAGGAGTTATTCACCGAAGAAAAACTATCTCAATCTTCTCAGAAGTTCAGTACCTTCGGTGATAACAACAAGGGTAAAGTGTTAGGTTTGGGTAAGGTTGCCATATCGAAAGATAAGCACATTGACAAGGTTATGCTAGTTAAAACTCTTGGGTATAATCTTATGTCTATTTCTAAGTTATGCGATATGGGTATGCTTGTTCTATTTTCTGCTTCGCGTTGTGTTGTCTTTTCACAGGATGACTATATGTTTGTCTTCGAGGGTTACCGAAAAGGAGATTTATATATTGTTGATTTTTCTTCGGGCCCTGCTGTATCCACATGCTTAATGTCAAAAGCTTCATCTGGTTGGTTATGGCATCGAAGACTTGGTCACGCAGGGATGACAAATCTTCAAAATCTAGTGAAGAAGAAGCATGTTATTGGCCTTAACGAAGTAAAATTCAATACGGATCGTCTCTGCTTTGCTTGTGAAGCTGGAAAAATTACGAAGAAACATCATTCGGCGAAGACTATCATGACTACTACTCGTCCCCTTGAATTGCTTCACATGGATCTTTTCGGTCCTCAAAATTATGCAAGTCTGGGAGGAAACAAATATGGTCTCGTTATTGTTGATGATTTTTCTTGTTATACTTGGGTTTTCTTTCTGGATGAAAAGAGTAAAGTTGTTGAAATCTTCAAGTCGTTCGCTAAGAGAGCTCAAACAGAATATGAATTATCCCTGAAGCATATCCGAAGTGATAATGGAACTGAATTCAAAAATACTCATATTGAAGAATTTCTTGATGATTATGGCTTTACTCATGAATTCTCTGCTGCTTATAAAGCTCAAAAGAATGGTGTAGTTGAAAGGAAGAGTAGAACTCTTATTGAAATGGCTAGAACTATGCTTGCTGAATACAAGACTCCTACCAGGTTCTGGGCTGAAGCAATTAACACTGCATGTCATATCATCAACAAGGTTTACCTTCACAAATTTCTGAAGAAGACTTCACATGAGCTTATCACTGGTAAGAAGCCAAATGTTTCGTATCTTAGGGTATTTATGCTCCTTTATTTATTAGAGATATGAATCATAGCTCCAAATTTGCCCCTAAGGCACATGAAGGTTTTATACTAGGCTATGGCTCAAATTCTCACACTTACAGAGTATATAACTCCCACTTTGGGAAGGTTATGGAAACTGTAAAAGTGAGGTTTGATGAAACTAATGGCTCTCAAAAAGAGCATCTGCCTCATGATCTAGATGAACCTCCTCTTGATGAAGTGATCAGGTCTATGGCTATTGGAGAAATTCGCCCTATTGAAGCAGATGCTCGCCAAGCTAATCAAGATGATGATGATCCAATGTTCCCACGCATAGCCCGGGGCGCTGGAGATCAACATCCCGAAGCTAATGATGAACCGGACAAAGAAGAACCTGTGAACAAAGAAAATGCAGATCCTGAAGGAAATGCAGATCCAGAAGGAGATGTTGATCCTGAAGGAAATGATCCCGAAGAAGAACCAGAGCCACAAGTCATTGAAAATGCACTGACTCGAGTGCGAAGAAGATTTGATGTTGATTCGATCCTCAAAGAAATTCAACAACCAGGTCGTCCCACAACTCGTTCTCGTACTCGTTTAGCTAACTTCTATGGAAAATTTTCATTTGTCTCCATGCTAGAACCTTCAAAGTTTGATGAAGCCATGAAGGATCCAGATTGGTTAACTGCTATGCTCGAAGAACTTAATCAGTTCGAGCGAAACAAACTTTGGTCCTTAGTCGGAAGGCCTGATCCCACGAAGCACAATATCATTGGTACAAAGTGGATTTTTCGCAACAAGCAAGATGAACATGGTAATGTGGTAAGAAACAAAGCACGTATGGTAGCACAAGGGTACAACCAAATCGAAGGTATAAATTTCGGTGAAACTTATGCTCCAGTTGCTCGTCTCGAATCCATTCATGTTATGCTTTCTTTTGCAAATTTCAATGATATCCTAGTTTATCAAATGGATGTGAAAAGTGCTTTTCTTAACAGAGAAATCGAAGAAGAAGTGTATGTTATGAAGCCTCCAGGTTTTGAAGACTCGAAGAATCCTGACATGGTGTGCAGGTTGCACAAGGCTCTTTATGGGCTGAAGCAAGGACCTCATGCTTAGTACGACACCCTGAAGGACTTCCTTCTGAAGAAAGGCTTCAAACCAGGAACAAATGACCCAACTCTTTTCACTCGTTCTTATAACGGTGATCTGTTTGTGTGTCAAATATATGTAGATGATATTATTTTTGGCTGCACTAACACTGAAATCAGCGAAGAATTTGCCAAAATGATGTCGAAGAAATATGAGATGTCAATGATGGATGAATTGAAGTTCTTCCTTGGACTTCAAATTCGTCAACAAAATAATGACACCTTTATTTCTCAAGAAAAATATCTCAAGGATTGCCTGAAGAAGTTTGGTCTCACTGATTGCAAAACAATTAAGACTCCAATGTCTACCAATGGCTTCCTTGATGCAGATGAGAAGGGCAAAGCCTTCGATCAAAAGAAATATCGGTCTATGATTGGATCTCTTTTATATCTTTGTGCATCTAGACCTGACATTATGCTTTGAGTATGTATTTGTGCTCGTTTTCAGGCCAATCCAAAGGAATCACATCATACTGTTGTAAAGCGAATTCTTCGTTATCTTGCTCACACACCTACCTTGGGCTTGTGGTATCCCAAGGGAGCCCAGTTTGATCTTATAGGCTATTCTGAATCAGACTGGGCTGGTGATCGTGTTGATAGGAAATCAACTTCAGGCACTTGTCATTTCCTCGGAAGATCACTTGTGTGTTGGGCTTCCAAGAAGCAAAACTGTGTATCAATATCTACTGCTGAAGCCGAATACATTGCTGCTGGGTCATGCTGTACTCAGATTCTTTGGCTGAAGCAAACACTGAAGGATTATGGTATTCATGTGAAGAAAATTCCCCTTCTATGTGATAATGAGAGTGCAATCAAAATTGCTCACAATACTGTGCATCACCCTCGCACGAAGCATATTGACATTCACCATCATTTTCTTCGGGATCATGTTCAGCGTGAAGATATTGTGATTAGTCATGTCAGAACTGAAGATCATCTGGCTGACATTTTCACGAAACCATTGGATGAGAAAAGGTTCTGTGCGTTAAGGTGTGAGCTCAATATTTTGGACTCACGAAATGTACTATAAGACCGAACCTTTACCTCCATGTAAATATTCATTTACTTCGTTGTTTGTTTTCTTTTGGTTTAGATATTTGTTTTTGCTTCGATTTCTAGTTTTTATTTTGATTGGATTTAGTCCTCCATGCTTATCACCTTTAGCTTCTCTATTGTTTTTCTTCGAGGTGATAAGTTTCGGACCCTACCCCTTCTGTTCTTTTACCCTCTTACTCTATCTATCTAAAATGATTGAGCACACTTGAAACTGAAAGTATTTTGCTTCGAACGTCATTGTGTTCCGAATCAAGTGCTTCCAATTTTTATCGAAGTTTTACTCAATACCAAGACATATTATTTGGTCGTTGAGATCCCGTCAACTCCGGGTAGTTGAGATTTTCTCGCGAAACACCAAGAAATCCTTGCCGTAGAATCCGGAGAGACGGACGCTGGGAGCCGTTCGATCTAATCTGACAACTCCTGTCAGACTAGCCCTATATAAGGCATCCACCCCCAGCGAAACCGATTCCTCACTTCATCCCCAACCTCTCCGGAACCCTAATTTCTCTCGAGTGCGCTGCCGAGCTCCTCCTCCCCGATGACGTCTGCGCCGCTTTGCTGCCGGACAGCCGCCGCCGTGGACTTCACGCCGTCGACGAGCACCTCCTCTCCGCTCCTCGCCGCCGTAGTTGCTCGACGACACCAAGATAGGGTACGTCGAGGCCACCGATCCAATATTCCTCTATGTTCGTTCCCCTCCCGACTGGATCCGTGTTCTTAGTAAGTTTTTCTTTGGATTTCCTTAGGGTTTCTCGATCCGTTGGATCCTTGCTTCATTGGGAATCTTGTCTTAGCAAGGAAAAGCTTCCCATCTCGATTCAGGTTAGCAGTTAGGGTTCGATGCCATCTGTTCTGTGTTAGGGCGTGATGGTACGATTTCTCGCCCCCTCGTCGGTTACCCAAAGTGGAAGGTTGAGATGTAGATAGCAGCAATTTCCCTCGCTGAAGATACCAAGGTTCGTTTACAGCAGGACTCCAGCAACGATAATTAGGTGGTTCGGCAAGTGATGCGCCGTTTGAAAAGAATCACTTGCTTCTCCTGGACCTGCACACACAACAGATAACTGTGCTCCCAACGAGTTCAAAGAGGTTGTCAATCCCTCCGGCCTTGTTGTTTACAAAGGGTCAAACACACGGGATAATAATGATAGTGATAGCAACGGAAAAGTAAATAAAGCAGTAAATAAATAGTGGGTGTAAACAGTATTGGAAATATGGACCGGGGTCCTATGATGTTCACTAGTGACGTCTCTCTCCCAAAAGACGATAAAATAGCCATGCGAGGTAAACAAATTACAGCTGGGCAATTGACAGGATTATGTGCGCAAACTAATGCTAACTATGCTATAAAGAAAGGAAGAGGCTCAAAAGCATGGGCGGTACGCCAAGATAAGTAGACCGAAATCCATCTGCATCTACCTACTAATCATCCACCTTGAGATATCTATCCAGAACATCTCGCTGGTATTAAGTTGCGAATCCCACCCAAAGTGTAAACTCAAAGCAACAGACAACTGCATTAAAGAACTTTGCGTACAGTAAACAATCCTTGCACCCGCAAGTACAAGCACCGTTGTTTTCCCCCTTGTGGAAACAACACATCCCCTAGACTCATGTTTCTGTCACTCAAGCTAGTCATCAGGGGGCATGAACCCACAATCATGCATAACGCTCCCTCTTGGAGTCACTACCTACTACTTGGCCAAAGCAATAAACAACAACGGAGAACATGCAAGAATTACTCAAGAACATAAATATAAAAGAGGAGAATCAAATATATTACTCAAACACAATCTGAACATAGTCTCATAATCCATCGGATCCCAACAAACTCACCATAGCAACAACAGAAAGATTACATATGTGCCTCGATCATGTAGGGCAGATCACGAGGTCTAATCCATGAAGAACAAAGAGGGGAGGAGAACACCACATAGCTACTGATCATAGACCCATGGTCCAAGGTGGACTACTCACCGTTCATCCGGGAAGCATCCATGGTGGTGGAGAAACTCCCGGAGGTGGTTCTTCCCTCCGGTAGGGTGCCGAGAAGAGGTCTCCTGGTGCTCCCAATCTTGTAAGCGCGGCGGCGGCGGAACAGAGGAGAGATCGCGAAAAAGGGTTCCCTTTCGGGGGTTTTGCGTCACGGAGAATATATGGGCGAAGGGGAGAAGCCAGGGGGGCCACCAGGGGTCCAGGCGGCCCCCTGGCGCGACCCCACCCTAGGGCGCGCCAGGAGGGCGCCTGGGGCCCTGGTGGGTCCCCTCTGGCCCCTCCTCGGTGATTCCTGAAGCTTCTGAAGCGCTGATTTTTTATTGGATTTTTTCCGAATTTTTGGAGCACTTTTAATATAGGGGAAACCTGAAATAGAAAAACAACAGAAAACAAGAACTGGCACTGGGGTGCACTGAGTTAATAAGTTAGTCCAAATATGATCAAAAGTGTATGGAAGTTCATCAATAACATAGAAATATCACACAAAAGAGGCATGGAGCAAGCAGAAATTATAGATACATTTTGGATGTATCAACATCCCCAAGCTTAATTCCTGCTCGTCCTCGAGTAGGTATGTCACAACCCTAGTTTTGGTATGTGCTTTTATTACTAGAAATAATTGCATCATGTTTAAATTCTTTGGTTTAAGAATTGGGGATTTGGAAAAGCCTCAAAAAGAATTTAAATAAAAAGGCCAGATAAAAAGTTTTTCCAAACAATTTTGAAAAGTCCTATAAATGAGTATGATCATTTTAAAAATGATTTGGAGTCAAACCCATGCTCATGCATTTTTCAAATATTCAAACAGTGGCTTGGAAATTAAATTTAAATGCTATTTGAATTGGATTCAAATAATTTGAATTCCAAAAATCTTCAAAACTTGGGAGTGACTAGTAATATGTCACATATGTCCAAGATAAAAATTTGAGGATTTTATAAAATGAATTGATATTTAATTCAATTCAAAACAAATATTACAGAAAACAAAACAAAAGAGAAAAGAATAAAAGGGCCGAAGCCACCCACCTCTCTTACCTCCGGCCCACGTGGCCCAAGCGCAGCAGAAGCCGGCCCAGCCTGCCAGGGGCAGGGGCGTCTTCAACCTCTGCCTTCTGGCAGAGGCGTGGCGCGCATGCCCGCCGCGGCTGCCACGTCCTGCTCGCTCGGGGGGCTCCCCCGTCCTCATCTCTTCGCCGTGGAGGCCCCCGTGCTCATCCCCTTCCTTTCCCCCCCTCTGGAACCCACTCCCCTCTCTCTCCCGTGCGAATCCCGCAAGAACCGAGAGCTCCCCGTCGCCGCCGTGTGCGCGCAGCCGTGGCCAACGTCGCCTATATGCCGCCCGGCCGTGTCCATCGTGCTCCTCTCCGTCGTCCTCGTCACCCCGCGCAGTTAATTGGAGCAAGGAGCCCCGAGGGCCGTCGTCCCCTTCGTCGTCTTCGTCGCCGGATGCCGGACCTTGGCGTCGAATTCGCCGCCTACCGTAGCTCCTCCGACCCCGCCGTGCTCCTCTACGGTCTCAGGGTGAGGCTCGCCTTCTTTCCACTCTCTCCGTGGTCATAGCCATCGCCCCGGTCACCGTTTTCCTTTTGCCCATGCTCCGGCCGCCGCGCCTCTCGACGCCGGCGAGGCCTCTGTCCCCCCTCCGATCCTCCCGTGTACCCCACTGGGTGCGCGCGTGTGAGGGCTCCCTCCTGGTGCCCTTGGCATGCCAAGCCGTGGCCGTGAGCCCCTCTCCGGCGGGCCGCCGCCGCCTCCTGTGGTAACTGGCGTTTAGCCGCCGGCCCGGACGGCTTAATTAAGGGTTAACCCCTCTGGTTAACTGGCATGAGCCACTGACAGGTGGGGGCCCGAGCCCCTAATAATCCTTTTAAGTTTAATTAAACGGGTTTTAACACCAGAGTCATTGACAGATGGGCCCGTCATGTCAGTTGACTGGTCAGCGCCCAGCGATGTCATCCCGACGTCAGCCTTGCGCAATAATCCCTTTTCTATTTAACAGAATTTCCAGAAAATAGCTAAATCTTTGAAATTCAATAACTTTTTATCCATAACTCCAAATCAAATAAATTATATATGAAAAATCATCAGAAAAATTCAAGGATTCCAAATATCATACTTTCATAGGTGAAAAACACATCTATGATGGGGAACCAGTAGCATTTAGCTATATTGCTTATTTGGAATAATTCAAAATAAATGTTTAAATCATTTCAAATTAAATATTCTCAATGCCAACCTTATCACATGAACATCAGAGGCATATCATACACATGACAACATGGTTTACCATATCCAAACATTAGAAAATGCAACTTTGGCTAAATTGAACCACATTTGGAGTTTGAATTTGAATTTCTTATTCAAATCAACTTCAATTAAACTTGTTGCAAATTGAACATAGATCACATCAGTACCATGCCATGTTTCATTCTTGAATGTGCATTGCAATGTGATGTTTATACTTTGTTGTCTCGGTGTTTGCTTCTTCTCGATAGATCCATCGCCGGACGTAGTTCCTGTTTCTTCGAAGAGTGGCACCCCCGAGTCTCGACAATAAGGCAAGCAAACCCCCTTTGATCATATCTATAAAAACCCAGTTTCCCTCTTGTTCTCTTATGCATGATTAGGTGAGTCACATGTTATCGTTCTACCGCCAGTTGAACCCATCCTTTGCATGACCTATCATTGCTTCCACAGTATTAAGCAAACCTCAACCTAGAAGATACAAGATTGTTGTGCTCATCATGTGGCCCTTCATCCATGATATGCTATGCCATGCTAGAGTTGTTTGCATTGAAGTTGATCCATCTGGGTGATGTATCGGGATGGTAGTGAACACATGCAACAAGGTGGTAACGTGTTGATGAAGTCACCCTAAAATAAGTGAACAATGAGAGGCTGTGTAGGAGTACACAGTGGGTTGTCTCATTTACACTGCCCTAGGCCCCGAGTTCTTGTGTTGTGATCCAAGACACAGATTACTACCACATGTTGGGCTCATTGACCCCTCTCGACCTATTAACTCACCCCGACTAAGGTCCAGGATTCGCATGGGTTAACTTTATTCTATTTGCTTTCATAACGTAGCACGGTTTTAGGCAAGCGCAGCACCATCCGTCGAGGTGGGCTTGTCGGACCGTCCATACATCGTCTGGGTCCTGAACGGAAACCCCGGCCGGATTCCCGATTGGGGTACAACTCAGATAGGCGATTCCCTGGACTAGAGTTGGAGCCGTGAGGTAAGTGTCGTGGTACTATCCTCGCTGACACCGCTTGAAGGTGACGAGTTCTAGGCGGTAAGTGGTAGCTACGTATGTGAAGAAGTACACCCCTGCAGGGTTAATGAACTATTCGAATAGCCGTGTCCGTGGTTATGGACTACTTGGAGATCTTTACTTGATTATTAGACAACTCAAATGGATACTCTAAAAATCTCAAGATAAGTGTGAGTGCTTTGGGTTGCTTCCTCGTGGGGAAGTCGAGGAATGATCCATGGTTGTGTAGTGATGTGGTGATCAAGATTAGATGGACTCGTGTGCGCCTCTCATCTCAACTCTATGTAGTCGTAGTACAGGATAGCCAAGTCAAAGCTTTCTGCATTACAACCCCACCTGCCTTTACCTTGATACCTGAGCATAAGTAGTATAGTTCTGACGTAAGTCTTGCTGAGTACGACTTTGTACTCACGTTTTCTTATTCTATGTTTTAGAGACGAGACCACTGACCCTGAAGGTGGCCTCCCCCTCAAGCTCGACGTCGACGAAGTTATGTAGTCCCAGACAGCAACCTGGTCCCTCTGGAGGGTCGTTGTGTTTTCTTAAAGGCTTCTTAAGCCATTTGTTAATCTTGTCTTTACTAAGACATAATTTGCTTCCGTTGTTGTATGATGTAATGTTGGATCACAGTGATGTGATCTCTGCTTGTAACACTACTATATCTGCTCTGTTTAGCAGATGCAATAAAGCTATGAGTTTGTAGAGTTCATGTTGTGTTACCTGCTGTTATACACTTGGTATGCATGCTGCGTGTATGTTTATATCATGCATGTCATGTGTGGGGTTCGATACCTTAGTTGTGTTCTCGCCGGCGGTCTTTTATACACCAAGTGGCCCTTAGATGTGCGCAGCTTGGGGCATCGCGATGCGATTGCTCGTGACTCTGTCACGTGGCACACTTTGTTGTATGATTGAGCCCGCCCGAGACCCCGACTAAGAGATCGGGCTGGAGTCTGTTTATGTAAGTGTTATGATTCAATCGATAATATGGTTGAGGCGACTTGTCTATGAGTATGGGATTTCACCACCCATAATCATTTAGACTTGTGAGCGGACGATGAGGACCCATCTCAGTTGATCATCCGTGCCTGGATGGTATGCCCCTCACGTTCGAGCTTTCCGAGAGTGTCTTGTACTTGGCCTTGTCTGCTTAGACAAGTTGGTATGGCTCTCGGCTCTCCATATGATTGAATTGTGACTGGAATTACATATGCAAACCCCAGGTCCCGACAGACTTGGTATCAGAGCAGGACTGTCTGTAGTATTAGTAAACCTTGGCCGAAGTCGAGTCTAGCATTCTATAGTTATATAGTTACTTTGGGTATAAGGGAACAACGTAAGGCTTCATTTTTCTCCTTACCCTCATCGATCTGAGTTCTGATCACCCTCATCTTTTCTACGGGAAGATAGGACTAGGCTCTTCTATGTCTATACTAGAACATCTCGTTGTTTGACTCTCCATAGCTGTAGGAATGTTTTGGTTTCTAGAGTCACCATTCCATCAAGCCTTTTGAGAAGGTTTTGATCATTCTTGTAGATTGATTCATTTTTCCACCCCGGTACAGCCGTTATGCTGTCCGATTTGTCCCGTGTTTCCAGTGATTCCAATGCTTTTGCATTACAATCTTGTCCGCTCTTAAATTGTATCATCTTTGCTTTGATTCCATCATAAATCCTACTCTGATTGTTGATTTTTATCACACAGAATGTCAGGTGGGACTAGATGTGTTGAATCTGGTCACGGTAATCAAAGTGGTGATGATGGTCCTCCTTCACCGCCTTCTGCAGCGGAAATCATGATGGAGGCTGAGCGAAATCGACGTGATCAAACACGCCTTTTGGAGCTCATTGAGAAGAATACTTATCTTCAGCGAGATACGGTAATATCCATCCAGGATTTTATCCTTTTGAACCCGCCAGTTTTCCGATGTTCATCTGAGACCCTTGATGCCGATGATTGGCTCCGTTCCATCGAGCGTAAGCTTGAGACGGCGCATGTTTCTCCAGACGATCGTGTGATGTTCGCGGCATACTTTCTAGAAGGTGCTGTTGGTGAATGGTGGGAAAGTTTTGTTGCAATGCAGCCTGATGGTCACGTAGTGACTTGGCAGGAGTTCCGTGATGCCTTCCAAGGGTACCACATTTTGGATGAGCTGATGGAAAGAAAGAGGGAAGAGTTCTGCACCCTATCTCAGGGAAATATGACTGTTCATCAGTACAGAACTGAGTTCAACCGACTTTCTCGTTATGCCCCTGAGAAGATTTCAACCGATGCCAAGAAGCAAGCAAGGTTCCGCAAGGGACTTAGCCCTGTACTTCGTCATGATCTCAATCTCCTTGAATTCGTCAACTTCGAGGATTTGGTCAATAGATCATTCAGAGCTGAGCATGGAAATGAGGTCTTTGAAGAGTCTCGCAAGCGTGATCGTGATCTTGCTTCCTCTTCTAGTTTGGGTTCTCAGAAACGTCGATTTTGGATCCCAACTAGTGCCATTCCTTCCCACTTGATTCCAAGACCATCTCCACAAAGCAAGAAAGCCCAGAAAGGTAGTAGAGAGCTTGCCATACAAACTCCACAACCTAACACCCGTTTGTGCTACTAGTGTGGTAATCCTGGCCACATTGCACGACAGTGTTCATTGCAAGAGAATGTTCCCCCTCGTCCAAAACATAAGGCCAAAGCTAAGACACCAAAGCCTTTCAAAGCCAAGTCCGCTATTGTTGAATACGGACGTGTGAACCATGCCACCATCAAAGAAGCCCAAGAGGATACAAAGGTTGTACTCGGTACACTTCCTGTCAACTCCAAACCTGCTTCTGTTCTATTTGATTCTGGAGCTTCTCATTCCTTTTTGTCTGAAAAGTTCGCACTCCTGCATGACATTTCATTTGAGGAGCTGCCTACCCCTTTCATGATTAAAACTCCAGGATCCACATGGCGTACCAGTAGGGTAAGTCATGACAATGAAATTGCTGTTGAGGATGTAGTATTCCTTGCTTCTCTCATAGCCCTCAAATCTTCAGATATCGATATCATCTTAGGTATGGATTGGTTGTCCAAACACCGTGCCAAGATTGATTGTGCCACTAAATCAGTCCAACTCATTCATCCTTCCGGCAAGATAGTCCATTTCACATCTCAAGGTTCAGAAACCCAACTATATTCGTTGAATGAACATCCCCTTCCTAACCTTGAAGATATTCCGATAGTTTGTGACTTTCCGGATGTCTTTCCAGAAGAGCTGCCGGGAATGCCACCCGACAGGTCTGTGGAATTCATAGTGGATCTTATACCAGGCACAACCCCAATTTCCAGACGCCCATATAGGATGGCCCCACATGAGTTAGCTGAGCTAAAAACCCAACTTGATGCTTCGTTGGCAAAAGGCTTCATCCGCCCTAGCACATCGCCATGGGGTTGCCCCGTTCTGTTCGTAACGAAGAAAGATGGAACAGAAAGGATGTGCGTAGACTATCGCCCGCTAAATCTGGCGACGATAAAGAACAAGTACCCACTTCCCAGGATCAATGATCTTTATGATCAACTTGTTGGATCCTCTGTCTTTTCCAAGATGGATTTGAGATTAGGTTATCATCAAATCAAAATCAGAAACGAGGACATTCCCAAGACGGCTTTTACTACTCGTTATGGTCTTTATGAGTACACCGTCATGTCCTTCGGTTTAACCAATGCCCCAGCCACTTTTTCGCGCTTGATGAATTCGATCTTCATGGAGTACTTAGATAAATTTGTTGTGGTTTATCTTGATGATATTCTCATCTAATCGAAGAACGAAGAAGAGCACGCAGAACATCTTAGGCTGGTATTGATGAAACTTAGAGAGCATCTCCTTTATGCTAAATTCTTCAAGTGTGAATTCTGGCTACCAGAAGTGACCTACTTAGGCCACGTGATTTCTGCAAAAGGTGTTGCAGTCAATCCCGAGAGAGTTCAGGCCGTCCTTGACTGGACTCCACCTGAATCGGTTAAGCAAGTTAGGAGTTTTCTTGGCCTAGCAAGCTATTGTCGCCGCTTCGTCGAGAACTTTTCTAAAGTTGCAAAGCCTCTTACTAAACTCCTCAAGAAAGATAAGAAATTCCAATGGACTCCCAAGTGCGAGGAAAGCTTTCAAGAGCTAAAAAGAAGATTGACTTCTGCACCCGTACTTGCACCTCCAGACACCAAAAGGGATTTCGAAATCTATTGTGACGCTTCACGGCAAGGGTTAGGATGCATACTTATGCAAGATCAACATGTGGTATCTTATGCTTCACGCCAGTTGCGTCCACATGAAGAAAACTATCCTACCCATGATCTTGAACTCGCTGTCGTAGTTCATGCCCTGAAGACTTGGCGACATTACCTCCTTGGTAATCGTTGTGAAATCTATACCGATCACCAAAGCCTCAAATACATATTCACCCAGCCAGATCTTAATCTCAGGCAAAGACGCTGGATAGAGTTGATAAAAGATTACGACTTAAGTATCTCTTACACCCCAGGCAAAGCCAATGTCATGGCTGATGCACTAAGTCATAAGTCGTATTGTAACAACCTCATGTTACAACAGTATCAACCATTTCTCTATGAGGAATTTCGAAAGATGAATCTTGAGATTGTTCCTCATGGATTCCTTTCCACCTTGATAGTGAAACCAACCCTTGAAGATCAAATCAAATCTGTTCAACAACGTGCTCGAGGTATCCGATATATCAAACAGAACATTGCTAGCGGTAAGGCAAAATGTTTTACCCTAGACAATGAAGGTACTGTGTACTTCGAAAATAGGATGGTAGTTCCGAAGAATAGGAATCTAAGGCAGCAGATCCTTAACGAAGCCCATGACACCCCTCTCTCGATTCATCCTGGTAGTACTAAGATGTATCAAGATCTACGCTAGAGATTTTGGTGGACTAGGATGAAGCGAGAAATCGCTCAATTTGTTGCTGAGTGCGATGTTTGTCGTCGTGTGAAAGCAGAGCATCAAAGACCTGCTGGTACTCTTCAACCTTTAGCCATTCCTGAGTGGAAATGGGATAAAGTCAGTATGGATTTCATCACTGGCTTTCCAAAGTCTCAGAAAGGAAACAATGCCATCTTCGTGGTCATTGACCGTCTTTCCAAAGTTGCTCATTTCCTTCCTGTTCGCGAGAGTATAACTGCTAGCCAGTTAGCGGATTTATATGTCTCCCGGATCGTTTCTCTCCATGGTGTTCCTTTGGAAATCAATTCAGACCGTGGAAGTCTTTTCACCTCTCGATTTTGGGAAAGTTTTCAAAATGCTATGGGAACCCATCTCTCCTTTAGCACCGCCTTTCATCCCCAGTCAAGTGGTCAAGTAGAAAGAGTCAATCAAATTCTCGAAGACATGCTCAGAGCCTGTGTTATCTCATTCGGAAAGAGTTGGGAGAAATCTCTTCCATTTGCCGAGTTTGCTTATAACAACAGTTTCCAATCTAGCTTGGGCATGGCACCCTTTGAATTTCTCTATGGACGAAAATGTCGAACACCATTGAACTGGTCAGAAACCGGTGAAAGACAATTCTTTGGACCGGATATGATCCAGGAAGCAGAAGAGAAGGTTCGCATTGTTCGTGAGCAATTGAAAACAGCCCAGTCTCGTCAGAAAAGCTATTATGATCGTCATAATAGGCCAGAAAGCCACGAGCTGGACGAGAAGGCTTACCTCCGGGTTACTCCTCTGAAGGGAACCCATCGCTTCGGTATCAAAGGCAAATTGGCCCCACGTTACATAGGCCCCTTTTGCATTCTAGCTAAACGTGAAGAAGTTGCCTACCAACTTGAACTACCGCCGCATCTTTCTCAGGTTCACGATGTCTTCCACGTATCTCAACTCAGGCGTTGCTTCAACGACCCCATCCGCGAAGTAGACCACGAAACGCTTGATCTCCAAGAAAACCTATCGTATCGAGAGTATCCCGTCCGTATCCTCGATGAAGCTGAGCGTACCACCCGACGTCAGAAGATCAGGTTCCTCAAAGTGCAGTGGTCCAACCATTCTGAGAAAGAAGCCACCTGGGAACGAGAAGATCGTCTCCGAGTCGAGTACCCCACCCTCTTCCCGACTACTTCTGAATCTCGGGACGACTTTCTTTTGAGTAGGGGCGAGTTGTCACAACCCTAGTTTTGGTATGTGCTTTTATTACTAGAAATAATTGCATCATGTTTAAATTCTTTGGTTTAAGAATTGGGGATTTGGAAAAGCCTAAAAAAGAATTTAAATAAAAGGCCAGATAAAAAGTTTTTCCAAAATTCCTCCAAACAATTTTGAAAAGTCCTATAAATGAGTATGATCATTTTAAAAATGATTTGGAGTCAAACCCATGCACATGGATTTTTCAAATATTCAAACAGTGGCTTGGAAATTAAATTTAAATGCTATTTGAATTGGATTCAAATAATTTGAATTCCAAAAATCTTCAACACTTGGGAGTGACTAGTAATATGTCACATATATCCAAGATAAAAATTTGAGGATTTTATAAAATGAATTGATATTTAATTCAATTCAAAACAAATATTACAGAAAACAAAACAAAAGAGAAAAGAATAAAAGGGCCGAAGCCACCCACCTCTCTTACCTCCGGCCCACGTGGCCCAAGCGCAGCAGAAGCCGGCCCAGCCTGCCAAGGGCAGGGGCGTCTTCAACCTCTGCCTTCTGGCAGAGGCGTGGCGTGCATGCCCGCCGCGGCTGCCACGTCTTGCTCGCTCGGGGGGCTCCCCCGTCCTCATCTCTTCGCCGTGGAGGGCCCCGTGCTCATCCCCTTCCTTTCCCCCCCTCTGGAACCCACTCCCCTCTCTCTCCCGTGCGAATCCCGCAAGAACCGAGAGCTCCCCGTCGCCGCCGTGTGCGCGCAGCCGTGGCCAACGTCGCCTATACGCCGCCCGGCCGTGTCCATCGTGCTCCTCTCCGTCGTCCTCGTCACCCCGCGCAGTAAATTGGAGCAAGGATCCCCGAGGGCCGTCGTCCCCTTCGTTGTCTTCGTCCCCGGCTGCCGGACCTTGGCGTCGAATTCGCCGCCTACCGTAGCTCCTCCGACCCCGCCGTGCTCCTCTACGGTCTCAGGGTGAGGCTCGCCTTCTTTCCACTCTCTCCGTGGTCATAGCCATCGCCCCGGTCACCGTTTTCCTTTTGCCCGTGCTCCGGCCGCCGCGCCTCTCGACGCCGGCGAGGCCTCTGTCCCCCTCCGATCCTCCCGTGTACCCCACTGGGTGCGCGCGTGTGAGGGCTCCCTCTTGGTGCCCTTGGCATGCCAAGCCGTGGCCGGGAGCCCCTCTCCGGCGGGGCGCCGCCGCCTCCTGTGTCAACCGGCGTTTAGCCGCCGGCCCGGACGGCTTAATTAAGGGTTAACCCCTCTGGTTAACTGGCATGAGCCACTGACAGGTGGGGGCCCCAGCCCCTAATAATCCTTTTAAGTTTAATTAAACGGGTTTTAACACCAGAGTCATTGACAGATGGGCCCGGCATGTCAGTTGACTGGTCAGCGCCCAGTGATGTCATCCTGACGTCAGCCTTGCGCAATAATCCCTTTTCTATTTAACAGAATTTCCAGAAAATAGCTAAATCTTTGAAATTCAATAACTTTTTATCCATAACTCCAAATCAAATAAATTATATATGAAAAATCATCAGAAAAATTCAAGGATTCAAAATATCATACTTTCATAGGTGAAAAACACATCTATGATGGGGAACCAGTAGCATTTAGCTATATGGCTTATTTGGAATAATTAAAAATAAATGTTTAAATCATTTCAAATTAAATATTTGCAATGCCAACCTTATCACATGAACATCAGAGGCATATCATACACATGACAACATGGTTTACCATATCCAAACATTAGCAAATGCAACTTTGGCTAAATTGAACCACATTTGGAGTTTGAATTTGAATTTCTTATTCAAATCAACTTCAATTAAACTTGTTGCAAATTGAACATAGATCACATCAGTACCATGCCATGTTTCATTCTTGAATGTGCATTGCAATGTGATGTTTATACTTTGTTGTCTCAGTGTTTGCTTCTTCTCGATAGATCCATCGCCGGACGTAGTTCCTATTTCTTCGAAGAGTGGCACCCCTGAGTCTCGACAATAAGGCAAGCAAACCCCCTTTGATCATATCTATGAAAACCCAGTTTCCCTCTTGTTCTCTTATGCATGATTAGGTGAGTCACATGTTATCGTTCTACCGCTAGTTGAACCCATCCTTTGCATGACCTATCATTGTTACCACAGTATTAAGAAAACCTCAACCTAGCAGATACAAGATTGTTGTGCTCATCATGTGGCCCTTCATCCATGATATGCTATGCCATGCTAGAGTTGTTTGCATTGAAGGTGATCCATCTGGGTGATGTATCGGGATGGTAGTGAACACATGCAACAAGGTGGTAACGTGTTGATGAAGTCACCCTAAAATAAGTGAACAATGAGAGGCTGTGTAGGAGTACACAGTGGGTTGTCTCATTTACAATGCCCTAGGCCCCGAGTTCTTGTGTTGTGATCCAAGACACAGATTACTACCACATGTTGGGCTCATTGACCCCTCTCGACCTATTAACTCACCCCGACTAAGGTCCAGGATTCGCATGGGTTAAATTTATTCTATTTGCTTTCATAACGTAGCACGGTTTTAGGCAAGCGCAGCACCATCCGTCAAGGTGGGCTTGTCGGACCGTCCATACATCGTCTGGGTCCTGAACGGAAACCCCGGCCGGATTCCCGATTGGGGTACAACTCAGATAGGCGATTCCCTGGACTAGAGTTGGAGCCGTGAGGTAAGTGTCGTGGTACTATCCTCGCCGACACCGCTTGAAGGTGACGAGTTCTAGGCGGTAAGTGGTAGCTACGTATGTGAAGAAGTACACCCCTGCAGGGTTAATGAACTATTCGAATAGCCGTGTCCGCGGTTATGGACTACTTGGAGATCTTTACTTGATTATTAGACAACTCAAATGGATACTCTAAAAATCTCAAGATAAGTGTGAGTGCTTTGGGTTGCTTCCTCGTGGGGAAGTCGAGGAAGGATCCATGGTTGTGTAGTGATGTGGTGATCAAGATTAGATGGACTCGTGTGCGCCTCTCATCTCAACTCTATGTAGTCGTAGTACAGTATATCCAAGTCAAAGCTTTCTGCATTACAACCCCACCTGCCTTTACCTTGATACCTGAGCATAAGTAGTATAGTTCTGACGTAAGTCTTGCTGAGTACGACTTTGTACTCACGTTTGCTTATTCTATGTTTTAGAGACGAGACCACTGACCCTGAAGGTGGCCTCCCCCTCAAGCTCGACGTCGACGAAGTTATGTAGTCCCAGACAGCAGCCTGGTCCCTCTGGAGGGTCGTTGTGTTTTCTTAAAGGCTTCTTAAGCCATTTGTTAATCTTGTCTTTACTAAAACATAATTTGTTTCCGTTGTTTTATGATGTAATGTTGGATCACAGTGATGTGATCTCTGCTTGTAACACTACTATATCTGCTCTGTTTAGCAGATGCAATAAAGCTATGAGTTTTTAGAGTTCATGTTGTGTTACCTGCTGTTATACACTTGGCATGCATGCTGCGTGTATGTTTATAACATGCATGTCATGTGTGGGGTTCGATACCTTAGTTGTGTTCTCGCCGGCGCTCTTTTATACACCAAGTGGCCCTTAGATGTGCGCAGCTTGGGGCATCGCGATGCAATTTCTCGTGACTCTGTCACGTGGCACACTTTGTTGTATGATTGAGCCCGCCCGAGACCCCGACTAAGAGATCGGGCTGGAGTCTGTTTATGTAAGTGTTATGATTCAATCGATAATATGGTTGAGGCGACTTGTCTATGAGTATGGGATTTCACCACCCATAATCATTTAGACTTGTGAGCGGACGATGAGGACCCATCTCAGTTGATCATCCGGGCCTGGATGGTATGCCCCTCACGTTCGAGCTTTCCGAGAGTGTCTTGTACTTGGCCTTGTCTGCTTAGACAAGTGGGTATGGCTCTCGGCTCTCCATATGATTGAATTGTGACTGGAATTACATATGCAAACCCCGGGTCCCGACAAGGTAAATGATAAAAGCATAATTTCTGTGGTGACATGCTAACAACCATATAAGAACTTTTAAGTAAAGCAATCAAGGCATGTAATTCAATTCAAGTCATAACAGACAAGAGTCTATACTTAGCATTGAAACAAGCAACATAAGAACATAAAGGTGCAAGAGCTCTCGCTGTCCATGACTCGAATGTCTCCAAATGGTGTTTGCGTGCAAGAAAGGGGATAGGGATATACGAGAAAAAGTATTTTTGTGTTGAGAACTCAATCTACTAAAGTTTCACACTTGGTCTTCTTTGGAATCTTATCTTGACTCATCCCCAGACCACTAGCCAGGTACAAGTCAAAATGATCCACTCCTTTTCGACATTTTGAGCACTCATGCAATCGATGAGCGTAAGCAAGAAAGTTGACACTTAGGATGGAAAAGAGAGAATATGGTGGAGGAGGAAGTAAAAAGGTGAGAAGGTCTCACATCAATGAGGAAGCCAAATGATAGATATGATGTGAGGAGTAGGGATTGCCATGCAACGGATGCACATATGAGCTAAGCTAAGCTCTCCAATGGAACTAGTGGGTGTGCATCCAACTTGCTTGCTCAAGAATACCTAGAGCTCATTTGAGGAGGCTCATCATTGGAATATACAAGCCAAGTTATATAGTGTGAAGGTCCCCACATAGCTATATGCTTGAATGATAATCTCTATGGAGTACAAGATATAAGATGGAGTACGAGTGTGGATCTCTCAAAAGGAATAGTAGTGTGCCCCCTTCTCTCTTTTTATTTCTTTTTCTCTTTTTTTCTATTTTTTCTATTTTTTTGGTGGCCTCAATGGCTCTTTATATTTCTCTCTCATTTGTTCTCTTTGGGATCTTTTGATTTTGTCCTCTTTGGGATATTTTCCTCACTTTAGGGGCAACACTCTATATATTACAAGAAGTATAGAAGATCTTTCACACTTTACAAAAGTACTCAAATCATAAAGAAGATGTAACTATCATGAAGTATGCAAATGTATGCCTCTGCCAGTGTAGCAGGATATGCAATGATACTAGCGCGTCATGTAGCAATGATTAGGGCAAGGCCCAACTAGCATGCGGCTCATCGATCAAGAAAGTAGCATGTATGACATGAAGATCAAGTCATGAGAAGGTGGATGTTGCATGGCAATGTATCTCAGAAAGGCTATGGAAATGCCTTGATAGGTAGGTATGGTGGCTGTTTTGAGGAAGGATATAAGGAGGTTTATGATGACAGAGCGTATCATGCCAAGGGTTTGGATGTACCGGCGAAGGTGGACGCCAACTCTCGGAGTGAGAAGAAAGTAATGCACGGCACAGGAGAGGCTAGAAAAATATGGGAAGGTGGAAGTGTCAACTTTGGAATACTCACATTAGTCCGAAGAACTCATGCACTTATTATCGGTAACTCTCAATCTAATAAGGAGGTTTCACAAAGATACAAGTACCCCGAGGAGGAGTGTATGGGGGTTTGATTATCCTTGCGCATCCTCGACTCATGGTACGTGAGTGTACTCTAACATTCGATCCCTCCAAAGAGTAGTGATCCATCTAGTAGCTAAGGTTCTCAACTAATTTTGTAAGTTTTGAAAATAAACACGAATTTCCCAAAATATGAAATCTATCACTAATAGGCTAAAGCTCTTGACACCAAAAGTCCAAACATTACTCAAGGCAATACCTCAAAACTATTGCAAGTTACTACTACAAAAGAATAGCAACCTCAATTGCCTACTTCAAGTCAAGACACACAACTCAGTGCAACAGGCAAACTCTCTAAACAAGATAAACATGAAAACTCAAGAGAGTTCCAGCAACAAACTAAAAAAAAGCTCTTAAAAATATAAGCATGAAAACTAAGAGCTAGACATGGCAGTAGCTATGAAAAGATAAAGAACACACACAACACAGATAAGCATGAAGAATCCTATGTTGTGTTCTAGATTTTGAAAGTGGAGCGTGTTTCTCTCCCACACAAAGAAATCTGGGTTCTAACTTGTTATGAACAGCAAGCAAAGCTAAAGAAAACTAAAAATAAAACCTAAGAGCGAGACGCTCCAAGCATAGCACATAACGCATGAAGTGATAAAAATATAGTGAAACGAAATACGAACTGATAATTGTTGATGGAGAAGGGGATGCACGGGGGCATCCCTAAGCTTAGACGCTTGAGTCTCCTTGAATATTTCTTGGGGATGCATGGGGGCATCCCCAAGCTAGAGCGCTTGACACTCCTGAATTTTCTTTCATCATCTTCCCTCGCACACTTGAAAACTCTCTTGATACATAACTCATCATAATCTGATTAGCGAGGTTAGTACCCATAATAAAATAATTTTTTCTCTACTAGAAATAAGGATAATCTTGAAGAGATACTGTTTCTCAAGATTTCCAAAAAGGTTTTGCAAAGAAAAAGCAAGCTTAAGGTTTGCAAAACGAAGAAAAGGTAAAACAGGACAGAATATGTGAAAAACAGACCAGCAGGTAGTAAAGAATTGTTTATGGATACTTCTGCAACTCAAATAAAAAAACTAAGAACATACGAAAGTTCCATAATTGTATAGAGCATGCTGTGTAAAAATTTCAGCTCAAAAATAAGAACTGGGATTTTTTGTGATTTTTCCCGTCACGAGGACAGAATCTGTTTTCTGGACAGCATGTCACAAGTTTCACTTCCCTTGTCATATGAGGCTATAATTGGCACAAAGCTTGAAAAGTAAAGATACAATGATGTTTCTACAGTGTTAACAATCATTAAGACCACTAAAAACATAAGAAAAACAAAAAGGAAAACCTAAATTCCTTGCGGGCTGCCTCCCGAAAGCGCTTCTTTAAAGCCATTAGCTAGGCTTAATGCAAATAGATCAAGTCTTATCAAGAAAATAACTAGCCCGTGTGACGGACTCAAAAGGAAACTTAATCTTTTTCCTAGGGAAGTGTTCCATCCCTTTCTTGAGAGGGAATTGGAATTTTATAATCCCTTCTTTCATATCAATAACATCACCCACGGTGCGAAGAAAAGGGCGTCCCAAAATAATTGGACAAGAAGGTTCACATTCAATGTCCATAATAGTAAAATCAACGGGAACATAATTTTCATTGACAATGATAAGAACATCATCGATCTTCCCCAAAGGTTTATTTACTGAAGAATCGACAAGACGAACACCAAAAGAACAAGGATCAAAAGGTTTCAATTCAAATATATCATACATTCTTTTGGGCATAACGGAGGTACTAGCTCCAACATCACATAAAGCATAGCAAGAGAAGTTATTCAAATTAATTTTAATCATAGGATCCCAACCATCTTCTAGCTTTCTAGGTATGGAGGCTTCTACCCTAAGCTTCTCCTCCCTAGCTTTTATGAGAGCATTAGTTATATGCTCCGTGAAGGCAAGATTAAGTGTGCTAGTGTGGGGGTCTCTAGACATCTTGTGAAGGAAACGAATAACTTCAGAAAGGGTGCAATTATCAAAATCAAGGTCACTGCTATCAATGAAAGTGGTAGTGGTGTCCTTTAGGCTCACTTGTTTGGTAGCTTCTATAGTCATAGGAGTTTCTTCTTCTACGGTTCAGGTCATAGCATCACCATTAATAGGTCCTATGGGACTAGGGGTGCATTGGGTGATAAGAGTTTGATATCCTCAACCACTTGGACAGTAGCAATGGTATGGTGTGTAGGAAGGCTCTTAACTCTATCTTCTTTCTCCTTTTATCTAGCCCATCTCTCTTTAAGTTTAGCCATCATCCTAATGTTTTCATTAATTTGTACTTGAATAGCGTTCATAGGAGTGACCTTCCTCTCCTCAAGAGGAGAAGTTCTAACTTTAAGCAATTCTACTTCATGGGCTAAATTTTCTACCTTCTACGAGAGATTATCTAATTTGTCTAGTTTTTTCTCTACACTCTTGTTGAAGGCTTTTTGGGTAGTGTTGAAGTCTTTAAGCATACTCTCTAATTCAGAAGTGGAGTTCTTGATGCTAGGATAAGTGTTGTTGTTCCCATAGTTGTTGGAGGGGAACGGTCTAGGATTGCTACCAAAATTACTCCTATAAGCATTCTTATTAAAGTTGTTTCTAGAGATAAAGTTCACATCTACTTGATCTTGAGCAATCAAAGAATTTAAAGGAACATCATGATGATCAATAGGAGATTGCTTGGTAAGTAGAGACATAATCAATTACCTACTTTCAAGACAAGACACAACTCAGTGCAACAACCAAATCTCTTTAACAAGATAAACATGAAAACTAAAAAGAGTTCCAGCAACAAACTAAACAAAATCCAAGGCTCTTGCTAAAGACAAACTAAGACTAAAACTAAACATGGCAGTAGCTACGAAAAGATAAAGAACACACAACAGCAAAAAGATATGCAGGAAAAATCCTATGATGTGTTCTAAATTTTGAAAGTGGAGCGTGTTTCTCTCCCACACAAAGTAAGACGGGATCTAACTTGTTATGAACAGCAATAAAATCTAAAGAAAACTAAAAACAAAACCTAAGAGCGAGACACTCCAAGCATAGCACATAACGCATGAAGTGATAAAAATATAATGAGACGAAGGACGAACTGATGATTGTTGATGGAGAAGGGGATGCACGGGGGCATCCCCAATCTTAGACGCTTGAGTCTCCTTGAATATTTGTTGGGGATGCATGGGGGCATCCCCAAGCTTGAGCGCTTGACACTCCTGGATCTTCTTTCATCATCTTCCATCGCACACTTGAAAACTCCCTTCATACATAACTCATCATAAGCTGATTAGAGAGGTCAGTACCCTTAATAAATAATTTTTCCCACTGGATATAAAGATACTCTTGAAGATATACTGTTTAACAAGAGTGCCAAAAAGTTTTTGCAGAGAAAAAGCAAGTTAAGGTTTGCAAAAGTAAGGAGTGACAAAACGTGGCAGAATCTGTGAAAAACAAAACAGCAGGTAGTAAAAAAAAATTTAGGGGCACTTCTGCAACTCAAATAAAAAACCTCAGAACATACGGAAGTTTCGTAATTGTATAGTGCATACTGTGTAAAAATTTCAGCTCAAAAAGATGAACTGGGATGTTTCTGGAATTTTTCTGGTCACGAGGACAGAATCTGTTTTCTGGACAACATGTCACAACTTTTACTTCCCTTGCCGTAAGAGGCTATAACTTGCCACAAAGCTGAAAAATAAAGATACAATGATGTTGCTACAGTAGTAACAATCATCAAGACACAACAAAAGCATAAATAAGAAACCTAAATTCGTTGCGGGCTGCCTCCCGAAAGCGCTTTCTTTTATGCCTTTAGCTAGGCTTAAAGATTATGAAAGATGCTCACAAGAGAATAAGAATTGAAGCAAAAGAGAGCATCAAGAAGCAAATGTGAAACACATTTAAGACTAACCCACTTCCTATGCATAGGCATCTTGTAAGAAAATAAATTAAAGAAGCACAAAGTGACATGCATAGGAAGGTAGAACAAGAACAACTTCAAAATTTTCAACATGAAGAGAGGTGTTTTTGTAACATGGAAGTTTCTACAACCAAACTTTCCTCTCTCAAAGTAATTTTCAGTAGCATCATGAACAACATCAAGAATATAACTATCACATAAATCATATTGTTCATGACCTACAAGCACACGTGTATTGTTTTCAACACGGTTTTTAGGATGATAAGATAGATGCAACCCATCACATTGAGCCTTGATAAGAGCAAAATTCTCCGGAATAGTTGGAGATTTCAAAAGGATAATAGGGCAATAAAGTGTGGGTGCAACAGCAATAATTTAATGCTTAACATAAGGAACTATAGCAAGTTCATCTTTGTAGGAATCATCCATAGTGGCATCATGGCCATCAACAAGGCAAGTATCAAAATCATCAGAAAGGGAAGTATCAAGTGAGTCATCGGAATCATAAGATTCCTCTTCATAGCAATCATTAGCCTCTTCTTTGGCAGCAAGCATTCTATTTTTAAAATCCTCAATATAAGCATTGGAAGTATAATTCTCAAAGCAATAAGCAAGAACAACAAAGTTTTCAGACTCGAAAATAGTATCGTGATACTTTTCAATTAAAGAAGCAATCTCATAGGCACCTTTAAAAGCAACAAACTCTTCAATCTTTTCAACATTAAAGTAATCATAAACACCTTTAGCATAAGAAGATAAGATCTCATTTCCATTAAACTCACATTGGAAAGGGAGCTGTTTATGATCTATATTAGAACAACAAGTAAAATCATAAATGTGGCACAAAAGTTTAGCATGGCAATAAGAAACATGTATTTGATCCCATAAGTGTTTCCCTTTCTGAGATAGGCGGTGCCTCGTATAATGAGCATGCTCATCCAATGATTTTCCCTCAACCAAGTCGGTTGGGTTTTTAGCGCGAGAACAAATTGATCGAAGACGATCCAAGTGAAACATGTCCATCCTACCATATTTGGGTGGTTCATCACCCATGGTGAGGATAGCATAAATAGGCAAAGCAAGACAAAGGCAAAAGGTAGCAACTATTTTTGTGGTTTTTCATAAAGGAAACTGAGATAAAAACTGAAGGGTAAACTAACAAGACTAAAAAACAAAGGTAAAGGGTAGTGTGCAACTCCCCTATCTTAGCACTCGGAGTCCCCGGCAACGGCGCGAGAAAACTTGCTTGATGGCTTCTCGCCCTTCGTTGGTTACCCCAAGTGGAAGGTTTGAGATGTAGTGCAACAGCAGTTTTCCCTCGGTGAAGATACCAAGGTTTGTCTCCAGTAGGACTCCAGAGATGATAAGTAGGTGTCAGCGGCGCAACTGACGCGGACCTGCACACAGACACAGATAACTTTGTTCCCAACGAAGTTCAGAGAGGTTGTCAATCTCTCCGGTCTTGTTGTTCACAAAGGATAAAACGCAAGGGATAATGATAGCAAGTAAAAGCAGTAAAGTAAATAAAGCGTGGATATAGTAATGAGGATATGGACCGGGATACGTGATGTTCACTAGTGATGTCTCTCTCCAAAAAGACGATAAAACTGCTATGCGAGTTAAACAAATTACAAAAGGGCAATTGACAGGATTATGAACGCACGGCAATGCTAACTATGCTACAAAAGAAAGGAAGAGGATCAAAAGCACGGGTAGTACGCCAAAATAAGTAGACCGAAATCCATCTGCATCTACTACTAATCATCCACCTTGAGATATCTATCCAGAACATCTCGCTGGTATTAAGTTGCGAGCCCCACCCAAAGTGTAAACCCAAAGCAACAGACAACTGCATTAAAAAGAACTTTGCGTAAAGTAAACAATCCTTGTAACCGCGGTTACAAGCACTATTGTTTTCCCCCTTGTGGCAACAGCACATCCCCTAGACTCATGTTTCTGTCACTCAAGCGTGTCATCGGGGGGCATGAACCCACAATCTAGCACAACGTTCCCTCTTGGAGTCACTACCTACTACTTGGCCAAAGCAATAAACAACAACGGAGAACATGCAAGAATTACTTAGGAACAAAAATATAAGAGATAAAAACCAAATATATTACTCTATCACAATCTCAACATAATCTCATAATCCATCAGATCCCTCCAAACTCAGCATAGCAACAACAGAAATATTACAAAGGTGCCTCGATCATGTAGGGCAGCTCACGAGGTCTAAACAATGAAGATCAAAGAGGGGAGGAGAACATCACATAGCTACTGATCACGGACCCATGGTCCAAGGGAAACTACTCACGAGACATCCGGGGAGCATCCATGGTGGAGAGGAGACTCCCGGAGGTCAATCCTCCCTCCGGCAGGGTTCCGGGAAGAGGTCTTCTGGTGCTCCCGATCTTGGAAGCGCGGCGGCGGCGAAACAGAGGCGAGTTTGCGGAATAGGGTTCCTCTTTTCGGAAGTTTCCCGTGACGGAGAATATATAGGCGAAGGGGGGCAGCCAGAGGTGGACCAGGGGCCCCAGGCGCCCCCCTGGCGCGGACAGGGGTGGGGCCACGCCGGGTGGCCGCCTGGGCCACCCCTGGCTCCCCTGTGGCCCCACTCGGGCTCTTCGCAAAGCTTCCTGTACTCTGATTTTTCCTATATTTTTTCCTGGAATTTTTCTGGCACTTTTTATATGGGGGAAAACTGAAATAGAAAAACAGCAGAAAATAGGAACTGGCACTATGGTGCACTGAGTTAATAGGTTAGTCCAAATATGATCAAAATTGTATGAAAGTGTATCTAGATCATAGCAATATCACACAAAACATGCATGGAGCAAGCAGAAATTATAGATACGTTTTGGACGTATCAGGTGCTGAAGTGGAAGGTGTAGCAATAGGAGTGCAGATAAAGTCACTGTTGTTATGACTACTGAAGTCACACAACTTGGTGTTCTCGGAGGAACCCATAGCAGCAGCAAGCAAGATAACTATTTTTTTGATTTTTGATAAAGGACACTAAAGCAAAAACTGAAAAGTAAACTAACAAGACTAAAAAGCAAAGATAAAAGATAGTGTGCAACTCCCCTATCTTGAAGAGTGGAGTCCCCGGCAATGGCGGCAGAAATTGCTTTTTATGGTACGATTTCTCGCCCCCTCGTTGGTTACCCAAAGTGGAAGGTTGAGATGTAGATAGCAGCAATTTCCCTCGGTGAAGATACCAAGGTTCGTTTCCAGCAGGACTCCAACAACGATAAGTAGGTGGTTCGGCAAGTGATGCGCCGTTTGAAAAGAATCAGTTGCTTCTCCTGGACCTGCGCACACAACAGATAACTTTGCTCCCAACGAGTTCAAAGAGGTTGACAATCCCTCCGGCCTTGTTGTTTACAAAGGGTCAAATGCACGGGATAATAATGATAGTGATAGCAACGGAAAAGTAAATAAAGCAGTAAATAAATAGTGGGTGTAAATAGTATTGAAATATGGACCGGGATCCTATGATGTTCACTAGTGATGTCTCTCTCCCAAAAGACGATAAAATAGCCATGCGAGCTAAAAAAATTACAGCTGGGCAATTGACACGATTATGTGCACAAACCAATGCTAACTATGCTATAAAGAAAGGAAGAGGCTCAAAAGCATGGGCGGTACGCCAAGACAAGTAGACCGAAATCCATCTGCATCTACCTACTAATCATCCACCCTGAGATATCTATCCAGAACATCTCGCTAGTATTAAGTTGTGAATCCCACCCAAAGTGTAAACTCAAAGGAATAGACAACTGTATTAAAGAACTTTGCGTAAAGTAAACAATCCTTGCACCCACAATTACAAGCACCGTTGTTTTCCCCCTTGCGGCAACAACACATCCCCTAGACTCATGTTTCTGTCACTCAAGCTAGTCATCAGGGGGCATGAACCCACAATCATGCATAACGCTCCCTCTTGGAGTCACTACCTACTACTTGGCCAAAGCAATAAACAACAACGGAGAACATGCAAGAATTACTCAAGAACATAAATATAAAAGAGGAGAATCAAATATATTACTCAAACACAATCTGAACATAGTCTCATAATCCATCGGATCCCAGCAAACTCAACATAGCAACAGCAGAAAGATTACATATGTGCCTCGATCATGTAGTGCAGCTCACGAGGTCTAATCCATGAAGAACAAAGAGGGGAGGAGAACATCACATAGCTACTGATCATAGACCCATGGCCCAAGGTGGACTACTCACCGTTCATCCGGGAAGCATCCATGGTGGTGAAGAATCTCCCGGAGGTGGTCCTCCCTCCGGCAGGGTGCCGGGAAGAGGTCTCTTGGTACTCCCGATCTTGGAAGCGCGGCGGCGGCGAAATAGAGGAGAGATCGCGAAAAAGGGTTTCCTTTCGGGGTTTTGCGTCACGGAGAATATATGGGCGAAGGGGGGCAGCCATGGGGGGCACCAGGGGTCCAGGCGGGCCCCTGGCGCGGCCCCACCCTAGGGCGCGCCGGGAGGGCGCCTGGGGCTCTGGTGGGTCCCCTCTGGCCCCTCCTCGGTGATTCCCGAAGCTTCCGAATCGCTGATTTTTTTTTGGATTTTCCCCGAATTTTTGGAGCACTTTTAATATGGGGGAAACCTGAAATAGAAAAACACCAGAAAACAGGAACTGGCACTAGGGTGCACTGAGTTAATAAGTTAGTCCAAATATGATCAAAAGTGTATGGAAGTTCATCAATAACATAGCAATATCACACAAAAGAGGCATGGAGCAAGCAGAAATTATAGATACGTTTTGGACGTATCAAAGCGTGCAGTTTATAATTGCTCAATTTATGTTGCTAAGTCTAGCTCAGAACAGGCCGAAAACATCACCCATATTCAACTGAATCTCTTGTCGAAATCTTGTTTGTTTGGTCAAAACTTTTGCTGGTGCTCAAACCATACTTGTCTTTTTCCCTCGCTACCTTTTTGCTCTTTCACAGGATGTCTGAGGATTTAGGCTTCGGTGATGAGTCCCCAGTTCTTGATCATCTTAACGAAGCTGAACAAGTTTCCCCCAAGCGAAAAGGAGGCAGAACGAAGGAAACAAATGACGCCAGAGGCATTCCCGAATCAATTTGGATTGAACTTGGTTATGATACACCTCCTGAAGAAACTAAGGATCAAAGAAAGATTCGGTTGCAAAACATTCGCCGCTACTGGGCCATCAGTTGCTACGAATACAAAAGTATCCCTGACTGGAAATGGGCAATGCAGTTTGCCTTCAGTCCACCATTCCAGTACACTTCACACATGTGTGGAAAATATACTGAATAAAATCGCCATCTGTACTATCCAGTTCCACCCAAATATCCTCACCCCAACACCCTCAAGACTCCGGATGATTATCCTGAAGAGCAAAAGCGATTGAGACTCGCTGCCGAAAAGAAAAGGCTCAATGAAGCAAAGAAGGCAGCCAAGGTAGCTGCCGCTGAAGCTCATGGGGTAGGCCAGAGCTCAAAGAATAAGAAGAAGCTTAAGAAGAAATCTGCTTCACCCCCTCATGCTTCCACCGATGATGAAGAGCAAGCCAGACTGGAACGAGCTGCTTTGGAAGATTCTATTCTTGATGAGTCAAATGCTGAAGCTGCTGACAAATCAGAAACATAAGCAGATGATGAGTCAGAACCTGCTCCTCCTAAGAAGCAAAGGATTCGGATTCCCTTGAAGAAGAAGCCAGGAGAGAAACCGGCTGCAAAGGGGATAAATATTCAAGACCCTACAGATAAGCCCATTGCTCGCCCACCATTGACTTTTCCAACTTGGTGGTTGCGAAGCCCTTGGCCTCCAAGCCACCGGCTGATTCCCTCAACACTGAGAGGCGATCCAAGCTGAGGCACGACCCAGTGAAGCATCAACAATCTGCTAAGGCTGCTGCATCAGCGAAGCCCAAGCAGTCTGCTGCTCCAAACCCTTCAGTGAAGCGAAAGCCCACTGTAGAAGAATTGCAACAGAAAGACCTCGAGGAGGCACTAAAACGCAGCGTGCTTGCTAGAGAATCTGCAGAGAAGCAGAAGGAAGCTAAAGCAGCTGTAAGAAAACAAAGGGAGCTAGACTCCGCAAAGTTTGCTAATGAGAAGGCTGAGACGAAGCGAAAGCTCACCGAAGCCGAGAAAAATGAAGAAAAATCTGCTGCTGAAGCCAAACAGTTGGTTGAACATGAAGCTAAACGTAAGGCCACACTAGATGGCCTCAGAACGAAGAAGGCTGAGAAAGCAGCCAGAGCTGCCCAGAAGAAGCCAGTGGTAGATATGACTCCCTCCGCTGAAGCAATTCCACCGAAGCAGAAAGGCATCTCTATGCCTGAAGCTCAAGCTGAAGCTGATCGCCATAGTGAACATCTATTCCCTGATCCTCGTGAAGGCAAACTATGGGATCAATTGGGCGTAACTGAAGCCCTTTGGAAGAAGTGTGTGGCTGAAGATCCTGAAGCTGGTGATCTCGGTGAAGTCTACATCTCAGGCTCCATCGAAGAAATGATCACCACTATGATCAGTCACCTTAAGGACTTGCACTCAAGAGATAGAGCTGAAGTTGAAAAGATTCAAAACTATCAAAAGCGTGCTGAAGCTGAATCAGATGAAGAATTCAAACAGCACGCCTTGAAGCTACTTCAGAAGGTGACATACATCAACACCACCACCAAGGAAAACATCAAAATATACAAGGGAAAGATCAAAGCTGCAGTGGATGAAATGTTCAAAACACATAATGCTTCCATTATGGAAAGGGATTCCCGGAAGCGCAAGGCCCCGCTGGAAGCTGAACCAGCTGCAGCTCAGCTTGTTGAATCCAAGCCTTCTGACCCTTATCCGAAGAAAAGGACCACCAAGAAATGGAATGTCACTTTGGCCTCGGCTGCTGATATGGATACGAGTGATGAACCTACCAGCCAGCCGAAGGAAAACACTGAAGCAGTTCCCACTCTTGCTCCCCAAACAAAGCCTTCAAAGCCCATGTCAAAACCTTCAGCTCCACCCACTAAAACTCCTACACCTCCTCCCACCAAATCCACTCCCAAGCAAACACCCGCCACACACACTCCCACTCCACCTCAAAAAACTCCAACCCCCAAGCGAACCCCAACCCCAATTCCAACACCTACACCAACGCCTGCACCCATTCCACCTCGCGCTCCCACACCAACACGTGCTCCATCCCCCGCACCACAAAGGACTCCTACACCACCTGCAGCTCCCGCATCACCCCCATCAACTCACCCGGAAGCCAATGAACCCTCACCCTCCAACTCCAGAACCCGCGGCTCCCGAGACTTTTCCCCTGCCAGGACTGCTCAAGAATCGGAAGCCCATGTCCCCCAGTCCGAAGCACATGAAGATGAATATGAGAAGGTGAAGATTCTGAATCCCTCGCAAGAGCAAGCTTTGATAGTCACTCAGACTAATGGCCCTTCAAGAGCCAACCCAATAGCTCCTCTGCAAAGGATTCACGCTCGTTCACATCTCTACCAAGACACCCAGCTGGATTCAAATTACCCTCGTGAAACTTTTCCAATCTTCAAGGGCGATGGCTGTTCTTCAAAGCACGGCCAGAATTCAGTTTGGAACAACATCAGAAGCGCCACCGATTCTTTGGTGTAAGTCCATATGCTTCAGACAGAACTGCCGATGATCTACGCTTCTAGACTGCGGAACAACAGATCTTATACACCAAATTTTCTGTCAGCAAGGTGTTTTGTTTCGCCACAGGTATCTAGATATGAGAAGTCTTTCAACTGCCACCTGCTTTCAGAACATCGCCGAAACCATTGAGAATCAGAATTTGACTCGGTTGTTTGCTTTGAGCACTCCCTTCAATTCTGAACTCATTAAGAAATTCTATGACACATTATATGTTTCGAGCGATGCAAATGAACCTCGCACATGGATACTGGAATGGATGATCCAAGGTGAAATTTTCAGAATGTCTTTCGCAGAGTTCATGGAAATAGTCAATATTCCAAGGCATACTGGTGACCTAGAAAAGATTCATATGGAGCCAGATCTGACTGAAGAACAATTTGCTACCTTGTTGGATACTGCAGTCACTGCAAATTATATTCCTGAAAATATTCGCCCGAAGCATTTGAACTTCATCTCCAAGACATGGTTTTACATCCTGTCAAAATCTTTGATTCCATTAAGTACGGCTTCGGAGGAATCGAATATATATACTGAGACAAGGCATGCAATAATGAAGCTTACACATGGCCTCATATTTGACTTCGAGGATTGCTTCATTCGGGACTTGGTACATGCTGCAGAACTACCTTATATGCTCCTTGGCTGCAAGTTGTCTTCGATCATGGCCACAATGAAGACTTTGTGGCTCATCACCATCCGAAGCTTTTCATTCCTCCAGTGCGTGACACTTTGGAATTGCTAAGGAAACCCAATGATATCTTTGCCACATATGTTGGGGTGCGCCATAAAGTCAATGAGCAAAATATCTCGAAGAAATTCTAGAAGGACTGCCATCACTTTGAAGTCAATCTTCGGTCGCAGCAATTTCTAGAAAACTTCATTGAAGCCAATCAACGCCAGATGCAATTCCTTGCTGATGGAATCAATCGCGTTGGCAACATAGCTCTCAACAACAATCAGTATCTCCGTTTGCTCAAGCGTCATTCCTGGAAGGGACTCCGGAAGTTCAACTCAGTTAAAGGCCTTCGTAAAGATCGCATTTACAAAGAGTATGAGCACCTCAAGTGAAACTTTTCCCGAGATGATAATGTGGACCGCCCGAATCAGAAGCTCCCTCCCCTGCACAAGATTGATGAAGTACTCTTCGTCAACGAGCCAGATCCCATCAGACCGGACACCGTTTCCCAAAATGACTCCATCACCTCGAAGGACGACGACGGCCTCGACGACAGCGACCTCGACATCAACCTCATCACCCAGACGAACCTCCAAGCTCTTCCTTCTCCTGCGTCGGAAGAAGAATCTTCAGGAGATCAATCTTCTTCGGATGAGTCAACGTCAAGTTCTTCTTCGTCGGGCTCCAAGGGTGCTGATGCCACGAAATAGATCTCTCGAGCCTCTTCCCAACCTTTTGTCCAATCATTGACAAAAAGGAGGAGAATGAGGGCATCGATGAGTTAGATTTGCATCGGGGAAAGGGCTTTTAATATTTCTATTTTTCTTCACTTGGTTTAAGTTACAACAAACATTTCATTCCCTTCGATTGGGTTGTAACTTAAGTTTACATTCGGTCATGATACTCCTGTGCTACTCTTACGTGTTAATAACCCTTTGCTCGCAAGTATTGCTTTGTATCCTCTATCTTGCAGGTGGTTATTATTTTCTAAGTCACAGGTCATTGGAAGCAATTACACACATTTCTGGACATACATCTTTAAATGCAATTGTCTTCGCTAAGATATTTGTTTTTCTCTCCACCGAAGAAATTGCACTCAAGCATCAACTTCGATTATACAAATCTTCAATGCTTATATTCAGGGGGAGCCAAAAACTTCATATCTTAGAGTTTGTCCCATCACTTCACAAAAACTTCAATATCTCTTATCGATGCATGTTTTGTCAACAATAGTCCAAAAAGGGGGAGATTGTAAGAGCAAAGTTTTGCCCCCATGTGTTTTGGATATTATTGGAAAAGACAGTAGAGGAACTAACAATGTTTTCTAGTGTAAACAATTGAATAGGTTCCTGAACGACAAGCTAGGTGATAAAGCTTCAGGGAAGGTTTTCAAGATGTCGAAGTATTATCCCTTGAGCGAAGTTTAATCAAGGAGGATGACCCCCAAAAATGAAGGTGTCCTGAAGCTCAACTCATCGAAGGAAATGAAGAAGACGGCGCAAGACTTAGATGTTTTTGTGTAGTTCTTCTTCTGTTCTTTGAGTCATAGGACAAACCGTAGAATCAAGAGGAGTCTTTAGTTTGTGGACACCGAAGCTATTGAGAAAATGCTCAGATCAAATCTAAACCAAGTGAGAAGCCAGAGTGAAGAAATCTCATGGGCACTGAGTTAAATTTCGGTAGCAAAGACTTCATTCTTTGGATTCTGAAGAAGAACTAAGTCCGTCAGTCAGCTTTACTTATTCCGCAAGTAAAGTTGCATAGTAATGACAAAACCGACCGTTGTGGACACGTGTCAAGCTATCAGTTCGGGTCAAACTGGTCATTTCGCACCTCGGGATCGCCAACTATAAATACGCCGCCCCTCCTCCATTTGCGGGTGGCTGCTCTAAGAATATTCCTGAGAGAGACTGAAGAGAGCACCCCAAGAACGCCACCGAAGCAAAACCCAAAACCCAGAATACTGAAGCCTAAGTCCCATTGATCTAAGTAGATTCGAGATGACTTAGGTGTGTCGGGACCCGGGGTTAGCGTATGCAAGTCCAATTAAGACATAGTCATATGGAGAGCCGAGAACCGTACCCACTTGTCTAAGCAGACAAGGCCAATCACAGAATGTTCTCGGAGAGCATCGTACGTGAGGGGCATCCCATCCAGGCCGGATGAACAACTGAGATGGGTCCTCATCGTCCGCACACAAGTCTAATGATATGGGTGGTGAACTCCCATATTCAAAGACAAGTCGCCTCAACCATACTATCGACTACCTCATAACTCTTACATAAACTTACTCCAGCCCGATCACTTAGTCGGGGTCTAGGGCGGGCTCGATCATACCACAAAGTGTGCATGAGACAGAGTCTCGAACAATCGCATCGCGATGCCCCAAGCTGCGCACATCTAAGGGCCACTTGCTGTATGAAAGACCGCCAGCCAGATCACAACTAAGGTCTCAAAAACCCATACAAAGACATGCATGTTATAAACATACACGCAGCACACATGCCTTGTATGAACAGTAGGTATCATTGCAATTCTCTACAAAGTATACATTTTATTTATAACTCTTATAGAGTACACACAGAGATCACATACATGTGATCCAACATTACAACACAGGCGGAAGCAAATTATGTCTGAGTACAGACAAGTTTAACAAATGGCTTAAGAAGCCTTATTTAAACACAAAGCCCTCCACGAGGGAACCAGTCGTCTGACTAGGACTAGACTAGTGTTATCTTCAGTCGTCCAGCTCGATGAAGAAGCCACCTTCGGGGTCGGTGGTATCATCTAAAACATAGATTAAGCAAACGTGAGTACAAAGTCGTACTCAGCAAGACTTACATAGGAGCTATACTACTCATGCACATGTATCAAGGTAAAGGGAGGTGGGGTTCACTTGAAGAAAATGCCAGCTTTGACTTGGCTAATCCTGAACTACGAGTACCAGACTTTGAGGTAAGAAGCGTACACGAGTCCACTACTTTCTCAAACCAATTACACCACTATGGTGCCTTCCTCGATTTCCCCATGAGGAAGCACGCCATAGCACTCACACTTATCTTGGTGTGTTTTAGAAGTATCCAGTTCAAGTTATCTAATAATCAAGCTAAGCTTTCCAAGCAGTCCATAACCGCGGACGCGGCTATTCGAATAGTTTTGTTAACCTTGCAAGGGTGCACCGCTACACACACATGATCATCATTTACCGCCTTTGATCTCGACACCATTCAAGAAGTGTCGGCGAGGATGCTCACCACAACTGTTACCTCATAGCCGATCTAGTCCGACAAAGCCGCCTACTTGGGTTGGCTACCACTATCGTGAACCCGGCCGGTTTACCGAAGTGGACCCAAGTGATGTGTGCGTGGTGCATAAGCCGGTCTCGGGTGACCCGTTCTCTCACTTAGCAGCCAGGCCACAGACCTACCAGAACTCCGAACTATTGCGACATCTGGACATCGAAAGGGATGAGTTAGTAAGCTGAGAGGGGTCAGTGAGCCCAATGTGTGGTTGTACTCTTCATCTTGGATCACCACACAAGAACTCGGATTTAGGGCGGTGTTCAACAAGACAACCCACCGTGTACTCCTACACAGCCTCTCATCGTCCACCTTGTATTAGGGTAGATTCACCAACACTTTTCTACCATCATCATCATGATCACTACCATCCCGACTCACATAACAGTACAACATGGTATCATACTAAGCATGCAATAAGCAGTAACATTGCAGGAGTTACATGATATCAACCAACTCCTACATTTTCTAGGATTGTGGTTTGCTTACTACTGTGACAAAATGATAGGTCATGCAAAGGAATGGGTTCATCTATGCGGTAGAAACGAAGCATGGTGATCATCCTAACAATGCATAAGCGAGACATGAGAGGGAAGTGGGATTTTATCGACATGATCAATGGGGGTTTGCTTGCCTTGCTGACGAGGTTCGGGTTCGGGGTCTTCAACGTAGGGGGTGACCTCGGGCTCCGGCTCCACGTCTATCAGCAACATGACAATCATAGGATCAACATAATGTACAATGCACAATCACATGAATAATATTGAAAGGGTGATGTTCATGGTACTGATGTGTTGAGCATTCCATTTAAATGGAGTATATTGCAAATTGAATTGCAAATTCAAACTCCACATTTGATTTCAACATTTACCAAGTTACATGTGACATGGTTTGATCATTTTGAATTATCTTCAATTGTATAAGATATGCCTCTGATGTGTGGTTGAATTATAACATAAATCCATGGTCCAACTTGCAAGGTCAATTGATTTGAATTTGAATTAAATTCAAATAAACCAAATGACATATGCTACTGGTCCCAATTTAAATTCAACTCAAACATAGTTGAAAGTTGCATATTTGGAAAGATAATTTTCTCCTGATCATTTTTCATATATTATTTGTCCAATTTGGAGTTAATATGAGTTTTCTATGAATTTCCAAAGTTTGGGGTATTTTCTGGAATTCTTTTAATTCATTTTGATTTTCTGGAAATTCATAAAATGATTTATTGCGTCAGCTGACATGTGGGTCCAGGGTGTCAGTGACTGGATTAATTAACCCGTGGGTTAAATTAATCCAGTGGCTTAATTAAGCCACTGGACCCACTGGTCAGTGACCCAGGGGGTCATTAGCCAGGTGCTTAAGGGCTAATCCACCGGCGGTTAACCGCCGGCGACTGGAGCCGCGGCGGCGACTCGCCCTAATGGGCTAGGGGCCACGGGAGGCCACGGGGAGGACACCATCTTGCTCAGCATCGTCGTCCGCATCTTCTGGAGGCAACAGGGGGTCACGGGGTGGTCGGGAGCGACGACGGCGACGACTCCGGCGGCAACAGAACGGCGGCGAGGTCGTAGTTGAAGTTGTAGTGCACGGTTTGGGCTGAGCTCGCGTGCGTTCGAAAGCTAGAGTCACTGGGAGTCATACGCGCGCGCTGGACGCGATGACGGGGCACAGGGGCGACCTCATCGTCGTCCATGGCGGCGACGTGCTTCGGCATCCATGGCGAAAACGGATAGAGGGGTCGCGGGTTGCTGGAAGCTTAGGGAAAACACTCAGTAGCTCACCGAGGTTCGAACGGAAGCAACGGCAATCTTGGGGAGGCTTCAACAGCGGAGAATCGACGGCGGCGAGCTCGCGGGTCCGGCGGCGACGTGGAGATGATTCCGGCGGCTACAGAGCGTCCGAGCTCGATTCCTTCTGCACGAAGACGAAGTCGAGGATGGCGAGGAGGATGGACAACACGACGCAGCTCGGGAACGACGTTGGCCACGCGGGCTTCAAGCTATGGCGACGGCGGCGTCCTGTTCTTCGCGGGGTTCAGCGAGAGAGAAGAGGATAAGCACTGGGGAGGGGGGGAATGGATCAGGGAGGCTGCGGGGAGTCTCCAGACGCGAGAAGAGGCCACGGGGAGGCCTGGAAGCTCTCGGCGGCGACGTGGCGTCCCCGGCTAGCTCGGTGGCATTCCACCAAGCAGCTTGGAGGCGCGGGACGGGGAAGAAGACGCCGCTGCCCCTGTGGGCCGGCTGGGCTGGGGTGGGCCGGCTTCGCCTGGGCGCCAGGTAAGGATTTTCTGATTTCTTTTCTATTTTTCTTTTCTGACATTTGTTCTGTTTAGCCAAATAAAATAGCTAAACATTTTTTTAAATGCTGAAAACTTTTATGTGGCCTCATAATAATATAGACTAACCACTTATAAAGTTTCAACATTTTTAAAATTCAAATAATTTGAATCTTAAATCAAATAGTGGTACTTCTTTAATTCCAAGGCACTGTTTGATTATTTGAAAAATCTATGAGCATGGGATGGGTCCCACATCACTTGATATGTGATCACACTCATTTATAAGACTTTTCAAAAATCTAACATGAATTTTTGGAGAAGATTTTTATCTGGCCTTTTGAATTAATTCAACTGGGGGGATTCCTTCTCCCATTTTGCTTTTGATTTTGATTTCAAAGATTTCTTTTGAAATTTTAACATGATGCAAGTGACTTATTAACCCTAGCACATTACCTAACAGAGCGTTCTGACAAGGTGAAAGCTTACTAGCCTTTTTATCTTGGAGAACTGCAATTCTCCTAGACGGTTAGAGTGTCGACTTCAGAGAGCAAAGAGTAATTGTCGCCTCGAAGATCAAGTTTGTCAAAGCTTTCGGAGATTCCCTTGATAATTGATACGTCCAAAACGTATCTATAATTTCTGCTTGCTCCATGCTTCTTTTGTGTGATATTGCTATGATATTGATGCACTTCCATACACTTTTGATCATATTTGGACTAACCTATTAACTCAGTGCACCCCAGTGCCAATTCCTGTTTTTTGCTGTTTTTGTATTTTAGGTTTTCCCATTATTAAAAGTGCCAGAAAAATTCCGGGAAAAATATAGGAAAAATCAGCGTACAGGAAGCTTCGCAAGAGCCAATGTGGGGCCAGGGGTGGCCCAGGAGGCCACCTGGCGCGTCCACCCCCTAGGCCGCGCCAGGGGGGTGCCTAGGGCCCCTGGTCCACCTCTGGCTGCCCCCCTTCGCCTATTTATTCCTCGTGACGAGAAACCCTCGTGGACAGAACCCTTTTTTGCGATGTCTCCTCTGTTCCGCCGCCGCCGCGCTTCCAAGATCGGGAGCACCAGGAGCCCTCTTCCCGGCACCCTGCCGGAGGGAGGAACCATCTCCGGGAGCTTCTCCACCACCATGGATGCTTCCCGGATGAACCGTGAGTAGTCCACCTTGGACCATGGGTCTATGATCAGTAGCTATGTGCTGTTCTCCTCCCCTCTTTGTTTTTCATGGTTTAGACCTTGTGAGCTGCCCTACATGATCGAGGCACATATGTAATCTTTCTGATGTTGCTATGCTGAGTTTGCTAGGATCCGATGGATTATGAGACTGTGTTCAGATTTTGTTTGAGTAATATATTTGATTCTCCTCTTTTATATTTATGTTCTTGAGTAATTCTTGCATGTTCTCCGTTGCTGTTTATTGCTTTGGCCAAGTAGTAGGTAGTGACTCCAAGAGGGAGCGTTATGCATGGTTGTGGGTTCATGCCCCCTGATGACTAGCTTGAGTGACAGAAACATGAGTCTAGGTGATGTGTTGTTGCCACAAGGGAGAAAACAATGGTGCTTGTACTTGCGAGTGCGAGGATTGTTTACTTTATGCAAAGTTCTTTAATCCAGTTGTCTGTTGCTTTGAGTTTACACCTTGGGTGGGATTCGCAACTTAATACCAGCGAGATGTTCTGGATAGATATCTCAAGGGGGATGATTAGTAGGTAGATGCAGATGGATTTCGGTCTACTTGTCTCGGCGTACCGCCCAAGCTTTTGAGCCTCTTCCTTTCTTTATAGCATAGTTAGCATTGGTTTGCGCACATAATCCTGTCAATTGCCCAGCTATAATTTGTTTACCTCGCATGACTATTTTATCGTCTTTTGGGAGAGAGACATCACTAGTGAACATCATGGGATCCCGGTCCATATTTCCAATACTGTTTACACCCACTATTTATTTTCTGCTTTATTTACTTTTCCGTTGCTATAACTATCATTATTATCCCGTGCGTTTGATCCTTTGTAAACAACAAGGCCGGAGGGATTTACAACCTCTCTGAACTCGTTGGGAGAAAAGTTATCTGTTGTGTGTGCAGGTCCACGTCTACCTCCTAATTGATGGCGCCGTTGTCACCTTCCTGTCGTAGTTGGAGTCCTACTGGAGACAAACCTTAGTATCTTCACCGAGGGAAATTTGCTGATGTCTACATCTCAACCTTCCACTTTGGGTAACCAACGAGGGGCGAGAATCCATCAAAGCTAATTTCTGGCGCCGTTGCCGGGGACTCCACTCTACAAGATAGGGGAGTCGCACACTATCTTTTATCTTTGCTTTTTAGTCTTGTTAGTTTACCTTTCAGTTTTTATCTTCGTGTCCTTTACCAAAAATCTAAAAAATATATAGTATGTCCAGTTCCTTAATTGAAACCAGATCTTATTGGCATGGACGATGCACCGAGGATCAAAAAAGTGGTACAAGGAACACCGCTTGTCTCAAAAGGGATACACTTATGGAAACAAATACACCAGTTGTATGACTATGCTAGTAACTTGTGCTCAATATATAATATATCTTTCTGCAGGGATGAATCTAGTTGCTCTATGAGGCACAAACACCTTGCTTTCCAATATGAGTACAATGATGATGAAACCTTAGCTTCTTATGCTAAGAGAAATTATGATTTTGATGATGCAGAGAAAATAGAATAATTTTTTGCTTATAAGGTGATACGTCCCAAACGTATCTATAATTTCTGCTTGCTCCATGCATGTTTTCTGTGATGTTGCTATGCTTTTGATACACTTTCACATCTTTTTATAACATATTTTGAAACTAACCTATTAATGGTTGCAAGAGTGCACAAGTTCTTGTTTTTTTACTTTATGTGTAGGAATTACTTGGATAAAGTAAATCATAAAAAGGATCCTTGTAGGAGTTGGACTCTAACTTCTGTCCCCACCCGACAGGTTTTAAAGATCGCCTCGGAAACGCTAGAAGACGGCCTCAAACGGAAAAACTTAAAAATACAAAGTTATAGGGATTTTTTTTCCGGTGGATCTAGATATAAAATTCGACCCAATCGGAGTTTTGATGCTCCCAGAAGACCCGAAATACAGAAGACATAATATGGATGACGGGAATCCGAGAGTCTATATAAAGAGAGGAAACCTAGGTCAAAGACCACCACGAAATTTCCTCCCACTTGGCAGCCGTCTTGAGGGGGAGATCAATATCTACAGCAGCACCATCTTCAAGGAAGAAGAAGGGGCCAAAGGCCGTGGCCGTGGGCGCCGCCGCCGCCGTCGCCGTCTCCTTCATCTCCTCCGGGTTGCAACTCTCCATCAACAACTCTCTCTCTTACCATGTCCATGTGTGAGTAGTTCCCCTCGGGGCTAAGGCTTGTATCTTGATCTATGTGGTTTCTCTCTCTCCCATGATGTGATCTTTGTTGTGATCATTGGCTATGTTAATCTAGGGTGATCCCATGATGTTTCCCCTTCTTATATGTATTGGATTGATGTACTCACTTGATCCTATCTAGTATAATCCCCGATACCATGGTGACAACGGTCTATTTGACATGGGTTAGAAAAATATTTTCATGAGTGATTTCCTCTTTTGTGTGTGGATTGAAGATCGAGAGTCTCTTGGTACTTGTCTTTCACTATCCTTTAGATATGTTGTGGTGATTGTGGTACTCTCTTTGGATGGCCGCGGTGACATTGAGAAATCCATAGATGGGAACTACGAACTCTGATGTGTGCTTTTGTAGCCCTACACAATTCTCGTCCTCTCTTGATCACAAAGGAATGACCTCCGAGTACGTCTCCATTGCATGTTTTATGGGAAATATCATATGATTAGACTATGTTAATGTTGTTGGGAGTTGCCACTATTGAAAGTATGAAGCCTAGGCCTTGTTTCCACCATTGCAATACCGTTTGCGCTCACATTTACTACTTGTTTGCTTGCTGCACTTTTTATTACAGATTTATATTACCTTGCTTTGTCTTACCTATCACCCATATTTTACCATCTCTTCGCCGAACTAGTGCACCTATACAATTTTCCATTGTATTAGGTGTGTTGGGGACCCCAAGAGACTTCTTGTATCTTAATTGCAGGGTTGCTTGAGAGAGACCATCTTCAACCTCTACTTCCCTGAGTTCGATATAAGCCTTAGGTCATCCACTTGAGGGAAATTGCTGCTGTCCTACAAACCTCTGCGCTTGGAGGCCCAACATAGTCTACAAGAATAGAAGCGTGTGTAGACATCAAGATATTTATTGCGCCGTTGCCGGGGAGGTAAGGTTTGAAGGTATATCTTTAGATCTTGCAATTAAATCTTTTGGTTTCTTGTTTTTATTTTCACTAGTTAGGCTTATGGAAAACAAAAAATATATTATGAGAGAGCTTTATGAGCTCTACCTTGAGTTGGGACATGAATTGTTTGAAGAGAAAATAAAAAAGCCTATGGAGCTTTACTATTTGCACAACACTCATGATAGTAGCAATGTTATTAGTATGTCTTCTTTGAATACCTTTGATCCTAATGATATGCAAAGCTATAAGCTGGGGGATTCTACGTTTTATGAAGATGATCTTTTTAGCCCCCCAAGTTTTGATGAGGAAATTTATTTTGATGATACTTTGCCTCCCATCTATGATGATTATTGTGATGACACTTATGCTATAAATAATAAATTTTTACAAGTGCATCATGATAAGAATGATTCATGTGATAGCTATTTTGTTGAGTTTGCTCCCACTATTACTAATGCGAAGGATTTTGCTTATGTGGAGAGTAACAAATTTTCTATGCTTGTGGATCATGATAAGAATTTTTTATGTGATACTTATATTGTTGAGTTTATTCATGATCCCACTAAAAATTATTATGAGAGGGGAACATATTCTTATAGATATTTCAATAATATCAAGTTCCCTCTCTTTATGTTGAAGGTTTTGAAATTGCACTTTTTTTGCCTTCCTATGCTAATATCTTTATGCTTCAATGAGTTATTTCTCTACAAGATCCCTTTGCATAGGAAGCATGTTAGACTTAAATATGTTTGGTATTTGCTTCTTTATGCTCTCTTTTGTGCTTCAACTCTTATTCCTACGAGAGCATCACTTAAATCTTAAGCCTATCTTTATGGCTATAAAGAAAGAGCTCTAGGGAGACAACCCTTGTTATCATTACTTTGAGTATTTACTTTCTGTTTTTAGTGGTCTTGATGATTGTTACTACTGTAGCAACATCATTGTATCTTTATTTTCAAGCTTTGTGCCAAGTTATAGCCTCATATGACAAGGGAAGTGAAAGTTGTGACATGTTGTCCAGAAAACAGATTCTGTCTTCGTGACGGGAAAAATCAGATAAAATCACCAGTTCATCTTTTTGAGATGAATTTTTTACACAGCGTGCTCTATACAATCACGGAACTTTCGTATGTTCTGAGTTTTTTTATTCGAGTTGCAGAAGTACCCCAAAAAATTCTCTACTACCTGCTATTCTGTTATTCACTGATTCTGCCATGTTTTGTCTCTTCTTACTTTTGCAAACCTTAAGCTTGCTTTTTCTTTGCAAATACCTTTTGGAAATCTTGAGAAATAGTATCTCTTCAAGAATATCTTTATATCCAGTGGAAAAAATATTTTATTAAGGGTACTAACCTCTCTAATCAGCTTATGATGAGTTATGTATGAAGGGAGTTTTCAAGTGTGCGATGAAAGATGATGAAAGAAGATTCGGGAGTGTCAAGCGCTCAAGCTTGGGGATGCCCCAATGCATCCCCAATAAATATTCAAGGAGACTCAAGCGTCTAAGCTTGGGGATGCCCCCGTGCATCCCCTTCTCCAACAACAATCATCAGTTCGTCCTTCGTCTCACTATATTTTTATCACTTCATGCGTTATGTGCTATGATTGGAGCGTCTCGCTCTTAGGTTTATTTTTAGTTTTCTTTAGCTTTGCTTGCTGTTCATAACAAGTTAGATCCCGTCTTACTTTGTGTGGGAGAGAAACACGCTCCACTTTCAAAATCTAGAACACATAATAGGATTCTTCATGCCTATCTTTTTGCTGTTGTGTGTTCTTTATCTTTTCGTAGCTACTGCCATGTCTAGTTTTAGTCTTAGTTTGTCTTTAGCAAGAGCTTGGCTTTTGTTTAGTTTGTTGCTATAACTCTCTTTAGTTTTCACGTTTATCTTGGTAAGAGAGTTGGTTGTTGCCCTGAGTTATGTCTTGTCTTGAGAGTAGGTAATTGAGGTTGCTATGTAATTTTAGTAGTAACTTGCAATAGTTTTGAGGTATTGATGTGAGTAATGTTTGAACTTTTGGTGTCAAGAGATCTAGCCTATTAGTGATAGGTGTCGTATTTTGGGAAATCCGTGTTTATTTTCAAAACCTAAAAAACTAGTTGAGAACTCTAGCTACTAGATGGGTCGCTAATCTTTGGAGGAATGGAATATTAGAGTACACTCACGTACCATGAGTCAAGGATGCGCAAGGATAACCAAACCCCCATACACTCCTCGTCGGGGTACTTGTCTCTTTGTGAACCTCCTTATTAGATTGAGAGTTACCGATAATAAGTGCATGAGTTCTTCGGACTAATGTAAGTATTGAAAGTTTACACTTCCACATCTTCATATTTGCTAGCCTCTCCCGTACCGTGCATTGCCTTCTTCTCACTCCGAGAGTTGGCGTCCACCTTCGCCGGTACATCCAAACCCTTGGCATGATATGCTCTGTCATCATAAACCTCCTTATATCATTCCTCAAAACAGCCACCATACCTACCTATCAAGGCATTTCCATAGCCTTTCCGAGATATATTGCCATGCAACATCCACCTCTTCATGACTTGGTCTTCATGTCATAAATGTTCCTGCTACACTGGCAGCGGCATACATAGCATACATCATGATAGATACATCTTCTTTATGATTTGAGTACCTTGTAAAGTGTGAAAGATCTTCTATACCCTCTTGTAAATTAGAGTGTTGCCCTTAAGTGAGGAAAAGAACCCAAAGTGGACAAAATAAAAGATCCCAAAGAGGACAAATGAGAGTTAAATAGAAAGAGCCATTGAGGCCACCAAAAAATACAAAAAAAAATAGAAAAAGGAGAAAAGAAAATAAAAAGAGAGAAAGGGCAACACTACTATCCTTTTGAAAGATCCACACTAGTACTCCCTCTTATCCTTGTACTCCATAGAGATGATCATTCATGCATATAGCTATGTTGGGACCTTCACACTATAGAACTTGGCTTGTATATTCCAATAATGAGCCTCCTCAAACGAGCTCTAGGTCTTCTTGAGCAAGAAAGTTGGATGCACCCCCACTAGTTCCCTTGGAGAGCTTTTAGCTCATATGTGCATCCGTTGCAGGGCAATCCCAACTCCTCACATCATATATATATCATTTGGCCTTCTCGCCTATGATTGTCCTCATTGATGTGAGTCTTTCTCACCTGTTTGTCTTCCTCCTCCACCATATTTCTCGCTTTGCCATCCTAAGTGTCAACTTTCGAGCTTACGCTCATCCATTTCATGAGTGCTCAAAATATCAAAAAGGAGTGGATCAAATTGACTTGTACCTGGCTAGTGGTCTGGGGACGAGTCAAGATAAGATTCCAAAGAAGACCAAGTGTGAAACTTTAGTAGATTGAGTTCTCAACAAAAATAATTTTTTCTCGTATTCCCTAGCCCTTTCTTGCACGCAAACACCATTTGGAGACATTCGAGTCACGGACCGCGAGAGCTCTTGCACCTAATGTTCTTTCGTTGCTTGTTTCAATGCTGATATAGACTTTTGCCTGTTATGACTTGAATTGAATTACATACCTTGATTGCTTTACTTTCAAAGTTCTTATATGGTTGTTAGCATGTCACTACAGAAATTATGGTTGTTATCATTTACCTACTCGAGGACGAGCAGGAATTAAGCTTGGGGATGTTGATACGTCCCAAACGTATGTATAATTTCTGCTTGCTCCATGCATGTTTTGTGTGATATTGCTATGCTTTTCATACACTTTCATATCTTTTTATAACATATTTTGGAACTAACCTATTAATGGTTGCAAGAGTGCACAAGTTCTTATTTTTTACTTTATGTGTAGGAATTACTTGGATAAAGGAAAAATCACAAAAAGGAGCCTTGTAGGAGTTGGACTCTAACTCTTCCGAAATCTGTCCCCACCAGACAGGTTTTAAAGATAGCCTCGGAAACGCTAGAAGACGGGCTCAAACGGAAAAACTTAAAACTACAAAGTTATAGGGAATTTTTCCGGTGGATCTAGATATAAAATTCGGCCCAATCGGAGTTCGGATCCTCCCAGAAGCTCCAAAATACAGAAGACATAATATGGATGACGGAAATCCGAGAGTCTATATAAAGAGAGGAAACCTAGGTCAAAGACCACCACGAAATTACCTCCCCCTTGGCAGCCGTCTTGAGGGGGAGATCAATCTCCACAGCAGCACCATCTCCAAGGAAGAAGAAGGGGCCAAGGGCCGCTGCCCCCAAGGTCGTGGCCACCGCCGTGGCCGTGGGTGCCGCCGCCACCGTGGCCGCCGCCGTCTCCTTCATCTCCTCCGGGATGCACCTCTCCATCAACAACTCTCTCTCTCTCTCTCTCACTCACCATGTCCATGTGTGAGTAGTTCCCCTCGGGGCTAAGGCTTGTATCTTGATCTATGTGGTTTCTCTCTCTCTCTCCCATGATGTGATCTTTGTTGTGATCATTGGCTATGTTAATCTAGGGTGATCCCATGATGTTTCCCCTTCTTATATGTATTGGATTGATGTACTCACTTGATCCTATGTAGTATAATCCCAGAGACCATGGTGATAGCGGTCTATTGGACATGGGTTAGAAAAATATTTTCATGAGTGATTTCCTCTTTTGTGTGTGGATTGAAGATTGAGAGTCTCTTGGTGCTTGTCTTTGACTATCCTTTTGATATGTTGTGGTGATTGTGGTACTCACTTTGGATGGCCGCGGTGGCATTGGGAAATCCATAGATGGGAACTACGAACTCTGATGTGTGCTTTTGTAGCCCTACACAATTCTCGTCCTCTCTTGACCACAAATGAATGACCTCCGAGTACGTCTCCATTGCATGTTTTATGGGAAATATCATGTGATTAGACTATGTTAATGTTGTTGGGAGTTTCCACTAGTGAAAGTATGAAGCCTAGGCCTTATTTCCACCATTGCAATACCGTTTGCGCTCACGTTTACTACTTGTTTGCTTGCTGCACTTTTTATTACAGATTTATATTACCTTGCTTTGTCTTACCTATCACCCATATTTTACCATCTCTTCGTCGAACTAGTGCACCTATACAATTTGCCATTGTATTAGGTGTGTTGGGAACACAAGAAACTTCTTGTATCTTAATTGCAGGGTTGCTTGAGAGAGACCATCTTCAAACTCTACTTCCCTGAGTTCGACAAACCTTAGGTCATCCACTTGAGGGAAATTTCTGCTGTCCTACAAACCTCTGCGCTTGGAGGCCCAACATAGTCTACAAGAATAGAAGCGTGCGTAGACATCATAAGGGTGCCTATGAAATTACTTCTCTTCTTAAAAATATTGATGATGCCCCTTACAAATCTGAGAGTCTTGCTATACTTAACTATTGTTTGGAAAATTACGATGCAAATTATTATATTACTGATCATCTTGAGAGAATCTCTCCCCTAAAGGAAGAGACTAATGTTTTACAGGACTCTATGGAAGAAGAAATTGTTGAACCTGAAATCTCCTTGGATGAAAAAGAGGAGGAGAGTGACGAACAAAAGGAGGAAGAATGGAGCCATCCATGTCTTCCTTCTAATGAGAGTAACTCTTTGAATATTACCTTATATGAGTATTATGATCCTATGGATTCTTTTGAAATATCCCTTTTTGATGAAGTTGATGCCTTCTATGCTTATGGTTGTGATGCCACTATGGATGATGCTTACGGAAATGAACTTTCTCATGTTAAGCATGAAATTTTTGCTATTGCACCCACACTTGATTGTCTTATTATCCTTTTGAAATCTCCAAATCATATTCCGGAGAACTATGCTCTTATTAAGGCTCAATGTGATGGGTTGCATTTATCTTATGTTCCTAAAGACTGTGTTGAAAACTATACACGTGTACTTGTAGGTCATGAACAACATGATTTATGTGATAGTTATATTCTTGATGTTGTTCATGATACTACTGAAAATTACTTTGAGAGAGGAAAGTTTGGTTATAGAAACTTCCATGTTACAAAAACTCCTCTCTTTATGTTGAAAGTTTTAAAGTTGTTCTTGTTCCACCTTCCTATGTTGGTTTCTTTGTGCTTCTTTGATTTATTTTCTTACAAGATGCCTATGCATAGCAAGTGGGTTAGGCTTAAAAGTTTTCATATTTGCTTCTTGATGCTCTCTTTTTCTTCAAATCCTTATTTTTATGAGAGCATCCTTTATAATCTTCAAGCCTAGCTAATGGCTTTAAAGAAGTGCTTTCGGGAGGCAGCCCGCAACGAATTTAGGTTTTCCTTTTTGTTTTCCATCTGTTTTCAGTGGTCTTGATGATTGTTACTACCGTAGCAACATAATTGTATCTTTACTTTTCAAGCTTTGTGCCATTTATAGCCTCATATGACAAGGGAAGTGAAAGTTGTGACATGCTGTCCAGAAAACAGATTCTGTCCTCGTGACGGGAAAAATCATAGAAAAATCCCAGTTCATCTTTTTGAGCTGATTTTTTTACAAAGCTTGCTCTATACAATCACGGAACTTTATTATGTTCTGAGTTTTTTTATTTGAGTTGCAGAAGTATCCTAAAAAATTCTTTACTACCTGCTGGTCTGTTTTTCACAGATTCTGTCCTGTTTTGCCTTTTCTTCATTTTGCAAACCTTAAGCTTGCTCTTTCTTTGCAAAATTTTTTTGGAAATCTTGAGAAACATTAGATCTTCAAGAATATCCTTACTTATAGTAGAGAAAAATTATTTTATTATGTGTACTAACCTCACTAATCAGATTATGATGAGTTATGTATGAAGGGAGTTTTAAAGTGTGCGAGGGAAGATGATAAAAGAAGATTCAGGAGTGGCAAACGCTCAAGCTTGGGGATGCCTCCATGCATCCCCAAGAAATAATCAAGGAGACTCAAGCGTCTAAGCTTGGGGATGCCCCCATGCATCCCCTTCTCCATCAACAATTATCAGTTCGTCTTTCGTTCCACTATATTTTTATCACTTCATGCATTATGTGCTATGTTTGGAGCGTCTTGCTCTTTATTTCCTTTTTGGTTTTCTTTATCTTTGCTTGCTGTTCATAACAAGTTAGAACCCAGATTTCTTTGTGTGGGAGAGAAACACGCTCCACTTTCAAAACCTAGAACACATCGTAGGATTCTTCATGCCTATCTCTTTGATGTGTGTGTTCTTTATCTTTTTCGTAGTTGTTGTCATGTTTAGCTCTTAGTTTTCATGCTTATCTTTTTAAGAGATTTTTTTTAGTTTGTTGCTGGAACTCTCTTGAGTTTTCATGTTATCTTGTTTAGAGAGTTTTCCTGTTGCACTGAGTTTTGTGTCTTGACTTGAAGTAGGTAATTGAGGTTGCTATTCAATTGTAGTAGCAACTTGCAATAGTTTTGAGGTATTGCGCTGAGTAATGTTTGAACTTTTGGTGTCAAGAGCTTTAGCCTATTAGTGATAGATTTCGTATTTTGGTCAATCCGTGTTTATTTTCAAAACCTACAAATTTAGTTGAGAAATTTAGCTACTAGATGGATCACTACTCTTTGGAGGGATCGAATATTAGAGTACACTCACGTACCATGAGTCGAGGATGCGCAAGGATAACCAAACCCCCATACACTCCTCCTCGGGGTACTTGTCTCTTTGTGAACTTCCTTATTAGATTGAGAGTTACGGATAATAAGTGCATGAGTTCTTCAGACTAATGTGAGTATTCGAAAGTTGACACTTCCACCTTCCCATATTTTTCTAGCCTCTCATGTGCCGTGCATTGCCTCCTTCTCACTCCGAGAGTTGGCGTCCAACTTCACCGTTGTTTTCCCCCTTGTGGCAACAGCACATCCCCTAGACTCATGTTTCTGTCACTCAAGCGTGTCATCGGGGGGCATGAACCCACAATCTAGCACAACGTTCCCTCTTGGAGTCACTACCTACTAATTGGCCAAAGCAATAAACAACAACCGAGAACATGCAAGAATTACTTAGGAACAAAAATATAAGCGATAAAAACCAAATATATTACTCTATCACAATCTGAACATAATCTCATTATCCATCAGATCCCTCCAAACTCAGCATAGCAACAGCAGAAATATAACAAAGGTGCCTCGATCATGTAGGGCAGCTCACGAGGTCTAAACAATGAAGATCAAAGAGGGGAGGAGAACATCACATAGCTACTAATCACGGACCCATGGTCCAAGGAAAACTACTCACGAGACATCCGGGGAGCATCCATGGTGGAGAGGAGACTCCCGGAGGTCAATCCTCCCTCCGGCAGGGTGCCAGGAAGAGGTCTTCTGGTGCTCCCGATCTTGGAAGCGCGGCGGCGGCGGAACAGAGGCGAGTTTGCGGAATAGGGTTCCACTTCTGGAGTTTTCCCGTGACGGAGAATAAATAGGCGAAGGGGGCAGCCAGAGGTGGACCAGGGGCCCCAGGCGCCCCCCTGGCGCGGCCAGGGGTGGGGCCGCGCCGGGTGGCCGCCTGGTCCCCCCTGGCCCCTCCCGGGCTCTTCTCGAAGCTTCCTGTACGCTGATTTTTCCTGTATTTTTCCCGGAATTTTTCTGGCACTTTTTATATGGGGGAAAGCTGAAATAGAAAAACAGCAGAAAACAGGAACTGGCACTGGGGTGCACTGAGTTAATAGGTTAGTCCAAATATGATCAAAAGTGTATGAAAGTGTATCTGGATCATAGCAATATCACACAAAACATGCATGGAGCAAGCAGAAATTATAGATACGTTTTGGACGTATCAACATCCCCAAGCTTAATTCATGCTCGTCCTCGAGTAGGTAAATGATAACAACATAATTTCTGTGGTGACATGATAGCAACCATAAAAGAACTTTGAAAAGTAAAGCAATCAAGGTTAGAGATTCAATTCAAGTCATAACATGCAAGAGTCTATATTAGCATTGAAACAAGTAACAAAAGAACAATAGGTGCAAGAGCTCTCGCTGTCCGTGACTCGAATGTCTCCAAATGGTGTTTGCGTGCAAGAAGGGGGATATGGAATACGAGAAAAAGATTTATTTTTTGAGAACTCAATCTACTAAAGTTTCACACTTGGTCTTCTTTGGAATCTTATCTTAACTCGTCCCCAGACAACTAGCCAGGTACAAGTCAATTTGATCCACTCCTCTTCGATATTTTGAGCACTCATGCAATGGATGAGCGTAAGCACGAGAGTTGACACTTAAGATGGCAAAGAGAGAAGTATGGTGGAGGAGTAAGACAAAAAGGATGAGAAAGGCTCACATCAATGAGGACAATCATAGGCAAGGGATGCCAAATGATAGATATGATGTGAGGAGTAGGGATTGCCATGCAACGGATGCACATACGAGCTAAGAAGCTCTCCAAAGGAACTAGTGGGGGTGCATCTAACTTGCTCGCTCATGAAGACCTAGAGCTCGTTTGAGGAGGCTCATCCTTGGAATATGCAAGCCAAGTTCTATAGTGTGAAGGTCCCCACATAGCTATATGCATAATGATCATCTCTATGGAGTACAAGGATATAAAGGGAGTACTAGTGTGGATCTCTCAAAAGGATAGTAGTGTTGCCACTTTCTCTCTTTTTATTTCTTTTTCTCTTTTTCTCTTTTTTTGTATTTTTTGTGGCCTCAATGTTTCTATTTAACTCTCATTTGTCCTCTTTGGGATCTTTTAATGTGTCCACTTTGGGATCTTTTCCTCACTTAAGGGCAACACTCTATTTTACAAGAAGGCAAAGGAGATCTTTCACACTTTACAAGGTACTCAAAATCATAAAGAAGATGTAACTATCATGATGTATGCAATGTATGTCGCAGCCAGTGTAGCAGGAACATGTATGACATGAAGATCAAGTCATGAAGAGGTGGAAGTTGCATGGCAATATAACTTAGAAAGGCTATGGAAATGCCTTGATAGGTAGGTATGGTGGCTGTTTTGAGGAAAGATATAAGGAGGCTTATGATGACAGAGCGTATCATGCCAAGGGTTTGGATGTACCGGCGAAGGTGGACACCAACTCTCGGAGTGAGAATAAGGCAATGCACGGCACGGGAGAGGCTAGCAAAATATGGGAATGTGGAAGTGTCAACTTTCAATACTTACATTAGTCCGAAGAACTCATGCACTTATTATCGGTAACTCTCAATCTAATAAGGAGGTTCACAAAGAGACAAGTACCCCGAGGAGGAGTGTATGGGGGTTTGGTTATCCTTGCGCATCCTCGACTCATGGTACATGAGTGTTCTCTGATATTCGACCCCTCAGAAGAGTAGTGATCCATCTAGTAGCTAGAGTTCTCAACTAGTTTTGTAGGTTTTGAAAATACACACAGATTGCCCAAAATAAGACACCTATCACTAATAGGCAAGAGCTCTTGACACCAAAAGTTCAAACATTACTCACAACAATACCTCAAAACTATTGCAAGTTACTACTAAAATTAAATAGCAACCTCAATTACTTACTCTCAAGACAACACACAACTCAGTGCAACAACCAACTCTCTTTAACAAGATAAACATGAAAACTAAAAATAGTTCCAGCAACAAACTAAACAAAATCCAAGGCTCTTGCTAAAGACAAACTAAGACTAAAACTAAACATGGCAGTAGCTACGAAAAGATAAAGAACACACAACAGAAAAAAGATAAGCAGGAAAAATCCTATGATGTGTTCTAAATTTTGAAAGTGGAGCGTGTTTCTCTCCCACACAAAGTAAGACGGGATCTAACTTTTTATGAACAGCAAGCAAAGCTAAAGAAAACTAAAGGCAAAACCTATGAGCGAGACGCTCCAAGCATAGCACATAACGCATGAAGTGATAAAAATATAATGAGACGAAGGACGAACTGATGATTGTTGATGGAGAAGGGGATGCACGGGGGCATCCCCAAGCTTAGACGCTTGAGTCTCCTCGAATATTTATTGGGGATGCATGGGGGCATCCCCAAGCTTGAGCGCTTGACACTCCTGGATCTTCTTTCATCATCTTCCATCACACACTTGAAAACTCCCTTCATACATAACTCATCATAAGCTGATTAGAGAGGTTAGTACCCTTAATAAATAATTTTTCCCACTGGATATAAAGATATTCTTGAAGATCTACTGTTTTCCAAGAGTTCCAAAAAGTTTTTTCAAAGAAAAAGCAAGCTTAAGGTTTGCAAAAGTTAGGAGAGACAAAACGTGGCAGAATCTGTGAAAAACAGAACAGCAGATAGTAAATAATTTTTTAGGGGCACTTCTGCAACTCAAATCAAAAAACTCAGAACATAAGGAAGTTTCATAATTGTATAGAGAATACTTTGTAAAAATTTCAGCTCAAAAAGATGAACTGGGATTTTTCTGGAATTTTTCTGGTCACGAGGACAGAATCTGTTTTTTGGACAGCATGTCACAACTTTTACTTCCCTTGCCATAAGAGGCTATAACTTGGCACAAAGCTGAAAAATAAAGATACAATGATGTTGCTACAGAAGTAACAATCATCAAGACACAACAAAAGAAAAAATAAAACACCTAAATTCGTTGCGGGCTGCCTCCCGAAAGCGCTTTTTTAAAGCCATTAGCTAGGCTTAATGCAAAAGAAGAATCAAGTTTTATCAAGAGAAAGAGAATAACTAGCCCGTGTAACGAACTCAAAAGGTAACTTGATTTTCTTTCTAGGTAAGTGTTCCATCCCCTTTTTGAATGGGAATTGGAATTTTATATTCCCCTCTTTCATGTCAATAACCGCACCAACGGTGCGAAGAAAAGGACGTCCCAAAATAATTGGACACAAAGGTTCACACTCTATATCCATAACAATAAAATCAACGGGAACATAGTTGTCATTGACAATGATAAGAACATCGTCGATCTTCCCCAAAGGTTTCTTTATGGAAGAATCAACAAGACGAACACCAAAAGAACAAGGCTCAAAGGTCTTCAATTCAAACATATCAAATATTCTTTTGGGCATAACGGAGGTACCAGCTCCAACATCACATAAAGCATAGCAAGAGAAGTTATTTAATTTAATTTTGATCATAGGGTCCCAACCATCATCTAGCTTCCTAGGTATGGAGGCTTCTACTCTAAACTTCTCCTCCCTAGCTTTGATGAGAGCATTTGTGATATGCTCCGTGAAGGCAAGATTAAGTGTGCTAGTGTGGGGTCTCTAGACATTTTGTGTAGCAAACTGATAACTTCTGAGAGGGTGCAACTATCAAAATCAATCTCACTACTATCAAAGGTGGTAGTAGTGTCATCTAGGCTCACTTGTTTGAAACCCTCTATGTTCACAGGAGTTTCTTTTTCTACGATTGAGGTATTAGCATCACCATTAATAGGTCCAACGGGACTAGGAGTGCATTGGGTGCTAATAGTTTGGGTGTCCTCAACAATTTGGATAGTGGCAACTGTGTGGTGTGTAGGAAGGCTCTTAATTCTATCTTCTTCCATAGGGATAACTTTCGGTTTGGCTGCCATTTGATTTATCAAAGTATATTGGGTGTGGGACATATTCGAAACATGGGTTTCGGTGGCGGTAAGTCTAGCCTGGAGATTAGAAATCTCACTGTTCAGGCTATCAAGTTGTTCACTAATGTTTTGCAGAATGGCAGTATGCTCACCTATTTGCTTAGAGAAGGCTTTGTTTTGTTCAAACTGGGTGTGCATATAGTTCTTGGTAGCTTTATCTATTTCTACCAATTTATCAAAGCTAGGTAGGTCTCTTTTCGTATAAGCAGGATTATAGGAGTTGTTGCTAGGGTAGGTATTGTTGTTCCCATAGTTTGACGGAAACGGTCTAGGATTACTAGCAAAATTTCCCCTATAAGCATTGTTGTTGAAGTTGTTTCTAGCAATCAAGTTCACATCTACTTGTTCTTGGGCAACCAAAGAATTTAAAGGAACATCATGAGGATCAATAGAGGGTTGCTTGGTAAGTAGAGACATAATTAAGTCAACTTTTTCATTGAGGGAGGTAATTTCCTCGAAAGAATTAACCTTCCTACCTGTTGGAGCGTGTTCGGTGTGCCATTGGGAATAACTGGTCATCATTTCATCGAGAAGCTTCGTGGCATCACCAAGTGTAGTTGACATAAAGGTTCCTCCCGCGGCCGAATCTAACAGGTTCCGCGAGGTAAAGTTCAAGCCTGCATAAAAAGTCTGGATAACCATCCAAGTAGTCAAACCATGTGTAGGGCATTTCTTAACAAGAGATTTCATCCGTTCCCAAGCTTGGGCAACGTGTTCATTATCCAATTGCTTAAAATTCATAATATTACTCCTCAATTGAATAATCTTAGCAGGAGGGTAGTACTTCCCTATAAAAGCATCTTTGCACTTATCCCAAGAATCTATGCTATTTCTAGGCAAAGATTGAAACTAGATTTTAGCATCTCCCCTTAAAGAGAAGGGAAAGAGCTTGAGCTTAACAACATCACCTTCTACTTCTTTATACTTTTGCATATCACATAATTCAACAAAATTATTCAAGTGTAAAGCAGCATCATCTCCAGCACCAGAGAATTGATCTCTCATAACAAGGTTTAGCAAAGTAGGTTTAATTTCATAAGAGGTAGCTGAAGTGGCAGGTGTGGCAATGGGAGTGCAGATAAATTCGTGGTTGTTGTGACTAGTGAAGTCACACAACTTGGTATTTTCAGTGGAACCCATAGTGGCAGCAAGTGTGGCAGATTTTTTTGTAATTTTTGATAAAAGACACAAAGATAAAAACTGAAAGATAAACTAACAAGACTGAAAAACAAAGGTAAATGGTAGTGTGCAACTCCCCTATCTTAGCAATCGGAGACCCCGGCAACGGCGCCAGAAAACTTGCTTGATTGCTTCTCGCCCTTCGTTGGTTACCCCAAGTGGAAGGTTTGAGATGTAGTGCAGCAGCAGTTTTCCCTCGGTGAAGATACCAAGGTTTGTCTCCAGTAGGACTCCAGAGATGATAAGTAGGTGTCAGCGGCACAACTGACAGGGACCTGCACACAGACACAGATAACTTCGTTCCCAACGAAGTTCAGAGAGGTTGTCAATCTCTCCGGTCTTGTTGTTCACAAAGGATAAAACGCAAGGGATAATGATAGAAAGTAAAAGCATTAAAGTAAATATAGCTTGGAAACAGTAATGAGGATATGGACCGGGATACGTGATGTTCACTAGTGATGTCTCTCTCCCAAAAGACGATAAAACTGCTATGCGAGGTAAACAAATTACAGAAGGGCAATTGACAGGATTATGAACGCACCGCAATGCTAACTATGCTACAAAAGAAAGGAAGAGGCTCAAAAGCACGGGCAGTACGCCAAAATAAGTAGACCGAAATCCATCTGCATCTACTACTAATCATCCACCTTGAGATATCTATCCAGAACATCTCGCTGGTATTAAGTTGCGAGCCCCACCCAAAGTGTAAACCCAAAGCAACAGACAACTGCATTAAAAAGAACTTTGCGTAAAGTAAACAATCCTTGTAACCGCGGTTACAAGCACCGTTGTTTTCCCCCTTGTGGCAACAGCACATCCCCTAGACTCATGTTTCTGTCACTCAAGCGTGTCATCGGGGGGCATGAACCCACAATCTAGCACAACGTTCCCTCTTGGAGTCACTACCTACTAATTGGCCAAAGCAATAAACAACAACCGAGAACATGCAAGAATTACTTAGGAACAAAAATATAAGCGATAAAAACCAAATATATTACTCTATCACAATATGAACATAATCTCATTATCCATCAGATCCCTCCAAACTCAGCATAGCAACAGCAGAAATATAACAAAGGTGCCTCGATCATGTAGGGCAGCTCACGAGGTCTAAACAATGAAGATCAAAGAGGGGAGGAGAACATCACATAGCTACTGATCACGGACCCATGGTCCAAGGAAAACTACTCACGGGACATCCGGGGAGCATCCATGGTGGAGAGGAGACTCCCGGAGGTCAATCCTCCCTCCGGCAGGGTGCCGGGAAGAGGTCTTCTGGTGCTCCCGATCTTGGAAGCGCGGCGGCGGCGGAACAGAGGCGAGTTTTCGGAATAGGGTTCCTCTTTTCGGAAGTTTCCCGTGACGGAGAATATATAGGCGAAGGGGGGCAGCCAGAGGTGGACCAGGGGCCCCAGGCGCCCCCCTGGCGCGGCCAGGGGTGGGGCCGCGCCGGGTGGCCGCCTGGGCCCCCCCTGGCTCCCCTCTGGCCCCTCCCGGGCTCTTCTCGAAGCTTCCTGTACGCTGATTTTTCCTATATTTTTCCCGGAATTTTTCTGGCACTTTTTATATGGGGGAAAACTGAAATAGAGAAACAGCAGAAAACAGGAACTGGAACTGGGGTGCACTGAGTTAATAGGTTAGTCCAAATATGATCAAAAGTGTATGAAAGTGTATCTGGATCATAGCAATATCACACAAAACATGCATGGAGCAAGCAGAAATTATAGATACGTTTTGGACGTATCACTCATTATATCCTTCCTCAAAACAGCCACCATACCTACCTATCAAGGCATTTCCATAGCCTTTCCAAGATACATTGCCATGCAACATCCACCTTCTCATGACTTGATCTTCATGTCATACATGCTTTTGCTTGATCGATGAGACGCATGCTAGTTGGGCCTTGCCCTAATCATTGCTACATGACGCGCTAGTATTATTGCATATCCTGCTACACTGGCAGAGGCATACATTTGAATACTTCATGATAGTTTCATTTTCTTTATGTTGAGTACTTTTGTAAAGTGTGAAAGATCTTCTATACTTCTTGAAATATATAGAGTGTTGCCCCTAAAGTGAGGAAAAGATCCCAAAGAGGACAAAATCAAAAGATCCCAAAGAGGACAAATGAGACAAATAGAAAGAGCCATTGAGGCCACCAAAAAATACAAAAAAGTAGAAAAAATAGAAAAAGAAATAATAAGAGAGAAGGGAGCACACTACTATTCCTTTTGAGAGATCCACACTCGTAAACCCTCTTATATCTTGTACTCCATAGAGATTATCATTCATGCATATAGCTACGTGGGGACCTTCACACTATAGAACTTGGCTTGTATATTCCAATGATGAGCCTCATCAAATGAGCTCTAGGTCTTCTTGAGCAAGCAAGTTGGATGCACCCCCACTAGTTCCCTTGGAGAGCGTTTAGCTCACATGTGCATCCGTTGCATGGCAATCCCTACTCCTCACATCATATCTATCATTTGGCTTTCTCTCGCCTATGATTGTCCTCATTGATGTGAGCCTTTCACACCTTTTTTGTCTTCCTCCCCCGTCACTTTTCTCTATTTTCCATCCTAAGTGTCAACTTTCTTGCTTACGCTCATCCATTGCATGAGTGCTCAAAATATTGAAAAGGAGTGGATCATTTTGACTTGTACCTGGATAGTGGTCTGGGGATGAGTCAAGATAAGATTACAAAGAAGACCAAGTGTGAAACTTTAGTAGATTAAGTTCTCAATAATAAAAACTATCTTTTACTCTCTCGTATATCCCTGTCCCCTTTCTTGCACGCAAACACCATTCGGAGACATTCGAGTCACGGACAGCGAGAACTCTTGCACCTTTATGTTCTTATGTTGCTTGTTGCATTGCTAATATGGACTCTTGTCTGTTATGACTTGAATTGAATTACATGCCTTGATTGCTTTACTTAAAAGTTCTTATATGGTTGGTAGCATGTCACCACAGAAATTATGCTTGTTATCATTTACCTACTCGAGGACGAGCAGGAATTAAGCTTGGGGATGTTGATACATCCAAAATGTATCTATAATTTCTGCTTGCTCCATGCTTCTTTTGTGTGATATTGCTATGATATTGATGCACTTCCATACACGTTTGATCATATTTGGACTAACCTATTAACTCAGTGCACCCCAGTGCCAGTTCCTGTTTTCTGCTGTTTTTGTATTTTAGGTTTTCCCATTATTAAAAGTGCCAGAAAAATTCCAGGAAAAATATAGGAAAAATAAGCGTACAGGAAGCTTCGCGAAGAGCCAAAGTGGGGCCATAAGAGGGCCAGGGGTGGCCCAGGACGACACCTGGAGCCCCTGGTCCACCTCTGGCTGCCCCCCTTCGCCTATTTATTCCCCGTGACGAGAAACCCTCGGGGACAGAACCCTTTTTCGCGATCTCTCCTCTGTTCCGCCGCCGCTGCGCTTCCAAGATCGGCAGCAACAGGAGCCCTCTTCCCGGCACCCTGTCGGAGGGAGGAACCACCTCCGGGAGCTTCTCCACCACCATGGATGCTTCCCGGATGAACCATGAGTAGTCCACCTTGGACCATGGGTCTATGATCAGTAGCTATGTGATTTTCTCCTCCCCTCTTTGTTCTTCATGGTTTAGACCTCGTGAGCTGCCCTACATGATCGATGCACATATGTAATCTTTCTGCTGTTGCTATGTTGAGTTTGCTAGGATCCGATGAATTATGAGACTATGCTCATATTGTGTTTGAGTAATATATTTGATTCTCCTCTTTTATATTTATGTTCTTGAGTAATTCTTGCATGTTCTTCGTTGTTGTTTATTGCTTTGGCCAAGTAGTAGGTAGTGACTCCAAGAGGGAGTGTTATGCATGATTGTGGGTTCATGCCCCCTGATGACTAGCTTGAGTGACAGAAACATGAGTCTAGGGGATGTGTTGTTGCCACAAGGGAGAAAACAACGGTGCTTGTACTTGCGGGTGCAAGGATTGTTTACTTTACGTAAAGTTATTTAATGCAGTTGTCTGTTGCTTTGAGTTTACACTTTGGGTGGGATTCACAACTTAATACTAGCGCGATGTTCTGGATAGATATCTCAAGGGGGATGATTAGTAGGTAGATGCAGATGGAGTTCGGTCTACTTGTCTCGGCGTCCCGCCCAAGCTTTTGAGCCTCTTCCTTTCTTTATAGCATAGTTAGCATTGGTTTGCGCACATAATCTTGTCAATTGCCCAGCTATAATTTGTTTACCTCGCATGGCTATTTTATCGTCTTTTGGGAGAGAGACATCACTAGTGAACATCATGGGATCCCGGTCCATATTTCCAATACTGTTTACACCCACTATTTATTTTCTGCTTTATTTACTTTTCCGTTGCTATCACTATCATTATTATCCCGTGCGTTTGATCCTTTGTAAACAACAAGGCCGGAGGGATTGACAACCTCTCTGAACTCGTTGGGAGCAAAGTTATCTGTTGTGTGTGCAAGTCCACGTCAACCGCCTAATTGCTGGTGCCGTTGTCACCTTCCTGTCGTAGTTGGAGTCCTACTAGAGACAAACCTTGGTATCTTCACCGAGGGAAATTTTCTGATGTCTACATCTCAACCTTCCACTTTGGGTAACCAACGAGGGGCGAGAAGCCATCAATAATCTACCCCAAGTCAAAACTAACCAAGCTCAAGGAGATTGGTGCAGTGGAGCAACGGACGGAGAAAGATTTGCTGCAGGTGTTCAATCACCAGTCCCTCCAACCAGACGTAGCGCTTTGCAGAGCGTGAACTGGTCGAACAAACATCGCCGAGTCACAATTCGTTTTACTTCAAGCATTTACCTTCCACATTGCATTTGCTTCCCAGTTATGCTTCAATGCATTTTGATTCACTGCATTTAGTTTCGTTTCCAGTTTTTCTTCCCTGTTACTTGTTTCTGCTTCCATTTTCTGCTTAGCTTATGCTTCACTTGAAAGCTTCAGTCGAAATTTGATGTGATCATTCACCCCCTCGCCCTCTGATCACATACTTGGACTTTCACAACACAGTTTAAACTTTTGTGTCAAGTAGAAACTTTTAGTGGTAAGTAGCATATTAAAATAACCAGTTACAGTTTGTATCTTTTTCCGGCAACACAATTTAACATTTTTGTGGTAACTACTCAGAACTCCATGTCAATACCCAAATCAACCAACCACATTTTTTAACACATCGACCTAATACTTTGTGTAGATACCATAACTATGTCTTTTCTTTTTCTCAGCGTTATCGTCATCAAGTACAAGGATGGATTCGCAGCCATCCGAGATTTGACAGATTTAATCCTCCCAAAAGGATTGCTACCAGAAGGTTGCGGCAGACTAACCATAGAGTATCTGAGAACAATAAACAAGGTTCAGGGGAAAACAATACTCCCACCGTAGATAGCAAAGTTCTTGATGCGAGGAGAACACAACAAGCCGATGGTCACTCAGCTTTTCGAGAGGAAGAAAGATTTTGCTTTGAGTTGTCAGGACCAAGTAAGGTTTTTCTCACTCTTCATTTTAGTTCTTTCTTGTTAATGTTTTTTTTGCATCTTACACATAAATATAACTTAGCTCTTACTTGAAACAATTACTTAGGTATGGCTGCCACAAAAAATCAAAGTAGTCCCCACATATATTTTTTATGCACTTCTCAATATTATTAGTTACAACTTTTCTTACTTATGCCTGACACAGAACATCAAACCCAGTTATAATTTTTTATTACCGTTTTCGCAAAAAAACCACACAGATTGTGTTCCCGGTCTACGAACTGTTTGGATCAGGACCTGATGAAGGGATTCATTGGTACACCATGTGTATCAATTTGGAAGGACAAAGGTTCGAAGCTCTGGACTCAATACGACAGAAGTCAAACCCCATTTACGTGGCAAGCGCAACAACTTTGATGAACAAAATTAAAGAAGCTTGGAAGATATACTACTACAAGTCAAGGGTTGAGATTGAAGACTACAAGTTGGAGATCATTGGTGTGCAAAACATAGGAGCTCAGTGAGTAACCAATAATTTTCATTTTTTTCACACTTTTTCAGACTTGTTTTGTTTTTTTAAGCACCTCAGCACTTGTGTTTTTTTATTTTTTATTTTTGTTTAAACCAGGGTTGACAGCGGGTTTACAGCGCTAGAGTACATCGAAAGGTGGTACGGAGAGAACATTGTTCAGATCCGCAAAGAAGACATCCTGAAAATGAGACAGATACGTTTCCGTCTGCGTCAGTCTTTTTCTTAAAAATCCATTTATTCTCGACGGCCTTGCGGTCCTCGGGAATATCCACCAAAGTCCATACTTTGTTGGTGTACATGGAGTCTATTTCGGATTTCATGGCTTCAGGCCATTTCTCGGACTCGGGTCCCTCCATTGCTTCTTTGTAACTTGTAGGTTCATCCGACTCATCAGCCGAGATTGCATTCACAAGCTGTCCGTAAAACTCAGTAGGTTGACGGACTCTTGATGACCTACGGGGCATAAAAGGTTCCTCTTCATTCTCGTCATGATCATTATTAATATCATGATCGTTATGAATGTCGTTCTGGCCATTGTCTTCAGCTCCTACTATGGAAGATGGTTCCGGAACAATTTCCGTAGCCGTTTCTTCCAATTGGAGTGATTGGCCAGTCACTTCATTGAGGTCTATTTTCCTCCCACTCAACTCTTTCGCGAGAAACTCCTTCTCAAGAAAGTGTCCCGTCTTGGCAACAAACGTTTTGCTGTCAGACTTGTTGTAGAAGGTGTATCCACAAGTTTCCTTGGGATAGCCCACAAAGATGCACTTATCCGCCTTGGATTCAAGTTTTTCAGACTGTAGTTTTCTAACATAAGCCTCACAACCCCAAATCTTCAGGTGAGACAACTTAGGTTTTGTGCCATGCCATTCTTCAAATGGTGTTGTCTTTACGGATTTGGATGGTGCCCTATTAAGAATATGAACGGCAGTTTCTAATGCATACCCCCAGAATGACACAGGCAAATCAGTATGAGACATCATCGATCGTACGCTATCCAATAGGGTTCGATTACGTCGCTCAGCCACACTGTTTCTCTGAGGTGTGCCTGCCAGCGTAAGCTGCGGTACTATGCCACAAGACTTCAGATGATTGCCAAACTCGTGACTCAAATACTCGCCACCTCGATCCGATCGAAGGTGCTTGATTTTCTTCTCGAGTTGATTTTCGACCTCATTCTGAAATTCCTTGAACTTTTCAAAGGTTTCAGACTTGTGCTTCATCAAGTAAATATACCCATATCTACTCAAGTCATCAGTAAAGGTCACGAAGTAACGAAGACCATTGCGAGTGGGGACGTTCATAGGTCCACATACATCCGAGTGTATGATCCCCAATAAGACATCCGCACGCTCCATTACGCCATTGAATGGAGTCCTTGTCATTTTTCCCATGAGGCATTGTTCACATGTATCAAGGGATCCAAAATCCAATGACTCAAGAAATCCATCCTTATGGAGCTTCTCCATGCGCTTTATGCCAATATGACCAAGTCGGCAATGCCACATCATCATGTGATCTTCATCATTCTTCAATCTTTTGGCCTCAATATTGTTAATGTGACACACGTCACCATCGAGATCAAGTACGAATAAACCATGCAACTCCGGTGCGTGAACATAAAACATTTCATCCTTATAAATCGAACAACCAATTGTATCAGACTTAAAAGAATAGCGGTCTCGCTTCAAGCAAGAGCCACTAACGATGTTCACACTCAACGCGTGTACATAGTAGCAATTATTCAGAACTAAAACCAATCCCGAAGGGAGACTAAGATGCTTCGTGCCGACCGCCAAGACTTCAATCTGACAGCCATTCCCCACGCGCATCGTCACTTCATCTTTGAGCAAGCGTCTCCTATTCCTTAGTCCCTGAATGGAATTAGAAATATGAGCGACAGATCCTGTATCAAATATCCAGGATGTGTTCCCGGCGCTTGTCAAGAGAAGATCAACAATATGTATATCAAATATACCTTCGTCTCTCTTTGCGACCTTGCCAGCCTTCTTGTCCTTTAGGTACTTGGGACAGTTGCGTTTCCAGTGACCTTCACCCTTGCAGTAGAAGCACTCCACTCCGGGTTTAGGCTTGGGTGCCTTGGGAGGAGAGGCAACTAACTTGCCATCCCTCTTGGGGCCACCTCTCTTGGCCTTCTCCCGCCTGCTTGACTTCTTGAAGTCAGTGGTCTTGTTGACCATGAAGACGGCGTGCTCCTTCTTGATCTCAACCTCGGCGCTTTTTAGCATGGCGAACAACTCAGAAGGGGTTTTGGTCATCCCTTGCATGTTGTAGTTCAGCACAAAGCCTTTGTAGCTAGGGGGAAGCGACTGCAACACCCTATCAACAGCAAGTTCATCTGGAATCTGGCATTCCAGAGCATTCAAGCGCTGAACGTAGCCAGACATTTGACTACGTGCTCACTCACGCTGCCGTGCTCGTCCATCTTTGCTGAGAAGAAGGCTTCAGAAGCCTCGTACCGTTCAGCCCTGGCTTGAGGTGCGAAGACCGCCTTGAGGTCGGTGATAATCTCATATGCACCCATCCTCTCAAAGCGTTTCTGCAGCTCAGCCTCCATGGATTAGAGCATGCCACTCTGGACAAGGTTGTAATCATCAGTCCTGGAGAGATAGACATTCTTCTCGTCCTGACTGGCATCATCTGCTGGTGCGTCACCTAACGTGTGCTCTAGTACGTATGCCATCTTGAGGGGAACAAGGAGAATCCTCAGGGTGCGGAACCATTTGGTGAAGTTTGTCCCATATGTTTTTAGCTTATCTTTCTCTAGGAATTATCCTAAGTTGAACGAGGGGCGAGGTGCTGCCATCTTCAAGGTTGATTCACAAGGATACATATTTAGACTTTTGTTCATAATGTGGAGTTTCAATTTAATCCCAGAATTATAGAAAGCTCCCACTTAGATAAACACCTCTCAATTTAATTAAGTGATTACACAATCCCAGCCCCCATACCTCCCCTGATCGTCACGACCATCAGTATGCGAACCAGGTAGGCCTCTAAGCCAATCACATCAGGCATGTGACTCGTGCTCGACCTTTCGGTCTCCTGTGTTCCAGGCCCGCATCTACATACGTCAAACCTGCCAATCGAACCTTGATGTTAGATGTTCAGCAAGGCCATATCTGCATACGCCAGGCTTGCCGAACCCAACCTCATGCGAACTCCGTTTAATATGTAGGACAACTCCAGTATGTACGGAGCATCAAGCCATATGGGAGAACCTTCCAGGCGGTGCCCACCAAGGGAGAACACAATGTTGGTATTGTGAGAGATGGTCCTGTTTCGTGCTACCGTCGATATATCTAGCATACTAGCATAAAACAGGAAGTAAAAAGTAAATCATACAACCTATGATCCCCCTTCATGCAAAGCAAAAGTTAAACGCCTTTCTACTTTAGCTTGTGCAAGTTTTACGTGGCTGCTAGGGGTTTCGAGAGAGAGAACCGTTTATATCCTGCGAAAAACATGCCACAACACCGTCTCCCATCCGTCTCTATTACACCCCTGTCGGGGCCCTCCGTTGCAAACACCTTCGCATTGCTAATGCAGAGACAGACACCCCCAGCCACTTTATATGGTACAAGCCATATGTCAAGCGTGGAACCAGTCTCGCGTAAACGCGTAAGGTCGGTCGGGGGCCGCTTCATCAAACATTGCCGCAATGCTGAATGAGTACACGTGGAGGGGTAACGAATGAAGATTCGATGCCCACATCCTAGATGTGTTCTACCCGTACAATACATCTACGCATAGCTAACTCATGATACCACTGTTGGGATACGGGGCAGAAAACACAAATTTTTCATACCTACGGTACCCGAACCCAAAATCTATGCTATGGCGATGTAAAGTAACGGAGGGAATCGGTGTTCATACCTTTGAAGACCGAAAGAGGGAAACGTTCTTGCGAACGTGGTTGGCGTAGACTCAGAACTACGACCTCCCTGTCGTGTAGAAGACCACCACCGGCGAGGATGACTCCCGGTAAACCTCCAGCGACGAAGTAGCACCACAGGTGTAGTGCCTCGAAGAGATTATACACGTACGGTACAATCGATGTTCCTCCCGGGCCCCGAACCAGGCGAGCAGCGGAAGAAAGACGGCTACGGATCCCGACTCCAGCAGAACGACGGCCTGCCTTATGGTGGAGAACTCCAATCCAGGTGCAGACTCCAAACAAGGGGAGTCCACTTCCGGGAAGGAGAACGAGGAAGAAGGAGATATTGGTGTGTTGGAACAAGGGGGGGCTACCCCTCCTTATATAGGCCAAGGGGGGTGTGATCCTCCTCCCCTCCCCCATGTGGGACTAAACTCCCAAGGGGGGGGGGGAGTGCGCCGGCCATAGGGGGGATGGGCCCCACCCTTGGCGCCAAGCCCAAGGGGGGAGACCCCCTCCTCCCTTAATGGGCCCCATGGGCCCATTTAGCCTTTTTCCTATTTTTTTAATTTTTTTAATATGTTTTAAATATTTAATTCAGATAATTAAATAATAAAACATTATTAAAACAATTAAACTTTATTTTGAACTATTCAAAATGTCCGGAAACTATTCCGTCCTCCTTCGGAACTATTCCGGTGATTTCTCCTATTTCACCGATTGATCCCGTAACTGTCCTATGCATCGATTGCCCTTAAGTGTAACACCCTAACGGTCCGGGAAACAGCAGACATGGTCGAGACTCTTCTCATTGACCAATGACTAGTCAGTTGGACCTGGTTACAATCCTTGACAGCCCCTGCGCTTCCATCGAATGAACTTCGATCGCTTTTGGAAACCGTTAACGATATGACGTAATCCATTTGTGTTGCGGTACTTTGTTTGTCCGAGGTTTGATGTCGGTATCCTACATACCGTGTTCACATCTCGTTCACAACAAACAACTTCTCTCGTCCATGATCATTGCATCTTTTGTGACCTAGTCACGTCCTTGCAAGGTGTTTGATGCAATATCACCGAGTGGGCCCAGAGTACCTGTCCTGTCACAAGGACTGACAAATCCCGCTCTGATCTATTACCATACTCATCAACCATCTATTTCGGAATACCCAAAGTGCACCGTTATAGCCAGCATATTTCAGTCAGGCGGTAGGATACAAATCAAAGTCTCCTCATAGATGATAATTACGTATGATCATTACGGTCTAAGGACTAAGCCATACGTTACAAAGTCATAGCAACGCTGAACTGTGTGACTCGATCACATTGCAATACTTTAGGTGGGTGTACGTCCATCACATCATTCCCCTTAACGATATGACCTCATTGTCAATGGACTTAAGTGTCGCCATGATCAGGAAAACTTGATCAATCAATTGCCCAATGAGATAGTTTACCCGAGTTAAACTACGGACCATGTTTTATACTACACCTGTATTAGTATTTCCAAGTAATACAGTTATAGCACAGTATAAAACGTATTATGAACAAAACGGATATGTGACAAATATGTTTATTAATTTGTCTCTAGGGCACATATCCAACACCGAGGTAGCTGAAGCTAGGCGCTTGCGTACTCTTGTGAGTGCTCTTGAGGGTAATAGTTCCTTCCTTGTCTGGCATATTTATGTTTGTTGGTGTCATGCTGCTTACTGACAAGTGCTGCTACCGTAGGTATTGTTGCAGTTGAGCCTGCTGTCACTGCTTCGGAGGGTCTGACGTCCTTCGTGGTGCTGTGACCGCCAAGGAGGGCGTCGTGGAATCTGCCAAGGTTGATGCTGACGTGGCGTCCACCATCCTCGAGTTCCTGCACGATGGCGTGTTCCCGGAGAAGCCGATGCCTCGAGGTCTCGGCCCTCTAGCAAGTGCCTTTGACAAGGACGACATTTTTTGGAGGGCTTCATCCGGGAAAACGTGGTGGGTGGTTTGGAGACGACGTTTATGGTTCTCTTAGGCCATAGCACATCGCTTAACTATGATGCCATTGTGTCCTCTGTGCCTGCATATACTTTCGAGCAAGGGCTCCAAGCCACTGACCTGGCACGTCGCCGGCAGAATAAAAGAATAGTTTTTTCATGCTAGTATGAAAATAATTTAATCGGTATTGATCTATGAGCATTAAGCTAAGTCATTAGATAAGTCCTAAATATACTGAAGAAAATGCTTTTTGTCTTCACAAATGACCTAAAAAATTGTTTTAGCATATTCTTTTTCAGCCTCTTGAGGACTAAGTTAGGTTGAATTTGTGTGACACATATGACTAAATATAAGTCGATAAAATTAAGTATGATTGTTGCACATTAGCTTCTAAATTAGTGATTGATTCATTTGCATGTTTATTAAACGGAACTGCTAAAACACATGTACATGCGAATTAACTATGTCACATGTACCCTTCAGCCCGTCCGATTTAAGGAAGCTTTAGTTTTCGCGCTCAGGCGTTGGATAGGTACGGATCGTTTTTTCTTGTTGGGCTGGGTCAAAAACTCTTTTGCCAGCGCGACTATGTTTATGGGCCTCTTATTTTTCTCAGTTTAGTCCTAATAGAGTAGTATATAGATTTTTTGGACGAGGTGGGCCGACCACATACACTTATTTCTATGCTATTTGCACTGTTTTGTTTTTTTCTTGTCTAATTTTTTATTTTATTTTGTAATTTTATTTTTCAGTTTCGGTTTTTTAATATATTTTTTATTTTTTTAGTTTCAGTTTTTTAATTTTTTTGTCTTTTTAATCTCTTTATATAACTTTCACAGTATACGGTGAACTATTTTCAATATACAGTAACAATTTGAATAAGTTATTGAAAAATTCTAAAACATGATGAATTTTTTAAAATACACATTGGGTTTTTATATACGTTGAACATATTTAATATAGAACATTTTTTTAAAAACACATTCAATTTTTTTGCAATCGGATTTTAAGGGTTTCTTATCAACACCACTTAGTTGTCGGTCCATCCATAATCTGCACCGCGACTAAATTTATTTAAGACCAACTTATAATTTGTAACCGCATTTTTCATTGATGCCATCCAGTCGCAAGCCCCCCTCCTCCACCAACTTGCAACTGGCTTTGAATTTTTTTTCCGCCTAGTTACAAGTTCACAACTAAGTCACAACTTGCCTCAACTTTTCTTCTCCGCCCTAGTAGCTTTTTCGCCTAGTTGCAAGTCCACCACTGACTCGCAACTGGGCTCGATTTTTTTTCTGCCCAGTTGCAAGCATATCACTGACTCACAACTGACATAACTTTTTTTCTAGTACCAGTTGCAAGTTCATCACCGGCTTGCAACTAGGCCCTAATTCTTTTTGCAAGTCCTCCACAAATTTGCAACTGGTTTCATTTTTTCCGCTCCAGTTGCAAGTCCACTATCGACTTGCAACTGGGCTCAATCGATTTTTCTGCCCAGTTGCAAGCACACCACTAACTCACAACTGACATGACTTTTTTCTTCTTATACTAGTTGCAAGTTTGCTATCGACTTGCAATTGAGCTCGACTTTTTTTACTGTTCCAGTTGCAAGTCCACCGCCAACTTGCAACTGCTCATATTTTTTCTGCTCCAGTTAAAATTCAACCATTGATTTGCAAGCGGAGCCCGGCTATTTTTATTCACGTACGTACCCTTTGCTAGCTGAAAAAGAAAATACATCGCTACAATACTAAATCGTGATGGATACATCGTCGCCTGGAGCGGGGTGGACCGGCCCACATACACTTCTTTCTCTGCTATTTTTTAGGTTTCATATTTTTCTTGTTTAAATTTCTTTAGTTCATTTTGTTTTTTCCTTTTAATTTTCAGTTTCGTATTTTATGTTTTTTTTAGTTTTGGATTTTCAATTTTGTACTTTTTGGATCTTTTCTATAAAATTCACATTATACGGTGAACTATTATCAGTGTATAGTAAATCCACCAACGATTCGTACTAGATTCGTCTTTTTTCAGTTGCATGTCCATCAACAAGTCGTAACGGGTTCAACTCTTTTTTTCTCATTTGCAAGTTCACCAATGATTCGTAACTAGGTTCGTCTTTTTTTCAGTTGCATGTCCATCAACGAGCCGCAACTGGGTCCAAATTTTTTTTTCTCAATTGCAAGTTCACCAATAAGCCGCAACTGAGTTTGATTTTTTTTTCAGTTTAAAGTCCATCAACGAGTCACAACTGGGTTTGACTTTTTTTTTCAGTTACATGTCCACCAACGAGTCGCAACTGGATTCGACTATTTTTTCTCGGTTGCTCCGTCTTTTTTTTCAGTTGCATGTCCACCAACGAGTCGCAACTGGGTCTAACTTTTTTTTTAGTTGCAAGTTCACCAATGAGTCGCAGTTGGGGTTTGATTTTTTTTCTCAGTTGCAAGTCCATCAACGAGTCGTAACTAGGTTTGACTTTTTTTCAGTTGCATATACACCAACGAGTCGCAACTGACTTCGACTATTTTTTCTCAGTTGTAAGTCCATCAACGAGTCGCAACTGGATCCCTTTTTTTAGTTGCATGTCCACCAACGAGTCGCAACGGGGTCCAACTTTTTTTCTCAGTTGCAAGTTCACGAATGAATGAATCGCAATTGAGTTTGATTTTGTTTCTCAGTTGCAAGTCTATCAACGAGTCGCAACTGGGTTCTACTTTTTTTTCAGTTGCATGTCCACAAACGAGTCGCAACTGACTTCGACTATTTTTTCTCAGTTGTAAGTCCACCAACAAGTCGCAACTGGGTCCATTATTTTTCAGTTGCATGTCCACCAATGAGTCGCAACGGGGTTCAACTTTTTTTTTCTCTGTTGCAAGTTCACGAATGAGTCGCAACTGAGTTTGACTTTTTTCTCAGTTGCAAGTCCATCAACGATTCGTAACTAGATTTGACTTTTTTCAATTGCATATCCACCAACGAGTCGCAACTGGCTTCGACTATTTTTTTAGTCATAATTGAGTTTGATATTTATTTTTCTCAGTTGCAAGTATATCAACGAGTCACAACTGGGTTTCACTTTTTTTTCAGTTGCATGTCCACAAATGAGTCGCAACTGGATTGGACTTTTTTTTCTCAGTTATAAGTCCACCAAAGAGTCGCAACTGGGCCCGGCTTTTTTTTAAGTTGCAAGTCCACCAAGGAGTCGCAACTAGGTCTAACTTTTTTCTCAGCTGCAAGTGCACAAACGAGTCGCAATTCGGTCCAACTTTTTTTTTAGTTGGAGGTTCACCAATGAGTCGCAACTGGGACCGACTTTTAAAACTAACAAACGAGGGAAGGTGTGAGAAAGGTCTCGCGGAACATAATTATGTCACATGTAGATGCGTCCTAGTCGTTCCCATATTTAATATTTTTCATACAAATTTTTTCAAATACAACATTAATGTTTTTTCAAACTTGATCAACATTTTTTAATAGATGATAAAAAAATACATATTGTATATTTTTTCTATATACTTTTAAAATATATGATCAACATTTTTTCATATATGGTTTAAACAATTCTTAGCGCAAGATTAGCAATTTTAAATACATTATCAGAAAAATCCATATACAATTAATTTTTTTAAATACATGATCAACATTTTTTCAAAAATATTCGCATATATTTTATAATTTTGGCGTATATACGATAAACAAATTTCATAGACGTTTAATATTTTTCAAATGCCTGATTAACATTGATTAAATAACATAATGAGTTGTTTCATACATAACGTAATTTTTATATACATATTTATTTAATATAATTATTTTATATTATTTTCAATTACAAACAAAAAAAGAAAAGTAAGTAAATAACGTAAACTACACAAAAAACGTAGATGTGGCCTCCGGCACAATTGGGCCGGCCCATTACACGCCTGAACAATGGGACGAATGATAGTTTTTTAGACTGCTTATGGGGCTGCTTTTTTTCTATGCAACAAACAAAAAAAACTAGACAAACAAATAATTAAATTTTGTTTTGTTGGGCTAATTTGTGATAAAATCATAGTACATGTGACATAGTTATGTCACATGTACATGTGTTTTAGACAGACCCTTTATTAAATTAGCCAACCAACACGTGCACTAAAATACGAACAAACTCACTCATTCCTCATGTGTGTGGAAAGAAATTTCATCAAAATTCTCAGATTGTGAAAAGTGAGGCACATAGGGTGTGTCATTTATCACCATCAAAGATGGAAGTGGTCTTACAAGGATACCTTTTAATTAATGATTTCATAAACTTGATTATGGGTAGCCCGACCCAAAAGATCCATGTCGGGATGTGCTCGGGCGTTATTTTGCGGCCTGGAAGAATATTCTGGGCTTGTAAAGGCTGGCTCAAAACCGGCCCATCTCGAGGTATGATCAAGTTTACTCCACGCGTTGCTGCGAAAAATTGTTGCCAATATATTTTGATGATTTGTTTGTATAGAACATGAATATTTGGATCTGATCATGCGAGTATTAAAATAAAAAATGTATTAATTATATTATCATTTTGCAAGCTAACTGACGGAGGGTGTATTGATTATTGAAGTGGGCTTTTTAATATGCATATGTACGTGTTGAGGTGGATGTTTACTCATGCCTACTTAGATGTTGGTACGGCTGAGATAGATAGTATGGAAGAAATAAGTTAGTTTTTATTAGGAGTAAATTTTATTAACTTAAAATGATGAATCAAGGGAAACCGCAAAAAAAAATGATGCATCAAAGGACATAAACACAATAAGCACATACCTAACCCATGAATTATTGTGATACACACAATCAATACCAACAGACGAAAAATCACACCGACAAGGAGCAGAGGCAGGATTGAAGGTCTGCTTAGGCGGAGGAAAAATACTAAACGATGAAAGCATCAATCGATGAACTACATCAACGATCACTGCACCAACCATCTCTTGGTATCACAATGATCACAATGACAACAAGAAATGTTCTCCAGTAGACACCTCTGGAAAAAGAACGACACTCAAGCACTGTTGTCGTCAGATCCAACCACAAGAGTTCAAATCTTGGATTTTCACCCTGAAGATAAACTTCGAATAAATCCAAGAAATGATTTAGACAAGATAATAACGCAAAACATCATCATTGTCAAGTATAACCAACTAGGGCCAGACCTAGAGTTTTCACCCAAAGCTCGACACCAAATATTCGAGATGCATCACCCAATGAAAGTCATAATGTGTTGTCGTCATCACTTTCTATGATCCGGACAACTGCATACGTAGCATGGTCTTAGTGTGAGATGCCACACAAATAAAGGCCAAGCCCGTAAGGTCATTATGGCACATGTGACGAGGATTAAAGAGGGAGGAAGGTACTTGCAACGCCAAAATCTCAATTCGGGGTACTCTGGCGGTTGCACACCGTCCTCATGCTTTGTCATCCTTGTTTGTGGTGTCAGAGTTAGTCCATAAACATACTCGTTGTTGCTATCGAATCTGATGGTCCAAGACCCCTTGAACTGTTGTGACAATCGCCTAACACCATAGGACCCTGATGCCATATGCGCATCCGAGCACATGATCGTTTGGTTTGAACATAAGAAGTCACGGTTTCTGCTTGCATACATGTTGATGGGATCGTGGTCACCGAAGCCTTGCCATTAGAGACTGTCGGCCCGGCCGAAAACACCACCAGCACAGTCATACCCTTTGTTTTAAGTCATTCCTAGTATATCGTAGAAAGAAATTATTTAATGAGATCAATTACTTGGATTTTCATATAGAGCGAATGTTCGCTTCAAGGCATGTCAAGCACGAACCATTTTCATGGCAATCGCAGTTGAAACGAGATGACAATTTTAGTAGACAGACATGGAAATTCGTTGTAGTTTTTCCTTTTTATGGCAAATGAGTCCGGAAATTGTCATCTCTCTCTGGTAATTGCCATCTTTTATGTTCGTGCTTGCCATGTCCGGAAGCACATTCTCGCTCTAAACGATTATCTTTATTTAATACATATATAGGATGTGCGGACCAAGCTCATTTCATAAAAGCAACTCCAGCCGTCCTATGACCACTTTTTACGTTCAAATCGGCGAAAAATCTTCCACTCGCGCCCTCAAGCGGCTCTTAAGGGCCGAAATAGCGCCGACGATTCCTTCTGGGGTCTCTTGGGGCGCCGGATGAAACTATAGCCAATCATGTGCTTACATGTGTCTTTTTTCCTGGCCCATACCAAAAGTTTGTGAGACAACTTTGCTTTTGATGAGTATATGGCTGGAAAGTTATCCTCCTCAAAACAACAAAATAGCACCGGCGAGGTGTTTTTTCCTCCAAAATAACGTCAAAGTGTGGAAGCGCCGACCCATCGAACGTGGCACCGAGCACACAACCTAAACAAACCAGTTTGACATTCTAAACGAAAGAGCACGTACCAAGTGCCATCATGCATATCCAAGCCACATGATGAGATTCCGAGACGGCGAATGCTCATGCCACAGCCGTCATCGCCAGAACGGGCGGCGTTAACTTAAAGCAGAATTCTCGTCATGGCCGTCGCCGGCCAGCGCAACCACTCCCCTACTCTATTGCTTCTTTCTCCTCCAACCACTGCATCCATTCCATTCCATGGCGTCCGTTCACGGCCGCTTGTAGACATTGCTCCTCGCACAGCCACAGGCGCACATTTAGTTGCTAATCATGCCACGATATGGCCTGGATTATGACGAGGCTGGATGGCGATTTGACAAATGGGAGATCCCACACCTTTGGCAAGTTGGCGGGCATCATTCCTTGGCCTGGATCCGCTCTTTTTGGGTGCTACTCGACGATGCTTGAAGCTTTTGTTATCATGGGCCCAGATGGGTGTTCATACGTGCATGGAGCCTTGGTGCTTGCTGCTGTCATCGAGACGTACACGTACTACTAGCTGGAAAAAAAAATTGCCTGTTTTCGGTGACCGTCCATAGTACTAGTAGGTTTGCAAAAGCCAAGAGGGTTAAAGAAACAACTTGGAAGTGCCATGAAGTTCATGGCTAGATAGACATGAGTAATCAGTCAGATTTAAAAGGAGTTTTTTTTGGCATGCTTAAAAAACTGGTGTCAATTTCATAACCAAACATCACTTTTTTATTATCATGAGATCTCAATATCATTTATCAAGAATGGCAAATCCTGGCAAAACCACCATGCGTAACTTTTTGCTAGGATTTACCGTGCTTACTAAAGAAACTGCCATCCTCTTCACAATACGTCATTTAAAAAACACTTGTTTTGCCATGTTTAAAAATCTAACGACAATTTTTTGAGAAATTAGCATGGTAAAAGGTGGCAACAGTTCGATATGTAAAAACCTTCACCAAGCTCATCTGTACCTGGTCGGTAGTAAAATTAAAAAATATAGCAGAAAATTCTATAAAAAATTGAAGTGCAAGATGCTCCACGATCCGGATATATATCCATCTCCACTATTACCGACGGCCGACGCCGAGAACCAAGTCTTTATCATGAAGATTGTCGATGGATAGAACGGAGGAGAGTAGCGGAGAGGGAGAGGCGGAGGCGTGGTTTCGGTGTGTGGACGGGGGCCGGAGCCGTACTTATATACACGCGTGCAGACGAACGGGTGGCTTCAATGCTGCCAGAGTGGTTCATCGGTCTCCACGCTCCTCTCCTATATTGAACAGGCGCGGAGAACGGAAGTGTCGTTTTAGTGATCGGTCATGTCGCTCTTACCGGGATCAATATCGATGAGTCGTGTATGTTCTTAAGCAGATTAACCGGCATAAATGAGCGGTAAATGTTTCACACGGGAAGATGGCTTTTGACACAGAGGGTTTTAAAGTGAATCGTGAGTGTCGAAATCCTACCTAGTGACGATCCAATCTTCCATAAAACTCCTTCTCTCAATTGAAGTGAAATTTATGGAAAGACAGATATACAGAAACAAAGCTCCCACAAAGGGTTGAGTTTGGATGGCCCTAGCGGAACGAATGTTAGTTAGGCGAGAGAACGGTATTGTTGACACGCGTCGCGGCTGAATCCACTAATAATCAGCACCGCTGCGTGCCGTCCTAGCTATGCTTTATATCCAGCATGACACTGTTATTAATCAAATACTCATCCAGCTTTTCGACCTAATGCAACGCACATATATTACGTACGATAAAGCAATGGAAAATCTCGTGGCTAGTTCGTGGTCAAGCACACGCACGAGCTTAATGCTTGTCTCTTTCAGGCCACCACAGTCCAGTACTCCGGTCCAATCCAGTAGCCTTTATGATGTGAGGAGGGGTCACCATTCGTCACGGCACTTTGGCCTGGACGCTTGCTCGCTAGCCTTTGCGGCAACGGGACGCTGCCCATCGACGATGGCTGGGGCGAGACCAGACCGGGAGTGGCAGTGGAATAGTGGATTTGCTTGGCCACCAGTCGCCGTCCCGGTGCGTGGCCTCCGGCGATCGCCTCCACTCCCTGAAGAATTCCTTGGCGCCGGTGGCACCACGCGTCCGCGTGTGCGCGCACATCTCTCTCCCATGCCGATCTCGCCGTGGACCGCTGACTCGGCTCGCACTGGACTGCCCCGCCCCGGTTGCCGTTCACATTGGCCCCTCTCACTTTCTCCTCCCCTTTCATGTTCGGGAATTCTGGGGTTTGGGTTGCACGAGCGACGACGACTGATCTGCATCAAAGGCGTCGTCGCTCGTGCAACCCGCTTCAACCGTGACGGCAACGTCGTCGAGAACCTCACTCACTGCGTAGAAGTTCGGAGGTTCTGTGACTGAATTTCGAGCTTTTTGCGCAGAACTTCCAGGGTAATTACATGTGCAAATAACATTGCGTTTCGGTATATCCATCCCCATGATTGCTGTCCGGTAAAGTTTACAGAAAGGGTGTGGCTAGGTCTCAGTCGACTAAGATTTAACTAAGTCTCAATCATGTCACGTAACATGCAAGAAAAAAAATTAAAAATAAAATTTTGCACCAATCTCAACATAAAATCTCACGGATATAACATCAACTAAGACTTAACGAAGTCGATCTAGCAAGGCCGTTACAGAAATTAGAGACCAGAAGAAATCTGCCTGCCGGTGCTGCTGGATAGGATAGGGATGGTGGATACGTCATTCTTGTCGTTGGTCCGCATATGTTCTCGGACACGAATAAGTAGATGCCGGCCATTGTTGGTGACACGCAAGAGACCAGCAACAACAACAAGATGGTGTTCGTCTAGAAGGACTTTCACATATACTCACATAGTGACATAGGTCGGGTCGGACCGAACAAGGAACGGAGCTAGGTAGCTACGTGCGTGGTGGCGCCCTCGGATTGGCCAAAAATGTATTGTTTGCAACGGACAAGCAGACCGATAATATCTTGGGTAGAATAGAGCAGTGGTGATCCAGGGCCGGTGCTTACTGCGTAGGGCGGCAACGAGTGCTTAGGCAAAGTGGACATGGAAATTGACATTTGAGAAGAGAGAGTAGTGGTGCTGCTGAGTTGACTCTTACTGTAACATGTAAGCACGCACATTGGCCAAAAATAAAAGAAGAAAGGAAAGCATGCGCAGTCCCCGTTGACATATCCTCCACACTATGCATCTGTATCTGTATAGTGGTTCAGGTTCAGGCACTGGGTTTGGGTTTGGGTTTCGTTTGGTGGATGTCCCTGTTTTCTCTTATATACATCCGTCCCCGCGGACATCGGACCAGTTTGTAAACATTGATGTGAAAGTTGGTCATCTTACAACCTTGATCGCATCCGTTCGTCAACAGTTCATTTATATTCAAACAGATTTCATTCAAATTAGAATACAATTTACATAAATCGGATGTACTTCATACAAACCGGACGATTTATATAAAAAGGAGATTTTAAAACTACAACGGCGCCCATCAGTTGTGAGGAGCTACATGTTTTTCAAGCGCTTCCGCTCGTTCCAGGTTGTTGGGATAGAAGCTCCCGAAAGACTACGGTCGTGACTCCTAACTCGACCTATCTGTTGGGCCTGATACTCTAAATTAGAAACTTTTGGACTTAGAAGTATTTTTCGTCAAATCAGACTATGTAGATTTGATTAATAATGGTTCTATCCGGAAGTCACCTTATATTTTGAATATCAAAGTACACTAAAGATTAAGGTTTTCATGTGGTATGTTCACGACAGAGTCATTCTGATTAAGGATAACTTGGCAAAGTGTAGTTGGGTAGGTAGTAAATGTTTCAACATCTTTTTCTCAAATGTCCACTAGCCAGGTTATTGTGGAGTAGTACAATACAAGCAGTGGCGGCGCCACCGTAGGGGCTGGTATGGGCGGCCGCCCCGGGTAGCCGGAAATACGCAAACAAAATACACTTTATTTTGTACATAGCCAGCACATTCTGCAGTTCAAAATATCAAACGAACAGCTACTTATCCCATGCAGCCACACACTCACACACCCAAGCCCTTGACCAAAACATATACAATTACTACTTAAACTGAGAGGGCACATCTTAAACATCAAGATCGTTTGTTGGCTATTATGGGTGTTGTTAGGAACTTCCACTGCGTATTAAATTATTAGACTTTTTTTTGGTTTAAATTAAAATTTGAAAACATTTAATATTTTGGTATAGAGGTAGTATCTTTTTAGGCAAGACCTATTTTGAACCTTTAGTTATGTTAATCTTCTAGTGCATCTAGATTTCCATTTGAATTTTATGAGTTTCAGTTGAGCGGATTTACATTTGTAGATAAAAAAAATTAGACTTCAAATATTTTGCCCCGGCTAGTTTCAATTTCTGGATCCGCCACTGAATACAAGTATTCTTCAATATTTATCTTCACATTAATTTAACTAGCCTGTTTAGATCTTGATTGAATGGGATTGAGATTAAGATAGCGACACTTATTCAAGTCAAAGTATATGCATTATTTTGGACCATTTGAAACTATGGGAATGATGTTGTATTCAATCGTAAGAACATTACAAAAAAATTGCAGGTCATCTTGGCGTCAGTCTGAAACACGGTATGTGGTCATCACTCAGCAGTGCGGATGCCAGGAAGTATCTGGATATTAGGTGCAACCGATGAAAAACGATTGCAATGAATACCTACAATCGGTTTGAATGACGGTCTGTAAATAGGATAGGTGTTTAGTCATTTTTTTCTTATATATCGCAGGTTGTGTTTATTTTTTTCTCCCCCGGAAGGATGATTGTGTGTAATCTTTGTATAATTTGGCTCGAACGTGATACCTTGCTTAATTAAATGGATGTGTGCATCCATTGATGTAGCGGCCAGGGCAAACCTCCTTTCCAAAGAAAATAAATGACTCCTAACATGTAAGCACGCACATTAGCCAGAAAGAAAAGAAGAAGAAAGAAATCATGCACAGTCGCCGTTGACATATCCTCCACAATATGCATCTGTATCTGCACATTGGTTCACGTCTGGGTTTGGTGGATGTCCCTGTTTTCTCTTGTATCATCCGCACACGGAACACATCGTGCAATCGTCGAGGTTCAGAGACATACGTTACCTGCTTCGAAAACGAATTTTAAGATTCTCCAGCACACGGTGCGATGGAGATGCCCCGAATGGGATTCCCACTTTTACCACGGTGAACAAGTGTGCGGCGTACGTTTGCGTGGGCACATCGGTCCCCTTTTACTCTGTGCCCTTTTACCATGTGCTTGTGGAGGAGCGTAACCGGGTGCTACAAATACAATACAAGCCAAGACGGATCTGTCATGACACGAGAGAAGATCTGAGTGCTCTGATCGACATGGAGAGATGAGGGAGCGAGTGAAGTCAAACGAACATGCGCACATGGAGCGCACAAAGGAAGGGCCATCCCACGGAACCCTCTCTCTCGGCCAGTGTGCGGTCGGGTCAGGCAGGTCACCGTTGGAACCCATCATCATACCGTAGCCAGACAGGAGATCAAGCACATGATCTCTCTCTTGTTGACGCGATACATGTACAAGTAGCCAACGAACTGCAAAAACTTTCCATTTTGTCTCCCTATCGTCCCATTGTTTTCTCCCAACTGGATGGATGGAACCCTGTTGTCGCGGCAAGGGGAGGGTGCGCCCAAAATCGATGAACCGTTTGTTTGCAGATGGCACCTAGGAAAACCCAATACAAAATGCCGGAGAGGATCCTGTCGTGCAGCCAGGATCGCGACAAGTGGAACGTTGTGTATGTGGCAGATTAGATTGATGGAGCGAGCTTGGACGGAATCGTTGTTTTGTTAATCGAATTCGATGGAGCAGAGAGAGGCATCTATTCCGAGGGAATAACTCCACAAGGCTGTCATCCTCCTTCCCTCCCTCACCAGCTGGGGGTCGGTGACCGGGGGAGCGGCACACAGACAGACGGATTACGGATACAACTATATCTATCTCTTCTGTGTGTGGTTAATTATTTGCAAAGCTTTGTTATTGTTAAGCTGCCTCGTCAAGCCGCATAAATCCATGTAGCAGTATATTCCACGCAAAGTGGCGATCGGGATCATGCAATACAATAGGTCCTTTTTTGCGTCAGCACGGCAGCACTGGCTGGAAATGCTCAATTATAGGGGGCAAGGAGTAGTGTCGTGGAGGACAATGTTGAAATATCATCATCTTGTATGAGTGGTTTCATTCTGGAAGGTTATTGTCACATCAACTCTTGTGCTACAATTACAGCAATTGGAATATCAGGTCGAATCAAGCGAACATGTAAAAGTTATATTGTAGGCGTGGAGCTAGCTCATCCAAGCACATATGGTGTTTGTTAAAATATTTTTTGCTTCAGAACCTGATTTCTTGACTGAAATACCTAAATTGCGAATTGACGTAACTAATACCTAATACCTACTAGAATCTTAGACCATGTTGCATCAGAATTCATAAACCCCGCTTGGGTATTTGCTCTGGCCCACACATTTTGTCTTTATCAATTATGCTTGGACGGTATTGTTGCACTATCAAAGCACACCACTCCTCGTCTCTTTAAGCCAATTTTAGTGAGAGCACTGCTATGCACACGATACTTTGCACATGATTTTTCTACGACGATGGGATCAAGCCGCTCATGCATGGCCATAGACTCCATCCCTTTAAAACGTTGAAATGGAGGGGTGTCTACACTGGCCATTTGGTGATAGTGTTGTCGCCAAGCCTGGTGCGCGATGTTGGCACTGATCGCTTGGGTGATAGTGTCGTCGGCTCGTTGGGTGCGCAACCTTGGGGTCGGTGTGGTTGTCAGAGTAGCGGCTTTGATTTCGGTTGTATCGTGTCGGTTTCGGTTTGCTCGGGTGACGAAACCGACGGCTCGCCTGGTGCGCGGCCTCGGGGTCGGTATGTATTGAGGGTGCCCCATTGTGGGTATGTTGTTATGGTTTTCGCCTAAGTTTCCGTTAATTAATCGGGCAATTCTCTTCTTCTTATTTAATGAATCGAGGCATTAAGGGAGCGTGTTTTGAAAAAAAAACAAGATCGTCATCAATTCTAAACTGGTTTGAAATGTAGATGAAACCGAATTTGCTTTAGTCGTTGGATCACGTTGTGCACTCGTGGCTCATTTTTTCTTGAGGCAGTAACCGTAGAACAAAAAGTTCTCGTGGAACATGCTTGGGAGTAAAAGACTCATCCCTATGTGTTCACTTTCAGAAATTCTCATGAGCATGCAGGGAGAGGGACACGTGTCATGCGACCATTCGATTGTTTTAAAATAGGTGAAGTTCTTTATGTCATTAGCCCTTAATTGCTACAATGGGATCCATGCATGCCAGCTTTTGCAGAGCTGCATGTGTCACTCACCCTACTCATATTTTTTTTCATTTTATCTCCAAATTTGAAGCAATAGTATCATTTGAACCAAATTAAGTTTCATTTGAATATTCGTGTTCGTTGCAACAAGTACTTTCAAATAAGACCAGTTTTGAATATATTTTGTCAAATTTTATCAAGTTTAAATATTAGAACCTGATAGTCATTATATTATTTTTTGCCAAAAGTATCACCAAGTTTTATCATGTTTCAAATATTTAAACGTGATAGTCATAATATTAAGTTTTTGCCAAAGTTTGACTAATTTTCATTTGCTTTCAGGGTTCACAAATGCATATGCACATGTACAAGCAGGTACATGTGATATCATGTCCGCACAATGCTAAAAGATTGCTTTGAAATTTGTAAAAGCTGTGCTAGAAACATTGCATATTTTATATAAAAACCAATGCAATGTACCTACTCCTTAAGGAAAATTCTTCCTTTTTCCAGCGAATTGAACCATGCATTTTTAAATCATATAGGAACCAATACGTAATAGCATATTAGTCATATGTTATTCATTCTCCTATGTTTTTTGAATCCTATAGACAATGAAGCAATTTTAAGTTCCATATATGTTGGTAGAAAGTTATGGTATGTATTCAAATAATTACATCTTATGAAAGCTATAATTAAATTAAACGCATAGTATAAAAAATATAGAAAATTTTGACAGAAATCTCAAAGAACAACGCACAGATAAGATATCACATGTACCCGCTTACACATGTACAAAATCCACACTCTTTACGGTTTAAGTTTAAGTTTTTAAAACTTGTTGAATTCATCATTCTTTTCTTCAGCTTTAATAGTTTAAACTTGATGAAGTTTTTAAAATTTATCAAAATGTATTCAAAAGTGGGCTTATTTTAATGATTTCATCACAAGGATCATGAATATGCACATGATACTTAATTTGGATTTTCATTTCAAAAAATATAATAGATTAAAATTTAAAAGTAAAAAGGAAAAAACATGAGAGTTGAGATGGATGGACCTATAAAAAACAGTGAAAAGTTGCACGCATGGACCCCTGTCTAAGATAACTAAAGTCTAAATCACATGCAAAGACCAAATCGATTTCTAATCTTATTGCAATCATGTGGCCTATTATGATTTATGGCCAAATCTAAGATAACTAAGTTGCACGCATGGACCCATGTCTAGGACATGTGTGTCTTCACCCGTTCAATGGTACCACAAATCATCTCCTCTCCTTACCCCCCCCTCCCCCTCCACTTCGGCTTGCATATCCTATATTATGGTTTTCTTCATTGTCACTCCTTCCAAATTTGTGTGTTCAGGACTTCAGATATGTTTTTTCTTATAATATCGCATATGTTGGTTGCTACTCCTTGTAGTGGTCCATCTTATAGAGAAACTTCTTCACCACTTCATCTTCACTGCTCAGTGGAGGATCCCCGAGCATTGTTCTTTTGATCAAAGGGTTTCCGTATTTATCTTCTCCCTAAGTTCACTTCCTCGGTTCCTCCCGTGCATTGGACCGATTCAAGTAATACATCTAACCGACTTAGAGCATCAATCTCGGTGTATCTCTTGGAAACATTAAACATTTTGAATAATTGACCTCAACAAAGAAGATACAAAAAAAGCCACTCGTGTTATCACTAGAGGCTGGCATCTCAAGCATTTTCCTGGTTATCGAATAATAGTCCTATCGTTCAGGATATATAGGATGTATTTAAATTCACTGAAATAGAACTTCAACCAACCAACAAGAATTAATGTCAGTAAATTCATATATAGAAATACATTTTTTTATTGGTGTGATTGGGATTCTTCAACACATAATGCAAAATAGATGACATCCCATGCGTTTCCATGGATTGTTACATATTTCACTGAGATTCACTTATATGAAAAATGAGTATTTTTGAATAGTAATATTTAAAACAGAGATTGAAAATATATGTATAGTTTATTTATTTGGTTATTGTATAATTGTATTTTTTTTGTTGAATATAACTGACTCAATAAAATAGGAATGGTTGGACATTTGCTTATGCATGATTGCACGCTGAGTAAAATCATCAATTTAGTCATATAGGATGTGAACTGAGCTCAAAATACTAACTTGTCTTGTCAGCAGGAATCTCCCCTCGCAATGACAAGCTACATTAAATCTTGAAATGTAAGTGAGATTTCATATACTATAATTTTAAAAAGTACTACAAGATCCTAAGATAAATTATATTTTACATACAGTTTGTGCACCCACGAATTCATGAGGAGGCTTGTAAAACCATTAGTATTTCTTGTCTAATCAATAAATCTCTCTAGTTTGTATAAAAATGTATAAGACCCTAATTGGGGGAGGGGACGAAGTTGCCTCTAGGAGGGCCCTGACATGAACGAATGTTTTCTTAGGGAGTGTTCTCTCTAAAAAAACACTATAGAAAATGTTCGGAAATTGTCATGCTATAACAGAGAGATCTATCATGCATGCTAACAAGAAAAATCCACGCATCAAGAAAGAAAATTGTCATGAGTTTTAGAGTTTTGTCATGCCACAACTGAGAGAATTGTCAGGTTAAAAGAAAAGAAAAACTTGCCCACACATTTAGAAACTGCCCTGCTACACCATGCCAGATTGCTAAAATTTCTTTACTTTTTTTAGATAAGATTAATTTATGTATATGTTCCCAGTAATTACCATGCAACATGTATGAGGTGCTATGCGTTGTTCTCTCAAAAGGATGTAGGAGAACAAGATTGTACTCCTTCCGTCCAAGTGTGTTGGGCATATTAGAAGGATCTCTGCGATCTAGGCGGAAGGAGATAGGTGGAGCAAAACTTATTTCTTTGATGAAATCCGTGTTTATCTTCCTAAAAACGAGGATAATTAGGTAATAAATTCCTTAGCTATAGCGCTGCCGTTTCAGCTAACCAATCAAATGAAAAAGCCCACAATTTCCTTGCATGCATATTTGGATTCACACGAAAGTACTACTACGAAGGGGAAAGAGATCGTAAATTACATGGGTCAAGCCAGATATACAAGGAGCAATTATTTCCATCGGTGTCTAACACTATAGGATTTCTAGGATTCTCTTAGGCGCTCTATGCACCTCGACGAAGGGAGTACCATTTTCTAAATGAACGCATGAAAGCGAGCAACATGTATCACAAATTATCACACGTCACAGCTTTAAGATTTCACGCGTGAAATATCTTTAAAAAAATGATTCACGCGTGAAATCAAACGTTTCCAAGAAAGCATTCTCAAAGGAAACGTCAATTTGTAGCATTTCCCCCAAACATATTGCTTTAACAAAAAATATTTTGCAACTCCGAAACGGGGAAGTCATAATAACAAAAGGAAGAAAAAAAAGGAGAATTATGGCGCCGGTACAGAGAGAGACAGCATGGAAAAGCCGGCGCAGGGCCCGCTCCGTAATCCAAACAAGCAGAGGAAAACAAAGCGGGGCCCCACCACACTGACCTGCGCCTCCCCCCTATTTATGTCCCACACCTGTACCCCTCTCTCTCCTCGTGTCTCCTCTCCACTCCCCTGCAGGCCTGCACCCCCTCCCCTCTCTCTCTCTCTCTCTCTCTCCACCATTTCCTCCCCACAATCTCAAAACGAAATCGAGCGAAATACCCGGTAAAATCTCTTGAGCGATCCGGCCGGCCCCCTCTCTCTCTCCGCCGGCACCCTAGGATTCCACGGTTGTTTCTTGTCGTTGCCCTTGTCGGAGCAGAGAGCAGAGGCGCACGGGGTGCGTGGCCATTCTTGCAAACGCTCCGGTCGGTTCTTGGTCCGTGAGCTGAGGATTTCCCATACTCCGCGTGCTTCCAGAGCCGCTTCTCCTCCGCGGCTTAGATGGCGGCGAGGATGATGCGGTGGCCGCGGCCGCCGCAGGCGCGCAAGTTCCAGGTCCGGCTGGTGGTGCGGCGGGTGGAGGGTCTGCTTCCGCCGCCGCCGCCGACCGTGGAGCCCGCGGAGCAAGAACCCGAGGGGGCTGCCGCGCGGCCGAGGGTCGCGGCGGAGGTCAGGTGGAAGGGGCCCAGGGCGTCCGGCCTCGGCTCGCTGCGGCGGGCGGTGCGGCGCAACCGCACCAGGGGCGAGGAGCTGGCCCCCGCCGCCTCCGAGTGTGGCGGCGCCGTGGCGTGGGAGGAGGAGTTCGAGAGCGCCGTCACGCTCGCGGCCGCGTCTCACCGGGAGGCGGCCGTCTTCCAGCCGTGGGAACTCGCCTTCACCGTCTTCACTGTGAGCATCTCATCCCCTTCCTCGACCTGGATTCCATTGTATTCTCTTGATTGTTCACATACTCTGTAGTCTTCTTTTGCCTGCATCATGTTTACTGTTTGACTTTTTCTTGAAAGGGATTTGCGTGCTTAATTTTGTTCTGGATTTTACCCAGTACTAGTAAGTATTATCTGTTCTTTCGAATTGCTAACATGTGTGTTCCCTAGTACTCCTTATCAATGGATCGATCTCTCTTCTCGGCGATCCGTTGAATTATCGCATAGAAAGAGTAAAATTAATATTTTTAATTGCTTGAATGCATATGTGTAGTTCATGGATGTCAATGGATCAGTCATAGCTGGCAGTAGTTGGATTGATTGGAATTATGAAGATATGTATTAGGTTTATCAGCAGCAATAATACCGTTTCATGTGCTTAACCTTGCGGTTGAGTGGAATTCACGATTACAACTTCATAATCCTGGGCACCATTCCATTTGGGCGTCTTGAACAATCGGAAATCCTCCCTTAGCAAGTTGACTTATCTTGTTTTCAGTGATCTCGTCTGGTCAGTTTGTTTGAATGGCTTCAGCAGGGAATCTGATATGCCTTGTTTTTCTTTTTCCTCGTGGCAGAATGTGAACAAAGGGCCAAAGACTAAACCAACAATTCTGGGAACTGCGTACCTTTGCCTAGCAGATTATGCATCGGCAGCCGAAGAGGGTATTGAGATAATTCTCCCTTTGTCTGTGCCCTGCGGTGCACCTGAGTCTGCTCCGTCGCTTCATGTGAGTTTGTGATGTGAGCAAAAAGCTCTAGTTAATAATTCTTGTTTTCATTGGCGTCTGGCGTGACCTTGAACTGAAATCCTCCTTTTCATTGCAGCTCACTCTGAGTATGGTGGAACTGAGAGCTCTTCAAGTAAGCTCTGATGCTTCACAACGGTCTGCTGTGACCACTCCGTTATCTCCATCATCTTGTGATTCGGTTCCTGGAGGAAAAGATGAGGTTTCAGTCATTAAAGCAGGGCTAAGAAAGGTAAAAAGCCTCAGGAATATAGTGTCGACTCGAAGGTCCAAGAAGACGTTCCAAAGCGATGAAGGCAGTGAAGATAATTGCTATATTCACAGTGATGGTGCTGAATATCCATATGGCACCGAGCCTGTCGATGAAGATCTAGATGATAGAACACATGAAGATGGAATTGCTGATCTAACTATCAGGAAGTCATTCAGTTATGGTTCACTGCAGTCTGTCAAACATGTTGGTGCCCTAGTTTATGCTCATGAAAAGATTGATGGTAAGCATGAGGACTGGGTCTATTACAGCCACCGGAAATCTGATGACCATGTAGAAGGCCCACAATCATCAACTGCTGAGGGAACAGTGTTGCCAACTGCAAAACGGAGTATCCTTCCTTGGAGAAAGAGGAAACTGGGTTTACGGTCACTAAAGGCTAAAGGTGAACCTCTGTTGAAGAAAGCAAATGGAGAAGAGGGAGGTGATGATATTGACTATGATCGTCGGCTGCTAACCCCTTCCGATGGATCAGAGGTAAAATTTCCTTTTTCTATTCATTGTGTTGTAAAAAATAGTTACCATCCTGTTCTTGGCGGAGAGCCGGAGAGGCAGTCCAAGTAATGACTTGTTTGTATATCACAGAACTATTTTTTAATGTCCATAATGTTTGCTGAACAAAGTTTCTTTCAATTGCAGCGTGAAGATGGGTCAGTTAATGGTATGATGTCAGAATTTGGTGATGACAATTTTGTTGTGGGGAACTGGGAATCAAAGGAGGTACTTAGCCGTGATGGTCATATGAGGCTTTCTTCCCAGGTGTTCTTTGCGTCAATAGACCAGAGAAGTGAGCGTGCTTCTGGGGCGAGTGCATGCACGTCACTTGTGGCTGTCATTGCGGACTGGTTCCAAGCAAATCAGAACCTGATGCCTATCCAGTCGCAGTTTGATAACCTGATCCGCGAAGGATCACTGGAGTGGAGGAACCTTTGCGAGAACAAGACATATCGAGATCGTTTTCCTGACAAGCACTTTGATCTTGAAACCGTCCTTCATGCAAAGACCCGGCCACTTACAGTCTCCCCCAGCAAGTCATTCATTGGATTCTTTGTACCCGAAGGAGCTGATGACATGAGAGGGCTTGACTTCCTCAATGGTGCAATGTCCTTTGATAACATCTGGGATGAGATCAGCCAGGCATCAGAGTCCTCATCTAGTGACAACCCAAACATATATATAGTGAGCTGGAATGATCACTTTTTTCTCCTCAAGGTTGAGCGTGATGCATATTACATCATCGACACCCTTGGAGAAAGGTTGTATGAAGGATGCAGCCAGGCCTACATTTTGAAGTTTGATGACACCACCATGATTCACGAGGTACGTGGCGAGAAGAAGGCATCTAGCCCCGACTCGAGTGGGCCGTTGAAGGGTTCTTCTTCAGGGAGCTCCTCGGTGGGGCAGGACAGTGAAGATGACATCGAGGAGAATGTACTCGTGTCGAAGGGGAAGGAGTCGTGCAAAGAGTACATCAAGAGTTTCTTGGCGGCCATACCGATCAGGGAGCTACAGGGAGACATCAAGAGAGGAACGATGGCATCAACACCGCTGCACCACCGCCTCCAGATCGAGTTCCACTACACCGAAGCATCCCCAGAAGAGGTCCCTCAAGCTCTCGCCATCGAAGCCCCATTTGAGTTCTCGTGGCCCGAGCCACCACCGGCCATGGAACTTGCCCTGACACCCGCGGTCGCCGTCGCATAGCTTGCCACTCTGTTGGCTGAGACCTGACGACAATCTGCCTGACATAAACATGAAGATTTTGCTTCCCTTTTTGTTTCTGCTCGTTTCATGTCTAATATGACCTGACTAGTATAGTTTTCCCTCTCGAGCATCGGAGCCTGCCGCCTGCATTTTTGTACAAAGAGGCGATTGCTGCTACCCATCTTGTATTAACCCGCCGATCTAGTAAAATCTTGTGTAACCCTGTACCACTAATCAATGAGGAATCTCCCTTATGTTAATTATAAGTCCTGGTCTTGTGTTCTGTGTGCAACTTCATGTGTTAACTTCCAGTAGAGCAGAGATTTTTACATTGTTGGAACTGAAAATGTCCTTCCCCCAACTTGTTTGGGGCTGACAGGCTTTGTTGTTGTTGTTGGAACTGAAAATGTCCTTTGAATTTTGATGCTGCCTGGCTGCCTCTGAAGATAACCGGGTCTGTCCTGGCCGACTTTTCTGGCTCGTTCATGTGCTGTCCTTTGACGGTGCAGTATCGTCCAGGCATGCTGCGTTATCAGAACCAAGCTGTCGCCAACGTCCATCAGTACATCTTGAGTGAATGCGACCCATGAGCTGCTGCAAAATGTGGATGGAAAGCATTCCCCAATCTTCTTTTCTGGGTCTGGCATGTGATCCGGCGAACCCGTGATACTGTTAATGACAACTGATTCTTTCACGTACCTTTCGAGATGCCTGGTTGGTTTCGTTTTCTAAGTAAAGGAAAAGCATCCTTGTAGCCAAGAATTCATACCTCACAAAGTTTACAGAGGGGATTTGCAGGGCAAACTTGGAATTTTCAGACCGTGTAGGGTCGAGAACATCGGTATCACGGCCTCAATTTTAATTTGTATAACTCGTTATGTCACATGTTGATTTTTAAATAAATTTCTATGAGAAAACAAATGTTGATTCGTCTGAATATAATAGTACGGAGTAGGTTAGAAAAACTGTCATGGTTGTTCATACTTGGTCAGAGTATGATTGATGAGCCTATGAATGATGTAACAGCCAATACTTGGTCAGAATATGATTGATCTGTCTATGAATGATGTAACAGCCAAGACACGCATAACGGAGTTGAGCGGCCAATTGCTGTCCACAATGCATGTGTTGGAGAAGGAATATAATGTAGTTTTTCTACTAGTTTAATGGGTATGGATGTCCCCTTCACGATCTTTGGGGTTAAGCTGGCATAGTATTTAGTTAGCGACCACGACATCTTGTTCTGTGACATAGGCACCATAAAAAAATGATAGACCAAATTCATAGAACATAGCACAAGAGAGAACCAAGGCATTCCTAGAAATTGGGTACATCATAATCATTTTACACAGGCTGTTGGCAGGCTGTACAAATGCTTCTCATGAAGCAAGCTTGTCAAGTTAGCAGCTCTGGGTATAAAATACCCAGATTTCAAGGTGCTAGGTCCAACTAAAGATGACTCAAGTTAAGGGCATAGATCAGACACAAGGTCAACAACTCCTCTCATTGGCGCATCATTCTGCATCAAGATAAATCACCATAGGTACGTGATGTAAGAGCTGGGTACTAAATAAGGAGTATAACAATGATAACTAAAAGTAATTGCAGTGAACAAAACCATATCTCACCAAGTACACAATGTCAAATGCCTCGGAGTAATCTTTAAGAGACTTCTCGATGTTGGTATTCCTGGAAAAACAGTTCTTTGTCAATGAATGCATAAATATGCAGGAAACTGAATCTCACCACTTGCACCCTTTAACTGGAATAGAACAAAGCAGCTTGCTTTCCGAAATTGCCACTTGCAGTTTGAATAAAGAAAAATATCATTTTTCCTTGGTTGAAATAGTTTACTTGATGTTGATTAGTTGCATGGAAGTTTCATGTGACGTTATCAAATTTTGGCTTGCTTTGATTAAAGGGAAATCAGTACTCCCTCCATACTGATGCATAGAGCACTTTACGAAAACCAGATTTTCCCAAAACACTTAGGCGTGAATCATTAACTTTCTTCCTCGCTTTTCTCATTTCCCACGCAGCTCCTCGTTTGACTCCCTCACCTAGTTGGATTTAATTGCCGTGTAAATAGCAATTGATAGCTCTTGTTTATAACTGCATGTGGCCAAGCCAGTGCATACCACAGTTTACTGGTTAATGGTTGGCCACTCTAAAGCAAAAAAATGGAAGCCAATAGTCATGCGCAAGTAGTACTGCATGCATGCATAGTTCATGGAGGAAGTCAAGAAAAATGCAATTAATTAGTTTTTCTGGCGTGGTTTTCTAGCGAAATTTATGGTCTACACAAGCATGGTGATTGGCTATTTTAACAACATTAATTTTTCTTTGCCCACTCTCTTTGCGCCTTGGTCACGCTGCAGCACATTAGGTGCCTTATGCACTGGGCCAGAGGGAGTACAAAAGAAACATGAGCTTTCCTGTGACTGCTCAGCTTTGATACAACTCCAAAGAAACTTTACTTTAAAGAAAAGACAGCAATTAATGTCCAAGACTCTCAGTGGTTAAACCTATATATCAACCGAGCTTGCGAACTACTCCCTCTGTTCCTAAATATAAGTCTTTTTAGAGATTGCACTATGAACTACATACGGATGTATATAGATGTATTTTAGAGTATATAAGTCCATAGTGCAATCTCTAAAAAGACTTATATTTAGGAGCGGAGAGAGTATATAACTCTCCAAAGAAGTAATCAAGTTGACACATCGAATCGTATTTCTGTCAACAAAGTAAGCTACTTCTACGACAAAATAGTCAAAAGACGAATGGGGAGAAGTTCAGCTGGAATTCTGGAAACCACTTCATGGGTAGGGCAAAGTCAGGATAGTTTAAGCTTAGAACTCCGCGTTAAATAAGGGGCAACGGAAACAAATTTATGTACATAACCCATTGTGTTGTTTAGAATTTACTTGGTTCATCATAATAACTAATCAATTTCGGTATCAATAAAATGTTTTCCCACACTTCTAAAGTAAACATGATATACTCCAAGTGACCAAATCCATCGAATATAGATGTGAACCAGAATTAAAAATAACTACTCCGTACATGATTATTCTCAATATGGTGAACTGTAATTCCCAGTTAGATTTTAACGAAGCAAGCAAAAAAGCAAGCTAATGAGAACTTGACTTACAGGAAGCCAGCAGCGATCCTGTTCTCGTAGTTTAAACCATCAGACATTCCCAGGTCTCCAATGTGATCTCCAAGTAGCAGCACATTGGTTCTCTTTTTCACCAATGAATAGTCATCAATAGATCCATTTGGATCCCCCAGACTGTCATGCACTGGAGCTGCCATGTCCAAGGAATGCTCATTTTTGTTTAGAACATGAATTGTCTTCCCTGCATTAGATGTTATTTAGATTCTATGAGGTAATTAGAAGGTAAGCAAAACACATATTACCTCCGATCTATATTAATGGACTCAACTTTATCTAGATTCGTATGTATCTAGTTAAGTATTTAGACTAGATGCATATGCATCTAGACAAACTTAAGTCCATTAATATGGATCGGAGGGAGTACTTGAAGTAAGCAAGTAATTTATTAGTTATATTATCAGTTTGAAAAGATGTTTACGAAAAAGGGATAACAGGTATCCACATCAACAGAGATACACAAATTACAAATCAAAAGTGATCTTAGACAAAGGTCCAATGAGATAGTCAGGTAACAGCAAACAAACAACCGTTGTATTTTTAGATCTAAGACTTCACATGTCACATATTTTCATATATTAAAGAATTTGTTAAATGTAGGACAACTGCATGAAACTGCTTTTTTATGAGTTGGATATTATCAACATATATCCTGCATTAGCATTTTGTAGAAACAATTCGTGAACCATCAACACCTATAGATGATTAAAAATCACCTTTAAATGCTACGAGGCAACCCTCTTCATTAAAGACCATCCTATTGGACACAATCTTGATGTTCTTGAATGATCTGTGGAGTTTCTGCCGGAAGACCTACAAGGGAAAGCAGGTGTGTCATCTGCAACGAAGTTCACTCAATATTTGGTTCTGTTCCTTTTAGAACTTACCTCCTCAATTATGTCTGCAAGTCCAGCCGAAAATACTAGCACTGGAATATCTCTAGCCTGAAAATTACAATTAAAGGCTTTATCAAACACTTGTGTCTTAATGGACTTTGACATTTATAAGGTTTTATTAGACTATGGCCATAACCATTGTTTATAAGGCGGTAAGGCGACCACCACCCGGCCACCCGCTCTGACGCTTAAGTGACGCCTAAGCGCCTAAGGCGGCATATTTGGAAGGCGCTGCCAGGGTGCCTTATCACCTAAGAGACACCTATGCGTCTAAGGCAGGACGCCTTATAAACAATGGCCATAACAGCAATTAACTCCGCCTAAGTTGTCTCAACACAGCCAGTCCCAAGCCCGGATAAAGGAGGAGGATTGTGACAGGTTTGGTGAGCCAACATCAAAACTCAGCCACTCTTATGGAGATGAAACCCAAAAGAACAGCGTTGGGGTGTAACCCTCTTAGCGGTGCGCCATATCAGAACCCAGGTGTGGTGTTCAATGGGAAAGGGCCAGGCCGTCACCCCCCTGGTGGCGCGCTGTATCTTGATCTGGATACTGTGATAAGCGAGCAAGGATGAGATCGTCGCATCCTTAGTGGCGTGCTACATCGACGCTCGGGTGTAGTGAAAAATGAACAAGGTCTTTCCATTTGACTCAACGAGTGTGAAGGGTAAGGAAGTTAGCCAAGCCTAGTAGGATCCGCATGGGTAGCTGGAACGGAGGGTCTGACGAGTAAGCTACGGGAGTTAGTTGATACTATTGTGAGGAGAGGTGACGATATCCTATCTGTCCAAGAAACCAAATGGAAGGGACAGAAGGCGAAGGAGGTGGAGGTATACCGGCTTCAAGTTGTGGTACACGAGAACAACTACAAACAGAATGGAGTTGGCATATTGATTAACAAGAGCCTCAAGTATGGAGTGGTAGACATCAAGAGGCAAGGGGACCGGATTATCCTGGTGAAACTAATTTCAATGTAGAATTGTCCTGGTCAAGTTGGTCGCAAGTAGGCCACAATGAGAATACCAAGAGAGAGTTATGGGAAGGACTGTAACTATTGGTGAGAAGCTCTTCATAGTAGGAGACCTCAATGACCACGTGGGTACATCTAACACAGGCTTTCAAGGGGTGCATGGAGGCTTTGGTTATGTCAGCAGCAAGGAGAGGATGTCTTGAACTTCGTTTTAGCCTCTGACATGATCATAACTAACACCCTCTTTAGAAAGGGAGAATACCATCTGGTGACTTTTAATAGTGGTCAACACTCCAGCTAGATTGATTTTTCACATCTCTACAAAATGTTGTAATCACAGGCAAGCCAAGTCGATCTATTAATAATATACTTTATTACCAACATATGTGCAAGAAACAAACAAAGAAAATAAGTGCCAGAAAACTCCAGGAAACAAAATATTCTTTGTTGCCTAAATGACATGTGCCTAGGGTATAAATATTCATCCAATGCTATAAACATAAGACAGAAGGGACAGGAAGCAGACCAAGGGAAATTATATAACTACAATTTCAGGTCTCTTATGCTTACATGAATGTGTCCAATAGCTTGAGCAGGATGACTAAATACAAAGTCGAACTTGCTGAAACATGAGAAGATGGATTCCACACACACACATACACACACAAAAGCAGCCTATGGCTCTTTTTTCACTCAGCACCTGTATGCTTATGGATACACGTAATCACTCTACAAAAGAAATCCAAAATAGCTATCCAAATGCTTTATAAAAGCTAGTGATGTTTTCTGCCTTCATATTCAACAAATTCATAACAGGGAAATAAATATATATTTTCGCAAGATAATTACTGATGGGCTTAACCTGTACCAAAATAACCAAAGGGGAAAAGGTAAATACGCATGTTACGGATGAGTACACCTATCAAACAATCTGTATACGTGTGATGTGTCACCAAAATTGGAACACTAAGCAAACATTAGAGAAGGAAATACAACCTCCAGGAATTCAAACAGCTCCACCACTCCATCTCGAAAAGCAATTGCAGCATCAGCCACCGATTTCTTTATAGCTTCTTGAGTAAGGCCCCCTTCAATAAGGAGACCATGAGTCTTTCCCCACCTGTAGCAAGTAACAAAATCAGTGGCTCAGGTACACTACACTGAATACCTAATCGAGATGTGTATTATACCCAAAGTGAAATCATATACTGGATAACAAATCAATGGCATGAAAACATCACAAGGAAATCAAGAAAACTAACATAAAAAACATTATTATTTCTGCTGTAAAGGGTTTCACGTATATAAATACAAATACATATTTATTACTGTGCATTTATTTTTGAGATAACTATTTGTAAACCTGATGGCACATGAATTGGCTTCTGCTAACTACTACTAGGAAGGCAGCAGAATACAAAATAATACTCAAAAATAGTAGTAGTGATACAAAAGGCTATTATGCCTGACAAACCATGTGGGTGTCAAGAAAACTAGTTTTAAAGAACGACCAATGTACAAGCACCATCATTGGACAAAAATAGACTTTCAGAATTAAACAATCATGTATACAACATGTTATAGACAAGCGGAACAGACAATATCAGTGTTCACTTTACACGCTCCACCCCAGGTTATATGTCAAACCTAAGAAGATATGTTCACTTCACCTGTTCACAACAGCATTGCAAGAAGGGACAAACACATTTTGCTGTGGAAGACTTCCCACTACTACTACTACTCACCATTCTTCCATGAGCTTGGCCTTCTCCGGGAGCGGGATGTCGGGGTTGATCTCGATGGGATGGTAGTGTTCGAACAACACCTCCCTCTTGGCGTCGAACTCTTCATTGCCCTGTCTCAGCAGCCCATGGCTACCTACGACCACACATACACACATGCCCTCAGGATAATTCAACTTCCGAAATCCTAAGCTCCCAAGCCTAAGGAGAAATCAGCAGCGACGAGGAGTAGCATACTCTGGCCGCGGGAGCCGTCGTACCAGTATCGAGTGAGCGTGCCGTCGAAGTCGGCAATGACCTACACCAATGGAGGACCCTGGTTAGACTGCAAAACGATAACCAGATACCAGAGAGGCGGTGACACCGGCGAGGAAGTGTACCTGCAGCTTAGCTGGGCCGGCGGCGCGGATGGCGGCGACCTTGCGAGCGAGGGCGTCGGCGTCGGCGACGACGGAGTCGGGGGTCCTGGCACTGGAGGAGGACATGGAGGCTGGGAGGCGGAGGGGGAGGCACCGGCCGAGGCGCGGAGCGAGGGGCCGCGGGGTCGTAGGGTTCCGGCAGCGAGCGGCGCGGGAGAAGAGGCGGCGGAGGAGACGGCAAGGGGACGGGGAGAGGAACGGTGGGCTCGTCATGGGCCTCATTTCGAAATGCTGGGCCGAAGCAAGACGAAGCTCTCTCCACTCTCTCTCTCTAGGGCGTTTGTTTCCTTGAGCTGGCACCGCGAGAGACGGCGAGAGAATGTCGTCGGCGGCGTCGCTTCGCCGCCACCTCCTCCGCCTTCCCACCCGCCGCCTGCTCTGCGCCTCCTCCTCTCCCTCGACGCCGACCCACGCCGTCCATGGTCCCGCGGGGGCGGGGGCGGGTGCGGGGCTGGTGGAGCTGAACCCGCCGCGCGGCACCAGGGACTTCCCGCCGGAGGAGATGCGGCTCCGCACCTGGCTCTTCGACAACTTCAGGGAGGTGTCCCGGCTGATGGCGTTCGAGGAGGTGGACTTCCCGGTGCTGGAGTCCGAGGCGCTCTTCGTCCGCAAGGCCGGGGAGGAGATCACGCAGCAGCTCTACAACTTCGAGGACAAAGGCGGCCGCCGCGTGGTCCTCCGGCCGGAGATCACGCCGTCCCTCGCGCGCTTGGTCATCAGGCAAGGCACCTCGGTCTCCCTCCCGCTCAGATGGTTCACTATAGGCCAGTGCTGGCGCTACGAGCGCATGACCAGGGGAAGACGCCGCGAGCACTACCAGTGGAACATGGACATCTTCGGCGTGCCCGGCGTTCGCGCCGAGGCCGAGCTCCTCCAGGCCATTGTTCTCCTGTTTGAGCGTCTCGGGGTCACATCCTCCGATGTGGGGATCAGGCTGTCCAGCCGGAAGGTTCTTCAGGTGGTGCTGGACATGTACTCCGTGCCGCAGCACCTGTTTGCTCAGGTCTGCGTCATTGTTGATAAATTGGGGAAGCTGAGCAGAGATGAGATTGAGAAAGAATTGGTGTCCACTGGGCTGTCGTCTGAAGCTGTTCAGGGGATCATTGATGTGCTTTCTCTCAAGTCACTGTCTGAACTCGAAGATGTGCTGGGCTCTGGTGGTGCTGAAGCTCTTGCTGATTTGAAGAAGCTCTTCTCGTTTGCTGAGCATTATGGTTATGCTGATTGGATCTGTTTCGATGCCTCGGTTGTTCGCGGTCTTGCGTACTACACGGGGATCGTTTTCGAGGCTTTCCACAGACAGGGGGAACTGAGGGCGATTTGCGGCGGTGGGAGGTATGATAGGCTGCTTTCAACATTTGGAAGTGAAGATGTACCCGCCTGCGGATTCGGGTTTGGGGACGCTGTTATCGTCGAACTGCTAAAGGAGAAGGGTCTTTTGCCTCTTCTGTCGCGCCAAATAGATGACATTGTCTTCCCTTTGGATGATGAGCTTCAGGGTCCTGCATCCTGTGTTGCATCCTCTCTGCGGAAAAAAGGAAGATCTGTAGACCTTGTACAAGACAAGCGTCTGAAATGGGTGTTCAAACATGCAGAGAGGATAAACGCTGGCAGGCTGATTTTGGTTGGGAAATCTGAATGGGAGCGAGGCATGGTTCGTGTGAAGATGCTATCTACCAGAGAAGAATTTGAGGTCAAGGCAGGCGAATTACAGTAATTGTTTGCCAATCTGGAGGTTTTACTTCCAAACTTATCCCATATTTTCTTCGTTTTTGTTGTCTACCGTTGTTAGTCCTCCCTTTGCAACATTGTAAGCTGTGCCATTTATGTCATAGTATAGAGTAAAAACTATCATGGAACCATAGTTTGGGGCTTAGGTTAAGATAACCACAGCTCCAAGAACTGATGATCTAATTGAGATGCATATATAATTATATATTCATAAGTCCAATCCTATACTGGACAACTGATCAATGGCGTGAAACCATCACAAGTGCATCAAGAATACTACCATGATAACAAAAATGTTACAAATGGTTTCGCTTATATAAATGCATTTTAACACCACACAGCCGCTGTCACTCGTGCTGCTCCCGCGAGCAGCCCGGGCGAACCCTAACCCGCCGCCGCCACAGCTCCCCACCCCCCCGCCTCCACCCCCCCTCGCCGCCACCAGAGGACGGCGCCGGGCAAAGCCCGCGCGTCGGCGGCGGCGGGGCCCTTTCCACCCCCACGAGGCGCAGGCGGCGCGGGACGCCCTGGCGCTCGGCGGGGCGCGTCGGGCCGGACGACGCGCGGTCACCAGGAAGCGCAACACGCGAGGGGGCGCGGTCACCAGCTGGAGCGGCTCGGGATGGAGCATGGTGGGGCATGGTGTGGCTCAGCGGAAGGAGCGGGTTCGTCGCGGGGGGACTGGAAGGCGTGCGCGCGGCTGCGGCTTTGGCGCGGGCTCGCGTGGCGCATCCCCCAGGACGGTTGGCGGTCGGATCTGGCCAGATCCGGGGCTACGGTGTGGGCTAGCCTGGTGGCGTCTCCCTGAGCGTGCGGCGGCCAGATCTAGCCGGCGAGGGCAGCGGGTCCACGTGTGTGTTGGAGGTTGCGTCGAGCAGGCGGGCGCCTGTGATCTTGGCCAGGCGTGGTGGCGGCCGGAGGCGAGGCCGCAGAAGATGCTGGAGCAGGGAGGCTCCAGCTGTGGTGGTTGCGGGCTGCAGGGTCAGATCTGGCCTCTGCATGCTCGCTGCGGGAAGATGGTCGATGGCTTCAACGGCAAGGTGCTGCGACGGCGGCGATGTGAGTCAGCATGGGCGAGCTCCAGTGGACACAAGTGGAGGTGTGCGACAATACAGACGAAAGTCCTGCACAATCTGAGATCGATGGCGATGGCGCCTGTGGGTGTCGTTATCCTCCTTGGAGGCGTCATCGAGGCGTGTCGGCATCTCCCTCATGCTCTGCTGATGGTGTGTCTCCGGGCGAAAGCCTAGGCCCGGAGTTGGGCTGGCGTGATGGTGACGTCTTCGACGTCGCTCCTCTGTAGGGAGCATCACGTTTGGAGACACTCATTGGAGGTTCTATGTAGTGCTTCTTCGGTGCTCGCCGCTGTTCAAGGTGAAGCTCCAGGCGCAATGTATGCCATCGTCGACGAGTCCAAGGCGAAGCTCTTCTTGGGGCCGACTGAGTTCCGCCATCTACTTGCCCCCTCCTTAGGCATCAAGGTGGATGGTGCGTTGACAAGGGAAGTGTTATCGAAGTTGATGTTGTCTTCGGAGGAGTTCGGCGTCGGTCGAGACGCGGTAGTGATGCTTAGCCTAGGGCAGGCGCTTCTGTCTTGTAGTCGTGTTGTGTGTGGTGGGTGTAGCTATGCAGCTAATAGGGCTGGATTTTTCTTTTTTCTCTTGATCTTCGGATCTTCACCATGTTATTCTTCCGCTGCTTTCTGCTCAATCTAAATCAAGCCAGTAATTTGCTGGATCTTTTACAAAAATTCCTTTTTGCATTTTTTGGAAAATCGTTTCTCAAATTGATAGTGCATGAATTGGCTTTTGCTAAAGACTAGTAGGAAGTAGCAGAATACACAATAATATGCAATGCTGATACAAAAAAGCTACTCCCTTCGATCCATATTATTTGTCTTAAAATGAATGTATCTAGATGCATTTTAGTGATAGATACATCAATTTTGGCACGAGTAATATGGATAGGAAGTAGTATGACTGATGAGCTATGTGGGTAACACTGAGAGATGTATTTTGCATGCCTTTTCAGTGAAGATCATACTAACGTGCCGTTGTAACTAATCAAATATTGTTTTCTATGTACAGAGGATTTAATAGACTGAAACTTTATCAATTGGAGTAGCGAATTAAGGTTCCTTATTTAGTTGCACACAATTCTGCAGCTCAAGTGCTATTCGGCCACTCCTTTGATAGTGAACAGAAAAAAAACATTTTTAGTTGGTCATTATTTTCCTGAAAATTGCATGTGATTGAATTCTGTCTTCGACTTAAAAAAAATCCTTTCTTTGGAATTAAACTAGTTGGAGATGCATATATATTCATAAGTCGAATTGTATACTGGACAATTGATCAATGGCGTGAAATTTCACCATCACGAGTGCATCAAGAATACAACCATGATAAAAGAAAATCTCTTGCAAATGGTTTCACATATATAAATATGAATACTCCCTCCGACCCATATTAATGGGCACACACTTAGTACAACTGTGCCCATTAATATGGATCGGAGGTAGTACATATGTTTGCATTTTTCTAGAGAATTGTTTCTGAAATTGACAGTGCATGAATTGGCTTCAGCTGAAGACTAGGAAGTACCAGAATACACAATAATATGCAATGCTGATACAACAGACTAATAGCAGGATTTTTTTTCGATTATGTATTGCATTCATACAACCAAAAACCCGGGTAAATTTAAAACTTTGATTCAAACTTAGAAAAATTGGATTCAATTTTAAAATTGGGCACGACTTTTGCTCATTTGTAAGCATTTGGTTCACAATTCAAATAGATAATAACATATGGACCAATTTGCATAATCCAACTTCACATAAACTTGGAAATATAATTAAACAACTCAGGAAATGCTGACATGTGGGACCGGTTGGTACACGATCGTGTGGCCCCCTTGACTGCTGCTAGGTGGGATCAGTTGTATAATGACTCGTGGGACCATCTCTATACTCACTCATGTAATCCTTGATATGCTGACAAGTGGGACCGACTGGTAGACGGGTGGGTCCTTTTCTCTCTCATTTTGCATCCCCCGCAGCCCGAGCAGCCCACCCCCACCTCCCCTCAAACCCCCAAATCCAATAGCCGTTGTCGGTGATGACGTTGGAGAAGTGTTGCATTGGTGATGCTAAGTGCAATGAGATATGCTTGTGGTTTCCATCGTCAAAGCTATGGTGGTGCATGCCGGACAGGTGTTCGTTGATGCGGGGATGAATGAGATCTATCGGATAATTCTATAACGATTGAAGGGGCTGACTTGTATGGGGGATTTCATCTCGACGATGTGCGAGGCAATGGAGTCGTCGGATCCTCGGCAACGAGCTCACTGGTATTCATATCGGTCTCGACACGACCCATAGAATCCAGCGGTCAAAGCGGAGCTCGTTGCTATTCCCGCGGTGATCTACGTGCATCCTCCTTGTGGTTTTAATCTAGACATAATTGTGCCTGATGATGCGGAGGAGCTTCTGAGGACCATCGAAAGGCCTGCGCCGAGGGAGCTGTTTGTGGAGGAGGAGGAGGAGGACGCTTTGTTGTCACAGCCTTCTCCGGCCGCCGGCAAGCGGATGGTGAATGCAAATGAAGATTCACACGAGGATGAGGACTTCAACGATGTTGTAGCGATCATCATGTACGGATCAAAGTCGTGCTCCAAAGATCTTCCAGAGGTAGTTCGTCGCTCATCTGAAGCGTTGTTGACTTTTTAGATGTACTGAATTTGTAAGATGTATTGAATTTCATTATATGAAATTGGAAAGAAGGGACTCCCCTTTTCTTTTGGTCAAAAAATATGTACTGAATTTTATGGATGGTTATAATGTTATGGATCCGATGTATCGGTGCTACCTTATGAACTGAAATGATTGGGTATTTCAACTTTGCTTGTCCCCTACATCAAAATGAATTTTCTCATTTTTTAGAACCAACATATATCAGTTGTAGTTCAAAATTAAGCAAATGGGTGAAATATATAAATACAAATCTATAGTTCAAATTGTAGTTCTACTTTTTAGTACATAGTATGTGCCAAGTTTCATCCTTTTCAGTTCTCATCTATAGTGATTTCCAATTTCATGGTCATTTAGTTCAAAACAAATCAGTTAATGTATGAAAATTAACAAATGATGTCAAAACAAGTTGAAATTTGGGGATGTGACTTTCAATGATTCATATTAAACATATAAAAGGTTTGAACTTGTAGTGGTTACAAAAATAAGTTGTTTTTGCAACACTAGAGTTTCAGTCAAAAACCCTCACACTTCGAAAGATATGGCGTTAAGCAACATAACTAGAGCGCTATAACTGCCCTAATCTGAAGTGCCAAGAAAGGCAACCAACCTCTCATTGAGTGCTTTCTATTAAATTTGGTTGCTGGCTATCGAAGGAAGAGCGTAATAAGTTTCACCATGTTTTCTAGAGATAGAAGCTAAACATGCATACACCGTATCCATAAGGAAACAAGATCTAGCCAACAAATGGTGACAAACATCACCATCCCATGAAGTGTGTTAGTATAGGATAGCCAATAGCCACTATCAAAAGAATATACTATACCATATTGCCATACAAATTGTATTAATGTCTAGATCTACTATCAAGTCCAAGTGGGTGAGAGAGCTAAAACAAGAAAATACCATAAAAAATTATGAACATTTAGTGTTGAGGGTAACACACAAGAAATATTTTAAAATAAATATCACAAGGCTGAAGAAGCATAGTATACAACATCTAACATATGGCTCTGGAGTGTATATGGTAAATCCCTTGATGTCCATCTGAAAGCTCAAGAATGATCAGAGGGGGAGGGGGTGAATGATCACTTCTAAAAATTATAAGGAACTTAGAAGGAATTCATGCAAACTGCGAAGGACTACAGGCATCTCGAAGGAAATACAGTATCGAAAGATATACATAGCTCGAAAGGATTGGGAGCGAAGGAAAACATCGAAGGCAAACGGGCAACGAGTAAATACTTAACGTAAATGCGAGAAGGAAAACGAGCCTGACACGACGATGTTTGGTAAACCAGTTCACACTCTGCAAAGTGCTACGTCTGGTTGGAGGGACTGGTGATTGAACACCTGGAGCAAAACTCTCTCCGTCCTATTCTCCACTGCAACAATCTCCTCGAGCTTGTCCAGTTTTCACTCGTGCTAGATGATTCAGGACATCTCCGAGACCTTTACAAACTTCCTTCAGCAGCGACAATTTCTCTTCGACTGCTTGACATGCGACTCCTAACCGTCTAGGAGACTTGCAGTTCTCCAAGATAAAAAGATCGGCTAATCTCGACCTATGTCTCTATGAATTTCTCAACTAAGTTCAGACTTGGGTTTTGGTTTTCTCTCGATGGATCTCTCTTGGGATGCTCACAGTACTTCTGTCTTAGAATCTTCAGTGGAGCTGCCAACCCGAAATGGCGGGTACGTGCGGGGTATTTATAGGTGGCGATCCCGATGGGTAAAATGACTGAAGTGACCCGATGTAACCGCTTGACGCGTGTCCACAACGGTCGGGTTTCAATCACTGCGCAACTTTACTTGAGGAACAAGTAAGCTGACTTACCGAACGAGTTCTCTCTCGAAGGCACGAAGTAAGATCACTTTGCCTTCGAGCTATTCACTCGACTCAGTAAGATTTCTCTCGGTAGGCTTTTGTGGGTTTAGGTTGAGCAGAGCAAATTCACTTCGACAAAGATCTCAACTAGCAAACCCCTCTTGATAGTACGGTTTTTCCTACGACTCAAGAAAACAGAGAGAAACTAGTAAAAAGACTAAGTCTTCGACAAGCTTCAGATTTCTCCTCGTTGCGCTTTTACTCGAGAGTGTCTTCTTCTTCAACGACATTTTTAGGGGTCGTCTTCCTTCAAAGGTTTCAGTAGTTGACTGCAACTTCGCTGCAGTGAGTTGTCCTTCGACCTTCTCCTAGCAAACTCCATTCTTTTGGAACCTAAGTATCTGTTTATACTCGAAAACAATATTAGTTCCACTTCTGCTTTGTCCAACAATCTCCAAAACCTTCGGGGGCAAAACTTGCTCTTACAATCTCCCCCTTTTTGGACGATTGTTCACAAAACATGCATCGATAAATAATTTGATAGTTTTGAGTTTTCGATGATAAACCGTTGCTAAGATCGATGAAGTACTCCCCCTTGATGTATGCACGGAAGATGTGAATTTCCAGTGAAGTGCATATTTGACAATAATTGAGTCGAGGGAAAGACATCAATAATCTTAGCGAGCAAGATTGCAGTCCAAATAATATTCAGTGAGAAATATGCAATCTCCTCAAATGACCTGTGAACTGATATGAAAGATAACTTTCTGCAAAAGGTTAAGTATTGCAAGCAGCAGATAGATATCTTACGATAAAAGTTGAAGTTCACAGTCCTACTTAGAGTTAGTTACAACCAGATCGAATATGGATCGAATGTTTGCTGAAACTACTCAAAAACTCCAAAATTTCAAAAGTTCAACGAACGAAAAGCAAAGCCCTTAACCCCGATGGCAAACTAATTTCTTCGATGCCACTACATCTCCCCCTTTTTGTCACAACGTACAAAAAGTCGAGAGAATAGGGTCGAAAGAAATCTCTACTCGCTTGAGCAGCGCTGGCGACGTCGAGAAGATTCTGCGAGCGTTGGAGGACGACGAATGGGGCGACCGCCTGGAGGAGTGATCTTCGTCCGGAACGAGTGGTGATCTCCAGAAGATTCCAGTTGCGATTCCGGTGGGGTCCTGGGGCTTCAAGGAAGTGGAGAGTAAACTCTCGCTTGACGTCGAGGTGCTTCGTCTTGGTCGGAGTCGGAGGAAATGGTGTTCACCGTGATGTGATAGTAGTCATCAACACTGAGCACGTCCCTGTTCTTCGGCAGCAAAGGAATATTGAAATCTGGTCGATCGACACGATCATCATTAGTCCAGTTTCTGTTTAGATGAGGATAATATTCTTCGAAGCCGCAGCGCTGAAGTTGACCGAGAGAATTGAAATTGCGTAGCCCTTTCCAATCGCGGCGAAGGTATTCACGCAGCATCTGATTATTGTTCATGGCAATATTGCGCAGATGGTTGATTCATCCATCATCTTCTGCTTCTGAAGGAAATCTGTAGGGGAACGCAACAGAAAACAAAAATTTCCGCACTACGAACACGCCCAGGACCACTATGGAGACTGCATACAAGGTTTTGATCTGATCGTTACCGACTCGTAGCGCAGCGGAAGTAGAGTCGATGTAGATAGTCGGTGCAGATCCCCGCAGCTAGGATTTACAACCTCCCAACCGCGAGGATGTTCTCCCTCGTCTGCTCCTCGAACAGCGCTCCGGGAGGCGGTCGGACAGTCCCTCGGACGGTGTCACGGACAGCCCTTCGGGAGGCCCCTCGAAACTCGATCGGTAACTCGGACAGCCCTTCGGGAGGACCCTTGAAACTCGAACGATAATTTGGACAGCCCTTCGGGCAAAAGATCGAAACTACGACCTCTCTACGGGGTTGCACACATACGGTGTCAGCTATCCGACAGGGCTTCGCCGTCCAGAACTAGTTCCTGCCGGAACCTAGACAGCCTTTCGGCTCTACGAAACTATTTCGCTGGGAGGGAGAGAGAAAGCCAGATCATGCATGACATTTGTATAGAACTCAAGGGAGAGCTTGGATCAAGGATATGGGGCTGCCCTCACACCTCTATTTATAGGAAACCCAAGGGGGCTTTCTTGGCTCCCAAGTCCTTCTAGAAGGCTTTCCAAAAATATCTCAAGTAGTACTTTTTACTATTCATGACACCACTTTTTCGCGTCCGAAAAATCCGAAAATATTTCTGTGGGTCTTAGAATATTTCCAACACCCACTAAAATGATTTTGGGCGCGTTCCGAAACAATTCCGGATTAGTGATTTTCATCTGCGAAAAGCAACCTAAGCATTTCCGGCAGCTCCGGAACATTTCCGGCAGCTCCGAAATATTTCCGAAAAAATATATTTTATGCTTTTCTCCAGAAAAATTCCAGAAGTTACCAGAACAATTCTGGCACCCTCCAAAAGTACCAGGTGCTTACCGAAACCTTTTCGGCTTAGTGGTTCACTCCGAAACAACTTTTCGGTTTTACCGAAACTATTCCGGTGTTCTCTCTCCGGAACTTTTCCGTTTTCTCCGAAACCTTTCCGGTGACTTTCTCTTAGACTCCCTGTCTAGTATTCAGCAGATAGATGACCCTTAAGCGTGTGACCCTATAGGTTCGGTGAAGTATAGACATGACCCGGAACACTTTCCGATCAATGATCAACATCGGAGCCGTGGACACCCATATTGACCCCTATACCCACACGAATAAATATTCGAGTGAACCTCCAGTTGCCGTGTGCTATTCCTGTTGCTTCGCGATATGTTACAAATACCCGAGGTGAGACTTATCGGCATCCCCGTGGATCAACACTTGTCCACTATGCCAGTTACCTCGTTACTGGTATTGTTCTCTTTTCTCGTTCCCGCGTTCCGGCATCCCTGTGATCAAATCACACTGTGTCTGGCCAGACGATGGTGGATACTGTAACACCGAGAGGGCCCGAAGAATATCTCTCCATCGACGGAGGAGCAAATCCCAATCTTGAGCTACCTAGTTCCTTGTCATACTTTTCCGTGAACCCGTAAGCCGCCGTAATAGCCACCCTTTTACAGATGACGTTTAACAAACCCCAAAGTTCACGAAGCAAGTACGAAGGAACTCGATACTCTCATGGTCTAAGGAATTATGCAAACGCTCAACTTTATCTATGTTATAATCCATTAACTGGTGACGAATGTATCTCATAGCATAACATCAATCTGGGTCGATTCAACACAAATGTTCTTCTAACATTGTGCCCTCAAAGTTGCCGGCATAGTAATGCCCATGATCAGGAAAACAGAACCATCATGCAACACTTGAGCTAGTCTTAGAGGCGAGACTAGGAATATATATTTTATCCGTTTATTATTCCACACGTGCATATGAGTCTTCCTCCGAGCCTCGTGGTTATTGCAGACTCGAGAACCATTGCAGTTATAGCATGGAATATAAACATAATTACAAACATGGAGATAAATAATAACATTTATTATTGCCTCTAGGGCATATCTCCTACAGACTCCCACTTGCACTAGAGTCAATAATCTAGTCAATGCTAATGCACTTTACACCTATGGCATACTGGTGTAAAATATGCTCCGCTTGTGGTATAGCCTGATGTCCAACGGATCTGACAACTTCAGCTCCGTCTGTATCTTTGCATATCCTCGCGTTTTCACGCTTTCACAAAATTCATATTTTGTGTGGACTCGGCTTTGTATATATGTGAATCACTGGTCGAACCTTGATTCCTCAGACTGAGCTATGGAGCAACTATCTTCAATAGTGTTCCATTGACCAAAGCCATCTTGGAACCATACTAAGTTCATGAATGAACTATATGATTCAACATCTTCTTTGTCGCTTCTAAAGCGTCATCATACTCAGCCTTTGTTATAGAATTTGCCACAGTAACCTTTTTGGAACAATTCCAACTTACTGTGCCACCATATCGTGCATCACACAAAAAACCCTAAACTTAGATCGAAAATCGCATGGAGCATTGATGAAGACTATATTGATGTAATTACTTACAACAAGCACTTCATAATCTCTTCTTGCGAGAAAACATGTCATCAGTGCTACTTTAGTACTCAATGACATTTTTCACTGTTGTCCCATGATCAGTACTTTGATCACTTTGGTATCTATACTCGCAACAACTTGGGAGTACTGGACATATCTGGTTGTTATATATACCATGGAATACATGATTAATCCAAACACAAAGGTGTATGGAATATCCATCATGTATTTTGCTCATCAGTGTTTTAGGACACTGAGTCTTGCAAAAACTCTTTCCATGTGACTTCGGCAAGAATCACTCCTTGGCGTTTTTAACGCTAAACTGTTTTATCATCTTGTCAATATGTATTTTGGCTTAGCCCTATTAGTCAATTATATCTCGTAGATAATTATGCCTAATATCAAGACTACTTAGCCCAAGCACTTCGTCGAAAAACTATTTTCAATGAAGTCTTAATTCATGTCAAGAAATTTATATTATTTCCAATTAACAATGTGTCAAGCACACACAAGGTTTTTAGAAATATTATTATGCTCCCACTTACTTTCTTGCAATCACAAGCATCTTCATTATCCATTGATGAAATCAAACTCTTTTGACTATTTCATCAAAAACGAAGATTCCAACTCCATTATGCTCTCTTTTGTCCATCGCAGGAACTCTGAAGTTTGCATACTTACTAGCATCCTCTGGACTGACAAAATACCTTGGACTGTATCTCCAAGGCAGTATTTCCATCTCATGGAAATCCTTTTGGCATCCATGTTTCATATCTCATGAATGAAATACGTATTAATTGCTAGTTTAACCCGAACCGACTTTAAGCATCGCTACGGAGAGACAATCTCGCCGTAGTTAATTCCTTGAAATTGTTATAAGCAACAAGTCGAGCTTTATGGATAAAACATTTTTATCCGTATCAGTTTATAGTTCCATTAATATTCGTTAGACTCTAAGTCTTCCGAATGGTCCATCAAGATACAATCTTGAATTACGTATATGGAAACTATCTCGGATTTGTATTGGCATTTAGCCAATTCCGGAGTCAGGGCCCATCATCGCTTCCTTGATTATCGTAGGTATGCTGTTGTCTAACAACAATATCTCGTTTGCGCACCTGAGAGGTTTGCACGAGTTTTGCCTACGTGGCTCAGTTGCAAGTTTGACCGAAGTCCATACATCTCATGTAGAGGCTTCCGTATCAGTTGCAGTAGGAAACTCTGGAATAACTTCCAATGTTCCTTTCCTTTGATCTGATGACGAAGATATTGTTATCTCATCGAGTTGCACTGTCCTCCCACTCACCTTTTTGCAAGAACCATTCTCTTTAAAAGCATACCGTTCTTTGTGGCAAAACCTTTTGCCTTGGTATAGTGGTGGAGGAATTCCCAATAATTTGGGATAACCTACAAAGTAGCACTTGTCTGATTTGGAATAGGTTTGTAAACAGTTTACACAAGCCCCATATTCCAAATGTTAAGAAAAGATAAAACATGGTTGGGCGTACCATACCATGGCGTCATTTCAACAGACCCGATGGAGCTCTTTTCAGTGTAAAAGCCGCAGTCTCTAAAGCATTACATTAAAAGGGATAATGGCAAATTGATTTATGTCATCTTTGATCTTACCCTGTCATAAATGGTTTGATTACATCTTCAAAGACATTCCACTTGCAGTGGTGTTCCGGGAGGTGCAAGTTATGAAAACTCTTTTCACAACTCATCAGACATTGGCTAAACTTGTAACTCAAAAATTCCTTTCTGCAATCGAATTGTAGAAACATAATTTTCTTGTCACAATAACTTTCACTTCATTTTTGAAAACCTTTCGAATGATTTCAAAAGATCCAGACTTACGTCTCATCAAGTAAATATCCATATATCTACTTGAGTCTTTTCTGAAGATAGATAAATCCACTACTAACAACATTTATCGGACTACACACATCAAATGTATGATCACCAATAAGTTTGTTGTTCGTTCCTCATGGCCTGTGAACGGTATTTCAGTCACTTAACTTTTCGGACGAAAGTTGCAAGTGTGAGATGATTCATAATCAAATGACTTCAAAATCCATCATTATGGAATTTCTCCATGCGAGTTTCTCCAATGTGACCAAATGCAGTGCCACACATATGTGGTATTCTTTTAGTCTTTCAACATTTAGCGTCATTGTTATGGATGTATCATATTACCATCAATATTCGTAACATACATCCCATCCCCGATGGAAGCATGGCCCTTTATGTTATTCATAATACTGAACAACAATTGTTCTTTTATGAACAACCTTCTTGCAACATACTTTATGCAATGGGCTAGAGTGTATAAAACTCTAAAACGAATTATGAAAATAAATACAGATGGTGATACACCGATGGAAGGTATAGTAACTTTTACTATGTTCCCAGCGCGTATCTAAACCTCATTACTGGCAAGTCTTTTAGGCCGTAGTGGTTCTTGCATCGAGTTGCAACAGAATGCAATCGAGCGGGTATTCCTGTGATCAACTTTTAATCATAATACCCAAGAATTATGGACTAACTGTTTAATCACAATTCCCAAGAACTATTTATTTTTGACCAGCCTTCCATACATCAATAACTTTCATGACTTTTATACATGAGCTGGACATTCCAATCTTCTTTCTTTTTGCCCTTATACTTTTAACAGTTTAACTTTCAATATATTTCTCCTACTCTCAGAAGAAGCACCCAACTTTAAGAGTGGCGTTAGCCCCGGACTTCCTAGGCGTGTGAGTCATACTAACACCCTTTGGACATTTCCTTTCTCTTTAAGTTGTTTGTTTTATTCACCTTCATCATATGACAGGCGTTCTTCTGGATCCCTCTCCTATCAGTCAAATGCCCAGTAAACACTTTACTAATACTTTGCAAACAAATATTGCTTTGGATATCTCATATCTTTTAGCCTTTGTCTGTATCTGAAAACAATTTTCAGTTCCATGAATATTACATAACTATCCCAAACTTGTGAAGTTCGGGTCTTATGGAAGCAAACGTATTGCACTTGACCACAATGGAATTCTAGCTTTTGGATCGAAGGACGAGAGTCACATCATCCATAGCATTAGCGGGAGGACACCGAAAGCATGCGATAGGACAAAATCCTTCTCGACACTCTTGAGGAAAATCCTCGCATTACGTTACCAACCGTAAAGTTTTAACCAGATATTTAACAGCTTATTCAATTTTAATAGGGAAGGTGGAAACGCGAGCCATTATTCTACAACTATTAGCAAATTATACTTAGACAGTGTTCATAATTAATTTGCACTCAGAATTAAACAAGTTAATTCTAAAATGCGCTCCCACTCAAATCAATATCTCTCAAAATTGATTATGAGTGATTCAAGATCTAAATATCAATACAACGCCATAGAATCATCATCTCATGACGAGGATTTTGATTTGGTAGGCCAACTTGCCGATCACATCTCTATGTGACTCTTGTTCATCTTTCGATGCGTGTGTTCCGAGCTCAGGACGATCCTGCCATGAACGTCAAGACAACCAAGTGATCTTGCTGCGAGGTCTGACCTCACCCGCCTTACATTTCTCCAGTCGTTCGTACCCATGCATCCATGGCGCACCCCGAAAGGATAGATGCTGTGACGGTGCTACATTTGGGAGAACACTAACTACTTGATATTTTAAGTGAGAGATCACCCTAATAAAAAGCGACTACCGCGCAATCAAGAAGGGTGCAACTTAAGGGATAAACATCTCAGGTAATTCATAATTGCATGATATGGTATAGCCCCTTCTGACGGAGAAGTCAAGTATTTCTTCGTCTTTGGCATTTGCGTCGGAGTTCACCTTCGCGAAGTTTGCCACCACCTTGTCGATGCACCAAATAATATTGCTATCTCTATAGCTAATAAAATAAGTGCATTACATAAGGTTGACTCGCAGGTCATTAAAGTGACAATCATATGGCTCCAGCCATCATGCCGAATCATGACACGCAGGTCATGTTAATAAATTTACATTATATAGTCATCTGATACATAATCAAATTAATATGAGCTTTGCTATACCACATCACATGCACATCCTGCAAAACCAAGTTAGACGCCTCTAATCGGTTTATGCAAAATTTTATTTTACGTGGCTTCTAAGGTTTTGACTTAAACCGCAGCTACCAACGTTTATCATCAAGCATGATTATTCAAGTCACTAGATTAACTTTGCGGGGTGTATGAAACACGAGATAATAAAATCTCGAGCCCCATACTGAACTTCGTCATACGCGTGATCCCCGTGCAGATCATATCTGCATTGCCCTTTAGTCTGCAGAATTTCTTCTTTCTCTAACTACGGTGGAATTCAACGAACTGTTAGCACTTCTTTGATCAATCAGGATCGCAGATTGCCAGAACTTTGAAACTCCACCATACTGTTATTGAGATCAGAAATACACAAATTCCAGGGAAGCAACAAGAACATCGGGTAACAGATTTCATCTGCCACCCGCATAAATAATTTTCAGCAATAGATCTGATCTACTCCAAAATTATATTATGCAATACCCATACATCTCTATGTATTCTAGATCGCAACATGCATCTACGCATAGCACGGCTCTGATGCCACTGTAGGGGAACGCAACAGAAAACAAAAATTTCCGCACTACGAACACGCCTAGGACCACTATGGAGACTGCATACAAGGTTTTGATCTGATCGTTACCGACTCGTAGCGCAGCGGAAGTAGAGTCGATGTAGATCGTCGGTGCAGATCCCCGCAGCTAGGATTTACAACCTCCCAACCGCGAGGATGTTCTCCCTCGTCTGCTCCTCGAACAGCGCTCCGGGAGGCGGTCGGACAGTCCCTCGGACGGTGTCACGGACAGCCCTTCGGGAGGCCCCTCGAAACTCGATCGGTAACTCGGACAGCCCTTCGGGAGGACCCTTGAAACTCGAACGATAATTTGGACAGCCCTTCGGGCAAAAGATCGAAACTACGACCTCTCTACGGGGTTGCACACATACGGTGTCAGCTATCCGACAGGGCTTCTCCGTCCAGAACTAGTTCCTGCCGGAACCTAGACAGCCTTTCGGCTCTACGAAACTATTTCGCTGGGAGGGAGAGAGAAAGCCAGATCATGCATGGCATTTGTATAGAACTCAAGGGAGAGCTTGGATCAAGGATATGGGGCTGCCCTCACACCTCTATTTATAGGAAACCCAAGGGGGCTTTCTTGGCTCCCAAGTCCTTCTAGAAGGCTTTCCAAAAATATCTCAAGTAGTACTTTTTACTATTCATGACACCACTTTTTCGCGTCCGAAAAATCCGAAAATATTTCTGTGGGTCTTAGAATAATTCCAACACCCACTAAAATGATTTTGGGCGCGTTCCGAAACAATTCCGGATTAGTGATTTTCATCTGCGAAAAGCAACCTAAGCATTTCCGGCAGCTCCGAAATATTTCCGAAAAAATATATTTTATGCTTTTCTCCAGAAAAGTTCCAGAAGTTACCAGAACAATTCTGGCACCCTCCAAAAGTACCAGGTGCTTACCGAAACCTTTTCGGCTTAGTGGTTCACTCCGAAACAACTTTTCGGTTTTACCGAAACTATTCCGGTGTTCTCTCTCCGAAACTTTTCCGTTTTCTCCGAAACCTTTCCGGTGACTTTCTCTTAGACTCCCTGTCTAGTATTCAGCAGATAGATGACCCTTAAGCGTGTGACCCTATAGGTTCGGTGAAGTATAGACATGACCCGGAACACTTTCCGATCAATGATCAACATCGGAGCCGTGGACACCCATATTGACCCCTATACCCACACGAATAAATATTCGAGTGAACCTCCAGTTGCCGTGTGCTATTCCTGTTGCTTCGCGATATGTTACAAATACCCGAGGTGAGACTTATCGGCATCCCCGTGGATCAACACTTGTCCACTATGCCAGTTACCTCGTTACTGGTATTGTTCTCTTTTCTCGTTCCCGCGTTCCGGCATCCCTGTGATCAAATCACACTGTGTCTGGCCAGACGATGGTGGATACTGTAACACCGAGAGGGCCCGAAGAATATCTCTCCATCGACGGAGGAGCAAATCCTAATCTTGAGCTACCTAGTTCCTTGTCATACTTTTCCGTGAACCCGTAAGCCGCTGTAATAGCCACCCTTTTACAGATGACGTTTAACAAACCCCAAAGTTCACGAAGCAAGTACGAAGGAACTCGATACTCTCATGGTCTAAGGAATTATGCAAACGCTCAACTTTATCTATGTTATAATCCATTAACTGGTGACGAATGTATCTCATAGCATAACATCAATCTGGGTCGATTCAACACAAATGTTCTTCTAACATTGTGCCCTCAAAGTTGCCGGCATAGTAATGCCCATGATCAGGAAAACAGAACCATCATGCAACACTTGAGCTAGTCTTAGAGGCGAGACTAGGAATATATATTTTATCCGTTTATTATTCCACACGTGCATATGAGTCTTCCTCCGAGCCTCGTGGTTATTGCAGACTCGAGAACCATTGCAGTTATAGCATGGAATATAAACATAATTACAAACATGGAGATAAATAATAACATTTATTATTGCCTCTAGGGCATATCTCCTACAAAATCTTGGTCAATATGATGTTGAAGCATTTGCTGGGACCGAAGAGATACCTCCATGTGATGCACAGGCTTGATAAATTTCGAGCGAATATTGCGCTGAGTTATTTGGGCGCGGATGCCGGTGGGCTCTGCAAACTGGTCGTTGGGTCGAGTAATAATCTGCAAGACTTCCCTTACGGGTGGAGTAAAAATCTTGGGGAAAATTGATACGGGGAATGGCACGTCCCGAGAGTAATTGCAGATCGCCATCAGCCAGGGTGCATATGGCTTGTGAGAATTGTGATCTTCAGCACAAGACACAAACGTGCGAATGAAGTAGTCTTCAAAATCGAAGGGATGACCATGGACTAACTTCAACAGAGCAAGTTGCACATCGTGGGGAATTGGAAAATCATCGTGCACATCAAGCATGGGCATCAAAGTCTTCGAAAGGATATAAAACCATGACTTTGCTTCAAAAACTAGATGCCTTGGCTTCGGCTCATCTGGGAAGTGATCTCCTACAACATTTGGATTCATCAACGTAGAAAATTCAGCTGGAGTTGGGGCAGGCAGATCATGAAGCTTGTGTGGTAATCCTTCGAACCGAGGTAAATTGATGATGGCCAGAAATTGATCGACAGTCATATGGAATACTTGGCCTTGAATCATGTAATCAAATTTCCACGTCTTCGAATTCTCAGGATCACCAGTGACATACAACGTGGCATAAACTGCTTGATGAGATCGGGATTGTAGCCACAATCGAGAGCAAACATCTTGTGAGCATGCAGACCATCAATTGTTTCGGCAACATTCTCGAAACATGAAGTGGCGTACACCGAAGGCATGTCAAGGTACTGATGTTGGAAAACTCTAGCCTTGTTGTACATCACACGAGTATAATAGATGGCTTGCTCCTGGGTCCAAAACTGAAGAGAATATGCATTTCTTGGCTTCTCGTAGGGATTGGTCCCGAAGAAAAATGGCTTGTGTTCCGGCCTCTTGAAAATAGGGCCTCCTCGAGGAACATCGGGGCGGAACAAAGGGAGCATTTATCTCGGATGAGCAGAGTGCAGCAGCTCATCGACGGGAAAAACTTCAGCAACATTATCTGGCATTTGAAGCAATGGCTCAGTAGGGCGAGGAATTGAAGATGGAACATTTACTATGTACTGAGTTGGGATGGCTGCAGGAGCATTTTCCTCGGCCTGCTCTTCGACGATAACTCCTTCGTCGGCATTGGCATGTTTCTTGGCCTCAACAGTCTCCATAGCCTCCAAATCTTCATTCAGTTGTGCAAAAGCATCAATCATTTCTTCGTTCGAAGAGTTTGAAGAGGAGGAGGAAGAACTTCCACTCGAACTGGCATCGCCAGAACTTGCGCCTTCGGCAGCATCTTGACGAGAGGAAACAGTTGTTATATCAACATCAGCTTCTTCTCCTTCGTTCCGAGTCTGGGCAGAGGAATAATCCTTCTGCACGGATGGAATTGGGGCATGTTGTTCTTGCTCGACCTGAGCAGGTTGCTCGGTCACAATTTGAGTTTGGGGCTCGATGGCTGGGGTGGACGATGAATGACGTGTGGTGGTGATGGTGGGTTGTGTGGTGGTGACGAAGCTTTTGTTGGTGAAGGTTGACGAGGGGGAGGAGTTTGTTGTCGAGGTGGAGGGGTGGCTTGGCGAGGTGGTGGAGTGGTTTGGCAAGTGATACGTCCCAAACGTATCTATAATTTCTTCTTGCTCCATGCATGATTTCTGTGACTTTGCCATGTTTTGCTTGAACTTTCATACACTTTTGATCATATTTGGACTAACCTATTAACTCAGTGCACCCAGTTGCCAGTTCCTGTTTTCTGCTGTTTTGTATTTCAGGTTTTCCAGCCATTAAAAGTGCTCCAAAAATTCCGGAAAAATTATATAAAAAATCAGCGTCCCGGAAGCTTCCGGAATCACCAAGGAAGGAGGGGAGGGCCACCACAGGGACTCCAGAAGGGTCCCTGGCGCGGCCCCACCCTAGGCCGCGCCGGGAACCCTCCTGGCTGCCCTGTGGCCCCCCTTTGGCCCTATTTTTACCCCTGCGGAGGAAACCCTGATTCCGGACCCCTTTTCTCCAGAAGCAATTCCGATCTCCGCCGCCATCGCCATCAAGTTTCGGGGGGAAAGAATTCCTGTGCCGGCACCCTGCCGGGACGGGGAAGTGCCCCCGGATTCATCTCCATCGCCGTTGCTTCCCTCCTCCATGAAGCGGGAGTAGTTCTCCCTCGGGGTTGAGGTTTCTACCAGTAGCTATGTATTCTTCTCTCTCTCCCATGATGTGATCTTCGTTGTGATCATAGGCTATGTTAATCTAGGGTGATCCCATGATATTTCCCCTTCCTCTATGTATTGGATTGATGTACTCAATTGATCTTATCTGGTATAATCCCCGAGACCAAGGTGACAGCGGTCTATTGGACATGGGTTAGAAGAATATTATCATGAGTGATTTCCTCTTTTGTGTGTTGATTGAAGATTGAGAGTCTCTTGCTGCTTGTCTTTGACTATCCTTGAGATATGTTGTGCTGATTGTGGTACTCTCTTTGGATGGCCGCGGTGACATTGGGAAATCCATAGATTGAGAACTACGAACTTTGAGGTGTGCTTTTGTAGACCTACATAATTCTCATCCTCTCTTGAGCACAAAGGAATGACCTCCGAGTGCGTCTCCATTGCATGTTTTATGGGAAATATCATGTGATTAGACTATGTTAATGTTGTTGAGAGTTGCCACTAGTGAAAGTATGAAGCCTAGGCCTTGTTTCCACCATTGTTACACCGTTTGTGCTCACTTGTCACATGTTTGCTTGCTGCACTTTTTATTACAGATTTATATTACCTTGCTTTCCCACACCTATCACCCATATTTTACCATCTCTTCGCCGAACTAGTGCACCCATACAACTCCTAGTTGTATTAGGTGTGTTGGGGACACAAGAGACTTCTTGTTTCTTAATTGCAGGATTGCTTGAGAGAGACCATCTTCAACCTCTACTTCCCTGAGTTCGATAAACCTTAGGTCATCCACTTGAGGGAAATTGCTGCCGTTCTACAAACCGCTGCGCTTGGAGGCCCAACATAGTCTACAAGAATAGAAGCGTCGTAGACATCAAGCTATTTCTGGTGCCGTTGCTGGGGAGGTAAGCGTCTGAAGGTATATCTTTAGATCTTGCAATTAAATCTTTTCGTTTCTTGTTTTTATTTTCACTAGTTATGCTTATGGAAAACTGCACTCTTAGTTCGTTGTTTGGGGAAGGCCACTTTACCACGCCTGTGGTAGAGAAGTCTCCTCCACCTACTGAATGTATCCCGTTTAAAATACCACTTGGGATAGTTGAAATAATTATTAATGATTGTTATGATGGGACAGTCAATCCTAGTATTCATTTGTTGAAACTTACAAAACTTTGTGAGTTATTTAAGATTTCAGGTTTGACAAGAGGTGAAGTCATGAAGAAATTATTTTCCTTGTCACTGAAAGGAAAAGCATTGGAATGGTATAGGCTACTAGATGATTCCCACCTACGGGATTGGGAAGAGACCCAGTCTCTCTTTTACTCCAAGTTTTATCCTCTTCATGAAGTTCATGAGAATAGGAATTATATTTATAATTTCTATCCTCACGACGGAGAGAGCATAGCTCAAGCTTGGGGGAGACTGAAAACTTTAATGCTGGAATGTCCTAACCATGGGCTCCTGAAAGATATAATTATTACTAATTTTTATGCAAGGCTCTCTCGACAGGATAAAGACTTGCTCAATGCTTCCTCTATGGGTTCTTTCACAAACGAAAAGATTGATGCTAAATGGGAACTCCCTGAAAGAATTCAACGCAATACTGAAGATTGGGAGATCGACAAAGGTAAAGAGTCAGGTATAAATTATGAGTATGATTGCATTAAGTCCTTTGTTGAAACTGCAAGTTTTAATAAGTTTAGTGCTAAGTTTGGGCTTGATTCTCAACTCCTTGTTGATTTCCTCAAATCTTTTGCTTCACATCTTAATATGCCTAAGGAGAATTGGATCAAGCATCATGAACCTTTTAAAGAGATTTGCAAAGAAAATGAGATTGTTCATGATGATTGCAACATGCATGATCCAATTCCTGAAAATGAAGTTTTATATAAGCATGTTAATTTTTGTGGAGTGGATAGACCTTGTGAAATGCCTATGATTGAAGAAGAGAAGTATTGTAAGCAACATAAGCATGAAAGAACAATCACTTGGGTCAAAGATTTAAATGAAATTGCTAGAGAATTGTGTGACCTTTATCCTTTTACTTGTGAACTTTGCTGCATAGAGGGTCACTTTAATTTTCAATGCATGAACTTTCAAAGAATAACTGTTAATCAGTTGTGTGATAACATGATCACTTCTGATCTTTATGATGAACTTATGTTATTTTTTATGTGTGAAGAGTTATCAGAAAAGACTTCTTGGCTAGATGTTAATGCCTTAGGAATTAGCAACACTTTGCAAAATTGCCATCTCTATTGTGTTGTTAATTGCCATGAAAATGATTACATAAGTAAGATTAGAAAGGAGGGAACTTTACTAAAGTATAAAAATGTCTCTTATATCTGTACTAATAAAAAGGAGAGTTCTCCCAAGTTTCCCCTATTGTTTCTAATGATAAACGAGGATATGTGGAGAAGCTTCATCTCCAACCACTCCCTCCTAAGGTAAATAAGAAGAAAAAGAAGAGGAGGAGGAAGAGGAGAAAGAAGGAAAAAGAATGGGTATCAACCTGGCCTGAGCATATTCCTCGCGTTTGGGCCGGTGGGGGTGGATCGGTATTTATAGAGGTGGGGTTTGACATAACTGTAAAATCCGATCCAATGGCGCAGATTCCGCGTCTCTCCGAATTCAACAGACGGATTTTGTGGCGGTAACCGCGGGAAAATCCCAACGAACCGAAAGAAAGTTACTCCACGTCCGAGATCAAACTCATCGAACATCGAGTATAAAAGTAGATAAAAGTTTGATAGATTTTCCTTCGGAATCAATGACATTCGAAGGGAATCTTAATCGAGTACAAATATACATGTTCACGAGAGAAAAGCAAAGATGGGGTAGGGATAGAATAGAGGGAAAACAGGGTCCGATACTTAGTCAATCCGAGAGAAAAATAGTGATAAGAAAAACTCGGAGTGATAAGTGTATAGGACAACACCAAACGAACAAAAAACAAACGAAAAAGAAACACGCTAGAAAACTAACGAAAGTAAACTAAAAAATAATACAGGGTACCGATAGTTATGATCTTACTGCACATTGCGTGAGTCCAATATGTTCAACTCACACCTTAGTGCACAAAACCTTTTCTCATCCAGGGGCTTCGTAAATATATCAGCCAATTGATCTTCGGTGCGAACATGGCTGATAACAATATCTTCGCGTTGAACGTGATCTCAAAGAAAATGATGACGAATATCAATATGCTTCGTTCGAGAGTGTTGCACTGGATTATGGGCGATTTTGATAGCACTCTCGTTATCACATAGCAATGGAATTTTCTTCACAAGAATACCATAATCTTTCAGCGTTTGCTTGAGCCACAGAATTTGAGTGCAGCATGAACCAGCAGCAATATACTCGGCTTCAGCCGTGGAAATTGATACACAATTCTGTTTCTTCGAAGCCCAACTGACAAGAGATCTACCAAGAAAATGACATGTGCCTGAGGTAGATTTCCTGTCGACTCGACCACCAGCCCAGTCAGAGTCAGAATATCCAACGAGATCAAACTGGGCACCTTTGGGATACCATAGTCCCAAAGTAGGTGTATGAGCCAAATATCGAAGAATTCGCTTGACATCCATATGATGTGATTCTTTCGGGTTTGCCTGAAAACGAGCACACATACAAACTGATAGCATAATGTCAGGTCTAGAAGCACAAAGGTAAAGAAGCGAACCGATCATCGAGCGACATTTCTTCTGATCGAATGGTTTACCCTTCTCATCTGCGTCTAGATGGACATTCGTAGGCATTGGAGTCTTGATAGTTTTGCAATTGACAAGATCAAACTTCTTCAGGCAATCTCTGAGATACTTCTCTTGAGAGATAAAAGTCTCATTCTTCTGTTGACGGATTTGAAGCACGAGAAAGAACTTCAATTCACCCATCATAGACATTTCATATTTCTTCGACATCATACGAGAAAATTCTTCGCTGATATCAGGGTTAGTACAGACAAAAATAATATCATCGACATAAATTTGACACACAAAGAGATCATCTTTGTATGCACGAGTAAAAAGAGTCGGGTCAGTTGTTCCTGGTTTGAAGCCCTTCTTCAGAAGGAAATCCTTCAGTGTTTCATACCAAGCACGAGGTGCTTGCTTTAACCCATATAGGGCCTTGTGCAACCTGTACACCTTATCAGGATTCTTCGGGTCTTCAAAACCTAGTGGCTGCATACCATATACTTCTTCTTCGATTTCCCCGTTAAGAAATGCACTTTTGACATCCATTTGATATAGCAATATACCATTTTAATTGGCAAAAGCAAGCATGACACGAATGGATTCAAGTCGAGCAACTGGAGCATAAGTCTCACCGAAATCAATACCTTCGATTTGGGTGTAGCCTTGTGCAACTAGTCGAGCTTTATTCCTTATAACAATGTCATCTTCATCTTGCTTGTTGCGAAAAATCCACTTCGTACCAATGATATTATGCTTCTTGGGATCAGGTCTATCGACAAGGGACCAGACTTTATTTCTCTCGAACTGGTTAAGTTCTTCGAGCATTGTAGTCATCCAGTCTGAGTCCTTCATGGCTTCATCGAATTTCAATGGTTCTAGCATGGATACAAACGAAAAATTTCCACAGAAGTTAGCTAAACAAGTGCGAGAACGAGTGGTAGGACAACCTGGTAGACGAATATCTTCGAGTATTGAGTCGACGTCCACTCTTATTCGAACACAAGATAAAGCTCCTTCTACAACTTGTGGATCCGGTTGATCTTTGGGATCATCTTGGCCTTCAGGATCAGCTTGTCCTTCGGGATCATTTCCTTCGGGTTCAGCTTGTCCTTCAGGTTGAGCATTTTCTTCGTTTATGCGTTCTCCTTCGACCTGTACATCATTAGCTTCAAGATGTTGATCTCCAGTGCCCCGGGCTATGTGTGGGAACATTGTACCATCATCATCATTGTTGGCTTGATGTGCATTTCCTTCGACAGGCCGAATATCTCCAATAGGCATGTACCTGATAACTTCATCCAAAGGTGGTTCATCCAGGTTAAGAGGTAATTGCTCCTTTTGAGAGCCGTTAGTTTCATCAAATCGAACATTTACAGTTTCTACAACTTTGCCAAGTTGAGAGTTGTAAACTCTATAAGTGTGAGAATTCGAACCATAACCTAGGAGAAAACCTTCGTGTGCCTTTGGGGCGAACTTGGAGCTGTGATTCATATCTCTGATATAACATGGAGCACCAAACACCCTGAGATATGAAACATTCGGCTTATTACAAGTGATAAGCTCATGTGAAGTTTTCTTCAGAAATTTGTGCAGATAAACCTTGTTGATGATATAACATGTAGTGTTAATTGCTTCGGCCCAGAACCTGATAGGAGTCTTGTATTCAGCAAGCATTGTCCTGGCCATTTCAATAAGTGTTCGATTCTTTCTCTCGACCACACCATTCTGTTGCGGTGTATAAGCAACCGAGAATTCATGAGTAAAGCCATATTCATCAAGAAATTCTTCGATATAAGTGTTTTTGAATTCTGTACCATTATCACTTCTGATATGCTTGAGAGATAATTCATATTCAGTCTGAGCTCTCTTTGCAAAAGTTTTGAAAATTTCAACAACCTTGCTCTTGTCATCTAGAAAGAAAACCCAAGTATATCGAGAGAAATCATCAACAATAACCAGACCATACTTGTTACCTCCAAGACTAGCATAATTTTGAGGACCGAATAAATCCATATGAAGCAATTCAAGAGGACGAGTAGTAGTCATGATAGTCTTTGCTGAGTGATGTTTCTTGGCAATCTTTCCTGCTTCACAGGCACTGCATAGATGATCTTTATCGAATTTCACATTATCAATTCCAACGATATTCTTCTTCGAGATAAGAGTTTGAAGATTTTTCATTCCTGCATGACCAAGTCTTCGGTGCCATAACCAACCAGATGTGGATTTAGCCATTAAGCATGTGGACACAGTAGGCCCCGAAGAGAAATCCACAATATAAAGATCATCTTTGCGACATCCTTCGAACACGAAGGAATAATCATCCTGTGAAAAGACAACACAATGAGAAGCAGAAAACAGTACGAGCATACCCATATCACAAAGTTTTGAGATAGACATAAGATTATATCCTAGTGATTGAACAAGCATAACCTTGTCAATATGTTTATCTTTCGATATAGCAGCCTTACCCAAACAAAATACTTTTCCTTTGTTGTTGTCACCGAAGGTAATATATCTCTGAGAAGATTCAGTAAGTTTGTCTTTGGTGAACAAATCTTTGTCTCCGATCATATGATTTGTACAACCACTATCCATGACCCATTCGGATCCACCGGAGACATAGCCCTGCAGAAGAATTAGTTCTTCTTAACCACCCACAAACGAGAAGGTGACTGAGAAGGCATGGAAGTGCTAGATGAAGCAGCGGTATTATAGCGAACATGATCATATTGGCGAGGGGGACTGATGGCTTCTCGCCCCTCGTTGCTTACCCCAAGTGGAAGGTTTGAGATGCAGTGCAGCAACAAGTTTCCCTCGGTGAAGATACCAAGGTTATCGAACCAGTAGGACTCAGGAGATACAAGTAGGTGGCAACGTCGCCAGAAATTACTTCCTGACTAGGGTGTTGTCGTGGACCTGCACACAGCAACAAATAACTTTGCTCCCAACGAGTACAGAGGAGTTGTCAATTCCTCCGGCCTTGTCGTTTACAAAGGATCAACGCAAGAGATAAAAGGTGCAAAGGAAAGTAAAAGCTGAAAGTAAATTGAGGGTGTGAACAATAATGTGAAGATGGACCGGGGTCCCATGATTTTCACTAGTGATGTCTCTCTCCCAAAAGACGATTAAAGTGCTAGCGAGGTAAACAAATCACAGTTGGGAAATTGATAGGATTATGAAGGCACCGCAATGCTAACTATGCTGCAAAGAAAGGAAGGGCTCAAAAGCAATGGGCAGTACACCAAGGTAAGTAGACCGAAATCCATCTGCATCTACTACGAATCATCCACCTTGAGATATCTATCCAGAACATCTCGCTGGTATTAAGTTGCGAATCCCACCCAAAGTGTAAAATCAAAGCAACAGACAACTGCATTAAAAGAACTTTGCGTAAAGTAAACAATCCTTGCACCCACAGGTACAAGCACCGTTGTTTTATCCCTGGTGGCAACAACACATCCCCTAGTCTCATGTTTCTGTCACTCAAGCTAGACATCAAGGGGTTGAACCCATACTCAAGCATAACGCTCTCTCTTGGAGTTGCAAATAAAATACTTGGCCAAAGCAAATACCGCAATGGAGAACATGCAAGAATTTACTCAAGAACAAAATATAAAAGAGAAGAACCAAATATATTACTCATCACAATCTGAACATAGTCTCATAATCCATTAGATCCCAACAAACTCAGCATAGAAACAACAGAAATTACATAGATTCCTCGATCATGTGAGGCAGCTCACGAGGACTCGAAAGTGGAAGCACAAAAGGGGGAGAGATTCATCACATAGCTACTGGTCACGGACCCATGGTCCAAGGAAAACTACTCACAGTACATACGGGAGGCGTCCATGGCTATGGATGGTCTCCCAGAGGGGGTTCCTCCTTCCGGCAGGGTGCCGGGGCAACTTCTCCAGGCAGCCCCGATCTTGAAACGGCGGCGGCGGCAGTACAGAGGGGAGTTCGCGAGAAAGAGATCGATATTAGGGGTTTCCACCCCGAGGGGTAAATATAGGCCAAGGGGGGCATCGAGGGGACCCACGAGGCAGTCAGGAGGGTCCCTGGCGCGGCCCAAGGTGGGGCCGCGCCACCTGCCCTCCTGGCTGTCTGGTGGTTGCCCCCCTTCCCTCTCTTGGTGATTCCGGAAGCTTCTGTTGTGCTGATTTTTTATATATTTCTCCCGGAATTTTCGGAGCACTTTTAATGGCCGGAAAACCTGAAATACAAAAACAGCAGAAAACAGAAACTAGCAACTGGGTGCACTGAGTTAATAGGTTAGTCCAAATAGGTTCAAAAGTGTATGAAAGTTCAAGCAAAACATGGCAAAGTCACACAAAACATGCATGGAGCAAGCAGAAATTATAGATACGTTTGGGACGTATCAACATCCCCAAGCTTAATTCCTGCTCGTCCTCGAGTAGGTAAATGATAACAAGCATAATTTCTGTGGTGACATACCACACAACCAAATAAGGACTTTTAAGCAAAGCAATCAAAGCATGCAATTCAATTCAAGTCTTAACAAGCAAGAGTCTATATTAGCATTGACACAAGCAACAAAAGAACAAAAGGTGAAAGAGCTCTCGCTGTCCGTGACTTGAATGTCTCCAAATGGTGTTTGCGTGCAAGCAAGGGACTGGGAAGAAACAGAAAAAAGGTTGTTGAGAACAACTATCTACTAAAGTTTCACACTTGGTCTCCTTTGGATTCTTATCTGGAATCGTCCCCAGACCACTAGCCAGGTACAAGTCAAACTGATCCACTCCCTTTCGATATTTTGAGAACTCATGCAATGGATGAGCGTGAGCAAGAAAGTTGACACCTAAAAGGCGAAACAGAACGAAGGTGGAGGAGGAAGACAAAAAGGTGTGAAAGGCTCACATCAATGAGGACAATCATAGGCGAGAGAAGGCCATATGATAGATATGATGTGAGGAGTAGGGATTGCCATACAACGGATGCACATGTGAGCTAAAAGCTCTCCAAGGGAACTAGTGGGGGTGCATCTAACTTGCTTGCTCAAGAAGACCTAGAGCTCGTTTGAGGAGGCTCATCATTGGAATATACAAGCCAAGTTCTATAGTGTGAAGGGTCCCCACATAGCTATATGCATGATGATGATCTCTATGGAGTACAAGGGATAGAAGATGAAGTACTAGTGTGGATCTATCAAAAGGAATAGTAGTATGCCCCCTTCTCTCTTTTTATTTTTCTTTTCTCTTTTTCTCTTTTTTTTAAATTTTTTTGGTGGCCTCAATGGCTCTTTCTATTTAACTCTCATTTGTCCTCTTTGGGATCTTTTGATTTTGTCCTCTTTGGGATATTTTCCTCACTTTAGGGGCAATACTCTATATTTTACAAGAATATAAGAGATCTTTCACACTTTACAAAGGTACTCACATAAAGAAAATGTAACTATCATGATGCAAATGTATGCCTCTGCCAGGGTAGCAGGATATGCAATGATACTAGCGCGTCATGTAGCAATGATTAGGGCAAGACCCAACTAGCATGCGGCTCATCGATCAAGCAAGTAGCATGTATGACATGAAGATCAAGTCATGAGAAGGTGGATGTTGCATGTCAATGTATCTCGGAAAGGCTATGGAAATGCCTTGTAGGTAGGTATGGTGGCTATTTTGAGGAAAGATATAAGGAGGCTTATGATGAAAGAGCGTATCATGCCAAGGGTTTGGATGCACCGGCGAAGTATGCGCCAACTCTCGAGGTGAGAAAGAGCAATGCACGGTACCGAAGAGGCTAGAAAAATTATAGGTGGGTGGAAGTGTCAACTTTCTAATACTCACATTAGTCCGAAGAACTCATGCACTTATTATCGGTAACTCTCAATGTAATCAGGAGGTTCACAAAGAGACAGGTACCCCGAGGAGGAGTGTATGGGGGTTTGGTTATCCTTGCGCATCCTCGACTCATGGTACGTGAGTGTACTCTAATATTCAAACCCTCCAGAGGTTAGTGATCCATCTAGTAGCTAGAGTTCTCAACAGGGGTTTTGGTTTTCGAAAAACACACGGATTGCCCAAAATACGACATCTATCACTAATAGGCAAGAGCTCTTGACACCATAAGTTCAAACATTACTCTAGTCAATACCTCAAAACTATTGGAAGTTACTACTACAAAGAGAAAAGCAACTTTAACTACCTACTTTCAGTCGAGACACAGAACTCAGTGCAACAGGCAAACTCTCTAACAAGATAAAACATGCAACCTATAGAAAGTTCAACCTAAGACAAAATAAAATCTCTAGAAAGACTAAATCACTACAACTAAACAGAACATCAGCTAAGAAAAGAAAAAGAACAGCTCACAGCTATAAGAATAAGCATGCAAATCCTATGAGGAGTTCTAGTTCAAGCGGAGCGTGAATCTCTCCCACACAAAAGAAAGTAAGCTGGGATCTAACTTGTTACTACAGCAAACATAGCAAAAGAAAACTAAAAACAAAACCTACGAGCGAGACGCTCCAAGAATAGCACATAACGCATGAAGTGATAAAAATATAGTGCAACGAGGGACGAACTGATAATTGTTGATGAAGAAGGGGATGCACGGGTGCATACCCAAGCTTAGACGCTTGAGTCTCCTTGAATATTTATTGGGGGTGCACATGGGCATCCCCAAGCTTGAGCGTTTGACACTCCTGAATCTTCTTTCATCACCTTCCGTCGCGCACTTGAAAACTCCCTTCATACATAACTCATTGTAGACTGATTAGAGAGGTTAGTACCCTAATAAAATAATTTTCCTTTACTGAAAATAAAGATAATCTTGAAGACCTACTATTTATCAAGATTTCCAAAAAGTTTTTTCAAATAAAAAGCAAGCTTAAAGTTTGCAAAAGTGAAGAGAGACAAAACGTGGCAGAATCTGTGAAAAACAGAACAGCAGGTAGAAACGAATTTTTAAGGGGTACTTCTGCAACTCAAATCAAAAAACTCAGAACATACACAAGTTTCGTAATTATATAGAGCACGCTGTGTAAAAAATTCAACTCAAAAAGATGAACTGGGATTTTTCTATGATTTTTCTAGTCACGAGGACAGAATCTGTTTTCTGGACAGCATGTCACAACTTTCACTTCCCTTGTCATATGAGGCTATAAAAGGCAAAAAGCTTGAAAAGTAAAGATACAATGATGTTGCTACAGTAGTAACAATCATCAATACCACTAAGAACAGAACAAAAGAAAAAATAAAAACCTAAATTCGTTGCGGGCTGCCTCCCGAAAGCGCTTCTTTAGAGCCATTAGCTAGGCTTAAAGCAGAAGATCAAGTTGCATCTATTGAACCATCATCATGATCATCAAAAAGCTCTTCAATAGTACAACTAGTCTTAATGGGTTTCTCAAATAAAGGACGAATGAAAATGCTTCTTGGAATAAAATCAAAAGGAGGGAAATCAATTGGAGTTTCATTAAAGTTAAAGATAGGTGTCTCCTCCAAAGTTTTCACCGTTTCAACTATCTTGGCACTGGGCGTGCTATCTTTAGCTCGGGGAACCTTGGGTAGGTAAACGGACTTAGGTTCCTTCTTTGCTGGAGTTTCATCCTTTTTGGTTTTGATTGAGGAAAAGGTAGTTCCTAAAGTTTCAATAACTTCCTCAATCTTTTCTATCCTAGAAGAATTTTCATCAAGGGATTTGATAGTCTCCAAAGTTTTGACAATTTTCTGCATGGAATTATCTAGCCTATTCAAATTCCCTTGAATCTTACGATCCAACTCATTCACCCTATCGATACTTGGCATCTCTAGCTCTATTTTTTCAAGTTTTCTCATAATGTGAGCTAAAGTAATGTCCTCCTTAATACTAACAATGGGGAGACTTCCAACAAGATTTTCAATAACATTAAGGGCTTCCCAAACTGGGGCCTCTATGAAGTTCCCATTGATAGCAGTGTCTAAAAGAAACCTATTCCAATAAGTAATCCCAACGTAAAAATTTCTAAGCAGGATAGTAGTGGATTGCTTCCTGGTGGCTCTTTTTTGAGAATCACTAATTCTATACCAAGCATCTTTCAAACTTTCACCACCTCTTTGAGTAAAGGTAAGCACTTCTGCCTCACCAAAGGCAAAAGGGCCAGCCATAGTGGTAACTACTGACAAAGTAACATGTGTTTTTGGTATTTTTGATTAAGGACACAAAAGTAAAAACTGAAAGGTAAACTAACAAGACTAAAAAGCAAAGGAAAAAGATAGTGTGCAACTCCCCTATCTTGTAGACTTGAGTCCCCGGCAACGGCGCCAGAAATTTGCTTGATGGCTTCTCGCCCATCGTTGGTTACCCCAAGTGGAAGGTTTGAGATGCAGTGCAGCAACAAGTTTCCCTCGGTGAAGATACCAAGGTTATCGAACCAGTAGGACTCAGGAGATACAAGTAGGTGGCAACGTCGCCAGAAATTACTTCCTGACTAGGGTGTTGTCGTGGACCTGCACACATCAACAAATAACTTTGCTCCCAACGAGTACAGAGGAGTTGTCAATTCCTCCGGCCTTGTCGTTTACAAAGGATCAACGCAAGAGATAAAAGGTGCAAAGGAAAGTAAAAGCTGAAAGTAAATGGAGGGTGTGAACAATAATGTGAAGATGGACCGGGGTCCCGTTATTTTCACTAGTGATGTCTCTCTCCCAAAAGACGATAAAAGTGCTAGCGAGGTAAACAAATCACAGTTGGGCAATTGACAGGATTATGAAGGCACCACAATGCTAACTATGCTGCAAATAAAGGAAGGGCTCAAAAGCAATGGGCGGTACGCCAAGGTAAGTAGACCAAAATCCATCTGCATCTACTACGAATCATCCACCTTGAGATATCTATCCAGAACATCTCGCTGGTATTAAGTTGCGAATCCCACCTAAAGTGTAAACTCAAAGCAACAGACAACTGCATTAAAAGAACTTTGCGTAAAGTAAACAATCCTTGCACCCGCAGGTACAAGCACCGTTGTTTTATCCTTGGTGGCAACAACACATCCCCTAATCTCATGTTTCTGTCACTCAAGCTAGACATCAAGGGGCTGAACCCACAATCGAGCATAACGCTCTCTCTTGGAGTTGCAAATAAAATACTTGGCCAAAGCAAATACCGCAACGGAGAACATGCAAAAATTTACTCAAGAACAAAATATAAAAGAGAAGAACCAAATATATTACTCATCACAATCTGAACATAGTCTCATAATCCATCAGATCCCAACAAACTCAGCATAGCAACAGCAGAAATTACATAGATGCCTCGATCATGTGAGGCAGCTCACGAGGACTCGAAAGTGGAAGCACAAAAGGGGAGAGATTCATCACATAGCTACTGGTCACGGACCCATGGTCCAAGGAAAACTACTCACGGTACATACGGGAGGCGTCCATGGCTATTGTAACACTCCCACTGTCAGTGAACAATAATCACCATTACTGTTGATCACTACTGTTCAAAAAATTTGTTTGATCAACTTGGTTCAGCTCAAATTCAATACCCCTTTGTTATTGTTGAATGCAATGTGAACCTTGGGCCTTGATCATCATGGGTCAAAACAAAGTCCAACCCATAAACATTTGAAATCAAATCAAATCTCAAATTGCCTTTGGTGGAATATTAAAACCAATGTGCAAAATAAACTTTCTCCAAAAATTGTGAAACTACTTTGATAAAATCACAAATATTTAGTGGACCAAATCCAAATGGGTTTAGGTATTTATTGAGTTATAGAAAATTCCAAACAATTCAAACAGTAGGTTAAAACCCTTACTTTGGGCATTTAATATTTAAAAGAAATATCTAATGATTTTCTTTTGCTGCAAAAACTTTTGTGGTACTGCTATATACTGATATACTAATGTTGAGGCACCTAACACATTTTACAAAAATGCCTAAGCTAGGAAAACAATTACCAAAAGAAAATACAGAAAAGAAAAGAGAGATAAAATAATAAAACCTAGTCTACCTAACCCGTGGGCGAAGCCCATTTTCCCCCTAGGCCACAAGCCCACCCAACCCATCCCCCTCCCCTGTTCCCTCACCTCTCGCTACAGGAGAGGGCGACCCAGCCATGGTACCAATGCACCCCGACCGACGACGTCGACGTCGAGCCAGGTCGGCCGCGCCGCTACAGTGTCCGTGGGGGAGATAAGAACGCGCCCCTCTCCCTACCTCGAACCCTAGATCGAGCAGCCTCCCTACCTTCTCTCCACCCGCCTCCCGTCGCAGACGCCGCCATGGACGCCACCACGAACTCTCGTGCCCACTGAGTCCCTCAGCCCCAGACAAGTTGCCCTGGAGCCTCGCCGTCGTCATCCTCATCAAACGGCAGATGGAATCGAGCTCGCGTCACCTGGAGCCCCCGCATCGGGTTGTCTTCTACCTCGGAACCGTCGGCGAACTTCTACAAATTCCGGCCGCCCACGCGCCCCGAGCCCACTGCCGCACCCCTACACCTCCCCCGGTGAGCCGCCGCGCCATTTTCCCCATCTCGCTGCGCCGATTTCAACGTCGTGGTCGCCTCCCCGCACACGCCCGGCACCACAGCCCGCCATGGCCGCCCGAGCTCTGCTCTCCCGCGTCGCACCCAGACCACACTCTGGCCGCGCACCCTGCCTGGCGCCACGCGAGCCTGTGCCTTCTCCCCACCTTTTCCCTCCTCCCCGCGCGCCGTAGCATCGCCGCCGCGAGCACGGGCTCCGCCGTCCTCCATGGGTGTCGGGCACGCGCGCCCGGTGCTTCTCTTCTCGCCCCTGATGCCCAGATCGACGCCGGGCTAAGCGGCCGTTCGAGTGGGCCCCGGCACGCTGGCTCCCGTGGCCTCTGTGCGGGCGCCGCCGCGTTCTGTTGCCGGCGTCGAGCCGCCGGCCAGGCCGGTACGACCAGGGCCATTAGATGGCTAACCCCCCTCTCTGTGTTCCACTGCCAAGTGGGACCGGTTAAATTGAGTTAATGGCTAACCCCCCCCCCCCCCTTAATCAAATTAACCCCTGTTAGTAAATAGAGGCACTTACATGTGGGGTCACCCCTGATTAAATAGTTAAAATGGTTTTATTAGTTTAGTAGTCAATGACATGTGGGCCCTCTGATATTTTTGATTAAATAAAAAAAGATTTAAATGCCTCTGTGTATGACAGTGGGCCCCCATTGGATAATTAGGATTAATAAAATTGTTTTATTAAAATAGAGGCTAACATGTGGAGCCCACATGTCAGCACTATTCTGGATAAGATTGTGGATAAGGTTGGATTTTATTAATAAAAGAAATAAAAGAAATTCTTTTAAATGATTTTAAACTTTGAAAATCAATATCTTTTAAACCGTAAGTCAGATTCAAAAACTTTATACATGAAAATTGATCAAAAAAATACAACAAATACGAATACGATATTCGTATGTCTATCACCCCCCTCTAACACAACATACATCGAAGCGTTCCCCCCTCCGGTCCGTCTGTCGGATAAATTGTCCGGTACTGCTAAAGTACCCGGATGAATTTATTTCGAACACGAAAGTTGTTCGGAATAGATCAACTAACCCGGATACACCACCCACACGTGTGTCGGATGTCCATGACACCTCCGGCATGATCCCTTCCCCTCCGGACGCGTTGTCCGGTAATCACCCGGAGCTGGCAGTTCATCCCCGGATGAATTCCTGCTCCGAGCAACGTGCATTGCACCGCGTTAGAACAACGTTAACATTGCATACGTCATGTTTTTCATCTGTTTGCTATGATTGCTTTGTATTTACTGTTTCTTCCCCCTTTATTCTCCGGTAGACCCTGCTGCTACCGCCGACTATACTGCTGCCGGGTACGACTACTTTGTCGACGACCCTACTCCTACCGTCGAGCTTCCAGTCAAGCAGAGCCATTCTCTTCCCCAGATATCGCCTATCTTTCCGTACATTTCTTGCACTAGGCATTATTACTGCTGCTGCTATGTTACAATCCTATTCAATTGCATAGCCTATTTTTGTTGCCCCTTGATGTACCTTCCTTATCCTATGCTGCCTGCTATATCTATATATTATATTCAGAAGTGAGCCCTGTGCATTGTTAGCTAGGATTAGATAGAGGGCCGCTATCACTCAGGGGAGTGAACGCGGATACGATAATTATAAACTGCACAGGTACGGTACATGCAGACACCGTCTAAGGCCCCTATCTGGGTTATGCCTAGTCACTTCAAGTGTGAGCTATCAAGGAGTAATCCGTGTACTCCACTCGAGGCTGACTTTGTCTTGCCGCCATAGGGTCCTGAACAGCGATTGTCCTTCATATAAGAAGTCGGGTGACCCAACGGTACCCGCGAGAGGTATTGCAACGGGACGACAGGGAGGGTACGACCAGTGTACTGGTGTGCTTGGCCCCTGATCGTTGGCCGCGAGAGTTACCAAACTACGAAAGTCGAGCTCCCCCAGGAGCACACGCGAGACAAGGTAAGGAGACGGTTCACCTTGTTGGTAACCGCAGAGACTTGGTGGGACGACAGGGCAGGCACCGATGTACTGGTGGTCCTGGCTGCTGTCGTTGTCCGCGGGTCAGCTAAGTCGAGGCAACGATAACGGTTGTCCCGCAAATTAATAAAATACTAAATGGTTCGGCGAATGAATTGAGTAGCCTTTTGGCTTGTACGCGCTGCCTACACGTGGGATAATGAGTTATGGGCTCCTCTGCTTCATGGTGTCGTCCGAGGACTCTTCAGACGTCAGCAGTACCGCGGGCTGATTGCCGGGAAGTGCGTTGTCTTCTTTGGCTCGAGCTGTGTTGTTTTTGTTACGGCTTCCCGGCCACCCACGCACCGTGCAGGAGTACGTCAGGGTTGGGGTCCAAGGCCCTGCGTACTTAGGATTTAGACCGGCGGATGGCCTCTCTGTTGAGTTTGAAAGATGGGCTGTGGAGTGTCGGATAGCCTCGGTGGAGCGTTCCCTAACAAGGTGCCCGCCACCCTGGAGATCCGTGCGTTGTAGTGTAACAGAAGTGCACCCCTGCAGGGAAGATTGATCTATTCGAATAGCCGTGTCCACGGTAACAGGACGCTTTATGCTGAAGCTGGATCTTACCACTACAAACTATTATTATTAAACTGTATGGTTCCGGGTTCTCTTCCTCGCGGGGATGTCGAGGAGGGGATCTCGGAGGCATTGTTAATTATTACAACTTATTATTATACAATGCTGCAGCAACTTCTGCTGCATTGTTACTTTATGCTTTATATAAACTGTTGGCTGATTCTTACCTCATGCTGCAAGACATCGTCGGAAGATGCTAGTCTTCAATAGGCCTAGCTTCTTACCCTTATTCTGATTTCTATCTTGCAGTCCACTATATACAGCCTCTTCTTTCCGTTGATACAATGCATAATGCTTAGTAGCGGATGTAAGACTCGCGGGTATGCTAGATACCCACCTTTGCTTTATTTCCCCTTTTCGCTTTGCCTGATCGGCCGCTGCAGCCGACGTTGGAGCCCAGGAGCAGGAGGACCCCGGAGGCGACTACTACGACGTCGAGTTCCCCGTTTACCAGGAGTAGTTCGGTGGATCCCAGGCAGGAGGCCTCGCCTTTTCGTTCTGTATCTCTGATGTTATTTGTGCTAGCCTTCTTAAGGCAAAACTTGACTAACTATGTCTGTACTTAGATATTATGGCTTGTATGACTTATGTATCCGGATCCTCGTGATCCCTGGTATTGTAACATATTGTTTTATTCTTTTGTGTTTAGTATTGTGCTGTGATATTCTCACCGTGGCACCCTAATCTCAGCCGTGTACCCTGCGTGTATGATTACTGTACACGAATTGATTTTGGGGGCGTCACAAGTTGGTATCAGAGCCGACTGCCTGTAGGAAGCCACCCCACCACTACTTGGTCGAAGTTGAGTCTAGACTTTGAAAAACTATTTTGCTAACTTAATATTTGGCTTACGGGCCCACATCGATGTCACTACGTGTGATATCTATGGTATTAGGATCCTTTTCTCTTTACCTATGCTCTGGGATTCTACTCTCTTATCCTTTGCTGGTAAGGTTTACAAACTCTGACATTAGGATCACGTTCTCTTGATTCCATCCGGCGTTTTGGTGCTTCCCCCATTGATTGAGTCGTGTCGCAGGAGTTCTACCCCAGGTCCCGGACCGCGGATCCCATTCCCATTCTGGGCAGGCCGTGCGTCCTCTGGCGGTAACTCCTGTGGCCAACAGTTTTCTTGCGGCGTGATTGACATAGTGGAATCTATGTCGCGTCGTGTAATCCTTACCGCAGTCTGCGCGCCGCCTAGTGAGTCCTTTTTTCTTAATTTCTACGACGTTACGCTGCCCGATTTTCGATTGACTCCGTGTGTAAATGTGTATGTCTTATATGACTACTCCTATATATTCGCGCCCCTCTTCGTTGTCGCTTTACTTCAGGCTTGATTCCGGTATCTCGTTAAATTTTCATCGCTGAAATACCCCTGTTAAATTCTAGCAGGATGGCTGGTCGTGGTGGTCGTGGTCGTGGCGCCAACGACCCACCTCCGCCGCCGGATTACATGGCCGCGATGATGCAGCAGTTCGAGCTGAACCGTCAGTTCATGGAGAATGTCATGGCTTAGTTCCCCCAGCCGAATCAGAATGGGCACCACCATCAGCACGCCACCGTGACTCTGCACGACTTCACCCGCCTCAGCCCCACTATGTTCCGCAACACTGTTCAGCCGTTGGATGCTGATGACTGTCTTCGCGACATCACTCACGAGCTGGAGTCTGCTAATGTCGATCCAGCTGACTATGTGAACTTTGCGTCCTATCACCTGAAAGGCGCCGCTGCTCAGTGGTGGAGCACCCACAAGTGTTCACTGCCAGTCGGAGAAGTCATCACTTGGGATGAATTTCAGTCCGCCTTCCGCGCCCGCTACATTCCTCAGGGGATCATGGACCGTAAGAAGGAATAATTCCGCAACCTCACTCAGGGAAACATGACTGTTGAAGCCTATCAGCGCGAGTTCCTCAACCTCTCTCGCTATGCGGAAGAAGAGATCACCACTGATGCTCGCAGACAGCAGAAGTTCCGTCGTGGACTCAATGCATACCTCAGGCTCGCTCTTGCCGCTCATGATTTTACCAATTTCGCCACCATGGTGAACAAGGCTATCACCGTCGAGACTGCCCAGATGGCGTTCAAGGACACACAGAAACGCTACCGTGACGTTGTCTCATCTTCGGGCGCAACACAGAAGCGTCGCATCTGGCTCCCTCACAGTGTGACCCATTCACCTGCCCCTACTCCGAGGCCGTCTTATGCTGCACCCCGTCTTCCTCCGCCATCGCAGATGCCAAGAGCTCTGCCTCCACCAACCAATGCTACCCCCCTTCGTCCTCAGGATGGATTATGCTTCACATGCCGCCAGCCTGGTCATTTTTCTAGAGAGTGCCCCCAGAAACAGAAGCAACTGGTAGTTCACCCTACTGGCCGCGGAAATGGTCGTGACAACAACCGGACCCCCAACTATAACACTGGGTCTGCTGCTCATGCTCGTGGACATGCTTACAACATTAATGTTGAAGAAGCTCACGAACAACCCGCTACCGTGATGGGTACCCTTCTCGTTAATTCCGCACCTTCTACTGTTTTATTTGATTCAGGATCATCGCATTCATTCATGTCAGAAGCATTTGCATTATCGCATAACATTACGTTTGAGAAGATGAACCCACCGATGGTTGTCCGCACCCCTGGAGGCCGTTGCCAAACCTCCATGATGGTACACGATGTCACCATTGACGTCGAAGGGATTATATTCCTTGTGTCCCCCATCATCCTGAAAACCTCCACCATAGACCTAATTCTGGGCATGGATTGGTTGAAAGTTCACGATGCCGCACTGTATTGTGGCACCAGTTCTGTCCAACTTTTTCACCCCTCCGGCGATATTGTTAACCACACCACCCGAATTACCCGTGATGCTGAAACACAGATATTTATGATGAATGCTTTGAATGTCTCACCCCTGGAAGGAATAGAGAACGTTCCGGTCGTTCGCGATTTTCCCGACGTCTTCCCAGAGGAACTGCCAGGAATACCCCCGACCAGAGAGGTGGAATTCGTCATCGACTTGAAGCCAGGCACTGTTCCTATTGCCAAGCGTCCTTACAAGATGCCGCCACATGAACTCCTTGAGCTTAAGGAGGAAATCGACAAGGCACTTCAGAAAGGATTCATTCGCCCCAGTTCCTCTGCTTGGGGAGCACCTTCGCTCTTCGTCAAGAAGAGTGATGGCACGAACCGTTTAGTCCAAGATTACCGACCTATCAACCAGGCAACAATACAAAACAAGTACCCACTTCCTCGAATCAACGATCTATATGACCAACTTGCTGGATCTACGGTGTTCTCGAAACTCGACTTAAGGTTGGGTTACCATCAGATCCGGGTCCGTGAAGAGGACATTCCGAAGACCGCCTTCATAACTCGCTATGGTTCTTACGAGTACACTGTCATGTCCTTTGGCCTAACCAATGCCCCAGCCACTTTCTCCCGGTTGATGAACTATATATTCATGGAATATCTCGACAAGTTTGTCGTAGTTTATCTGGATGATATCTTAATATACTCCAAGAATAAAGAGGAGCATGCTGAACACCTTCGCCTTATACTGGAAAAGCTTCGAGAACACAAACTCTACACTAAGTATTCTAAGTGTGAGTTCTGGCTTCCCGAAGTAACCTACCTTGGTCACGTAATTTCCAAGGATGGCATTGCCGTCACCCCAGAACGTATCCAGGCTATTCTTGACAGGACCCCTCCCAAGACCGTCAAGCAAGTCCGCAGTTTCCTCGGGCTCGCTAGCTATTGCCGCCGTTTCGTCGAGAACTTCTCCAAGATTGCCAGGCCCCTGACTAATCTGCTTCACAAAGGCGTCAAGTTCGAGTGGACAGACAAATGTCAGGAAAGTTTCCAAGCTCTCAAGGACAAACTCACTTCTCCCCCAGTGCTTGCTCCCCATGATACCCGGAAGGACTTCGTGATATATTGCGACGCATCTCGTCAAGGATTAGGCTGTGTCCTAATGCAAGAGCGCAAAGTGATTGCTTATGGATCTCGCCAGTTGCGTGCTCACGAAGAAAACTATCCAACACATGATCTCGAATTGGCAGCGGTGATTTATGCATTGAAGCTGTGGCGACATTACCTCGTTGGTAATCGTTGTGAGATCTACACCGACCACCAAAGACTGAAGTACCTGTTTACTCAGCCAAATCTGAATCTTCGCCAACAAAGATGGCTCGAGACAATAGCCGATTTCAACATGGATATTCATTACACCCCTGGTAAAGCTAATGTGATGGCCGATGCCTTGAGTCGCAAAGCCTACTGTAGCGAAATTGAAGTTGAAGTACTTCAGCCACTTCTGTATGAAGAGCTATGCAAGCTGAATCTTGAGATTGTTCCACAGGGATATGTGAATAACCTTGTTGTTGAGCCGGACCTCGACAGCACCATCAAGTGGATACAAACATGTGACTCTGATGTCGAGAAGATCAAGAAGTATATCGCTAGAGGAAAGCCATCATGCTTCACTGTTGATGGTGATGGAACGTTGTATTTCAAGAATCGTTTAGTGGTCCCTAGGAGTAAGCCCAATCTAAACTTGACCTCGCGCGTCATGAAAGAAGCTCATGATACTCCTTTGTCGATTCACCCTGGTAGTACCAAGATGTACCAAGACCTTCGTCAGCGGTACTGGCGGTCTAACATGAAGCAAGGCATCGCTCGGTGACGAGGGGGTGACCCCACGACTCCTACTAATGGGCCTACCCGGTGTCATTGAAGGCCCACGAAGCTACCGCCGGATTCACCTTGGCCCACTAGATGGCACCGACATTGGGAGTCCTCGACTGACAAGGAAGGTGCAGAGACTTGCCGTACAAGCTAGGGTTAGATTTCCTGTAATTGTAGATTGATTCCCCGAGACCTGGTCTACTATATAAAGGCCAGGAGGGGCAACGCATAAAAGGGAGACATCGCCTGTAACCCTAGCCTAGAGCGCATCTGCCTTGGCATCCCCTGTAACTTCTCCACAATCAATATATCGAGCAGGAAGTGTATCCTCCTGTTTGCCGACGAGCTTATCGTCCAACCTGTGTCTTCTCCAGCTAGCCCAGGGTCCCTAACCATGGGACTTGCCGGGGCCGATCCTCGACAATTGGTGCCGACCGTGGGGACCACACAGGTTGGAATTACGATCTCGGCGGTCCCATCTTCAGCAAATCGCAACTCAAGGGAAAGAGCCGGGCCCAATCCACTCGAAGGATTCAAGGTCACGGCAAACATCTTCGCCGTCCCAGCAGTCTCGATCGGGTCGCAACCGTATCAGACCCAGTACAGTGGAGGCAACCAAACACGGCGTCAGCGACGAAGGAACCAACGACCCAGAAGAGCCGCAAAGAACCCCTACGCAGGAGTCCCACTCAAGGAGGCGCGACGTGCGGCAGGAGACCCGCAGGTCTTTCGACGGCCCACCACCACCCGGGCACCCGCCGAGCATCACGATGATGGCTACGAGCCTGACACCAGCAACCAAGAATATCGCCGCAAAAGGAGGAATAGACGACCCAGGAAGCATTCCAGGGAGATCTGCAACGAGGACAAACCCTGCAAGCCGCACGACGCAGTCGAGGAGCCAAGGGCCGTCCGGCGCACCGCCACGCGGGCACTCAACGACAGCCAAGACAGCGACTCGGAGACACCGGTCGGCGAATACTACGACCCGGAGCGAAGGCCGGACGAATTCGCCAACCTCATCAAGCATCAGGACACAATTCGAGGAATCGAAACAGACCCCCGATTCTACGAACGCCCGGAGCATGTCTTCACAATCTCAAGGAGGAAGAGGCACGGCGGGTCAAGCAAACTTACGGTCAGAGAACAGCTTGCAGGACCCTGCACAATTCACAACTTTGAAGACGAATGGGGGCGAATCAGATCCAACCACACCCTGGGAGAATGTCGCCTGTTCAACGAGCTGGCCGACGAACTCAGGAATGAAAAACGCAAAGGAGTCAAGCGCGCTCGAGAGCTCGAGCAATCGCCACCACCAAGCCACGAAGGACGCCGCAGCCTGCCGCATGGGCAGGTGCTCATGATACAGGAAAGTAGGGTGCCACAAGCGCGGCGTGACGCCTACACCCTGCAGGCTGCAGCAACCGAGAACATGAAACCAGTGGAAACCTACCAACTGCACGACGCGGAGACCATCATCACGTTCTCACAGGATGACCACCCGCCAGCCATACCAAGACCAGGACACGCGCCTCTCGTGCTCGACGCACAAATCGGAGGATATGACATGGATAGGGTTTTCATGGACGGAGGCAGCAGCATGAACATCATCTTCGCAAGCACCCTGCATAAAATGCTGACCCCTCGGTCGGTATGGAAGAAGTCAAGCACCGTACTAAACGGCATAGTACCTGGAGAAGCAGCAACATCACTCGGATCAATCGAGCTTGAGGTTTTCTTTGGCAACCGACGCAATTTCGCCAAGCACGTCCTCGAGTTCGAGGTGCTCGACTGGCCATCTCAATACCACGCCATATTGGGACGACCAGCGTTTCGCAGTTCATGGCAGTACCACACTACGCCTATCTCAAGCTCAAGATGCCAGGTTCAACAGGAGTCCTCACGATCAGCGGAAGCTTCATCAAGTCAGACCAATGCAACCGCGATTTCCACAAAACCTCCGACACACTAGGAGCGGACCAAGAACTGAGAGAAATAGTCATGGTCGTCGACAAGAAAATCCTCCCATTGGCAAGCCGCAGCGAGTCAAAGGAGTATGGTCCTATCTTCAGCATCGACGGCGACACGGTCACGCACCAAGTACACCCGACGGACCCAGATAAAACAGTCCGCGTGTACGCCCACCTGCCAGAGGAACAAGCGACTGCTCTAGTGGCTCTCCTTCGAGACGAGTGGAAGACATTCGCCTGGTGCCCAGCCGACATGCCTGGCATACCACGCGAATTCGCAGAACACGCCCTAAACATCAAACCAAACACGAAACCAGTAAAGCAAGCTCTGAGACGATTCTCGGAGCCCAAGCGTAGGGCAATCGGAGAAGAAGTCAACCAATTTCTCGACGCCCAGTTCATCCGAGAAACCAAGAAGGCCACTTGGATAGCAAACCCAGTGCTTGTGCCCAAGAAGGACACGGACGTACTGCGCATGTGCGTCGACTACGGGCCAGTGAACAAGCACTGCCCGAAAGACCATTTTCCCCTGCCAAGGATCGACCAAATAATCGATTCGACTGCGGGATGCGATCTGCTTTCCTTTCTGGATGCATATTCAGGATACAACCAGATCAGGATGAAAGAAGAAGACGAAGAGCACACCTCATTCATCACACCTTACGGTGTATTCTGTTACAAGACCATGCCCTTCGGGCTGAAGAACGCAGGTGCCACATACCAGCGGATGATGCAAGCCTGCCTAAAGGAGCAAATCGGGAGGAACGTACAGGTGTACGTAGACGATATCGTCATCAAGACCTACAAAGCAGACACGCTACTCGACGACCTGCGCGAAACCTTCGCATCACTCAACAAATACAGGATCAAGCTGAATCCAAAGAAGTGCGCTTTCGGTGTACCGGCCGGGAAACTGCTCGGTTACATGGTCTCCGCCCGAGGAATCGAAGCAAACCCCGAGAAGGTCCAAACCATTGCCAAGATGCAAGAGCCGACTGACATAAAAGGAGTACAACAGCTAACTGGAAGACTCGCAGCACTAAGCCGCTTCATCAGCCGGCTAGGGGAACGCACGCTGCCCTTCTACCAACTGCTAAGGAAAGGAGAAAAATTCGAGTGGACAGAGGAAGCCCGCCAAGCGTTCGCGGACCTCAAAAATACGCTCTCAACTCCACCAGTTCTGGCGGTACCCAGGGACAAAGAGAAACTCTACCTCTACATAGCAGCACGCAGCAGCGTAGTAAGCACGGCACTCGTCGTCGAACGCATGGAAGAAGGCAAAGTCCAAAGCATACAGAGGCCAATCTACTACCTCAGCATGCTACTGAACAAGTCCCAACAGCGATATCCACACTACCAGAAGTTACTGCTGGCCGTCATCATGACTTCACGGAAGGTATCACACTACTTCGACGAGCACCCGGTCACCATAGTGAGCAACGCCCCACTCGCGGACATTCTCAACAACCCAGGAGCAACTGGACGAGTCGCCGAGTGGAACATAGAGCTCAGCCCGCGAGATCTACAGTTCAAGCACCCAACAGCAATCAAAGCCCAAGTACTCCCAGACTTCCTGGTTGAGTGGGCAGAGGTCCAAACACCAGGACCCCCGGATCTGTCGAACTCATGGTCAATGTTTTTCGATGGATTGAAAAGACAACAAGGAGCAGGAGCAGGAGTCGTCCTACTTTCCCCCAAAGGAACGAAGCTGAAGTACATCCTCCAGATAAACTTCAGCCACGCATCCAACAACGAAGCAGAGTACGAGGAACTCCTACACGGCATGCGCATGGCCAAAACATGCGGAGCCACCCGCCTCATCATCTACGTGGACTCCAATCTCATCGTCCAGCAGGCGATGAGAAATTGCAACGCCCTAGCCGACAACATGGAAGCTTATCAGAAACTCTACAACGAACTCGAAGGGAGTTTCGACGGCTGCGAGCTCAACTACATCACCAGGGCCAACAACACGGAGGCGGACGAGCTCGCGAACATCGGATCGACCCGAGGACCAATACCACCCGGAGTTTTCCTGGAAAGCATCAGCCAAATATCCATCAAAACACCGACGGTGGCACTCAGGACAGCCGAGGAAGAAGAGGACGCAACAGACCCTGCGCAGGTGGCATCAGCAAGCCCGTCAGAAGGCACCACCACCATCACACCCGACGGCACAGCAACAGACGAGCTCGACGGACCAGCCTGGGCAAAACCATTCCTTCGGTTCATAATCGATGGAACGCTACCACAAGACGTGGCCGAAGCACGACGCATCAGCAGACGCTTCAAAGCGTTCACGCTGATCAACAGACAGTTGTACAAGCGCAACATCACGCAAATACTACAAAAGGGCATCGAAGAGGAAGACGGCAAAGCCTTACTCCTCGAAATCCACGAGGGCAAATGCGGGCACCACGCAAGCAGTCGAGCACTCGTGTCCAAGGCATTCCGAGCGGGATTCTACTGGCCCACAGCTATGAAAAACGCAGAGGACATAGTGCGGCGCTGTGTCGCCTGCCAGAAATTCGCTAACAGACCGCACGCCCCGGCCTCAGAGCTCAAGACCATACCATTATCCTGGCCATTCGCCACCTGGGGACTCGACATGGTCGGCCCACTCAAGAAATCATCAAAAGGAGGAAGGACACATCTACTGGTCGCAGTCGACAAGTTCACCAAGTGGATCGAAGCAGTGCCAATCACTAGTTCCACCGCCCTCACGGCCGTGAACTTCATCAAGTCAATAATCTTCAGATTCGGAGTGCCACACAACATCATCACAGACAATGGCACAAATTTCACAGCTGCCGAATTCCAGAACTTCTGCGAAGAACTAGGCATTAAAATAAACTACGCATCAGTCGCGCACCCGCAATCCAACAGCCAGGTGGAGAAAGCAAACAGTCTTGTATGCGGAGGACTCAAGAAACGGCTCCTCGCACCACTCGAGAAGGCCGCCGGAAACTGGGTAGAAGAGCTCCCCGCAGTACTTTGGAGCCTACGGACCACGCCAAATACTGCGACCCAATTCACACCGTTCTTTATGGTTTACGGGGCTGAAGCAGTACTACCACATGACCTCAAGTTCGGAGCCCCTCGGGTCACGGGGTACGAAGAAGAGGAAGCAGAGGAAGCACTCCAAGACGATAAAGACACAGTCGACGAGGCAAGAGACGTGGCCCTGTCAAAGTCAGAAGGATACTAGGACAAGCTGCGCACTTACCAAAGCAGCCGCCTTCGAACGAGAACCTTCAACAAAGGGGACCTAGTACTACGACTGATACAAGAGAAGGTCCACAAATTAGCCCCCCAATGGGAAGGCCCATTCATAGTATCAGAAGTCACCGGAGGCGGCGCCTACAGGCTAAAGAACCCAAAGACGGACGAAGATGTGGGCAATCCATGGAATGTCGCAAAACTGCGACTGTTCTACCCTTAGCATCAATCGGTTGGACATGACCGGCAACTCATGTAAACCACTCGACCGCAATAAAGCATATGTTGCCCAAACATTGCCAGCTTTCAAACAAAGCACTCGGGGGCTTAAGAAAAATCCCCCCGAACCCTGCTATCGCCTACGCGATCTTACATCAAAAAGCACTCGGGGGCTTAAGAAAAATCCCCCAGAGCCCTGATATCGCCTACGCGATCTTACATCAAAAAGCACTCGGGGGCTTAAGAAAAATCCCCCCGAGCCCTGCTATCGCCTACGCGATCTTACATCAAAAATCACTCGGGGGCTTAAGAAAAATCCCCCCGAGTCCTGATATCGCCTACGCGATCTTACATCAAAAAGCACACGGGGGCTTAAGAAAAATCCCCCCGAGCCCTGCTATCGCCTACGCGATCTTACATCAAAAAGCACTCGGGGGCTTAAGAAAAATCCCCCCGAGCCCTGGTATCGCCTACGCGATCTTACATCAAAAAGCACTCGGGGGCTTAAGAAAAATCCCCCCGAGTCCTGATATCGCCTACGCGATCTTACATCAAAAAGCACTCGGGGGCTTAAGAAAAATCCCCCCGAGCCCTGCTATCGCCTACGCGATCTTACATCAAAAAGCACTCGGGGGCTTAAGAAAAATCCCCCCGAGTCCTGATATCGCCTACGCGATCTTACATCAAAAAGCACTCAGGGGCTTAAGAAAAATCCCCCCGAGCCCTGCTATCGCCTACGCGATCTTACATCAAAAAGCACTCGGGGGCTTAAGAAAAATCCCCCCGAGTCCTGATATCGCCTACGCGATCTTACATCAAAAAGCACTCGGGGGCTTAAGAAAAATCCCCCGAGCCCTGCTATCGCCTACGCGATCTTACATCAAAAAGCACTCGGGGGCTTAAGAAAAATCCCCCCGAGCCCTGCTATCGCCTACGTGATCTTACATCAAAAAGCACTCGGGGGCTTAAGAAAAATCCCCCCGAGCCCTGCTATCGCCTACGCGATCTTACATCAAAAAGCACTCGGGGGCTTAAGAAAAATCCCCCCGAGCCCTGCTATCGCCTACGCGATCTTACATCAAAAAGCACTCGGGGGCTTAAGAAAAATCCCCCTGAGCCCTGCTATCGCCTACGCGATCTTACGCCAAAAAGCACTTGGGGGCTTAAGAAAAATCCCCCCGAGCACGCCATCGCCCACGTGATTCAACACTTGAAAACTGGAATCACCACAGCAACAAACAGGAGTACCCAAAGCTTTCACAAACGACAACATCTACATCTTCGCCACAGCAAAATAAGAGGATTACTGCAGAAGCTCATCACGCAAAGTTCATATCAGCCTACGTCCGACTCCCCGACTCGAACGTAGCCTCGGGGGCTACTCCCATCGGGAGCGCTGACACGCACCCAATAGAGTTTGAACAAGCAGGCCACAGCCAGCTGCACCTGCGAAAGGACACGAGACTCGCAAAGGGTGTAGTCAGCACTATCTCCAACTTCACCCCGACGAAGATCAACTGCAGCTGCTCCAAGGATGGCGCCAAAGGAAACAGGCCAAGTTTCTCTCAGCCTACGCTCGACTCTACAAACTCGAACGAACAAAAGCAGTACACCAGGAGGAGCCGAACACATTTTAAGCAGTTAAGACACAGCAGAAGGAGTCGACGACCTGGCACAGTCGAGTGCATAATGTTGGAAAGACTGGAGGCAAAACACTTTACTCAAACAGCCTGAAACACAAACTTGGACACAAAGACTCAGTTACATTTGGATAGAAGGCAACTCCTACTACAAGAGGGAATCAGCCAAGGAATTATGACTTGTACATGTGTGCCCATGAAGTACATGACTACATTACAAGGACATCAACACAGATAACGGGAGGAAAAGGGACTCGTGGAAGATGTCAATGACATAACAAAAGGTGAAGCTCGAGTTATTTCTCGATGCCCCACCAGCTTCTTCTCCAGATCCACGAGTTTCTTCTTCAACCCCTCTGCAGCAGCAGCACCACCAGCTTCTTCTCCAGCTGCAGCCACACAGCCGTCGAAGAAAAGCCGTCATCAGCCCTACGAAGCCCCTTGGCGTGCTCGCTTGGTCGAAGGCTTGACGTCGACGTCCTCGCCAGAGCTGGCCACCAAGTCATCACCACCAGAGGAGCTCCTGGAATACGGAGTCGAAGAAGAAGAAGGCATAGCACCCCCCGACCTTGTGGAAACGTCGCTGCTTGACTCCTGAGCTCGCGGGTCCATGTTGTTGCCGCTCGGATCAAAAGCACGGACGGCAACAGTGCTCTCACCATCAAATCGACAGCAAAGAACATCGCCAGCGCGTAGACCCAAACGGCGAGAAAACGAACTCCAACCAGAACCAAGAAAGACCAAGCGGGAACGGTCAAACTCCAAATCGACGTAGGAGGGAGCTCGATCGCTCCCCTGAAGACGCAGAAGCAAGCCATCCAAACCAAGATCGACCACAATGGCAGAAAAAGAGGGAGGAAGAAGAACGCGAGTGGCACTAAGGCCACGAACGCGCAACAAGAAGTCATGCTGCCAAAAGCCCTCTGCAGAAGAAGAAGAAGGTGGTAGCGAAATTCGACCACCGCGTCCAGAACGAGGAGTACGTCCACCACTACTACGACGGACGCGACCACGGCCGGAGCCTCGTTTTTGTGCCATGAAAAGTTAGTAAAAGGGAAGTAGAAGAGGAGACAGATGGAGGAAAGCAAACCAGGACGAAGCCAATTTATAGTGCAAGGAAGCCCCGACGCGGCAAGGCCAAGCGATGCCCGCACTTAAAACTACGCCGACGCTCCAAAATCCGAGGCCAAAGATGCTCGCCCACGGGGCGCGCTGTTCATACTACCATCAAATCACGCGCGTGGGAAACGCGCGCCTCGGGAACTTAACCGGCGCTGCTAGCACGCCACTGAGCTCATCATTATGACCGGTCAAGATGAAAAGACGGTTCACTGCCAAGCATCTATGACAATAACCACACAGTGACGTGGTTATCCTGACAGAAGAGTCTTGTCAGAGGCAAAAGCGTATCAGGTACCTACCGACGCCTAGAGATTTTATCAGATCTTTTTCCAACAAAGCAAAAAATCTCACTCCCATCGGGAGGAGCCCATCTCGAGAGTCACCAGGTGCTCACTCATCTGAAGATCAACAAGGTGCTCGAGTGATCACTCGCACGCACTAGAGTTACAGGTGCTCCCTCACCTATGGACCTACAAGGTGCTCGAGTGACCACTCGCACCCTTGAGAGCCTCGGGTGCTCCCTCACCTCTGAAAGAAACTCAAACAGCTTTCGAGTAATTACTAGCAGAAGGATTCCTCGCGTGAGCACTCGAAACAAGCTCCGCGAGTGAGATGAGTGAACAACTCGCTTGATGATTTGTTCCAAGTGGGTGAAATGCTATAAGGCTCCGCGACTCAAAAACACACCTATTCCTGGAACCACGACACACTGTGCCCAGATGCCACGCAAGATTAGCGTGTAGGTAAGACCCCGCTGCGAAGTTCGGCCGGGCTGGGACTTGCCGAAGAGCGATTTCACTCCCAACCTTTCCATGCGCTGCGCATGAAGTATCAAGCCGGGCGGACGCGCCTTAGGCTACGCAACCAGCTGGCGGCAAATGAACACTGTAAGACCTGAAGCGGCCGGACTTTTGCTATGCTCCAGTATCCCAAGCTCATGTCGAGGGACATGGGTTTGATTGGGCGATCGTGGTATTTGCCACTAGCGCAATTCACCAAGGCTCGATCCATCGACTCCTTGGGCCCTTTCTGCTTAACATCCCTCGAAACAGGGTTTTTCATGGCCACCATGCTGCCAGCGACCGCGGGTGCACCGCGCATACAAGCCACGGACGTATGAAGACGAACTCGAGTCCCTGCGCGACTCTTCGAGTCCCCCAGGCACTCGGGGGCTACTGACGAGGGGGTGACCCCACGACTCCTACTAATGGGCCTACCCGGTGTAATTGAAGGCCCACGAAGCTACCGCCGGATTCACCTTGGCCCACTAGATGGCACCGACATTGGGAGTCCTCGACCGACAAGGAAGGTGCAGGGACTTGCCGTACAAGCTAGGGTTAGATTTCCTATAATTGTAGATTGATTCCCCGAGACCTGGTCTACTATATAAAGGCCAGGAGGGGCAACACATAAAAGGGAGACATCGCCTGTAACCCTAGCCTAGAGCGCATCTGCCTTGGCATCCCCTGTAACTTCTCCACAATCAATATATCGAGCAGGAAGTGTATCCTCCTGTTTGCCGACGAGCTTATCGTCCAACCTGTGTCTTCTCCAGTTAGCCCAGGGTCCCTAACCATGGGACTTGCCGGGACGATCCTCGACACTCGGTATGTTGACGAGTGTGACGTTTGCCGTCGCGTGAAAGCAGAACATCAAAGACCTGCTGGAACTCTGCAACCACTCTCTATTCCTGAATGGAAGTGGGACAAGATCGAGATGGACTTCGTCACTGGTTGTCCCAGGTCGCAGAAAGGCCACAATGCTATCTTTGTCGTCATCGACCGCTTCTCCAAGGTTGCCCACTTTCTGCCAGTCAAGGAGACGATCTCTGCTAGTCAGTTAGCAGACTTGTATGTTTCCAGAATTGTGTCCCTCCATGGCATTCCGTTGGAGATCAGTTCAGACCGTGGCAGCATTTTCACCTCAAGATTTTGGGATAGTTTCACAGAAGCTATGGGCACTCACCTGAATTTCAGCACCGCTTATCACCCCCAGTCGCAAGGACAAGTCGAACGAGTTAATCAAGTGCTTGAAGATATGCTTCGAGCTTGTGTCATCTCATTCGGTAAGAAATGGGAGGAATCTCTTCCATTTGCTAAATTCTCGTATAACAATAGCTATCAAGCTAGTCTGAAGATGGCCCCCTTTGAAGTTCTTTATGGACGTAAGTGTCGAACCCCTCTGAATTGGTCAGAAACTGGGGAACGAGCACTCGTTGGTCCAGACATTATCCAACATGCTGAAGATCAAGTTCGCATTATCCGTGAACATCTTAAGGCCGCTCAGTCTCGTCAGAAGAGCAACTATGACCGCAAGCACAAGGAAATGGTCTATCAGCCTGAAGAATACGCGTACCTCCGTGTCACCCCCATGCGAGGCACTCATCTCTTCAGGATCAAAGGCAAGTTAGCTCCTCGCTACATTGGCCCGTTCCGTATTCTTTCCAGGAGTGGACCAGTGGCATGCCGATTGGAATTGCCGCCGAACCTCTCTCAAGTACACAATGTCTTCCACGTGTCGCAACTCCGACGCTACTTCAAGGACCCCATCCGCGAAGTGGAACATGATATGATTGAGCTGCAGCAGGACTTTACTTATCAGGAACATCCGAGCCGCATTCTTGATCAGTCCGAACGTCGAACCCGCAACAAGACCGTCAAGTTCCTCAAGGTTCAGTGGTCGAATCATTCTGAAGATGAAGCCACTTGGGAACGCGAAGATCGCCTTCGTGATGAATACCCCGATCTTTTCCTCGCTAACACCTAAATTCTCGGGACGAGAATTCTTGTAGTGGGGGAGATTTGTAACACTCCCGCGGTCAGTGAACAGTAATCACCATTACTGTTGATCACTACTGTTCAAAAAATTTGTTTGATCAACTTGGTTCAGCTCAAATTCAATACCCCTTTGTTATTGTTGAATGCAATGTGAACCTTGGGCCTTGATCATCATGGGTCAAAACAAATTCCAACCCATAAACATTTGAAATCAAATCAAATCTCAAATTGCCTTTGGTGGAATATTAAAACCAATGTGCAAAATAAACATTCTCCAAAAATTGTGAAACTACTTTTATAAAATCACAAATAATCAGTGGACCAAATCCAAATGGGTTTGGGTATTTATTGAGTTATAGAAAATTCCAAACAATTCAAACAGTAGGTTAAAACCCTTAATTTGGGCATTTAATATTTAAAAGAAATATCTAATGATTTTCTTTTGCTGCAAAAACTTTTGTGGTACTGCTATATACTGATATACTAATTTTGAGGCACCTAACACATTTTACAAAAATGCCTAAGCTAGGAAAAATATTACCAAAAGAAAATACAGAAAAGAAAAGAGAGATAAAATAATAAAACCTAGTCTACCTAACCCGTGGGCGAAGCCCATTTTCCCTCTGGGCCACAAGCCCACCCAACCCATCCCCCTCCCCTGTTCCCTCACCTCTCGCTACAGGAGAGGGCGACCCAGCCATGGCACCAGTGCACCCCGACCGACGACGTCGACGTCGAGCCAGGTCGGCCGCGCCGCTACAGTGTCCGTGAGGGAGATAAGAACGTGCCCCTCTCCCTACCTCGAACCCTAGATCGAGCAGCCTCCCTACCTTCTCTCCACCCGCCTTCCGTCGCAGAGGCCGCCATGGACGCCACCACGAACTCGCGTGCCCACTGAGTCCCTCAGCCCCAGACAAGTTGCCCTGGAGCCTCGCCGTCGTCATCCTCATCAAGCGGCAGAAGGAATCGAGCTCGCGTCGCCTGGAGCCCCCGCATCGGGTCGTCTTCTACCTCGGAACCGTCGGCGAACTTCTTCAAATTCCGGCCGCCCACGCGCCCCGAGCCCACTGCCGCACCCCTACACCTCCCCTGGTGAGCCGCAGCGCCATTTTCCCCATCTCGCTGCGCCGATTTCAACGTCGTGGTCGCCTCCCCGCACACGCCTGGCACCACAGCCCGCCATGGCCGCCCGAGCTCTGCTCGCCCGCGTCGCAACCAGACCACACTCTGGCCGCGCACCCTGCCTGGCGCCACGCGAGCCCGTGCCTTCCCCTCACCTTTTCCCTCCTCCCCACGTGCCTTAGCATCGCCGCCGCGAGCACGGGCTCCGCTGTCCGCCATGGGTGTCGGGCACGCGCGTCCGGTGCTCCTCTGCTCGCCCCTGATGCCCAGATCGACGCCGGGCTAAGCGGCCGTTCGAGCGGGCCCCGGCACGCTGGCTCCCGTGGCCTCTGTGCGGGCGCCGCCGCGTCCTATTGCCGGCGTCGAGCCGCCCGCCAGGCTGGTATGGCCAGGGCCATTAGATGGCTAACCCCCCCTCTCTGTGTTCCACTGCCAAGTGTGACCGGTTAAATTGAGTTAATGGCTAACCCCCCCCCCCTAATCAAATTAACCCATGTTAGTAAATAGAGGCACTTACATGTGGGGTCACCCCCTGATTAAATAGTTAAAATGGTTTTATTAGTTTAGTAGTCAATGACATGTGGGCCCTCTGATATTTTTGATTAAATAAAAAAAGATTTAAATGCCTCTGTGTATGACAGTGGGCCCCCATTGGATAATTAGGATTAATAAAATTGTTTTATTAAAATAGAGGCTGACATGTGGAGCCCACATGTCAGCACTATTATGGATAAGATTCTGGATAAGGTTGGATTTTATTAATAAAATAAATAAAAGAAATTCTTTTAAATGATTTCAAACTTTGAAAATCAATATCTTTTAAACCGTAAGTCAGATTCAAAAACTTTATACATGAAAATTGATCAGAAAAATACAACGAATACGAATACGATATCCGTATGTCTATCACCCCCCTCTAACACAACGAACATCGAACCGTTCCCCCTCCGGTGTGTCTGTCGGATAAATTGTCCGGTACTGCTAAAGTACCCGGATGAATTTATTTCGAACACGAAAGTTGTTCGGAATAGATCAACTTACCCGGATACACCACCCACACGTGTGTTGGATGTCCACGACACCTCCGGCATGATCCCTTCCCCTCCGGACGCCCTGTCCGATAATCACCCGGAGCTGGCAGTTCATCCCCGGATGAATTCCTGCTCCGAGCAACGTGCATTGCACTGCGTTAGAACAACGTTAACATTGCATACGTCATGTTTTTCATCTGTTTGCTATGATTGCTTTGTATTTACTGTTTCTTCCCCCTTTATTCTCCGGTAGACCCTGCTGCTACCGCCGACTATACTGCTGCCGGGTACGACTACTTAGTCGACGACCCTACTCCTACCGTCGAGCTTCCAGGCAAGCAGAGCCATTCTCTTCCCCAGATATCTCCTATCTTTCCGTACATTTCTTGCACTAGGCATTGTTACTGCTGCTGGTACGTTACAATCCTATTCAATTGCATAGCCTATTTTTGTTGCCCCTTGATGTACCTTCCTTATCCTATGCTGCCTGCTATATCTATATATTATATTCAGCAGTGAGCCCTGCGCATTGTTAGCTAGGATTAGATAGAGGGCCGCGATCACTCAGGGGAGTGAACGCGGATACGATAATTATAAACTGCACAGGTACGGTACATGCAGACACCGTCTAAGGCCCCTATCTGGGTTATGCCTAGTCACTTCAAGTGTGAGCTATCAAGGAGTAATCCTTGTACTCCACTCGAGGCTGACTTTGTCTTGCCGCCATAGGGTCCTGAACAGCGATTGTCCTTCAGGTAAGAAGTCGAGCGACCCAACGGTACCCGCGAGAGGTATTGCGACGGGACGACAGGGAGGGTACGACTAGTGTACCGCTGTGCTTGGCCCCTGATCGTTGGCCGCGAGAGTTACCAAAATACGAAAGTCGAGCTCCCCCAGGAGCACACGCGAGACAAGGTAAGGAGATAGTTCACCTTGTTGGTAACCGCAGAGACTTGGTGGGACGACAGGGCAGGCACCGATGTACTGGTGGTCCTGGCTGCTGTCATTGTCCGCGGGTCAGTTAAGTCGAGGCAACGATAACGGTTGTCCCGCAAATTAATAAAATACTAAATGGTTCGGCGGATGACTTGAGTAGCCTTTTGGCTTGTACGCGCTGCAGGAGTACGTCAGGGTTGGGGTCCAAGGCCCTGCGTACTTACGATTTAGACCGGTGGATGGCCTCTCTGTTGAGTTTGAAAGATGGGTTGTGGAGTGTCGGATAGCCTCGGTGGAGCGTTCCCTAACAAGGTGCCCGCCACCCTAGAGATCCGTGCGTTGTAGTGTAACAGAAGTGCACCCCTGCAGGGAAGATTGATCTATTCGAATAGCCGTGTCCACGGTAACAGGACGCTTTATGCTGAAGCTGGATCTTACCACTACAAACTATTATTATTAAACTGTATGGTTCCGGGTTCTCTTCCTCGCGGGGATGTCGAGGAGGGGATCTCGGAGGCATTGTTAATTATTACAACTTATTATTATACAATGTTGCAGCAACTTCTGCTGCATTGTTACTTTATGCTTTATATAAACTGTTGGATGATTCTTACCTCATGCTGCAAGACATCGTCGGAAGAGGCTAGTCTTCGATAGGCCTAGCTTCTTACCCTTATTCTGATTTCTATCTTGTAGTCCACTATATACAGCCTCTTCTTTCCGTTGATACAATGCATAATGCTTAGTAGCGGACGTAAGACTCGCGGGTATGCTAGATACTCACCTTTGCTTTATTTCCCCTTTTCGCTTTGCCTGATCGGCCGCTGCAGCCGACGTTGGAGCCCAGGAGCAGGAGTACCCCGGAGGCGACTACTACGACGTCGAGTTCCCCGTTGACCATGAGTAGTTTGGTGGATCCCAGGCAGGAGGCCTCGCCTTTTCGTTCTGTATCTCTGATGTTATTTGTGCTTGCCTTCTTAAGGCAAAACTTGACTAACTATGTCTGTACTCAGATATTATGGCTTGTATGACTTATGTATCCGGATCCTCGTGATCCCTGGTATTGTAACATATTGTTTTATCCTTTTGTGTTTAGTGTTGTGCTGTGATATTCTCACCGTGGCACCCTAATCTCAGTCGTGTACCCTGCGTGTATGATTACTGTACACGGATTGATTTTGGGGGCGTCACAGCTATGGATGGTCTCCCGGAGGGGGTTCCTCCTTCCGGCAGGGTGCCGGGGCAGTTTCTCCAGCCAGCCCCGATCTTGAAACGGCGGCGGCGGCGGTATAGAGGGGAGTTCGCGAGAAAGAGATCGATATTAGGGGTTTCCACCCCGAGGGGTAAATATAGGCAAAGGGGGGCATCGAGGGGACCCACAAGGCAGTCAGGAGGGTCCCTGGCGCGGCCCAGGGTGGGGCCGCGCCACCTGCCCTCCTGGCTGCCTGGTGGTGGCCCCCCTTCCCTCTCTTGGTGATTCCGAAAGCTTGTGTTGCGCTGATTTTTTTTATATTTTCCCAGAATTTTTCGAGCACTTTTAATGGCCGGAAAACCTGAAATACAAAAACAGCAGAATACAGAAACTGGCAACTGGTGCACTGAGTTAATAGGTTAGTCCAAATAGGTTCAAAAGTGTATGAAAGTTCAAGAAAAACATGGCAAAGTCACACAAAACATGCATGGAGCAAGCAGAAATTATAGATACGTTTGGGACGTATCAGGGACCATCAAGCACACCATAAATATAATTCCTCGACGAGGGGTTAGAGTACTGGTAGGTATAAGCAATTTTGTCGTTATTGTCACGATGACAATAAACGTTTCTATCCACTCAATAGTATTCCTCCTGGGGAACATTTGAAGCAGGCACCAAGGGTTCATTTCTATCCTCGAGAGAATAGTAGTGTTTCGGTGGTACCGAAGATTTTCCCTGCATAGAATGGTTAGGGGGCAGTTTTTCTACGAGATATTTGCGAACCCAAATCTGTCGCTTATAGAAACCACTCTTCGGAGGAGTACCAACGAATTCCGCAGACACCTTTCCTTCCTGATCTTTGATAAGCTTGTAGTCAGAATCAAGTGATTCATCGAAAATAGCCTTATCAATTTTGCAGTTGAAACCTGAAAGGTTAGCAATATCAATGGGCTTTTCTTTCGCCAGAACCCATACTGTTTTAGGATACTGCTCGGGTTCCGAGTAGGTGCCATCAGGGTTGAGTTTCCTTTCGAAACCAACACCTTCCTTTCGAGGATTCCTATGAAGAAGTGCCTTCTTTAGGATATCACATAGATACTGGTGTCCCTGAACACTTTTGAACATGCCTGTTTCAAATAAATCTTTCAACCTGAGGAGTTCCTCGGTAATAGTTTCCTCGTTCGAGGGGTTAGCATCATCAATGACAATAGGTTGTTTTCCTTTCGATTTCTCAGAAATAGACTCAATTTTACTTCGTTCCAAACAAGTTAAGCAAGGTGAAGTAGATTCATTTTTAGCTTCTGAGCCCTGTTGAGTAATGAGCGTGAGATTGACACTCTCCAACTCTTCATGAGCCTCTCTCAGTTTCTCGAGAGCCATTTTCCTTTGAAGGAATTCTTAGGTTAGCTTCTCGTAGTCCACTGAGACAAGATCATGCCGAGAGGAAAGTTCATCATACTTTTCTTTCAGAGCAGCATGCTCATTTTTCAAAGTTTGACCCTTCTCAATCTCATCGATCAACAAAGTCTTAGATTTTTGAATGGTTTCACTTAGAGAATCTATTTCATCTTGTTGGATAGAAGCAATTTTAGCAAGTTTGTCATAGCTTATCCTAGAGTTACTTTCATAAGAAGATCCATCAGAAGTTTCATAGGAATTCTTAGAAGATGATACCTTAGCCTTGGCCATGAAGCAGTAAGCTGGAGATTCATCTTCACTGCTTTGGTTGGAGAAGAATGAACTTGAAGTCTTGTTCGAAGCAAATGCTAGACCAGCAACACCATCAGATTCAGAACCAGAACCAAAACCAGATCTTGAGTTTGATTCAGTTTTGGAACCGGAGGCTTCATCTTCAGAGTTCATCTCTTTACCCAGATAGGCTTTGGCGCGGTGAGAATTCTTGCGTCGAGAGGAATGTGATTTCGAGGAAGAACTCTCACGATGTTTGTGGTACTTCTACTTCTTGTCATCAACAGAACCATCTTTCTTGTCTTTTCTGGACTTTGAATCATATCTCTTCGACTCGTAGTTTTTTCTCGATCTATGTGACTTGCTTGAAGAGTTGCTGTGAGAATGCTTTGATCTATGTTCAATTTCCCAGAGAGGACAATCAGCAATGAAGTGACCTGGCTTCTTGCACTTGTAGCAGCAGTTATCTTTCGCTGAAGAGTTTCTGGATGATGATCGATGCTGTGATGAATTGCTCGAATGTCTGATACGTCTCAAACGTATCTACTTTTCCAAACACTTTTTCTATTGTTTTGCCCTCATTATTGCATGATTTGGATGAAACTAACCCGGACTAACGATGTTTTCAGCAGAGCTGTCTGTGTGGTTTTATTGTGTGCAGGAAAGTGGATTTTTAGGTGTCTCAGAAAATTCCTGGAAAAATCATAGAAAATCCACGCACCCTAAGGACCAATGTGCCAGAAGTGGGGCCAGAGAGCAGCCAGGGGCCCCAGGCGCCCTGCTGGCGCGGCCCACCCCTGGCCGCGCCAGGAGGCCGCCTGGGAGTGTCCTCCCCCCTCTTGTGCCCTACTTCGCCTCCTATTTATTCCCGTGGCGAGAAAACCCCAAAACAGAAGTCCTTTTCCCAATTATCGTCGCGGAGCCGCCGCCACCATCTGTTCTTCTCCGGGAGGGCTAATCTGGAGGCTGTTTTGGCCTCCGGTGAGGGGAGATCATCGCCATCGTCATCATCATCACCACTCCATCCTCCCTCCATGACTTCTCCTTCCATGTGTGAGTAATTCCCTGCTGTAGGCAAAGGGGATGGTAGGGATTGGATGAGCTAGATCATGTAATAGTTTACCAGATTGTTGGGGGCATGTTGCCTATCATCTAGATTGGTGTTTATCATCTTTGCTTCAACTTGTTGCTCTTAATGCTTGTCACTTTGGGCCCGAGTGCCATGTTTTCAGATCTGAACCCTATGTGTTTGCATGAATATATTTGTGTTCTTGATCCTATCTATGAGTTGTATGCACCTGTTATAGTCCGGAATCGGCGATCCCAAAGGTGACAGCTTGGGACACCAAAGGGGATGGACTATAGTTTGAGGATTCCTTGTATCCATTGATTGTTAATGCTTTGTTCCGGTGCTCTTTGACAGGAGCACCTTAATCTCCCACAGTTCCTTTTGGCCCCGTTCGTAGCGGGATGGTAGGACAAAAGATGTTGTGCAAGTTCTTATTGCAAGAACGTACAACTACCTGTGGGGTACTTGACTAATGTTTGATATATGCCTAGATGATTATTGCTTCTCTGTGTGCCTTGCCCCAAGTTAAATACATGATGTATCTCATCCATGTAGCACCCAACCATCCATCTCCCTAGCCTACATTGTTTTTAATTCTGCTGGTTACTAGTTGTTTGCTTTTGCTGTTTTACTTTCGCTGTTTCACTGCCACTATTTCTGTTGCCACCATCACTTTCATATCGCAGTTACTATTAATATCTTGTTGCAAGTAAGTGTATCTCAGGTGCGGTGGAATTGACAACTCCACTGTCAAAGCTTGTGGGTATTCTTTGGCTCCCCTTGAGTCGAATCTATAAATTAGGTTATTCTTACCCGCGAAGACTATCTCGATCCCCTGCAGTTGTGGGTTATCAAGCCTGTTTTCTGGCGCCGTTGCCGGGGAGCATAGCTTTATTCACAAGTCTACTTGAAGTATTTTACCTGCTGCAATTTATCCGCTATGGGTAAGAAAGAACACCCCAAGGTTCCGATCTTACCGTCCCGTACAAGAAAAGGTACTGTTCTGAACACTAGTGCTACACTTGATTCACCTTCAGTTATGAGTAAGTTTGCTTCACCTCCACCACATGATGCTTCTACTGAATCCGTTACTATGTCCGATACTTTTGATGATGCTTCTACTACTCTTGATGATATTGGTTCACTTGGTTACGCTCTTGAGAAACAGATCGCTGCTGCAAAAAAATATGGAATTGAAATTCCTGTTACTCGCTACCCTATTGGTGGAACTTACGATTATCCTGATTTGAGTAAACTCAAGGAGAGATTCCTTGAGGATGATTATATTATGCTTGATGATGATTTATGCAGGGAGCTAACAGAGTTTGTCGACTCTGACCCCGGTGCTATAAAGAAGCTTCTCGAAAAACACTCCCTGAAGAACAAGACCGTTCATGATCCTGAATTTGCTACATCTCCTATATGCATCAATGATCCTGATTATAATTTCTGTGTTGATCTTTCACTTATATCTATGGTTCAAGCTGACCCCTTTTATGGCAGAGAAAATGATGATGTTATTGCACACCTGACCAAACTCACTGAGTTGGGTGGCTTGTTTACTACGGATGAAAAGATACGAAACTTTTATGTGACTAAGCTTCTTCCTTTCTCTTTGAAGGAAGGTGCTAAAGCATGGTATGATGCACTACCATGTGATTCCATTAATAGTCCTCAAGACTTAGCTCACTATTTTGCTGATAAGTACTTTCCTGCTCATATGCAACATGTTGCTTTACAAAGAATTTATACCTTTAAATAGTTGCAGGATGAGCACCTCCCTAAAGCTTGGGGGAGGTATTGCAGTTGATACGTCCCAAACGTATCTATAATTTCTGCTTGCTCCATGCATGTTTTGTGTGACTTTGCCATGATTTGCTTGAACTTTCATACACTTTTGATCATATTTGGACTAACCTATTAAGTCAGTGCACCCAGTTTCCAGTTCCTGCTTTCTGCTGTTTTTGTATTTCAGGTTTTCCGGTCATTAAAAGTGCTCCAAAAATTCCGGAAAAATTATATAAAAAATCAGCGTCCCGGAAGCTTCCAGAATCACCAAGGAAGGAGGGGAGGGCCACCACAGGAACTCCAGAAGGGTCCCTGGCCCGGCCCAACCCTAGGCCGCGTCGGGCACCCTCCTGGCTGCCCTGTGGCCCCATTGGTGCCCGCCTTTGGCCCTATTTTTACCCCCGCGGAGGAAACCCTGATTCCGGACCCTTTTTCTCCAGAAGCAATTCCGATCTCCGCCGCCATCGCCATCAAGTTTCGGGGGGACAAAATTCCTGTGCCTGCACCCTCCCGGGACGGGGAAGTGCCCCCGAATTCATCTCCATCGACGTTGCTTCCTCCCTCCATGAAGCGGGAGTACTTCTCCCTCGGGGATGAGGTTTCTACCAGTAGATATGTGTTCTTCTCTCTCTCCCATGATGTAATCTTCGTTGTGATCATAGGCTATGTTAATCTAGGGTGATCCCATGATATTTCCCCTTCCTCTATGTATTGGATTGATGTACTCAATTGATCTTATCTAGTATAATCCCTGAGACCAAGGTGACAGCGGTCTATTGGACATTGGTTAGAAGAATATTATCATGAGTGATTTCCTCTTTTGTGTGTTGATTGAAGATTGAGAGTCTCTTGGTTCTTTTCTTTGACTATCCTTGAGATATGTTGTGGTGATTGTGGTAATCTCTTTGGATGGCCGCAGTGACATTGGGAAATCCATAGATTGAGAACTACGAACTTTGAGGTGTACTTTTGTAGCCCAACATAATTCTCATCCTCTCTTGAACACAAAGGAATGACCTCCAAGTGCGTCTCCATTGCATGTTTTATGGGAAATATCATGTGATTAGACTATGTTAATGTTGTTGAGAGTTACCACTAGTGAAAGTATGAAGCCTAGGCCTTGTTTCCACCATTGTTACACCGTTTGTGCTCAATTTTGTCACATGTTTGCTTGCTGCACTTTTTATTACAGATTTATATTACCTTGCTTTGCCACACCTATCACTCGTATTTTACCATCTCTTCGCCGAACTAGTGCACCTATACAACTCCTAGTTGTATTAGGTGTGTTGGGGACACAAGAGACTTCTTGTATCTTAATTGCAGGGTTGCTTGAGAGAGACTATCTTCAACCTCTACTTCCCTGAGTTCGATAAACCTTAGGTCATCCACTTGAGGGAAATTGCTGCTGTCCTACAAACCTCTGCGCTTGGAGGCCCATCATAGTCTACAAGAATAGAAGCGTCGTAGACATCAAGCTATTTCTGGCGTCGTTGCCGGGGAGGTAAGGTTTGAAGGTATATCTTTAGATCTTGCAATTAAATCTTGTCGTTTCTTGTTTTTATTTTCACTAGTTATGATTATGGAAAACTGCACTCTTAGTTCGCTGTTTGGGGAAGGCCGCTTTACCACGCCCGTGGTAGAGAAGTCTCCTTCACCTACTGAATGTATCCCGTTCAAAATACCACTTGGGATAGTTGAAATAATTATTAATGATTGTTATGATGGGACAATCAATCCTAGTATTCATTTGTTGAAACTTACAGAACTTTGTGAGTTATTTAAGATTTCAGGTTTGACAAGAGGTGAAGTCATGAAGAAATTATTTTCCTTGTCACTGAAAGGAAAAACATTGGAATGGTATAGGCTACTAGATGATTCTCACCTACGGGATTGGGAAGAGATCTAGTCTCTCTTTTACTCCAAGTTTTATCCTCTTCATGAAGTTCATGAGAATAGGAATTGCGTTTATAATTTCTATCCTCATGAAGGAGAGAGCATATCTCAAGCTTGGGGGAGACTGAAAACTTTAATGCTAAAATGTCCTGACCATGGGCTCCCCAAAGATATAATTATTACTAATTTTTATGCGAGGCTCTCTCGACATGATAAAGACTTGCTCAATGCTTCCTCTATGGGTTCTTTCACAAACGAAAATATTGATGCTAAATGGGAACTCCTTGGAAGAATTCAACGCAATACTGACGATTGGGAGATCGACAAAGGTAAAGAGTCAGGTATAAATTATGAGTATGATTGCATTAAGTCCTTTGTTGAAACTGCAGGTTTTAATAAGTTTAGTGCTAAGTTTGGGCTTGATTCTCAACTCCTTGTTGATTTCCTCAAATCTTTTGCTTCACATCTTAATATGCCTAAGGAGAATTGGATCAAGCATCATGAACCTTTTAAAGAGATTTGCAAAGAAAATGAGATTGTTCATGATGATTTCAACATGCATGATCCAATTCCTGAAAATGGAGTTTTATATAAGCATGTTAATTTTTGTGGAGTGGATAGACCTTGTGAAAGGCCTATGATTGAAGAAGAGAAGTATTGTAAGCAACATAAGCATGGAAGAACAATCACTTGGGTCAAAGATTTAAATGAAATTGCTAGAGATTTGTGTGACCTTTATCCTTTTACTTGTGAACTTTGCTGCATAGAGGGTCACTTTAATTTTCAATGCATGAACTTTCAAAGCATAACTGTTAATCAGTTGTGTGATAACATGATCACTTCTGATCTTTATGATGAACTTATGTTATTTTTTATGTGTGAAGAGTTATCAGAAAAGACTTCTTGGCTAGATGTTAATGCCTTAGGAATTAGCAACACTTTGCAAAATTGCCATCTCTATTGTGTTGTTAATTGCCATGAAAATGATTACATAAGTAAGATTAGAAAGGAGGGAACTTTACCAAAGTATAAAAATGTCTCTTATAACTCTACTAATAAAAAGGAGAGTTTCTCCCAAGTTTCCCTTATTGTTTCTAATGATAAACCAGGATATGTGGAGAAGCTTCATCTCCAAACACTCCCTCCTAAGGTAAATAAGAAGAAAAAGAAGAGGAGGAGGAAGAGGAGCAAGAAGGAAGAAGAATGGGTATCAACCTGGCCTGAGCATATCCCTCACATCAATTTTTATCCTAACGGACAGAAATTTTTGGAGGACTGTGAGCTTGATTGCATTCATTATTATCCTGATGTTAAGTCTGTAGGCACTATTGAAGATGATTTTGATTATGATATGCATGTTACTTTTTGCGATTGGGAAAATGATGATAATGCTACTTATGATCTTGAAAATATTTTTGGTACCAACCCTGAGAGTGATGATATGGAAAGATCTAAGCTTGGGGATGATAGGATTGCAAGTCCTTTACCCATTAGTGATGTGGTAATTGATAATTCTTTTGCTAGTAAGAATAAAGACAACATGTTTACAAATATAGTTTCTAGCAATGATAATGCTCTTATCTACTATGATGATGTTATAAATCCTATCTTTAGTGATTATAAAGGTACCTATGACATAAGGAGAAATTATCCTTATGAAACTTGTCATAGTCATGGAGGGAATTACTCCCTTGTTGAACACCATCTTCCTAATACACAATTAATCTATAGTGTTCAAGTTGTTTATGATAGTCCTACTCCCACTATTACCAATGAGAAAGATTATGCGTATGTGGAGAGTAAGAGTACCCTTTTGCATGTGGATCATGGTAACAATGCTTTATGTGATACTTATATTGTTGAGTTTATTCATGATCCCACTGAAAATTATTATGAGAGGGGAACATATGCTTATAGATATTTCAATAATATCAAGTTCCCTCTCTTTATGTTGAAGGTTTTGAAGTTGCACTTATTCTGGCTTCCTATGCTAATATCTTTATGCTTCCATGAGTTATTTCTATACAAGATCCCTTTGCATATGAAGCATGTTAGACTTAAATGTGTTTGTTATTTGCTTCTTGATGCTCTCTTTTGTTCTTCAACTCTTATTCCTTATTCCTATGAGAGCATCATTAAAATCTTAAGCCTATCTTTATGGCTATAAAGAAAGAGCTATAGGGAGACAACCCTTGTTATCTTTATTTTGAGTTTTTACTTTCAGTTTTTAGTGGTCTTGATGATTGTTACTACTGTAGCAACATCATTGTATCTTTATTTTCAATCTTTGTGCCAAGTCTAGCCTCCGATTGCAAGAAAGTTCAAAAGTTGTGACATGCTGTCCAGAAAACAGATTCTGTCCTTGGACGAAAAAATTAGCCTAAAAACACCAGATCATCTTTTTTATCTGAATTTTTTTGACAGCGTTCTCCATACAATTCAATTTCGAGCGTCTGTTCTGAGTTTTTTGATTCGAGTTGCATAAGTACCCATAAAAAATTCTTTACTACCTGTTTTTCTGTTTTTCACAGATTCTTCCACGTTTTGTCTCTCCTAACTTTTGCAAACCTTAAGCTTGCTTTTTCTTTGCAAAAACTTTTTGGAAATCTTGATAAACAGTAGCTCTTCAAGAATATCTTTATATCCAGTGGAAATTTTTTATTTATTAAGGGTACTAACCTCTCTAATCAGCTTATGATGAGTTATGTATGAAGGGAGTTTTCAAGTGTGCGGTGGAAGATGATAATAGAAGATTCGGGAGTGTCAAGCGCTCAAGCTTGGGGATGCCCCCATGCATCCCCAACAAATATTCAAGGAGACGCAAGCGTCTAAGCTTGGGGATGCCCCCGTGCATCCACTTCTCCATCAACAATCATCAGTTCGTCCTTCGTCTCACTATATTTTTATCACTTCATGCGTTATGTGCTATGCTTGGAGGGTCTCGCTCTTAGGTTTTATTTTTATTTTTCTTTAGCTTTTTTTGCAGTTCATAACAAGTTAGATCCCGTCTTACTCTTCCGTGTGGGAGATTTAAACGCTCCGCTTGAACTAGAACTCCTCATAGGATTTGCATGCTTATTCTCTTAGCTGTGAGTTGTTCTTTTTCTTTTCTTAGTTGCTGCTCTGTTTAGTTGTAGTGCTTTAGTTTTTCTAGAGGTTTTGTTTTGTTTGAGGTTGAACTTTCTATAGGTTCCATGTTTTATCTTGTTAGAGAGTTTGCCTGTTGCACTGAGTTTTGTGTCTTGACTAGAAAGTAGGTAGTTGAACTAGTTATTCTCTTTATAGTAGTAACTTGTAATAGTTTTGAGGTATTGACTAGAGTAATGTTTGAACTTTCGGTGTCAAGAGCTCGAGCCAATTAGTGATAGATGTCGTATTTTGGGCAATCCATGTGATTTTCAAAAACGAAAACCCCTGTTGAGAACTCTTGCTACTAGATGGATCACTAACCTCTAGAGGGTTCGAATATTAGAGTACACTCACGTACCATGAGTCGAGGATGCGCAAGGATAACCAAACCCCCATACACTCCTCCTCGGGGTACTTGTCTCTTTGTGAACCTCGTGATTAGATTGAGAGTTGCCGATAATAAGTGCATGAGTTCTTCGGACTAATGTGAGTATTCGAAAGTTGACACTTCCACCCACCTATACTTTTTCTAGCCTCTTCGGTACCGTGCATTGACCTTTCTCACCTTGAGAGTTGGCGCATACTTCGCCGGTGCATCCAAACCCTTGGCACGATACACTCTGTCATCATAAGCCTCCTTATATCTTTCCTCAAAACAGCCACCATACCTACCTGCAAGGCATTTCCATAGCCTTTCCGAGATACATTGCCATGCAACATACACCTTCTCATGACTTGATCTTCATGTCATACATGCTACTTGCTTGATCGATGAGCCGCATGCTAGTTGGGCCTTGCCCTAATCATTGCTACATGACGCGCTAGTATCATTGCATATCCTGCTATCCTGGCAGAGGCATACATTTGCATCATGATAGTTATATCTTCTTTATGTGAGTACCTTTGTAAAGTGTGAAAGATATCCTATATTCTTGTAAAATATAGAGTGTTGCCCCTAAAGTGAGGAAAAGATCCCAAAGAGGACAAAATCAAAAGATCCCAAAGAGGACAAATGAGATTTAAATAGAAAGAGCCATTGAGGCCACCAAAAAAATAGAAAAAAATAGAAAAAGGAGAAAAAGAAAAATAAAAAGAGAGAAGGGGGCACACTACTATTCCTTTTGAGAGATCCACACTAGTACTTCATCCTCTATCCCTTGTACTCCATAGAGATCATCATCATGCATATAGCTATGTGGGGACCTTCACACTATAGAACTTGGCTTGTATATTCCAATGATGAGCCTCCAAAAACGAGCTCTAGGTCTTCTTGAGCAAGCAAATTAGATGCACCCCCACTAGTTCCCTTGGAGAGCTTTTAGCTCACATGTGCATCAGTTGCATGGCAATCCCTACTCCTCACATCATATCTATCATATGGCCTTCTCTCGCCTATAATTGTCCTCATTGATGTGAGCCTTTCACACCTTTTTGTCTTCCTCCTCCACCTTCTTTCTGTTTCGCCTTTTAGGTGTCAACTTTCTTGATCACGTTCATCCATTGCATGAGTGCTCAAAATATCGAAAGGGAGTGGATCAGTTTGACTTGTACCTGGCTAGTGGTCTGGGGACGAGTCAGGATAAGAATCCAAAGGAGACCAAGTGTGAAACTTTAGTAGATAGTTGTTCTCAACAACCTTTTTTCTCTCTTTTTACCAGTCCCCTGCTTGCACGCAAACACCATCTAGAGACATTCGAGTCACGGACAGCGAGAGCTCTTGCACCTTTTGTTCTTTTGTTGCTTATGTCAATGCTAATATAGACTCTTGTTTGTTAAGACTTGAATTCAATTGCGTGCTTTGATTGCTTTACTTAAAAGTCATTATATGGTTGTGTGGCATGTCACCACAGAAATTATGCTTGTTATCATTTACCTACTCGAGGACGAGCAGGAATTAAGCTTGGGGATGTTTATACGTCCCAAACGTATCTATAATTTTTGCTTGCTCCATGCATGTTTTGTGTGACTTTTCCATGATTTGCTTGAACTTTCATACACTTTTGATCATATTTGGACTAACCTATTAACTCAATGCACCAAGTTTCCAGTTCCAATTTACTGCTGTTTTTGTATTTCAGGTTTTCCGGCCATTAAAAGTGCTCCAAAAATTCCGGAAAATTATATAAAAAATCAGCGTCCCGGAAGCTTCCGGAATCACCAAGGAAGTAGGGGAGCGCCACCACAGGTACTCCAGAAGGGTCCCTGGCGCGGCCCCACCCTAGGCTGCGCCGGGCACCCTCCTGGCTGCCCTGTGGCCCTTTTTGTGCCCCCCTTTGGCCCTATTTTTACCCCCGCGGAGGAAACCCTGATTCCGGACCCCTTTTCTCCAGAAGAAATTCCGATCTCCGCCGCCATCGCCATCAAGTTTGGGGGGACAGAATTCCTGTGTCGGCACCCTGCCGGGACGGCGAAGTGACCTCGGATTCATCTCCATCGACGTTGCTTCCTCCCTCCATGAAGCGGGAGTAGTTCTCCCTCGGGGATGAGGTTTCTACCAGTAGCTATTTGTTCTTCTCTCTCTCCCATGATGTGATCTTCGTTGTGATCATAGGCTATGTTAATCTAGGGTGATCCCATGATATTTCCCCTTCCTCTATGTATTGGATTGATGTACTCAATTGATCTTATCTAATATAATCCCAAGACCAAGGTGACAGCGGTCTATTGGACATGGGTTAGAAGAATATAATCATGAGTGATTTATACGTCTCAAACGTATCTACTTTTCCAAACACTTTTGCTATTGTTTTTCCCTCATTCTTGCATGATTTGGAAGAAACTAACCCGTACTAACGTTGTTTTCAGCAGAGCTGCCTGTATGGTTTTATTGTGTGCAGGAAAATGGATTTTTAGGTATCTCAAAAAATTCCGGGAAAATTCACAGAAAATCCACGCACCAGAAGCTTCCACCAGCCAGAAGTGGGGCCAGAGGGGGGCCACAGGGGCCCCAGGCGCCTGGCTGGCGCGGCCCCACCCCTGGCCGCGCCGGGGGGCCGCCTGGGAGGCCTCCACCTCCTCTCGTGCCCTACCTCGACTCCTATTTATTCTCATGACGGGAAAACCCCAGAACAGAAGTCGCTTTTCCAGTTTCCGTCGCGGAGCCGCCGCCACCCTCTGTTCTTCTTCGGGAGGGCTAATCTGGAGGCTGATTTGGCCTCCGGAGAGGGGAGATCATCGCCATCATCATCACCATCACGAATCCATCCCTCCTCCATGACTTCTCTTCACATGTGTGAGTAATTCCCTGTTGTAGGCAAAGGGGATGGTAGGGATTGGATGAGTTTGATCATGCAATAGTTCGTCAGATTGTTAGGGGCATGTTTCCTATCATCTACTTTGGTGTTTATCTTCTTTGCTTCAACTTGTTGCTCTTAATGCTTGTCACTTTGGGCTCGAGTGCCATGTTTTCATATCTGAACCCTATATGTTTTCATGAATATATTTGTGTTCTTGGTCCTATCTATGAGTTGTATGCACCTATTATGGTCCGGAACCGGCGATCCCAAAGGTGACAGCTTGGGACACCAAAGGGGATGGTCCATGATTTGAGGATTCCATGTATCCATTGAGTTTATTGCTTTGTTCCGGTGCTCTTTGACAGGAGTACCTTAATCTCCATAAGTTCCCTTTGGCCTCGTTCGTAGCGGGATGGTAGGACAAAAGATGGTGTGCAAGTTCTTATTGCAAGCATGCACAACTACCTACAGGATACATGCCTAATGTTTGATATTTGCCTAGATGATCATTGCTTTTCTGTGTGCCTTGCCCCGTCTTAGAATCTATTACATGTTCACTCTTATCCATGAAGCGCCCAACCATCCATCTCCCTAGCCTACAGTGTTTTCAATCATCCTGGTCATTAGTTGCTACTTTTGCTGTTTACTTTTGCTGTTGCCACCATTACTATCATATTACCATTACCACTTATCTTTTGTTGCAAGCAAGTATATTTCAGGTGCGGTTGAATTGACAACTCAACTGTCAAAGCTTATTGAAAGCTCAAGAATGATCAGAGGGGGAGGGGGTGAATGATCACTTCTAAAAAGTCTAAGGAACTTAGAAGGAATTCATGCAAACTGCGAAGGACTGAGGCATCTCGAAGGAAATACAGTGTCGAAAGTAATGCTTGGTTCGAAAGGATTTGGAGCGAAGGAAAACATCAAAGCAAACAGGCAACGAGTAAATACTTAATGTAAAAGCATGAAGGAAAAACGAGCCTAACACGACGATGTTTGGTAAACCAGTTCACACTCTGCAAAGTGCTACGTCTGGTTGGAGGGACTAGTGATTGAACACCTGGAGAAAAACTCTCTCCGTCCTATTCTCCACTGCAACAAACTCCTCGAGCTTGTCCAGTTTTCACTCATGGTAGATGATTCAGGACATCTACGAGACCTTTACAAACCTCCTTCAGCAGTGACAATTTCTCTTCGACTGCTTGACAGGTGACGCCTAACCGTCTAGGAGACTTGCAGTTCTCCAAGATAAAAAGATCGGCTAATCTCAACCTAAGTCATAGTGAATAGCTCAACTCATCTCAGACTTGGGATTTTGGTTTTCTCTCGATGAATCTCTCTTGGGATGCTCACAGACTTCTATCTTAGAATCTTCAGTGGAGCAGCCAACCCGAAATGGCGGGTAGGTGCGGGGTATTTATAGTTGGCGATCCCGATGGGTAAAATGACTGAAGTGACCCGATGCAACCGCTTGACGCGTGTCCACAATGGTCGGATTCCAATCAATGCGCAACTTTACTTGAGGTTGTACCGAACGAGTTCTCTCTCGAAGGCACGAAGTGCGATGACTTTGCCTTCGAGCTATTCACTCGACTCAGTAAGATTTCTCTCGGTAGGCTTTTGTGGGTTTTGGTTGAGCAAAGCAAATTCACTTCGACTAAGATCTCAACTAGCAAACCCCTCTTAATAGTACGGTTTTTCCTACGACTCAAGAAAAATAAAGAGAAACTAGTAAAAAGACTAAGTCTTCGACCAGCTTCAGCTTTCTCCTCGTTGCACTTTTACTCGAGAGAGACTTTTCTTCGACTACATTTTTAGGGGTCGTCTTCCTTCAAAGGATTCGGTAGATGACTGCAGCTCTGCTGCAGTGAGTTGTCCTTCGACCTTCTACTTCCAAACTCCATTCTTTCGGAACCTAAGTATCTGTTTATACTCGAAAACAATATTAGTTCCACTTCTGCTTTGTCCAACAATGTCCAAAACCTTCGGGGCAAAACTTGCTCTTACAATCTCCCCCTTTTTGGACGATTGTTGACAAAACAGGCATCGATAAATAATTGAAAAAGGTTTGAGTTTTCGATGATAAACCAGTGCTAAGATCGATGAAATACTCCCCCTTTATGTATGCACGGAAGATAAGAGTTTCCTGTGAAGTGCATATTTTGACAAGTAGATTCGAGGGAAAAACATCAATAATCTTAGCGAGTAAAATTGCATTCCAGATAATATCCAATGAGAAACATGCAATCTCCTCGAATGACCTGTGAACTTATATGGAAGATAACTTCCTGCAAAAGGTTAAGTATCACAAGCAGCAGATAGATATCTTACGAAAAAGAGTAGCAGTTCACAGCCCTACTTAGAGTTAGTTACAACCAGATCGAATATGAATCGAAAGTTTGTTGAAACTACTCAGAAAACCTCAATCTTCAAAAGATTATCGAATGAAAAGCAAAGCCCTTAACCCCGTAGGCAAACTAATTTCTTCGATGCCACTACATCTCCCCCTTTTTGTCACATCATCCAAAAAGTCGAGAGAATAGGGTCGAAAGAAATCCCTACTCGCTGTGGCGTCTCCGGCAACGTCGAGAAGATTCAGCGAGCGATGGAGCACGACGAAGTGGGCGAGCGCCAGGAGGAGTGATCTTCGTGCGGAAGGAGTGTTGATCTCCAGAAGATTCCAGCTGCGATTCCGGCGGGGTTCTGGGGCTTCGAGGGAGTGGAGTATAAACTCTTGCTGGACGTCGAGGGGCTTCATCTTGCTCGGAGTCGGAGGAGAAAGTGTCCAAAGTGATGTGGTAATAGTCATCAACACTGAGTACATCTCTGTTCTTCGGCAGCCGAGGGATATTGGGATCCGGGCGATCTACTCGATCATCATTAGTCCAATTCCTGGTCAGATGGGGAGGATATTCTTCGAAGCCACATCGCTGAAGTTGACCGAGGGAATTGAATTTCCGCAGTCCTTTCCAATCTCGGCGAAGACATTCACGCAACATCTGATTGTTGTTCATAGTAATATTGCGCAAATGATTAATTTCGTCCATCAAAGCTTGCTTCTGAATGAAATCTTGGTCGATGTGATGTTGAAGCATTTGCTGAGACCGAAGGGAAACTTCCATGTGATGCACTGGCTTGATAAACTTCGAGCGAACATTACGCTCAGTCAAATGGGCGCGGATGCCAGTGTGCTCAGCATATTGATCGTTGGGTCGAGCAACAATCTGCAACACTTCCCTAACAGGTGGAGTGAAAATCTTCGGGAAAATTGACACGGGGAATGGCACGTCCCGAGAGTAATTGCAGATAGCCATTAGCCAAGGTGCATACGGCTTGTGGGAATTGTGATCATCAGCACAAGACACCAAAGTTCTGATGAAGTAGTCTTCAAAATCGAAAGGGTGACCATGGACTAACTTCAACAGAGCAAGTTGTACGTCATTGGGAATAGGAAAGTCATCGTGCACATCGAGCATTGGCATCAAAGTCTTCGAGAGAATATAAAACCATGCCTTTGCTTCAAAGACTAAGTGTCTTGGCTTCGGCTCAGTCGGATAGTTATCTCCTACGACATCTGGATTCATTATCATTGAAAATTCAGCAGGAGTTGGAGCAGGTAAGTCATGAATCTTGTGTGGTAATCCTTCGAACCGAGGCAAATTAATGATGGCCAGAAATTGATCGACAGTCATATGAAATACTTGGCCTTGAATCATATAATCAAATTTCCACGTCTTCGAGTTCTCGGGATCACCAGTGACATAGAGCGTTGCATAAAATTGCTTGATAAGCTCGGGATTGTAGCCACAATCGAGAGCAAACATCTTGTGCGCATGCATACCATCAATTGTTTCGGCAACATTTTCGAAACATGAAGTGGAGTACACCGAAGGCATATCGAGGTATTGATGTTGGAACACTCTAGCCTTGTTGTACAGTACACGAGTATAATAAATGGCTTGCTCTTGGGTCCAAAACCGAAGAGAATATGCACTTCTGGGCTTCTCGTAGGGATTGGTCCCGAAGAAAAATGGCTTGTGTTCGCGCCTTTTGATGATGGGGCCTCCTCGAGGAACATCTGAGCGGAACAGGGGCAGCATTTCTCTCGGATGAGCAGAATGGAGCAGCTCATCAACAGGAAAAACTTCGGCAGCATTGTCTGGCATTTGGAAAACAGGGTCAGCAGGGCGAGGAATTGAAGATGGAATGTTGACAATGTCCTGAGCTGGGATGGCTGCAGGGGCATTTTCCTCGGCCTGCGCTTCGACGGCAACTCCTTCGTCGGCATTAGCATTCTGAGCGGCCTCTTCATTTTCCATGGCCTCCAAATCTTCGTCTAGTTGTGCGAATGCATCAACCATTTGTTCGTTGGAGGAACTTGATGAGGAGGAGGAAGAACTGTCACTTGAACCGTCATCTCCAGAACTATGTCCTTCGATGACATCTTGACGAGAGGAAACTGTCGTGATATCAACATCAGCGTCTTCTCCTTCATGCAGAGTGTGTGCTGAGGAATAATCTTTCTGAGCATAGGAGATGGGGGCTTGAGGTTCTTGCTCGACCTGAGAAAGTTGCTCGGTCTATGCTTGGGCTTGGGTCTCGATGGCTGGGGTGGTTGATGGAATAATGTTCGGTGGTGATGATGGTTTTGGTGGTGGCGACGAGGCTTTTGGTGGTGATGGTTGACGAGGTGGAGGTGTTTGTTGGCGAGGTGGAGGTGTGGCTTGGCGAGGTGGTGTGGCTTGGCGAGGTGTCGGAGTTTTCTCACGAGGAGGAGTTGGTTGCTTGGTGGGGGATGGTGCAGTTTCTTGTCGTGCTGATGCAGCAACGACCTCAGTAGACTTGGCCTTTTTTGCATTCTTCTCGATCTCTGGCGTCCCACGCGCAGAGGTTGGGGCAGCAGACTTTCTCTTACGAGATTGTCTCTTATACAGGGCATCATTGTGCTCTTTGCATACGGCCGACACAATTTGTCGAACCTTTTCATACACAGCAGTCAGGTTTTCCTTCTGTGCCCTTCTGGATGCTTCAGCGGTGGCAATATTGGATTTGAAAAAATTTCGGGACTCAATGTCCTCGGTTTCTTCTTGAAGTTGTCTGGAGTAAAAATTCACTTGCTCCTTGTCCTTGCGATCCTGGGTGATATACCCTTCCCAGCGAATCATGTATCGAGCAACATGTTCTTGGATTTCAGCAGGGACATCATCCTCAGCAGTTACTTTTCTCGGAGTGGTAGCCATCTTCCAGAGAATATGAGAAATATTTGCAGCATCCCAAGGAGCATGGGCAGCAGAATCTCCTTCGTTTGAACTCTCTTCATCGGCACGAGGGCCAGAAACAACAGGTGCAGCAGGAGCAGGTGCAGGAGCTGGAGCTGGTGCTGCTCAAGGAACTGGAACAGCTTGAGCTTTTTGCCTAGCCTCCTTGGCTTTCTTCTCGGCCTCCTTGGTGGCCTTGGCAGCAGCAATGGGTTTGGTAACAGCACTGGGGGCCACAGCTTTATCCTTCGTGGCACTTGGGGCCTCAGAATTTCTCTTCGCAGCACTTGGGGCTGCAACCTTTTCCTTCGTGACTGTGGGAGTCACAACTTTCTCGGTGGCGCTAGGGGCCACGACCTTTTATTTCGGTGCATCAGGAATTTTGCCTTCAACAATTTGTCGACGATACTTTTCACTGACCAAATGTAAGATGCCTAGTTGTTGTGCAACTTGGGCCTTTTTATGCTCGGGCTGGCTGTGAAAGTTCAGGAGCTTGGAATTTGTCAAGTCCTTTGCTTCTTGTTCTTTTTGCTTTGCCAGCCTTTCTTTACGTTGAACAAGTGTTTCTTCATCCTCAGAAACTTGAGCTTGCTTTCCCTTCGATTTGGCCGAAGGTTTTTGTTGGCGAGCTTGAACTGGAGGAGCAGATGAAATGGGCGGATCAGTGACCAAGTTGGTCAAGTCAATATTTGCTCGAGGAGCCTGTGAGGCTGGCTCCTGGATCCTAATGCCTTTACTGCTCGGCTTCTTTTTCAGAGGAATGCCCTCGACATCTGCCTCTGTACCAGGGTCTTGATCATCTGAATTGACTTCTTCATCGGAGCTCGCATCAGGTGGCGAGACAATTACCACCTTTTTCTTTCGTTTGGCTGATTTCTTGCCAGCCTTCGATTTGGCACTAGGGCCAACATCCACGGTACCCTCAGCAGCAGCAGCCTCCTTAGCTTTGGCTTCTTTTCTGTGCTCGCGCTTCCCGAGCATCAACCAGCTCTTGAAAATCGGCAGGAGTTTTGAGAGAAGATGGGTGAGCATCAGCTGGAGGAGGTGGTCGATTATCTTTCGTCCACTTGGGCCTTAAAGATTTGACATCCGACCAGGGATTTTTCATTGCAAACAGCCTCTCCCAGCGTGGCATAAGAGACTTGTACGCATACCAACGAAGCGCTTGAAGTCTTCGAATCTCTTGCAGACGGTTTTCTCTCGTACGTTCATCCTTAGAACCTTCAGGCGTTCTTAACTTCTTCTCTATGATCAACTCCTCTGATAATCCTTCAGAGTTGTTGGTGATTCTTGTTCGGCCTCCTACACGCTTGGGTGCTCTGACATTTCCTTCGATCCCAGACATTTTCCTGCGAAAAAGATAGGTACGAGGGAATATAGGAAAGTTGTGAACAAGTACCAGTGCTTTTCGAGAAAAAATGATTTTGAGTGCAGTAAACTTATCGATAAGCATGGCTTGCAGCAAATTTTTCAAGCAAGTGCTAGGCTAGATTTCCATCGGGTGCAAATCTAACGAAGAACTTGTATGAACGAGTTGCACAACACAAGTTTATCGATACGTTTCTGAGGAATTGCTAAAGTGAGAGAATCCGAGGGATTTCTTACCTAGCTCAGATGGTAATCGACAGAAAACGCTAGAAACTGATTTCCCAAGTTTCAATGATCCAAACAGATCAAACAGACCTAAGAAAAAAGAGAGAAAATCAAGAACAAATCTAGGACTCGATGAACAGCAAAGATTGGAATCGAGTCTTAGAGCCGTGCATACCCTAACTTGGTGATGTACGGCGACTACGGCGACGCGGATGAAGTTCCTCGTCGACGGGAAGGTCTCCGGCGGCTTCCTTCCGGCAGCAAAGCGGCAATGGAGTCGACGGCGACGAGCAGCACGGCGGCGCGCGAGAGAGAACTTCGGAAGCAGAGAGACGAAGTCGAGGAAATTGCGATGGCTGAGCCGGTGGCGAGGATCAGTATTTATAGGGAGGGGGGTCTGACATAACTGTCAGATCTGATCCAACGGCGCAGATTTCGCGTCTCTCCGCATTCAACGGACGGATTTTGTGGCGGTAATCGCGGGAAAATCCCAACGAACCGAAGGAAAGTTGCTCCACGTCTGAGACCAAACTCATCGAACATCGAGTATAAAAGTAGATAAACGTTCGATAGATTTACCTTCGGAATCAATGACTTTCGAAGGGAATCTTGATCGAGTACAAATGTACATGTTCATGAGAAAAAAACACAGATGGGGTAGGGATAGAATAGAGGGAAAACAGGGTCCGATGCTTAATCAATCCGAGGGAAAAACAGTGATAAAACTCGGAGTGGTAAGTGTATAGGACAACACCAAACGAACAAAAACAAACGAAAAAGAAACACGATAGAAAAATAACGTAAGTAAACAACATAGAAAGAAAACATATAATACATAGTACCGATAGTTATGATCTTACTGCACATTGCGTGAGTCCAATATGTTTAACTCACACCTTAGTGCACAGAACCTCTTTTCATCCAAGGGCTTCGTAAAGATATCAGCCAATTGATCTTCGGTGCGTACATGGCTGATAACAATATCTTCTCGCTGAACGTGATCTCGAAGAAAATGATGACGAATGTCAATATGCTTCGTTCGATAGTGTTGCACAGGGTTATGGGCAATCTTGATAGCACTCTCGTTATCACATAGCAATGGAATTTTCTTCACAAGAATACCATAATATTTCAGCGTTTGCTTGAGCCACAGAATCTGAGTGCAGCATGAACCGGCAGCAATATACTCGGCTTCAGCCGTAGAAATAGATACGCAATTATGTTTCTTCGAAGCCCAACAGACAAGAGATCTACCGAGAAAATGACATGTGCCTGAGGTAGATTTCCTGTCGACTCGATCACCGGCCCAGTCAGAATCAGAATATCCAACGAGATCAAACTGGGCACCCTTGGGATACCAAAGTCCCAAAGATGGTGTGTGTGCCAAATATCGAAGAATTCGCTTGACAGCAATATGATGTGATTCTTTCGGTTTTGCCTGAAAACGAGCACACATACAAACTGATAGCATAATGTCAGGTCTAGATGCACAAAGATAAAGAAGCGAACCGATCATCGAGCGATATTTCTTCTAATCGAAAGTTTTTCCCTTCTCATCTGCATCTAGATGAACATTCGTAGGCATTGGAGTCTTGATAGTTTTGCAACTGACAAGATCAAACTTCTTCAGGCAATCTCTGAGATACTTCTCTTGAGAGATGAAAGTCCCATTCTTATGTTGACGGATTTGAAGCCCGAGAAAGAACTTCAATTCACCCATCATCGACATTTCATATTTCTTCGACATCATACGAGCAAATTCTTCGCTAATATCAGGGTTAGTACAACCAAAAATAATATCATCGACATAAATTTGACACACAAAAAGATCATTTTTGTATGCACGAGTAAAAAGAGTCGGATCAGTTGTTCCTGGGTTGAAGCCCTTCATCAGAAGAAAATCCTTCGGTGTTTCATACCAAGCACGAGGAGCTTGCTTTAACCCATATAGGGCCTTGTGCAACCTGTACACCTTATCAGGATTCTTCGGGTCTTCAAAACCTGCTGGCTGCATAACATATACTTCTTCTTCGATTTCACCGTTAAGAAATGCACTTTTGACATCCATTTGATATAGCAATATACCATTGTAGTTGGCAAAAGCAAGCATGACACGAATGGATTCAAGTCGAGCAACTGGAGCATAAGTCTAACCGAAATCAATACCTTCGATTTGGGTGTAGCCTTGAGCAACCAGTCGAGCTTTATTCCTTACCACAATGCCATCTTCATCTTGCTTGTTGCAAAAAATCCACTTCGTACCAATGATATTATGCTTCTTGGGATCACGTCTATCAACAAGGGACCAGACTTTATTTCTCTCGAACTGATTAAGTTCTTCGAGCATTGCGGTCATCCAGTCTGAGTCCTTCATGGCTTCATCAAATTTTGATGGTTCTAGCATGGATACAAACGAGAAATTTTCACAAAAGTTAGCTAATCGAGTACGAGAACGAGTGGTGGGACGACCTGGTAAACGAATCTCTTCGAGAATTGAGTCGACGTTCACTCTTCTTCGAACACGAGGTAGAACTCCATCAATATCTTGCGGATTCGGTTGTCCTTCGGGATCAGCTTGACCTTCGGATCAGCTTGTCCTTCGGGTTCAGCTTCTCCTTCGGGTTGGACATTTTCTTCGTTTACGCGTTCTCCTTCGACCTGTACATCATTTGCTTCAGGATGTTGATCTCCAGTGCCCTGGGCTATGTGTGGGAACATTGGACCATCATCATCCTTGTTTGCTTGACGTGCATTTCCTTTGACAGGTCGAATATCTCCAATAGCCATGTACCTGATAACTTCATCCAAAGGTGGTTCATCCAGGTTAAGAGGTAATTGCTCTTTTTGAGAGCCGTTAGTTTCATCAAATCGAACATTTACAGTTTCTACAACTTTGCCAAGATGTGAGTTGTAAACTCTGTAAGTGTGAGAATTCGAACCATAACCTAGGAGAAAACCTTCGTGAGCCTTTGGGGCAAACTTGGAGCTGTGATTCATATCTCTGATATAACATGGAGCACCGAAAACCCTGAGATATGAAACATTTGGCTTTTTACCAGTAATAAGTTCATGTGAAGTTTTCTTCAGAAACTTGTGCAGATAAACCTTGTTGATGATATGACATGCAGTATTGATTGCTTCGGCCCAGAACCTGATAGGAGTCTTGTATTCAGCAAGCATTGTTCTGGCCATTTCAATAAGTGTACAATTCTTTCTCTTGACCACACCATTTTGTTGCGGTGTATAAGCAGCCGAGAATTCATGAGTAAAGCCATATTCATCAAGAAAATCTTCGATATGAGTGTTTTTGAATTCTATACCATTGTCACTTCTGATATGCTTGAGAGATAATTCATATTCAGTCTGAGCTCTCTTTGCGAAGGTTTTGAAGATTTCAACAACCTTGCTCTTGTCATCTAGAAAGAAAACCCAAGTATATCGAGAGAAATCATCAACAATAACCAGACCATACTTGTTACCTCCAAGACTAGCATAATTTTGAGGACCGAATAAATCCATATGAAGTAATTCAAGAGGACGAGTAGTAGTCATTATAGTTTTTGCTGAGTGATGTTTCTTGGCAATCTTTCCTGCTTCACAGGCACTGCATAGACGATCTTTATCGAATTTAACATTATCAATTCCAACGATGTTCTTCTTCGAGATAAGAGTTTGAAGGTTTTTCATTCCTGCATGCCCAAGTCTTCGGTGCCATAACCAACCATAAGTGGCTTTGGCCATTAAACATGTGGACACTGCAGGTCCCGAAGAAAAATCAACGACGTAAAGATCACCTTTGCGATATCCTTCGAACACGAAGGAATAATCATCCTGTGAAAAGACAACACAACGAGAAGTAGAAAACAGTACAAGCATACCCATATCACAAAGTTTTGATTTAGACATAAGATTATATCCAAGTGATTGAACAAGCATAACCTTATCAATATGCTTATCCTTCGATATAGCTACCTTACCCAAACCAATTACTTTTCCTTTGTTGTTGTCACCGAAGGTAATGTATCTCTGTGAAGATTCAGTGAGTTTGTCTTCGGTGAACAAATCTTTGTCTCCGGTCATATGATTTGTACATCCACTATCCATGACCCATTCGGATCCACCGGAGACATAGCCCTGCAGAAGAATTAGTTCTTCTTAACCACCCACAAACGAGCAGGTGACTTAGAAGGCATGGAAGAGCTAGATGGGGCAGCAATATTATAGCGAACAGGATTGCATTGTCTATCTGAACCATCAAGCACACCATAAATATAATTCCTCGACGAGGGGTTAGAATACTGATGAGTAACAGCAACTTTGGTGTTATTGTTACGATGACGATAAACATTTCTATCGATACGATAGTATTTCTTCTGGGGAACATTTGAAGCAGGCACCAAGGGTTCATTTCTATCCTCGAGAGAATAGTAGTGATTCGGTGGTACTGAGGATTTTCCCTGCATAGAATGGTTAGGGGGCAGTTTTTCTACTAGAGATTTGCGAACCCAAATCTGTCGCTTATAGAAACCATTCTTCGGAGGAGTACCAACGAATTCAGCTGACACCTTTCCTTCCTGATCTTTGACAAGCTTGTAGTCAGAATCAAGTGATTCATCAACAATAGCTTTGTCAATTTTGCAACTGAAACCTGAAAGGTTAGCAATATCAATGGGCTTTTCTTTCACAAGAACCCAGACAGTTTTAGGATACTGCTCGGGTTCCCAATAGGTTCCATCAGGATTGATTTTCCTTTCGAAGCCAACTCCTTCGTTTCGGGGATTCCTGTGAAGAAGAGCCTTTCGTAGGATATCACATAGGTACTGGTGTGTCCCTGCACACTTTTGAACATGCCTGTTTCAAATAAATTTTTCAACCTGAGGAGTTCCTCGGTAATGGTTTCCTCGTTCGAGGGGTTAGTATCATCAATAACAATAGGTTGCTTTCCTTTCGATCTCTCAGAAATAGACTCAATTTTACTTCGTTCCAAACAGGTTAAGCAAGGTGAAGTAGATTCATTTCCAGCTTCTGAGCCTTGTTGAGCCATGAGCGTGAGATTGACACTTTCCAACTCTTCATTAGCCTCTCTCAGTTTCTCGAGAGTCATTTTCCCTTGAAGGAATTCATAGGTTAGCTTCTCGTAGTCCACTGAGAGAAGATCATGACGAGAGGAAAGTTCATCATACTTTTCCTTCAGAGCAGCATGCTCATTCGTCAAGGTTTGACCCTTCTCAATCTCATCGATCAACAAAGTCTCAGATTTTTTAATAGTTTCACTTAGAGAATCTAGCTCATCTTGTTGGATAGAAGCAATTTTGGCAAGTTTAGCATAACTTATCCTAGAGTTACTTTCATAAGCAGATCCATCAGAAGTATCGTTGGAATTCTTAGATGAGGATACCTTAGCCTTGGCCATGAAGCAGTAAGCTGGAGATTCATCTTCGCTACTTTGGTTGGTGAAGAATGAACTTGAAGTCTTGCTCGAAGCAAATGCTAAACCAGCAACACCATCAGATTCAGAACCAGAACCAGAACCAGATCTTGGGTTTGATTCAGCTTCGGAACCGGATGCTTCATCTTCAGAGTTCATCTCTTTACCCAGATAGGCTTTGGCACGATGGGAATTCTTTCGTCGAGAGGAATGTGATTTCGAGGAAGAACCCTCTCGATACTTGTGATACTTCTTCTTCTTGTCATCATCAGAACCGTCTTTCTTGTCTTTTCTGGACTTTGAATCATATCTCTTCGACTCATAGTTTTTGCTCGATCTGTGAGACTTGCTCGAAGAATTGCTGTGAGAATGCTTTGATCTATGTTCAATTTCCCAGAGAGGACAATCAGCAATGAAGTGACCTGGCTTCTTGCACTTGTAGCAACAGTTATCTTTCGCTGATGAGTTTCTGGATGATGATCGATGCTGTGATGAATTGCTTGAATGTCTTGAAGAGTAGTTTTTCTTCGGTGAAGAGGAGTTCCTTCTCTGAAAGCGATTGAATCTTCTCATTATCAGTGCCAGATCTTTTCCAATGTTCTCGGGGTCATCTGAGGCACAACCCGATTCAGAACTAGCTTCAGGAGAGGAGTGATGTGAAGCTCTGGCCTTCAGTGCATGAGATTTTCTTCGTGTCCCATTAATATCTCGTTTTTCATCTTCTTCCATCTCGAAGGTATTAAGTCTCTCGAGAATATCAGCGGCAACTAGATCCTTGAAATCAGTCCTTTCCTTGATCATCAGCACAATGTGATCGAAGTAATCATCAAGGGAACGGAGCAAAGTTCTGACAATAATCCGATTGGTAATATCTTCGGCACCGAGGGAAATCGGTTCATTTGATAGCGCAGTGAGTCTGCTGTATATGGAGCTAACTTTTTCTCCCTCGTGCCTCTTGAAACGATAGAACATGCTTCGAAGGGTGTCAATACGAGCATCTTTCTGAGTAGAGACACCTTCACCAATCTTCTCGAGATAATCCCAAACACCTTTGGCCGAAGGAATATTCTTGACCTCATGGTATTTCTCTGGAATCAGATGATTTGTTATGAAGACCCAGACTTCAGTATCTAGCTCTATCTTCTTTGCCTCTTCAGGAGTGATGGAATTTGTGTTTTTGACAGTTACACCATTCTTGACAACTTCCCAAGCGGCAGAGTTGATAGCCATGATATTCCTCTTCATTTTGTCCTTCCAATAGGGATAGTCCTTCCCATTGAAGATAGGGATTGGTTCCCCCGAGCGAACAGCTGCAAACGACATTCTTGACAACACTCCAGGTTGTTAGACCAAAATACGCAGAGCGTAGGGAGTGCCTAGCTCTGATACCAATTGAAAGCTCAAGAATGATCAGAGGGGGAGGGGGTGAATGATCACTTATAAAATTCTAAGGAACTTAGAAGGAATTCATGCAAACTGCGAAGGACTGAGGCATCTCGAAGGAAATACAGTGTCGAAAGTAATGCTTGGTTCGAAAGGATTTGGAGCGAAGGAAAACATCGAAGACAAACAGGCAACGAGTAAATACTTAATGTAAAAGCATGAAGGAAAAACGAGCCTGACACGACGATGTTTGGTAAACCAGTTCACACTCTGCAAAGTGCTACGTCTGGTTGGAGGGACTGGTGATTGAACACCTGGAGCAAAACTCTCTCCGTCCTATTCTCCACTGCAACAAACTCCTCGAACTTTTCCAGTTTTCACTCGTGGTAGATGATTCAGGACATCTCCGAGACCTTTACAAACTTCCTTCAGCAGTGACAATTTCTCTTCGACTGCTTGACAGGCGACGCCTAACCGTCTAGGAGACTTGCAGTTCTCCAAGATAAAAAGATCGTCTAATCTCAACCTAAGTCATAGTGAATAGCTCAACTCAGCTCAGACTTGGGATTTTGGTTTTCTCTCGATGAATCTCTCTTGGGATGCTCACAGACTTCTATCTTAGAATCTTCAGTGGAGCAGCCAACCCGAAATGGCGGGTAGGTGCGGGGTATTTATAGTTGGCGATCCCGATGGGTAAAATGACTGAAGTGACCCGATGCAACCGCTTGACGCGTGTCCACAACGGTCGGATTCCAATCAATGCGCAACTTTACTTGAGGAACAAGTAAGCTGACTTACCGAACGAGTTCTCTCTCGAAGGCACGAAGTGCGATGACTTTTCCTTCGAGCTATTCACTCGACTCAGTAAGATTTCTCTCGGTAGGCTTTTGTGGGTTTTGGTTGAGCAGAGCAAATTCACTTCGACTAAGACCTCAACTAGCAAACCCCTCTTAATAGTACGGTTTTTCCTACGACTCAAGAAAAATAAAGAGAAACTAGTAAAAAGACTAAGTCTTCGACCAGCTTCAGCTTTCTCCTCGTTGCGCTTTTACTCGAGAGAGACTTTTTCTTCGACTACATTTTTAGGGGTCGTCTTCCTTCAAAGGATTCGGTAGATGACTGAAGCTCTGCTGCAGTGAGTTGTCCTTCGACCTTCTACTTGCAAACTCCATTCTTTCGAAACCTAAGTATCTATTTATACTCGAAAACAATATTAGTTCCACTTCTGCTTTGTCCAACAATGTCCAAAACCTTCTGGGGCAAAACTTGCTCTTACACTTATAAATACTCTTTGGCTCCCCGTGTGTCGAATCAATAAATTGGGTTAACTTACCCGCGAAGACTATCTCGATCCCTTACGGTTGTGGGTCATCAAGTACCGTTTTCTGGCGCCGTTGCCGGGGAGCATAGCAATATTTACAAGTCTACTTGAAGTATCCTGCCTGCTGCACATCATCCGCTATGGGTAAGAAAGGAGACCCCAAGGTTCCGATCTTACCATCCTGTACAAGAAAAGGTACTGTTCTGAACACTAGTGCTACACTTGATTCACCTTCTGTTATGAGTAAGTTTTCTTCACCACCACCACATGATGCTTCTACTGAGTCTGTCACTATGTCCGATGCTTTTGATGATGCTTCCACTACTCTTGATGATACTACTTTTCTTGGCTACTATATTGAAACTCAGACTGCTAAGGCTGCAGCAGACTCCAAGACCGAGACCCCTGCTACCTATATTCCTACCTGCAAAACCTTTGGTTACCCGTGCCTAGATGAACTCAAGGAGAGAATCCTTGATGATGATTATGTTACTCTTGATGATGATTTTTGCAGGGAAGTCGGAGAGTGTGTCGACTCTGACCCTGGTGTTGTTAAGGAGTTGCTCAAAAAGCACTCCATGAAGAACAAAGTTATTCCTGGTCCTAAATTTGTCCACATCCCCTATATGCATCATTGATCCTGATTATGATTTCTCTGTTGATCTTTCACTTATATCTACAGTCGAGGCTGACCCCTTTTATGGCAGAGAAAATGATGATGCTATAGCACACTTGACCAAACTCGCCGAGCTAGGTAACCTATTCACTACTGATGAGAAGATACGAAACTTCTATGTGGCCAAGCTTTTTCCTTTTTCTTTGAAGGAAGACGCTAAATCATGGTACGATGCACTACCCTATGGTTCCATTAAGAGTCCTCAGGACTTAGTCCAATTCTTTTTTGATAAATATTTCCCAGCTCATATGCAACATGCGGCTTTGCAAAGAATCTATAACTTTAAACAATTGCAGGATGAGCACCTCCCTAAATCTTGGGGGAGGTTTTGTGATTTACTTAAGGTTATGCCGGGACATGGAGTCCCCAAGAATGAACTGCTTGCTATATTTTACGCTGGTTTAACCGATGAATCCAGATCCTACCTGGATAGTTGTGTTGGATGTGTTTTCAGGGAAAGAACACCGGACGATGCAGAAGAATTAATGTGCAAAATTGCCAAGAACTATGAAGATTGGTCAGTTCCTGAACCACTTCTACCACCGAAAAAGAGGGTCATGCTAGTTCTGAGCCCCGAAGATATGCAAGAAGCAAAGAGGTCTATAAAGGAGAAAGGTATTAAAGCCGAAGACGTGAAGAATTTACCGCCTATTGAGAAGTAGTGTGAGCCTACTACTCGCCCTCCCTTGGTATAGGTACACTCTCTATTAGACTTTACTGAAAGTGACATCCCTAAAGGTAAGCCTCCCGACCAATGCTTAGATGAACTTGATAATTTTATTATTAAGCAAGACCATTTTAATAGGAGGATACAAAGTCAGTTGCATGATAACTCTCTTGCTATTAAAAGTTTGTGTGGTGTTCTAGAGAGAACAGTTAATGATGTTAAATGTCTTGTTAAGCATTTTCATATGGTTCAAACTCAGCTTGAACAAATTTCTAATGTGCAAAAAGATTTGCTTGCTAACAATGCCAAACAGGACATACAAGCTTATGGCATCAAAACTAGGGGTGTAACACACACCCAGGACCCACTCTATCCTGAGGGGCATCCAAAGAGGATCGAGCAAGATTCTCAAGTACAAGAAAAAGAAGAAGAAGAAACACAAGGAGACTGACAATCCCAATGATCCTATTACAAGTGAAAAGCCAGTTGTTGATCCTAACAGCATATCTACCTCCGATGCTGAAACAGAAGACGGTGCCGAGCCTGAAGAAAAGGACACTGAAAAGAATGACTCTCCCGAGGTAAGAGAAGAAGAAACACCTGATAAACGCAAGAAGTACTCTAGAGAAGACTTCATTGCAAGAAGACATGGAAAGGAAAGATAACCATGGATACAGAAACCCATGCCCTTTCCAGGTAAGTCCCTCAAATCTAAAGAAGAAGAGCATTACAATAAGTTTTGTGAATGGATGAAACCTCTTTTTCTTCAAATCCCTTTGGCTGATGCTATTAAGTTGCCTCCCTATTCGAAATATATGAAAGATATTGTCACTAATAAAAGAAAAGTTCCTAATGAAGCAATATCTACCATGCTTGCTAACTACTCTTTCAGTGGCAAGATTCCTGAGAAGCTTGGTGATCCAGGTATACCCACCATTCCTTGCTCCATAAAGAATAATTACGTCAGAACTGCTTTATGTGATCTTGGTGCAGGAGTGAGTGTTATGCCTTTCTCTCTTTACAAGAGGCTTTGTTTAGAGAAACTAATCCCTACAGATATCTCTCTTCGGATGGCTGACAAATCAACAGCTGTCCCCATTGGTATTTGTGAGGATGTTCCCGTTGAAGTTGCTAACTGTTTGATCCTTACAGATTTTGTTGTGCTTGACATGCCCGAGGATGGGAGCATGTCCATTATTCTTGGTAGACCTTTTCTTAACACCGCAGGTGCTATTATTGATTGCAATAAAGGAAAGGTCACTTTCAACGTTGATGATAAAGAACACACGGTGTATTTTCCAAAGAAGATCGACAAGAGGCATGGCCTTAACTCTATAGAGAATGTTGAGACCGTGAAGATTGGAGAATGGGACTGTCCACTACATGTGCACCACAAATACAAAACCATTATGGTGGGGACAATGTCCATTAAAGTAAAGGTGCAATGATCACTTCATAAGAGGTGAGACTTCTTGTTCTATATATCGCCGGGTTGTTGGTAAGACTTGATCAACCTTACTAGTGAGCTTGTTTTATATAGGTAAAAAGTTAAGCTTGTTATGTTTTCATTTGCTTTAGCTTTTATTCTCTTTACTGTACCAAGTTTTTGTGTTTTTGAAGCTTCACAATATTAATCACCGCTTTAAGTTTTCAGAAAATTTTGCAGCTTTTTGAACTCCGAGAAATTTTCAACATTGAAGTTTTCAGAAAAAATCCAGAAAAATAAAAATAAAAAATTCCATGCCAGGAGTAACCCAGAGGTACCTGGGGCTAACCAGGGGGGCCACCAGTGGCCCAGGCGGCCAGCTGGCGCGGCCTGCCCCCTGGCCGCGCCCATAGGGCGCCTGGGGCCCACAGGCCCCACCTCCAGGTGAGTCTTCTTCCTCTCTCTCTCTCTTTCTCTCCAAAAACACGAGTTCTGGCCCTGGAACTTGCATTCTTGCTGTTCGTGGAGGTGATTTTCGATCTCTCTCCACAACCCATCATTTGAGCTGAGATTTTGAGCAAACACTCCCTGGTATGTAACTCCTCCACTCCTCCAAATAGATTTTTGGTTGGTGGCTTCATTTGTGAGTATTTAGTAGTTCTTGGTGCTGTGTAGATAAGCTTGCATGCATGTGTAGAAGTTTATTTTCCAAGTTTTGATGCAAGTTTTTGCCTTAGGTAAGTGGGTTGAGTAGTTTGCCTTAACTCACTTTGTTTAAATCCTTGTTTTTGTAATTTGTCAAAAATTTCAGAAATGAATTTGCTAGGAAGAGCAAAGGGGTGGCTTGGGAAGAAAAGGCCCGAGCGCTCCGATCGAGTTACAAGAGCTGCAGCTTCACCCTCGACTGGTAGGGTGAGCTACAACGAAGATCATGTGCCCTTAGAGTTGTTGGAGGACACAAATCCAACACGTGCAATGACTTTCCCGTGCAATGAATTCCTTGAAGCTGCAGGAATTAAGGAGGAGTTCTATAATCTTTGTGCTAATGCAGGTCTGACGCGGCTCGCAACGTGCCGTGTTGCTCAGTATCAAAAACTCACCTCCTGTTTCATTAACAATTTTAGATATAACCTTGATATTGGTTCTGTTGAGTTTAAAATTTACAATAATCTTTTGACCATGCCTTTGGAAAAGTTTTGTGAAATAATAGATGTGCCGAACGTTGGACTGACGGCGAAGATAAGCTCTCATCCCTCCGAGCTGAGAACCGTTTTCAACTCTCTCTATAGCATGGATACGAGGGATATTCACCGGTCAAAAATCTCCAGCATCTTATTCCCACACCTCGGGTATTTTGCGTATTACATTGCTAGAGGGTTGTTAGCTCGTGACAACACGAGCAACATTTCTGTGCCGGATATTGCTATCCTGGCAACCGCCCTCTCGGGGAGGTTTGATTATAATGTGGGTGCCTTAATTGCTCGACGCCTTGCTATGAACGGTAACAAGGGAGATTTATTTGGTGGCGTTTACGCCACACTTATCCTAGAGTCTCTTAATGGCACCCACACCCTGATGATAAGCCTTTTACTTATTTAAGTTTTGATCTTGCTGCTATGAAAAGGCATAAGTTTGTTACCATGACTTCCGAGTTTGGTAATCTTGATTATATCTTGCGTTTCGGAGCCACCACGGAACGCAAGATCCGTCTACCTGCACCTCTTTTGTTCGATTTTTCTCGCAAGAACGGATGGTCCTTTGATGTTATCCAGTTCGATGAGTTCATGGTCCAGCATCAGTTTCATAACCCCATGGAGGGGGTTGTGCCCGACGAGGAGGACCGTGGTGAGTTACCACCTTTCCAGGGGGAGACCGTCACCCAGTTTGGTGAAGGGTCTTCCTCTGCTTGGAGCGCGGATCCTTCTTCGTGGGAGGATCCGAGGACTTCGGTGTACGCATCGGAAGCCTCATACGACGCTTGGACTCACCAGTACCACCCTGGAGCAGGAGGCTCCTGGGGACATTATCTACTACCAACTTAGGCCAAAACCCTAAGCTTGGGGGAGTACGCGCCCTTCTCACCTTTCCATTGTATTATCCGTTTTATTTTTTGTTCGCTTTGATCTTTTCGAAGTTTTTGCCCGTTCTTCTTTCTTTGCAAAAACAACAAAAAGATTTTCTCTTTTTCTTTCGTTTAAACCTTTAAAAAACCCAAAAATATTTCCTTTCTCTCTTTAGTTTGCTTTGTTTTCAGAGTTCAGCTCGAGTCCGTGATGGCATTTGATAATATTTCCCACGTCCGATCGTGCAAGTGACAAGGCAGTAATGACGAAGATCGACGGAAGGGAAGAAACAAGGAAAACCGGTATGAACTCTTCTTGTTTCTACTTTTGTACATATGCCTGTACTTATGATCTAGAGACTAGCTTGTAGCGACATAGTGCTATGTTTACAATGCTTTCCCAGTGTTCATGCTTTCCTTGTGGCTAATCTCAAATAGCTAGAGTACATAATGTGTTGTTGAAATGATTTACATGCATTGCATTGTTCATGGTTTGGCATACTGAAGTGGTATTTCCCTTCGGAGAATTTTTGGATTGACTTGGCACATGTTTATGACTAAAAGGTCTATTATGCCTTGATGATCTTTTTGTTTCAGAATAGTTATATCACTTTCATGCCCGATTCAATGTTGCTTTGTCGCTCTGCATGATTATGACAGTTATGGCTCTCTAGTTGGTCGCTTCCCAGTCTTTTGCTAGCCTTCGCTCGCACTAAGTGGAATTCTACTTGTGCATCCAAAATCCTTGAAACCAGTTATTCCATATGAGTCCACCATACCTTCCTATATGTGGTATTTACCGGCCACCCCTAACTCAGACTTTCTTGTGCCATCTCGAAATTTATTCAAAAGCTTCCCTTTTGTAACCGTACAAGGTCATGGTGCGGTGAGGGAAAATCAGTATCTATCATGCCAAAAATATTGACGGAAGTTTTAACTAGTCATTTATAAAAAAGGGGAAAGTTACACCTCCCCCATACTTGATGATGGAGTGAAATGGACCAAATGTTGCTAATGATAGGTGGAACGATACCCTCTTTCCAGACTTGAGGCAAAATAAGGTTCCATAAACTATCAAATGATAGATGGATAAGGGAATATGTGTAAGCAAAAAAAAATATTAATATAGTTGGCATGGGAGATATTGAGAGACCTTTACCGTTCATCGTTGACTGGAAAGTTGCACTTCTCAAAAATGTTTTTGTCTCTGTTTTCAAAACCAAGAGCTCTGGCACATGTTTAGTCTGTGCTTCCAACCACAGGTTTTCAACCTTGCCACCAAAAGCCACGGTTCGAGAGTCTCCCCTTCCTTCTTCAAAGCACCACCTATGAGAGCATAATTGTCATTCTTAGTGTAATATGCATTGTCCCAAAGTATTACATTGTCTTCTGCATGCTTGTGTTATTGCTAGTCTGAAATACTGAGTTCTAGTCACCTTTAAAACTCCGGAGGAGTTTCTGCATTTATGTTTTGCTTCACTCATGGAGGCTAGCGAAATGCCACTCAAGTATGTTCAAGCTATGTGCATTGTGATCTTGTCTTGATTTTTAGTAGCATATTATTTACTTTTAGTTGTTTGTGATTGATCACATGAAAGAAGAATTTCTTCGTGCATTGTCCTTATAGCATTGTTTCAATACTTGCTAAACTCTTTCGCAGTACATGCTTATATACATCTAATGAAGCAAAAGAGTTTGTCAAAGTTTTCTTTGTCGCGTCCAGTTCGTTGAACTGAATTGCTTGAGGACAAGCAATATGCTAAGCTTGGGGGAGTTGATACGTCTCAAATGTATCTACTTTTCCAAACACTTTTGCTATTGTTTTGCCCTCATTCTTGCATGATTTGGACGAAACTAACCCGGACTAACGCTGTTTTCAGCAGAGCTGCCTGTATGGTTTTATTGTGTGCAGGAAAATGGATTTTTAGGTATCTCAGAAAATTCCAGGAAAATTCACAGAAAATCCACGCACCAGAAGCTTCCACCAGCCAGAAGTGGGGCCAGAGGGGTGCCACAGGGGCCCCAGGCGCCTGGCTGGCGCAACCCCACCCCTGGCCGCGCCAGGGGGCCGCCTGGGAGGCCTCCACCTCCTCTCGTGCCCTACCTCGACTCCTATTTATTCTCGTGATGGGAAAACCCCAGAATAGAAGTCGCTTTTCCAGTTTCCGTCGCGGAGCCGCCGCCACCCTCTGTTCTTCTTTGGGAGGGCTAATCTGGAGGCTGATTTGGCCTCCGGAGAGGGGAGATCGTCGCCATCGTCATCACCATCACTAATCCATCCCTCCTCCATGACTTCTCTTCACATGTGTGAGTAATTCCCTGCTGTAGGCAAAGGGGATGGTAGGGATTGGATGAGTTTGATCATGTAATAGTTCGTCAGATTGTTAGGGGCATGTTGCCTATCATCTACTTTGGTGTTTATCTTCTTTGCTTCAACTTGTTGCTCTTAATTCTTGTCACTTTGGGCCCGAGTGCCATGTTTTCATATCTGAACCCTATATGTTTTCATGAATATATTTGTGTTCTTGATCCTATCTATGAGTTGTACGCACCTAATATGGTTTGGAACCGGCGATCCCAACGGTGACAACTTGGGACACCAAAGGGGATGGTCCATGATTTGAGGATTCCATGTATCCATTGAGTTTATTGCTTTGTTCCGGTGCTCTTTGACAGGCGTACCTTAATCTCCATAAGTTCCCTTTGGCCTCGTTCGTAGCGGGATGGTAGGACAAAAAACGTTGTGCAAGTTCTTATTGCAAGCACGCACAACTACCTACGGGATACATGCCTAATATTTGATATTTTCCTAGATGATCATTGCTTTTCTGTGTGCCTTGCCCCGTGTTAGAATCTATTACATGTTCACTCTTATCCATGCAGCGCCCAACCATCCATCTCCCTAGCCTACAGTGTTTTCAATCATGCTGGTCATTAGTTGCTACTTTTGCTGTTTACTTTTGTTGTCGCCACCATTATTATCATATTACCATTACCACTTATCTTTTGTTGCAAGCAAGTATATTTCAAGTGCGGTTGAATTGACAACTCAACTGTCAAAGCTTATAAATACTCTTTGGCTCCTCGTGTGTCAAATCAATAAATTGGGTTAACTTACCCTCGAAGACTATCTCGATCCCTTACGGTTGTGGGTCATCAGTGATTTCCTCTTTTGTGTGTTGATTGAAGATTGAGAGTCTCTTGGTGCTTGTCTTTGACTATCCTTGAGATATGTTGTGGTGATTGTGGTACTCTCTTTGGATGGCCGCGGTGACATTGGGAAATCCATAGATTGAGAACTACGAACTTTGAGGTGTGCTTTTGTAGACCTACATAATTCTCATCCTCTCTTGACCACAAAGGAATGACCTCCGAGTGCGTCTCCATTGCATGTTTTATGGGAAATTGATTGGCGGCTTCTCGCCCCCTTCGTTGGTTACCCCAAGTGGAAGGTTGAGATGCAGTGCAGCAGCAGTTTTCCCTCGGTGAAGATACCAAGGTTTGTCTCCAGTAGGACTCCAGAGATGATAAGTAGGTGTCAGCGGCGCAACTGACGCGGCCCTGCACACAGACACAGATAACTTTGTTCCCAACGAAGTTCAGAGAGGTTGTCAATCTCTCCGGTCTTGTTGTTCACAAGGATAAAATGCAAGGGATAATGATAGCAAGTAAAAGCAGTAAAGTAAATATAGCGTGGAAACAATAATGAGGATATGGACCGGGATACGTGATGTTCGCTAGTGATGTCTCTCTCCCAAAAGACGATAAAATTGCTATGCGAGGTAAACAAATTACAGAAAGGCAATGGACAGAATTATGAACGCACCGCAATGCTAACTATGCTACAAAAGAAAGGACGAGGTTCAAAAGCACAGGCAGTACGCCAAGATAAGTAGACCGAAATCCATCTGCATCTACTACTAATCATCCACCTTGAGATATCTATCCAGAACATCTCGCTGGTATTAAGTTGCGAGCCCCACCCAAAGTATAAACCCAAAGCAACAGACAACTGCATTGAAAAGAACTTTGCGTAAAGTAAACAATCCTTGTGACCGCGGTCACAAGCACCGTTGTTTTCCCCCTTGTGGCAACAGCACATCCCCTAGACTCATGTTTCTGTCACTCAAGCGTGTCATCGGGGAGGCATGAACCCACAATCTAGCACAACGTTCCCTCTTGAAGTCACTACCTACTACTTGGCCAAAGCAATAAACAGCAACGGAGAACATGCAAGAATTACTTAGGAACAAAAATATAAGAGATAAAAACCAAATATATTACTCTATCACAATCTGAACATAATCTCATAATCCATCAGATCCTATCAAACTCAACATAGCAATAGCAGAAATATTACAAAGGTGCCTCGATCATGTAGGGCAGCTCACGAGGTATAAACAATGAAGATCAAAGAGGGGAGGAGAACATCACATAGCTACTGATCACGGACCCATGGTCCAAGGAAAACTAATCACGAGACATCCGGGGAGCATCCATGGTGGAGAGGAGACTCCCGGAGGTCAATCCTCCCTCCGGCAGGGTGCCGGGAAAAGGTCTTCTGGTGCTCCTAATCTTCGGAAGCGCGGCGACGGCGGAACAGAGGCGAGTTCGCGGAATAGGGTTCCTCTTCTGGAGTTTTCCCGTGACGGAGAATAAATAGGCGAAGGGGGGCAGCCAGAGGTGGACCATGGGCCCCAGGCGCCCCCCTGGCGCGGCCAGGGGTGGGGCCGCGCCGGGTGGCCGCCTGGGCCCCCCCTGGCTCCCCTCTGGCCCCTCCCGGGCTCTTCGCGAAGCTTCCTCCACGCTGATTTTTTATCTGAATTTTCCCGAATTTTTCTGGCACTTTTTATATGGGGGAAAACTGAAATAGAAAAACAGCAGAAAACAGGAACTGGCACTGGGGTGCACTGAGTTAATAGGTTAGTCCAAATATGATCAAAAATGTATGAAAGTGTATCAAGAACATAGCAATATCACACAAAACATGCATGGAGCAAGCAGAAATTATAGATACGTTTTGGACGTATCAACATCCCCAAGCTTAATTCCTGCTCGTCCTTGAGTAGGTAAATGATAACAGCATAATTTCTGTGGTGACATGCTAGCAAGCATAAAAGAACTATGAAAAGTAAAGCAATCAAGGTTAGAGATTCAATTCAAGTCATAACATGCCAGAGTCTATATTAGCATTGAAATAAGTAACAGAAGAACATTAGGTGCAAGATCTCTCGCTGTCCGTGACTCGAATATCTCCAAATGGTGTTTGCGTGCAAGAAGGGGGATAGGGAATACGAGAAAAAAGTATTTTTATGTTGAGAACTCAATCTACTAAAGTTTCACACTTTTTCTTCTTTGGAATCTTATCTTGACTCGTCCCCAGACCACTAGCCAGGTACAAGTCAATTTGATCCACTCCTTTTCGATATTTTGAGCACTCATGCAATGGATGAGCGTAAGCACGAGAGTTGACACTTAGGATGGCAAAGAGAGAAATATGGTGGAGGAGGAAGACAAAAAAGGAAGAGAAAGGCTCACATCAATGAGGACAATCATAGGCAAGAGATGCCAAATGATAGATATGATGTGAGGAGTAGGGATTGCCATGCAACGGATGCACATACGAGCTAAGAAGCTCTCCAATGGAACTAGTGGGGGTGCATCCAACTTGCTCACTCATGAAGACCTAGAGCTCGTTTGAGGAGGCTCATCCTTGGAATATGCAAGCCAAGTTCTATAGTGTGAAGGTCCCCACATAGCTATATGCATAACGATCAACTCTATGGAGTACAAGGATATAAAGGGAGTACTAGTGTGGATCTCTCAAAAGGATAGTAGTGTTGCCCCTTTCTCTCTTTTTATTTCTTTTTCTCTTTTTTTCTATTTTTTGTATTTTTTTGGTGGTCTCAATGGCTCTTTCGATTTAACTCTCATTTGTCCTCTTTGGGATCTTTTATTGTGTCCACTTTGGGATCTTTTCCTCACTTAAGGGAAACACTCTATTTTACAAGAAGGTAAAGGAAATCTTTCACACTTTACAAGGTACTCAAAATCATAAAGAAGATGTAACTACATGATTTATGCAATGTATGTCGCTGCCAGTGTAGCAGGAACATGTATGACATGAAGATCAAGTCATGAAGAGGTGGAAGTTGCATGGCAATGTAACTCAGAAAGGCTATGGAAATGCCTTGATAGGTAGGTATGGTGGCTGTTTTGAGGAAAGATATAAGGAGGCTTATGATGATAGAGCGTATCATGCCAAGGGTTTGGATGTACCGGCGAAGGTGGACACCAACTCTCGGAGTGAGAAGAAGGCAATGCACGGCACAGGTGAGGCTAGCAAAATATAGGAAGGTGGAATTGTCAACTTTCAATACTTACATTAGTCCGAAGAACTCATGCACTTATTATTGGTAACTCTCAATCTAATGAGGAGGTTCACAAAGAGACAAGTACCCCGAGGAGGAGTGTATGGGGGTTTGGTTATCCTTGCGCATCCTCGACTCATGGTACGTGAGTGTTCTCTGATATTCGACCCCTCAGAAGATTTGTGATCCATCTAGTAGCTAGAGTTCTCAACTAGTTTTGTAGGTTTTGAAAATACACACGGATTTCCCAAAATACGACACCTATCACTAATAGGCTAGAGCTCTTGACACCAAAAGTTCAAACATTACTCACATCAATACCTCAAAACTATTGCAAATTACTACTAAAATTAAATAGCAACCTCAATTACCTACTTTCAAGACAAGACACAACTCAGTGCAACAACAAACTCTCTTAACAAGATAAACATGAAAACTAAAAAGAGTTCCAGCAACAAACTAAACAAAATCCAAGGCTCTTGCTAAAGACAAACTAAGACTAAGACTAAACATGGCAGTAGCTATGAAAAGATAAAGAACACACAACAGCAAAAAGATAAGTAGGAAAAATCCTATGATGTGTTCTAAATTTTGAAAGTGGAGCGTGTTTCTCTCCCACACAAAGTAAGAAAGGATCTTACTTGTTATGAACAGCAAGCAAAGCTAAAGAAAACTAAAAACAAAACCTAAGAGCGAGACGCTCCAAGCATAGCACATTACGCATGAAGTGATAAAATATAGTGAGACGAAGGACAAACTGATGATTGTTGATGGAGAAGGGGATGCACGGGGGCATCCCCAAGCTTAGACGCTTGAGTCTCCTTGAATATTTATTGGGGATGCATGGGGGCATCCCCAAGCTTGAGCGCTTGACACTCCTGGATCTTCTTTCATCATCTTCCATCGCACACTTGAAAACTCCCTTCATACATAACTCATCATAAGCTGATTAGAGAGGTTAGTACCCTTAATAAATAATTTTTCTCCACTGGATATAAAGATAATATTGAAGAGCTACTATTTCTCAACAGTGCCAAAAAGTTTTTGCAAAGAAAAAGCAAGCTTAAGGTTTGCAAAAGTAAGGAGAGACAAAACGTGGCAGAATCTGTGAAAAACAGAACAGCAGATAGTAAATAATTTTTTAGGGGCACTTTTGCAACTCAAATCAAAAAACTCAGAACATAAGGAAGTTTCGTAATTGTATAGAGCATACTGTGTAAAAATTTCAGCTCAAAAAGATGAACTGGGATTTTTTCTGGAATTTTTCTGGTCACGAGGACAGAATCTGTTTTCTGGACAGCATGTCACAACTTTTACTTCCCTTGCCGTAAGAGGCTATAACTTGGCACAAAGCTGAAAAATAAAGATACAATGATGTTGCTATAGAGGTAAAAATCATCAAGACACAATAAAAGCAAAAATAAAACACCTAAATTCGTGGCGGGCTGCCTCCCGAAAGCGCTTCTTTAAAGCCATTAGCTAGGCATAATGCAAAAAGAAGAATCAAGTTTTATCAAGAGAAAGAGAATAACTAGCCCGTGTAACGGACTCAAAAGGTAACTTGATTTTCTTTCTAGGGAAGTGTTCCATCCCCTTTTTGAATGGGAATTGGAATTTAATATTCCCCTCTTTCATGTCAATAACCGCACCAACGGTGCGAAGAAAAGGACGTCCCAAAATAATTGGACATAAAGGTTCACACTCTATATCCATAACAATAAAATCGACGGGAACATAGTTGTCATTGACAATGATAAGAACATCGTCGATCTTCCCCAAAGGTTTCTTTACGGAAGAATCAACAAGACGAACACCAAAAGAACAAGGCTCAAAAGGCTTCAATTCAAACATATCAAATATTCTTTTGGGCATAACAGAGGTACTAGCTCCAACATCACATAAAGCATAGCAAGAGAAGTTATTCAATTTAATTTTGATCATAGGGTCCCAACCATCATCTAGCTTCCTAGGTATGGAGGCTTCTACTCTAATCTTCTCCTCCCTAGATTTGATGAGAGCATTTGTGATATGCTCCGTCAAGGCAAGATTAAGTGTGCTAGTGTGGGGGTCTCTAGACATTTTGTGTAGCAAGCTAATAACTTCTGAGAGGGTGCAACTATCAAAATCAATGTCACTACTATCAAAGGTGGTAGTAGTGTCATCTAGGCTCACTTGTTTGAAACCCTCTATGTTCATAGGAGTTTCTTTTTCTATGGTTGAGGTATTAGCATCACCATTAATAGGTCCAACGGGACTAGGAGTGCATTGGGTGCTAATAGTTTGAGTGTCCTCAACAATTTGGATAGTAGCAACTGTGTGGTGTGTAGGAAGGCTCTTAATTCTATCCTCTTCCATAGGGATAACTTCTGGCTTGGCTGCCATTTGATTTATCAAGGTAGATTGGGTGTGGGACGTATTCGAAACATGGGTTTCGGTGGCGGTAAGTCTAGCCTGGAGATTAGAAATCTCACTGTTCAGGCTATCAAGTTGTTCACTAATGTTTTGCAGAATGGCAGTATGCTCACCTATTTTCTTAGAAAAAGCTTAGTTTTGTTCAAACTGGGTGTGCATATAGTTCTTAGTAGCTTTCTCTATTTCTGCCAACTTCTCATAGCTGGGTAGGTCTCTTTTCGTATAAGCAGGATTATAGGAATTGTTGCTAGGGTAAGTGTTGTTGTTCCCATAGTTGGATGGAAACGGTCTAGGATTGCTAGCAAAATTTCCCCTATAAGCATTGTTGTTGAAGTTGTTTCTAGCAATAAAGTTCACATCTACTTGTTCTTAGGCAATCAAAGAATTTAAAGGAACATCATGAGGATCAATAGAGGGTTGCTTGGTAAGTAGAGACATAATTAAGTCAACTTTTTCATTGAGGGAGGTAATTTCCTCGACAGAATTTACCTTCCCACCTGTTGGAGCGCGTTCGGTGTGCCATTGGGAATAATTGGTCATCATTTCATCGAGAAGCTTCGTTGCAGCACCAAGTGTAGTTGACATAAAGGTTCCTCCCGCGGCCGAATCTAACAGGTTCCGCGAGGTAAAGTTCAAGCCTGCATAAAAAGTCTGGATAACCATCCAAGTAGTCAAACCATGTGTAGGGCATTTCTTAACAAGATATTTCATTCGTTCCCAAGCTTGGGCAACGTGTTCATTATCCAATTGCTTAAAATTCATAATATTACTCCTCAATTGGATAATCTTAGCAGGAGGGTAGTACTTCCCTATAAAAGCATCTTTGCACTTATCCCAAGAATCTATGCTATTTCTAGGCAAAGGTTGAAACCAGATTTTAGCATCTCCCCTTAAAGAGAAAGGAAAGAGCTTGAGCTTAACAACGTCACCTTCTACTTCTTTATACTTTTGCATATCACATAATTCAACAAAATTATTCATGTGTAAAGCAGCATCATCTCCAGCACCAGAGAATTGATCTCTCATAACAAGGTTTAGCAAAGAAGGTTTAATTTCATAAGAGGTAGCTGAAGTGGCAGGTGTGGCAATGGGAGTGCAGATAAAGTCTTGGTTGTTGTGACTAGTGAAGTCACACAACTTGGTGTTTTCAGTGGAACCCATGGTAGCAGCAAGTGTGGCAGATTTTTTTGTAGTTTTTGATAAAAGACACAAAGATAAAAACTGAAAGATAAACTAACAAGACTAAAAAACAAAGGTAAAGGGTAGTGTGCAACTCCCCTATCTTAGCACTTGGAGTCCCCGGCAACGGCGCCAGAAATACTCTTGCTTGGCGGCTTCTCGCCCCCTTCGTTGGTTACCCCAAGTGGAAGGTTGAGATGCAGTGCAGCAGCAGTTTTCCCTCGGTGAAGATACCAAGGTTTGTCTCCAGTAGGACTCCAGAGATGATAAGTAGGTGTCAGCGGCGCAACTGACGCGGACCTGCACACAGACACAGATAACTTTGTTCCCAACGAAGTTCAGAGAGGTTGTCAATCTCTCCGGTCTTGTTGTTCACAAGGATAAAATGCAAGGGATAATGATAGCAAGTAAAAGCAGTAAAGTAAATATAGCGTGGAAACAATAATGAGGATATGGACCGGCATACGTGATGTTCGCTAGTGATGTCTCTCTCCCAAAAGACGATAAAATTTCTTTGCGAGGTAAACAAATTACAGAAAGGCAATTGACAGGATTATGAACGTACCGCAATGCTAACGATGCTACAAAAGAAAGGACGAGGTTCAAAAGCACAGGCAGTACACCAAGATAAGTAGACCGAAATCGATCTGCATCTACTAATAATCATCCACCTTGAGATATCTATCTAGAACATCTCGCTGGTATTAAGTTGCGAGCCCCACCCAAAGTGTAAACCCAAAGCAACAGACAACTGCATTAAAAAGAACTTTGCGTAAAGTAAACAATCCTTGTGACCACGGTCACAAGCACCGTTGTTTCCCCCTTGTGGCAACAGCACATCCCCTAGACTCATGTTTCTGTCACTCAAGCGTGTCATCGGGGAGGCATGAACCCACAATCTAGCACAACGTTCCCTCTTGAAGTCACTACCTACTACTTGGCCAAAGCAATAAACAACAACGGAGAACATGCAAGAATTACTTAGGAACAAAAATATAAGAGATAAAAACCAAATATATTACTCTATCACAATCTGAACATAATCTCATAATCCATCAGATCCTATCAAACTCAACATAGCAATAGCAGAAATATTACAAAGGTGTCTCGATCATGTAGGGCAGCTCACGAGGTCTAAACAATGAAGATCAAAGAGGGGAGGAGAACATCACATAGCTACTGATCACGGACCCATGGTCCAAGGAAAACTACTCACGAGACATCCGGGGAGCATCCATGGTGGAGAGGAGACTCCCGGAGGTCAATCCTCCCTCCGACAGGGTGCCGGGAAGAGGTCTTCTGGTGCTCCCGATCTTCGGAAGCAAGGCGGCGGCGGAACAGAGGCGAGTTCGTGGAATAGGGTTCCTCTTCTGGAGTTTTCCCGTGACGGAGAATAAATAGGCGAAGGGGGGCAGCCAGAGGTGGACCAGGGGCCCCAGGCGCCCCCCTGGCGCGGCCAGGGGTGGGGCCGCGCCGGGTAGCCGCCTGGGCCCCCCTGGCTCCCCTCTGGCCCCTCCCGGGCTCTTCGCGAAGCTTCCTCCACGCTGATTTTTTATCTGAATTTTCCCGAATTTTTCTGGCACTTTTTATATGGGGGAAAACTGAAATAGAAAAACAACAGAAAACAAGAACTGGCACTGGGGTGCACTGAGTTAATAGGTTAGTCCAAATATGATAAAAAAATGTATGAAAGTGTATCTAGAACATAGCAATATCACACAAAACATGCATGGAGCAAGCAGAAATTATAGATACGTTTTGGACGTATCAGAAATATCATGTGATTAGACTATGTTAATGTTGTTGAGAGTTACCACTAGTGAAAGTATGAAGCCTAGGCCTTGTTTCCACCATTGTTAAACCGTTTGTGCTCACTTTTGTCACATGTTTGCCTGCTGCACTTTTTATTACAGATTTATATTACCTTTCTTTGCCACACCTATCACTCGTATTTTACCATCTCTTCGCCGAACTAGTGCACCTATACAACTCCTAGTTGTATTAGGTGTGTTGGGGACACAAGAGACTTCTTGTATCTTAATTGCAGGGTTGCTTGAGAGAGACCATCTTCAACCTCTACTTCCCTGAGTTCGATAAACCTTAGGTCATCCACTTGAGGGAAATTGTTGTTGTCCTACAAACCTCTGCGCTTGGAGGCCCATCATAGTCTACAAGAATAGAAGCATGCGTAGACATCAGCAGTCTGATCCAGGCTAGACCGGGACATGGAGTCCCTAAGAATGAATTAATTGATATATTCTATGTTGGTCTAACTGATGAATCCAGATCCTATTTGGACAGTTGTGCTGGTTGTGTTTTCAAGAAAAGAACACCGGCCGATGCAGAAGAATTAATGGGCAAGATTGCCAAGAACCACGAAGATTGGTTCGTCCCTGAACCACCTCCACCACCAAAAAAGAGGGGCATCCTCGTCCTAAGCCCCGAAGATATGCAAGAAGCAAAGAAGTCTATTAAAGAGAAGGGTATTAAAACTGAAGACGTGAAGAATCTACCCCTATTGAGAAGTTGTGTGAGCCTACCACTCATCCTCCTATGGTATAGGTACATTCTCTTTTAGATTTCAATGCAAGTGACATCCCTCATGGTAAGCCTCATGATCAATGTTTAGATGAGCTTGATAATTTTATTATGAAGCAAAGTCACTTTAATGAGAGGATACAAAGTCAATTGCATGATAATTCCCTTGCTATCAAAAGTTTGCTTGATGTTCTAGGTAGAACAGTTAATGATGTTAAATGTCTTGTGAAGCGTTTTCATATGGTTCAAACTCAGCTTGAACAAATTTCTAATGTGCAAAAAGATTTTCTTGCTAACAATGCCAAACAGGATATACATGCCTTCGGGATTAAAACCCGAAGTGGAACTAGCACTCAAGATCCTCTCTATCCAGAGGGGCATCCGAAGAGGATCGAGCAAGATTCTCAAATGCAGGAAGAAGAAATTGTTAGTTCTCCAAGGAAGAAGAAGAAGAAGCACAAAGAAGCTGACAATTCCAATGATCCAAATAGTATATCTACCTCCGATGCTCAGACTGAAGACGGTTTTGAGCCTGAAAAGGATGGTGAAAAGAATGATCCACCCGAAGTTTGAGAAGAAGAAGCACCCGACAAACGCAAGAAATACACTAGAGAAGACTTCATCGCAAGAAGACATGGGAAGGAAAGAGAACCATGGGTACAGAAACCCATGCCCTTTCCAGGTAAGTCTCTCAAAACTAAAGAAGAAGAGCATTACAATAAGTTTTGTGAGTGGATGAAACCTCTTTTTCTTCAAATCCATTTGACTGATGCTATTAAGTTACCTCCCTATTCGAGATATATGAAAGATATTGTTACTAATAAAAGAAAAGTTCCTAATGAAGCAATATCTACTATGCTTGCTAACTACTCTTTTAGTGGCAAGATTCCTGAGAAGCTTGGTGATCCAGGTATACCCACCATTCCTTGCTCCATAAAGAATAATTATGTCAAGACTGCTTTATGTGATCTTGGAGCAGAAGTGAGTGTTATGCCTTTCTCTCTTTACAAAAGGCTTTGTTTAGAGAAACTAATCCCTACAGATATCTCTCTTCAAATGGATGACAAGACAACAACCGTTCCCATTGGTATTTGTGAGGATGTTCCCGTTGAAGTTGCTAATTGTTTGATTCTTACTGATTTTGTTGTGCTTGACATTCCCGAGGATGGGAGCATGTATATTATTCTTGGTAGACATTTTCTTAACACCGCAGGTGCTATTATTGATTGCAATAAAGGAAAGGTTACTTTTAATATGAATGATAAAGAACACACGGTGTATTTTCCGAAGAAGGCCGACAAAAGGCATGGCCTCAACTCTATAGAGAATATCGAGACCGTGAAGATTGGTGATTGGGATTGTCCTCTACATGTGCACAAAAAATATAAAACCATTATGGTGGGGACAATATCCATCAAAGTGAAGGTACCATGAATGATTCATAGTAAGTGAAACTTTTTGCTCTATGTATTGCTTGTTTAGTAGTAGGACTTGATCAACCTTGCCATTAAATGAGTGTTATATAAGTAAAAAGTACAGGTTGTTATGTTTGCATTTCTTTTAGCTTTTATTTTTCTTGTTGGTCCAAAGTTTTATATTTTTGAAGCTTCACGTAGCAAACCACTATTTCAAGTTTTCAGAAAGTTTTACAGCTTTTTGAACCTTTAAAAATTTTCAACAGTGAAGTTGTCAAAAAATTTCCAGAAAAATAAAAATAAAATTTCCATGCCGGGAGTGACCCAGAGGCACCTCGGGCTGACCAGGGGGGCCACCAGTGGCCCAGGCGGCCAGCTGGCGCGGCCTGCCCCCTGGCCGCGCCCACAGGGCGCCTAGGGCCCACAGGCCTCATCTCCAGGCGAGTCTTCTTCCTCTCTCTCTCTCTCTCTCCAAAAACACGAGTTCTGCACTTGTTCTTGCATTCTTCCTGTTCTTGGAGGCGATTTTCGATCTCTCTCTACAGCCTATCATTCGAGCTGAGATTTTGAGCAAATACTCCCTGGTATGTGACTCCTCCACCCCTCCAATTTGATATTTGATTGGTGGCTTCATTAGTGAGTATTTAGTAGCTCTTGGTGTTGATCATATGAGCTTGCAAGCATGTGTATAAATTTATTTTCCAAGTTTTGATGCAAGTTTATGACTTAGGGAAGCGGGTAGAGTAGTTTTCCCCAACTCATTTTTCTTAAATCCTTGTTTTTGTGAATTGTCAAAAAAATTCAGAAATGAGTTTCTTAGGAAAAGCAAAAGGATGGCTTGGGAAGAAGAAGCCTGAGCATACTGATAGAGTAACTAGAGCTGCAGCTTCATCCTCAGCTGCTAGGGTGAGCTACAATGAAGATGTTGTGCCCCTGGAATTGCTGGAAGATACAAGCCCAGCACGGGCAATGATGTTTCCGTGCAACGATTTTCTTGAAGCGGCAGGTATTAAGGAGGAGTTTGATAACCTTTGTGCTAATGCAGGTTTGACACGGCTTGCAACATGCCGTGTTACCCAATACCGTAAACTCACCTCCTGTTTTATTAACAGTTTTCGATATAACCATGATGCTGGTTTTATTGAGTTTAAAATTTACAATGATCTTTTGACCATGTCTTTGGAAATATTTTGTGAAATAATAGGTGTGCCGAACGTTGGACGGACGGCAAAGATGAACACTCAGCCCACCGAGCTGAGAACGCTCTTCAACTCTCTTTGCAGCCAGGATACAAGGGATATCCGACGTTTAAAAATTTCCAGCATCTTGTTTCCCCAGATCAGGTATTTCGCATATTATATTGCTAGAGGGGTGTTAGCTCGTGACAACACGAGCAACAGTTCTGCGCCGGATATTGCTATCCTGGCAAATGCCCTCTCAGGGGAAACTACGTATAATGTGGGTGCCTTGATTGCTCGTCGACTTGCCCTTAATGGCAACAAGGGAGATCTCTTTGGTGGCATTTACGCCACACTTATTCTTTGAGTCTCTTGAGTGCACCCCACATCCTGATGATGAGCCTTTTCCTTTTATAAGCTTTGACCTTGCTGCTATGAAGAGGCATGAGTTTGTTACCAGGACTTCCGAGTTTGGTAACCTTATTTATATTCTAAGGTTTGGACTAATCGATATTCAGGAGATCCGTCTACCTGCTCCTTTTTTGTTTGATTCTACTCGCAAGAACGGATGGTCCTTCAACAGCATCCAGTTCGATGAGTTCGTGGCCCAGCAGCAGTTCCATAACCCCATGGAGGGGGTTGTGCATGATGAGGAGGAGGAGCCCGTTACCCAGTGGGGTGAAGGGTCTTCTTCCGCTTGGAGCGTGGAGCCTTCTTCGTGGGAGGATCCCAGGACTTCGGTCTATGCACCTGAAGCACAGTACGACCCATGGACACACCAGTACTACCCTGGAGCTGGAGGCTCCTGGGGACCACAGTAGCAGATACCAACTTAGGCCAAAAGCCTATGCTTGGGGGATTACGTGTCCTTCTCCCTTTTTCCATTATATTATCCGTTTTATGATTGTTCGTTTTGATCTTTTCGAAGTTTTTGCCTGTTCTTCTTTGATTCTTTCTTTGCAAAAACAACAAAAAGATTTTCTCTTTCTTTTTCTTTCGTTTAACCTTTGAAAAATCCAAAAAGATTTCTTTTCTCTCTTTAGTTTGCTTTGTTGCAGAGTTCAGCTCGAGTCCGTGATGGCATTTGCACTTGATTATATTTTCCTACGTTCGATCGTGCAAGTGACAAGGCAGTAATGACGAAGATCGACGAAAGGGATGCAACAAGGAAAACCGGTATGAACTCTTTTTGTTTCTACTTTTGTACATATGCTTGTACTTATGATTTAGAGACCATCTTGTAGCGACATAGTGCTATGTTTACAATGCTTTCCCAGTGGTTCATGCTTTCTTTGTGGCTAATCTCAAATAGCTAGGGTACATAATGTGTTGTTGAAATTATTTACATGCATTGCATTGTTCATGGTTTGGCATACTGAAGTGGTATTTCCCTTTGGAGAATTCTTGGATTGACTTGCACATGCTTACACATGTTTAAGACTAAAAAGTCTGCTATGCCTTGATGATCTTTCAATTTCAAAATAGTTATATCACTTTCATGCCCAATTCAATGTTGCTTTGTCTCTCTGCGTGATTATGACCATTATTGCTCTCTAGTTGGTCGTTTCCCAATCTTTTGCTAGCCTTCGCTCGCACTAAGCGGAATTCTGCCTGTGCATCCAAAATCCTTGAAACCAGTTATTCCATATGAGTCCACCATACCTTTCTATGTGGTATTTACCGGCCATCCTAACGAAGACTTTCTTGTACCATCTCGAAATTATTCAAATACACTCCTGTGTTGTGCCTCTATTTAGCTCATGAGGAAGTAGTAGGTAATTCATGATCTTCTTATGTTAGATATGTTTTATCCCGGGATTGCATGTCTAATCTTCAAACCCCTAATACGAGGAGGGACTGGCATTAGTGCGCCCAGCTCACAAAAGATAATCACAACCAACAAACCCTCCTTCACGCTTTGTTTATGAGAAATCGGAAAACTTTGGTAGTGATAAACAAAGGAGATTAAGGGGATGTGATCGTCCTCATCTTGGGAGCCGTTCCTCGAAACATGTCTAGCATAAGAAGTGGTTGGGTTGTCTACTAGCATTCGTTGACGAACCATGCACCTCCCAAAAACATTTTATCTCTGTTTTCAAAACCAAGAGCTCTGGTACATGTTTAGTCTTTGCTTCCAGCCACGGGTTTTCAACCTTGCCATCAAAATCCACGGTTCGAGAGTCTCCACCTTCTTTCTTCAAAGCACCAACTATGAGAGCATAATTTTCATTCTGAGTGTAATGTGCATTGTCCCAAAGTACTACATTGTCTTCTGCATGATTGTGTTATTACTTATTCTGAAGTTTTTAGTTCTAGTCTCCTTTAAAACTCCGGAGGAGTTTCTGCATTTATGTTTTGCTTCACTCATGGAGGCTAGCGAGATACCACTCTAATATGTTCAAGCTATGTGCATTGTAATCTTGTCTTGTTTTTCAGTAGCATATTATTTACTTTTAGTTGTTTGTGATTGTTCACATGAAAGAAGGATTGCTTTGTGCATTGTCCTTATAGCACTGTTTCAATACCTTCTAGACTCTTTTCATAGTACATGCTTATATACATCTAATGAAGCAAAAGAGTTTGTCAAAGTTTTCTTTGTCGCGTTCAGTTTGTTGAACTGAATTGCTTGAGGACAAGCAATATGCTAAGCTTGGGGGAGTTGATACGTCTCAAACGTATCTCCTTTTCAAAACACTTTTGCTATCGTTTTGCCCTCATTCTTGCATGATTTGGACGAAACTAACCCGGACTAACGATGTTTTCAGCAGAGCTGTCTGTATGGTTTTATTGTGTGCAGGAAAATGGATTTTTAGGTATCTCAAAAAATTCCAGGAAAATCACAGAAAATCCACGCACCCGAAGGACCAATGTGCCAGAAGTGGGGCCAGAGGGCAGCCAGGGGGGCCCAGACACCCTGCTGGCGCGGCCCCACCCATGGCCGCGCCAGGAGGCCGCCTGGGAGGGTCCTCCCCTCTGGTTCCCTACTTCGCCTCCTATTTATTCCCGTGGCGAGAAACCCCAGAACAGAAGTCGTTTTCCCAATTCTCGTCGCGGAGCCGCCGCAACCCTCTGTTCTTCTCCGGGAGGGCTAATCTGGAGGCTGTTTTGGCCGCCGGTGAGGGGAGATCATCGCCATCGTCATCATCATCACCACTCCATCCTCCCTCCATGACTTCTCCTTCCATTTGTGAGTAATTCCCTGTTGTAGGCAAAGGGGATGGTAGGGATTGGATGAGCTAGATCATGTAATAGTTTATCAGATTGTTGGGGGCATGGTTGCCTATCATCTAGATTGGTGTTTATCATCTTTGCTTCAACTTGTTGCTCTTAATGCTTGTCACTTTGGGCCCGAGTGCCATGTTTTCAGATATGAACCCTATGTGTTTGCATGAATATATTTGTGTTCTTGATCCTATCTATGAGTTGTATGCACCAGTTATAGTCCGGAACCGGCGATCCGAAAGGTGGCAGCTTGGGACACCAAAGGGGATGGACTATAGTTTGAGGATTCCTTGTATCCATTGATTGTTAATGCTTTGTTCCGGTGCTCTTTGACAGGAGCACCTTAATCTCCATAAGTTCCCTTTGGCCCCATTCGTAGCGGGGTGGTAGGACAAAAGATGTTGTGCAAGTTCTTATTGCAAGCACGTACAACTACCTGTGGGGTACTTGCCTAATGTTTGATATATGCCTAGATGATTATTGCTTCTCTGTGTGTCTTGCCCCCAAGTTAAATACATGATGTATCTCATCCATGCAGCACCCAACCATCCATCTCCCTAGCCTATAGTGTTTTTAATTCTGCTGGTTACTAGTTGTTTGCTTTTGCTGTTTTACTTTCGTTGTTTCACCGCCACTATTTCTGTTGCCACCATTACTTCCATATCGCAGCTAATATTAATATCTTGTTGAAAGTAAGTGTATCTCAGGTGCGGTGGAACTGACAACTCCACTGTCAAAGCTTGTGGGTATTCTTTGGCTCCCCTTGAGTCAAATCTATAAATTGGGTTATTCTTACCCGCGAAGACTATCTCGATCCCCTGCAGTTGTGGGTTAACAATGTCTGGAAGAGTAGTTTTTATTTGGTGAAGAGTAATTCCTTCTCTGGAAATAGTTGAATCTTTTCATTATCAGTGCCAGATCTTTTCCAATATTCTCGGGGTCAACAGTGGCACCTCCAGATTCAGAACTGGCTTCAGGAGTGGAATGATGTGAAGCTTTGGCCTTGAGTGCATGAGATTTTCTTCGAGTTCCGTTGACATCTCGTTTTTCTTCTTCTTCCATTTCGAAAGTGTTGAGTCTCTCGAGAATATCAGCGACAACAAGATCCTTGAAATCGGTCCTTTCCTTGATCATCAACACAATGTGATCGAAGGAATCATCAAGGGAACGGAGCAAAGTTCTGACAATGATCCGATTGGTAATTTCTTCGGCACCGAGAGAAATCAGTTCATTTGACAGAGCAGTGAGTCTGCTGTATATGGAGTTAACTTTCTCTCCCTCGTGCCTCCTGAATCGATAGAATTTGCTTCGAAGGTGTCAATACGAGCATCTTTCTGAGTAGAGACACCTTCACCAATCTTCTTTAGTTAGTCCCAAACACCTTTGGCCGTAGAAATATTCTTGACTTCATGATATTTTTCTCGAATCAGATGGTTTTTGATGAATACCCAGACTTCAGAATCGAGGGCCATCTTCTCTGCCTCTTCAGGAGTGATAGCACTTTTGTCTTCGACATTTACACCATTCTTGACAACTTCCCAAGCGGCAGAGTTGATGGCCATGATGTTCCTCTTCATCTTGTCCTTCCAATAAGGATATTCCTTCCCATTGTAAATAGTAATCGGTTCCCCGAGCGAACAGCTGCGAACGACATTCTTGATAACACTCCGGGTGGTTAGACCAAAATACGCAGAGCGTAGGGAGTGCCTAGCTCTGATACCAATTGAAAGCTCAAGATTGATCAGAGGGGGAGGGGGTGAATGATCACTGTTGTCACGAGAGTTTACTTCTCGCCCCTCGTTGGTTACCCAAAGTGGAAGGTTGAGATGTAGACAGCAGCAAATTTCCCTCGGTGATGATACCAAGGTTTGTCTCCAGTAGGACTTCGGCAACGACAGGAAAGTGACAACGGCGCCAGCAATTAGGCGGTTGACGTGAACCTGCACACACACAACTGATAACTTTTCTCCCAACGAGTTCAGAGAGGTTGTCAATCCCTCCAGCCTTGTTGTTTACAAAGGATCAAATGCACGGGATAATAATGATAGTGATAGCAACAGAAAAGTAAATAAAGCAGAAAATAAATAGTTGGTGTAAACAGTATTGGAAATATGGACCGGGGTCCCATGATGTTCACTAGTGATGTCTCTCTCCCAAAAGACGATAAAATAGCCATGAGAGGTAAACAAATTACAGTTGGGCAATTGACAGGATTATGTGTGCAAACCAATGCTAACTATGCTATAGAGAAAGGAAGAGGCTCAAAAGCTTGGGCGGTACGCCAAGACAAGTAGACCGAAATCCATCAGCATCTACCTACTAATCATCCACCTTGAGATATCTATCCATAACATCTCGCTGGTATTAAGTTTCGAATCCCACCCAAAGTGTAAATTCAAAGCAATAGACAACTGCATTAAAGAACTTTGCGTAAAGTAAACAATCCTTGCACCCGCAAGTACAAGCACCGTTGTTTTATCCCTTGTGGCAACAGCACATCCCCTAGACTCATGTTTCTGTCACTCAAGCTAGTCATCAGAGGGCATGAACCCACAATCATGCATAACGCTCCCTCTTGGAGTTACTACCTACTACTTGGCCAAAGCAATAAACAGCAACGGAGAACATGCAAGAATTACTCAAGAACATAAATATAAAAGAGGATAATCAAATATATTACTCAAACACAATCTGAACATAGTCTCATAATCCATCAGATCCCAGCAAACTCAGCATAGCAACAGCAGAAATATTACATAAGTGCCTCGATCATGTAGGGTAGCTCACGAGGTCTAATCCATGAAGAACAAAGAGGGGAGGAGAACATCACATAGCTACTGATCATAGACCCATGGTCCAAGGTGGACTACTCACGGTTCATCCGGGAAGCATCCATGGTGGTGGAGAAGCTCCCGGAGGTGATTCCTCCTTCCGGCAGGGTGCCGGGAAGAGGTCTTCTGGTGCTCCCGATCTTGGAAGCGCAGAGACGGCGGAACAAAGGAGAGATCGCGAATAAGGGTTCCCGTCTCGGGGGTTTTGCGTCACAGGGAATAAATAGGCGAAGGGGGGCAGCCAGGGAGGCCACCAGGGGTCCAGGCGGTGACAAGGTTAGTGGAAACAGGGAAAATTTTAACATATACTACTGGTGTACCTGAAATTGGTGTACCTGAAATTGGGCCCTATTTTAACAGATACTACTGGTGTACCTGAAATTGGGCCCTTATTCTTGGTTGTGACAAGGTTAGTGTAAACAGCACAACAATTTATATTGGAATCTAAGGCATCATTAGTAATAAGATCCTTAACCAATGCAACTCGAGGATCGACCTTGATCTGGTCCTCAGGTTCATCAATTCTTCTCTCACTCTTATTCATTATGCCTGTCACGAAAGAATGCTCCCTTATTCTTACGAGAAAAGGGGTTTTTTCATATATAACTGCAGGCACAATAGGGTCAGCAACATGAATATCAATAGGTAATTCTTTGAAGGGTTTATGATGCTGACTCTTCTTCTTCTTAGAAGAGTCGATATGAGAGGCAAAGTCCTTACAAAAATCAATCATCAGATGGAAATCAAGACCAATCTTAGAGCAAAAGGCATTAAAGGAATCAGTTTTCACATAGCTCTCTATATAATCATGCTCATAATTTATAGTGGGTTCAATACCTTTATCTATTTCCCAATCTTCGGTATTCTTCTGGATCCTTTCAAGAAGATCCCACCTTTCTTCAACGCTTTTCGTCTGAAATACCCCACTAGAGGAGGCATCCAACATCTCCTTATCCTGACGAGAAAGTCTAGCATAAAAAATTGTAAGTATAGTTTCCTTGGGGAGCTCATGAATAGGACATTTGAGCATTAGAGATTTCAATCTCCCCCAAGCTTGAGCGATGCTTTCTCCGTCACGATACCTAAAGTTATAGATATAATTCTTGTCTCGATGAATTTCATGAAGAGGATAAAACTTGGTATAAAAGAGAGACATAAGCTCATGCCAATCTAGCAAATGAGAGTTATCGAGAAGCTTATACCAATCTGAAGCTTTATCTATAAGCGATACAGAGAATAATTTCTTCATGACAAACTCCTTTGATACACCTGCAAGCTTAAATAGTGAACATAGTTATGATAAATATAGCAAGTGTTCACTGGGATATCTGTCTCCTGCATAACGATTAGCCAAAACACAATCGATCATACCAGCTGGTATTTTATAAGGCACAATTTCAGTAGGGGGAGGTACAACCACCACAGATGCGGGGTGTTTCCCCATAAGCAACGATCCAATAGCTAGGTTGTCCATACGGACAAAGAACAGCAACAGCAAAATAAAAGCAACGATATAAAAATTCCTTACCAACTTCACTTACCAATAGCGCTATGCTCCCCGGCAACGGGGCTAGAAAACGTAGCTTGATGACCCTCAATGTAAAGGGTTCTATTGTAGCATTTTCGATAAGTAAGAGTGTCGAACCCAACGAGGAGTGAAAGGTATTGATAGGTGATTTTGGACAAGGAATAACTGCAAGCACTGAAAGATAACTTTTTAGGGGTTTTCGATATAAGCAACGATAAAATAAAAGCAAGCAAAGTAAATAGTACTGAGGAGCAGCAAGTGGCCCAATCCTTTTGTGCAAAGGATAAGCCTGGCAACTTTATTTATAAAGACTAAAGCGTTCTTGAGGACACATGGAGAGGTAGTCATGTGCTTTCGCCATACTCCGTATCGATAACAAGTGTTGTGCTGATAAGTGTTGAGTGGGTGCATCTATGCTAGCACACATTCTAGACTAAGATAAGTGTACTCTTATGATTAAACATCTTGCAAGCATCCGCAAATACAAGATAGAAATTAAGGCAAAGCCTAACCACAGCAATAAGATCAAGGATCCATTATTCCCTTGTGCAAAAGCGTGCAAACTGGGGTTCAGGTTTCTGTCACTCCGGCAACCCACCGTAAGCATTCTTAATACACAATGTATTCCCCTAGGTCCTTAAGAAGGCGAAGTGTTGAGTGTTCGACTCACACAACACCACTAGGAAAATAACAACACAACTTAAATATCAAACAACACAAATTACTTCAACATCATATGACTACTAACAACTAGACTTCTCCCATGTCCTCAAGAACTAAAGTAACTACTCACAAGACATAAAAGAGATCATGATCAGAGGTGATAAATATATGATCAACAATCTGGACATAATGGTATTTATCCAACAAAACTCAATAGCATTCACCACAAAGTTGTAATCAACACCGGTAGAGTAGAGAGGATAGATAGTACGGATTACAACACAAGCTGAACTTGTGAGGTGATATTGGATGGTGGTGGAGATGGTGCTGATGTTGGGGATGATGGTGATGATGATCTTGATGATGCCCGTGATGATGGTGATGACGATGGCGATGATCTCCCCTTCCGGGAGGTGATCTCCTCTGCGGAATCTGCCCGCCGGAGAGCCCTTTTCTTCTCTGTAGGTTTCCGCCACGGAGCGGCGGTGGAACTCCGTGAAAGCTTCTCTTTTTAGGATTTTCACGTAATGAGGAGTATATAGGCCAGAGGGGGGAGCCGGGAGTGGACCCAGGGCTCCAGGCGCCCTCCCGGCGCGGCCAGGGGTGCGGCCGCGCCAGGTGGCCGCCTGGGGCCCCTCTGGCCCCCCTCTGGCCCCTCTTCGGCGAGTCTTCATGAATCTCCTGGAAAATACCCCCCGTCAATTTTCAGGTAATTTGGAGGTATTCTTCTTCAGCAACTCAGCGTCCACCTTTTACCGTTGAATCCTGCGTCTGCTGCTTCGGCACCGGAAAGTTGCAAACTGTGTAAAACAAGCCAAAACAACATAAGAACATCATCGTAATGTGAAATATATCAATGAATAAGGATGAATTACGATATAAAATAGTGATGCATTTTGGACGTATCAACTCCCCCAAGCTTAGACCTCGCTTGTCCCCAAGCGATAACTGAGCTCGGTAAACCTGTCCACATGTTTAGAGAGTGAAGTGTCGATAAATAAAATACGGACAAGAAGCATCATGATCTTTTCACCAAACTCAAACATCCTAAACAGCAATCTCCAACTCATAAGGCCCTTATGAAAGAGTAATAACAATTATAATCAAAAGTAGGGCTAAGGAAACTCATCAAATCATGGCAAACAAGTCCTTTGGTCATGTAGTAGGGACAACTAAAATCTTTTACCTTTGCTCTTTCTCTTTATATTTTGAAGAGACAATTTGGGACTTTTTTGAAAGAACAAGCTATTAGTCATGTAGTGCAAATGTTAACACAAAGGAAGATGTTTGCTTGGCAAATGCTATTGCAAACAACTTACTTATCAAGAGATAATGTCAACAATGATATGGCAAGGCAAAACTTTAATGCGGCATTATATGGATGAATCTTCATCAGCATCAAGTATCTGTTCTCTTTGGGAAAGAAGGAAGTAGGTAAAACTGATTCAACACATAAGTAAAGGAAAAAGCCTTGCTAAGGCAAGCAGGGAAAACTCAAGTGCTATCCTTAGATCAAACAGAATGAAAACAAGTTTTGAGAGGTGCATGATTTGTCAACGAATGCTAATAGATAACTCAATCGCTCTTTATCATGTGGTATCAGAGCGACACACCTGATGATACGAACACCGGGGGAATCCTCTAAAGTTTGTCTCGATCTTTCACAGCGAGCAACCTGGATAGAAATCCTTCCAATCACGCGATGAACGCAACCTGAAGAAGAGGAACGAATCCAGCAAGCAACGTGATGGAGATCACCAAGCCTCAAACCAAAGCACGACAATCCTTGATGAACACAAGAACCTCCGCGGCAATCTTTATTGGATAAACGGCATCGCCAACCCCGGAGGGAAGCTTCACCAAGAGATACAACTCTTAACCCTAAAATTCTTGTCTAAACTTAAGCTTGCCCTAAAACTCGTAAAGGGTGTTCTATTTATAAGGTAGGGGATAAAAATAGGGATACATGGGCCGTAGCCCGTCAGATCTGCGTGCAGGCGGTTTCGGACGTCCGATGGGTTTCGGACGTCCGATGTGTCAGACTTCCGGCTATTTTGACATCGGTTCTGTACTCGGGGGTCGCCATCCTCGTCGCTGATGTCGGACGTCCGAATTGGGTCGGACGTCCGATGTCCAGAATCTTGTCCATCTTTGTCTCCTCCGTCCAGCGCATATCTCAACTTCTGTCGTCCTGCCCATATCAGCTTCCATGGCAGCTGTTCTCCAGTCTCAAAGGACATTCCCGTCTCCAGGATCCTGCACTCAGCACCCAAACCCATGCGCAGAAACTTTAGTTCATACTCACAGTTCTAGTTCTGTAGATCATAGATCTGTGCTTGGAGCCCATAAACTTTTTCTTTTAGTGCGGTCAAACTTGACCACATCTCCTTCATCTCCTTCTTGTGGGAAGCCTCTATCTCGTTCATGATGTCGAAGTTAGCTTCAACACCACGCTCCACCCTCTTCTTGAATTTGAAGACCTCATGTTCCACCTCCTTCAACCGCTCCTCGGTGCTCCCCTCCTTGACTTGTCCCTTCAGATCCTCCTTGTGGAGGTCACCATCCTCCACACGAAGGATCTGCGGGTGCTTCTTCACCTCAGCGAGGTAAGGGTTGATGACATTGACGACGAACTTGTCCTTCGGGGAACTTGGGGAAGCCATGGCACCTAGGTTTAGCTGAAAGTTTTCTTGGCAGAAACAGCTCGAAAAGAAAACACACAAAATCGCGAGATACGTTGCCGGAACGATCCGGGCAAATATATAGCAAAAAATTCTGCACAGAAAGGAAGGTAACGGGTCAAAGCGGAGTCAGAGACGGGCTCCGGGGTGCCCAGACGGCCTCCCGGCGTGGCCAGGGGTGGGTTCGCGTCAGGGGGCGCCTGGGCCCCCTGGAGCTAGTCTTTGGCTCCACTGAGGCCTCAAATTTTCTATATTTTGCAAAAACTCGTAATCTGGAACTTGCATGGAGGTTTCGCGATGTTTCCTTATCATAATACATGCCTTTCCTTATTCTGCTTCTGCTGGTGTCTGAAACAGGGCTGCAACATGTTCTTCATGAGACTTTGTTTATACCAAATCCACATCAACATTGACAGGATCTCCTGCTATGTAATGCTTAAGTCTTTGCCCATTCACCACTTGAGGTTTCGTGCCTTCGAAATTGTTAATCTTGATTGCACCTGAGCGGTAGACTTCCTCAATATGAAATGGCCCTTCCCACCTGGAAAGTAGTTTACCTGGAGAAAACCTGAAACGGGATCTAAACAATAAAACTTTATCACCAACATTAAATTCACGTTTCAGAATCCTCCTATCATGCCACTTCTTTACCTTTTCTTTGAACATTTTAGCGCTCTCGTAAGCTTCACTTCTCCACTCATCTAGAGAAGTCAAGTTCATGAGACGCTTTTCACCAGCTAACTTCGGGTCAGCATTAAGCTCTCTAATAGCCCAGAAAGCTTTGTGTTCTAATTCTAATGGCAAATGGCAAGCCTTGCCATAGACCATCTTATAGGGAGACATGCCCATGGGGTTTTTGTAAGCAGTTCTATACGCCCACAAAGCATCTCCTAACTTATTTGACCAATCCTTTCTATTTCTATTGACTGTCTTCTGTAAGATCAACTTGATCTCTCTATTGGTGAGCTCAACTTGCCCACTAGTTTGAGGGTGGTACGGTGAAGCAATTCTATGATTGACATCGTACTTGGATAAAGCTTTTCTAAAAGCTCCATGTGTAAAGTGTGAACCCCCATCAGTCATGAGGTACCTGGGTACTCCAAACCTAGGAAAAATCACATCCTTGAGCATTTTTAAAGATGTCTTGTGATCAGAACTTTCAGTGGGGATTGCCTCTACCCACTTGGTTACATAATCAACAACAACTAAAATGTGAGTGTACTTGTGTGAGGAAGGAAAAGGACCCATAAAATCAAAACCCCAGCAATCAAAAGGCTCAATCACTAGAGAGTAATTCATAGGCATCTCATTCCTCCTACTAATATTACCAACTCTCTGACACTTATCACAGGATAAAACATAATTTCTAGCATCCTTCAAGAGAGTAGGCCAATAAAAACCTGATTGAAGAACCTTATGTGCGGTCCTCTCACCAGCATGATGTCCTCCATATGGACTGTCGTGACATTGTTTGAGAATGTCCTTCTGCTCGTGTTCCGGTACGCATCTTCTCACGATCCCATCTAGACATTCTTTGAAAAGATGTGGGTCATCCCAAAAGTAATGCCTCAAATCATGAAAGAACTTCTTCCTTTGCTGAAATGTTAAAACTGGAGGCAAAAACTTTGGAACGATAAAGTTAGCATAATCTGCAAACCAAGGATCGGAGAGAGATTGTACTTTAACAACAGCTAGCTGTTCGTCTGGAAAACTGTCGTTGACTGGAATGGGATCATGCGGTATATCTTCCATCCTTGAAAGATTATCCGCCACCGGATTGTCTGCTCCTTTCCAATCGATAATCTGCAAATCAAATTCTTGAAGAAGGAGTACCCATCGGATGAGCCTTGGTTTGGCATCCTTCTTCTCTATAAGATACTTAACGGCAGCATGGTCAGTATGAACAATAATCTTAGAATCAACAATATACTGCCTAAACTTATCACAAGCAAACACTACTACTAAGAATTCCTTCTCAGTAGTAGCATAATTATTTTGAGCACTATCAAGGGTTTTGCTAGCATAATAAATAACATTCAACTTCTTATCAACCCTTTGTCCTAAAACAGCTCCAACAGCAAAATCACTAGCATCACACATAATTTGAAAAGGTAAATTCCAATCAGGTGGTTGTACTATCGGAGCAGTTATCAAAGCTTTCTTAAGGAATTCAAAGGCTTCCTTACAATCTTCATAAAAAACAAAGGGAACATCCTTCTAGAGAAGATTAGTGAGGGGTCTCGAAGTCTTAGAAAAGTCTTTAATAAATCTTCTACAGAAACCAGCATGACCAAGAAAACACGAATACCTTTGATGTCCCTTGGATAGGGCATCCTTTCAATTGCTTCGATCTTGGCTCTGTCCACTTCAATTCCCCTCTCGGAAATCTTGTGTCCAAGAACAATTCCCTCATTGACCATAAAGTGTCACTTTTCCCAGTTAAGCACCAGATTTGTCTCTTCACATCTCTGCAAAACTTTATTAAGGTTGTGGAGACAATGGTCAAAAGAGGTTCCATAGACGGAGAAATCGTCCATGAATACCTCCACAATTTCTTCACAAAAACCATGAAAAATAGCAGACATACACCTTTGAAAATTAGCAGGGGCATTACATAAACCAAAAGGCATACGTCTGTAAGCATAAGTACCATAGGGACAAGTAAAAGTGGTCTTCTCTTGATCAGCAGTGTTAACAGGAATTTGGGAGAAGCCAGAATAACCATCAAGATAACAAAAGTGAGTATTTTTGGATAACCTTTCAAGCATTTGGTCGATGAACAGCAACGGGTAGTGGTCCTTCCTGGTTGCCTCGTTCATCTTCCTGTAATCAATACACATTCGATATCCAATAATAATTCTCTGAGGTATTAGTTCATTCTTATCATTAGGAACCACAGTTGTTCCTCCTTTATTTGGAACAGAATGAACCGGGCTTACCCACTTACTATCAGATATATGGTAGATAATACCTACGGCTAGAAGCTTGAGAATCTCAGTCCTTACAACATCCATCATTTTCGGATTCAACCGTCTTTGATGATCAACAACTGGCTTAGCATCAAGCTCAAGGTTGATGGTATGTTGACAAATAGACGGACTAATCCCCTTAAGGTCATCAAGGGTATAGCCAATTGCACCTCGATGTTTGTGAAGTACCTCCAATAAACGCTCTTCTTCATACCCTGAAAGGTTAGAATTCATAATAACAGGATATACTTTCTTTTCATCTAAATAAGCATATTTGAGTGAATAGGGAAGAGGTTTAAGATCAAACACTTGATCTTCTTTTGGTTGCGACAAAATTCCCAAAGGCTAAACTGGAAGGTTGTGCTTAAGGATAGCAGGTTGTCTTAAGAATATTTCGTCCAGCTCATTCCTCTCCTGCATATGCAAATCATTCTCGTGGTCTTCCATATATTGTTGCAAAGGATCGTTAGGGGGAATAGCAATGGAAGCAATATCTTCAATAATCTTATCATTACTAGGCAAATCAGTACCACGAGGCTGCTTAGAGAACTTAGAAAAGTTAAATTCATATGGCTCACCATTGAATTCAACAGAAACTTTACCTTTCTTGCAATCTATTATAGCTCCACAGGTTCTGAGAAAAGGTCTACCGAAAATAATAGGACAAATATTGTCCCTTACTGAACCAAGTACTAGAAAGTCGGTAGGATATTTTACCTTTCCGCATAAGACTTCAACGTCTCTCACAATTCCGATAGGATAGATAGTTGCTCTGTTTGCAAGATGAATAGTAACATCAACTTCTTCAAGTTCACAAGGTGAAATCTCACCCATGATCTCTTGATATAGTGAATACGGGATAACACTAGCACTCGATCCCAAATCACATAGCCCATAATAATTATGATCTCCTATTTTAACAGATACTACTGGTGTACCTGAAATTGGGCCCTTATTCTTGGCTGTGACAAGTTTAGTGGAAACAACACTAAAATTTATATTGGAACCTAAGGCATCATTAGTAATAAGATCCTTAACCAATGCAACTCCAGGATCGACCTTGATCTGGTCCTCAGGTTCATCAATTCTTCTCTCACTCTTATTCATTATGCCTGTCACGAAAGAATGCTCCCTTATTCTTACGGGAAAAGGGGTTTTTTCATATATAACTGCAGGCACAATAGGGTCAGCAACATGAATATCAATAGGTAATTCTTTGAAGGGTTTATGATGCTGACTCTTCTTCTTCTTAGAAGAGTCGATATGAGAGGCAAAGTCCTTACAAAAATCAATCATCAGATGGAAATCAAGACCAATCTTAGAGCAAAGGGCATTAAAGAAATCAGTTTTCACATAGCTCTCTATATAATCATGCTCCTAATTTATAGTGGGTTCAATACCTTTATCTATTTCCCAATCTTCGGTATTCTTCTGGATCCTTTCAAGAAGATCCCATCTTTCTTCAACGCTTTTTGTCTGAAATACCCCACTAGAGGAGGCATCCAACATCTCCTTATCCTGACGAGAAAGTCTAGCATAAAAAATTGTAAGTATAGTTTCCTTGGGGAGCTCATGAATAGGACATTTGAGCATTAGAGATTTCAATCTCCCCCAAGCTTGAGCGATGCTTTCTCCATCACGAGACCTAAAGTTATAGATATAATTCCTGTCTCGATGAATTTCATGAAGAGGATAAAACTTGGTATAAAAGAGACACATAAGCTCATGCCAATCTAGAAAATGAGAGTTATCGAGAAGCTTATACCAATCTGAAGCTTTATCTATAAGCGATACGGAGAATAATTTCTTCATGACAAACTCCTTTGATACACCTGCAAGCTTAAATAGTGAACATAGTTGTGATAAATATAGCAAGTGTTCACTGGGATGCCTGTCTCCTGCATAACGATTAGGCAAAACACGATCGATAATACCAGCTGGTATTTTATAAGGCACAATTTCAGTAGGGGGAGGTACAACCACCACAGATGCAGGGTGTTTCCCCATAAGCAACGATCCAATAGCTAGGTTGTCCATATGGACAAAGAACAGCAACAGCAAAATAAAAGCAACGATATAAAAATTCCTTACCAGCTTCACTTACCAATAGCGCTATGCTCCCCGGCAACGGCGCCAGAAAACGTAGCTTGATGACCCTCAACGTAAAGGGATCTATTGTAGCGTTTTCGATAAGTAAGAGTGTCGAACCCAACGAGGAGCGAAAGGTATTGATAGGTGATTTTGGACAAGGAATAACTGCAAGCACTGAAAGATAACTTTTTAGGGGTTTTCGATATAAGCAACGATAAAATAAAAGCAAGCAAAGTAAATAGTACTCAGGAGCAGCAAGTGGCCCAATCCGTTTGTGCAAAGTATAAGCCTGGCAACTGAACTTATAAAGACTAAAGCGTTCTTGAGGACACATGGAGAGGTAGTCACGTGCTTTCACCATACTCCGTATCGATAACAAGTGTTGTGCTGATAAGTGTTGAGTGGGTGGATCTATGCTAGCACACCTTCTAGACTAAGATAAGTGTAATCTTATGATCAAACATCTTGCAAGCATCCGCAAATACAAGATAGAAATTAAGGCAAAGCCTAACCACAGCAATAAGATCAAGGATCCATTATTCCCTTGTGCAAAAGCGTGCAAACTGGGGTTCAAGTTTCTGTCACTCCGGCAACCCACCGTAAGCATTCTTAATACACAATGTATTCCCCTAGGTCCTTAAGAAGGCGAAGTGTTGAGTGTTACAACACCACTAGGAAAACAACAACACAACTTAAATATCAAACAACACAAATTACTTCAACATCATATGACTACTAACAACTAGACTTCTCCCATGTCCTCAAGAACTAAAGTAACTACTCACAAGACATAAAAGAGATCATGATCTAAGGTGATAAATATATGATCAAGAATCAGGACATAATGGTATTTCTCCAACAAAACTCAATAGCATTCACCACAAAGTAGTAATCAACACCGGTAGAGTAGAGAGGATAGATAGTACAGATTACAACACAAGATGAACTTTTGAGGTGAGATTGGATGGTGGTGGAGATGGTGCTGATGTTGGGGATGATGGTCATGATGATCTCGATGATGCCCGTGATGATGGCGATGATCTCCCCTTCCGGAAGGTGATCTCCTCGACGTAATCTGCCCGCCGGAGAGCCCTTTTCTTCTCTGTAGGTTTCCGCCACGGAGCGGCGGCGGAACTCCATGAAAGCTTCTATTTTTAGGGTTTTCGCGTAACGAGGAGTATATAGGCCATAGGGGGAGCCGGGAGTGGCCTCAGGGCTCCAGGCGCCCTCCCGGCGCGGCCAGGGGTGGGGCCGTGCCAGGTGGCCGCCTGGGGCCCCTGGGGCCCCCCTTTGGCCCCTCTTCGGCGAGTCTTCGTGAATCTCCTGGAAAATACCCCCCGTCGATTTTCAGGTAATTTGGAGGTATTCTTCTTCAGCAACTCAGCGTCCACTTTTTACCGCTGAATCCTGCGTATGCTGCTTCGGCACCGGAAAGTTGCAAACTGTGTAAAACAAGCCAAAACAACATAAGAACATCATCGTAATGTGAAATATGTCAATGAATAAGGATGAATTACGATATAAAATAGTGATGCATTTTGGACGTATCACTCGATCATGTAGGGCAGCTCACGAGGTCTAAACCATGAAGAACAAAGAGAGGAGGAGAACATCACATAGCTACTGATCATGGACCCATGGTCCAAGGGGGACTACTCACGGTTCATCCAGGAAGCGTCCATGGTGGTGGAGAAGCTCCCGGAGGTGGTTCCTCCCTCCGGCAGGGTGCCGTGAAGAGGTCTCCTGGTGCTCCCGATGTTGGAAGCGCGGCGGCGGCGGAACAGAGGAGAGATCGCGAAAAAGGGTTCTGTCTTCGGGGGTTTCGCGTCACAGAGAATATATGGGCGAAGGGGGGCAGCCAGGGGGCCACTAGGGGTCCAGGCGGCCCCTTGGCGCGGCCCCACCCTAGGGCGCGCCGGGAGGGCGCCTGGGGCCCTGGTGGGTCCCCTCTGGCCCCTCCTTGGTGATTCCAGAAGCTTACGAAGCGCTGATTTTTTTATTGGATTTTTCCCGAATTTTTGGAGCACTTTTAATACGGGGGAAAACTGAAATAGAAAAACAGCAGAAAATAGGAACTGGCATTGGGGTGCACTGAGTTAATAGGTTAGTCCAAATATGATCAAAAGTGTATGGAAGTGCATCAATATCATAGCAATATCACACAAAAGAAGCATGGATCAAGCAGAAATTATAGATACGTTTTGGACGTATCAACATCCCCAAGCTTAATTCCTACTCGTCCTCAAGTAGGTAAATGATAACAAGCATAACTCTGTGGTGACATGCTACCAACCATATAAGAACTTTTAAGTAAAGCAATCAAGGCATGTAATTCAATTCAAGTCATAACAGGCAAGAATCTATATTAGCATTGAAATAAGCAACATAAGAACATAAAGGTGCAAGAGCTCTCGCTGTCCGTGACTCGAATGTCTCCAAATGGTGTTTGCGTCCAACAAAGGGGATAGGGATATACAAGAGAAAAGTATTTTTTGTGTTGAGAACTCAATCTACTAAAGTTTCACACTTGGTATTCTTTGGAATCTTATCTTGACTCATCCCCAGACCACTAGCCAGGTACAAGTCAAAATGATCCACTCCTTTTCGATATTTTGAGCACTCATGCATTGGATGAGCGTAAGCAAGAAAGTTGACACTTAGGATGGCAAAGAGAGAATATGGTGGAGGAGGAAGACAAAAAGGTGAGAAAGGCTCACATCAATGAGGACAATCATAGGTGAAAGAAAGCCAAATGATAGATATGATGTGAGGAGTAGGGATTGCCATGCAACGGATGCACATATGAGCTAAGGTAAGCTCTCCAATGGAACTAGTGGGGGTGCATCCAACTTGCTTGCTCAAGAAGACCTAGAGCTCATTTGAGGAGGCTCATCATTGGAATATACAAGCCAAGTTCTATAGTGTGAAGGTCCCCACATAGCTATATGCATGAAAGATAATCTCTATGGAGTACAAGATATAAGAGGGAGTATGAGTGTGGATCTCTCAAAGGAATAGTAGTGTGCCCCCTTCTCTCTTTTTATTTCTTTTTCTCTTTTTTCTATTTTTTTGGTGGCCTCAATGGCTCTTTCTATTTCTCTCATTTGTCCTCTTTGGGATCTTTTGATTTTGTCCTCTTTGGGATATTTTCCTCACTTTAGGGGCAACACTCTATATATTACAAGAAGTATAGTAGATCTTTCGCACTTTACAAAAGTAATCAAATCATAAAGAAGATGTAACTATCATGAAGTATGCAAATGTATGCCTCTGCCAGTGTAGCAGGATATGCAATGATACTAGCGCGTCATGTAGCAATGATTAGGGCAAGGCCCAACTAGCATGCGGCTCATCGATCAAGCAAGTAGCATGTATGACATGAAGATCAAGTCATGATAAGGTGGATGTTGCATGGCAATGTTGATGGTACGAATTAACGCCCCCTCGTTGGTTACCCAAAGTGGAAGGTTGAGATGTAGACAGCAGCAAGTTTCCCTTAACGAAGATGCTAAGGTTTAGTATCGAACCAATAGGACTCCAACAGATGCAAGAAGGTGGTGAAGTGAACAATGGCGCCGTTTACAACCGAGGTTGCTAACTTCACCTAGACCTGCACACACAGCAAATAACTTTGCTTCCCAACGAGTACAGAGGAGTTTTCAATTCCTCTGGCTTGTTGTTTACAAAGGATAAAACGCACGGGATAATAATGATAGTGATAGCAATGGAAAATTAAATAAAGCAGTAAATTGATAGCGGGTGCAAACAGTAATGTAAATATGGACCGGGGTCCTATGATGTTCACTAGTGATGTCTCTCTCCCAAAAGACGATAAAATAGCCATGCGAGGTAAACAAATTACAGCTGGGCAATTGATAGGATTATGTGCGCAAACCAATGCTAACTATGTTACAAAGAAAGGAAGAGGCTCAAAAGCTTGGGTGGTACGCCAAATCAAGTAGACCGAAATCCATCTGCATCTACCTACTAATCATCCACCTTGAGATATCTATCCAGAACATCTCGCTGGTATTAAGTTGCGAATCCCACCCAAAGTGTAAACTCAAAGCAATGGACAACTGCATTAAAGAACTTTGCGTAAAGTAAACAATCCTTGCACCCGCAAGTACAAGCACCGTTGTTTTCTCCCTTGTGGAAACAACAGATCCCCTAGACTCATGTTTCTGTCACTCAAGCTAGTCATCGGGGGGCATGAACCCACAATCATGCATAACGCTCCCTCTTGGAGTCACTACCTACTACTTGGCCAAAGCAATAAACAGCAACGGAGAACATGCAAGAATTACTCTAGAACATAAATATAAATGAGGAAAATCAAATATATTACTCAAACACAATCTGAACATAATCTCATAATCCATCGGATCCCAGCAAACTCAACATAGCAACAACTGAAATATTACATATGTGCCTCGATCATGTAGGGCAGCTCACGAGGTCTAATCCATGAAGAACAAAGAGGGGAGTAGAACATCACATAGCTACTGATCATAGACTCATGGTCCAAGGTGGACTACTCACGGTTCATCCGGGAAGCATCCATGGTGGTGGAGAAGCTCCTGGAGGTGGTTCCTCCCTCCGGCAGGGTGCCGGGAAGAGGTCTTCTGGTGCTCCCGATCTTGGAAGTGCGGCGGCAGCGGAACAGAGGTACAAGTCAAAATGATCCACTCCTTTTCGACATTTTGAGCACTCATGCAATGGATGATGATACGTCCCAAACGTATCTATAATTTCTGCTTGTGCCCATGCATGTTTTGTGTGACTTTGCCATATTTTGCTTGAACTTTCATTCACTTTTGAGCATATTTGGACTAACCTATTAACTCAGTGCACCCAGTTGCCAGTTCCTGTTTTCTTCTGTTTTTGTATTTCAGGTTTTCCGGCCATTAAAAGTGCTCCAAAAATTCCGGAAAAATTATATAACAAATCAGTGTCCAGGAAGCCTCCGGAAACACCAAGGAAGGAAGGGAGGGCCACCACCAGGACTCTAGAAGGGTCCATGGCGCGGCCCAGCCCTAGGCCGCGCCAGGCACCCTCCTGCCTTCCTGGTGGCCCCTCTCGGTGCCCCATTTGGCCCCTATTTTTACCCCCGAGGAGGAAACCCCTAATATCGAAGTACTTTTTCCAAAAGCGATTCCGATCTCCGCCGCCATTGAAAACTAGCTTCGGGGGTCACCAGGATCCTGCTCCGGCACCCTGCCGGGGAGGGCCTTGGCCCCCGGCGCCATCTTCATCGACTCTCCTTCCCCTATGATGCTTCTTGAGTAGTTTGTCGTTGGACTACGGGTGCTTGGCAGTAGCTATGTGGTATTCTCTCCCCCTAGATCTTCAATACAATGTTCTCATGAGCTGCCCTACATGATTGAGATCCATATGATGTAATTGGTGTTGTGTTTGTTGGGATCCGATGAATTGTTACCTTCTTCAGTCCTAAGAGGTTTATGAATTATTGTTGCTGCAATTTGTTGTTCTTAATGCTTGTTACTAGTGCACGAGTAGCATGATCTCAGATCTGAGCACGTTATGGTTGCATGATTATAATTGTTGTTCTAGATCTTATCTATGGTTGTATGCACCTATTATAGTCCGGAACCGGCGATCCCAATGGTGACAGCTTGGGACACCAAAGGAGAGGATATAAAAGGACTTATCCCCATTTTTTTAAATTGTTGGAAAATAGTTTAAATTTTTTGGAGACTTTTTAAATTTACTTTGGAGTTATAAATATTTTCTAAAAATATTTTGGGAATTTATTTATGCCAAAAGTTTTAAAATCATTTTCGGAGTTTTCGGTATTTTTCAAATGCCAAAAAAGTATTTAAAAGTATTTAAAAATAAGTTGCAAAGTTTTTATTTTTATTTAATACTTTGGTAAAGCCAAAAATTCAGTTTTATTATTTAAAAATATTGGCTAAGACGGAAATTTAAAATAAATTTCCGTGATTTTTCTAATATTGTTTGGGCCTAACGGGTCGTTCTGTTTTTTTTTCGCGGACCGAATTAGAGTTTAATTCGGATTTAAAAAAAATCGCGGATCGGGCTATTTAAACCCGCGGACCCGCGGGGGTTAGGGTTTCCAAACCCGATCCGCCGCACCGCCCGACCCGCCAGCCGCCGCCGGAGCCGCCGTCCGCTGCCGCCGCTCAGTAAGCCGCCGTCGTCCGCCGCGCCGCCCCAGCCGTCGCGCCGTGCGTGCGCGCTGGCCGCCGCCGGCCATGGCCGCCGTGCCGCGCCGCCGGGCGCTGGCCGCAACCGCCGCCGCCGGCCGGTCGCCGGAATCCGGCCGGGAATGCATCCTGGTGCTCATGCCTTGGATAAGGAGGGACCAGGGCTAAATGCTTCCCGAATGGTTGTTTTGGTGGTGAACCGGGTGCGTCATGGCGAGTACCCTCTGACGCAGTGGGAGCCGTCCAGGCTCAAAAAGATCAGACATGCAATATTACTAGTAGCTTCCGTGTACAGCCACTGGCTATATGGGATCTGGCTTAGTACGAGTACGTTGTGGGGAACCTGGCCCTGGTAGCTAGCTGATGTAGATGTGTTGTTAGGTGTACCGGCTACCAAAGGGTGGAGGCAACCTCTTCAGAAAGTCTTTGTCTCAATCTTTGGGTTGAGTCCAGTGGGGAACGTGTACAACCTCTGCAGAGCGTATAAACTGATCATGATTAGCCGTGTCCACGGTTACAAACGAACTTTGAGCAACTAGTCAGTATTGTTGATGAATGATCTTGACAGATGAACACTTAATAATAATCATGTTGGGAAAGAGTAGCATGGGTTGCTGTGTGTTTCAGGTAGAATTCAACTTAAAACTTTGATTAGTTTAGTTCAGGATAAAATTGGCTTTATGCAAAAAACAAAACCATAAGCCTTTCCTTTGACTTACCTTGCATGTAGTTGTAGGTCCTTTATATAAACTTTTCCGTGTCACTTGCCGTACAAATCAGATGTACTGACCCGTTGTCGGGCTGTAACCTTCGGTGTTGCAGGTTTTTCAGACGATCAGTAAGGTGCGTTTAGGGGTTGCGAGTCTACACTCAGCATGTTCTCTTGTGGCTGTTGATGGGAGTCCACGTTACTTGCTTTTGCTTCCGCTATATTTATATTGAATAAGCTAGCCTTGAGCTATGCAACTTGTTATTTGTTTTACTCTGGATCATACGTTGTAATAATGATGCACTTGTACTTTGATATACATCTATAATACTGTGTGTGCCAGCGAGTTCGATCCAGGGACTGGCACTTGAGCACAGAGACTTCAATTCTGTGTGAATTGGGTCGTTACATATGGTATCAGAGCAGTGTGTTGATTGTAGGACGTGACCCTAGAAAATGGATTAGAAAAGCCATAGTAATAAAAATATTACTTTATATCACTCTGTCTTGTACTTACTTACCTTATCTATCTCGTATTCATACCTATTCTAATCTTGCCTTACCTCTCTTTGATTATAGATGACCACTTTGTCATACCGCGCTATGGCGTTTGGACCTGAGCTCAGGGGGATTTTCCACTACCTGAACATCTACGCGCCAGTCTTTCAGCCGGACATCGTGGAGATAAGGGGAGCTGATGACTACTGGCAAGTGGAGACTTTCATCCTTGGAAGCATGGAGAATGAGGAAAGGGTGATCACGGAGTCATTCGAGGTGCATGCCCAGGAGGAGTGGTGTGTGCGCATGGCCGCTCACATAGCTCTTGGACGCATTGTGGAGACGTGTGCCGCCCGGGTAAAGGGTACGGTGTACGCGGAGATGGCCAAGGTTCTCCCATCGGGGAACATAATACCGAAGAGGTTCAGGTATGTGCCTGGGGCCATCTGGCCAGGTACAACCAGCTACATCATCCAAAGCCTGGAGAAGCACATCCATTGCCTAGAGAAGTGCACTCAGTCAGACCTCTACACCATTACTGAGTTGCAGCAGAAGAACACCAGGCTCAAGAGGGACAACAACAAGCTGAAGAAGGAAAGGTTGGAGATGCAAGCAGAGATGCCAATGGGATTGACGAACCAGAAGAGGAGCCAGAAGTAGAGACCTCGGCAGAAGAAGAGGAGCCGAGTCCCAAAAGGCGCAACCGCATTAGCGGGCGCGAATACCGCATGCTGTTTAGCAAAGACAACATTAAGAATTTCTTCACCGGCTATTAGTTGGCTATCGTTATCGTGTTAGCGTATTTGACCATGTCGACTTATTCGGTGTGGCAATACTAGGTTGCTTGATATACTCTTATGTTATTCGTGGTTGTGTTGAGGATCTTATATTACCCGTGGTTGTTTTGAGGATCTTATATCAGTTATAAAATATATTTTAAACTATATGGTATGATATGTGATGGTTTTCCGTATGAGTGCATTGGTTGATGATTGTTATATGTTTGATGCTATGGTGATATTGGTTGGTGAAGTTGATTGGTGATATATGTATTGTATATATAATGCTTGCCATGATCATCATAAGCATATGGGTAGGAGTATATTTCCCTAGCTACTTTCTGTCTACAACTTACCTATTCTTACCCAACAGATGCCGCCGAGACGTGATCCCACGGGGAATGAGAACAACAACAATGGAGTGCCAGCTTATATGCAGCAGTTACTTCAAGGACAAGCTCAGCTGATCCAGTTGCTCACTCAGAACATGGGCAACAACAACAATGCGCCACCACCACCACCTGTGGACATGCTTACAAGGTTTCTGAGGTTGAATCCTCAAAGGTTCTCTAGCACTCCTGAGCCCATAGTGGCGGATGACTGGCTTCATTCAGTGGGCCGGAACATGGAGACAGTTGGCTGCACTGAGGCATAGAGAGTGAGGTTTGCCTCACATTTGCTGGAGGGTCCTGCCGATGCTTGGTGGGACAACTACTTGCTGACGTATCCCATCGATACCATCACTTGGGCGCAGTTCCAGTCTGCTTTTCGCGCCGCACATGTTTCAGCAGGCGCCATGAGCTTGAAGGAGTTTCGCAGTTTGCGTCAGGGAGGTCGTTCAGTGGCCGAGTATGTTGAGGTGTTCAACAAGCTTTCCAGATATGCTCCAGATGATGTCAGGAATGATGCTGCTAGGCAGGAGAAGTTCTTGGAGGGGCTGAATGATGAGTTGGGAGTCCAGTTGACAGTGGATACTTTTGCTAACTGCCAGGCGCTCATAGACAAAGCTATTGTGTTGGAAGGCAAGCAGCAGGCCATTGAGAACCGCAAGAGGAAGTACAACAACAACAATGGTGGCAAGTATAACTCTGGACCGCATCAGAAGCCACGCAATTCTTATGCTGGCAATGAAGGACATAACCATGGACATAACCACAATGGTGGGAATGGCCATGTTCACAGTGGAGGACACAACCATCATGGTGGGAATGGTCACAACCATAATGGCCACAACCACCACAATGGTAACAAGAATGGCAATGGCAATGGCAATGGCAATGGCAATGGAAGGAACAATGGGAATGGGAGAAGCAATGGAGGCAATGGAGGCAATGGAAACAACCGTCGGAATGGCCAGGCACCAAAGGACTTGAGTCACATCCAGTGTTTCAGGTGCAAGAACATGGGACACTATGCCACAGACTTCCCAGAGTCCAATGGGAATGGAGTCGTCAAGCCCAATCCTTTCAATAAGGGGCATGTGAACCATGTCAACGTGGAGGACATCTATGATGAGCCTGATGCTGTGATTGGTAAGTTCTTTATCAATTCAGTACCCGCACTTGTTCTTTTTGATTCTGGTGCATCGCATTCTTTCATATCGAGGGTTTTTGTGGATAAGCATGAGTTACCTACCGTAGTTCTTAAGTCATCTATGCTCATAAGTTCACCGGGAGCGGAGATGTCAGCTAGTTTGGGATGCTATCAGTTGAGCCTAGCCATAGGGAAGCATGTTTTTCCTACAGATTTGATTGTATTGAAGTCACAAGGTTTGGATATTATTTTGGGCATGGATTGGTTAGCCAAGTACCAAGGTGTTATTGATTGTGCCAGTCGGTCTATCACTCTCAGTACACCGAGTGGACAAAAGATCAGATATGTATCCAAGTATAAGCATCAGCACGCTCAGGTGAATTCTCTTAAGGGGGGTAGCCTGGATGATGTGCGTGTTGTGAGGGATTATCCGGATGTGTTTCCAGATGAGTTGCCAGGTATGCCACCGGATAGGGAGATTGAGTTCCTTATTGATTTAATACCAGGCACGGGGCCTATTGCTAAGAGACCGTATAGGATTCCCGCTAATGAACTTGCAGAGTTGAAGGAACAGATCAGAGAGTTGCAAGCAAAGGGGTTCATTCGCCCAAGCTCGTCACCTTGGGGATCTCCAGTGTTGTTTGTTGAGAAGAAGGATGGAACCCAGAGGATGTGTGTGGATTACCGTTCTCTGAATGATGTTACTATCAAGAACAAGTATCCTTTACCTGTGATTAATGATCTATTTGACCAGTTGGAGGGAGCTTGTGTATTCTCTAAGATTGATCTTCGTTCTGGTTATCATCAAGTGAAGATTCGGGAGAAGGATATTCCGAAGACTGCTTTTACTACAAGGTATGGGTTGTATGAGTATACTGTTATGTCATTTGGATTGACTAATGCTCCTGCATACTTCATGAATATGATGAACAAGGTGTTTATGGAGTTCTTGGATAAATTCGTTGTGGTATTCATTGAGGATATATTGGTGTATTCCAAGAATGAGCAAGAGCATGAGGCACATTTGCGTTTGGTATTGGAGAAGCTCAGAGAGCACAAATTGTATGCCAAGTTCAGCAAGTGTGAGTTTTGGTTGAAGGAGGTCGGATTCCTTGGACATGTTGTGTCAGGAGAAGGAGTAGATGTGGACCCATCCAAGGTTTCGACAGTTACGGAATGGGAGACACCCGCGACAGTTGGAGACATTCGCAGTTTCTTGGGTCTTGCGGGATATTATAGGAGGTTCATTGAAAATTTCTCCAAGCTTGCACAGCCAATGACTGAGCTGCTGAAGAAAGAGAATAAGTTTGTTTGGAGTGAGGCATGTGAAGCCAGCTTTCAGGAATTGAAGAAACGGTTAGTAACTGCACCTGTTTTATGTTTTCCTGATATACATAAGGATTTCCAAGTATATTGTGATGCATATCGTCGAGGACTTTGTTGTGTTTTGATGCAAAGGGGTAGAGTTGTTGCGTATGCTTCGCGTCAGCTTAAGAACCATGAGCAAAACTATCCTACACATGATTTGTAGTTAGCTGCAGTTGTTCACGCATTGAAAACATGGAGGCAATATCTTGTTGGTAATCATTGTGATGTTTTTACTGATCATAAGAGTTTGAAGTATATCTTTACTCAGAAGGATTTGAATCTCAGGCAGAGCAGATGGCTGGAGCTTATTAAGGATTATGATTTGAATGTGCAGTATCATCCTGGTAAAGCGAATGTGGTTGCTGATGCATTGAGCCGTAAGAGTCATATCAATGTTGCTAATGTTGAGGATATGCCACGTGAGTTATGTGAGCAGTTCAAGAATCTCAGGTTGGAGATAGTTCCTAAGGGATATGTGGCAACATTGGAAGTGAAGCCAAATCTGTTGGAAAGAATCAGAGCAGCTCAGAAGAGTGATGCAGAAATTGATGAGATAAAGGTGAATATGACCAGAGGGAAAGCAGAGGGTTTCCGTGAGGATGAGCATGGAGCCATTTGGTTTGAGAAGCGCATTTGTGTACCGCAGGATGCGGAGATCAGGAAGTTGATTCTTCAGGAGGCACATGATTCACCTTATTCTATTCACCCCGGAAATACCAAGATGTATTTGGACTTGAGGGAGAGATTTTGGTGGCCTAGCCTGAAGCGAGAGATAGCCCAGTATATTGTTGTGTGTGATGTTTTCCAGAGGGTCAAAGCTGAGCATCAGAAGCCAGCAGGATTGTTGCAGCCTTTGCCTATACCAGATTGGAAGTGGGATCGGATAGGTATGGATTTTATTACTGGTTTACCCAGGACTCGGTCAGGATATGATTCTATTTGGGTGATTGTTGATCATTTGACCAAGGTTGCTCACTTCATTCCAGTAAAGACAACTTATACAAGTGCCAAGCTACCCAAGATTTATATGTCCAGGATCGTGTGTTTGCATGGAGTTCCAAGCAAGGTTGTGTCTGATAGAGGTACTCAGTTTACTTCGAAGTTTTGGCGTCAGTTGCATGCATATCTCAGAATTTCACCAATTCGCGGAATCAAGAGGTTTGGAATCAAGGGCAAGTTAGCACCACGTTTTGTGGGACCTTACAAGATCTTGGAGCGCAGAGGAGAGGTAGCTTATCAGTTGGAGTTGCCAGAAGCTTTGTCAGGAGTTCATGATGTGTTTCACGTATCCCAGCTGAAGAAGTGTCATGCAGAGATGGCAGATATTCCTTTGAGAGATACAGTGCCACTTGAGGCAATTCAGTTGGAGAGTGACCTGACTTATGAGGAGAAACCTGTGAAGATTCTGGAGACTGCCGAGAGAGTTACCCGCACCAAGACGATCAGGCTATGCAAGGTTCAGTAGGATCATCATACCGAAGAGGAAGCAACTTGGGAGCGTGAAGAAGATCTGAAGCAAGACCACCCGCATCTCTTTGCTAGCCAGCCCGAATCTCGAGGACGAGATTCATCTTAAGGGGGTAGGTTTGTAACATCCAATTTTCTAAATTCGGATGTTAATAGATCATCATATGCATTTTTCTGGAGTTTTAAAATATTTTTAAACATTTTTCAACACATGGTAGTTCGCCGGAGAGGATATAAAAGGACTTGTCCCCATTTTTTAAATTGTTGGAAAATAGTTTAAAATATTTTTTGGAGACTTTTTTAAATTTACTTTGGAGTTATAAATATTTTCTAAAAATATTTTAGGAATTTATTTATGCTCCGGGAAAAGTTTTAAAATCATTTTCGGAGTTTTCGGTATTTTTATAATGCCAGAAAAGTATTTAAAAGTATTTAAAAATAAGTTGCAAAGTTTTTATTTTTAATTAATATTTTGGTAAAGCCAAAAATTCAGTTTTATTATTTTAAAAATATTGGCGAAGACGGAAATTTAAAATAAATTTTCGTGATTTTTCTAATATTGTTTTGGGCCTAACGGGCCGGTCTGTTTTTTTATTTTCACGGACCAAATTAGAGTTTAATTCAGATTTAAAAAAACGCGGATCGGGCTATTTAAACCTGCGGACCCGCGGGGATTAGGGTTTCCAAACCCGATCCGCCGCGCCGCCCGACCCGCCAGCCGCCGGAGCGCCGCCGCCGGAGCCGCCGCTGCCGTCCGCCGCGCCGCCCCAGCCGTCGTGCGTGCGCGTTGGCCGCCGCCGCGCCAGCCACCGCCGGCCATGGCCGTCGTGCCACGCCGCCGGGCGCTGGCCGCAACCGCCTCCGCCGGCCGGTCGCCGGAATCCGGCGAGATCTGTTTTTTTTTACCAGGGACCCGATCGCGTTTTTATATGTTATTTTATTTATGGATAGGCCCCTATTTGCGGATTAGACCACGTTTTCGCGCGGTACCGTTTTCGCGAGTACTTTTTAACCGTAACTCGGAATCGAGTGATTCCAGTTGCGTTGCGACCGTGGTGAAATTTCCTAGCCAGTAGACCAAGTGTTACAGAAGTTTGAAGTTTTCAAATTTGAATCCCAAGCTGATCCAAATTCGAACTTCCGACAGCCGTAACTTTTTACCGGTGCGCCCATTTGCGCCGTTTCTTTTTGCGTTGGTTTTATTTTGACAAGTACTTTAAGTTTAGCTACTGTTAGGAAAGTTTTGCTACTGTTCTGTGAATGGTTATTACTGTTTGAGCATTTTTGTATTGAATAGATGTTGATTGGTGCTATGTTTGCTCGTATAGATTGTACGGAGTGTGCCGCCTCGTTTTGTGAGGATTGTGACCGTCAGGACCAGAAAGAAGGCAAGTGATGCTTTGACCATACTCATACCTATATTTTCTATATGCATTATGTTAAGAAATATCACCCTATTGCATGATAGGTAGTTTACTTTACTGTTGCTGCAAAACCAGTTAGGATAGCCACATGACTTGACTTGTATTAGTAGATCAACCTAGCCCGTGTTGTTACTTTATTGCTATGCTTTGTAGACGTGGATTGGGTTGTGAGAATTTCATGGAGTGCTTGTGAGCTATTAAATAATTTGTGTAGCAACTTTATAATAATTAGAAATCACCTCTAGACGGGCAGGGAATGCATCCTGGTGCTCATGCCTTGGATAAGGAGGGACCAGGGCTAAATGCTTCCCGAATGGTTGTTTTGGTGGTGAACCGGGTGCGTCATGGCGAGTACCCTCTGACGCAGTGGGCGCCGTCCAGGCTCAAAAAAATCAGACATGCAATATTACTAGTAGCTTCCGTGTATAGCCACTGGCTATATGGGCTCTGGCTTAGTACGAGTACGTTGTGGGGAACCTGGCCCTGGTAGCTAGCTGATGTAGATGTGTTGTTAGGTGTACCGGCTACCAAAGGGTGGAGGCAACCTCTTCAGAAAGTCTTTGTCTCAATCTTTGGGTTGAGTCCAGTGGGGAACGTGTACAACCTCTGCAGAGCGTATAAACTGATCATGATTAGTCGTGTCCACGGTTACGGACGAACTTTGAGCAACTAGTCAGTACTGTTGATGAATGATCTTGACAGATGAACACTTAATAATAATCATGGTGGGAAAGAGTAGCATGGGTTGTTTTTTGCAGAAAGCCAATTTTATCCTGAACTAAACTAATCAAAGTTTTAAGTTGAATTCTACCTGAAACACACAGCAAGCCTTTCCTTTGACTTACCTTGCATGTAGTTGTAGGTCCTTTATATAAACTTTTCCGTGTCACTTGCCGTAGAAATCAGATGTACTGACCCGTTGTCGGGTTGTAACCTTCGGTGTTGCAGGTTTTTCAGACGATCAGTAAGGTGCGTTTAGGGGTTGCGAGTCTACACTCAGCATGTTCGCTTGTGGCTGTTGATGGGACTCCACGTTACTTGCCTTTGCTTCCGCTATATTTATATTGAATAAGCTAGCCTTGAGCTATGCAACTTTTTATTTGTTTTACTCTGGATCGGACGTTGTAATAATGATGCACTTGTACTTTGATATACATCTATAATACTGTGTGTGCCAGCGAGTTCGATCGAGGGACTGGCATTTGAGCACAGAGACTTCAATTCTGTGTGAATTGGGTCGTTACATCTTATTGGCAAGGCGGATTCACGGAGGATCAACAAAAATATTACAAGGAATACCGCTTGTCTCAAAAAGGGATACACTCATGGGGACTAATACAGGAGTTGTATGACTATGCTAGAAACTTGTGCTCAATATATAATATATCTTTCTGCAGGGATGAATCTTGTTGCTTTATGAGGCACAAACACCTTGCTTTCCAATGTGAGTACAATGATGATGAAACCTTAGCTTCTTACGCTAGGGGAAACTATGATTTTTATGAAGCAGAACAAATAGAAGAAGTTGTTATCTTTAAGGGTGCCTATGAAATTGCTTCCTTTGTTGAAAATATTGATGATGCCCCTTACAAATCCGAGAGTCTTGAAATAATTAATTATTGCTTTGAGGATTTTAATGACAATTATTATATTATTGACCATCTCAAAAGGTTCTCTCCACAAGAGGAAGAGACTAATCGTTGCAGGACTCTACGGAAGAAGAAATTGCTGAAACTGAATGCTCCTTGGATGAAAAAGAGGAGGAGAGTGACGAACAAAAGGAGGAAGAATGGAGTAGCTACCCATCTCTACCCACTAATGAGAGTAACTCTTTAACTCTTACTTTATATGATTGCCCTCCATGCTTACCAAAGGAGGATGAATGCTATATTGATTGCTATGATCCTATGGATTCTTTTGAAATATCCCTTTTTAATGAAATTGATGCTTGTGGCCATGATGCCCCTGTGAATGATACTTGCAAGGATGATTTTTCTACTGTTCTTTATGATAAACCTTGCTATCTTGATGAATATTATGATAAACCTCTATTTTTGCCTACTATGGATGTTCTTAATGATGATGAGGTTTTCTTAGAAAGTTTATATGATTATGTGCTAGTAGATCATGAAAAGCATGCTTTGTGTGATAATTATATTGTTGAGTTTGTTCATGATGCTACTGAAAATTATTATGAGAGAGGGAAATATGGTTATAGAAATTTTTCATGTTAGGAAAACACCCCTCTCCATGTTGAAAATCTTGAAGGTGCTCTTGTTTTACCTTCCTATGCTTGTGTTGGGGTTCGGGGCAGAAAACACAAATTTTTCCTTGACCTACGATACCCAATCCCAAGACCTATGCTATGCTGATGCAAATAACGGACAGAAATAGATCACATACCAGTATGTAGTCCGTTAAGCGGGAAACGTTCCCGCATGAACGTGGTTGGTGTAGTCATACCGGCAATCCCCGATGCCGCGCAGATCCACGATGACTCCTGTAGCCACCCGATCCTTGCAGACCGATGACGGTATTACGTCCCCGTCGGAACGTTGCTGATGAAGACCTCGCGATACGACCACGACGATGAAGTAGCACCACAAGTGTAGTGCCTCGCGGGATTATACACATACAGTATACCCGACGTCCCTCCGGGCTCCGAACCAGTAGAGCAGCGGAAAGAAGATGGATTCGGATCCCGATTCCAGCAGCACGACGGCGTGCGTATAGTGGAGAAATCCCCAACCCAGAGCAGCCTCCAAACAAGGGGAGTCCGCTCAAAGGAAGGAGAAAGGAGGGAGAGAGATGAGAAACTTTTCTCAAAAATATCATGATTAAAAGGGCACCCCTACCCCTCCTTATATAGGCCAAGGAGGGGTGACACCCCCCCTTCCCCTTCCGGGGTGGGACTAATCCCAAGGGGGGGTTATGGCGCACCAATAAGGGGGGTGGGCCCCCTCATGGCGCCATGGCCCATGGGGGAGGACTCCCTCTCCCCTTAATGGGCCCTATGAGGCCCATATGCCTGTTAATTTATTTTTAATTATATTTAAATACATTTTAATATTTAATTCAGATGATTAAATAATAAAACATATATTAAACATTATTAAATATATTTTGAACCTTTCAAAATACCCAGAACAACTTCCGGCCTTCATCGGAACAATTCCGGTCATCACTGGAACAATTCCGGTGTTCTCTCCAATTTCTCCGGTGATCCCGAATCAATCCTTACTGCGTCGAGTACCCTTAAGTGTAACACCCTACGGTCCGGGAAACAGCAGACATGATCGAGACAATTCTCATTGATCAATGACTAATCAATTGGACCTGGTTACAATCCTTGATAGCCCCTGCGCTTCCATCGAATGAACTTCAATCGCTGTTGGATCCGTTAACCGTGTGCCTGTTCCCTTTGTCCTATGGTACTTTGCTTGTCCGAGGTTTGATCATCGGTATCCACTATACCTAGTTCGTCCTCGTTCTCAACAAACAAGTTTACTCATTCCCGTGATATTACAACCCCGTGACCTAGTCACACGTTTGCAAACTTTATGATGAAATATCACCGAGTGGGCCCAGAGTACCTATCCGTCACACGGATGGACAAATCCCGCTTTGATCTATTTGCATACTCATCAACCATCTATTTCGGAATACCCAAAGTGCACCGTTATGGCCAGCATATTTCAGTCAGGCGGTGGGATACAAATCAAAGTCTCCTCATAGATGACAATTACGTATGATCATTACGGTCAAAGGATCTGGTCACTACGTTATAGTTATCGCAATGTCGAACTATGTGACTTGATCACATCGCAACACTTCTGGTGGGTGTATGTCCATCATATCATTATCCAATGATACGACTCCATTGTCAACAGACGCCATTGTCTCATGATCAGGAAACCTTGATCATCAATCGCCCAATGGACTAGTATACTAGGGTTTACTAGGGACCTGGTTGTTTGTATACCACACCTGTATTAATGTTTCCGCTTAATACAGTTCTAGCATAGTATCAAACGTATTATGAACTAATGGAATATGCTCGATAAAACATATTTTATTTGCCTCTAGGGCACATTCCCAACAGTCTCCCACTTGCACTAGAGTACAAATAATGTAGTTGCATTTTCTCTGGATCATAACTCCTTATTGATCATGCTTGCCCGTGGAAGAGGTTGTATCAACGGTCTGGGTACCAATCAGAACCGTATGTCCTTTTGCAAATCATAATGTCACCTAATTTGGCATTCCTTCATTATCCACTATAATGATGAGGTATATATATTTGGCGGTGAAGTGAGACTTCGTTTGCTGTGTCATAGCAATGACATCCGGTGGGTCACGCGGACTTTCCCATAGTCATGCACACTTGAAACTCACTCAATCAGAAGTCGAACTTCTTAAGCCATAATATAACTCCTGCTACTTCTAAAGCAGCCACATCAATGTAGATTCAATCCTTAGTGCATTGTATGCAACTTTGATGTCTAACCATGTTTCTTTCAACTTAGGCATTCATTAGTATGATATCTCAATTTTCTAGGTTAGTGTCAAAACTTGAACCAGCATAACATTTATGGTCAAGTCCACTATCCTTTACAAATTTGAGATGTATCCTCAGTTCTCTCCAGACACTGAAGGATAAACTTAACTCTTTGTTCAATGATTTACTCATAAATCATATCACAACATGTTCTTACTACTAAGAACTTGGGTCACATTACGTCGAGTACATAACTCTGGTTTTATATGAAAGAACCTATGACAAAGGCATAGAGGATCCAACACATCCATTTCTTTCATTAACCATTAACCATTGTTCTTGTACTGAGATTAACTCAACACTTCTCTTGGATATACAAGTAAGGACCACTTCTTGACTTGTCCCATTCTGAACTCCTTCAGAATCTTATCCAGGAAAGTATTACGACTCAATGTTATTAAACACATGTCTATCTTAATAGATCTTCAATGTTTAATACTTATTCATCTTTATTTATGAAAGATTCAAATAATCATTACCACCAACTGCACCATTCATAATATGTTATCCATATATGAGAATGTTATCATGCTCCCACTCAAATATGTCATGCACATATTAAGTCTTTAGATAACACTCATATTGCTCCCACTCAAATATGTCAGCCACATATAAGACAAGGATAACATCCACATGGCTCCCACTTAGATATGTCAGACACATATTAAGTTCAGGATACTAACCACATGGCTCCTACTCAGATATGTCATTTACATACAAGGCTAGGATAATACTCCCATAGCTCCCACTCAAAATATGTCGTCTACATATATCAAGTTTCAGGAAACTATTCAGCTCCCACTCAGTTTCATGCAAATGCATGTTTCCTCGATATTTTGGTTAAGTCCAAAATCCTTTGATCATCCATCAAAACGAGAATTCAGTTTACGAGACACTAGTATCCATATGTTTTTTCAAAACCTTCTTGTTGTACCAACTACAACACTTCTTCAAATACAGGATTTGAGGAAGTCACGGTATTGATAACACTTTGGATCAATCGTAGTGAATATCCCATTGACTCAAGCATTGCTACACATTGTAGTCAACCCATTGAATTTGTCAGAAACAATCTTTGTGACAAACCAATCTTGACGTCCCTTTGATGTTCACATTTATTCCTCATAACTCTGAAGTTATTGTGAATATCAAGTAACCTCCTTACTTGATAAGATTCAAGAAATCTTAAATGTAACTCAACATAGAATTTCATGACTCATAGTCATATCTCGTACTTAGGTCCACCATCGCTTCTTTGTAGTTCGTAGGAATGTCTTGTTCCATTAACATGACAAGTGAATCATGAATATCATTTTGCACCAGGGGCAAATATATATTCTTGAATCCTACTTTTCTCGGTAAAAGTTTTCATCGAAACATCATGATCATTATCATTAGTTTATCCTCTAATTATAGAGCTTTGCTTCCAGAACATATTCCGTTGCACTACTCTGACATTTGGAGGCAAGGTCAATTACCTTGGTTGAACTTTCACTTTTCTTCCATTACCACATTTATCAAGAACAATTCTTGACAAACACCAAACATAGCAATACATGTTTTGCTCCTTTTGGTTCTAGTTGTGGAAGATGCATCCATAGTTGTCTAAGGATACACTACAAAGATAATTTATCTTACATAAATCAAGCTTCCTAGAAACCACAACACACCATGACATATATAGTGTTGGTTTCCACGAACTCAGATGGTTCCCTATGCTGAAGTGAGTGTTTGCATATTAAATTAATGACTCTAAACAATAATAACGTAACTTGGTAAGAGATAACTTAGACCATACACTTTTTCATAGAATATGATCACAATGTTCAGGCACGTCAATCATATTGAAGTGTCTCAGGACATTGCAATTTGTGGAACAACTTTCACACAAGTCTTTATGCCCAAGACTAACTCAAAACATTTGTCACTTTGATCAAATTGTAGAGACTTGTCTTTCTTGTTAATTTAATATCCATTTTTACTCTGAAATCCCTTTTTGATCATATCAAATTATTTCAGACTCATGTTTCATTAGTGAATACAAATACTCATCTAAGTCCATATACGAAGTTCACGAAATAATCAAATTCACCACATGCTGACATACGATACATCACGATGTATGATATTCAACAATCAGTACACAATCTGTTTTACCAGAATGCGAGGTTTTAGTCATCTCACCTCAAAGGCATGGTTTGTATATGTCAAGAGATCAAGTATCTTAAGACATCATCATACCATTCATGACTTAAACTGTAGTGTCATTATTAAGCCTGGATATTTCTTGGCATTACAATATTTCTTATAAATGATCAAACAACTATCATCAATATAAGAATAGCTCATTCATAATCGTAATGTGACCATAATAGATATCATTCATAAAAGGAGAACAACTGACTTGTTTCTCACTAATATGAATAATTGTCTTCGCGAGATGCAAGACACACTAATAAAGTCCTCATTCAAACGATCATAAAATGTATTCATATATTAACCAATTGATAGATGTAGAGGGAGAGGGAGAGTGTTGTCGACCATCAACTATCTTGATTACCGTCAGCACACATTGTCACCTCATCCCTTCCAAGCCACTCTCAAGCAGTAAGTTCAAGCATCGAATACTTAATCAACCGCAATTAGTGTTTCGTGGGAAAGACATTTATAACTCGTATATCAAATATACCTTCTCCGTCAATGACCATTCCTGCATTGGTTCTACTCTTAAAGTTCTTAACTTTAACCATGACCTCATGACAGGTGAACGATTCTCCTTCATGACATAGTCCAGACATGGTCTTTGTAACTAGGAGGAAGCGGATGTAACTCCCTAGTTATCGCAAAGTAACCAGTCATTCAGTAGTCCAAGTTATACACAAGGTGTTCCATGTATCTTATACATTTTCCAAGTGACTTTCTCAGCAGGTTGTTCCTTCCACCATAGTTGAAAGAAACCCCGTCCATATACTCATATTCCATTTCTCTGATTTGTGACCAAGTGCTTTCAAGTTCACCTAGCACGTCATACGTGTTGGTTAACATGCATTCACAATTCAGATTCCATAGAATGAATTATGGTGTATTGGACAGTCATTCATAAGTGACGGTGAGGGCGATACTCATCATCATCTTCCTTGATTACGGAGTTGTCAGGTGTATCTCCTAGCAGTTCTTCGTATTATGTTTAGCAAGTCATTACTAATGAGTATGTCTCTAATGGTGTTGGTACACATCAATGAAGTAAGACCCATTTACCTTTAAGTTCTATCATACTAAAAAGAGCCATAGTTCCAAACATTGGTATGACGTTATCTACAATGATATTTGCTAAGACATGAAGATTAAGTTCATAATATGGAGTTCATGTTTCAAAAACAATTCTGGAACTCCCACTCAGACAAACATCCCTCATAGTTTGTTCTAAGTGATTACACGATCCTTGAACACCATACCTCCCCCGATCGTCACGGCCATCAGTATGTTGTTCAAGGTAGGCCATCATGCCAATCACATCATCCATGTGACTCATGCTCGACCTTTCGGTCTCTTGTGTCCCGAGGCCATATCATATACATATGCCAGGCTCGCCACCACACCCTATGTGATTTGTTGCTGTGTCATGCAAGGCCATATCATATACATATGCCAGGCTTGCTACACCCACCTCATGTGAACGAAAAAATGTTTGACACACGTGTGACACGTGGTGCCTCCATAATGTAGAACTTTCCAGGTGGTGCTCACTAGGGTAAGGACACTATGTTGGTTTTAGTGAGGGCTCATCCTATTATGCTACCGTCGTATATCTAACATATTAGCAAAACAGGATGCAACATAAATCATACATGCTATGATTCCCCCCTGACATGCAAATTAAAGTTGAAAACGCCTTTCTACTTTATCTTTTGCAAGTTTTACGTGGCTGCTAGGGGTTTCGAGAAAAGAACCGCTTTCTATCCTGCGAAAAACAAGCCACAACACCAATCCACAATTGTCTCTATTACACCCCTGTCGGGGCCCTCCGTTGCAAACATCTTCGCATCGCTAATGCAGAGAGACAGACACCCCCTCAGCCACTTTATATGGTACAAGCCATATGTCAAGCGTGGAACCAGTCTCGCGTAAACGCGTAAGGTCGGTCGGGGGCCGCTTCATCAAACATTGCCGCAACGCTAAATGAGTACACGTGAGAGGGTAACAATTGGAGAATTGATGCCCACATACTAGATGTGTTCTATCCGTACAATACATCTACGCATAGCCTTGCTCTGATACCACTGTTGGGGTTCGGGGCAGAAAACACAAATTTTTCCTTGACCTACGATACCCAATCCCAAGACCTATGCTATGCTGATGCAAGTAACGGACAGAAATAGATCACATACCAGTATGTAGTCCGTTAAGCGGGAAACGTTCCCGCATGAACGTGGTTGGTGTAGTCGTACCGGCAATCCCCGATGCCGCGCAGATCCACGATGACTCCTGTAGCCACCCGATCCTTGCAGACCGATGACGGTATTACGTCCCCGTCGGAACGTTGCTGATGAAGACCTCGCGATACGACCACGACGATGAAGTAGCACCACAAGTGTAGTGCCTCGCGGGATTATACACATACAGTATACCCGACGTCCCTCCGGGCTCCGAACCAGTAGAGCAGCGGAAAGAAGATGGATTCGGATCCCGATTCCAGCAGCACGACGGCGTGCGTATAGTGGAGAAATCCCCAACCCAGAGCAGCCTCCAAACAAGGGGAGTCCTCTCAAAGGAAGGAGAAAGGAGGGAGAGAGATGAGAAACTTTTCTCAAAAATATCATGATTAAAAGGGCACCCCTACCCCTCCTTATATAGGCCAAGGAGGGGTGACACCCCCCCTTCCCCTTCCGGGGTGGGACTAATCCCAAGCGGGGGGTTATGGCGCACCAATAAGGGGGGTGGGCCCCCTCATGGCGCCATGGCCCATGGGGGAGGACTCCCTCTCCCCTTAATGGGCCCTATGAGGCCCATATGCCTTTTAGTTTATTTTTAATTATATTTAAATACATTTTAATATTTAATTCAGATAATTAAATAATAAAACATATATTAAACATTATTAAATATATTTTGAACCTTTCAAAATACCCAGAACAACTTCCGGCCTTCATCGGAACAATTCCGGTCATCACCGGAACAATTTCGGTGTTCTCTCCAATTTCTCCGGTGATCCCGAATCAATCCTTACTGCGTCGAGTACCCTTAATGTAACATCCCAAAATTCTCCGGATTTTGGAATGTTAATAAATTAAATAGATAATGATTGTTTGCTTGATGTGTTTGATATTCTCTGGGAGTTAAAACTTTTGGAGTTTGTTGAATATTAAAATGAGAGGGAATAAAATGACTTTCCCTAATATTCACCGTTGGTGTTTTGGAATTTATTATTTAAAAACAAACCAACAAAATAAAATGAGAGAAGGTAATATGACTCCTTCAACATTTTTGAAGTTTGGAAAAGGTTTTAAATCTTTATTGGAATTCTTCTAAAATATTTTTAAACATTTTTCAACACATGGCAGTTCGCTGGAGAGGATATAAAAGGACTTATCCTCATTTTTAATTTGTTGGAAAATAGTTTAAAAGATTTATGGGAGACTTTTTAATTTTACTTTGGAGTTATAAATATTTTCTAAAATTATTTTTGGAATTTATTTATGCTCTGGAAAAGTTTTTAAATCAATTTTCGGAGTTTTCGGTATTTTTAAAATGCCAGAAAAGTATTTAAAAATAAGTTGCAAAGTTTTTATTTTATTTTATTATTTTGGTCAAGCCAAAAATTCAATTTTATTATTTTAAAAATATTGGCGAAGACGGAATTTTAAAATAAATTTCCGTGATTTTTCTAATATTGTTTTGGGCCAATTGGGCCTGGTCTGTTTTTTTTCAAGCAGACCGAATTTGTTTTTATTTCGGATTTACAAAAAAAAGAGGGATTAGGGGCTGGCTATAAATAGCCCCGATTAGGGCTAAGTTTATTTTCGCCAGCGTTTAGGGTTAGCTCTTATCTAATCCGCGGGACCCGCCGCCGCCGACGTCATCGCTGGAATCTCGCCGGAGCATCGCCGGATTTTTCGCCGGAGCAACGCCGGAGCTACGTTTTCGCGTTTTTTTTCGAGGTAATTTTCGCGTACGCCCGTGTGTCGCCGTCCCCGCCTCGCCGGAGTACCCGCCGCCCCTAGCCCCGTGCGCCGCCGCCCTCTGCCACGTCCGCCGCCGCTGGTCCGGCTGGCTGGCCGGAGCGCCGCCGCGCCATGGCCCGACCTGGCCGGCTGCCGCGCCTGTGGCCGCGCGCCCCGCGCTGCCTGGCCGCCTCGTGCGTCGCGCGCCGCCGCCCGCCGGCCTCCCTGCTGGCCGGAGCCGCAGCCGGAGCCGCAGCTCCAAGCTCGGCCATGGCTGCCCCGTGCTCCCGTGCGTGCAGCCGCAAGGAAGGAGACGAGCTGGGAAAAAAAAGGATTAGAAAAACGGTTCGCAAAAAAAAAATTCCAGATCTGGATCCAAAACCGTCCAGGGACCCGATTGCTTTTTTGTAAAAGTTTTATTTATGTATCAGTCCTTTTTGCAGTAGACCCCCCGGTACCCCCGTTTTTCACCCGAAACCGTTTTCGCGAGTACTTTTTAACCGTAACTCGGAATTGGGCGATTCCAGTTGAGTTGCGACCGTGTAGAAATTCTCTAGCCAATAGACCTAGTGTTACAGTAGTTTGAAGTATTTAAATTTGGATCCCAAGCTGATCCAAATTTGAACTTCCGATAGCCGTAACTTTTTACCGGTGCACCCGTTTGCGCCGTTTCTTTTTGCGTTAGATCACTCGTGTCATGTACCTTCTGTTTGTATCGTGTGTGCACAAAAATTCACAAGTTTATTGATCTGTTTTAATTCAAATTCAATTCTATGTTGCAACTGCTATGACCTGCGTTGTAGCGTTCCGTTTCACGTGATTCTTTTTGCATATTGGATCATATGAGACATCTTATCGGCAATATCCACATACCATTCATATTTCTATGATCTTTACTTTGATTTCATAATGCCTTGATCATACTCTTGTATCGACAATTCCTTAACCGTTGACTCTCTCGAGTTCACGTTCCACTGATCACCTTCGGCACATCCACACCTTTGCACTTCAAAAACTTTTGTTTTGTTGCTAAAACTTTAGTGATTGTTTTGTTGATCTTATGTTTTGTCCTTGTGGTGTGATTGCTTATTGAGTTCTTTCGTTGATGATAGATTGCTCGGAGTGTGACGAGTAGAGTTGACTGGAACATGAGAGCGAAGATCTTCATCGAATGTATAAGGCAAGTGATACTTTGACCATACTCATACCTATATTTTCTATATGCATTATGTTAGGAAATATCACTCTATTGCATGATAGGTAGTTTACTTTACTGTTGCTGCAAACCAGTTAGGATAGCCATATGTCTTGACTTGTCTACTGTAGATCAACCTAGTCGTGTTGTTACTTTATTGCTATGCTTTGTAGACGAGGTTGGGCTGTGAGAATTCATGGAGTGCATGTGAGCTATTTAATAAACTGTGTAGCAACTTTATAATAAATAGAAATCACTTCTGGACGGGCGGGTTGCATCCCGGTAGTTGTGGCTCGGTTGAGGACAGTGCCAGGGTTAAATGCACCCAATGGTTGTTTTGGTGGTGAACCGGGTGCGTCATGGTGTCTACCCTCTCACGCAGTGGGCGCCGTCCAGGCTCAAAAAGATCAGACATGCAATATTACTAGTAGCTTCCGTGTACAGCCACTGGCTACATGGGCTCTGGCTTAGATGAGTAAGTTGTGGGGAACCTGGCCCTGGTAGCTAGCTGATGTAGAATTGTGTTAGGTGTACCGGCTACCAAAGGGTGGAGGCAACCTCTTCGGAAAGTCTTTGTCTCAATCTTCGAGTTAAGTCCAGTGGGGAACGTGTACAAACCTCTGCAGAGCGTATAAACTGATCATGATTAACCGTGTCCACGGTTACGGACGAACTTTGAGGAACTGGTCAGTACTGTTGATGAATGATCTTGACAGATGAACACTTAATAATAATTTGGTTGGGACAAGAGTAGCATGGGTTGCTGTGTGTTTCAGGTAGAACTCAACTTAAAATTTTGACTAGTTTAGTTCAGGGGAAAATTGGCTTTCTGCAAAACTAAACCATAAGCCTTTCCTTTGACTTACCTTGCATGTAGTTTTAGGTCCTTTATATAAACTTTTTCGTGTCACTTGCCGTACAAATCAGATGTACTGACCCGTTGTCGGGCTGTAACCTTCGGTGTTGTAGGTTTTTCAGACGATCAGTAAGGTGCGTTTAGGGGTTGCGAGTCTACACTCAGCATGTTCGCATGTGGCTGTTGATGGGATTCCACGTTATTTGTTTTGCTTCCGCTATATTTATATTGAATAAGCTAGCCTTGAGCTATGCAACTTGTTATTTGTTTACTCTTGGATCATACGTTGTATTAATGATGCACTTGTACTTTGATATACATCTATTATACTGTGTGTGCCAGCGAGTTCGATCCAGGGACTGGCACTTGAACACAGAGACTTCAATTCGGTGTGAATTGGGTCGTTACACTTAAGTGTAACACCCTACGGTCCGGGAAACAGCAGACATGATCGAGACAATTCTCATTGATCAATGACTAATCAATTGGACCTGGTTACAATCCTTGATAGCCCCTGCGCTTCCATCGAATGAACTTCAATCGCTGTTGGATCCGTTAACCGTGTGCCTGTTCCCTTTGTCCCATGGTACTTTGCTTGTCCGAGGTTTGATCATCGGTATCCACTATACCTAGTTCGTCCTCGTTCTCAACAAACAAGTTTACTCGTTCCCGTGATATTACAACCCCGTGACCTAGTCACACGTTTGCAAACTTTATGATGCAATATCACCGAGTGGGCCCAGAGTACCTATCTGTCACATGGATGGACAAATCCCGCTTTGATCTATTTGCATACTCATCAACCATCTATTTCGGAATACCCAAAGTGCACCGTTATAGCCAGCATATTTCAGTCAGGCGGTGGGATACAAATCAAAGTCTCCTCATAGATGACAATTACGTATGATCATTACGGTCAAAGGATCTGGTCACTACGTTATAGTTATCGCAATGTCGAACTATGTGACTTGATCACATCGCAACACTTCTGGTGGGTGTATGTCCATCATATCATTATCCAATGATACGACTCCATTGTCAACAGACGCCATTGTCTCATGATCAGGAAACCTTGATCATCAATCGCCCAATGGACTAGTATACTAGGGTTTACTAGGGACCTGGTTGTTTGTATACCACACCTGTATTAATGTTTCCGCTTAATACAGTTCTAGCATAGTATCAAACGTATTATGAACTAATGGAATATGCTCGATAAAACATATTTTATTTGCCTCTAGGGCACATTCCCAACAGCTTGTTGCTTTGTGCTTCATTTATTTATTTTCCAACAAGTTGCCCATGCATAGGAAGCATGTTAGACTTAAATGTGGTTTTTCTTTGCTCCTTTGATGCTCTCTTTTGTGCTTCAACTCTTATTCTTTCGTGAGCATCGTTGCAATCATGCCTAGCTAATGGCTTTAAAGAAGCGCTTTCGGGAGGCAGCCCGCAACGAATTTAGGTTTTTCTTCTTGTTTTTATTCTGTTCTTAGTGGTCTTGATGATTGTTAATACTGTAGCAACATCATTGTATCTTTATTTTTCAAGCTTTGTGCCTTTTATAGCCTCATACGACAAGGGAAGTGAAAGTTGTGACATGCTGTCCAGAAAACAGATTTTGTCCTCATGACTAGAAAAAATCACAGAAAAATCCCAGTTCATCTTATTGAGCTGAATTTTGTACACAGCGTGCTCTATATAATTACGGAACTTTCATATGTTCTGAATTTTTTGATTTGAGTTGCAGAAGTATCCCTAAAAAATTATTTTCTCTCCGTTGTTCTGTTTTTCTCAGCTTCTGCCCCGGGTTTTTTTCTTTTCGCAGTTTTTCAATCCTTAAGCTTGCTTTTTCTTTGCAAAATCTTTTGGGAAGGCAAGAGAAATAGTAGCCCTTCCTGGAAATCTTTATTTTCAGTAGAGAAAAATTATTTTAATAGGGTACTAACCTCTCTAATCAGCTTATGATGAGTTATGTATGAAGGGAGTTTTCAAGTGTGCGATGGAAGATGATGAAAGAAGATCTTGGAGTGTCAAAAGCTCAAGCTTGGGGATGCGCCCGGAACCCCAAGAAATATTCAAGGAGACTCAAGCGTCTAAGCTTGGGGATGCCCCCATGCATCCCCTTCTTCATCAACAATCATCAGTTCGTCCCTCGTTCCACTATATTTTTATCACTTCGTGCGTTATGTGCTATGCTTGGAGCGTCTTGCTCTTTACTTTTCTTAGTTATTTTGTTTTGTTTGCTGGTCATTACAATGTTGGAACCTAACAAGCTTGATTGGGAGAGATACACGCTCCGCTTAAACTAGAACACCTCATAGGATTTTCATGCTTATTCTTTGTTGTGAGTTGTTCTTTATCTTTTCTTAGCTGTTGCCCTGTTTAGTTTGTGTGATTTAGAGTTTTCTTCTAGATATTTTAATTGGTTTGGGCTTGAACTTTCTATAGTTTGCATGCTTATCTTGTTTAGAGAGTTTGCCTGTTGCACTGAGTTTTGTGTCTTGACTAGAAAGAAGGTAGTTGAAGTTGCTATTCTCTTTGTAGTAGTAACATGTAATAGTTTTGAGGTATTGACTTAAGTAAAGTTTGAACTTATGGTGTCAAGAGCTTTAGCCTATTAGTGATAGATGTCGTATTTTGGGCAATCCGTGTGATTTTTGAAAACCTAAACCCTGTTGAGAACTCTAGCTACTAGATGGATCACTAATCTCTGGAGGGGTCGAATATTAGAGTACACTCACGTACCATGAGTCGAGGATGCACAAGGATAACCAAACCCCCATACACTCCTCCTCGGGGTACTTGTCTCTTTGTGAACCTCCTGACTAGATTGAGAGTTACCGATAATAAGTTCATGAGTTCTTCGGACTAATGTGAGTATTCGAAAGTTGACACTTCCACCATCCATATTTTTCTAGCCTCTTCAGTACCGTGCGTTGCCTTTTCTCACCTCGAGAGTTGGCGCATACTTCGCCGGTTCATCCAAACCATTGGCATGATACGCTCTGTCATCATAAGCCTCCTTATATCTTTCCTCAAAACAGCCACCATACCTACCTACAAGGCATTTCCATAGCCTTTCCGAGATACATTGACATGCAACATCCATTGTTCTTCATGTTCATATGACTTATCCTTCATTGTCATATTGCCTTGCATGATCTCATAGCCTTCATGTAGTTGGGCTTTGCCCGCTATTCATATTTTTGCTGCATGTTGCGCTTGATCATTGCACATACTGCTACACTGGCAGAGGCATTCATATAGAGTCATTACTTTTTGATTCAGAGTTGTAAGTAGATAAAAGTGTGTTGATGTTCTTCTAGAGTGTTGCCTCTACAGTGAGGAAAGGAATAAAAGATCCCAAAGTGGACAAAATACAAAAAAAGATCCCAAGGAGGACAAAAAAAAAGAGAAATAAAGAGCCATGGAGGCCACCCAAAATCAAAAAAATACAAAAAAGGTGAAAAAAATGAAAAAAAAGAGAGGGGGCAACACTACTATCCTGTATTCCACACTTGTGCTTCAAAGTAGCACCTGTACTTCAGTTTGTAGAGAGTTTTCATGTTGTAATTGCTTAACTAAGTGGGGATCCTTACACGATAGAACTTGGCTTGCATATTCCAAGGATGAGCCTCCTCAAAAGATCTCTAGGTCTTCATGAGCAAGCAAGTTGGATGCACCCCCACTAGTTCCATTGGAGGGCTTTCATACACTTATAGCTCTATGTGCATCCGCATGTTGCATGGCAATCCCTACTCCTCACATCATATCTATCATATGGCTTTCTCTCGCCTATGATTGTCCTCGTTGATGTGAGCCTTTCACACCTTTTTGTCTTCTTCCTCCACCATCTTTCTATTTCGCCGTTTCAGTGTCAACTTTCTTGCTCACACTCATCCATTGCATGAGTGCTCAAAATATCGAAAGGGAGTGGATCAGTTTGACTTGTAACTGGCTAGTGGTCTGGGGATGAGTCCAGATAAGACTTCAAAGGAGACCAAGTGTGAAACTTTAGTAGATAGTTGTTCTCAACAACCTTTTTTCTGTTTCTTCCCAGTCCCTTGCTTGCACGCAAACACCATTTGGAGACATTCGAGTCACGGACAGCGAGAGCTCTTGCACCTTATGTTCTTTTGTTGCTTGTGTCAATGCTAATATAGACTCTTGCTTGTTAAGACTTGAATTGAATTGCATGATTTGATTGCTTTAATTAAAAGTATATGCTTGTGTGGCATGCCACCACAGAATATATGCTTGTTATCATTTACCTACTCGAGGACGAGCAGAAATTAAGCTTGGGGATGTTGATACGTCCCAAACGTATCTATAATTTCTGCTTGTGACATGCATGTTTTGTGTGACTTTCGCATGTTTTGCTTGAACTTTCATACACTTTTGAGCATATTTGGACTAACCTATTAACTCAGTGCACCCAGTTGCCAGTTCCTGTTTTCTGTTGTTTTTGTATTTCAGGTTTTCCGGCCACTAAAAGTGCTCCAAAAATTCCGGAAAAAATATATAACAAATCAGCGTCCCGGAAGCCTCCGAAAACACCAAGGAAGGAAGGGAGGGCCACCACCAGGACTCCAGAAGGGTCCATGGCGCGGCCCAGCCCTAGGCCGCGCCAGGCACCCTCCTGGCTGCCTGGTGGCCCCTCTCGGTGCCCCCTTTGGCCCCTATTTTTACCCCCGAGGAGGAAACCCCTAATATCGAAGTACTTGTTCCAGAAGCGATTCCAATCTCCGCCGCCATCGAAAACTAGCTTCGGGGGTCACCAGGATCCTGCTCCGGCACCCTGTCGGGGAGGGCCTTGGCCCTCAGGGCCATCTTCATCGACTCTCATTCCCCTATGATGCTTCTTGAGTAGTTCCTCCTTGGACTACGGGTGCTTGGCAGTAGCTATGTGGCATTCTCTCCCCCTAGATCTTCAATACAATGTTCTCATGAGCTGCCCTACATGACTGAGATCCATATGATGTAATTGGTGTTGTGTTTGTTGGGATCCGATGAATTGTTACCTTCTTCAGTCCTAAGAGGTTTATGAATTATTGTTGCTGCAATTTGTTGTTCTTAATGCTTGTTACTAGTGCACGAGTAGCATGATCTCAGATCTGAGCACGTTATGGTTGCATGATTATAATTGTTGTTCTAGATCTTATCTACGGTTGTATGCACCTATTATAGTCCGGAACCGGCGATCCCAATGGTGACAGCTTGGGACACCAAAGGGGATGGGCTATAATTTGAGGATCACATGTGTTCATAGAGTGTTAATGCTTTGTTCCGGTGCTCCGCCGCAGGAGCACCTTAATCTCCATAAGTTCCTTAAGTGGCCCCGTTCGTAGCGGGATGGTAGGACAAAAGATGTTGTGCAAAGTTCTTATTGCAAGCACGTACAACTACATACGGAACACATGCCTACGTTTGGTTCTTAGACGAGGATGCTCTAGTTTGTTCTTTGGCTAGAGTTTGTGCAATTCTGTCAATTGCCCAACTGTAATTTGTTCACCCAGCACCTTGTTCTTTTGCTTGAGAGATACCACTAGTGAAACCTTGAACCCCGGTCCTGTTGGGGTTCGGGGCAGAAAACACAAATTTTTCCTTGACCTACGATACCCAATCCCAAGACCTATGCTATGCTGATGCAAGTAACGGACAGAAATAGATCACATACCAGTATGTAGTCCGTTAAGCGGGAAACGTTCCCGCATGAACGTGGTTGGTGTAGTCGTACCGGCAATCCCCGATGCCGCGCAGATCCACGATGACTCCTGTAGCCACCCGATCCTTGCAGACCGATGACGGGATTACGTCCCCATCGGAACGTTGCTGATGAAGACCTCGCGATACGACCACGACGATGAAGTAGCACCACAAGTGTAGTGCCTCGCGGGATTATACACATACAGTATACCCGACGTCCCTCCGGGCTCCGAACCAGTAGAGCAGCGGAAAGAAGATGGATTCGGATCCCGATTCCAGCAGCACGACGGCGTGCGTATAGTGGAGAAATCCCCAACCCAGAGCAGCCTCCAAACAAGGGGAGTCCGCTCAAAGGCAGGAGAAAGGAGGGAGAGAGATGAGAAACTTTTCTCAAAAAATTCATGATTAAAAGGGCACCCCTACCCCTCCTTATATAGGCCAAGGAGGGGTGCCACCTCCCCTCAACTTCCCATGTGGGACTAATCCCAAGGGGAGGGGGGTGGCGCACCAAATAGGGGGGTGGGCCCCCTCATGGCGCCATGGCCCATGGGGGAGGACTCCCTCTCCCCCTAATGGGCCCTATGAGGCCCATATGCCTTTTAATTCATTTTTAATTATATTTAAATACATTTTAATATTTAATTCAGATAATTAAATAATAAAACATATATTAAACATTATTAAATATATTTTGAACCTTTCAAAATACCCAGAACAACTTCCGGCCTTCATCGGAACAATTCCGGTCATCACCGGAACAATTTCGGTGTTCTCTCCAATTTCTCCGGTGATCCCGAATCAATCCTTACTGCGTCGAGTACCCTTAAGTGTAACACCCTACGGTCCGGGAAACAGCAGACATGATCGAGACAATTCTCATTGATCAATGACTAATCAATTGGACCTGGTTACAATCCTTGATATCCCCTGCGCTTCCATCGAATGAACTTCAATCGCTGTTGGATCCGTTAACCGTGTGCCTGTTCCCTTTGTCCTATGGTACTTTTCTTGTCCGAGGTTTGATCATTGGTATCCAATATACCTAGTTCGTCCTCGTTCTCAACAAACAAGTTTACTCGTTCCCGTGATATTACAACTCCGTGACCTAGTCACACGTTTGCAAACTTTATGATGTAACATCACCGAGTGGGCCCAGAGTACCTATCCGTCACACGGATGGACAAATCCCGCTTTGATCTATTTGCATACTCATCAACCATCTATTTCGGAATACCCAAAGTGCACCGTTATAGCCAGCATATTTTAGTCAGGCGGTGGGATACAAATCAAAGTCTCCTCATAGATGACAATTACGTATGATCATTACGGTCAAAGGATCTGGTCACTACGTTATAGTTATCGCAATGTCGAACTATGTGACTTGATCACATCGCAACACTTCTGGTGGGTGTATGTCCATCATATCATTATCCAATGATACGACTCCATTGTCAACAGACGCCATTGTCTCATGATCAGGAAACCTTGATCATCAATCGCCCAATGGACTAGTATACTAGGGTTTACTAGGGACCTGGTTGTTTGTATACCACACCTGTATTAATGTTTCCGCTTAATACAGTTCTAGCATAGTATCAAACGTATTATGAACTAATGGAATATGCTCGATAAAACATATTTTATTTGCCTCTAGGGCACATTCCCAACAGTCTCCCACTTGCACTAGAGTACAAATAATCTAGTTGCATTTTCTCTGGATCATAACTCCTTATTGATCATGCTTGCCCGTGGAAGAGGTTGTATCAACGGTCTGGGTACCATTCAGAACCGTATGTCCTTTTGCAAATCATAATGTCACCTAATTTGACATTCCTTCATTATCCACTATAATGATGAGGTATATATTTTGGCGGTGAAGTGAGACTTCGTTTGCTGTGTCATAGCAATGACATCCGGTGGGTCACGCGGACTTTCCCATAGTCATGCACACTTGAAACTCACTCAATCAGAAGTCGAACTTCTTAAGCCATAATATAACTCCTGCTACTTCTAAATCAGCCACATCAATGTAGATTCAATCCTTAGTGCATTGTATGCAACTTTGATGTCTAACCATGTTTCTTTCAACTTAGGCATTCATTAGTATGATATCTCAATTTTCTAGGTTAGTGTCAAAACTTGAACCAGCATAACATTTATGGTCAAGTCCACTATCCTTTACAAATTTGAGATGTATCCTCGGTTCTCTCCAGACACTGAAGGATAAACTTAACTCTTTGTTCAATGATTTACTCATAAATCATATCACAACATGTTCTTACTACTAAGAACTTGGGTCACATTACGTCGAGTACATAACTCTGGTTTTATATGAAAGAACCTATGACAAGGCATAGAGGATCCAGCACATCCATTTCTTTCATTAACCATTAACCATTGTTCTTGTACTGAGATTAACTCAATACTTCTCTTGGATATACAAGTAAGGACCACTTCTTGAATTGTCCCATTCTGAACTCCTTCAGAATCTTATCCAGGAAAGTATTACGACTCAACGTTATTAAACACATATCTATCTTAATAGATCTTCAATGCTTAATACTTATTCATCTTCATTTATGAAAGATTCAAATAATCATTAACACCAACTGCACCATTCATAATATGTTATCCATATATGAGAATGTTATCATGCTCCCACTCAAATATGTCATGCACATATTAAGTTATAGGATAACACTCATATTGCTCCCACTCAAATATGGCAGCCACATATAAGACAAGGATAACATCCACATAGCTCCCACTTAGATATGTCAGACACATATTAAGTTCAGGATACTAACCATATGGCTCCTACTCAAATATGTCATTTACATATAAGGCTAGGATAATACTCCCATAGCTCCCACTCAAAATATGTCGTCTACATATATCAATTTTCAGGAAACTATTCAGCTCCCACTCAGTTTCATGCAAATGCATGTTTCCTCGATATTTTGGCTAAGTCCAAAATCCTTTGATCATTCATCAAATCGAGAATTCAGTTTACGAGACACTAGTATCCATATGTTTTTCCAAAACCTTCTGGTTGTACCAATTACAACACTTCTTCAAATACAGGATTTGAGGAAGTCACGGTATTGATAACAATCCTGGATCAATCGTAGTGAATATCCCTTTGACTCAAGCATTGCTACACATTGTAGTCAACCCATTGAATTTGTCAGAAACAATCTTTGTGACAAACCAATCTTGACGTCCCTTTGATGTTCACATTTATTCCTCATAACTCTGAAGTTATTGTGAATATCAAGTAACCTCCTTACTTGATAAGATTCAAGCAATCTTAAATGTAACTCAACATAGGATTTCATGACTCATAGTCATATCTCGTACTTAGGTCCACCATCGCTTCTTTGTAGTTCGTAGAATGTCTTGTTCCATTAACATGACAAGTGAATCATGAATATCATTTTGCATGAAGGGCAAATATATATATTCTTGAATCCTACCTTTCTCAGTAAAAGCTCCCATCAGAAAAATCATGATCATTATCATTAGTTTCTCCTCTTATTGTAGAGCTTTGCTTCCAGAACATATTCCGTTGCACTACTCTGACATTTGGAGGCAAGGTCAATTACCTTGGTTGAACTTTCACTTTTCTTCCATTACCACATTTATCAAGAACAATTCTTGACAAACACCAAACATAGCAATACAAGTTTTGCTCCTTTTGGTTCTGGTTGTGGAAGATGCATCCATAGTTGTCTAAGGATACACTACAAAGATAATTTATCTTACATAAATCAAGCTTCCTAGAAACCACAACACACCATGACATATATAGTGTTGGCTTCCACGAACTCAGATGGTTCCCTATGCTGAAGTGAGTGTTTGCATATTAAATTAATAACTCTAAACATAATAACGTAACTTGGTAAGAGATAACTTAGACCATACACTTTTCGATAGAATATGATCACAATGTTCAGTCACGTCAATCATATTGAAGTGTCTCAAAACATTGCAATTTGTGGAACAACTTTCACACAAGTCTTTATGCCCAAGACTAACTCAAAACATTTGTCACTTTGATCAAATCGTAGAGACTTGTCTTTCTTGTTAATTTAATATCCATCTTTACTCTGAAATCCCTTTTGATCATATCAAATTATTTCAGACTCATGTTTCATTAGTGAATACCAATATTCATCTAAGTCCACACATGAAGGTCACAAAATAATGAAATTCACTACATGCTGATATACAATACATCACGATGTATGATATTCAACAATCAGTACACATTCTGTTTACCAGAATGCGAGGTTTTAGTCATCTCACCTAAAAGGCATGGTTTGTATGTGTCAAGAGATCAAGTATCTTAAGACATCATCATACCATTCATGACTTAAACTGTAGTGTCATTATCAAGCCTGGATATTTCTTGACTTTACAATATTTCTTATAAATGATCAAACAGCTATCATCAATATAAGAATAACTCATTCATAATCGTAATGTGACCATAAGAGATATCATTCATAAAAGGAGAACAACTGACTTGTTTCTCACTAATATGAATAATTGTCTTCGCGAGATGCAAGACACACTAATAAAGTCCTCATTCAAACGATCATAAAATTTATTCATATATTAATCAATTGATAGATGTAGAGGGAGAGTGTTGTCGACCATCAACTATCTTGATTGCCGTCAGCACACATTGTCACCTCATCCCTTCTAAGTCACTCTCAAGCAGTAAGTTCAAGCATCGAATACTTAATCAACCGCAATTAGTGTTTCATGGGAAAGACATTTATAACTCGTATATCAAATATACCTTCTCCGTCAATGACCATTCCTGCATTGGTTCTACTTTTAAAGTTCTTAACTTTAACCATGACCTCGTGACAGGTGAACGATTCTCCTTCATGACATAGTCCAGACATGGTCTTTGTAACTGGGAGGAAGCGGATGCAACTCCCCAGTTATCGCAAAGTAACCAGTCATTCAGTAGTCCAAGTTATACACAAGGTGTTCCATGTATCTTATACATTTTCCAAGTGACTTTCTTAGCAGGTTGTTCCTTCCACCATAGTTGAAAGAAACCCCGTCCATATACTCATATTCCATTACTCTGATTTGTGACCAAGTGCTTTCAAGTTCACCTAGCACGTCATACGTGTTGGTTAACATGCATTCACAATTCAGACTCATAGGATGAAGTATGGTGTATTGGACAGTCATTCATAAGTGACGGTGAGTACGATACTCATCATCATCTTCCTTGAATACGGAGTTATCAGGTGTATCTCCTAGCAGTTCTTCGTATTATGTTTAACAAGTCATTACTAACGAGTATGTCTCTAATGGTGTTGGTACACATCAATGAAGTAAGACCCATTTACCTTAAGTTCTATCATACTAAAAGAGCCATAGTTCTAAACATTGGTATGACGTTATCTACAATGATATTTGCAAAGACATGAAGATTAAGTTCATAATATGGAGTTCATGTTTCAAAAACAATTCTGGAACTCCCACTCAGACAAACATCCCTCATAGTTTGTTCTAAGTGATTACACGATCCTTGAAGAACATACCTCCCCCGTGTGACACGACCATCAGTATGTTGTTCAAGGTAGGCCATCATGCCAATCACATCATCCATGTGACTCATGCTCGACCTTTCGGTCTCTTGTGTCCCGAGGCCATGTCTGCACATGCCAGGCTCGCCACAATAACCTTAGTGAGTATATGTTGTGTATGCAAGGCCATGTTTCTGGACATGCTAGGCTTGCTCCACCCATCTCTTGTGAACGTAAAAATGTTTGACACCCGTGTGACACGTGATACCTCCATAATGAAGAACTTTCCAGATGGTGCTTCACTAAGGAAGGACACTTTGTTGGATTAGTGAGGGATCATCCTATTATGCTACCGTCGTATATCTAACATATTAGCAAAAACAGGATGCAACATAAATCATACATGCTATGATTCCCCCCGACATGCAAATTAAAGTTGAAAACGCCTTTCTACTTTATCTTTTGCAAGTTTTACGTGGCTGCTAGGGGTTTCGAGAAAAGAACCGCTTTCTATCCTGCGAAAACATGCCACAACACCAATCCCGCAATTGTCTCTATTACACCCCTGTCGGGGCCCTCCGTTGCAAACATCTTCGCATCGCTAATGCAGAGAGACAGACACCCCCCCAGCCACTTTATATGGTACAAGCCATATGTCAAGCGTGGAACCAGTCTCGCGTAAACGCGTAAGGTCGGTCGGGGGCCGCTTCATCAAACATTGCCGCAATGCTAAATGAGTACACGTGAGAGGGTAACAATTGAGAATTTATGCTCACATACTAGATGTGTTCTATCCGTACAATACATCTACGCATAGCCTTGCTCTTGATACCACTGTTGGGGTTCGGGGCAGAAAACACAAATTTTTCCTTGACCTACGATACCCAATCCCAAGACCTATGCTATGCTGATGCAAGTAACGGACAGAAATAGATCACATACCAGTATGTAGTCCGTTAAGCGGGAAACGTTCCCGCATGAACGTGGTTGGTGTAGTCGTACCGGCAATCCCCGATGCCGCGCAGATCCACGATGACTCCTGTAGCCACCCGATCCTTGCAGACCGATGACGGGATTACGTCCCCGTCGGAACGTTGCTGATGAAGACCTCGCGATACGACCACGACGATGAAGTAGCACCACAAGTGTAGTGCCTCGCGGGATTATACACATACAGTATACCCGACGTCCCTCCGGGCTCCGAACCAGTAGAGCAGCGGAAAGAAGATGGATTCGGATCCCGATTCCAGCAGCACGACGGCGTGCGTATAGTGGAGAAATCCCCAACCCAGAGCAGCCTCCAAACAAGGGGAGTCCGCTCAAAGGCAGGAGAAAGGAGGGAGAGAGATGAGAAACTTTTCTCAAAAAATTCATGATTAAAAGGGCACCCCTACCCCTCCTTATATAGGCCAAGGAGGGGTGCCACCTCCCCTCAACTTCCCATGTGGGACTAATCCCAAGGGGAGGGGGGTGGCGCACCAAATAGGGGGGTGGGCCCCCTCATGGCGCCATGGCCCATGGGGGAGGACTCCCTCTCCCCCTAATGGGCCCTATGAGGCCCATATTCCTTTTAATTCATTTTTAATTATATTTAAATACATTTTAATATTTAATTCAGATAATTAAATAATAAAACATATATTAAACATTATTAAATATATTTTGAACCTTTCAAAATACCCAGAACAACTTCCGGCCTTCATCGGAACAATTCCGGTCATCACCGGAACAATTCCGGTGTTCTCTCCAATTTCTCCGGTGATCCCGAATCAATCCTTACTGCGTCGAGTACCCTTAAGTGTAACACCCTACGGTCCGGGAAACAGCAGACATGATCGAGACAATTCTCATTGATCAATGACTAATCAATTGGACCTGGTTACAATCCTTGATATCCCCTGCGCTTCCATCGAATGAACTTCAATCGCTGTTGGATCCGTTAACCGTGTGCCTGTTCCCTTTGTCCTATGGTACTTTGCTTGTCCGAGGTTTGATCATCGGTATCCAATATACCTAGTTCGTCCTCGTTCTCAACAAACAAGTTTACTCGTTCCCGTGATATTACAACTCCGTGACCTAGTCACACGTTTGCAAACTTTATGATGTAACATCACCGAGTGGGCCCAGAGTACCTATCCGTCACACGGATGGACAAATCCCGCTTTGATCTATTTGCATACTCATCAACCATCTATTTCGGAATACCCAAAGTGCACCGTTATAGCCAGCATATTTCAGTCAGGCGGTGGGATACAAATCAAAGTCTCCTCATAGATGACAATTACGTATGATCATTACGGTCAAAGGATCTGGTCACTACGTTATAGTTATCGCAATGTCGAACTATGTGACTTGATCACATCGCAACACTTCTGGTGGGTGTATGTCCATCATATCATTATCCAATGATACGACTCCATTGTCAACAGACGCCATTGTCTCATGATCAGGAAACCTTGATCATCAATCGCCCAATGGACTAGTATACTAGGGTTTACTAGGGACCTGGTTGTTTGTATACCACACCTGTATTAATGTTTCCGCTTAATACAGTTCTAGCATAGTATCAAACGTATTATGAACTAATGGAATATGCTCGATAAAACATATTTTATTTGCCTCTAGGGCACATTCCCAACAGGTCCATCTTTCACCTTCATTGCCTTCGTTGTTACTTTTACTTTCTTTGTTGCTCCTACTACTTTGTGGTGTTGGTGATTGGGGAAGTCTTAAAGGCTACACCTGTCAAAACACCGTTGCTACTTATATCTTGTCTAGTGCTTTTTCAGGTGTGGTTGAATTGACAACTCAACTGCTAAGGCTTATAAGTATTCTTTGGCTCCCCTTGTGTCGAATCAATAAATTGGGTATTCTTACCCGCGAAGACTGTTGCGATCCCCTACACTTGTGGGTTATCAGATGAGCATAAGCAAGAAAGTTGACACTTAGGATGGCAAAGAGAGAATATGGTGAAGGAGGAAGACAAAAAGGTTGTGAAAGGCTCACATCAATGAGGACAATCATAGGCGAGAGAAAGCCAAATGATAAATATGATGTGAGGAGTAGGGATTGCCATGCAACGAATGCACATATGAGCTAAGGTAAGCTCTCCAATGGAACTAGTGGGGGATGCATCCAACTTGCTTGCTCAAGAAGACCTAGAGCTCATTTGAGGAGGCTCATCGTTGGAATATACAAGCCAAGTTTTATAGTGTGAAGGTCCCCACATAGTTATATGCATGAATGATAATCTCTATGGAGTACAAGATAGAGGATGAAGTACTAGTGTGGATCTCTCAAAAGGAATAGTAGTGTGCCCCTTCTCTCTTTTTATTTTTCTTTTTCTCTTTTTTCTATTTTTTTGTATTTTTGGTGGCCTCAATGGCTCTTTCTATTTCTCTCATTTGTCCTCTTTGGGATCTTTTAATTTGTCCACTTTGGGATCTTTTAATTTTTTCCACTTTGGGATATTTTCCTCACTTTAGGGGCAACACTCTATATATTACAAAAAGTATAGAAGATCTTTCACACTTTACAAAAGTACTCAAATCATAAAGAAGATGTAACTATCATGATGTATGCAAATGTATGCCTCTGCCAGTGTAGCAGGATATGCAATGATACTAGCGCGTCATGTAGAAATGATTAGGGTAAGGCCCAACTAGCATGCGGCTCATCGATCAAGCAAGTAGCATGTATGACATGAAGATCAAGTCATGAGAACATGGATGTTGCATGGCAATATATCTCGGAAAGGTTATGGAAATGCCTTGGTAGGTAGGTATGGTGTCTGTTTTGAGGAAGGATATAAGGAGGTTTATGATGACAGAGCGTATCATGCCAAGGGTTTGGATGTACCGGCGAAGGTGGACGCCAACTCTCGGAGTGAGAAGAAAGCAATGCACGGCACATGAGAGGCTAGAAAAATATGGGAAGGTGGAAGTGTCAACTTTCGAATACTCACATTAGTCCGAAGAACTCATGCACTTATTATCGGTAACTCTCAATCTAATAAGGAGGTTTCACAAAGAGACAAGTACCCCGAGGAGGAGTGTATGGGGGTTTGGTTATCCTTGCGCATCCTCGACTCATGGTGCGTGAGTGTACTCTAATATTCGACCCCTCAGAAGAGTAGTGATCCATCTAGTAGCTAAAGTTCTCAACTAATTTTGTAAGTTTTGAAAATAAACATGGATTGCCCAAAATACGACATTTATCACTAACAGTCTAAAGCTCTTGAAACCAAAATTCCAAACATTACTCAAAACAATACCTCAAAACCATTGCAAGTTACTACTACAAAAGAATAGCAACCTCAATTTACCTACTTCAAGTCAAGACACAAAACTCAGTGCAACAGGCAAACTCTCTAAACAAGATAAACATGAAAACTCAAGAGAGTTCCAGAAACAAACTAAACAAAAGCTCCTTGAAAAGATAAACATGAAAACAAAGAGCAAAACATGACAGTAGCTATGAAAAAGATAAAGAACACACACAGCAAATATAAGCATGAAAAATCCTATGTTGTGTTCTAGATTTTGAAAGTGGAGCGTGTTTTTCTCCCACACAAAGAAAGCTGGGTTCTAACTAGTTATGTACAGCAAGAAAATCTAAAGAAACTAAAAATAAAACCTAAGAGTGAGACGCTCCAAGCATAGCACATAACGCATGAAGTGATAAAAATATAGTGAAACGAAAGACGAACTGATAATTGTTGATGGAGAAGGGGATGCACGGGGGCATCCCCAAGCTTAGACGCTTGAGTATCCTTGAATATTTCTTGGGGATGCATTGGGGCATCCCCAAGCTTGAACGCTTGACACTCCTGAATCTTCTTTCATCGTCTTCCCTCGCACACTTGAAAACTCCCTTCATACATAACTCATCATAATCTGATTAGCGAGGTTAGTACCCATAATAAAATAATTTTTCCCTTACTGGAAATAAGGATATTATTGAAGAGCTACTGTTTATCAAGAATTCCAAAAAGGTTTTGCAAATAAAAAGCAAGCTTAAGGTTTGCAAAACGAAGAAAAGGCAAAACAGGACAGAATCTGTGAAAAACAGACCAGCATGTAGTAAAGATTTTTTTAGGGATACTTCTGCAACTCAAATCAAAAAACTCATAACATACGAAAGTTCCGTAATTGTGTAGATCATGCTATGTAAAAAATTCAGCTCAAAAATATGAACTGGGATTTTTCTATGATTTTTCCAGTCACGAGGACATAATCTGATTTCTGGACAGAATGTCACAACTTTCACTTCCCTTGTCATATGAGGCTATAAATGGCACAAAGCTTGAAAATTAAAGATACAATGATGTTGCTACAGTAGTAACAATCATCAAGACCACTAAAAACATAAGAAAAACAAAAAGGAAATCCTAAATTCGTTGTGGGCTGCCTCCCGAAAGCGCTTCTTTTACGCCTTTAAGCTAGGCATAAGGTTTATAGAAGATGCTCTCACAAGAGAATAAGAGTTGAAGCAAAGGAGAGCATCAAGAAGCAAATATGAAACACATTTAAGCCTAACCCACTTCCTATGCATAGGCATCTTGTAAGAAAATAAATCAAAGAGGCACAAAGTGACATGCATAGGAAGGTGGAACAAGAACAAGTTCAAAAGTTTCAACTTAGAGAGAGGTGTTTTTGTAACATGGAAGTTTATATAACCAAACTTTCCTCTCTCAAAGTAATTTTCAGTAGTATCATGAACAACATCAAGAATATAACTACCACATAAATCATATTGTTCATGACCTACAAGCACACGTGTATTGTTTTCAACACGGTTTTTAGGATCATAAGATAAATGCAACCCATCACATTGAGCTTTGATAAGAGGAAAATTCTCCGGAATTAGAGATTTCAAAAGGATAATAGGGACATCAAGTGTGGGTGCAATAGCAAAATTTTCATGCTTGACGTAAGGAACTATAGCAAGTTCATCTTCGCAAGCATAATCCATATTGGCATCAAGGCCATCAACAAAGCAAGTATTAAGTTCATCAGAAAGGGAAGTATCAAGTGAGTCCTCAGAATCATGGGATTCCTCATCAAAGCAATCATTAGCCTCTTCTAGGGCAGCAAACATTTTATTTTTAAAATCATCAATATAAGAATTGGAAGTATAATTCTCGAAGCAATAAGCAAGAACTGCAAAGTTTTTAGATTTGTAAATAGTATCGTGATACTTTTCAATCAAAGAAGCGATCTCATAAGCACCTTTAAAAGCAACAAACTCTTCAATCTTTTCAACATCAAAGTAATCATAAACACCTTTAGCATAAGAAGATAAGATCTCATTTTCATTAAACTCACATTGGAAAGTAAGGTGTTTATGATCTATATTAGAACAGCAAGTAAAATCATAAATGTGGCATAAACACTCAGCATAGCAATAAGAAGTTTGCATTTGGTCCCATAAGTTTTCCCCTTTCTCAGATAGGCGGTGTCGTGTATAATGAGCATGCTCATCCAATGATTTTCCCTCAACCAAGTCGGTTGTGTTTTTAGCGCGAGCACAAATTGATCGAAGACGATCCAAGTGAAATATGTCCATCCTACAATATCTGGGTGGTTCCACACCCATGATAAAGATAGCATAGGTAGGCAGACAAAAGGCAACTAAATTTTTTGGTTTTCCAAAAAGACACAAAAGCAAAAACTGAAAGGTAAACTAACAAGACTAAAAAGCAAAGATAAAAGATAGTGTGCAACTCCCCTATCTTGAAGAGTGGAGTCCCCGGCAACGGCGCCAGAAATTGCTTTTGATGGTACGAATTAACACCCCCTTGTTGGTTAACCAAAGTGGAAGGTTGAGATGTAGACAACAGCAAGTTTCCCTTAGCGAAGATGCTAAGGTTTAGTATCGAACCAGTAGGACTCCAACAGATACAAGAAGGTGGTGAAGTGAATAATGGCGCCGTTTAAAACCGAGGTTGCTAACTTCACCTGGACCTGCACACACAGCAAATAACTTTGCTTCCCAACGAGTACAGAGAAGTTTTCAATCCCTCCGGCCTTGTTGTTTACAAAGGATAAAACGCACGGGATAATAATGATAGTGATAGCAATGGAAAAGTAAATAAAGCAGTAAATTGATAGCGGGTGTAAACAGTATTGAAAATATGGACCGGGGACCTATGATGTTCACTAGTGATGTCTCTCTCCCAAAAGACGATAAAATAGCCATGCGAGGTAAACAAATTACAGCTGGGCAATTGACAGGATTATGTGCGCAAACCAATGCTAACTATGTTACAAAGAAAGGAAGAGGCTCAAAAGCTTGGGCGGTATGCCAAATCAAGTAGACCGAAATCCATCTGCATCTACCTACTAATCATCCACCTTGAGATATCTATCCAGAACATCTCGCTGGTATTAAGTTGCGAATCCCACCCAAAGTGTAAACTCAAAGCAACAGACAACTGCATTAAAGAACTTTGCGTAAAGTAAACAATCCTTGCACCCGCAAGTACAAGCACCGTTGTTTTCTCCCTTGTGGCAATAGCACATCCCCTAGACTCATGTTTCTGTCACTCAAGCTAGTCATCGGGGGGCATGAACCCACAATCATGCATAACGCTCCCTCTTGGAGTCACTACCTACTACTTGGCCAAAGCAATAAACAGCAACGGAGAACATGCAAGAATTACTCTAGAACATAAATATAAAAGAGGAAAATCAAATATATTACTCAAACACAATCTGAACATAATCTCATAATCCATCGGATCCCAGCAAACTCAGCATAGCAACAGCAGAAATATTACATATGTGCCTCGATCATGTAGGGCAGCTCACGAGGTCTAATCCATGAAGAACAAAGAGGGGAGGAAAACATCACATAGCTACTGATCATAGACCCATGGTCCAAGGTGGACTACTCACGGTTCATCCGGGAAGCATCCATGGTGGTGGAGAAGCTCCCGGAGGTGGTTCCTCCCTCCGGCAGGGTGCCGGGAAGAGGTCTTCTGGTGCTCCTGATCTTGGAAGAGCGGCGGCGGCGGAACAGAGGAGAGATCGCGAAAAAGGGTTCCCGTTACTGGGGTTTCTTGTCACGGGGAATATATTGGCAAAGGGGGGCAACCAGGGGTCCAGGTGGCCACTTGGCGCGGCCCCACCCTAGGGCGCGCCGGGAGGGCGCCTGGGGCCCTGGTGGGTCCCCTCTGCCCCCCCCCTCGGTGATTCCCGAAGCTTCTTCTACGCTGATTTTTATTGGATTTTTCCCGAATTTTTGGAGCAATTTTTATATGGGGAAAACCTGAAATAGAAAAACTGCAGAAAACAGGAACTGGCACTAGGGTGCACTGAGTTAATAGGTTAGTCCAAATATGATCAAAAGTGTATGGAAGTTCATCAATATCATAGCAATATCACACAAAAGAGGCATGGAGCAAGCAGAAGGCTATGGAAATGCCTTGATAGGTAGGTATGGTGGCTGTTTTGAGGAAGGATATAATGAGGCTTATGATGACGGAGCGTATCATGCCAAGGGTTTGGATGTACCGGCGAAGGTGGACGCCAACTCTCGGAGTGAGAAGAAAGCAATGCACGGCACAGGAAAGGCTAGAAAAATATGGGAAGGTGGAAGTGTCAACTTTCGAATACTCACATTAGTCCGAAGAACTCATGCGCTTATTATCGGTAACTCTCAATCTAATAAGGAGGTTCACAAATAGACAAGTACCCCGAGGAGGAGTGTATGGGGGTTTGGTTATCCTTGCGCATCCTCGACTCATGGTACGTGAGTGTACTCTAATATTCGATCCCTCCAAAGAGTAGTGATCCATCTAGTAGCTAAAGTTCTCAACTAATTTTGTAAGTTTTGAAAATAAACACGGATTTCCCAAAATAGGACATATATCACTAATAGGCTAAAGCTCTTGACACCAAAAGTCCACACATTACTCAAAGCAATACCTCAAAACTATTGCAAGTTACTACTACAATTGAATAGCAACCTTAATTACCTACTTCAAGTCAAGATACAAAACTCATTGCAACGGGCAAACTCTCTAAACAAGATAAACATGAAAACTCAAGAGAGTTCCAGCAACAAACTAAAAAAAAGCTCTGAAAAAGATAAGCATGAAAACTAAGAGCTAAACATGACAGCAGCTATGAAAAAGATAAAGAACACACACAGCAAAAATAAGCATGAAGAATCCTATGATGTGTTTTAGATTTTGAAAGTAGAGCGTGTTTTTCTCCCACACAAAGAAAGCTGGGTTCTAACTTGTTATGAACAGCAAGCAAAGCTAAAGAAAACTAAAAAGAAAATAAAGAGCAAGACGCTCCAAGCATAGCACATAACGCATGAAGTGATAAAAATATAGTGGAACGAAAGACGAACTGATAATTGTTGATGAAGAAGGGGATGCATGGGGGCATCCCCAAGCTTAGACGCTTGATTCTTCTTGAATATTTCTTGGGGGTGCACGGGGGCATCCCAAAGCTTGAGCGTTTGACACTCCTGAATCTTCTTTTATCATCTTCCCTCGCACACTTGAAAACTCCCTTCATACATAACTCATCATAATCTGATTAGCGAGCTTAGTACCCATAATAAAATAATTTTTTCTATACTGGAAATAAGGATATTGTTGAAGAGCTACTGTTTCTCAAGATTGCCAAAAAGTTTTTGCAAAGAAAAAACAAGCTTAAGGTTTGCAAAATGAAGAAAAGGCAAAACAGGACAGAATCTGTGAAAAACAGACCAGCAGGTAGTAAAGAATTTTTTAGGGATACTTCTGCAACTCAAATAAAAAAACTCATAACATACGAAAGTTCCATGATTGTATAGAGCACGCTGCGTAAAAATTTCAGCTCAAAAAGATGAACTGGGATTTTTCTGTGATTTTCTAGTCACGAGGACAAAATCTGTTTTCTGGACAGCATGTCACAACTTTCACTTTCCTTGTCATATGAGGCTATAAATGGCACAAAGCTTGAAAAATATAGATACAATGATGTTGATACAGTAGTAAAAATCATCCAGACCACTAAAAACAGAAGAAAAACAGAAAGGAAAACCTAAATTCGTTGCGGGCTGCCTCCCAAAAGCGCTTCTTTAAAGCCATTAGCTTGGCATAATGCAATAGATCAAGTCTTTTCAAGAAAATAACTAGCCCGTGTAACGGACTCAAAAGGTAACTTAATCTTCTTCCTAGGGAAGTGTTCCATCGCTTTCTTGAGAGGGAATTGGAATTTGATAATCCCTTCTTTCATGTCAATAACAGCACCCACGGTGCAAAGAAAAGGACGTCCCAAAATAATTGGACAAGAAGGTTCACATTCAATGTCCATAATAGTAAAATCAACGGGAACATAATTGTCATTGACAATGATAAGAACATCATCGATCTTCCCCAAAGGTTTCTTTACGGAAGAATCGACAAGACGAACACCAAAAGAACAAGGATCAAAAGGTTTCAATTCAAATATATCATACATTCTTTTGGGCATAACGGAGGTACTAGCTCCAACATCACATAAAGCATAGCAAGAGAAGTTATTCAACTTAATTTTAATCATAGGATCCCAAAAATCTTCTAGCTTTCTAGGTATGGAGGCTTCTACCCTAAGCTTCTCCTCCCTAGCTTTAATGAGAGCATTAGTGATATGCTCCGTGGAGGCAAGATTAAGTGTGCTAGTGTGGGGATCTCTAGACATCTTGTGAAGGAAACGAATAACTTCAGAAAGGGTGCAATTATCAAAATCAAGGTCACTACTATCAAGTAAAGTGGTAGTGGTGTCCTTTAGGCTCACTTGTTTGGTAACTTCTATAGTTATAGGAGTTTCTTCTTCTACGGTTGAGGTCATAGCATCACCATTAATAGGTCCTATGGGACTAGGGGCGCATTGGGTGCTAAGAGTTTGGATATCCTCAACAACTTGGATAGTAGCAATGGTATGGTGTGTAGGAAGGCTCTTAATTCTATCTTCTTTCTCCTTTTCTCTAGCCCATCTCTCTTTAAGTTTAGCCATCATCCTAATGTTTTCATTAATTTGCACTTGAATAGCATTCATAGGAGTGACCTTCCTCTCCTCAAGAGGAGAAGTTCTAATTTTAAGCAATTCTACTTCATGGGATAAATTGTCTACCTTCGACGAGAGATTATCTAATTTTTCTAGTTTTTCCTCTACACTCTTGTTGAAGGCTTTTTGGGTAGTGATGAAGTATTTAAGCATACTTTCTAATTCAGAAGTGGAGTTCTTGGTGCTAGGATAAGTGTTGTTGTTACCACAGTTGTTGGAGGGGAACGGTCTAGGATTGCTACCAAAATTACTCCTATAAGCATTGTTATTGAAGTTGTTTCTAGAGATAAAGTTCACATCTACTTGATCTTGAGCAAACAAAGAATTTAAAGGAACACCATGAGGATCAATAGGAGATTGCTTGGTAAGTAGAGACATAATCAAGTCAACTTTTTCATCTAGGGAGGAGATCTTCTCGACAGAGTTACCTTCCTACCTGTTGGAGCTCTTTTGGTGTGCCATTAGGAATAGTTGGTCATCATTTCATCGAGTAGTTTTGTGGCAACACCAAGCGTTGTTGACATAAAGGTTCCTCCTGCGGCCGAATCTAGCAAGTTCCGCGAGGTAAAGTTCAAGCCTGCATAAAAAGTTTGGATAACCATCCAAGTAGTCAAACCATGCGTAGGGCAATTCTTAACAAGAGATTTCATGCGTTCCCAAGCTTGGGCAATGCGTTCATTATCCAATTGCTTAAAATTCATAATATTACTCCTCAATTGGATAATCTTAGCTAGGGGTAGTACTTCCCAATAAAAGCATCCTTGCACTTATCCCAAGAATCTATGCTATTCCTAGGCAAGGATTGAAACCAGATTTTAGCTCCTCCTCTCAAGGAGAAAGGAAAAAGCTTAAGCTTAACAATATCACAATCTACTTATTTGTACTTTTGCATATCACGGAGCTCAACAAAATTATTTAAGTGCAAAGCAGCATCATCTCCAGCACCGGAGAATTGATCTTTCATATCAAGGTTCACCAAAGCAGGTTTAATCTCATAAGAAGGTGCTGAAGTGGCAGGTGAAGCAATAGGAGTGCATATAAAGTCACTATTGTTATGACTAGTGAAGTCACACAACTTGGAATTCTCGGAGGAACCCATAGCAGCAGGAAGCAAGATAACTATTTTTTGTTTTTTGATAAAGGACACTAAAGCAAAAACTGAAAGGTAAATTAACAAGACTAAAAAAGAAGATAAAAGGTAGTGTGCAACTCCCCTATCTTGAAGAGTGGAGTCCCCAGCAACGGCGCCAGAAATTGCTTTGATGTCGCGAGAGTTGCTCGCCCCTCGTTGGTTACCCAAAGTGGAAGGTTTGAGACGTAGACAACAACAAATTTCCCTCGGTGAAGATACCAAGGTTTGTCTCCAGTAGGACTCCGACAGCGACAGGAAGGTGAAAACGGCGCCAGAGATTAGGCGGTTGACGTGGACCTGCACACACACAACAAATAACTTTGCTCCCAACGAGTTCAGAGAGGTTGTCAATCCCTCTGGCCTTGTTGTTTACAAAGGATAAAACGTACGAGATAATAATGATAGTGATAGCAACGGAAAAGTAAATAAAGCAGAAAATAAATAGTGGGTGTAAACAGTATTGAAAATATGGACCGGGATCTCATGATGTTCACTAGTGATGTCTCTCTCCCAAAAGACGATAAAATAGCCATGCGAGGTAAACAAATTACAGCTGGGCAATTGACAAGATTGAGTGCGCAAACCAATGCTAACTATGCTATAAAGAAACGCAGAGGCTCAAAAGCATTGGCGGTACGCCAAGACAAGTAGACCGAAATCCATCTGCATCTACCTACTAATCATCCACCTTGAGATATCTATCCAGAACATCTCGCTGGTATTAAGTTGTGAATCCCACCCAAAGTGTAAACTCAAAGCAACAGACAATTGCATTAAAGAACTTTGCGTAAAGTAAACAATCCTTGCACCCGAAAGTACAAGCACCGTTGTTTTCTCCCTTGTGGCAACAACACATCCCCTAGACTCATGTTTCTGTCACTCAAGGTGGTCATCAGGGGGCATGAACCCACAATCATGCATAACGCTCCCTCTTGGAGTCACTATCTACTACTTGGCCAAAGCAATAAACAGCAACAGAGAACATGCAAGAATTACTCAAGAACATAAATATAAAAAAGGAGAATCAAATATATTACTCAAACACAATCTGAACATAGTCTCATAATCCATCGGATCCCAGCAAAATCAGCATAGCAACAACAGAAAGATTACATATGTGCCTCGATCATGTAGGGCAGCTCACGAGGTCTAAACCATGAAGAACAAAGAGGGGAGGAGAACATCACATAGCTACTGATCATGGACCCATGGTCCAAGGGGGACTACTCACGGTTCATCCGGGAAGCGTCCATGGTGGTGGAGAAGCTCCCGGAGGTGGTTCCTCCCTCCGGCAGGGTGCCGGGAAGAGGTCTCCTGGTGCTCCCGATCTTGGAAGCGCGGCGGCGGCGGAACAGATGATAGATCGCAAAAAAGGGTTCTGTCTTTGGGGGTTTCGCGTCACGGAGAATATATGGGCGAAGGGGGCAGCCAGGGGCCACCAGGGGTCCAGGCGGCCCCCTGGCGCGACCCCACCCTAGGGCGCGCCGGGAGGGCACCTGGGGCCCTGGTGGGTCCCCTCTGGCCCTCCTTGGTGATTCCCGAAGCTTCCGAAGCGCTGATTTTTTATTGGATTTTTCCTGAATTTTTGGAGCACTTTTAATATGGGGGAAAATTGAAATAGAAAAACAGCAGAAAACAGGAACTGGCACTGGGGTGCACTAAGTTAATAGGTTAGTCCAAATATGATCAAAAGTGTATGGAAGTGCATCAATATCATAGCAATATCACACAAAAGAAGCATGGAGCAAGCAGAAATTATAGATACGTTTTGGACGTATCAACTACATGCATCTCGAAGGAAATAAAATATCGAAAGATATACATAGCTCGAAAGGATTGGGAGCGAAGGAAAACATCGAAGGCAAACATGCAACGAGTAAATACTTAACGTAAATGCGAGAAGGAAAGCGAGCCTGACACGACGGTGTTTGGTAAACCAGTTCACACTCTGCAAAGTGCTACGTCTGGTTGGAGGGACTGGTGATTGAACACCTGGAGCAAAACTCTCTCCGTCCTATTCTCCACTGCAACAATCTCCTCGAGCTTGTCCAGTTTTCACTCGTGGTAGATGATTCAAGACATCTCCGAGACCTTTACAAACTTCCTTCAGCAGCGACAATTTCTCTTCGACTGCTTGACATGCGACGCCTAACCGTCTAGGAGACTTGTAGTTCTTCAAGATACAAAGATCGGCTAATCTCGACCTAAGTCTCTATGAATTTCTCAACTCAGTTCAGACTTGGGTTTTGGTTTTCTCTCGATGGATCTCTCTTGGGATGCTCACAGTGCTTCTGTCTTAGAATCTTTAGTGGAGCTGCCAACCCGAAATGGCGGGTAGGTGCGGGGTATTTATAGGTGGCGATCCCGATGGGTAAAATGACTGAAGTGACCCGATGTAACCGCTTGACGCGTGTCCACAACGGTCGGGTTTCAATCACTGCGCAACTTTACTTGAGGAACAAGTAAGCTGACTTACCGAACGAGTTCTCTCTCGAAGGCACGGAGTGCGATGACTTTGACTTCGAGCTATTCACTCGACTCAGTAAGATTTCTCTCGGTAGGCTTTTGTGGGTTTAGGTTGAGCAGAGCAAATTCACTTCGACAAAGATCTCAACTAGCAACCCCCTCTTGATAGTACGGTTTTTCCTACGACTCAAGAAAACAGAGAGAAACTAGTAAAAAGACTAAGTCTTCGACCAGCTTCAGCTTTCTCCTCGTTGCGCTTTTACTCGAGAGTGTCTTCTTCTTCAACGACATTTTTAGGGGTCGTCTTTCTTCAAAGGTTTCGGTAGTTGACTGCAGCTTCGCTGCAGTGAGTTGTCCTTCGACCTTCTCCTAGCAAAATCCATTCTTTCGGAACCTAAGTATATGTTTATACTCGAAAACAATATTAGTTCCACTTCTGCTTTGTCCAACAATCTTCAAAACCTTCGGGGGCAAAACTTGCTCTTACACCATCCAAAGATATATTAGCATAATAGATTTGGGGTATATATGGGATTTCAACACTAACATTACATCCATTCGGTAAGCAGAGGGTAGTGTAAGACCTATATAGTTCATTAGACATATTGTGATTCACAACACTAAGTTCTCAAGGCTGAAGTTTGCACGTCGCTCGACCATTCAAATGAGTATATTTTAGAACCTAATATGTTGGAGCGATGATGATATGATATAACCATGTATTGATACACAAGTACAATTTATTTCATATATGACATGCTTTTTTATAGGTGCATAACATTTAGGATTAAAAATTTCTATCCACCTGTATTGGCTCATGCATAATTTCCTAGCATTGACCATTTTGTCCAGGTTGAGGTAGAACGACATTATTTCTTCTATGGTTTCTTATTTTAATGGTTAGTCTTGGAGTTTTTATTTGGGTAAAGGAGATATTCTTCATTATCTTGCACTAAATTAAGCCATTGTTTCATTGATTTACAATTAATCAAGGTATTGTTGTTTCTGTTTTGAAAAGCTAGTCTCACTTTTGTATCCATGTTCCTTCACTAAACCCGATCGACACATCATGAATTATATATGCAAGTGCCAACCCTACATAGGACAACACACACACACCTCCACTTTCATGAACCAATCACGCCACATGCCTAATGACGAAGAGATGTATTGACATCACACATTGGGCGGTAAATCCAAACCATGCATGCCATACCTAGCACATCACAGTCTACCCTAATACCGTGTTTCCACGTATCATTTTCTATCACTCACTTTGCGTGGTATACATGTGTGTGTGCATCATATATTATGTTCTTAATAAAGCCTTCCATCAAATTGTACATAAAGTGATCCGAAGGAAAAACATACATAGCCTTCATTCATATAAGTTCAACACACATCAAGAGAAATTTCCTACAATATAGAATTCTAAAACCCATCGGTCGTCATGAACATCGAGTCGGAAGCAATGAATTAACAAAGCTATGCTAAGTTGGACGAGCATTTAAGTTGTTATCAGCAAGAAAAGGAGAGCATTTCTAGCTGTTGGTCCAAGCAATTTGGGGGTAGCTAATCCCTCAATATGAATGCCCACATGCCCATAATCTTCATGAATCTTAGGCTCCATGGATGGTTTGGAACTACTGGAATAAAATTGCCATTTCCATCTCCTTTTTCACCATCCTTCTTTTTTTAGTGGTTATCTTGAATCATTCGATGTGCGTTTGGCAAGTGTTTCTTCTCACGATGTCTTGATATTTAGTTATTTACTCATAATATAAATGTAAATTTATGCTAGTACACACTGATGGTAATTTTATCCCAGCCCCTTTTAATTCGAATACAATTTTCCTTTACTTCTTGACATGCTAATACGTAATTTGGTGCACTCACTCCCTTTTGGTTGCATGATATTTCATTTTCCACATGACAATGGACTTTGCATCAAAATGATCCTCTAATATATGATTCAATTGCACAATTGAAGTTAGAATTTGGAGACATATGAAGTTCATAATGGAGCGCTTTACGTGAATGCCATTCATCCCAAGGCAGTTGCATTCAATAAACAAGTGGATTGCATGAAACAAATCATTTTCCTTTAAATGGAGATGGGGTGAGAGAGATAAAGCAATAAACGACTATAAATTTGGTGTATCTTTTTTAGGTGAACATTTATTATTCTAGGTAACAAATATGCAATGCCTGAACATAAATACTACAAGGCTAAAGAGCCATACCACAAAAAAGCTAAGTTATGTCTCATGTATGTATGAGGCAAAACCCTTGATGCTCATCATGTTGGTGAAATAGGGTTGGGATGCATCCAGGATTTGCACATCACAAGTTTTATCCATCTAGTAAGCAAACAGCAGTGCACAAAGTTACATGATTCATTAGATTGTAGCAAATCATAACTTTAAATTTGTGTGAGCGAAATTTGCATGTTGCTTATCTATCAAATATGGATATTTCAAACCTTCAATAGTTGCAGTAGAATGAAAGAGTCAATACCCGACGATCATTACAACTATATGCATACATATATTAATGCAAAAGGTATTTATCTACGTATTTGTAAATTTTGCAGGTGCCACTCCTCATTGTTTCGAGGATACATTCCACTTGACTACGATCAACAAGAGGTTGAAAAGGGAGACGTACAAGATTTGCTCGTCCAGTTTCATGAAAACAAGCAAAGCTCGAATCTGTTGGCCTAAGACTGAGCTTACCCGCTAGGCTTCATGATCTTGCCACTGAACTAAACGGAGCACACCCCATTGCAATCAATAGATATATGCAGAAATTCCGTTGGTGCACTTCGTCCCATTTTTGTTGTTGTAGTACATTGAACAAGTTCTGAACTAGGCATGTTTTCTTCCTTATTAATGTGCACTCAAGTAAACTAATAGTGAACTCAAGTAAACAAGTTTTGTTTAAACTCGAAAAGCAAAGTCCTGGTGCTCCAGGATGTCCACGTGTCCCTGGCTAATCCCGCTCGACACGTCGCAGAGCACGTGCCAGCGCCGGTCCCGGATTAGGTCTACACCTACCTCCGGTTTAAAACTTCACCCACTCAGATCCCGCCACGTGCCCAACGCTGACGAGCAGGCCTTCATCGCACGCCGCGCAGCAAAAGCCAGACCGGACACGACAAGCCAACAGATCTCACTGACACGGCCGGCCCGCAACACTGCGTCCCCACACGTCATGGACCTGATAGTCCTGCCGCTCACCTCCCTTCGGCGTGCAGGTTGCGCGCACCGCTTCGCAGCGGGGATAGAACCGTCCAGAAGGCAGCGCGGCCCTCCACGCCGTCTGCTGCCCTAGGTCGGCCACGCGCGCTGCATGCACCCGGTCCACGGTCCGTAGAAAAGACCAGAGGCAACGACCCTCTCCACAGGTCCATAGACCGCGCGCAGGCTGGAGTCCGGCCGGCTCACGCCGTCCGCGTGGCCCTGCGCGCAGGAGGCCACGACGCGACGGGCACGGGCCACCAGGAGAACCGTTATCTTTACCGTGTGCCCCCCACCCCGCTCCTCCATCCCCAAATCGCAAAATCAAAAAACACGAATCCCAGTCCCTCCCCTCTCCTCGCGGATCCACGCTCGCCCACAGCCAAAAGCGGGAAGCGAAAACTCGAAACCACTCCTAGCAGCGGCCATGGCCAGCGGCGGCGAGCACGAGGCGGCGGCAGCGGCAGCGGGCGAGCAGACGCCCGTCAAGAGCGCGGCCGAGGGCGCCGACACCGAGCTCCACGCGCCCTCCGGCTGGACCAAGAAGGTTTGCGAGCTTTCCCCGCCTGCTCCAGCTAGGGTTTCGCGAGGGTCGGCGTAGATGCGCGTGAGCTCGAATTCGAGGGTTCCTGGCTTCGATTCGTGGGGGGTTTCGTCTCCGCGCTCGGGGGGTCGCGTTCTAGGGTTTCGGAGCTAAACCGAGTTCGGATCCCCTTCTGTTCGGCTGGGTTTGACTGTTGACTTTTTGCTCTGCGGAGTGTAGGGCGCTTCCAGCTTGGGTTGTCGCACCTCAAGCTTAGTTAGGGTTCGTAGTTCCTTGGCCTGCAATTGTTAGTATTGTGGGGTTCGTTTAGCTAGGGTTTCGGAGTTCACGATCTGTTTAGCTAGTGATGGCTGTATGTGATGTCACCCTGGCATGATTTATGATACTAAGTCTCTCTGGGTGGTTAGTTTGGGGGTTCATCATACGTACTGGCAGTGTTTTAGGGACCCGAGCTCGCTACAGCTATGTTTAGGTTATATTGTACTCTTTTGGTACACAGCGAAGAGTGTAGAGCGAATGCTCAGCATTACTGAAGCTGTATGTGTTATGATGTTTGAGCTTTTGATTCACAGTCATATGTACCTTTGTTTGAATGAGCTAACGACAGCTTTCAGTGAGCCACCATGGTTCTGGTAATGGCTTATCCAGTAGCCTGCCACAGCACACGTGCATGAATGAGTCTGCTGAATTCTCCTGGAACCAGTTGCTTCCAAGTAACACGTAGGTTTAACCTGCCATTCCTGGTATTTGGTAGTCAAACAAAATTCTATCTCCCGCACAGTGTTACTTGGTCAGAAGTGCCCACTTCTTATGCTGCATGCATAAGGTGCGATTGATCGTTGTTGGATTCGTAAACCTGCATCCATGTCCGAGTTAGATTTGTGATCTCCTAATTGTCCACCCAAATCAGATTTGGCTACGCCAGTGTTCTCCAGTAGAGATTTCTGCTAGCCAGCCAGTCTTTTGTCGTGTTGTGGTTCTGTTTGTTAATTTGTTTGCAGCGCATGTCTCATGAGTTTAATTTGTACATACCATGTATAACTTGGTCTGCTTCACCAGATTAGCGTTTATGTGGTAATGTTGGGTTCAGGGTTGTGTTGGATTGTGTTGTATAGATGGTAAGATGTTATTTGCTGAAGTGTCTTTATTATGAAATTGTTTTGGCATTATTTGAACTTATACCATATGTTGTTTTTGTATACTATTATTGAAGATTTTTCTTAATTTTCTTCGTTGTTTACTATTCTGGTATAAGGTCACATACACTATCACTTTGAACTAAAACGGTTTCTCTTTATACGTTAGACAAATATATTTTGCATTGTATAATGCCAGCTACAATAATAGCTGATTGTATGCTCAGTTCATCAAGGCAAGGTATTACTGATACGTATCTTAAAGAGTGAACTGTTTCCCAATGGAAACATCCTTTAAGATGGTGAATAATTCTTTCTCAATCAATTAGCTTTTGTCCTGATTCTTTATTTCCTCCAGACAAACTATACTGATGGTAGTTAGCAGAGTCTATCTGTCAAGATGCTTTAGTCATGTGTTTTTTATTAGGAAAAAACAGCTCATTAGGATCCAAAATTTTGCTAGACAAACGACCATGCTAGCTATAAAACAAAATTGCTTACACTTAATATTATGCTTAATAACATGTTATGTCTTACTTTGATCATTGCATCATCTGATGGCAGAAAAATGAATTCCAAAAGCTATTATCCTGTCATTCAAGGTTGACCGGCCAATTTTTCATTCCAATCCAAGCTGCAGTGGCCTACCGGACTGTGAGGAAGGACACCACATATTCTTTTTTTAGAGCTGACCACATACTGTCATTCTATTAGGATGTGGTTGGAGCCTTGAACGTAGATATTAGATGAGAGTTTATTGGATAGCTGGGAGATGTGTTACAAAGGTGTGCGGGGACTCTTTGTTTCCGACTAATGGTCTTCATGAAACTTGCCCATTTGTGGTGTTTTTTCCAAGCCAAATCTGGTTATTTGGTATCCAGCTATGTTTCCATCTTTTGCGAGGCTGCTGAGCCGATTCTCCCTATTTAGTGAGTGTAAGTCTGATTAAAATGATGACTGATCTGAATGCCAATGGCGCCTCTGCTCAATGCTCATCATACTTTGTTTTCTGCCCTGGTTGCAGTGTTCTTGCATTTATGTCTGCTTTCTTACTGTTGTTATATTCTCTTGAGATGTGGCTTCTCGACCTATCCTATTGATAGTACTTATTAGCACATGTCCTTGCTAAATGTTTTAAGTGAATATTGAATAGGGCCTGCTATGTAGGCCCTGACTAAATTATTATATTCAGTCTCGTGCATGGTTTTAAAAACATGTAGTCATTACCTTTTTTTATTAAAAATCACCACTGTTGTGTTTTCTTGACGCCAGTCTTGAATGGACCTACGATATAAGTATCATGTGCAATTTTTAGGCTTGTTGAGTTAGTAAAATTCATGCCGGAACTGAGTCTTTATTGTTTCTTCAATACTATTGTGATAGAATGGTAAACATACAGAACGACAGTAAGCATGAAAGAGTGCTACTGCTGTGTTGGCATAATCTATGCGGGACTTTGTTGTTTTGTTCTCCTTGCTTATCCAAAGCAAGTCAGTGTGGCTGTTGATGTCATTTTGTAGCATTGTTGGTTATGAATAACATATTTGCATGCCTTGTTAGGTTGCGTACTCTTGAATTATGGGGATAGCCAGTTAAACAAATACTGGAAAATGATGAGGAAATATACCTCTTTTTTTGAGTTATTTCTGTGTTGAGATGGAAATTGACCTTCTTTTGAGAAGGGCCAGGCAGTTTGCATGCATGATTGGATTATCTTAATAATATTAATAGGAATCCATGTTATGGCACAATAGTGTATTACTGTTGCGGACTTGCAGTAATGCATTTACATGGGAGGTAAACTATTAGACCATGCGTTTTAAGTATAGTTTCTCTTTTTGTTTGTGTATGGACATCATGTTTTTCCTTGTGGTCATCTTGAAAAGTGAAATGATTTATGAAGCTGCAATTTCATAAATCATTTGAACTGCTTATGTACTTATTGGGCTGCATGGAGATTTATCCTGCAGGCTGGGGATTTACTCTTTAGGTGTGCTGTTTTAAGGCCACTGGCTCAGTAATTTTAGAAAGCTTTACCTGAACACTCAGTATAGTGTTGTGTTTCTGAATTCTACTCTAGCAGAAAGACCCGCGTCGTGTGGAATGTCCCAAAGGACTAGCCTGTCAGAAGTAAATTCAGTCTATATATCAATTTTTTTACTGGCAACATTCCTTGAACAAATTATGATTATTTCTGCGCAATCCTTGATAACTAGTTAGGGTTGAATATGATATAACTAGTTTCATTACTTGCATAGGCATGTATAAAATCTCAAATCCATTCCCTCGTACACAATATATCTTTGATTAATCTTATTTGTTTTGATTGCCATTTGGTACAATGTGTAACTGATGGGTTTGGGACATGTACTCACTAAAAGTTCATGATGTTTTTGTTTTGAATCCCATGGTCTGTCTTGGGCTGATTCTTCACTTCTCCAGTTGCTTTAAGACTGAAATACTGCATTCATAATTCACGTTTTGTCTGGTTCAATGTTCCCTTTTTGGTGATGATAGTTCACATCTGTTTCTGTTCAGGGCAAATGTTTGATTCCTGAATGGTCAGTTGAAAATACTTCAGTTTAATCATTCATTTTTCTGTTACACCTGAATATGCTTTACCAGCACATGTATGAACGAATTTACAGATGCCATGTTTGATTCAATTTATTCTCTTTAGGTTTCTGTAGCATTTTTACATAATGGTGCTGAAAGGATATCATTGTTTCTTGTGCAATTGCAGCTTAACCCCACTCGAGGCGGAAAGTTTGAGGTTGTTTTTGTTGCACCAACTGGTGAGGAAATTAAGACCAAGAGAGCTTTAACCACATACCTGAAAAAAAACCCTGGAGGTCCTGCGCTTTCGGAGTTTGTCTGGGCAACTGGTATGTGTCTTGTCTCGTCATTCCTTGATTACTCTGGTTATTTCTATTTGTGATGCAAGTCGGACTGTCAATATCCAATCGAAGTACTGCCTATCCTAAAAAAAACTGTAAGCAGGTAACACTCCGAGACGGTCCTCACGCCTAAGTGGAAAGTCTAAGGCTACTGAGAGCCCAGAAGACAAGAGACCTCCCAAACGGGGAAGATTATCAAACTCTAAGCGAGGCAAAAAGGGGAAACAGGAGGATGCAGAGGATGCACAAGCTGAAAGTGGAGATCATGATGATGCTGAAGAAGCCAAAGACACTGAAGTGGAGATGAAAGATGCTGAGGAAGGTAAAGGCACTGACCTGGAGATGGAGATGAAAGAAGCTGAAGATACTCAGGAAGACAAGAAAGAGGATGGTGGCAGTTCTGTTGGAGAGAAGAAAGAGGTTGACACTGTTGCTCAAGAGGAGAAGGAAGATGCCACAGAGAAGACTGAAGAAGTGGAAGGCTCGGAGCTTCCTGAGGTGACTGAGGAAGCCGAAGGCAAGGCAGCAGTCGTGGAACTTCCAGGTGACGTGTCTGCACCTGTATCAGAGAATAAGGAGAATGATAAGCCAGCTGAATCTGAAGTAGCTGCAGCGGAGGTTGAGATGTCTGACCCTGTATCAGAGGATAAGGAAAATCAAGAGCCAGCTGAGTCTGAAACAGTTCCCGTGGAGTTTGAGATGTTTGACCCTGTATCAGAGAACAAGGAAAATGAAGAGCCAGCTGAATCTGAAGTGGTTCCGGTGGAGTTTGAGATGCCTGCCCCTGAAGCAGAGAACAAGGAAGAAGAAAAGCCAGTTGAATATGAAGCAGCTCCTGTGGAGGGCGAGAAATCTGAAAACGGCCTGACCTTCGAGTCCATCGTGCCACCTCCAGCAGATAGCACAATCAATCCAGCGACCCCTCCTCCAGCGGAGATCAAGGCAGATGCTCCATCGGCAGAGGCAGCAAAAGGCACAGAGAATTCAGCAGACAACACTGCTCACAAGGATGGCCAGGAGAACGCCGTCCCCGAAGAACAAGCCGCCGCCGACAACAATGGACAGATCCATCAAGGTGCTTCTACCGTGAAGTGCACCTGAGGGTAGGTTGTGTGTTGAACAGGCGAGGCGAGGCGAAACCGGAGCAAAGTTCGTCTCTGTATGCTTAGGATGAAATCCTGCATTTGCTTTGAGAACTGTAAGCGTGTTTTAACCCGACAGCGCCTGTAACTGAACTGTGGGCTCCTGTGCGCATACTTGACAACTTGTTGCCTTGGCCCTGTATGAGGTGAGGTGCTGCAGGGCAGTGTAGGCTGGCTTATGCCGGCTAGGTCATTACTATTATTTGTAACTTGTTAGAGTGCACATTTAATCTCAGGAGGACATAGACATAAATACTGTGCTGTTGTTGTAACCTGACCATTACTATTACGCCCTTGCTATTTCTAAATAAGCCATGAGCTTGTGTGTCGCACCTTGAGGCTTGAACATGGCTGGCTTCTTAGCTAGCTAGAGTTCAGTCAATTTCTTCCAGGGTTTTTCCTGATGCTCGATCTTGCTGGCTATTATATGTTTTTTTGTCCAGTGTCTGAAACAAACATGTTGAAAGTAAGGGACCGTCATAGGCGACTTGTTTCAGTTGATTCTGTCTGCGTCATCCCATGTGAAACCAACGGGGGCACGTTTGCCTACTCACTGTTCATCTTCTTGCTCCTGTTGCCGTGCTTTTCGTCTTGATGCGATCTCCATAGGTTGCCCCGTGTCTCTCATGCCGTCTGTGACGCCATAATATGCTGCCGCGTCTTCTGTCTTTGGCTCAGGTTCAGTTCAATCTAAGCGTCCGTTACTATGAAAAGGCCCTTTTAAATGTTATATGGCTCCTCTCCACATTTAAATTACGTTGTTTACTTGGCTTTCGCAAAGGAACGATCTATATTCGCATTACGCAACAGAAGGATCTTAGACTCGTGTGGTTCATCGGCGTCATTCTTACATAATAACTATGTCTCCACATGTAAATTACGTTGTTTACTTGGCTTTCGCAAAGGAACGAGGTATATTCGCATTACGCAACAGAAGGATCTTAGACTCGTGTGGTTCATCGGCGTCATTCTTACATAATAACTATGTCTGTGTGCGGGGGAAGAGGAGAGGGGGTCGTCCCTCGCTTGAACATGCCTTCTTCGTCCCGCCATCGGCATTGTCGCTAGCGATGCCGTCGTTGTTTTCCGTGTGTATGCTCTTCCTCGGCGAGGACGTTCCATCTCGAGCTTGGGGGGATTACCTCCATTGTAACGGTATCGACTTAGACAATTTTGTATTAAGGCGAAAGAGTAATTTGTCATTTAAACATTTGTCGACGGGTGTTATTTTCTAGTCTTGTTCTAACCTTGCCCCTATATCTTCCTTGTCCTTGAATGGGTTTTCACGACTATGCCGCAGGCGAGGGAGACAGGGACAAGATGACATACGAAGATCTTGCTTCTCCTGAAAACTAAAATTTGACATTTTAGGCAATTTCCTAAGATTTAGTGATCAATGATCATCAAAATATAAATCGAATCGTAGGACTACCCGGGCCAACTACATCTCCATTTTTTTAACATAAAAGTGGAGGATCTCGAAGACCCCCTGCTGCATTAAAATAGAACCGTGGTACAAGTTACAGACCGACCTCTCAGAAAGTTGGAAATTACAGAGTGGCTTACAAATTACAAAGAGAACCCTAGAACTTTCTGAAGAAAAGCAACCGAGGCCCTGGCCACTAAAGACGCGTCGATTCCGTCGTCGGTCACGGCCAGCACCAAGGTCGCCGGGAACAAGACCACTTGGGACCAAAGTGCCGAAGGATGCCGAGCTCGCGGGGCTGTAAAGCCTCCCCTTAGGCACGTCGACTGGGAGGTTGCAGGAGAGAAGACGCCGACTCGCTGCCAGAGTCGTTGAACCCCAGAATGTCCGCCTTTCGGCCAGCATAGTCGATTCCGGGCCGGCCCTAGGCCGCCGAGAATGAGCTCACGAAGAATGCGACAACAGATCTAGGAGGAGTCTCACCACGACATACATCCAAGGATCCATTTTTTCCATCTCCATGACGGCCAAAACGGAGCAAAGGATGGCAAGAACGCAGCAAAACGATCCACCTCGAGGGAGATAGGGCGAGGTTATTGAGAAAGCTTGGCGTTGGCCAGATCCGCGCTGCCGTCCACCTTGGACGCCGGAAGAAGACTTGGAGCAGCTCCATCACACCACCGCTCGTCGGCAGTGGGAGAAAGCAAAACAGGAAGAAAAAACTAACTAAACGCGAGCACCCCCCCCCCCCACACTCCACCCCAACCGGCTACGCCGGCGGAGGGAGCAGAGGGCGGGGGCCGCCGTCGAGAAGACCTTCTGCGGTGAACAAGAGAAGAGGAGAGGAGAGGGGCGGGGAAGATGACTACATCTCCACTCCATTGATCCGAAGAAGTAGCATACCTAGCTAGGTTGCGAGCTCTAAAATTTAACCTTCTACTTTTAAAAATGAAGTTACAAGTGATAAAAGAAGAATGCAACTTTCAATTTCTTCGATGATGGCTGCATACCGTCCTCCCTTCGTTACCGCTATGTCGCTCAATCAGTTCGACGCGATGTGTAGGCAAGTTATCTGAGCAAAGGTAGACAGATTGCCTGATGATGTAGGCAACGTTTGTTTTTTTGTCTTGCTCGCCCATAGGAACACTGTCCTTCTCCTTTCCCTTTTAATCGCCGTGGGTCTACCCCTCAAATCAAACAAAAAGAAGAAGTTGTTGTGGGTCTTGGTTGCTCTGGTAGCCGTTGCTCCCACATCTCTCTTGGTCAGCTCTGCTCCGCCAGCCTTTCAAAACGGCGACTAACATTTCCCCGCTGCTCTCGCCTTCTAGCCGTTGCGCCACCCCCATTCCCCTCCCCTTCTCGGCGTCTGCGCCCACATTTTAATTACCGGAAGCATCCATCCATCCTACTCAGCAATCATTATCCCCCAGCCACACTGAATCAACAAGGGGGCAGAGAGGAGGGCCGGCATTGATCGATCGGGGAAGACGATGAGAGGCCTCAGATCGCGGATCCTCCGAACCCTGCAGTCCTTCCCCAACGCCGTCGCCTCCAACGCCCTTCTCCCGCCTCCTCCCGATGCCGCGCCCCCGCCGTCGGAGGCTGTGTGCGAGCCGGCCGATGGCGGCGACGACAAGGAGAACTTTTCGCCGGAGGCCAACCCGCGGAAGGCCAAGAAGATGAAGGTGAGCTCCGACTCGTCTCCGGGGGAGGAAGGCAGGCGCTACCGCCGCCCCGAGCTCGAGTCGCCGAGTCTCTTCGATCCGGACCTCCTCGCCGCCTTCCGCGGCGTCGTCGACGCCTACACCCAGGAGCTCGAGAAGACCAGGCGCCGGGATGTGGAAGAGGAGGAGGAGGACAACGACGACATCGCCGCCGCGCTAGATGGCGGCCGCGACTTCGACCCCCTGGCCGGGTTGGAGGCCCGGTGCCCGCCCGGCGGCGAGCGCGCGGTGGTGCTCTACACCACGTCGCTGCGCGGGGTGCGCAAGACGTTCGAGGACTGCGCCACCGTGCGCAGGCTGCTCGACGGCCTCCGCGTCGCATACCTGGAGCGCGACGTCTCCATGCACGCGCCCTACCGGGACGAGCTCCGCGCGCTGCTGCTGCCGCCGCCCGACGGCGCCGCGCCCCTGCTGCTGCCGCCGCGGCTGTTCGTGGACGGGAGGTACGTCGGCGGCGCGGACGAGGTGGTGGCGCTGCACGAGCGGTCGCGGCTCCGGCCCATGCTCCGCCGCGCCGCGCGCCGGGGCGCGGGCGAGGCGGCCTGCGCGGTGTGCGGCGGCGCCTGGTTCGTGGTGTGCGGCGCGTGCAGCGGCCGTCATTGGCTCTATGACCACGGCTCGGCCGCCGCCGTCGCCGCCAACCGCGTGCCGTGCCCCGGATGCAACGAGAACGGGCTCGTGCCGTGCCCCCTGTGCAGCTGAGCTGAGCTCATTCTTGCCCTTGCCATTGCCCCGACAAACAAAAATGTAAATCTTTTTGTGTATTACCGAGAAGAGATCGAAATTCTGTGCGATTGTTTCACCCTGCAGTAGTAAGTAATCCATAAGTTCATAAGTATAATTTACCATGTGTCGTTCTTGATGGAGTTGTTGCATCAAGCTGAACCAAGACACGGATCAGTGACTCACATGCTTGCAGCTACTGAACTGAATCCCAAGGGTTCGGTTTTGTCAGAATTTTGCTTTGTGCTCATCCACCCTGCAAATTGTGAAATCGAAGGAGCCGTTGTGTCCGACATGAACTGATGCCGTTTCGCTCAGCCGAGGTTGCTGTCCGAGGAGTAACAATGTCTGGTGGTGCGTGTGACACTCTCATCTGTCCTCAGACACGTCGTGCCACTATGCATTTCGCGTTGCAACGGCTCCAAACAGAATGGGAAAGCTGAGAGCATCTCCAGCCGTTCGCCCCCCAAGACGATTTTCGACGCTATTTTAGCGTCGCTTGGGGGGCGCTCGGGCGGCGATAGAGGCTTGGAGGGGGGGGGGGGGGGCTACCCAGCCGCGGCCCCAAGATACCCCCCAAGTTCGACCAAATTACGACTAATTCTAAGTAAATGTTGGCCAAATCAAGTAAATTAGACGAACTTCGACCGATTTCATTAATATTCAGGCATATTTTACATAAACGACGAAAAAAAAGAAAAACTAGTCTACTGATGGAAGAGGAAGGCGTAGAGATCGTCCATGGACGTCTTCTGGGCGCCTCCTCCAGCAGTGCCGCCGGTGGCGCCATCGTCGTCGTCGCCGCCATCCTTTGGCTCCGGCTTGATGACGGCCTGCGCGCCACAGGTCCCGCCGCCGAGCGGCCCCCTTCTCCTGCGCACCCGCAACGGCGCCTCCTCCTCCTCGTCGCCGTCTGTGCCGTCCAACACAATGAATGGCGGCGGTGGAGGCGTCCACTTGTTGCGGCTGCTGCTGCTCGCGCCGCGTGCCGCCTTCTTCCTCGCCGCCTCGGCGAGGTCCCACGCCTCCTGCTGGAGGCGCATCTGCTCGGCGATGTAATCCTTCCTCGCCCACTCCATCTGGGCGGCGAGCTCCTCCTCGTCGTCGTCGGTCGTCGGTGAAGGCGGAGGCGGGGCGACTTCCTTGTCCTTCTTCTTCCCGAGCATGGAGCCCAGGAAGCCACGACGCTTTGGCTACGCCGATGGGGTGCCGATGGTGACGCCGCGGCTGAGGCGACCGGAAGGCGCCGGGGTCCACCAGGCCACGCCGCGGCTGAGGTTTTCACCCGGGTGAAGAATTGCGGCGGCGAGAATGCCGGCCCCGATGAATGGGAGCCGGTGGAGTGCGAAGGTCGACCGCCGGAGGAGGAAGAAGAGCCGCCTTCGTCGTGCGGCAGCGTCACCCACAACGGCGTGGCGTAGCTGTAGGAGCGGCGGGCCGTCACCGCGGCCCCGTAGCCCAGCGGTGGGTACTCGAGACGCGGCGTGTTGCCGTTCTCGATGTACTGCATCACGTACTCCAGCGTGCGGCCCTGCGCGCCCCACCACCGGAGTCACCCGTCGCGGTTGTTGCGCCCAACCACCGGCGTCAGGCCGTTGGTGGAGGCGACGGCCTGGGCTCGTCGGCGTCGAAGTATGCCTCCCAGGCCGGCGTGTTGTTGGGCGCGTTGGCGGTCGCCGCGCTCTGCAGTCGTCATCATAGCACGGACGACGTCCACCTCCCGGCGAAACGCGCCGGAGCCCACCAGAGGCACTGGAGGCACCGGCACCCCGCCGGCGGACAGCACCCACCCGTGGGGTGGCCTGGTGTCCGGCCTGCGCGAGGAGGAGCGCCTCCATCTGCGATAGGTTGTGGCTCCTGAAGCCGTTGCGGGCGAGGTTGTCGTCGGCCATGGCGATCAAGAGGAAAGCTCGAGAAGAGAAGGCGAGAAAGAGAGGAGAGCTCGAGAAGAGAATGCGCGGCTAGATCACCCCGGCGAGCCCCTTCTTATAGCGGGAAAAGAACGCAAACAGACGGCGGGACACGCGGCGGCGCGGTCGACGGACCGTTGGGTATCTCGGCGCGCCGCATTGATGCTCTCTGCGCCGATTGGACTCGTCACCGGCGCCGCATTGATTCTCTACAGCGACGGCAGGTGCGGGGAAGCCGAGGCGAGAGGATGACGACCTCGCGTGTTCACACGCCGTCAGGTGGGTCGCGGCGCGTGGCGCGCGCACGCTTTCCTTCCGTTCGCGCACTTTCCTTTCATCCGGCGACCCCAAGCGACCCCCTGCGCGCCGGGTTTTTCTTTGGATCGCCGGACTCAATTTTGGCCCAATCCGGCGCTATTTGGGCTCTTGGGGGCGTGGCTGGACGATTTTCCTCCATCCGGCGCAAATAGCGCCGTCTTGGGGGCCTCTTGGGGGCGCGGCTGGAGATGCTCTGATGTGGGGGGAGGAGGTGGGGAAAGTATCTGGTGTATTGGATGTCGTGGTGCCTTTAAAACTGTTTTTATTGAAAAAATAAATCTGAGAACAATATAGCATATTGACACACCTCGGTCTATGCTATCTTAAAAATTCAAATCAAATTTTAACACATTGCACTAGATACAAAGATAACAAGTTCGAAATCAATGTGATAATGGGCCAAATCTAAAACCCAGCTTATATTGTGTACTATTCAATGTCGATTTTGCGATTTTTGTACCTCAAGCAATGTTTCGATTTTGGAGTTGAAATTTTTCTACAACATAGATCGATGTTGTGTCAACGTGCTACATTTGTTTCAGATTTTTTTTAAATATTTTTGAAGGCACTACGACGTCTGGTGCACCGGTAGCACCACAAGCGCCGGTGCACCACATACTTTCCCGGGGGAGGTGTGCGGCGCATGGGGCAATTTTTTAGGCGACCGCACCCATCCATGGAGAGGTGCGGGTCGACCATTATTCCCGTGTATCCACTCCCAAGATGGTGAGCTCCAGAAGCCCTTCACCCTCCCTGTCTTCGCCTTCTGCGCTTTCGCGACACACTACGGTGAAAAATGGTGGTGATTCGATGTGCTTCACCCACATTTTTGGGTTTTGTTGGAGGCAATGGTGGAGTGGATCGCTTGGATGAAGATGATCGTGAATTGATATTAAATGAGGATGACGCGGCTGATGGAGATCAACGACCGATTTCCCAATGCTCAAAGGTTGAAGGGAAGGAGACCGAGTCGATGGATCCGGTGTAGAGGATGTATTGGAGGGCATATCATGGATCGAGCACCCCCGTGATGCCGGAGGAAGAACTGGTGGGTGTGGTAAAGCGTCGAGGACGGCGATGCCTTTGAGAGTGCATCCACCACCAATTATGGAAGAGGTGGTATCAACGACAAACATGGAGACACAGACAGTGACTAAGTCATGAAGGACAACCAAAGTGATAATCTGCCAAGGCTCTCTCTGAGCTTTCTATAACACCCCCAAGGCTTCAATGACCTTGTTCGCTTAGCGGTGGAAAAATAGGGGTCGTCTCCCTCACTGGCAATTGCTTTTGGTTGCTAACAGGGGAGGACTTCGATGAGGAGGTGGAGATTTCTTCGGTTTCACTAAGTAAGTTTGGAAATCAAGAAAAATATTTGATTCTCGTTCTCGCTATGATATTGTGAGTTCTAAGAATAAAAAACACTCAAAATGTATTGTAAGAGAAATTGTAATATATATAAATTTACGCAATGCTCTGGATTTAGATAATTGTAGCGATGGTAGATATAATTTGTTTACATGGCATACTTTCCATATTCCTTATGTAGGTTTTGCTTTAAGTGATAATTTGTTAGTTTAGCAATCTGATTTTAAGGATAGACTAGCTCCTACTGGTTAGTTAATCCAAATTCACTTAAAATATTGAAATTATATTTCTATCCATATCTTCTAAACATAGGATGTGCTCGATTTCATGAGTTCTACTAAAGTGGAACTAGGTGGCTTTGAGAGGGGAAATTTCTCCCTCTTTAATAAAAAAACGTGAGTGGGATTGGAGCTTGTCGGAGTAGGTGAACCGGTCGTCCGCCGTGGGCTTAAAGCGTCCTCACTTCTCTCGATGACAAGGGCGATGAAGGCAACGAAAGCACGACAGAGACACATCGGGAGCTACCGAGGTTCGGGCCATCACACGATGTAATACCCTACCCTTGCTTTTGTGGGATTGCTGGCAGTAGTACAATGGTGCTTCGCGAGAGCAAGCTTGGAAGGATACGCAATCTATGGGGAAAATGGAACCAATCCCTTTATACGGTAGCCGTCTGCCCATTTTATAGTCGTCTTGGTCCTCTTCCACCAAAAATAATGGCGGGAAGGGTTGCCAGATGGCTGCAATTCAAAGGGGGACAGAGGTTACTGCTATCCTGACAAAAGTGGACGGACACTGTTGTTATCCTGACAAAAGTGGTCTCTATCCTGGAAAAGTCGTCGTCCGCACCAGGGATAACCTGCTAGTGATGTCCTCCCTGGCGCGCTGTGTCACTGTGGTCTTCTTGCACCAAAGGGGTAAGCTTTGGCGTGGTGGTTTGTGATGTTGGGAATGTGCCCTAGAGGCAAATAAAATATGTTTATTGGCGTATTCCATTAGTTCATAATAAGTTTTATACTGTGATATAACTGTATTAAGCGAAAACATTAATACACGTGTGGTATACAAACAACCAGGTCCCTAGTTAACTATAGTAAACTAGTCCATTGGGAAATTGATGATCAAGGTTTCTGTAAGAGCAAAGTTTTGCCCCCATGTGTTTTGGATATTGTTGGACAAGGCAGTAGAAGAATTAACAATGTTTTCTAGTGTAAACAGTTGTATAGGTTCCTAAAGGACAAGCTAGGTGATAAAGCTTCAGGGAAGGTCTTCAAGTTATCGAAGCATAACCCACGGAGCGAAGCTTAATCACGAAGGTTGACCCCCAAAAATGAAGGTGTCCTGAAACTCTACTCATTGAAGGAAATGAAGAGGACGGCGCAAGACTTAGATGTTTTTGTGTAGTTCTTTTTCGGTTCTTTGAGTCATAGGACAAACCGTACTATCAAGAGGGGTATTTAGTTTGTGGACACCGAAGTCATTGAGAAAATGCTCAGATCAAATCCAAACCAAGTGAGAAGCCTGAGCGAAGAAATCTCATGTGCACTAAGTTAAGTTTTGGTAGCAAAGACTTCGTTCTTTGGCTAGCAGAACTAAGTCCGTGAGTCAGCTTTACTTGTTCCTCAAGTAAAGTTGCGCATTGATGACAAATCCGACCGTTGTGGACACGTGTCAAGCTGTCACCTCGGGTCAGTTTGGTCATTCCGCACCTCGGGATCGCCAACTATAAATATGCCGCCCCCTCCTCCATTTGGTGGTGGCTGCTTTGAGATCATTCCAAGAGAGACTGAAGAGAGCACCCCAAAAACGCCACCGAAGCAAAACCAAAAATCCAGAATACTGAAGCCTAAGTCCCATTGATCTGAGTAGATTTGAGATGACTTAGGTGAAAGCTTGCTAGCCTTTTTATCTTGGAGAACTGCAATTCTCCTAGACGGTTAGAGTGTTGTTCTTCAGAGAGCGAAGAGTAATTGTCGCCTCGAAGTCCAGTTTGTCAAAGGTTTCGGTGATTTCCTCAATAATCAACCACGAGTGAAGAACTGACCAAGCTCAAGGAGTTTGGTGCAGTGGAGCAACGGACGGAGAGAGATTTTCTCCAGGTGTTCAATCACCAGTCCCTCTAACCAGACGTAGCGCTTTGCAGAGCGTGAACTGGTCGAACAAACATCGCTGAGTCCCAGTTCGTTTTACTTCAAGCATTTACCTTCAGTATTGCATTTGCTTCACAGTTATGCTTCGATGTGTTTTGATTCACTGCATTTAGTTTCGCTTCCAGTTTTACTTCGCTATTCCGCACTACTTATGCTTCACCTCAAAAGTTTCAGTCGAAATTTTTGAAGTGATCATTCACCCCTCCCCTTCACAGGAATCCCAGGAATGAAACTTATTTGAAACAGGCATGATACTAATGCCTCTGATGAGGAAAATCCTGCTGTTACCGAGGAACTCCTCAGGTTGAAAAACTTATTTGAAACAGGCATGTTCAAAAGTGTGCAAGGTCACCAGTATCTCTGTGATATCCCGAGGAAGGCTCTCCTTCACAGGAATCCCAGGAATGAAGGTGTTGGTTTCGAGAGAAAGATAAACCCTGATGGCACCTATTGGGAACCTGAGCAGTATCCTAAGACTGTTTGGGTCCTTGCGAAGGGGAACCCCATTGATATAGCTAACCTTTCAGGTTTTGATTGCAAGATGAACAAAGCTATTGTAGACGAATCACTTGATTCAGACTACAAGCTCATCAAAGATGAACAGGGAAAGGTTACAGCTGAGTATGTTGGTACTCCTCCTAAGAATGGCTTCTATAAGAGGCAAATATGGGTGCAGAAAGCACTTGTGGAAAAATTGCCTGCTAACCATACCATGCAGGGAAAGTCTTCGGTACCACCGAATCATTTCTATTCTCTTGAAACGAGAAATGATCCTCTGGTGACCGAATCAAATGTTCCGCAGAAGCAATACTATCGCACTGGTCGTCATACTTATCGTCCTCATAATAATCATACTAAGATTGCATATGCTCATTCTTATGCTAACCATTCGCAGAGGACTTACATTTATGGTGTGCTTGATGGTACACCGAAGCAATACACTCCTGTTCTCTTTAATATTGCTTCAACCAGTGCTTCAACATCTTCTCAGTCACCTGCTCGTTTGTGGGTGGTTAAGAAGAACTAATTCTTCTGCAGGGCTATGTCTCCGGTGGATCCGAATGGGTCATGGATAGTGGTTGCACAAATCATATGACCGGAGACAAGGAGTTATTCACCGAAGAAAAACTATCTCACTCTTCTCAGAAGTACATTACCTTCGGTGATAACAACAAGGGTAAAGTTTTAGCTTTGGGTAAGGTTGCCATATCGAAAGATAAGCACATTGACAAGGTTATGCTAGTCCAATCACTTGGATACAATCTTATGTCTATTTCTAAGTTATGCGATATGGGCATGCTTGTTCTATTTTCTTCTTCGCGTTGTGTTGTCTTTTCACAGGATGACTATACGTTTGTCTTCGAGGGTTACCGAAAAGGAGATTTATACATTGTTGATTTTTCTTCGGGCCCTGCTGTATCCACATGCTTAATGGAAAAAGCTTCATCTGGGTGGTTATGGCATCGAAGACTTGGTCATGCAGGGATGAAAAATCTTCATAACTTAGTGAAGAAGAATCATGTTATTGGCCTTAGTGAAGTAAAATTCGATAAGGATCGTCTCTGCAGTGCTTGTGAAGCTGGTAAAATTACGAAGAAACATCATTCAGCGAAGACTATCATGACTACCACTCGTCCTCTTGAATTGCTTCATATGGATCTTTTTGGTCCTCAAAATAATGCAAGCCTGGGAGGAAATAAATATGGTCTAGTTATTGTTGATGATTTCTCTCGTTATACTTGAGTTTTCTTTTTAGATGACAAGAGCAAAGTTGTTGAAATCTTCAAGTCATTTGCCAAGAGAGCTTAAACAGAATATGAATTATCTCTGAAGCATATCTGAAGTGATAATGGAACTGAATTCAAAAATACTCATATTGAAGATTTTCTTGATGATCATGGTTTTACTCATGAGTTCTCTGCTGCTTATACACCTCAACAGAATGGTGTTGTCGAAAGGAAGAATAGAACTCTCATTGAGATGGCCAGAACCATGCTTGCTGAATACAAGACTCCTATTAGGTTCTGGGCCGAAGCAATTAACACAGCTTGTCATATCATCAACAAGGTTTACCTTCACAAATTTCTGAAGAAAACTTCACATGAGCTTATCACTGGTAACAAACCTAATGTTTCGTACCTTAGGGTATTTGGTGCTCCATGCTTTATAGAGATATGAATCGTAGCTCCAAGTTTGCCCCTAAGGCGCATGAAGGTTTTCTTTTAGGTTATGGCTCAAACTCTCATACTTACAGAGTCTATAATTCTCACTTTGGGAAAGTTATGGAAACTGTGAATGTGAGATTTGATGAAACTAATGGCTCTCAAAAAGAGCATTTGCCTCATGATCTAGATGAACCTCCTCTTGATGAAGTGATCAGGTCCATGGCCATTGGAGAGATTCGCCCTGTTGAAGCCAATGCTCGTCAAGCAAATAGGGATGATGATGGTCCAATGTTCCCACACATAGCCCGGGGCGCTGGAGATCTACATCCTGAAGCTAATGATGAACAGGACAATGAAGAGAAAAGGAACGAAGGAAATGCAAATCCCGAAGGAAATGCTGATGCTGATGCTGAAGTCTGGTCCTTAGTTGATAGACTGATCCCACGAAGCACAACATCATTGGTACAAAGTGGATTTTTCGCAATAAGCAAGATGAAGAAGGTATAGTGGTAAGGAACAAAGTACGTCTGGTAGCACAAGGTTACACCCAAATCGAATGTATTGATTTCGGCGAAACTTATGCTCCAGTTGCTCGTCTCGAATCCATTCGTGTTATGCTTGCTTTTGCAAATTTCAATGGTATTCTGCTTTATCAAATGGATGTGAAAAGTGCTTTTCTTAACGGAGAAATCGAGGAAGAAGTGTATGTTATGCAGCCTCCAGGTTTTGAAGACCCGAAGAAACCCGACATGGTGTACAGGTTACACAAGGCCCTCTATGGGTTGAAGCAAGCACCTCGTGCTTGGTACGACACATTGAAGGATTTCCTTCTGAAGAAAGGCTTCAGACCAGGAACAACTGACCCAACGCTTTTCACTCGATCTTATAATGGTGATTTGTTTGTATGTCAAATATATGTAGATGATATCATTTTTGGATGCACTAACACTGAAATCAGCGAAGAATTTGCCAAAATGATGTCGAAGAAATATGAGATGTCTATGATGGGTGAATTGAAGTTTTTCCTTGGACTTCAAATTCGTCAGCAGAAGAATGGCACCTTTATTTCTCAAGAAAAATATCTCAAGGATTGCCTGAAGAAGTTTGGTCTTACTGAATGCAAAACTATTAAGACGCCTATGCCTACCAATGGCTTCTTAGATGCAGATGAGAAGGGCAAAGCCTTCGACCAGAAGAAATATCGGTCTATGATTGGATCCCTTCTATATCTTTGTGCATCTAGACCTGACATTATGCTTTCAGTATGTATTTGTGCTCGTTTTCAGGCAAATCCAAAGGAATCACATCACACAGCTGTAAAGCGAATTCTTCGTTATCTTGCTCATACACCTACCTTGGGGTTGTGGTATCCCAAGGGAGCTCAGTTTGATATTATTGGCTATTCTGATTCAGACTGGGCTGGTGATCGTGTGGATAGGAAATCAACTTCAGGGACTTGTCATTTCCTTGGAAGATCACTTGTGTGTTGGGCGTCAAAGAAGCAAAACTGTGTTTCAATATCTACTGTTGAAGCCGAATACATTGCTGTTGGGTCATGCTGTACTCAAATTCTATGGCTGAAGCAAATGCTGAAGGATTACGGTATTCATGTGAAGAAAATCCCTCTCCTATGTGATAATGAGAGTGCAATCAAAATTGTTCACAATCCTGTACAACACTCTCGCACGAAGCATATTGACATTCGCCATCATTTTCTTCGTGATCATGTTCAGCGTGAAGATATTGTTGTTAGTCATGTCAGAACTGAAGATCAAGTGGCAGACATATTCACGAAACCATTGGATGAGAAAAGGTTCTGTACGTTAAGGTGTGAGCTCAATATATTGGACTCACGACATGTACTGTAAGACCGAACCTTTTTACTTCTATATATATTCATTTACTTCGTTGCTTACCTAATTAGTTTCGTTGTTTGTTTTTGCTTCGTTTACTTTATTTTATTTCGCTTGAATTTAGTCCCCTATGCTTATCACCTTTTGCTTCAATTGGTTTTTCTTCGAGGTGATAAGTTTCGGACCCTACCCCTTCTGTTCATTTTTTCTTTCTTAATCTGTCTGTCCAAAATGGTTGAGCACAATTGAAACGGAAAGTATTTTGCTTCGAACATCATTGAGTTCCGAATCAAATGCTTCTAATTCTCATCGAAGTTTTACTCAAGTCGAGGACTTATTCTTCAGACGTTGAGATCCCGTCAAATCCGGGTCGTTGAGATTTTCTCGCGATACGCCACGAAATCCTCGCCGTAGAATCCGGAGAGACAGACGCTGGGGGCCGTTCGATCTGATCTGACAGCTCCTGTCAGACCGGCCTATATAAGGCATCCCACCCCAGCGAATCCATCCCACCTCCTCATTCGCATCTCCCCGGAACCCTCTCTCTCCTGAGCGCCGCCGAGCTCTTCGTCCCCGTCGCCGTTCTCGCCGCTTCACTGCCGGAAGAGCGCCGCCGTGGACTTCACGTCGTCGACGAGCACGTCCTCACCGCTCATCGCCGCCATAGCTGCTCGACGCCACCGAGTTAGGGTACGCCGAGCCTCGATCCAATCTCTATCCCATCCGTTCTTCTGTTTACCGATTGGATCCGAGTTCTTAGTCTGTTTGTTTTTGGATGAATTCCTTAGGTTTCTTTGATCCGTTGTATCGTTGCACTATTGGGAAATCTGTTTCTGCTAGCCAAAGGTTTCCATCCCGATTCAGGTTAGAAATTAGGGTTAGAATCCATCTGTTCTGTGTTAGGTTTCAGCTCATCATGCGTGAGGTTAAGTCTAGCTCAGAACAGACCAGAATCTTTACCCAAATTCTTCACTGAATCTCTTGTCAAAACTTTTGTTTTTGGATCGAAACTTTTTCTGGTGCTCATTCCATTCTCGCCTTTTTCCCTCGCTACCTTTGTGCTTTTCATAGGATGTCTGCTGAGTTAGGCTTCGGAAATGAGTCACCCAATCTTGACCACATCAACGAAGCAGAATGGTCTGCTCCGAAGAAGAAAGGAGGCGGAACGAATGAAACCAACAACGCCAGAGGCATCCCCGAATCCATTCGCATTGCTCTGGGATATGACACGCCTCCTGTAGAAACCAAGGATCAGCGCAAGAATCGTTTGCAAAACATTCGCCGGTACTGGGCTGTTAGATGGTACAAGTACAAGAGCATCCCTACCTGGAAGTGGGCTATGCAGTTTGCCTTCAGTCCACCCTATCAGTATACTTCGGCCATGTGTAGTCAGTACACCGAAGAGAATCGTCACCTATACTACCCAGTTCCACCGAAGCTTCCTCACCCCAACACTCTTAAGACACCAGATGATTATCCAGAAGAGCAAGAACGTTTGAGGATTGCTGCTGAAATCAAGAGACTGAAAGAAGAGAAGAAGGCATCCAAGATGGCTGAAGCTGAAGCCCATGATGAAGGGCCAAGCTCGAAGAAGAAGAAGAAGAAGCTGAAGAAGAAATCTGCTTCTCCTCCCCATGCTACCACAGAAGATGAAGATCATGTCAGGCTAGAGCAAGCTGCTCTGGAAGATTCAATTGTGGACGAATCAAATGCTGCTGACAACGAATCAGAATTCGAAGCAGATGATGAATCTGATGATCCTGCTCCCCCAAGAAGCAAAGACTTCAGATCCCTCTGAAGAAGAAGCCCTGAGAGAAACCTGATGCTAAGGGGCTTAAGTTTAAAGACCCCAAGGACAAGTCTTCTGCTCGCCCCACCATTGTTTATCAAACTTGGAGGTTGCGAAGCCTTTGGCCTCCAAGCCACCGGCTGATGCCCTCAACACTGAGAGGCGAACTAAGAAGAAGCACGACCCCGCCAAGAAACAACCTGCAAAGGCTTCAGCATCAACGAAGCCCAAGCAGTCTGCTGCAACAAACCCTTCAGCGAAGCACAAGCTCGCTGAAGAAGAATTGAGACAGAAAGACCTCGAAGAGGCACTTGAGCGCAACATTCTTGCCAGAAGCTCAGCTGAGAAGAAGAAGGCAGATGAGGATGCTGCCAGAAAACAAAAGGAGTTGGACTCTGCTAGATTGGCTGCGGAGAAGGCTGAGACGAAGCGCAAGCACGCCGAAGCCGCAAAGAACGAAGAAAAAGCTGCCGCTGAAGCTAAACAGCTGGCAGATCATGAAGCTAAACAAAAGGCTACATTAGATGGCCTCAGGACAAAGAAAGCTGAGAAAGCTGCTAGGGCAAGTCAGAAGAAGCCCATAGTTGATATGACTCCCTCAGCTATTCCATCGAAGCAGAAAGGCATATCTATGCCTGAAGCTCAAGATGAAGCTGATCGCCTCAGTGACCATCAATTCCCTGACCCTCATGAAGGCGAACTCTGGGATCAGTTGGGCATCACTGAAGCCCTTTGGGAGAAGTGTGCTGCTGAAGATCCTGATGCTTTTGATCTTGGAGAAGTCTACATATCCAGATCTATCGAAGCAATGATCACCACAATGATCAGTCAGCTGAAGGATCTGCATTCAAGAGATAGGGCTGAAATCAAAAAGATTCACAACTATCAGAAGCGAGCTGAATCAGAACCTGATGAAGAATTCAAACAGCACGCCCTGAAGTTGCTTCAACAAGTGACGGATGTCAATTCCACCACCAAGAACAACATCAAAATCTTCAAAGGAAAAATCAAGGCCGCTGTGGATGATATGGTGAAGACCCATAATGCATCCATTATGGAAAGAGATTCGCGGAAACGCAAGGCTTCGCCTGAAGCTGAACGTGTTGTTGCCCCGGCACCATCACCTAAGCCTGCTGCATCTAAGGCATCAGGTCCTTCACCCAAGAAGAGAACCACCAAGAAGCGCAAGGTTACCTTGGCTTCAGCCGCAGACATGGATACCAGTGATGAACAACCTCAGGAAACTCCTGAAGCAGTTCCCACTCCTACACCGAAGCCAAAGCCATCCAAGCCCACACCTAAGCCTTCAGCTCCACCCACCAAGACTCCCACAACTCCTCCTACCAGAACCACCCCCAAACAAACTCCACCACAAAGAGCTCCTACCCCAACCCCAACGCCTGCACGAACCCCCACACCCATACCACCCCCGTGTTCCCACACCCATCCGTGCTCCAACCCCCGAACCACAAAGGATTCCCACTCCACCAGTTGCTCCCGCACCACCTCCATCACCTCCCCGTGAAGCTAATGCTCCATCACCAACCCACTCCAGAACCCATGTATCCTGAGATTTTTCCCCTGCCAGAACAGTTCAAAATTCTGAAGCACATGTGCCCAATACCGAAGCACATGACGACGAAGAAGAACAAGTACAAATTCTGAATCTATCGCAAGAGCAAGCGCTTATAGTCGCTCAATCTGCTGGCCCTTCAAGAGCCAACCCAATTGCTCCTCTGCAAAGGATTCGCGCGCGTTCGCGCTCCTGCCAAGATACCCATCTTGACTCCAATTACCCTCGTGAAACTTTTCCTATATTCAAGGGTGCTGGTTATTCTTCAAGGCATGGACCGGAATTCAACTTGGAACAGCATCAGAAGCGCCATCGTTTCTTTGGTGTCAGTCCATATGCTTCAGACCGCACCGCTGATGATCTTCGCTTTTGGACTGCCGAACAACAAATCCTTTACACCAAAGTCTTCTGTCAGCAAGGAGTTCTGTTTAGGCATAAGTTTCTGGACATGTGAAGTCTTTCCACTGCCACTAGCTTTCAGAACGTCCTCGAAACTATTGAAAATCATAATTTGACTCGGTTGTTTGCTTTGAGCACTCCCTTCAACTCTGAGCTCATCAAACAATTCTATGCAACTCTATACGTTTCTGGTGATGCAAATGAACCCAGCTCATGGACGCTGGAATGGATGATACAAGGCAAAGTCTTCAGGATGTCCTCTGCTGAATTCATGGAAATTGTCAATATTCCAAGGCATTCTGGAGTTCATGAAAAGATTCACTTAGAACCTGATCTGACTGAAGAAGAATTTGCTAGTTTGTTGGACCCTGAAGTCACTGCAAGCTACATTCCTGAAAACATTCGCCCGAAGCATTTGAACTTCATTTCAAGGACTTGGTTCTACATCTTGTCCAACTCATTGATCCCTTTGAGTACTGCTTCGGAAGAATCGAACATTTATCCAGAGACAAGACATGCTATTATGAAGCTCACTCATGGTCTTCTCTTTGATTTTGAAGACTGCTTCATTAGGAACTTGGTTCATGCAGCTGAGCTACCTTTCACTCTGAAACCTTATGCTCCCTGGCTGCAAGTTGTTTGTGACTATGGCAGGAACGAAGACTTTGTGGCTCGCCATCACCTGAAGCTTTTCTCGCCACCAGTGCGTGACTCTTTGGCATTATTGAGAAAGCCCAATGATCCTTTTGCTACATATGTTGGTGTGCGCCATGAAGTCAATGAGCGAAACTTATCCAAGAAGTTCTAGAAAGACTGCCATCATTTTGAAGTTAACCTTCGATCACAGCAAATGCTTGAAAACTATATTGAAGCCAATCAGCGCCAAATGCAACTTCTCGCTGATGAGATCAACAGAGTTGGCAACATTGTACTTAACAACAATCAGTATTTGCGTGTTCTCAAACGCCATTCCTGGAAGGGGCTCCGGAAGTTCAACTCTGTCAAAGGCCTTCGTAAAGATCGCATCTACAAAGAGTATGAGCACCTCCAGCGAAACTTTTCCCGTGATGACTCAGTGGACCGCCCGAATCAGAAGATCCCTCCCCTGCACAAGATTGATGAATTATTCTTCGTCAACGAACCTGAACCCATCCGGCCTGATACCGTCTCCGAGAATGACTCCTTCACTTCAAAGGACGACGACGGCCTCGACGACAGCGACCTCGACATCAACCTCATCACTCAGACACGCCACGAAGCTATTCCTACGTCTTCTTCCGAAGAAGAATCCTCAGGCGATCAGTCTTCGTCTGATGAGTCTTCGTCAAGCACAGCTTCGTCGGGTTCTCAGGGTGCTGATGCCGCGCAATAGATCTCTCGAAACTTTTCTCAACCTTTTTTCCAATCATTGAAAAAAAGGGGGAGAATGAGGGCATCGATGAGTTAGTTTTGCATCGGGGAAAGGATTTTGCTATTTTATTTTTCTTCGTCAGGCTAAGTTACAACAAACATTCCATTCTTTTCGATTGGGTTGTAACTTAAGTTTAACTTCGGTCATGCTACTCCTGTGCTACACTCAAGTTTTAATAACCCCTTTGCTTGCAAGTTATTATTTTCTAAGTCACAGGTCATTGGAAGCAATTGCATACATTCCTGGATATATATATCTTCAAATGCAATTGTATTCGCTAAGATAGTTTGTTTGCTCTCCACCGAAGAAAATTATCTCAAGCATTAACTTCGATTATATAAATCTTCGATGCTTGCATTCAGGGGGAGCCAAAAACTTCATATCTTAGAGTTTGTCCCATCACTTCACAAAAACTTCAATATCTTTTATCGATGTCTGTTTTTTCAACAATAGTCCAAAAAGTGGGAGATTGTAAGAGCAAAGTTTTGCCCCCATGTGTTTTGGATATTGTTGGACAAGACAGTAGAGGAACTAACAATGTTTTCTAGTGTAAACAGTTGTATAGGTTCCTGAAGGACAAGCTAGGTGATAAAGCTTCAGGGAAGGTCTTCAAGTTATCGAAGCATAACCCACGGAGCGAAGCTTAATCACGAAGGTTGACCCCCAAAAATGGAGGTGTCCTGAAGCTCTACTCATTGAAGGAAATGAAGAGGACGACGCAAGACTTAGATGTTTTTGTGTACTTCTTTTTCGGTTCTTTGAGTCATAGGACAAACCGTACTATCAAGAGGGGTATTTAGCTTGTGGACACCGAAGTCATTGAGAAAATGCTCAGATCAAATCCAAACCAAGTGAGACGCCTGAGCGAAGAAATCTCATGTGCACTAAGTTAAGTTTTGGTAGCAAAGACTTCGTTCTTTGGCTAGCAAAACTAAGTCCGTGAGTCAGCTTTACTTGTTCCTCAAGTAAAGTTGCGCATTGATGACAAATTCGACCGTTGTGGACACGTGTCAAGCTGTCACCTCGGGTCAGTTTGGTCATTCCGCACCTCGGGATTGCCAACTATAAATACGCCGCCCCCTCCTCCATTTGGTGGTGGCTGCTCTGAGATCATTCCAAGAGAGACTGAAGAGAGCACCCAAAAAACGCCACCGAAGCAAAACCAAAAATCCAGAATACTGAAGCCTAAGTCCCATTGATCTGAGTAGATTTGAGATGACTTAGGTGAAAGCTTGCTAGCCTTTTTATCTTGGAGAACTGCAATTCTCCTAGACGGTTAGAGTGTTGTTCTTCAGAGAGCGAAGAGTAATTCTCGCCTCGAAGTCAAGTTTGTCAAAGGTTTCGGTGATTTCCTCAATAATCAACCACGAGTGAAGAACTGACCAAGCTCAAGGAGTTTGGTGCAGTGGAGCAACAGACGGAGAGAGATTTGCTCCAGGTGTTCAATCACCAGTCCCTCCAACAAGACGTAGCGCTTTGCAGAGCGTGAACTGGTCGAACAAACATCGCCGAGTCCCAGTTCGTTTTACTTCAAGCATTTACCTTCAGTATTGCATTTGCTTCACAGTTATGCTTCAATGTGTTTTGATTCACTGCATTTAGTTTCGCTTCCAGTTTTACTTCGCTATTCCGCACTACTTATGCTTCACCTCAAAAGTTTCAGTCGAAATTTTTGAAGTGATCATTCACCCCCTCCCCCTCTGATCACATACTTGGTCTTTCAGTTTCCTGATCATGAGATGTGAACAGTCTATTGACAATGGGGTCATGTCATTGGGAGAATGACATGATGGACACACACCCACCAGAAGTGTTGCAATGTGATCCAGTCACATAGTTCAACATTGCGATAACTATAAACGTAGTGACCCGATCCTTAAGACCGTGATGATCATACATAATTGCTATCTACCAGGATGCTTTGAGTGCATTAACCGTTACACTGAAACATGGTAACCATAAAGGTGTATCTTGGGTATTCCGAAGTAGATATGTTGATGAGTATGCAAATAGATCAAAACGGGATTTGTCCATCCGAGTGACGGATAGGTACTCTGGGCCCACTCGGTGATATTACATCATAAAGATTGCGCAATCATGTGACCAGGTCACGGGGTTGTAATATCACGAGAACAAGTAAACATGTTTGTCGGTAACGAGAATGAACTAGGTATATTGGATACCGACGATCAAACCTCGGACAAACAAAGTACCGTATGACAAAGGGATCAGGACTCAACGTTAACGGTTCAAACGATGAAGTTAATTCGATGGAAGCGCAGGGGCTCATCAAGGATTGTAACCAGATCCCACATGATGGTCATTGGTCAGAGAGTGTCTGATCATGTCTGCTGTTTCCCGAACCGTAGGGTGTCACGCTTAAGGGTATTCGACGCAATAAGGATTGATTCGGGATCACCGGTGAAATAAGAGAGAACACCGGAATTGTTCCGGGAGGTGCCGGAAGTTGTTCTGGATATTTTGAAAGGTTCAAAATAATGCTTAATAATTTTTAAATATGTTTTATTATTTAAGTAACAGAATTAAATATTAAAATATGATTAAATATAATTAAAAATGAATTAAAAGGAATATGGGCCTAAAGAGGCCCATTAGGGGAAGGAGGGAGCTCCCCCTTGGGCCAAGGCGCCAAGGGAGGGAGCCCACCTCCCCTAGCCGCACCAAACCCCCCCTCCCTAGGGTTTAGTCCCACATGGGAAGGGGAGGGAGGGTGGCACCCCTCCTTGGCCTATATAAGGAGGGGTGGGGTGCCTTTTTTCTTCACACAATTTGATTTGAGACAAGTTTCTCAGATCTCTCTTCTCTCTCTTTCTCCCTCCTCGAGTGGAATCCCGTTGTTTGGAGTCTACACTTGGTTGGGGTTTCTCCACCATACGCACGTCGTCGTGCTGCTGTAATCGGGATCCGAATCCATCTTCTTTCCGCTGCTCTTCTGGTTCGGAGCCCGGAGGGAACGTCGGGTACACCGTATGCGTGGAATCCTGCGAGGCGCTACACTTGTGGTGATCCTTCATCGTTGAGTCCGTGTCGCGACGTCTTCACCGACAACGTTCCGACGGGGACGTAATCCCGTCATCGGTCTTCAAGGACCGGGTGGCCTCAGGATTCATCGTGGATCTACGCGGCATCAGGGATTGCCGGTACGACTACATCAACCACGTTCACGCGGGAACGTTTCCCGCTTAACGGACTACATACTGGTATGTGACCAATTCCCTCTGTTACTTGCATCGCCATAGCATAGGTCTTGGGTTCGGGACGCGTAGGGCATGAAAAATTATTGTTTTCTGCCCCGTTCCGAACATTGGTATCCTGAGAAAGGCTATGCGTAGATGTATTGTACGGATAGAACACATCTAGTATGTGCCATCAATTCTCCAATTGTTACCCTCCCACGTGTACTCATTTAGCATTGCGGCAATGTCCTGATGAAGCGGTCCGACCGACCTTACGCGTTTACGCGAGATCGGTTCCACACTTGACATATGGCTTGTACCATATAAGTGGCTGGGGGTGTCTGTCTCTCTAACATTAGCGATGCGAAGACGTTTGCAACGGAGGGCCCCGACAGGGGTGTAATAGAGACAATTGCGGGATTGGTGTTGTGGTTGTATGTTCGTAGGCATAGAAACGGTTCTATCTCGAAAGCCCTATCAACCACGTAAAACTTGCAAAAGATAAAGTAGAGGCGTCTAAACTTTAATTTGCAAGGCGCATCAAGGTAGTATGATTTATACTGTTGCATCCTGTTTTTCTTGTATTAGATATACGGCGGTAGCATTATAGGATGATCCCTCACTAATCCAACAAAGTGTCCTTCCTTAGTGAAGCACCATCTGGAAAGATCTCCATTATGGAGGCATCGCGTGTCACACGGGTGTCAAACATATTAGCGTTCACATGAGATGAGTGGAGCAAGCCTAGCATGTCCAGAAACATGGCCTTCCATACGCGGCATATAATCACTAAGGTTAATGTGGCGAGCCTGGCATATGCAGATATGGCCTCGGGACACAATGATCGAAAGATCGAGCATGAGTCACATGGATGATGTGATTGGCATGATGGCCTACCTTGATAATATACTGATGGTCGTGTCACACGGGGGAGGTATAGTTCTCAAGGATCGTGTAATCACTTAGAATAAACTATGAGGGATGTTTGTATGAGTGGGAGTTCCAGAATTATTTTAAAAACATGAACTCCTATTATGAACTTAATCTTCATGTCTTAGCAAATATCATTGTAGATAATGTCATAACCAATGTTTATAACCATGGCTCTTTTAGTGTGATGTAGAACTTAAGGTAAATGGGTCTTACTTCATTGATTGGTACCAACACCATTAGAAATATGCTCATTAGTAATGACTTACAAAACGTAATACGAGAACTGCTAGGAGATACACCAGATAACTCCGTAATTGAGGAAGATGATGATGAGTATTGTACTCATCGTCACTTATATGACTGTCCAAAACACCATACTTCATATTATGGAATATGAGTATATGGACGAGGTTTCTTTCAACCATGGTTGAAGGAACAACCTTCTTAGAAAGTCACTTGGAAAATTGTATAAGATACATGGACACCTTGTGGACAACTTGGACTACTGAATGACTAATTACTTTGCGATAACTGGGGAGTTGCATCCGCTTCCTCCCAGCTACAAAGACCACGTCTAGACTGTGTCATGAAAGAGGATTGTTCACCGTTCATGAGGTCATGGTTAAAGTTGTGAACTTTAAAGGTAGAACCAATGCAGGAATAGTCATTGACGGAGAAAGTATATTTGATATACGGGTTATAAATGTCTTTCCCCACAAAACACTAATTGCGGTTGATTAAGTATTCGATGCTTGATCTTACTGCTTAAAGAGTGGCTTGAAAGGGATGAGGTGACAATGTGTGCTGACGGTAATCAAGATAGTTGATGGTCGACAACACTCTCCCTCTACATCTATCACTTGATTAATTATATGAATAAATTTATGATCGTTTGAGTGTGGACTTCATTAGTGTGTCTTGCATCTCGCGAAGACAATTATTCATATTAGTGAGAAACAAGTCAGTTGTTCTCCTTTTATGAATGATATCTTTTATGGTCACATTACAATTATGAATGAGTTATTATTATTTTAATATTGATGATAGTAATTGATCATTTATAAGAAATAATGTAATGCCAAGAATTATCCAAACTTAATAATGATACTACCGTTTAAGTCATGAATGGTATGATGAAGTTTGGAGATAATTGATCTCTTGACACATGCAAACCATGCCTCCTTAGGTGAGATGACTGAAACCTCGCATTCTGGTAAAAACAGAGTTTGCAATGATTGTTGTATATCATACATAGTGATGTATCATATTTCAGCATGTAGTGAATTTCATTATTTCGTGAACTTCATATGTGGACTTAGATGAATATGTGTATTCACTAATGAAACATGAGTCTGAAACAGTTCGATGTGATCAAAGGGATTTCAGAATGAAGACGGGTATTGAATTAACAAGAAAGACAAGTCTCTATGATTTGATCAAAGTGACAAATGTTTTGAGTTAGCCTTGGGCATACGGACTTGTGTGAAAGTTGTTCCACAAATTACAATGTTTAAGACACTTCAATATTGTTGATGTGCCCGAACATCATAATCGTACCCTATTGGATAGTGTATGGTATAAGTTATCTCTTACCGAGTTACGTTATTATTGTTTAGAGTTATTAATTTAATAAGCAAACACTCACTTCAGTATAGGGAACCATCTCAGTTCATGGAAACCAACACTATATAAGTTATGGTGTATCGTGGTTTCTAGGAAGTATGATTTATGTGATAAATTATCTTTGTAGTGTATCCTTAGTCAACTATGGATGCGTCTTCCACAACTAGAACCAAAGGAGCAAAACTTGTGTTGCTATAAGTTTGGTGTTTGTCAAGAAGTGTTCTTGATGAATGTGTTAATGGAAGAAAGTGAAAGTTTAAACAAGGTAATTGACCTTGCCTCCAGACGACAGAGTAGCGCAACGGAATATGTTCCGGAACCAAAGCTCTACCATTAGAGGAGAAAATGATGATAATGATCATGGTGTTTCGGTTGAAACTTTTACTGAACAAAGTAGGATTCAAGAATACATATTTGCCCCTTGTGCAAAATAATGATTCAATTGTCATGTTAATGGAACAAGACATACCTACGAACTACAAAGAAGCGATGGTGGACCTAAGTATGAGATATGACTATGAAATCCTACATTGAGTTACATTTAAGATTACTTGAATCTTATCAAGTAAGGAGGTTACTTGATATTCTCAATAACTTCAAGGTTATAAGGAATAAATGTAAACATCAAAGGAAGACATCAAGATCGATTTGTCATGAAGGATGTTTCTGACAAATTCAAAAGGTTGACTACAATATGTAGCGATGCTTGAGTCAATAGGATTATCACTACGATTGATCCAAATTGTTATCAATACCGTGAATTCCTTAAATCCTGCATTTGAAGAAGTGTTGTAATTGGTACAACAAGAAGGTTTTGAAAAACATATGGACACTAGTGTCTCGTAACCTGAATTCTCAATTTGATGGATGATCAAAGTGATTTTGGACTTAACCAAAATATTGAGAAACATGCATTTCCATGAAACTGAGTGGGAGCAGAATAGTTTCCTAAACTTAATATGTGGACGCCATATTTTGAGTGGGAGCTATGAGAGTATTATATCCTGAACTTAATATGTGGATGACATATTTGAATGGGAGCTGTGTGGATGTTATCCTGATCTTATATGTGACGGACATATTTGAGGTGGAGTTATGAGAGTGTCATCCTAATCTTATATGTAACTGACATATTTGAGTAGGAGCATGGCAACATTCTCAAATATGGAGAACATTTTGTGAATGGTGTAGTTGGTATTAATGATTATTGAAAAATGAATTAAAAGGCATATGGGCCTAAAGAGGCCCATTAGGGGAAGGAGGGAGCTCCCCCTTGGGCCAAGGCGCTAAGGGAGGGAGCCCACCTCCCCTAGCCGCACCAAACCCCCCTCCCTAGGGTTTAGTCCCACATGGGAAGGGGAGGGAGGGTGGCACCCCTCCTTGGCCTATATAAGGAGGGGTGGGGGTGCCTTTTTTCTTCACACAATTTGATTTGAGACAAGTTTCTCAGATCTCTCTTCTCTCTCTTTCTCCCTCCTCGAGTGGACTCTCCTTGTTTGGAGTCTACACTTGGTTGGGGTTTCTCCACCATACGCACACCGTCGTGCTGCTGGAATCGGGATCCGAAGCCATCTTATTTCCGCTGCTCTTCTGGTTCGGAGCCCGGAGGGAACGTCGGTACACCGTATGCGTGTAATCCCGCGAGGCGCTACACTTGTGGTGCTCCTTCATCGTTGAGGCCGTGTCGTGACGTCTTCACCGACAACGTTCCGACGGGGACGTAATCCCGTCATCGGTCTTCAAGGACCGGGTGGCCTCAGGAGTCATCGTGGATCTGCGTGGCATCGGGGATTGCCGGTACGACTACATCAACCACGTTCACGCGGGAACGTTTCCCGCTTAATGGACTACATACTGGTATGTGACCAATTCCCTCCATTACTTGCATCGCCATAGCATAGGTCTTGGGTTCGGGACGCGTAGGTCATGAAAAATTATTGTTTTCTGCCCCGTTCCCAACATGTGACGCCCCAAAATTAAGTCATGCACATTATTCGTACACGCAAGGTACACGACCGAAATCAGGGACTCACGGTAAGATATCACAACACAACTCTACAAATAAAATAATACAAGCTGTTTAATACAAGCCAGGGGCCACGAGGGCTGGAATACAACAGCTCGAGAGCACAAAGTTAGCGGAAGCACTAGTATCTGAGTACAGACACAAGGATACAAGGTTGCCTTAAGAAGGCTAGCACAAATAACAACAGATCAAAAAGGCGAGGCCTCCTGCCTGGAAACCTCCAAACTACTCCTGGTCAACGGGGAACTCGACGTCGTAGAAGGCATCGGGGATCTTCATGTTGCGGTGGTCGGCATCGGGGATCTCCTTCTCCTGGACTCCGAGGCTCCAACGTCGACTACAACGGCCGGTCAGGCAAAACAAAAAGGGAGAAATAAAGCAAGGTTGGGTATCTAGCATACCCACGAGTGTTACGTCCGCTACTAAGCATTTATGCATTTGTATCAAATGGAAAGGGGAGGTTGTATATAGTGGACTGCAAGGTAGAAAGTCAGAATAAGGATGAGAAGCTAGGCATATCGAAGACTAGCATCTTCTATCGAGTCTTGCAGCATGAGAAAAGAATAGCCAACAGTTCATATAAAGCATAAAGTAACAATGCAGCAGAAGTTGCTGCAACATTGTATAATAGTAAGTTGTAATAATTAACAATAATAAATGCCTCTGAGTTCCCCTCCTCGACGTCCCGGAGAGGAAGAAAACCCGGAACCAACAAATTAATAGTAGTAGTTTGTAGTAGTAGGATCCGACTTCAGCATAAAGCGTCCTGTTACCGTGGACACGGCTATTCGAATAGATTAAACTCCCTGCATGGGTGCACTACTGTTCCGCCTGCACGCTCGGATCTCCAGGGTGGTGTACACCTTGTTAGGGAATGCCCCACCGAGGCTATCCGACACATCGCAAGCTATCCTAGGCTCAGCAGAGAGGCCATCTTCCGGACTATATCCTATGCGCTCAGGGGTCTAGGTCCCTCACCCTTCCACGCTCCTGCACGGTACGAGACTAGCCGGTGAAGAAAAAGAAAATCCAAATACACCTGCTGCAGCAAAGAAGACAACACCGCTTCCCGGAAATCAGCCCATGGTACTGCTGACGTCTGAAGAGCTTTCCAATGAACTACGACGCATAGGAGCCCATAACTCCTTATCCCACGTGAAGGTAGTGCGTACAGACCAACGGGCCTCTCAAGTCATCCACCGAACCATTTATCATTTTAATATTATCTCATAGACAACCGTTATCGCTGTCTGACTAACAACACAACAGACAACGAACATCAACAAGGACCACCAGTAACGTCGGGGCCTGCCATGTCGTCCCGTCAAAGCACGCGGTTACCAACAAGGTGAACTGTATCCTTACCTTGTCTCGCGTGTGCTCTTGGTAGAGCTCGAATTTTCGTGGTTGGGTAACTCTTGCGAGATACGAGCAGGGGCCAAGCACGCCAGTAACGTCGGTCGTACCCTCCCTGTCGTTCCCGATGCAATACCGCTCGCGGGCACCGTTGGGTCGCCCGACTCTTACCTTTAAGGACAATCGTTGCTCAGGTACCTAGAGAGGCTATACAGAGTTAGAAACGAGTGGAGTAAAAGGATTACTCCTTGATAGCTCACACTTGATGGTGGCTCGGCAGAGCCGAGCTAGGGGGCCTTAGGCGGTGTCTGCATTGTACCATACATGTTGCAGTTATAATATTGTATCCGTGTTCACTCATAAGAGTGATCACGGCCCGCTATCTAGTCCTAGTTGACTAACAAAGCGCAGGGCTCACTGCTGAATATAATATACAATTATAATGGGCAGCATAGGACAAAGGAAGGTACATCAAGGGGCGACAACAACAGACTATGCAATTGAATAGGATTGTAACGTAGCAGCAGCAGTAACAATGCCTAGTGCAAGAAATGTACGGAAAAGATATGCGATATCTGGGGAAGAGAACGGTTCTGCTTGCCTGGAAGCTCGACGGTAGGGGTACGGTAATCGACGACGTAGTCGATCACACGGGCGTCGACAGCGGTCGTCGGGTCTATCGGACAATAAGAGGAGGGGGAGAAGTAATAAAAACACTGCAATAATAGCAATACAAATACAAGACATGGCAAACGCAATGTTAACGGTGTTCTAACGCAGTGCAAGGTGTATTGCTCGGAGCGGGAATTCATCCGGGGATTAACTACCAGCTCCGGGTGATTATTGACAAACGGCCCGGAGGGGGAAGGTTCCATGCGTGTAGTGTCGTGAATATCTGACAGACATGTGGATAGTGTATCCATGATCGTTGATGCATTCCGAACAATTTTTATGTTCAGAACATTTCCATTCGGAAAGTTTTACCGGTATCGGGTAATTACCGGACAAACGATCCGGAGGGGGAAAGTCTCGGTTTCGGTATGTTAGAGGGGTGCGGTGGGTATGCGGGTAGCGTATTCCTATTTGTTATATTTTTTTGCTCAATTTTGATGTATAAAGTTTTTCGATCCGAGTTACGGTTTAAGAGATAGTGAATTTCAAAGTTTTAATCAATTTTAAAACATTTTCTGGATTTGTTTTAATTCATTTATTCAAACATTATCCAAAACAATTATTTTGACTAGTCAAACCTGACCAGTGGGTCCCACTGATCAGCCTCACATTTTATTAAATCAATTTATTAAATTTAAATAACAGTGGGGTCCCACATGTCATATGCTCATTTTATTAATTGCATTTTAATTAAACTAATAACCCAGTGGGGCCCATGTGTAAGTGGCACAGTGCTAATTAATCAATTTTAATTTAATTAAGGGTCTGGGGCCCATCTGTAAGTGTCACATGTACTAACTAACAATTTTTATTTATTTAATCTAACAGGGAGGTTAAGTGGGGCTGGCCCACATGTCATATGTCAGGGGGTTATCTCTGGTTTATATTAAGTGACATATAATTAGGGGCCTTGGGCCCACACGTCATTGACCCAGGGGTTGGTTAACTAGAGGGGGGGGGGGTTAGTGGCTTGTAAAGCCGGCCATGGCCGTGTCCACTCAGGCCAGCGGCGAGCCCGGGCGTTGAGGGGGGAGGGTTGCAGGGGGCACGGCGGAGAGCGGCGGGCAGACGCGGCGCACACACGTAGGGGAGCGCACGGGAGGAAAGCAGGCGGCCCGCCGAGCTTGACGAGCTCAAGCCCGCGGCAATGGCGGCCGATCACGGGGCGATGACCGTGTGCACGCGAGGGTCGATCATCTCGGGCGGAAACATTTGCTATGTGACCTGCGTGACGAGCCGCACCTACCGATGCCACTGGCACGGACGAAGGTGCACCAGGGTGACGACTATGTCGAGCCGGGCGGCGGCCGAAGTTCGGCCTCGTGGCGACGGACCTACGGGACACAGGGGAGGAAGGGAAGGGGTTGGGGAGGTTCGTGAGCACACGGGGAGCTTGTAGCCGAGTCGAGGGAGCCGGGGAAGCACTAGTGGCGACGTATTTGTCGCTGGAGTCGGCGGCCGTGGCGACGAGTAACGGCGGCGATTCGCCACCAGCAGGGCGTCTTGCCTTCAATTGAAGCTCGAGGTAGACGCAGACGAGGAAGAGGAAGAGCCCGGGCACGGTGGCGCGGCCCGGCGCGGCCGTTGGCCACGGCGGAGCTGCGACGGCGCCCATGGCGACGTCGGGCGTGGACGAGCAGAGCAGGAAGGAGGAAGGGGATGGTCTGGGCGAGATCTAGGGTTTCTAGGAGGCTCATGGAGGTCTTCTTATCCACGAGGGGCTCCTGTAGCAGCTCGGCGGTGAGATGGCTCGGCGGGGACGGCAGGCCACGGTCGCCATGGCGTCTCGATCAGCATCTCCTATAGCGGGGGGTGGAAGAAGGGAGAGGTGGGAGTGGGTCGGGCCTGGTCTAGTGGGGGGGCTCGCCCGGGGCGTTAGATAGTTTCTTTGTTTTTCTTTTACCTTTTTGTTCCCTTTTCTTTTCTGTGTTATAATTTGTTTGAATAGTTTTTGATTTTTTTTTTGATTGAAACTTGTTGCATAATTGGTGTAACACCATACTGAGGTGCCACAAAAAGTTTGGTGGTAAAAGAAATTCATTTAATACTTCTCTTTAATATTCAACTAATAATTGGTGTTGTTCTGGCCCTGGTTTGGATTGTTTGAATTTTTCAGTGGCTTGATAAAATACCATAACCACATTGGCATGCCCACTGATTATTTGTGATTTAACAAAAGTGGTTGCACAATTTTTGGACAAAGTTTTATTTCCACTTAAATTTTTGGCAATTCAATTTGGTTGAAAATGACAAGGGCATGATCAAAGGTGATTAGAGACTTGCTAATCACAGAGATTTAATATTAACAAAAGTTTACAGTTGCCTGACACTGAGGGTGTTACAAATCTCCACCACTACAAAGAATTCTCGTCACGAGAATTAAAAGCAGTGTAAGGGGTAAGGTTTCGGTTTCGTATTCTAACGAGTCTTCTTTGTATTGTTGCCCTTCTCGAAGCAGTTAATCGTTCTCGTTGATATCTTCATTTCTCTGCATCAGTGCATCTCGACGGGTTGTCATCCTTCTTTCGTGGCTGCATCGTCCCTACATATAGGTTAGGGGGGAAACTTGAGGGGGTCGGATCGGTACAAGGTTAATCAACCGAGATGGTCCAAGGGAATGGGGTACAAAGTATCTCGCGAGTTAAACTCAGGGAGATACATTGAGGGAAACAAAAGAAGGCTTGAGAAGTTTTTCAAGCGGATATGCAAGCATTCGTCGATGATAACGAAGGATGAAAAAGGGGTCCAGAGCATCAGGCATAAGCACTGAGTCTGATATCTAAATGAATATCACAAGGTAGAGGACTCGTGAATTGCATACGAGGTCAAGCAAAGGGAATAACCACGAGAACAGAAAGGTATAAGAGAGTCAGGTTTCGATCCTGTGGATCTGTGGGTTATGGGCCCACATAGAATAGGAAGGGTGTTGAAATTCTATGCGATCAAGTTGCAAGGTAAGTCAGAGAACAACTAATTAGCTATGTCCGCAACAACGTCGGTACAAAGGGCGAGGGACGAAGAGAACCATTTTACTGCTCGTTAAGACGAGGCGAACCAATAGGCAAAGTTCTCGTCCATCGGTAGTTACCGAAATGTTATCAAATGTAGTAACAGGTTGTATGGACAGAGTAGTACACCGAAGTGTTTACATAAGCAAGAAATTATCAATGCTCAGACAAGACACATTACAAGAAAGGTTAAACACGCCAATGAAAGGAAAGATGTGATTATCCAATTAATCAGACCAATGGAAGGGAAAATGTAATGATACACAAGTATCACGTGTATATCTTTCCCAAGGGAAAGCAGAGCAAGATATATGACCAAGTTTGTATTGGCGGGGGGGGGGGGGTCAAAGAAGGTTGTCGATGATAACACAAATCATCGAGGGGCAAGGATGGTATTTCTCATGATGCATCCACGTAACACTTAGGAGAAGTCAAAATGTCGATATTGACCACGACACATCATGTCAATAGGTTTCAAGAAAATACAATCGAACAACGGCGACATCAAGCAAAAGGATGGTGAAGCAAAAGTATTCGGTGTTCCCGGTTGACGACAACCCAGAACCTTGAAATGGCTATGATAGGGATAGGCATTGTTTCATCACAATTCATAAGATGTAGTGCAAAGGCATGATATACTCGAGATACCAGGGGTAATACTCGAAGGTAGAATGGTGGATCACAGGTGTAGAATAATTTATGCCTAGGGGATACTGATGACCCTCAGCGTAAAGGGATATATTGCAGCGTTTCCGATAAGTAAGAGTGTCGAACCCAACGAGGAGCGAAAGGTATTGATAGGTGATTTTGGACAAGGAATAACTGCAAGCACTGAAAGATAACTTTTTAGGGGTTTTCGATATAAGCAACAATAAGATAAAAGCAAGCAAAGTAAATAGAACTGAGGAGCAGCAAGTGGCCCAATCCTTTTGAGCAAAGGATAAGCCTGACAACTGAACTTATAAAGACTAAAGCGTTCTTGAGGACACATGGAGATGTAGTCACGTGCTTTTGCCATACTCCGTATCGATAACAAGTGTTGAGCTGATAAGTGTTGAGTGGGTGGATCTATGCTAGCACACCTTCTAGACTAAGATAAGTGCACTCTTATGATTAAACATCTTGCAAGCATCCGCAAATACAAGATAGAAATTAAGGCAAAGCCTAACCACAACAATAAGATCAAGGATCCACTATTCCCTTGTGCAAAAGTGTGCAAACTGGGGTTCAGGTTTCTGTCACTCTGGAAACCCACCGTAAGCATTCTTAATACACAATGTATTCCCCTAGGTCCTTAAGAAGGCGAAGTGTTGAGTGTTCGACTCACACAACACAACTAGGAAAATAACAACACAACTTAAATATTAAACAACATAAATTACTTCAACATCATATGACTACTAACAACTAGACTTCTCCCATGTCCTCAAGAACTAAAGTAACTATTCACAAGACATAAAAGAGATCATGATCAGAGGTGATAAATATATGATAAACAATCTGGACATAATGATATTTCTCTAACAAAACTCAATAGCATTCACCACAAAGTAGTAATCAACACCGGTAGAGTAGAGAGGATAGATAGTACGGATTACAACACAAGATAAACTTGTGAGGTGAGATTGGATGGTGGTGGAGATGGTGCTGATGTTGGGGATGATGTTGATGATGATCTCGATGATGCCCGTGACGATGGTGATGACGATGGAGATGATCTCCCCTTCCGGGAGGTGATCTCCTCGGCGGAATCTGCCCGCCGGAGAGCCCTTTTCTTCTCTGTAGGTTTCCGCCATGGAGCGGCGGCGGAACTCCGTGAAAGCTTCTCTTTTTAGGGTTTTCGCGTAACGAGGAGTATATAGGCCAGAGGGGGGGGGAGCCGGGAGTGGCCCCAGGGCTCCAGGCGCCCTCCCGGCGCGGCCAGGGGTGGGGCCGCGCCAGGTGGCCGCCTGGGGCTCCTGTGGCCCCCCTCTAGCCCCTCTTTGGCGAGTCTTCTTTATTCTTCTGGAAAATACCCCCCGTCGATTTTCAGGTAATTTGGAGGTAATCTTCTTCAGCAACTCAGCGTCCAGTTTTTACCGCTGAATCCTGCGTCTGCTGCTTCGGCACCGGAAAGTTGCAAACTGTGTAAAATAAGCCAAAACAACATAATAACATCATCGTAATGTGAAATATATCAATGAATAAGGATCAGTTACGATATAAAATGGTGATGCAATTTGGACGTATCAACTCCCCCAAGCTTAGACCTCGCTTGTCCCCAAGCGAAAACTGAGCTCGGTAAACCTGTCCACAAGTTTAGAGAGTGAAGTGTCGATAAATAAAATATGGACAAGAAGCATCATGATCTTTTCACCAAACTTAAACATCCTAAACAGCAATATCCAACTCATAAGGCCCTTATGAAAGAGTAATACCAATTATAATCAAAAGCAGGGCTAAGGAAACTCATCAAATCATGGCAAACAAGTCCTTTGGTCAAGGGACAACTAAAAGCTTTTACCTTTGCTCTTTATCTTTATATTTTGAAGAGATAATTTGGAACTTTTTGAAAGAACAAGCTATTAGTCATGAAGTGAAAATGCTAACACAAAGGAAGATATTTTCTTGGCAAAAGCTTTTGCAAACAACTTACTTATCAAGAGATAATGTCAACAATGATATGGCATGGAAAAACTTTAATGCAGAATTATATGGATGAATCTTCATCAGCATCAAGTGTCTGTTCTCTTTGGGAAAGGAGGAAGTAGGGAAAACTGACTCAACATAACAGTAAAGGAAAAATCCTTTTTCAAGGCAAGCAAGGAAAACTCAAGTGCTATCCTTAAATCAAACAGAATGAAAACAAGTTTTGAGAGGTGCGTGATTTGTCAACGAATGCTAATAGATAACTCAATTGCTTCTTAGATTGGACAAGTTTCGAGGAACGGATCCCAAACGGGGACGATCACATCCCCGCAATCTCCTTTGTTTATCACTGCCAAAGTATTCTGATTTCTCATGAACAAAGCGTGAAGGAGGGTTTGTTTGTTGTATTATCTTTTGTGAGCTGGGGTTTGCAGATTAGACATGCAATCCCGGGGTAAAACTTGTCCAACTTAAGAAGATCATGAATTAACTATTACTTCCTCATGAGCTAAAACAGGGGCACAAAATAGAAGATTTTGAACATCTAAGGATAACACAAAAATTCTATGCTTTAGGAGTGGTAGTAGAATACCACGAATGGGAAGGTATGGTGGACTCATATGGAAGATACTGGTTTCAGGGTATGGATGTACAAGCAGAATTCCGCTTAGTACAGAGGTTTGTCTAGCAAAGGCTTTGAGAGAACAGACAATTGATGATGACTTGGATGCAAAGCAATATAAAGCATAAACATTAAAAGAAGCATAGCACATCAAGTTGTCTTCCTTGTCAACATAACACTACAAGCATAATAACAAAGAGGGTTTGGCTATGTCTCTACTTTGAGAAAAATAACATGCTTGTTGTTATGACCAAAGGTATGTTTGCCAAGATTAAATAAAGTTTTCAAAGCCATACCTGATATAAGGTCAATACTCCCCATAAGAATCATCACGAGGTCGATTGCGTGAAGAGAATACCGAGTGCAGCGAAGGGATCAATAAACTTCTCATTAATATTCCATCATAGAAGACTCCATACTCACGGATACAAAACTCTCCAAAAAGGAGTGATAGACCTCAAAGCAAACACCTATTTTATAAGATAACTTCCCTAGACAAGATACGACTCTACTTGACTCTAAAAGACATAGATAAAGATAAAAATATCGGGCACTCCCCCAAGCTTGGAACAAGCTAAGGGGATGCCATTACCCAAGGAGATTTACTCCTCATTCTTGTTCTTGTCGGTCACGTACTCCTTGGCGAAGCGCTTCCATGGAAGTTGTTCTCCCGTCTCAAAGGACATTCCCGTCTCCAGGATCCTGCACTCAGCACCCAAACCCATGCGTAGAAACTTTAGTTCATACTCATAGTTCTGGTTCTGCAGATCATAGATCTGTGCTTGGAGCTCATAAACTTTTTCTTCTAGTGCGGCCAAACTTGACCACATCTCCTTCATCTCCTTCTTGTGGGAAGCCTCTATCTCGTTCATGATGTCGAAGTTAGCTTCAACACCACGCTCCACCATCTTCTTGAACTTGAAGACCTCATGTTCCACCTCCTTCAGCCGCTACTCGGTGCTCCCCTCCTTGACTGGTCCCTTCAGATCCTCCTTGTGGAGGTCACCATCCTCTACACGAAGGATCTGGGGGTGCTGATACGTCTCAAACGTATCTACTTTAACAAACACTTTTGCTATTGTTTTTCCATCATTCATGCATGATTTGGACGAAACTAACCCGGACTAACGCTGTTTTCAACAGAGCTATCTGTATGGTTTTATTGTGCGCAGGAAAATGGATTTTTGGACGTCCCAGAAAATTCCCAGAAAAATACCAGAAAATCCACACACCCGAAGGAGCCAGATGCCAGAAGTGGGACCAGAGGGGAGTCCTGGGGGGCCCAGGATCCCCCCTGGCGTTGCCAGGGGTGGGGCCGCGCCCTCTGGCCGCCTGGAGGCCTCCCCCCTCCTCTGGTTCCCTACCGATGCTCCTATTTATTCCCGTGACGCGAAAATCCCAGAACAGAAGTCGTTTTCCCAATTCTCGTCGTGGAGCCGCCGCCACCCTCTGTTCTTATCCGGGAGGGCTAATCTGGAGGATGTTTTGGCCTCCGGAGAGGGGAGATCATCGCCATCGTCATCGCCATCACCACTCCATCATCCCTCCATGACTTATCCATCCATCTGTGAGTAATTCCCTGCTGTAGGCAAAGGGGATGGTAGGGATTGGATGAGTTATATCATGTAATAGTTTATCAGATTGTTGGGGGCATGTTGCCTATCATCTAGATTGGTGTTTATCATCTTTGCTTCAACTTGTTATTCTTAATGCTTGTCACTTTGGGCCCGAGTGCCATGATTTCAGATTTGAACCCTTTATCTTTTCATGAACATATTTGTGTTTTTGATCATATCTATGAGTTGTTTGCACCTGTTATGGTCCGGAACCGGCGATCCCAAAGTGACAGCTTGGGACACCAAAGAGGATGGACTATAATTTGGGGATTCCATGTATCCATTGATTGTTAATGCTTTGTTCCGGTGCTCTTTGACAGGAGCACCTTAATCTCCATAAGTTCCTTTTGGCCCCGTTCGTAGCGGGATGGTTGGACAAAAGATGTTGTGCAAGTTCTTATTGCAAGCACGTACAACTACCTGTGGGATACATGCCTGATGTTTGATTTATGCCTAGATGATCTTTGCTTTTCTGTGTGCCTTGCCCCAAGTTGATTACATGATGTGTCTTATCCATGCAGCACCCAACCATCCACCTCCCTAGCCTACAGTGTTTCAATTCTGCTGGTTACTAGTTGTTTACTTTTGCTGTTACTATTACCGTTGCTATCACCACCACTATTATCGCAGTCGCTATTAATATCTTGTTGCAAGTAAGTGTATCTCAGGTGCGGTGGAACTGACAACTCCACTGTTAAAGCTTGCGGATATTCTTAGGCTCCCCTTGAATCGAATCAATAAATTGGGTTATCTTACCCGCGAAGACTATCTCGATCCCCTGCAGTTGTGGGTTATCAAGCCTGTTTTCTGGCGCCATTGCCGGGGAGCAGAGCTTTATTCACAAGTCTACTTGAAGTATTTTACCTGCTGCAATTTATCCGCTATGGGTAAGAAAGAAGACCCCAAGGTCCCGATCTTGCCATCCCGTACAAGAAAAGGTACTGTTCTGAACACTAGTGCTACACTTGATTCACCTTTAGTTATGAGTAAGTTTGCTTCACTGCCACCACATGATGCTTCTACTTAATCTGTTACTATGTCCGATACTTTTGATGATGCTTCTACTACTCTTGATGATATTGGTTCGCTTAGTCACGCTCTTGAGAAACAGATTGCTGCTGCTGCCAAGAAATCTGGGATTGAAATTCCCGATACTTGCTATCCTTTTGATGGAACTTACACTTATCCCGATTTGAGTAAACTCAAGGAGAGACTCCTTGATGATGATTATATTATACTTCATGACGATTTATGCAGGGAGCTAACAGAGTTTAATGACTCTGACCCTGATGCTATTAAGAAGCTGCTCGAGAAACATTCTTTGAAGAACAAGACCGTACCTGATCCTACTTTTGCTACGTCCCCTAAATGCATCAATGATCCTAATTATAATTTCTCTGTTGATCTTTCACTTATATCTATGGTTGAAGCTGACCCCTTTTATGGCAGAGAAAATGACGACGCTATTGCACACCTGACCAAACTTACTGAGTTGGGTGGTTTGTTTACTACTGATGAGAAGATACGAAACTTCTATGTTACTAAGCTTTTTTCTTTCTCTTTAAAGGAAAGTGCTAAAAGCATGGTACGATGCACTACCATGTGGTTCTATTAGGAGTCCTCAAGACTTAGCTCAATCTTTCGTTGATAAGTATTTTCCAGCTCATATGCAACATGCTTCTTTACGAAAAATTTATAACTTTACACAGTTGCAGGATGAGAACCTCCCTAAAGCTTGGGGGAGGTATTGTGGTCTGATCCAGGCTAGACCGGGACATGGAGTTCCTAAGAATGAATTGATTGATATATTTTATACTGGTCTAACTGATGAATCTAGATCCTACTTGGATAGTTGTGTTGGTTGTGTTTTCAGGAAAAGAACACCGGACGACGCGGAAGAATTAATGGGCAAGATTGCCAAGAACCACGAAGATTGGTCCGTCCCTGAACCACCTCCACCACCAAAGAAGAGGGGCATGCTTGTCCTAAGCCCCAAGACATGAAAGAAGCTAAGAAGTCTATTAAAGAGAAGGGTATTAAAACTACAGACGTGAAGAATCTACCCCCTATTGAGAAGTTGTGAGAGCCTACCACTCACCCTCCTATGGTAGAGGTACACTCTCTTTTAGATTTCAATGCAAGTGACATTCCTCATGGTAAGCCTCCTAGTCAATGTTTAGATGAGCTTGATAATTTTATTATGAAGCAAAATCATTTTAATGAGAGGATACAAAGTCAGTTGCATGATAATTCCCTTGCTATAATTTTTTTTCTTGATGTTCTAGGTAGAACAGTTAATGATGTTAAATGTCTTGTGAAGCATTTTCATATGGTTCAAACTCAGCTTGATCAAATTTCTAATGTGCAAAAAGATTTGCTTGCTAATAATGCCAAACATGATATACAGGCCTTCGGGATTAAAACCCGAGGGGGAACTAGCACTCAAGATCCTCTCTACCCGGAGGGGCATCCTAAGAGGATCGAGCAAGATTCTCAAATCCAGGAAGAAGAAATTGTTAGCTCTCCAAAGAAGAAGAAACACAAAGAAGCTGACAATTCCAATGATCCAAATAGTATATCTATTTCCGATGCTGAGACTGAAGACGGTGCTGAGCCCGAAAAGGATGGTGAAAAGAGTGACCCACCCGAGGCTCGAGAAGAGGAAGCACCCGACAAACGCAAGAAATACACTAGAGAAGACTTCGTCGCAAGAAGACATGGGAAGGAACGAGAACCATGGGTACAGAAACCTATGCCCTTTCCAGGTAAGTATCTCAAAACCAAAGAAGAAGAGCATTAGAATAAGTTTTGTGAGTGGATGAAACCTCTTTTTCTTCAAATTCCTTTGACTGATGCTATTAAGTTACCTCCTTATTCGAGATATATGAAAGATATTGTTACTAATAAAAGAAAAGTTCCTAATGAAGCAATATCTACTATGCTTGCTAACTACTCTTTTAGTGGCAAGATTCCTGAGAAGCTTGGTGATCCAGGTATACCCACCATTCCTTGCTCCATAAAGAATAATTATGTTAGGACTGCCATATGTGATCTTGGAGCAGGAGTGAGTGTTATGCCCTTTTCTCTTTACAAGAGATTATGTTTAGAAAAACTAATCCCTACGGATATCTCTCTTCAGATGGCTGACAAGTCAACAACTCTTCCTATAGGTATTTGTGAGGATGTTCCTGTTGAAGTTGCTAATTGTTTAATCCTTACTGATTTTGTTGTGCTTGACATGCCCGAGGATGGGAGCATGTCTATTATTCTTGGTAGACCTTTTCTTTACACCGTAGGTGCTATTATTGATTGCAATAAAGGAAAGGTTACTGATACGTCCAAAACGTATCTATAATTTCTGCTTGCTCCATGCATGTTTTGTGTGATATTGCTATGATCTAGATACACTTTCATACACTTTTGATCATATTTGGACTAACCTATTAACTCAGTGCACCACAGTGCCAGTTCCTGTTTTCTGCTGTTTTTCTATTTCAGTTTTCCCCCATATAAAAAGTGCTCCAAAAATTCGGGAAAATTCAGATAAAAAATCAGCGTGAAGGAACCTTCCGGAAGAACCTGGGTGGGGCCAGAGGGCCACCACCAGGGGCCCAGGCGCCCTGGTGGCGCGGCCTGGCGCCTGGACCCCTGGTGGCCCCCCTGGCCGCCCCCCTTCGCCTATATATTCTCCGTCACGGGAAACCTTCGTGCTGCATACAATTGTGCTGAATTTTTGATCTGAATTTTTTTGACAGCGTGCTGTATACAACTGTGAAACTTTCGTATGTTCTGAGTTTTTTGATTTGAGTTGCAGAAGTGCCCCTAAAAAATTCTTTACTACCTATTGTTCTGTTTTTCGCAGATTCTGCCACGTTTTGCTTCTCCTAACTTTTGCAAACCTTAAGCTTGCTTTTTCTTTGCAAAAACCTTTTGGCACTCTTGAGAAACAGTAGCTATTCAAGAATATCTTTATATCCAGTGGGGAAAAATTATTTTATTAAGGGTACTAACCTCTCTAATCAGCTTATGATGAGTTGTGTATGAAGGGAGTTTTCAAGTGTGCGATGGAAGATGATGAAAGAAGATCCAGGAGTGTCAAGCGCTCAAGCTTGGGGATGCCCCCATGCATCCCCAATAAATATTCAGGTAGACTCAAGCGTCTAAGCTTGGGGATGCCCCCGTGCATCCCCTTCTCCATCAACAATCATCAGTTCGTCCTTCGTCTCACTATATTTTTATCACTTCATGCGTTATGTGCTATGCTTGGAGCGTCTCGCTCTTCGGTTTTATTTTTAGTTTTCTTTAGTTTTTCTTGCTGTTCATAACAAGTTAGACGCCATCTTACTTTGTGTGGGAGAGAAACACACTCCACTTTCAAAATCTAGAACACATCATAGGATTTTTCCTGCTTATCTTTTTGCTGTTGTGTGTTCTTTATCTTTTCATAGCTGCTGCCTTGTTTAGTTTTAGTTTTAGTTTGTCTTTAGCAAGAGCCTTGGCTTTTTTTTAGTCTGTTGCTGGAACTCTTTTTAGTTTTCATGTTTATCTTGTTAAAGAGAGTTGGTTGTTGCACTGAGTTGTGTTTTGTCTTGGAAGTAGGTAATTGAGGTTGCTATTTAATTCTAGTAGTAACTTGCAATAGTTTTGAAGTTTTGTTGTGAGTAATGTTTGAACTTTTGGTGTCAAGAGCTCTAGCCTATTAGTGATAGGTGTCGTATTTTTGGCAATCCGTGTTTATTTTCAAAACCTACAAAACCAGTTGAGAACTCTAGCTACTAGATGGGTCTCTAATCTTTGGAGGGATCGAATATTAGACTGCACTCACGTACCATGAGTCGAGGATGCGCAAGGATAACCAAACCGCCATACACTCCTCCTCGGGGTACTTGTCTCTTTGTGAACCTCCTTATTAGATTGAGAGTTACCGATAATAAGTGCATGAGTTCTTCGGACTAATGTAAGTATTGAAAGTTGACACTTCCACCTTCCCATATTTTGCTAGCCTCTCCCGTGCCATGCATTGCCTTCTTCTCACTCTGAGAGTTGGTGTCCACCTTCGCCGGTACATCCAAACCCTTGGCATGATATGCTCTGTCATCATAAACCTCCTTATATCTTTCCTCAAAACAGCCATCATACCTACCTATCAAGGCATTTCCATAGCCTTTCCGAGATATATTTCCATACAACATCCACCTCTTCATGACTTGATCTTCATGTCATACATGTTCCTGCTACACTGGCGGCGACATACATTGCATACATCATGTTAGTTACATCTTCTTTATGATTTTGAGTACCTTGTAAAGTGTGAAAGATCTCCTTTACCTTCTTGTAAAATATAGTGTTGCCCTTAAGTGAGGAAAAGATCCCAAAGAGGACACAATAAAAGATTCCAAAGAGGACAAATGAGAGTTAAATAGAAAGAGCCATTGAGGCCACAATAAAATAAAATAAATAAATAAAAAGAGAGAAAGGGGCAACACTACTATCCTTTTGAGAGATCCACACTAGTACTCCCTTTATATCCTTGTACTCCATAGAGATGACCATTATGCATATAGCTATGTGGGGACCTTCACACTATAGAACTTGGCTTGCATATTCCAAGGATGAGCCTCCTCAAATGAGCTCTAGGTCTTCATGAGCAAGCAATTTAGATGCACCCCACTAGTTCCATTAGAGAGCTTCCTAGCTCGTATGTGCATCCGTTGCATGGCAATCCCTACTCCTCAGATCATATCTATCATTTGGCATCTCTTGCCTATGATTGTCCTCATTGATGTGAGCCTTTCTCCTCCTTTTTTGTCTTCCTCCTCCATACTCCTCTCTTTGCCATCCCAAGTGTCAACTCTCGTGCTTACGCTCATCCATTGCATGAGTGCTCAAAATATTGGAAAAGGAGTGGATCAAATTGACTTGTACCTGGCTAGTGGTCTGGGGACGAGTCAAGATACGATTCCAGAAAAAGACCAAGTGTGAAACTTTAGTAGATTGAGTTCTCAACAAATAAATTGTTTTTTCTCGTATTCCCTATCCCCCTTCTTGCACGCAAACACCATTTGGAGACATTCGAGTCACGGATAGCGAGAGCTCTTGCACCTAATGTTCTTTTGTTACTTGTTTCAATGCTAATATAGACTAGTGCATGTTATGACTTAAATTGAATTTCTAACCTTGATTGCTTTACTTTTCAAAGTTCTTATAGGTTTGCTAGCATGTCACCACAGAAATTATGTTGTTATCATTTACCTACTCGAGGACGAGCAGGAATTAAGCTTGGGGATGTTGATACGTCCAAAACGTATTTATAATTTCTGCTTGCTCCATGCATCTTCTTTTCTTTTGTAGCATAGTTAGCATTGCGGTGCGTTCATAATCCTGTCAATTGCCCTTCTGTAATTTGTTCACCTCGCATAGCAGTTTGATCGTATTTTGGGAGAGAGACATCACTAGTGAACATCACGTATCCCGGTCCATATCCTCCTCACTGTTTACACGCTCATTTACTTTCCTGCTTTTACTTTCAGTTGCTATCATTATCCTTTGTGTTTGATCCTTTGTGAACAACAAGACCGGAGAGATTGACAACCTCTCTGAACTATCATTACCTTGCACATCAGTTACTTTCAATGTGAATGACAAAGAACACACGGTGTATTTTCTGAAGAAAATTGACAAGAGGCATGGCCTCAACTCTATAGAGAATATCGATACCGTGAAGATTGGAGAATGGGATTGTCCTTTACATGTGCACCATAAATATAAAACCATCATGGTGGGGACAATGTCCATTAAAGTAAAGGTGCAATGATCACTTCATGAGAGGTGAGATTTTTTGCCCTATATATCGCCGGTTTGTTGGTAAGACTTGATCAACCTTGCTGGCAAGCATGTTTTATATAGGTAAAAAGTGGAGCTTGTTAAGTTTTCTTTTGCTTTAGATTTTATTCTCCTTGCTGTACCAAGTTTATATGTTTTTGAAACTTCACAATTCTAAGCATTGCTTCAAGTTTTCAGAGAGTTTCACAGCTTTTTGAACTTCGAAAAATTCTCAACAGTGAAGTTGTCAGAAAAATTCCAGAAAAATTATATTAAAAATTTCCATGCCGGGAGTGACCCAGGGGCACCTGGGGCTGACCAGGGGGGCCCACCAGCGGCCCAGGCGGCCAGCTGGCGCGGCCTGGCCCCTGGCCGCGCCCACAGGGTTCCTGGGGCCCACAGGGCAGCCAGCCAGGTAAGTCTTCTTCCTCCTCCCTTCTCTCTCTCCAAAAACACGATTTCTGCACTTTGTTCTTGCGTTCTTGCTGCTCTCCATCCAGAATTTGATCTCTCTCTACGACCCACCATTTGAGCTGAGATTCTAGGCAAATACTCCCTGGTATGTAACTCCTTCACCCCTCCAATTAGATTTTTGATTGGTGGCCTCATTTGTGAGTATTTAGTAGCTCTTGGTGTTGCTCTTATGAGCTTGCATGCATGTGTAGAATTTTATTTTCCAAATTTTGATGTAAGTTTATGCCATAGGTAAGTGAGTAGAGTAGTTTGCCTCAACTCACTTTGCTTAAATCCTTGTTTTTGTGAATTGAATTTTTTTTCTTTAGAAATGAGATTCTTTGGAAAAGCAAAGGGGTGGCTTGGGAAGAAGAAGCCCGAGAGCTCCGATCGAGTCACTAGAGCTGTAGGTTCACCCTCAGTAGTCAGGGTGAGCTACCATGAAGATCATGTACCCCTGGAGCTGTTGGAAGAAACAAATCCAGCATGCGCAATGATGTATCCGTGCGATGATTTTCTTACAACTGCAGGAATTAAGGAGGAATTTTATGGCCTTTGTGCCAATGCAGGTTTGACACGGCTAGCTTTATGCCGTGTGGTGCAATACAAAAAACTTACCTCCTGTTTTGTTAACAGTTTTTGCTATAACCATGATACTGGAACCGTCGAGTTCAAACTTTATAATGATCTCATAACCATGTCTTTGGCACAGTTTTGTGATATAATAGGTGTGCCAAACGTTGGTCAGACAGCTAGTGACGGGGACGTACCCCGGAAAATCCCATGGTCAGGGACCCTGGGTTAGTCATGAGAGGCACAGCTTGGACGATAGCTCGTCAGCTAACAGGAGGATACGTTCCTGCTCGATGTTATTGATCGGAGATGGCGATTACAAGGGAGCCAAGGCTAGTGCGCACAAGGCTAGAGTTACAGATTGTGTATTGCTTCATCTCGACGTCTCCCCTCCTAGCCCTTATATACTAGGCTAGGTCTCGGGGAGTCCGTTATGGATTACAAATGAGGTTTCCTAACCATGATCTTGTTCCGTACGACAAGTTTGCACCTTCCTTGTGACTCGTGGACTCGTACGTCGGTGCCACTAGTGGGCCAAGGCTGGACCCAGGCGGCATCTTTGTGGGCCTTCTGTCTTCGGGTACACCGGGTAGGCTCATCCATAGGAGTCATGGGGTCACCCCCTCGTCAGTAGCCCCCGTGTGCCTGGGGGGACTCGAAGAGGCGCACAGGGACTCGAGTCCATACTTGCGTCATTTTTTGATGTAAGCACGGTTTAACCGCGGGTCGCTGGCAGTCTGGGGCCATGACAAAACCTGTTTCAAGGGATGCTAAGCTGAAATTTCCCAAGGAGTCGACGGGTCGAGCCTTGGTGAATTGCACTAGTGGAAAAAACCACAGTAGCCCAATCAAACCCATGCCCTCGACATGATCTTGGAACACTGGTGTCTAGCAAAAGTCATGCCGCTGCAGGTCTTACAGTGATCAATTGCCGCCAGTAAAGTTCGTAGCCTAGGCGCGTCCGCCCGGATTTTTCTATCATGCAAGCGCATGGAAAAGGTTGGGAGTGAAATCGCTCTGCGGCAAGTCCCAGCCCGGCCGATCTGCGCAGCGGGGTCTTACCTACACGCTAAGCTTGCGTGGCATCTGGGCACAGCGTTTCGTGTTCCAGGAATATGTATTTTTTATTGAGGCGCGGAGCTTAGTAGGTAATGCACCCACTTGGAATAAACAATCAAGTGAGCTGTTTTAGCGGTCACTCGCGGAGCTTCTCCTAGTGCTCGGGAGAGGAGTAACGTAGAGGGATATTTTCTCGGGAGGTCATCGAGTGCTTGAGTATATAGAGTTTTGCGAGTAATCACTCGAATATTGCTTTTGCTCTCGGGGTGAGGGAGCACCCGATACTCCGGGACCGCTCGATCTGTCGAGTGCAGGTCTGCTCATCTTGTGTCGTGGTGAGGGAGCACCCGAAACTCTCATGGGTGCGAGTATTCACTCGAGCACATCTTTTCTTCTAGGTGAGGGAGCACCTGAGACTCTCGTAGGTGCGAGTGATCACTCGAGCACATTATTTTCTTCTGGGTGAGGGAGCACCCGAAAAACTCTCATGGGTGGATAGGCTCCCGATGGGAGTTAGATATAAAAAAATGTATTTAAACTATGTAAAAACGGTGCTTGCAAGCTGCCTCTTCTGCTCACTACCCCTTTGATTTTACCTCTTGTTTTGTGAAGCTAACTATCTCCTTGCTGGAGGAGCGTCAAAGATGCTCTGGCGGCTAACCGTCATGTCTTCATGACCGGTCATAATGATGGCTTTTGGTGGCGTTCTGCAGCCGCCTGTTGAGTTGTCGATGCGCGTATTGAAAATGCGCGAGATTTGACGCGTCCAGCACACTGTGCCTCCCATGTGAAGGCATCTTTGTCTTGGATTTCGAATCGCCCGATGTGCTTGGTCTTTGAATTAATGGCTCCTGTCGTCTGGTTTTCTACATGCTCTTGGGTTTGTGCTATAAATAGACCCCTCTTCTTCATCTAGCAGCGGTATTCGACCTCTGCTCATCTTGCTCCTCTTTCTCTTCCTCTTCTCATGGCGCCCAAGCGCGGAGCTGGTATGACTGGCCGCGGTCGTGCTCGCCGCTGCCGTGGTGGTCGTACTCCGCGCTCTTCTCGCGGTGGTCGTCATGGTGTTGCGCTGGTGCCTTCCTCCTCTTCCTCGGAGGAGGGTGTTTGGTGTTATGACTTTCTCCTGCACGTCCGTGGCCGGGGCGCTGCTCGCATTCTTCTTCCTTCTGCATTTTCTGCCATTGTTTCTGAGCGTGGCCTTGATGGCTTGCTGCTTCGTCTTCAGGGGTGCGCTCGATCTCCTTCTTATGTTAAGCTGGAGATCGATAGTTCCCGCTTGATTTTTCTTGGCTTTGGCTGGAAATCCTTTGCTCGTCGGTTGAACTTGTGTGATGGTGACACTCTTTGTTGCCGTTTTGATGGCAAAGACACTCTTGTCATCCGCGCCTTTGACCCGAGCGGCAACCGCATGGATCCGTACTGGCCGGAGACGAGCAGTGATGGTTCTGACAGGTCGAGGAGTCCTTTGCCTGTGTCGTCAACTGCTTCCTCCTCCGATGACTCTTTGGGTGCTGGTGTTGACCCGTCTTCAACTGCTTCCCCCTCCTGTTCTGGAGAGGATCTTGACGTCAAACCACCGGTTAAGCGGGCGCACCAGGCGACCTTGTAGAACTTGAGGCGGCAGCGTCATCTTTGCCGGCAGCTCGGGTAGAACTGGAGAAGAAGCTGGTGGAGCAGGAGAAGAAGCTGGTAGAGCATCGTCTTCAACTGCTCCGCAAATAAGTCGAGCTTCACCTTTTGTTATGTCATTGACATCATGAGCATGCTGCTTCGACTCCTCCTTTGTCTGTGATGATGCTCGCTGTCTTGGTGCCGATCATCCCAGCATGGGCACTCATGTAGAAGTCATAATTCCTTGCTGTAGGCTTATCGGCTGCTTGTGCCTTTTGTAACTAGATTAGTTCTCCATGTAATGAGGATTGCCTTCGAGTAATCAGAGTTGCCTTCTATCCAATGTACTTTGAATCTTTTTGTACTGAAAATGACCCTTGTGATGTGAACTGTGCTCGAGTCTTTGCAACGGAATTTGTCTTTGAGCCCTTTGCAACCGATTGCTGTGTTCGAGTCCTGGCGATCGAGAGCTGTCTTCGAGTCCTTTGCAATCGAGAGATGTCTTCGAGTCCATAAAAAACTTCGCACTGTGGGTTCTATCGGGTGCGCGACAGCGCTCCCGATGGGAGTAGCCCCCGAGGCTACGTTTGAGTCAGAGAGTTGAACGTAGGCTGAGATTTGTTTCCTGTGCCGTCCTTTCATTATTTTCGGTCTTTTATCGGGTGCGCGGCAGCGCTCCCGATGGGAGTAGCCCCCGAGTATTTAGGTGATCGTTGGCGATCAGGTGAAGACTTAAAGAATTGTCTGCGTCCTGCGCTCCGTCCATATCTCTTCAGAGAACATGGTGTTCCATCTGGTTGTAGCCGTATCTTTCTTTTGATTCCGGACAGAGTTCAACGGGTGGCGCTTGTCGATGGGTTTTTTCTTGGACCCTTTTGAGTTTCGGGCTGCGTGAGCGATGATGATGTCTCTCGGGAGGAGATTTTGTAATCAAGCCCCCGAGTGTTTTGGTGAAAAGGTCGCAATTGCGACGATAGCGTCTCTCGGGGGGAGTTTTGTACTCGGGCCCCCGAGTGCTTTGGTAAAAGATCGCGATTGCAATGATAGCGTTTCTCGGGGGGAGTTTTGTACTCGAGCCCCCGAGTGCTTTGGTGAAAGATCGCGATTGCGACGATAGCGTCTCTCGGGGGGAGTTTTCTACTCAAGCCCCCGAGTGCTTTGGTAAAATATCGCGATTGCGATGATAGCGTTTCTCGAGGGGAGTTTTGTACTCGAGCCCCCGAGTGCTTTGGTAAAAGATCGCGATTGCGACGGTAGCGTCTCTCGGGGGGAGTTTTGTACTCGAGCCCCGAGTGCTTTGGTATGGTAGTATTTGGTCAACATCATTTTATTGTGTTGAAGGTTTACATGAGCTGCCAGATGAGCATGACTGGTGGGGACTATGGGTAGAACAGGTGTAGGTTCGCTACGTTCCATGGATTTCCCACGTCCTCGTCAGTTTTCGGGTTCTTCAGTCTATAGGCGCCTCCTCCCATGACTTCTGTGATTATGAACGGTCCTTCCCATTGGGGGGAAAGCTTGTGAACTTTCTCTTGTATGAGCCGTAGGACAAGGTCGCCCTTATTGAAGGTTCTGGTGCGCAGGCGACTGCTTTGGTAAGTGTGCAGTTTTTCCTGGTACCCCTCTGCCTTTGCTAGGGCTGTGTCCCTTGCTTCGTCTGTTGTGTCCTTTTCATCTTGCAATGCTTCTTCTGCTTCTTCTTCTTCGTACCCTGAGATCCGGGGTGCCCCGAATTTGAGGTCATGTGGTAGCACTGCCTCTGCCCCGTATACCATGAAGAAAGGTGTGTACTGAGTTGCGGTATTTGGGGTAGTGCGCAGGCTCCATAATACTGCGGGGTGTTCTTCTACCCAGTTTCCTGTGGCCTGCTCGAGTGGTGCGAGGAGCCGTTTTTTGATTCCCCCACATACTAGGCCATTTGCTTTCTCCACCTGGCCGTTGGACTGCGGGTGCGCGACTGATGCATAGTTGATTTTGATACCCAGCTCTTCGCAGAAGTTCTGGAATTCTGTCGCTGTGAAGTTTGTGCCGTTGTCCGTGATGATGTTATGTGGTACTCCGAACCTGAAGATTATTGATTTGATGAAATTCACTGCCGTGAGGGCTGTGGAGCTGGTGATGGGCACTGCTTCGATCCACTTGGTGAATTTGTCGACTGCTACTAGTAGGTGAGTTCTTCCTCCTTTTGATGATTTTTTGAGCGGGCCCACCATGTCGAGTCCCCAGGTGGCGAACGGCCACGATAGTGGTATGGTTTTGAGTTCTGAGGCCGGCGCGTGCGGTCTGCTGGCAAATTTTTCGCAAGCAATGCAACGCCCTCACGATGTCTTCTGCTTTTTCATCGTAGTGGACCAATAAAACCCTGCTTGGAATGCTTTGGATACGAGTACTCGGCTTCTCGCGTGGTGCCCGCAGGTGCCCTCGTGGATTTCGAGCAGTAGGGCTTTGCCGTCTTCTTCGTCGATGCACTTCTGAAGTATCTGGGTGATGCTTCGCTTGTATAACTGTCTGTTGATTACTGTGAATGCCTTGGATCGGCGGCTGATGCGCCGAGCTTCTGAGATGTCTTGCGGTAGTGTGCCGTCGATTATGAATCGGAGGAACGGTCTTGTCCATGCTGGTCCTTCGAGTGTTGTTGGATCTATAGGTTCGGCCTCTCGGCTGTTGTTGCCTTCAGATGGACTTGCTGATGCCACTTGTGCTGGCTCTGTGGTGTCGTCATCTACAACTGCCTCTGGTACTATTGGTTTCTCCTTGATGGATCGCTGGCTGATGCTTTCGAGGAAGACGCCGGGTGGTACTGGTCCTCGGGTCGAGCCGATGTTTGCGAGTTCGTCAGCTTCTGTGTTGTTTGCTCTGGGGATATAATTGAGCTCACAGCCGTCGAAACTTCCTTCGAGTGTGTTTTAGAGCTTCTGATAGGCCGCCATGTTGTCAGCTACTGCATTGCAGTCTTTCATCGCCTGCTGGACGACGAGGTTGGAGTCTCCGTAGATTACGAGGCGAGTGGTGCCGCATGTTTTGGCCATACGCATGCCATAGAGCAGTGCCTCGTATTCGGCTTCGTTGTTGGAGGTGTGGCTGAAGTTGATCTGGAGGATGTATTTGAGCTTGGTTCCTTTGGGGGAGAACAGAACGACTCCTGCTCCGGCTCCTTGCTGTCTTTTGGACCCATCGAAGAACATTGTCCATGAGTTCGATAGGTCCGGGGGGCCTGGTGTCTGGACTTTCGTCCACTCGACCAGAACATCTGGGAGTACTTGAGCCTTAATTGTTGTTGGGTGCATGAATTGTAGGTCCCACAGACTGAGCTCAATGTTCCACTCGGCGACTCGCCCAGCCGCTCCGGGGTTGTTGAGAATGTCTGCGAGTGGTGCGCTGCTCACGATTGTGATAGGGTGTTCGTCGAAGTAGTGCGACACCTTTCTTGAGGTCGTGATGATGGACAGTAGTAACTTCTGGTAGTGCGGGTACCGCTTCTGGGATTTTGTCAAGAGCATGCTGAGGTAGTAGATCGGCCTCTGTATGCTCTGGATCTTGCCTTCTTATGTACGCTCGACGACGAGTACTGTGCTTACCACGCTGTTGCGTGCTGCCACGTAGAGGTACAAGTTTTCTTTTTCTTTGGGTACCACCAGGGTCGGTGGGGTTGATAGTGTCTTCTTCAGGTCCGCGAATGATTTGCGGGCTTCTTCGGTCCACTCGAATTTCTCTCCTTTTCTCAGCAACTGCTAGAATGGCAATGTGCGCTCTCACAATCTGCTGATGAAACGACTCAGGGCTGCGAGTCTTCCGGTGAGCTGTTGCACGCCTGTGATGTTGGTTGGTTCTTGCATCCTGGCGATTGCTTGGACTTTCTCGGGGTTCACTTCGATTCCTCGAGCAGAGACCATGTACCCGAGAAGCTTCCCGGCTGGGACGCCGAATGCGCACTTCTTCGGGTTGAGCTTGATTCTGTACTTGTTGAGTGCTGCAAAGGTCTCGCGCTGGTCGTCGAGTAGCGTGTTTGCACTGTAGGTTTTGATGACTATGTCGTCCACGTAGACCTGCACGTTTCTTCCGATTTGCTCTTTTAAGAAGGCTTGCATCATTCGTTGGTATGTGGCGCCGGCGTTCTTGACTCCGAAGGGCATTGTTCTGTAGCAAAATACGCCGTAAGGGGTGATGAATGATGTATGCTCTTTGTCTTCTTCCTTCATCCTGATCTGATTGTATCCTGAGTAAGCGTCGAGGAACGATAGTAGATCGCATCCTGCTATCGAGTCGATTATCTGATCGATTCTCGGCAGGGGAAAGTGGTCCTTTGTGCAGTGTTTGTTGACTAGCCCGTAGTCGATGCACATTCGCAGTACATTCGTGTCTTTCTTGGGGACTAGCACGGGGTTGGCGACCCAAGTGGCTTTCTTCGTCTCTCGAATGAATTGGGCGTCAAGTAGTCGGTTGACTTCCTCCCCGATTGCTCTGCGTTTGGGTTGTGAGAATCTTCGTAGCGCTTGCTTCACTGGTTTGGTGTTTGGCTTGATGCGCAGCGCGTGCTCCGCGAACTCGCGCGGTACTCCTGGCATGTCGGCTGGGCACCAGGCAAATATTTCCCATTCTTTGCGGAGGAAAGTGATGAGGGCAGTCGCTTGATCTTCCGGAAGGTGGGCGTACACGCAGACTGTTTTTTCTGGGTCTGTCGGCTGCACCTGGTGGGTGACCATGTCGCTGTCGATCTTGAAGTCCCGTCCATACTCTTTTGACTCGCTTCGACTTCCTAGCGGAAATATACTTTTGTCTGTCGCCATGGCTATTTCTGCGAGTTCTTGATCGGCTCCAAAGGTGTCAGATACTTTGTGGAAATCGTGATCGCATTTATCTGACTTGATGAAGCTCCCGTTGACTTTAATGACGCCCGCGGATCCTGGCATCTTGAGTTTGAGGTAGGCGTAGTGCAGAATCTCCGTGAATTGAGCGAACGTTGGACGTCCCAATATGGCGTGATACTGTGATTTCCAACCGAGTACTTCGAACTTGAGGGTGCGTCTTGCGAAATTGCGTCTGTTGCCGAAGACGACTTCGAGCTCGATTAGTCCAAGGGAAGTAGTTGCATCTCCTGGGACTACTCCGTATAACACGGTGCTTGATTTCTTCCCATACTGATCGAGGGATCAGCATCTTGCGCAGGGTGCTGGCGAAGATTATGTTCATGCTGCTGCCTCCGTCCATGAAGATTCTGTCCATGTCATACCCTCCGATTTGGGCGTCGAGTACCAAGGGCGCGTGCCCCGGCCTTGGGACTGCAGGCGGGTGATCGCTCTGGGAGAACATGATGTTGGTTTCTGCGTCGTGTAGCTGGTAGACTTCGACTGTGTTTAGGTTCTCGGTTGCTCTGGCCTGCAGGGTGTAGGCGTCCTGTTGGGCTTGCGATACCTTGCCTTCTTGGATCGTGTACACCTGTCCGTGAGTGGGCGACTACTCGGTTCGTCGGGCGCGCTTGGCTTCTTGCTGTTTTTCTCCTTGAGGCTGTCGGCGAGTTCGTTGAACAGGCGGCAGTCTCCCAGAGTGTGGCTCGATCTGATGTTTCCCCAGTTGTCTTCGAAGCAGTGGATTGTGCAGGGTCCTTCTAGTTGTTCCCTGACCGTGAGCTTGCTGGATCCGGCGTGCCGCTTCCTCCTTGAGATTCGTAAGAACAGCGCGTGGTCCGCTGGGTGCTCGTGAGCTCGTGGGTCGACTTCGATCCCTTCACTTAGATTCTGGTTCCTTATTAGATTGTCGAATTCATCTGGCCTTAGATCTGGGTCATAGTATTCGCCGGTCCGAGTCTCAGAGTCGCTGTCCTGGCGGGCGGCGGCTGTCCGCACGGCGGCGGGTCGTCGATCGCGTGGCTGTGTAATTCAACTCGTCGGGTGAGGTCTCTTCGTAGGATCCTCGCGCCTGTCTTCTGAGCCGTTGATTTCTTCCTCGTTGGCGATGGTCTTGGCGGTCGCTGATCTCGAGCTCGGAGTCAGTGTCTTGTTGAGCAGCCGGTGCTTGGGTGGCGGTTGGTCGTCGAGTGGCCGGCATGTCCTCTTCTTCATGTTGTAGTTCGTCTATCGGGATCTCCGTGTAGAACCCTCGCACCTTTCTTTTGGGTCGGCTATTTCTCCTTCGCTGGCGGTGGGCTCGCTTGCTTCCGTAGTATTGGTCTTGGCACGGCTGCAGGCTGAGCCATCTTGCTGGGGCGGCGGAGATATTTGCCGTGATCTTGAATTCCTGAGGTGGATTGCATCTGGTTCTTGCTCTTGAGTTGCGGCTTGCTGAAGACGGATGTCGGGACCCGGAATATGCGTATGTAATTCCAGTCACGATATAATCACATGGAGAGCCGAGAGCCGTACCCACTTGTCTAAGTAGACAAGGCCAAGCACAGAACACTCTCGGAAAGCATCGAACGTGAGGGGCATCCCATTCAGGTCGGATGATCAACTGAGATGGGTCCTCATCGTCCGCTCACGAGTCTAAATGCTTATGGGTGGTGAATCCCATATTCATAGACAAGTCGCCTCAACCATGTTATCGATTGAATCCTAACTCTTACTTAGACTTACTCCAACCCGATCACTTAGTCGGGGTCTAGGGCGGGCTCGATCATACCACAAAGTGTGCACGTGACAGAGTCATGAGCAATCGCATCGCGATGCCCCAAGCTGCGCACATCTAAGGGCCACTTGGTGTATAAAAGACCGCCAGCCAGATCACAACTAAGGTCTCGAAAACCCAAACTAAGACATGAATGTTATAAACATACATGCAGCACACATGCCTAGTATGAACAGCAGGTATCATCACATAACTCTACAAAGTGTATCTTTATTGACTTACATAGAGCATACAAAGATCACATGTCAGAACCCTTTGTTAGGTAATGTGCTAGGATCAAAGTCATCTTGCATCATGTTACAAATTTCAAAAGAAATCATTGAAATCAAATTCAAAAGCAAAATGGGAGAAGGAACCCCCCCCAGATGAATTAATTCAAAAGGCCAGATAAAAATCTTCTCCAAAAATTCATGTTAGATTTTTGAAAAGTCTTATAAATGAGTGTGATCACATATCAAGTGATGTGGGACCCACCCCATGCTCATGGATTTTTCAAATATTCAAACAGTGCCTTGGAATTAATCAAAAACCCCTATTTGAGTTAAGATTCAAATTATTTGAATTTTAAAAAGTGCCAAACTTTACAAGTGGCTAGTCTATATTATTATGAGGCCATATAAAAAGTTTCAGCATTTTAGAAAATGGCTAGGTATTTATTTTTGCTAGCCAAAACAAATGTCAGAAAAGAAAACAGAAAAGAAAAAGGAGAAGCTTACCTGGCGCCCAGGCGAGAGAAGCCCACCCAGCCCAGCCGGCCCACCAGGGGCAGCAGGGTCTTCTTCCCATCCCCGCGCCTCCAAGCTGCTCGGTGGAATGCCACCGAGCCAGCCGTGGACGCCACGTCGCTGCCGAGGACCTTCCAGGCCTCCCCGTGCCCTATTCTCGCGCCTGGAGACGCCCCGAAGCACGCCTCCTCCATCCCCCCCTCCTGGCTCGCTCTCCACCCCGCCCTCGCCGATTTCTTCCTCCACCGAGAGCATCCGCCGTTCGCCGCCGTGAGCAACCGCAGCCAACGCCGGAGAGAAGCCCGGAGACCGTGTCCCCCTCGCGCTACGTCGTCGTCCACTCCAAGCCGTTGAAGATGGTGACCTAGTTGATCAAGGAGCCGCCGCAATCGCCGTTTCCTTCTCGCCGGAGCCGAGGAAGATCGACGTCGAATTCGTCGCCGTCAAGCCACCTCAGCCCTCGCCACCACCTCCGTCGAGTTTCAGGTGAGCTCACGGTCAAAACCCCTCTGCTTGAGCCCCCAATCCGTGTCTCCTTCGTGTTCTGCCATGGAAGCCGGAGTACCTCGCCGCCACGGTCGTCACCGGCGAGCAACCGCTACGCATTCGAACCCGAGGCCATGTCCGTTGCGCTCACGGTGCTCCACTACGTCGAACCAATCCAGCCGCACTTCCAGACACGCCTCCTAGCGAGTTTCACCTCACAATCGTGCCACAGTCGCCGCTTTCGCTCGTCGCCGGCGTCACTCCGGTGCCCCCCGGTGGCGCTGCTGTGCTCTGGGTGATGCGGACGTGCTCGGGCTCCCGTTTGGTGGTCTCAGCGCACCAAATGGTGGCCGGAGCCGCCTTCCCGTGCAGGCGCCGCCGTGCTGGAAGGTCGCCGGCGTCTAGCCGACGGTAGCCCGCCGACGTGGCCGGGGTGATTAGCCCCTAATCCACCCCCTGGGCCATTGACCAGTGGGCCCAGGCCGCTAACTAATCCCTGGTTAGTTTAAACTAACCGGGTTAGTTAACTAACCCACTGACATGCTGGCCCCACAGGTCAGACCCCCCCACGTCACCCTTGCGCAAGCCTGACGCAGTAATTCGAATAAATGATTTATATAAATCCTAAATTCCAGAAAAAGGCTGAAACTTTGGAAATTCATAGAAAATTCATATTAACTCCAAATTGGACAAATAATATATGAAAAATGATCAGGAGAAAATAAGCTATCCAAATATCCAACTTTCAACTTTGTTTGAGTTGAATTTAAAATGTGATAAGTAGTATTTGCTATTTGATATAAATGGAATTAATTCAAATTCTTTTCAAATGCTTTTGCATTTTGAACCATGTCAACATATCACATCATACTTGAACTTCAGAGGCATATCATACACTTTTCAAAATGGTTTAACTTGATCAAACAATGTCAATGATAACTTGGCTAAAATGAATTCAAATTGGAGTTTGAATTTGCAATTCAATTTGCAATATACTCCATTTAAATGGAATTGCCCAAACACATCAGAAACATATACATCAAGTTTCAACCTTCAATCATGTGATTGTGCATTGTATTTACTTTGCTACCTTGTTTGTTGTTTGTCGAGTAGAGGTGGAACCGGAACAGGAGGCTGCCCCCTTCGTTGAAGACCCCGAACCCGAACCTCGTCAGCAAGGCAAGCAAACCCCCATTGATCATTTCGATAAAATCCCACTTCCCTCTCATGTCTCGCTTATGCATTGTATAGGATGATTACCATGATGCATTTCTACCGCATAGATGAACCCATTCCTTTGCATGACCTATCATTTTGTCACAGTAGTAAGCAAACCACAATCCTAGCAAATGTAGGAGTTGTTTGATATCATGTGGCCCCTGCAAATGTTACTGCTTATTGCATGCTTAGAGTGATACGATGATGATGTTGTTATGTGAGTCGGGATGGTAGTGATCATGATTATGTTGGTGGAAAGGTGTTGGTGAATCTACCCTAATACAAGGTGAACGATGAGAGGCTGTGTAGGAGTACACAGTGGGTTGTCTCGTTGAACACCACCCTAAGTCCGAGTTCTTGTGTGGTGATCCAAGATGAAGAGTACAACCACACATTGGGCTCACTGACCCCTCTCAACCTCTTAACTCATCCCTTTCGATGTCCAGATGTCGCAATAGTTCAGAGTTCTGGTAGGTCTGTGTCCTGGCTGCTAAGTGAGAGAACGGCTCTCCCGAGACCGGCTTATGCACCACGCACACATCATCTGGGTCCCCTTCGGTAAACCGGCCGGGTTCACGATAGTGGTAGCCAACCCAGGTAGGCGGCTTTCTTGGACTAGATAGGCTATGAGGTAACAGTTGTTCTGAGCATCCTCGCTGACACTTCTTGAACGGTGTCGAGTACAAAGGCGGTAAATGATGATCATGTGTGTGTAGCGGTACACCCCTGCAGGGTTAACAAAACTATTCGAATAGCCGCGTCCGCGGTTAAGGACTGCTTGGAAAGCTTAGCTTGATTATTAGACAACTTGGATGGGATACTTCTAAAATACACCAAGATAAGTGTGAGTGCAATGGCGTGCTTTCTCGTGGGGAAGTCAAGGAAGGCACCATAGTGGTGTAATTGGTTAGAGAAAGTAGTGGACTCGTGTACGCTTCTTACCTCAAGTCTGGTACTCGTAGTTCAGGACTAGCCAAGTCAAAGCTGGCACTTCTGCAAGTGAAACCCCACCTCCCTTTACCTTGATACATGTGCATGAGTAGTATAGCTCCTATGTAAGTCTTGCTGAGTACGATTTTGTACTCACGTTTGCTTAATCTATGTTTTAGATGAACCCACTGACCCCGAAGGTGGCTTCTTCATCGAGCTCGACGACTCAAGATCAAGCTAGTCTAGTCCCAGTCAGACGACTGGTTCCCTCGTGGAGGGCTTGTGTTTAAATAAGGCTTCTTAAGCCATTTGTTAAACTTGTCTGTACTCAGACATACTTTGCTTCCGCTTGTTGTTGTAATGTTGGATCACATACTTGTGATCTCTGTGTGCACTCTGTAAGAGTTATCAATAAAATGTATAATTTGTAGAGAATTGCAATGATACCTACTGCTCATACAAGGCATGTGTGTTGCGTGTATGTTTATAACATGCATGTCTTTGTATGGGTTTTCGAGACCTTAGTTGTGATCTGGCTGGCGGTCTTTCATACACCAAGTGGCTCTTAGATGTGCGCAGCTTGGGGCATCGCGATGCGATTGCTCGAGACTCCGTCTCGTGCACAATTTGTGGTATGATCGAGCCCGCCCTAGACCCCGACTAAGTGATCGGGCTGGAGTAAGTCTATGTAAGAGTTATGAGATAGTCGATAGTATGGTTGAGGCGACTTGTCTTTGAATATGGGAGTTCATCACCCACATCATTAGACTTGTGTGCGGACGATGAGGACCCATCTCAGTTGATCATCCGGCCTGGATGGGATGCCCCTCAAGTACGATGCTTTCCGAGAACGTTATGTGCTTGGCCTTGTCTGCTTAGACAAGTGGGTACGGTTCTCGGCTCTCCATATGACTATGTCGTAGCGGGACTTGCATACGCTAACCCCGGGTCCCGACAGACTTGGTATCAGAGAAGGACTGATTGTAGGACTAGTAGCCTTGGCCGAAGTCGAGTCTAGCTTGCTATAGTTATATAGTTACTCTGGGTATATAAGGGAACAACGTAAGGCTTCTTTTTTCTCCTTACCCCCTTCGTTCTGAGTTCTGAGTCACCCTCATCTTATTCTACGGGAAGATAGGACTAGGCTCTCCTCTGTCTGACTAGAACATCTCGTTGTTTGATTCCTTATAGCCGTAGGAAAGTTGTGTCCGGTTTCCTAGAATTTTTGTAATGCTGATTTCTTACATCGTATTATGTAAGTGTTGTTTTCCATGTTGTAAGAAATTGTCTTTTCTTACAATTACAGCCGTTATGCTGTCTGAGTCATTCCAAGTTTCTTCATAATCTGATGCATTTGCAAAATCCTTCTTTCTGTTTCAGATGGAAGAACTTCCCCCTCGGCAGATTGTTCGTTTGACCAGGTGCCTCGGTGTGTGTGGCCATCCCGCCACGTTGATCGAGATGATGTCCTATGTGGGATATCGATGGTATCCTGAGTACACCGTCGAGGAGCAGTTCCACGACTTCAACCAGACCCAGTTCCACTGCATTTTCAGGATCTACCCGCACCACAATGGAGTCACTCAGCCTATCCACTATGGACATGGCATTGGCATGACTGAGAACATGGCTGTGCAGGATGCTGCATAATCATGTATTACCCTGCTGAGAGAGGAGCACACTATGCTGAGAGAGACCTCGTTCCGCTATATCCCTGCTGCACTTCCAGGAGAAGAGGGGTATTACACCGGACTGTACACATATCACTCTTTGGAGGATCCTTTGCTTCAGATGACTGCTAGGTTTGCTTGTGATCGAGATCGAGATGCACGTGCCCTTCGTTTTGAGCTTCACGCCACCCGTGTTCGTCTGTATCGAGCACTGACACTCTTGGCACCCTTTGTGAGTGTTGGATCAGTCGAGTATGATGCTATCTACCCAGTTAGGACGCAAATGCCTTCTCGAGTTGCTTGGCCCGAGATTGGAGGCATTTTTCCACCCCGTGGTCCTCTGCTTCCACCCTACGCTGGACCTAGGCCCCATCCTTGCCCAAATGGATATCAGGGTCCACAGACCTTCGTGTTTTCCGATGGTCACCTTCAGCTACCGGGATACGCGGGTAACTTTTACGAGGACTACTATGGAGATGGAGATGAGTGAGACCGCCTGTGGTCTTACTTAGTGAGGATGTAGTAGTATCTTAGTATATCGTACGCAAGGTGTTCTAACTTCCAGAGGCTTAGATAAATAATGTATAGGAAGTCAGAGTGCCTCTGAAGGATGTATCATCTTCATCACGTTTGTATTAGCTTGGTGCTTGTACTAAAACGATGTATGGTTTGTATGATAGCTTGTGAATATATGGCTTGTATGCTTTTATCACCATGTTGTCAAGATGATTACTTCCTGCTCTGTAATCCTTCCAGTACTTCAATACCTTGTTTAGACTCTCCCAATCAACTCTGTTTGACTTTGGTTTTCACCTTCAGGATGTCTCAAGGAACCCGTGGCCAGCTTGGTCGTGCCCAGGGTCGTGGGAATGAACAGGAGGAAGGCAACCTTCCACCCCCACCCACGATGGCTCAGGTTCTGATGGAGGTTGAGAGGAACCGCCGAGACTCTCACCATTTGCTGGAGGTCATTGCCCGCAACACCACTCAGCAGCGCAACGAGTTGGTGTCTCTGAACGACTTCATCCGGCTTCATCCCCCGGTTTTCAGTTACTCCACCGAGCCCCTTGACGCCGATGACTGGCTTCGCAACATCGAGAGGAAGCTCCAGGTAGGCCATGTTGCAGATGGCGACAAGGTCAGCTATGCCACTTACCACCTTGAGGGTGCAGCTAGCTCTTGGTGGGAGAACTTCCTGAACATGCGTCCCGTTGGACCGCCCGCATCTTGGGATGAGTTCTGCACTTCCTTCCATGAGCACCACATTCGCAAAGGTCTTATGGACCACAAGCGTGAGGAGTTTTGCAACCTCACCCAAGGCAGAAGGACCATTGACGAGTTTAGTTGTGAGTTCAACCGACTTGCTCGTTATGCTACTGAAGAAGTCTCCACCGATGCAAAGAAGCAAGAGAGGTTCCGTCGTGACCTCAATTCTGGACTCCGTCGTGAGCTCAACCTGCATGACTTTGCCACCTTCCAGGTCCTTGTCAACAAGGCCATCAAGGCAGAGGACATGAACACCCCCCAACGACTTCCGCAAACACCCTAGAGACGATGGTTCATCCAGCTCAGGCTCTCAGAAGCGCAAGATCTGGATCCCCAACAGTATGTTTCGCCAGAACAACCCACCGAGGCCATCCTATGTGGCGCCTCGTCCACCAACTCAGTTCCACCCAGCTCCACCAAACAACCCAGCTCCACGTACTGTCTTTGGAGCCTGTTACAAGTGTGGTCAGCAGGCCACTACTCCCGCGAGTGTCCCCAGAACCAGCTCCAGAATCAGAATGCTCCACCCCGTGCCGGAGGCAACAACAATGGTCGTGGCAAGCCCCCCCAGAAGGTCTACACCACCAAACCCGCTCCTCCCGCCACTCGTGGACGTGTGAATCAGATTGCCGCCAAAGAGACTGACGACACCACTGACGTCATTCTTGGTACGCTCCCAGTCAATTATGTTCCTACTTCCGTTCTTTTCGACCCAGGAGCATCTCATTCATTCATGTCGGAAAGTTATGCACTTCGTCATGAGTTATCCTTTGTTGAATTGTCCACCCCCATGATTATTCAAACTCCAGGGTCAAGATGGCAAACTAATAGAGTAAGCCATGGTAATCAAATTGCAATGGAGGGTTTAGTATTCCTTGTTCCCTCATAGCCCTCAAGTCTTCAGACATTGATGTCATCCTTGGCATGGATTGGCTATCAAGGCAGAATGCCTACCTAGATTGCAAAGGAAAATCAGTGAAACTCACCCACCCTTCAGGCAAGACCGTCAACTACAACTCACCTAGAACAAGAACCCAAGTGCATTCTTTGAATGTACTTCCCCTTCCCGAACTTGAAGATATTCCGGTGGTTCGTGACTTCCCGGATGTCTTTCCTGAAGAGCTGCCGGGAATGCCACCCGACAGATGTGTAGAGTTTATAGTGGATCTTGTGCCAGGAACCGCACCAATTTCTAGACGCCCATACAAAATGGCCCCACGTGAGTTAGCTGAGCTTAAAATCCAACTGGAAACTTTGTTGGAAAAAGGCTTCATCCGCCCTAGCTCATCGCCATGGGGTTGCCCCGTTCTGTTCGTAACGAAGAAAGATGGAACAGAAAGGATGTGCGTAGACTATCGCCCGCTAAATTTACCGATGATAAATAACAAGTACCCATTGCCCAGGATCAATGATCTTTATGATCAACTTGCAGGATCCTCTATCTTCTCCAAGATGGATTTGAGATTAGGTTATCATCAAAAAAAAATCCGAAACGAGGACATTCCCAAAACGGCTTTTACTACTCGTTATGGTCTTTACGAGTACACCGTCATGTCCTTTGGTTTAACCAATGCCCCCGCCACTTTCTCATGCATGATGAATTCGATCTTCATGGAGTACTTAGATAAATTTGTTGTAGTTTAGCTCGATGACATTCTCATCTACTCGAAGAACGAAGAAGAACATGTCGAACACCTAAGGCTGGTATTGATGAAACTTAGAGAGCACCGCCTGTATGCTAAATTCTCCAAGTGTGAATTTTGGCTACCAGAAGTGACCTACTTAGGCCACGTGATTTCTGCAAAAGGCATTGCTGTGAATCCCGAGAGAGTTCAGGCCGTCCTTGACTGGACTCCACCTGAATCGTTTAAGCAAGTTAGGAGTTTTCTTGGCCTAGCCAGCTATTGCCGCCGCTTCGTCGAGAACTTTTCAAAAGTTGCAAAGCCTCTAACTGAACTCCTCAAGAAAGATAAGAAATTCCTATGGACTCCCAAGTGCGAGGAAAGCTTTCAAGAGCTAAAAAGAAGACTGACTTCTACACCCGTACTTGCACCTCCGGACACCAAAAAGGATTTCGAGATCTATTGTGACGCATCACGGCAAGGGTTAGGATGCATACTTCTGCAAGATCAACATGTGGTAGCTTATGCTTCACGCCAGTTGAGGCCACATGAAGACAACTATCCTACCCATGACCTTGAACTCGCTGCCGTAGTTCATGCCCTACCAACTTGGCGACATTACCTCATTGGTAATCGTTGTGAGATCTATTCTGACCACCAAAGCCTCAAATACATTTTCACCCAGCCAGATCTTAATCTCAGGCAAAGACGCTGGATTGAGTTGATAAAAGATTACGACGTAGGAATTTCTTACACCCCAGGCAAAGCCAATGTCATGGCTGATGCACTAAGTCGTAAGTCGTATTGTAACAACCTCATGTTACAACAGTATCAACCACTTCTTCATGAGGAATTTTGCAAGCTCAATCTTGAGATTGTTCCTCATGGCTATCTTTCTACCTTGGTGGCGAAACCAACCCTTGAGGATCAAATCATAGTTGCCCAAAGGCGTGCACGAGGTGTTCGCCGGATCAAGGAGAACATTGCTAGCGGAGTTGCTAAATGTTTCTCCACAGATAGCAAGGGAACGATATTCTTTGGAAATCGTTTGGTAGTACCTAAGAATACGGAACTAAGGCAACTCATCCTCAAGGAAGCCCATGACACACCCCTCTCGATTCATCCCGGTAGCACAAAAATGTACCGAGATCTACGCCAGAGATTTTGGTGGACTAGGATGAAGAGAGACATTGCTCAATTTGTTGCCGAATGTGATGTTTGTCGTCGCATTAAGGTAGAACATCAAAGACCTGCTGGTACGCTTCAACCTTTGCCTATTCCAGAGTGGAAATGGGACAAAGTCGGTATGGACTTCATCACCGGCTTTCCAAAAACCCAGAAAGGAAATGATGCCATCTTCGTTGTCATAGATAGGCTTTCCAAAGTTGCTCACTTCCTTCCAGTTCGCGAGTCTATAACTGCTGGCCAGTTAGCGGACTTGTACGTCTCTAGAATTGTATCCCTTCACGGTGTTCCTTTGGAGATCAATTCTGATCGTGGTAGCCTTTTCACCTCTAGATTTTGGGGAAGCTTTCAGAATGCTATGGGAACTCATCTCTCCTTTAGTACAGCTTTCCATCCTCAGTCTAGCGGTCAAGTCGAAAGGGTTAACCAAATTCTTGAAGACATGCTCAGAGCTTGTGTTATCTCATTCGGAAAGAATTGGGGGAAGTCTCTTCCATTTGCCGAATTTTCTTATAACAATAGTTTTCAATCTAGTCTGAACATGGCTCCTTTTGAACTCCTATATGGACGAAAATGTCGAACACCTTTAAACTGGTCAGAAACCGGTGAAAGACAATTCTTTGGACCGGATATGATCAAGGAAGCAGAAGAGCAAGTTCGCATTGTTCGTGATCAATTGAAAGCAGCCCAGTCTCGTCAGAAAAGCTACTATGATCGTCATCATAGGCAAGAGAGCTACAATCTGGATGAGAAGGCTTACCTTCGGGTTACTCCTTTGAAGGGAACCCAACGTTTCGGTATCAAAGGCAAGTTGGCCCCACGTTACATCGGACCTTTCCGCATTCTTGCCAACCGTGGAGAAGTTGCCTACCAACTTGAACTACCCCCGCACCTTTCCCGAGTACATGATGTATTCCATGTGTCCCAACTCAGGTGTTGCTTCAAGGACCCCATCCGCGAAGTCGACCATGAAACGCTTGATCTCCAAGATGACCTTTCTTATCGAGAATACCCCGTTCGTATTCTTGATTCCGCAGAGCGTGTCACTCGTCGTCAGAAAATTAAGTTTCTGAAAAGTGCAATGGTCACACCACTCTGAGAGAGAAGCCACGTGGGAAAGAGAAGACCGCCTCAGTGCCGAGTATCCCTCCTAACTCCCGCAGACTTCTGAATCTCGGGAAAAGATTCTGTTGAGTGGGGGTGAGTTGTCAGAACCCTCTGTTAGGTAATGTGCTAGGATCAAAGTCATCTTGCATCATGTTAGAAATTTCAAAAGAAATCATTGAAATCAAATTCAAAAGCAAAATGGGAGAAGGAACCCCCCAGATGAATTAATTCAAAAGGCCAGATAAAAATCTTCTCCAAAAATTCATGTTAGATTTTTGAAAAGTCTTATAAATGAGTGTGATCACATATCAAGTGATGTGGGACCCACCCCATGCTCATGGATTTTTCAAATATTCAAACAGTGCCTTGGAATTAATTAAAAACCCCTATTTGAGTTAAGATTCAAATTATTTGAATTTTAAAAAGTGACAAACTTTACAAGTGGCTAGTCTATATTATTATGAGGCCATATAAAAAGTTTCAGCATTTTAGAAAATGGCTAGGTATTTATTTTTGCTAGCCAAAACAAATGTCAGAAAAGAAAACAGAAAAGAAAAAGGAGAAGCTTACCTGGCGCCCAGGCGAGAGAAGCCCACCCAGCCCAGCCGGCCCACCAGGGGCAGCAGGGTCTTCTTCCCCGCCCCGCGCCTCCAAGCTGCTCGGTGGAATGCCACAGAGCCAGCCGTGGACGCCACGTCGCCGCCGAGGACCTTCCAGGCCTCCCCGTGCCCTCTTCTCGCGCCTGGAGACGCCCCGGAACACGCTTCCTCCATTCCCCCCCCCCTCCTGGCTCGCTCTCCACCCCGCCCTCGCCGATTTCTTCCTCCACCGAGAGCATCCGTTGTTCGCCGCCGTGAGCAACCGCAGCCAACGCCGGAGATAAGCCCGGAGACCGTGTCCCCCTCGCGCTACGTCGTCGTCCACGCCAAGCCGTTGAAGATGGTGACCTAGTTGATCAAGGAGCCGCAGCAATCGCCGTTTCCTTCTCGCAGGAGCCGAGGAAGATCGACGTCGAATTCGTCGCCGTGAAGCCACCTCAGCCCTCGCCACCACCTCCGTCGAGTTTCTGGTGAGCTCACAGTCAAAACCCCTCTGCTTGAGCCCCCAATCCGTGTCTCCTTCGTGTTCTTCCATGGAAGCCAGAGTACCTCGCCGCCACGGTCGTCACCGGAGAGCAACCGCTACGCATTCAAACCCGAGGCCATGTCCGTTGCGCTCACGGTGCTCCACTGCGTCGAACCAATCCAGCCCCACTTCCAGACACGCCTCCTAGCGAGTTTCACCTCACAGTCGTGCCACGGTCGCCGCTTTTGCTCGTCGCCGGCGTCACTCCGGTGCCCCCCGGTGGCGCTGCTGTGCTCTGGGTGATGCGGACGTGCTCGGGCTCCCGTTTGGTGGTCTCAGCGCACCAAATGGTGGCCTGAGCCGCCGTCCCATGCGGGAGCCGCCTTGCTGGAAGGTCGCCGGCGTCTAGCCGCCGGTAGCCCGCCGACGTGGCCGGGGTGATTAGCCCCTAATCCACCCCCTGGGCCACTGACCAGTGGGCCCAGGCCGCTAACTAATCCCTGGTTAGTTTAAACTAACCGGGTTAGTTAACTAACCCACTGACATGCTGGCCCCACAGGTCAGACCCCCCCCCCACGTCACCCTTGCGCAAGCTTGACGCAGTAATTCGAATAAATGATTTATATAAATCCAGAAATTCCAGAAAAAGGCTGAAACTTTGGAAATTCATAGAAAATTCATATTAACTCCAAATTGGACAAATAATATATGAAAAATGATCAGGAGAAAATAAGCTATCCAAATATCCAACTTTAAACTTTGTTTGAGTTGAATTTAAAATGTGATCAGTAGCATTTGCTATTTGATTTAAATGGAATTAATTCAAATTCTTTTCAAATGCTTTTGCATTTTGAACCATGTCAACATATCACATCATACTTGAACTTCAGAGGCATACCATACACTTTTCAAAATGGTTTAACTTGATCAAACAATGTCAATGATAACTTGGCTAAAATGAATTCAAATCGGAGTTTGAATTTGCAATTCAATTTGCAATATACTCCATTTAAATGGAATTGCCCAAACACATCAGAAACATATACATCAAGTTTCAACCTTCAATCATGTTGATTGTGCATTGTATTTACTTTGCTACCTTGTTTGTTGTTTGTCGAGTAGAGGTGGAACCGGAACAGGAGGATGCCCCCTTCGTTGAAGACCCCGAACCCGAACCTCGTCAGCAAGGCAAGCAAACCCCCATTGATCATGTCGATAAAATCCCACTTCCCTCTCATGTCTCGCTTATGCATTGTATAGGATGATTACCATGATGCGTTTCTACCGCATAGATGAACCCATTCCTTTGCATGACCTATCATTTTGTCACAGTAGTAAGCAAACCACAATCCTAGCAAATGTAGGAGTTGTTTGATATCATGTGGCCCCTGCAAATGTTACTGCTTATTGCATGCTTAGAGTGATACGATGATGATGTTGTTATGTGAGTCGGGATGGTAGTGATCATGATTATGTTGGTGGAAAGGTGTTGGTTAATCTACCCTAATACAAGGTGAACGATGAGAGGCTGTGTAGGAGTACACAGTGGGTTGTCTCGTTGAACACCACCCTAAGTCCGAGTTCTTGTGTGGTGATCCAAGATGAAGAGTACAACCACACATTGGGCTCACTAACCCCTCTCAACCTCTTAACTCATCCCTTTCGATGTCCAGATGTCGCAATAGTTCAAAGTTCTGGTAGGTCTGTGGCCTGGCTGCTAAGTGAGAGAACGGCTCACCCGAGACCGACTTATGCACCACGCACACATCATCTGGGTCCACTTCGGTAAACCGGCCGGGTTCACGATAGTGGTAGCCAACCCAGGTAGGCGGCTTTCTTGGACTAGATAGGCTATGAGGTAACAGTTGTGGTGAGCATCCTCGCCGACACTTCTTGAACGGTGTCGAGTACAAAGGCGGTAAATGATGATCATGTGTGTGTAGCGGTACACCCCTGCAGGGTTAACAAAACTATTCGAATAGCCGCGTCCGCGGTTAAGGACTGCTTGGAAATCTTAGCTTGATTATTAGACAACTTGGACGGGATACTTCTAAAATACACCAAGATAAGTGTGAGTGCTATGGCGTGCTTTCTCGTGGGGAAGTCGAGGAAGGCACCATAGTGGTGTAATTGGTTAGAGAAAGTAGTGGACTCGTGTACGCTTCTTACCTCAAGTCTGGTACTCGTAGTTCAGGACTAGCCAAGTCAAAGCTGGCACTTCTGCAAGTGAAACCCCACCTCCCTTTACCTTGATACATGTGCATGAGTAGTATAGCTCCTATGTAAGTCTTGTTGAGTACTATTTTGTACTCATGTTTGCTTAACCTATGTTTTAGATGAACCCACTGACCTCGAAGGTGGCTTCTTCATCGAGCTCGACGACTGAAGATCAAGCTAGTCTAGTCCCAGTCAGACGACTGGTTCCCTCGTGGAGGGCTTGTGTTTAAATAAGGCTTCTTAAGCCATTTGTTAAACTTGTCTGTACTCAGACATACTTTGCTTCCGCTTGTTGTTGTAATGTTGGATCACATACTTGTGATCTCTGTGTGCACTCTGTAAGAGTTATCAATAAAATGTATACTTTGTAGAGAATTGCAATGATACCTACTGCTCATACAAGGCATGTGTGCTGCGTGTATGTTTATAACATGCATGTCTTTGTATGGGTTTTTGAGACCTTAGTTGTGATCTGGCTTGCGGTCTTTCATACACCAAGTGGCTCTTAGATGTGCGCAGCTTGGGGCATCGCGATGCGATTGCTCGAGACTCCGTCTCGTGCACACTTTGTGGTATGATCGAGCCCGCCCTAGACCCCGACTAAGTGATCGGTCTGGAGTAAGTCTATGTAAGAGTTATGAGATAGTCGATAGTATGGTTGAGGCGACTTATCTTTGAATATGGGAGTTCATCACCCATATCATTAGACTTGTGTGCGGACGATGTGGACCCATCTCAGTTGATCATCCGGCCTGGATGGGATGCCCCTCACGTACGATGCTTTCCGAGAACGTTCTGTGCTTGGACTTTGTTGGAAATATGCCCTAGAGGCAATAATAAAATGTTATTATATATATTTCCACGTTCGTAATTAATGTTTATATTTCTGTGCTATAATTGCAATGACCCTGACTGTGAGATTCAGAAGAAAACTCATTTGCATGTGTGGAAATGTAAACACCAAGAGTTCCTGGTTTAGCCTCTAAGACCAGCTCATGTGCTAACTGATGATTACGTTTTCTTAATCATGGACATTGTTCTTGTAACAAGGATGTCAGTAGCAATGGGAACATATTGTTAGCAGAACAATGATGTTGAACGGACCCCAGTATTGAATGATATACTTAGAGATCACATCGTAACTACGTTATAAGTCATATCATGAAATGTTATCATATACGTAATTCCTTAGACCATGAGAGTATCGAGTTGCTTCACACAGGAAGACATGCTTTGGTTCTTAGATGAATCCTCTCGTAAATGGGAAGTAGTAAAATAAGTTCTGGGTATGTCAAATGGTGTGGCTAGTGACTGTGATAGTTCAAGAATGGGATTTGCTCCTTCACGATGAAGAAGATATTCACTTCGGGCCCACTCGGTATGACGGTATCCATTATAGTCTGGCCAGACGCATTGTGATTCAGTCACGGGGATACCGGAATACGATAACGAGAAAAGGGACAAACGAGAAAAGAGGATAACGAGTGGCTTGTGTTCAAAAGTTGTTACACATGGGTGCCAAACTTCTCTCCTCTAACTTTGTCATATATCGCGAAGCAAAGGGAATGGTACATGACTAAACATAATGGTTCACTCGAAGTTTCTTCGTGTATGTGCGGGAGTCAACATGGGTGTCCATGGCTCCGCTGTTGATTATTGGCTATTGACAAAAGGCTGTTGACCTATGTCCGGAAGATGTTCTGAGTCATGTCCGCATTATACCGAACCTATTGGGTCACACACTTAACGAGAAGTAGTCTGTTAGAATACTAGTATGGTAGAAGGTTTAGTGGAAGCAAAGCAGAATAGTTCATACGGGTATCGGAAGTAGTTCCGGAGATTTATGGAATTGTTCATAAGGGCACCAGAAATAGTTCTGGGTATTTAAGGTTATGTCCGGATCACTCTGGAGTAGTCCCAGGTGGTTCTGGAACATATAAGAATGGTACTGGGGAAGTCCTGGATCAACCGGAATAGTTTCCGGATAATCGCTGGGCGTCCCGACAACCTTCGCGGTCATCGGGTGGCTTAAACTGTAACTCGGATGGTCTTGGAAACTATCCGGATGGCTCCGGAACGTCCGAGAACGGTCTCGGAAGGTCCTGGAAGTGCTCTAGAAGTGTCCGGAATGTCCCGAAACGGTCCCGGTATGTCCCGGAAGGTCCTGGAAGCTTCTAGAAGGTCATGCAAGGTTCCGGGCAGTACCACCCACTCCCCTGCGCCCCTAGACTTGGGGGGCAAGCCACCTAGGCTGCCCTGGCCGGCCAAGGGGTGGGGGCGCACCAAGGGGAAGGTATCCTCCTCCAGGTGAAAAGTCCAACTCTCCAATATGGCAGGTTTCCGGTGGGAAGGTGTGGGAAGATTTGGGAGGTTTGGGAGTCCAAGTTGGACTCCCCACCCACCTTATTGCGCCCCAAGGGCCTCTTGGCCACCTATTTAATGTGGGGGAGGGGTGGGGGGCGCAACACAACTTGTCCCCAAGGCCTATGCGCCACCCTCCCTCCTCTAAACCCCGTTGCTCCACTTTTAGACCCCGGTTTAGACGCTGTTCTAGATCGGAATCCGTTAGGGTTTTCTCCCTCTAGTTTTCTCGGTGGCGTTCATCTCTGGACGGCGGAGCGCTGCTGGATTGCTGCTACGGGATGTGTGGATACTAATGGAGGGGTCGTACCTTCGACCCTTCTTCGAGGAGCTTGTTCATGGGACTTGTCCGTGGGACTAGATCGCGGGACTTGTTCGTGGGATTGATCGAGGGACTGTTCGTGGGAGAACTTGCGAGATCTACTTCCACTACGTCCACGAGCTTCACCAACTCTACTTCCGCTACATCGGTTGGTGAGCCATGACCTAAAACCTTGTATGCAATCTTCTTGGATGATCTTGGGTTCTTGATTCGTAGGCCGAATTTTTTTGTTTTCTACTACGTTTCCCAACAGTGGTATCATGAGCGATCCTTGATTAGATGCATGTTTAGGTCTAGATCATATGTGTGATATGAGGCATTGATTTTCTTGTTGCTTCCCTGTCATGTGAACTTTCTATGCTTGATGGCAAGTTGAGGTTTTGCTACAAGGATTGAGTTTTCCATTGATCCCTCTATGCTGCTTTCAGTATGCTGGTTGCCTTGATCATGGTCTACATCAAACTCCTTGGATCTCATCTTAATCTCGCAATAGAAGATTTAACATGGAGGGGCTTGTGGATTTTATGAACTCAAATCCACACGGGGGTCACGCGTTTAACAAAGTTTGGCTTGTGGCATTAGTTGCTGCACGCACCCCGTATGTTAAACTAGCAACAAAAGAAGTATCGTGTTTTCTTTTATCTAGGGTTTCTCGTTTTCCTTGTAAACCTGCTTAACAACCACGATAAAAGTTGCAACAACCCGTGTAGATGGCGATCTAACTCGTTTTTGCAGAGTATGCATGTGATGTGGTATAGCCTTCAAGATTTGCAATGTGTTTGTATGAGATGCTATATGATGTAATATTTATTCGCGACCTGCATGTCGTGGTACGGCATGATGACTGGAGTCATATGATTTTCACTTAATTATGGCCTGCGTGCCAGAACTGTTTATTAGCTCGAGGCAAAGCAATAGATAGATGCAAGGTGATGATCCACGATGCGGAGGTGGACCCCGACGCACATGCCGGAAGCCGTGGTGATGTTCCCGGCGCCAAGGACAAAGTTGGTGGACACGGTGACTTCAACCACGACGACGTGAAGACAATGAAGACTTCACGAATCAAAGGGCTATACTATATCACATAATTTTATGAACTGCCTGTGATGTTTATCCCTTTGATGCACCCTTGTTTGATGCGTGGTAGTCGTGTTTTATTAGGGTGATCTCTCGCAAAACAATATCAAGTTGATAGTGTTCTCCCAACTGTAGCACCGTCTATACTATGTTTCACACCGGAGCAGGTCATGTCACATGGGTGCACACGGTGTGACGCATAAAAGACGGGTGTGTTAAAAGAACACACAGCACATTACACTTGGTTATCTTGACGGTTTGGATAAAAGTTTGCTACCGGAACACGCCCATCGAAAGATGAACAAGAATCACCTTTGGCGTGATTGGCAAGTTGGCCTACCGGTCCAGTCTAAGTCATCAGTGATGTCACATCAATGGCGGACGATTGGGTTGGATCTTGAATCACTCCAGCATCAGTTACGAGAGATATTAATCTGAGTGGGAGCGCACTAAGTAATTAAATTGATTAATCACAAGTGCAACTTAATTATGAACAAAGTCTTAGTATTTGCATTATCGTTGTAGAATAATGGCTCGCGTTACCACCTTCCCAATTGATTTTGATTAACTGTTTTATCTGGTAAAAACTTTACGATTGGTACCGTATTGTGAGGACTATCCTCAATAGTGTCGAGAAGGAGCTTGTCCTATCGCAAATTTTTGATGCTCTCCCGCTGATGCTATGGATGATGTGACTTATCTCCATAATCCAAAATGCTATAATTCCACGACAGCTAAGTGCATTGTCTTCACCATCATGAAACCCGAACTTCGAAAAGTTTGGGATAGTTATGTTATATTCATGGAACTGAAAAATAAGTTTTCAGTAGTAAGACAATTAATGTTGGATATAAGATATCTAGTACAATGTATGATTGTAAGCATTAGTGAAAATGTTCATTGTGCTCTAAACAAAACTGATGTGTGGGATCCAGAAGAACAATGATCATATGATGATGAGGATTAAGGGAAAGGAAGTTCCATAGGGTGTTAGTAAGACTTACACGCCGGAAAGTCCATGGCCTGCGCCACCCTTGATCATGTGTGATCTTCTGTGAGTAGGAGTGACATTGGAAATAGAACTATGATACGTATAAAGGCAAAACGAAAGAAGACTGGAATAACCAGCTCAGAAATGAAAGTCATACGGAGTTATAGATGAATTCATTGCTGGTCAAGAGATGTAATTCTTGGGAATCATGATTAAGCAGTTAATTGTGGATTCTGTATATTGTGATTAAACTGTTGATCACCGGAATATCACATCGATTGCATATTGTTGCAACTCGATGCAAGAAATACTATGGCCTTTATGACTAGCTAATGATGAGTTTTGACACGCTCAGGAACACGGTAAAAGGTTTACTATACCGTGTGTTGACTCTATGATTATCTTCATCATTCATTTTAGAGTTGAGTAAATTGTTACTACACTTTAGCCTTGTTGCAAAACATCATTTTGAATCATGTTTGTTGCAAGAGAGTTGTTCAAAGCTATGAATAACGTAAAGGCCATACTTCCATTATGAATAGGGTGTATGTTATGAATCTTGATAATAATACTAAACATTCATAACACTGACGCTAAACGTCGGAAAACTAACAGAAATACCACATAGATGTGGCACTGCCGTTTATCACAAGTGACATAACATGCATGAAGAATTTCCATAAGTGATGGACTTTCGAGTCATATGATTATGAATCACTTGACGCTTGCGATCTTTGTCTCGAATTAATGTGACTAAAACACCGTTAATAGGCCATACATGAACGGGCAACTAAACCATTGGTAATCATACATGATGATGTGTGTAGTCCAATAAGTGTAGTTGTGTGCAGTGGATTCCCTATCTTCACTCATGAGTTGAAGTAGATATGTGGATATATGTTCAATAGAGACATACGTCTGAAATCTTTGAAATGTTCAAGGAATTTTAGAGTGAAATAGAAATTCATTGTAACAAGAAAATAAAGCTTCTGCAAATTAGATTGTAGAAATTAATATTTGAGTTACAAGTTTAGCGAACGTCTGATGAGTTGTGAAGAAGTGTCATAACTTGCGTCTCCCGGAACACCACTATGAGTAAAGTGTTCGAGAGATGTAATCAAGCCATGTATGACACGGTAAAGATCAAATATGACGTTTATCAATTTGCCATTATACTTATTAAAGTTATGCGTTAGTGACTACGGCTTTTACACTAAAAAGAGCATCATCAAATCTGTTGAAATGACACCATATTAGATGTGGTATGGACTGTTAAAATCATGTTGTCTTTTCTTAAAATTTGGGTATATGAGGTATATGTTTGACATACTCAAAACCCCAAATCAGATAAGGGCTACTTTGTTAAGGTTATGCCAAAAGTTTTGGTATTCCTCTATCACTACACAAAAGCAAAACTGTTTGCTGTTAAGAACAATGTATTTTGAAGAAAAATAGTTTCTTACAAAAGAGTGAGTGGGAGGACAGTGCAACTTGTCAAAGATTGTTGAATCTTCAGAGAAGTGCGCAGCTGAACCACACAGGTTAGACAAAAATCGTACAAACATTCATGATATGTAAAACGAGATATTGTTGTTCGACAATGATAAACCTGTGATATACAAAGAAGCGTTGATTGGCCCAGACTCCGGGATTTGGCTAAATGCCAAATAATCCGAGATAGTATCCATGGAAGTAAGTCAAGTTTTGAACTTGGTAGACCCTCCGAAAGACTAAAAGTCTGAAGAATATATATATGGATCTATAATTGATTCAGATGAAATTGTTTTATCCATAAAGCTCAACTCGTTGGAAAATTGCTTTCTAGCAAGTTCAAAGGTTGACTACGGCGAAATAGTGTCGACCGTAGAAATGCTTTAGTCAGTTCGGGTTATACTAGCAATTACTACATATCTCATTTATAGGATATGGTAGAATGAACGTCAAAACAAAGTTCCTACATGGAAATATAACAAAGGACGTATACGTGATATGACCGGAATGTTTTGTCGATTCAAAGGATGCTAAAATAGATGCAAGCCTTGGATATCCAGTGATGGACTGGAGCTAGCATAATGGAGTTGGAATTTTCGTTGTGATGAAATTGCCAAAAGAGTTTGTTTTCATCAGGAATAACGAAGATGCTTGAATATTCAAGAAAGTAAGTGGGAGCTAAATAATATTTCTAAAACCTTATGTAGATGACATATTGTTGATTAGAAATAATATAAATTTCTTGACACGAATAAGGACTTTATTGGAAATAGTTTTGAGCTGAAGTACTTGGGCTAATATAGCATTAGTATTGAGCACAATGATCTATGTAGATAGTGAGTGTCTGATCATGCTAAAGCCAACATTACATGTTGACATGATACTAAAGTAGTTTAGTATGAATACGCCAAGAAGGATGTTCTTGCCGAGGTCATGGTGAAAAAGTTGTTTGCGGAAATCGGTGTTCATGAACACAGATAAGCAAAACACATGAATTGGTTTTCACTCACCTTTGTGTTTGGATTAATCATGTACACCATAATATGTAAAACGACCAGATATGTCCAGCACTCCAAAAGGTTGTGAGAAAGATACCAAAGTGATCAATATGATGATCATTGGACAAACAGTGAAAAGTTAAACTTATGATAGATAAGATATGTTTCTCGGAAAATGGAGATAATGAAGAGCTCGTTGTAACAAGTTACACCAGCTGAATTTTGATGTAAACAGTTACACCAATTCAGTCTTCATACTTACTCCGACCAATTTTCGATTTTAATTGGGATTATGTGTTTCACACATAAGGGTGGCACAGTATGAAGGAACTGTGTTAAAGTTAGATACTGTGGCGAATTCTATAACAGAGGCTAAGTATATTGTTGCTTAAAGAAGTAACAAGGGAGGGTATTTTGAATCATCAGTTCATTTATGAACATGGTATGGTTTCCTAGATGCTTGAAGCTCATGGAACATTGATGAATGATTTCATGACTTATTCTAAGGAACCAAGGTCCTACCAAATGATTCAAACATATACAAAGCTAAACTGATAAAATTAGTGAATTTTATGATAGCGTGAAAACGCGAAGATATGCAAGATACAAACGGGCCTGAAACATCAGATCCGATGATGAAGTCTATACCACAAATGAAGCATGTATTACACCGGTATGCCATAGGTGTAAAATGCTCAAGCACTGATAATATTATTGACTCTAGTGCAAGTGGGAGACTGTTGGAAATATGCCCTAGAGGCAATAATAAAATGTTATTATATATATTTCCACGTTCGTAATTAATGTTTATATTTCTGTGCTATAATTGCAATGACCCTGACTGTGAGATTCAGAAGAAAACTCATTTGCATGTGTGGAAATGTAAACACCAAGAGTTCCTGGTTTAGCCTCTAAGACCAGCTCATGTGCTAACTGATGATTACGTTTTCTTAATCATGGACATTGTTCTTGTAACAAGGATGTCAGTAGCAATGGGAACATATTGTTAGCAGAACAATGATGTTGAACGGACCCCAGTATTGAATGATATACTTAGAGATCACATCGTAACTACGTTATAAGTCATATCATGAAATTTTATCATATACGTAATTCCTTAGACCATGAGAGTATCGAGTTGCTTCACACAGGAAGACATGCTTTGGTTCTTAGATGAATCCTCTCGTAAATGGGAAGTAGTAAAATAAGTTCTGGGTATGTCAAATGGTGTGGCTAGTGACTGTGATAGTTCAAGAATGGGATTTGCTCCTTCACGATGAAGAAGATATTCACTTCGGGCCCACTCGGTATGACGGTATCCATTATAGTCTGGCCAGACGCATTGTGATTCAGTCATGGGGATACCGGAATACGATAACGAGAAAAGGGACAAACGAGAAAAGAGGATAACGAGTGGCTTGTGTTCAAAAGTTGTTACACATGGGTGCCAAACTTCTCTCCTCTAACTTTGTCATATATCTCGAAGCAAAGGGAATGGTACATGACTAAACATAATGGTTCACTCGAAGTTTCTTCGTGTATGTGCGGGAGTCAACATGGGTGTCCATGGCTCCGCTGTTGATTATTGGCTATTGACAAAAGGCTGTTGACCTATGTCCGGAAGATGTTCTGAGTCATGTCCGCATTATACCGAACCTATTGGGTCACACACTTAACGAGCAGTAGTCTGTTAGAATACTAGTATGGTAGAAGGTTTAGTGGAAGCAAAGCAGAATAGTTCATACGGGTATCGGAAGTAGTTCCGGAGATTTATGGAATTGTTCATAAGGGCACCAGAAGTAGTTCTGGGTATTTAAGGTTATGTCCGGATCACTCTGGAGTAGTCCCAGGTGGTTCCGGAACATATAAGAATGGTACTGGGGAAGTCCTGGATCAACCGGAATAGTTTCCGGATAATCGCTGGGCGTCCCGACAACCTTCGCGGTCATCGGGTGGCTTAAACTGTAACTCGGATGGTCTTGGAAACTATCCGGATGGCTCCGGAACGTCCGAGAACGGTCTCGGAAGGTCCTGGAAGTGCTCCAGAAGTGTCCGGAATGTCCCGAAACGGTCCCGGTATGTCCCGGAAGGTCCTAGAAGCTTCTAGAAGGTCATGCAAGGTTCCGGAAGGTTCCGGGCAGTACCACCCACTCCCCTGCGCCCCTAGCCTTGGGGGGAAAGCCACCTAGGCTGCCCTGGCCGGCCAAGGGGTGGGGGGCGCACCAAGGGGAAGGAATTCTCCTCCAGGTGGAAAGTCCAACTCTCCAATATGGCAGGTTTCCGGTGGGAAGGTATGGGAAGATTTGGGAGGTTTGGGAGTCCAAGTTGGACTCCCCACCCACCTTATTGCGCCCCAAGGGCCTCTTGGCCACCTATATAATGTGGGGGAGGGGTGGGGGGCGCAACACAACTTGTCCCCAAGGCCTATGCGCCACCCTCCCTCCTCTAAACCCCGTTGCTCCACTTTTAGACCCCGGTTTAGACGCTGTTCTAGATCGGAATCCGTTAGGGTTTTCTCCCTCTAGTTTTCTCGGTGGCGTTCATCTCTGGACGGCGGAGCGCTGCTGGATTGCTGCTACGGGATGTGTGGATACTAATGGAGGGGTCGTACCTTCGACCCTTCTTCGAGGAGCTTGTTCATGGGACTTGTCCGTGGGACTAGATCGCGGGACTTGTTCGTGGGATTGATCGAGGGACTGTTCGTGGGAGAACTTGCGAGATCTACTTCCACTAAGTCCACGAGCTTCACCAACTCTACTTCCACTACATCGGTTGGTGAGCCATGACCTAAAACCTTGTATGCAATCTTCTTGGATGACCTTGGGTTCTTGATTCGTAGGCCGAAATTTTTTGTTTTCTACTACGTTTCCCAACAGCCTTGTCTGCTTAGACAAGTGGGTACGGTTCTCGGCTCTCCATATGACTATGTCGTAGCGGGACTTGCATACGCTAACCCCGGGTCCCGACATCACATGTCTGTGATCATCATTACATCATACAATGGAAGAAAATTAGGTCTGAGTACAGACAAGATTAACAAATGGCTTAGAGAAGCCTTGTTCAACAAACATGCCCTTCCACGAGGGACCAGACTGCTGTCTGGAACTATACTAGCTTAGTCAACGTCGAGCTTCACGAAGGTGACTCCATCGGGGTCCGGGTTCTCATCTAAAACAAAGAATAAGCAAACGTGAGTACAAAGTCGTACTCAACAAGACTTACATCAGAACTACACTACTCATGCTCAAGTTTCAAGGTAAAGGAGGTGGGGTTCAACATGCAGAAGTGCCAGCTTTGACTTGGCTAGTCCTGAACTACGAGTACCACAATTGAGGTAAGAAGCGTACACGAGTCCACTACCAAGTCTCCAAACAATACACCACTATGGTTACTTCCTCGACTTCCCCACGAGGAGCACACCATAGCACTCACGCTTATCTTGCGAGTTTTAGAAGTATCCATTCAAGTTGTCTAATAATCAGGTACAGGTTCCAAGTAGTCCATGACAGCGGACGCGGCTATTCGGATAGTTTTGTTAACCTTGCAAGGGTGTAAACTACACACACATGACCATCGGTTACCGCCTTTTGCTTGCCACCGTTCAAGAGGTGACAGCGAGGATGTTCACCCCGACACTTCGCTCACAACCGGTCTATTCCAGGAGTCGACTATCTGAGTTGCCTCTGCTCGAGAGTCCAACCGGATCAACGAAACGGACTCAAACAATGCAAGTGATCGAGACGCCACCTTTGGCAGATGGTTTTCCTTCCTCACAGGTGCACCCACATATCTATATGATGCAACCATTCCTTCATTCTTTTTCTATGCAGATGCCAAATGGAAAACCCAAACTAATGTGACTCCTGGACGTCGACACGGATCAAGGTACTAGGCCGACAGGGGTCAGTGAGCCCAATGTGTGGTTGTACTCTTTGTCTTGGATTACCATACAAGAACTCGGTGCTTAAGGCGGTGTTCAATGAGACAACCCACTGTGTACTCCTACACAGCCTCTCATCGTTCACCTTGTATTAGGGTGGATTCACCAACACGTTATCATCAGCATCACTGTGATCATCCATCCCGACTCATATATCAAAGTAACCTCAATGTAACCTCTAAGCATGCAATAAGCTGTAATAGTTGCAGGGGCCATATGATATCAATCAACTCCTATGTCAGCTAGGATTGTGGTTTGCTTACTACAGTGACAAGATGATAGGTCATGCATCGGATATGGGTTCAACTATGCGGTAGAATCGACACAAGGTGATCTCCTAAACATGCATAAGCGAGACTGAGAGGGAATTGGGATTTTATAGACATGATCAATGGGGTTTGCTTGCCTTGCTGACGATACACGGGGTTTACCGAACTTCTTCTCCTTCGGGGGTGATCACCGTCTCGGAACGTCTGTCATCGGAGGCAATCATCAACAAGGGGGGCAACATTGAATGGAAATGCACAAGCACATGTTTATGTTGTCACATGATGTATATGGTACTGGTTTGTTGGCAATTCAATTTAATTGAAGTGTATTGCGATGATTGCAAATTCAAACTTCAAATTTGAATTCAAATTAAGCCATATGCAAACTTGCTACTGTTGCCCCATTTTAAAATGGTCAAAAATGAAAACAAATTGCATATTCTTAATCCTTGCATTTTTCTGATAATTTTTCATATATTATATGCCCTATTTGGAGTTATGGTTAATTAATTATGAATTTCCAAAGTTTATATGATTTTCTGCAATTTCTGTAATTTCTCTGGAATTGTTTTATTTCTGGAAAATTTGCTTTATTGCATGATGCAAGCATGACGTCGGGGGGGGGTCTGACCTGTGGGTCCGGGGTGTCAGTGACCCAGGGGTTAAATTAAGTTTCTGTTAATTAAACATGGATTAGATTAGTGGGATGGGCCCACTGTCATATGCTGTGGGGGGGATTAGCAAGGTGGTTAGGCCCTCTAATGGAGGAGCTCGCCGGCGTCCTCTGTATACCGCCGGAGTCTCGCCGGAATGAGCCTCCCGGCGACCATTTGGTGCGCCAAGTGCGTGGGGAGTAAGCCCTCAAAGAGCCGCACCACCAGCGCTACTCAGCCCTCGCCGTAGAGGCCTCAAAAGACGACGGCGACGAGCGGCGCGGCGGCCGGATCTCGTCTCAACGGCCACGGCGGCTCGGGCCATGGTTTTGAGCGTTGGGAGAGGGGAAAGGAGGCTTGGCTCACCCTGAGCGCACGTGCGTGGTCGAGGGGGTCGGAGAAGCAACATCGGCGATGTATTTGATGAAGGCGCGCGGCGGCCGTAGACGACGGAGTCGGCGCGATTTTGCAGGCTCCGTTGGCTCCTGGCTCGTTTCCTCGCACTAGGTGGCGTAGTCGTCGAAGGCATAGAGGAGGGACACCTTGGCTAAGCTTGAGAGCGTCGCTGGCCACGCGGGCACGGCTGCACGCTCCGGCGCGAGCTTCGGCGGGTGACAGGGACGACGAGGCAGAGGAAGGGGAAGACGCCACGGAGAGGGGGAAATGACACAGGGGGCTCTGCACGTCTCCTTGGCGAGAGGATGAGGCCTAGGTGTCCTGGAAGTTGCGAGGCGTCGCGATGGCAGCGCCGGTGTGCTCTCCCTCCAGCGTGCTGCTTCGGTGTGCGGGGAAGAAGAGACAAGAAGAGGGTGGGTTGGGCCGGCTACAGGTGAGTGGGCCTGCGCCTAGGCGTAAGGTAAGGTGGCCCTTTCCTTTTTCCTTTTTATTTTTCTGTCCTTTTGTTTTGCCTTTGTATTAAATAGCTAGGCATTTTTTTAAATGCCCAAATAATTTTATAAACCCTAGGTGACCAGAAGCAAGCCACCCCTAGGTTTTGGGCATTTTTGAAATTCAGCTAATTTGAATTTCAATTTAAATCAGGGTTAAATTTAATTTCCAGAGAACCTTTTGAATTTTAGAAAATTCCTTCAGTATGGGAATGAACCCAAACCACTTTTGAAATGATCACCATCATTTATAGGAATTTTCCAACTATTCAAATGATTTTTGGAAAAATATTTTTGTCTGGCCATTTGAATTAATTTCCCAGGGCTTTTCTTTTCCCCATTTTTGATTTTCTTTTGAATTTTCCATGATGCAGAGGGTCAAGCAAGCCCTAGCACTTACCCTAGTTGGGGTTCTGACAACGGAACCGCCGAGATCGTAATTCCAACCTGTGTAGTTCCCACAGACGGCGCCAATTGACGGGGATGTACCCCGGCAAATCCCATGGCCAGGGACCCTGGGTTAGTCCTGAGAGGCACAGGTTGGAAGATAGCTCGTCGACTAACAGGAGGATACGTTCCTGCTCGATGTTATTGATCGGAGATGGCGATTATAGGGGAGCACGGGCTAGTGCGCACAAGGCTAGGGTTACAGATTGTGTATTGCTTCATCTCGACGTCTCCCCTCCTAGCCCTTATATACTAGGCTAGGTCTCGGGGAGTCCGTCCTGGATTACAGATGAGGTTTCCTAACCATGATCTTGTTCCGTACGGAAAGTTTGCACCTTTCTTGTGACTCGCGGACTCATACGTCGGTGCCACTAGTGGGCCAAGGCTGGACCCAGGCGGCATCTTTGTGGGCCTTCTGTCTTCGGGTACACCGGGTAGGCTCATCCATAGGAGTCGTGGGGTCACCCCCTCGTCAGCTAGGATGACCATGCAGCCCTCCGGGTTGAGGACCCTCTTCAACTCCCTTTGCTGCCAGGAGGAGACCGATATCCGGCGCACGAAGATTTCCAGCATCTTGTTTCCACACCTCAGGTATTTTGCGTATTTTATTGCTAGAGGGGTGTTAGCTCGTGACAACACGAGCAACGGTTCTGCACCAGACTTCGCCATTTATGCGAACGCCCTCTCTGGTAAGTGTGAGTATAATGTGGGTGCCTTAATTGCTCGGCGTCTTGTTACGAACAGTAACAAAGGCGATTTATATGGTGGCGTTTACGCCACACTTATCCTTGAGTTTCTTGAGCGCACCCCACATCCTGATGATGTTCCCTTTTCATACGCGAGTCTCGATCTTGCGGCTATGAAGAGGCATAAGTTTGTTACCATGACTTCTCAGTTTGGTAACCTTGATTATATTTTGAGGTTTGAAAGGACTATTACTCGTGAGATCCGTCTACCTGCACCACTTTTGTTTGATAATACTCGCAGGAACGGATGGTCCTTCAACGATATTCAGTTCGATGAGTTCTTGGCTAATTACCAGCCGCATAACCCAATGGAGGGGGTTGTGCCCGATGAGGAGGAGCACGGTGAGTTCCCACCTTTCCAGGGAGAGACCTTCACCGAGCATGGCGAGGGATCTTCTTCCGCTTGGAGCGCAGGACCTTCCTCATGGGAGGATCCGAGGACTTCGGTGTACACACCGGAGGGCTCATACGACTCCTGGACTTACCCTTACCCCGGAGCAGGAGGCTCCTCGGGGCAGTAGCTGCTAACAACTTAGGCCAAAAGCCTAAGCTTGGGGGAGTACGTTCCCTTCTCACCTTTCCATTGTATTATCCGTTTTATTTTTGTTTGCTTTGATCTTTTCAAAGTTTTTGCCCGTTCTTCTTTGTTCTTTTATTTTGCAAAAACAACAAAAAAATTCTCTTTTCTTTTTCTTTTGTTTAACCTTTGAAAAATCCAAAAATATTTTCTTTTCTCTCTTTAATTTGCTTTGTTGCAGAGTTCAACTCGAGTCCGTGATGGCATTTTCACTTTATTATATATTTCCTACGTTCGATCGTGCAAGTGACAAGGTAGTAATGACGAAGATCGACGAAAGGGATGCAAAAAGGAAAACTGGTATGAACTCTTCTTGTTTCTACTTTTGTACATATGCTTGTACTTATGAACTAGAGACCAGCCTGTAGCGACATAGTGCTATGTTTACAATGCTTGCCTAGTGTTCATGCTTTCCTTGTGACTAATCCCAAATAGCTAGAGTACATAATGTGTTGTTGAAATGATTTACATGCATTGCATTGTTCATAGTTTGGCATACTGAAGTGGTATTTCCCTTTGGAGAATTCTTGGATTGACTTGGCACATGCTTACACATGTTTATGACTGAAAATTCTTCTATGCCTTGATGATCTTTGAGTTTCAGAATAGTCATATCATCTTCATGCCTAATTCAATGTTACTTTGTCGCTCTACATGATTATGACTGTTATTGCTCTCTAGTTGGTCGCTTCCCAGTCTTTTGCTAGCCTTCGCTCGCACTAAGCGGATTTCTGCTTGTGCATCCAAAATCCTTGAAACTAGTTTTTCCATATGAGTCCACCATACCTTCCTCTTTGGCATTTACCGGCCGTCCTAACAAAGAATTTCTTGTACCATCTCAAAATTATTCAAAAGCCTTCCTGTTTTGTGCCTCTGTTTTAGCTCATGAGGAAGTAGTAGGTAATTCATGATCGTCTTATGTTAGACATGTTTTATTCCGGGATTGCATGTCTAATCTGCAAACCCCAATACGAGGAGGGACTGGCATGAGTGCGCCCAGCTCACAAAAGATAATCACAACCAACAAACCCTCCTTCACGCTTTGTCTATGAGAAATCAGAAAACTTTGGCAGTGATAAACAAAGGAGACTAAGGGGATGTGATCGTCTCCATCTTGGGAGTCCTTCCTCGAAACATGTCTAGCGTAAGAGGCGATTGAGTTGTCTACTAGCATTCGTTGACAAAGCATGCACCTCCCAAAACACTCTTTATCTTTGTTTTCAAAACCAAGAGCTCTGGTACAAGCTTAGTCCTTGCTTCCTTCCACGGGTTTTCAACCTTTCCATCAAACTCCACAGTTCGAGAGTCTCCACCTTCTTTCTTCAAAGCACCAACTAGGAGAGCATAATTGTCATTCTGAGTGTAATGTGCATTGTCCCAAAGTATTACATTGTCTTTTGCATGATTGTGGTATTATTTATTCTGAAGTTCTTAGTTCTAGTCTCCTTTAAAACTCCAGAGGAGTTTCTGCATTTATGTTTTGCTTCACTCATGGAGGCTAGTGAAGTACCACTCTAGTGTGTTCAAACTTTGTGCATTGTAACCCTGTCTTGATTTTCAGTAGCATATTATTTGCTTTTAGTTGTTTGTGATTGATCACTTGAAAGAAGGATTACTTCGTGCATTGTCCTCATAGCATTGTTTTGATACTTGCTAAATTATTTTCGTAGTACAGGCTTATTTACGTTTATTGAAGCAAAAGAGTTTGTCAAAGTTTTCTTTGTCGCATTCAGTTCGTTGTACTGAATTGCTTGAGGACAAGCAATATGCTAAGCTTGGGGGGTTGATACGTCTCAAATGTATCTACTTTTCCAAACACTTTTGCTATTGTTTTTCCCTCATTCTTGCATGATTTGGACGAAACTAACCCGGACTAACGCTGTTTTCAGCAGAGCTGTCTGTATGGTTTTATTGTGCGCGTGAAAATGGATTTTTGAACGTCCCAGAAAATTCCCAGAAAAATACCAGAAAATCCACGCACCCGAAGGAGCCAGATGCCAGAAGTGGGACCAAAGGGGAGTCCTGGGGGGCCCAGGCGCCCCCCTGGCGCGGCCAGGGGTGGGTCCGCGCCCTTTGGCCGCCTGGAGGCCTCCCCCCTCCTTTGGTGCCCTACCGATGCTCCTATTTATTCCCGTGACGCTAAAACCCCAGAACAGAAGTCGTTTTCCCAATTCTCGTCGCGGAGCCGCCGCCACCCTCTGTTCTTCTCCGGGAGGGCTAATCTGGAGGCTGTTTTGGCCTCCAGAGAGGGGAGATCATCGCCATCGTCATCGCCATCACCACTCCATCATCCCTCCATGACTTCTCCATCCATGTGTGAGTAATTCCCTGCTGTAGGCAAAGGGGATGGTAGGGATTGGATGAGTTATATCATGTAATAGTTTATCAGATTGTTGGGGGCATGTTGCATATCATCTAGATTGGTGGTTATCATCTTTGCTTCAACTTGTTGTTCTTAATGCTTGTCACTTTGGGGCCGAGTGACATGATTTCATATTTGAACCCTTTATGTTTTCATGAATATATTTGTGTTCTTGATCCTATCTATGAGTTGTTTGCACCTGTTATGGTCCGGAACCGGCGATCCCAAAGTGACAGCTTGGGACACCAAATGGGATGGACTATAATTTGGGGATTCCATGTATCCATTGATTGTTAATGCTTTGTTCCGGTGCTCTTTGACAGGAGCACCTTAATCTCCATAAGTTCCTTTTGGCCCCATTCGTAGCGGGATGGTAGGAAAAAAGATGTTGTGCAAGTTCTTATTGCAAGCACGTACAACTACCTGTGGGATACATGCCTGATGTTTGATTTATGCCTAGATGATCTTTGCTTTTCTTTGTGACTTGCCCCAAGTTGATTACATGATGTGTCTTATCCATGCAGCGCCCAACCATCCATCTCCCTAGCCTACAGTGTTTCAATTCTTGTGGTTACTAGTTGTTTACTTTTGTTGTTACTATTACCGTTGCTATCACCACCACTATTATCGCAGTCGCTATTAATATCTTGTTGCAAGTAAGTGTATCTCAGGTGCGGTGGAACCGACAACTCCATTGTTAAAGCTTGTGGATATTCTTTGGCTCCCCTTGAGTCGAATCAATAAATTGGCTTATCTTACCCACGAAGACTATCTCGATCCCCTGCAGTTGTGGGTTATCAGGTGCTTCTTCACCTCAACGAGGTAAGGGTTGATGATGTTGACGATGAACTTGTCCTTCGGGGAACTTGGGGAAGCCATGTCACCTAGGTCTAGCTGAAAGATTTCCTGGCAGAAAACAGCTCGAAAAGAAAACACACGAGATCGCGAGATACGTTGCCGGAACGATCCGGGGAAATATATAGCAAAAATTTCTGCACAGAAAGGAAGGTAACGAGCCAAAGCGGGGTCGGAGACGGACTCCGGGGTGCCTAGACGGCCTCCCGACCCGGCCAGGGGTGGGGCCGCGCCAGGGGGGCGCCTGGCCCCCCTGGAGCTGGTCTCCGGCTCCACTTCGGCCTCAAATTTTCTATATTTCGCAAAAAACTCGTAATCTGGAACTTTTATGGCGGTTTCGCGATGTTTCCTTACCGTAATACATACCTTTCCTTATTTTGCTCCTGATGGTGTCTGGAACAGGGCTGCAACATGTTCTTCATGAGTTGTTGTGTATACCAAATCCACATCAACATTGACAGGATCTCCTGCTATGTAATGCTTAAGTCTTTGCCCATTCACCACTTGAGGTTTGGTGCCTTCGAATTTGTTAATCTTGATTGCACCCGAGCGGTAGACTTCCTCAATATGAAATGGCCCTTCCCACCTGGAAAGTAGTTTACCTGGAGAAAACCTGAAACGGGATCTAAACAACAAAACTTTATCACCAACATTAAATTCACGTTTCAGAATCCTCCTATCGTGCCACTTCTTTACCTTTTCCTTGAACATTTTAGCGCTCTCGTAAGCTTCACTTCTCCACTCATCTAGAGAAGTCAAGTTCATGAGACGCTTTTCACCAGCTAATTTCGAGTCAACATTAAGCTCTCTAATAGCCCAGAAGGCTTTGTGTTCTAATTCTAATGGAAAATGGCAAGCCTTGCCATAGACCATTTTAGAGGGAGACATGCCCATGGGGTTTTTGTAAGCAGTTCTATACGCCCACAAAGCATCTCCTAACTTATTTGACCAATCTTTTCTATTTCTATTGACTGTCTTCTATAAGACCAACTTGATCTCTCTATTGGTGAGCTCAACTTGCCCACTAGTTTGAGGGTGGTACGGTGAAGCAATTCTATGATTGACATCGTACTTGGCTAAAGCTTTTCTAAAAGCTCCATGTGTAAAGTGTGAACCCCCATTAGTCATGAGGTACCTGGGTACTCCAAACCTAGGAAAAATTACATCCTTGAGCATTTTCAAAGATGTTTTGTGATCAGCACTTTCAGTGGGGATTTCTTCTACCCACTTGGTTACATAATCAACAGCAACTAAAATGTGAGTGTACTTGTGTGAGGAAGGAAAAGGACCCATAAAATCAAAACCCCAGCAATCAAAAGGCTCAATCACTAGAGAGTAATTCATAGGCATCTCATTCCTTCTACTAATATTACCAACTCTCTGACACTTATCACAGGATAAAACATAATTTCTAGCATCCTTAAAGAGAGTAGGCCAATAAAAACCTGATTGAAGAACCTTATGTGCGGTCCTCTCACCAGCATGATGTCCTCCATATGGACTGTTGTGACATTGTTTGAGAATGTCCTTCTGCTCGTGTTCCGGTATGCATCTTCACACGATCCCATCTGGACCTTCTTTGAAAAGATGTGGGCCATCCCAAAAGTAATGCCTCAAATCATGAAAGTACTTCTTCCTTTGCTGAAACGTTAAACCTGGAGGCAAAAACTTTGCAACGATAAAGTTAGCATAATCTGCAAACCAAGGATCGGAGAGAGATTGTACTTTAACAACAGCTAGCTGTTCATATGGAAAATTGTCGTTGACTGGAATGGGATCATGCGGTATATCTTCCATCCTTGAAAGATTATCCGCCGCCGGATTGTCTGCTCCTTTCCTATCAACAATCTACAAATCAAATTCTTGAAGAAGGAGTACCCATCGGATGAGCCTTGGTTTGGCATCCTTCTTCTCCATAAGATACTTGATGGCAGCATGGTCAGTATGAACAATAATCTTAGAATCAACAATATACTGCCTAAACTTATCACAAGCAAACACTACTGCTAAGAATTCCTTCTCAGTAGTAGCATAATTCTTTTGAGCACTATCAAGGGTTTTGCTAGCATAATATATAACATTCAACTTCTTATCAACCCTCTGCCCTAAAACAACTCCAACAGCAAAATCACTAGCATCACTCATAATTTCAAAAGGTAAATTCCAATCAGGTGGTTGTACTATAGGATCAGTTATTAAAGCTTTCTTAAGAACTTCGAAGGCTTCCTTACAATCTTCATAAAAAAACAAAAGGAACGTCCTTCTGGAGAAGATTAGTGAGGGGTCTCGAAGTCTTAGAAAAGTCTTTAATAAATCTTCTATAGAAACCAGCATGACCGAGAAAACTACGAATACCTTTGATGTCCCTTGGATAGGGAATCCTTTCAATTGCTTCGATCTTGGCCCTGTCCACCTCAATTCCCCTCTCGAAAATCTTGTGGCCAAGAACAATTCCCTCGTTGACCATAAAGTGGCACTTCTCCCAGTTAAGCACCAGATTTGTCTTCGCACTTCTCTGCAAAACTTTATTAAGGTTGTGGAGACAATGGTCAAAAGAGGTTCCATAGACGGAGAAATCGTCCTTGAATACCTCCACAATTTCTTCGCAAATCCATGAAAGATAGCAGAAATACACCTTTGAAAAGTAGCAGGGGCATTACATAAACCAAAAGGCATACTTCTGTAAGCATAAGTACCATAGGGATAAGTACAAGTGGTCTTCTCTTGATCAGCAGTGTTAACATGAATTTGAGAGAAGCCAGAATAACCATCAAGATAACAAAAGTGAGTATTTTTAGGTAAACTTTCAAGCATTTGGTCGATGAACGGAATCGGGTAGTGGTCCTTCCTGGTTGCCTTGTTCAGCTTCCTGCAATCAATACACATTCTATATCCAATAATAATTCTCTGAGGTATTAGTTCATTCTTATCATTAGGAACCACAGTCGTTCCTCCTTTCTTTGGAACGCAATGAACCGGGCTTACCCACTTACTATCAGCTATAGGATAGATAATACCTACGGCTAGAAGCTTGAGAATCTCAGTCCTTACAACATCCATCATTTTCGTATTCAACCGTCGTTGATGATCAATAGTTGGTTTAGCATCAGGTTCAAGGTTGATGGTATGTTGACAAATAGACGGACTAATCCCCTTAAGGTCATCAAGGGGATAGCCAATTGCACCTCGATGTTTGCGAAGTACTTCCAGTAGACGCTCTTCTTCATACCCTGAAAGGTTAGAGTTGACAATAACAGGATATACTTTCTTTTCATCTAAATAAGCATATTTGAGCGAACCGGAGAGAGGTTTAAGATCAAACACTGGATCTTCTTTTGGTTGCAATAAAATTCCGAAAGGCTCAACTGGAAGGTTGTGCTTTAGGATAGCAGGTTGTCTTAAGAATATTTCGTCCAGCTCATTCCTCTCCTGCATATGCAAATCATTCTCGTGGTCCTCCATATATTGCTGCAAAGGATCGTTAGGGGGAATAGAAATGGAAGCAATATCTTCAATAATCTTATCAGTACTAGGCAAATCAGTACCACGAGGCTTCTTAGAGAAACTTTACCTTTCTTGCAATCTATTATAGCTTCACAGGTTCTGAGAAAAGGTCTACCGAAAATAATAGGACAAAAAGTATCCCTTACTGAACCAAGTACTAGAAAGTCGGTAGGATATTTTATCTTTCCGCATAAAACTTCAACGTCTCTCACAATTCCGATAGGAAAGATAGTTGCTCTGTTTGCAAGATGAATAGTAACATCAACTTCTTCAAGTTCACAAGGTGAAATTTCACCCATGATCTCTTGATAAAGTGAATACGGGATAGCACTAGCACTCGATCCCAAATCGCATAGCCCATAATAATTGTGATCTCCTATTTTAATAGATACTACTGTAGTACCTGAAATGGGGCCTTTATTCTTGGCTGTGACAAGGTTAGTGGAAACAGCACAAAAATTTATATTGCAATCTAAAGCATCATTAGTAATAAGACCCTTAACCAATGCAACTCGAGGATCGACCTTGATCTGGTCCTCAAGATCATCAATTCTTCTCTCACTCTTATTCATTATGGCTGTCACAAAAGAGTACTCCCTTATTCTTACGGGAAAAGGGGGATTTTCATATATAACTGCAGGCACAATAGGGTCAGCAACATGAATATCAATAGGTAATTCTTTGAAGGGTTTATGATGTTGATTCTTCTTCTTCTTAGAAGAGTCGATATGAGAGGCAAAGTCCTTACAAAAATCAACCATTAGATGGGAATCAAGACCAATCTTAGAGCAAAAGGTATTAAAGTAATCAGTTTTCACATAGCTCTCTATATAATCATGCTCATAATTTAAAGCGGATTCAATACCTTTATCTATTTCCCAATCTTCGGTATTCTTCTAGATCCTTTCAAGGAGATCCCATCTTTCTTCAATGCTTTTTGTCTGAAATACCCCACTAGAGGAGGCATCCAACATCTCCTTATCCTGACGAGAAAGTCTAGCATAAAAATTTGTAAGTATAGTTTTCTTGGGGAGCTCATGAATAGGACATTTGACCATTAGATATTTCAATCTCCCTCAACCTTGATGTTCACTAGTGATGTCTCTCTCCCAAAAGACGATAAAACTGCTATGCGAGGTAAACAAATTACAGAAGGGCAATAGACAGGATTATGAACGCACCGCAATGCTAACTATGCTACAAACGAAAGAAGAGGCTCAAAAGCACGGGCAGTACGCCAAAATAAGTCGACCAAAATCCAACTGCATCTACTACTAATAATCCACCTTGAGATATCTATCCAGAACATCTCGCTGGTATTAAGTTGCGAGCCCCACCCAAAGTGTAAACCCAAAGCAACAGACAACTGCATTAAAAAGCACTTTGCGTAAAGTAAACAATCCTTGCAACCGCGGTTACAAGCACCGTTGTTTTCCCCCTTGTGGCAACAACACATCCCCTAGACTCATGTTTCTATCACTGAAGCGTGTCATCGGGGGGCATGAACCCACAATCGATCATAACGTTCCCTCTTGGGGTTACTACCTACTACTAAGCCAAAGCAATAAACAGCAACGGAGAACATGCAAGAATTACTTAGGAACAAATATATAAGAGATTAAAACCAAATATATTACTCAATCATAATATGAACATAATCTCATAATCCATCAGATCCCATCAAACTCAACATAGCAATAACAGAAAGATTACAAAAGTGCCTCGATCATGTAGGGCAGCTCACGAGGTCTAAACCAAGAAGAACAAAAAGGGGAGGAGAACATCACATAGCTACTGATCACGGACCCATGGTCTAAGGAAAACTACTCACGAGACATCCGGGGAGCATCCATGGTGGAGAGGAGACTCCCAGACGTCAATCCTCCCTCCGGCAGGGTGCCGGGAAGAGGTCTTCTGGTGCTCCCGATCTCGGAAGCGCGGCGGCGGCGGAACAGAGGCGAGATCGAGAAAAAGGGTTCTCTTTTCTGAAGTTTCCCGTGGCGGAGAATATATAGGCGAAGGGAGGCAGCCAGAGGTAGACCAGGGGCCCCAGGCGCCCCCCTGGCGCGGCCAGGGGTGGGGCCGCGCCGGGTGGCCGCCTGGGCCACCCCTAGCTCCCCTCTGGCCCCACTCGGGCTCTTCACGAAGCTTCCTCTACGCTGATTTTTCCTATATTTTTCCCGGAATTTTTCTGGCACTTTTTATATGGGGGAAAACTGAAATAGAAAAACAGCAGAAAACAGGAACTGGCACTGTGGTGCACTGAGTTAATAGGTTAGTCCAAATATGATCTAAAGTGTATGAAAGTGTATCTAGATCATAGCAATATCACACAAAACATGCATGGAGCAAGCAGAAATTATAGATACGTTTTGGACGTATCAACATCCCCAAGCTTAATTCCTGCTCGTCCTCGAGTAGGTAAATGATAACGGCATAATTTCTGTGGTGACATCCTAGCAACCATAAAAGAACTTTGAAAAGTAAAGCAATCAAGGTTAGAAACTCAATTCAAGTCATAACATGCAAGAGTCTATATTAGCATTGAAACAAGTAACAAAAGAACAAAATGTGCAAGAGCTCTCGCTGTCCGTGACTCGAATGTCTCCAAATGGTGTTTGCGTGCAAGAAGGGGGATAGGGAATACGAGAAAAACATTTATTTGTTGAGAACTCAATCTACTAAAGTTTCACACTTGGTCTTTTTCTGGAATCTTATCTTGACTCGTCCCCAGACCACTAGCCAGGTATAAGTCAATTTGATCCACTCCTTTTTCAATATTTTGAGCACTCATGCAATGGATGAGCGTAAGCACGAGAGTTGACACTTAGGATGGCAAAGAGAGAAGTGCGGAGGAGGAAGAAAAAAAGGAGGAGAAAGGCTCACATCAATGAGGACAATCATAGGCAAGAGATGCCAAATGATAGATATGTTGTGAGGAGTAGGAATTGCCATGCAACGGATGCACATACGAGCTAGGAAGCTCTCCAATGGAACTAGTGGGGGTGCATCTAACTTGCTCGCTCATGAAGACCTAGAGCTCGTTTGAGAAGTCTCATCCTTGGAATATGCAAGACAAGTTCTATAGTGTGAAGATCCCCACATAGCTATATGCATAATGATCATCTCTATGGAGTACAAGGATATAAAGGGAGTACTAGTGTGGATCTCTCAAAAGGATAGTAGTGTTGCCCCCTTTCTCTCTTTTTATTTCTTTTTCTCTTTTTTCTATTTTTTTGTATTTTTTTGTGGCCTCAATGGCTCTTTCTATTTAACTCTCATTTGTCCTCTTTGGGATCTTTTATTGTGTCCACTTTGGGATCTTTTCCTAACTTAAGGGCAACACTCTATTTTACAAGAAGGTAAAGGAGATCTTTCACACTTTACAAGGTACTCAAAATCATAAAGAAGATGTAACTATCATGATGTATGCAATGTATGTCGCTGCCAGTGTAGCAGAAACATTTATGCCATGAAGATCAAGTCATGAAGAGGTGGAAGTTGCATGGCAATATATCTCGGAAAGGCTATGGAAATGCCTTGATAGGTAGGTATGGTGGCTATTTTGAGGAAAGATATAAGGAGGTTTATGATGACAGAGCGTATCATGCCAAGGGTTTGGATGTACCGGCGAAGGTGGACACCAACTCTCGGAGTGAGAAGAAGGCAATGCACGGCACGGGAGAGGCTAGCAAAATATGGGAAGATGGAAGTGTCAACTTTCAATACTTACATTAGTCCGAAGAACTCGTGCACTTATTATCGGTAACTCTCAATCTAATAAGGAGGTTCACAAAGAGACAAGTACCACGAGGAGGAGTGTATGTGGGTTTGGTTATCCTTGCGCATCCTCGACTCATGGTACGTGAGTGTACTCTAATATTCGATCCCTCCAAAGATTAGTGATCCATCTAGTAGCTAGAGTTCTCAACTAGTTTTGTAGGTTTTTAAAATACACACGGATTGCCCAAAATACGACACCTATCACTAATAGGCTAGAGCTCTTGACACCAAAAGTTCAAACATTACTCACAACAATACCTCAAAACTATTGGAAGTTACTACTAGAATTAAATAGCAACCTCAATTACCTACTTTCAAGACAAGACACAACTCAGTGCAACAACCAACTCTCTTTAACAAGATAAACATGAATACTAAAAAGAGTTCCAGCAACATACTAAACAAAAGCCAAGGCTCTTGCTAAAGACAAACTAAGACTAAAACTAAACATGGCAGTAGCTACGAAAAGATAAAGAACAGACAACAGAGAAAGATAGGCAGGAAAAATCCTATGATGTGTTCTAGATTTTGAAAGTGGAGTGTGTTTCTCTCCCACACAAAGTAAGACGGGATCTAACTTGTTATGAACAGCAAGCAAAGCTAAAGAAAACTAAAAATAAAACCTAAGAGCGAGACGCTCCAACCATAGCACATAACGCATGAAGTGATAAAAATATAGTGAGACGAAGGACGAACTGATGGTTGTTGATGGAGAAGGGGATGCACGGGGGCATCCCCAAGCTTAGACGCTTGAGTATCCTTGAATATTTATTGGGGATGCATGGGGGCATCCCCAAGCTTGAGCGCTTGACACTCCTGGATCTTCTTTCATCATCTTCTATCGCACACTTGAAAACTCCCTTCATACATAACTCATCATAAGCTGATTAGAGAGGTTAGTACACTTAATAAAATAATTTTTCCCACTGGATATAAATATATTCTTGAAGAGATATTGTTTCTCAAGAGTGCCAAAAAGTTTTTGCAAAGAAAAAGCAAGCTTAAGGTTTGCAAAAGTTAGGAGAGACAAAACGTGGCAGAATCTGTGAAAAACAGAACAGCATGTAGTAAAGAATTTTTTATGGGCACTTATGCAACTCAAATAAAAAACTCAAAACATATGGAAGTTTCACAATTGTATAGAGCACTCTATCAAAAAATTCAGATCAAAAATATGATCTGGTGATTTGATTCAAGTTTTTCTGTCAAGGGACAGAATCTGTTTTCTCGACAGCATGTCACAACTTTTGCTTCCCTTATCATAAGAGGCTATAACTTGGCAAGAAGATGAAAAATAAAGATACAATGATGTTTCTACAGTAGTAACAAACATCAAGACACAACAAAAGCAAAAATAAAAACCTAAATTCGTTGCGGGCTGCCCCCCGAAAGCGCTTCTTTAGAGCCATTAGCTAGGCTTAAAGATTATGAAAGATGCTCACAAGAGAATAAGAATTGAAGCAAAAGATAGCATCAAGAAGCAAATGTGAAACAAATTTAAGCCTAACCCACTTCCTATGCATAGGCATCTTGTAAGAAAATAAATCAAAGAAGAACAAAGTGACATGCATAGGAAGGTAGAACAAGAACAACTTCAAAACTTTCAACATGAAGAGAGGTGTTTTTGTAACATGGAAGTTTCTACAACCAAACTTTCCTCTCTCAAAGTAATTTTCAGTAGCATCATGAACAACATCAAGAATATAACTATCACATAAATCATGTTGTTCATGACCTACAAGCACACGTGTATTATTTTCAACACGGTTTTTAGGATGATAAGATAGATGCAACCCATCACATTGAGCATTGATAAGAGAAAAATTCTCTGGAATAGTTGGAGATTTCAAAAGGATAATAGGGAAATCAAGTGTGGGTGCAACAACAATAATTTCATGCTTAACATAAGGAACTATAGCAAGTTCATCTTCGTAGGCATCATCCATAGTGGCATCATGGCCAGCAACAAGGCAAGTATCAAAATCATCAGAAAGGGAAGTATCAAGTGAGTCCTAGGAATCATAAGATTCCTCTTCATAGCAATCATTAGCCTCTTCTTGGGTAGCAAGCATTCTATTTTTAAAATCCTCAATATAAGAATTGGAAGTATAATTCTCAAAGCAATAAGCAAGAACAGCAAAGTTTTCAGACTTGTGAATAGTATCATAATACTTTTCAATCAAAGAAGCAATCTCATAAGCACCTTTAAAAGCAACAAACTCTTCAATATTTTCAACATCAAAGTAATCATAAACACCTTTGGCATAAGAAGATAGGATCTCATTTTCATTAAACTCACATTGGAAAGGAAGGTGTTTACGCTCTATATTAGAGCAGCAAGTAAAATCATAAATGTGGCATAAACACTCGGCATAGCAATAAGAAGTTTGTATTTGGTCCCATAAGTTTTTCCCTTTCTCAAATAGGCGGTGCCGCGTATAATGAGCATGCTCATCCAATGATTTTCCCTCAACCAAGTCGGTTGGGTTTTTAGCGTGAGCACAAATTGATCGAAGACGAGCCAAGTGAAACATGTCCATCCTACCATATTTGGGTGGTTCCACACCCATGGTGAAGATAGCATTAGTAGGTATTTTTGGTATTTTTGATTAAGGACACAAAAGTAAAAACGGAAAGGTAAACTAACAAGACTAAAAAAACAAAGGTAAAGGGTAGTGTGCAACTCCCCTATGATGGCACTCGGAGTCCCCGGCAACGGCGCCAGAAATTTGCTTGATGGCGCGAGAGTTGACGGGTGTAGTCTTCTCGCCCTTCGTTGGTGAGCCCCAAGTGGAAGGCGTGATACAGCACAGCAGCAAATTTCCCTTAGTAAAGATACCAAGGTTTGTCTCCAGTAGGACTCCAGAGATGATAAGTAGGTGTCAGCGACGCTACTGACGCGGACCTGCACACAGACACAAATAACTTTGTTCCCAACGAAGTTCAGAGAGGTTGTCAATCTCTCCGGTCTTGTTGTTCACAAAGGATCAAACACAAAGGATAATGATAGCAACTAAAAGTAAAAGCAGAAAAGTAAATGAGCGTGGAAACAGTAATGAGGATATGGACCGGGATACGTGATGTTCACTAGTGATGTCTCTCTCCCAAAAGACGATAAAACTGCTATGCGAGGTAAACAAATTACAGAAGGGCAATTGACAGGATTATGAACGCACCGCAATGCTAACTATGCTACAAAAGAAAGGAAGAGGCTCAAAATCACGGGCAGTACGCCAAAATAAGTAGACCGAAATCCAACTGCATCTACTACTAATCATTCACCTTGAGATATCTATCCAGAACATCTCGCTGGTATTAAGTTGCGAGCCCCACCCAAAGTGTAAACCCAAAGCAACAGACAACTGCATTAAAAAGCACTTTGCGTAAAGTAAACAATCCTTGCAACCGCGGTTACAAGCACTGTTGTTTTCCCCCTTGTGGCAATAGCACATCCCCTAGACTCATGTTTCTGTCACTCAAGCGTGTCATCGGGGGGCATGAACCCACAATCGAGTATAACGTTCCCTCTTGGGGTTACTACCTACTACTTGGCCAAAGCAATAAACAGCAACGGAGAACATGCAAGAATTACTTAGGAACAAAAATATAAGAGATAAAAACCAAATATATTACTCAATCACAATCTGAACATAATCTCATAATCCATCAGATCCCATCAAACTCAACATAGCAATAGCAGAAAGATTACAAAAGTGCCTCGATCATGTAGGGCAGCTCACGAGGTCTAAACCATGAAGAACAAAGAGGGGAGGAGAACATCACATAGCTACTGATCACGGACCCATGGTCCAAGGAAAACTACTCACGAGACATCCGAGGAGCATCCATGGTGGAGAGGAGACTCCCTGAGGTCAATCCTCCCTCCGGCAGGGTGCCGGGAAGAGGTCTTCTGGTGCTCCCGATCTCGGAAGCGCGGCGGCGGCGGAACAGAGGCGAGATAGCGAAAAAGGGTTCTCTTTTCTGAAGTTTCCCGTGACGGAGAATATATAGGCGAAGGGGGCAGCCAGAGGTGGACCAGGGCCCCCATGCGCCCCCCCTGGCGCGGCCAGTGGTGGGGCCGCGCTGGGTGGCCGCCTGGGCCACCCCTGGCTCCCCTCTGGCCCCACTCAGGCTCTTCACGAAGCTTCCTGTACGCTGATTTTTCCTATATTTTTCCCGGAATTTTTCTGGCACTTTTTATATGGGGGAAAACTGAAATAGAAAAACAGCAGAAAACAGGAACTGGCACTGTGGTGCACTGAGTTAATAGGTTAGTCCAAATATGATCAAAAGTGTATGAAAGTGTATCTAGATCATAGCAATATCACACAAAACATGCATGGAGAAAGCAGAAATTATAGATATGTTTTGGACGTATCAGGGCCAAAAGGAGATAAACACACAAAATCATAACCATGGATGCACACATGAATGAGCAAATCAAACCTTTCACAAAGGAGAGGCGGTGGCCGAAGCCACCATGTTTGAGTGTATAGTGCTTTGACACCGCGAAGATGTACCTTGGGTTGAAAGACACTTACTCCATCGATAACCGCTACACGTGGGTTCACCGTGGTGAGCACGCGGATTGTTGATGTGGGGATCCATTTATGCATCACGTAGGAGGAGAGAACTCATTGATTGAATGTCTCCCCCTACATATATGCCTGCATCTAGACAAGATAGTTGCTATGTGCATGAATGAGAGCAAGATACCCCTAGGCCGAGAAGCTATAACGTTCCAAGATACCAAGTTCACCCCTTAGTTGGCAAAACCTTGTGTCATCCAATGGTTTCGTGAAAATATCGGCAAGTTGCTTGTCGGTGCCCACATGTGCAAGAACAATATCACCCTTTTGAATGTGATCCCGTATGAAGTGATGACGAATGTCAATATGCTTGGTGCGAGGATGTTGACACGGGTTGTTGGCAATCTTGATAGCACTTTCATTGTCACATAAGATGGGTACCTTCTTGTAGGTGGGGCCATAATCCTTCAAGGTTTGCCTCATTGATGGCTTCTCGCCCCTTCATTGGTTACCCCAAGTGGAAGGTTGAGATGTAGTGCAGCAGCAGTTTTCCCTCGGTGAAGATACCAAGGTTTGTCTCCAGCAGGACTCCAGAGATGATAAGTAGGTGTCAGCGGCGCAACTGACGCGGACCTGCACACATACACAGATAACTTTGTTCCCAACGAAGTTCAGAGAGGTTGTCAATCTCTCCGGTCTTGTTGTTCACAAGGATAAAATGCAAGGGATAATGATAGCAAGTAAAATAAGTAAAGTAAATATAGCGTGGAAACAATAATGAGGATATGGACCGGGATACGTGATGTTCGCTAGTGATGTCTCTCTCCAAAAAGAAGATAAAATTGCTATGTGAGGTAAACAAATTACAGAAAGTCAATTGACAAGATTATGAACGCACCGCAATGCTAACTATGCTACAAAAGAAAGGACGAGGTTCAAAAGCACAGGCAGTACGCCAAGATAAGTAGACCGAAATCCATCTGCATCTACTACTAATCATCCACCTTGAGATATCTATCCAGAACATCTCGCTGGTATTAAGTTGCGAGCCCCACCCAAAGTGTAAACCCAAAGCAACAGACAACTGCATTAAAAAGAACTCTGCGTAAAGTAAACAATCCTTGTGACCGCGGTCACAAGCACCGCTGTTTTCCCCCTTGTGGCAATAGCACATCCCCTAGACTCATGTTTCTGTCACTCAAGCGTGTCATCGAGGGGCATGAACCCACAATCTAGCACAATGTTCCCTCTTGAAGTCACTACCTACTACTTGGCCGAAGCAATAAACAGCAACGGAGAACATGCAAGAGTTACTTAGGAACAAAAATATAAGAGATAAAAACCAAATATATTACTCTATCACAATCTGAACATAATCTCATAATCCATCAGATCCTATCAAACTCAACATAGCAATAGCAGAAATATTACAAAGATGCCTCGATCATGTAAGCTCACGAGGTCTAAACAATGAAGATCAAAGAGGGGAGGAGAACATCACATAGCTACTGATCACGGACCCATGGTCCAAGGAAAACTACTCACGAGACATCCGGGGAGCATCCATGGTGGAGAGGAGACTCCCGGAGGTCAATCCTCCCTCCGGCAGGGTGCCGGGAAGAGGTCTTCTGGTGCTCCCGATCTTCGGAAGCCCGGCGGCGGCGGAACAGAGGCGAGTTCGCGGAATAGGGTTCCTCTTCTGGAGTTTTCCGGTGACGGAGAATAAATAGGCGATGGGGGCAGCCAGAGGTGGACCAAGGGCCCCAGGCGCCCCCCTGGCGCAGCCAGGGGTGGGGCCGCGCCGGGTGGCCGCCTGGGCCCCCTGGCTCCCCTCTGGCCCCTCCCGGGCTCTTCGCGAAGCTTCCTCCACGCTGATTTTTTATCTGAATTTTCCCGAATTTTTCTGGCACTTTTTATATGGGGGAAAACTGAAATAGAAAAACAGCAGAAAACAGGAACTGGCACTGGGGTGCACTGAGTTAATAGGTTAGTACAAATATGATCAAAAATGTATGAAAGTGTATCTAGAACATAGCAATATCACACAAAACATGCATGGAGCAAGCAGAAATTATAGATACATTTTGGACGTATCAACATCCCCAAGCTTAATTCCTGCTCGTCCTCGAGTAGGTAAATGATAACAGCACAATTTCTGTGGTGACATGCTAGCAACCATAAAAGAACTTTGAAAAGTAAAGCAATCAAGGTTAGAGATTCAATTCAAGTCATAACATGCAAGAGTCTATATTAGCATTGAAACAAGTAACAAAAGAACATTAGGTGCAAGAGCTCTCGCTGTCCATGACTCGAATGTCTCCAAATGGTGTTTGCGTGCAAGAAGGGGGATAGGGAATACGACAAAAAGTATTTTTGTGTTGAGAACTCAATATACTAAAGTTTCACACTTGGTCTTCTTTGGAATCTTATCTTGACTCGTCCCCAGACCAGGTACAAGTGAATTTGATCCACTCCTTTTCGATATTTCGAGCACTCATGCAATGGATGAGCGTAAGCACGAGAGTTGACACTTAGGATGGCAAAGAGAGAAATATGGTGGAGGAGGAAGACAAAAAAGGATAAGAAAGGCTCACATCAATAAGGACAATCATAGGCAAGAGATGCCAAATGATAGATATGATGTGAGGATAGGGATTGCCATGCAACGGATGCACATACGAGCTAGGAAGCTTTCCAATGGAACTATATGCAAAAATATCATCTCTATGGAGTACAAGGATATAAATGGAGTACTAGTGTGGATCTCTCAAAAGGATAATAGTGTTGCCCCTTTCTCTATTTTTATTTCTTTTTTCTCTTTTTTCTATTTTTTTGTATTTTTTGGTGGCCTCAATGGCTCTTTCTATTTAACTCTCATTTGTCCTCTTTGGGATCTTTTATTGTGTCCACTTTGGGATCTTTTCCTCACTTAAGGGCAACACTCTATTTTACAAGAAGGTAAAGGAAATATTTCACACTTTACAAGGTACTCAAAATCATAAAGAAGATGTAACTACATGATGTATGCAATGTATGTCGCTGCTAGTGTAGCAGGAACATGTATGACATGAAGATCAAGTCATGAAGAGGTGGTAGTTACATGGCAATGTAACTCAGAAAGGCTATAGAAATGCCTTGATAGGTAGGTATGGTGGATGTTTTGAGGAAAGATATAAGGAGGCTTATGATGACAGAGTGTATCATGCCAAGGGTTTGGATGTACCGGCGAAGGTGGACACCAACTCTCGGAGTGAGAAGAAGGCAATGCACGGCACAGGAGAGGCTAGCAAAATATTGGAAGGTGGAAGTGTCAACTTTCAATACTTACATTAGTCCGAAGAACTCATGCACTTATTATCGGTAACTCTCAATCTAATGAGGAGGTTCACAAAGAGACAAGTACCCCTAGGAGGAGTGTATGGGGGTTTGGTTATCCTTGCGCATCCTCGACTCATGGTACGTGAGTGTTCTCTGATATTCGACCCCTCAGAAGAGTAGTGATCCATCTAGTAGCTAGAGTTCTCAACTAGTTTTGTAGGTTTTGAAAATACACACGGATTTACCAAAATACGACACCTATCACTAATAGGCTAGATCTCTTGACACCAAAAGTTCAAACATTACTCACATCAATACCTCCAAACTATTGCAAGCCACTACTAAAATTAAATAGCAACCTCAATTACCTACTTTCAAGACAAGACACAACTCAGTGCAACAACCAACTCTCTTAACAAGATAAACATGAAAACAAAAAAGAGTTGCAGAAACAAACTAAACAAAAGCCAAGGCTATTTCGAAAGACAAACTAAAACTAAAACTAAACAAGGCAGTAGCTATGAAAAGATAAAGAACACACAACAGGAAAAACATAGGCAGGAAAAATCCTATGATGTGTTCTAAATTTTGAAAGTGGAGCGTCTTTCTCTCCCACACAAAGTAATAAATGATCTAACTTGTTATGAACAGCAAGCAAAGATAAAGAAAACTAAAAACAAAACCTAAGAGCGAGACGCTCCAAGCATAGAACATAACGCATGAAGTGATAAAAATATAGTGAGACGAAGGACGAACTGATGATTGTTGATGGAGAAGGGGATGCACGGGGGAATCCCCAAGCTTAGACGCTTGAGTCTCCTTGAATATTTATTGGGGATGCATGGGGGCATCCCCAAGCTTGAGCGCTTGACACTCCTGGATCTTCTTACATCATCTTCCATCGCACACTTGAAAACTCCCTTCATACATAACTCATCATAAGCTGATTAGAGAGGTTAGTACCCTTAATAAATAAATTTTTATCCACTGGAAATAAAGATAATCTTGAAGAGATACTGTTTATCAAGATTGCCAAAAAGTTTTTGCAAAGAAAAAGAAAGCTTAAGGTTTGCAAAAGTAAGGAGAGAAAAAACGTGGCAGAATCTGTGAAAAACAGAACAGCAGATAGTAAAGAATTTTTTAGGGGCACTTGTGCAACTCAAATCAAAAACCTCAGAACATACGGAAGTTTCGTAATTGTATAGAGCGTACTGTGTAAAAATGTCAGCTCAAAAAGATGAACTGGGATTTTTCTGGAATTTTTCTGGTCACGAGGACAGAATCTGTTTTCTGGACAGCATGTCACAACTTTTACTTCCCTTGCCGTAAGAGGCTATAACTTGGCACAAAGCTGAAAAATAAAGATATGATGATGTTGCTACAGAAGTAACAATCATCAAGACACAATAAAAGCAAAAAATAAAACACCTAAATTCGTTGCGGGCTGCCTCCCGAAAGCGCTTCTTTAAAGCCATTAGCTAGGCATAATGCAAAAAGAAGAATCAAGTTTTATCAAAAGAAAGAGAATAACTAGCCCGTGTAACGGACTCAAAAGGTAACTTGATTTTCTTTCTAGGGAAGTGTTCCATCCCCTTTTTGAATTGGAATTGGAATTTAATATTCCCCTCTTTCATGTCAATAACCGCACCAACGGTGCGAAGAAAAGGACGTCCCAAAATAATTGGACATAAAGGTTCACACTCTATATCCATAACAATAAAATCGACGGGAACATAGTTGTCATTGACAATGATAAGAACATCGTCGATCTTCCCCAAAGGTTTCTTTACGGAAGAATCAACAAGACGAACACCAAAAGAACAAGGCTCAAAAGGCTTCAATTCAAACATATCAAATATTCTTTTGGGTATAACGGAGGTACTAGCTCCAACATCACATAAAGCATAGCAAGAGAAGTTATTCAATTTATTTTTTATCATAGGGTCCCAACCATCATCTAGCTTCCTAGGTATGGAGGCTTCTACTCTAAGCTTCTCCTCCCTAGCTTTGATGAGAGCATTTGTGATATGCTCTGTGAAGGCAAGATTAAGTGTGCTAGTGTGGGGGTCTCTAGACATTTTGTGTAGCAAGCTAATAACTTCTGAGAGGGTACAACTATCAAAATCAATATCACTACTATCAAAGGTGGTAGTAGTGTCATCTAGGCTCACTTGTTTGAAACCCTCTATGTTCATAGGAGTTTATTTTTCTATGGTTGAGGTATTAGCATCACCATTAATAGGTCCAACGGGACTAGGAGTGCATTGGGTGCTAATAGTTTGAGTGTCCTCAACAATTTGGATAGTGCCAACTGTGTGGTGCGTAGGAAGGCTCTTAATTCTATCCTCTTCCTCTTTTTCTCTAGCCCATCTTTCTTTAAGTTTAGCCATCATCCTAACATTTTCATTGATTTGTAACTAGATAGCATTAATAGGAGTGGCCTTATTCTCCTCAAGGGGAGAGGTTCTAATTTTAAGCATCTCAATATCAAGGGCTAAGCTTTCTACCTTCAAAGAGAGATTATCTATTTTAGCTAATTTCTCTTCTACATTTTTGTTGAAGGCTTTTTGGGTAGTGATAAAGTCTCTAAGCATGCTTTCTAGTTCAGAAGAGGGGTTCTTGTTGCTGGGGTAGGTGTTGTTGTTCCCATAGTTGGATGGAAACGGTCACGGATTGCTAGCAAAATTTCCCCTATAAGCATTGTTGTTGAAGTTGTTTCTAGAAATAAAGTTCACATCTACTTGTTCTTGGGCAACCAAAGAATTTAAAGGAACATCATGAGGATCAATAGAGTGTTGCTTGGTAAGTAGAGACATAATTAAGTCAACTTTTTCATTGAGGGAGTTAATTTCCTCGACAGAATTTACCTTCCTACCTGTTGGAGCGCGTTCCGTGTGCCATTGGGAATAATTGGTCATCATTTCATCGAGAAGCTTCGTGGCAGCACCAAGTGTAGTTGACATAAAGGTTCCTCCCGCGGCCGAATCTAACAGGTTCCGCGAGGTAAAGTTCAAGCCTGCATAAAAAGTCTGGATAACCATCCAAGTAGTCAAACCATGTGTAGGGCATTTCTTAACAAGAGATTTCATTCGTTCCCAAGCTTGGGCAACGTGTTGATTATCCAATTGCTTAAAATTCATAATATTACTCCTCAATTGGATAATCTTAGCAGGAGGGTAGTACTTCCCTATAAAAGCATCTTTGCACTTATCCCAACAATCTATGCTATTTCTAGGCAAAGATTGAAACCAGATTTTAGCATCTCCCCTTAAAGAGAAAGGAAAGAGCTTGAGCTTTACAACATCACCTTCTACTTCTTTATACTTTTGCATATCACATAATTCAACAAAATTATTCAAGTGTAAAGCAGCATCATCTCCAGCACCAGAGAATTGATCTCTCATAACAAGGTTTAGCAAAGCAGGTTTAATTTCATAAGAGGTAGCTGAAGTGGCAGGTGTGGCAATGGGAGTGCAGATAAAGTCTTGGTTGTTGTGACTAGTGAAGTAACACAACATGGTGTTTTCAGTGGAACCCATAGTAGCAGCAAGTGTGGCAGATTTTTTTGTAATTTTTGATAAAAGACACAAAGATAAAAACTGAAAGATAAACTAACAAGACTAAAAAACAAAGGTAAAGGGTAGTGTGCAACTCCCCTATCTTAGCACTTGGAGTCCCCGGCAACGGCGCCAAAAAACTTGCTTGATGGCTTCTCGCCCCTTCGTTGGTTACCCCAAGTGGAAGGTTGAGATGTAGTGCAGCAACAGTTTTCCCTCGGTGAAGATACCAAGGTTTGTCTCCAGCAGGACTCCGGAGATGATAAGTAGGTGTCAGCAGCGCAACTGACGCGGACCTGCACACATACACAGATAACTTTGTTCCCAACGAAGTTCAGAGAGGTTGTCAATCTCTCTGTTCTTGTTGTTCACAAGGATAAAATGCAAGGGATAATGATAGCAAGTAAAAGCAGTAAAGTAAATATAGCGTGGAAACAATAATGAGGATACTGACCGGGATACGTGATGTTCGCTAGTGATGTCTCTCTCCCAAAAGACGATAAAATTGCTATGCGAAGTAAACAAATTACAGAAAGGCAATTGACAGAATTATGAACGCACCGCAATGCTAACTATGCTACAAAAGAAAGGACGAGGTTCAAAAGCACGGACAGTACGCCAAGATAAGTAGACCGAAATCCATCTGCATCTACTACTAATCATCCACCTTGAGATATCTATCCAGACCATCTCGCTGGTATTAAGTTGCGAGCCCCACCCAAAGTGTAAACCCAAAGCAACAGACAACTGCATTAAAAAGAACTATGCGTAAAGTAAACAATCCTTGTGACCGCGGTCAAAAGCACCGTTGTTTCCCCCTTGTGGCAACAACACATCCCCTAGACTCATGTTTCTGTCACTCAAGCGTGTCATCGGGGGGCATGAACCCACAATCTAGCACAGCGTTCCCTCTTGAAGTCACTACCTACTACTTGGCCAAAGCAATAAACAGCATTGGAGAACATGCAGGAATTACTTAGGTGTTGGGAAACGTAGTAGAAAACAAAAAAATTTGGCCTACGAATCAAGAACCCAAGATCATCCAAGAAGATTGCATACAAGGTTTTAGGTCATGGCTCACCAACCGATGTAGCGGATGTAGAGTTGGTGAAGACCGTCGGTGCAGCTCCCCGCAGCTAGGAATTTCAATGACCTCCCAACCGCGAGGATATCGATCACTCGAACCGTCCCGCGATCTAGTCCCACGGACAAGTCCCACGAACAAGCTCCTCGAAGAAGGGTCGAAGGTACGACCCCTCCATTAGTATCCACACATCCCGTAGCAGCAATCCAGCAGCGCTCCGCCATCCAGAGATGAACGCCACCGAGAAAACTAGAGGGAGAAAACCCTAATGGATTCCGATCTAGAACATCGTCTAAACCGGGGTCTAATTGTGGACTAACGGGGTTTAGAGGAGGGAGGGTGGCGCATAGGCCTTGGGGACAAGTTGTGTGTCTCTCCCCTCCCCCTGGCTCACCTTATATAGGTGGCCAAGAGGCCTAGGGCGCAGCCCAAGGAGGATTGGGAGTCCAACTTGGACTCCCAAGCCTTCCAAACCATCCCACACCTTCCCACCGGAAACCTGCCATAATGGGATTTGGTAATTCCACCTTGAGGAGGATTCCCCTTTCCTTGGTGCGCCCCCACTGAAGGGAATATGCCCGAGAGGCAATAATAAAGTGGTTATTATCTTATTCCATGTTTATGATAAATGTTTATTTTCATGCTATAATTGTGTTAACCGGAAACGTTAATACATGTGTGTTTAATAAACAAAGAAAAGGTTCCTAGTAATGCCTCTCTTTATACTAGCTTGTTGATTAACGGATGATCAAGGTTTCCTGGTCATGAACATTGGATGTTGTTAATAACAAGGTCATGTCATTGGAGAATGATGTGATGAACATACACCCACAGTAGTTATAGCAATACGATCATGTCATCAAGTTTCTATTGCTGTATCAAACTTTCACGAAGTAACTCTAATCCTTAGACCATGAGATCACGTCAATCACTGACACCGGAAGAGTACTTTGATTCCATCAAACGTCACACCGTAACATGGTGATTATAAAGGTGTCGTTGGGTACTTGGAAAGTGTTAGCTGAGGCTCGTGGATCAAGAGTGGGATTTGTCCATCCAGATGACGGAGAGATATACTCTGGGCCCTCTCGGTGATATCACATTGACATCGCTTGCAAGCACGTGACTGGCTCACGAGGATGTTATATCACGGAACGAGTAAAGAGTACTTGTCGGTAACGAGATCGAACTAGGTATGGATGATACCAAATGATCGGATCTCGGACAAGTAAAATATCGCGAGACAAAAGGAATTGGTTACGGAGTAATGGTTCACACGATCACTAGTTCATCGTTGAGTAAGTGGGAGTCATCATGGATCTCCAGATCCCGCTGATGATTATTGATCAGAGAAGATTCTCTGTCATGTCCATTTTATTCACGAACCGTAGGGTGACACACTTAAGGATTCGTTGACGCGTTTGAGTGGATACGGAACGCCAGAGAATATACTGGACAGCACATGGACTGTTTCGATAAAACTGCCGGAATAGTTTCGGAATATCGAAATAGTGCGAGGGGATAATTGTTAATGTGTTCATTGAATGAAGTGTTCATCAATGAAGTACTCATTAAATGAAGTGTTCATTAATTTGAGTGACATTAAACAAGTGAATTAAAAGGAGTTTTAATTGGAAGACCTTTGGTTTTTGAGTGGAGGTTAAATGGGAGAAAGTGCCACTTGATTATGTGTGAGTGGAGACTCCACTAGCAATCAAGAGGGGAGAGGTGGGGGCACCTCTTGGGGCGCCTTGGGTGCTGCCCCCCCTCTCCTATAAAAGGAGGAGGTGGAGACCCCTCTAGTCACTCATTCCTCCATCTCTCATATGCCCTTTGGTTGGCATCTTCCTCCCCTTGCTAGCTGATCCAGTTTCACGAGTACGGTGCTTAGGCGAAGCCCTGCTCAAGATCTTCTCTACCACCACCACCACTATGTTGTAGTGCTGCTGGAGTTCCCGAGGATCCACTACTTCCGCTGCCCAACTGGAGCAAGGGGCGGAGGTCGTCAATGATCTGTACGTGTGACCGACTACGGAGACGCTGCCCGTTCGTGGCGTCAAGTCTTCATCACGACCTTGAGGTCGGCGAGTGTTCGACTACATCACCCACGAGAATAGTTCTCGTTAAAGCTTTTGGTCTTCGAGGGTGAGTCCTTCTCAAACCGTTACAAGTTATCTCCTAGATGTGATCTTGGCAGTTGCAATCGTAGGAAATTTTTTGTTTTCTATGCAACGACCCCTTCAGTGGTATCAGAGCCTCGTCTATGCGTAGATGCTTTGTACGGTTAGAACACATAGAGATGTGGGCGTTGATCCTCTAGTTGTTACCCTCTTTTGTGCACTTGTTCATATTGCGGCAATGTTGGATTGAAGCGGCCCTAAGCGCAGATTGCGTGTCACGCTTGACATACGGCTTGTACCGTATAAAGTGGCTTTGGGGTGTCAGTTTCTCTAACATTAGTGATATGGCATTTGCAACGGAGGGCCCTGGAAAGGGATGAAAAGAAACAACTAGCGAATCAACGTTGTGGTTCTTGTCCGTAGGTAAGATCGGTTCTTTCCTAGGAAGCCCAAAACCACGTAAAATTTGCAAAGATAATTTAGAAGCGTCTAACTTGTTTTTGCAGGGCATGTGATGTGATATGGTCATTGTTACAAAATTGTTGTATGAAATGAGATTTATTGTAAACAACCGGCAGGAGCCATATGGTTGTGTTTTTCCTTTTTAAGGCCTGCGTGCTGTAGATATATCCATGAGATATATTGTAATGGAGAAGGACGACCATGGTGGTGGCGCCATGGACCTTGGTGCCGCGCCGGTGGCATGATGGAGATCATACCAAGACGCACAAAGATGGAGATCTATTGCGAGAAGGACCATATCATATCACATTATCCATGCATGTGATGTTTATCCTTTTATGCATCTTATTTTGCTTAGTTACGATCATGATCGCTGCGGTAGCATTATAAGATGATCCCTCTCACTTAATATCAAGATAATTATATGTTCTTCCTTAGTATGCACCGTTAAGAAAGTTCGTCGTTTCGAGACACCACGTGATGATCGGGTGTAATAGACTCTACGTTCGCATACAACGGGTGTTTTCAAGCCTAGCATGTACAGACATGGCCTTGAAACACATGCAAATACTAAGGTTCTACTTGGCGAGCCTAGCATGTACAGACATGGCCTCGGAACATGGACCGAAAGGTTAAGCACGAGTCATATGGATGATATGATGAACCATATTGAGATGCTCGCCATTGCAGCTACACTGCCTCACGTGATGATCGGTCGTGGTGTAGTGAATTTGGTTCGTGTAATCACCAAAGACGACTCGAGGGATGTTGTTTTTGAGTGGGAGTTAGATGAACTCATTTTATCATGAACTAAATCAAAGTGAATTTGCATAGTTCGTTGTAGTCATTGGCATTTGTTTACTACCTTTGCGCTTAGCTATAATTGAGATAATAGAACTATAGAATTCTGGATATTTAACTTTACGGACTGGTACCGTATTGTTTGAGTGTCAATCTAAAGTTTAAAGTCTTATTGCAAACTTTAGCAAACCTTGCTTACTCCATGAAGTTTAATAATGTGTATTAAATCGAGAGTAACAATTCCAGTGTTAGTGTCTAAGTATCACACTTGCCTCCATGATCCTTGATATTCAAATGTTGTTTGTTATTATCAAGGTTATCTAGGAGCTGAAAGGATTGTTTCAGAAACTATCATGTGTGGAAGATATAGCGATATCTGAAACAATGTTTAGTTGCAATGTGATAGAGTAAAATTTAGTGAGAAACATTTTCTCATATTGTATGAGAATTTGTGAAGGTTGGAGACACTATGTGTCCTAATCTCTCAAAAAGGTTTTGGGAACTAATATTGTACTCACAGTTTGTCCCTATGAGCTATGGTAGTTTTGTCATGAAAGTTGTCATGATAGGATGAATGGAAGATGTAGGTAAAATGTTTACTACACTATAAGATTACTAAAGAATGGAATTTGGAAGAACACCAAACATTTGATGACGGTGATCTACATCAAAGTGAGAATCAAAGGGTGTTAGTATTTGACTAACACACTTTGGATTATGTGTCATATGAATGGTGCCACAAGTGATGTTGATAAATTCTTCTAAAAAGGAAAGGAATTGCTGAAAGAGGATCTGAAAAAATATTTTGGCAAAAAGAAAAAGGAAAAGACTGGAAATGTCCAGCTCGGGTATATAGATGATATACATGTTATGGGTATATTCATTGCTTGTTAAACAATGTGATTCTTGAGTATTGGATACTGATTGGTTGGTATGAAGTGTCATACGGAACAACGCAATACAAGAGTTGCAATGGCCTGAGTAACTAGCAAATGAATATGGGATGATTCTCATCAAAAACAAAATAAAGTGTTATTGTGTTTATCGTTGGAATTAAACCTAGCCTTCAAGATTTATTTGAATAATTGTTATTCTGTTCTGGTGTTACGAACAATAGTTGTTCAAATTATCACCATATTCATAGAAGATGGATGAACTCTATTAATCTTGTTGGAGAAATCACATCCATAATAACTGATGCTAAACATGTCGCAAGACAAATGATTAGAAGATCACTTATGAGTGACACCACCGTTTGAATCATATTGGAAAGAAACACATGAAGAAACTCCATGGTGATGGAATTTTGGAGTCTTTTGATTTTGAATCAATTGACGGTTGTGAGAAATTTCTAGAGATGATTGAAACACCGTTTGAATCATATTGGAAAGAAACACATGAAGAAACTCCATGGTAATGGAATTTTGGAGTCTTTTGTTTTTGAATCAATAGACGCTTGTATGAATTTCCTGGAAATGATTGAAACTCCGTTCATAGGCAAAGAAGGACGGACGACTAACTTATTGGACATTATACATGTTGATGTGTATAGTTCATTATGTGTAGCCATGTGTGGTGGGTCTTATAACTTCATATACTTTAACCAAGGATTTGAGTAGATATATGTGTATATTTACTTGATAAGGAAGAAGTATGAAATGTTTGAAAATGTTCAAATAAATTTCAAGATGAAGTGAAAATCATTGTAACGAGAAAATAAGAGTTTATGATTGGATCATAAAAGAAGATTTTTGAGTTAAAAGTTTAGAAAATGCCTGAGAGTTTAGGAATCGTTCCAAAACTTGCATTTCCCGAAACACCATAGGAGTATGGAGTGTTCGAGAGATGTAATCAAACCTTGTTTGACATGGTAAGGATCAAAGGTTTTATTTATAAAAATTGCCATTATATTTTAAGGATTAAGCTTTAGAGACTACCGCTTTTCACTGAAAAGAGCGCCATCGAGATCCGTTGAAATGACACCATATAAGTTATGGAATGGGATAAAACCCAATTTGTCTTTTCTTAAATTTTGGTATGCAAGGCATATGTAAAAATTTTACAACCAAAGTCGGATAAAATGCGTCTTTGTAAGTTATCCCAAAGTAACCGTTGGGTATTCCTCCATAACACTAAAGACAAAAGTGTTTTGTGGCTAAGTGCATCAAGTTTCTTGAGAAGGAATTTTTTGCGAAAAGTTAAGTGGGAGGACAGTAGAACTTCGCTTAGGTTGTTGAACCTAAGCTTTATGTGCTAAGTGGCGCAGCGCCGGAAAGTGTCCCGGAAGCGGCCGCAATGCTCTTGGCTCCCGTGTCCCAAAGGTTGTGGTCACGGCGATCTAAGTTCCTATTGAACTGCGTAGTTCGGGTAATCGATCAAATAGTAAGATTTGAGATTGAATCATTGTTATTTGATAATAATGGACCGACTACATGCAAAGAAGCGATGATGGGCCCTGACTCCGTCAAAATGGCTAGAAGCCATAAAATCCGTGATAGTTCCATACACGAGAAACCAAGTTTCTGAACTTGGAAGACCCTCTAGATACCGTGTTTGGATCTATAAAGAAACAGACGTGGATGTTCTCACATCTATGAAATATTCGACATATCGTTAAAATGGTTTACGATTATGTTCAAAGAGTTGGCTATGACAAGATTTGATCTTTCATAACGATATTTAGTCTGGACGGATTATTGTAGCAACCACTACATATGCTAGTTTTGGTATATGGTAGTTGAACAAACAGAACAACGTTCTTCTAATAGAATGGTTACCTAAGACGTGTACAGGACACGGTCCAAAGGGTTCTGTTAATTCAAAGGATGCTAAAATAGCATGCAAATTTCAATGGTTGAAATAAGAATTCACGGAGTTGGAATCTTCATCATGATGAAATTGTTAAAACGTTTAGTTTCATCAGAGACGGTGAAGATGCTTGCTTTTGCAAGAAATTAAGTGGGAGCGCTGAGACATATTTCTAATACATTATGTAGAAGACATATTGTTGATTGGAAATGATGTATATTTTATTGACACGGGTGAAGTTTCATTGAAAATTTGATTTTAATGGAAGATTTGGGCAAAACCAGTATATTGGGCTAATATGGTCTATATAGATAGATTGAGGTGCTAATATGGTTGGGCCGAAGTACATATATGAAATATTGAATAAGTTCAATATGGAAACGACGAGAAAAGTTCTTGCCGCATGGAAAAGGTTGAAGCGAGATTCAAGTGTTTTGACACTTGGTGAGTAAAATCACATGAATGATTTGATCAATCATGTACACCATGATATGTACAATTCCAAGAATGTCCTATGCTCTAAATGTTATGAGCATATACCAGAATGATTCATAAGATGATCATTGGACAATAGTAAAGATATCCTTACGTGCTTTGGAAGGACTAAGAATATATATTATGTATGTTGGACAATAGTTCATTGTAAAGTGTTACATTGATACTAGTTTTGTCGCAAGATACAATCTAAATTTATCTCAATTTTGGCGGTATGTTAAGGTGGCAAAATGTAATGGAAGAAAGTTCCATGATAGATTTGGAATAGTTCCAAATGGATTTGGATGAGTTCCAAAGTTAAGACATTATAACGAATACTACAAGGAAAGGCTAAGTATATGACTGCTCTAGCAGCAGCAAAGGAGGGCATTTGTGTCAAGAAGTTTGTTTGACAAACTAGGTGTAGTTCCAAGCGAGCTAATACTATGATCTATTGTACGACAATAGATTCAACATGTTTTGAGCTCAAGGGACTAAGGTCTCACCGGAGGACCAAATTTATGCAATGCTATCTCATTAGTGAATGAGTGATGCGTAGAGACGCAAAGAAATGCAAATACACACGGACCTGAAGTGTCAGATCTGGATATTAGGTTTACCACTAGCAATGCATATGGATAACACCTGAATGCCATAGGTGTTGGATGCGTAAGTACCAAACTAGATTATTGACTCTAGTGCAAGTGGGAGACTGAAGGGAATATGCCCGAGAGGCAATAATAAAGTGGTTATTATCTTATTCCATGTTTATGATAAATGTTTATTTTCATGCTATAATTGTGTTAACCGGAAACGTTAATACATGTGTGTTTAATAAACAAAGAAAAGGTTCCTAGTAATGCCTCTCTTTATACTAGCTTGTTGATTAACGGATGATCAAGGTTTCCTGGTCATGAACATTGGATGTTGTTAATAACAAGGTCATGTCATTGGAGAATGATGTGATGAACATACACCCACAGTAGTTATAGCAATACGATCATGTCATCAAGTTTCTATTGCTGTATCAAACTTTCACGAAGTAACTCTAATCCTTAGACCATGAGATCACGTCAATCACTGACACCGGAAGAGTACTTTGATTCCATCAAACGTCACACCGTAACAGGGTGATTATAAAGGTGTCGTTGGGTACTTGGAAAGTGTTAGTTGAGGCTCGTGGATCAAGAGTGGGATTTGTCCATCCAGATGACGGAGAGATATACTCTGGGCCCTCTCGGTGATATCACATTGACATCGCTTGCAAGCACGTGACTGGCTCACGAGGATGTTATATCACGGAACGAGTAAAGAGTACTTGCCGGTAACGAGATCGAACTAGGTATGGATGATACCAAATGATCGGATCTCGGACAAGTAAAATATCGCGAGACAAAAGGAATTGGTTACGGAGTAATGGTTCACACGATCACTAGTTCATCGTTGAGTAAGTGGGAGTCATCATGGATCTCCAGATCCCGCTGATGATTATTGATCAGAGAAGATTCTCTGTCATGTCCATTTTATTCACGAACCGTAGGGTGACACACTTAAGGATTCGTTGACGCGTTTGAGTGGATACGGAACGCCAGAGAATATACTGGACAGCACATGGACTGTTTCGATAAAACTGCCGGAATAGTTTCGGAATATCGAAATAGTGCGAGGGGATAATTGTTAATGTGTTCATTGAATGAAGTGTTCATCAATGAAGTACTCATTAAATGAAGTGTTCATTAATTTGAGTGACATTAAACAAGTGAATTAAAAGGAGTTTTAATTGGAAGACCTTTGGTTTTTGAGTGGAGGTTAAATGGGAGAAAGTGCCACTTGATTATGTGTGAGTGGAGACTCCACTAGCAATCAAGAGGGGAGAGGTGGGGGCACCTCTTGGGGCGCCTTGGGTGCTGCCCCCCCTCTCCTATAAAAGGAGGAGGTGGAGACCCCTCTAGTCACTCATTCCTCCATCTCTCATATGCCCTTTGGTTGGCATCTTCCTCCCCTTGCTAGCTGATCCAGTTTCACGAGTACGGTGCTTAGGCGAAGCCCTGCTCAAGATCTTCTCTACCACCACCACCACTATGTTGTAGTGCTGCTGGAGTTCCCGAGGATCCACTACTTCCGCTGCCCAACTGGAGCAAGGGGCGGAGGTCGTCAATGATCTGTACGTGTGACCGACTACGGAGACGCTGCCCGTTCGTGGCGTCAAGTCTTCATCACGACCTTGAGGTCGGCGAGTGTTCGACTACATCACCCACGAGAATAGTTCTCGTTAAAGCTTTTGGTCTTCGAGGGTGAGTCCTTCTCAAACCGTTACAAGTTATCTCCTAGATGTGATCTTGGCAGTTGCAATCGTAGGAAAATTTTTGTTTTCTATGCAACGACCCCTTCAGTGGTATCAGAGCCTCGTCTATGCGTAGATGCTTTGTACGGTTAGAACACATAGAGATGTGGGCGTTGATCCTCTAGTTGTTACCCTCTTTTGTGCACTTGTTCATATTGCGGCAATGTTGGATTGAAGCGGCCCTAAGCGCAGATTGCGTGTCACGCTTGACATACGGCTTGTACCGTATAAAGTGGCTTTGGGGGTGTCAGTTTCTCTAACATTAGTGATATGGCATTTGCAACGGAGGGCCCTGGAAAGGGATGAAAAGAAACAACTAGCGAATCAACGTTGTGGTTCTTGTCCGTAGGTAAGATCGGTTCTTTCCTAGGAAGCCCAAAACCACGTAAAATTTGCAAAGATAATTTAGAAGCGTCTAACTTGTTTTTGCAGGGCATGTGATGTGATATGGTCATTGTTACAAAATTGTTGTATGAAATGAGATTTATTGTAAACAACCGGCAGGAGCCATATGGTTGTGTTTTTCCTTTTTAAGGCCTGCGTGCTGTAGATATATCCATGAGATATATTGTAATGGAGAAGGACGACCATGGTGGTGGCGCCATGGACCTTGGTGCCGCGCCGGTGGCATGATGGAGATCATACCAAGACGCACAAAGATGGAGATCTATTGCGAGAAGGACCATATCATATCACATTATCCATGCATGTGATGTTTATCCTTTTATGCATCTTATTTTGCTTAGTTACGATCATGATCGCTGCGGTAGCATTATAAGATGATCCCTCTCACTTAATATCAAGATAATTATATGTTCTTCCTTAGTATGCACCGTTAAGAAAGTTCGTCGTTTCGAGACACCACGTGATGATCGGGTGTAATAGACTCTACGTTCGCATACAACGGGTGTTTTCAAGCCTAGCATGTACAGACATGGCCTTGAAACACATGCAAATACTAAGGTTCTACTTGGCGAGCCTAGCATGTACAGACATGGCCTCGGAACATGGACCGAAAGGTTAAGCACGAGTCATATGGATGATATGATGAACCATATTGAGATGCTCGCCATTGCAGCTACACTGCCTCACGTGATGATCGGTCGTGGTGTAGTGAATTTGGTTCGTGTAATCACCAAAGACGACTCGAGGGATGTTGTTTTTGAGTGGGAGTTAGATGAACTCATTTTATCATGAACTAAATCAAAGTGAATTTGCATAGTTCGTTGTAGTCATTGGCATTTGTTTACTACCTTTGCGCTTAGCTATAATTGAGATAATAGAACTATAGAATTCTGGATATTTAACTTTACGGACTGGTACCGTATTGTTTGAGTGTCAATCTAAAGTTTAAAGTCTTATTGCAAACTTTAGCAAACCTTGCTTACTCCATGAAGTTTAATAATGTGTATTAAATCGAGAGTAACAATTCCAGTGTTAGTGTCTAAGTATCACACTTGCCTCCATGATCCTTGATATTCAAATGTTGTTTGTTATTATCAAGGTTATCTAGGAGCTGAAAGGATTGTTTCAGAAACTATCATGTGTGGAAGATATAGCGATATCTGAAACAATGTTTAGTTGCAATGTGATAGAGTAAAATTTAGTGAGAAACATTTTCTCATATTGTATGAGAATTTGTGAAGGTTGGAGACACTATGTGTCCTAATCTCTCAAAAAGGTTTTGGGAACTAATATTGTACTCACAGTTTGTCCCTATGAGCTATGGTAGTTTTGTCATGAAAGTTGTCATGATAGGATGAATGGAAGATGTAGGTAAAATGTTTACTACACTATAAGATTACTAAAGAATGGAATTTGGAAGAACACCAAACATTTGATGACGGTGATCTACATCAAAGTGAGAATCAAACGGTGTTAGTATTTGACTAACACACTTTGGATTATGTGTCATATGAATGGTGCCACAAGTGATGTTGATAAATTCTTCTAAAAAGGAAAGGAATTGCTGAAAGAGGATCTGAAAAAATATTTTGGCAAAAAGAAAAAGGAAAAGACTGGAAATGTCCAGCTCGGGTATATAGATGATATACATGTTATGGGTATATTCATTGCTTGTTAAACAATGTGATTCTTGAGTATTGGATACTGATTGGTTGGTATGAAGTGTCATACGGAACAACGCAATACAAGAGTTGCAATGGCCTGAGTAACTAGCAAATGAATATGGGATGATTCTCATCAAAAACAAAATAAAGTGTTATTGTGTTTATCGTTGGAATTAAACCTAGCCTTCAAGATTTATTTGAATAATTGTTATTCTGTTCTGGTGTTACGAACAATAGTTGTTCAAATTATCACCATATTCATAGAATATGGATGAACTCTATTAATCTTGTTGGAGAAATCACATCCATAATAACTGATGCTAAACATGTCGCAAGACAAATGATTAGAAGATCACTTATGAGTGACACCACCGTTTGAATCATATTGGAAAGAAACACATGAAGAAACTCCATGGTGATGGAATTTTGGAGTCTTTTGATTTTGAATCAATTGACGGTTGTGAGAAATTTCTAGAGATGATTGAAACACCGTTTGAATCATATTGGAAAGAAACACATGAAGAAACTCCATGGTAATGGAATTTTGGAGTCTTTTGTTTTTGAATCAATAGACGCTTGTATGAATTTCCTGGAAATGATTGAAACTCCGTTCATAGGCAAAGAAGGATGGACGACTAACTTATTGGACATTATACATGTTGATGTGTATAGTTCATTATGTGTAGCCATGTGTGGTGGGTCTTATAACTTCATATACTTTAACCAAGGATTTGAGTAGATATATGTGTATATTTACTTGATAAGGAAGAAGTATGAAATGTTTGAAAATGTTCAAATAAATTTCAAGATGAAGTGAAAATCATTGTAACGAGAAAATAAGAGTTTATGATTGGATCATAAAAGAAGATTTTTGAGTTAAAAGTTTAGAAAATGCCTGAGAGTTTAGGAATCGTTCCAAAACTTGCATTTCCCGAAACACCATAGGAGTATGGAGTGTTCGAGAGATGTAATCAAACCTTGTTTGACATGGTAAGGATCAAAGGTTTTATTTATAAAAATTGCCATTATATTTTAAGGATTAAGCTTTAGAGACTACCGCTTTTCACTGAAAAGAGCGCCATCGAGATCCGTTGAAATGACACCATATAAGTTATGGAATGGGATAAAACCCAATTTGTCTTTTCTTAAATTTTGGTATGCAAGGCATATGTAAAAATTTTACAACCAAAGTCGGATAAAATGCGTCTTTGTAAGTTATCCCAAAGTAACCGTTGGGTATTCCTCCATAACACTAAAGACAAAAGTGTTTTGTGGCTAAGTGCATCAAGTTTCTTGAGAAGGAATTTTTTGCGAAAAGTTAAGTGGGAGGACAGTAGAACTTCGCTTAGGTTGTTGAACCTAAGCTTTATGTGCTAAGTGGCGCAGCGCCGGAAAGTGTCCCGGAAGCGGCCGCAATGCTCTTGGCTCCCGTGTCCCAAAGGTTGTGGTCACGGCGATCTAAGTTCCTATTGAACTGCGTAGTTCGGGTAATCGATCAAATAGTAAGATTTGAGATTGAATCATTGTTATTTGATAATAATGGACCGACTACATGCAAAGAAGCGATGATGGGCCCTGACTCCGTCAAAATGGCTAGAAGCCATAAAATCCGTGATAGTTCCATACACGAGAAACCAAGTTTCTGAACTTGGAAGACCCTCTAGATACCGTGTTTGGATCTATAAAGAAACAGACGTGGATGTTCTCACATCTATGAAATATTCGACATATCGTTAAAATGGTTTACGATTATGTTCAAAGAGTTGGCTATGACAAGATTTGATCTTTCATAACGATATTTAGTCTGGACGGATTATTGTAGCAACCACTACATATGCTAGTTTTGGTATATGGTAGTTGAACAAACAGAACAACGTTCTTCTAATAGAATGGTTACCTAAGACGTGTACAGGACACGGTCCAAAGGGTTCTGTTAATTCAAAGGATGCTAAAATAGCATGCAAATTTCAATGGTTGAAATAAGAATTCACGGAGTTGGAATCTTCATCATGATGAAATTGTTAAAACGTTTAGTTTCATCAGAGACGGTGAAGATGCTTGCTTTTGCAAGAAATTAAGTGGGAGCGCTGAGACATATTTCTAATACATTATGTAGAAGACATATTGTTGATTGGAAATGATGTATATTTTATTGACACGGGTGAAGTTTCATTGAAAATTTGATTTTAATGGAAGATTTGGGCAAAACCAGTATATTGGGCTAATATGGTCTATATAGATAGATTGAGGTGCTAATATGGTTGGGCCGAAGTACATATATGAAATATTGAATAAGTTCAATATGGAAACGACGAGAAAAGTTCTTGCCGCATGGAAAAGGTTGAAGCGAGATTCAAGTGTTTTGACACTTGGTGAGTAAAATCACATGAATGATTTGATCAATCATGTACACCATGATATGTACAATTCCAAGAATGTCCTATGCTCTAAATGTTATGAGCATATACCAGAATGATTCATAAGATGATCATTGGACAATAGTAAAGATATCCTTACGTGCTTTGGAAGGACTAAGAATATATATTATGTATGTTGGACAATAGTTCATTGTAAAGTGTTACATTGATACTAGTTTTGTCGCAAGATACAATCTAAATTTATCTCAATTTTGGCGGTATGTTAAGGTGGCAAAATGTAATGGAAGAAAGTTCCATGATAGATTTGGAATAGTTCCAAATGGATTTGGATGAGTTCCAAAGTTAAGACATTATAACGAATACTACAAGGAAAGGCTAAGTATATGACTGCTCTAGCAGCAGCAAAGGAGGGCATTTGTGTCAAGAAGTTTGTTTGACAAACTAGGTGTAGTTCCAAGCGAGCTAATACTATGATCTATTGTACGACAATAGATTCAACATGTTTTGAGCTCAAGGGACTAAGGTCTCACCGGAGGACCAAATTTATGCAATGCTATCTCATTAGTGAATGAGTGATGCGTAGAGACGCAAAGAAATGCAAATACACACGGACCTGAAGTGTCAGATCTGGATATTAGGTTTACCACTAGCAATGCATATGGATAACACCTGAATGCCATAGGTGTTGGATGCGTAAGTACCAAACTAGATTATTGACTCTAGTGCAAGTGGGAGACTGAAGGGAATATGCCCGAGAGGCAATAATAAAGTGGTTATTATCTTATTCCATGTTTATGATAAATGTTTATTTTCATGCTATAATTGTGTTAACCGGAAACGTTAATACATGTGTGTTTAATAAACAAAGAAAAGGTTCCTAGTAATGCCTCTCTTTATACTAGCTTGTTGATTAACGGATGATCAAGGTTTCCTGGTCATGAACATTGGATGTTGTTAATAACAAGGTCATGTCATTGGAGAATGATGTGATGAACATACACCCACAGTAGTTATAGCAATACGATCATGTCATCAAGTTTCTATTGCTGTATCAAACTTTCACGAAGTAACTCTAATCCTTAGACCATGAGATCACGTCAATCACTGACACCGGAAGAGTACTTTGATTCCATCAAACGTCACACCGTAACAGGGTGATTATAAAGGTGTCGTTGGGTACTTGGAAAGTGTTAGTTGAGGCTCGTGGATCAAGAGTGGGATTTGTCCATCCAGATGACGGAGAGATATACTCTGGGCCCTCTCGGTGATATCACATTGACATCGCTTGCAAGCACGTGACTGGCTCACGAGGATGTTATATCACGGAACGAGTAAAGAGTACTTGCCGGTAACGAGATCGAACTAGGTATGGATGATACCAAATGATCGGATCTCGGACAAGTAAAATATCGCGAGACAAAAGGAATTGGTTACGGAGTAATGGTTCACACGATCACTAGTTCATCGTTGAGTAAGTGGGAGTCATCATGGATCTCCAGATCCCGCTGATGATTATTGATCAGAGAAGATTCTCTGTCATGTCCATTTTATTCACGAACCGTAGGGTGACACACTTAAGGATTCGTTGACGCGTTTGAGTGGATACGGAACGCCAGAGAATATACTGGACAGCACATGGACTGTTTCGATAAAACTGCCGGAATAGTTTCGGAATATCGAAATAGTGCGAGGGGATAATTGTTAATGTGTTCATTGAATGAAGTGTTCATCAATGAAGTACTCATTAAATGAAGTGTTCATTAATTTGAGTGACATTAAACAAGTGAATTAAAAGGAGTTTTAATTGGAAGACCTTTGGTTTTTGAGTGGAGGTTAAATGGGAGAAAGTGCCACTTGATTATGTGTGAGTGGAGACTCCACTAGCAATCAAGAGGGGAGAGGTGGGGGCACCTCTTGGGGCGCCTTGGGTGCTGCCCCCCCTCTCCTATAAAAGGAGGAGGTGGAGACCCCTCTAGTCACTCATTCCTCCATCTCTCATATGCCCTTTGGTTGGCATCTTCCTCCCCTTGCTAGCTGATCCAGTTTCACGAGTACGGTGCTTAGGAGAAGCCCTGCTCAAGATCTTCTCTACCACCACCACCACTATGTTGTAGTGCTGCTGGAGTTCCCGAGGATCCACTACTTCCGCTGCCCAACTGGAGCAAGGGGCGGAGGTCGTCAATGATCTGTACGTGTGACCGACTACGGAGACGCTGCCCGTTCGTGGCGTCAAGTCTTCATCACGACCTTGAGGTCGGCGAGTGTTCGACTACATCACCCACGAGAATAGTTCTCGTTAAAGCTTTTGGTCTTCGAGGGTGAGTCCTTCTCAAACCGTTACAAGTTATCTCCTAGATGTGATCTTGGCAGTTGCAATCGTAGGAAAATTTTTGTTTTCTATGCAACGACCCCTTCACCCACCTCCTGGCCGGCCAGGGCAGCCTAGGTGGCTTTCCCCCCAAGGCCAGGGACGCAGGGGAGTGGGTGGTACTGCCCGCAACCTTCCGGAACCTTCCATGACCTTCTAGAAGCTTCCAGGACCTTCCGGGACATACCGGGACCGTTTCGAGACATTCCGGACACTTCTGGAGCACTTCCAGGACCTTCCGAGACCGTTCTCGGACGTTCCGGAGCCATCCGGATAGTTTCCAAGACCATCCAATTTACATTTTAATCCACCCGATGACCGCGAAGGTTGTCAGGACGCCCAGCGATTATCCGGAAACTATTCCGGTTGATCCAGGACTTCCCCAGTACCATTCTCATATGTTCCGGAACCACCTGGGACTACTCCAGAGTGATCCGGACATATCCTTAAATACCCATGACTACTTCTGGTGCCCTCATGAACTATTCCATAAATCCCCGGAACTACTTCCGGTACCCGTATGAACTATTCTGCTTTGCTTCCACTAAACCTTCTACCACTCCAGCATTCTAACAGACTACTGCTCGTTAAGTGTGTGACCCAATAGGTTCAGTATAATGCGGACATGACTCATAACATCTTCCGGACATAGGTCAACAGCCTTTTGTCAATAGCCAATAATCAACAGCGGAGCCATGGACACCCATGTTGACTCCCGCACATACACGAAGAAACTTCGAGTGAACCATTATGTTTAGTCATGTACCATTCCCTTTGCTTCGCGATATATGACAAAGTTAGAGGAGAGAAGTTTGGCACCCATGTGTAACAACTTTTGAACACAAGCCACTCGTTATCCTCTTTGCTCGTTTGTCCCTTTTCTCATTATCGTATTCCGGTATCCCCGTGACTGAATCACAATGCGTCTGGCCAGACTATAATGGATACCGTCATACCGAGTGGGCCCGAAGTGAATATCTTCTTCATCGTGAAGGAGCAAATCCCATTCTTGAACTATCACAGTCACTAGCCACACCATCTGACATACCCAGAACTTATTTTACTACTTCCCATTTACGGGAGGATTCATCTAAGAACCAAAGCATGTCTTCCTGTGTGAAGCAACTCGATACTCTCATGGTCTAAGGAATTACGTATATGATAAAATTTCATGATATGACTTATAACGTAGTTACGATGTGATCTCTAAGTATATCATTCAATACTGGGGTCGGTTCAACATCATTGTTCTGCTAACAATATGTTCCCATTGCTACTAACATCCTTGTTACAATAAAAATGTCCATGATTAAGAAAACGTAATCATCAGTTAGCACATGAGCTGGTCTTAGAGGCTAAACTAGGAACTCTTGGTGTTTACATTTCCACACATGCAAATGAGTTTTCTTCTGAATCTCACAGTCAGGGTCATTGCAATTATAGCACAGAAATATAAACATTAATTACGAACGTGGAAATATATATAATAACATTTTATTATTGCATCTAGGTCATATTTCCAACAGTCTCCCACTTGCACTAGAGTCAATAATATTGTCAGTGCTTGAGCACTTTACACCTATGGCATACCGATGTAAGAAATGCTTCATTTGTGGTATAGACCTCATCTTCGGATCGGACGTTTCAGGCCCGTTTCTATCTTGCATATCTTCGCGTTTTCACGCTATCATAAAATTCACTAATTTTATTATTTTAGCTTTGTATATGTTTGAATAATTTGGCAGGACCTTGGTTCCTTAGAATAAGTCATGAAATCATTCATCAATGTTCCATGAGCTTCAAGCATCTAGGAAACCATACCATGTTCATAAATGAATTTATGATTCAAAATACTCTCCTTGTTACTTATTTAAGCAACAATATACTTAGCCTCTGTTATAGAATTCGCCACAGTATCGAACTTGACATAGTTCCTCCATATTGTGCCACCCTTACGTGTGAAACACATAATCCCAATTAAAATCGAAAATCGATCGGAGTAAGTACGAAGACTTAATTGGCGTAACTGTTTACATAAAAATTCAGCTGGTGTAACTTGTTACAACGAGCTCTTCATTATCTCCATTTTCTAAGAAACATATTTTATCTTTCATAAGTTTAACTTTTCACTGTTTGTCCAATGATCAACATGTTGATCACTTTGGTATCTTGCTCACAACCTTTTGGAGCACTGGACATATCTGGTCGTTTTACATATTATGGTGTACATGATTAATCCAAACACACATGTGAGTGAAATTCAATTCATGTGTTTTGCTTATCTGTGTTCATGAACACTGATTTCCGCAAACAACTTTTCACCGTGACCTCGGCAAGAACATCCTACCTGACGTTTTCATACTAAACTACTTTAGTATCATGTCAACATGTAACGTTGGCTTTAGCATGATCAAGCACTTACTATCTGCATAGATCACTGTGCTCAATACAAATGCTATATTAGCCCAAGTTCTTCAACTAAAAACTATTTCCAATGAATTTCTTATTCGTGTCAAGAAATTTACATCATTTCTAATCAACAATATGTCATCTACATAAGGTTTTAGAAATATCATTTAGCTCCCACTTACTTTCTTGAACATTCAAGCATCTTCGTTTATTCCCGATGAAAACAAACTCAATTGGCAATTTCATCATAACGAAAATTCCAACTCCATTGTGCTAACTTCAGTCCATCACTGGATATCTAAGGCTTGCATCTATTTTAGCATCCTTTGAATCGACAAAACATTCCGGTCGTATCACATATACGTCCTTTGTTATATTTCCGTGTAGGAACTTTGTTTTGACGTTCATTCTACCATATCCTATAAATGAGATATGTAGTAATTGCTAATATAACCCGAACTGACTGAAGCATCTCTACGGTTGAAACTATTTCGCCGTAGTCAACCTTTGAACTTACTAGAAAACAATTTTCCAACGAGTTGAGCTTTATGGAAAAAAAATTTCATCCGAATCAATTATAGATCCATATATATATTCTTCAGACTTTTAGTCTTTCGGAGGGTTTACCAAGTTCAAAACTTGACTTACTTCCATGGATACTATCTCGGATTTATTTGGCATTTAGCCAAATCCCGGAGTCAGGGCCCATCAACGCTTCTTTGTATATCACAGGTTTATCATTGTCGAACAACAATATCTCGTTTTACATATCATGAATGTTTGTTCGAGTTTTGTCTAACCTGTGTGGTTCAACTGCGCACTTATTTGAAGAGTCAACAATCTTTAACAAGTTGCACTGTCCTCCCACTCACTCTTTTGCAAGAAACCATTTTCTTCAAAACACATTGTTCTTAACAACAAACAGTTTTGCTTTTGTGTAGTGATAGAGGAATACCAAACCTTTTGGAATAACCTTCACAAAGTAGCACTTATCTGATTTGGTGTTTTGAGTATGTCAAACATATGTCTCATACACCCAAATTTTAAGAAAAGACAATATGGTTTTATCATTTCCATATCATATCTAATATGGTGTCATTTCAACAGATTTGATGGTGCTCTTTTCAGTGTAAAAGCCGTAGTCACTAACGCATAACTTTAATAAGTATAATGGCAAATTGATAAACGTCATATTTGATCTTACCGTGTCATACATGGCTTGATTACATCTCTCGAACACTTTACTCATAGTGGTGTTTCGGGAGACGCAAGTTATGACACTTCTTCACAACTCATCAGACGTTCGCTAAACTTGTAACTCAAATATTAATTTCTAAAATCTAATTTGCAGAAGCTTTATTTTCTTGTTACAATGAATTTCTATTTCACTCTACAATTCTTTGAACATTTCAAAGATTTCAGACGTATGTCTCTATTGAACAGATATCCACATATCTACTTCAACCCATAAGTGAAGATAGGGAATCCACTGCACACAACTACACTTATTGGACTACACACATCATCATGTATGATTACCAATGGTTTAGTTGCCCGTTCATGTATGGCCTATCAACGGTGTTTTAGTCACATTACTTCGAAACAAAGATCGCAAGCGTCAAGTGATTCATAATCATATGACTCGAAATTCCATCACTTATGGAAATTCTTCATGCATGTTATGTCACTTGTGATAAACGGTAGTGCCACATCTATGTGGTATTTCTGTCAGTCTTCCGACATTTAGCATCAGTGTTATGGATGTTTAGTATTATTATCAAGATTCATAACATACAACCTATTCATAATGGAAGTATGGCCTTTACGTTACTCATAGCTTTGAACAACTCTCTTGCAACAAACATGATTCAAAATGATGTTTTGCAACAAGGCTAAAGTGTAGTAACAATTTACTCAACTCTAAAATGAATTATGAAGATAATCATAGAGTCAACACACGGCATAGTAAACCTTTTACCGTGTTCCCGAGCGTGTCAAAACTCATCATTAGCTAGTCATAAAAGCCATAGTATTTCTTGCATCAACTTGCAACGATATGCAATTGAAGTGATATTCTAGTGATCAACAGTTTAATCACAATATACAAGAATTAAGATTAACCGCCTTAATCATAATTCCCAAGAATTACATCTTTTGACCAGCAATGAATTCATCTATAACTTCGTATGACTTTCATTTCTGAGCTGGTTATTCCAGTCTTCTTTCATTTTGCCTTTATACGTATTATAGTTCTATTTCCAATGTCACTCCTACTCACAAAAGCTCACACATGATTAAGGATGGCGCAGGCCATGGAATTTCCGGCGTGTAAGTCTTACTAACATCCTTTGGACTTCCTTTCCCTTAATTCTCATCATCATATGATCGGTGTTCTTCTGGATTCCACACTTATCAGTTTTTTTTGGGGCACAGTGAACATTTTCACTAATGCTTACAATCATACATTGTACTAGATACCTTATATCCAACATTAATTGTCTTACTACTGAAAACAATTTTTCAGTTCCATGAATATAACATAACTATCCCAAACGTTTCGAAGTTCGGGTTTCATGGTGGTGAAGACAATGCACTTAGCTGTGGTGGAATTCTAGCCTTTTGGATTATGGACGTAAGTCACATCCTCCATAGCATTAGCGGGAGAGCATCAAAAATTTGCGATAGGACAAGCTCCTTCTCGACACTATTGAGGATAGTCCTCACAATACGGTACCAATCGTAAAGTTTTTTCCAGATAATACAGTTAATCAAAATCAATTGGGAAGGTGGTAATGCAAGCCATTATTCTACAACGATAATGAAAATACTAAGACTTTGTTCATAATTAAGTTGCACTTGTGATTAATCAATTTAATTATTAAGTGCTCCCACTCAGATCAATATCTCTCGTAATTGATGCTGGAGTGATTCAAGATCCAACCCAATCGTCCGCCATTGATGTGACATCACTGATGACTTAGACTGAACCGGTAGGCCAACTTGCCAATCACGCCAAAGGTGATTCTTGTTCATCTTTCGATGGGCGTGTTCCGGTAGCAAACTTTTATCCAAACCGTCAAGACAACCAAGTGTAATTGCAGTGTGTTCTTAACACACCCGCCTTTTATGCGTCACACCGTGTGCACCCATGTGACATGACCTGCTCCGATGTGAAACATAGTATAGGCGGTGCTACAGTTGAAGAACACTATCAACTTGATATTGTTTTGCGAGAGATCACCCTAATAAAATACGACTACCGCGCATCAAACAAGGGTGCATCAAAGGGATAAACATCACAGGCAGTTCATAAAAATATGTGATATAGTATAGCCCTTTGCTTCATGAAGTCTTCATTGTCTTCATGTCGTCATGGTTGAAGTCACCGTGTCCACCAACTTTGTCCTTGGCGCCGGGAACATCACCACGGCTTCCGGCATGTGCGTCGGGGTCCACCTCCGCATCGTAGATCATCACCTTGCATCTATCTATTGCTTTGCCTCGAGCTAATAAACAGTTCTGGCACGCAGGCCATAATTAAGTGACAATCATATGACTCCAGTCATCATGTCGTACCACGACACGCAGGTCGCGAATAAATATTACATAACATATAGCATCTCATACAAACACATTGCAAATCTTGAAGGCTATACCACAGCACATGCACATTCTGCAAAAACGAGTTAGATCGCCATCTACATGGGTTGTTGCACCTTTTATCGTGGTTGATTAGCAGGTTACATGCAAACGTTGTTCCCTAAACAAACCAAACACGATACTTCATTGTTGCTAGTTTAACGTTCGGGGTGCGTGCAGCAACTAATGCCACAAGCCAAACTTCGTTCAACGCGTGACCCCTGTGTGGATTTAAGTTCAGAAAATCCACAAGCCCCTCCATATTAAATCTTCTATTGCGAGATTAAGATGAGATCCAAGGAGTTTGATGTAGACCATGATCAAGGCAACCAGCATACTGAAAGCAGCATAGAGGGATCGATGGAAAACTCAATCCTGGTAGCAAAACCTCAACTTGCCATCAAGCATAGAAAAAATCACATGACAAGGAAGCAACAAGAAAACCAATGCCTCATACCACACATATGATCTAGACCTAAACATGCATCTAATCAAGGATCGCTCTGATACCACTGTTGGGAAACGTAGTAGAAAACAAAAAATTTCGGCCTACGAATCAAGAACCCAAGATCATCCAAGAAGATTGCATACAAGGTTTTAGGTCATGGCTCACCAACCGATGTAGCGGAAGTAGAGTTGGTGAAGACCTTCGGTGCAGATCCCCGCAGCTAGGAATTTCAATGACCTCCCAACCGCGAGGATATCGATCACTCGAACCGTCCCGCGATCTAGTCCCACGAACAAGCTCCTCGAAGAAGGGTCGAAGGTACGACCCCTCCATTAGTATCCACACATCCCGTAGCAGCAATCCAGCAGCGCTCCGCCGTCCAGATATGAACGCCACCGAGAAAACTAGAGGGAGAAAACCCTAACGGATTCCGATCTAGAACAGCGTCTAAACCGGGGTCTAATTGTGGAGCAACGGGGTTTAGAGGAGGGAGGGTGGCGCATAGGCCTTGGGGACAAGTTGTGTGTCTCTCCCCTCCCCCTGGCTCACCTTATATAGGTGGCCAAGAGGCCTAGGGCGCAGCCCAAGGAGGATTGGGAGTCCAACTTGGACTCCCAAGCCTTCCAAACCTTCCCACACCTTCCCACCGGAAACCTGCCATAATGGGATTTGGTAATTCCACCTTGAGGAGCATTCCCCTTTCCTTGGTGCGCCCCCACCTCCTGGCCGGCCAGGGCAGCCTAGGTGGCTTTCCCCCCAAGGCCAGGGACGCAGGGGAGTGGGTGGTACTGCCCGCAACCTTCCGGAACCTTCCATGACCTTCTAGAAGCTTCCAGGACCTTCCGGGACATACCGGGACCGTTTCGAGACATTCCGGACACTTCTGGAGCACTTCCAGGACCTTCCGAGACCGTTCTCGGACGTTCCGGAGCCATCCGGATAGTTTCCAAGACCATCCAATTTACATTTTAATCCACCCGATGACCGCGAAGGTTGTCGGGACGCCCAGCGATTATCCGGAAACTATTCCGGTTGATCCAGGACTTCCCCAGTACCATTCTCATATGTTCCGGAACCACCTGGGACTACTCCAGAGTGATCCGGACATATCCTTAAATACCCATAACTACTTCTGGTGCCCTCATGAACTATTCCATAAATCCCCGGAACTACTTCCGGTACCCGTATGAACTATTCTGCTTTGCTTCCACTAAACCTTCTACCACTCCAGCATTCTAACAGACTATTGCTCGTTAAGTGTGTGACCCAATAGGTTCAGTATAATGCGGACATGACTCATAACATCTTCCGGACATAGGTCAACAGCCTTTTGTCAATAGCCAATAATCAACAGCGGAGCCATGGACACCCATGTTGACTCCCGCACATACACGAAGAAACTTCGAGTGAACCATTATGTTTAGTCATGTACCATTCCCTTTGCTTCGCGATATATGACAAAGTTAGAGGAGAGAAGTTTGGCACCCATGTGTAACAACTTTTGAACACAAGCCACTCGTTATCCTCTTTGCTCGTTTGTCCCTTTTCTCATTATCGTATTCCGGTATCCCCGTGACTGAATCACAATGCGTCTGGCCAGACTATAATGGATACCGTCATACCGAGTGGGCCCGAAGTGAATATCTTCTTCATAGTGAAGGAGCAAATCCCATTCTTGAACTATCACAGTCACTAGCCACACCATCTGACATACCCAGAACTTATTTTACTACTTCCCATTTACGGGAGGATTCATCTAAGAACCAAAGCATGTCTTCCTGTGTGAAGCAACTCGATACTCTCATGGTCTAAGGAATTACGTATATGATAAAATTTCATGATATGACTTATAACGTAGTTACGATGTGATCTCTAAGTATATCATTCAATACTGGGGTCGGTTCAACATCATTGTTCTGCTAACAATGATGTTCCCATTGCTACTAACATCCTTGTTACAATAAAAATGTCCATGATTAAGAAAACGTAATCATCAGTTAGCACATGAGCTGGTCTTAGAGGCTAAACCAGGAACTCTTGGTGTTTACATTTCCACACATGCAAATGAGTTTTCTTCTGAATCTCACAGTCAGGGTCATTGCAATTATAACACAGAAATATAAACATTAATTACGAACGTGGAAATATATATAATAACATTTTATTATTGCCTCTAGGGCATATTTCCAACATTAGGAACAAAAATATAAGAGATAAAAACCAAATATATTACTCTATCAGAATCTGAACATAATCTCATAATCCATCAGATCCTATCAAACTCAACATAGAAATAGCAGAAATATTACAAAGATGCCTCGATCATGTAGGGCAGCTCACGAGGTCTAAACAATGAAGATCAAAGAGGGGAGGAGAACATCACATAGCTACTGATCACGGACCCATGGTCCAAGGAAAACTACTCACGAGACATCCGGGGAGCATCCATGGTGGAGAGGAGACTCCCGGAGGTCAATCCTCCCTCCGGCAGGGTGCCGGGAAGAGGTCTTCTGGTGCTCCCGATCTTCGGAAGTGCGGCGGCGGCGGAACAGAGGCGAGTTCACGGAATAGGGTTCCTCTTCTGGAGTTTTCCCGTGACGGAGAATAAATAGGCAAAGGGGGGCAGCCAGAGGTAGACTAGGGGCCCCAGGCGCCCCCTTGGCGCGGCCAGGGGTGGGGCCGCGCCGGGTGGCCGCTTGGGCCCCCCTGGCTCCCCTCTGGCCCCTCCCGGGCTCTTCGCGAAGCTTCCTCCACGCTGATTTTTTATCTGAATTTTCCCGAATTTTTCTGGCACTTTTTATATGGGGGAAAACTGAAATAGAAAAACAGCAAAAAACAGGAACTGGCACTGGGGTGCACTGAGTTAATAGGTTAGTCCAAATATGATCAAAAATGTATGAAAGTGTATCTAGAACATAGCAATATCACACAAAACATGCATGGAGCAAGCAGAAATTATAGATACGTTTTGGACGTATCACTCATCCATAGAACTTGAGTAGCACAACTTGTGGCGGCCACATACTCGGCTTCAGCGTTGGAGAGGGAGACACAATTTTGCTTCTTGTAATGCCAACTTACCAATGAGCGCCCAAGAAATTGGCATGGACCGGATGTTGACTTCCGATCCACCTTATCTCCGGCCCAATCCGCATCGGTGTACCCCAAGAGATCAAACTTGGCTTCCTTGGGGTACCAAAGGCCCAACAAAGGAGTATGTACAAGGTATCTAAGAATGCGCTTAACCGCCAAATGATGACTCTCCATGGGAGAGGCTTGATATCTTGCACACATTCCTACGCTAAGCATAATATCCGGTCTAGATGCACAAAGGTAAAGCAATTACCCAATCATAGAACGATAAAGAGTAGCATCAAACGGAATACCTGAAAGGTCTTGATCTAGATATCCCTTGGTTGGCATGGGTGTCTTGCATGGCTTGGCATCCTTCATACCAAACTTCACGAGCATGTCTTGAATGTACTTTGTTTGATAGATGAAGGTTCCTTCGGCAAATTGCTCGATTGGAAATCCAAGGAAGTACTTCAAGCTCCCCATCATGGACATCTCAAAGTTCTTGGTCATAGTTTCCGAGAACCACTTGCACAAAGATAGATTAGGAGAACCAAATATGATGTCATCTACATAGATTTGGCATATGAGAAATTCACCATTGATTCTCTTGGTAAAAAGAGTGGCATCAATGACACCCCTCACAAATCCTTCCTCGAGTAAAAACTTCCTAAGATGGTCATACCAAGCCCTAGGGGCTTGCTTAAGACCATATAATGCCTTATGAAGTTTGTACACGTGGTCCTTGTGATGAGGGTCACAAAAGTCGGGTGGTTGTGCTACATATACATCCTCTTGTAGAGGACCATTAAGGAAAGCACTTTTTACATCCATTTGAAATAATGGAAATCCATTGAATGTGGCATAGGCAAGAAACATGCGTATGGATTCAAGGCGAGCAACGGGAGCAAAGGTCTCATAAAAATCCAAGCCTTCAACTTGGGAGTACCCTTGAGCCACTAACCTTGCCTTATTTCGAATGATATTACCATATTCATCTTGCTTGTTTTTGAAGATTCACTTGGCTCCAATGATGTTGTGATCATGACCGGAAGGACTCTCCACGAGAGACCAAACTTCATTCCGGGTGAAACTAGTGAGCTCATCTTGCATTGCAATGAGCCAATCCGCATCCTCAAGTGCTTGTTCAACCCTAAGTGGTGCAATGCAAGACACAAACGAGAAGTGAGCGCAAAATTTCATAAGTTGACGACGAGTAACTATACCTTGCCCCAATCCCGTGAGGATCTTGTCAAAATCAACACGTCTAGCCACCAATGGCATGATGGAAGTTTGAGTTTCAATAGGCTCCACCCATTTGGGCTCATGAACAACATTTGGTTCATCATCAAGGGCGGAACCATCATCAATTTCATCATTTTCTCCAAAGCAAATGCGGTCAAGTCGATCACGTGGATCAACCGCAACCTCAACTTGTGATTGAGCAACCACATCGGATTGTGGAGGGTCTTGTTCTTGTTCTTTGATAATGGGCTCATCATGAGCAATCGGATCTTGAGTGGTAGGAGGAGGTGCTTGTGGTGGTGGACCACTTGGCCCATCACATACATCATCTCTAGGGACTTGAGCAATGGGCACAAGATCTCCAATGCCCATAGCCAAGATGTCTTGAGAAGAATCTTCAGAATCTTCATTATTTCCTACATCACTTAGATCAACTTGCTCCCCATGGGAGCCATTAAGTTCATCAAACTCCACGTCACAAGTTTCCACAACACATCCGGTGGATTTGTTGTAGACCCTATAGGCGTGAGAGTTTGAAGCATACCCAAAAATATACCCTCAATAGTTTTGGATTGAAACTTAGCTAACCGGTCTTTCTTATTGAGAAAGAAACACTTACAACCGAATACTCAGAAGTATTTGACGTTTGGCTTGTGACCGGTTAGAAGCTCATAGGGGGTCTTCATCAAGATCTTGCGAAGAAAGAGCCGGTTTGATGCATGACATGCGGTGTTGATGGCTTCGGCCCAAAAGCTATATGGTGACTTGTACTCATCCAACATGGACCGGGCCATCTCCACAAGAGTACGGTTCTTCCTCTCGGCTACACCATTTTGTTGAGGGGTGTAAGGTGCGGAATATTGATGTTCTATCCCCTCATCACTCAAGAATTCTTCCAAGGCGTAGTTCTTGAATTCGGAGCCATTGTCACTTCGTATTGCCAAGATAGCCATGTGATACGTCTAAAACATATCGATAATTTCTGCTTGCTCTGTGCATGTTTTGTGTGATATTGCTATGATCTAGATACACTTTCATACATTTTTGATCATATTTGGACTAACCTATTAACTCAGTGCACCCCAGTGCCAGTTCCTGTTTTCTGCTGTTTTTCTATTTCAGTTTTCCCCCATATAAAAAGTGACAGAAAAATTCGGGAAAATTCAGATAAAAAATCAGCGTGACGGAAGCTTCGAGAAAAGCCCAGGAGGGGCCAGAGGGGGGCCAGGGGGGGCCAGGCGGCCACCCAGCGTGGCCCCACCCCTGGCCGCGCAAGGGGGCGCCTGGGGCCCCTGGTCCACCTCTGGCTGCCCCCCTTCGCCTATTTATCCCCCGTCACGGGAAAACTCCAGAAGAAGAACCCTATTCCGTGAACTCGCCTCTGTTCCGCCGCCGCCACACTTCCAAGATCGGGAGCACCAGAAGACCTCTTCCCGGCACCCTGCCGGAGGGAGGATTGACCTCCGGGAGTCTCCTCTCCACCATGGATGCTCCCCGGATGTCTCTTGAGTAGTTTTCCTTGGACCATGGGTCCGTGATCAGTAGCTATGTGATGTTCTCCTCCCCTCTTTGATCTTCATTGTTTAGACCTCGTGAGATGCCCTACATGATCGAGGCACCTTTGTAATATTTCTGCTATTGCTATTTTGAGTTTGATCGGATCTGATGGATTATGAGTTTATGTTCAGATTGTCATAGAGTAATATATTTGGTTTTTATCTCTTATATTTTTGTTCCTAAGTAATTCTTGCATGCTCTCTGTTGCTGTTTATTGCTTTGGCCAAGTAGTAGGTAGTGACTCCAAGAGGGAGCGTTGTGCTAGATTGTGGGTTCATGCCTCCCCGATGACATGCTTGAGTGACAGAAACATGAGTCTAGGGGATGTGTTGTTGCCACAAGGGGGAAAACAAAGGTGCTTGTAACCGCGGTTACAAGGATTGTTTACTTTACGCAAAGTTCTTTTTAATGCAGTTGTCTGTTGCTTTGGGTTTACACTTTGGGTGGGGCTCGCAACTTAATACCAGCGAGATGTTCTGGATAGATATCTCAAGGTGGATGATTAGTAGTAGATGTAGATGGATTTCGGTCTACTTACTTTGGCGTACTGCCCGTGCTTTTGAACCTCTTCCTTTATTTTGTAGCATAGTTAGCATTGCGGTGCGTTCTTAATCCTGTCAATTTCCTTTCTGTAATTTGTTTACCTCGCATAGCATTTTTATCGTCTTTTGGGAGAGAGACATCACTAGAGAACATCACGTATCCCGGTCCATATCCTCATTATTGTTTCCAAGCTATATTTAGTTTTCTGGATTTACTTTCAAGTTGCTATCATTATCCCCTTGCGTTTTATCATTTGTGAACAACAAGACCGGAGAGATTGACAACCTCTCTGAACTTCATTGGGAGCAAAGTTATCTGTGTCTGTGTGCAGGTCCGCGTCAGTTGCGCCGCTGACACCTACTTATCATCTCTGGAGTCCTACTGGAGACAAACCTTGGTATCTTTACTGAGGGAAACTTGCTGCTGTACCGCATCACGCCTTCCACTTGGGGCCTACCAACGAAGGGCGAGAAGCCGTCATCAAGAGCAATTTCTGGCGCCGTTGCCGGGGACTCCAAGTGCTAAGATAGGGGAGTTGCACACTACCCTTTACCTTTGTTTTTCAGTCTTGTTAGTTTATCCTTCAGTTTTTATCTTTGTGTCTTTTATCAAAAACTACAAAAAAATCTGCCACACTTGCTGCTACTATGGGTTCCACTGAAAACACCAAGTTGTGTGACTTCACTAGTCACAACAACCAAGACTTTATCTGCACTCCCATTGCCACACCTGCCACTTCAGTTACCTCTTATGAAATTAAACCTGCTTTGCTAAACCTTGTTATGAGAGATCAATTCTCTAGTGCTGGAGATGATGCTGCTTTACACTTGAATAATTTTGTTGAATTATGTGATATGAAAAAGTATAAACAAGTGGAAGGTGATGTTGTTAAGCTTAAGCTCTTTCCTTTCTCTTTAAGGGCGGATGCTAAAATCTGGTTTCAATCTTTGCCTAGAAATAGCATAGATTCTTGGGATAAGTGCAAAGATGCTTTTATAGGGAAGTACTACCCTCCTTCTAAGATTATCCAATTGAGGAGCAATATTATGAATTTCAAGCAATTGGATAATGAACACGTTGCCCAATCTTGGGAACGAATGAAATCTCTTGTTAAGAAATGCCCTACACATGGTTTGACTACTTGGATGGTTATCCAGACTTTTTATGCAGGCTTGAACTTTACCTCGCGGAACCTGTTAGATTCGGCCGGGGGAGGAACCTTTATGTCAACTACACTTGGTGCTGCCACAAAGCTTCTCGATGAGATGATGACCAATTATTCCCAATGGCACACCGAACGCGCTCCAACAGGTAGGAAGGTAAACTCTGTCGAGGAAATTACCTCCCTCAATGAAAAAGTTGATTTAATTATGTCTCTACTTACCAAGCAACCTTCTATTGATCCTCATGATGTTCCTTTAAATTCTTTGGTTGCTCAAGAACAAGTAGATGTGAACTTTATTGCTAGAAACAACTTCAACAACAGTGCTTATAGGGGAAATTTTGCTAGCAATCCTAGACCGTTCCCATCTAACTATGGGAACAACAACACTTACCCTAGCAACAAGAACCCCTCTTCTGAATTAGAAAGAATGCTTAGAGACTTTATCACTACCCAAAAAGCCTTCAACAAAAATGTAGAAGAGAAATTATCTAAAATAGATAATCTCTCTTTGAAGGTAGAAAGCTTAGCCCTTGATATTGAGATGCTCAAAATTAGAACCTCTCCCCTTGAGGAGAATAAAGCCACTCCTATTAATGCTATCCAGTTGCAAATCAATGAAAATATTAGGATGATGGCTAAACTTAAAGAAAGATGGGCTAGAGAAAAATAGGAAGAGGATAGAATTAAGAGCCTTCCTACACACCACACAGTTGCCACTATCCAAATTGTTGAGGACACTCAAACTATTAGCACCCAATGCACTCCTAGTCCCGTTGGACCTATTAATGGTGATGCTAATACCTCAACCGTAGAAAAAGAAACTCCTATGAACATAGAGGGTTTCAAAAAAGTGAGCCTAGATGACACTACTACCACGTTTGATAGTAGTGATATTGATTTTGATAGTTGCACCCTCTCAGAAGTTATTAGCTTGTTACACAAGATGTCTAGAGACCCCCACACTAGCACACTTAATCTTGCCTTCACAGAGTATATCACAAATGCTCTTATCAAAGCTAGGGAGGAGAAGCTTAGAGTAGAAGCCTCCATACCTAGGAAGCTAGAGGATGGTTGGGACCCTATGATCAAAATTAAATTGAATAACTTCTCTTGCTATGCTTTATGTGATGTTGGAGCTAGTACCTCTGTTATGCCCAAAAGAATATTTGATATGTTTGAATTGAAGCCTTTTGAGCCTTGTTCTTTTGGTGTTCGTCTTGTTGATTCTTCCATAAAGAAACCTTTGGGGAAGATCAACGATGTTCTTATCATTGTCAATGACAACTATGTTCCCGTTGATTTTATTGTTATGGATATAGAGTGTGAACCTTTGTGTCCAATCATTTTGGGACGTCCTTTTCTTCGCACCATTGGTGCGGTTGTTGACATGAAAGAGGGGAATATAAAATTCCAATTCCCATTCAAAAATGGGATGGAACACTTCCCTAGAAAGAAAATCAAGTTATCTTTTGAGTTCGTTACTCGGGCTAGTTATTCTCTTTCCCTTGATAAAACTTGATTCTTCTTTTTGCATCATGCCTAGCTAATGGCTTTAAAGAAGCGCTTTCGGGAGGCAGCCCGCAACGAATTTAGTATTTTCTTTTTGCTTTTGTTGTGTCTTGATGATTGTTACTTCTGTAGCAACATCATTTTATCTTTATTTTTCAGCTTTGTTCCAAGTTATAGCCTCTTATGGCAAGTGAAGTAAAAGTTGTGACATGCTGTCCAGAAAACAGATTCTGTCCTCGTGACCAGAAAAATTCCAGAAAAATCCCAGTTCATCTTTTTGAGCTGAATTTTTTACACAGTATGCTCTATACAATTACGAAACTTCCGTATGTTCTGAGTTTTTTTATTTGAGTTGCAGAAGTGCCCCTAAAAAATTCTTTACTATCTTCTGTTCTGTTTTTCACAGATTCTGCCACGTTTTGTCTCTCCTTACTTTTGCAAACCTTAAGCTTGCTTTTTCTTTGCAAAAACTTTTTGGAACTCTTGAGAAACAGTAGCTCTTCAAGATTATCTTTATATGCAGTAGATAAAAAATTATTTATTAAGGGTACTAACCTCTCTAATTATTTAGTCTTAGTTTGTCTTTAGCAAGAGCTTTGGCTTTTGTTTAGTTTGTTGCTGCAACTCTTTTTAGTTTTCATGTTTATCTTGTTAAGAAAGTTGGTTGTTGCACTGAGTTGTGTTTTGTCTTGAAAGTAGGTAATTGAGGTTGCTATTTAATTTTAGTAGTAGCTTGCAATAGTTTTGAGGCATTGTTGTGAGTAATGTTTGGACTTTTGGTGTCAAGAGCTCTTGCCTATTAGTGATAGGTGTCGTATTTTGGGCAATCCGTGTTTATTTTCAAAACCTACAAAACTAGTTGAGAACTCTAGCTACTAGATAGATCACTACTCTTCTGAGGAGTCGAATATTAGAGTACACTCACGTACCATGAGTCGAGGATGCGCAAGGATAACCAAACCCCCATACACTCCTCCTCGGGGTACTTGTCTCTTTGTGAACCTCCTCATTAGATTGAGAGTTACCGATAATATGTGCATGAGTTCTTCGGACTAATGTAAGTATTGACAGTTGACACTTCCACCTTCCCATATTTTTCTAGCCTTTCCCGTGCCGTGCATTGCCTTCTTCTCACTCCGAGAGTTGGTGTCCACCTTCGCCGGTACATCCAAACCCTTGGCATGATACGCTCTGTCATCATAAGCCTCCCTTTATCCTTCCTCAAAACAGCCACCATACCTACCTATCAAGGCATTTCCATAGCCTTTCCGAGTTACATTGCCATGCAACATCCACCTCTTCATGACTTGATCTTCATGTCATACATGTTCCTGCTACACTGGCAGCGACATACATTGCATACATCATGATAGTTACACCTTCTTTATGATTTTGAGTACCTTGTAAAGTGTGAAAGATCTCCTTTACCTTCTTTTAAAATAGAGTGTTGCCCTTAAGTGAGGAAAAGATCCCAAAGTGGACACATTAAAAGATCCCAAAGAGGACAAATGAGAGTTACATAGAAAGAGCCATTGAGGCCACCAAAAAAATACAAAAAAAGAGAAAAAAGAGAAAAAGAAATAAAAAGAGAGAAAGGGGCAACACTATTATCCTTTTGAGAGATCCACACTAGTACTCCCTCTATATCTTTGTACTCCATAGAGATGATCTTTATGCATATAGTTTGGAGAGCTTCTTAGCTCGTATGTGCATCCATTGCATGGCAATCCCTACTCCTCACATCATATCTATCATTTGGCACCTCTTGCCTATGATTGTCCTCATTGATGTGAGCCTTTATCATCCTTTTTGTCTTCCTCCTCCACCATATTTCTCTCTTTGCCATCCTAAGTGTCAACTCTCGTGCTTACGCTCATCCATTGCATGAGTGCTCAAAATATCGGAAAGGAGTGGATCAAATTGACTTGTACCTGGCTAGTTGTTATGACCGGCCAGGTCTATCAAAGGAGGCCCAGACGGGCCTAGTTAGGGGTTTAGCCCTGTTAGCCTAGTACCATTATATATATGAGTTGTAATCAACGAGAGACAATCAAGCAATAAAGAATAAACTTTGTTGCCGACTCCTGAAGGAGTCGGACTCAACCCTAGCCACCGCCTCAGCCTCCGCGCCGCCTCTCCCTCTCGCTCGCGACGGCGCCCCAGCGCCGCCGGCCACGCCTCCCTCTCCTCCAGCCACACTCCATCCCCTACAATATCCGCCCTAGACCCGGTAGGCTAGTTGATCCTACCAATTTGGTATCAGCTCTCTCGGTTCCGATCATGTCTTCCGGTCTCCCCACCACCACCGTCGCCGCCTCCACCGCGGCAGCGCCGACCACCTCCGGGCCGCCCGCCTCCGTCGATCGGCCACCGGTACCCGAGCCGGCCGCCGTCCTCTCCCCCGCGCAGCTCACGACGGCCGTCCACGACCTCACCCTGGCGATCGCCAACCTCCGGACGTTCCTGCAGGTGACGCACGGGCTGCCGGTTCCCGTGACCGCGCCACCACCACCGCCGCCCCCGTCCGCTCCCCAAGCACCTCCACCGCCGCCCCCGGCCTCCACCCAGGGCGTCCCCATCACCAACATCAAGTGGCCAGCGTCGCCGTCTCCACGGCCCTCCTGGGTCGATGCGCCGGTCTTCACCCCGGCCCCGGCCCAACCGACCCTGCCTCCGCAGACCGCGTACGCCGCGGCCCCCGCCCTCGGTGGAGTCAGCGGCTACGGCGCCCCGTACGCCGGGGGCAGCAGCACCTACGCGCCCTCGACGGCACCGGCCGCCCAGCAGCCCCCGCGCTACGCCAAGATCGAGTTCTTCACATACGATGGCGCCGAGGACCCCCTCAACTGGCTCAACCAGTGCGAGCAGTTCTTCCGCGGCCAGCGCACCTTTGCCTCGGACCGCACCTGGCTCGCCTCCTACCATCTCCGCGGCGCCGCCCAAACGTGGTACTATTCCCTCGAGCAGGACGAGGGCGGCATGCCCCCATGGGAGCGCTTCCGAGAGCTGTGCCTCCTCTGCTTCGGACCGCCGATACGCGGCAGCGGCGGAACTTGGCCGCTTACCGTTCACCACAATGGTACAGGACTACGCCGACCGATTCCAGGCCCTGGCGTGTCACACCCCAGGGGTGACGGGACAGCAGCGCGCCGAGCTCTTCATCGGCGGCCTTCCGGACCACATCCGCGTGGACGTGGAGCTCCAGGCCCCTCAGGACCTCCAGACGGCGATGCACTACGCCCGCGCCTACGAGCGCCGCACCCAGGCGGTGCAACAGTTGGCCCCGCCCCGGGGAGGCCGGCCGACCACTCGCCCGCCCCCGACGGCTGCGCGCCCTTCACAGGCGACACCTGCAGCGCCGACGCCGCCCCCTACGCGCACGTTCCGACGCCTCACGCCAGCAGAACAAGTCGAGCGACGTCGCCTGGGGCTCTGCTTCAATTGTGACGAGCCTTACACCCCGGACCACTCGTGCCCACGGCTCTTCTACCTGGAGACGGTCGACACGAGCGAGCTGGACGCACCACCGGAGGCACCGGCCGAACCAGCCCCGGCGCCCGCCCCTGCCGCGGCGTTTATGGTCTCCCTCCATGCGCTGGCCGGCATCCGCACCGAGCGCACCATGCTCCTGCCGGTGACGATCCGGGGGGAACGCTTGGTGGCATTGTTGGACACGGGCTCCACGCATAACTTCCTGCCCGCCGCTACCATGCGCCGCCTCGCCCTCCAGCCGACGGGCGGCGAGACTCTTCGGGTGACCGTGGCGAACGGTGACCGCCTCCGCTGCCACGGGCTGGCCGAGCACGTGCCTCTCACCATCGGCAACGAGACATTCACCATCACATGCGCCGGCATCGACTTGGGCTGCTTCGACTGTATCCTCGGCGTCGACTTCCTGCGGACACTCGGCCCCATATTGTGGGACTTCGACACGCTCACGATGTCCTTCTCGCGCCAGGGCCGACGCGTCCAGTGGGAGGGTCTTGGGAGCACCGCCCCGGTGCCCCGCCTGCAGCTCGCCGCGGCGACCACGGAGGCCACGCACCCGCTCCTGACTGAGCTCCTAGGGCAGCACGCCGACATCTTCGCCGAGCCAACGGGCCTGCCTCCCGTCCGGGCGTACGACCACCGCATCCACCTTGCGACGGGAACGGCTCCGGTAGCCGTCCGGCCGTATCGCTACCCGCAGCTGCAGAAGGATGAGTTGGAGCGCCAATGCGAGATCATGCTCGCCTCGGGGATCATCCGGATCTCGACGTCCCCGTTCTCAGCACCCGTGCTCCTTGTCCGCTTGTCGGACAGCACCTGGCGCTTCTGCATCGACTACCGCGCCCTCAACGCGCTCACGCTCAAGGACAAGTTCCCGATCCCGGTGGTTGACGAGCTCTTCGACGAGCTCCATGGGGCGCGCTTCTTCACCAAACTCGACCTCCGGTCAGGCTACCATCAGGTGCGCATGCACCCGGACGACATCGCCAAGACGGCGTTTCGGACCCACCACGGACACTTCGAGTTCGTGGTTATGCCGTTCGGCCTCACCAACGCCCCGGCAACCTTCCAGGCGCTCATGAACGATGTCCTCCGCCCATACTTACGCCGGTTTGTGCTTGTTTTCTTTGATGACATACTGATTTACATCACCTCTTGGGCGGAGCACCTCCAGCACATCGCCATCGTCTTCAACGAGCTTCGAGCGCATCGACTTCACCTTAAGCGCTCGAAGTGCTCGTTTGGGACGCCGTCGGTCGCCTACCTCGGCCACGTCATCTCCGCCGACGGGGTGGCCATGGACGCCGACAAGGTGGCGGCCGTTTCAGCCTGGCCGACGCCGCACTCGCCGCGAGCCCTCCGTGGGTTTCTCGGCCTCGCGGGGTACTACAGGAAGTTCATCCGCGACTTCGGCCTCATCGCCTCTCCACTCACGCGCCTGCTCCGGCATGATGCCTTTGCATGGGACGCCGAGGCTACCGCGGCGTTCGAGGCCCTCAAGGGGGCCCTCACGACGGGCCCCGTCCTGCAGATGCCCGACTTCGACAGGCCGTTCATCGTCGACTGCGACGCCTCAGGGGCTGGCTTCGGCGCCGTCCTTCACCAGGGCGACGGGCCGCTTGCCTACTTCAGCCGCCCCTTCGCCGCTCGTCACCTGAAGCTCGCGGCGTATGAGCAGGAGCTCATTGGCTTGGTGCAGGTCGTCCGTCACTGGCGCCCTTACCTATGGGGGCGGTCGTTCCGGATCCGCACGGACCATTACAGCCTCAAGTTCTTGCTGGACCAGCGGCTGTCGACGGTACCCCAGCACCAGTGGATCAGCAAACTCTTCGGCTTCGACTTCACGGTGGAGTATCGGCCGGGGCGTCTCAACACCGCGGCCGATGCCTTGTCTCGCCGCGACACCCCAGCCGACGCCTCGGAGGACGTCGCCGAGGGCATGGTGCTATGCATCCGCTCGGGTCCGACTTTCGCGCTCTTCGACCACATCCGCCGCGCGACGACCACGGCCCCCGACGCCCAGATACTACGTCATCAGTTCGAGGCGGGCGAGCTGGACGGGCCGTGGCGCCTGGCCGACGGCCTTCTCCTGCACGGGCGCCGGATCTTCGTGCCCGACCATGACGACCTTCGCCATCAGGTGCTGTTGATGGCCCACTCTGTCGGTCATGAGGGCGTCCAGAAGACACTCCATCGCCTCCGCGCGGACTTCTATATCCCGGGGGATCGCGCACTCGTCCGCGATTGGGTGCGTTCGTGCGAGACTTGCCAGCGCAACAAGACGGAGACCCTGCGGCCGGCAGGGATGTTGCAGTCGTTGGAGGTGCCCTCGCAGGTGTGGGCGGACATCTCTATGAACTTCATCGAGGGCCTCCCTACGGTGGGCGGCAAGTCCATCATTCTTACGGTGGTGGACCGCTTCTCCAAGTACGCCCACTTTATCGCGCTGGGCCACCCCTACACCGCCGCGATGGTGGCTCGGGCGTTCTTTGACGGCATTGTACGCCTCCACGGGTTCCCTGCGTCCATTGTCAGCGATCGGGACCCGGTGTTCACGGGGCACGTGTGGCGCGATATCTTCCGGATGGCGGGCGTCAAGCTTCGGTTCAGCACGGCTTTTCACCCTCAGACAGATGGCCAGTCAGAGGTGGTGAACAAGGTGATCGCCATGTACCTTCGTTGTGTGACCGGGGATCGTCCCCGTGCTTGGATCGATTGGATGCCTTGGGCGGAATACTGCTACAACACGTCCTACCACACCGCCCTGCACGCCACGCCATTTGAGGTGGTCTACGGCCGTCCTCCGCCACCTATCTTGCCGGTGGATCCGGTGACGGCTCGGACGGAGGCTGTCGGTGCGCTCCTCCGTAGCCCCGATGAGATGCTTGCCGAGGTGCGTCAGCGTCTTGTTCAGGCCCAGCAGGTGGCCAAGCACTACTACGACGGCCACCATCGCGATGTTGCGTACGCGGTGGGTGACTGGGTGTGGTTGCGTCTCCTACATCGCTCTACTCAGTCCTTGGACCCGCAGGCGAAGCGCAAGCTCGGGCCGCGGTATGCTGGCCCCTTCATCATCCTGGAGCGTATTGGGCAGCTGGCATATCGACTTCAGCTGCCAACCGGTGCCAGGATCCACGACGTGTTCCATGTGGGGTTGCTCAAGCCCTACCGTGGGACCCCGCCAGCCGCCACGCCGGCTCTTCCCCCTACTGCAGATGGTCGTCTACTTCCTAGTCCAGCCAAGGTGTTGCGCGCCCAGCTCCGTCGTGATGTCTGGCACTTGTTGGTGCGGTGGGAGGGTCTTTCCGAGGAGGAGGCCACTTGGGAGCAGCGTGATGAGTTCCAACAGCATTATCCCGATTACCAGCTCGAGGACGAGCTGTTTGCGCAGGAGGGGAGAGATGTTATGACCGGCCAGGTCTATCAGAGGAGGCCCAGACGGGCCTAGTTAGGGGTTTAGCCCTGTTAGCCTAGTACCATTATATATATGAGTTGTAATCAACGAGAGACAATCAAGCAATAAAGAATAAACTTTGTTGCCGACTCCTGAAGGAGTCGGACTCAACCCTAGCCGCCGCCTCAGCCTCCGCGCCGCCTCTCCCTCTCGCTCGCGACGGCGCGCCAGCGCCGCCGGCCACGCCTCCCTCTCCTCCAGCCACACTCCATCCCCTACAATCTCCGCCCTAGACCTGGTAGGCTAGTTGATCCTACCACTAGTGGTCTGGGGACGAGTCAAGATAAGATTCCAAAGAGGACCAAGTGTGAAACTTTAGAAGATTGAGTTCTCAACAAAAATACTTTTTTCTCTCGTATTCCCTATTCTCCTTTCTTGCACGCAAACACCATTTGGAGACATTCGAGTCACGGACAGCGAGAGCTCTTGCACCTTTTGTTCTTTTGTTACTTATTTCAATGCTAATATAGACTCTTGCCTGTTATGACTTGAATTGAATCTCTGACCTTGATTGCTTTACTTTTCAAATTTCTTTTATGGTTGCTAGCATGTCACCACAGAAATTATGCTTGTTATCATTTACCTACTCGAGGACGAGCAGGAATTAAGCTTGGGGATGTTGATACGTCCAAAACGTATCGATAATTTCTGCTTGCTCCGTGCATGTTTTGTGTGATATTGCTATGATCTAGATACACTTTCATACATTTTTTTTATCATATTTGGACTAACCTATTAACTCAGTGCACCCCAGTGCCAGTTCCTGTTTTCTGTTGTTTTTCTATTTCAGTTTTCCCCCATATAAAAAGTGCTAGAAAAAATCGGGAAAATTCAGATAAAAAATCTGCGTGACAGAAGCTTCGAGAAAAGCCCGGGAGGGGCCAGGGGGGCCCAGGCGGCCACCCGGCGCGGCCCCACCCCTGGCCGCGCCAGGGGGGCGCCTGGGGCCCCTGGTCCACCTCTAGCTGCCCCCCTTCGCCTATTTATCCCCCGTCACGGGAAAACTCCAGAATAAGAACCCTATTCCGCGAACTCGCCTCTGTTCCGCCGCCGCCGCGCTTCCAAGATTGGGAGCACCAGAAGACCTCTTCCCGGCACCCTGCCGGAGGGAGGATTGACCTCTGGGAGTCTCCTCTCCACCATGGATGCTCCCCGGATGTCTCGTGAGTAGTTTTCCTTGGACCATGGGTCCGTGATCAGTAGCTATGTGATGTTCTCCTCCCCTCTTTGATCTTCATTGTTTAGACCTCGTGAGCTGCCCTACATGATCGAGGCACCTTTGTAATATTTCTGCTATTGCTATGTTGAGTTTGATCGGATCTGATGGATTATGAGATTATGTTCAGATTGTCATAGAGTAATATATTTGGTTTTTATCTCTTATATTTTTGTTCCTAAGTAATTCTTGCATGCTCTCCGTTGCTGTTTATTGCTTTGGCCAAATAGTAGGTAGTGACTCCAAGAGGGAGCGTTGCGCTAGATTGTGGGTTCATGCCTCCCCGATGACATGCTTGAGTGACAGAAACATGAGTCTAGGGGATGTGCAGTTGCCACAAGGGGGAAAACAACGGTGCTTGTAACCGTGGTTACAAGGATTGTTTACTTTACGCAAAGTTCTTTTTAATGCAGTTGTCTGTTGCTTTGGGTTTACACTTTGGGTGGGGCTCGCAACTTAATACCAGCGAGATGCTCTGGATAGATATCTCAAGGTGGATGATTAGTAGTAGATGCAGATGGATTTCGGTCTACTTACTTTGGCGTACTTCCCGTGCTTTTGAACCTCTTCCTTTCTTTTGTAGCATAGTTAGCATTGCGGTGCGTTCTTAATCCTGTCAATTGCCTTTCTGTAATTTGTTTACCTCGCATAGCATTTTTATCGTCTTTTGGGAGAGAGACATCACTAGCGAACATCACGTATCCCGGTCCATATCCTCATTATTGTTTCCAAGCTATATTTACTTTTCTGCATTTACTTTCAAGTTGCTATCATTACCCCCTTGCGTTTTATCATTTGTGAACAACAAGACCGGAGAGATTGACAACCTCTCTGAACTTCGTTGGGAGCAAAGTTATCTGTGTCTGTGTGCAGGTCCGCGTCAGTTGCGCCGCTGACACCTACTTATCATCTCTGGAGTCCTACTGGAGACAAACCTTGGTATCTTTACTGAGGGAAACTTGCTGCTGTACCGCATCACGCCTTCCACTTGGGGCCTACCAACGAAGGGCGAGAAGCCGTCATCACCATGTTGTATTTCCTTTGTGCTTGCTTGGCAAAATCAATGAAGGTGGCCTTCGTCTCGTCCTTGGACTTGAGAAAGAACACCCATGTGTATCTTGAATAATCATCAACAATGACAAGACCATATTTCTTCCCACCAAGACTATCCCATGATGGAGGACCAAAGAGATCCACATGAAGGAGCTCCAAAGGCCTTGAAGTTGACACGATATTCTTGGGGGTATGCTTTGCTTGATGTTGCTTCCCGGCTATGCATGCACTACACACACGATCTTTCTCAAAAGACACGTTTGTTAGTCTGAGTATGTGTTCACCCTTTAGGAGATCTTTTAGATTTCTCATACCGACATGGGCTAGCCGACGATGCCATAGCCACCCCTTGTCGGCCTTGGCCATTAGACAAGTTGCTTGGTAAGTACTCTCTTTCGAGAAATCAACCGTATAAAGGTTGCCATCCAACTCTCCAACAAAGGCCACTTCGAGAGTATCTCTCCTAAAGACTTCACACTTGTTAGACCAAATAGTGTATCATAACCAACGGAAGCTAATTGACGAACGGAAAGCAAATTGTATTGAAGGGATTGGACAAGCATCACATTTGCAAGAGACATGTCATTAGTAATAGCCACCTTGCCCAACCCAAGTACCTTTCCCTTGGAACCACCACCAAAGACAATGCTCATGTATGGTTGAATTGCATCCATGAAGTCCTTGAGCAAACGGCTTTCTCCGGTCATATGATTTGTGCATCCACTATCAATCACCCATTTGACTCCACCGGAGATAGCATCCTACACATAGATTTAAGCTTTGGTTAGAGGTGCCCATTTTTCAATGGGACCTCTAAGGTTAGTAACAAGGGTCTTTGGAACCCAAATGGTATAGAAACGGAAAGCATTACGGGGCCCAATGAATTTTGCAAACACCTCTCCATCCTTTGCCTTACGGAGCACATAGGATGGAGGCATTTTACCCTTCTTCTTGTTAGGAGCGGGCTTGCCCCTAATGGCCTTCCCATTCCCAACACCAACCTCATCAACAATTTTCTTACCTTTGTCCTTGTGCCCTTCACGAACAAAGATCACCTTTTTGGGAGTTGATTCCTTGCTAAGGGTGACATCCTTTGTCACACTTGTACTTGGATCAAACCCAAGTCCTTCCTTAGCAAAGGACTCCTTGTGATGACTTAATACATCATTTAGGTTTTTCTCGCCTTGGGCACAAGTCAAGAGGCCCTTCTTTAGTTGAGCATGAAGAGCTAAGTTCTCCTCAATGAGAGATGCTTGATCAAGGGAAGAGTTAGTAGCACAAGCATCAATATGCACAATAGTGGGAGGAGACATCTTAGTAAGTGTTTTTATATGAGCAAGTTTGTGAGCCTCAAGGTTTTTCTTGAGGGTGATGAGTTCCTCATCTTTTGTCTTGAGAGACACGGTGAGTACCTCAACATCCTTAGAAAGAGAGGTGTTTAGCTCCACAAGCTTGCTCATTTCATTAGCAAATTCCTTACATATTTCATTAGCCTTTTTCAAGGAGGCAACATGCTTGTCATTTAAGTCATTTGATGCGTGAACAACTTTGCACAAGTTGTCATTTCGAGCTTCCTCAAAGTCAATTTTTCGCTCAAGGAGAGTATAGTTCTCCTTTTCCTCGGTGAGGAGGATTTCAAGGTCCTTAATGGTTGTGGAGTGCTTACCCACCACATCCATAAGCAATTGAAACATCTTGAGCTTGTTGCCTTTGAGGGAGCTCATCATTTTGCTCACTTTAGAAAACAACAAATCTTCACACATGGCATGAGTATCATCACTTTCCGCATCATGAAATTCATCATGAGGTTCGGAAGAGAACATGAAGGACTCATCAATACGGGTTACCTTGATCTTAGCCGAGGAGGAGGGAGTGTCATCATCAACCAACTTGCCCATGATGCACTTGTGTGCATTGCCGGTGTAGTCACTCATGTAATTGTAGTTCACAACTTCACCTTCCTTGTTGAGGAGATTCAAGGTCTTTTGTCTATCTTGAGCAACTCCGGCCACACCACCAACATCCTCGGGATCGGACCCTTCAAGTGTCAACAATGCTTTCTTCTTGAACTTGTTGTTGAGAGGGTTTGGGAGCTTCTTGGCAACATCCTTCCGAGGAAATCGAGGTTTGTCCTCTCTTTTCTCATATGGACAATCCTCCGCAAAATGTCCCGGTCTCTCACAGTTGTAGCAGTTTCTCGTCTTCTTCTTTTGGAATCTTCCCTTGAAGTCCCCTTTGGTGAACTTCTTCACAAAGAGAGCAATATCATCATATGAGGGAGTATCATCAGAGTTATCATCATCTTCATACTCATCTTCTTCCTCATCATCATCAAACTCCTCGAGCCTAGCCTTGAGAGCAAGGTTTGAGGACGGACCACCATATGTGGAAAGAAGCCTCTTGGACTCCTTTAGGTGCTCTTCATATTGCAAGAAGGTGGCAATCACATCATCCGGTGTCATCTTGAAGAAGTCGGGCATACGCCTCAATTCCCACACCATTTGATGAGAATACACCATGAGAGCATTCAACATTTTGTCCACAAGGTAACGGTTGGTGATTTGATATCCATCCAAAGATTTATCACATGTGAAGGACTAGACATGAGCAGAGAGAACCTTGAGACACATATGAAGTTGTTGGGGCGTCTCATCTTTCTTCATGTGAAGGTTGTGAAATGCATTCTTTGCGGTCTCATATCTTGTCATTTGAAGCGACCCGGTGCCGGACTTGGCAATGAGAAGAGTAACCCACATTTCCTTGGCATTGGTGATATGAAGAAATGGCGCACGTGTCAACTCATCCATTCCTCTCTTTAAGAACCCAATAGCCGCAAGGTTGAGATGTCGATCAAACACTTCACTTGGAGTAAGGTTGTTCGGATCAACGGGATAATAGCCTTTCCCGGAGTCGATGAGGTTCCACATGGGTTCGCACACAAACCTAAGATAATCTGCCATAAGACTTTTTCAATCCAAAAAGTTAGTGTTCTCGGTTAGTACCGGCGGATTGCCGTTGAAGTTATACTTAGGTTCTACAAGCTTAGGAGCAGGATAGTCCCATTGGTAGGGACCACCTCTTTGCAAGGGAGCCTCGGAATCGGGGTGCACAAAGGTCGCTTGTGGGGACCTAGGGGCCGCACCACTTGACGTTTGTGACTCCGACGCCGAAGCCTTCAATCTAGCAAAGGAGGCTTTCATTTCCTTCCTTTGATTGTCCAAAGCCTTTTGCAAGGCTTTTTCCATATCTTCGGAGGTGAACAACTTGGGATCCTCAATCTCATAACTAACATGCCCCGTGGAAGGAGGCAACGCAGCTTGTGCGGCGGCCCTTTGTTTGGCAGCCAATCTCTCGGCTTTCGAACTTGCGGCATCCGCAGCAATTGCGACCTCCTCCACAATTGCACCCGAACTTTCGGGGATGCCGTTCTTGGTCATCTCGCTCTAGGGTGGTTAAGCCACAAGAATAGAGCACGAGGCTCTGATACCAATTGAAATGATCGAGATAGACCTAGAGGGGGGTGAATAGGAGTGCGAATTTCTGGAGGCCGAGCTACACGTAGCCCTTTATTTTGAAAAAATCGTAAAACATATTTAAAAGTTCTGAAAAAATCCGAAAAAAAAATCTATGAAAACTTATATGTGTTCCGTATGAACATGTCAAATTTGGCTTGAAAATATTGTAATATGAAGTCTGCACAAAAAAACAAAATTTCAGCCCAAAACCAACAACAAAAAGGCCCATTTAAAATCAAATATTTGCCTTTTTTTCATACGCCACATGTGAAAGTATAATGGTATGAAAATTTGCACATGTGTCATATACATGTGTATATATATTCATAAAAAAATGCAATGCTTTTTGAATAATATAAAATACATTTTATGACTTGTTCAAACTAAAGGGCTACGTGTAGCTCGGTCTACGTTAGCATTATCCGGGGTGAATAGGTCTTATAACAAAATTTAACACTACTTAACAATTTTAGGCAATAATGCGGAAGATAAAGGTGAGCCTAACAATTGCAAGGGTTACCTAGTTGTGACAAGATAAACAATAAGTACAAAATACAAAATCACGTGAGGGGTAATAATACGGTAGAACAAGTAATAAGGGGAAAGAGTAGGGATAACCGAATGACGCGAAGACAACGATGTATCCCGATGTTCACTTCCTTGGAGGGAAGCTACTCACCGTTCGGAGAGAGTGGGTGAAACCACGAAAGCACACCAACGACGAAGGCTCACTCTATCCCCCTTGAGATATCACCACGAAGGCGATTCGCAACCACTACCGTTTGACCTTAAAGGTGGTCACCAAACCCTCACAAACTCAACGGGGGTAATCACAATGGTCGATTCCTCTCCGAAGAACTCCTACCCGCCTAGGAGTCTCCAACCTCCAAGAGTAACAAGATCAATGGGAAATGCTTAAGACTTGCTCAAAACGCGTTTTGCTTTGGTTGGAAGATGGGGAAGGGGCGGATCTATCACTGGGTGAAAGATTCGTCAAGAACTCTCAAGGAACTCTCCGGGATCTGAGATTTGGTGAGGGAGAGAGTGAGAGGGAGCACTTGTGTTCTTGGGTGTTTGCAAATGAAGTGGTCAACCCTCACAAGTGGGGGTGAGGGGGTATTTATAGCCCAAGGGATGAAATGGCCGTTGGGGCAATATGCTGTGTAAGTGTCGAACGTCCGTCAGGTATCGGACGTCCGAAAGTTCACATGTCGGACGTCCGAGCCAGGTCGGATGTCCGAAGTGTTCAATATGAGTGCAACAGCCAACACGAGAAGAAAAAGGTCAGTAGCACATCGGAAGTCCGACAGAGTTCGGACATCCGAGGGGTCGGACGTCCGAAACACGTCGGAAGTCCGGCATTTTTACATGCCTACTGACCTTTCCTACGAGAAACGGTATATGACATGTCGGACGTCCGATGGCTGTCGGACGTCCGAAACTCGTCGGACGCCCGAAAAGCAGTGATCAGATTTTTACATTTGAGCTCCGATTTTGTGTCGAGATGTTTTTGTTTTAATTAGCTTTGAGCAAACCTTAAACACAAACCCACTGATCCCCTCTTAATAGTGCGGGGATCCCTATACTCAAGATAGACCGAAAAGCTTACGCTTCAACATGGATTGGATCCGTATCTTGAGCATATTGACATGATTAGATGGTCCTTGATCCACCACCACAACGAACCGAGGACTAAACCTGAGATATACTTGGCAAACATTATTAGTCCTCTATATGTACATTGTCATCAACATCAAAATATAATTAAGGGCAAGATAGCACTTTCAGGCGGGTGTGGACGAGCAGAGCAGGCAGGAGGAAGGGGATGGTTTGGGCGAGATCTAGGGTTTCTAGGAGGCTCCTAGGGGTCGTCTTATCCACGAGGGGCTCCTATAGCGGCTCGTCGGCGAGATGGATCCGCGGGGACGGCAGGCCACGGTTGCCATGGCGTCTCGGTCGGCATCTCCTGTAGCGGGGGTGGAAGAAGGGAAAGGTGGGGGTGGGTCGGACCTGGCCCAGTGGGGGGCCTCGCCCGGGGCGTTAGATAGTTTCTTTGTTTTTCTTTTACCTTTTTGTTCCCTTTTCTTTTTTGTGTTATAATTTGTTTGAATAGTTTTTTATTTTTGTTTTGATTGAAACTTGTTGCATAATTGGTGTAACACCATACTGAGGTGCCACAAAAAGTTTGGTGGTAAAATAAATTCATTTAATATTTCTCTTTAATATTCAATTGATAATTGATGCTGTTCTGGCCCTGGTTTGGATTGTTTGAATTTTTCAGTGGCTTGATAAAATACCATAACCACGTTGGCATGGCCCACTGATTATTTATGATTTAACTAAAGTGGTTGCACAATTTTTGGACGAAGTTTTATTTCCACTTAAATTTTTGGCAATTCAATTTGGTTGAAAATGACAAGGGCATGGTCAAAGGTGATTAGAGACTTGCTAATCACAGAGTTTTAATATTAACAAAAGTTTTACTATTGCCTGACAGTGAGGGTTTTACATGGTTGCAACTATCTCCTTATCACAAAAGTGGCAATCTTCGTCGCCTACGTGCAGGTAACACAATCTTTGGTGCTATCATCCTGTGTAGGCTCGTACGTTACCCATGTTGTGGGGGCAAGGTTGTGGAACATTGCTTCACAATGAAGGAAGCCTTCATGGGGTTGCGCCTTCTCGTGAAGGGATTCATGCGGATTGGCCTCGCGAGGGGAACTTCGCGGGGGCACTGGCGCTTCGGAGGGCATGCAGATGACTGCGTCCTTGTGGAGGGAGGCCTCGTGAGGACCGCGCCTCGTGAGGGGACTTGTTGAGCGGTACCCGAAGGAGGGCCGCCTCTTGACCTTCACGCTAGGTGGTCTGTTGTGCCTCTGATGGGAAGCAAAGTGAGTCAAAGCGGTGGCTTGATGGAGAAACTTTGTGGCAAGAGCTAAGAGTTGAGGAACCCATGGAGATTTTGTCTTGATTTTTATGTTTTTATCTTATTTATTTGGATTCTTAGTTCGTTTGAACCATATGTTATGATTGAATTTGGTACTTTAAATTCGACAACATTATATTTGATATGTGGTTGAATTGTGTGCACTTGAATTTTCAAGTTCTTAATTAATATGTTGTGATAAATATGGAAACGTTTGGAAGAATTGACATATTGTTTCTTTGCAGGGATTAAGTTTTAAGATCTGCTAGGTGAAGAGACGCTTAATCCCTTACAAATTATATAAAAAGGAATAAGGAACTTATTTTGTTTTCTATGTAGGGGGTCTACTCAAAAGTCAACAAAAAAATGCACATCTCTATGTTTCATATAGAAAAAAATAGAACACATATAGAATTTGATAGAATAATTTGTACAAAATAACTCGACTTGTGTATTTTTAGGAGGCACTATTCTTTGTCACAGACTCACAATACAGTCAAATATGCGTATTTAACTATGGACGCGACTACATATGCTCATGCGCTATTTGGCTTAAAAAGTGCTCTTTCTTAAAAAGGAAAATTGTACCCTCTACCCCGTTCGACACGTTGCTAGATTTTGTGGCGACAACCACGTTTCTAACCTGCATCACTTCATCAGCCCGTGCACACCACCTACAATCCTCTTCACTTTGTGCTAGATTTTCTCCTTTTCCTTGTTCCCTCTACAGAACCTGAGCACTGCTATGGATGTGACTCCTTGAATTTCTCTTTTGACTTAATTACTTAAAGTTTCATAGGCCCCTGCAAAAATAACTACACTACATACCATCCGCAGGTAACTTCCCCAACCCCCTTCCCCCCTTTTGAAAACCTAATCTAAAAATGTAACTCTAGCATCTTCTAGCCTCTCAAGCAATAAAGTCCAAAAGTACATAATATGCAACTGTGGCATGGATCTGATAGTGAGTGTAACTTAGCACATAGGGAAATCGACATAGTTGCACATATGGTAAATATGATTGTGTTGACAAACTCGTATGAAATGGATCAAAATAGGAGATGTAACAAAGCGTAAACCGTGGTTTGGCATATACAACCATCCAAAGTCAGCTAATCTCAATCCATTAGAAAACATTGGTAGGACACAGTATGACCCGCTGTTTCAAACATGCAATTTTCAAAAAATCAGACGGTACTAGATATCAATAATAGCTCGAGTTCAGTTCTAGTCTAACCAGACCAAATGGCAGACGTTATTTAACGCCACAGTTCAGTGCTTGGAAGTGGGCGAAAAAAGCACGTGAACTCCTATCTATTCGGTTTTCCTCTCCGTTCATTATTTGAAGTTCTTCCCATGCCGTGAAGCTACAAAAAATACAAAGCAAAGGAAATGCATGAAAGAAAATCATTAGTTACATGTTGTATAATTCCCAAGATGGCCGATTGTTACAGAAAACTAATGGCAGAACAATCTATATTCTTCTTTACATCCGTACTAGTTACATCGAAATAATAAAACCTACAACTACAATCTGGCAGAATTACATCTCACAAGAAAAGAAATACTTATAGCATATTGAACAATCACATCGAAATGATACACAATTACATTAGATCAAATCAAATTGAACAACATATACAACTATAAAAACCAGAAAGATTAGCACAAAAAAGCAAAAAAAGTTACAACTAGATCAAACTAAAACACAACTAAGCTACATCTAGATTAGCATAAGGAGTAAAAAAGCTACACCAAGATCAGACTACAAAAAACATCACGAAAACTACATCTAGACTAGCATAAAAGAACAAATATAATTACATCTAGCTTAGCACAAAGAGACAAGCAAAACTACATTTAGGTCATACTAAACAACATCTAAATTAGCACAGAAAGGAACAAAAAAGGCTACATGTAGATCGAACTACAAAACAGTTTAACTACATCTAGCGTAGCATAAGCATGCTCACCAAAATATTAGTAGAGCAACATTAGCAAAGGGCACACACGCAACACACAAACAACAGAACAAAGCAGTCAAGAAGCAACAAAGGCCACACACGAGCCTGGCACATAACGCTAGCAACAGGAAGAGACATGGCGAAGATGCAAAGCAATATAAATCGAGGGGAGGCGGAGAGGAAGAAGTTGGAGCAGGGTGCATGGTAACACAAGGTGGAGGAGATCGAAGCTCCTCATGTTGTCATGGTCCTTCTTCTCCACCACCTCCCCCTCAACGCATTCTCATCCTCGCCCCTTCCTTCATCGTTCTTGTTGTTGCCGGAGGTGGGCTCAACGCGTCCTAGACGAGGAAATGAATGTAGAGTATGATGAAGGGGATGCCGATGATGAGCACGAGCAGGAGTTTGGCAATGGCATCGGCGGCGGCGAGGTTGGCAAAAAAGAATTGATCGAGTAGTAGATGGAGGAGCTCAGAGTTGGGAAAGGCCTTGAAAAGGCACCCGTAGAGAAGGAGGCCGTTGAAGGCTAAGAAGAGCACCAACTAAATTATGGCGTAGTGGAACCGTAAATTGCGGGCGGCGTGGATGTCGGCGGCCTCGACGTTGGGGCTTGGGGAAGAAGGCGGATGACATGGTGCGTCGGGACCGTTGGCAGCCATCCTTCCCGATGGTCGGCCAGATCCGCGTCTCCTCTTCTTCTTACCTGTGTGAGAGACGAAAGGATAAGCTTAGGAGCAAGAAGAAAGGAATATTGTGGTTTTGGGCATGTTCGTGTTGAATCGAATGTTTTGGTAGCATATACTCTAGTCGTGTGGTGCTGCCCCGCCCGGTGCGAGCCGCACGATCGCGATCGACAATCGTGCGCACCGAAGACGTACGCACTTTTAAAGCCAGAAAGTGCCCAGGCACAAATTATATTTTTCGTTTGGCTATCTTTTTTTAGGGTTCTCGTTTAACTATTTATCCTGCGCCTCCTTGATAGTCTGAAAGTTCAAAAAAGATTTTTTTTTCACGAATCTGACTAAAATCCCCGCTCGCCACTCCTCGAATCCGCGCCCCTGAATTCGCCCTTGCCGCCCCCGAGCCGAGCTCCGCCGCCCGCCTCCCCTCTCAGCCGCTCCACGCTCGCCGGAGCGGCGGATCACCGACGCGCCGCCGTCTCTCTCCCTCCCGCAGGTCAACCTCTCTCCCTTCCTCGATCTGAGAAAAAATTGCAAGGGGCGAACTTGTCCGGGGCAGAGCAACCATGGGACATTTTAACCAATTATCCCCTCTTATTGCAGGCAACAAAGGGCATATAGGTAGGAACCGCCGACCGTTCCACCGGAACCGCAAAACCTAGCGCCGCGCCTCAACCTCGCCTGAACTCACCGTCGATGGCGGCCTCTGCGGGGAGGTACGGCAACCTCGACAAGTCATTCAAGCTTGCCGCTCGCTCCCTGCTCACCGCGGTCTCCCAGGAGGTTGGTTCCCATCCTACCCGCCTCCTCCTCGTGGCTGCTGTTTCCACCATCAGCGACGCCCGCCGTGCCCAGTGAAAAGCTTCGAGCCCTCGCCTTGAGTGGGATCCGTTCGTCTTATGTGCTTTTGAGACGAACTGACTCGTGTTATTCTTGCATTTTTTAGGATGTTAAAAAGGCTTTCCCGTCGTTTACGGACGCCGAAAGGGAGCGCCTGTACCAAATGTTCATATATGTGAGTGTTCTAGTCTTTCCTCGGTTCACAATTACTGCTAAATCTGTCAATATTTGCCCTACGTGCAAGTCATATGCCATTAAAAGTTGGGATTGTGTATCTGTATCTGAATGCGGCTCTTAACATTTTATCTGTTTCCCTTTTTATTTTATTTCAGGTGATCAAGTCTTTGCATGGCAACATAGAGGTACAGTTATTGTGCCCAAGCTGCTTTCTAGTCTTAATTTTGAGCAGAATTTAGCTGGCTGATGAACTCCTGCATATGTTGAAAAAAAAACATACACTGCGTGCGCTTCTAGATATGTGTGGCACTAACTGGCTGGTGACACAATGTTATATTCTGAAACAGAATTGCCCAGCACCTTCTCTTGTCCTTTATTTTTCACGGAATTGTGTTACTTGCAAACTGTGCAATTACTCACAAATGTGTCATTTCATATTACTATGCGTCTTAGGGCATGGCAAAACATACACAATGCCTATGCTATCAAACACCATTTCAGCGGTTAAAAAATGTGATGAGCTCATTAGTCATAACTGTATTTTAGTGTAGGATTAATTCACATTTAGTAATGCCAATTTTGCTAGTATCCGCTCTCCTTTGTGCCCTTTCCATGTGCCTAATCACGATATTTTGATCGGACTTGGGCACTTATTTTGTTTATTTTTGCATTGCGGCTGAACTACAAAGCTAATATTTCTCATGTTATGGTTGTTGAACCTGATGATGTTTTGTATATTTCTTGCATGCACTAGCACTGTGTTAATGTCATTTTGTTGAAGTGATACCTGTTGTTCATGCTGCAGGAGGAGTTCCAAAAATTCTGCAAAGAAATAGAGGTAATCTCTTGAGCAATACTTCCTCACGATGCTGATAGATTTTGAGCACAATTTTGGGCTCAACATTATCAACTTCATGAAATAGGCTTTCGCCCCGCTTTATGGATAAAGCATAAAACATTATCAACTTCAAGTTTATAAACACCTGCGACAAATGTTGTGATTTGTAGCTACATTTTTAAATGTGTAATGACATGGCCATCAATTTTTTTAGGTTGATACTGCCCTTGACAAGGTAGATCAGTTTGTTGAAGAACAAACTCTGGACGTATTATCTTCAGACAAGTATGCACTTTTTCCTTTGCCTTTGAGATTCTGTTGTGGAATGTCTGGGTTCTAAATATTTTTTACTTTTCTAAGAAATACGATCATACAGTACCGATAGGCTGGTTAGTATTTGCAATTGCAGTCGAGGTTCTCTTTTGCTTGCTACTCATTTCCCAAACCTATATAAATGCATGAATATGTTCTTTCTGCGATCCTGCACTGCTTTTCTTGATTTGTCCTTTGTCCATAGTTAACCAAATACAGTTCACTTGGGGTGAAAGCTCATTCAATTATGAACCTATATAAATGCATGAATTTCTTCTTTCAGAAAACACAGCACATCTTTTCTTTAATTATTGTTGTTTTTAAAAGTCACAGAATATAGTTTACTTGGGATGACTGCTCATTCATTTACAGGACTAGCATTGAAGACATCAAAGAAAGGATATCAAAGGAGAAGAACGATGAAATTGAACTTTTAAAAGGTTTACTAGACAAGGTATTATCCTTCTAAAAAGTACTTTTGCAGAATATAGGTGTGACAACCTTTAAGTTCATCACTGAAATGTGCCTTCAGCATTCCATGCCCTGTGCTTGAGTCTCGAATCATAGTATTTTTAAGTTTTGACTAAATAGCAGTTGATTTATTATCACTCCATTGCCGTCAACATGGTATTTAGTTGCAACAAGTTTATCCCCCACTAGAAAAAAAAGGTGGTGCTGTTACTGCTGTAAGTGTTACATGATGGTCACCTTAAGAAGCACAGACAAAGCAATTCATCTTCATCTCAATTAATTCTGACCAGCTTTCTGCTCACTCCAATAACACAGACTCAAGAAAGGAACAATGCGATGAAGGCCAGAATCGAACACTTGAAGGAAGGGGAGAATTTCAGTGACACAAGAGATGTTCTCACGAAGGTTTTACTTTAGGTCAATGTTTCTGTCGTGCTTTCTTCTTATTATCCTTCCTATTTTGATTCGATTTCTCGGGGCTTGTTTTGCAGCTGAAGCAATGGAATTCTGCGTGTCAGAGCTACAATGACCATTGAGCTTCTTTGGTACTCGATGGGGTCAAAAGACATCTGCTGTATTCCTGTGTGTGGTTGTAGAGTAGAAGTTGAGTCAGGAGTCATGCTCCCCCATGAACCGGTGCTGCTAACCAATTGTAGCGTGATTTCAGAAGAAGACAGTAGTATTGTACCCTCTTGAGTTGCGGCACATAGATTTTCCGTTTCTGTATTTTCTTCATGCACCCACCATCCATGTTTGCTTAAATGATCATCCAGATCACACTTGCACTGTCTTGGTTCCATGTTCTCCCTTGACATTTGTTTTTCAATTTGCTGTCCAAGTCTGCATGAGAAAACCTGAAGAAAAAATGTATGTATTCCCCAAATTACTGCACTCATATATATAAGGAAATCTGGGGAAAAGGAAATAAGGAACTCATTTTGAACATGAAGATCTCAGAGGGCTTGCTGCAACAATCCATACCATAGTCATTTTATGTTGTTATGAATTTCCACCCTAACTAATATGGTGCAATACCGAATGTTGCCTGGGAAGGACATCCTCCTAGTTTTATATTTATCTTGATATTGTAAATAATGTAACAATTAGATTATCTGATGCTAATGAAGTGCACCAAGTGGCTTTCCCCTAAAAAACTGCCTCCAAATGGCTATGCATCATCTTCCTCCACACCACCACTAGCACATCACACCATGGCCGTTGCGCTCTTCCAAGCACTGGACTGCTCAATCGTCAGGGCTCAGCACTCACCACCTCCCTCCATCCTCTCAACATCATCAGCTGTGGGTGCTGTATTCTCCCTCATGATGCTCCTTTCATCCTTCTTGTGGTTTCTGTTGTTGATGCTCATTGCAATGGTGCAGAAGAAGATTTGCCTTCAATAAGGTGGCCTTGGTGGAGAGACGCAGCAGCGAAGGCTGGTTTAGGTGAATGCCAAACTGCCGCGGCCAGGAATATCAAGGTGGAGGCCAGAAGTCCGGCAGTGGCCTCGTGATCACGGTCAGTACTTCCTTTGCTTCCACCAAGTGCCTCCTTTTCTTGGAGAAAATAACTGATCTGAATCATGACATAGGCTTAGCTGCTTCTGATTTACTACTAGTATGTAAAAAACATACAAGGAACATCTGCTTTCGTGTGCTGAATGGAATGATAAACTGACTGAACTTACAGGAGGATTGCAGTTAGCATCTGGGATTAAAATTGGTTAGTTTGGGATCTAATCATGGTAGGGTGTGGAGTCTGGAGGGAATGCAGCAAGAGCAGGGCTGAGGTCAGAAGCAACTTCTCTCGAGATGAACTCTGGCTGGCAGACAAGCTGGGGTTCACCAAGACAGCCATCCAGGCAAAGCCAGACTCTGTTTACTTTGTAGTAAGTAGGTATGCATCTGTTCTCCACACCTTCTGCGTGCATAGTAAGTTTGTTCAGAGATCAGAATTTGGCAATACTCTCAAGTCTGAATTTTAGGATATTAATTTCCCTGTAAGATGGAGTGGGTTTCCATTGATCCTTAGGTATTTGCAAAACTCCCATTTTGCAATACTACGCTAATTGCCCGTGGTTGCAATGGGGGCATTACATAATCTAGTGGTTCAGCATCAGTCTTGTCCGACATATACCTTACACCCACCATATTTTAGATTTTGGCAAGATTTAATTTGAATTGGGTATGAGTAAGGGAAGGCAAGGAAATTTTGATAAGATTTGATTTGATTTAGGTATGGGCAGGGGAAGAAGGATCTTTTTTTTATTTAGTTGAGATTTTGGTACGATTTGGTTTGATTGAGTTAGTGTAGAATGTGGTCTTGAAAGTACGGATTTGGTCTAGATTATTCCAAGTTACTTTATTTATGTTTTTTTTAATTTCATACGGCATCTGTTGAGATTACAAAAAAATCACCAGAAAAAAAACCACGGGAGAGGAGGTGAGGCGAACAAACAGAATGATGGAATGGGTGCTCAACCAATTGCTGTTGTACTCTTATTTAACAGAATACTCCGAGCGTTTGTCGCCAAAGGGCAGTCACCTTCAAGAAATGTTTCCAATGTCATGTTGCTTGGTGATTTTCGGCAAATGGTTATGGGCATTGATTGGTGTTGGTATTTAAAGACATGCCTCATCTTGTCAATTTGTCATGCATTAATATGCCCAGAACCATACAGAAAGAAGAAGCTCCTTGATGAATGTTGAGTTGTGCTGATGAAGTGATGTCCTAAAATTTACCGACTTTTGAAGAAAATTATGAATGAAGTGCATTTTAGTGTGGGACCGATTAGATAAGCTTTGTCGCACCCTCTTAGATAACCATTATAATAGGGATAACTGTACTGAAGTCCATAACTACTTCCACTATGGTTGTTTGTGGTTGAGGACTTGGAGCAGGTAATGCCATGCCTGTTCCAGTTCATGATATCAGCCATCATTTTTGTCTGCTTAATCAGCTTCTGTATGTCCAAATGAAGGCAATAAAAGAACATTTATATAATTAAACGTGTGAGTCATGCATGATACTGACCTGACCTACAAGCAGCCTACTTTTTATATGCCATATTTCTCTAGGATTTGCTCATCTACCAGATTAAAGTAGGCCCCTAACCTCCACTATACTCCAGGACAGTAGACATCAGCACACACAAGCAGGTAGTTAAAATTAGTTGGAACCAGAAGAATCTGATAGAGCCTGCATTTGCCATCTTCTACAGCCAGCCCACTACTTATCACATGCAAGATCAGAAGCCACACAGAGAGTAAACTGAACGAAGAGGCTGCCATGAGCTACTGGGGATCATCGCCGGCGTGGGGGGCAGCCGGCCACGGGCCGTCTCCGATGGTACCGCTCATGGTGGTGCTGGCCCTGGGGTGGGTCATCTACAACGAGACCCTGATGGGGTGGTATGAGCAGGTGACCGTGGTGCAGGAAACCGTGACTGACAATGCCATCCTCTTCATCCTCGCCGCCGGGCTCCTGCTGCTGGCCGTCGTCCTCCTCAGCAACCAGATGGAGGTGGTCCTGGTGCCGGTGGTGCTGGTGCTGGTCATGCTCTTGATCCAGAACATCGTGGTTGCCGCGCTCCTGCTGCTGCTTGCGGTGTACTTGGCCGGAATATACTACTACCCGCATCACCGGGTCTACGGTGGCGGCGGCGGTTTCACCGGCGCCGGGGGTGACTGGGCAGGCTGCGGGCTGGGGTTCTACATGATGCTGCTGCTTTGCCTGGTGCTGTGCGCCATGTTTTCAGAGGAGGGCGGCAGCTGGTGGATCCCAGGTGTGCTGCTGGCCGCATGCCTGCTCTGTCTCAACCTCTTCTCAGGTGCCAAAGTCTTAGGCTACGAATACTTTTGAACAATGTTCTCTCTTCTGTTCTTCAGGACAGAGCTTAGTTCTTATTGTCTCATGGCATTGCAGATATGATGCATGTGTACATAGAATATAACAAGTACTATACATGTGATATTAAGCTAATATAATATGTGTATGATCAGTGAAACTTCTTCGGCCTTCTAAATTTAGTCTTTCGAATCCACCAATTTATTTTGTGATGTGAAGGGGCGTACTGGCCTTTATCAGCTATCAGTACAAACTGGACACAATTCAGTACCTGTGAGTTGGCCTGGAACTGATTCAGTTTACCACACAAGTAGAGACATGTTTCTACATGAACCAAAGAGGAAAAAGCAACAAGGAGTGGTGCTGAAATTGGATTTTGAAAAGGCCTATGACAATGTTAATTGGGAGAGTTGATGAACTGCTTTGATTCTGTGGTTAAAGGAAGAGTACTTAATGTCAAATTTAATGATGCAGTGGGTAAAAATTTGGTAGCTTTAAAGGTGTAAGACATATGACCCCCTTTTCCTTTTCCTTTTCAATAGAGGTAATTGTACTCTAGGTACAAGAACTTGGCACGTGGGTTCAATTTAGTACAACAACTTAAAAATCCTTCAACGATGATCCAAAAACTTGGCACTAATGATCATTTGAGGTACAAACCGCTCCTATGATGGGCACGTGGACGCCAGCTGGGCAGAAATCACACGCTGGGCTATATTAAAGATTTGCAGAAACCCCCTCTCAAGACCATAAAATACAGGCCAATGCATGTGCAGTAATTCAGGGTAATTTAAGGAAACCCATCTGCCGCCGCCGCCTGACACTTCTATTCTCGTCAAAGTAAAAGGAGGAGAAATTCGTCCGCTCCCAACTGTTGTCGCCGCGTTCTTGCGGCCGCTGCCATGGTGCCGGAGCCCGTCTATCGGCAGGATAGTCGCGCTCCACCGCCAGATTACGGTAATCACTTCGATCTGATAAAGAATCTTCTCGCCGTTAATTTGCAGAGGAATTTAAGGCAGATTAGTAAGGGTTTGGGATAGCAGGCTAAAAAATTGAGGGAGATGCATGCAAGATGTGACTGAACGAGTAGAACATAGATACCCAACAGTGCAAGATGTGACTATGTCTCGCATTGCAATCCCATCCTTGGTTCCTGTAATAGACACAATTAACACAACATCTTGTCCCATTAAAAAATTGAAGGAGATGCATGCAGACCACATTCTAATAACAAGTAAAACAACTGAAAAACTAAAAATTGTAACAATTCTTTCTGTACCATCCATCTAGTGTTTGTTGCACCACACTCGGTGGAAATCAAATTTTCATGTTTGCTTGTACAATGCAGGTGGTGATGAAAATTTCTTTTCAATTCACATTGAGCACAATGGTATATTTTGTGGGACCGCACAAAATCTAGATTACGTCAGCGGCAGATTGGATTGTTGGGATTACTGTCATGCAGACACATTTTCTTTACTCTATATTGAAGAATGGTTGAACTGGCTGAGTTATCCTAAGAAGGAGCACAATGTGTACTGGTGCCTTCCAAGTAATAGCATTGCAGATGGTTTAAGGCGTGTTACAAGTGATGCTGATATTGTAGCTATGATAAATTGTGCAAAAAAGAACAATGCTTTGAATTTACTAATTGATCACCCCAATTTCCTAATAGTGTGCAGAAAAGAGGTTATTTCTAATGCAGGTCCATCCCTTCCAAACGTGACCATTCCTAGGAAAATTCCTACGTCAGGTATACGTGTACTACCCGATAACACTCTAGGTGAAGGCCCATCATGCAATGTAGCTGATGGAGAAGCCAACAGTGTAGGTGAAGATGAGGATGGTGAGTATGCATGGCTTGAAGAATCTGATTCTGAATCAGGGTTGGACCCAGATTATGATATTGTTGATAGTGATTATGATATGAGAGAAGGTGATGATGATCTATTTGATACTAATGTTGATGAGGAACTAGGTGATCACAATGTGCCGAAAATAACTGAAGATATGGAAGAGTATGTGCTAGATGATGAGCATTTGGACATGTCCACAATGGAAAAACAAAGGCTCACATATAATTGGAGGGCATTCAATCCTCAAGTTGACATGAAGGCGCCAATATTCAAAGTTGGCATGGTTTTCGCTGATGTGAAGGAAGCTAGGCTTGCTCTAGAGGCGTACTGTGTGAAGAACAGGGTGCAGGTTAATAAGGTGAGGAATGAAGCAGCAAAGATAGAAGCTATATGTGTGCCTGGATGCCCATGGATTTTGAAAGGTTCAATGGACAACAGAACTGGTTGCTTTGTAATCAGGACATATTCTGGAAATCATACTTGTCAGAAAGTTTGGAATCTTAAATCACTCACAGCAAAATTCCTTACACAGAGATTTATAGATGAGTTTAGGGACAACCAGAAGCTGGATTTGAGGACATTTGGTAAGAAAGTTCTTAGAAAGTTTAATGTTTTACCTAGTAGAGCTAAATTAGGGAGGGCAAGGAAAGCTGCTTTAACTCAAATCCATGGTGATGAGGCATCACAGTATACCATGCTTTGGGACTACGGACAAGAACTTAGGAGATCAAATCCTGGTTCGAACTTCTTACTATGCACCAAGCAAGTACTACATGAAGGAGAAACAGAACCAAAACAACACCTCTCAACATTGTATTGGTCATATGGTGCTTTGAAAAGAGGTTTTCTAAAGGGTTGCAGGCCAATTATTTGTTTGGATGGTTGTCACCTCAAAACAAGATACAAAGGCATTTTACTTACAACAGTGAGCATAGATCCGAATGACTGCATTTATCCTATTGCTTTTGGCATTGTGGAGGTAGAGTCCACAAATTCTTGGGTGTGGTTTCTCACTACATTGAAGGATGATTTGAATATCATCAATACTTCACCGTACACAATCATGAGTGATCAACAAAAGGTACGCAATAGTTCTTAAATATGTCAAATGACCAAAAACAATTTTTCTGACAAGAATTTTTTTATGTTTTGTACAGGGGTTAATTAATGCTGTTGGTAAGGTTTGGCCTGATGCGGAACATAGATTTTGTGTTCGACATATGTGCCAAAATTATAACAAAGCGGGTCATAAAGGAGAAACTCTAAAGAATGACTTGTGGGTTGTTGCAAGATCAACAAATGTTCCAAAGTATAACGAGAATTTGCAGAAACTAAAAGAGGATAGCTTTGATGCGTACGAATGGACTGAGAATCACCCCCTTAATTGTTGGATTAAAGCATTCTTCAATGATTTCCCAAAATGCGACATTTTGTTGAATAACATGTGTGAAGTCTTCAATAGGTCAGTTTGGTTTCCCTAATAGTCGTTGTTTATTATAATCTTTGTGTATCTAACAGTTTTCTCACTTTCACAGTTACATTCTAGATGCGAGAGAGTTCCCTATTCTTTCCATGTTTGAGAGTATATTTCTAAAGTTAATGAATAGAGTGCAATCAAAGAAGAAAGAAGCACAACAGAAGTGGTCCAGTAGTAGATTGTGTCCAAAAATTCAAAAGAAACTTGATAAAAGTGCTGAGTTTGCTAGAAATATATTCCCTACTGAAGCAGGTAATCAAGTTTTTAGAGTGTTGTCAGGAGAAACTGAATATGTTGTGGAATTGGGCTTGAGATCATGTGATTGTAGAAGGTGGCTATTGTCTGGCATACCATGTGGCCATGCAATTGCTTGTTGTAGGTCAGAGAGGATCGACCCTGCATCTTTGGTACATGATTGCTACACTGTTGATACCTACCTTCAGGCTTATGGCTACAACCTAGTGCCACTTAGAGATAGATCTCACTGGGAGAAAATGAATGGGGTTCAAGTGCATCCACCCATATTCAAAAAACAAGTTGGTAGACCAAGGAGAAACAGGAAGAAAGACCCAGAAGAGAAGATCAAACATGGTGCTAAACATATTAGCAAGCATGGAGTGATCATGCATTGTTCCATATGTGGTAGGGCAGATCATAACAAAAAAGGGCACAACAAATACATGCAGAATCTAGCTGCAAATCCTGAAGTACAAGAGGAAGAAGTAGATGATCCATCAATTTTATAGGTATGTAGTTATTGCATTGTTTACACTGACCCTTCAACATATGTTTGCTAACTATAACTATATATGCAGAACATAATGCCCCACAGAGTAGAACCTAGACTGGATCCAACAAATGTACATGGAAGCATGGTTTTCAACATGGCGCACCAGGTAACTAACCTCTCATGTGTACAATACATTATTGATAATTTTTGCATGTGTGCTAATTATTTGTTTAACAGGAAAGAAACTATGTAGTACCTGATAGAACATACGGTCATTTTCCAGAAGAAAGCTCATTTGTAGCTGCTGCCAGGGCATCAATTCCACAAGGCAGGGGAAGGGTGACCACATCAATGAGTAGAGGAAGGGTGAGCGCAAGACCTAGGGGCAGGGGAAGGGGCACAATACAACAAGCAGAAGGGTTTCCTGTTAGGGGAACGACTAGTAGTGCAAGAGGGAAAAGGAGTCAACCAGGCCAACCTGGTTCAAGGGGACAAACTAGGACACGAAGGGCTCGAAGAGGACGGGCAACTTCTATTGATGCCGATGTGCAGGAAAATCCGTTGTTCAACTTGATGTTCGGCCAGGATGTTAATGCCGATGTCATTTCTGATCTCAATGTACCACCACCGCTTGATCCCCATGCTGCAGAAAATCAGTATGAAGAAATTCAAGTCACTCAGAATGCACCTGGAGAGTGAACTTACTAGTTTGGTCTCACCGTATTTTCCTTTACTATGTTATGAACCGGATTTGTGTCGTTTTACGAACTTTGCTTTGATTTTGAGAACCTACCAAACGATGAAGTTATTCCTTCTGGACAACACTATGCTATGATTGTGTGAATCTATGAACTATGCTTTGATTTTGATGGGTTGCCTGATTTGAGCATCACTATGTTGTTTAAATTGGTATTTTTGAATGAGGTTATATGGTCGCCTCATATTATTTTCTGGATGTATTTAATTTGTACCGCCTAATGGAATATATATACAAGATTATAGTAGGTGATTGATCTAGCACTCACCCTGCATATTTGCTAGCTCCTTCTCCCTTTGTTTTGAAACCTGATCAATGATTTAGAACGAACATACATCAATCACCAGAATAGTAAATGGACCTCTCCATCCAATAGATGTACAAATCAAACTAGTACAGTAGATGATAACGCCTCAGCTGAACAAACTACTTACTTGGGCACTCGGCTGTTGTCCTTGTCCACCAGTCCGGCACCGGCAACAACTTTGCCCACCACGTCCTTGTACTCTACCCTCCCACAACCGGCAGGAGGCAACAAGAAAATGCCTACCGGCTGCAAGGTTGACTCCTTTCCCTAGGCCGCGTGTATCCACAAGCACCCCTGGCCCCTGCCCAACAAGGACTCGCGGGACTGCTGCGGATCCGCCGTCAGTGAAGCAGGCACTGTGCAGCTCGAGGAGGAAGATATTGGTGGGAATAGAGGGACCAGGGCGCTCCGGCGTGGTTCACAGACGACGCGCTTTAGGAGCCATCACTGTGATGCTCTCTTGATGAATGCGTCCACCCACGGCGAGTACGACGACGACGACGCACATGGCGAGCGAGTCACCGGCCACTTAGAGGATGCACGCGTAGCTCGCAGAGGAGTGGCACGCCGGTCGGTGGAGGACCCGGTCGATTTCCTTGCGTAGATCGACATCGCGGCACTCGCCGTCGAGGCGTATCTCTTCTTTCTTTGCTATTTCAGCCGTGGGGAAAGTGAGTGTCTCTTGGTTCCATAGGAAGAGCAGCAGGAGGATAAGGTAGAGACGAACGAGCGGCTGGGTCTTTTCTGTTTTGATTTTTTTTAGGGAGAAGAAAAGGAGGGCAGGCGTGAGCTGCTGCGAGGAAACGAGAAGCATTAAACATCTACCATGAGGGGTTTTCTGTAAATATATTGATGATCTTACCCATGTTTTTTTCCTAGGTGGCATCCATGTGGCGGCTAGAATGTGATTTGTACCTTGGATGAACACGATAGCCAAGTTTATGTATCTGAGATGCATGTTTTTCAAGTTTTTGTATTAAATTGATCCCACTTGTCAAGTTTATGTATGTACAATGCAATTACCTCTTTTCAATATTGTTGCAAACTTCTTACAAAGGATGATGCAGTTAGCTCAGCGTCGTGGTCAAATAGTAGACCTGAATTCACATTTGATTGATAACGGGGTGGCCATTTTACAGTATGCTAACAACACAATTTTACTCATACAAAATGAACTTGATAGTGCTAGAAAATTGAAATTATCGGTATATGTCTTTGAACAAATGTCTTGTTTGAAAATTAACTTTCATAAAAGTGAAGTGTCGATGGTTTTCATTTTTTTGAGGGGTAGAACACTTTCATTCATTCAGAACCAACACTCTCGGAATACATGTTGGGTCAGGCGGATCTAGAATCCATAAGTGCCTACCTAAATTTAAACTTAGTGCAAACTTAACAAGACGATGTGCATCGGAATTATAATTCCTCCCTTCAAAAACGAAACTACAGGATTGAAACAGACTTTTATTAGCTATGACCTCCGAAGTAACCATACTATGATAACCACCCGCGTCCTCCCGAATATCATTGATGACATTCTTTGAGTCTCCGGATATAATGATCTTGGTGAACAAAAGATCTTGAGCGAGCGCCTGGGCCTCCCCGCAAGCCATCATCTCCAAACAGGCTGGGTCTATGATCCCGGGGTAGATCACCGCCGAAGCCCCTCTGAAATTTCCGCCGTGATCACGACACACTGCCGCCACCGCGCCTACTCCACCTTCCCTTGAAACGCCTCCATCCACCCTGATGTACATGGTATCTAGGGCTGGGGGTGTCCATCCCCGCTGAACTACAAGCCTCTGTCCTTCTCCCGTTCTTGCAGTTGGGTTATTGAGCACCTCTAACTCTCGAATGTAGCTCTGAATGAACATATGAGTCGAAAGCGGACTTTGGTGTTTGTCTTCCTGGAGCAGTTTCCTTCTCGCATACCAGATCGCCCATAGAGTGATGAAAACCCTAGCTGCTTCAGTCTTGGTCATGGACTCCATCACCTCCGCTATCCACCTCCTGGCGCATGGCTCCCTGATCTCCATAAGGTGTTCGATTACCTCGCTGTCCTCCAGAGCCCAGACCGCTCGAGCCGCATGCCATTCCAGCAAGGAGTGTCTCCAAGAATCAAGCCGCCCGCAGATCTGGAACTTGTCTTCGTCCGCCATCTTCCTTCCCTTGCGGATATCCTCTGTCGGAATAGAGTGTTTGGCCAAACGCCATAGGAAATGCCGGACCTTCCCAGGCACTTGAGAGCCCCACAAATCTTTCCAGACTCGTGCTTCAGCCTCGCCATCAGATTGTGCTGGGCGGTTTTCTAGCCAGTCTTCACGCCGCAGCTTTGTGTGAACTAGCATTCTGTATGCTGATTTCACGGAGAACACCCCCTTTTTATCATGAGCCCACTCCCACCTGTCCTCCATATTTCAAGTGCTCAGTGGCATACCCATGATCTTCTGCCTATCAACCGGCAGAAAAATTTGTTCCAGAAGATCGATATTCCATGAAGAAGTTACTTGGTCTATTATTTCATGTACGAATACTGGGGGATTAGCTGCCAGACATGCGATCGGGCGCATGTTTACCTCCCTTGGTATCCAGTTATCCTCCCATATCCTCGTATCTCCGCCGTTCCCAATCCGCTTAATTAGACCAACTTTCAGAGTTTCCCTTCCTTCCAAGATTGAGCGCCAAACTTGTGACGGATGACTTCCAAGTGTTGCATCAAGAAAGTCCGAATTGGGAAAATAAATCGCCTTTAGGAGTCTGGAAGAGAGAGCCGTCGGTGAAGTTAAGATTCTCCACGCTTGTCTGGCTAAGAGGGCAAAATTGAACAACTCAAAATCTTTGAAACCCAAGCCTCCCATACCTTTTGGCTTTTTCATTTCATGCCAGGAGACCCACGCAAGTTTCCTCTTCCCTTCTTTTTCTCCCCACCAGAACTGCCTAATTAACTTGTTTAGCTGTTCCGTAAGACCCCTTGGAAGCTTGAAACAAGACATCGAGTAAACCGGAACCGCTTGTGCAATTGATTTCACTAATACCTCTTTCCCAGCCGCAAAGAACAACTTCTCAAGCCATCCCTTCACCTTTGCCCATAGCCTCTCCTTCAGATACTTGAAAGAACCATTCTTCGAGGACCCCACGTCGGAAGGCATCCCTAGGTATTTCTCATTCAGAGTCTCATTGGGAACATTGAGTATACCTTTGACAGACTCTCTTACCGACTCCGGGCAGCCTTTACTAAAAAATATAGTGGATTTAGATGGATTTATACGCTGCCCCGATGCCCTGCAATAAGTCTCCAACAGGTTTGACACCTCGTGAGCTCCATCACTTGTAGCTTTAAAAAACAGCAGGCTGTCATCCGCAAAGAGGAGATGATTAATAGCTGGCGCGGAAGGCGCCACCTTTAGACCACCCAAATTGGGAGACTGAAACTGAGAGTTTAAGAGGCACGAGAGGCCCTCTGCTGCTAAAAGAAACAAGTAAGGAGAGATAGGATCTCCCTGCCGAAGCCCCCTTGAAGGCTTGAACTCTTCCAACTTCTTGCCATTAAAGAGGACACTGTAAGAGACCGAGCTAACCATGCTCATAATAGTGGTTACCCACCTTGGTGAAAAACCCAGCTTTAACATTATGGCCTCAAGATAAGACCACTCAACCCGATCATATGCCTTCATCATGTCCAGCTTCAAAGCTCCATATCTATGTACCACCGCTCTATTCCTCTTCATGAAATGTAAACACTCATAGGCTGCAATAATATTATCCGTAATCAACCTTCCCGAAACGAATGCAGATTGCTCCGCAGATATAATCTCCGGGAGCACTAGCTTTAGGCGGTTTGAAATCACTTTTGAGGCTATCTTGTATAATACATTGCACAAACTTATAGGGCGAAACTGAGACAACAGAACCGGGTCCTTGACATTTGGGATAAGCACAAGGAAGGTTTTATTGACGCTTGCCGTATCTTCCGTCCCTTCCTCAATTCCCAGGACAGATTTTGTAACCTCCTCCGAGCAAACCCCCCAATTTCGCTGGAAAAAGTGAGCGGGGAAACCGTCCGGGCCAGGCGCCTTCGTGGTCGGCATTTGAAACAGCGCTCGGCGCACCTCCTCGGCGGAGTACGGAGCGTCCAGCATATCCTTCATACTGTTCGTCACCTTCACCGGGACGTGATCAAGAACAGCTTCAACGTCAGCTATCCCCTCGGATGTGTATAGATTCTTGTAAAAGTTTTTTGACATCTGTTCCAAGGCGACATCATCCGTGATCATCATGCCCAACTCATCTTGCAGCTGCTTGATCTTATTCTTCCTTCTCCGCATCGAGGCCCGGAGTTGGAAAAATTTCGTGTTCCGGTCTCCAGCCGTTAACCAGTCCACCCTAGACCGCTGCCTGTATAAGATTTCCTCGCAGTGGTACAACTCCACTAGTAGATCCTTGATCTTCACCTCCCTGTGAGTAGGTCCGAGTCTCCTGATAAGTCTCAAACGTATCTATAATTTCTGCTTGCTCCATGCATGTTTTGTGTGACTTTGCCATGTTTTGCTTGAACTTTCATACACTTTTGAACATATTTGGACTAATCTATTAACCCAGTGCACCCAGCTGCCAGTTGCTGTTTTCTGCTATTTTTGTATTTCAGGTTTTCCGGCCATTAAAAGTGCTCCAAAAAATCCAGGAAAATCAGATAAAAAATCAGCGCCGCGGAAGCTTCCGGAAACACCAAAGCAGCGAAGGGGGGCCACCACCAGGGAGCCAGGAGGGTCCCTGGCGCGGCCCCACCCTAGGCCACGCCAGGAGGCCTCCTGGCTGCCTGGTGGGTCCCCTCGATGCCCCCTTCGCCTATATTTACCCCTCGGGGTGGAAACCCCCAATATAGATCTCTTTCTCGCGAACTCCCCTCTGTACCGCCGCCGCCGCCGTCTCAAGATCGGGGCTGCCTGGAGAAGCTGCCCCGGCACCCTGCCGAAAGGAGGAACCCCCTCCGGGAGACCATCCATAGCCATGGACGCCTCCCGTATGTACCATGAGTAGTTTTCCTTGGACCATGGGTCCGTGACCAGTAGCTATGTGATGAATCTCTCCCCCTTTTGTGCTTCCACTTTCGAGTCCTCGTGAGCTGCCTCACATGATTGAGGCATCTATGTAATTTCTGCTGTTGCTATGCTGAGTTTGTTGGGATCTGATGGATTATGAGACTATGTTCAGATTGTGATGAGTAATATATTTGGTTCTTCTCTTTTATATTTTGTTCTTGAGTAAATTCTTGCATGTTCTCCGTTGCGGTATTTGCTTTGGCCAAGTATTTTATTTGCAACTCCAAGAGAGAGCGTTATGCTCGATTGTGGGTTCAGCCCCTTGATGTCTAGCTTGAGTGACAGAAACATGAGACTAGGGGATGTGCTGTTGCCACCAGGGATAAAACAACGGTGCTTGTACCTGCGGGTGCAAGGATTGTTTACTTTACGCAAAGTTCTTTTAATGCAGTTGTCTGTTGCTTTGAGTTTACACTTTGGATGGGATTCGCAACTTAATACCAGCGAGATGTTCTGGATAGATATCTCAAGGTGGATGATTCGTAGTAGATGCAGATGGATTTCGGTCTACTTACCTTGGCGTACCGCCCATTGCTTTTGAGCCCTTCCTTTCTTGGAAGCATAGTTAGCATTGCGGTGCCTTCATAATCCTGTCAATTGCCCAACTGTGATTTGTTTACCTCGCTAGCATTTTTATCGTCTTTTGGGAGAGAGACATCACTAGTGAAAATCACGGGACCCAGGTCCATCTTCACATTATTGTTCACACTACCAATTTACTTTCAGTATTTACTTTTCCGTTGCTATCACTATCATTATTATCTCTTGCGTTAATCCTTTGTAAACAGTAAGGCCGGAGGAATTGACAACTCCTTTGAACTCGTTGGGAGCAAAGTTATTTGTATCTGTGTGCAGGTCCAGGTGAAGTTAGCAACCTAGGTTGTGAACGGCGCCATTGTTCACTTTACCACCTACTTGTATCTCTTGAGTCCTACTGGAGACAATCTAAACCTTAGCATCTTCGCTAAGGGAAACTTGCCGTTGTGCTACATCAAACCTTCCACTTGGGGTAACCAACGAGGGGCGAGAAGCCATCAAGCAAATTTCTGGCGCCGTTGCCGGGGACTAAAGTCTACAAGATAGGGGAGTTGCACACTATCTTTTATCTTTGCTTTTTAGTCTTGTTAGTTTACCTTTCAGTTTTTACTTTTGTGTCCCTTATCAAAAATACCAAAAATACCTACTAATGCTATCTTCACCATGGGTGTGGAACCACCCAAATATGGTAGGATGGACATGTTTCACTTGGCTCGTCTTCGATCAATTTGTGCTCGCGCTAAAAACCCAACCGACTTGGTTGAGGGAAAATCATTGGATGAGCATGCTCATTACACGCGGCACCGCCTATATCAGAAAGGGAAGCACTTATGGGACGAAATACAAACTTCTTATTGCTATGCTGAGTGTTTATGCCACATTTATGATTTTACTTGCTGCTCTAATATAGAGCGTAAACACCTTCCTTTCCAATGTGAGTTTAATGAAAATGAGATCCTATCTTCTTATGCCAAAGGTATTTATGATTACTTTGATGTTGAAAAGATTGAAGAGTTTGTTGCTTTTAAAGGTGCTTATGAGATTGCTTCTTTGATTGAAAAGTATTACGATACTATTCACAAGTCTGAAAACTTTGCTGTTCTTGCTTATTGCTTTGAGAATTATACTTCCAATGCTTATATTGATGATTTTAAAAATAGAATGCTTGATGCCCGAGAAGAGGCTAATGATTTCTATGATGAGGAGTCCCGTGATTCCGAGGACTCACTTGATACATCCCTTTCTGATGATCTTGATACTTGCTTTGTTGTTGGCTATGATGCCACTATGGATGATGCTTACAAAGATGAACTTGCTATAGTTCCTTATGTGAAGCATGAAATTGTTGCTATTGCACCCACACTTGATTGCCCTAGTATTCTTTTGAAATCTCCAACTATTCCAGAGAATTTTGCTCTTATTAAGGCTCAATGTGATGGGTTGCATCTATCTTATCATCCTGAAGACCGTGTTGAAAACTATACACGTGTGATTGTAGGTCATGAACAACATGATTTATGTGATAGTTATATTCTTGATGTTGTTCATGATGCTACTGAAAATTATTTTGAGAGAGGAAAGTTTGGTTGTAGAAACTTCCATGTTACAGAAACACCTCTCTTCATGTTGAAAGTTTTCAAGTTGTTCTTGTTCCACCTTCCTATGCATGTCACTTTGTGCTTCTTTGATTTATTTTCTTACAAGATGCCTATGCATAGGAAGTGGGTTAGGCTTAAATGTGTTTCATATTTGTTTCTTGATGTTCTCTTTTGCTTCAAAATTCTTATTCTTGTGAGAGCATCTTCTATAATCTTTAAGCCTAGCTAATGGCTTTAAAGAAGCGCTTTCGGGAGGCAGCCCGCAACGAATTTAGGTTTTTCTTTTTTGCTTTTGTTCTGTTCTTAGTGGTCTTGATGATTGTTACTACTGTAGCAACATAATTTTATCTTTACTTTTCAAGCTTTGTGCCAAGTTTAGCCTCATACAACAAGGGAAGTAAAAGTTGTGACATGCTGTCTAGAAAACAGATTCTGTCCTCGTGACTAGAAAAATTACAGAAAAATCCCAGTTCATCTTTTTGAACTGTCGTGGGGTTATCCAAACCGCGACAGTTCCAACTTAAGAGATTCATTGTGCCCGGCGGTGCCCCTCCGGGAGGCCCGCCGATTTCGCAATTGGGTTTCTTTCCGTAGCCGTGCTCTTCATTCTTGGATCATTCCCTGCAACCTTTGGTCGTTTCGGATCCTGCTTAGGTGACGGGATTGGGGGGACGTCGTTCATAGTTGTATCCCCTGACATAACAGTAGTTGCCCGAGGGATCCTATCGCTGGAATCCCCCAAATCATCCTTCGCAACCACTGCCCTCTTCCTGTTTTCCTCAGCTTCCAACATCAGTTCATCCTCCAGCTTGTCACGATGCTCATCTCCTAGTTGGTCCCTCCTCTGAGAATTGGCTCCTTTAGTTTCAGAGAGCTCATTGCGCCTACCTTCCCCTGGAGGAGCACCTCCCCTGGATCGAAAGACCCAATTAGCGCGCAAGTTTTTAAAAACCAGCGCTTCCGGAGGATGAATTCCGTTCCCATGTTCCTTATACACGTGCCCAAATCGCCCACAAACCGCACACCAGTCTGGGAGCCTCTCATATTTGACTATAAAGAACTATCTCTTCCCACCCCGGATAATAGACACATGGTTCTTGAGGGGTTTCTGGACATCTATGCGGATTTTAACTCTTGAGAAGTTTCCAGCAAAATCATGAGAAGCCGCTTCAGCAGCGACAAACTCTCCCGCTTTCGATGCCAAAGCTTTCACCAGAGGGAAGTAGCCATCAGGAAGATCATGGATTTGCATCCAGCACTCAAAGGTATCCAACTTGATCGACGTGGGTTTCGTTAGACCATCATATTCTGCTATAAGAACCGGGTAACCTCTGAAGTTCCAGGGCCCCCCTTCCATTGCCTTCTCCCACTCAGCCAGACAATTGAAGCGAATAGAGTAGAGGTTTGGCTCCAACACCTTAAACCTAGTCTCCCTCGCCAGGTCCCAGGATGCTCGCATACTCCTGAAGAAAGCGGTCTGGCTATAGATTTTTTCTGTAAAAACCCTAACTATTGCCAGCCACCTGGAAAACTCCGTGGTTTCTTCTGCGAATTCTTCGAAGACGACATCGTCAAGGTCTTCCTCACGAATCCCCAATTGAATCAACATATGATCAAGATCTTCCTTCTTCCCGTCCTCCATAGACACCGAACTCGATGGTTGCATCGGGTCCTAGCGACATGCCGCTCCTGTCATGCCTCCCAAACAGGGAAGAAAGAGGCGGAGGAGATCAGAAAATGAGTTGCGTCACGGTTGTCAGCGATCGGAGCAGGGGCGGAAACGCGATAAGGAAATCGCCGCTGCTATGTCGGCGAGATAAAAACCCTAGCTAGAGGAAAAAAAACGGCCGTACTCGTTCGATGGTTTTCATGATAAAGAAAAATGGCTCATTTGATATTTTCAATTGCGAGTTGGGCTCTTAGACTCCTAAATATTTGGGTGTGTCTGCATGTGGTTGATTGAGTACTTGCTGAGGAAAAAATGTATAAGAGACTAGATGCATCCATTGGTGGTATAGTAACCAGAATCAAAGCATGCCTAACCAGTTGCTTGTCTACCATTTTTCAATGTATAGATTCTCAAAAAATAAATGTTGAAAGGATTGGAAAGGCTATTAGGAACTGTTATTTTTTTGGCAAGTTAAGGAAGGTAAGAGAAAAGAATACGGTAAGTATAGGGAGCGAACGTTCGCTCCAGGGCATGACAATTCCGAACGATTTGCATGGCAACTGCAGTACAAATGCATGGCAATTCAGAGCACATGATTGCCATAAAAACTCAAAAACACCGATAAGTATAGGGAGTGAACGTTCGCTCCAGGACATGGCAATTCCAGACTATCATATCGTCAGGTGGCCTGCCATTTGTAGGCCCGAGAAGAAAGAAGTGCTTGGAATTCATATCTTGGGAGATTTAACATAAGCCAACTGTGGAAATGGTTGTGGAATTTTGAGAATAAGGAAGGGATGTGGAAGAAAATAGTTCAAAGAATACAAGATTGAGGATGACATCTATTATATCGTAGCCTTTTTTTCCATCTTCTATAAAGCTAAGGTACGCCTAGGCGTACTCTCGAAACATATTGGTGGTAATTCACCATGTTGAAATGACCTGGTAAAGATTAAGCACATGTATGTTCAAGCACTTCTGCTTGGCCCTCCTACACACATCAACGGTAAGATCTTTCTATTTTTTCTTAAATATACCTATATGAAAAAAATATTTTACCTTAAACATATACAGTAACAGGCCGGCCCATTAGAGCTCACAATTGAAAGAACGCCGGCGCTGAAAAAAACAGTCTGTTAGTTGAGTTCTGATCCCTGGCCGATGGACAAAGCGTTGCAATCACAGTAACCATGTTTCCACTTTAAATTTTCCACCCAAATACAAGAACGTTGTGCTTTTTTACCTGTACAGATTTGAGACAAACACAAAAATAAAAGGAAAGACTAACTGTTCGTGTGTTTTTTCACCTTTTTAAAATTCATTTATTGCCGATGAAGGAGCGCTGGAGCAAGACTTCTGTAAATGCGAAAAGTCTTCCCTGTTTTTAAAAAATAATAAAAAATTCAAAATAATATTCGTGTTGTTTCAAATAATGTTCTCACTTTTAAATTTTGTTTTAAAATTAAAAAAATGTTTTCAAATCTTATCTACAAAAATACAGAAAATATTCGCAAAAAAATTGTTTTGTATTTTTTCGCATTGTTCTGAATGTATTTTGGAAATCTAAATTATTTAATGTTTTTAATTTTTTTTGAAAATTTAATGAAATGTCTGTATTAAATTTTTCTGTTCACTCTTTTTTGAAAATGTTCGTGTTTTGACATTCTCAGAATCTTACACAAACATTTTTCTGAAAATTATGTACAATTTTTAAAATGTGGAAAAGTGTATTTTATAAACGAATTTGAATAAGAAAATATTTTTATAATTCTGAACCAATATTTTAAAGGGCAAAGATTTTTGAAAAAGAAAAAAGAAAAAAGAAAAAAGAAAAATGGAAAAGCAGAAACACGCACACACAATAAAGAATAACAAATAGTGAATAGTTCTAGTAGAAAGCGTTTCTCTTTTGGACACTTTATGTTGTTAGCCCGTCTTGCTAGCCACCACGGTTTACATTGGGAGGTGCCAGTTTCTATTCTTGGTCTATTTCATTTTCTTTAGATTTTTCTCTGTTTTTGCGTGTGATAATGGGCCGGTCTAGTTGCGGCCTTATATAGGTATATACTCCGTATACGAAAGTGGGTACGATTTGTGGAATGACTATATTGCCCTTGTGCCGAAGCGGAGCTCATGTTCAAGGTAGATCTATAATTGTGGGGGATTGTAAACATACATATGTTTGGTATACACGTGGTAATAGACATTTGAAAGATCAATTTCCTGATTTGTTTGACATTAACAATGAAAATGATAGAATTATTAAGAAAATGATTGAGGTTGGTTGGAGGTTAACACTTAGGAAGCGCCTGGGTGAAAGATCAATTTCTTGATTTGTTTTGTCATTAACAATGAAAATGATAGAACTACTAAGCAAACAACTGAGGTTGGTTGGAAGTTAAGTTTTAGGAGGTGGCTCGATGGTGAGCAGATGGTGCAAATGAGCATCATTACGGGGTTGCTCGATGGTCAGATTTTAACTCACGAAGGAGACTCACACAAAATGGAAATAGACTAAAAATAGCAAATTTATTATGAAATCTTTATACTCCCATTTATCTTATGCAGGTCCCGATAGATCTTTTATGCACCTATGGAAAACTAAAATTTTAATTATATTTTTTCTTCAAAATATGGCTTTGGCTTATTTGGCACAACCAATTGCCACAAAGGATAACATGATCAACATAAATTGGATTAGTAGGTGTCATTGTCGCTTCTATCCAAACCCTAAAAATAACCATCATTTATTTTTCAATGTTATGCGTGGAGTGCTAAGCAGGTGTATTGGTGCTAGGGACAAACCTAGTTTTTTCTCCCAATACTATTGGCGGATCCCTAATTTTCTGAAACTTGCAAATTGTGGGTTTAGCCACAATCTTCTAGGGCATCTGGAAGCTAAGGAATGGAGTATGTTTTGAAGAGAGACTTGTTTGATCGTCAGTTGGATTCATTTGCTATGTGTTCTCATTTATGCGTTATTGAGCGAGTTTGCAAGTTGAAGAAGAGTGTGGGGTGCTAGAACAAGGTGCAACAAGAATGCAGCGAGAAATATTGGCTTTACATGATGATGGCGGAGGAGAGCGCAAAGGTCATCCGGCAAGGATAGAGGCAAAATGATGAGATATGAAGAACCTCACAATGCGATGGAGAATGTCTTTCCATGATACCACTTTTCAATGAGGCTTTTCCCTTATAGAAAAGAACACATATATACGTAGGAATATTCCACCTAATGCACCTTATGCCGCTGACATCATATTTATTTATTTTTGGATTTTAAAACGATTTATCTTACGAATCGTCAACCTGATTTGTGACCCGCATTCATCATCGAGTTTGTCTTCACGAGGGCTTCAAAACAAGATCACATATTAACACGTTTCAATGAATTTTTTTCGTCGGCTAGATTAGGTCACCTAGTTACCATTTTTAACGATGAACTATTGCCACAATGATTGTATATAGTTATTAGAAAACACTTTCTTACACTTGGGCTCACGATACGATGCGTTAAAATAACATGACAACTTGACACGATTAATTTGATAAGTACAACAAACCATCATATCAATTAGATGTAAATAACACGACAACTAAACATTATTAAGCTTATAGCTGATCGTTCAAGCACAACAAGTCATCACTACAATGAGGTATAGATACCATGAAAAATAGATGATACCCCGCGCGTTGCTGCGGGAATCAGTTGCAATATATTTTGAATGATTGATTGCATGAAACATGAATAGTTGAATTAATAGTATATAAACTAAAGTATAAAAATACATTTTACATACTGTATTTTATTATTGTGTAGTTAAAAATATTTATTAAATATAAGTAATGTAATATAATAGAAAAAAACAATGCATGTTGAGTGAGGTCGCATGTGTCATTATATTGATGTATGCATGAGATCAACTAATAACAAAGAACTTGTTCTCATGCATATTATGGTGAGTCTTTGATGATGTGACATGTATGCATGTTAAAAGTGATGTAATATAATGGAAAAAAATCCATGCATGTTAAGGGAGGTTGCATGTATTATTAAATGGATGTGTGCATGAGATCAACTAATAATGAATAACTTGTTCTCATGCATATTGTGGTGGACCTTTGATGAGGTGGCATGCTTGCATGTTGAGATAGATAAGATAGTGGGGATGATCTATTATAGTATTATAGATATGAGTGCTATTTAGATTATTTTATAAGACAACACCTACAAGTACCATAAAACAAGTATTTTGTTTTTCGTTGATGCATATTAATGTCTAGTGACTTGACAACCACGATGCTATAATCTCACAACTAAATGGATAATGACATGGCAAGTAAGTAACAACTATGTGACAAGTACTGAGGAATTCATCGTGGCCATGTATTCGTCCGTGGGTTGGTCCCATACCATTTTTTCCGGAAATATCACTTCTTCAATGCAAGAGAGATGCGGCAGGACGATTATTCGTCAATCGCCTATCGGTATTAAACAAACGCGGCGCCTGAGAAACCCACTCCGGCGCTCCGCATTCAAAATGGCTCCTCCGCTACCCTAGCGAGCACCAACTATTTAAACGGCCCCGAACCCTTGGAGGACCGTGGAACACCATACACCACCTTTTCCCCTTTCTTTTTCCTCCATCTCCACCATAATGACGAGCTCTAGGATCTTGTGCGGTAGAGGTTGGTTCACCGGCCAAGCAATATCGATTGCGGACAACAACTCTGCTCAACAAACCAGGCGTAGCGGCTACACAAGCAACGATTACGGGCAACATCTCTCCTGACTGGAGAGTTGCACGCGGGATTGTATCTCATGAAGACCACCACTTCTCCCTCCCCTCCCCTGCGGTTGATGTCAAGCTTGCGGGCTCATCGTCGGCCGATTAGCAGTTTGGTCGGGGAGGCAGAGGCTGGTCTTCCCCTCCCGCTGAAGCACATCATTGACATACGCTCTCCTTGTACATCATATAAGTACAAGGACTAAGTGGAACACTGATCAGGAAGACTTGGCAGATGACGCCATTGGTGCAGAATATCGGCCTGCTTGTTGGTTGCTAGCTGCACTGAACCTTCTTCACCGTCGAGAGCACTGGAGCTAGTGAAAAGTAAGGATGATCCATCCGACTGCCGGGGTAATTTTAGACTAGGTTAAACTCGTGTATTTCATTTGATTTGCATGAAATGCGTTTGGTTTATGTTTACATTTAAATTTGAATGAAGTTCGTTCAAGTTTGTGTGATTTTATCATATATTGGTTGAACTGCCAAAGGCCGGATGCGGCTAAGATTCGATTGTCAGTTTCCGCATTAGTATTCGCGGATTGATCCCCCAGTCGTAAAAAAGGTCAGCGATGGAGATGCTGTTAGGTCCTTTTAAGTTGTGGTTCAATCACCCGTATGCTTATGCTCGGTGATACTGTGGGGGCAGCCAACTATGCACTTCTGATGTTTTTATGTTAGCCTTGCCTGGCGTGTATTTCTTTGAACAATTTGTATGAAAAACCGTGTGAGTTTGTTTATGAAGCGGGTTAGAAGTTTACTTTCAGAAAGGACCAGGTGCCAAAAAGTTCAAATTCCTAAAATTTGGGGAGTTGAATTCGAAAAGGTGGTTGAAAAACTAATATACGAGTGATTCACTGTGAGTTTGCATGTTTTCTTTTCGAGTTTCAAGCTATGAATACTGTGGCTAGAACATGTCAAAGTCCACGCAAAGACTACGGCTCTGTCCACACTGCTCAATTTAGAGGACTATAGGCTAATTGACGATGATAGGTTACTTAGTGATGGCAGTCGACGTATTGGTCTTTGCTTACCCAAGAGAAATCCGGTCTCGGCTCGCTCTTGGCGGCATCATCAACTTTCATTTTCCTCTCGAACACATCGATTAAAATCGCTTGTTAGTAATTCGAATTGTAAATCTTGGCATCAATCTAATCGCCGTGTGTGAGTGAGATGGCGTTCTTGTCTCCTTGTCCCCAACGCCCATTTGCATAATGCATATTGCAACAGAATCCGCTCGTAACTAACGTGACAATTAGTATACAACATCTCCTTGGAGGCAACGAAAAATGAAAACCATCGGAAAAGAAGACACGCTAAGCCGCTGCTAACGGGACGGCATCGGCGGGCACTCCGGCCGCGGCAACCCCGGCAGCGGCGGCGACGGCGGCGGCCCGAGCCCGCCGCGGCAGATCGGGCACGACCGGCTCTTCCGGAGCCACCTGTCGACGCCGCACCCGGCGTGGTAGAAGTGTCCGCACGCCGGCACCACCCGAACCAGCTCGCCGGCCCCGCCCTCGCCGTACTCCGACAGGCAGAAGGCGCAGCGCTCGCCCTTCCCCTTGTCCTCCTTCCCGGCGGTCGCCTGCTCGTACGTCATAAGTGTGGCGTCGCCGAGGGCGTTCTCGACGTCGGCGGCGTGAACCGCCGCGCGCCCGCTGGCACCGGCAGCCTCGTCGCAGGTGCCGCCGGAGGACACGACCACTATGACGACGATGAGCAGTGCCATCAAGAGCACCGCGGCGATCTTCAGGTTGAGCTCGACGTGCGGGTCCATGCTCCTCCTTGCCTCCTTGGCCAATGCCAGCAAGCTGTGTGGCTCTCCAAGTCTCCACTCCCCAGTCCGGCACTCCGGCTTTTGTGTAGGAGCTCCCGGTCCAGAGCCTTCCGGGCCAAGTCAGAAGTCACCGTGTGAAAGAAAGAGGGGAGTTGAGCCTTCGTAGAATGTTTCAGTTCATTTCCTTTCTTCTTCTAGTGGAGTACTCTGGTTTTGGACTAGCTTATCTTCTCTCTTTTCTGTTGCACATCGAGTCCAAATGGAATTATTCTCTTAACTTGTATCCCTTTGCCTCCCTTATTAAAATGGTAAACAATGTCGCTATCTTCCATTTAAATCAGCTTTGTGACTGATGATAACAATAAGTAGTAGTACACTGTTGGTTCCTCAGTTGACTTTTTTTTTTAAATTTCTGATCATAGTTTTTATTCTTTCAATAGGAAGATAATATTCACATTAGGTTATATGTATACAGAATCATGTGGTTGTGTGCATCCTAGTTATGCAGAGACCGGATGTATGCTTAAACTATTAAATAATAAAACGTCTTTTATCAAAAAATGTATACATAATCCCGATCATGACCCCAAAGGATCAAACACACCATGCAATCAAGAAAGATGGTTGTTTACCCTCTCGCTCTGGAGCATGCAACAATGACTTTCTAAATAAGGCTTAGGATCCTACCAACAGATTGCGAGCACCGTGAACATTGAAAACGGGGAAAAATATAAAAAAACAGAAGATGAACAAAACCATTCTGGGCGAAAGTCGAAGAAGCTTCACGTCGGGATCATGGCATGCCCGAAGATGCCAACCGCAACCAGATGGTATCTATGCTTCCCGGTGATGCCTTCAAGAGGGCAACAACGCAGTGCGCTGTTGCCCTCGACCTCGAAGAGACGAGTTAAATTTGTAACCTAAAACCCTAATACGGAGAGAATACTCACAACAACGCCCCAAGGATACCCACATACATCATCATCACTAGCTCAAAGCATGGGATTTCCCTCAAAGCCTTACATGTGCCATTCCAGGTACCAAAGGCACTGACCCATCCAAGGGGAAGGGCCGCCTTGCAAACACGAGACCTCCATATTTGGACCAGAGGGTTGACATCGCCGAAACGATGAACACACGATCGTCCTTCGTCCCTCCTCTTACTACCCACATAGCAAGAGAAGAGCCACCCCTTCTGACGTGTTGCACGTTGCAAAGCCAGAACCGTGCACCTTTACCATGCAAGTTCGCAAACTCAAAATCCAAGGCCGACTCCCCCTCTCCTCCACTTCATCACGAGATCACCACTAAGGAAGCACCTTGGCATTGACTTCACCAGCAAAATTCTAGACCGCCATCGGTCCATGATCTGAGGAGGCCACTGTCCAGGAGTCCCGATCATGCTTGGGTATAGCCCCATAACTTGCGGCATGGTCAGTAACATGGCTCGTCGACGTCATCCAACAACACGTCTCTGAGCCACTTTCCTGAATGACGTCGCCGAAGTCGCAAAAACACGAAACCACAAAATGGGTGCAACGGGCCTCCACGTGACCATATCCATCCCCTCCAAATTCACACGAGGAGTGCCCTCGAAGCCCGTCACACCTCTGCATCGGGAGCCCCATCGGGAAGCACCGCCGCAACAACCCTCACATGTCTGCCCGCCACGTCGGATCCATCTCCCGACATTTGAGGCGTCGTGGAGAGTCGCGCCGCCCCACCGCCAGGAACACGGGGGTGATCGATAGAACCCTAGCCGCCTTGCAACCTTCGTCCAACTGTCCTATTTTACCAACCTCTATTACTTAAAAGTTAAGCAGTGTTTATTTTAATGTCGTCAAAGACAGCTTCGTCCAACTTTCTTTGTATGCTGATAGTTGTGTGGCAGTCACAAACTTTTTGTCTTTGCATAATAACTCTGCATTTACTGATATGGGATCACATTTTTAACCAAGATCGCAAACCAATCTCTAATAAATATAATCAAACATGGTCTAAAACAAATGATGGAGTATCCTACCACGGCAGCTCATTTTCATTGCATGATAATATTTAACCGACGTATCCCTGTTACAATGCACGCACAATTTTCCAATCACCTAAAGTAAATCTATGACAAAGATAATACAGAAACTAATTAGGCCTTGTAGAACAGTGAAAATATAAAATGAAATGGTAGCTAGAATATTCATCGACTGTCCAATCATCGTTATGATTAGCCGACGCGCTCGCGTGTGGTGTGTAGTGGTGTCCAGTAAAACAAAGGACTTCGTTTAAATTTCGCTTGGACAGTAACATTTGTCTCAGCTTACCCAAGTAGCACTGTAAGTTTCATGGCAATTGACAGTCACCAAAATTGTTAGACTTTTCAATAGTGTCTCTAGGCCGGCCCCACTGGAGGGGAACCTTTCTTTTTGTTCTAGAACATACTAGTAGGCCAGTACTATACTTGTGTGAGTTCTTTTTGAGCTCTTTGTTTGACTCTGGTGACATCTCATTCTCAGGTCTGAAAGAATTCATGCGACCAGCGTCTACGGTCGGTCTTCAGCTACCAAGTTGCCGGAACAGCGTAGCCCAGTTAAGAACTCGTCAAAGTCCAGGCCGTCAGTCTGGCACACCTCTGTATGTGCTGTATTGCTCTCCGGTTGATGGCAATGTTAAGCATGTTGGTTTTATAATCCGTGGTGGTTTTATAATGTGCCTACATGTGGTTTTATCAGTTCATCAGTTGGACACGTTCTTCTTATCACCTAACCACGATTAATTAAGCCGCTGGCAAGATGCACCGTAACAAGATAGCATCGGAGCCAGCAAAGAATGAGCGTACCATTCCTCACCAGCAAGCTGACCTAGTACCCAAGTGAAGCTGTACAATAATATTCACTCCGTATCTTAATGTGATAGTATCAAAAAAACGTCTTGTATTAAATTTCAAGGTAGGTTCATAAACCCTATATCTATTGGGGGGTATCAAAGAAAAACAGTTCTCAAATGGATTTGCAAAAGTGAGTAAGACCCTTTCATTTTTCTCATGAACTTGAGAAGATCCATGCGATCACATCTCAAACATCTCATATGGAGCTCGAAACTCTCCGACGAATGAGGTAAAGACAAAATAAATAGTAGATCATTTACATTAACACCTAAATGATTATACTCCCTCTGTAAACTAATATAAGATAAGACCTTCATGAAATGCGGGTTTTTACTTATGTGAAATCTCAATCCAAAACTTCTTCATTTCGTTGGAAAAACCAATCACACAATGGAGATTTGATGAAGTAGCTACTTTTTTTCTTTTATTACATTCGGATTAAGAACGCCGAGTTTTTATTTTGGGATTTTGGTTTACACTGCCAATCACAGTGAGTGCTTATCATAAAGCTTTTGTAACTAATCGTGTAGGGGATTTTGGTCTATTATTACGAATTTTAGGTCTGTTTAGAAATAAAGACGTGTGGACCTAAATCATCCGAGCTCATTCCTTTCGCCTCCTGGGGTCAAAGCAGTGTCCTAGCTCTAAACGGTAGCACCCGAGTGCAACTTCGAGTAAGAAAGAACGACCTTCTGCTACCTTTTTACTATAATGCATCTTTCTCCACTGTTCTACGAAAAAGCCAAAGCCGGTCAAGAAATAGAAAATCATTAACTATTATACGACAACGATGGCAGGTGTGGCGTGGGCGCCAGAGCGCGCCACGGAAGAGATGGCACATCCGGACCCAATGGTCAGCGTCGCATGGGGCGTGGTAGAAGTGTCTGCATGCCGGCACCACACGCACCGGCTTGTTGGGTGCCTTGGCGTACTCCGATTGGCAGAACATGCAACATCGCTTGTCGCGTCGCTCGCATGCACATATAGCATTAGGGTCGCGTCGACGAACATGCGCTCCATGTCTTCTACCTTCACCGAAACAAGAGATGATATAGCTTCAGAGGTAAAAAATAACATGGCTAGAAAAGAAATAGAAATAGTATGTTTTTCAAAGTAAAGCCATATGAAAAGCGAGAGAGAAAAATCCGTGAACTCAGAGACATCAAAGGTGTTGTGCATTCGGATGCTGCCAATATGGGAGAGATGGCAAGAGCATAGGTGAACACCACAATATGGTCTTATTGAATTTGACAACACCTCACTGATTTGACACACGTCATAATCTAGTTAATCCATTGATGATAGAAGTCCAATTTTTGCATAACTTGCTTCAAGAAATCCCAACCCACCCTATCATATGCTTTAATCAAATCGAGCTTATATGCACAGAAATTCAAAGAAGGGATCTGAACGAACAAAAAAATGACTCCCGGAAAATACGCCCCGAGGGCGGAAAAGGCGATCGAGGCGATTGAGCAGGCGATTGAGGAGACGGATGCAACGAAGGCAAGGAAGATCCTGACGACCGGCGAAAAACCAGAGACGACAACGATCATGGAGATCAACGTCAAAAGTGATCAATCGAACACAAGGTATGTCACCCCAGATCCTTTTGGTATGCGGGAGGCGTGGAATAGAACTAGGAAGGCAATCAGCGAAAGAGAAAGAAAATTATCTGAACAATGAAGGAATGGGATTAGAGAGGGAACTACTGAAAGGAAAGGGATCGGGGACGGGATGTCAAAGATCAAAGCCAAATTGTCAGCCATGAGGGAGGAGCTGCATGATGCACGCATGGGAAACAATCTCGGGGGGTGTCAAGAAAGGGGGAATAGATCACAAGATCGGAAAACCGAGGAGGAGGAGATCGGATCGCAGTCACAAGCGTCTGATTTAATACCTATAGGAGGCGATCTAGATCTTAACTCAGCAAATTTCCCAACGGAGATTGAGGGATTGCGTGGAACACAACATGGGTATAAGACCCCAATGAGGGATACATAAACTAAAGAAACCACAAACACCTGTGATCCATTTCGACCAAAAACCCCAGTGCTTGTGATGGCGAACCAGACCGACCGGAAGATGAAGGCGAAGATGGTGGAGGAGGAGGAGGTGGGATCAAATGGAGTGGGGAAAAACTGCAACAAGATCATGCTGAAAGGAAGCTCGTCTGTCTCCAGTGGTGAGGGGGACATGGACGTGGAGAACCATGATGTGGTCGTCCTTGACCTGTCAAAGGCTCGGGCGGCGATGAACACAAGGTAGCTGGCCGTGGGTCTGTTCTTCTCCATGCAGGCCTTCAGTGCGGAAGGTATGTTTAAGGAACTCAAGGAAAAGTGGGTACTGAGGGGGAAGATGGACTATTCTCAAGTGAAGAACAATCGGTATATGTTGGAATTTGAGAGGGAAGGGGACAGAAGGTTCATCCTGAGCAATGGGCCTTGGACACACAAGGGAGATGCGTTCTTGATGGTGCAGTTTGATGGAACATGGCTGCCCGCAGTGTGGACATTGAGAGGATGCCCATCTGGGCGAGGATTTATGATGTCCCCCCGGTCATGCTATCCAGGGAAATTGGTGAACAGCTAGGCGCTGTGCTAGGCGAGGTGCTGGAGGTGGATGCCGACAACAAGGGTAAAATCTGGAATGAGTTCATCAGGGTGAGGATTAACCACAACGTCGACAAACCGCTGGTAATATCCATTAAAACCAAAGAGCTAGTTGCTAGTGGAGGTGATGATAGAGACCTTCATATCCTTGAGGTGAAATATGAAAGAGAACCTCGGTTTTGTGGTTACTTTGGTATGGTAGGACATGGCCAACACGACTGTAAGATGCCGGTGAACCTCCAAAAGATGAGGTACACGGCAGCGATGCGTGCCTCTCCTTTTAAAAAGAGCAATAAAAAGGGGGGATTTATAACCCCAGTAGCTAGTAGTGCTAGGAGGTTCCTGCAGTTCTGGCAAGAGAATGAAGGCCAAGGCTCGGATGTGAAGTACAACCTAGATTGGAGGATGCAAGATGGAACTACAACAGATGTCCTGAATGATCCCGTGGTACAGGCTGCGTTTGCTGCAGTCAGCACCATACAAGTGGGTGGAGGAGGCACCCCGACCAAGGACAACGAGGAAGCAGGAACTCAGGAGGTGAGTCCTGTGTACCCTCCTGGTTTCGAGCCCGGATCTCTGGCTGCAAAGGAAGCTGAGGATCCACAGAAGAATAACACCATGATGAAGCAAGGTGTAGCGACCACTGTCCTTGGGAAGAGGGTTACCCGGGGAGAAGAAGAAGTGCTGGAACAGGCAACAAACAAAGAAGCTGAAGGATCTGACCAGAACAAGAAGCCAAAAGGCGATGATCAAGCTACGGAGAAGGCGGAAGAGGAAGATGGTGGTAATCTGGAAGCAATCGGGCTTGGGGCTCCCGATCAATTGGTGGGCACTAATGAGGGTGCCCACCAGGAGCCATGACACTCCTAAGCTGGAACTTCCGGGGAATTGGGCAACCCCGGACAGTTCGAGAGCTTGAGTGCTTAGTGCACATGTTCAAGCCAAAACTGGTGTTCCTATCTGAAACGCGGCAGAGCGACAACTACGTTAATAACCTGAGATGGAGACTAGGGCTCCGACATTGTAGCAAGCATGCTGGCAAAGGCAAAAGTGCTGGCATTGCTTTATTTTATGATGAGAGTGTGGAAATAAAAGAGCTTGCCGTTGGCCCCAGGTACATTGATGTGTTGGTTCGTCTGAGTTCAGAGGGTTTGGTGTGGAGAGGAACTTTTGTATATGGGGAACCGAAAGCCCGGGATCGGCATATGATGTGGGATCTGTTGAGGAGGATCAGACCAAATGCTACATAACCGTGGCTTGTTATTGGGGACTTTAACGAGACAATGTGGCAAAGTGAACATATATCGAGAGCTAAAAGATCCGAAAAAAATATGGCAAACTTCAGGAAAGTACTCTCAGAGTGTGATCTACATGACCTGGGTTTTAGAGGACAAATCTGGACATACGATAATAAACAGAAAGGCGGAAACAACGTGAAGGCGAGGATAGACAGGGCAGTGGCGTCGACCGGATGGAGTGATTACTTCCGTGAGGCTTCACTTGAGCATGTCACCTCGGCTAGGTCAGACCATGTTCCTATACTTCTGAGGTTTGGTAGTAGGAAAGAATGGAGGCCGGTTAGAAGAAATTTCAGATATGAAGCTATGTGGGAAAGAGTGGACGCCCTCTCTGAAACGATCAACTCTGCGTGGAACATCGAAGGGTCTTTTAGCTCGCTCTCAGGCGTGGTGGAAAAATTAAAACACATGCAATATGAACTCCATCGGTGGGCTGGGCGGGACTTCTGCTCCTTACAGAATAAATAAGAAAGCTCAGAAATAAATTACAGTCCCTTTGGAAACTGAACCCGACAACCCAATGTGAACTTGCTATCAAGGAAACATCAAAAGAGCTTGATGAACTTCTACTGCGAGAAGAACTGATGTGGAGACAGAGATCTCGAATGACTTGGTTAAAGGAGGGAGATAAAAACACGGAGGTCTTCCATCGGAAAACTAACTGGAGAAGGAAGAAAAACAGGACTGAGAAGCTAGTGAAAACGAAAGGAGGTGTGGCTAAAGATAAGAATGAAATCCACGCTGAAATAAACTCCTTCTTCCAAGAGATATATCTAAGAGATATGGATGTGGAACCGAGAGAGCTGCTGGACATCACAACAGAGAAGATCAACTTAGAAGTAAATAAAACCCTCACCAAGCCAGTCACAGAAGAGGAAATTGAAAAGGCCCTATTTCAAATAGGTCCCCTCAAAGCGCCCGGCCCTGATGGGTTTCCATCCCGTTTTTTCCAGAAAAACTGGAATTGTTTAAAGAAGGACGTCACCACGACAGTTCTAAAATTCTTTGAAGATGGCATTTTTCCCGATGGGGTGAATGACACAATTATTGTGTTAATACTGAAAGGAACCAACCCCAAGAACATCAAAGATAATCTCCCAATAAGCCTCTGCAATGTCATCTACAAAATTATCTCCAAGGTGTTGGTTAATCGCATGAGGCCACATCTGAGTGATGTCATCTCGGAAACTCAAAGTGCCTTCATCCCGGGTCATATGATAACAGATAATGCCTTCATAGCGTTTGAATGTTTTCATAAAATCCAACAGAGCAAGAACCCCAGAGATAACCACTGTGCTTATAAGATGGACTTGGCGAAGGACTACGACATAGTTGACTGGAGCTATCTAGAGGGAGTCATGCTGAAATTGGGTTTCGACCGTAAATGGGTAAACTGGATCACGGCGTGCGTGACATAGGTCACCTTCTCTGTCAAATGCAATCGAGAACTGTTGGAGAGCTTCAAACCGACGAGAGGGCTAAGGCAAGGGGACCCGTTAAGACCGTACCTCTTTCTCTTTGTTGCGGATGGACTAGTGAATGCCCTGAATGTGAAAGTGGAGGAGAGATCAATAAACCCAATCAAAATCGCTAGAAGTAGCCCGGGGATATCTAATCTCCTATTCGCAGACGACAACCTCTTATTCTTCAAAGCAAACAAGGAACAAGGTGAGAGTGTTAAAAAAGTTTTAGCTCTGTTCCAAAAGAGCTCTGGGAAGCTGCTGAGTGGGAGCAAGTGATGTCTACGCACGCTTCTATTCTTGTAGACTATGTTGGGCCTCCAAGCGCAGAGGTTTGTAGGACAGCAGCAATTTCCCTCAAGTGGATGACCTAAGGTTTATCGAACTCAGGGAAGTAGAGGTTGAAGATGGTCTCTCTCAAGCAACCCTGCAATTAAGATACAAGAAGTCTCTTGTGTCCCCAACACACCTAATACAACTAGAATTGTATAGCTGCACTAGTTCGGCGAAGAGATGGTAAAATACGAGTGATAGGTGTGACAAAGCCAGGTAATATAAATCTTTAATAAAAAGTGCAGAAAGCAAACATGTGACAAAAGTGAGCACAAACGGTGTAATAATGGTGGAAACAAGGCCTAGGCTTCATATTTTCACTAGTGGAAACTCTCAACAACATTAACATAGCCTAATCACATGATATTTCCACTAAAACATACATTGGAGACGCACTCGGAGGTCATTCCTTTGTGGTCAAGAGAGGATGAGAATTATGTAGGGCTACAAAAGCACACCTCAAAGTTCGTAGTTCTCAATCTATGGATTTCCCAATGTCACCGTGGCCATCCAAAGAGAGTACCACAATCACCACAACATATCTCAAGGATAGTCAAAGACAAGCACCAAGAGACTCTCAATCTTCAATCAACACACAAAAGAGGAAATCACTCATGATAATATTCTTCTAACCCATGTCCAATAGACCGCTGTCACCATGGTCTCGGGGATTATAATAGATAAGATCAAGTGAGTACATCACTCCAATACATAGAGGAAGGGGAAATATCATGGGATCACCCTAGATTAACATAGCCTATGATCACAACGAAGATCACATCATGGGAGAGAGAGAAGAACACATAGCTACTGGTAGAAACCTCAGCCCCGAGGGATAACTACTCCCGCTTCATGGAGGAGGGAAGCAACGGCGATGGAGATGAATCCGGGGGCACTTCCCCGTCCCGGCAGGGTGCCGGCACAGGAATTCTGTCCCCCCGAAACTGGATGGCGATGGCGGCGGAGATCGGAATTGCTTCTGGAGAAAAGGGGTATGGAATCAGGGTTTCCTCCGCGGGGGTAAAAATAGGGCCAAAGGGGGGCACCAGGGGGGCCACAGGGCAGCCAGGAGGGTGCCCGGCGCGGCCTAGGGTGGGGCCGCGCCAGGGACCCTTCTGGAGTCCCTGTGGTGGCCCTCCCCTCCTTCCTTGGTGATTCCGGAAGCTTCCGGGATGCTGATTTTTTATATAATTTTTCCGGAATTTTTGGAGCACTTTTAATGGCCGGAAAACCTGAAATACAAAAACAGCAGAAAACAGGAACTGGCAACTGGGTGCACTGAGTTAATAGGTTAGTCCAAATATGCTCAAAAGTGTATGAAAGTTCAAGCAAAACATGGCAAAGTCACAAAACATGCATGGAGCAAGCAGAAATTATAGATACGTTTGGGACGTATCAACATCCCCAAGCTTAATTCCAGCTCGTCCTCGAGTAGGTAAATGATAACAAGCATAATTTCTGTGGTGACATGCCACACAACCATATAAGGACTTTTAAGTAAAGCCATCAAAGCATGCAATTCAATTCAAGTCTTAACAAGCAAGAGTCTATATTAGCATTGACACAAGCAACAAAAGAACAAAAGGTGCAAGAGCTCTCGCTGTCCGTGACTCGAATGTCTCCAGATGGTGTTTGCGTGCAAGCAGGGGATTGGGAAAAAGAGAGAGAAAAAGGTTGTTGAGAACTACTATCTACAAAAGTTTCACACTTGGTCTCCTTTGGATTCTTATCTTGACTCGTCCCTAGACCACTAGCCAGGTACAAGTCAAACTGATCCACTCCCTTTCGATATTTTGAGCACTCATGCAATGGATGAGCGTGAGCAAGAAAGTTGACACCTAAAAGGCAAAACAGAAAGAAGGTGGAGGAGGAAGACAAAAAGGTGTGAAAGGCTCACATCAATGAGGACAATCATAGGCGAGAGAAGGCCATATGATAGATATGATGTGAGGAGTAGGGATTTCCATGCAACGGATGCACATGTGAGCTAAAAGCTCTCCAAGGGAACTAGTGGGGGTGCATCTAACTTGCTTGCTCAAGAAAACCTAGAGCTCGTTTGAGGAGGCTCATCATTGGAATATACAAGCCAAGTTCTATAGTGTGAAGGTCCCCACATATCTATATGCATGATGATGATCTCTATGGAGTACAAGGGATAGAGGATGAAGTACTAGTGTGGATCTCTCAAAAGGAATAGTAGTGTGCCCCCTTCTCTCTTTTTATTTTTATTTTTCTCTTTTTTCTATTTTTTTGTATTTTTTTGGTGGCCTCAATGGCTCTTTCTATTTAACTCTCATTTGTCCTCTTTGGGATCTTTTGATTTTTCCCTCTTTGGGATCTTTTCCTCACTTTAGGGGCAACACTCTATATTTTACAAGAATATAGGATATCTTTCACACTTTACAAAGGTACTCACATAAAGAAGATATAACTATCATGATGCAAATGTATGCCTCTGCCAGGATAGCAGGATATGCAATGATACTAGCGCGTCATGTAGCAATGATTAGGGCAAGGCCCAACTAGCATGCGGCTCATCGATCAAGCAAGTAGCATGTATGACATGAAGATCAAGTCATGAGAAGGTGGATGTTGCATGGCAATGTATCTCAGAAAGGCTATGGAAATGCCTTGTAGGTAGGTATGGTGGTTGTTTTGAGGAAATATATAAGGAGGCTTATGATGACAGAGCGTATCGTGCCAAGGGTTTGGATGCACCGGCGAAGTATGCGCCAACTCTCAAGGTGAGAAAGGGCAATGCACGGTACCGAAGAGGCTATAAAAAGTATAGGTGGGTGGAAGTGTCAACTTTCGAATACTCACATTAGTCCGAAGAACACATGCACTTATTATCCGTAACTCTCAATCTAATCAGGAGGTTCACAGAGAGACATGTACCCCGAGGAGGAGTGTATGTGGGTTTGGTTATCCTTGCGCATCCTCGACTCATGGTACGTGAGTGTACTCTAATATTCGAACCCTCCAGAGGTTAGTGATCCATCTAGTAGCTAGAGTTCTCAACAGGGGTTTTTGGTTTTCGAAAAACACACGGATTGCCCAAAATACGACATATATCACTAATAGGCTCGAGCTCTTGACACCAAAAGTTCAAACATTACTCTAGTCAATACCTCAAAACTATTGCAAGTTACTACTATAAAGAGAATAGCAACTTCAACTACGTACTTCCTAGTCAAGACACAAAACTCAGTGCAACAGGCAAACTCTCTAACAAGATAAAACATGCAACCTATAGAAAGTTCAACCTATAACAAAAGGAAAGCTCTAGAAAAACTAAAGCACTATAACTAAACAGAGCAGCAGCTAAGAAAAGAAAAAGAACAACTCACAGCTAAGGAAATAATCATGCAAATCCTATGAGGAGTTCTAGTTCAAACGGAGCGTGTTTCTCTCCCACACAAAGTAAGACGGGATCTAACTTGTTATGAACAGCAAGCAAAGCTAAAGAAAACTAAGAATAAAACCTAAGAGCGAGACGCTCCAAGCATAGCACATAACGCATGAAGTGATAAAAATATAGTGAGACGAAGGACAAACTGATGATTGTTGATGGAGAAGGGGATGCACGGGGGCATCCCAAAGCTTAGACGCTTGAGTCTCCTTGAATATTTTTTGGGGATGCATGGGGGCATCCCCAAGCTTGAGCGCTTGACACTCCCAAATCTTCTTTCATCATCTTCCATCGCACACTTGAAAACTCCCTTCATACATAACTCATCATAGGCTGATTAGAGAAGTTAGTACCCTTAATAAATAATTTTTCCAACTGGATATGAAGATATTCTTGAAGAGCTACTGTTTCTCAAGATTGCGAAAAAGTTTTTGCAAAGAAAAAGCAAGCTTAAGATTTGCAAAAGTTAGGAGAGACAAAACGTGGCAGAATCTGTGAAAAACAGAACATTAGGTAGTAAATTTTTTTTTAGGGGTACTTCTGCAACTCGAATCAAAAAACTCAGAACAGACGCTCGAAAGTCAATTGTATGGAGCATGCTGTCAAAACAATTCAGATAAAAAAGATGATCTGGTGATTTTAGGCTAATTTTTCGTCCAAGGACAGAATCTGTTTTCTGGACAGCATGTCACAACTTTTGAACTTTCTTGCAATCGGAGGTTAAACTTGGCACAAAGATTGAAAATAAAGATACAATGATGTTGCTACAGTAGTAACAATCATCAAGACCACTAAAAACTGAAAGTAAAAACTCAAACTAAAGATAAAAATGGTTGTCTCCCTAGAGCTCTTTCTTTATAGCCATAAAGATAGGCTTAAGATTTTAATGATGCTCTCATAGGAATAAGGAATAAGAGTTGAAGAACAAAAGAGAGCATCAAGAAGAAAATATTAGAAACATTTAAGTCTAACATGCTTCCTATGCAAAGGGATCTTGTAGAGGAAAAACTCATTGAAGCATAAAGATATTAGCATAGGAAGGCAAAATAAGTGCAACTTCAAAGGCTTCAACATAAAGAGAGGGAACTTGATATTATTGAAATATCTATAAGAATATGTTCCCTTCTCATAATAATTTCCAGTAGGATCATGAATAAACTCAACAATATAAGCATCACATAAAGCATTGTTACCATGATCCACATGCAAAAGGGTACTCTTACTCTCCACATAAGCATAATCTTTCTCATTGGTAATAGTGGGAGTAGGACTATCATAAACAACTTGAACACTATAGATTAATTGTGTATTAGGAAGATGGTCTTCAACAAGGGAGTAATTACCTCCATGATTATGACAAGTTTCATAAGGATAATTTCTCCTTATGTCATAGGTACCTTTAAAATCACTATAGATAGGAGTTATAACGTCATCATAGTAGAGAAGAGCATTATCATTGCTAGCAACTATATTTGTAAACATGATGTCTTTATTCTTACTAGAAAAAGAATTATCAATTACCACATCACTAATGGTTAAAGGACTTGCAATCCTATCATCCCCAAGCTTGGAGCTTTCCATATCATCACTCTCAGAGTTGGTACCAAAAAGATTTTCAAGGTCATAAGTAGCATTATCATCATTTTCCCAATCACAAAAAGTAACATGCATATCATAATCAAAATCATCTTCAATAGTACCTACAGACTTATCTTCAAGATAATAATGAATGCAATCAAGCTCACCATCCTCCACAAATTTATGTCTGTTAGGATAAAAATCGATGCGAGGAATATGCTCAGGCCAGGTTGTTACCCATTCTTCTTCCTTCTTGCTCCTCTTCCTCCTCCTCTTCTTTTTCTTCTTCTTCACCTTAGGAGGGAGTGGTTGGAGATGATGTTTCTCCACATATCCTTGTTTATTAGAAACAATAGGGGAAACTTGGGAGAAACTCTCCTTTTTATTAGTAGAGATATGAGAGACATTTTTATACTTTGGTAAAGTTCCCTCCTTTTTAATCTTACTAATGTAATCATTTTCATGGCAATTAACAACACAATAGAGATGGCAATTTTGCAAAGTGTTGCTAATTCCTAAGGCATTAACATCTAGCCAAGAAGTCTTTTCTGATAACTCTTCACACATCAAAAATAACATAAGCTCATCATAAAGACCAGGGGTGATCATGTCATCACACAACTGGCTAACAGTTATGTTTTGAAAGTACATGCACTGAAAATTGAAGTGACCCTTTATGCAAAAAAGTTCACAAGTAAAAGGATAAAGGTCACACAATTCTCTAGCAATTTCATTTAAATCTCTAACCCAAGTGATTGTTCTTTCATGCTTATGTTGTTTATAATACTTCTCTTCTTCAATCATAGGCCTTTCACAAGGTCTATCCATTCCACAAAAATTAACATGCTTATATAAAACTTCATTTTCAGGAATTGGATCATGCATGTTGCAATCATCATTAACAATTTCATTTTCTTTGCTAATCTCTTTAAAAGGTTCATGATGCTTGATCCAATTCTCCTTAGGCATGTTAAGATGTGAAGCAAAAGATTTGAGGAAATCAACAAGGAGTTGAGAATCAAGCCCAAACTTAGCACTAAACTTATTAAAACTTGCAGTTTCAACAAAGGACTTAATGCAATCATACTCATAAATTATACCTGACTCTTTACCTTTGTCGATCTCCCAATCTTCAGTATTGTGTTGGATTCTTTCAAGGAGTTCCCATTTAGCATCAATCTTTTCGTTTGTGAAAGAACCCATCGAGGAAGCATCGAGCAAGTCTTTATCCTGTCGAGATAGCCTTGCATAGAAATGAGTAATAATCATATCTTTGGGGAGCCCATGGTTATGACATTTTAGCATCAAAGTTTTCAGTCTCCCCCAACCTTGAGCTATGCTCTCTCCGTCATGAAGAGGATATAACTTGGAGTAAAAGAGAGACTGGATCTCTTCCCAATCGAGCAGGTGAGAATCATGTAGTAGCCTATACCATTCCAATGCTTTTCCTTTCAGTGACAAGGCAAATAATTTCCTCATGACTTCATCTCTTGTTAAACCTGAAATCTTAAATAACTCACAAAGTTCTGTAAGTTTCAACAGATGAACACTAGGATGGACTGTTCCATCCCCTGCATAATGATCATTCATAACCTTTTCAATTATCCCAAGTGGTATTTTGAATGGGATACATTCATTAGGTGGAGGATACTTCTCTACCACGGGTGTGGTAAAGCGGCCTCCCCGAAGCAGCGAACTAAGATTGCAGTTTTCCATAAGCCTAACTAGTGAAAATAAAAAACAAGAAACGAAAAGTTTGAATTGCAAGATCTAAAGATATACCTTCAAGCCCTACCTCCTCGGCAACGGCGCCAGAAATATCTTGATGTCTACACACGCTTCTATTCTTGTAGACTATGTTGGGCCTCCAAGCGCAGAGGTTTGTAGGACAACAGCAATTTCCCTCAAGTGGATGACCTAAGGTTTATCGAACTCAGGGAAGTAGAGGTTGAAGATGGTCTCTCTCAAGCAACCCTGCAATTAAGATACAAGAAGTCTCTTGTGTCCCCAACACACCTAATACAACTAGGAGTTGTATAGGTGCACTAGTTCGGCGAAGAGATGGTAAAATACGAGTGATAGGTGTGGCAAAGCAAGGTAATATAAATCTGTAATAAAAAGTGCAGCAAGCAAACATGTGACAAAAGTGAGCACAAATGGTGTAACAATGGTGGAAACAAGGCCTAGGCTTCATACTTTCACCAGTGGAAACTCTCAACAACATTAACATAGCCTAATCACATGATATTTCCACTAAAACATGCATTGGAGACGCACTCGGAGGTCATTCCTTTGTGGTCAAGAGAGGATGAGAATTATGTAGGGCTACAAAAGCACACCTCAAAGTTCGTAGTTCTCAATCTATGGATTTCCCAATGTCACCGCGGCCATCCAAGGAGAGTACCACAATCACCACAACATATCTCAAGGATAGTCAAAGACAAGCACCAAGAGACTCTCAATCTTCAATCAACACACAAAAGAGGAAATCACTCATGATAATATTCTTCTAACCCATGTCCAATAGACCACTGTCACCATGGTCTCGGGGATTATACTAGATAAGATCAAGTGAGTACATCAATCCAATACATAGAGGAAGGGGAAATATCATGGGATCACCCTAGATTAACATAGCCTATGATCACAACGAAGATCACATCATGGGAGAGAGAGAAGAAAACATAGCTACTGGTAGAAACCTCAGCCCTGAGGGAGAACTACTCCCGCTTCATGGAGGAGGGAAGCAACGGCGATGGAGATGAATCCGGGGGCACTTCCCCGTCCCGGCAGGGTGCCGGCACAGGAATTCTGTCCCCCCAAAACTGGATGGTGATGGCGGCGGAGATCGGAATTGCTTCTGGAGAAAAGGGGTATGGAATCAGGGTTTCCTCCGCGGGGGTAAAAATAGGGCCAAAGGGGGGCACCAGGGGGGCCACAGGGCAGCCAGGAGGGTGCTCGACGCGGGCTAGGGTGGGGCTGCGCCAGGGACCCTTCCGGAGTCTCTGTGGTGGCCCTCCCCTCCTTCCTTGGTGATTCCGGAAGCTTCCGAGACGCTGATTTTTTATATAATTTTTCCGGAATTTTTGGAGCACTTTTAATTGCCGGAAAACCTGAAATACAAAAACAGCAGAAAACAGGAACTGGCAACTGGGTGCACTGAGTTAATATGTTAGTCCAAATATGCTCAAAAGTGCATGAAAGTTCAAGCAAAACATGGCAAAGTCACACAAAACATGCATTGAGCAAGCAGAAATTATAGATACGTTTGGGACGTATCAGCAAGTGCTCCATATTATTCAGTGAATCCTGTGATCCCCAAACCAGAGAGGAGATTAAGGAAATATTAGGAGTGGGGTCCAGCTCTTTTGAAATAAAATACCTGGGCCTTCCCACGCCAGAGGGCCGGATGAAGAATGGTAGTTTCCAGCCAATCATGGATAAATTTGGAAAAATATGCAATGACTGGAATGAAAAATTCATGTCTCAAGCTGCGAAAGAGGTCCATATCAAGTCGGTAGTCCAGGCCTTGCCGACGTATGTTATGGGGTTATTCAAGCTAAGCTCTGGGTTTTGCGAAAAATATGAAAAACTGATCAAAGACTTCTGGTGGGGGGACAAAAATGACAAACGCAAAGTCCACTGGATGTCATGGGAGAACCTAACCAAGGCTAAACGGAATGGAGGAATAGGACTGAGAGATATGCAACATTTTAACCAAGCCTTACTTGTGAGACAGGGCTGGAGAATGCTACAAAACCCAGACAGCCTATGTGCAAGAGTGCTGAAATCCAAATATTTCCCTCACGGAAATCTCTTGGATACGGTGTTTGCCTCGGACGCTTCTCCGTCCTGGAGAGGAATTGAACATGGGATCGAACTACTGAAGAAAGGGTTGATCTGGAGAGTGGGAGACGACAAGAAAATCAATATTCAAAGGGATCAATGGATCCCTAGAACCGAAGGCCTCCGTACAACAGCTTTGAAGAGAAGATCAAGATTGCGCTGGGTGAATCAACTTATGTTGCAAGATGGAAAAGAATGGAACAGAAATTTGATCCATCCGATCTTTGATACTTTTGATGCTTAAGTAATTTGTGACATAAAAATCCCGTCAGCTGATATAATGATCAAGTTGCTTGGCACTATAAAAAATCTGGGAGATTCACGGTTAAGAGTGCCTACAAACTAGCATCCGCTATAGCTCGAGACACCAAGTCTAGTGCATCGTCTTCCCGCAATCAACCAGGGGAAAGAGTGATATGGGACAATATTTGGAAGATGGATGTACCCGGGAAAATAAAAATCCATGGCTAGCGCATAGCCACGAACACTCTCTCTACTAAGCAAAATGCCTGCAGAAGAACACTGACCTTTGACAGTACCTGCGATATTTGTGGGACAGAGGAAGAAAATGAATACCACGCCGTTGTGACATGCACCCGTAGCAAAGCCCTCCGCGAAGCTATGCGCAGATACTAGCAGCTTCCTGTATAAGAAACCTTTACCTACACATGAGACGATTGGATGTTGATTCTTCTGGCCAAGGTGGATGGCCCTATGAGAACCAAGATTCTACTTATTCTCTGGCAAGCCTGGCACCTGAGGAACAATGTCTTCCATGGCGATGGAAAAGACACAGTGGCTGGTGATACGTCCAAAACGTATCTATAATTTCTGCTTGCTCCATGCATGTTTTGTGTGACTTTGCCATGTTTTTCTTGAACTTTCATACACTTTTGAGCATATTTGGACTAACCTATTAACTCAGTGCACCCAGTTGCCAGTTCCTGTTTTCTGCTGTTTTTGTATTTCAGGTTTTCCGGCCATTAAAAATGCTCCAAAAATTCCAGAAAAATTATATAAAAAATCAGCGTCCCGGAAGCTTCCGGAATCACCAAGGAAGGAGGGGAGGGCCACCACAGGGACTCCAGAAGGGTCCCTGGCGCGGCCCCACCCTAGGCCGCGCTGGGCACCCACCTGGCTGCCCTGTGGCCCCCCTGGTGCCCCCCTTTGGCCCTATTTTTACCCCCGCGGAGGAAACCCTGATTCCAGACCCCTTTTCTCCAGAAGCAATTCCGATATCCGCCACCATCACCATCAAGTTTCGGGGGGACAAAATTATTGTGCCGGCACCCTGCCGGGACGGGGAAGTGCCCCCGGATTCATCTCCATCGACGTTGCTTCCTCCCTCCATGAAGCGGGAGTAGTTCTTCCTCGGGGCTGAGGTTTCTACCAGTAGCTATGTGTTCTTATCTCTCTCCCATGATGTGATCTTCGTTGTGATCATATGCTATGTTAATCTAGGGTGATCCCATGATATTTCCCCTTCCTTTATGTATTGGATTGATGTACTCACTTGATTTTATCTAGTATAATCCCCGAGACCATGGTGACAGCGGTCTATTGGACATGGGTTAGAAGAATATTATCATGAGTGATTTCCTCTTTTGTGTGTTGATTGAAGATTGAGAGTCTCTTGGTGCTTGTCTTTGACTATCCTTGAGATATGTTGTGGTGATTGTGGTACTCTCTTTGGATGGCCGCAGTGACATTGGGAAATCCATAGATTGAGAACTACGAACTCTGAGGTGTGCTTTTGTAGCCCTACATAATTCTCGTCCTCTCTTGACCACAAAGGATTGACCTCCGAGTGCGTCTTCATTGCATGTTTTATGGGAAATATCATGTGATTAGACTATGTTAATGTTGTTGAGAGTTGCCACTAGTGAAATTATGAAGCCTAGGCCTTGTTTCCACCATTGTTACACCGTTTGTGCTCACTTTTGTCACATGTTTGCTTGCTGCACTTTTTATTACAGATTTATATTACTTTGTTTTGCCACACCTATCACCCATATTTTACCATCTCTTCGCCGAACTAGTGCACCTATACAAGTCCTAGTTGTATTAGGTGTGTTGGGGACACAAGAGACTTATTGTATCTTAATTGAAGGGTTGCTTGAGAGAGACCATCTTCAACCTCTACTTCCCTGAGTTCGATAAACCTTAGGTCATCCACTTGAGGTAAATTGCTGCTGTCCTACAAACCTCTGCGCTTGGAGGCCCAACATAGTCTACAAGAATAGAAGCGTGCGTAGACATCAAGCTATTTCTGGCGCCGTTGCCGGGGAGGTGAGTGCTTGAAGGTATATCTTTAGATCTTGCAATTAACTGTTTTTGTTTCTTGTTTTTATTTTCACTAGTTAGGTTTTATGGAAAACAACAAAAATATTATGAGAGAGCTTTATGAGCTCTACCTTGAGTTGGGACATGAAGTGTTTGAAGAGAAAATCAAAAAGCCTATGGAGCTTTATTATTTGCACAACACTCATGATAGTAGCAATGCTATTAGTATGTCTTCTTTGAATACCTTTGATGCTAATGAGAGGCAAGGTCATAAGCTTGGGGATGCTACGTTTTATGAAGATGATCTTTTTAGCCCCCCAAGTATTGATGAAGAAATTTATTTTGATGATACTTTGCCTCCTATCTATGATGATTATTGTGATGACACTTATGCTATAAAGAATAAATGTTTGGAAGTGTATCATGATAAGAATGATTCATGTGATAGCTATTTTCTTGAGTTTGCTCCCACTACTACTAATGAGAAGGATTTTGCTTATGTGGAGAGTATCAAATTTTCTATGCTTGTGGATCATGATAAGAATTTTTTATGTGATACTTATATTGTTGAGTTTATTCATGATCCTACTTGAAATTATTATGAGAAGGGAACATATTCTTATAGATATTTCAATAATATCAAGTTCCCTCTCTTTATGTTGAAGGTTTCGAAGTTGCACATTTTTTGCCTTCCTATGCTAATATCTTTATGCTTCAATGATTTATTTATCTACAAGATCCCTTTGCATAGGAAGCATGTTAGACTTAAATGTGTTTGGTATTTGCTTCTTTATGCTCTCTTTTGTGCTTCAACTCTTATTCCTATGAGAGCATCACTAAAATCTTAAGCCTATCTTTAGGGCTATAAAGAAAGAGCTCTAGGGAGACAACCCTTGTTATCTTTACTTTGAGTTTTTACTTTCAGTTTTTAGTGGTCTTGATGATTGTTACTACTTTAGCAACATCATTGTATCTTTATTTTCAAGCTTTGTGCCAAGTTATAGCCTCATATGACAAGGGAAGTGAAAGTTGTGACATGCTGTCCAGAAAACAGATTCTGTCCTCGTGACGGGAAAAATCCGATAAAATCACCAGTTCATCTTTTTGAGATGAATTTTTTACACAGCATGCTCTATACAATCACGGAACTTTCGTACATTCTGAGTTTTTTTATTTGAGTTGCAGAAGTACCCCTAAAGAATTCTTTACTACCTGATGTTCTGTTTTTCACAGATTCTGCCACGTTTTGTCTATCCTTACTTTTGCAAACCTTAAGCTTGTTTTTTTCTTTGCAAAAACCTTTTGGAAATCTTGAGAAACAGTAACTCTTCAAGAATATATTTATATCCAGTAGGACAAATATATTTATTAAGGGTACTAGCCTCTCTAATCAGTTTATGATGAGTTATGTATGAAGGGAGTTTTCAAGTGTGCGATGGAAGATGATGAAAGAAAATTCGGGAGTGTCAGGCGCTCAAGCTTGGGGATGCCCCCATGCATCCCCAACAAATATTCAAGGAGACTCAAGTGTCTAAGCTTGGGGATGCCCCCGTGCATCCCCTTCTCCATCAACAATCATCAGTTCGTCCTTCGTTGCACTATATTTTTATCACTTCATGCGTTATGTGCTATGCTTGGAGCGTCTCGCTATTTACTTTTCTAGGTTTGCTTTGCTTTGTTTGCTGTAGTAACAAGTTAGACCCCAACTTACTCTTTTGTGTGGGAGAGATACACGCTCCGCTTGAACTAGAACTCCTCATAGGATTTGCATGCTTATTCTTTTAGCTGTGAGTTGTTCTTTTACTTTTCTTAGCTGCTGCTCTGTTCAGTTGTAGTGCTTTAGTTTTTCTAGAGATTTTCTTTTGTTTTAGGTTGAACTTTCTATAGGTTGCATGTTTTATCTTGTTAGAGAGTTTGCCTGTTGCACTGAGTTTTGTGTCTTGACTAAAAGTAGGTAGTTAAAGTTGCTATTCTCTTTGTAGTAGTAACTTGTAATAGTTTTGAGGTATCGACTAGAGTAATGTTTGAACTTTTGGTGTCAAGAGCTCGATCCTATTAGTGATAGATGTCGTATTTTGGGCAATCCGTGTGATTTTATAAAACCAAAAACCCCTGTTGAGAACTCTAGCTACTAGAGGGATCACTAACCTCTGGAGGGTTCGAATATTAGAGTACACTCATGTACCATGAGTCGAGGATGCGCAAGGATAACCAAACCCCCCATACACTCCTCCTCGGGTACTTGTCTCCTTGTGAACCTCCTGATTAGATTGAGAGTTACCGATAATAAGTGCATGAGTTCTTCGGACTAATGTGAGTATTCGAAAGTTGACACTTCCACCCACCTATATTTTTCTAGCCTCTTCGGTACTGTGCATTGCCCTTTATCACCTTGAGAGTTGGCGCATACTTCGCCGGTGCATCCAAACCCTTGGCATGATATGCTCTGTCATCATAAGCCTCCTTATATCTTTCCTCAAAACAACCAGCATACCTACCTACAAGGCATTTCCATAGCCTTTCCGAGATACATTGCCATGCAACATCCATCTTCTCATGACTTGATCTTCATGTCATACATGCTACTTGCTTGATCGATGAGCCGCATGCTAGTTGGGCCTTGCCCTAATCATTGCCACATGACGCGCTAGTATCACTGCATATCCTGCTATCCTGGCAGAGGCATACATTTGCATCATGATAGTTATATCTTCTTTATGTGAGTACCTTTGTAAAGTGTGAAAGATCTCCTATATTCTTGTAAAATATGGAGTGTTTCCCCTAAAGTGAGGAAAAGATCCCAAAGAGGACAAAATCAAAAGATCCCAAAGAGGACAAATGAGAGTTAAATAGAAAGAGCCATTGAGGCCACCAAAAAATATAAAAAATAGAAAAAAGAGAAAAAGATAAAAATAAAAAGAGAGAAAGGGGCACACTACTATTCCTTTTGAGAGATCCACACTAGTACTTCATCTTCTATCCCTTGTACTCCATAGAGATAATCATACATGCATATAGCTATGTGGGGACCCTTCACACTATAGAACTTGGCTTGTATATTCCAATGATGAGCCTCCTCAAACGAGCTCTAGGTCTTCTTGAGCAAGCGAGTTAGATGCACCCCACTAGTTCCCTTGGAGAGCTTTTAGCTCACATGTGCATCCGTTGCATGACAATCCCTACTCCTCACATCATATCTATCATATGGCCTTCTCTCGCCTATGATTGTCCTCATTGATGTGAGCCTTCCAAGCCTTTTTGTCTTCCTCCTCCACCTTCTTTCTATTTCGCCTTTTAGGTGTCAACTTTCTTTCTCACGCTCATGCATTGCATGAGTTCTCAAAATATCGAAAGGGAGTGGATCAGTTTGACTTGTACCTGGCTAGTGGTCTGGGGACGAGTCAAGATAAGAATCCAAAGGAGACTAAGTGTGAAACTTTAGTAGATAGTTGTTCTCAACAACCTTTTCTCTCTCTTTTTCCCAGTCCCCTGCTTGCACGCAAACACCATCTGGAGACATTCGAGTCACGGAAAGCGAGAGCTCTTGCACCTTTTGTTCTTTTGTTGCTTGTGTCAATGCTAATATAGACTCTTGCTTGTTAAACTTGAATTGAATTGCATGCTTTAATTGCTTTACTTAAAAGTCCTTATATGGTTGTGTGGCATGTCACCACAGAAATTATGCTTTTTATCATTTCCCTACTCGAGGACGAGCAGGAATTAAGCTTGGGATGTTGATACGTCCAAAACGTATCTATAATTTCTGCTTGCTCCATGCATGTTTTGTGTGACTTTGCCATGTTTTGCTTGAACTTTCATACACTTTTGAGCATATTTGGACTAACCTATTAACTCAGTGCACCCAGTTGCCAGTTCGTGTTTTCTGCTGTTTTTGTATTTCAGGTTTTTCGGCCATTAAAAGTGCTCCAAAAATTCCGGAAAAATTATATAAAAAATCAGCGTCCTGGAAGTTTCCGGAATCACCAAGGAAGGAGGGGAGGGCCACCACAGGGACTCCAGAAGGGTCCCTGGCGTGGCCCCACCCTAGGCCGCGCCGGGCACCCTCCTGGCTGCCCTGTGGCCCCCCTAGTGCCCCCCTTTGGCCCTATTTTTACCCCCGCGGAGGAAACCCTGATTCCAGACCCCTTTTCTCCAGAAGCAATTCCGATCTCCGCCGCCATCGCCATCCAGTTTTGGGGGGACAGAATTCCTGTGCCGGCACCCTGCCGGGACGGGGAAGTGCCCCCGGATTCATCTCCATCGCCGTTGCTTCCCTACTCCATGAAGCGGGAGTAGTTCTCCCTCAGGGCTGAGGTTTCTACCAGTAGCTATGTGTTCTTCTCTCTCTCCCATGATGTGATCTTCGTTGTGATCATAGGCTATGTTAATCTAGGGTGATCCCATGATATTTCCCCTTCCTCTATGTATTGGATTTATGTACTCACTTGATCTTATCTAGTATAATCCCCGAGACCATGGTGACAACGGTCTATTGGACATGGGTTAGAAGAATATTATCATGAGTGATTTCCTCTTTTGTGTGTTGATTGAAGATTGAGAGTCTCTTGGTGCTTGTCTTTGACTATCCTTGAGATATGTTGTGGTGATTGTGGTACTCTCTTTGGATGGCCGCGGTGACATTGGGAAATCCATAGATTGAGAACTACGAACTTTGAGGTGTGCTTTTGTAGCCCTACATAATTCTCATCCTCTCTTGACCACAAAGGATTGACCTCCGAGTGCGTCTCCAATGCATGTTTTAGTGGAAATATCATGTGATTAGGCTATGTTAATGTTGTTGAGAGTTGCCACTAGTGAAAGTATGAAGCCTAGGCCTTGTTTCCACCATTGTTACACCGTTTGTGCTCACTTTTGTCACATGTTTGCTTGCTGCACTTTTTATTACAGATTTATATTACTTTGTTTTGCCACACCTATCACCCATATTTTACCATCTCTTCGCCGAACTAGTGCACCTATACAAGTCCTAGTTGTATTAGGTGTGTTGGGGACAAAAGAGACTTCTTGTATCTTAATTGCAGGGTTGCTTGAGAGAGACCATCTTCAACCTCTACTTCCCTGAGATCGATAAACCTTAGGTCATCCACTTGAGAGAAATTGCTGCTGTCCTACAAACCTCTGCGCTTGGAGGCCCAACATAGTCTACAAGAATAGAAGCGTGCGTAGACATCAGCTGGTGCTGTTGATTCCCTAAGGAAATATGATGTGGACCTGAGTAATCTGGAGGACGGGGATGACTCAAGTAAAAGGAAATTGAACTCTAGCCTGTTTGCTGAAACGACTGCAATCTGGAAGCAAAAAACCCCCAAAACCTGGACGGCACCTCCTGTTGGGTGTGTAAAGATGATCTGTGATGCTGTGTTCAACCCGTCTACCGGCGAGACAGCCATGGGGGCAGTGGCTAGGAACCACCTGGGGCAAGTCTTCCTCTCGGTGTGCAGGAAGTTAACCGCATGCTCGTCAGTCGAAGAAGCTGAAGCCTCGGCGACCCTTGTTGGGTTGTAGGAACTAACCAAGTTTTATAATGGCCCAGTAATCCTTGAGGTTGACAACTCCACTGTTGGTTCAGCCATCAAGGACCCAACAAGCTTGTTGTCACCCTGCTTCGCAGTTCAATCGGATTTGCTGAATACTATGTCCAAGGCATCGAGCGTCGAGGTGATAGTGATCAGCAGGAACTGCAACAAGCTCGCTCATGAGCTGGCGGCAATGGGCAAGAGAGGGAATGCTTTTAACCTCTTAGGAAAGGTGCCTGAAGCTTTATATAGGCTGTGGAACTCTGAATGCCCCATCCCTAGAAACAACTGATTCTCTTTGTATCTCAAAAGAAATTCAAAGAAGGGACATTTCCTGCTTAATATGATTGTCGGGGGATTGGTACCCGGGTAGGCTGACCCAAGCGGAAGCAAGCTTTCAAGACAAGGATGGACCAATTGGGCTGCAGCTGGGCCGAGCTGGGCAGAGGTACGGCCAATTGCTCCAAGGCAATCGACTATACCAAATGCCAGCAGTCGGCCCAGGCGCAATCGGTCCAGCCTTCCTTCACCAAAGACGATCATCCGATTGGTCCGCAGCTGGACCGAGGCCGATTCCTAGAAGGCCGATTGCCCAGAGCAATCGACCCTACCAGGAACCACCTGTCGGTCCAGGCGTAATCGGAGCAACCTACCACCCAGTCGGGGATATGATTACGAGGTCATAAATACCATATCCCGAGATATCCGGGTGGCAGGAAGGCCAGGTCACGTCGAGGATTTGCTAGAGATATGGTGTCGGCCTCCCTGCCGATTCCGCGGACGGGCCGACAAGACCGCACCCCCTAGCTCCACTGTTCACTCCTAGGTTCTACGAGGTAGCAGCATGGGCCGCCGCTCGTAGGCTCTGGGTCACCCGGAGAGGAGCATCCGGTGGGCCCAGGCCGATTAGAGGATGACGGCTGGGCCCATTCGGCAATGAAGTTACCATAGTACCCTGGACTCACACTATAAGAGCCAGGGTACCCCCTCCTGCGCGAGGGACGCTACACCTTAGATCTCATTAACTCACTTCCTCCTCAGTTCATTTACTGCTTGTAGCCCCTCCTCAGGGAAGCAGGAGAGGACCTTGCCCATGGCTGCGGTGTTCTCCTTCCCCTGAGAAGATAGAAGAGCAGTTATTGTAGCCCCTTCATAGATATACAAGAGACAAGCAGGAGTAGGGGTGTTATCTCTCCGGAGAGCCCCGAACCTGGGTACATCGTGGTGTCTTCACCGTGCTTGTGCCCAACCCAATTCCGGCACCATCGACATTCTCTCCCTCGTGTCGTCCCCTCACTTTAGCCATCCCTATGGCATCTGCCGTCACATATCGACGATAGTTGGCGCCCACCGTGGGGCAGACCGAGGCGTCGACTGGAGTCAAGATCCGGACGGGATTTTCCTCTGCATCAGGCGGCAGCCACGCCTCCGGCCTGATTCTAAGGCGTGGGGCAATCGATTATGTAGTGGACTACTCGGCGCGGTACAGGGCTGGAGCACCCTTGCCACCCGGAGTGTCGCTGCAGGTGGGAAGTCATCGCCTCTTCATTGGTAGCTTCCCTGAGGCGTATCCCAGAGACATCCGCATCTTCTCGTGTGCTACAGACCCGCTCTCGACCAGGGGCTGCACCGCAACGCCTGGCCGAGAGGAGGGCCGACTGCACGCCGCTGTCATGATGGCGGGAGCATCCTCATCGACCAACCGTGATCCGGCAAGCGCAGCAAGGAAGGCCAAGGAAGTAGCTGATGCGGCAGAGCGAATCGGCACCAGTGCGTTGCGGGATGTGTTATACACACCCGTGAACAGGAATGGTGATCCGGAGCAGGTGCATACCGAGCTGGAAACAGCACGGCTCGCTCTGGCTCGCAGGGCTGAGCAAGTGCTGGCAGAAGAGCGTCGGCTGGGGGCCATCACAAGGGAGTACAATGCAGCACATGCAGGACCGCGTCGGCCGATTGAGCCCGCAATCCTGGAAGACCTGAGAAGCCGAGGAAGAGCAGTCAACCAGCAGCTATCAGGGGCTGAGCAGCCGGAGCGTCCAAGAAGGCCGGTGCAACCGGAGCAACCAGCGCAGTCGGTATTCATCCAGAGGCCAGCATATAGCACACCGGACAAGAACTTGAGAACAGCCGAGCAGATAGCGCTCGAGCTGGAAGAGTTGGAAGGAGATGAGCGGCGCGAAAAGTCGCGCCGAATGCGTAAGCTGATAGAGGCCGCAAAAGAGCAGAGGCTTGTAGCAATGGGCAATCAAAATGCTGAACCAGAGGCATCAAGAGGAACTGTGAGGCCGAATGCGGGAGCTAGCCAGCGACCGAATGCATCGCGCCAGAACAGGCATCAACCTGCACCATCTCGGCACGACAGCAAGGTCAGAAGCAATCGGCCACCTCCAGCAGCAAGCAGAAGAATGGAAGAGCCGGCTGTTAACAGCAGGCGCCATGACATGTCGCAGCAATCGGTGCCAAGACCAGCAATCAGCACCCGACTTGGCCCTCGCCAAATCGGCCAGAACGACGCAAGGCATCGCATTGAGCTCCTGGAGAAGGAGGCTCAGGAAGATGAAGAAGGAGAAGCTGGCCCATCATGTTTCGGTCACCGCATTCGGACGGAGAGATTCCCCAAAGGCTTCATGTTGCCGTGAGACACTCCCAAGTACAATGGCTCGGTGAAACCGGAAGATTGGCTGTCCGATTACCTGACGGCAGTCCGCATTGCAGGAGGCAATCGGCGTGTAGCAGTCCTCTATGCACCTCTCATGCTGCAGGGCTCAGCGCGGACGTGGTTGAACAGTTTGCCCAAGGACAGTGTGAATTGCTAGGAGGATTTGACGACCGCATTCATCCACAACTTCACAAGCACGTATGAGAGGCCCAACCTCCCGCGGCAGTTAGCTTTGTGTGTGCAAGGCAAGGACGAGCCCCTCCGAGATTACTTATCTCGGTGGATCAAGCTGAAAAATTCATGCGAAGGAGTCCATGAGATCCAGGCCATTCAGTATTTTACTGATGGATGCCTGGCTGATTCAATGTTGAAGCACAAGTTGCTCCGCAAATACTTCACGTCGCTCGCCGAGCTCATGAGGGTGGAAAATGCGTTCGCAATGTCCGATTCTGCGATGCGCCCTATCCAACTCGGAGTTGGAGGTGTGATCCAGTCACCAGGGGCTCCGCAGTCGGACACAGGGAACCAAGGCCTCAGTCGGAAGGAGAGAAGAGAGAACAATCGCAACAACAACAACAACAGCCAGCAGAACAACGGCAAGCGCAAGGACGAACAGCCTGATACTCAGTATGGCAGTCGGCAGGTGGCCGCTGTTCAGAATGAGGAAGATCCAGCGGCTGCAGGAGGCAGTCGGAAGATGAGACCAAATGTGAGACCCCCAGGGCAGATGAAGCCCAAGTACACGTTCGAGGATATGTTGGACGCACCATGCAAGTTTCACAGCACGCCTGGGAGGCCGTCTGCGCACACCACTCGGCAGTGTGACTTCGTGAGAAGGATTGCAAAGGGAGAAGCTTTACCACCACCACCACCACCCCAGAACAGAGGACCACCTCAGCAGCAGAACCAGTACCCGCAGCAGGATGCGACTTACATGATTTTTACCTGCGAGTCCACAGACAAGGGCAGTCGGAGAGCCCGAGCCCAAGAAGTTAATGCCACTATGCCGCCGATTCCCCAATTCATGCACTGGTCCGAGTGTCCGATATCCTGGGACAGAGCAGATCATCCCACCATTTTGCTGAATCCAGGCAACTATCCGCTGGTGGTGGACGCTCTGGTCGCAGGACCAAGATTTTCATGCAAGTTTTCTAGAGTGCTAGTTGATGGAGGAAGCACAATCAACATTCTGTACAGAGATACAATGCTTAAGCTAGGGCTCACAGAGCGGGACCTGGAGCGCAGTCGGACGACATTCCATGGGATTGTTCCTGGTCTGTCTTGCACCCCCATGGGTCGCAGTCGGCTGGATGTCATATTTGGCACGAAAGAAAATTTCAGGAGAGAGCCGATTTGGTTTGAGGTGGCCGACCTCAGCAGTCCTTACCATGCTTTATTGGGGTTACCAGCATTTGCCAAATTCATGATCAATGCACAACAGACATACCTGAAGATGAAGATCCCGGGGCCAAACGGCGTCATCACAGTCACCGGAGACTTCAGGAAGTCCCTCGAGTGCACATCCGCTGGCAGCAGTTTGGCTGAATCTCTAGTGGTGGAGACGGAGAAGCGCCAGCTCGGCAAAGTCATTGCAATGGCGCAAGCACAAAGCAAGAACCCACTTCCGGTTGGCCCAGCAAAGAGAGTAGATGAGGAATCGGCTTTTCAGTCGGCCAAGGACAGCAAGAAGACCGCTCTAGATCCCTCTGACTCAACAAAGTTCGTTGTAGTCGGAGCTGGACTTAGCGATAAATAGGAAAGCGAGCTCGTCGAGTTTTTCCGTGAAAATTGGGACATCTTTGCATGGTCTCCACAAGACATGCCTGGTGTTCCGAGAGAACTCGCCGAGCACAAGCTGCACATTCGGCCAGGCTCGAAGCCGGTCAAGCAACCCCTGAGACGTTTTTCTGAGGACAAGAGAAGGGCAATCGGCGAAGAGATTGCGAAGCTGCAAGCGGCAGGTTTCATCATGGAAGTGTTTTACCCCGAGTGGCTGGCGAATCCAGTCCTCGTCATGAAGAAGAACAAGACTTGGCGTATGTGTATAGATTATACTTGCCTGAACAAGGCATGCCCGAAAGATCCGTTTGCTCTGCCCCGTATTGATCAAGTGATTGATTCTACGGCCGGCTGCGAGCTGTTGTCCTTCCTGGATGCTACTGCTGGATATCACCAGATCAAGTTGGCTGTGGAAGATCAGATCAAAACTGCATTCATAACCCCTTTCGGGGCCTATTGTTATATCACCATGCCTTTTGGTCTGAAGAATGGAGGAGCCACTTATCAGCGCACGATTCATAGGTGCACACATTCTCAGCTCGGCAGGAATCTCCATGTGTACGTGGACGATTTGGTGGTTAAGTCGGCAAAGGGGATCACATTGCTAGATGATCTCAGAGAAACATTCGCGAATTTGAGAACTTATCAGATCAAGCTCAACCCGGAGAAGTGTGTGTTTGGAGTCCAAGCTGGCAAGCTTTTGGGTTTTCTCGTTTCCGAGAGAGGAATCGAATGCAACCCCGAGAAGATAGCCGCAATAGAGCGCATGGAGCAGCCCAAAACCCTGAAGCAAGTGCAGAAATTCACCGGTTGCCTCGCATCTCTCAGCCGATTCCTCAGTCGGCTGGGTAAAAAGGCAATCCCATTGTACCAGTTGATGAAGAAGACCGAGAGGTTCACGTGGACCCCTCAAGCAAACGAAGCATTCCGAGAACTCAAGCGCATGCTCTCCACGGCACCAATCCTGGCTGCCCCGATTGAGAAGGAGCCAATGATGTTATACATTGCGGCAACCAATCGGGTGATCAGTGCAGTTATGGTGGTGGAGCGGCCCGAGAAGGACAAGGCACAGCAAATCCAGCGTCCAGTGTACTACATCAGCGAAGTGCTCTCGGCATCCAAGCAGAACTACCCTCACTATCTGAAGATGTGCTATGGAGTGTACATGGCAGCCAAGAGATTGAAGCCGTACTTTCAAGCTCACCTGATCACAGTTGTCAGCTCGGCTCCATTGGCCGACATCATGGGAAGCAGAGATGCAACCGGAAGAGTGGCAGAATGGGCAATTGAAGTCGCTAGTCACGGTATCCAGTATGAACCTAGGACTACAATCAAGTCGCAAGCATTGGCCGATTTCCTGGTGGACTGGGCTGAAACTCAGTACATGCCGCAGCTCCCAATGTCGGATTGCTGGCGAATGCACTTTGATGGCTCCAAGATGAAGAATGGCCTAGGGGCTGGGGTGGTACTCACTTCCCCAAGAGGAGATCAGTTGCAGTATGTGCTTCAGATTCACTTCGCAGCATCAAACAATGTCGCCGAGTACGAAGCCCTTGTGCATGGTATCAAGCTTGCCAAGGAAATCGGTATTCGGAACATCGAGTGCTTTGGTGATTCCGACCTGGTGGTACAGCAGTGCTCGGGCACCTGGGATGCAAAGGATGCTAACATGGCAAGCTATCGATTCCTAGTGCAGCAGATCAGCGGATATTTTGAAGGTTGCGAGTTCCATCATGTGCCGAGAGCAAACAACGAGGCAGCAGATGCATTGTCCAAGCTAGGCTCCACAAGGCAATCAATCCCACCAGGCGTATCTCTGGAGCATATCAAGAAGCCATCTATCATTCCATCTCCAGAGTCCGAGTCCATTTTTATCTCGGAGACCGATCTTGAAGCACTAAGAAAGGCAAAAGAAGTTCAACCGGCCAAACCTGCAACCGTGAAGAAGCAGTCCAGCGCCCAGGGTATCTCGGCAACAGCACCAGGGGCTGCCGATTGCGAGCCAGGGGCTGCAGAGGAGAAGAAGAAGAGCAAAGGGAAGCAAGCAGAGGCTGCACTAGAAGGCACAACCTCTGAAGAGCCAATGACATCAGAAATTGCCGAGTGCAATGATGAAGCTCCAGCTCCATATGAGAAGTCGGCACCAGGGGCTGCCGAATGCGTGCCAGGCGCCGCAGTCGGCAGTTCAGTAGCAGAGATAGAAATGACAGACGTCCAAGTGGCCGAGATCGTGGAGGCCAGTGTTCAAGAGGCCGAGATCCAAGAGGAAGTCCCACCTCAGCATGCGGCCGTAATGGTGGTCGTCAGTGCGCCGTCATGGGCACAACCGATTAAAGTTTTCTTAGCAGATGGGATCCTCACACCAGATTTAGCAGAGTCCAGACAGATCAGCCGCCGATCTTGGGCATATACAATAATCAACAATGAGCTGATGCGCAAGAGTGCAACTGGTATCCTCCATAGGTGTGTTGAAGAGGACAGAGGCTTGGAGCTGCTCAGAGACATCCATCAAGGTGAATGTGGTCATCACGCGTCAGCAAAGGCAATCGCCAACAAAGCTTTCCAACATGGTTTCTACTGGCCAACTGCACTTACAGCGGCTGAGAATTTGGTGAAGCACTGCAAGGGTTGTCAGCGATTCAGGGCAAGGAGTCATCAGCCAGCATCGGCACTGAAGACCATCCCAATAGCTTGGCCTTTTGCAGTTTGGGGTTTGGATATGGTTGGACCATTCAAGAGAGCTCGAAGTGGCATGACACATCTCCTAGTGGCAGTCGACAAGTTTACCAAGTGGATTGAAGTAAGACCAATCAAGAAGTTGGATGGGCCGACTGCGGTTCGGTTTGCGGCCGACATCGTATGCAGATACGGTGTACCTAACAGCATCATCACCGACAACGGCACAAACTTTGCAAAGGGGGCGCTGGCCCGATATGCATCTCAGCAAGGCATTCGGCTCGATCTGGCATCTCTGGCACACCCACAGTCCAATGGTCAAGTCGAAAGGGAAAATGGACTAATCCTATCGGGTATCAGGCCCAGATTGGTAGAGCCACTTGAGAGGGCACCCGGAGCATGGATTGACGAGCTTCCGGCAGTACTGTTCAGCTTGAGGACCACTCCAAACAGGTCGACTGGATTCACTCCTTTCTTCCTGGTGTATGGCTCAGAAGAAGTCATCCCTTCCGACATTGAGTTTGATTCACCTCGGCACGCCCTATACACAGAAGAAGAAGCAAGATTGGCAAGAGAAGACGGCATCGACCTCAAAGAAGAAGCTTGTCTGTTGGCCTTGTCTAGGTCAGCAGTCTATCAGCAGAAGTTGCGGCACTACCACAGCAAGAAGATTCGTCCTCTCGCTTTCCGAGAGGGAGACATGGTGCTACGTCGAATCCAGAAGTCAGAGGGGCAGCACAAGCTATCCTCACCTTGGGAAGGGCCATTTGTTGTCAGCAGAGCGCTCAAGAACAACTCCTATTATCTGATCGACTGCACCAAGGGCACTCGGCACAAGGACACGTCAGGAGTAGAGACGGAGCGGCCGTGGAACGCCGAGTTGTTGTGTCCGTTCTATAGTTGAGCGGCAGAAATTTATATAAGACGTTCGGCAAACAATCAGTAAAAGTTATCATGTCTCTGAAAATGAGCATTCGAGTACTTTTGTATAATTTCATTCGAAGAGCTAGCCTCAATCGGCAACGCTCAGTCATACCCGAGATGTGCGTAGCACACCCGGGGACTGGCCGACCGCGAGGTCAAGTAAATAAGCCATCGAGGCACGGGGACTGCAGGCTGGCCTTCAATCGAATACTTAGCTCGAGCGCAAATCACTAAAAGGTTTGTGGTATTGAGAAGGGTGGCGATTGAGGCAGTCGGTAGTACAAATCCCCGGGAAACAATTTGAAAGAGGCCACCAAGGGCACAGTAGACAGGACAAAGTCACCGATTGCGCCGCAAATCAGGACATCGGACCTTGTAGTGAGCAATCGGCGCCTGCTATTGCAGAATCCTTTGCGGTAAAAATCTTGTCGTGTAAAAAATGAAAACTTATCGAACCTTGGCTGGATGTCTACTGTTGATCCGACCGCATGACGGCCGCAAGGTCGACACAGCGGACATCCCCAAGTGCAGCCGATAAAGGAAACCGACAAAGACGCAAAGTTGATCGCACATGCAAAAGTAAAAAACAAGCAATCGGATTGCATCAAAAGTAACAGGCCCAAGGCCGAATAAGGTCATTACATCCAAGTCACACCCAGTAGGTGTCGACAGAATTAAAAATATGTCTTACAAGCGGACAGTCGGAATACAAATTAAAGATAACATAGCTTAAGCAGTCGGAGGCACTGAGCTAGAAGGTGGAGCAGCCGGGTCCGATTGAGCTTCAGAAGTTGCAGCACCAGTCTGTTTAGACTTCGGAGACGTCTGAGATGAGCCGCTATCAGAGAGCTCCTCGGCCAGGCCAGAGATGGTAGAGGCAGGGAGCGGATTCCCTCCCTGGTCGAGATACGGAGTATACTCGTAGGGAGAAAACCAATTCACCATAGTGCTGGCTAGCCGATTGACTTCGACGTAGGTCTTCTCAAGAAGGTCAGAGGCATTGTCCCGAAGGCTGTACAATTGGGAGAGCTTCACTTGAGGGTACCAAGTCAGCACAGTCTGAAGAGCGGTCTCCGCACCAGTCTGACTGGCAGAATTCAGCAGAACGTCGATCCGACGTGGGATAGCCTTAAGAAGAGTCCGAGTCTGCTCAGTGGTGGCATTCGGAGTGTCCCCTTGGTCAGAATCCTCTTCATCCTGAGTGTCTTCCTTACGGATCTCGGCGGAGGAGTCAGCAGCATTCTTCATCTTCTGGAGTCCGGCCTTGAGCTCAGTCGGCGACCACAGTGCTTCAGCAATCTTTAGAATTCCGAGCTTGAAGGATAGGGAAACTCCCTGGATAATAGGAATGCGGGCTTGGGTGCCGATCAGATATTCATGCCGGGTCCAGACGTTATCTGCACGGTCACAGGTCCCTCCAGCGGCGATGGTATTCTCTAGGGACTTGGCAACAGCTGCGTAGGCAGCCGCTTCAGATTCGGGCCAAGCTTCTGTGTCAAGAAGGAAGAGCATGAGTAACAAGATAAGAGAAGAAAGCAACCGGAAAGTGCACTCGGCAACAAGGAAGACTCACGGCCAAGGAGGACGTCCATTTCGGTCAGTGTATCACAGAAGCCCTTGGCTCAGCGGCGCATTCGGGTGGTCTCCTCATAGCTGCGCTTCTCCAGTTCTTTGAACTTGGCGACGAGCTCATCACGATCTTGGCGAATGGAGTCTCGGGCAGAAATTGCTTCATCCCTCTCAGCTTGCAGAGCACCTCGGGCGGCGACGGCAGCATCCCGTTCAGCAAGAAGTCCATCACCAGTAGCCGTCACTGCGGCTATGTCGGCAAGATGTTTCTTCTCAAGAGCAGCCATTTCAGATTGGAGGCCTTGAATAGTCCGATTCAAATCTCTCTCTATCCCCTGCAGCCGAGTTACTTCTCCGGTGGCTTTATCAAGAGCTGGACCTTGTTGGCTAAGTTCCATAGTCAATTCAGCAATTCGGCCTTGAAGATCATCTACCATAGGAATAGAAGCTAGAAGAGAGCGCGAAGATTTGAGTACCAGAGCAGTTGTCAAATGAAGAAAAGACAGCGGTGAGATAGAGGATACCTCTTAGTTTAGTGATTTCAGCCGATTGGTTATTGACCTGCAGCTTGGCCTGGGCGAGGGTTCGAAGGCTAGCAGTATAAGCTTCCAGGAGTTTTTCGAAGACATCTCGTTTCTCGTCCATGACAGCCTGAGAAGAACAGCAAGACGGAGTCAGACATAAAGCAACAGTGAAAAAGATCCGAACCGATTGTAACCAATCGGCCCGAATCTCGGGGACTACACCCAGTGGGTGCGCTTGCGCGCACCCACCGGAAGAAAGTCCACCGATTGAGGAAGGCAAACGATAAAGCAAAAAACGCTAAAGATCCGAACCGTTGTAACCAATCGGCCCGAATCTCGGGGACCACCCACTGGGTGCGCTTGCGCGCACCCACCGGAAGAAAGTCTACCGATTGAGGAAGGGAAGTGATAAAGCAAAAAACGCTAAAGATCCGAACCGATTGTAACCAATCGGCCCGAATCTCGGGGACTACACCCACTGGGTGCGCTTGCGCGCACCCACCGGAAGAAAGTCTACCGATTGAGGAAGGGAAGTGATAAAGCAAAAAATGCTAAAGATCCGAACCGATTGTAACCAATCGGCCCGAATCTCGGGGACTACACCCAGTGGGTGCGCTTGCGCGCACCCACCAGAAGAAAAATTGCCGAAGTAAAAGAGAGGTACAGAAGGAAAAGTTAAGGAGTTTACCGTATGGTGAGAGGTCATCTGTTGAAGGTCCCGAGCAAGGGCATCGGCGAATTCGTTCACCCGGCTCAGAGCGCTTGTCACGGGGTCCCGAGGACGATGCGGAGCATCAGGCTCAGCGCCGACATGACGGGCGCGAGAGTACTCGGCTCGGAATTGATCCACCGAGCGCATAAGAATCTCTGAGGGAGAAGAAATCGGCAGTGGCACTAAAGTGGGAATGATGGTGAAAGATGCAGTGGTGAGGACTGGTGGCACGGATGTTGGTGAAGGGCCGGAGGCACCCGATTGCGGCGGCGGCGCAACCAGGCGAGTCGGAGCAGAAGTGGTAGCGATGACTGGCGGCGAGATCGTCGTAGTCGGTGGGTCAGATAGTACAGCCAGTGGAACTGTGGAGGCAACCGGTGGCGCCAACACCAAAATCGGCGACGGGGTCGTCACCATCAGCGTATCAGATGCGGTCATTGCAGCAGGGGAAGTTGCGGCAGGCGAAGCCGGGTTGGAGCGGCGCGGGGGAGACGGGGAAATCGGGTCGACCGGTTGCGTTCCTCCACCACCAAGAGCCACCCGGTCCGCTGCGCCCTTGAGAGTTTGGGAGGCAAGGGTGGAAGAAGAGGTCTTCGAAGTCGCCGCAAGACGGGCCTTCTTGGCAGCGCGCTCGGCGTCCTTGGAGGAGCGATGAGCGGGTACCGACCGCTTGTGGACGGCAGCAGCAGGAGCAGCGGGCGAGATGACGGGGCTGGCACGGACGGGAATGTCGGTGTCAACGTCATCAAGCCCAATCGGCTCCCTGAAAGAAGAAAGGGAGAAGAATCAGTAGAAGCAAAGATAGTGAAGTAGGAGGCATAAAGATAAAAGCATACCCGATTGTCCTGGGTGCGCCAGTGGGCATTCGGCAGCGAAGCGGAGCGACGTTCAGCGGCGCCTGGACGGTCAGCCTTCGAGTTGTCGTCTCTTGGACTTGTTTGCCCTGGCTGGCAGTCGGCTTGGCCTTGGCAACCTGGCTGGGAGCCACACCAGAGGAGGAGCCGGCGGCCGAGGTGCGCTTGGCTGGCACCTTTGGAGGCTTGGCTCGAGGAGGTGCATCGGAACCATCACCCTTTGAGACACTATCATCATCACTCCATTCAGCCAAAAATTGCTCAAGGGAAGGGTCAGGCGTACCCCCTTGAGCTGGCGGCCGAGTGTTGGTCTTCGGAGGGTTGGCGCGCTCGGCATCATCATCATCGGCATCCATGGGGTCGGAGGATTCTCCGGAAGACTCGTCATCGTCTTCATCATCCCCACTGGACTCGGCGGAAGAAGTCTCGCCGTTATACTCGAGGTCGGTGGGGTCCTCTTCCGTGCGATCAGGGGCATACACGCCAGCTTCCTGGCCGTCTTCCATGAGGTCGGACTGAATAAAGTGCCGAGAAGGAGGTATAAGCAATTAGAGCAATCGGAAGAGAAAGCAATCGGAAGAGCATGCAATCGGAAGAAAAAGTAATCGGAGCATACCACAGGCGGCTTTCGCTGGAGAATGAGATAATCAAGCCCGAAGCGGAAGGGGTCAGGCAATGCGCTAGATGTGATGGCCTTCACTCGGGCGCAAAGATCTTCTGTCTTCACCCGCCACGTGCAGAGCCGAGTGGGATCTCGAGGTCCCGACACGTCGCAGAGGCGGTGCACTCGGCGCTGCAGGGGAAGAATCCGAGCGTGAAGCCAAGCAGCTACCAAGTCGGTTGGGAGGAGTCCCTCCTGCTCCAGCTGGGTGACCCTGGCAGCCTGGGCATCGACATCGCAATCTCCGACGCCGTACTTCAGCAACCATTGATGCTTCTCAACCGGCCGGGCGAGAGAGAACTCGGGCAGGTTGAGGAGATCGGGGCCGTTTTCAGGTGATTTAACGTAGAAGAACGAGGTCTGCCAATTCTTGCAGGATTGGACGATCTCGGGGCTCGTGTATTTTGAATTGCCGGCTGCGACAAGGCAACTGCCGCAGTCGGTCATGTCAGTCGGATACGTTGGCTTGCCGCCTTCGATGGTGGCGGCCACCACAGCACCCGTCCGAGCATTGTGAGCGCGGAGGTTGAAGAAGCGTTTCCAAAGGGCGATGCTTGGACGGCAGCCGAGGTACCCTTCACAGAGCGTCACGAACCCGGAAAGGATCATGATGAAATTAGCTGCGAGATGGTGGGGTTGCAGTCGGTGGAAGTCAAGAAATCCACGGAAGAAGGCGCTAGCGGGAAGGCCGAATCCACGCTCGAAGTGAGCGAGGAACACGACCCTCTCGCCAGCGCGTGTGCTAGGCACGACGTCGGCCCTGCCAGGGATGCGCCACTCGATTTCCGCAGGCATTTTCCGGGCGCGGATCAGAGACTCGACGGCGGCGGCGGTGGCCTGAGAGCCCTTCCAGCACCCGCGGCTCGCCTGCGACACATCTCGTCACGGCGCCATGGTCTTCGCAGGCGAGGAGCAGAGAAGAGAAAAGAGGGAGGCGGAGAGCACGAGCCCGTGGCCGGAGCAAGCGCAAGATGCAGAGGCCGGCGGCAGAAAGATTCGCGTGGAGTGGCGATGGCGCAGAGGAGAGAAGGCTGGAGGTCGAAGGAGGCGTTTGGGAGAAGGAAGAGGCGAAGCCCCCCCCCCCCCCCCGGTGGCTTATATGGGCGGCGGGGGAGGAGAGTGGGATGATCCTGCGACTGTGTGGCCCGGTGTGGCCTAGGGCACAGGGAGGCCAACCGGCAGACCAGCGCAAAGGATCCCGGTGCAAAAGGCGAGGCATGCGACGTGGGGGTCAGGCCCTGCAGTTATGTCACGTCGCGCGTGGGTCGTGGGTCCCAGTTCATTGATCACGTCGCGGGCGAATCGGAGGTAACCGTTGGAGGGAAATCGGCGAAAGATATCTTTCTCAAAAAGTGAAGACATAAATCGAGGGGGAACCAAGTCCAACCGGATGGAAATTCGGTCAGCCGAGTGTGATCTCCGAGTCGGCCGACGAACTCGGAATGACGCACTCGAAGAGGCCATAGCAGTAGGAGAACGTCAAGGCAGAGATTGAAAAACTGCAAAGGCCCCGCGGTCAAGTGACCGTGGGACCTTTGCAGCTTTAGGGGCTACTGTCGGGGGATTGGTACCCGGGTAGGCTGACCCAAGCGGAAGCAAGCTTTCAAGACAAGGATGGACCAATTGGGCTGCAGCTGGGCCGAGCTGGGCAGAGGTACGGCCGATTGCTCCAAGGCAATCGACTATACCAAATGCCAGCAGTCGGCCCAGGCGCAATCGGTCCAGCCTTCCTTCACCAAAGACGATCATCCGATTGGTCCGCAGCTGGACCGAGGCCGATTCCTAGAAGGCCGATTGCCCAGAGCAATCGACCCTACCAGGAACCACCTGTCGGTCCAGGCGCAATCGGAGCAACCTACCACCCAGTCGGGGATATGATTACGAGGTCATAAATACCATATCCCGAGATATCCGGGTGGCAGGAAGGCCAGGTCACGTCGAGGATTTGCTGGAGATATGGTGTCGGCCTCCCCGTCGATTCCGCGGACGGGCCGACAAGACCGCACCCCCTAGCTCCACTGTTCACTCCTAGGTTCTACGAGGTAGCAGCATGGGCCGCCGCTCGTAGGCTCCGGGTCACCCGGAGAGGAGCAGTCGGTGGGCCCAGGCTGATTAGAGGATGACGGCTGGGCCCATTCGGCAATGAAGTTACCATAGTACCCTGGAATCACACTATAAGAGCCAGGGTACCCCCTCCTGCGCGAGGGACGCTACACCTTAGATCTCATTAACTCACTTCCTCCTCAGTTCATTTACTGCTTGTAGCCACTCCTCAGGGAAGCAGGAGAGGACCTTGCCCATGGCTGCGGTGTTCTCCTTCCCCTGAGAAGATAGAAGAGCAGTTATTGTAGCCCCTTCATAGATATACAAGAGACAAGCAGGAGTAGGGGTGTTATCTCTCCGGAGAGCCCCGAACCTGGGTACATCGTTGTGTCTTCACCGTGCTTGTGCCCAACCCGATTCCGGCACCATTGACATTCTCTCCCTCGTGTCGTCCCCTCACTTTAGCCATCCCTATGGCATCTGCCGTCACATATCGACGACAATGATGGATGCACTCAAAATCAATCAGAACATTATCGATAATCATTCTTTCTGAAATAAAAGCACTCTGCTCAAGGGATATAATGTCATTCAATAAAGGCCTTAGCCTATTAACCATGCACTTAGACACCACAATAAAGTTGCAAATACTAATATGCCTGAACTCGAAGATTCTAGAAGAGTTAGTAATCTTGGATATAAGAACAATGTAAGTGTCATTTACCTCTACAGACGTAACATCTGTTCTAAAAAAATTCCCGCATAAAATTTATAATATCTTTCATAAACCTCCCAGCTCTTTGGAAAAATACCAGAAGGGAATCCATTAGGCCCTGGAGCCTTTAATGGGCCAACCTGAAGGGGAGCATTATAGATTCTTCTTCAGTAATATTTGTACATAGTCTATCATTATCAACTTGAGAGATCATAAAAGCAAAAATATCAATCACATCAATAGCGTTGAGATTAGTGTATTTGGTAAACAAATACTGGAAGTACCACACTGGCAAAGAATGGCTTCTTGAAATTCTATTTTCTCTGCGAAACATAGAGCACAACATGTTATTGTTTACTCTCTGGCCTTGTTGGCATGTGAGATATGAAATTTTTCTTGATAAGATACCGCTACCAGTGGGGAGCTCTAAAGTTTTTTTGTGTGCAGTTACCTAGAATCTGTACATATGCTCAATTCATCATTGACTGAGAAACAGAAAGGCAAGACCATAGTTCCTTTGTGTGTCAAGAGACAGACCACGAGTGATAACAATTAGGCCTCACCAGTGAATTCCATCAAATAAAGTTATGGTCAAACTAAACATAGATGGTTCATAAGTGACATTTGGTTGTGCTTGCGCAATCATGATCCTTAGAGATCATCGAGGAAATATCATTTTCTCATCATGCATGGTTTTATTTGATTGCTCAGATGCTTTGGAATCAAAGTTAGTTGCATGCAAGGAGGGACTTTCTTTGGCTCTTCAGATATGTGAACTTCCTATTATCATGGAGCCGAACTCATTAATTACAGTCAAACAAATCACAGAGGTTCGCAAGGACAAATCAATCAATGCGTCATTAGGGCATGTACAATGGTTGATAGGGTAGTTTTATCTTATCTCAACCACGTAATTTAGATATGGAAAAAATGATTTACAATGAATTATAACTTCATCTTATATTTAACCAAAAAGGGTTTCCCCCCGCTTTATAGATAAAGCAATCACCCCACAACAACTTTGAAACTGATACAAACACACACCACCACCACACACAACACACACACCCAAGGCAAGATACATAGTGCCGAGCACCCCATGACGAAGTCAAGTCTCCAAAACGGTGCCTCCAAGAAGGAAACGACCTCCGATGGCCGCCATCGCCCGATCCTTCAGATCAAGTTTTCACCCGGAGTAAGACGGAGGAAGGGGGAACACCGTGACGAAGCCTTCAGGAAGGTTACGCCATCCGCGGATGCCACCCCCGTCGGCCAGACCAAGGCTGGCTAGGTGATGTACCCCGGCGCCCGCGTCCCTCCGTCGATTCCAAGCTTCGCCATCCGCCCGCAGCCAAGCCACCCGCGTGGCCATGGTTGCCCGCCCACACCAGAGACGCACGCTCCGCCCACGAACGCCACGTCTCCCGCCGCTCAGGCCGCCGCCGACATACAGACATCTCCAGGGCCAACAAAAGAGGTCGGCATTAGTCCAAGGGAACGACCAAACCCGACGAGGTCGCACCCACATCCCGCCTTGAATATCGTCGGAGTTGCTGCCGCACACAAACGAACAAGGAAGGAGGAGAAGGGGGAGCGAACGTATCCACGACCGGCACACCCCGTGCCGGCGACGGGCAGCCCTAGCGTCGGTGCCGCCCATCCCTCCCACCGAGCTCCCCACCGCCCCACCACGGCGGTCGAATCAACTCTGCGCAAGGCCATCAACGTCGGACCGTCCACCGGCAAGGGATCCCCCGAGGACCCCACCCACCTCCAAGGCTGCTCACCGGCACGCCATTCCACGCCAAGCGCCGCCAACCAACCGCAAGGGCCCGATCGACTGACAGCAGCCCGCAACCTCCTGCTGCCACGCCGGCTCCCCGCCAACGAGCCACGACGAAGGAGGCCGCCCGCGGCCCGGTCAACCGCGATCGGCAACACAAGGAGCAGATCCGACGTGCCACACGAAGCGGACGCCGCCACCACTCCCGCATGCACCCCCACCACTCCCGCATGCACCCCCCACCACCGTGCCGCCAACCGCACGACCACCACCCACCGGCGCTGGCCCACGCCAGGGGCGCCGCCGCGCCCGTCACCGAGCACCGCGTCCCAGCCCGTGAGCTGCGGCCCGCGCCAGAGCTTGCCGCGTGAGGAGACGGGAAGGCCCCGCCGCCGCCGGCTACGGCTAGGCTTTGCCCGGGCGCGGCCCCTGGTGGCGGCGGGGGAGGAGGGAGGGAGGACGGGGGGTGGCGGCGGTGGCGGGGTAGGGTTTCCCCCCGGACACCCGCGGGAGCGTCGCGGGAGGGGAGGGGTGGGTGAAAGCAAGAGATTCCACTTCATCTTATCTTTAATAACTAGAGTCTTCTAAATTTATGGTAAAAGTATTGTTGCTAACTTGCTAAGATGTCATCTCATAAATAAGAGAAGGTAATCCTTTTCGTTTATTTCTCTTTCTACTCATCATAAATAAGATAACACTACTTTGTACATGCTCTTCGTTGCCGACATAAAAGATCTTATCTCTAGCTGAGAAATTTTAATTGATAGAGCTCAAAACAATGCTAGTGATTGTTTAGCTAGATTTGGTAGAGAGGAGAGAACTGTGATATGATTGGGTCTTGACTATTCGTAATTTTAAACGTTCCAAGGAGTAATAGAGTGTTTCTAGCCGCAAAAGAAAAATAAGGAATACAACTGCAACGTCTCTTCACTCTGCAGAAAAAAAATGGAAATCTTCGAAAAAGAAGACACGCTAAGCTACCAGGACGGCATCGGCGGGCACTCCGGCCGCGGCAACCCCGGCAGCGGCGGCGGCCCGAGCCCGCCGCGGCAGATAGGGCACGACCGGCTCTTCCGGAGCCACCTGTCGACGCCGCACTCGGCGTGGTAGAAGTGCCCGCACGCCGGAACCACCCGCACCAGCTCGCCGGCCCCGCCCTCGCCGTACTCCGACAGGCAGAAGGCGCAGCGCTCGTCCTTCCCCTTGTCATCCTTCCCGGAGGTCGCCTGCTCGTACGTCATGAGCGTGGCGTGTCCGAGGGCGCTCTCGACGTCGGCGGCGTGCACCGCTGCGCGCCCAGCGGTGCCCGCCGCGTCGTCGCAGGTTCCACCGGAGGCCAGGAGGACTATGACGACGATGAGCAGTGCCAGCAAGAGCACCCCCGCGATCTGGAGGTGGAGCGCGGCGTGCAGGTCCATGCTCCTCCTTGCTGCCTCCTTGGCCGATGGCAGCGAGCTGTCTCTCCGACTCTCCGTCTCCACTCCCCCCAGTCCGGCACTTGTATAGGAGCTCCCGGTGCAGAGCCTTCTAGTTCTAGCCCAAGTCAGAGGAGGGTAGTGTGAAAGAAAGGCGGGGGGTTGGGAGCAAGAGCCTTCGTAGAATGTTTCAGTTCATTTCATTTTTTCTTCCAGTGGAATACCCTGGTTTTGGACTTATACTTGTCTTCTCTATTTTCTGTTGCAGATCAAATCAAGATGGATTTTACTCTGTAACTTGTATCTCTTCGCCTCTCTTATTAAATTGAAAAATAATTTAGCTGTCTTCATTTAAAACAACTTGTCAGAGCAACTCTAGCAGAGCCGCTATATCTTCGTATTGTAAAATAACCAGCATACCGGTGTGCTAAAAGGTGACCGAACATCTGTTCGGCCCACAATTTTTTGCGGGAACGCTAAATCCCACCCCGCAACTCGTATATATTTAGTTTTCTGAATTTGCTTGCGGTTCCGCTATATTTTTGTGGGAAGTCCAAAAACAGTTGGCTCCGCGGAACCTCTTTCGCGCCACCTGAAGGAACGAGCCAACGACGGCCGGTGAAACCATGGCGGCGGCGACTGAGGCGGCTCCAGGGTGGCCACGAGCGGGGCTTACCCCGGCGAGCGCGGCTGCAGGGCGGCCACAGGCAGAGCCTGTCCCGGCGAGCACGGCTCCACGACACGGTGCCGACGGGCAGGTGTGCGGGCATCGCCACGACACGGCGCCGAGGAGGGCAGGTCGGCCGACGGGGGGCAGGGGACAAGACCAGTGGGGCGAGGGCGCGGCCAGCCATTACATGACCCGATTGCTTTTTAAATTTTATTTGTAGGAACTTGGTTGTAACATTATAACACATATGTTCCGTCCGAGTGAAAATCGTTATGTAAAAATGCCAAAAAAAAATCGCGGGGAGTGCTATATTGATTTTGCAGTACGAGAATATAGCGGATCTGCTAGAGTTGCTCTAACTGGCTCAAACAACTACACTTTTGGTTCCTCAGTTGACTTTGTTATTTTTTTAAAACCCGACCATGTTTATAATTCTTTCAATAAGAAGATAATATTCACATTAGGTTACATGTATACAGAAAAAAATCCTGATCATAACCCGATGGATCGAACACACCGAGCAATCACAAAAGATGGTTGTTTACCCTCTCGCTCCGGATCATGCAACAATGAGTTTCAAAAATAGGCTTAGGATATTGGCAACAGATTGCGAGTACCGAGAACATTGAAATGGAAACAATTATAAAATTAGGAGATCAACAATACCATTCTGCGTCAAAGCCGAAGAAGCTTAAGATCGGGATCGCATGCCCGAAGATGCCAACACGTGGCAGCCAGATGGTACCTGAGCTTCCAAATGATGGCTCCAAGAGGGTAACAACGCAGTGCACTCCTGTCGTCGACCTCGAAGAGGCGAGTTAAGATTTTAACATGGAACCCTAATAGAGAGAGAATACCCACAACGACGCCCCAAGGGGAAGTGACACCCACAGATATCATCATCACTAGCTCAAAGCATGGGCTTTCGCTCAAATCCTTACATGTGCCATTCGAGGTACCAAAGGCACCGACCAATCCGAGGGGAAGGGCCGCCTTGCAAACACGAAACCTTCATATTTGGACCAGAGGGTTGCCATCGCCCTTTGTCCCTCCTCTTGCTACCCATAGAAGCAAGAGAAGTGCCACCACTTTTGACGTGTTGCACGCTACAATGCCACACTATGCACCCTTACCATGCAAATTCACCACCTCGAAATCCAAGACCGACTCCCCCCTCTCCCTCGCTTGACCACGAGATTGCCACAAAGGAAGCACCTTGGCATTGACTTCACCAGCAAAAGGCTAGGCCACCATCAGTCTACGAGTTGAGGAGGCCATGGTACCAAGGTCCCGATCATGCTTGGGTCTAGCTCCCTAACTAGCGGCATGGTTGGTGACAGGCTCATTCACATCATCCAACAACACATCTCTGAGCCACTTGCCCGAGTGACGTCGCCGACGTCGCAACAACATGATACCACGCAATGGGCCTCCATATGGCCATGTCGAGTGCCTTCAAATTCAGTGGGGGGAGGTGGGCACCCTCGAAGCCCGTCGCACCTCTGCCTTGGGAGCCCCATCAGGAAGCATCGTCGGTCATCCTCATATGTCTGTGCCGCCATGTTAGATCCATCGCACACCACTTGAGCCAACATGGATAGTCGTGCTACCCCGCCGCCATGAACGCGCGCGGGGGGGGGGGGGGGGGGGGTCAACCTTCATCCGACTTTTCTTCTTTACCAAGCTCTACTACTTAAAAGTTAAGCAATGTTCATTTTCATACTACTTAAAAGTTAAGCAGTGTTCATTTTCATGCTGTCAAAGGAAGTTGTGTAGCGAGGCACTCACAAACCTTTTTGTTTGCATAATAACTCTGTATTCACTATTATGAGATCATCTTTTTAATCAAGATCACAAATCAATCTCTAATAAATCAATGAAGCTAATTGAACATGGTCTAAAACATGCTACCACGGCTTTTCATTTTCGTTGCATGATAATATTTAAGCAAAAATATTTGTCGGAAGAATGGATGTATCTAGACACTTATTAGTTACAGATATATCTATTTTTATATAATTTTTCGGCAAGTATTTTCAGACGAAGGGAGTAGAAGTTAGAATATTCGTCGACTATCCAATCATCGCTATGATTCTAGAACATGCTAGTAGTCCCGTACTAGACTTGTGTTAGTTCCTCGTGAGCTCTTTGACCCGGGTGACGTCTCATTCTCAGGTCTGAAAGATCTCATGCAGCCTGATGATCTTCAGCTATAGAAGTATAGAAGAGAACACGTCAAAGTCCACGCGAGTATTAGTCTGGCTGGCACGCCTCTGTAGTCTGTATGTTGTGGTGGAGTACTGCTCGACGATGATTGATCGTCGTTCATTTGACGCCACCTAATAACTCGGCAGTACGTAGTAGTGGTTTTATAATCTGTCTGCCTGCATGTGTTAAACGTAAATACGGATTGTTTATCAGTTGGACCCGTTCTTGTTACCACCTAACCACGATTATTAAGCCGCTGGCATGGCACGATGCACCGTAACAAATCCGCACCGGACGACCGGAGCCGGCAAAGAATGAGCGGAGTACCATTTCTCACCAACAAACTGACGCAGTGCGCGCTGCTGTTCCAGGAATAGAAAATGACCGACTATTCCACGACAATGGTCGCCGTGGTACGGCTCGGAGGGCGTGGCGTGGACGGCCAGCCGCAGCAGAGCGGGCACGTCCGGATCCAACGAGCATCGGCAATGTTTAGAGGCAACACTGCCTCTAAGCTGGGTCCCACGATCAGCCTCTATGTTGTGAGTAAAATGCTGCAGTGTGGTGTTGCCTCTAACATGGATCCACCTTCAATTAAAAAATGCCAAATGTATGAGTTGCATGCCACCGGTTCTGCCTCCTCTAGTCTTATTCACCATCTGACAAGTGGGGCTGATTAATTATTTTAATATTTTGACAAGCTTGGAGGCAGCCTCTAGTCATAGAGGCGACGCTAAGCATTTTTAGTCTAGAGGCGGTTGGTGCAATGTTTAGAGGCAGCAACTATAGCTTTAGAGGCAAGTATAGATGCGAGAAAAATGTACATTGTGGATGCCTTAGGGCAACTTCAACACACCGACCGTAAACGGACGTCGCATTTGTCTAGATTTTATCCGATTTATTTGAGCGCATTCGCGCGCGCGTCCTTTTTTGTCCGGCGCCAACTCGATCGCATAACGCGTCGACGCAAACGCAAATTCGTAAATACTAAAGTAATTTTAAATAAACTTAAGCACTAATTAACCGTTTTATTAACCATTCCATTACACTAATTAAAATAAAAATTAATAAAAACGCGCCCTACACGCCGTTGCCGTCGTCGTCGTGTCTGCTCGACAGCTCGACGATTGACGCCGACAATGGCGCCCAGGGGAACTCCTTGCACCAGCGCGCCTCCATGGCCGCGCGCTCGTCATGCCGCGCCTTCTTGGTCGTCGCGCTCTGCGCCGGCGGCGGGTTGACGATGCTCGCGGAGAGCGACGCGACGTACTCCCGTTCATCTGCCGGTCGGCCTCCGCGCGCTCGACCGCCAAATGGCGCGTATACGCCTCCTCCTTGAGGCGCTCCTCCTCCGAGTCGGTGGCGTCCATTGGCACGGGCGCCATTAGAACTTACACCGAGAATGTGTTAACTCCCTTCTACTGGTAGCCCTCTCGACACGGCTCCGGCTCCGACATGTGGTGGCGCGGCAGCGAGTCCACCCCAGACCCGTAGGGTGGCGGCGACGCGACGGGTACGGCGGGAAAAACTGTGGCGCCCACCAATCCTACGGAGACGGCGGGACTGTTGGTCTGCTTGTGAGGGTATTGCCCGGTAGGAAGGTGGTGGCGGCGGCGGCGCCTGGACCTCGCAGATGAGTTGCGGCCCGGCGGCGCGTCGAGGAGGCGCAGGCTGGGGCGCCACGCTCTCTTGGATGGCGTAGTCCAGCCCCGACCACATGGCCTTCTTCTCCTGCGCGGATATCTCAATGGCACGCTGGATCGCCGCCTCCTCTTCCGCCATGACGACTTGGAACGTCGCCTCCTCGGCCTCCTCTTCGGGCTTGACCTCGGCCGACGGGGGCACAGCGCGCCTGCGCCCACGCAGTGCGCCCGCCAGTTGTGGCCGCACCACGTTCTCGTCGTGCAATGTCCCCGACAGGTTGGGCAGCAGCAGTCGTGGCTCAGGCGCCAGGCGCCCGGCAGCCCGACGTGCGGCCATGGCACCGGGCACATGTGCCTCCAGTAGTTACGGCATTGGTGCGCCGGAAGGTAGATCCGGCGCCCCGTCGACGGCGGAGGAGACGGCGACCGAGAAGGGCGTGAGGGAGGGGACGGGTCGCGGCGGCGCCGGTTCCGGCGCCCGGAGCCGGAGGCGGAGACCTCGTGGTCGTTATTCCCGCGATCAAACCACTTCGACATTGTGGCGCGCCGACGCTACTCTGGTGGTGCTCTATGGCACTCTGGTCGGGTCGTGGGAGGCAATTGTAGGCGCGGGGCGTGCGCGTAGCGACCGCGCACCACGTGGTCGTCTTATAAAAATACGCCACAGAGGCTGCCAAGTGGCCCCAGCGCGGACGCGAAGCGGACGTTCAACGCGTCCGTTCGGTGTCCGCGCCGGTGCAGACTCGGCACACTTTTGCATGGGGTCTGCGCTCGTGCGGACACCGAGCATACGTGATCGCTCCAATAAATATGAATGCAGGTGCGCGTTGAGCGCGTTTTTTCGCGGTTTGACGCAAAGGCGAACGCATGCGGACGAAATGCATCAGTGTGTTGAAGTTTCCCTTACTCTCTGGTTTGCGGGAAAAAACAAAATACGTGAACTCACGGACACAAAAGGTGTTTCGCGTTCGGATTCGGATGCTGCTGATATGGGAGAGATGGCCAGGGCGTACTTTCATGAGATGTTTACAAAAATAATATTAAAATCAATGATATTGATGTGATTGATCTTTGAGAAATTCAATTTGATGAGTTCCTTCTGTTGCATTTTAAATTTGCCAATGTGATTTGGGGGAAAGTGTCGTTGGCGTGCAACTTCACTATCAGGATGGCGCATGTTTGATTTATCCATTGGGGACTGGTGGGCTCAACTTTATGACAAGGTCGATTTGTGGGTTTATGAGAGATTTACAACTAGGATTTCATTTCTTTCGGATGGCGTGGATTGACCTTTCTGTAAGGATTTTACTTCTATCTTAATTAAAACAACACACAAAGCTCAACTTCATGACAAGGTTCCATGGGAGGATCAAAAGGTTTTCAACGCGCTGATCAATTTGGTGACGTTTCACATGGAAGGAACGCAACAATCACACTTTTGATAAGATTGCTATGATGGAGGCTGGGGTGGTTCGCATGGTTTTGGAGGAGTGGGAGTTATGAAAACTAGCTCGGACACAGAAATGTAATACGGGTCGAGCTAGGATTCCATTTATTTGGATGGCGTGGATTTATTTTTTACTACTAGAAAAATGGCTATTAGTGGTGCATCTATTTTCCCTATTAGTGGTGCATCTATTTTCCTTATTAATGGTGCATTATAGGTGAGCTATTATTAACACATCACTAGTAATGATTAGTAATGGCGCACCTCTGGTGCGTCGTGCGCCATTACTATTCCAAATAACAGTCGCACATGTGCCACTACTAACAGTTAGGTGCGCCACTGGTAATAGAGGGCGGTGCGCCAATGCTATTTTCCAAATCTGGATCTAGATTTGGATCGCGGTTTTTTGCGCGGTTTTGTTTTACTAATTATTTGTCCCGTTCATCTAGCCCATTTTTTTCTCCTTTTTATTCTCCGAATTAGATGGACCATTTTTATTCTCCAAATTGGAGGATGGAGGAGAGGAGAGGATAGGATGGAGGGCGTCATGAAGAAACGGGGGAGGAGGAGCCATGGAGAAAGGGAAGGAGGAGGTTCCATGGAGCAAGGGAAGCAGGAGGTGCCATGGAGAAAGGGGAGGCGGAGGAGCCATGAAGAAAGGAAAGGAGGATGAGCCATGGAGGAAGGTGAGGAGGAGGCATGGATGAAGTGTAAGAGGAGGGCATGGAGGAGGGAAGGAGGAAGCAGATGTAGGGAGAAAAGGGAAGAAGTGATGGAGGAGGGTAGGGGTGCACCTATTTTCCTTATTAATGGCGCATTATAGGTGCGCCATTATTAACACATCACTAGTAATGATTAGTAATGGCTCATCTCTGTTGTGCCATTACTAATCCAAATAACAGTCGCACACCACATGGCGCGCCACTACTAACAGTTAGGTGCACCACTGGTAATAGAGGACGGTGCGCCATTGGCCATTGCTATTTTTGAAATTTCAAAACGCACACAACGCCCACGGTGCGCCACTACAAACTTTTTTTGAATTTTTGAATTTTGAAGGCGGGAAAGTTACTAGTGGCACACTATTTACCATGTGTGCCACTAATAAGTTCCATTTTTCTTAATATTTTTGCCTCCAAATTTTGAAAGCATCGTAACGTTTTTCCATTTAGATTTTGAGGATTCTAGAAAATTGGTAACGACCGTAGACTGCTGATACGTCCCAAACGTATCTATAATTTCTTCTTGCTCCATGCATGTTTTGTGTGACTTTGCCATGTTTTTCTTGAACTTTCATACACTTTTGAACCTATTTGGACTAACATATTAACTAAGTGCACCCAGTTGCCAGTTTTTGTTTTCTGCTGTTTTTGTATTTCAGGTTTTCCGGCCATTAAAAGTGCTCCAAAAATTCCGGGAAAAATATATAAAGAATCAGCGCAACAGAAGCTTCCGGAATCACCAAGAGAGGGAAGGGGGGGCCACCACCAGGCAGCCAGGAGGGCAAGTGGCGCGGCCCCACCCTGGGCCGCGCCAGGGACCCTCCTGACTGCCTCGTGGGTCCCCTCGATGCCCCCTTCGCCTATATTTACCCCTCGACGTGGAAACCCCTAATATCGATCTCTTTTTCGCGAATTCCCCTCTGTACCGCCGCCGCCGTTTCAAGATCGGGGCTGCCTGGAGAAGCTGCCCCGACACCCTGCCGGAAGGAGGAACCCCCTTCGGGAGACCATCCATAGCCATGGACGCCTCCTGAATGTGCCGTGAGTAGTCCCCCTTGGACCATGGGTCTGTGACCAGTAGCCATGTGATGAATCTCTCCCCTTTTTGTGCTTCCACTTTCGAGTCCTCGTGAGCTGCCTCACATGATCGAGGCATCTATGTAATTTCTGTTGTTGCTATGCTGAGTTTGTTGGGATCTGATGGATTATGAGACTATGTTCAGATTGTGATGAGTAATATATTTGGTTCTTCTCTTTTATATTTTGATCTTGAGTAAATTCTTGCATGTTCTCCGTTGCGGTATTTTCTTTGGCCAAATATTTTATTTGCAACTCCAAGAGAGAGCGTTATGCTCGATTGTGGGTTCAGCCCCTTGATGTCTAGCTTGAGTGACAGAAACATGAGACTAGGGGATGTGCTGTTGCCACCAGGGATAAAACAACGGTGCTTGTACCTGCGGGTGCAAGGATTGTTTACTTTACGCAAAGTTCTTTTAATGCAGTTGTCTGTTGCTTTGAGTTTACACTTAGGGTGGGATTCACAACTTAATACCAGCGAGATGTTTTGGATAGATATCTCAAGGTGGATGATTCGTAGTAGATGCAGATGGATTTCGGTCTACTTACCTTGGAGTACTACCCATTGCTTTTGAGCCCTTCCTTTCTTTGCAGCCTAGTTAGCATTGCGGTGCCTTCATAATCCTGTCAATTTCCCAACTGTCATTTGTTTACCTCGCTAGCACTTTTATCGTCTTTTGGGAGAGAGACATCACTAGTGAAAATCACGGGACCCCGGTCCATGTTCACATTATTGTTCACACCCTCAATTTACTTTCAGCTTTTACTTTCCTTTGTACCTTTTATCTCTTGCGTTGATCCTTTGTAAACGACAAGGCCGGAGGAATTGACAACTCCTTTGTACTCGTTGGGAGCAAAGTTATTTTTTGCTGTGTGCAGGTCCACGACAACACCTTAGTCAGGAAGCAATTTCTGGCGACGTTGCCACCTACTTGTATCTCCTGAGTCCTACTGGTTCGATAACCTTGGTATCTTCACCGAGGGAAACTTGCTGCTGCACTGCATCTCAAACCTTCCACTTGGGGTAACCAACGAGGGGCGAGAAGCCATCAACTTCCAAATTCGGATGTAACTTTTTAAGTAGATGATTTTTCATATATGTTTTTTTCATAGGAGGTCGTATGCAAAATCTAGAGTCATTTTATCGAAGTTCGGCACCATTTTGAAAAGAAAAAAAAAATCAAAATTCATGTTTGTTAACTTTTTTAACAACTAGAACACATAACACATGAACATCTCTAGTAATTTGAAAATTTGATAATTCTACAATTTTCTTTTATTTTTAAAAAAACTAAAAAGACGATCCCGAGAGGGGGTGTGACGGGGATCAACCCCGGCAAATCCCATGGTCAGGGACCCTGGGTTAGTCATAGGGAAGGCACAGGTTGGACGATACTCGTCGGCTAACAGGAGAAGCACTTCCTGCTCGATATTATTGCGTAAGGGGGCGATTACAGTGGAGGCCAAGGCGAGTTCTCGCAAGTCTAGATGAGTAGATGTGTATTGTGTTGTCTCGGACGTCTCCCCTCCCAGCCTTTATATATTAGGATAAGTCTCGGGGAGTCCGTACTAGGTTACATAGATAGTTTCCTAGTTCTAGTCTTGCCTTGTACGCCAAGTTGTGCCTTCCATGTTAGTCGCGGACTCCTACGTCGGTGCCTGGTTGGGCCAATCGTGGGCTTGTCGTAGCTTCCCAGCGGGCCTTCTGTCTTCATACGCACCAGGTAGCCTTACATGCAGGAGTCGTGGGGTCACCCCCTCGTCAGTAGCCCCCGAGTTCCTGGGGGACTCGAAGAGTCGCGCAGGGACTCGAATTCATCTGCGCTTTATTGTCTGTAAGCGCGGCACTGCCGCGGGTCGCTGGCAGTTTTGAGCCATGACAATATCTGTTTCGAGGGATTTTTAAGCTGAAAGGGCCCAAGGAGTCGACTGGTCGCGCCTTGGTGAATTGCGCTAGTGGCAATTGCCACAGTAGCCCAATCAAGCTCACGTCCCTCGACATGAACTTGGAACGACCGGTGTCAAGCAAAGTCATGCCGCTGCAGGTCTTTTATGATCAATTGCTGCCGGTCTAAGCATATAGCCTGAGCGCGTCGCTCGGCTCTTTCTATCATGCGAGCGCATGGAAACGGTCGGGAGTGAAATCGCTCTGCGGCAAGTCCCGGCCTGGCCGTTCTGCGCAGCGGGGTCTTACCTACACGCTAAGCTTGCGTGGCATCTGGGTACAGTGTGTCGTAGCCCAGGCATAATTTTTTTTGTAGAGATACGGAGCCTGGTTAGCGATGCACCCACTTGGAATAAACAATCAAGCGAGCTGTTTAGTCATCACTCGCGGAGTTTTTAGTGAACTCAGGCGAGGAAAATAGGACAACACCCACTCGGAATGTTGTCCATTGCGTGAGTAAGTCATGTTTTGTTGAATTGCTGAGTCTTTTTTGCGAGTAATCACTCGAATGCTTTACTTCTTTTGGGGTGAGTGAGCACCCGAACTCTGAGAGTATGTTGTTTCTGTTGGTGCGAGTGATCACTTGAGCACATCTTTGCCTTCTGGGTGAGGGAGCACCCGAACTCGAATAAAGATACTCACGATGGGAGTAAGAAGTTTTTAGAGTCAGAAAATTTGGACATATAGCTGGCTTTTTGGAATCTTTTTTTTTTCAACTGCTTTTACCTTGATCCGTCCCTCTTGAGATGCCTTACTGATATGCATTGTCATGTTGTTTGATGACCTATGATGATGCTTGATTTTTTGATCCATCGCGTCTTCTGGACCGTCATAATGATGGTTTGGACGCCGTGCTGCCTGTTGTCTGTTGGGTTCCCGAGGCTTGTATGGGAAACAGGCGGGATTTGACGCGTCCTGTAAATAATCCTGACCGTGTGAAGGCATCTTTGCCTTGGAATTCATAACTCCCGGCCCGTTTGGTCTTTGATGCAATGATGGCGCCGCCTGAGCTTCCTCGTGTTTTTCCTGGTTTGCCCTTGGATTGCGCTATAAATACTTCCTATGGTTGCCCATCCTTGGCATCCATTCTTCGCATCTCTCTCTTCTGCTTCTTCTTCATATGGCGCCCAAGCGTGGTGGTGTTGTGGCTGGGAGAGGCCGTGGCCGCTGTGGTCGTGGTGGCCGCACACCTCGTTCTTCACGAGGTGGACGTCATGGTACCGCGTCGGTGCCTTCTTCTTCTTCCTTCATGGAAGAGGGTTTGTGGCGCTATGATTTTATTTTGCGTGTTCTTGGCCGGAATGTTGCCCGGATTCCTCTTCCATTCTCATTTGCCTCCATTGCTTCTGAGCGTAACTTGAGGGGCTTCTGGTTCCGTCTTCACGGATGTGCTCGTCCTTCTTCTTGGGTGGAGCTGGAAATTGATAGTTCATCCTCGATTTTCCTTGGGTCTGGCTGGAGGGCGTTTTCTCGTCAGTTGAATCTGCGCGGCGGAGATAGACTTTGTTGTCGTTTTGACGCCGGAGATACTGTTATTATCCGTGCATTTGATGCTGGTGGCAACCGTCTGGATCCATACTGGGAAGAAACAAGCAGCGGCGATTCCGAGGGCTCGAGTGGTGGTTCGCCCGTTTCTCCCGTGTCTTCGTCTTCGGCTGATTCCTCGGTTGATGGTGTTTGCTCTTCTAGTTCTAAGGAAGAACTGGATGTCAAACCGGTCGTCAAGCGGCTGCGTCAATAGGCGAGGCACCTTGTAGAACTGGAGGACGGCGACCTTCTTCTTCAAGGGCTGGGTTGCTACTTTGTCTGTGGTGATGCCCGTCGGGTTGTGGCACAAAGGTGCCAATTATCTCAGCATGAGCACACATGTAGAAGTTGAATGTAGCCCATCTTGTAGTTCCACAGGTCCTTCTGTAGTGGCAACTTCCGTTTCGACTTCTTTGTAATGAAATGACTGTCTTCGACTCCTTTGTAATGAAATTGTCTTTGAGTCCTTTGTAATGAAATTGTCTTTGACTCCTTTGTAATGACATTGTCTTCGACTCCTTTGTAATGAAATTGTCTTCGACTCCTTTGTACTGAAACTGTCTTCTCGGGTGCGCGCCAGCGCTCCCGATGGGAGTAGCCCCCAAGGCTGCGTTTGATTTGCAGAATCAAGCGCAGGCTTTATGAATTTTAGTCTCACTGGTTTGTAGATGCTTTTTTTTTATTTTTCCAAATTTGGATCGGGTGCGCGCCAGCGCTCCCGATGGGAGTAGCCCTCGAGTCTTTAGGTGATCATTTGCGATCGGGTGAAGACTAAAGAACCGTGCACTTTTTGATGCGACTTTCTTTGCCGAAGCTTTTGTTTTTGGCGAGAGTCTTGCGTTCTGGCCTCCCGATGGTGTTAGATACGGTCGCATTTTTTAGCGAGGATAGTGTCTCTCGGGGGAGTTTTAGGCTCGATCCCCCGAGTGATTTTTAAGTAAAGGTCGCGTTTAGCAAAGATAGCGTCTCTCGGGGGGAGTTTAGACTCGAGCCCCCGAGTGCTTTTTAAGTAAAGGTCGCGTTTAGCGAAGATAGCGTCTCTCGGGGGGAGTTTAGACTCGAGCCCCTGAGTGCTTTTAAGTAAAGGTCGCGTTTTAGCGAAGATAGCGTCTCTCGGGGGGAGTTTAGACTCGAACCCCTGAGTGCTTTTAAGTAAAGGTCGCGTTTTAGCGAAGATAGCGTCTCTCGGGGGGAGTTTAGACTCGAGCCCTCGAGTGCTTTTAAGTAAAGGTCTCGTTTAGCGAAGATAGCATCTCTCGAGGGGGGGGGGAGCTTAGACTCGATCCCCCGAGTGCTTTCAAGTAAAGGTCGCGTTTAGCGAAGATAGCGTCTCTCAGGGGGAGTTTAGACTCGAGGCCCCGAGTGCTTTTAAGTAAAGGTCGCGTTTATTGAAGATAGCGTCTCTCGGGTTCTTCAATCTGTATGCTCCTCCTCCTATGAATTCTGAGATGATGAACGGACCTTCCCATTGTGGGGCAAGTTTGTGCACTTTTTCCTGTATCAGCCGTAGCACGAGGTCTCCTTTGTTGAACGTTCTGGTCCGCGGGCGACTGCTTTGATATGTGCGTAGTTTGTCCTGGTATCCTTCAGATCTTGTGAAGGCTATGTCTCGTGCCTCGTCTGCTATGACCTTGTCGTTCTGCAGCGCTTCTTCTGCCTCTTCCTCTTCGTACCCTGAGATTCTGGGTGCTCCGAATTTTAGGTCGTGCGGCAGTACTGCTTCTTCCCCGTATACCAAGAATAAAGGTGTATACTGGGTTGAGCTGTTTGGGGGGGTGTGCAGGCTCCATAGAACTGCGGGGAGCTCCTCTACCCAATTGCCTGCGGCTTGTTCTAGTGGTGCTAGGAGTCGCTTCTTTAGTCCTCCGCATACTAGGCTGTTTGCTTTCTCCACTTGGCCATTGGACTGCGGGTGTGCGACTGATGCGTAGTTGATTTTGATGCCCATCTCTTGACAGAAGTTTTGAAACTCTGCTGCTGTGAAGTTTGTACCATTGTCTGTTTCACAACCCCAACTTAGGATTGTGCTAGGGTTAGCTTGTGCCCTTTGCATCATGCAAAAATTTCAAAAGAAATCCAAAATGGGGAAAGCAGAAAGCCCTAAGAATTTAATTCAAAATGGCCAGACAAAAATTGCTTCCAAAAATTTCTCTGTTATTTTTGAAAAGTCCTATAAATATGCATGATCACATATAAAGTGAAGTGGGTCCCACTCCATGCTCCAAGATTTTTCAAAAAAAATCCAAACAGAGCATGGAAATTAAATAAATACCCTATTTGATTTGAAATTCAAATTATTTGAATTTCAAAAATCTTCAAAACTTGGGAGTGGTTAGTTATATGTCATGTAAGTCCACATTAAAATTTTGGGGATTTTATAAAATGATATGTTATTTTTTTAGCAGAGTAAACAAATGTCAGAAAAAAACAAAAGGGCTTACCTGGGAAAATCCGGCCCAACTCGGGGAGGTGGCCCAGCCCAGGGGCACCACCGTCTTCTTCCCCGAGCCAGGCAGGCAGAGCGCTACATGGCGAGCATGCCGCCGCACGCCCGGCCAGCTCCGTCTTGCCCCTGCCCCGAGATCGCGCCGTGGAGATACCCCTACCCTGCGAGTCTATCCCCTCTCCTCTGTTTCTTCTCCACTCTTCCTCCTCGCCGTGTTCATCACCATCCCGAAGCCGCCGGAGCGTGCCGCCGTGAACAAGCGTGGCCCGAGCCACCCCCAAGCCTCTAAATCTAGTCCAATAGCTCCGCCGTGATGTGCTTCATCACCCCATAGACCAAATCGAGCCGAGACTCCTCACATCCGACGACCCCGGCCGTATTCTTCCTCTACAGCTGAAGAACCCCGTCGTCTGATTCGTCGTCTACAGCTTCTCTCCGGCCTGCTAGATGTTGGATATATGCTCTAAAGGAAAATAATATATGATTATTCCAATATATCTAAATAAGTTCATGACCAGTTTCACATTGTGCTGGAATTGTATCAGTGAAACAATGATACAGGTGTGGTATAGAAACAACCAGAGTTCCTAGTCAGCCTCTCATGATGACTGGTTTATCGTCAACTGATGATTGTGGTTTCACGATCATGGACAATCAAGTCAATTGACGGTAAGGTCACCTCATTGAATGAATGATGTGATGAACATTACCCAATGCAAGCATTGCAACATGATCAAATCGTAAAAGTTCAGTGTTGTAATTACAGAACGTAGTAGCCTGTTCTTTTGACCGTGAGATCACGCATAATTGCTATCTTCTAGGATGCTTTGAGTGCATTAATCGTCACACTGAAACATGGTTACCATAAAGGTGTATCTTGGGATATCCGATGGGATATGTTGAGGAGTGTTGATTCAAGAGCGGGATTTGTCAATCCATATAATGGAAAGATACTTCATGGCCAACTCGGTGAGATTGCATCCATAAAGCTGCACAACGTGTGACTAGGTCACAAGGATGAATATCACGGAACGAGTGAATAAGATTTGTCGGTAACAAGATAGAACTAATGCATTGGATGCAGTTGATCGAATCTTGGACTAATCTAGTATCGCATGACAAAGGGAATGGTATACAACGTGTACGGTTCAATCGGTTACTTCCGGAATGCACAGGGCTCATTATGGGCATCCAGGTCCCGCTATTGATCATTGGCCGTAGCCTCTATCTCGGTCATGACTGGAGTGTTCTCGGACCGTAGTGTAACACATTTAAGGGCTTGATGAATATCGGAGACCTTTTCGGAACTATCGGAGTTACCGGAGAAGAGAGAAAGACATACCAGAAAAGTTCCGTGTTGGTCCGAAGGACGTTCAGAGTGAGCTGGAAGGAGTTCCGGATCATCGAGAGGTGAAATAATATGTATTATTTATTAATTAAGTGAATTAATAATTAATAATAATTTATTTCAGATTAAAAAGTGCAATGGGCCTTATTTGTGAAAGAAGCCCATTAGGGGAAGGAGGAAAATAAAAGGGAAAAGGAAAAGAAAAAAGGGGGGCGCCATGGGCCTTGGGGCCCATGTGGGTGGCGCCCCACTTCCCCCCTCCTCCTAGACGCACCCTCCCCCCTTGGCAAGGGATTAGTCCCACATTGCCAAGGGAAGGGGGGTTGACTCCTTCTGTCTGCCTATATAAAGATGGGCAGGGGTGCACTTCTTAAAAAACAGAAAAATTCGTAGAGAATTCAATATTACTCCGAATTGAGATCGGTTTTCACCGGTCTTCTCCCCTCTCTTGTCTCTCTCAAGCCGGGGTCCCCTTGTCTGGAACCTTTGCTGGGACTGAGGTTTCTCTGCTACGCGGATGCTGTCGTGTTGCCGAAACTCCGATTCCGGGAGGTCTACTTCCGCCACCTTCGCTGGATCGGAGAACGGAGGTCGTCATCGAGTACGTACGTGTGCGAGTACTACGAGGTGCCGCACGTGCGACACTACCACCCAACAGGGTGCTAACACAGCCAGGGGTCTGTGAAAGGTTTACGGCTTCATCAACCACGTTTGCGGGAATGTTTCCCGCGCAACGGACTACACCCCGAGGTATGTTTCCGCAAGTCTTTCCGTTACGACATTACAGCTAGATAGATCTTGGGTTAAGGGCGACGCTAGTTAGAAAAATTATTGTTTTCTGCTACGAGACCCAACAGCGGTATCATGAGCTAGATCTATGCTTCGTATTGCTGTACGGTTAGAACACATCGGGGATGTGGGCGTTGATTCTACGATTGTTACCCTCTCACGTGTACTTGTTATATCTGTGGCATTGTGTAAGGCCCGATATGCGGTACTGTTCCAGATCTAGGTGTTTCCACCCAGATCCGGGGACGAAGCACATATCGGTCCCACCGCGACATATGAAAAAGCCATATGCCCCGGATTTCCAACATGATATCACAACATTACAGATACAAGGATACAACATCTCATACAATCGGTATACAACTGCCTTAAATACAATACAACAGCGGAAGATACATGTCTGAGTACATACTACAATCAAATGCCTAGTGGCAAAGAGAAAAACATCGATCCCCATAACCACACGGGTCCAGGCCCTCCGCCGGAATCCGCCTAACTAGTCGTCGTCGAGTCTCCACGTGAAACGTCGATCACCATACCTGTTGTCGATCAAGAACCCTGAAAAGAGTTTGGGGGTAGTATCATGAGTACAGAAGTACTCAGCATCCAACTGTAGTGGTCAACTGACCCAGCAAGGACATCATCACTCGTCATTCTAGGACAACTAGTAGTTTACGGTAAGGATGGGGTAAGTGGTGAGGTTGCTGCCGCACTAGCATTTATGAAGTGGCTAACGATCTAGAGAGTAAGGTAAGAAGCCAAGCATTCGATGAGGAATGGCCTCCAACAAGTCTTGCTATCAACTGTTGGATATATGCCCTAGAGGCAATAATAAAGTGTGTTATTATTTATATATTCATGTTCATAATTAATGTTTATATTTCTGTGCTATAATTGCAATGATCCTGACTGTGAGATTCAGAAGAAAACTCATATGCATGTGTGGAAATGTAAACAACAAGAGTTCCTGGTTTTGCCTCTAAGACTAGCCCATGTGCTTATTGATGATCATGTTTTCTTAATCATGGACATTGTTCTTGTAACAATGATGTCAATAGCAATGAGAGCATATTTTTAGCAGAACAATGATGTTGAACCGACCCCAGTGTTAAATGATATACTTAGAGAATTCATCGTAAAACAAACGTTATAAGTCATATCATAAAATGTTATTATATACATAATTCCTTAAACCATGAGAATGTCAAGTTGCTTCACACAAGAAGATGTGCTTTGGTTCTTAGATGAATCTTCCCGTAAATGGGAAGTAGTAAAATAAGTTCTGGGTACATTGGACAGTGTGTCTAGTAACAGTGATAGTACAAGACTGGGATTTGCTCCTTCACGATGAAGAGATATAGACTCAGGGCCCACTCGGTATAACGGTATCCATTCTCGTCTGGCCAGACACTTTGTGATTCGATCACGGGGATACCGGTATACATAACGAGGAATGAAGACAAACGAGCAATGAGGATAACTAATGGCTTGTGATCAACAGGTTGTTTCACATGGGTGCCAGACTTCTCTCCTCTAACTTTTTCATATATCGCGAAGCAAAGGGAATAGTATACAATAAACATAAAGGTTCACTCGAAGTCTTTTCGTGTATGTGTGTGAGTCAACATGGGTGTCCATGGCTCCGCTGTTGATTATTGACAAAATGACTATGAGTCTTGAAAGCGTTCTAAGTCATGTCCACATAATACCGAACCTATTGGGTCACACACTTAAAGTGCAGTAATCTGTTAGAATACTAGGATGATTGAAGGTTTAGTGGAAGCAAGTAAAGAGAAAATAATATGGCTAAGATACTTTGGAATTGTTTCAGATAACTTTAGTTCATATGAAAATGGTAATGGGAAAGTTTACGATTAACCGGAATAGTTTCGGTGATCGGTGGACAGCTTAAACAATATGTTGTGTTCACCGGACATATTAACCTTAGCCCGGATTGTTCCGAAACCTATTTAGATGGCTCCGGAACATTCGTTAGAGGTCCCGTAAGGTCTTGGAAGTGCTCCAGAAGTGTCCGGAATGTCCCGAAACGGTCCCGGTAGGTCCTGGAAGCTTCTAGAAGGCCATGGAAGGTTCTGGAAGGTTCCGGGCAGTACCACCCGCTGACCTGCGCCCCTGTCCTTGGGGGGAAATCCACCTAGGCTGCCCTGGCCGGCCAGGTGGTGGGGGCGCACCAAAGGGGGGGGAATCCTCCTCCAGGTGGGATTACCAATTCCCATTATGGAAAGTTTCCGGTGGGAAGGTGTGGGATGGTTTGGAAGGCTTGGGAGTCCAAGTTAGACTCCCAAACCCTCTTGGACGACGCCCTAGGCCCATTGGCCACCTATATAAGGTGAGCCAAAGGGGGTGGGGTGGAGATAGACAAGCCCCTGCGCCCCCCTTGCCCTAGTTGCTAGTTGCTCCACTTTTAGACCCCGGTTTAGATTCTAATGTAGATCGGAACTCGCTAGGGTTTTCTCTCTCTAGTTTTCTCGGAGGCGTTCTTCTCTGCACGGCGGAGCGCTGCCGGATTGCTGTGCCGGACGTGTGGATACCGGTGGAGAGATCATAGCTTTGATCTTGCTTCGAGGATCATCTTCTTCTCGGAGATCTGTTCGAGGGACTGTTCATGGGAGATCTGCTTCGACTACTTCCACTACGTCCACGTCACTTCACCAACTCTTCTTCTGCTGCAACTGTTGGTGAGCAAAGGCCTAAACCTTGTATGCTATCTATCTTGGATGATCTTGGGTTCTCGTTACGTAGGCACGAAATTTTTGAATTATACTACGTTTCCCAACAGCAGTATCATGAGCGATCCTTGATTAGATGCATGTTTAGGTAGATCATATGTTGATATGAGGCATTGATTTTCTTGTTTGCTTCCCTATCATGTGATCTTTTCTTTGCTCGACAGCATGATGTGATTTTGCTACAAGGTTTGAGTTTTGCCATGATCCCTCTATGCTGCTCTTAGTATGCTGGTTGCCTTGATCATGGACTACATCAAATTACTTGGATCTCATCCTAGTCTTGCTATAGAAAATTTTACATGAACGGGCTTGTGGATTTTATGAACTCAAATCCACACGGGGGTCACGCGTTTAACAAAGTTTGGCTTGTGGCATTAGTTGCTACACGCACCCCGTATGTTAAACTAGCAACAAAAGAAGTATCGTGTTTTATTTTGTCTAGGGTTTCTCGTTTGCCATGTAAACCTGCTTAACAACCACGATAAAATTTGCAACAACCCGTATAGATAGCGATCTAACTCGTTTTTGCAAAGAATGCATGTGATGTGGTATAGCCTTCAAGATTTGCAATGTTTTGTATGAGATGCTATATGATGTAATATTTTTGCGGCCTGCGAGCCGTAGTACGGCATGATGACTGGAGGCATATGATTGTCACTTAATTATGTCCTGCGTGCCAGAACTGTTTAATAGCTTGAGGCAAGGCTATAGATGGAGACACGGTGATGATCAATGATGTGAAGGTGGACCCCAACACACATGCCGAAGCCGTGAGGAGGTCCCGACGCCAAGGACTAAAGGTGGTGGGTGGAGACTTCAACCACGGAGTCATGAAGGCAACGAAAACTTCAAGACACAAAGGGCTATACCATGTCACATATTTTATGAATTGCCTGTGATGTTAATCCCTTTGATGCACCCTTGTTTGATGCGCGGTAGTCGTGGTTTATTAGGGTGATCTCTCGCAAAATAATATCAAGTAGATAGTGTTCTCCCAACTGCAGCACCGTCTATACTATGTTTCACACCGGAGCAGGTCATGTCACATGGGTGCACACGGTGTGACGCATAAAAGGCGGGTGTGTTAAGAACACACTGCATTTGCACTTGGTTGTCTTGACGGTTTGGATAAAAGTTTGCTACCGGAACACACCCATCGAAAGATGAACAAGAGTCACTCTTGAGTGATTGGCAAGTTGGCCTACCAATTCAGTCTAAGTCATCAGTGATGTCACATCAATGACGGACGACTAAACTTGGATCTTGAATCACTTAGTATCAACTACGAGAGATGTTGGTCTGAGTGGGAATACTTATTAAATTAATAATATGATTAATTAGTGCAACTTAATTATGAACATTGTCTAAAGTGAAACTTGTGTTTATGTTGTAGATTGAAATGGCCCGTGTCAATCCCCAGTTTAACTTAGGTCCGTTGATTGAGAAAGAAAAATTGAAAGCTGATGGAAGCAACTATGCGGACTGGGTTCGTGCCCTGAGAATTGTACTCAGGAGTGCTAAGAAGGACTATGTCCTGACGACACCTCTCCCAGCAGCACCGGGGCCTGAAGCCACGGTTTCTGAGCAGAATGTGCATCAGACCAAGCTTGATGATAGTACCGCAGTTCAGTGTCTTATGACTGCGTGTATGGAATCAAAGTTACAAGGGAGGTTTGAAAACACCGATCCCCACTTAATTGTTAAGGAGTTAGACGCTCTGTATGCCAAACACACTAGAACTGAACGGTATGAGGTAACTCATGCCATGTGGAATTGCAAGATGAAGGAAGGAACACCTGTCATTGAGCACGTGATAAAGATCATGCGCCTTGGGCAAAGGTTGACTGAGCTGGGATTTCCGGTCCCGGAATCACTGGGTACAAATATTGTCCTCATGTCACTCCCGCCAAGTTTCAAAGGCTTTGTTCAGAACTATCGCATGAACGGGATGGATAAGTCAGTTAATGAACTGCTTGCAATGCTGAAAAATGCTGAGACTACCTTGCAGGCTGACCCTAACTATACGTTGGCGGTTAGCAAGACCACCAGTTTCAAGAAGAAGGGCAAGTCCAAGGGCAAGGGCGCCCGCAAGCCTGGCGCCAAGACCAAGAAACCCTCTGGTACTGGCCCTAACAAAGATACTGAGTGCTTCTACTGCAAAGCTAAAGGTCACTGGAAGAGGAACTGCAAGAAGTATCTGGCAGATAGGAAGAAGCCTGGTTTTACCAGTGAAGGTATAAAAGTTATATATGTCATAGATGTTTTTCTGTCCGGCCCTCACTCTAAGCCGTGGGTATTTGATACTGGAGCTGTTGGTCATATCTGTAATTCATTACAGGGACTAAGGAGAATAAGGAAGCTGGCAAGGAATGAAGTGACGATGCGTGTCGGAAATGGAGCTACGATCTCTGCTAAGGCCGTGGGCGTCTACACTCTACATCTACCTACAGGATTTACCTTAGAATTAGATAATTGTTATTTCGTTCCTGCTATTTGTAAGAACATTATGTCCGGATCATGTTTAATCCGCGACGGTTATAATTTTAAGTCTGAGAACAATGGTTGCTCTATTTACTTGAAGAATATGTTTTATGGTTTTGCGCCTATTAAGAATGGGCTGTTTTATTTAGATCTTGAATGTAGAAACGACATCTTAAACATAAGCTCTAAACGACTTAAGAAGGATGAAAATACCACTTACATGTGGCACTGCCGTCTGGGTCACATCGGAAAGAAACGCATGCAGAAACTTCATAAAGATGGGATTTTGCAATCTTTTGATTTCGAATCATTTGGTAAGTGTGAGGCTTGTCTGATGGGCAAACTGATCCGGACGCTGTTCACCGGTCATGTTGAACAGGCGACAGACTTATTGGAAATAATACATAGTGATGTGTGTGGACCGATGAGTGTACCAGCGCGCGGTGGATATCTTTACTTCGTAACTTTTACTGACGATTTGAGTAGATATGGTTATATTTACTTAATGAAGCAAAAATCCGAAACTTTCGAAAAGTTCAAAGAATTTTAGAACGAAGTTCAGAATCATCGTGACAAGAAAATCAAATTTCTACGATCTGATCGTGGTGGTGAATATCTTAGTCATGAGTTTAGAGAACACCTCATGGAGCGTGGAATCGTTTCACAGCTGACGCCACCTGGAACTCCACAGAGAAATGGAGTGTTTGAGAGGCGTAACCGAACTTTGTAAGACATGGTGAGGTCCATGATGTCATTAACTGATCTGCCACTTTCTTTTTGGGGTTATGCGTTAGAGACTGCCGCTTTTACTTTAAATAGGGCGCCGTCAAAGTCTGTGGAAACGACACCATACGAGTTATGGAATGGGAACAAACCCAACATTTCATTCCTGAAAATTTGGGGTTGTGATGTTTATGTAAAACGTTTACAACCGAACAAACTCGACCCTAAAGAAGACAAGTGCTACTTTGTAGGTTATGCCAAAGACACCGTAGGCTATTCCTTTTACCACCCCTCCGATGGCAAAGTCTTTATTGCTAAAGGAGGAACTTTTCTTGAGAAAGAGTTTCTTAGCAAAGAGGTGAGTGGGAGGACAGTACAGCTTGATGAGATTAGTGAACCTTCGGAACCAAGGACTGAAACGATGGAAGTTGTTCCAGCAGTCATTCCGATGAAGGAACCGGAAGCTCCTGCATGTGATGCAGGAATTTCTGAGAAGCTAGTAACTGAACCAAGGAGATCAGGCAGAGTACGTCAGCTACCCGAGTGGTATGCTAACGAAGTATTCATATTGGAAGATGATGAGCCTGTGAACTACAAAGAAGCGACGATGAGCCCCAACTCCACTGAATGGCTACAAGCCATGAAATCCGAAATGGAATCCATGTACGAAAACCAAGTATGGGACTTGGTGATCCCTCCAGAGGGTGTGAAACCAATTGAATGTAAATGGATTTTCAAAAGAAAGACAGACGCGGATGGCAATGTCACCATTCATAAAGCTAGACTTGTTGCGAAAGGGTTCCGACAAGTGCAAGGAGTTGACTACGATGAGACTTTCTCGCCAGTAGCAATGCTTAAGTCTGTGCGGATTTTACTAGCAATTGCTGCATATTTCGACTATGAGATATGGCAGATGGACGTCAAAACAGCTTTCCTAAATGGGAACCTCGAGGAGAATGTATACATGATACAACCTGAGGGTTTTGTCGCACCAAAGGATGCTGGAAAGGTGTGCAAGCTTAAAAGATCCATCTATGGACTAAAGCAAGCATCACGGAGTTGGAATCTTCGTTTTGATGAAGTGGTCAAAGGTTTTGGCTTCATCCAGAATGGCGAAGAAGCTTGTGTTTGCAAGAAAGTAAGTGGGAGCGCAATATCTTTTCTAATACTATATGTAGACGACATATATAGACAAGGTTCGAAAAGGAGTCATTGAAAAGAAGTTTTTCGATGAAAGACTTAGGTGAAGCCGCTTACATATTGGGCATTAAGATTTATAGAGATAGATCCCGGCGCCTGATAGGGCTGAGCCAGAGTACGTATATAGACAAGGTTCTGAATAGGTTAAAAATGGAGAAATCTAAGAAGGGATTCCTCCCAATGTCACATGGTGTGGTACTCTGCAAGAGTCAGTGTCCTAAGAACACTGAGGAGCAGGTAGAGATGAGCACAGTTCCATATGCTTCGGCAATTGGATCTGTTATGTATGCCATGATATGTACAAGACCAGATGTTTCCTATGCTCTGAGTATATGTAGCAAATACCAGAGCAACCCAGGTAATGCACACTGGGTAGCAGTCAAAAATATTTTGAAGTATCTAAACAGAACTAAGAATATGTTCTTGGTATTCGGAGGTGATGAAGAACTTGTTGTAAAGGGTTACACTGATTCAAGCTTCATGACAGATCCGAATGACTTAAAATCTCAATCATGATATGTTTTCACACTCAACGGGGGTGCCGTGAGCTGGAAAAGTTCTAAGAAGAATACGGTCGCGGATTCTACAACGGAGGCGGAGTACATCGCAGCTTCAGAAGACACGAAGGAGGGATATTGGATTAAGAAATTCATCACTAAACTCGGTGTGGTTCCTAGTGTTGAAGACCCCATGGAGATCTACTGTGACAATATTGGAGCCGTGGCGCTAGCTAGAGAACCAAGGTTCCACCAGAAATCCAAGCACATTGAACGCCATTATCACAAAATCCGAGAGTTCGTTGACAAAGGATATGTGAAAGTATGCAAGATTCACACGGACCTGAACGTGTCAGATCCGATGACGAAGCCTCTTCCACGAGCAAAACATGAGCAACACCGAACATCCATTGGTGTGAGAGAACTTATGTAACTAGTATTATTGTATCTAGTGCAAGTGGGAGACTGTTGGATATATGCCCTAGAGGCAATAATAAAGTGTGTTATTATTTATATATTCATGTTCATAATTAATGTTTATATTTCTGTGCTATAATTGCAATGATCCTGACTGTGAGATTCAGAAGAAAACTCATATGCATGTGTGGAAATGTAAACAACAAGAGTTCCTGGTTTTGCCTCTAAGACCAGCCCCTGTGCTTATTGATGATTATGTTTTCTTAATCATGGACATTGTTCTTGTAACAAGGATGTCAATAGCAATGAGAGCATATTGTTAGTAGAACAATGATGTTGAACCGACCCCAGTGTTAAATGATATACTTAGAGAACTCATCGTAAAACAAACGTTATAAGTCATATCATAAAATGTTATTATATACATAGTTCCTTAGACCATGAGAATGTCAAGTTGCTTCACACAAGAAGATGTGCTTTGCTTCTTAGATGAATCTTCTCGTAAATGGGAAGTAGTAAAATAAGTTCTGGGTACATTGGACAGTGTGTCTAGTAACAGTGATAGTTCAAGACTGGGATTTGCTCCTTCACGATGAAGAGATATAGACTCAGGGCCCACTCGGTATAACGGTATCCATTCTCGTCTGGCCAGACACTTTGTGATTCGATCACGGGGATACCGTTATACATAATGAGGAATGAAGACAAACGAGCAATGAGGATAACTAATGGCTTGTGATCAACAGGTTGTTTCACATGGGTGCCAGACTTCTCTCCTCTAACTTTGTCATATATCGCGGAGCAAAGGGAATAGTATACGATAAACATAAAGGTTCACTCGAAGTCTTTTCGTGTATGTGTGGGAGTCAACATGGGTGTCCATGGCTCCGCTGTTGATTATTGAAAAAATGACTATGAGTCTTTAAAGCGTTCTAAGTCATGTCCACATAATACCGAACCTATTGGGTCACACACTTAAAGTGCAGTAATCTGTTAGAATACTAGTATGATTACAGGTTTAATGGAAGAAAGTAAAGAGCAAAGAATATGGCTAAGATACTTTGGAATTGTTTCAGATAACTTTAGTTCATATGAAAATGGTAATGGGAAAGTTTACGATCAACCGGAATAGTTTCGGTGATCGGTGGACAGCTTAAACAATATGTTGTGTTCACCGGACATATTAACCTTAGCCAGGATTGTTCCGAAACCTATTTATATGGCTCCGGAACATTCGTTAGAGGTCCCGGAAGGTCTTGGAAGTGCCCCAGAAGTGTCCGGAATGTCCCGAAACGGTCCCGGTAGGTCCCGGAAGGTCCTGGAAGCTTCTAGAAGGTCATGGAAGGTTCCGGGAAGTACCACCCGCTGACCTGCGCCCCTGTCCTTGGGGGGAAATCCACCTAGGCTGCCCTGGCCGGCCAGGTGGTGGGGGCGCACCAAAGGGGGGGGGAATCCTCCTCCAGGTGGGATTACCAATTCCCATTATGGAAAGTTTCCGGTGGGAAGGTGTGGGAAGGTTTGGAAGGCTTGGGAGTCCAAGTTGGACTCCCAAACCCTCTTGGACGACACCCTAGGCCCCTTGGCCACCTATATAAGGTGATCCAAAGGGGGTGGTGGAGATAGACAAGCCCCTGCGCCCCCCTTGCCCTAGTTGCTAGTTGCTCCACTTTTAGACCCCGGTTTAGATTCTAATCTAGATCGGAACTCGCTAGGGTTTTCTCTCTCTAGTTTGCTCGGAGGCGTTCTTCTCTGGACGGCGGAGCGCTTCCGGATTGCTGTGCCGGACGTGTGGATACCGGTGGAGAGATCATAGCTTTGATCTTGCTTCGAGGATCATCTTCTTCTCGGAGATCTGTTCGAGGGACTGTTCGTGGGAGATCTGCTTCGACTACTTCCACTACGTCCACGTCGCTTCACCAACTCTTCTTCCGCTGCAACTGTTGGTGAGCAAAGGCCTAAACCTTGTATGCTATCTATCTTGGATGATCTTGGGTTCTCGTTACATAGGCACGAAAATTTTGAATTCTACTACGTTTCCCAACATCAACTACTTACGCAAACATAACACCTATCCTATCCTTGTCCTCCTCTTCGCAACCCGACGAAGAAGAAGCAGTAAAGGCACACACACACGTTGATCAAGTTATATTAAGATTATCTCAGGTGTTGTTGTCTATGAACAAGGAGTAGGTCTCAAGTCGTCCATAACCGTGGACAAGGCTTCTCGAAAAGATTTAACACTGCAGGGGTGTACCAACTGCCCATTACAAGGCTCCGCACGCACGTCCATCTCTCTCAGTTGCTACCCATCACATGCAACCATTTTATGATTTAGTTCCAAGAGATCCGAAACGACAGGTTAGTTCCAAGAGATCCGAAACGACAGGTCCCTCTAACTAACAACGAACAAATCCGGGTGGCCCCCGGTGAGTCAACACCCAACTCAAAAGCCGGCCGCGCTCTCGAATCGGTCTCTACCGTCTGTCTCGGGTTTGGATAGCCGGTTAATCACACATGGGAAACCGGGTCCTCAGCCGAACAAGGTGGGCCAGCAAGGGAACTATGTCCTCATTGGTCCGGGTTGGTTGGAAAACTACTGGCGTACGACCAGCACACACACAGTTTCAAAAGGTAAAATCAGCTTGGGCCACCACTAGAAATGTTTGAAGCTAGGTAGGTAAGAAAAGGGGACCCCATAAAATCTCACACGCGGTTAGGCACGCTCAGTCTTAAAACCAATACCTGGAACTCGGATCCTAGGTGACTCGAATGGAACAAAGCGTCGGGGCGGGATAGCCTAGACCTTCCATCCTTCATCGAACATAGTCAACATTATAATAATCATATCATCAACAACAATAATAATAATGATAATGTGATATCCCAAACCAAGGAGTAACAGGGTAACATCGTAGCATCCTAAGCATGCATACTAAGCAGGGGCTGAGCAACGAGCAATAGTAACATAGCAGTACATGGTTTGCTGGGAAGGGACATGGGTGTATCGGTTTGAAAGAGGCTGTAAACATGTGGTAGGATCAAACATCGAACCTAACCTAGACTAGCATGCAAACCGCTGGTTGAAATAGAATGGATCATAAGTAATGTATAGTCCTTGCCTGTTGATAATTCGGATTCCTAAGGTGTAGTTGATCGCAAGATCGCATCGGCTCCGAGAGGTACCCGTGGAAGCACACAAGAGGGTAAACACTGGAAAGAAATCAACGAGCAAGCATCTATTACTACGAAGAAAACACGAGCAAGCATCAACAAGAAGGCAACACGCGACATCACACCTACCGTCGAGAGCGGTTACTAACAGGTTAAGTGGAGTACTCGTCACACACGACGATACCGCACATTTAGAAAGGTTCAAGTTGTTTAGCTACATGTGATCAACAAAGGTTGTTAACATGGCATCTCACTCAAGCACGGCATAGCACACAAACATTGCAAGAGGTGAAGCACAAAGTAAACTATCTATGCTTGTCAATTTAAGTGAGGCACAACCTAAACATGGCATAACACTAAGTGTCGCACGATGATTAAAACATTTGGTACTGTTCTGTCCTAAACCATATTTTAGGTTGGTTAACAACAGAAAAAAATATCATAAACACAAAGTACACAAAAAACTAATCAAGTTACATATAAAGAACACCCCAAACGGAGTTACGGTTAAAAAGATATAAGCAGAACAAGTTACGGGCACAATCTGCCAACATCACGAAGCACACTTTAGAGCAATGCATAAATAGGACAATCAATGCAAACATGCTTACAAATGATATGGAACTAAAGTAGACATGACAAGGAAGGCATGGCAAAAAGAATCATGCAAATAGGCATCATAGATCAAAAGATATTAAGCATGCAACATGGCATCGGAACGTTACAGACTTAGGAAAAACAGAGGTGGCTGTCAAAAACAGCAGCATAGCAACTTTGGAGCTCAATATCTATATGACCAGGAATGCTAACATGAAGATGCAATACATGTAATGAAAGTAGACATGATGCTTAACAATATGCAATTGGAATCACTCAATTCCGATAAACGGTCGCGACACACTCGTCGACCGAAGTTGCAACAAAATATAAACAGCAGCACTCTAACAGCAGGGTAGCTACTTTGGAGCAAGATACAATCATGATGCAGCAAGAAATTATGGAATGTGAATGGATTAAACTGAAGTAGAAACAATGCTTAACGCAACGCAAAAGGAATCACTCAATTCCGACGTACGGAAGTTGCAATAAAATAACAGTTTTCAGACAGACTTAACAGCAGATTGCATTTAACGACCAGGTGCCCTGTTTGAACAGAAATAACTATATCTAAACAAGCTCAAAACAATTAACTCACAAAAGATGTAAGCTAGAGCACACAATTCTAAACAATTCGTCTTTTGGGCGCACATGCATCCGGGCTACGGTTTACTCGCAATTAACGTCGCAAAATTGAATCAGCAGTAAAACATTCCAAACTTAGCAGAATTTTGGAAAAAAAGAAAATACTTGAAAAAAAAGGCTCGGGCCTCATCCAATTGGGCTCGGCCCATCTGGCGAGGAGGCGGCCTGGCGCTGGCTGACCAGCTGCGGGCTGCGGCTCACTGGGCCGTGTGGAGGCGCGCGGGCCCACGTGCGCTGGGAGGCCCAGCTAGGCGCGCTGGTGGCTGTTCGCCCGTTGCCTCGTCCCGATCGGGACTCCACGGCGGTGGAGGCAGCAGGCTCCGGCGAGGCTCAAGGGGCGCGGGGTGGTCCGGCGAGGCAGGGACGGGCGCGGTGGCAAGGACCTCCCAGATCCGGCGGGGTGGCTACGGCGGATCCGCTCGATCCGGCTGCGGGGCGGCGCGGCGGACCTTCATGGCGAGGCGAGCTCGCTGGACCTCCATGGCGCGGCGGCCGTTGATACGTCCAAAACGTATCTATAATTTATGCTTGCTCCATGCATGTTTTGTGTGATATTGCTATGATCTAGATACACTTTCATACACTTTTGATCATATTTGGACTAACCTATTAACTCAGTGCACCCCAGTGCCAGTTCATGTTTTCTGCTGTTTTTCTATTTCAGTTTTCCCCCATATAAAAACTGCCAGAAAAATTCCGGGAAAAATACAAGAAAAATCAGCGTACAGGAAGCTTTGCGAAGAGCCCGAGTGGGGCCAGAGGGGAGCCAGGGGGGCCCAGGCGACCACCCGGCGCGGCCCCACCCCGGGCCGCGCCAGGGGGGCGCCTGGGCCCCTGGTCCACCTTTGGCTGCCCCCCTTCGCCTATTTATTCTTCGTCACGGGGAAACTCCGGAGACAGAACCCTTTTTCGCGATCTCTCCTCTGTTTCGCCGCCGCCGCGCTTCCGAGATCGGGAGCACCAGAAGACCTCTTCCCGGCACCCTGCCGGGGGGAGGGCCGACCTCCGGGAGTCTCCTCTCCACCATGGATGATCCCCGGATGTCTCGTGACTAGTTTTCCTTGGACCATGGGTCCCTGATCAGTAGCTATGTGATGTGCTCCTCCCCTCTTTGTTCTTCATGGTTTAGACCTCGTGTGCTGCCCTACATGATCGAGGCACTTTTGTAATCTTTCTGCTATTGCTATGCTGAGTTTGATGGGATCTGATGGATTATGAGATTATGTTCAGATTGTGATAGAGTAATATATTGAGTTTTTATCTCTTATATTTTTGTTCCTAAGTAATTCTTGCATGTTCTCCGTTGCTGTTTATTGCTTTGGCCAAGTAGTAGGCAGTGACTCCAAGAGGGAACGTTATGCTCGATTGTTGGTTCATGCCCCCCGATGACACGCTTGAGTGACAGAAACATGAGTCTAGGGGATGTGCTGTTGCCACAAGGGGGAAAACAACGGTGCTTGTAACCACGATTGCAAGGATTGTTTACTTTACGCAAAGTGCTTTTTAATGCAGTTGTCTGTTGCTTTGGGTTTACACTTTGGGTGGGGCTCGCAACTTAATACCAGCGAGATGTTCTGGATAGATATCTCAAGGTGGATGATTAGTAGTAGTTGCAGTTGGGTTTCGGTCTACTTATTTTGGCGTACTGCCCGTGCTTTTGAGCCTCTTACTTTCTTTTGTAGCATAGTTAGCATTGCGGTGCGTTCATAATCCTGTCAATTTCCCTTCTGTAATTTGTTTACCTCGCATTGAAGTTTTATCGTCTTTTGGGAGAGAGACATCACTAGCGAACATCACGTATCCCGGTCCATATCCTTATTACTGTTTCCACGCTATCTTTACTTTTCTGCTTTTACTTTCAATTGCTATCATTATCCCTTGTGTTTTACCCTTTGTGAACAACAAGATCGGAGAGCTTGACAACCTCTCTGAACTTCGTTGGGAACAAAGTTATCTGTGTCTGTGTGCAGGTCCACGTCAGTTGCGCCGCTGACACCTACTTATCATATCCGGAGTCCTACGGGAGACAAACCTTGGTATCTTCACCGAGGGAAACTTGCTGCTGCGCTACATCTCAAACCTTCCACTTGGGGTAACCAACGAGGGGCGAGAAGCCATCAAGCGAATTTATGTGATGGGTTGCATCTATCTTATCATCCTAAAAACCGTGTTGAAAACAATACACGTGTGCTTGTAGGTCATGAACAACATGATTTATGTGATAGTTATATTCTTGATGTTGTTCATGATGCTACTGAAAATTACTTTGAGAGAGGAAAGTTTGGTTGTAGAAACTTCTATGGTACAAAAACACCTCTCTTCATGTTGAAAATTTTGAATTTGTTCTTGTTCTACCTTCCTATGCATGTCACTTTGTGCTTCTTTGATTTATTTTCTTACAAGATGCCTATGCATAGGAAGTGGGTTAGGCTTAAATGTTTTTCACATTTGCTTCTTGATGCTCTCTTTTGCTTCAATTCTTATTCTCTTGTGAGCATCTTTCATAATCTTTAAGCCTAGCTAATGGCTCTAAAGAAGCGCTTTCGGGAGGCAGCCCGCAACGAATTTAGGTTTTTATTTTTGATTTTGGTGTGTCTTGATGATTTTTACTACTGTAGCAACATCATTGTATCTTTATTTTTCAGCTTTGTGCCAAGTTATAGCCTCTTACGGGAAGGGAAGTAAAAGTTGTGACATGCTGTCCAGAAAACAGATTCTGTCCTCGTGACCAGAAAAATTCCAGAAAAATACTAGTTCATCTATTTGAGCTGATATTTTTACACAGCATGCTCTATACAATTAATAAACTTCCGTCTGTTCTGAGTTTTTTGATTTGAGTTGCAGAAGTGCCCCTAAAAAATTCTTTACTACCTTCTGTTCTGTTTTTCACAGATTCTGCCACGTTTTGTCTCTCCTAACTTTTGCAAACTTTAAGCTTGCTTTTTCTTTGCAAAAACTTTTTGGCACTCTTGAGAAACAGTATCTCTTCAAGAATATCTTTATATCCAGTGGGGAAAAATTATTTTATTAAGTGTACTAACCTCTCTAATCAGCTTATGATGAGTTATGTATGAAGGGAGTTTTCAAGTGTGCGATGGAAGATGATGAAAGAAGATCCAGGAGTGTCAAGCGCTCAAGCTTGGGGATTCCCCCATGCATCCCCAACAAATATTGAAGGAGACTCAAGCGTCTAAGCTTGGGGATGCCCCCGTGCATCCCCTTCTCCATCAACAATCATCAGTTCGTCCTTCGTCTCACTATATTTTTATCACTTCATGCGTTATGTGCTATGCTTGGAGCGTCTCGCTCTTAGGTTTTATTTTTAGTTTTCTTTAGATTTTATTGCTGTTCATAACAAGTTAGTTCCCGTCTTACTTTGTGTGGGAGAGAAACACGCTCCACTTTCAAAATTTAGAACACATCATAGGATTTTTCCCGTTTATCTTTTTGCTGTTGTGTGTTCTTTACCTTTTCATAGCTACTGCCATGTTTAGTCTTAGTCTTAGTTTGTCTTTAGAAAGAGCCTTGGCTTTTGTTTAGTTTGTTGCTGGAACTCATTTTAGTTTTCATATTTATCTTGTTAAAGAGAGTTGGTTGCCACACTGAGTTGTGTCTTGTCTTGAAAGTGGTAATTGAGGTTGCTATTTTCTTCTAGTAGTGACTTGCAATAGTTTTGAGGTATTGATGTGAGTAATGTTTGAACTTTTGGTGTCAAGAGCTCTAGCCTATTAGTGATAGGTGTCGTATTTTGGGCAATCCGTGTTTATTTTCAAAACCTACAAAACTAGTTGAGAACTCTAGCTACTAGATGGATCACTAATCTTTGGAGGGATCGAATATTAGAGAACACTCACATACCATGAGTCGAGGATGCGCAAGGATAACCAAATCCCCATACACTCCTCCTCGGGGTACTTGTCTCTTTGTGAACCTCCTTATTAGATTGAGAGTTACCGATAATAAGTGCATGAGTTCTTCGGACTAATGTAAGTAGTGAAAGTTGACACTTCCACCTTCCCATATTTTGCTAGCCTCTCCCGTGCCGTGCATTGCCTTCTTCTCATTCCGACAGTTGGTGTCCACCTTCGCCGGTACATCCAAACCCTTGGCATGATACGCTTTGTCATCATAAGCCTCCTTATATCTTTCCTCAAAATAGCCACCATACCTACCTTTCAAGGCATTTCCATAGCCTTTCCGAGATATATTGCCATGCAACATCCACCTCTTCATGACTTGATCTTCATGTCATACATGTGCTTGCTGCACTGGCAGCGACATACATTGCATACATCATGTTAGTTACATCTTATTTATGATTTTGAGTACCTTGTAAAGTGTGAAAGATTTCCTTTACCTTCTTGTAAAATAGAGTGTTGCCCTTAAGTGAGGAAAAGATCCCAAAGTGGACACAATAAAAGATCCCGAAGAGGACAAATGAGAGTTCAATAGAAAGAGCCATTGAGGCCACAAAAAAATACAAAAAAATAGAAAAAAGAGAAAAAGAAATAAAAAGAGAGAAAGGGGCAACACTACTATCCTTTTGAGAGATTCACACTAGTACTCCCTTTATATCCTTGTACTCCATAGAGATGATCATTATGCATATAACTATGTGGGGACCTTCACACTATAGAACTTGGCTTGCATATTCCAAGGATGAGCCTCCTCAAACGAGCTCTAGGTCTTCATGAGCGAGCAAGTTAGATGCACCCCCACTAGTTCCTTTGGAGAGCTTCTTAGCTCGTATGTGCATCCGTTGCATGGCAATCCCTACTCCTCACATCATATCTATCATTTGGCATCTCTTGCCTATGATTGTCCTCATTGATGTGAGCCTTTATCATCCTTTTTGTTTTCCTCTTCTCGTGCTTACGCTCATCCATTGCATGAGTGCTCAAAATATCGAAAAGGAGTGGATCAAATTGACTTGTACCTGGCTAGTGGTCTGGGGATGAGTCAAGATAAGATTCCAAAGAGGACCAAGTGTGAAACTTTAGTAGATTGAGTTCTCAACACAAAAATACTTTTTCTCGTATTCCCTATCCCCCTTCTTGCACGCAAACACCATTTGGAGACATTCGAGTCACGAAAAGCGAGAGCTCTTGCACCTAATGTTCTTTTGTTACTTGTTTCAATGCTAATATAGACTCTTGCATGTTATGATTTGAATTGAATCTCTAACCTTGATTGCTTTACTTTTCAAAGTTCTTTTATGGTTGCTAGCATGTCACCACAGAAATTATGCTATTATCATTTACCTACTCGAGGACAAGCAGGAATTAAGCTTGAGGATGTTGATACGTCCAAAACGTATCTATAATTTCTGCTTGCTCCAAGCATATTTTGTGTGATATTGCTATGATCTAGATGCACTTTCATACACTTTTGATCATATTTGGACTAACCTATTAACTCAGTGCACCTCAGTACCAGTTCCTATTTTCTGCTATTTTTCTATTTCAGTTTTCCCCCATATAAAAACTGCCAGAAAAATTCCGGGAAAAATACAGGAAAAATCAGCGTACAGGAAGCTTCGCGAAGAGCCCGAGTGGGGCCAGAGGGGAGCCAGGGGGGCCCAGGCGGCCACCCGACGCGGCCCCACCCCTGGCCGCGCCAGGGGGGGCGCCTAGGGCCCCTGGTCCACCTCTGGCTGCCCCCCTTCGCCTATTTATTCTCCGTCACGGGGAAACTCCGGAGACAGAACCCTTTATCGCGATCTCTCCTCTGTTCCGCCGCCGCCGCGCTTACGAGATCGGGAGCACCAGAAGACCTCTTCCCGGCACCCTACCGGAGGGAGGGCCGACCTCCGGGAGTCTCCTCTCCACCATGGATGCTCCCCGGATGTCTCGTGAGTAGTTTTCCTTTGACCATGGGTCCGTGATCAGTAGCTATGTGATGTTCTCCTCCCCTCTTTGTTCTTCATGGTTTAGACCTCGTGAGCTGCCCTACATGATCGAGGCACTTTTGTAATCTTTCTGCTATTGCTATGCTGAGTTTGATGGGATCTGATGGATTATGAGATTATGTTCAGATTCTGATAGAGTAATATATTGGGTTTATCTCTTATATTTTTGTTCCTAAGTAATTCTTGCATGTTCTCCGTTGTTGTTTATTGCTTTGGCCAAGTAGTAGTTAGTGACTCCTAGAGGGAACGTTATGCTCGATTGTGGGTTCATGCCCCCCGATGACACGCTTGAGTGACAGAAACATGAGTCTAGGGTATGTGTTGTTGCCACAAGGGGGAAAACAACAGTGCTTGTAACCACGGTTGCAAGGATTGTTTACTTTACGCAAAGTTCTTTTTAATGCAGTTGTCTGTTGCTTTGGGTTTACACTTTGGGTGGGGCTCGCAACTTAATACCAGCGACATGTTCTGGATAGATATCTCAAGGTGGATGATTAGTAGTAGATGCAGTTGGGTTTCGGTCTACTTATTTTGGCGTACTGCCCGTGCTTTTGAGCCTCTTCCTTTCTTTTGTAGCATAGTTAGCATTGCGGTGCGTTCATAATCCTGTCAATTGCCCTTCTGTAATATTTTTACCTCGCATAGCAGTTTTATCGTCTTTTGGGAGAGAGACATCACTAGCGAACATGACGTATCCCGATCCATATCATTATTACTGTTTCCACGCTATCTTTACTTTTCTGCTTTTACTTTCAATTGCTATCATTATCCCTTGTGTTTTACCCTTTGTGAACAACAAGACCGGAGAGCTTGACAACCTCTCTGAACTTCGTTGGGAATAAAGTTATCTGTGTCTGTGTGCAGGTCCACGTCAGTTGCGCCGCTGACACCTACTTATCATATCCGGAGTCCTACGGGAGACAAACCTTGGTATCTTCACCGAGGGAAACTTGCTGCTGCGCTACATCTCAAACCTTCCACTTGGGGTAACCAACGAGGGGCGAGAAGCCATCAGCCGTCCTGGGCAGAGAGAGGAGGGAGAGGGGTTAGGGCGCTGGAGGAAGGAGAGGGGGAAGGTAGAGAGAGGGATGGCCGGCGGTGGGGCTTCGGTGGCCCGGCCGGCTAGGGGAGGCGGCGGCGCGGCGGGATCCACGGGAGGAGAGAAGCTCCCATGGCTTCGGGGTGGGGATCCCGTCTGGTGACATGGCACGCCTGGGATCGTCAGATCCGGATCGAACGGTGCAGATCAGCTAGGGTTTCGGGTTTTTGAGGCAGATTGGACAGATCTGGGGGTTTTCAGGGGGGTGGCTGCAATTTTGTGTTAGGGAAACCCTAGAAAGGGGTGGGAGTGTGGTGGTCTTTATATAGCCCAGGTGGCTGGCAGTTTGCAAAAACATCGCCGGTTTTTCTCTCTCGCGCGCGATGCTCACGTTTCTGACCGTCGGGGGTCCGCAGCACCTCCGATTCGGGTAAAACTTTGAACTGCGCGATCAGCGCATCGAGCCGTTCACCTCGCGCTGGAACCGTTCCGAGAACACTTTCCGGCGCTCTATAAAAATATCCCGTTTAATTATTAAACAGGGTTTTCGTTCCGTTGGCTGCGACTGGTCTCGTGCGGTTTTCGCGATGGTGATCGGGTGAAACCCGGTGTCGAAAAGTCGAGTGTCAGGGTGGAAAGGGTCGGTCTCCTTCCGGTACGAGCTAAGAGGGGGAAAAATAATCGCCGATCGATAAATCGGGGATGAAAACACCGCAAACAAATCAGGCAATCAAACAATTCACACCGAAAACAAAATTTTTAATTTTTGTGAAATCTTGGCTGTTACACATTGTTTGATGAAGCGGCCCCGACCGACCTTACGCGTACGCTTACGCGAGACTGGTTCCACTCTTGACATATGGCTTGTACCGTATAAAGTGGCTCTGGGGGGTGTCTGTCTCTCTTACAATAGCGGATATGGCATTTGCAACGGAGGGCCCGTACGGGGTGTAATAGAGACAATCTATAATCAGCGTTGTGGTTCAATGTTCGTAGAAACGGTTGATCTATGAAAAGCCCTAGCAGCCACGTAAAACATGCAATATACAAATATAGAGGCGTCTAACTTTATATTGCAGAGGGGGCTATTGTTGTTTGCTTAATCTTGACGTAGTGATAGCTTTGCTATGTGTTACTAGAAAGTAGTCAACGTTCATCATGATGAAACAAACTTAAATGGAGACACTGTAGACTTAGTGCCACCATGATCATACATCTTAAAACTTGCTAGTATAGGATACACGACGGTAGCATTAAATAAGATGATCCCTTATAAAATACCAAACATAAGTATTCTACCGAAGTGTGCACCACCTGGAAGGTTCTCTTTATGATAGGCATGCCGTGACGATCAGGTGTCATACATACATTAGAGTTCGCATGAGGTTGGGCCTGACAAGCCTAGCATATGTCGATATGGCCTTGCTAAGCAGCACATAACACTAAGGTCAATTTGGTGAGCCTAGCATATGTAGATATGGCCTCGGAATACTAGAGATCGAAAGATCGAGCATGAGTCACATATAGGATGTGATCGCACAAACTAGTTGTCTACCTTTGAAACTAATCCGTCGGCCGTTGTGATATTCGAGGACGGATAGTGAATCTGGATCATGCAATCACTAAAACTTCTTAGGGATGATTGTTTTAGTGTGAGCTCATCTATAATATGATTATTATGAACTGATTGTTATGAACTAGTCTTAATTGTTTTCCTTGCAAATATTTTGTAGAAAATGAATCCAAATGAACATCGTGAATTTCTTTCTTTCATGGGTGGTGATAGACTTAAAGTAAATGGGTCAAACTTCGTTGATTGGTATCTACGCCTTAGGACTTCACTCAAGAGAGTAAACATGTGGGAGATCCTCCGGATAACAATGGAGATGAACAAGAAATGATGGATTACTATGTTCGTCGACATAAATACTTTGTGGTGAAGAATGTTATGGAACACTCCATGTCAAATGAGTTGAGCAATCTGTATAGGGAAACTAGTGCTTATGACATGATAGACACCCTAAAGTCTTTGTTTATGCGTCAGTTCAGAGTGGCCAGATTTGAGTTAGAAAAACAGTTTCTTTCTACAAAGATGGAAGAGCACACCTGCCTGAGAGCCCACCTAGAAAAGATGCATAGGATGTATCTGAGCCTTGTGGAAGACTTTGACTATTGGACAACAAATGAATCTACCACAGAGGAGTTTGCGATAAACACAGTGCTACATTCTCTTCCACCGAGTTATCAAGATTATGTCCATGGCTATGTCGGGAGAGGAGATAACATGCATCTCTAGGATTTTATGAGTAATCTTCTTGATGCAAAGGTTGCACCCATTGAAGGAGAAATTGTTGATGGAGAAGGTATATATTTGATATACTCGTTATAAATGTTTGTTTCCTTATACAATATTTGCAGTTTAATAACTATTTGATACTTGTTCTGTTTTATGAAAACAGGGCCTTCCGTTGCATGGACGGGAAGAGGTGCGATCCAGGATTGATGGCAACCAAGACAGTTGATGGCCACCAAGATTTCACCAAGACATCTATCACAGGATTATACTTAGAGTATTAGATAAATCTTTTGTAATCAATCAAGTATGAACACTTAGTGATATGTCTTGCATCTCGCAAGACGAAGTTATTCATGTTTTGAGACAAGTTAGTTGTTCCAGTTTGATGAATAAAGTGTGCTTATACTATGATTGCATTGAGTTTATAATATGATAGAAGCATTTATAAAACACCATAATTGTCAAGTGATATTCAATGTTTAATGATTAAGTTATTATGAATAACAATAAGGTCAAAAGTCATAACCATACTAAATGCATGAGATGAATTCATAAATGATGAAGTCATTAGATACTCGATCTATTAACTCATGAATTTATTATCAACCAAGATGACTAATGACGAAGTTCTAGCAAAGTAGAACTTGCGCCAAACATTGTACATAAATGATGTGTTAACCAAGCGCATGAATAATCATTAAAGATGCTTCGCATGATTAATTGAATAAGTCATTCAATTAAGATCATAAATCTGAGATTACGGAATCACAGTGAAGTTGGATATAAGAATACAAATCACCATGATGTGATCAAAGTGATGAGTATTATAGTTGACATAAATGGGAGACTTGTGGAAATAATGCCACAAATTACGATGGAAGTTTAAAGTGCTCAAGCACCTGAACCATTCGTAGTCATACTAAAATGTAGTATGGTCTAAATACATTCCCCTTACGCTAATGCTATTGAATGAACAAAGATATTATAACTTATTAAGTTAAAATACCCACTTCATGAAATAAGGAAACCATTCTGAATTTAATGAAGCTGATGACTCCATATGATGATGGTGTTAGAAAGTTTCTAGAAGTTTTATATAATATAACTTTCTTTGTATTAGAGTTGTGAGCAATTGTAAAACACACCTTCCAAATAGCAAAACTTGTATTGCTTGAATTGGTGAATGAGAAGATGGTTCTCAAGGAATAAACCAATGGGAGAAAAGTGAATTCTTTGACCAGGGTGATTGACCCTGCCTCTAGATAACAGAGTAACGCAACGGAAAATGTTCCGCTGCAATGACTCCATGAAAAGAGGAAATATGCTATTGATGATGATCATGGTATATAAGTTAAAGCCTTAGTTTAAAAATAAGAAGATTGTCATGAATACGTTCTGTACAGAACAATAATCACGAGTCTTCTTAAGTGAAACAAAAGGGCCACTGCTCATAAATTACGAAGGATTGATGGTTACCTAGGAAACGAGGAGAAATGAAATCATATTGAGTTGCATATGGGATGGCTCACATCCTATGAAATAAAGTAGTTATTTCACATTCCGAATAACCAGGAAGTTATTAAGAATGATGCAACACATAAATATTGATTTGGCACATAAAAGATATTATGGCTAAATTCAATAATGATTGACTATGGAAGCGTAGAAATGCTAAATCAATATGGGCATTTCATTCACAAACACTATACTGGGACCATAGCCTGAAGAAAATTGCATCACATTCAAATTTGGAATTTGAAGAGAAGTAGCAACTGGCATAACGAAAGAATGTTTCGATAAGATGGACCATAGTACCTCAAGGTAGAAACTCTCAACCTTGATTTGATCAAGTGATTTTGAAGTAATCAAAATATTGAAATGGACTGCAATTTCATGAAACTGAGTGGGAGCTTTGGAGACTTCCTGAAAACTTGGAATGCGGAGAGCATTTTCTGAGTGGGAGCTTTGTGAGCAATATTATTATGTCTGACATAATTAGAATAGAAACTTAATAAAAGCTTACTTACAGATATATGTCGGATATATTTGAGTGGGAGAACAATGTCAATTTCATATATATACGATGATATATGTGAAAACAATCTCATATATATATACGTTGATATACATGGAGATTAAGGCTAATAAGATGAAAGGATTACGAGAATCCTATATGAACGAAATACAGATGTGTCACACACTAAAATCTATAAGGATAGATTAGGACACGTGTAATGAACATCAAAAGGATTGGAATGATATCCTAAACAAGAAAAGGTTCTTGTGGCTAGGAATTATATAAAGGATGTAAAACCTTAATACCACAAAATAATGTTTTAATGGAAGAATAGGGATGCACTTTGTCTCAAGACATGTGATCCTATATGACCTTTGACATATGATTCTACCATAAAACGGAAGTTGTGAATCCAATAGCAGAATGACTCAAAAGTTCTTAGAAGAAGAACATGTTCCGATGTGCTTGGTTGGCAAAACACAGAACTTGAGCAAAGTCCAAGCATTCACTATCTGAAGAGAAACTGAGGACAATACTCTAAATGATAGAAAAGATAATATAATTGAATGTAATACTGGATTACGATTGCAAGCCTTATTATGGGTCTATATGAATTAGAGATATCACCAAAAGGAATAGAATGGAAATGTGAGCTATAATTTCACGAACCAAAACTCTACAAAATATAAATATCTACTTAAGGAAGTAGAAGGTGAATAAAGTTTAGCGTAAGAAGTTTAGACTTCTGGCTGAGTGTATTTTTCAGTATACATGACTATGGGAGTCCTAGGGACTAAAACCATTTTGTCATTAGAGAATACTGTAAAATAAGAAGTCTCACTCTCCCGCCAAACTTATAATTCAAGCATTATTAGATAATGAAGGGTATATCAAGCAACTTGACCAATACCTGTTGCAAAGGAACATACGAATCTGAACGGGTATAGATCGTTGACGAAACCTCTTCCATGAGCAAGCATGATCAATAAAAACTTATATGATAAGGTGATTATGATAGAGAAAATATGCAGCAAGATTATTTGCTATCTAGTGCAAATGGGAGACTTTGGGATATATGCTCTAGAGGAAAATAATATATGATTATTCCAATATATCTAAATAAGTTCATGACCAGTTTCATACTGTGCTGGAACTGTATCAGTGAAACAATGATACAGGTGTGGTATAGAAACAACCAGAGTTCCTAGTCAGCCTCTCATGATGACTGGTTTATCGTCAACTGATGATTGTGGTTTCACGATCATGGACAATCAAGTCAATTGACGGTAAGTTCACCTCATTGAATGAATGATGTGATGAACATTACCCAATGCAAGCATTTCAACATGATCAAATCGTAAAAGTTCAGTGTTGTAATTACATAACGTAGTAGCCTGTTCCTTTGACCGTGAGATCACGCATAATTGCTATCTTCTGAGGATGCTTTGAGTGCATTAACCGTCACACTGAAACATGGTGACCATAAAGGTGTATCTTGGGCTATACGATGGGATATGTTGAGGAGTGTTGATTCAAGAGAGGGATTTTTCAATCAATATAATGGAAAGATACTTCATGGCCAACTCGGTGAGATTGCATCCATAAAGCTGCGCAGCGTGTGACTAGGTCACAAGGATGAATATCACGGAACGAGTGAATAAGATTTGTCGGTAACAAGATAGAACTAATGCATTGGATGCAGTTGATCGAATCTTGGACTAATCTAGTATCACATGACAAAGGGAATGGTATACAACATGTACAGTTCAATCAGTTACTTCCGGAATGCACACAGGTCATTATGGGCATCCAGGTCCCGCTATTGATCATTGGCCGTAGCCTTTGTCTCAGTCATGACTGGAGTGTTCTCGGACCATAGGGTAACACACTTAAGGGCTCGATGAATATCGAAGACCTTTTCGAAACTATCGGAGTTACCGGAGAAGAGAGAAAGACGTATCGGAAAAGTTCCGTGTTGGTCCGAAGGACGTTCGGAGTGAGCTGGAAGGAGTTCCGGATCATCGGGAGGTGAAATAATATGTATTATTTATTAATTAAGTGAATTAATAATTAATAATAATTTATTTCAGATTAAAAAGTGCAATGGGCCTTATTTGTGAAAGAAGCCCATTAGGGGAAGGAGGAAAATAAAAGGGAAAAGGAAAAGAAAAAAGGGGGCGCCATGGGCCTTGGGGCCCATGTGTGTGGCGCCCCAGTTCCCCCCTCCTCCTAGCCGCACCCTCCCCCCTTGGCAAGGGATTAGTCCCACATTGCCAAGGGAAGGGGGGTTGACTCCTTCCGTCTGCCTATATAAAGATGGGCAGGGGTGCACTTCTTAAAAGACAGAAAAAAATCGTAGAGAATTCAATATTACTCCGAATTGAGATCGGTTTTCACCGGTCTTCTTCCCTCTCTCGTCTGTCTCAAGCCGGGGTCCCCTTGTATGGAACTTGTGCTGGGATTGAGACTTCTCTGCTACGTGGACGCAGTCGTGCTGCCGAAACTCCGGTTCCGGGAGGTCTACTTCCGCCACCTTCACTGGATCGGAGAACGGAGGTCGTCATCGAGTCCGTACGTGTGCGAGTACTACGAGGTGCTGCCCGTGCGGCACTACCACCCAACCGGGTGCTAACACAGCCAGGGGGCTGTGAAAGGTTTACGGCTTCATCAACCACGTTTGCGGGAACATTTCCCGCACAACGGACTACACCCCGAGGTATGTTTCCGCAAGTCTTTCCGTTACGGCATTACAGCTAGATAGATCTTGGGTTAAGGGCGACGCTAGTTAGAAAATTTATTGTTTTCTGCTGCGAGACCCAACACTAGACACCTCCCTCGAGTTCCTGGTGAGATTGCGCACGAAATCCCCAACTTTTCCCCTCCGTTTTCCCCCTTTAGCCATGGCCACCATGAGAAGTGATCACGGCCGCCGCCATGGCCGTCGTGGAGGTCTCCTCCGTGCTCCTCGAGCCTCCCCGTGTGCCGCTTTGGTTGCGTGCGTGCGAGAGATACCTCTTGGTGCCCTTGTCACAGCCAGCCGTAGCCGGAGTCGCTGTCCAGGAGGACGCCGCCGTGGCCAGCGACGCCGGTGACAAGCCGTCGGCCACTGCCAACGTGGCGTGGTTAATTAAAACGCTAATAACCCCCTAAGCACCCTTCTAAGCCGCTGCCAGGTGGGCCCCTGGGCCCTAATCCCTCTGTTTAAGTAAACCAAACCGGATTAATTACCCTGAGCCACTGACATGTGGGACCCCCACATCAGTTGGACCAGTCAAACCCCCCCTGATGTCATGCTCATGCAGTGATGACGCAATAAACATTTTTTTTTCAAATTAACAGAGAAATTAGAGAAATCCAAAAAATCAATTAAACTTTGAAAAATCATAGAAAATTCATATTAACTCCAAATTAAACATATAATATATGAAGAATTATCAGAAAAATGCAAGGATTATGAATATGCAGTTGTTTTTTATGTTTGACCATTTTAAAATGGGTGAACAGTAGAAAACATGCATATGGCATAATTTGAATTTGAATTTGAATTTTGAATTTGCATTCCAAATGTAATACACTTCAATTAAGATGAATTTGCCACAAACCAGTAACATTCACATCATGGACAACTATATCATGTGCGTGTGCATTTTATTTCAATGTTGTCCCCCCCTCTTTGTTGATGATTGTTCCGGTAACAAACTTTCTTAGTCGGTGATCACCCCCGAAGAAGAAGAAGTTTGTTAAACCCGTGTATCATCAGCAAGGCAAGCAAACCCCATTGATCATGTCTATAAAATCCCACTTCCCTCTCAGTCTCTCTTATGCATGTTTAGGAGATCACCGAGATACGTTCTTCCGCATAGATGAACCCATTCCGATGCATGACCTATCATTTTGTCACCGTATTAAGAAAACCACAATCCTAGCAGATATAGGAGTTCAATGTTGAGCATGTGGCCCCTGCAACTGTTACTGCTTATTGATGCTTAGTGATACAATGAGGTTACATTGTTTGTGAGTCGGGATGGATATTCATAATGGTGATGATGATAACGTGTTGGTGAATCCACCCTACACAAAGGTGAACGATGAGAGGCTATGTAGGAGTACACAGTGGGTTGTCTCGTTGAACACTGCCCTAGGACCCGAGTTCCTGTTTTGTGATCCAGGACAAAGAGTATGACCACATGTAGGGTTTATAGGAGCCCTGTCTGGCCTCTTTACTTACCCGATCCGGTCCAGGAGTCACAATAGATTCGGGCTTTCCATTTGGCATGTGCATAGAAAAAGAATGAAGAAAAGGTTGCATCATATAGATATGTGGGTGGACCTGTGAGGCAGTGAAACCATCTGGCAGAGGTGGAGTCTTGGTCCCTTGCATTATCTGAGTCTGTTTTGTTGAACCGGCCGGACTCTTGAGCGGTGCCAAACTCAGGTAGTCGACTCCTGGATTAGAGAAGTTGATGTGAGGGTAGTGCCTTTGTTTCATCCACGTGTCCGCGGTTATGGACTAATTGGAGACCTCTACTTGATCATTAGATAACTTGAATGGATACTTATAAAACTCGCAAGATAAGCGTGAGTGCTATAGCGTGCTTCCTCGTGGGAAAGTCGAGGAAGTAACCATAGTGGTGTATTGTTTGGAGACTTGGTAGTGGACTCGTGTACACTTCTTACCTCATGTCTGGTACTCGTAGTACAGGACTAGCCAAGTCAAAGGTGGCACTTCTGCATTGAAACCCCACCTCCCTTTACCTTGAAACTTGAGCATGAGTAGTATAGTTCTGATGTAAGTCTTGCTGAGTACGACTTTGTACTCACGTTTTCTTATTCTATGTTTTAGATGATAAACCAGACCCCGATGGAGTCACCTTCCTGAAGCTCGATGTTGACTAAGCTAGTATAGTTCCAGACAGCAGCCTGGTCCCTCGTGGAAGGGCACGTTTGTTGAACAAGGCTTCTCTAAGCCATTTGTTAATCTGGTCTGTACTCAGACCTAATTTGCTTCCGTTGTATGATGTAATGTTGATCACAGACATGTGATCTTTGTATGCTCTATGTGTAAGTCAATAAAGATATACTTTGTAGAGTTCATGCGATGTGTATGTGCTGCTTACACTGGACATGTATGCAACGTGTATGATTATAACATGCATGTCTTAGTGTGGGGTTCGATAGCTTAGTTGTGTTCTTGCGGCGGTCTTTTATACACCAAGTGGCCCTTAGATGTGCGCATCTTGGGGCATCGCGATGCAATTTCTCGTGACTCTGTCACGTGGCACACTTTGTTGTATGATCGAGCCCGCCCGAGACCCCGACTAAGTGATCGGGCTGGAGTCTGTTTATGTAAGTGTTATAATTCAATCGATAATATGGTTGACGCGACTTGTCTATGAGTATGGGATTTCACCAACCATAATCATTTAGACTTGTGAGCGGGCGATGAGGACCCATCTCAGTTGATCATCCGGCCTGGATGGGGTGCCCCTCACGTACGATGCTTTCCGAGAGTGTTCTGTGCTTGGCCTTGTGTGCTTAGACAAGTGGGTACGACTCTCGGCTCTCCATATGATTGAGTTGTGACTGGAATTACATACGCATATTCTGGGTCCCGACAGTCTGTGATGATGTTGTGTGGTACATCGAATCTGAAGATGATTGACTTGATGAAGTTGACTGCCGTGAGGGCTATTGTAAGGCCCGATATGCGGTACTGTTCCAGATCTAGATGTTTCCATCCAGATCCGGGGACAAAGCACATATCGGTCCCACCGCGACATATGACAAAGCCATATGCCCCAGATTTCCAACATGATATCACAACATTACAGATACAAGGATACAACATCTCATACAATCGGCATACAACTGCCTCAAATAAAATACAACAGCGGAAGGTACATGTCTGAGTACAGACTACAAACAAATGCCTAGTGGCAAAGAGAAAAACATCGATCCCATAACCAAACGGGTCCAGGCCCTCCGCAGGGATCCGCCTAACTAGTCGTCGTCGAGTCTCCACGTGAAACGTCGATAACCATACCTGTTGTCGATCGAGAACCCTGAAAAGAGTTTGGGGGTAGTATCATGAGTACATAAGTACTCAGCATCCAACTGTAGTGGTCAACTGACCCAGCAAGGACTTCATCACTCGTCATTCTAGGACAACTAGTAGTTTACGGTAAGGAAGGGGTAAGTGGTGAGGTTGCTGCCGCACTAGCATTATGAAGTGGCTAACGATCTAGGTAGTAAGATAAGAAGCCAAGCATTCGATGAGGAATCGCCTCCAACAAGTCTTGCTATCAACTACTACGCAAACATAACACCTATCCTATCCTTGTCCTCCTCTTCGCATCCCGACGAAGAAGAAGCAGTCAAGGCACACACACGCGTTGATCAAGTTATATTAAAATTATCTCAGTTGTTGTTGTCTATGAACAAGGAGTAGGTCTCAAGTCGTCCATAACCGCGGACACGGCTTCTCGAAAAGATTTAACCCTGCAGGGGTGTACCAACTGCCCATTACGAGGCTCCGCACGCACGTCCATCTCTCTCAGTTGCTACCCATTATAGGCAACCATCTTATGATTTTGTTCCAAGAGATCCGAAATGACAGGTCCCTCTAACTAACAATGAACAAATCCGGGTGGGCCCCGGTGAGTCGACATCCATCTCAGGAGCCGGCCGCTCTCTTGATCTGGTCTCTACCGTCTGTCGCAGGTTTGGATAGCCGGTTAATCACACATGGGACACCGTGTCCTCAGCCGGACAAGGTGGGCCAGCAAGGGAACTAAGTCCTCACTGGTCCAGGTTGGTTTGTAAACAACTGGCGGCCGACCAGCACACACACGGTTTCAAATGGTAAATCAGCTTGGGCGACCACTAGAAATGTTTGAAGCTAGGTAGGTAAGAAAAGGGGACCCCATAAAATCCCACACACGGTTAGGCACGCTCAGTCTCAAAACCAATACCCGGAACTCGGATCCTAGGTGACTCGAATGGAACAAAGCGTCGGGGCGGGATAGCCTAGACCTTCCATCCTTCGTCGAATATAGTCAACATTATAATAATCATATCATCAACAACAATATAATAATGTGATATCCCAAACCAAAGAGTAACAGGGTAACATCGTAGCATCCTAAGCATGCATACTAAGCAGGGGCTGAGCAACGAGCAATAGTAACATAGCAGTACAAGGTTTGCTGGGAAGGGACATGGCTGTATCGGTTTGAAAGAGGCTGTAAACATGTGGTAGGATCAAACATCGGACCTATCTTAGACTAGCATGCAAACCGCTGGTTGAAATAGAATGGATCATAAGTAATGTATAGTCCTTGCCTGTTGATAAGTCGGGTTCCGAAGGTGTAGTTGATCGCAAGCTCGCAACGTCTCCGAGAGGTACCCGCGGAAGCACACAAGACGATAAACACTGGAAAGCAATCAACGAGCAAGCATATATTACTACGAAGCAAACACGAGCAAGCATCAACAAGAAGGCAACACGAGACATCGCACCTACCGTCGAGAGCGGTTACTAACAGGTTAAGTGGAGTACTTGTCACACACGACGATACCGCACATTTTACGATGGTTAAAGTTGTTTAGCTACACAAGGTGGGCAAAGGTTATTAACATGGCAAAGCACAGAAGCATGGCATAGCACACAAACATGGCAAGAGGTGAAGCATAAATAAACTATCTAGGCTAGTCAATTTAAATGGGGGTTAAAACCTATACATGGCAACTATTACGGACCCCACGATAAAATGGAATTTGGTACTGTTTTTCCCTAAACAACATTTTATTATTTTTATTAGCAAGCAAGAACAGCATAAACACAATCTACAAAAAATTCTAGTCAAGTTACATATAAAGAACATTTTAAACCGAGCAACGGTTAAAAAGTTATTGCAATTACAGTTTACAATGGAAAACAGTTGTAATTAGCAGGTAAACAGCATGTAAACAAAGTCAAACATGGCAACAAACAACATTTTAATAATCTACGCGCAAAACGGAGCAACTTTCATGTAGAAAGCGTCTCCATCAGATCTACCGGTGAAAAGATACGCGCAAAACAATAAAAACAATACAATCTGCCAAAATTAGCAAATAAAACCTAGCAAAAAAAACTATACGGGCCGAAACTAGTGCTATTGGACCCAACAGAAAAAAAAACAGAACTAATAAAAAAAATAAAAATAAAAAAGGGGGCTCACCTCGTGGGCCGAGGCCCATCTGGCCTGGAGGCCGGCCTGGGCTGGCTGGGCTGGATCTGGCTCGGGCTGGCTGGGCTGGGGCGCCTGGCTTGGCCAGCCCACCTGGGCGCGCTGGGGTGGCCGGTTCGGAAATTGAGGAGGTAGGGGGCTAGGGTTCCAGATTTGGTAGGCAGGCTGGTCCATTTATAGTAGGTGCTTAGGGAGAGCTAAATGGGGTACAAAATGGGCTAGATTTAGAGGATAAGAGGGAAATATTGTTGGCCGGGTGGCTGCCCGCGTGAAATTTTGTAACTATACCCCTGGATTTACACCGGCTACTATGCCTGGCGCATCCGATCGATCACCCGCTAAACGAAGCTGGAATCGCATGAAATTTGAAACACCGCCTCACTACATTAAACTAACATCATCTACATCGCTTCGCATAGAACCGAGAATGTCGAAACCCGCCCGATAAAATAACCCATTTAATTATAAATGGGGGTTTTCGCACTGATGGTGAAGGTTGGTCTTATGCCGATAGTCGCGACGGTGATCGGATGAAACCCGGTGTCGCAGCGGTCGGGTGGCAAGGGTCGGTCTCCGTCCGATACGAGATAAGAGGGGGAAAAGTAATCGCCGGTCGATAAATCGGGGATGCAAACATCGCAAACAAATCAGACAATCAAACAATTCACACCGAAAACAAAAAATTTTAACTTTTGTGAAAACTGGGCTGTTACAGCTGTTGAGATGGTGATTGGTACTGCTTCGATCCATTTGGTGAACTTGTCTACTGCGACTAGTAGGTGTGTTCGTTCTCCTTTTGATGATTTCTTGAGTGGGCCCACCATGTCGAGTCCCCATGTGGCGAATGGCCATGATAACAGTATGGTTTTGAGTTCCGATGCTGGGGCGTGCGGCCTGCTGGCGAACTTTTGGCAGGCGATGCAACGCCATACGATATCCTCTGCATTTCTCATGGCGGTTGGCCAGTAGAATCTTGCCCGAAAGGCTTTTTCCACGAGTGCTCGACTGCTGGCATGATGCCCGCAGGTGCCTTCGTGGATCTCGAGTAGTAGGGCTTTGTCGTCTTCTTCGTCTATACACTTTTGGAGGACCTGAGAAATGTTGCGCTTGTAGAGCTTTCTGTTGATTACTGTGAATGCTTTAGATCTTCGACTGGTGCGTCGGGCTTCTGCGACGTCTTGTGGTAGGGTGCCTTCGACTAGGAATCTAAAGAAAGGTCTTGCCCAGGCCGGGTCTTCGGGTGCTGCTGGTACTTCGACTTCGATTGCTTGACTGTTTGTATCGTCGGCTGCGCTCGTTGCTACCACCTGTGTTGGCTCATTTGTGTCGTCTTCCTCTTCGACTATCTTGGATTCCGCTAGCTTTGCTTTTATTGATCCCTGGTTGATTCTCTCGAGGAAAACGCCTGGTGGTATTGGCCCTCGAGTCGATCCGATGTTCGCGAGTTTGTCGGCTTTTGTATTATTTTCTCTGGGGATATAGTTGAGTTCGCAACCGTCGAATCCTCCCTCTAGTGTGTTATAGAGCTTCTGGTAGGCTGCCATGTTGTCTGCGACTGCGTTACAGTCCCTCATCGCCTGCTAGACGACGAGGTTGGAGTCTCCATAGATCGAGAGGCGAGTGGCACCGCAAGTTTTTGCCATATGCATGTCGTGAATTAGTGCCTCGTATTCTGCTTCGTTGTTGGAGGCGTTGCTGAACTTGATCTGGAGGATGTATTTGAGCTTTGTTACTTTGGGGGAGACTAGGACGACGCCTGCTCCGGCTCCTTGATGTCTTTTAGATCCGTTGAAATACATCGTCCATGATTGGATAGGTCTGGGGGACCTGGTGTTTGGACTTCTGCCCACTCGACCAGGAAGTCTGGGAGTACTTGGGCTTTGATTGCTATCGGGTGTTGGAATTGCAGGTCTCGCGGGCTGAGCTCCATGTTCCACTCGGCGACTCGACCGGTCGCTCCGGGATTGTTGAGGATGTCCGCGAGTGATGCGCTGCTCACGATTGTGATGGAGTGTTCGTCGAAGTAGTGCGATACTTTCCTGGAGGTCATGATAATGGCGAGCAGGAGCTTCTGGTAGTGTGGGTACCGCTGCTGCGGCTTCGTGAGTAGCGTGCTGAGGTAGTAAATTGGTCTTTGGATGCTCTGGATTTTGTCTTCTTCTGCGCGCTCGATGACAAGCAATGTGCTCACGACACTGCTGCGTGCTGCTATGTAGAGATACAACTTTGCCCTCTCTTTAGGCACCGCCAAGATTGGTGGGGTCGAGAGGGTCTCTCTAGGTCTGCGAATGCATTGCTGGCTTCTTCAGTCCACTCGAATTTTTCTCCTTTTCTCAGCAGTTTGTAGAACGGTAAGGTCCTTTCGCCTAACCTGCTGATGAAGCGGCTCAATGATGCGAGCTTTCCTGTGAGCTGCTGTACTCCTTTGATGTTGGTTGGCCTTTGCATCTTGGCGATTGCTTGAACCTTTTCAGGGTTTGCTTCGATTCCTCGGGAAGAGACCATGTATCCGAGTAATTTTCCGGCTGGGACGCCAAACACGCATTTTTTGGGGTTGAGCTTGATCCTGTACTTGTTGAGGGCCGCGAATGTCTCGCGGAGGTCGTCGAGTAGTGTGTTTGCGCTGTAGGTTTTGATGACAATGTCGTCCATGTAGACCTGGACGTTCCTGCCAATACGTGGCTCCCGCGTTTTTAGGCCAAAGGGCATTGTTTGGTAGCAGAATACTCCGTAGGGGGTGATGAACGAGGTGTGCTCTTTGTCTTCTTCCTTCATCTTGATCTGATTGTATCCTGAGTATGCGTCGAGGAAGGAGAGGAGGTCGCATCCTGCTGTGGAGTCGATTATCTGATCGATTCTTGGCAGGGGAAGTGGTCTTTTGGGCAGTGCTTGTTGATAGGCTCATAGGCGACGCACATCCTCAGTACCTCGTTGTCCTTTTTTGGGACTAGGACTGGGTTTGCTATCCATGTTGCTTTCTTTGTCTCTCGGATGAACTGTGTGTCGAGTAGTCGGCTGACTTCTTCTCTGATTGCTCTGCACTTGGGTTCTGAGAATCGTCGCAGCTCCTGTTTTACTGGTTTGGTGTTTGGCTTGATGTGGAGCGCGTGTTCTGCTAATTCTCGTGGTATCCTGCGCATGTCGGCTGGGCACCAGGCGAAAATTTTCCACTCTTCGCGAAGGAAGGTTATGAGGGCGGTTGCTTGCTCTTCTGGAAGGTGGGAATATACGCGAACTGTCTTCTCTGGTTCTGTTGGGTGGACTTGGTGTCTGATTGTGTCGATGTCGATGCTGAAGTCGCGGCAAAATTCTTTTGTCTCGCTTCGGTTTGCCAGCGGGAATATGCTTTTGTCCGTCACCATGGCTATTTCTTTGAGCTGTTGTTGGGCTCCAAATGTGTCAGAGACTTTGTGGAAGTCGCGGTCGCACTGGTCCGATTTGGTGAAGCTTCCCTTGACTGTGATGATTCCTGCGGGTCCTGACATCTTGAGCTTTAGATATGCGTAGTGTGGAACCGCCATGAACTGTGCTAACGCTGGTCGCCTGACTATGGCGTGATACTGCGACTGCCAGTCGAGAACTTCGAACTCGAGGACTTGCTTTGCGAAGTTGTTGATACGTCCAAAACGTATCTATAATTTCTGCTTGCTCCATGCATGTTTTGTGTGATATTGCTATGATCTAGATACACTTTCATACACTTTTGATCATATTTGGACTAACCTATTAACTCAGTGCACCACAGTGCCAGTTCCTGTTTTTTGTTGTTTTTCTGTTTCAGTTTTCCCCCATATAAAAAGTGCTCCAAAAATTCAGGAAAATCAGATAAAAAATCAGCGCAGAAGAACCTTCCAGAAGGACATGAGTGGGGCCAGAGGGCCACCACCAGGGGCCCAGGCGCCCTGGTGGCGCGCCCTAGGGTCTGGCCGCGCCAGGGGGCCGCCTGGACCCCTGGTGCCCCCCCTGGCTGCCCCCTTCTCCTATATATTCTCTGTGACAAGAAACCCTCAGAAGAAGAACCCTTTTTCACGATCTCGCCTCTGTTCCACCGCCGCCGCGCTTCCGAGATCGGGAGCACCAGCAGACCTCTTCCCGGCACCCTGCCGGAGGGAGGGCCGACCTCCGGGAGTCTCCTCTCCACCATGGATGCTTCCCGGATGTGCCGTGAGTAGTTACCTTTGGACCATGGGTCCGTGATCAGTAGCTATGTGATGTTCTCCTCCCCTCTTTGTTCTTCATGGTTTAGACCTCGTGAGCTGCCCTACATGATCGAGGCACTTTTGTAATCTTTCTGCTGTTGCTATGCTGAGTTTGATGGGATCTGATGCATTATGAGATTATGTTCAGATTGTGATAGAGTAATATATTTGGTTCTTATCTTTTATATTTTTGTTCTTAAGTAATTCTTGCATGTTCTCCGTTGCTGTTTATTGCTTTGGCCAAGTAGTAGGTAGTAACCCAAGAGGGAACGTTATGCTCGATTGTGGGTTCATTCCCCCTGATGACACGCTTGAGTGAAAGATACATGAGTCTAGGGGATGTGTTGTTGCCACAAGGGGGAAAACAACGGTGCTTGTAACCACGGTTGCAAGGATTGTTTACTTTACGCAAAGTGCTTTTTAATGCAGTTGTCTGTTGCTTTGGGTTTACACTTTGGGTGGGGCCCGCAACTTAATACCAGCGAGATGTTCTGGATAGATATCTCAAGGTGGATGATTAGTAGTAGATGCAGTTGGATTTCGATCTACTTATTTTGGCGTTCTGCCCATGCTTTTGAGCCTCTTCCTTTCTTTTGTAGCATAGTTAGCATTGCGGTGCGTTCATAATCCTGTGAATTGCCCTTCTGTAATTTGTTCACCTCGCATAGCAGTTTTATCGTCTTTTGGGAGAGAGACATCACTAGTGAACATCACGTATCCCGGTCCATATCCTCATCACTGTTTCCACACTCATTTACTTTTCTGCTTTTACTTTCAGTTGCTATCATTATCTCTTGTGTTTGATCCTTTGTGAACAACAAGACCAGAGAGATTGACAACCTCTCTGAACTTCGTTGGGAACAAAGTTATTTGCGTCTGTGTGTAGGTCCGTGTCAGTTGCGCCGCTGATACCTACTTATCATCTCCGGAGTCCTACTGGAGACAAACCTTGGTATCTTTACTGAGGGAAATTTTCTTCTGTGCTACATCACACCTTCCTCTTGGGGTTTACCAACGAAGGGCGAGAAATCACTATCATCACCTCGCACACCAAGCAAAGAATTTCTGGCGCCGTTGCCGGGGACTCCTAGTGCTAAGATAGGGGAGTTGTACACTACCCTTTACCTCTGTTTTTTTAGTCTTGTTAGTTTACCTTTCAGTTTTATATTTGTGTCTTATATCAAAAATCACAAAAAAATCTTCCACACTTGCTGCTGCTATGGAAACACCAAGTTGTGTGACTTCAGTAGTCACAACAACCAAGACTTTATCTACACCTCCATTGCCACACCTGTCACTTCAGCTACCTCTTATGAAATTAAACCTGCCTTGCTAAACCTTGTTATCAGAGATCAATTCTCTGGTGCTGGAGATGATGCTGCTTTACACTTGAACAATTTTGTTGAATTATGTGATATGCAAAAGTATAAAGAAGCAGAAGATGATATTGTGCAAAGATGCTTTTATAGGGAAGTACTACCCACCTGCTAAAATTATCCAATTAAGGAGTAACATTATGAATTTTAAGCAATTGGATAATGAACACGTTGCCCAAGCTTGGGAACGAATGAAATCTCTTGTTAAGAAATGCCCTACACATGGTTTGACTACCTGGATGGTTATCCAGACTTTTTATGCAGGCTTGAACTTTACCTCGCGGAACCTGTTAGATTCGGCCGCGGGAGGAACCTTTATGTCAACTACACTTGGTGCTGCCACGAAGCTTCTCGATGAGATGATGACCAATTATTCCCAATGGCACACCGAACGCGCTCCAACAGGTAGGAAGGTAAACTCTGTCGAGGAAATTACCTCTCTCAATGAAAAGGTTGATTTAATTATGTCTCTACTTACCAAGCAACCCTCTATTGATCCTCGTAATGTCCCTTTAAATTCTTTGGTTTCCCAAGAACAAGTAGATGTGAACTTTATTGCTAGAAACAACTTCAACAACAATGCTTATAGGGGTAATTTTGCTAGCAATCCTAGACCGTTTCCATCCAACTATGGGAACAACAACACCTACCCTAGCAACAAGAACCCCTCTTCTGAATTGGAAAACATGCTTAGAGATTTTATCACTACCCAAAAAGCCTTCAATAAGAATGTAGAGGAGAAATTAGTTAAATTAGATAATCTCTCTTTGAAGGTAGAAAGCTTAGCCCTTGATATTGAGATGCTTAAAATTAGAACCTCTCCCCTTCAGGAGAATAAGGCCACTCCTATTAATGCTATCCAATTTCAAATTAATGAAAATATTAGGATGATGGCTAAACTTAAAGAAAGGTGGGCTAGAGAAAAAGAGGAAGAGGATAGAATTAAGAGCCTTCCTACACACCACACAGTTGCCACTATCCAAATTGTTGAGGACACCCAAACTATTAGCACCCAATGCACTCCTAGTCCCGTTGGACCTATTAATGGTGATGCTAATACCTCAACCGAAGATGAAGAAACTCCTATGAACATAGAGGGTTTCAAACAAGTGAGCCTAGACGACACTACTACCACCTTTGATAGTAGTGATATTGATTTTGATAGTTGCACCCTCTCAGAAGTTATTAGCTTTCTACACAAAATGTCTAGAGACCCCCACACTAGCACACTTAATCTTGCCTTCACGGAGCATATCACAAATTCTCTCATCAAAGCTAGGGAGGAGAAGCTTAGAGTAGAAGCCTCCATACCTAGGAAGCTAGATGATGGTTGGGACCCTATGATCAAAATTAAATTAAATAACTTCTCTTGCTATGCTTTATGTGATGTTGGAGCTAGTACCTCCGTTATGCCCAAAAGAATTTATGATATGTTTGAATTGAAGCCCTTTGAGCCTTGTTCTTTTGGAGTTCATCTTGTTGATTCTTCCATAAAGAAACCTTTGGGGAAGATCGACGATGTTCTTATCATTGTCAATGACAACGATGTTCCCGTTGATTTTATTGTTATGGATATAGAGTGTGAACCTTTGTGTCCAATTATTTTGGGACGTCCTTTTCTTCGCACCGTTGGTGCGGTTATTGACATGAAAGAGGGGAATATAAAATGCCAATTCCCTCTCAAGAAAGGGATGGAGCACTTCCCTACAAATAAAATCAAGTTACCTTTTGAGTCCGTTACACGGGCTAGTTATTCTCTATCTCTTGATAAAACTTGATTCTTCTTTTGCATCATGCCTAGCTTAAAGGCCTAAAAGAAAGCGCTTTTGAGAGACAGCCCACAACGAATTAGGTTTCTTTTTGCTTTTGTTGTGTCTTGAAGTTTGTTACTACTGTAGAAACATCATTGTATCTTTATTTTTCAGCTTTGTGCCAAGTTATAGCCTCTTATGATAAGGGAAGCAAAAGTTGTGACATGCTGTCCAGAAAACAGATTCTGTCCCTGGACAGAAAAATTCGAATAAAATCACCAGATCATCTTTTTGATCTGAATTATTTTTACAGCATGCTCTATACAATTGTGAAACTTTCGTATGTTCTGAGTTTTTTTATTTGAGTTGCAGAAGTGCCCCGAAAAAATTCTCTACTACCTGCTGTTCTGTTTTTCACAGATTCTGCCATGTTTTGCCTCTCTTCACTTTTGCAAACCTTAAGCTTGCTTTTTCTTTGCAAAAACTTTTTGGCACTCTTGAGAAACAGTAGCTATTCAAGAATATCTTTATATCCAGTGGGGAAAATTATTTTATTAAGGGTACTAACCTCTCTAATCAGCTTGTGATGAGTTATGTATGAAGGGAGTTTTCAAGTGTGCGATGTAAGATGATGAAAGAAGATCCAGGAGTGTCAAGCGCTCAAGCTTGGGGATGCCCCCATGCATCCCCAATAAATATTCAAGGAGACTAAAGCGTCTAAGCTTGGGGATGCCCCCGTGCATCCCCTTCTCCATCAACAATCATCAGTTCGTCCTTCGTCTCACTATATTTTTATCACTTCATGCGTTATGTGCTATGCTTGGAGCGTCTCGCTCTTAGGTTTTATTTTTAGTTTTCTTTAGTTTTGCTTTCTGGTCAGAACAAGTTAGACCCCATCTTACTTTGTGTGGGAGAGAAACACGCTCCACTCCAATCTAGAACACATCATAGGATTTTTCCTGCTTATATTTTTGCTGTTGTGTGTTCTTTATCTTTTCGTAGCTGCTGCCATGTTTAGTTTTAGTCTTAGTTTGTCTTTAGCAAGAGCCTTGGATTTTGTTTAGTTTTTTGCTGGAACTCTCTTTAGTTTTCATGTTTATCTTGTTAAGAGAGTTGGTTGTTGCACTGAGTTGTGTTTTGTCTTGGAAGTAGGTAATTGAGGTTGCTATTTAATTCTAGTAGTAACTTGCAATAGTCTTGAGGTATTGATGTGAGTAATGTCTGAACTTTTGGTGTCAAGAGCTTTAGCCTATTAGTGATAGGTGTCGTATTTTGGGCAATCCGTGTGTATTTTCAAAACCTACAAAAACTAGTTGAGAACTCTAACTACTAGATGGATCACTAATCTTTGGAGGGATCGAATATTAGAGTACACTCACGTACCATGAGTCGAGGATGCGCAAGGATAACCAAACCCCCATACACTCCTCCTCAGGGTACTTGTCTCTTTGTGAACCTCCTTATTAGATTGAGAGTTACCGATAATAAGTGCGTGAGTTCTTCAGACTAATGTAAGTATTGAAAGTTGACACTTCCACCTTCCCATATTTTGCTAGCCTCTCCCGTGCCGTGCATTGCCTTCTTCTCACTCCGAGAGTTGGTGTCCACCTTCGCCGGTACATCCAAACCCTTGGCATGATACGCTCTGTCATCATAAGCCTCCTTATATCTTTCCTCAAAACAACCACCATACCTACCTATCAAGGCATTTCCATAGCCTTTCCGAGAAATATTGCCATGCAACTTCCACCTCTTCATGACTTGATCTTCATGTCATACATGCTTTTGCTTGATCGATGAGCCGCATGCTAGTGGGGCCTTGCCCTAATCATTGCTACATGACGCGCTGGTATCATTGCATATTCTGCTACACTGGCAGACGCATACATTGCATACATCATGATAGTTACATCTTCTTTATGATTTTGAGTACCTTGTAAAGTGTGAAAGATTTCCTATACCTTCTTGTAAAATAGAGTGTTTCCCTTAAGTGAGGAAAAGATCCCAAAGTGGACACAATAAAAGATCCCAAAGAGGACAAATGAGAGTTAAATAGAAAGAGCCATTGAGGCCACAAAAAATACAAAAAAATAGAAAAAAGAGAAAAAAATAAAAAGAGAGAAAGGGGCAACACTACTATCCTTTTGAGATATCCACACTAGTACTCCTTCTATATCCTTGTACTCCATAGAGATGATCATTATGCATATAGCTATGTGGGGACCTTCACACTATAGAACTTGGCTTGCATATTCCAAGGATGAGCCTCCTCAAACGAGCTCTAGGTCTTCATGAGCGAGCAAGTTAGATGCACCCCACTAGTTTCATTGGTGAGCTTCCTAGCTCATATGTGCATCCGTTGCATGGCAATCCCTACTCCTCACATCATATCTATCATTTGTCATCTCTTGCCTATGATTGTCCTCATTGATGTGAGCCTTTCTCATCCTTTTTTGTCTTCCTCCTCCTCCTCCTCCGTACTTCTCACTTTGCCATCCTAAGTGTCAAATCTCGTGCTTACGCTCATCCATTGCATGAGTGCTCAAAATATTGAAAAAGGAGTGGATCAAATTGACTTGTACCTGGCTAGTGGTCTGGGGACGAGTCAAGATAATATTCCAGAAAAACACCAAGTGTGAAACTTTAGTAGATTGAGTTCTCAACAAATAAATATTTTACTTGTATGCCCTATCCCCCTTCTTGCACGCAAACACCATTTGGAGACATTCCAGTCACGGACAGCGAGAGCTCTTGCACCTAATGTTCTTTTGTTACTTGTTTCAATGCTAATATAGACTCTTGCATGTTATGACTTGAATTAAATCTCTAACCTTGATTGCTTTACTTTTTAAAGTTCTTATGTGGTTGCTAGCATGTCACCACAGAAATTATGCTGTTATCATTTACCTACTCGAGGACGAGCAGGAATTAAGCTTGGGGATGTTGATACGTCCAAAACGTATCTATAACTTCTTCTTGCTCCATGCATGTTTTGTGTGATATTGCTATGATCTAGATACACTTTCATACACTTTTGATCATATTTGGACTAACCTATTAACTCAGTGCACCACAGTGCCAGTTCCTGTTTTCTGTTGTTTTTCTATTTTAGTTTTCCCCCATATAAAAAGTGCTCCAAAAATTCGGGAAAAATCAGATAAAAAATGAGCGCAGAAGAACCTTCCGAAAGGACCTGAGTGGGGCCAGTGGGACACCACCAGGGGCCCAGGCGCCCTGGTGGTGCGCCCTAGGGTCTGGCCGCGCCAGGGGGCCGCCTGGACCCCTAGTGGCCCCCCTGGCTGCCCCCCTTCGCCTATATATTCTCCGTGACGAGAAACCCTCAGAAGAAGAACCCTTTTTCGCGATCTCGCCTCTGTTCCGCCGCCGCCGCGCTTCCGAGATCGGGAGCACCAGCAGACCTCTTCCCGGCACCCTGCCGGAGGGAGGGCCGACATCCGGGAGTCTCCTCTCCACCATGGATGCTTCCCGGATGTGCCGTGAGTAGTTTCCTTTGGACCATGGGTCCGTGATCAGTAGCTATGTGATGTTCTCCTCCCCTCTTTGTTCTTCATGGTTTAGACCTCGTGAATTGCCCTACATGATCGAGGCACTTTTGTAATCTTTCTGCTGTTGCTATGCTGAGTTTGATGGGATCTGATGGATTATGAGATTATGTTCAGATTGTGATTGAGTAATATATTTGGTTCTTGTCTTTTATATTTTTGTTCTTAAGTAATTCTTGCATGTTCTCCGTTGCTGTTTATTGCTTTGGCCAAGTAGTAGGTAGTAACCCAAGAGGGAACGTTATGCTCGATTGTGGGTTCATGCCCCCTGATGACACGCTTGAGTGAAAGATACATGAGTCTAGGGGATGTGTTGTTGCCACAAGGGGGAAAACAACGGTGCTTGTAACCACGGTTGCAAGGATTGTTTACTTTACGCAAAGTGCTTTTTAATGAAGTTGTCTGTTGCTTTGGGTTTACACTTTGGGTGGGGCCCGCAACTTAATACCAGCGAGATGTTCTGGATAGATATCTCAAGGTGGATGATTAGTAGTAGATGCAGTTGGATTTCGATCTACTTATTTTGGCGTTCTGCCCATGCTTTTGAGCCTCTTCCTTTCTTTTGTAGCATAGTTAGCATTGCGGTGCGTTCATAATCCTGTGAATTGCCCTTCTGTAATTTGTTCACCTCGCATAGCAGTTTTATCGTCTTTTGGGAGAGAGACATCACTAGTGAACATCACGTATCCCGGTACATATCCTCATCACTGTTTCCACACTCATTTACTTTTCTGCTTTTACTTTCAGTTGCTATCATTATCTCTTGTGTTTGATCCTTTGTGAACAACAAGACCGGAGAGATTGACAACCTCTCTGAACTTCGTTGGGAACAAAGTTATTTGCGTCTGTGTGCAGGTCCGCGTCAGTTGCGCCGCTGACACCTACTTATCATCTCCGGAGTCCTACTGGAGACAAACCTTGGTATCTTTACTGAGGGAAATTTTCTGTTGTGCTACATCACACCTTCCTCTTGGGGTTTACCAACGAAGGGCGAGAAATCACTATCATCACCTCGCACACCAAGCAGTTGCGCTTGCTGTCGAAGATCACATCAAGTTGTATTGTTCCGATGGAGGTGGCTGCTTTTCCCGGAACTACGTTGTATATTGTGGTGCCTGACTTCTTCCAAACTGATCGTGGGATTAACATCTTGCGTAAGGTGTTGGCAAAGATTATGTTTAGACTGCTGCCTCCGTCCATGAAGACTCTGTCCATGTCGTAGCTTCCGATCTGAGCTTCGAGGACCAAGGGTGCATGCCCAGGCCTTGGGACTGCGGGCGGATGGTCGCTCTGTGAGAAAGTGATGTTGGTCTCAGCGCCGCTAAGTTGGTAGGTTTCAGTTATCTTTAGGCCTTCGGCTGCTTCGGCCTGCAGGGTGTAGGCATCTTGCTTTGCTTTCGAGGGTCTTCCTTCTTGGACCATGCAGATTCGTCCATGGGACATGGGGTATTGTCCCTCTGTACTTGGTGCGGGCGACTGCACGCTTCTTCGAGCGTTTTTGGCTTCACGCTACTTCTCCTCCTTGAGGCTGTTGGAGAATTTGGTGAATAGGCGGAAATCTCCTGAGGTGTGGCTTGCTTTGAGGTGTCCCCGACTGTCTTTAAAATAGTGGATCGCGCAAGCCCTTCCAGTTGCTCTTTAGCTGTGAGTTTGCTGGAGCCGGCATGCTTTCTTCTCCTTGAGATTTGGAAGGTCTGCGAGGGGTCTTCTGCTCGGCTGTGGAATCTTGAGTCAAGTTCTATCCCTTCGCTGAGTGATTGGTTCCGGATGAAGTTGGCGAATTCATCTGGCCTTCGATCCGGGTCGTAGTACTCTCCGGTCTGGCTTTCGGAGTCGTTGTCTTGGCGTGTGGTGGGAGTCCGGGCGGCGGCGGGTCATCGACTGGTGGGAGAGTCTTCGGCCACGCGCCATGACTCTTCAAGTGGGGTTCCCAAGTAGAGTCCTCGTGCTTGTCTTCTGGGTCGTCGAGTTCTTTTCCGTCGGCGATGGATCTGACAGTCGTCGAGGTGCTGTACTTGGCTCGGCTGGAGGCTAGATGATCTTGACGAGATGATGGAGATGCTTGTGGTGATCTTGAATTCCTCGAGCGGGCTAGATCTGGTTCCAGTACTCGAGTTTTGATCTGCTGAGGGCGGGACCACCGAGATCGTGATTCCAACCTGTGTGGTTCCCACATACGGCGCCAATTGACAGGGATCAACCCCGGCAAATCCCATGGTCAGGGACCCTGGGTTAGTCATAGAGAAGGCACAGGTTGGACGATACTCGTCGGCTAACAGGGACCCTGGATATGCAATCGATGTGATATTCCGGTGATCAACAGTTTAATCACAATATACAGAATCCACAATTAACTGCTTAATCATGATTCCCAAGAATTTACATCTCTTGACCAGCAATGAATTCATCTATAACTTTGTATGACTTTCATTTCTGAGCTGGTTATTCCAGTCTTCTTTCGTTTTGCCTTTATACATATGATAGTTCTATTTCCAATGTCACTCCTACTCACAAAAGCTCACACATGATTAAGGATGGCGCAGGCCATGGAATTTCCGGCGTGTAAGTCCTACTAACATCCTTTGGACTTCCTTTCCCTTAATTCTCATCATCATATGATTGGTGTTCTTCTGGATCCCACACTAATCAGTTTTGTTTAGAGCACAGTGAACATTTTCACTAATGCTTACAATCATACATTGTACTAGATACCTTATATCCAACATTAATTGTCTTACTACTGAAAACAATTTTTCAGTTCCATGAATATAACATAACTATCCCAAACGTTTCGAAGTTCGGGTTTCATGGTGGTGAAGACAATGCACTTAGCTGTGGTGGAATTCTAGCATTTTGGATTATGGACGTAAGTCACATCATCCATAGGATCATCGGGAGAGCATAAAAATTTTGCGACAAGACAAGCTCCTTCTCGACACTATTGAGGATAGTCCTCACAATACGGTACCAATCGTAAAGTTTTTACCAGATAATACAGTTAATCAAAATCAATTGGGAGGGTGGTAACGCGGGCCATTATTCTACAACGATAATGCAAATACTAAGACTTTGTTCATAATTAAGTTGCACTTGTGATTAATCAATTTAATTACTTAGTGCGCTCCCACTCAGATCAATATCTCTCGTAATTGATGCTGGAGTGATTCAAGATCCGACCCAATCGTCCGCCATTGATGTGACATCACTGATGACTTAGAATGGACCGGTAGGCCAACTTGCCAATCACGCCAAAGGTGATTCTTGTTCATCTTTCGATGGGCGTATTCCGGTAGCAAACTTTTATCCAAACCGTCAAGACAACCAAGTGTAATTGCAGTGTGTTCTTAACACACCAACCTTTTATCCGTCACACCGTGTGCACCCATGTGACATGACCTGCTCCGGTGTGAAACATAGTATAGACGGTGCTACAGTTGGAAGAACACTATCAACTTGGTATTGTTTTGCGAGAGATCACCCTAATAAAATACGACTACCGCGCATCAAACAAGGGTGCATCAAAGGGATAAACATCACAGGCAGTTCATAAAATTATGTGATATAGTATAGCCCTTTGCTTCGTGAAGTCTTCATTGTCTTCACGTCGTCGTGGTTGAAGTCACCGTGTCCGCCAACTTTGTCCTTGGCGCCGGGAACATCACCACGGCTTCCGGCATGTGCGTCGGAGTCCGCCTTCGCATCGTAGATCTTCACCTTGCATCAATCTATTGCTTTGCCTCGAGCTAATAAACAGTTCTGGCACGCAGGCAGTAATTAAGTGACAATCATATGACTCCAGTCATCATGCCGTACCATGACACGCAGGTCACGAATAAATATTACATCATATAGCATCTCATACAAACACATTGCAAATCTTGAAGGCTATACCACATCACATGCATACTCTGCAAAAACAAGTTAGATCGCTATCTACACGGGTTGTTGCAAATTTTATCGTGGTTGATTAGAAGGTTACATGCAAACGTTGTTCCCTAAACAAACCAAACACGATACTTCATTGTTACTAGTTTAACGTTCGGGGTGCGTGCAGCAACTAATGCCACAAGCCAAACTTCGTTCAACGCGTGACCCCCGTGTGGATTTGAGTTCATAAAATCCACAAGCCCCTCCATGTTAAATCTTCTATTGCGAGATTAAGATGAGATCCAAGGAGTTTGATGTAGATCATGATCAAGGCAACCAGCATACTGAAAGCAGCATATAGGGATCGATGGAGAACTCAATCCTTGTAGCAAAACCTCAACTTGCCATCAAGCATAGAAAAAATCACATGACAGGGAAGCAACAAGAAAATCAATGCCTCATATCACACATATGATCTAGACCTAAACATGCATCTAATCAAGGATCGCTCATGATACCACTGTTGGGAAACGTAGTAGAAAACAAAAAAATTCGGCCTACGAATCAAGAGCCCAAGATCATCCAAGAAGATTGCATACAAGGTTTTAGGTCATGGCTCACCAACCGATGTAGCAGAAGTAGAGTTGGTGTAGCTCGTTGGAGTAGATCCCGCGGATCGTCCCACAAACAGTCCCTCGATCAAGATCACCGAGGAAGAAGAAGCACCTCGATCTGTCCCACGCACAAGTCCCTCGAGCTAGTCCCTCGAACAAGATCTCCGAGCAAGAAGAAGCTCCTCGGAGAAGGACCAAAGATATGATCCCTCTATTAGTATCCACACGTTCCGTAGCAGCAATCCAGCAGCGCTCCACCGTCCAGAGATGAACGCCACCGAGAAAACTAGAGGGAGAAAACCCTAACGGATTTCGATCTAGAACAGCATCTAAACCGGGGTCTAATTGTGGAGCAACGGGGTTTAGAGGAAGGGGGGAGGCGCATAGGGCTTGGGGACAAGTTGTGTGTCTCTCCCCCTCCCCCTGGATCACCTTATTTAGGTGGACAGGAGGCCTAGGGCGCAGACCAAGGAGGATTTGGAGTCCAACTTGGACTCCCAAGCCTTCCAAACCTTCCCACACCTTCCTACCGGAAACCTGCCATAATGGGATTTGGTAATTCCACCTGGAGGAGGATTCCCCTTTCCTTGGTGCGCCCCCACCTCCTGTCCGGACAGGGCAGCCTTGGTGGCTTACCCCCCAAGGCCAGGGGCGCAGGGAAGTGGGTGGTACTGCGCGGAACCTTCCGGAACCTTCCATGACCTTCTAGAAGCTTCCAGGAGCTTCAGGGACATACCGGGACCGTTTCGGGACATTCCGGACACTTCTGGAGCACTTCCATGACCTTCCGAGACCGTTCTCGGACGTTCCGGAGCCATCCGGATAGTTTCCAAGACCATCCGAGTTACAGTTTAAGCCACCCGATGACCGCGAAGGTTGTCGGGACGCCCAGCGATTATCCGGAAACTATTCCGGTTGATCCAGGACTTCCCCAGTACCATTCTCATATGTTCCGGAACCACCTGGGACTACTCCAGAGTGATCCGGACATATCCTTAAATAACCACAACTACTTCTGGTGCCCTTATGAACTATTTCATAAATCCCCGGAACTACTTCCGGTACCCGTATGAACTATTCTGCTTTGCTTCCACTAAACCTTCTACCATTCCAGCATTCTAACAGACTACTGCTCGTTAAGTGTGTGACCCAATAGGTTCGGTATAATGCGGACATGACTCAGAACATCTTCCGGACATAGGTCAACAGCCTTTTGTCAATAGCCAATAATCAACAGCGGAGCCATGGACACCCATGTTGACTCCCGCACATACACGAAGAAACTTCGAGTGAACCATTATGTTTAGTCATGCACCATTCCCTTTGCTTCGCGATTTATGACAAAGTTAGAGGAGAGAAGTTTGGCACCCATGTGTAACAACTTTTGAACACAAGCCACTCGTTATCCTCTTTGCTCGTTTGTCTCTATTTCTCGTTATTGTATTCCGGTATCCCTGTGATTAAATCACAATGCGTCTGGCCTGACTAGAATGGATACCGTCATACCGAGTGGTCCCAAAGTCAATATCTCTTCATCGTGAAGGAGCAAATCCCATTCTTGAACTATCACAGTCACTAGCCACACCATCTGACATACCCAGAACTTATTTTACTACTTCCCATTTACGGGAGGATTCATCTAAGAACCAAAGCTTGTCTTCCTGTGTGAAGCAACTCGATACTCTCATGGTCTAAGGAATTACGTATATGATAACATTTCATGATATGACTTATAACGTAGTTACGATGTGATCTCTAAGTATATCATTCAATACTGGGGTCGGTTCAACATCATTGTTCTGCTAACAATATGTTCCCATTGCTACTAACATCCTTGTTACAGGAACAATGTCCATGATTAAGAAAATGTAATCATCAGTTAGCACATGAGCTGGTCTTAGAGGCTAAACCAGGAACTCTTGGTGTTTACATTTCCACACATGCAAGTGAGTTTTCTTCTGAATCTCATAGTCAGGGTCATTGCAATTATAGCACAGAAATATAAACATTAATTACGAACGTGGAAATATATATAATAACATTTTATTATTGCCTCTAGGGCATATTTCGAACAGTCTCCCACTTGCACTAGAGTCAATAATATTATCAGTGCTTGAGCACTTTACACCTATGGCATACCGGTGTAAAACATGCTTCATTTGTGGTATAGACTTCATCATCGGATCTGACGTTTCAGGCCCGTTTGTATCTTGCATATCTTCGCGTTTTCACACTATCTTAAAATTCACTAATTTTATCAGTTTAGCTTTGTATTTGTTTGAATCATTTGGCAGGACCTTGGTTCCTTGTGAATAAGTCATGAAATCATTCATCAATGTTCCATGAGCTTCAAGCATTTAGGAAACCATACCATGTTCATAAATGAACTGATGATTCAAAATACCCTCCCTTGTTACTTCTTTAAGCAACAATATACTTAGCCTCTGTTATACAATTCGCCACAGTATCTAACTTAACACAGTTCCTTCATACTGTGCCACCCTTACGTGTGAAACACATAATCCCAATTAAAATCGAAAATCGGTCGGAGTAAGTATGAAGATTGAATTGGTGTAACTGTTTACATCAAAAATTCAGCTGGTGTATCTTATTACAACGAGCTCTTCATTATCTCCATTTTCCGAGAAACATATCTTATCTATCATAAGTTTAACTTTTCACTGTTTGTCCAATGATCAACATATTGATCACTTTGCTATCTTGCTCACAACCTTTTGGAGCACTGGACATATCTGGTTGTTTTACATATTATGGTGTACATGATTAATCTAAACACACAGGTGAGTGGAATTCAATTCACGTGTCTTTGCCTATCTGTGTTCATCAACACCGATTTCTGCAAACAACTTTTCACCACGACTTCGGCAAGAACATCTTTCTTGGCGTATTCATACTAAACTACTTTAGTACCATGTCAACATGTAATGTTGGCTTTAGCATGATCAGGCACTTACTATCTACATAGATCATTATGCTCAATACTAATGCTATATTAGCCCAAGTACTTCAGTTGAAAACTATTTCCAATGAGTTCCTTATTCGTGTCAAGAAATTTATATCATTTCTAGTCAACAATATGTCATCTACATAAGTTTTTCGAAATATCATTCAGCTACCACTTACTTTCTTGAACATTCAAGCATCTCGTTATTCCTGATGAAAACTAACTCTTTTGGCAATTTCATCACAACGAAAATTACAACTCCATTATGCTAGCTTCAGTCCATCACTGGATATCCAAGGCTTGCATCTATTTTAGCATCCTTTGAATCGACAAAACATTCCGGTCGTATCACGCATACGTCCTTTGTTATATTTCCGTGTAGGAACTTTGTTTTGACGTTCATTCTACCATATCCTATAAATAAGATATGTAGTAATTGCTAGTATAACCCGAACTGACTAAAGCATTTCTACGGTCGACACTATTTCGCCGTAGTCAACTTTTGAACTTGCTAGAAAACAATTTTCCAACGAGTTGAGCTTTATGGATAAAACAATTTCATCTGAATCAATTATAGATCCATATATATATTCTTCAGACTTTTAGTCTTTCGGAGGGTCTACCAAGTTCAAAACTTGACTTACTTCCATGGATACTATCTCGGATTATTTGGAATTTAGCCAAATCCCGGAGTCAGGGCCCATCAACGCTTCTTTGTATATCACAGATTTATCATTGTCGAACAACAATATCTCGTTTACATAAAAATGTTTGTACGAGTTTTGTCTAACCTGTGTGGTTCAGCTACGCACTTCTCTGAAGATTCAACAATCTTTGACAAGTTGCACTATCCTCCCACTCACCCTTTTGTAAGAAACTATTTTTCTTCAAAACACACCGTTCTTAACAACAAACAGTTTTGCTTTTGTGTAGTGATAGAGGAATACTAAAACTTTTGGCATAACCTTAACAAAATAGCACTTATCTGATTTGGGGTTTTGAGTCTGACAAACATATGCCTCATGTACCCAAATTTTAAGAAAAGACAACATGGTTTTAACATTCTATTCCACATCTAATATGGTGTCATTTCAACAGATTTGATGGTGCTCTTTTCAGTGTAAAAGCCGTAGTCACTAACGCATAACTTTAATAAGTATAATGGCAAATTGATAAACGAATTTGATCTTACCGTGTCATACATGGCTTGATTACATCTCTCGAACACTTTACTCATAGTGGTGTTCCGGGAGATGCAAGTTATGACACTTCTTCACAACTCATCAGACGTTCGCTAAACTTGTAACTCAAATATTACTTTCTACAATCTAATTTGCAGAAGCTTTATTTTCTTGTTACAATGAATTTCTATTTCACTCTAAAATTCCTTGAACATTTCAAAGATTTCATACGTATGTCTCTATTGAACAGATATCCACATATCTACTTCAACCCATGAGTGAAGATAGGGAATCCACTGCACACAACTACACTTATTGGACTACATCATCATGTATGATTACCAATGGTTTAGTTGCCCGTTCATGTATGGCCTATCAACGGTGTTTTAGTCACATTACTTCGAGACAAAGATTGCAAGCATCAAGTGATTCATAATCATATGACTCGAAAGTCCATCACTTATGGAAATTCTTCATGCATGTTATGTCACTTGTGATAAACGGCAGTGCCACATCTATGTGGTATTTCTGTCAGTCTTGCGACGTTTAGCGTCAGTGTTATGGATGTTTAGTATTATTATCAAGATTCATAACATACAACCTATTCATAATGGAAGTATGGCCTTTACGTTATTCATAGCTTTGAACAACTCTCTTGCAACAAACATGATTCAAAATGATGTTTTGCAACAAGGCTAAAGTGTAGTAACAATTTACTCATCTCTAAAATGAATTATGAAGATAATCATAGAGTCAACACACGGTATAGTAAACCTTTTACCGTGTTCCCGAGCGTGTCAAAACTCATCATTAGCTAGTCATAAAGGCCATAGTATTTCTTGCATCGAGTTGCAACAATATTGAATCGATGTGATATTCCGGTGATCAACAGTTTAATCACAATATACAGAATCCACAATTAACTGCTTAATCATGATTCCCAAGAATTTACATCTCTTGACCAGCAATGAATTCATCTATAACTTTGTATGACTTTCATTTCTGAGCTGGTTATTCCAGTCTTCTTTCGTTTTGCCTTTATACATATGATAGTTCTATTTCCAATGTCACTCCTACTAACAAAATCTCACACATGATTAAGGATGGCGCAGGCCATGGAATTTCCGGCGTGTAAGTCCTACTAACATCCTTTGGACTTCCTTTCCCTTAATTCTCATCATCATATGATCGGTGTTCTTCTGGATCCCACACTTATCAGTTTTGTTTAGAGCATAGTGAACATTTTCACTAATGATTACAATCATACATTGTACTAGATACCTTATATCCAACATTAATTGTCTTACTACTGAAAACAATTTTTCAGTTCCATGAATATAACATAACTATCCCAAACGTTTCGAAGTTCGGGTTTCATGGTGGTGAAGACAATGCACTTAGCTGTGGTGGAATTCTAGCATTTTGGATTATGCACGTAAGTCACATCATCCATAGCATCAGCGGGAGAGCATAAAAAATTTGCGACAGGACAAGCTCCTTCTCGACACTATTGAGGATAGTCCTCACAATACGGTACCAATCGTAAAGTTTTTACCAGATAATACAGTTAATCAAAATCAATTGGGAGGGTGGTAACGCGAGCCATTATTCTACAACGATAATGCAAATACTAAGACTTTGTTCATAATTAAGTTGCACTTGTGATTAATCAATTTAATTACTTAGTGCGTCCCACTCAGATCAATATCTCTCGTAATTGATGCTGGAGTGATTCAAGATCCGACCCAATCGTCCGCCATTGATGTGACATCACTGATGACTTAGACTGGACCGGTAGGCCAACTTGCCAATCACGCCAAAGGTGATTCTTGTTCATCTTTCGATGGGCGTGTTCCGGTAGCAAACTTTTATCTAAACCGTCAAGACAACCAAGTGTAATTGCAGTGTGTTCTTAACACACCCACCTTTTATGCGTCACACCGTGTGCACCCATGTGACATGACCTGCTCCGGTGTGACACATAGTATAGACGGTGCTACAGTTGGAAGAACACTATCAACTTGATATTGTTTCGCGAGAGATCACCCTAATAAAATACGACTACCGCGCATCAAACAAGGGTGCATCAAAGGGATAAACATCACAGGAAGTTCATAAAATTATGTGATATAGTATAGCCCTTTGCTTCGTGAAGTCTTCATTGTCTTCACGTCGTCGTGGTTCAAGTCACCGTGTCCACCAACTTTGTCCTTGGCGCCGGGAACATCACCACGGCTTCCGGCATGTGCGTCGGGGTCCACCTCTGCATCGTAGATCATCACCTTGCATCTATCTATTGCTTTGCCTCGAGCTAATAAACAGTTCTGGCACGCAGGCCATAATTAAGTGACAATCATATGACTCCAGTCATCATGCCGTACCACGACACGCAGGTCGCGAATAAATATTACGTCATATAGCATCTCATACAAACACATTGCAAATCTTGAAGGCTATACCACATCACATGCATACTCTGCAAAAACAAGTTAGATCGCTATCTACACGGGTTGTTGCAAATTTTATCGTGGTTGATTAGAAGGTTACATGAAAACGTTGTTCCCTAAACAAACCAAACACGATACTTCATTGTTACTAGTTTAACGTTCGGGGTGCGTGCAACAACTAATGCCACAAGCCAAACTTCGTTCAACGCGTGACCCCCGTGTGGATTTGAGTTCATAAAATCCACAAGCCCCTCCATGTTAAATCTTCTATTGCGAGATTAAGATGAGATCCAAGGAGTTTGATGTAGACCATGATCAAGGCAACCAGCATACTGAAAGCAGCATAGAGGGATCGATGGAGAACTCAATCCTTGTAGCAAAACCTCAACTTGCCATCAAGCATAGAAAAAATCACATGACAGGGAAGCAACAAGAAAATCAATGCCTCATATCACACATATGATCTAGACCTAAACATGCATCTAATCAAGGATCGCTCATGATACCACTGTTGGGAAACATAGTAGAAAACAAAAAATTTCGGCCTACGAATCAAGAACCCAAGATCATCCAAGAAGATTGCATACAAGGTTTTAGGTCATGGCTCACCAACCGATGTAGCGGAAGTAGAGTTGGTGTAGCTCGTTGGAGTAGATCTCGCGGATCGTCCCACAAACAGTCCCTCGATAAAGATCACCGAGGAAGAAGAAGCACCTCGATCTGTCCCACACACAAGTCCCTCGAGCTAGTCCCTCGAACAAGATCTCCGAGGAAGAAGAAGCTCCTCGGAGAAGGACCAAAGATATGATCCCTCTATTAGTATCCACACGTTCCGTAGCAGCAATCCAGCAGCGCTCCGCCGTCCAGAGATGAACGCCACCGAGAAAACTAGAGGGAGAAAACCCTAACGGATTCCGATCTAGAACAGCGTCTAAACCGGGGTCTAATTGTGGAGCAACGGGGTTTAGAGGAAGGGCGGAGGCGCATAGGGCTTGGGGACAAGTTGTGTGTCTCTCCCCCTCCCCCTGGATCACCTTATATAGGTGGCCAGGAGGCCTAGGGCGCAGCCCAAGGAGGATTTGGAGTCCAACTTGGACTCCCAAGCCTTCCAAACCTTCCCACACCTTCCCACCGGAAACCTGCCATAATGGGATTTGGTAATTCCACCTGGAGGAGGATGCCCCTTTCCTTGGTGCGCCCCCACCTCCTGGCCGGACAGGGCAGCCTAGGTGGCTTACCCCCCAAGGCCAGGGGCGCAGGGGAGTGGGTGGTACTGCCCGGAACCTTCCATGACCTTCTAGAAGCTTCCAGGAGCTTCAGGGACATACCGGGACCGTTTCGGGACATTCCGGACACTTCTGGAGCACTTCCAGGACCTTCCGAGACCGTTCTCGGACGTTCCGGAGCCATCCGGATAGTTTCCAAGACCATCCGAGTTACATTTTAAGCCACTCGATGACCGCGAAGGTTGTCGGGACGCCCAGCGATTATCCGGAAACTATTCCGGTTGATCCAGGACTTCCCCAGTACCATTCTCATATGTTCCGGAACCACCTGGGACTACTCCAGAGTGATCCGGACATATCCTTAAATACCCAAAACTACTTCTGGTGCCCTTATGAACTATTTCATAAATCCCCGGAACTACTTCCGGTACCCGTATGAACTATTCTGCTTTGCTTCCACTAAACCTTCTACCATTCCAGCATTCTAACAGACTACTGCTCGTTAAGTGTGTGACCCAATAGGTTCGGTATAATGCGGACATGACTCAGAACATCTTCCGGACATAGGTCAACAGCCTTTTTTCAATAGCCAATAATCAACAGCGGAGCCATTGACACCCATGTTGACTCCCGCACATACACGAAGAAACTTCGAGTGAACCATTATGTTTAGTCATGCACCATCACCTTTGCTTCGCGATTTATGACAAAGTGAGAGGAGGGAAGTTTGGCACCCATGTGTAACAATTTTTGAACACAAGCCACTCGTTATCCTCTTTGCTCGTTTGTCTCTATTTCTCGTTATTGTATTCCGGTATCCCTGTGATTAAATCACAATGCGTCTGGCCAGACTAGAATGGATACCGTCATACCGAGTGGGCCCAAAGTCAATATCTCTTCATCGTGAAGGAGCAAATCCCATTCTTGAACTATCACAGTCACTAGCCACACCATCTGACATACCCAGAACTTATTTTACTACTTCCCATTTACGGGAGGATTCATCTAAGAACCAAAGCATGTCTTCCTGTGTGAAGCAACTCGATACTCTCATGGTCTAAGGAATTACGTATATGATAACATTTCATGATATGACTTATAACGTAGTTACGATGTGATCTCTAAGTACATCATTCAATACTGGGCATATATATGACTTATAACGTAGTTACGATGTAATCTCATAGTCAGTGTCATTGCAATTATAGCACAGAAATATAAACATTAATTACGAACGTGGAAATATATATAATAACATTTTATTATTTACTCTAGGGCATATTTCCAACAGTCTCCCACTTGCACTAGAGTCAATAATATTATCAGTGCTTGAGCACTTTACACCTATGGCATACCGGTGTAAGACATGCTTCATTTGTGGTATAGACTTCATCATCGGATCTGACGTTTCAGGCCCGTTTGTATCTTGCATATCGTCGCGCTTTCACGCTATCATAAAATTCACTAATTTTATCAGTTTAGCTTTGTATTTGTTTGAATCATTTGGCAGGACCTTGGTTCCTTTAGAATAAGTCATGAAATCATTCATCAATGTTCCATGAGCTTCAAGCATCTAGGAAACCCTACCATATTCATAAATGAACTGATGATTCAAAATACCCTCCCTTGTTACTTCTTTAAGCAAAAGTATACTGAGCCTCTGTTATAGAATTCGCCAAAGTATCTAACTTAACACAGTTCCTTCATACTGTGCCACCCTTACGTGTGAAACACATAATCCCAATTAAAATCGAAAATCGGTCGGAGTAAGTATGAAGAATGAATTGGTGTAACTGTTTACATCAAAAATTCAGCTGGTGTATCTTATTACAACGAGCTCTTCATTATCTCCATTTTCCGAGAAACATATCTTATCTATCATAAGTTTAACTTTTCACTGTTTGTCCAATGATCAACATATTGATCACTTTTCTATCTTGCTCACAACCTTTTGGAGCACTGGACATATCTGGTTGTTTTACATATTATGGTGTACATGATTAATCTAAACACACAGGTGAGTGGAATTCAATTCACGTGTCTTTGCCTATCTGTGTTCATCAACACCGATTTCTGCAAACAACTTTTCACCACGATTTCGGCAAGAACATCTTTCTTGGCATATTCATACTAAACTACTTTAGTATCATGTCAACATGTAATGTTGGCTTTAGCATGATCAGGCACTTACTATCTACATAGATCATTATGCTCAATACTAATGCTATATTAGCCCAAGTACTTCAGTGGAAAACTATTTCCAATGAGTTCCTTATTCGTGTCAAGAAATTTATATCATTTCTAGTCAACAATATTTCATCTACATAAGTTTTTCGAAATATCATTCAGCTACCACTTACTTTCTTGAACATTCAAGCATCTCGTTATTCCTGATGAAAACTAACTCTTTTGGCAATTTCATCACAACGAAAATTACAACTCCATTATGCTAGCTTCAGTCCATCACTGGATATCCAAGGCTTGCATCTATTTTAGCATCCTTTGAATCGACAAAACATTCCGGTCGTATCACGCATACATCCTTTGTTATATTTCCGTGTAGGAACTTTGTTTTGACGTTCATTCTACCATATCCTATAAATGAGATATGTAGTAATTGCTAATATAACCCGAACTGACTACAGCATTTCTACGGTCGACACTATTTCGCCGTAGTCAACTTTTGAACTTGCTAGAAAACAATTTTCCAACGAGTTGAGCTTTATGGATAAAACAATTTCATTCGAATCAATTATAGATCCATATATATATATTCTTCAGACTTTTAGTCTTTCGGAGGGTCTACCAAGTTCAAAACTTGACTTACTTCCATGGATACTATCTCGGATTATTTGGCATTTAGCCAAATCCCGGAGTCAGGTCCCATCAACGCTTCTTTGTATATCACAGATTTATCGTTGTCGAACAACAATATCTCGTTTACATAAAAATGTTTGTACAAGTTTTGTCTAACCTGTGTGGTTCAGCTGCGCACTTCTCTGAAGATTCAACAATCTTTGACAAGTTGCACTGTCCTCCCACTCACACTTTTGTAAGAAACTATTTTTCTTCAAAACACACCGTTCTTAACAACAAACAGTTTTGCTTTTGTGTAGTGATAGAGGAATACCAAAACTTTTGGCATAACCGTTCTAAGGAATTACGTATATGATAACATTTCATGATATGACGTATAACGTAGTTACGATGTGATCTCTAAGTATATCATTCAATACTGGGGTCGGTTCAACATCATTGTTCTGCTAACAATATGTTCCCATTGCTACTGACATCGTTGTTACAAGAACAATGTCCATGATTAAGAAAACGTAATCATCAGTTAGCACATGAGCTGGTCTTAGAGGCTAAACCCGGAACTCTTGGTGTTTACATTTCCACACATGAAAGTGAGTTTTCTTCTGAATCTCATAGTCAGGGTCATTGCAATTATAGCACAGAAATATAAACATTAATTACGAACGTGGAAATATATATAATAACATTTTATTATTGCCTCTAGAGCATATTTCCAACACGTACTAGGTTACATAGATAGTTTCCTAGTTCTAGTCTTGCCTTGTACGCCAAGTTGTGCCTTCCATGTTAGTCGCGGACTCCTACGTCGGTGCCTGGTTGGGCCAATCGTGGGCTTGTCGTAGCTTCCCAGAGGGCCTTCTGTCTTTATACGCACCAGGTAGCCTTACATGCAGGAGTCGTGGGGTCACACCCTCGTCAGGGTGTTTGTGTGCGTGTGTGAGAATTTTTGGCAGCAGTGGAATACGAAGACATGATACGACACTGGTAAGTGATTCCCAAAATTCTCACACCCTCTCCATGCTTACCAATGGTGCACTATTGCCAGGTGTGCCACTTCTACCTTAAATAGCAGTGGTGCACCTAGCTGTGGTGCGCCGCTGGTAAGTGATGCCCAAAATTCTCACACGCTCTCCATTCTTACCAATGGTGCACTATTTCCAGGTGCGCCACTTCTACCTAAAATAGCAGTGGCGCACCTGGCTGTGGTGTGCCACTGGTAGGGGTGTAAATGGTATGGATAATTTCCGCTCTGAATCCGCATCCACATCTGTTTTTAAGGATATGTCATGCACTTGCACGAATCCGTGGGATATGGGGGACGTAACATTTTTTATGGCCTTTGTAAAAATACAAAATAAATATCTCATGAAAATCCTTTTTAGCAACAATTTTTTGTCTTGCATACTCAAGACACAAAAAATATAGTTTTATCATGAAACGACTTCGTTAGCACATAAAACGTCAATATGTACAGCCAAAGTTTTTGATTTAGTATTTTGACATCTTGAATGTGTTTAGAAATGCATTTTAAAAATCGAAAGCATATACTTCCGAGCGCCAAAACGCCGATTTATCTCTTTGCTTTTATGATCTCTCAAGTGAAGAACCATAGATTGTGTAAAGAATTTATTGAATAAGAATCTCTAATGCTCTCTTTCAGGTTGGTCCATTAAACCCTCCTGGGCCTAATGGATTCTCTTCTATTTTTTTAGTGAATTCGAAGGTTTTCAAGAAAGATAATATAAATTATGTGTGGGAAGTTTCTAGAACAGGTGTTATGTCTGAAGGGATAAATGACATTTCCATTGTTCTTTTATCCAAAATTACTAACCCTTTCAGACTGTCTGATTTCAAGCATATTAGTCTTTGCAACGTTATTTATAAAGGGGTGTCTAGGTGCATGGTTTTATTGATTGACATTATATCCCTTGAGCATAGTGCTTTATTTTGGAAAGAATGATTACCGATAATGCTCTGATTGATTTTGAGTGTGTCCATCATATTAAGCGGGAATCACCCTTCTCTGAATTTTTGTGTATATAAACTTCTCTAAAATTATCGCATACAAGAGGCTCACTCCGCCAAGGCGAGCGGAGCTCCTGGCGGAGCAAGCGGAGTCCCGACGCATGGAGGGGAAGGAGGACGTGGGAACAGGAGCGGGAGCGGGAGCAGCAGGAGGAGGGGTAACTTAGCCTGGTGCGCCGGCGGCAACTCTGGCCGGAGATACAAAACATGTGCGCCATCGAGGAGGGCATCTTGGCAAATTCTACTATGGTGGACCGAAAGGTGATACTCCACTTCGTGCAGTCGGAACTCGATGTGCAAGTCAATCGTTGCCTCCTCCGCAAACAATGGGCGAGGAATGACGCCATCTTCGACGGCCTGGAGGACGACGAGGAGCAGCCAGAGGAGATGAATGTGGAGGATTTATGTTAGTTTGGATTTTATTGAATTTCAGTCAGATGAATGAATCTTGTTCAAATATATACGAAATTGCGGGATTTATGTTAAAAAATTTACGAACGGACACAACTACAGTTGAATGATCAGCTCTCGTATTAACGTTCACAGATTTAACCCCTGTTCACAAACAAACGCGACATTCATATGGATCGGTGTTTAAAATACAATGTTTCTACTTTCTACCCGAAAATAAAACCGCAAAAAGAAAAACTAGAGAACACAACTTCAACGTCTCTACACTCTGCACAAAAAAATGCAAATCTTCGAAAACGAAGACACGCTAAGCTACCGGGACGGCATCAGCGGGCACTCCGGCGTCCGGCCGCGGCAACCCCGGCAGCGGCGGCGACCCGAGCCCTCCGCGACAGATCGGACACGTTCGGCTCTTCCGGAGCCACCTGTCGACGCCGCATCCCGCGTGGTAGAAGTGCCCGCACGCGGGAACCACCCGCACCAGCTCGCCGACCCCGCCCTCGCCGTACTCAGACAGGCAGAAGGCGCAGCGCTCGCCCTTCCCCTTGTCCTCCTTCCCGGCGGTCGCCTGCTCGTACGTCATGAGCGTGGCGTCGCCGAGGGCGCTCTCAACGTCGGCGGCGTGCACTGCAGCCCGCCCGACGGCGCCGGCAGCGTTGTCGCAGGCGCCACCGGAGGCCAGCCGGCCAGGACGACTATGACGACGATGAGCAGTGCCATCAAGAGCACTGCGGCGATCTGGAGGTGGAGCGCGACGTTCGGGTCCATGCTCCTCCTTGGCCGATGCCAGCGAGCTGTTTCTCCAAGTCTCCACTCCCCAGTCCGGCTGCTTTTGTATATGAGCTCCCGGTCCAGACTCCAGAGCCTTCTAGGCAGAGTCACAGGAGGTAGTGTGAAAGAATGGCGGGGGTTGAGCTTTCCTGGAATGTTTCAGCTGATTTCATTTCTTCTTCCAGTGGAATACTCTGGTTTTGGACTTACTAGTCTTCTCTGTTTTCTGTTGCGGATCAAATCAAGATGGAATTTACTCTGTAACTTGTATCCCTTTGCCTCTCTTAATTAATTGGAAAATAACGTCGTTGTCTTCCATTTAAAACAATTTATAACTGGTTCAAACAACTATACTGTTTCCTCTGTTGACTTTGTTGTTTTCTTAAATCCCCATCATATTTATAATTCTTTTGATAAGAAGATAGTATAAATCATAAGAAGATAGGTTACTTGTATACAAAAACCCAATCATAACCCCGATGCATCGACATACCACGCAATCGTGGAAGATGGTTGTATATCCTCCCGCTTTGAGTCGTGCAGCGACGATATTGCCAGCAGATTCCGAGGACCAAAAACACTGATGACGGGGACACATGTAAAAGATAGAATACCAACAAAAGCCACCCTATGCTAGAGCCGAAGAAGCTTCATGACGGGATCATGGCAAGCCCGAAAATGCCGACATGCCGCAGCCAGATGGTACCTGAGCTTCCAGGTGAACCCCCCCAAGAGGGTAACAACGCAGTGCGGTGGGCACTGTTGTCCCCTGGGATGCTGACACAGAGAGAATATCCACGACGATGCCCCAAAGGGTAAGTGACACTTACATGCATTGTCGTCGCTGGCTCCAAGCATGGGCTTTCACTCGGAGCCTTACCTGTGTCACCGATGTACCAAAAGCATCGACCCACCCCGAGGGAAAAGTCGCCTTGTGAACATGAAACCTCCGGATCTTGAATAGGGGCTCTTCATTCCCTTTACCACGACAACACCATGATCGTCCTTAGCCCTCCCTTTGCTGCCCACATAGCCAAGACAAAAGCTACAACCGTTGATGTGTTGCTCGCTAGAGAGCCAAACCGTGCATCCTCACCATCAAAGTGTAACACCCTCGGTGTCATGTAACAGTAATTACTTTTGTTTAAGACAATCACTGTTACTATCTCACTTTGATCACCCTTGCATTGGATCATTTCAAAATCCCCTTTGATGGATATTAAAAACAAAGTGGTAAATAAAACTTGGTCCAAAAATTGTGAAACCACTTTTATAAAATTCCTAATATTCAGTAGATCATATTAAAACTATAATGGGGTTTTTATTATGAAGTTAAACAATTTAAACAAATCCTAGCAGTAGCAAAACAACAATATTTGATGCTTTTAAAACTAGAAATAATTAAATTGAATTTATTTGGGATCCAAACTTTTTGTGGCACTTGTACAAAGTGCAACACTGATATATAAAACATTAACACATTTTATAAAAATGCTTAAGTAATTAAAACAAGACATAAAAGAAAATACAGAAAAGAAAAAAAACTATCTGGCGCTCAGGGCGAAACCAACAGGCCCAGCCCACCCGGGCGCCCCCTCCCCCATCTTCAACCTCTGTTCACCAGGGGGGCTCGTGTTGAGCATCCCGCGGCCAGGCCATCGCCTTAGCGGCCATCGGGGGTCTCCGGCGAGGGATAAGACCCCGGCACCCCACCCCCTCTCGCAGAAACCATAATCGTCTCCCTCCTTTCCCCTCGCGCTCCCCCTCGTCGTCTCCCCGCCCACCCGGAGCTCCCCGTCGCCGTACCGCTGCCGTCGTCGCGGCCAACGGCCGCCACGGGCCACGCCGTCGTGTCCGGGGGGCTCCCCGTCGACGTCTTCTTCATCTCAAGCCTCGAATTGAAGCCGGAGTCCACCAGGCCGCGCGAATCGGGTCTGCGTCTCCCGCCGGCCGTCGCGGACTCCATTCGAAAATTCGTCGCCGGCGCAAGTTCCGCCTCCCCGAGCACCGCTACGGCCCCCCTGTGAGCGCCGAGTCATTCCCCCTCTCCCCCATCGATTCGTTCGTCGGATCCCCTCCTCTCGCCGTGCGCCGTGCGGCCGGCCCCGGCTGAGCCCGCACTCACCACGGCATGGCTGCGCTGGTCTCGCCCTGGCCGCGCACGCGCACGCGCTCGCCGCGCCGGCTATGCACCACCAACGCTGCCCGCGCCCCGTCCCGGCCCCCTCGTCGTTTTGGTCTGCGTCGCCGGGCTCCTGCTCGCCGGCGAGCATGCCATGGGCTAAGCCCCCCGGTTAAGTTAACCCATTGCTTAACTACCCCCTCTGTGTAGATGACAAGTGGGCCCGAGGCCATTACGATTAAGTTACAAGAAAAACTGTTAACATAAATAACCCAGTTAGACTTACATGTGGGTCCCACATGTCAGTTGACTGGTCAACCATTACTGTTCTGGATAATGTCTATTTAATATTAAAAGAAATTCAAAAATTATATAAATTTATTAAAAACTTAGTAAATCAATATCTTTTAATCCGTGAATCAGATGAAAAAACTTTATACATGAAAATTGATGAGAAAAATATAACGAATAAGAATACGCTACCCGTATACCCACCACCCCCCCCCCCTCTAGCTTACCGAACCCGAGACTTTCCCCCTCCGGATCGTCTGTCCAGAAATTACCCGGAGCCGGTTAAATTGCTGGTTAAATTCCCGTTTCGTCTGCAACGTGTAGCACTGCGTTAGTTCACCTCTAACAATGAGTTTGCCATGTCTTGTATTTGTATTGCTATTATTGCCGTGTATTTATTGTTTCTTCCCCCTCTCTTATTGTCCGATAGTTGCGACGTTCGTTGTCGATGCCCCTGTGATCGACTACTTCGTCGACGACCGTACCTCTATCGTCGAGCTTCCAGGCAAGCAAAGCCATTCTCTTCCCCAGATACCGCCTACCTTTTTCGTAGTTTTCTTGCACTAGGCATTATTGCTGCTGCTACGTTACAATCATATTCAATTGCATAGCCTGTCATTGTCACCCCTTGATGTACCTTCCTTTATCCTATGTTGCCTATAAATATATATTATATTCAGCAGTGAGCCCTGCGCATTGTTAGCTAGGATTAGATAGCGGGCCGTGATCACTCTGGGAGTGATCGCGGATACAATATATTACAACTGCTACAGGTACGGTACAAAGCAGACACCGCTTCAGTCCCCTACCCCGGCTCTGCCGAGCCACCTCAAGTGTGAGCTATCGAGGAGTAATCCTTGTACTCCACTCGTTGCTGACTCTGTATAGCCGTCCTAGGGTACTAAACCACGGTTGTCCTTACAGGTAAGGAGTCGGGTGACCCCACGGTGCCCGCGCAGGGTATTGTATCAGAACGGCAGGACGAGTGTATTCCACCGGTGTGCGGTGGGCCTGGTACTTGTTCGTGGCCGAGAGATACCCTGTTGTATGGAAGTCGACCTCTACCGAGAGCACACGCGAGACAAGGTAAGGAGACGGTTCACCTTCTTGGTAACCGCACGAGTTGGTGAGACGACAGCGCAGGCACCGATGTTACTGGTGGTCCTGACTGCTGTCGTTGACCGCGACTCACCCAGATAAGGGGCAACGATAACGGTTGTCCCGATAGAAAATAATAAAATGACTAACGGTTCAGGTGGATGACTTGAGAGGCCGCAAAGGCCTGTACGCACTACCTTCACGTGGGATAACGGTGTGGGCCCTCCGCGTTGTGGTCTCGTTCGAAAGCTCTGAAAGACGTCTAGTTCAGCATTGTGGTTAGGTCGATCCGCATCCTGGAAGAGTTGCGTGGAATCACCTGGCACACAACGACCCGGAGGGTGAGGGGCGACGGTCCAAGACCCCCTTGCGCTTAGGACTGTAGACCGGCGGGGACCTCTCTGATGAGCCGTAGGATGGGCCTCGGCGTGTCGGATAGCCTCGGTGGGGTGTTCCCTAACAAGGTGTACGCCACCCTGGAGATCCGAGTGTGCAGGCTGAACAGTAGTGCACCCCTGCAGGGAGTTTGATCTATTCGAATAGCCGTGTCCACCGTAACAGGACGCTTTAGGCTGAAGCCAGAGCCTACTACTATAAACTACTACTATTAAACTGTTGGTTCCGGTTTCTCTTCCTCGCAGGGAAGTCGAGGAGGGGATCTCGGAGGCATTAATAATTATTAATTATTACAACTTACTATTATACAATGCTGCAGCAACTTCTGCTGAATTGTTATTACATTCATGTTATTGAACTGTTGGCTATTCTCTTCTCATGCCGCAACACTCGTTGGAAGATGCTAGTCTTCGATAGGCCTAGCTTCTCTTCTTTATTCTGATTTCTACCTTGCAGTCCACTATATACAACCTCCCCTTTCCATTTTGATACAAATGCATAAATGCTTAGTAGCGGACGTAAGACTCGCGGGTATGCTAGATACTCACCCTTGCTTTATTTCCCCCTTTTGTTTTGCCTGATCGGCCGCTGCAGTTGATGTTGGAGCCCAGGAGCTAGAGTACCCCGGAGGCGACAACTACGACGTCGAGTTCCCCGTCGACCAGGAGTAGTTCGGTGGATCTCAGGCAGGAGGCCTCGCCTTTTCGATCTATACCTCTGATTTTATTTGTGCTAGCCTTCTAAAGGCAAAACTTGACTAACTATGTCTGTACTCAGATATTATGATTGTTTAACTTATGTTTTCGGATCCTCGTGATCCCTGGTTTGTAATATCAGTTTTATCTTATTGGAGTCTAGTGTTGTGTTGTGATATTATCATCGTGGCACCCTGATTTCAGTCGTGTACCCTGCGTGTATGATTACTGTACACGGCTTAATTTTGGGGGCGTCACAAGTTGGTATCAGAGCCGACTGTCTGTAGGAAGCCACCCAACCACTACTTGGTCGAAGTTGAGTCTAGACTTTGAAAAATTATTTTGCTAACTTAATGTTTGGCTTACGGGCCCACATCGATGTCACTACGTGTGATATCTATGGTATTAGGATCCTTTTCTCCGTACCTATGCTCTCGGACTCTACTCTCTTATCCTTGCTGGTAAGTTTTACAAACTCTGACATTAGGATCACGTTCTCTTGATTCCACCCGGCGTTCTGGTGCTTCCCCATTGATTGAGTCGTGTCGTAGGAGTTCTGACCCAGGCCCCGGACCGCGGATTCCCTTTCTCACTCGGGGTAGGCCGCGCGTTATCTGGCACAAACTCCTGTGGCCAATAGTTTTCTTGCGGCGTGATTGATATATCGGAAGCTATGTCGCGTCGTGTAATCCTTACCACGGTCTGCGCACCGCCTAGTGTGTCCTTTTTCCTTAATTTCTATGATGTTAGGCTGCCCGATCTTTTATTGACTCCGTTTGTGGATGTGTATGTCTTATATGACTACTCCTATATATCGGCGCCTCCTCTTCGTTTTCGCATTACCTCATGCTTGCTTCCAGTATCTCGCTAAATTGTCATGGCTGAAATACCCCTGTTAAAATCTAAGCAGGATGGCTGATGATCCCCCACCTCCACCTTATATGGCCGCAATACTGCAGCAGTTTGATCTGAACCGTCAGTTTATGGCCGGAGTAATGGCCCAGCTTCCAACTCAGAATTCCCCAATAACGCTTCCAGAATTTGTGCGACTCAACCCGTCTGTTTTTCGCAACTCCACCAATCCGATGGATGCTGATGATTGGCTCCATGACATTCTATTTGAGTTGGAGTCAGCTAATGTTGCCCCAACCAGCTATGTTACGTTTGTGGCATTTCATCTGAAGGGTTCAGCCGCTCAATGGAGAGAAAGTCACAGGCGTGTGCTGCCTGCTGGGACTGTGACCACCTGGCAAGAATTCCAGTTAGTTTTCCGTGCTTGGCACATTCCTCGAGGTCTTGTGGACCAGAAGAAGGAGGAGTTCCTCAAACTTAGACAAGGCATGACAACCGTCGTTGAATATCATAGGAGATTCCTTGAACTGTCACGCTATGCTGAGGATTACGTTGACACCGACGCTCGCAAGCAGGAGAAATTCCGTGAAGTATTGCATCCCAATATGAAGCTCGCACTGGCTGTTAATGATTTCGCAGACTTTGCGACGCTCGTCAGCAAGGCATTCCAAGTTGAAACTGCTCTGGCTGATCACCAGGAATCCCTCAAGCGTACTCGAGATGTTGGCTCATCCTTGGGCCGGCCTGCTCAGAAACTTCGAGTCTATTTCCCGCATAATGTCCATCACCGACCTGCTCCAACGCCAAGGCCATCTTATGTTGCACCTCGTCTGCCTCCGCCTCCGAGACATCTAACGATTCCGACTGAACAACCCAAAATTATGGATCCTCCCCAGAATAATGGCTTATGCCACAAGTGTGGGCAACCAGGTCACCGTGCTGTCAACTTTCGCCCGGCTCAGTCTCAGGATGCGCCACATCCCCCTGTTGGCCGTATGAAGAGTTGTCGAATCCATCATTTCAAAAACACCCATACCAAGCCGTCCATTGTTGTACAGGGCCATGCCAATCATGTTGATGCTGAGAAGGCTAGGAAGGATCCGACTATCATGATGGGAACCCTCCTTGTTAATTCAGTACCAGCTTCTGTTCTGTTTGATTCAGGAGCATCACATTCTTTCGTGTCAGAGGCATTTGCACTCAAGCAAGAATTACCATTAGAGCGCATGTACTCTCCGCTCTTGGTCAGTTCTCCAGGATCCAAGTGGGAGACCTCGATGATAGCCCACAACAATCGTATTGAAATTGGAGGATTAGTGTTCCCTGCGTCTCTCATGGTCCTCAAGGTAACTACCATAGACGTCATTCTTGGTATGGATTGGCTGAGAGCACATAAGGCTCGCATCGATTGCGACGTTAAGGAAGTCTGGATCATGAACCCTTCTGGCCAGATAGTCTACTATTCAGCCCAGATGATTCAACATGCCGAGAACCAGATATATGCTCTGAATGCTCTGAACGCTGCACCTCTCGAAGGGATCGAAAACATTCCAGTCGTTTCCGATTTTCCCGACGTCTTTCCAGAAGAACTAGAGGGAACACCCCCGATCAGAAATGTCGAATTCATCATCGACTTGAAGCCCGACACCGTTCCTATTGCCAAGCGTCCTTACAAGATGCCACCACATGAACTCCTTGAACTTAAGGAGGAAATCGACAAGGCACTCCAGAAAGGATTCATTCGCCCCAGTTCCTCTGCTTGGGGAGCACCTTCGCTCTTTGTCAAGAAAAGCGATGGCACGAACCGTTTGGTCCAAGATTACCGACCTATTAACCAGGCAACCATACAGAACAAGTATTCTCTTCCTCGGATCAACGATCTATATGACCAACTTGCTGGATCTACGGTTTTCTCGAAACTCGACTTGAGGTTGGGTTACCATCAGATCCGAGTCCTTAAGGAGGACATTCCGAAGACCTCTTTCATTACTCTCTATGGTTCATACGAGTACACTGTCATGTACTTTGGCTTAACCAACGCTCCAGCCACCTTCTCACGATTGATGAACTACATATTCATGGAATACCTCGACAAGTTCGTCGTGGTTTATCTGGATGATATCTTGGTATACTCCAAGAATGAAGAGGAACATGCTGAACATCTTCGTCTAATACTGGAAAAGCTTCAAGAACACAAACTCTACGCTAAGTATTATAAGTGTGAGTTCTGGCTCCCTGAAGTAACCTATCTTGGTCAGGTGATTTCCAAGGATGGCATTGCCGTCAACCCAGAACGTATTCAGGCTATCCTGGATTGGACTCCCCCCAAGACTGTCAAGCAAGTCAGAAGTTTCCTCGGACTCGCCAGCTATTGCCGCCATTTCTTCGAGAACTTCTCCAAGATTGCCAAGCCTCTGACTAATCTGTTTCACAAAGGCGTCAAGTTTGAGTGGACAGACAAATGTCAGGAAAGTTTCCAAGCTCTCAAGGACAAGCTCACTTCTCTTCCGGTGCTTGCTCCCCCTGATACCCGGAAGGACTTCGTGATATATTGCGAAGTGTCTCGTCAAGGATTAAGTTGTGTCCTAATGCAAGAGCACAAAGTGATTGCATATGACTCTCGTCAGTTGCGTGCTCACGAAGAAAACTATCCAACACATGATCTCGAATTGGCAGCGGTAATTTATGCGTTGAAGTTGTGGCGACATTACCTCGTTGGTAATCGTTGTGAGATCTACACCGACCACCAAAGCCTGAAATACCTGTTTACTCAGCCAGACCTGAATCTCCGCCAACAAAGATGGCTTGAGACAATAGCCGATTTCAACATGGATATTCATTATACGCCTGGCAAAGCTAATGTGATGGTTGATGCCCTGAGCCGCAAAGCCTACTGTTCTGAACTTGAAGTCCAGTTACAGCAGCCACTTCTGTATGAAGAGCTCCGCAAGTTGAACCTTGAAATTGTTCTCCAGGGACATGTGAATTCCCTGGTTTTTAAATCTGACATCGACGATAGCATCAAGGTGATACAAGGTTATGACTCTGACATTGCGAAGATTAAGCGCTTTCTCGCCAGAGGGAAGCCCTCATTCTTCCATGTTGCTGATGATGGTACGGTGTACTTCAAGGGTCGCTTAGTGGTCCCGACAAAGAAGGCCAACCTGGACTACACCCCGGATGTCATGAAAGAAGCTCATGATACACCTTTGTCTATCCACCCTGGCAGTACCAAGATGTATCAAGACATTCGTAAGCGGTACTGGTGGTCTAACATGAAACAAGACATTGCTCGTTATGTTGATGAGTGTGACGTTTGTCGTCGCGTGAAAGCCGAACATCAAAGACATGCTGGAAATCTGCAACCGCTTTCTATTCCTGAATGGAAATGGGACAAGATCGAAATAGACTTCGTCACTGGTTTTCCTAGATCACAGAAGGGTCATGATGCTATCTTTGTCGCCATCGACCGGTTCTCCAAGGTTGCCCACTTTCTGCCTGCCAAGGAGACGATCTCTGCTAGTCAGTTAGCAGACTTGTATGTTTCCAGAATTGTTTCACTCCATGGTATTCCGTTGGAGATCAGTTCCGACCGTGGCAACATTTTCACCTCAAGATTTTGGGATAGTTTCCAAGAAGCTATGGGAACTCACCTAAACTTCAGCACCGCTTATCACCCCCAGTCGCAAGGCCAAGTTGAACGAGTCAATCAAGTGCTTGAAGACATGCTTCGAGATTGTGTCATCTCCTTCGGTAAGAAATGGGAGGACTCTCTTCCGTTTTCTGAATTCTCGTACAACAATAGCTATCAAGCTAGCCTAAAGATGGCCCCCTTTGAAGTTCTCTATGGACGTAAGTGTCGAACCCCTCTGAATTGGAGAGAAACTGGGGAACGAGCACTTGTTGGTCCGGAAATTATCCATCATGCTGAAGATCAGGTTCGCGTTATCCGTGAACATCTGAAAGCTCCTCAGTCCCGCCAGAAAAGCAACTATGATCGCAAGCACAAAGAAATGGTCTACCAACCCGACGAATACGCGTACCTCCGTGTCACTCCCATGAGGGGCACTCGTCGCTTCGGGATCAAAGGCAAGTTGGCTCCTCGCTACATTGGCCCCTTCCGTATCCTTTCCAGAAGTGGACCAGTGGCATACCGGTTGGAGTTGCCGTCAAACCTCTCTCAAGTCCACGATGTCTTCCACGTGTCGCAACTCCTTCGCTGCTTCAAGGACCCTATCCGTGAGGTGGATCATGATCTGATTGAGCGGCAACGGGACTTGACTTATCAAGAGCATCCGAGCCGCATTCTTGATCAGTCTGAACGTCGAACCCGCAACAAGACAACCAAGTTCCTCAAAGTTCAGTGGTCAAATCATTCTAAAGATGAAGCCACTTGGGAGCGCGAAGATCGTCTTCGTGATGAATACCCCGACCTTTTCCTTTCTACCACTTAAATTCTCAGGACGAGAATTCTTGTAGTGGGGGAGATTTGTAACACCCTCGATGTCATGTAACAGTAATTACTTTTGGTTAAGACAATCACTGTTACTAATCTCACTTTGATCACCTTTGCATTGGATCATTTCAAAATCCCCTTTGATGGATATTAAAAACAAAGTGGTAAATAAAACTTGGTCCAAAAATTGTGAAACCACTTTTATAAAATTCCTAATATTCAGTAGATCATATTAAAACTATAATGGGGTTTTTATTATGAAGTTAAACAATTTAAACAAATCCTAGCAGTAGCAAAACAACTATATTTGATGCTTTTAAAACAAGAAATAATTAAATTGAATTTATTTGGGATCCAAACTTTTTGTGGCACTTGTACAAAGTGCAACACTAATATATAAAAAATTAACACATTTTATAAAAATGCTGAAGTAATAAAAACAAGACATAAAAGAAAATACAGAAAAGAAAAGAAAGAAAAAAACTATCTCGCGCCTAGGGCGAAACCAACAGGCCCAACCCACCCGGGCGCCCCCTCCCCCATCTTCAACCTCTGTTCACCAGGGGGGCTCGTGTCGAGCATCCCGCGGCCAGGCCATCGCCGTGGCGGCCAACGGGCGTCTCCGGCGACGGATAAGACCCCGACACCCCCCTCTCGCAGAAACCCTAGCCGCCTCCCTCCTTTCCCCTCGCGCTCCCCCTCGTCGTCTCCCCGCCCACCCGGAGCTCCCCATCGCCGTACCGCTGCCGTCGTAGCGTCCAACGGCCGCCACGGGCCACGCCGTCATGTCCGGGGGCTCCCCATCGACATCTTCGTCATCTCAAGCCTCGAATTGATGCCGGAGTCCACCAGGCCGCGCGAATCGGGCCCGCGTCTCCCGCCGGCCGCCGCGGACTCCATTGGAAAATTCATCGCCGGCGCAAGTTCCACCGCCCCGAGCACCGCTACGGCCCCCCTGTGAGCGCCGGGTCATTCCCCCCTCTCCCCTATCAATTTGTTCGCCGGAGCCCCTCCTCTCGTCGTGCGTCATGCGGTCGGCCCCGGCTGAGTCTGCACTCACCACGGCGTGGCTGCGCTCGCCGCGCCGGCTGCGCACCACCAACGCTGCCCGCGCCCCGGCCCGGCCCCCCTCTCCGTTTTGGTCTGCGTCGCCGGGCTCCTGCTCGCCGGCGAGCATGCCATGGGCTAAGCCCCCCGGTTAAGTTAACCCATTGCTTAACTACCCCCTCTGTGTAGATGACAAGTGGGCCCGAGGCCATTAGGAATAAGTTAAAAGAAAAACTGTTAACATAAATAACCCTGTTAGACTTACATGTGGGTCCCAGCCTCTAAATAACCCTCTGGATTAATTAAACTGTTAAAATTAAGCATGTCTCACTGACAGCTAGGTCCCACAGCTTTTGGAATTAATTAAAATGAATTTATGTAATCATTAGAGTATGACATGTGGGTCGAGTGCATTATTTTAAATAGAAAATCAATTGTTTTAATAACCAGAGGCCGACATGTGGGTCCCACATGTTAGTTGACTAGTCAACCAGTACTGTTCTGGATAATGTTGGTACGTCCAAAAAGTATCTATAATTTCTGCTTGCTCCATGCCTCTTTTGTGTGATATTGCTATGATATCGATGCACTTCCATACACCTTTGATCATATTTGGACTAACCTATTAACTCAGTGCACCCCAATGCCAGTTCCTGTTTTTTGCTGTTTTTCTATTTTAGTTTTCCCCCATATTAAAAGTGCTCCAAAAATTCGAGAAAAATCCAATAAAAAATCAGCGCTTCGGAAGCTTCGGGATTCACCAAGGAGGTGCCAGACGGGACCCACCAGGGCCCCAGGCGCCCTCCCGGCGCGTTGTAGGGTGGGGTCGCGCCAGGGGGGGCGCCTGGACCCCTGGTGGGCCCCCTGGCTGCCCCCCCCCCTTCGCCCATATATTCTCCGTGACGTGAAACCCCCTAAGCGAGAACCCTTTTTTGCGATCTCTCCTCTGTTCCGCCGCCGCCGCGCTTCCAAGATCGGGAGCACCAGCAGACATCTTCTCGGCACCCTGCCGGAGGGAGGAACCACCTCCGGGAGCTTCTCCACCACCATGGACGCTTCCCGGATGAACTGTGGGTAGTCCCCTTGGACCATGGGTCCATGACCATTAGCTATGTGATGTTCTCCTCCCCTCTTCGTTCTTCATGGTTTAGACCTCGTGAGCTGCCCTACATGATCGAGGCACGTATGCAATCTTTCTGCTGTTGCTATGTTGAGTTTGCTGGGATCCGATGGATTATGAGACTATGTTCAGATTGTGTTTGAGTAATATATTTGATTCTCCTCTTTTATATTTTTGTTCTTGAGTAATTCTTGCATGTTCTCCGTTGCTATTTATTGCTTTGGCCAAGTAGTAGGTAGTGACTCCAAGAGGGAGCGTTATGCATGATTGTGGGTTCATGCCCCTTGATGACTTGCTTGAGTGACAGAAACATGAGTCTAGGGGATGTGATGTTGCCACAAGGGAGAAAACAACGGTGCTTGTACTTGCGGGTGCAAGGATTGTTTACTTTATGCAAAGTTCTTTAATGCAGTTTTCTGTTGCTTTGAGTTTACACTTTGGGTGGGATTCGCAACTTAATACCAGCGAGATATTCTGGATAGATATATATCAAGGTGGATGATAAGTAGGTAGATGCAGATGGATTTCGGTCTACTTGTCTTGGCGTACCGCCCAAGCTTTTGAGCCTCTTCCTTTCTTTATAGCATAGTTAGCATTGGTTTGCGCACATAATCCTGTCAATTGCCCAGCTGTAATTTGTTTACCTCGCATGGCTATTTTATCGTCTTTTGGGAGAGAGACAGCACTAGTGAACATCATGAGATTCCGGTCCATATTTCCATTACTGTTTACACCCACTATTTATTTTCCTACTTTATTTACTTTTCCGTTGCTATCACTATCATTATTATCCCGTACGTTTTATCCTTTGTAAACAACAAGGCCGGAGGGACTGACAAACTCTTTGAACTCGTTGGGAGCAAAGTTATTTGTTGTCTGTGTGCAGGTCCACGTCAACCGCCTAATTACTGGCACCGTTGTCACCTTCCTGTCGTTGTTGGAGTCCTACTGGAGACAAACCTAGGTATCTTCACCGAGGGAAATTTGTTGTTGTCTACATCTCAAACCTTCCACTTTGGGTAACCAACGAGGGGCGAGAAACTCTTGCGACATCAAAGCAATTTCTGGCGCCGTTGTCGGGGACTCCACTATTCAAGATAGGGGAGTTGCACACTACCTTTTATCTTTGCTTTTTAGTCTTGTTAGTTTACCTTTCAGTTTTTGCTTTAGTGTCCTTTATCAAAAATCAAAAAAATAGTTACCTTGCTATTAGTTGTCATTATGTCTGGTCCTTTTGCCTTTGGTGAAGCAGAAGTGCTCACATTTAAACAAAGAGGTGGTGAAAGTCTGAAAGATGCCTGGTATAGAAGTAATGATTCTCAAAAAAGGGCCACCAAGAAGCAATCCACTACTATCCTGCTTAGAAACTTTTATGTTGGAATTACTTCTTGGAATAGGTTTATTCTAGATACTGCTATCAATGGGAATTTCCTAGCAGTCCCAATTTGGGAAGCTCTTAGTATTATGGAAAATCTTGTTGGAAACCCCCCTGTTGCTAGCATTCAAGAGGACATTACCCTAGCTCACATTATGAAAAAACTTGAAAAGATAGAGCTAGAGATGCTAAGCATTAATAAGATAAGTGAGTTGGATTGTAAGATTCAAGGGAATTAGAATAGACTCGATAGCTCCATGCATAAAATTTTCAAAACCTTGGAGACCATCAAATCCCATGACTTGGATCCTTCTAGGATAGATAAGATTGAGGAAATCATTGACACTCTAGGAACTACTTTCTCCTCACTCAAAACTAAAAAGGTAGAAACTCCGGAAAAAAAGGAACCTAGGTTCGTTTACGTTCCAAAGGATCCTCTTTTAAAAAATAATCCATCTATTGCCAAAGGGGTTGAAACTGTGAAGACCTTGGAAGAGATACCTCTCTTTAATAGAATAAATGAAACTCCAATTGATCTTCCGCCTTTTGCTTTTATCCCTAGAAGTATCTTTATTAGGCCTTTATTTGAAAGACATCTTAAGAGTGGTTGTACTATTGAAGAGCTTTTTAATGATCTTGATGATGGTTCAATTGATACAACTTGATCTTTTTGCATTATGCCTAGCTAATGGCTTTAAAGAAGCGCTTTCGGGAGACAGCCCGCAACGAATTTAGGTTTTTCTTTTTGTTTTTCTTCTGTTTTTAGTGTTCTTGATGATTGTTACTACTGTAGCAACATCATTGTATCTTTACTTTTCAAGCTTTGTGCCATTTATAGCCTCATATGACAAGGAAAGTGAAAGTTGTGACATGTTGTCCAGAAAACAGATTCTGTCCTCGTGACTGGAAAAATCACAGAAAAATCCCAGTTCATCTTTTTGAGATGAAATTTTTACACAGCTTGCTCTATACAATCATGGAACTTTCGTATGTTCTGAGTTTTTTATTTTAGTTGCAGAAGTATCCCTAAAACATTCTTTACTACCTGCCGGTCTGTTTTTCACAGATTCTGTCCTTTTTTGCCTTTTCTTCATTTTGCAAACCTTAAGCCTGCTTTTTCTTTGCAAATTTTTTTTGGAAATCTTGAGAAACAGTATCTCTTAAAGAATATCCTTATTTCCAATAGAGGAAAATTTTATTTTATTATGGGTACTAACCTCGCTAATCAGATTATGATGAGTTATGTATGAAGGGAGTTTTCAAGTGTGCGAGGGAAGATGATAAAACAAGATTCAGGAGTGTCAAACGCTCAAGCTTGGGGATGCCCCCATGCACCCCCAAGAAACATTCAAGGAGCCTCAAGCGTCCAAGCTTGGGGATTCCCCCATGCATTCCCTTCTTCATCAATAATTATCAGTTCGTCTTTCGTTCCACTATATTTTATCACTTCATGCGTTATGTGCTATGCTTGGAGCGTCTCGCTCTTTATTTCCTTTTTAGTTTTCTTTAGCTTTGCTTTATGTTCATAACAAGTTAGAACCCAGCTTTCTTTGTGTGGGAGAGAAACACGCTCCACTTTCAAAATCTAGAACAAATCATAGGATTTTTCATGCTTATCTTTGTTGTGTGTGTTCTTTATCTTTTTCATAGCTACTGTCATGTTTAGCTCTTAGTTTTCATGCTTATCTTTTTAAGAGCTTTTGTTTAGTTTGTTACTGGAACTCTCTTGAGTTTTCATGTTTATTTTCTTTAGAGAGTTTGCCTGTTGCACTGAGTTTTGTGTCCTGACTTGAAGTAGGTAATCGACGTTGCTATTCAATTGTAGTAGTAACTTGCAATAGTTTTGAGGTATTGCTATGAGTATTTTTTGGAATTTTGGTGTCAAGAGCTTTAGCCTATTAGTGATAGATGTCATATTTTGGGCAATCCATGTTTATTTTCAAAACTTACAAAATTATTTGAGAACTTTAGCTACTAGATGGATCACTACTCTTTGGAGGGATCGAATATTAGAGTACACTCATGTACCATGATTCGAGGATGCGCAAGGATAACCAAACCCCCATACACTCCTCCTCGGGGTACTTGTCTCTTTGTGAACCTCCTTATTAGATTGAGAGTTACCGATAATAAGTGCATGAGTTCTTCGGACTAATGTGAGTATTCGAAAGTTGACACTTCCACCTTACCATATTTTTCTAGCCTCTACTGTGCCGTGCATTGTTTTCTTCTCACTCCGAGAGTTGGATTCCACCTTTGCCGGTACATCCAAACCCTTGGCATGATACGCTCTGTCATCATAAACCTCCTTATATCCTTCCTCAAAACAGCCACCATACCTACCTATCAAGGCATTTCCATAGCCTTTCCGAGATACATTGCCATGCAACATCCACCTTCTCATGACTTGATCTTCATGTCATACATGCTACTTGCTTGATCGATGAGCCGCATGCTAGTTGGGCCTTGCCCTAATCATTGCATATCCTGCTACACTGGCAGAGGCATACATCTGCATACTTCATTATAGTTTCATCTTCTTTATGATTTGAGTACCTTGTAAAGTGTGAAAGATCTTCTATGCTTTTTGTAATATATAGAGTGTTGCCCCTAAAGTGAGGAAAAGATCCCAAAGAGGACAAAATCAAAAGATCCCAAAGAGTACAAATGAGAGAAATAGAAAGAGCTATTGAGGCCACCAAAAAAACAGAAAAAGAAATAAAAAGAGAGAAGGTGGCGCACTACTATTCATTTTGAGAGATCCACACTCGTACTCCCTCTTATATCTTGTACTCCATAGAGATTATCATTCATGCATATAGCTATGTGGGACCTTCACACTATAGAACTTGGCTTGTATATTCCAATGATGAGCCTCCTCAAATGAGCTCTAGGTCTTCTTGAGCAGGCAAGTTGGATGCACCCCCACTAGTTCCATTGGAGAGCTTACCTTAGCTCATATGTGCATCCGTTGCATGGAAATCCCTACTCCTCACATCATATCAATCATTTGGCTTTCTCTCGCCTATGATTGTCCTAATTGATGTGAGCCTTTCACACCTTTTTTGTCTTCCTCCTCCACCATTATTCTCTCTTTTCCATCCTAAGTGTCAACTTTCTTGCTTACGCTCATCCATTGCATGAGTGCTCAAAATATCAAAAAGGAGTGGATCATTTTGACTTGTACCTGGCTAGTGGTCTGGGGATGAGTCTAGATAAGATTCCAAAGAAGACCAAGTGTGAAACTTTAGTAGATTGAGTTCTCAACACAAAAATACATTTTTCTCGTATATCCCTATCTCCTTTCTTGCACGCAAACACCATTTGGAGACATTCGAGTCACGGACAGCGAGAGCTCTTGCACCTTTATGTTATTATGTTACTTGTTTCAATGCTAATATAGACTCTTGCCTGTTATGACTTGAATTGAATTACATGCCTGTATTGCTTTACTTAAAAGTTCTTATATGGTTGGTAGCATGTCACCACAGAAAGTATGCTTGTTATCATTTACCTACTCGAGGACGGGCAGGAATTAAGCTTGGGGATGTTGATACGTCCAAAACGTATCTATAATTTCTTCTTGCTCCATGCCTCTTTTGTGTGATATTGCTATGATATTGATGCACTTCCATACACTTTTGATCATATTTGGACTAACCTATTAACTCAGTGCACCCCAGTGCCAGTTCCTGTTTTCTGCTGTTTTTCTATTTCAGTTTTCCCCCATATTAAAAGTGCTCCAAAAATTCGGGAAAAATCCAATAAAAAATCAGTGGTTCGGAAGCTTCGGGAATCACCAAGGAGGGGCCATATGGGACCCACCAGGGCCCCAGGCGCCCTCCCGGCGCGCCCTAGGGTGGGGCCGCTCCAGGGGGCCGCCTGGACCCCTGGTGGGCCCCCATGGCTGCCCCCCTTCGCCCATATATTCTCTATGACGCGAAACCCCCGAAGCGAGAACCCTTTTTCGCGATCTCTCCTCTGTTCCGCCGCCGCCGCACTTCCAAGATCGGGAGCACCAGGAGACATCTTCCCGGCACCCTGCCGGAGGGAGGAACCACCTCCGGGAGCTTCTCCACCACCATGTACGCTTCTCGGATGAACCGTGAGTAGTCCCCTTGGACCATGGGTCCATGACCAGTAGCTATGTGATGTTCTCCTCCCCTCTTCGTTCTTCATGGTTTAGACCTCGTGAGCTGCCCTACATGATCGAGGCACGTATGTAATCTTTGTGTTGTTGCTATGTTGAGTTTTCTCGGATCCGATGGATTATGAGACTATGTTCAGATTGTGTTTGAGTAATATATTTTATTCTCCTCTTTTATATTTATGTTCTTGAGTAATTCTTGCATGTTCTCCGTTGCTGTTTATTGCTTTGGCCAAGTAGTAGGTAGTGACTCCAAGAGGGAGCGTTATGCATGATTGTGGGTTCATGCCCCCTGATGACTAGCTTGAGTGACAGAAACATGAGTCTAGGGGATGTGATTTTTACACAAGGGAGAAAACAACGGTGCTTGTACTTGCGGGTGCAAGGATTGTTTACTTTACGCAAAGTTCTTTAATGCAGTTGTCTGTTGCTTTGAGTTTACACTTTGGGTGGGATTCGCAACTTAATACCAGCGAGATGTTTTGGATAGATATCTCAAGGTGGATGTTTAGTAGGTAGATGTAGATGGATTTCGGTCTACTTGTCTTGGCGTACCGCCCAAGCTTTTGAGCCTCTTCCTTTCTTTATAGCATAGTTAGCATTGGTTTGCGCACATAATCCTGTCAATTGCCCAACTATAATTTGTTTACCTCACATGGCTATTTTATCGTCTTTTGGGAGAGAGACATCACTAGTGAACATCATGAGATTCTGGTCCATATTTCCAATACTGTTTACACCCACTATTTATTTTCTGCTTTATTTACTTTTCCGTTACTATCACTATCATTATTATCCCGTACGTTTTATCCATTGTAAACAACAAGGCCGGAGGGATTGGCAACCTCTCTGAACTCGTTGGGAGAAAAGTTATTTGTTATCTGTGTGTAGGTCCATGTCAACCGCCTAATTACTGGTGTCGTTGTCACCTTCCTGTCGTTGTTGGAGTCCTACTGGAGACAAACCTTGGTATCTTCACCGAGGGAAATTTGTTGTTGTCTACATCTCAAACCTTCCACTTTGGGTAACCAATGAGGGGCGAGCAACTCTCGCGACATCAAATGTCTATTTAATATTAAAAGAATTTCAGAAATTCTATAAAATGATTAAAAACTTAGTAAATCAATATCTTTTAATCCGTGAATCAGATGAAAAAACTTTATACATGAAAATTGACCAGAAAAATATAACAAATAAGAATACGCTACCCGTATACCCACCACCCCCTCTAACGTACCGAACCCGAGACTTTCCCCCTTTGGATCGTCTGTCCGGAAATTACCCGGAGCCGGTAAAATTGTCGGTTAAATTCCCGTTTCGTCTGCAACGTGTAGCACTGCGTTAGTTCACATCTAAAATTGTGTTTGCCATGTCTTGTATTTGTATTGCTATTATTGTCGTGTATTTATTGTTTCTTCCCCCTCTCTTATTGTCCGATAGTCTCGACGTCCGTTGCCGATGCCCCTGTGATCAACTACTTCGTCGACGACCGTATCTCTACCGTCGAGCTTCCAGGCAAGCAGAGCCATTGTCTTCCCCAGATACCGCCTACCTTTTCCGTACTTTTCTTGCACTAGGCATTGCTGTTGCTGCTACGTTACAATCCTATTCAATTGCATAGCCTGTCATTGTCATCCCTTGATGTACCTTCCTTTATCCTATGTTGCCTATAAATATATATTATATTCAGCAGTGAGCCCTGCGCATTGTTATCTAGGATTAGATAGCGGGTCATGATCACTCTGGGAGTGATCGCGGATACAATATATTACAACTGCTACAGGTATGGTACAAAGCATACACCGCTTCAGGCCCCTACCCCTGCTCTGCCGAGCCACCTCAAGTGTGAGCTATCGAGGAGTAATCCTTGTACTCCACTCATTGCGGACTCTGTATAGCCGTCCTAGGGTACTGAACCACGGTTGTCCTTACAGGTAAGGAATCAGGTGACCCCACGGTGCTCGTGCAGGGTATTGTATCGGAACGGCAGGACGGGTGTATTCCACCGGTGTGCGATGGGCATGGTACTTGTTCGTGGCCGAGAGATACCATGTTGTACGAAAGTCGACCTCTACCAAGAGCACACGCGAGACAAGTTAAGGAGACGGTTCACCTTGTTGGTAACCACACAAGTTGGTGAGACGACAGGGCAGGCACCGATGTTACTGGTGGTCCTGACTGATGTCGTTGACCGCGACTCACCCAGATAAGGGGCAACGATAACGGTTGTCCCGATAGAAAATAATAAAATGACTAACGGTTCAGGTGGATGACTTGAGAGCCCGCAAAGGCCTGTACGCACTACCTTCACGTGGGATAACGGTGTGGGCACTCCGCGTTGTGGTCTCGTTCAAAAGCTCTGAAAGACGTCCAGTTCAGAAATGTGGTTAGGTCGATCCGCATCCTGGAAGAGTTGCGTGGAATCACCTGGCACACAACGACCCGGAGGGTGAGGGACGACGGTCCAAGACCCCCTTGCGCTTAGGACTGTAGACCGGCGGGGACCTCTCTGATGAGCCATAGGATGGGCCTCGGCATGTCGGATAGCCTCGGTGGGGTGTTCCCTAACAAGGTGTACGCCACCCTGGAGATCCAAGCGTGCAGGCTGAACAGTAGTGCACCCCTGCAGGGAGTTTCATCTATTTGAATAGTCGTTTCCACGGTAACAGGACGCTTTATGCTGAAGCCAGAGCCTACTACTACAAACTACTAGTATTAAACTGTTGGTTCCGGTTTCTCTTCCTCGCAGGGAAGTCGAGGAGGGGATCTCGGAGGCCTTGATAAGTATTAATTATTACAACTTACTATTATACAATGCTGCAGCAACTTCTGCTGCATTGTTATTACATTCATGTTATTGAACTGTTGGCTATTCTCTTCTCATGCTGCAAGACTCGTTGGAAGATGCTAGTCTTCGATAGGCCTAGCTTCTCTTCTTTATTCTGGTTTCTACCTTGCAGTCCACTATATACAGCCTACCCTTTCCATTTGATACAAATGCATAAATGCTTAGTAGCGGACGTAAGACTCGCGGGTATGCTAGATACTCACCCTTGCTCTATTTCCCCATTTTTTTTTTGCCTGATCGGCCGCTGCAGTTGATGTTGGAGCCCAGGAGCTAGAGTACCCCGGAGGCGACTACTACGACGTCGAGTTCCCCGTCGACCAGGAGTAGTTCGGTGGATCTCAGGCAGGAGGCCTCGCCTTTTCGATCTGTACCTCTGATGTTATTTGTGCTAGTCTTCTTAAGGAAAAAACTTGACTAACTATGTCTGTACTCAGATATTATTATTGTTTAACTTATGTTGTCGGATCCTCGTGATCCCTGGTTTGTAATATCAGTTTTATCTTATTGGAGTCTAGTGTTGTGCTGTGATATTATCATCGTGGCACCCTGAGTTCGGTCGTGTATGATTACTGTACACGGCTTGATTTTGGGGGCGTCACACAAAGGTTGTTGCCCTGCATCCAAGACTGACCCCCCCCCCTTCTTCGTGGCTTGAACACGAGATCACCACGAAGGAAGCACCTTGGCATTGGCTTCACTAGCACAAGGCTAGACCGGCATCGATCCACACATCGAGGAGGCGACGATATTGTCTCGATCATGATTGTATCTAGCCCCCAAACAGATGGGACGGTCGATGATGGGGTCGTCGACGAAATCCAACAACACATCTCCGTACCACCTGCCCGAATAACATCATTGAAGTCAGAATTGCACTACATCGCGGGTCGTCAGGCCTCCACATGGACAAATCTGGCCCCTCCAGATTCGGGCAAGGAGGACACCCTCACCCCTGCCCTGGGAGCCCCACCAGAAAGCACCGCCGACCACCGCAAACAACAATGTGGTCCATCGATCACCGTCATATCCGTTCGAGCGAGAGTGACATGTTTTTTTACCAATCATCTAAAATAAAACTAGATCAGGTAGAGTACAGAATACTGATTAGGCCTCGTAAAATAGTGAAAGGAAAAAAAGGAAATGGGATTAACACTGATCCACGACGAGAAAACCATCTATTGGTGGTATGCCAGGCGCGAGGGTTCAATTGTCGTTATGATTAGCCGCGTGTGGTGCGTAGTGGTGTATGTCTGTGTCGTCGTATTCTTTACAACACCAAAGTAACACTGATCCTCGACGAGAAAATCATCTATGGACATGCAATTGCGGTCGGCTCTATGGACATGCAGTTGTGGCTGATTCTCTGGACAAGCAGTTGCGGTCGGTTCTATGGACATGTAGTTGCACCAGGTTCTATGGACATGTAGTTGCACCAGGTACTATAGACGTGTAGTTGCGGTCGGCTCTATGGACATGCAGTTGCGGTCGGTTCTATGGACATCCAATTGCGGTCGGCTCTATGAGCATGCAGTTACGGTTAGTCCTATGGACATGCAGTTGCGGTCGATGCTATGAGCATGCAGTTGCGGTCGGTCCTATGGACATGCAGTTGCGGTCGGTCCTATGGACATGCAGTTGTGGTCGGTTTTATGGACATGCAGTGCAACTAGGGTCGAGGTGGTCTACTTAGGTTAGTTGCAACTTAGTTGTTTGTGTTGCAATTTTTATATATATATTTGAGCACTCGTAGCAATTTATATAAAAATAAAAAATGTTACTCAAATACAAGTGAGTTTAGTTGTTGGGCTTGGAAAAACTTGTTGGTTGTGGAAAAACCCATTACAATTTGGTGGAATGGTTGTGCAATTATAGTTTAATGTACAGACATGCAATTGCAAATCCTTGCACTTCAAAGGCCAAGCAACGACAACTTTCTTTGGGATTTTTGTGCGCAAACAAGAAGATAACAAGACGTTGATTAAAAATGAATTATTGCAAAACAAGTTTGTGAAAAACTTAGCCCCATTTTGCTAAATCATGTAAAAAATGAAGTTTAATTGTTTTACTTGGATGGCGCGAAAACAATGACACATTTTTAACTCGTAAAAAGCCTTAGCTTTAAGATGGTACAAAATAAAAACAACATGTTCATTTCTTCATATTTATCGTTCTAGTTTTTAGAAAAAAAAATTGAAACAAAATATAAATGTAGTTGGATCTGAAATGTTTTTGCACAAACAAGAAAATATGAAAAAATAGAAAGAGGATTGAAGCGCTCACAGCAAAGGAGAAGCTCACACACAACAACAACAACGAAAAACAGAAAATGACCACTGCCAAGTGTCTCCTCTTGCCGCTAGCCCAGTTTCTTCTCCACACAAGCGAGATAAAAATAAAACGGGACAAAAGCCCACTCTCAAAACAGCCCAACAAAATAACAAAATTTACACACCTTCGTACGAATCTATATGCGCCTTTAAATTCGATGGCTATGGACTCGACTAAGACCTAGCTAATTCTCAGTAGCCGGACCGTTTTTACAATACACCATACTACCTCACATAATGGGTAGTATCGAACGATCCAACTATTTTGCTAATCCTTATTTAAGGGTAAATTTGTTCTTTCCAAAATTTAATCGTTATGATTCCTTCTAATTATTTACCCGCGTGCACCAGATCGTCTTCAACCTCCGCCGTACCAATATCACATCCAGCCGCAGGACACGGCCGGCCTCTCCCAACCTCCTTCATCCCCAGATCGACTATAATCACAGGACACCGTCGGCCTCTCCCAACCTCCGACATTTGAACGCCACATGCAGGCGCTATCCCCAGTACCTCTGTCATCCTGACGCTGCCTGCTCTCCTCCCGGAGCGCGCCCTCATGGTTGTGTGCGTGCAGGACCATAGGTTGGACTAGTAATGTCGTTGCCCAGCAGCCCAGCACACACTAATCCATCACACACACACATCAAGCAATAGGCTAGGACAGACATCCATCATCCATCGAACACACCCACACGAATCAGAAATACACAAAGTCCACAGGCCATAGCTACCAGAGTAGCGATAGACGGGAGGGACTGAGAAAGCTGCGTGAGTGAGTTAGGGACGATGGGCGTCAGTCCTGACACAGAAAGGGAATCCTTATTTAAGGGTAAATTTTTCCTTTCCAAAATTTAATCGTTATGATTCCTTCTAATTATTTACCCGCGTGCACCGGATCGTCTTCAACCTCCGCCGTACCAATATCACATCCAGCCGCAGGACACGGCAGGCCTCTCCCAACCTCCTTCATCCCCAGATCGCCTATAATCACAGGACACCGCCGGCCTCTCCCAACCTCCGACATTTGAACGCCACATGCAGACGCTATCCCCAGTACCTCTGTCATCCTGACGCTGCCTGCTCTCCTCCCGGAGCACGCCCTCATGGTTGTGTGCGTGCAGGACCATAGGTTGGACTCGGAATGTCATTGCCCAGCAGCCCAGCACACACTAATCCATCTCACACACACATCAAGCAATAGGCTAGGACAGACATCCATCATCCATCGAACACACCCACACGAACCAGAAATACACAAAGTCCACAGGCCATAGCTACCAGAGTAGCGATATACGGGAGGGACTGAGAAAGCTGCGTGAGTGAGTAAGGTATGATGGGCGTCAGTCCTGACACAGAAAGGGAGTGGTCTCGCGATCGGGGCAGCGGCCGGAGGTGGCGTCCGAGGGAGAGGCAGCTCCAATTCGTTCGAGTACATGGCCACCGAACGACGTGGGTCGGCTGCATCAAATAGATGGATCCGTCTGCATGTTTTAACTGATTACTACCCAAAATACCCTTAATGTCTTCATTTACTACTGTATTGTGGAGATAGTATCATACACTTATGTGCATAGTCCTAGATTATGATACTACCCATTGCCGGAGGCCGTATGATACTCTATTCATCTCTCTCCTCTTTGATTGCTTGCCACATCATCTCTTGTGCCTATGTGCCATCTATGTTACTAGCTATGTTAGTCCCACTATGAGCAGTCGATGTTGTAAACGGGTACTTATCTAAAATTCACAAAACAAACACCTTCTAGATGGTTCAAATGTGGGAATTGATTGTACACAAATGTAAATTTATAACAACTTAACAGAGTAGATCTTGGCCACTGAAGGCTTTTCGTCGACTTTATCATCTTTATTTGGTACATGAGGAGGAGAGCCCGTAGTCATGTCCCGGTGATGTAGCCATGTTGGTGAACATAAATTTGACCTTTTTAAGAAATTGAACCTGAAACTGAGCATAGCCTTCTTGTCGGGCCTTCTTAATAACCATGGGGAGGGCTTGTTCCCGGTCCTCCAGGTCTCGCTTTTGTGCCTCAATATTTTTGTTCTCCAAGTCCCTGGCAGCAGTAGCAGCAGCATATTTATCATTCCATTGCTTGAGCCTCTCAGACTCTAAGGTCTCCAGCCTAGTTTCCTGTTCACGGACTTTTTGCTCCCGGATAGCATATTTATCATTCCATTGCTTAAGCCTCTCAGACTCTAAGGTCTCCAGCCAAGTTTCCTGTTCACGGACTTTTTGCTCCCGGATAGCATATTTATCATTCCATTTCTTGAGCCTCTCAGACTCTAAGGTCTCCAGCCTAGTTTCCTGTTCACGGAATTTTTGCTCCCGGATAGCTAAGGTGGACTCCATATGTGAACAGTATTACTGAGATTCTGCAACGGCAACTTTGTGGGCAGACAACTGGTCCTTGTGACACCCTGGATTTTGGAACTTTCTTTTTCCGAAAACTTTTCTGATTTATTTCTGGATTTGCGAATTTTGAGCACCTCGTTGGACTTGAAACTTGAACATATTTTCTTTCCATGCTCAAGTGACCCTTGATTTCAAGCCTATCCATGTCATCCCATTGATCCCTCTCATCCAAGCCACCATTTTATTCAAGCCATATATTCCTTTTTCCAATAAAAGGGATATTCCTATTATTTGAGGTTTGTGAAGCAACCCCTATTTTTGTTGCTCCATGAATCCCCAAATAATTCCCACATGTAATGGACATCCTATCTTGCCAATTTCTCCAAAAACATTTCATAGCCCAAGTGGATTTTTCCTCTAGAAAAATTCATTTGTCTGTGGGGGCAGAATGGAGCTTTGTGAAGGGAGTGCCATTTATCTTGATCCATTGCTGGTGAAACTTTTTGTGCAATCTCATATGATCATGTAATTGATCTCCACCAAATTCCACCACCATTTGATTAGCCAAACTCCCACAATAAATTCCCAAAGTTTGGATGCAGCAAGAGGGCATTGTGAAGCAAGTGCATGATAGGGGATCCCATTTGCCTTGAAACGTTTTTTACCATAATCCTACCACCAAATAACTCCACCAAACCAGATTTGAGCCAAATCCCATTAACCATGTGAGGGCATTGTCATGTTTAAGTTTCTGACCAGTGGGCCACATTGTGAAGCAAGTGCTAGCTATGTGTGTCAAATGGCTCTGAAATTTTATACACATGTGCACCATGCTAAATAACCCAAGTAGACCAATTTCCAGCCAATTCCACCAATCCTATGAGATGCTAGCTTCAACTTTGCATTTCTAGTCCAATTGAACCTTTGTAAAGGAAGTGCTAGCTAGCTTACTCCAAATGAGATGAAACCTAGTGTACATACTCACCCTAGTGTATGATTGAGCTATGCAAAATATCATGCCTAGGGGATCAGTTTGCTAGCCACAACCCAGCACAAACACCTTCTGCAGCATTGTTACAGTTGCAAAGGAGGTATGTGCAAGCTTGATCATTTTGAGCCCAAACTTCCCAGAATTATAGTCCTTCCTATCCACAACCCAAAAGACAACCTGGAACCACCCCAATCCCCACCATGTGAGCCCAGCTTCTGCTCCAAGTTTGTTGTATCCAACTATTGCTTGAGATAGAGATCACCACAGTGCACCCTTTAACCATCCAGTTGTACCACTGTGTTGATCGTGCGAAGGAATCCACTGTAGACATGGTTGGCCCCGCAGGATCTTATCCTAAATTTGGTGGCCATGCGCTTGGACGCACACGGCGTGCTCTGGCCGCGCTCTGCACGTGCCCGACATGTCCACATCACGCTCCAGTACGCTATCGTCGCCTTCTTGTTGTCCCACCGCGCCGCACGGCTTTCCCGAACCCCAGTGCAGCACGTCGCCCAGTCGAGTCGCCCTCAAAGTCCCTGTTCATCGGCACGCCATGGCCGCCCCGCCATTGTCAACTTCTGAGCTCGGATTCGCCTCCCCCCCTATATAAAGCTTGCCCCGCGGCCCTCCCAGAGCACCATCGGCCTCACCTCCCTCTCCTAGCGCCTAACCCCCTCCCAATTTGGTCGCCTAGGCCACCATTGCCCGCCGAAATCGCCGTGGCCGCCGCCTCCTCTCCGGCCAAATTGGCGCAGACCCGAGGCCCCCTCCTCCTAGCCCCCCCACTGGAACCGACTCCCTCCTTTGGCCGCAGACTCCGCCGCCCTCGCTGTCCCTCGCCGGAGCCGCCCTCCCCGCCGCCCGGCCGGTGCTGGCCACGGCCGCCGCAGACAACCAGCGGCGACAACGGGCCCGACTGCCCGCGCAGCGCCGCAACCCCCAGGCGGGAGCTGCCGGGGCTCTGCAACCGTCCTGCCCACCGGCGAGCTCGCCCCCGCCCCGGTGCTGGCCACCCCGACCCGGCGGTCCTCCACTGCTCTGCGTGCTCGAGCAGAGGAAGCAGAGGAGAAGGCCTGCCAAGCGGGCCCTACGTGGCAGCGAGGCGCGCCACTGACGACCCGGGCCCGCGTGCAGATCCAGTGGTGGCGCCCCCCCTCCAAGTACGTTTTCCTTAGAAGGAAACGTACTCCAGTACCGTTCAGCCCAAAAATACGCCTTTTTGTTCAAAAGACGTATTTTTTTCCTCTCTGGCCCAGAGTACGCTTTCACCATTCCGAAAGCGTATTACCACCTTCAGCAGCCCAAAGTACGCTTTCAGCTTCTGGAAAGCGTATTTCCACCAAAACAGCCCCCCCCCCGACACCGTTTCGCAAATATCTCCGCAATCGTAAGTCCAAACGGGTTGATTCTTTTTGCGTTATTTTCGTATCGAGCTCCTCTTCGTTTTGGCATAGGTTTCATGTCATGTTTTGACGTTGTTATTTGCTGTTCAAACAAAAGATGATGTTTGACTTTTTTTCCCTGTTATTCTATTTGAAATATTTTGCAGGGTTTTACTTGTGTTGAAGATATGGGAGTGTTTCACACCTTGTTAGTGAAGGCAAGCCACAATACCCTTTGCACCTTTGCAAAGCTTTGACGTGCTTCTAAAATTGTTGTTCGACGATATGCTTATATCGGTGATCATGATCATGTTGCCATTTTATGATTGATGTTATCTTTGTCATGCTATCATTGAATATGCTATTGTTATGCTATGTTTTGCCATGTTACATCCATGCCATTCTTTGATCATATCATTGCCATGTTATATCCTGAATCATCGTAACCACGCTATACCACCATCATGATTAATTTTCTCATGTTATGCTTAACTGCATTCATAATGTTGCCATGTTAACAACTTAATCCTTGTAACACGGATAAGTTCACCATCTAAAATGTGTTTGATCATATTCGAAACTATCATGTTAATATGCTATGCATTGTTATGATCTGATACTCATGTTGCACCTGATACTTGTGTTCGCTTTTGGAGATATGCTTCATGACAAGTTGATCAGGTGCCACCGAACCAGACTTATCCGTGCAGCAACATTTGCCTGTATGGGCGGGCCTTGATTCGGTTTGCCGGTGGGTTCTCTTGCGCGTATCACCAAAGTAGGGGAGGCTACGCGCTCGCGCTGCCCTGATCAGGCAGGCGGCGGTTGTCTTGACAGCCAGAGTTGTTGTGCGCGCGGTCCAGAGTTGGACAAAGTTTAAGGACCAAGTGATGGTCAGATTGGTTGGGTGGTAACGGAGGACACCTAACCACAGGGCTACCCAAGAAGGGATGTCAGTGATACGGTAAGAGGGACACGCGATAGCATCGGTCTCGTTGGAGAAGTCCTAGTCCACTCCTGCGGTGCGAGTTCCGAGGATCCGGTGGGACAAGTACCGAGGTGCTGGATGGAGGAAGAACTCCATAGTGTGGGTAACGTGCACAAACTCTGCAGAGTCACACAAATCTATTCGAATAGCCGCGTCCACGGTAATGGACACAGTTCGTACTAGGTCACACCATATGCTCAACATGAGTTCGATGGTATGTTTGTGTTAAGTGGATGGTCATGCGATGACCGGATTGGTTGGGTGGTAACGGAGGACACATAACCCGTTGAATGTTCACGAGGTGACCCCGTGATTGAGTATGTAAGGACTCCGAGGTAAGCCACGTGATCATGCGATGATCATGTGGGGTCCATGTGACCTTAAACGATGATTGGGTGTGCATTAGTCTTAATGCTGTTAATATGATTGATAAATATCTGTTTGCATGATATTGTTACTCACCTGTTTAATTCACTAATATACTTTAACATGTTGCCATGTTATTGTTTTGCCTTGTTGCATGGTTGTTGTGAGCTTGCAAGTACATTCAATGTACTGACCTGGCGTGTTATGCCAGATTTGCAGGCCGTGCTTTGGATGCGTAGGACGACGTTCCCGGTGTTTGCGAGCTAGGAGGTGTCCCAGCCAGTGTCCCTGTGGATTGGAGTTCATCATCGCCGTTATTGTTCCACTGTCGTCGATATTCTGCTGCTAGAGAGTTATTAATCCCTGAGGAGCAAGTTGTGTCTCCGCTAGCGTTGTAATAGACCTCGTGTACCCCTATCTTTGTTAATAGAAAGTTGTTCAGTTCTATATCAAGCAGTGTCGTGTTCCAGAAGACTTGGTCTCTGGGCTAGAGCATGGGGCATTCCGGTCCTCTGAGCCGGGGTGCCACAACGCTTGGTATCAGAGCAGGACTGGCTGTAGGACCCGCTAGCCCGCGCGAACGTTAGAAGGACGTTAGATTAGCGTTAGAGCTAGTGTATAGCTTGCTTGTGTGATGTTATTGCTTGTTGCATTTGTTTGTTGCATATAGACGCTATGTTTTCGCTAACGATCTGATCTGACGAGTGTAGATGGCGGAATACCCGGTGGGATACACAGGATCCTCGTCCACGACCAACTTTGACTACCTCCTTGCAGACGTATGGTGGACTCTCTACCCTAGTGGAGAGATTCCAAGGTACCAAGTTTCCCAAACGCCGATCGGAGGGCAGCCGCTTGAGTACCGCGCCAACGTCTACGTGACCTCCACCATCCCCATCGGCGTGCGCTCCTATAACTTCCAGGGTGGACCCGCTTCTACCCCGGATCGTGCCATTCAGCTTGCCGCGATGGCGGGCCTGTTAGGCCTACGCCACCAGGAGAGTGCGATGCAGCAGAATCGCGCCTTCCATTTCTATCCCACCTTGGGAGCGACTCCGCATCAAGTAAGGTTTCCTCGCCCTCTGGCGGAAGTCGATGCAGCGGTGATCACCATCTCCCGCTACATGATCGCCTAGTACGCCCTCCTCTTCGACCTCGTCTGTGATGCAAGGGATGCAAGGAGAGCTCTTGCTGCAGCCCTGTCATTGTCGACTCCGCCGCCCACTCCTGCCACCCCTGGCAACCCGCCGTCAGATCAGAACGTATGAGCTTCGCGTAGTTCGTAATGCATGAGTAGTTGTGTTGCTTGTTGCATGTTGATGTGTATAGCAATAAGTTGAGATCATGCGTGTGATCTCAGTGCTTGTTCAGTATTGCTTTTCCTGCTTAGTTGGTTCTTTATTCAGCTTTTTCGGCAGTTACTAACTCTATTTTGGCAGGTGTTAGATGACTTGGACGGACCCTTGCCTGTCGTTCTTCGATATTGGCACCACGTCTGGTTCCGAGCTGATGCATCGTCGATCGTCCGGAGTGGATGCCTGTTTTACATTTCTCTTTTCAACAACCGACCCGTGCTCTGAGCTGCTTTTCGGCCGTCTCGGGTAGTTGTTGAGTTTCTTTTCGCAGTGGAGACCCTATGCTTTGAGCTGTTTTCTCGGCCGTCTTAGGGGACCTCTGCATTCTTTTTATCAACATTGCCTCATGCTCTGAGCTGATTTTGGTCGGCCGTCTTGAGCAATGCTTGAACTATTCCAGTACAAGTCCCAGATCTGAGTTGTAAAGACCGTTATGGTGGCTACTGGGTTATTCACTGTTTTCTTTGCAAGGAGTTCGGATAGTCATCAACTACCGCTAAAGCTGATGAAGTAGCAAGCCGCTTCTCGTTTGCTTTTGCCCCGTGGTTTTTCTTCGTTGGTTCTTCTTTTGGTTCTTTGGTGTCACTTGCTCCACCCCAATGGAAAGTTGCTCATAACCCCGCATACCTCGAAGGACCAGTACAATACCGCAGAGTAGCATGAAGACACCAAGTCAAGGACCCACACCAGCTTGCAGCAGGAGTATTCAACCCCATATGAGTTCTGCCTGAATGAACCAAATCAGCATTATTCCGGTAACTGTTATGGCCGTGAAGATTCCATCAGTGGAAGACCACAAAGAAATAAGGAAACTCAGCAAGACATGAATGGCTCGTAACCGATTGCATCGGAATCATTCTGGCTCAAGTGTGAATCATGCGGCAACCACCAGGCCTGCATTTCGTCTGTAACCGGAATAGCCGTGAAGACTCAGACAGTTAAAGGTCGCAATGATGCGGGAAATCAGCAAGTCAAACAGGACTTTTACCCAATTGCGTTGGAAGCAAGTGGCTCACGGATGGATGATACCCAAGCTATCCATTGAGTCCCGTCTACATCGACTACGACAGCCGCAAAGATTCATGCAAAGATAAGCAGAAACCGTGACCCACGATGCAGATGCACCCAAGGAAAGACAAACACCAGCTACAGTCCTATGCAATACAAATCATTTCAGTATATTCCGGAAGGTGGCCAAGACATATCATGAAGCCCAGAGGATCGGAAGAATGTTTCCCCCTCACCATCCGGCAGTCAGAAGCCTGTCAGACACCGTGGTCAGATCTGTCTCCACGTCATTGAGGGAAAGCTTCGGATAGAAGGAACCTCAACCTTCTGTGACAAGGTACTAGGCGCAGTCGACTTGTGCAGTGTATCAGCCTTCCTCCACAAGCCACCGACAGAAGCTTATGGTGCAAGACACTCGATCGTGCTCGGTACGCCACAGGGATGGACTCCAGCACAAGCCGCCCGATCGTCTACGGTGAAATGCCGTAGAAACTTCCAGCTGAAGTGATGACCCACAACGTAAGGGATCGATTGCAGCGTTTTTGATAAGTAAGAGTGTCGAACCCAACGAGGAGCAGAAGGTAATACCAAGTGACTTTGGCAAGGAGATAACTGCAAGCACTGAAAGATAACTTTTTAGGGGTTTTTCTTGGTATAAGCGACAGGAAATTAAAAACGAGCAAAGTAAAAGGTACTGGAGAGTAACGAGTGGCCCAATCCTTTCTGAGCAAAGGAGAGGCCTAGCAACTGAACTTATAAAGGCTAAAGTGTTCTTGAGGACACACGGGAGAGGTAGTCATGTGCTTTCGCCATATTCCGTATCGGTACTATGTGCTGTGTTGATAAGTGTTGAGTGGGTGGATCTATGCTAGTGCACCCTCTAGACTAAGATAAGTTCACTCTTATGATTAAACACCTTGCAAGCATCCGCAAATACAAGATAGTAATTAAGGCAAAAGCCTAACCATAGCAATACGATCGGTGATCCATTGTTCCCTTGTGCAAAAGCGTGCAAACTGGGGTTTAGGTTTCTGTCACTCCGGCAACCCACCGTAAGCATTCTTTATACACAATGTATTCCCCTAGGTCCTTGATAAGGCGAAGTGTTGAGCGTTCGACTCACACAACACCACTAGGAAAATAACAACACAACTTAAATATCAACCAACACATATTACTTCAACATCATATGACTACTAACAACTAGACTTCTCCCATGTCCTCAAGAACTAAAGTAATTACTCACAAGACATAAAAGAGATCATGATCAGTGGGGATAAATTGATGATAAACAATCTGGACGCAATAATATTTCTCCAACAAAACTCAATAGCATTCACCACAAAGTAGTAATCAACACCGATAGAGTAGAGAGGATAGATAGTACGGATTACAACATGAGTTGCAATTGTGAGATGAGATTGGATGGGGGTGGAGATGGTGCTGATGATGGGGATGATGTTGATGATGATCTCGATGATGCCCGTGATGATGGTGATGACGATGGTGACGATCTCCCCTTCCGGGAGGTGATCTCCCCGGCGGAATCTGCCCGCCAGAGATGGCTTTTCTTCTCTGTAGGTTTCCGCCACAGAGCGGCGGCGGAACTCTGGAACTCTCTCGTATTTTAGGGTTTTTGGATGACGAAGAGTATATATGCCAGAGGGGGGAGCCGGGAGTGGCCCGGGGGGTCCAGGCGCCCTCCTGGCGCGGCCAGGGGTGGGGCCGCACCAGGTGGCCGCCTGGGCACCCTGTGGCCCCCCTCTGGTCGCTCTTTTGCGTGTCTTCGTGATCCTTCTGGAAAATAGCCTCCGTCGATTTTCAGGTAATTTGGAGGTATTCTTCTTCAGCAACTCAGCGTCCACTTTTTACCGCCGAATCATGCGTCTGCTGCTTCGGCACCAGAAAGTTGCAAACTGTGTAAAATAAGCCAAAACAACATAAGAATAGCATCATATCATGAAATATATCAATGAATAATAAAGAATTACTATATAAAATAGTGATGCATTTTGGACGTACCAACTCCCCCAAACTTAGACCTCGCTTGTCCCCAAGCGATTACTGAGCTCGGTAAACCTGTCCACAAGTTTAGAGAGTGAAGTGTCGATAAATAGAATACGGACAAGAAGCATCAAGGTTCCTTCATCAAACCCAAGCATCCTCAACAGCAACCTCAACTCATAAGGCCCTTATGAGAAAGTAATAACAATTATAATCAAAAGTAGGGCTGAGGAAACTCATCAAATTATGGCAAACATATCCTTGGTCAAAGGACAACTAATAACTTTTACACTTGCTCTTCCTCTTTAATGAAACAATTTGAAGCTTTTGAAAGAACATGTTAATAGTCATGAAGTGCAAATGCTAACACAAAGGAAGATGCTTGCTTGGAAAAAGCTTTCGCAAACAACTTACTTATTAAAAAGATAATGTCAACAAGGATGTGGCATGGCAAAACTTAATGCAGCTCTATGTGGATGAATCCTCATCAACATCAAATGTCTGTTCTCTTAGGGAAAAGAAGGAAGTGGGACAACTGACTCAACATGAAGGTGGATGGAAAGCCTTGTTTAAGGGCAAGCAGGGAAAACTCATGTGTTATCCTTAAATCAAACAGAATAAAAATAGATTTTGGGGCGGTGCATAGTTTGTCAACGAATGCTAATAGATAGCTCAATTACTTCTTAAGATGGACAAGTTTCGAGAAATGGCTCCCAAGTGGGGACGATCACATCCCCTTAATCTCCTTTGTTTATCACTGCCAAAGTTTCTGATTTCTCATAGACCAAGCGTGAAGGAGGGTTTGTTTGTTATATTATCTTTCGAGCTGGGCGCACCCATGCCAGTTCCTCCTCGTATTATGGGTTTGCATATTAGACATGCAATCCCGGGGTAAAACTTGTCCAACTTAAGAAGATCATGAATTACCTACTACTTCCTCATGAGCTAAACAAGAGGCACAAAACAGAAGATTTTGAACATTTAAGGATAACACATAAATTCTATACTTATAGGAGTGGTAGGGGAATACCACGAATAGGAAGATATGGTGGACTCATATGGAAGGTAATGGTTTCAGGGTATGGATGCACAAGCAGAAATCTACTTGGCAAAGAGTTTGGCTAGCAAAGGCTTTGAGAGAACATACAATTGATGCTAATTTGGATGCAAAACATATAAAGCATAAACATTAAGGTAAGCATAACACATCAAGTTGTCTTCCTTGTCAACATAACACTTCAAGCATAATAACATAAAGGTTTTGGCTATGTCGCTACTTTTGAAAACATGCATGTTGTCAAGACCAAAGCTATGTTTGCCAAAATTAAATAAAGTTTTCAAAGCCATACCTGATATAAGGTCAATACTCCCCATAAGAATCTTCATATGAGGTCGATTGCGCGAATAGAATACCGAGTGCAGCGAAGGAACCAATAGACTTCTCATTAATATTCCATTATAGACGACTCCACGCTCACGGATACAATCTCTCCACAGACGGAGTGATAGACCTCGATGCAAACACCTATTTCATATAATAAACTCCCTAGACAAGATACGACTCTACTTGACTCTAAAAGACTAAGATAAAGATAAAGATACCCGGCACTCCCCCAAGCTTGGAACAAGCTGAGGGGATGCCATTACCCGAGGAGAGTTACTCCTCATTCTTGTTGTTGTTGATTCTTCAAATCTTTGATGACGCGGCGAAGGGTTTGGTTTTCCTTCTCCAAAATCTCCACTTGCACATTTAGTACACGGAAATCTTCACACAGTTGATTGGTGATGCGGTAAGCTTCGGAGATGGTAGAAATCGTACGTTGATCTTCAAGTGCAGGGGTCGTTCCTGAAAGGTTAAGAGAAAGATCATAATAAGGTTGGACACTCCCCACCATGATGGGGTTGCTTGATCTTCCTCCTTGTGTTGATGGACCCCCTGGTTGCTGGGCGGTGATAATCTTGACTTCTTTTCTCACGGAACGCTCCATCTCCGCTCGCCTTGCAGCGATTTCTTCTTCCGTGGCCCAATCTATGTATTTCCCCTGGTTGAGATCTTTCTGAACTTCACGTAGACGTCGTCCCATGAAGTCCTCTCCACTTGAGCCACAAGAAGACATCTCTAACAATAACTTTTTACCCTGGTAGAAACAGATTGAAAAGAAAACACACGAAAACGCGAGATACGTTGCCGGAACGATCCGGGCAAATATATATCAAAAATTTCTGCAACAAAAGGAAGGTAACGAGCCAAAGTGGGGTCGGAGACGGACTCCTGGGTGCCCAGGCGGCCTCTCGGCGCGGCCAGGAGGTAGGCCGCGCCAGGGGGCGCCTGGGCCCCCTGGAGCTCCTCTCCGGCTCCACTTAGGCCTCGAATTTTCCTAATTTTGCAAAAACTCGTAATATGGAACTTTTATGGCGGTTCGCGGTGTTTCCTTACCGCAATACATACCTTTTCTTATTCTGCTTCTGTCGGTGTCTGAAACAGGGCTGCAACATGTTCTTCATGAGTTGTTGTGGGCATTATATTTACATCAACATTGACGGGATCTCCCGCTATGTAGTGCTTGAGTCTTTGCCCATTCACAACTTGAGGTTTGGTGCCTTCAAAATTGTTAATCTTGATTGCACCAGACCGGTAGACTTCTTCGATATGAAATGGCCCTTCCCACCTTGAAAGTAGTTTACCTGGAGAAAACCTGAAACGGGATCTAAACAATAAAACTTTATCATCAACATTAAATTCACGTTTCAGAATCATCCTGTCATGCCACTTCTTTACCTTTTCCTTGAACATTTTAGCGCTCTTGTAAGCTTCACTTCTCCACTCATCTAGAGAAGTCAAGTTCATGAGACGCTTTTCACCAGCTAACTTTGGGTCAGCATTAATCTCTCTAACAGCCCAGAAAGCTTTGTGCTCTAACTCTAATGGCAAATGGCAAGCCTTGCCATAGACCATTTTATAGGGAGACATGCCCATGGGGTTTTTGTAAGCAGTTCTATACGCCCACAAAGCATCTCCTAACTTATTTGACCAGTCCTTCCTATTTCTGTTAACTGTCTTTTGCAAAATCAACTTGATCTCTCTATTGGTGAGCTCAACTTGCCCACTAGTTTGAGGATGGTACGGTGAAGCAATTCTATGATTGACATCGTACTTGGCTAAAGCTTTTCTAAAAGCTCCATGCGTGAAGTGTGATCCTCCATCAGTCATGAGATACCTAGGTACACCAAACCTAGGGAAAATTACATCTTTGAGCATTTTCAAAGATGTTTTGTGATCAGCACTATCAGTGGGGATTGCTTCAACCCACTTGGTTACATAATCAACAGCAACTAAAATGTGAGTGTACTTGTGCGAAGAAGGAAAAGGACCCATAATATCAAAACCCCAGCAATCAAAAGGCTCAATCACTAGTGAGTAATTCATAGGCATCTCATTCCTTCTACTAATATTACCAACTCTCTGACATTTATCACAGGCTAAAACATAATTTCTAGCATCTTTAAAGAGAGTAGGCCAATAAAAACCTGATTGGAGAACCTTATGTGCGGTTCTCTCACCGGCGTGATGTCCTCCATTGGGACTATCGTGACATTGCTTGAGAATGTCCTTCTGCTCGTGTTCCGGTATGCATCTTCTCACGATCCCGTCTGGACCTTCTTTGAAAAGATGTGGGTCATCCCAAAAGTAATGCCTCAAATCATGAAAGAACTTCTTCCTTTGCTGAAATGTTAAACCTGGAGGCAAATACTTTGCAACGATAAAATTAGCATAATCTGCAAACCAAGGGTCGGAAAGAGATTGTACTTTAACAACGGCGAGTTGTTCGTCTGGAAAACTGTCGTTGGCTGGAATGTGATCATGCGGTATATCTTCCATCCTTGAAAGATTGTCCGCTACAGGGTTGTCTGCTCCTTTTCTATCAACAATCTGCAAATCAAATTCTTGAAGAAGGAGTACCCATCTGATTAGTCTTGGCCTGGCATCCTTCTTCGTCATAAGATACTTAATGGCAGCATGGTCAGTATGAATAATAACTTTAGAATCAACAATATACTGCCTAAACTTATCACAAGCAAACACTACTGCTAAGAATTCCTTCTCAGTAGTAGCATAATTCTTTTGAGCACAATCAAGGGTTTTACTAGCATAATAGATAAAATATAATTTTCTATCAACCCTTTGTCCTAAAACAGCTCCAACAGCAAAATCACTAGCATCACACATAATTTCAAAGGGAAAACTCCAGTCAGGCGGTTGTACTATAGGAGCGGTTATTAAAGCTTTCTTAAGAACTTCGAAAGCCTCCTTACAATCTTCATCAAATAAAAAAGGAACATCCTTCTGGAGAAGATTAGTGAGGGGTCTCGAGGTCTTAGAAAAGTCTTTAATAAATCTTCTATAGAAACCAGCATGACCGAGAAAACTACGAATACCTTTAATGTCCCTTCGATAGGTCATCCTTTCGATAGCTTCAATCTTCGCCTTGTCCACCTCAATTCCCTTCTCGGAAATCTTGTGACCAAGCACGATCCCTTCGTTAACCATGAAGTGGCACTTTTCCCAGTTTAGAACTAAGTTTGTATCCTCGCATCTCTGCAAAACTTTATTAAGATTGTGGAGACAGTGGTCAAAGGAAGTTCCATAGACGGAGAAATCGTCCATGAAGACTTCCACAATATCCTCACAGAAACCATGAAATATTGCAGACATACATCTCTGAAAAGTAGCAGGGGAATTGCATAAACCAAAAGGCATACGCCTATAAGCATAAGTACCATAAGGACAAGTGAAAGTGGTCTTCTCTTGATCGGCAGTGTTAACATGAATTTGAGAGAAGCCTGAATACCCGTCAAGATAGCAAAAGTGGGTGTTTTCGGACAGCCTCTCAAGCATCTGATCAATAAAGGGCAGCGGGTAGTGGTCCTTCCTGGTTTCCTTGTTCAACTTCCTGTAATCAATACACATTCTATATCCAATAATAATTCTCTGAGGTATTAGTTCATTCTTGTCATTAGGGACTATAGTTGTCCCTCCTTTCTTAGGAACACAATGAACTGGACTTACCCACTTACTATCAGCTATAGGGTAGATAATACCTGCAGCTAGAAGCTTGAGGATTTCGGTCCTCACAACATCCATCATCTTTGGGTTCAACCGTCGTTGATGGTCAACAATAGGTTTAGCATCGGGCTCGAGGTTGATAGTATGTTGCCAGATAGATGGACTAATTCCCTTAAGATCGTCAAGGGTATAGCCAATTGCACCACGGTGTTTACGAAGTATCTCCAATAATCGCTCTTCTTCATATCCTGAAAGGTTAGAGTTGATAATAACAGGATAAACTTTCTTTTCATCTAAATAAGCATACTTGAGCGTATCGGGAAGAGGTTTGAGATCAAACACCGGGTCTTCTTTTAGTTTGGATAGAATTCCTAAAGGTTCAACCGGAAGGTTGTGCTTCAGGATAGCAGGTTGTCTCAAGAATATTTCATCAATTTCATTTCTTTCCTGCATATGAGTATCATTCTCGTGGTCCTCCATGTATTGCTGCAAAGGATCATTAGGGGGAATAGCAATGGAAGCAATACTTTCAATAATTTTATCATCACTAGGTAATTCAGTACCACGAGGCTGTTTAGAGATCTTAGAAAAATTAAATTCATATGGCTCACCATTGAATTCAACAGAAACTTTACCTTTCTTGCAATCTATAATAGCTCCACAAGTTCTGGGAAAAGGTCTACCAAAAATAATAGGACAAAAACTATCTTGCACTGAACCAAGTACGAGAAAGTCGGTAGGATACTTTACCTTTCCGCATAGGACTTCAACATCTCTCACAATCCCAATAGGAGAGATAGTAGCTTTGTTTGCAAGATGAATAGTAACATCAATCTCTTCAAGTTCACAGGGTGAAATCTCACCCATGATCTCTTGATAATGCGAATAAGGAATCGCGCTAGCACTTGATCCCAGATCGCATAGCCCGTAATAATTGTGATCTCCTCTTTTAACTGATACAACTGGTGTACCTGAAATTGGGCTTTTATTCTTGGCTGTGACAATGTTAGTTGAAACAGCACAAAAATTTATAATAGAATCTGAAACATCATTAGTAACTAAATCTTTAACCATAGCAACTTGAGGATCGACTCTGATCTGGTCCTCAGGTTCGCTTGTTCTTCTCTCACTTTTATTTATTATGCCTGTCACAAAAGAATGCTCCCTTATCCTTGAAGGGAAAGGGGGCTGTTCATATATAACTGCAGGAAAAATAGGATCAGCAACGTGAATATCAATAGGTACTTCTTTGAAAGGCTTATGGTACTGATCCTTCTTCGTCTTAGAAGAATCAACATGAGAGGCAAAGTTCTTACAAAAAGCAATCATTAGATGGGAATCCAGACCAATCTTAGAGCAAAAGGTATTAAAATAATCAGTTTTCACATAGCTCTCAATATAATCATGCTCATAATTTATAGCAGGTTCAATACCTTTATCGATTTCCCAGTCTTCAGTATTCTTCTGGATCCTTTCGATGAGATCCCATCTTTCTTCAACGCTCTTTGTCTGAAATACCCCGCTAGAGGAGGCATCCAGCATTTCCTTATCCTGACGAGAAAGCCTGGCATAAAAATTTGTAAGTATAATATCTTCGGGGAGCTTATGGATAGGACATTTGAACATTAGGGATTTAAGCCTCCCCCAAGCTTGAGCGATGCTCTCTCCGTCGCGAGACCTAAAGTTATAGATGTAATTCCTGTCTCGGTGAACTTCATGAAGAGGGTAAAACTTTGTATAAAAGAGAGACATAAGCTCTTCCCATTTAAGAGAATGTGAGTTATCGAGGAGCTTATACCAATTTGAAGCTCTGTCCGTAAGCGATATGGAGAATAATTTCTTCATAACTAACTCCAGTGACACACCAGCAAGCTTGAATAATGAACATAGTTGTGATAAATATAGCAAGTGTTCACCTGGATGTCTGTCTCCTGCATAGCGATTAGCTAAGACATAATCGATAATACCAGATGGTATCTTATAAGGCACAATTTCAGTAGGGGCGGGACTGACTACCTTAGTTGTGGGGCGGCTCCCCAAGAACAACGATCCAAGAGTAGGGGTGTCCATAAGGACAAAAACAGCAACAGCAAAACTAAAACAGAAATATAAAAACTTCCTTACCAACTTCACTTACTAGTAGCGCTACGCTCCCCGGCAACGGCGCCAGAAAACGTTACTTGATGACCCACAACGTAAGGGATCGATTGCAGCGTTTTCGATAAGTAAGAGTGTCGAACCCAACGAGGAGCAGAAGGTAATAGCAAGTGACTTTGGCAAGGAGATAACTGCAAGCACTGAAAGATAACTTTTTAGGGGTTTTTCTTGGTATAAGCGACAGGAAATTAAAAACGAGCAAAGTAAAAGGTACTGGAGAGTAACGAGTGTCCCAATCCTTTCTGAGCAAAGGACAGGCCTAGCAACTGAACTTATAAAGGCTAAAGTGTTCTTGAGGACACACGGGAGAGGTAGTCATGTGCTTTCGCCATATTCCGTATCGGTACTATGTGCTGTGTTGATGAGTGTTGAGTGGGTGGATCTATGCTAGTGCACCCTCTAGACTAAGATAAGTGCACTCTTATGATTAAACACCTTGCAAGCATCCGCAAATACAAGATAGTAATTAAGGCAAAAGCCTAACCATAGCAATACGATCGGTGATCCATTGTTCCCTTGTGCAAAAGCGTGCAAACTGGGGTTTAGGTTTCTGTCACTCCGGCTGTCGTGGTAATACTAAAGGCATACCCCTAAGAGAGGGAAACCCAGGGATATCCTTAAGCCCTGGGTTTCCCCAAAGCACATCAAGCAAAGCATTGGCAATCTCCGAGTAACATGTTACTCGGAGACCAGGAGTCGCTTCCAAGTATGCAACTACTCGGAAGCGCAGCAAGATCCGAGTAGACCGATACTCGGAAGTAGTCGGCGAGGCCCCCCTACTCGGAAGATGGGAAACGCAACGGACGGGAGGCATTTAATGCTGCAGGCGTTTCCCCCTCTTTTATTAGTAGTAATGGGCAGACCGTTTTGTATTTAAGTACGTATTTAATCCTGTAATTAAGACCCATTTAAGCCAAGGTATTAAGGAGGCAGGGGCGCACTATATATAAGCCACCCCCTCCCCGTTGGCATGGGCACGCGCACACTTTTCCCCTTCTCAGTATTCTGAAGAAAGAACACCCCAGTAAGCCTGGGACAGGACTAAGGTTTTTATCTCCACGGAGAGGCCTAACCTGTATAATCCTCTTGCGTCAACCCACTCTACGTACAGATTCATTTAGCTCCCTTCATACCCCTATACTCATTGTCAGATTTACATCCACGACAGTTGGCGCCCACCGTGGGGCTGAGTTGATCAGCAATCGTAGAGATGGCATTTCCCTCACCCTTTTCGTCGACTCGCGGCTCTGAGCTCATCGTCGGAGAGGTTTTCTGTTTTGGATCGTTAGCTTTCATAGCTGACGATTTGGCTTGGCTAGCGGATTCCCCGCTCCAGGCACAATTGCTGCCCTCAAGGGGCAGCGTCCACTTCCGAGCTGACGAATCGGGGGCCCTGCGCCTCCAGCTGTCGGCTCATCGTCAAGCGCCCGCGCTACTATCTGTTCGCCACAAGAAGAAGCGCTCGGGCCGTCCGCGCGCTCACCATCGTGGAAATTCGGTCAAGGTCCAGCAGGTGGTAGTCATTGACTCGGTGGAGTCAGCCCACAAGGCCTTGGAGGAACTGATCGCAAGAGAAGGCTCCACGGCTTCTCTCTTGCCTCTGTTCGACTTGGTTGAGGAAGAAGGCATGGCAGCGTCTGACCCCGAGTCAGGCGCCGAGCAAGAAGGCAGCGGCGGCACCCCTGTCGCGGTTGCGGAAGTATGTATGGCCGAGACTCCGCCCTCCCAACCATCTCTAGCTCGAGACACTAACGCCCGAGATGAACCGAACAGTCCGTCCAAGGCCGGCACTCGGGAGCCGACCCGACGTGTTTCAGCCTTCCGAAGGTTGGAGCTCGGAGATTCAAGTCGGCAACCTCGTCCACCTACCCGGGAGGAGCGGGAGGAGGCAGAAGTGGCCGAGCGACAGCTTAATACCCCAATTGACACGAGCACTCCAGAAGGGCGAGGCCTGGAGGCAGCCAGGCTAACCAATTTGGCTGAGCGGGAGCGTCTGGCCGAGCTGGAAAACACTCTCGAGCGCCAAGCTCGGGAAGTAGCTCGGCTCAGACAAAACAGAACCAGTCGTCAACTGCGGGGCCCAGGTCGAGAACCTTTCCGAGCTATGGGCACCCCAATCGAAAATCTCATAGAGGCAACTCGGATCGCAAACTCTCTGCAGCCCAGTGGATCGACAGCGGAAGAAATTCAGCACCTGGCGTTCCTCTTGCAAGCCGCAGTCGATCAAAACGTTGCTGTCAGCCAATCACAGCAGCGAATCCATTCCCAAGTTCCCCTGCAAGGACATCACTGTCAGTACACACGCCCTATGGGGAAGCACGGAGGAACAGAAACAGTTCGCCTCGGCGCGGACATGAACCTCGAGGAGATCATCGCCAAGAGCAATATCGGCATGAAGACCTCAGAAGAACAGAAGCCCGTGGGATGGGTCAACCCGCACCTCGGAGGGAGGAGTTCCCGCGGCACCGAGACGACCGTTATTTCGCATTGAAGACGACGCCCGAAGCCATCTTGTTCAGACCCGAGTCGACCGCGCCAGAACTCATCGTCAGGATCAGGCTCGGCCCTCAATGGCCACAGGACCGGTCTGCTTCAGCGAAAGGATTCGGTCTACCCCCATTCCGCCACACTTCAGGATAGCCACGGGGGTGGACAAATACCGAGGTGATGCTAAACCCCAAACATGGCTGGATGATTACAGAATAGCCGTGCAGATCGGAGGGGGCGGTGACGAGATAGCCATGATGCACCTGCCGTTGATGTTAGAGGGCTAGGCTCGGGCGTGGCTGAATCAGCTACCCCCAAGTAGCATTTGGGTTTGGGAAGACCTCGAAAGAGTATTCGTCAAGAATTTTGAGGGGACCTACAAGAGGCCCGGAGGCCTGACCGAGCTGCAACTGTGCGTCCAGGGCAACACCGAGACAACTCGGGACTACATCCAGAGGTGGATCACACTCCACAACTCGGTCGAAGGAGTCTCCGAGTTCTAGGCCATTCACGCTTTTAAGCAGGGGTTCAAGTACAAGGAATTGAGTCTCAAGCTGGCAAGGTCACCGCACATCACCTCACTCGGGAAGATGATGGAGATAGCAAACAAGTACACCAATGGCGAGGAAGAAATCCGGCAGAAGAATCAGCAGCATAGAGGAGGTGGCAGCTCGGCACCGAACCCGAAGCAGGAGACCGCAAACAACAAGAGAAAGGCGGAGGACACCCCAACAGACGCAGAGTTGGTGGCGGCAGCAAATGCTTCGGGCCTTCATGGCAAGGGGCAAGTACGAAAGGAGTGGCAACCGAGGCAGAAAATACCCTCCAAAGACGATGAAGTTCTGGATCAGCCCTGTCCTCTCCACACCACCCGCGATGCCGAGGGAAAGGTGGTTATCCCAAAGCATACAGCTCGGCAGTGCCGCCTGATCAAGAGAGCAGCCCAGAATGCAAGAACAGGCCCCCAGCAAGACAAGGAGACCAGGAAGAAGAAAGCACCCAGACCGGAACTAGACAGCGAAGGTTTCCCGTGGGAGGACGGAGTATTGGTCATCTTCGCAGGACGATAGTCGAAGAGGGTGGAAAAAATAAGGTTCAGAGAAGTCAACTCGGCGGCTCCGGCAGTTCCGAGTTACATGAAGTGGGCCGACGTCCCCATCACTTTTGATCAGTCGGACCACCCTCCTCACATTCCTCACCCGGGAAGACACGCCCTGATTGTGGACCCTTTGGTAGAAACGGAAAATGGTAACTTCAGGATAAGGAATGTCTTGATGGACGGTGGCAGCGGAATTAACATCCTGTATGCAAGCACTCTGAAGAGCATGAACATCCCGATGTCCAAACTCCGCAAAAGCTACCTAGAATTTCATGGGATAATCCCGGGGAAAAAGCGTACTCACTCGGAATGATATCCCTCAATGTGGTCTTCGGTACTCCGAGTAACTTCCGGAAAGAAAGGATCACCTTTGAAGTAGTGGACTTCCCGAGTGCGTATCACGCTTTACTCGGAAGGCCGGCCTACGCAAAATTTATGGCCATCCCCTGTTACGTCTACCTGAAGCTCAAGATGCCCGGTCCCCACGGCGTGATCACTGTCTCAGGAGACTACAAGCAAGCTGAAGACCTGCTACAGAAAGGCTCCCTGATAGCTGATCAGCAGATGGCCGAGGTCAAATTGGCCGAATACAAGAAGGTCGTCGACTCGTCCGAGTTGCTGCAGCCAAAGAAGACATCGTCATTCGAGTCGGCCGGAGAAACCAAGAGGGTGCAGATACACCCAATAGATGAAGGCAAGTACACCAACATCGCTACCGATCTGGATCCCCAATAGGAACTCGAGCTCGTCAACTTCCTCCGTGAGAATTGGGACATTTTCGCGTGGAAGCCCTCCGACATGCCTGGAGTCCCAAGGGAGTTGGCCGAGCACAAGTTGCATGTAGATCCGAAGGCAAAACCGGTAAAAGAGTCCCTCCGACGGTTTTCCTCTGAGAAAAGGAAGGCCATCGGGCAAGAAATAGCTAGACTATTAGCAGCCGGATTCATTAGGGAAATCTTCCACTCCGAGTGGTTAGCAAATCCTGTAATGGTTCCGAAGAAGGATAAATCTTGGAGAACTTGTGTCGATTTTCGCCATATCAATAAAGTTTGTCCCAAAGACCATTTCCCTCTTCCTCGTATTGACCAGATTGTGGACTCCACATCAGGTTGCGAGAGATTATGTTTCCTCGATGCATACTCGGGTTACCACCAAATCCGACTATATGAACGAGATGAACTCAAAACGGCGTTTATAACCCCATTCGGATGTTTTTGTTACATCACGATGCCATTCGGACTAAGGAATGCAGGTGCCACGTACCAGCGCATGATGCAGAATTGTCTGATCTGGCAGATCGGCAGGAACGTGGAAGTCTACGTGGACGACATCGTAATCAAATCGGCTAAAGGGAGTAGTTTGCTAGTAGACCTAGCAGAAACCTTCCAGAGCCTCCGAGCCTACAGCATCAGGCTTAATCCTGAAAAGTGGGTTTTCGGCGTGCCAGCAAGGAAGCTACTCGGATTCATGGTCTCCGAGCGAGGGATAGAAGCCAACCCGGAAAAAATCGCGGCAATTCAGAACATGAAACCTCCCAAGCAGCTCCGAGACGTCCAAAATTTAACAGGCTGCCTCGCAGCACTCAGTCGGTTTATTTCCAGATTGGGAGAGAAAGCCCTACCTCTCTACCAACTGATGAAAAAATCGCCGATTTTCGTCTGGACGGAAGAGGCTCAAATAGCTTTTGAAGAACTCAAGAAGCAATTGTCAACTCGGCCAGTCCTGGCAGCACCCCAGGAAAAAGAGTCGCTCTTGCTATATATCGTTGCCACAAGCCGAGTTGTCAGCATAGCCATAGTGGTGGAGAGAGAAGAAGAAGGAAAAGCACAGAAGGTGCAAAGACCGGTGTATTACATCTCCGAAGTCCTCACACCATCCAAGCAAAGATACCCTCACTACCAGAAGATAGCAATGGGGATTCACCTGGCGTCTCAGAAGCTCGCACATTACTTCCAGGATCATCCCATCACAGTGGTCTCTGAAGCCCCCTGGCAGAAATTATGAACAACAGATATTCAACAGGCAGAATAGCAAAATGGAGTTTGGACCTACTCCCCTTTGACCTCAATTACCAAGCTAAGAAAGCAATCAAGTCACAGGCACTGGTGGACTTCCTAGCCGAGTGGGTTGAAGTCCAACACCCCCCACAGCCAACACCAGAACATTGGACAATGTTCTTTGATGGCTCCAAGATGCTACATGGCGCAGGGGCTGGGGTGGTACTAGTCTCACCCAGAAAGGATGAGATGCGATACGTCCTCCAAATCCATTTCCCAGCAACAAACAACGAGGCAGAATATGAAGCTCTTCTGTATGGCATGCGAATGGCTATCTCACTCGGAGTCAGGAGACTTATGGTATTCGGAGATTCAGACTTAGTAATCAACCAAGTAATGAAAGAGTGGGACATCCGAAGCCCAGCAATGACAACCTATTGTGTAGCAGTGAGAAAATTGGAGAAAAAATTTGATGGACTGGAGCTCCATCACATCCCAAGGGTCAAAAATCAGGCAGCAGACGACCTCGCCAAATTTGGTTCCACCCGCGGACAGATCCCACCAGGGATCTATCTGGAACACCTACATTCCCCTAGATTCATAGAAGATCCCTTCCTAGAGGCAGATCCGGACATGCTGCCTGACAAGAACATCCCCAGCAAAGAAGACATACCCGCAGTAGTTGACATGGTGTTTGATGTGGAGGTCATTCCCCCCGACTGGACACGCCCAATCCTTAACTATCTGCAAAAACAAGAGTTGCCCGATGACGAGGTAGAAGCCAAACAGATAGTCCGCAAGTCCAAGTCCTACTCGGAGATCAGCGGAGAACTGTACAGGAACAGCATGACTCATATCCCCCAGCGATGCATCTCCAAGGAAGAAGGTCGTTGCATACTGCAAGAAATCCACTCGGGAGATTGTGGCCATCATGCCTCAAGTCGGACGTTAGTGGCAAAAGCTTTCCGAGCTGGTTTCTTCTGGCCCGACGCCCTCAGCGATGCCCGATACATCGTGGACCATTGCGAGGGCTGCCAGTTTTACGCCAACCAGCCTCGCAAACCAGCTTTCGAGCTGAAGACCATCCCCCTAGCCTGGCCATTTGCAGTATGGGGATTGGATATGATCGGACCACTCCGAACAGGCAAGCACGGCTTCACCCACATTTTGGTCGCCGTAGACAAGTTTACAAAATGGATAGAAGCAAAGCCTATCAAGAACCAAGACTCCGCTAGAGCAGTCAGCTTTATGCAGGGCATCATCCATCGGTTCGGCGTCCCGCATGACATCATTACTGATAATGGATCGAACTTCAACTCAGCCGAATTCAAGAAATTCTGTTGGTCCAATGGCATCCAGGTCAATTTCGCCTCAGTCGCACACCCACAGTCCAATGGCCAAGTCGAACGAGCCAACGGACTAATACTCAAAGGAATCAAGCCTCGGCTCCTCCGGGAACTAAAGGAAGCAGCAGGCGCCTGGGTTGATGAACTCCCTTCAGTCTTGTGGCGATTGCGCACAACTCCCAATCGCTCAACTCGGTCAACCCCCTTCTTCCTCGTCTACGGCTCAGAAGCAGTCCTTCCGAGTGACCTCAAGTACAATGCACCCCGTATAAGCCAGTACACAGAAGCTGAAGCCGAAGAAGCACGGCAGGACGGCGTTGACCTCCTGGAAGAGGAACGAAATTTAGCTCTCACCCGCTTGACGTTTTATCAACAAGACCTTCCCCGATATCACGACCGACACGTCCGAGCTCGCTCCTTCCAAGAAGGCGACATGGTAATTCGCATCAAGCAAACTTCGGATCACAAATTAGCTCCCCCATGGGAAGGCCCGTTTATCATCTCCAGAGTACTGCACAATGGGGCCTATCACCTGTATGATGTAACCAATAAGATAGAAGAGCCTCATGCCTGGAACGCCCAGTTACTGTGCCGATTCTATGCATGAGCAAGTTTGTAAAATACGAATAAAAATTACTTGTACGCCTTGCGCGCCTTTTTCCCATTCGTTTTCATTATATAAAAACAGGTTTTCTTCCGAGCTGCGAGCAGCTCGGAAAAACTCTATCAATCAGGTTTTCCATCCGAGCTGTGCGCAGCTCGGACGAGAACTTAGAAAACTAATGATAAGTGCTCACCAACGCCCCAAAAGCTTGAGGAAGCACAACATCATCTGCATTGAGGACCTTGAATACAAGATCTTCAATAGGAAAAAATTTCTAAGTATTCTCAAGCCTCAAGAGGCTTGGGGGCTGCTTAAAGCTATAAAAACAGGTTTTCTTCCGAGCTGCGAGCAGCTCGAAAAAACTCTATCAATCAGGTTTTCCATCCGAGCTGTGCGCAGCTCGGACGAGAACTTAGAAAACTAATGATAAGTGCTCACCAACGCCCCAAAAGCTTGAGGAAGCACAACATCATCTGCATTGAGGACCTTGAATACAAGATCTTCAATAGGAAAAAAATTCCTAAGTATTCTCAAGCCTCAAGAGGCTTGGGGGCTGCTTAAAGCTATAAAAACAGGCAGCTCGGAAAAACTCTATCAATCAGGTTTTCCATCCGAGTTGTGCGTAGCTCGGACGAGAACTTAGAAAACTAATGTTAAGTGTTCACCAACGCCCCAAAGGCTTGAGGAAGCACAACATCATCTGCATTGAGGACCTTGAATACAAGATCTTCAATAGGAAAAAAATTCTAAGTATTCTCAAGCCTCAAGAGGCTTGGGGGCTGCTTAAAGCTATAAAAACAGGTTTTCTTCCGAGCTGCGAGCAGCTCGGAAAAACTCTATCAATCAGGCTTTCCATCCGAGTTGTGCGCAGCTCGGACGAGAACTTAGAAAACTAATGTTAAGTGCTCACCAACGCCCCAAAGGCTTGAGGAAGCACAACATCATCTGCATTGAGGACCTTGTATACAAGATCTTCAATAGAAAAAAAATTCTAAGTATTCTCAAGCCTCAAGAGGCTTGGGGGCTGCTTAAAGCTATAAAAACAGGTTTTCTTCCGAGCTGCGAGCAGCTCGGAAAAACTCTATCAATCAGGTTTTCCATCCGAGCTGTGCGCAGCTCGGACGAGAACATAGAAAACTAATGATAAGTGCTCACCAACGCCCCAAAGGCTTGACGAAGCACAAAATCATCTGCATTGAGGACCTTGTATACAAGATCTTCAATAGAAAAAATTTCTAAGTACTCTCAAGCCTAAAGAGGCTTGGGGGCTGCTTAAAGCTATAAAAACTTCGAACCTTCACAAAGACAATTCGGAAGAAAAATTCATTCCAAGAAGAGAAACAGAGCACGAGTTCATCACCCAAACGACGGAGTGTCACGACACAACCACAAAGTGCACCTTATTACAAACCCACTCGGCATACCGAGGCAAATATCAAGCAGCTGTTTTTTAAGACAATCCATTCATTCCTCGCCCGCCTCGTCCGACTCACTGGTTACACCAGTTGACTCAACGAAGAAATCGAGATCGGGCATCAGCGCGATTCGGCTAGCAGTCTCAGCATAGCGCGGCAAGAAGGAGGTGCAGCTTTGACCTTCTTTCGGATCTCCACCACCAACTCGCTCAAGATTATGGACCCGCTCCGGAAAATGCACCTTGGTCAAAGCCAGTGCATAATTCGCACCGCTCCGCGCCGCTGAGCGTTTCCAGCGGGCCACCTGGTGTGGAGCCTCCTGCAGAACGGGTACAACATTATCCAGCTTCACTCTGCTCTCTTCTTCAGGAGACAGCTTGCTCTTCAAAGCCAGAGTAGCACCCATGACCTCCTCAGCAAATTTCTTCGCTTTGGCGCACCTCATGGTCAGCAACCCCCGAGCCAAAGCAAATTCTGTGGTGATTGGAGAATAGTTATCTCTCTTCATGATTTCAGCAAAGTCAGCCATGCGCGCCCGCTCAGCATCTGGATCTGTACCATACGCTACACAAATAGAGCAGACGGGTAAATAATCTAAGAACGGACCACAACTCCTTACCACAGCTTGGACAGTAAAATGCTCACCAGACAAGGTCTCACTGAAAACGGCGAACCGCCCAGCGCAATACTCTTCATCTGCCTTCACTGCTTTCCGAGTGGTTTCCAACTCGGCTTCATGTTTCTTCGCATCCTCGGCCTCCTGCCTAGAGATGCAAGCCTCATTCTCCTTCACCGCCTGCTTATAGTAATGGAGACTGGTCTCCAACGCTTTGTGAGCCTTGGCTCTCTTCTCAACCTGGTCTATTTCCTTCTTCATCTTGGACACAAAATCATCGTTCTCCTTTAATTTTGCGTCAAAGGCCTTCTTCGCCGCATCTGCAAGCAAAACGTCAGACGCAAGAACAACAGGAAGAACGATGGCAGTTTGGACACTCAAGAACTTTTACCATTATCCTCAGCATGATGTTTCTTCAGTTTGTCATGCTCTTTAAGAAGCGCTTCGTATGCACAATTGGTGGCATCACTTTCCCCCTGCAACTTCACGAAGGCCGACCCAAGCTTGCATGCCTCCTACGAAGACAGAAGGAATACCATAATCAAAATAAAAACCTCCTATCAAAAGACTCCGAATAACTTCACAAAAGTTACTCGGAGCCTTGGGGGCTACACCCAGCGGGTGCACTAAGAAGTGCTCCCACTGGAAGTTCATCACAATAAAAACCTCCTATCAAAAGACTCCGAATAACTTCACAAAAGTTACTCGGAGCCTTGGGGGCTACACCCAGCGGGTGCACTAAGAAGTGCTCCCACTAGAAGTTCATCAAAATGCAAACCTCCTATCAAAAGACTCCGAATAACTTCGCAAAGCTACTCGGAGCCTTGGGGGCTACACCCAGCAGGTAGGAAAACTTACGTAAGTACTTACGTGCATGTTGGACTTCACCAGCTCAGCCTCAGACGCCAGCTCCCGCAGCCACAACTCAAACTGGGTCGCCTTGACCAAAGACTCCTTCAATCCGCCAATGACAGCTCTCCACTGGGGCCCCGACGGGGATGGCCCCCGAACTAGCAGGCTCACTCCCCCGAACAGCCGTCGAGGCGACAGGGGTCCCCTTGACAGCCTCCCCAGCTGGAGCATCGGGTGCGGCAGCTCGGGAACCAGACCCTGAGGCTACCGTTCCCTCAGGAGCAGTCACCTCAGGAGGATCAACAGCAGGGTCAACATCCATGTCTGCAGCAGAGATAACGAACATTTAAAAGCGAAAGACGACAGCAACAAACGCCTCAACGAAGAAAACAACGATGAATTCTCACCAACAGTCGCAGTATCTTCTGGAATAGCGCCCATCCCAGGAAAATCAGTCACCTCACAAGTGATAGCGTCCTCCATAGCTTCAGCCTCGGGATCCTCCTCGATCCCGGGCAACATCTCGGAACCACTCGGACGAACACTGCAAAAAGAACAGCTAAGGATGAGTCTGAGAAACTAACAGGGCCTTAAAGGCACGCGTTAGGCAACAGCATTACGGGTGCATGGTCTTCAAGCTACGCCTCGGGGGAGCAACCCTGGCCGGACTAGATCCAGCCCCCTTGGCCCTTTCAGCAGCAGCACCTCCTACGGGATTAGCCTCTCGGCCCCCAAGAGTGACAAGTTTCTTCTTCTTCATGGGCGCCACCTTCCCAGAGCTGAGGCCCAAGGGAGGAAGCTTATCGCCGTCTTCCTCACCACTCGGAGTGTGACCCCTTTTTCGGGTCCGAGTAAGTCCCTCCCGCGCCGACTCGCGATCCTGGTTGTTCTTCGAGCGCTGCTCGGACGCTGCCTGAGCCCGAGCCACCTCGGACTCCAGCTCCTCCCCCACCTCAACTCCGACCCCCACGCCAGCAGTACTATCTTCGTCTTCCTCGGCAGGATGCTGCGGAGCCAGAGGAATAGGGCAGCGGAACTGGGTAAAATCCTAAGCAACAAAACAAAGAGGTCCAAGTTAAAGCCAACAAAGGAAACACATTCAAGAAACGTACAACTCGGCATACCAAGGTGGGAGGATTGTCGACGCCAAGGGGCCTCACTCGGCCAGTTGCCTGAAGACCCTGAGTCACGCTTGTTATTATCTTCATCTGAAGTTCAAACTCATCCAAGGGCATCTCGGTGTTACTGTAACGGGTGTCGTCCTGCAACCTAGAGTACGTCCACATCCCCCGAGCTCGGGCCTAGAGCGGCTGGATCTTCCGAATCACGAAAGCAGCTATCAGATCTATGGCGTCCAAACCATTCTTCTTCAACCTGATGACTTCACGCATCAGGTGGAGCACTTGCTCCTTATTAGCATTGGTGAGCCGGGGGTTCCAGCCCTGAGAGTTAGTCATCCTAACGTCCGAGTAAGGAGGCAAGGTACGCACCCCCGTTCCCTCGGCCACTTTGCAGTAAAACCAGCTATTCTGCCAGTTCTTGACAGAATCAGGAACACAAGAAGAAAAATACTGCACTCCTTGCTTTTTGGCCAAAAACAGACCGCCACAAAGATGATTAAATTCAACGCCGCCGCCCTCCCTAGACTTTTTCGCCTTCTGAGGCTTGATGGCGTATATGCTACGGAAGAGATGCCAATGGGGCTCTATGCCTAAAAAGCCCTCGCAAAGAGTGAAAATGCTGGAGAGAAGGGTAACCGCGTTGGGAACGACGTGGTGAAGCTGAGCGCCCGTAAAAGCCAAGAAGTCCAAGAAGAAGGGATGTGGGGGAAGAGAAAAGCCGCGATCCACATGCGAAAGTAAAATTACCCTCTCACCATCCCGCGGTGCGGGCTCGTCTTCCCCCGCCGCGGGAAGACGGCAACCCTCCCGGGGAACCAGGCCGACGTCCTGGTACCCCAGCAGCATGTCTTCCGTCACAATCGAAGGCAGCCACTCCCCCGCAGACATGGTCACGGCGGTGGAAGAAGGGCAGTACGAATGACGACCTCCCAGGATGGACCTCGAGCGGCCGGCGGAGATGTCTCGACGGCGAGATTCAGCAGGCAGAGGAAGAGGCGGAGCAGGAGGGGGAAGCGGGAACGGCTGCGCGGGGGAAATGAGTGGAGATGTTCCAAACCGCAAGGCAGGGGGGCCTTTTTATAGCTCAAGACAGCAACCGCCTCGCGTCAGATCCGCACCCCACTAATGGGCTTGCCGGTTGCTCTTCCCCATAAAAACCGCCCCACTTCCCCATAATCCCTCCCACTTCCCCCGCAGACAGTTAATTATTATTCTATGAAACCGCCGCGGGAATCGAGGAGACAAACCCAAACAGTGCGCCCACTCACCTGGGTAAGAAGATTCTCTGACAAGATAAGATCTTTTGGGGAAAAACCAAATCTGTTTTCAACCCGAAGTTTGGAATCGACACCAACTACTCGGAAGATGCGAAGCACAACGCACATCAATCAAACTCTCCGAGTACGCCATCACTCGGAAGAAATCGCAAAGCTCCCACAACGTCTGAGTAACCTGCCACTCGGAGGCACCACGAAGAGAACCACTCGAAGGTTCCCCGCGACACGAAGAATCTCGCACACGGTTACTCGGGTAGAAATCCGAGCAACTAGCTCGCTGGCGGCCCGTCTCTGACGTAGAATTCCAGGCCACCAGTAAGACCCGGCGTAGGGGGTAAAGAATCAATGTCCCACGTGGCATGGCCTAGGACTCGGCACGATGTCCTAGGGCATTGAACTTTACAAATTTGGTTCATATGGAGTTTAAGGCCTTTTACTCTGAGACACGCCTTCCGAGGCCTCAGTCCACCTCTTCCGAGAGACGTTTGAGTGTCGCCAAATTTTTCCACTAACCTGCCCAACTTACGCTCGAGGGAAAAGTTCGAACATCAATAAAGCCCTTCCGGGCCTCTTACTGAGTTCAATCTTCACATTCCTCAGAAAGACTAACAAACGTCAGTCACCTCACTTACGAGCACCCGAAAGCTTTTGGGGGCTACTGTCGTGGTAATACTAAAGGCATACCCCTAAGCGAGGGAAACCCAGGGATATCCTTAAGCCCTGGGTTTCCCCAAAGCACATCAAGCAAAGCATTGGCAATCTCCGAGTAACATGTTACTCGGAGACCAGAAGTCGCTTCCAAGTATGCAACTACTCGGAAGCGCAGCAAGATCCGAGTAGACCGATACTCGGAAGTAGTCGGCGAGGCCCCCCTACTCGGAAGTTGGGAAACGCAACGGACGGGAGGCATTTAATGCTGCAGGCGTTTCCCCCTCTTTTATTAGTAGTAATGGGCAGACCTTTTTGTATTTAAGTACGTATTTAATCCTGTAATTAAGACCCATTTAAGCCAAGGTATTAAGGAGGCAGGGGCGCACTCTATATAAGCCACCCCCTCTTCGGCATGGGCACGCGCACACTTTTCCCCTTCTCAGTATTCTGAAGAAAGAACGACTCAGTAAGCCTGGGACAGGACTAAGGTTTTTATCTCCACGGAGAGGCCTAACATGTATAATCCTCTTGCGTCAACCCACTCTACGTATAGATTCATTTAGCTCCCTTCATACCCCTATACTCATTGTCAGATTTACATCCACGACACCGGCAACCCACCGTAAGCATTCTTTATACACAATGTATTCCCCTAGGTCCTTGATAAGGCAAAGTGTTGAGCGTTCGACTCACACAACACCACTAGGAAAATAACAACACAACTTAAATATCAACCAACACATATTACTTCAACATCATATGACTACTAACAACTAGACTTCTCCCATGTCCTCAAGAACTAAAGTAACTACTCACAAGACATAAAAGAGATCATGATCAGTTGGGATAAATAGATTATAAACAATTTGGACGCAATAATATTTCTCCAACAAAACTCAATAGCATTCACCACAAAGTAGTAATCAACACCGATAGAGTAGAGAGGATAGATAGTACGGATTGCAACATGAGTTGCAATTGTGAGATGAGATTGGATGGGGTGGAGATGGTGCTGATGATGGGGATGATGTTGATGATGCCCGTGACGATGGTGATGACGATGGTGACGATCTCCCCTTCCGGGAGGTGATCTCCCCGGCGGAATCTGCCCGCCAGAGATGGCTTTTCTTCTCTGTAGGTTTCCGCCACGGAGCAGCGGCGGAACTCCGGAACTCTCTCGTCTTTTATGGTTTTTGGATGACGAAGAGTATATATGCCAGAGGGGGGAGCCGGGAGTGGCCCGGGGGGTCCAGGCGCCCTCCCGGCGCGGCCAGGGGTGGGGCCGCGCCAGGTGGCCGCCTGGGCACCCTATGGCCCCCCTCTGGTCGCTCTTTTGCGTGTCTTCGTGGTCCTTCTGTAAAATAGCCCCCGTCGATTTTCATGTAATTTGGAGGTATTCTTCTTCAGCAACTCAGCGTCCACTTTTTACCGCTGAATCCTGCGTCTGCTGCTTCGGCACCGGAAAGTTTCAAACTGTGTAAAATAAGCCAAAACAACATAAGAATAGCATCATATCATGAAATATATCAATGAATAAGAAAGAATTACTATATAAAATAGTGATGCATTTTGGACGTATCAAGAAGGAACTGATATATCCACAGTATATCGAGGCAAACTTCCGGGACAAGACAACCCATCTTTGTCAGTAAGTTATTAAGAAAGCTTCCAAAGCAGGGCACCCAGCCGTCTTCAGCAAGCTATTGAGCCAGCTTCCCGTGTACGACACCCTGCCTTCCTCGATACGCCACCAGAGCAAGTTTCCGGGGTACGGTACCCACCCTCCCCCATTAAGCTACCCCAAGCTTCGCGGACAAGATACCAGTCTTCCTCGACATGTCATCATACCCGCAACGGTATTGTCAGAAATCTAGCCATGCAGGACAGTGAAGACATCAGCATCGTCAGGACCAGCATATGGTTATGGGTATTCTTATTAAGTATGAAAGCTACCCCGGTGCGCATACCACCATGCTCGTAATCAAGGAAGAATTATGAACATGAACGACGGTGACGAACCGCAACTCTCGGGAAACAAGCCAGCAGAAGAGGCGGATACACAGCTCAGCCTGGAAGAAAGACTGACAAAGTCACCCTGAAGAAAGGAAGCAAGGAGCATTGAATACTACTCCCGTCATGAAGGTCAGCTCCGCACGACCGACAAGGCCCCGAAGCAGAATAATCTGGAGACCCCGTTCATTGCAACCAAGGTTATCAGGATGAAACACGAGAAAAAAGGTGATGGTAACCTGTCTATCTCAAAGATTGCGGCAGAACAATAAGCAGTTATGCAACAAGGAAACAACCCTGAGCAAAGGAAAGCCAGTACAAGGAAGGTGATTGCCGCAAAAACAAGACCCAGGGCAGACAAACATGGCATATGTCCAACCTTGCTGCAATTTGAGCAAGCGTGGCACCTCGCAAGTTGTCAGAGGTATGGAACTATCGAGCCCGACGGGTTAGGCAGAATGAATCGCATGGACCTCAAGTCAAATTTTCCGCGATCAGTTGAAGTCATGTGGACCACCGTGGATATCTACCACAAAGAATGCTCATTCACTATGGACCAAGTACCGTGTACCCAGCCCACCAGCCCGAGCAATTCCTCAAGTTCAGCATCGTCCGTCTTGCCAAGATACCACAGTCTACTTCATTAAAGGTCACCCGCTCAGCCCGGAATTTAAATACAAGAACCGGATTGAAGCATATCAGGGCCGATCGCCACTCGGAATGAGCAGTCAGTCAGGTAAATCTCAGCGTAAGCGAATGTTCAGAATTTGTGCCGCTCCGAATCCTTGAGCACGATGGACAGGCCAAAAGAAATGCGAGGCAACCCCACGTGTCGTCAATCAAGGTCCCGATAGTAAACATTCAGAGATACCAACTACCGATGAAGGCCAAGCTCTTGTCAAAGAGGCCAATGCAAAGGATTCAGGACGTACCACGAATAACGCCCGAGGTACCCCAGAAACAGTATGGGTATCGTCAGCATTCAGCCTATGACAAGACCTCTCGTTATCATACAAATCAGAAGATATGAGGATGGAAATCAGCAGGAAATGATAAGATGTATCAAGGAAGAACATTATGTCAGAACTGTGGACCGGGTAAAGTAAACCCCCTCAGCGGAGATATATTGGATGCTACTATGGGAACAGTATGCGGTAAAAAGGAAATCCGAGAAGCAGCAAGTTTTCGAAGGACGGTAAGTTTGCGATGGTTCCCTGAGCAACCAAATCTCGAGGACGAGATTTTTCTAAGGGGGGTAGGTTTGTGACACCCTGGATTTTGGAACTTTCTTTTTCCGAAAACTTTTCTGATTTATTTCTGGATTTGCGAATTTTGAGCACCTCGTTGGACTTGAAACTTGAACATATTTTCTTTCCATGCTCAAGTGACCCTTGATTTCAAGCCTATCCATGTCATCCCATTGATCCCTCTCATCCAAGCCACCATTTTATTCAAGCCATATATTCCTTTTTCCAATAAAAGGGATATTCCTATTATTTGAGGTTTGTGAAGCAACCCCTATTTATGTTGCTCCATGAATCCCCAAATAATTCCCACATGTCATGGACATCATATCTTTCTAATTTCTCCAAAAACATTTCATAGCCCAAGTGGATTTTTCCTCTAGAAAAATTCATTTGTCTGTGGGGGCAGAATGGAGCTTTGTGAAGGGAGTGCCATTTATCTTGATCCATTGCTGGTGAAACTTTTTGTGCAATCTCATATGATCATGTAATTGATATCCACCAAATTCCACCACCATTTGATTAGCCAAACTCCCACAATAAATTCCCAAAGTTTGGATGCAGCAAGAGGGCATTGTGAAGCAAGTGCATGATAGGGGATCCCATGTGCCTTGAAAAGATTTTTAGCATAATCCTACCACCAAATATCTCCACCAAACCAGATTTGAGCCAAATCCCATTAACCATGTGAGTGCATTGTCATGTTTAAGTTTCTGACCAGTGGGCCACATTGTGAAGCAAGTGCTAGCTATGTGTGTCAAATGGCTCTGAAATTTTATACACATGTGCACCATGCTAAATAACCCCAGTACACCAATTTCCAGCCAATTCCACCAATCCTATGAGATGCTAGCTTCAACTTTGCATTTCTAGTCCAATTGAACCTTTGTAAAGGAAGTGCTAGCTAGCTAACTCCAAATGAGATGAAACCTGGTGTACATACTTCCTAGTGTATGATTAAGCTATGCAAAATATAATGCCTAGGGGACCAGTGTGCTAGCCACAACCCAGCACAAACACCTTCTGCGGCATTGTTATAGTTGCAAAGGAGGTATGTGCAAGCTTGATCATTTTGAGCCCAAACTTCCCAGAAATATAGTCCTTCATATCCACAACCCAGAAGACAACCTGGAACCACCCCAATCCCCACCATGTGAGCCCAGCTTCTGCTCCAAGTTTTTTGTATCCAACTGTTGCTTGAGATAGAGATCACCACAGTGCACCCTTTGACCATCCAGCTGTACCACTGTGTTGAGTGTGCGAAGGACTCCACTGTAGACATGGTTGGCCCCGCAGGATCTTATCCTAAATTTGGTGGCCCCGCGCTTGGACGCACACGCGTGCTCTGGCCGCGCTCTGCGCGTGCTCGACATGTCCACATCACGCTCCAGTACGTTATCGTCGCCTTCTAGTTGTCCCACCGCGCCGCACGGCTTTCCCGAACCCCAGTGCAGCACGTCGCCCAGTCGAGTCGCCCTCAAAGTCCATGTTCATCGGCACGCCATGGCCGCCCCGCCATTATCGCCTTCCGAGCTCGGATTCCCCCCCCCCTATATAAAGCTTGCCCCGCGACCCTCCCAGAGCACCATCGGCCTCACCTCCCTCTCCTAGCGCCTAGCCCCCTCCCAATTTGGTCGCCTAGGACACCATTGCCCGCCGGAATCTCCGTGGCCGCCGCCTCCCCTCCGGCCAAATTGGCGCAGACCCGAGGCCCCCTCCTCCTAGCCCCTCCCCCCCCCCACTGGACCCCGAGTCCCTCCTCTGGCCGCAAACTCCGCCGCCCTCGCTGGGCCCTCGCCGGAGCCGCCCCTCCCCGCCGCCCGGCCGGTGCTGGCCACGGCCGCCGCAGCCAACCAGCGGAGAAAACGGGCCCGGCTGCCCGCGCGGCGCCGCGACCCCCAGGCGGGAGCTGCCGAGGCTCTGCAACCGCCCGGCCCACCGGCGAGCTCGCCCCCGCCCCGGTGCTGGCCACCCCGACCCGGCGGTCCTCCCCTGCTCTGCGTGCTCGAGCAGAGGAAGCAGAGGAGAAGGCCTGCCAAGCGGGCCCTATGTGGCAGCGAGGCGCGCCACTGACAGCCCGGGCCCGCGTGCAGATCCAGTGGTGGCGCCCCCCCCCCCCCCTCCAAATACGTTTTCCTTAGAAGGAAACGTACTCCAGTACCCTTTAGCCCGAAATACGCCTTTTTGTTCAGAAGGCGTATTTCTGTCCTCTCCGGCCCAGAGTACGCTTTCACCATTCCGAAAGCGTATTTCCACCTTCAGCAGCCCAAAGTACGCTTTCAGCTTCTGGAAAACGTATTTCCACCAAAACAGCCCCCCGACACCGTTTCGCAAATATCTCCGCAACCGTAAGTCCAAACGGGTTGATTCTTTTTGCGTTATTTTCGTATCGAGATCCTCTTCGTTTTGGCATAGGTTTCATGCCATGTTTTGACTTTGTTATTTGCTGGTCAAACAAAAGATGATGTTTGACTTTTTTCCCTGTTATTCTATTTGAAATATTTTGCAGGGTTTTGCTTGTGTTGAAGATCCGGGAGTGTTTCACACCTTGTTGGTGAAGGCAAGCCACAATACCCTTTGCACCTTTGCAAAGCTTTGACGTGCTTCTAAAATTGTTGTTCGACGATATGCTTATATCGGTGATCGTGATCATGTTGCCATTTTATGATTGATGTTATCTTTGTCATGCTATCATTGAATATGCTATTGCTATGCTATGTTTTGCCATGTTACATCCATGCCATGATTTGATCATATCATTGCCATGTTATATCCTGAATCATCGTAACCACGCTATACCACCATCATGATTAATTTTCTCATGTTATGCTTAACTGCATTCATAATGTTGCCATGTTAACAACTTAATCCTTGTAACACGGATAAGTTCACCATCTAAAATGTGTTTGATCATATCCGAAATTGTCATGTTAATATGCTATGCATTGCTATGATCTGATACTCATGTTGCACCTGATACTTGTGTTCGCTGTTGGAGATATGCTTCATGACAAGTTGATCAGGTGCCACCGAACCGGACTTATCCATGAAGCCACATTTGCCTGTATGGGCGGGCCTTAATTCGGTCTGTCGGTGGGTTCTCTTGCGCGTATCACCAAAGTAGGGGAGGCTACGCGCACGCGCTGCCCTGATCAGGCAGGCGGCGGTAGTCTTGACAGCCAGAGTTGTTGTGCGCGCGGTCCAGAGTTGGACAAAGTTTAAGGACCAAGTGATGGTCAGATTGGTTGGGTGGTAACGGAGGACACCTAACCACAGGGCTACCCAAGAAGGGATGTCGGTGATACGGTAAGAGGGACACGCGATAGCATCGGTCTCGTTGGAGAAGTCCTAGTCCACTTCTGCGGTGCGAGTTCCAAGGATCCGGTGGAACAAGTACCCAGGTGCTGGATGGAGGAAGAACTCCATAGTGTGGGTAACGTGCACAAACTTTGCAGAGTCACACAAATCTATTCGAATAGCCGCGTCCACGGTAATGGACACAGTTCGTACTAGGTCACACCATATGATCAACATGAGTTCGGTGGTATGTTTGTGTTAAGTGGATGGTCATGCGATGACCGGATTGGTTGGGTGGTAACGGAGGACACCTAACCCGTTGAATGGTCACGAGGTGACCCGGTGATTGAGTCCGTAAGGACTCCGAGGTAAGCCACGTGATCATGCGATGATCATGTGGGGTCCATGTGACCTTAAACGATGATTGGGTGTGCATTAGTCTTAATGTTGTTAATATGCTTGATAAATATCTGTTTGCATGATATTGTTACTCACCTGTTTAATTCATTAATATACTTTAACATGTTGCCATGTTATTGTTTTGCCTTGTTGCATGGTTGTTGTGAGCTTGCAAGTACATTCAATGTACTGACCTGGCGTGTTATGCCAGATTTGCAGGCCGTGCTTTGGATGTGTAGGACGATGTTCCCGGTGTTTGCGAGCTAGGAGGTGTCCCAGCCAGTGTCCCTGTGGATTGGAGTTCATCATCGCCGTTATTATTCCGCTGCCGTCGATATTCCGCTGCTAGAGAGTTATAATAGACCTCGTGTATCCCTATCTTCGTGAATAGAAAGTTGTTCAGTTCTATATCAAGCAGTGCCGTGTTCCATAAGACTTGGTCTCTGGGCTGAAGCACGGGGCGTTCCGGTCATCTGAGCCGCGGTGCCACAGTCCTTCAAATGTTTCTCCAGCAGAGCCAGTTTTGCTTCACGGTCAACGGCCTCCTTGCGTACGGCCACAATGAATCTGTCCATCCAGAAGCTGGCGTCCAAGGAAGTAAGAGGCATGTTCATACCCACTTCCCCGACTCAAATGAGGAAATCCTTGGACCAAAATCAGGATTCCCAGCAAGCGGTTCAGACATCGACCCTCCTCCTTGAGCAGAGGACTGCTTTTCCGGTAAATCCTGCAAAACAAATCAGAGGTAAACTTTCAATATAACCGTAAAAACCAGACATGCGCGGTGCTACGGTCTTATGGAATGAAAAAAGTAGCGCGCTATAAAATATAGCGAGACCCTTCTCCGAACGCTACACAAGTTATAGCGCGCTAATAGCGGACCAAGAGCAATTGATCCCGAGCTCATATGAGCTCGGATGAACAGTAAAATCGAAAAAAATACAAAAAAAATCTGAAATTTTTTGTGGTGAACATTTGACAAATTTTTAATATGCTTGCAAAATTTCATCACAAAATAACATCCGCGGAATACACAGCAAAAAAAACAAAATCGATGCTCCAAAAATGTTATTTTTTACAGCATTTTGGAGTTCTGATTTTGTTTTTTTTGCTGCGTATTACACGAATGTCATTTCGTGATGAAATTTTGCAAGCATATCAAACATTTGTCAAATGTTCGTCACAAAAAAATTCAGATTTTTTTGAATTTGTTTTGTATTTTTTTCGAATTTACTGTTCATACCGAGCTCATATGAGCTCGGGATCACTTGAGCACTTTCCGCTAATAGCGTGCTATATTTCAAAATAGCGTTTTCAAAAAAATGATAAATATATTCAAAAATAAAGTATTTCAGCAACTAAATTTTCTTCGAGAGCAATACATGCATAAGGGTCAAATCCAAGGCAGTTTGTTCATGATCTTAACCAAATCCAAACGCAACATTAGTATTCATCCATTATTATGCATGGTCACCAAGTACAACATCGCAGACTAAGGCATAGCCTAGTGGTGGGAACTGATGCCTTCCCGCCACCATCCCAGGTTCAAGGCACGGTACTAGTAATTTGGGATTGTTGCACCTAGTAAAGTGTGGGAGGTTCCCTTACAGTCTTTCTATTAAAAAACAAGTACAACATCGACGAGATGCCATTATTTCAATCAGTCAACAACTCGGGCAAGTGCATGTTTCTTTCTAAACATAGCATTATGGTCATTGTCGTGTAAAAAGGAGTGTGGCCGACGGTTGTTTTGGGCTTGCTGGGCTGTGGCCCGACTTCCTTTTTATTTAAATCATCATGTGTATGCTATAACGCATACACATGATATAGCGCATGTAGCGCGCTAATAGCGTACATGGCGTTGTAGTGTCTAAATTTGCTAAAATATAGCGTTTTCATTTCTAATATGCTATAACGTCGTTATAGCGCGCTATTTTTTTGGTTATACCTTGGCTGCTTCGGCATTCGGTTCAGGGGCCTCCATCTGAAAAGCATCTCCGGGAAGAGTATTCCACGGCAAGGCAGTTTCTTCCTCCTGATCGACCACCTCAGCATCAGCAGTCAGAGCTGGACTAACAGGAGCCGGTGGAGGAGAAGGGGCCTGAATGTCACCGGCAGCGACATCTACATGAACCACCATTTGACGTCAGTAGATCATGGAGGAAACAAGAACCACACCAAATACGGAGATTTTATCAACAGAAGAAACTTTTTGCTGGAACTCAACTTGTTGGCCGTGACCAACGTGAAAACAAGGAAACAGATTGTGAGTAAGATAAGGACAGCGTAGTGAACCTATTTCCCAGAGCGGGTCCGCCGAGGGTGCATATTTAGGATGACTTGTCTCTTGAGAAGACTCGGTTGCTTCCCGAGAAGCCAAGCTCCTAGAAGCCGGGGGCTCCTCTTGAGCAAGGATGTCCTCGGGAGTGGCGTTGGAGGCATCCCCTGCGTCAAGGCGCTGCTCTTGTAACCGGCAAGTGTCTTCCCGGCACCGGCCTCATCTTTCCCTTCGGCCTGAGTTCCTCCACAGCCAATATCAGTGACATGAGCGGATGGGGAGATTGGTGAACTCTCGTGACTCCTCACCTCGTCTTCGGCCGTCTCGCTGCCGTTTCCATCAGAAGTGGCCGATGGGTGACAGTCCCCAGAAATGTCTTCTTCAGTCTCCTCCCCAGAAACTTCGTTGCCCGAAGATGGTCTGGAGCGATTTGTGGTCTTCGTCGCGCGCTTCCTCTTGGCGGGACTGATTGATGATGATTGAGGGGCATCAGAAGGGGCTGCTGGTTGCTTGCGCTTCCGTCGGGGCTGCCGCGTTTTGCCTTCCCTGGCCGCAGGATCCTAGTAACGCACGCCGCTAGTCTGCTGCTCCCCGTACTCAAAAGATTTCTTCTTCCTATCAGTCATCAACCTCCCTTCTGCTGTTGTGGTTAGTACCATCACTTGCTCCTGTTTGATCAGCCGGGCGCTCACCTAGTGCGTTCAGGTATGATTCCACCGAATTCGGATCCAGGGGTTTCCAGGACACATCCCTTCTTATCCCGAAAGCATCGCAGGGCGGCATTGCCGCTAAGAGTGAGTCCCTGGCGACATTATTATTCATCTCCTGCCGCAGATGGTACATGCCAATCCGGGTGAGCTTGCGGTCTCGCATCTATCTTTTCTACGGGCACCTCGTATGCGGGGATGGTGGGAGTGACCTCAGCGTATACCCAGTCATGCGGGCCTCCACTCTTCTTATTTAATAGATGTGGCAAAGCTTTTGCCACCGTTTCAAAAAAAAAATGTCATGCCTTCACTCAGCCCGTCCGGAGATCATATGGGAAACCAATTATTCATCTGTCATCTTGTCATGGAGACGAAAGGTAAAGCCGCCCGAAATAAAAATCACTCCCAACTCTTGGAGTATAAAAGTGGCGGAATAAGGACACAGAACGGCATTACTCCAACTAAATTTTCGCAGAGGTGCACGAAAGCAAACAACACCGTGATAACATTGGGGTGTAAGGGCAACTCCAACGCGCCGACGTAAACGGACGCGCGATTTGTCTGTATTTGTCCGGTTTGCGCGGACGCGTTCGCTCATCGCGTTCGTTTTTGTCCGCCGTTTTGCGCGGTCGCCAAACGCGCTAACCCAAACGCATTTTCAAAAAAAATTAAAAAAGAAATTTAACTGATTAAACACGAATTTAACTAATTAAACATAAATTTAAACCGTTTCCATTACATTAAAACTTAAATTTAAAAAACCTAAAAAAATAAAAACTACGCGTCGTCCCTGCCGTCGTCGTCCATGTCGTCCTCCACGTCGCTAGAGAGGTCGACGACTGGCGCAGGCACCGGCGCCCAGGGGAAGTCGCGCCGCCAGCGCTCCTCCATGGACGCGCGCTCGGCCTGCCACGCCCTCTTGGCCTCCCGGCGGGCTTCCCTGGCGCTGCGCGGTGGCGGTGGCGGCGGCGGGTCGACGATGGCCGCGGCGTGCGAGGCGGCGTACTCCGCGTTCATCTCGCGGTCGGCCTCGGCGCGCTCGGCCGCGAGGTGGCGCGTGTACGCCTCCTCCTTGATGCGCTGCTCCTCCTCGTCGGTGGCATCCATGGGATGGTCACCGACGCCATGGGCACGAACACCGAAAAGGTGTTCACGCCCTCCCACTGCCACCCCTCCCGGAATGGCTCCGGCAGGTGGTGGCGCGGCAGCGAGTCCACCCCGGGACCATAGGGTGGCGGAGGAGTCGGCGGGTAGGGCGGCATGAAGTGCGCCGCCCATGGCGAGGGCGGTGGCGGCGGCTTCACGTCCGGCGGCGGTGGCGGTGGCGGTGGCCCGTCGCGGATGCGGAGCGCCCCGCCGGCGCGTCGAGGAGGAGGACGCACGTTAAGGCTCTCCTGGATGAAGAAATCCAGGTCGGGCCACATCGCCTTCTCCTCCGCCGCGGAGATGGCGATGGCGCGCTAGATCGCCGCCTCCTCCTCGGTGACGGCGGCCTGGAATGCCGCCTCCTCGGCCGCGACGACGGCGGGCGGGGGGGGGGGGGGCCTAGGTCTTGGCCTGCCGGTTGCGGCCGCGCCACGTTCTGGTCGCGAAGAGACGCGGCCAGATTGGGCGGCACCGGCACGCGGTCGCGGCTCAAGCGCCACTCGCCCGGCAGGCCGACATTGGACCAGGGGACGGGGCACTTGTGCCGCCAGTAGTTCCCACTGATGTGCCGGAAGGTAGACGCGTGCCCGCGGCGGTGGAGGTGGCGGAGGAGGGGGAGGAGGGGGAGGGGGAGAGCGGCCACGCCGGCGCCCGGAGCCGGAGGCCTCGTGGTCGTTTTTCCCGCGGCCAAACCACTTGGACATGGTGGCGGCGCTCTGGTCGCTCTGGTGGCGCTCTGGTCGCGGCGCGGGAGGCAAGTGTGGGGGCTGGTGCGTGGATAGCGACGGCCCGTCGTGTGGGGTCGTCTTATAAAAAGACGCTAGGGGGGCTGGCAAGTGGCCCCAGCGCGGACGCGAACCGTCGAGCGCGGACCGTCGCGGACGTTCAACGCGTCCGCTCGGTGTCCGCGCCAGCGCAAACTCGACGCAGTTTTGCGTGGGGTTTGCGTCTGCGCGGACATCGAGCGGACGTGACCGCGCCAATAAATGTGTATGCGGTTGGGCGTTGGGCGTCATTTTAACCGATTTAACGCAAATCCGGACGCGCGCGGACAAAATGCGTCGGCACGTTGGAGTTGCCCTAACTGCAGCAGCTGGATCTTGAAGTGTCCAAGATAGCCAAGAAAAAATCGGAAAAAGGGGGCACTAACCCCGCCTGGAGGAAGCAAGAGAAGATGGGTACCGATTTCCGCCTTGCGGGCGCTGAGGACGGTATATGCAGCGGCGTTTGCCCATTCTCGTTCCCCGCATCGGCCACATGGATCTGGAGGCAATCCATCTGCTCCTGGTTGTCGCGGATGGAAGGAGTGAAGCACGCCCGCACCATCCTCATATCTTCTTTTCGGTCGCCCATAGAGCGCGTCTTGGCTGAGTCTTTCGCCTTTTGCGGTTGGAGATTGCTAAATGTCAGTCGACTAAGACTTAACGAAGTCTCAGTCAATGATATACTCGTGAGATCGTCTTTGAAGATTCGTAAAAAAAAAACTGTTGTTTTTTCTTTTACATGTTTTATCAAGACTTCGTTAAGTCTTAGTCGATTAAGATTTAGACACACCCTTTGCGGTTTGGGAGCCATTGAGAAGCTGAGAGGAGGAGGTTCAGTGTGCGAAGGAGAAATTGGATCTGGGCACCGGCGGAATAGGGTACAGAGGGCGACAGGAGGAACGAAGGGAGGGAGAATTGGGCTAGTAGAGGGTCGACAACTGTAAAACGGACTGAGCCAGTCGGTCACGCAATGCCATCCCATCGTTTTCCTCTCTCAAATCTCATTTTCTGTAGCCTTAAGCTCTACAGCCGCCGGCACGCCGGTGTGATCTACCAGCTGCTCGCTACGTCGCCCCGGTGCTCCTTGACGCCGTCGGCAAGTCCTCAGCTGGCCGCTCCATCCTCGCAGACCTCGCCCGCAACGGCGACATCCGTCGACGGCCAGTTCGCATCCCCACGCTACATCCGCCGACGGGTATGCCCTTTGACGCCGGCGGCAACTCCCATCCTCCATCCTCGTCGGAAACGGAGATGTTTGTCGGCAACCCAGCTCAAGCGCCGCCCAGCTGCTTGCACCCATCGGCATGGATGAGTTATGGACAGAGAAGTTTCCGATGGAGAGGATGTAGACAGCAGAGTGCCGATGCCTCATGCCATCGTGTACTGTGTCATCGCCGGCGAGATGTTTTTCTTTTTTGAGGGGTACCGGCGAGATGTATAAAGAGATGGTGATGATTTTCTGGACGTGGGAATCAGGATGGGCTAGCTGTTACGATGGTTGGTTGTTGCTTTAAGATTCGGGTTGCCAAGTGTCGCATGTACCAGTTTTTTTTTTTTACAGTCGCATGTACCAGTTTTGGCCGGTAATACATGGTCGTATAGGATATATTTTTTCCGCCAGTGACCGTCCCAAAAATTCAATTTTAAATATTTAAAAAAAAACTAAAAAAGATTACGGATGTTCACTAAAAACCGCGTGACCGTCCAAGTTAGCACCGTGTGTGCTTGATTGGCCACCAATGGCAATCAGCAGCGGCCGTCCAAGCATGATTGAGTGCCCTAGGTTGAAACGAGTGAGTAGCAAAAGAAATCGACGGCTTCTTTGATCTGGATCTAGGAGAAACCGCGGTGTAGGCTGGAGACATGAGGACGGCCGCCTGGTCTTTTAGGGTAAACATGGCAGCGGTAAACACGGAGATGACAATTATGACAGTTGAAATTGCAAAAAATAAAAGAAAACTTTGGATTCCACCAGAAAAATATGGTGCAAATTTATTATTGTCCATCTACAACCTCAATTAAATGGGGCGAAGCATACATAAAAATTTAATACGAAGTGGACCTTATCTGAATGCAGACCTACTCTTGGTCAATCAACACTTGGATAGCACAAAACATAGATGGCTTGGATAGCCCACGAAGCAAAAATCCTTTATCTTGCAACACAAGTACTACCTGATCAATTAGTTAAAACATTAAAGTGGTATTCAACTGCATAGATATCTCAATAACACAATGCTAAAATGTCATGAGATGAAAATAAAAGATGGCAATGCACTTATAGCAGAGGGACAAAATGATGTATGAGTTGAGATGGTTAGTGGAACGTTCTGAAATATATTTGGGATTTTGTACAGGTGAAGGCAACACCAAGATCTCAGAGGAGGGTGTCTTGCGCTTGCACGAACGATGAACTAAATAAGGTTTCGCATCCAGATAGTCCAGTGCACCCATATCGAGATATTCCGGTTCAGGTTTGGGCTTGGGCTCTATCAGGAAGACAACCAGCTACAAATCTTCATCCACCCTCTGAAAGTGCCTCTGCTTGCCGACGACGACAACGAGGGATCTTGAAGGGCGCTAGTAGTCGTCCTCCCCCTGCTCCAGGTCCAGAGCCTCCTGCCCCTTCTCCTGATCCCGTCATTGGTTGGGCCGTCGTTCGCCTATAAACAGAGTGGCCATTTTATCAGCTCCACTGAGTCTGACAGCGTGCCGCAGCGGTGGTTCTCAGTGGGGACGGTGGGGGAGAGGAAGGGAGTACCTGTTGGTCGAGGATGACATCGGCGATGATGCGGTAGGTCTCGTCCTCGATGAGGTCCATTTTTTGGTCGTAGAGCTTGAAGAGGCGCTTGAGTACGGGGATGGTCTGCTCCTTGGAGATGCCGAGGGGCCTCATGGCGTTCACGGCCTACCGTGTCCTCTCATTGTAGCGGCCACTCCAGGAACAACCCATCTTCGATCCGATCCGGCAAGATTCATATATAAATGGAGATATATCTGTGAAGCCTTCTATCCAAGACTTTGTATTATCCTCTGCGTGAGGGAGGCGTACTTGGAAGGGGTCTGCGTTGTCGTCGTGGTCGAGGACCTGGGCTTGGCCTGAGTCTTCGGTGCCCCCGAGGTTGGGAGCTCGATGGGGATCATCACCATCGCAAAGGGATAAAAATAAACGGAAGAGACGCCGCCTGCACCAGCAAGATCATACATGCAAAATAATCTCAGAAATAAAATTGATCCATGAATTGGTACCTTGGAGCAAGCGCGGGAAGAACTGAGTAGTTTGACAAGCAACAGGTGTCGCCGTACTTGCAGCAAAGGAGAGAGAGGAACAAAGAAGGTGCCAACCTCACCGGCGAGCCCAACAGACAGCAGATCAAAGAAGCGATTGGATGTTGTGTCGCATCGGACCAGGGTTCCATCCCCTCCTCTCCATGGAAGCCACCAACCAAAAAGGAAAGACGCGTGGCGAAGGAGAACCGTCCAGCCGCCACGATGTCCCGCGCTCTCCAACGAATACCCATCACTAAATCGGGCTCGCGGAACAGAACGGTTGGACCAGGTCAAAATCGAAGTACATATGCTAGATTGAGATCTCAATTGATTGTGGTGCTCTCAATTTTAGGGAGCGTAGTGATATAAAAGATTTTGTTCCTATCCTCCACAGCCGAACCAAACCCTAGCAACTTTTGCTATTTCACTTTTTATCTGCTTGGTCCAACTCCTTTCCCATGATCTTTCATCATCTTCAGCATGGTAAACTGTGGATACAAGTCCAACAACTTCAGATTTGTCGAGTTGGAGCTCGTTCTCTTCAAGGACGAGGAAAAGAATCATTCGACTAACTCTCCACCGGTCTTAAGAGAAAGCCCAAGGGCGCATTTGGTTGGTTGCACACGGCCCAACCAAGCATGCGCGGGATATTTTCGATCTATTTGGTTGCCTGGCATGCATGCACTTCTCGGCCCGCACGAGCCTTAAAGCACCTCTCAGCTAGGCCCAATGGAAACGTGGTGATTGATAGTTTCAAGCGAGCCAGGATGGGGACGATGAAGGGGAGGGAAACGCTGGACTGAGCTCATGTGGGCGTCGAGATGGCGTGATCTCGCATACGCTTTCGAAAAAGCGATGGGAGGAATTCGGGTCACCTCCTACCGATTTGGTCGCCCCCTAAATATCCCTCCTCACCTCATCGCCTATAGTTCCGCCACCCCTCTCCTCCCCTTTTGAGTTTTCCCGTCGAGGCGCTTCCCCTTCTCCGGTCGATGGTCCAAGGCGGCTGCGACACGGATCATCCTCTTCCACCTCTCTGCGAACTGCATCCATGGCATCTGTGAGTTCAAAAAAAACTTCTATGTGTCGTTCTAGCTAGATCTGATGTGGTAGTAGTAGTGGTAGATCTAATGTGGTAGTGGTAGTGGTAGACCATGTAGTGTTGATTTGTAGCATGATATGGTTTTGTTGTGGATGTTGTAGTGTTGATTTGTAGCAAGCATGTGTATGGTAGCTAGTTGTGATCCATTCACATACTAGGGTTGTTGTGTGGATGTTCTAGTGTTGATTTGTAGCAAGCATGTGTAAGGTAGCTAGTTGTGAGTAGAAAGCATGGATTTGTAGCACATTGTTTATGTGTGCTTGAAAGCACACTATTGATGTGTGCTTGGTAGCTAACTGTCATTGTGTGTTGCGATTGTAGGAGATGAACACGGAGACGCAAGACCAAAGTCAATCTCTTGTAGTGGTGTCTGATAGCTAGTTCCCTCCATCATATGTGCAGGACTCGCAACCCATTGATCAGATGACTCCTAATTCGAAGGTCTTCAGCCTTTCAGTCCAGGCTGCTCCTTTCACGCTCATTTCAGTTGTGCTAGCTCAGCAAGATGCTAATGGAACTGTCGTTGTACAAACGACACCTACAAAGGCAAATGCCAAGGATGGCAAGGATAACAGGATGAAGTGACATCCTTTCATGTCCACGGTCGTGTTGAACAAGATGTGAGACCTCATCTCAAGTGGCGCGATGATTGAAAAGGGGTTCTAAGAGGTGCACCTCCACATCGTGGCCAAGCAGGTGTTCAACTTCTATGGGGTGGAGGTGACCTCGACCCATATGTACAACCACCTCCGGAAGTGAAGGACTAGATGGATCCAAGTCTCCAAGCTGAGATATCTAAGCGGCGCCTCATGGGATGAGTCCAGTTGCAGCATTGTTCTAGAGGCAGAGCACTACACTAGCCATGTCGTGGTTAGCTCACATATCCCTTGTTTAACCCTCTTAACCACTGCCTTATAGGCACTAACAATGGTGTGTTTATTTCTTAGGATCACCTGAAAGACGTTGAGTTCCTAAACAGCCCCATCCAGAACTACACTCAAATACAACACATCTTCACCTTCGGGCTGGCAACCAGAAAGCACGCCATGGGCTCCGGTGAGCCTCTCGGTACGCCTAAGGACTCCAAGACCCAGAAGTCAGAGACCACTATCCTTGATGGTCATGAGAAGGTCATCGAGCACGTCCCTGTCCTTGATATGAAGGGGAAGAGGGGCGGACAGACCAACATGACCGACGCGGTCAAGGAGGTGGCAAACGCCATCGGAGAGATCAAGGTTGTCGACGTCATGGGGCAAGGATGTGTGCCCTGAACCTCCTGCTGGACAACAATGCCTAGGCTGTGGCTTTGTCGCCGTGGAGGCACACCAGGGGCTCTTGCTCGGGACATGGTTGGGCAAGCACTACCACAACTAGTGTTGCCCTTGCTGGTGGTCGTCGCGTGGCATGCATGATCTGGTGATGGCATTGACGTTAGGACATACATTTTGTGTAGTTAAAAAACTGATAGTCTGTATATTTTGGTGCGGTGGTATTGACTAACCCTCACGGTGACCTCATGCTGGGTGGTAGGATGATACCAAAGTAGTGCAGTGATGAACTTAATCATGCATGCTCTTTATGCTTCATTGCCTTTTGTGCTTTGTGTGCTTACTTTACTCTTATGCTTACTGCTTGTGTGCTCCATTGGTGCTTGAACTGTTCATTTCCTGCAGTCAAGTGGTATGTGGTGTTTCAAGATAGGGTTCTAGGGGTTTACAGTTCATGATAGGGTTCTAGGTTCAAGAAAAGCTGCCAAAAAGGGTTTAAGACAAGGCAGAAAGCAAAGGATGCTTACTCCAAGGACAAGCTAAAGCAAGCATGCAACAGTGGCAAGCTGGATCGTCAGTTTTGGAAGAAAACTTCATCATGTTTGTTCAATTAATCGCTGGTGTGCTCGGGATGATCATGTGTAAAATGCAGGTAAACTCACCATGTAGAGTAATATGCTCAGCCAATGCGCTCCACCAAACGTGTTAAATCCAATGCACTAATGAAGGTAAACATCGGGCAACCAAACTAGGTACACGAGATCTAACTCAGCGATGTATGCAATGCAGCCTCGTGGAGGCCTTTGTGCCCGCTTTGAGAGGGTCACCATGCTCCAAGGACATGTAGCACTGCAAATCCCATGCTCCAATGACATGTAGCACTGCAAATCCATGGCGGAGAACAGACCGATACAGGTCATACAGCATCTAACATATTCAGTTCCAACGCCCAGCAAATCCGCTTCAACCCCTCTGTCATAGAGGGCAAAAGGCACTGGATGATCCTCTAGAGGTCAATCTTCATTCTTCATATATCAAGCCAGAATCTAATAGTCTAGCGGCTTGAACTATGTGCTATGTCTTACTCCCTCTCTCCTGAAATAAGTTATTCCCTCAAATCAATACTAATTGTTTTAAAATTGATGTGCATCCAATTTTTACAAGTAACATGAATCGAAGGAAGTACTAGTTTTACTTGAACTAGGATGAAGCATGTTGTTTGCCCCACGTTGCATGAGGGATTTGAGAATTTCCATGATACCAATACCACCTACCATCTCAACCCATCCAAAAACATAAAAAGAGGGTCAAATTAGGACATTGTGGTAGTAGATGCTATGACACAGACAAATAAAGCAGAATTAACAGAAGGGTGCCAGACGAACAGATTCAGATCAATATCCAAATGCCAGCACAGCACATAATCCAGATAACAATCTATAACTCCAGCTTGATACCTAAAACTCAAAGGAACATGTCTGTTGAGCAGAGTGCCAGACTTAAACAAAAATGCACGATGCAAGACTACACTGCGGTGGTCAACACTCTTCATTCGTCGTCCTCATCATCATCGGCAGCACCAGCAGAGTTGTTGAGGGCATTGAGCCTTTCCACGAGACTGGCCTTCCTCTGCTCGTAGGTCAGCTTCTTAAGGTTGAACCTGCATGGAGAAGCCAAGCTTAAAATGCAGCTCACATCAAGGGTGGAAAACGCAGCAGTCAAGAGCAAAGATAATGGAGACACGCATTGATGTAAGAGCTTGCTGACTATACCTCTTGTGAGTCTTGGGGGCTGCCTTGGTTGACTTCGCCATGCTGGGATCATCACGGATGGCAGCATGAACGCCCTTGTAAATTGTCTCCATGTCATCAGCTGAGATTCCCTTCTTGATGTACTCACTGAAGTGAGTTTGGTACTTCTCTGGTTCCTCATCTGCTAGCGACTGGAACACAAGCAAGGGAGAAGTTCAGAAGGATATGAAAAGGAACAAGAGTAATTGCTCTATGTACAGCAGCATGAACACCAGGAAATGAAAAGGCTCAGCATATACAATATCAAGCAAGCAATGGCTTCCATCTCACCCTCATGTAGTCAGCAACATGTCCTCCATAGATGTACTTGCGGTGAATTTCTGCATCCAGAGACTTCTCATCCTTCTTGAAACCAGCAAACCTCTTGTCACTGTGGGGAATGTCAAGACCACCATCCAAAGCTCCCTACAGGAACAAAAATAATTACACCAGGGGCAATAATACTCAAAAATGGACACTGAAGTGCACCAAAAAAGTGATCAGCATAGCACTTCATCGTTTAAATCAAAAAGGTGAAAACATACAACAATAACAATGTTCTTTTCATGAAGTCAAATTAGCTAAAGAGGAATAACCAATGGTGTTTAGCTAGGAGTTTCATGTCAAAGGCTTGTGAGATACCTTTAGTGCACCAAACACACGGTTTCCAGTAGTGGTCCTAATAAGACCAACATCCAAGAGCGCACGGAAAGGCCTCCTCTCATCAGCTGGTTCAACAGAGTAGTCCTCCCCAGTGGCCTGCGCACATACACAAATTATATGTATTCATCAGAAGCAGCAACTCAGGAAGTTAGGCTCATGATGAAGTTGCAATCAACTTATACCTCAACATTGCCCTCATACTCCTCATCCAAATTACGGTACTTGAGGACACGACGAGCCAAAAGCAGACCGGTGCAGTAGGCTACATGACATAATCAGAAAATTGAATTAGATAAGAGAACACATCATGATAACACTTGGCATTCTTTCGGTAGATAAAATCTACCTGCAGCATAGTTGGTGAGGCCAACTTCAAGACCATAGCGAGGCAACTCATGGGAGTAGGCAGCAGCCATCACGATATCACCAGCAATTGTAGCATAAACAATTTGGGCAGTGACATCCTTGTTGGTCTAAAGTACTATTGTTAAGAGATTCAATATGCCTCTGTGGTAATAATAAGCAGCATAATATAGACGATCAAACAGTATGTAAATTGTATAGTAATGACAAGCTCTCAAGGATACAAATCGCACAACAAACCGATACTTGGGTGTGTTGTATTTGTTTTTGTCCTGGTTAGTGAGCCTCAGCCTGGCCCTGTAGTCAGTCTTACCCTCTGAGGAAACAAGTGCAAAAGAAACTCAAATCAACCATATAGCTGTCAAATGACAGAAGTAGCAGAGTAATGGAGTGGCAATGTTAAGACATACGGCGCCTTCTCTTGAACTTGACTTGGAAACGCTTGGAGTAGGCCCTGGTCTTCTGGTTCTTGACGAACACCTGAAAGATATATCCAAGAGAAGAACATGAGCACAACCAGGTTTGAAACCCTAGTAATAAATGAGCTAGCACAAAACCAGATTTAATACTGTACAAGAATTTTAAGTGGTTCATAGTTCCCTTAAAAAAGAGAAACCTCACGGGAGCTCCCACGACCATGAGTAAGCAGTACTATTACACAAATAATCTACCATTGCTTGCAAAAAAATAATGGGATGCATTCTACTGTCACCACTCCACGATTAATCCAGTCTAAGAAATGAAAACTTCTTCGAAGCAGGAAGAACTACTACCACAGCATGATTTGCGGTATCAAGCAGCACATATCCAGATCTAACAGATCCTACGAGCTTCGAGGATGATTTCACCACCACACAGACAAAATCCCCGCGAATCTGACTAGCAGCGCTTAAACCTCAAGCCCTGAGTTGGTAGCACAAACTACTTGGAAATATCGAAAACCTAGGCGACGATTCATGCGGCGGAGGCGCACGAGAGCCAGACGCTGCGGGTAGCAGGAGCAGCTCGCAGATCGGAGAAGCAGCAATGGGGGGAGAGGGAGCGAGGAGATCGTACGTACCATCTCGCCTGCGAGGAGGGAGCTCCTGCGGGAAGTGGCGGCGGCGGCGCGGGAGGGCGGGCGAGAGGGCTGGGGATGGGGCAGCGTGGTGGAGCTTATATATAGGGTGGCGCGGGCCTCGCTGCCTTGCTGGGCCGCGTCGCGAACGGATGGGCTACTTTTTCGGCCTGTTTCTATGGCCCGTAGATTATTTTTCGTTTGGTTTTTTTTTCTTCGGACGCAGAGTATGTATAACGGACGCTGTTGCGGAGGGGAGAGCAGTTGCTCATTTCATTTCTTCGCTCTTCTTCCCGACAGAGATCACACCGCCGTCCGTCTCACGCAGTGAAGCACAGCGCCCGCCGGTGATGGCGATCCCGTCCCTACTCGCGGGGCTCATGGCCGGTTTCCTCCTCGTCGCCGTGCCGCCGCCGCGGTGCGCCGTGGCCGCGACGGACCACGTGGTGGGGGACTCGCTCTGGTCCATCCCGACGAGCAGCGACCACTACCGCGCATGGGCGAGCAACCGGACGATCTACCCCGGCGACAACCTCGGTGAGCCATCGCCGTCGCCATTCCTCGAGCGGAATCGATAGGTGATGTTTGCGTTCGTTCCCTGACGAGAATGCGTGCGTGCAGTGTTCAGGTTCGACGTGGGGATGTACGACGTAGTGCAGGTGGGGCAGGAGGAGTACAACCTCTGCACGGCCGAGAGCCCCTACTCGGACACCTTCAAAACAAGCCCCACCGTCTTCTACCTCGACTTCTACGGCTGGAAATACTTCATCTCCACCGTCGGCAACTACTGCTCCCTCGGCGTCAAGCTCGCCGTCTCGGTCGAGAAGCCCATGTAGTCTAGGCTGTCTAGCCTAGCACCACAACTTCTCGCCCTTAGATGCAATGCAGTAACCTCCTCCTCATTTCCAACTCCTACTATGTTTATATTCCAAGAATGAACACCATCTTAGATGGATAGTAATGGAAATGGATAATAACGTGTATGATGATGCCATGCGAGCCAGACACCTAAATTATAAACCACAAAAATACTTTGCAAAATTGAATGGGTACTTGAATAGACAACGAATTCAGACAGACAGACGGCGTGCGTTAGTTTTCAGACAGATTGCTTTTATACCAAGCATTTTTACTGCGAGTATCACACTACTACATCAAAAGTACTAGCAAGATAGCATTTTCAAACGACATGGATACAGTGCCGGCGCCGTAAGGGCAAAAATCAGCTTCATCGATAGCAACACCAAGACCCCAGAGAGCAGCATCTTGGCTCCAAAAAACCTGGCTTACTGTTGTGCGCACTGCACTCTTTGGCCACCACCTCCAGGCATTTCATCGTCCTCGTCGTACGCTTCCTGAGCAGCAGCATGGGCTTTCCTCCGCATCTCCTCCTCCATGTTGACATCATGCATTGTTGTCTCCTCGCATTCGTCAATTTCCATGTCAGTTAGCTTGGATTCAGGCTTTGCTGGAAGCACGGCCTCAAGAGCCTTGCACTGATCCGGTGCCAGCGAGTCAGGGAACTCCACTGTGAAGTGAATGTAGAGCTTGCCCTTCATGAAAGGCCTCTGGTACATCGGCATTCCCTCGTCGCTAATCGCCTTGAATGAATCTGCTCAAATTTAAAAACCAAACATTATCAACAAGTACATTTATCACATGATGTACAGAATGGTCGCTGAGATCTACAAGGCCTTACCAGGCTTTACAACTTCACCAGGGTTCGACTTGATGAGCAGCTGCCTGTTGTCCAGATGGGTCAGAACAAGTTGGAACCCACAAAGAGCTTCAGTGAGAGATATGGTATGCTCATAGAAGAGATCATCGCCCTTCCGTTTGAACTTTGGGTGTTCCTTCTGCTGGACGACGAATACAATGTCTCCAGTAACAGTGTCAGGCTGAAAACAAAACACACTGTAAATTTGTGGACATCAAAGCAACACGTTATAGAGAGTAAACAACATCAGAGACTGAACAAGCATACCGCCTCATCAGCTTCACCAGGGAAGGTGATTTTCTGGTTGTGTTGCATCCCCTTCTCAACATGAACCTCCAGAACTTTCTTCTCCTGAAGAACCTTCTCACCTTTGCAGCCTTGGCAGCGATCCTTCTCGTTAATACTCTCCCCGGTGCCCTTGCACTCATTGCAGGGCTGCTGCATCTGCTGTATCATGGAAGGCCCCAGCTGACGAATAGTCACTTTCATGCCTGAACCCTGGCAACCTGGGCACCTCATGGAAGCACCAGACTTGGAGCCCTTGCTGAAATAAACAAGGAACTATGTTCAAGTAAAGCATTGAGGAAAGCACATGGTCAACTGGGTTACTGGGAAGGGTCAAGCCAAACTTACCCCTTGCACTTGGAGCAGAGGACATTACGTGAAAGGGAGAGCTTCTTTGAGGTACCATTGTAAAGATCTTCTAGAGAAGCTTTAAGTGGATGGACAACATCCTCTCCCCTCCTTTGCCTTCTGCCCCTGCTGCTACCACCACCACCTGGGCACAAAATATACATATGCAATTTATTACATACATACGATACAGACTATATAAGAGAGTTTTGGCAGTCTAACAGCAAAACAGGTTGTCTTCAAATAATACCTCCGAAAGAGGGCCCAAAGAATGATGAGAAGATGTCAAATGGATCAACTCCACCTCCTCCTCCACCCATTCCTTCCTTAAGGGCATCTTCACCATACTGATCATAGATCTCACGCTTCTCAGGGTCACTCAAAACCTCATAAGCTTGTGCAAGCTCCTTGAACTGAAATAAAATGAAAAAACAAATACACCTGAAATAAGCTTTTTATTCTGCAGATAAATCAGCAAATAAGTTTAGCGCAAGAAATAAAGCAGTACAATCCAAGTAGATATCCCACTATGTTCAATAAGATAATAAGTTCTTTCACAGTTGGAAGAGTGACATTTGGAAAAATTATATCAAAGCAAGAACTATTATGCTACACAACACAAGCAAGGCAAAAGAGAATTTTGAATCGATACACTAAATGACAGGTAGCATAACAAAGAGCTGTCAAGCAGATCCATTACCCAATATATCACAAATAAGCAAGAATCACAACAAATAAAACTGTGTCATACAGATCTAAGAAATGCCCAACAGATAAACTATCCAGATCAATCACACCATTTAACTAATAAACATTGTCCAAACAAACTTATAATTTGCTTCGATACCCCCATTTTAGTAAGGGAATTTGCATCAGAGCTAAAATGGGGGTACTGAAGAAAATTATAAGTTCCACATGGATGTCATATGATAAGCTTCAAGAAAGTCTAAAAACAGATGAGGAGAATGATATTTGTTCTGAAATGCAAACTAGACAACTGTATATCAGTGCCTACCGTCAGCATGGGATTGACACTCTCATACACAATTATCAGCAGGGACATCATGTATGATCGATGGAATGCACAACCAGTTCATGTAAGCTAAAATGGGGGTACTAAAGGAAACCATAAGTTCCACATAGATGTCATATGATAAGCTTCACAAAATTCCAAAAGACAGATAAGGTGATTGATCCTTGGTCGGAAATACAAACTAGACCACTTTATATCGGCATGGGATTTGACACTTCCATACACAATTATCAGCAGGGACATCATGCATGACCAATGAAATGTATAACCACCACATGTGATAAACTAACCAATAGAGATGGGTATCCATGATAGGGAAATGTTGCATGTCCCACAAAGCTGCCCTATTGTTACACCCCTAACAAGTAACAAGTGGGCACAGTCATTGTGAGGGGTGGTAGAATTGTGTATGAGGTGACAGTGGACATTGAACATCTTTAGTACTCGTATATGATTCATGTACACATCAGAGAAACAAGAAAGCATCGGGTGTCTTCTCATAACACTGTAACAAAATGGCACTCCGTCTTAACTAGAAAAGACGTCTAGAAGTATGCATTATCCAAGGATGAATCACCAGATGACAACTATCCAACTACAACCAATTTTTAAGCTAAGATGCAAACTAATTGGCCCTGCCAAAACATGCAAACAATTTCACAGTTTCCCCTGCCAGAGACTAGCCAAACTAACATGGGAATGTGACAGTTAAGCCCCAAAATAGAACACAAGGACTAGATACTGTCAAATTTATGCCCAAGGGAACTTTCCTATAAGTCAGCATTTGCAGAAGAAAATAATAGCCACTTCCACAAGATCGCAATCGTGATGCTTCACATCAAACCGCCCATGTCTGGCCAAAAAATTGGCATGGGATTGAACTAGGACAGGTGAGGAGGGCTGGGCACGCCAATTTGGTGGTCATCCAAACATGTACGCAAGGCAAGGTCGAAGCCAAGTTGGCATCTGAAGGCATTGATTCAAACAGCCCCTACACCACTATATATCATTCTCTGCTATCAGCATGGGATTTGACACTTCCATACACAATTATCAGCAGGGACAGCATATATGACTAATGGAATGTATAACCAGGTCATGTGCTGAACTTGCTACAAAAATGGGCTTCCATGATAGGGGAATGTAGTATGTCCCACAATGCTTTGCTGCACTCCAAACAAGTAACAACTGGGCAGTGTCACTATCGAGAGGTGGTAGAATTGTGTATGAGGTGAACCGTGGACATAGAACATCTTTAGTGCTCTTAGATGAGTCGTGCTGACATCAACAACAACAAAGTCTTTCTGCGGCAAAGCATTGTGGGACATACTATCGAGAGGTGGTAGAATTGTGTATGAGGTGACCAGTGGACATTGAACATCTTTAGCGCTCATAGATGAGTCGTGCAGACATCAACAACAACAAAGCCTTTCGGTCCCAAACAATGAGGTAGGCAGAGTCATGATTCATGCGGGCACCACAAGAAACTAAAAGAAGCTTCAGATGCCTTGTAATGACACAATAACAAAACGGTTGCCCACTTTAACTAGAAAATCCGTCTATAAACAATTGCATTATTCCCCAATGAATCACCAAATGTGTGCTCAACATTTCTTAGGCTAATAAACCTTGTTTACCAATTAAGGTCACGGTTTCCCTTAACTGAAACTAGCCAAACTAACATGGAAATGACAACGTAACAGACACTCTCTAATTTATACTCAAGGAACTTTCCTATTAGTATCAATAGTCAGCACTTGCATAAGACAATTATACCCATTCCAACAAGATCGCGATCGTGATCGGTTTACATTAAACCACGACAACCAGAGCGAGCACTCCCTAACTAGCCGCAGCAAATCCTGGAGGACGCAACAAAAAGCTACAAACCCCAGCAAAACCAGATCATGAATCTACACAAAATTCACAGCTCGACCACATCACAGATGCCCCTACGCGAATGCCTACGAGCTTTCCGCGTCCGATCTACCCGCCGTACCACAACAGATCAGATCATACACCAGATCGCGCCGGGAACGACCGAAAAAGTAGGCAGCTAAGATGCGACGATCGCAGCGGGGCGAGAGGGGGTGGAGGGAGGGAGGGAGGGGGGGATCGGACCTTCTCGGGGTCGCCGCCCTTGTCGGGGTGGTTCTTGATGGCGGCCTTGCGGTAGGCCTTCTTGAGGTCGTCCTGGGCGGCGGTCTTGGGCACCCCGAGGATCTCGTAGTACTTGGTGTTGTCGCTCTTCTTGGGCGAGCGGCCGAACATCTTCGCCGGCGGTGGGTGGGTGGGCGGCCCCTCCTCCTCGAACGCCGCCGGTCGCCTCTCCCCCGGGGTGCGGGTGGGGCAGGAGGAGCGGAGACGAGGAGGCGGTCAAAGTGGGGCGGCCGGGCGGAGCGAGCGAGTGAGAGAGAGAGAGAGGGTTTGGCTCCGTTCGATACGCCGGGCCTAATGTAGAGAGCGGAGTACGTAAGCCGCGCTGCGGAAGCGTATTCCGTGTTGCAGGCCTCGACGCACCGTCTGCCCGAGATTGATTCCGGCCCACCAAATGCGTCCATCATGGGCTAGGCCGTCGGGTTCCGTGTGCGGGGCCCATCCGCTGCTACGGCCCCGGCGACTACTGATTCGAGCAGGAGGCCACCAGCTGGCCATGAACAGTTCCAAAAGCAAAAAGCAAACGGACCCCTCTCTTCGCTGGAAAGGTTCTTTTTATGCACGTGCTTCCGTATCCTCAAACATAGAACTAACGTTGATCATCAAAACGAATATGGAAGCATTTCATTCAATCATAGCTGCACATCAATTTATTTAAAATATGCTAAATTCGCATAAATTTTATCGTATTCAAATTCAAATATAATTTACATAAACCGAACGTATTTCAAGCATATCAAACTTTTTTTTACAAAATTAGATGACATACATGAATTTAACTCATATACGTTTCGTGACCAGACTCCGGAAAGTCCTCCCTTGGTTGGGGTCAAATTTGCGAGAAAACGTACAGGTGGACCAGTGCATGGACGAATACATGACCATGATGGATGACAAAAACTGATCCACATAGCCGAATCCGAACGGATGCAGGAAGTTTGAGGAGTTGCGTTGGAGATGGCCTTAAATACATTGTGTATTTGTTTGCCTTGGAGCATCTTCAATTTGACCCCCAACTTTCTATCGATTAGTTTAGACAAATGTTTTCTTCTATACTTCCAGACGAATAATTTAGATATCGCCATGACCAAAAAAGCTCATATGCTTGAATGGCACCTCCAGTCCATAATGTAAGGTGGATTTGGAGGCGTTCAAACTTGTCTATCACATTCACATCATATAGACCCACCTCGACCATGCAAAATCCTCTTCATATGTGACGCCCCCAAAATCAATCCGTGTACAGAATCATACACGCAGGGTACACGGCTGAGATTAGGGTGCCACGGTGATAATATCACAGCACAACACTAAACACAAAAGGATAAACAAATATGTTACAATAGAGGGGGTCACACGGACCCGAATACATAAGTCATACAAACCATAATATCTGAGTACAGACATAGTTAGTCAAGTTTTGCCTTAAGAAGGCTAGCACAAATCACATCAGAGATACAGATCGAAAAGGCGAGGCCTCCTGCCTAGGATCCACCGAACTACTCCTGATCGACGGGGAACTCGACGTCGTAGTAGGCGCCTCCGGGGTACTCCTTCTCCTGGGCTCCAACGTCGGCTGCAGCGGCCGATCGGGCAAAACAGTAAAGGAAATAAAGCAGGTGAGTATCTAGTATACCCGCGAGTCTTACGTCCGCTACTAAGCATTATGCATTGTATCAACGGAAAGAAGAGGCTGTATATAATGGGCTGAAAGACAGAAATCCAGAGCAAGGGTAAGAAGCTAGGCCTAACGAAGACTAGCATCTTCCAACGATGTCTTGCAGCATGAGATAAGAATCAGCCAACAGTTATATAAAGCATAAAGTAACAATGCAGCAGAAGTTGCTGCATCATTGTATAATAATAAGTTGTAATAATTAACAATGCCTCCGAGTTCACCTCCTCGACATCCCCGCGAGGAAGAGAACCAGGAACCATACAGTTTAATAATAGTTTCTAGTGGTAAGATCCAGCTTCAGCATAAAGCGTCCTGTAACCGTGGACACGGCTATCCGAATAGATTAATCTTCCCTGCAGGGGTGCACTTGTGTTACGCTACACACACGGATCTCCAGGGTGGCGGGAACCTTGTTAGGGAACGCCCCACCGAGGCTATCCGACACTTCATAGCCCATCTTTCAAACTCAACAGAGAGGCCATCCGTCGGTCTACATCCTAAGTACTCAGGGCCTTGGACCCCAACCCTGACGTACTCCTGCACGGTGCGTGGGTGGCCGGGAAGCCGTAACAAAAACAACACAGCTCAAGCAAAGAAGACAGCGCACTTCCCGGCAATTAGCCCGCGGTACTGCTGACGTCTGAAGAGTCCTCGGACGACACTACGAAGCAGAGGAGCCCATAAACTCGTAATTCCCACGGGTAGGTAGTGCGTACATGGCATATAGCCAACTTAAGACATTCACTGAACCATTTAGTATTTTAATTAACCTGCGTGACAACCATTATCGTTGCCTCGACTTAACTGACCCGCGGACAACGACAACAGCCAGGACCACCAGTACATCGGTGCCTGCCCTGTCGTCCCACCAAGTCACTGCGGTTACCAACAAGGTGAACCGTCTCCTTACCTTGTCTCGCGTGTGCTCCTGGAGGAGCTCGACTTTCGTGGTTTGGTAATCTCGCGGCCAACGATCAGGGGCCAAGCACACCGGTACACTGGGCGTACCCTCCTTGTCGTCCCGTCGCAATACCTCTCGCGGGCACCGTTGGGTCGCCCGACTTCTTACCTGAAGGACAACCGTTTACAGGACCCTATGGCGGCAAGACAAAGTCAGCCTCGAGTGGAGTACAAGGATTACTCCTTGATAGCTCACACTTGAGGTGACTAGGCATAACCCAGATAGGGGCCTTAGACGGTGTCTGCATTGTACCGTACCTGTGCAGTTATGATATTGGTATCCGCGTTCACTCCCCTGAGTGATCACGACCCTCTATCTAAGCCTAACTAATAATGCGCAGGGCTCACAGCTGAATAATGCATAATAATAATAATAGGCAGCATAGGATAAAGGAAGGCACATCAAGGGGCGACAAAAACAGGCTATGCAATTGAATAGGATTGTAACGTAGCAGCAGCAGTAACAATGCCTAGTGCAAGAAATGTACGGAAAGATAGGCGATATCTGGGGAAGAGAATGGCTCTGCTTGCCTGGAAGCTCGACGGTAGTAGTAGGGTCGTCGACGAAGTAGTCGTACTCAGCAGCGGTGTAGTCGACGGCAGCAGCGGGGTCTACCGGAGATTAAGGGGGGAAAGAAACAGTAAATACACAGCAAGCATATACAAACAGATGCATGACATGACAGATGAAATGTTAACGGTATTCTAACGCAGTGCAATGCAATATGCTCGGAACGTAAATTCATCTGAGGATGAACTACCGGCTCCGAATGATTACCGGACAGGGGTGTCCGGAGGGGGAAGGATCAAGCCGGAGGTGTTGTGGGTACCGGACAAACATAAGGGAGGTGTATCCGTGTTAGTTGAACTATTCCGAGAAACATTCGTGTTCGGAATAAATTCATCCGGGTACCTTTTATCGGTACCGGGAATTATCGACAGACAGCCCGGAGGGGGGAATGTCGATGATCGGTGTGTTAGGGGGGTGGGATAGACATACAGATAGCGTATTCGTATTCGTTATATTTTTCTGATCAATTATCATGTATAAAGTTTTTGAATCCGAGTTACGGTTTAAAAGTTATTGAATTTCAAAGTTTTAAATAATTTAAATGATTTTCTGAATTTCTTTTATTATTTATTCAACATTATCCAGAACATTATCCAAAACATTATCCAAAACAGTGCCTGACAAACATTATCCAAAACAGTGGGTCCCACATGTCAGCCTCTGTTTATTTATAAAACATTTTATTAAATCAGAAATAGCCTCCGGACCCACATGTCAGTGACTGGATTTTGAATAAACATTTTTAATAAACAAAATGGCAGGTGGGGCCCAGGTGCCATTGACTCCAGTGCTAACTAAGCATGTTTAATTAATTTAATGACCAGGGGACCCACATGTCAGTGACTGTGGGGGGTTTATTATTCAGTTAAACTTCTCAGTTAAACTAACAGAGTAATTAGCCGGGGGGGTCCACTGTCAGTGGCCCATTAGGGGTGGGGTTAACCCCTAACGATAGATCTGACGAGGGGGGCCCGTCTGTCATCCTCACCGGAGGGCTCACCGGAGCCCGTCGCCGGCGAGGTCGACAGCGCACGCTCTACAGGCTACGGGAGAGGGCGTGGGGCGCAATCGAAAGCTGGGAGAAAGCCGCGTCCAATGGTGGTGAGGTTTGTCCCGGGGGGCGCCGGAATCGGTGCCGGCGTCGAGGTTTGGCGGCGGGCGGAAGCTGCGAAGTCGACGACGACGTTTCTGTGCGAAAACTCAAGCGTGCGCTAGCGCGTGAATTAAATGGGAGCGTCCTAAACCGAACGGCACGCTTGGCGCGCCATAAGCGTGAGCTAGACCACGGTGGCGACGACAGCCGGCGGCGAGGAGCTACGGCTCCAATGGCGCGGGAGGCTACGGCGAACGGGAGGCCACGGGAAGACTAGGAGGGGGTAGAGGAGCTCACGACGGAGGCGTAGGGGAGGGCAGCAAGCTTGGGGGAGGCGCGACGAGGCCGGAATCGACGACGAGATCGCGGCGGCCGGAGCGGGGAACGAAGACGAGGGCGAGGCGAGGGAGGGCTCCCGGCTCGATTCCTTGCTGGACTTGATGAAGACGACGACGGTGCATAAGTTGGACACGGTGGCGTAGGCGGTAGTGGCCGTTGGCCGCGTGCGGCCACGGCAACGGCGACGGCGGCGCTCGGGAATTTTTCCCCGACGATGGCGAGAGGAGGAGGAGGGGAATGGGGTGGGGGCGTGTCCAGGGAGTGGGTGGGGGCGTGCTTATCGCCTCCCCGGTCGTAGGGAGCAGGTGAGGGAGGGGAGGGCTCCAGCGGCGCCCGTGGCCACGACGTTGAGCAGTTGGCCGACGTGACGGGAGCAGGTGGGAGGTGGAAGACGGGCCGGGGTGGGCCGTGGTGTGGGCTTCGCCCAGGGGCGACAGGTAGGTCTTCGGTTTGTTTTATTCTTTTCCTTTTGCTTTTGTTTACTGTTGTAATTAAATTAATCACTTCTGCATTTTATTTAAATGTGTTGGTGGTTTGTAAATTAGTTGTATGTCACCTGTAGGTTACATAAAAGATTTGGTGCATTTTAAAACTCAGTGGGTATTTATTTTAAATATTTTAGGATTAAAAAGGGTCTTATAAGCTACTGTTATAATTGTTTGGGATTTTCCATAACTTCAAAAATTACCGAAGTTGGTCCAACATGATTATAATGATTTTAGGAAATTTACAAAAATAGTTTCATGATTTTTGGAACAACTTTATTTGAGCACTTTTGTTTTATTTTTCATTCAAAGAAGTTTCAACTAGGGTTTGGTTTGTTAGATGAGCAAGGTGCATTTGGCTTTGGGTTTTGATCCCAAGGGCTCAAGTACATGGTGCATGGGGTGCTGATCAACCACAGCAAGGTTTGATCATTAGCATCACAAAGTTTTATCAAGGACAAGGGAGATCAATCAGTGATAATCCAACAGTGATGATCAACAGTGATGATGATTACTGTTACAGAAACTGAGGGTGTTACATCATATCCACATCTCCAGTTCTGAAAGTTCACTTCGCTTCAGTTCGCTCAGCTCCCCCCCCCCTTCCCTTTGCTCCTATCTAACCATTGTCAACATGGCTAAAAGTGGACCTGCTGAGACAAGGAGCTAGTCGTCATTGTTTTATCGCTTTCGTGATTTGAAGGAGGTCTAACAACTTTCGGTCAGGGTGAGGTTTTCTTTATTTTTTCTTTTTTACCTTTCTCCTTGCTTCGTTGGGTGGGGTTTCTTTGGTGGTTTTTCTTTTTGAATGCAGGGATTCACTCCTTCCTCTTAAAGTTTCTCGTGAATCTTGACTTGTTCCAAACTCATATGTGGTCTCCTCATTACCTTACCCATCGACTATCTCGGCGTCATAATCGATTTTAGTTTCGTATTTCACATTTGAGTTCTTGCGAAGGAGGAGTCTCTTTGTTGATGTGGGGGTTAAGAAGAATTCATCTTCTTGGTTCTAACGTTTACTCTTTTGTCTCTTCCGAACCTATTATTCTTCAAACCACACTAGTCCCTCCTGGTCGTGCGCCTTTTACCACTTTTATTAGCAATCTCATTAGAAGAAACAATATTGTCTTTATCAAATTGAGCAAGAATCTTAGCATGGGTTTAAACGATTTGTGAACGTTGAGTGTCAATCATGCGGGGATGTGTAACAAGATTATGATATAACTTTTTTGCTTTTATAGAGGCATCTTCTGAGATCTTTGTTAAAATTATTTCATTGTTCTTTAATTTTACTCAAATTTACATGCATCTTATACTTTTTATTGGTAAATGAAGAGAAGGTCTATCTTTTCTTATTTTATTTGTTCTATCGGTTTACCTTTATCTGTCATTACCTTTCTTATTTTATTTGTTCTATCGGTTTACCTTTATCTATCATTACCTTTCGAGGTCCTTCCATGTCGTTTATGTGGTAGGCTTTTCCACATGACTTCGGTGGTTCTTCTAAATTCCATTTTTCTCGGGCTATTATTATCTTTTTGGTCATCTCCTTTGCTGCTTTTAGAGTTAAAGACATGAACACTCCTCTTGCACTAGCATCAAGTATGAATGATGCGGAGCATCCTACGTACATCACCATGTTACGCTCCCCTTCATCGAGAGACACACGTGACATACACATATCACACATAAAGGTGAACCTTCTCCTTTACACGTGTCTACTTGGTGCTCTCGAGGATGGTATACTACTTGACCCTCCTACTTTGTGCACTTATAGGTTGGAGCCACATGACGAACATGCAATGGAGGTGAAGCACAAGGGAACGACTACACCGCCCACGAGGGAAGCTTGGAAGAGAAGGCGGAAGAGACGGAAAGGAGAAGAAGATTCCACTCCAGACATCGGACGTCCGACAACTTTCGGACGTCCGACATGCCAAGGACAGAAGGCCCTCCATCGGAGCGGACGTGCGACAAACTTCGGACTTCCGACACCTCGGACGTCCGAAACTCGACGGACGTCCAACATCTCCTACCCCAGCTCGCCGGACCTTCTACATGACTCCACCGACACAGCACGTTTCGGACATCCGAAATCCCACGGACGTCCGACGCCCGGAAAGTTCGGACGTCCGAAACCTGCCTGCGCGCAGAGTCAGTTGGGCCACGGCCCATGTATCCCTCTCACTTACCCCTTGCACTATATATACTCCACCCCACCTCCATTCCAGGGTTAGCTAAGATTATATCCACATTTGAGAGAGCTTAGCTCCTATTCCCCCATGGGGATTTGATCTCCTTAGAGATCCTCTCTCAATCCTACCACCTCCCGCGGGAGAGAGACTCGATCTGCGGATTGAGCCTCAACCTACCCTCCTCTCCCTAGTCATAGAAGGAGAGGGCCCCAATCCTAGTAGTAGAATGAGAGGGATCAATCTAGCTATCACTTGTGTGGATGTATGGATCTTGTTATGTGTGGATTTGGTGTGTGGATTTGAGTCCCCTTTGTTTGGATCTTGTTCCCCTTCCTCTTTTTTGTGTTCTTCTTGAGTTGCATCTCTTTCCCACCTCCAAGTTGTGAAAGATTGGGCCAATCCCTAGGCTTGCCCTACATCATTGAATTTATATTTTTTATTTATCCCATGATAAAATAGATGAATTATCACATATTCAACAATACCATGGTTTGGACGAAGATTTAAAAGTTTAGAAATCTCCCCAAGCTATACGTAAGCCTTCTGCGAGCTTCTATGCAAAAGTTGTTAAGTTTCCTCAGAGTTTCCTATCTTGGATGATGGAAAAAAATCCGCATATTTTTTTCCCACATAAGCTTTCCAACTGGTTATACAATTAGAAGAAAGTCTATAATACTACTCGATAGCTTTATTGTTCAAAGAAAATCTAAATAGTTTAAGCAATACAAATTCTCTAGACACATCTTTTAATTTGAAGGCACCACATAAGGAGTCAAAGAACATATGATGGACTTGAGGGTCTTCATCTTCTTCTCCAAATTAGGCATTCTTTTCCACTTGTTTAATAAGCTCACTGTCAATATAATATACCTCAGGAAATTCAGTAGGATAAACGATAGGAGATCTCGGTATGAAACATGGTGCACGGAGGTCCTTCAAATATTTTTCTTTTTTTAGTAAGTCCAATGCTACAGGCATAGAGTTTGCGTTGATCAATGTCAATATTTTCGTGTTTTTTATCATTGTAACTCGGTGTTCCTCAGAGAAGCGAGCTACGTAATCAGGCAAATACGTTCTCACAAAATGGGTAGAATATATATCTTCAATAGAGAGCATCTAAAATACTAACGCCTAAGAAACTAATACTTTGCGATTAGCATCCGATGATGATGGTGGTGACTTTCTGCAAAGTTTATTTCATTATTTTTTGGAGTAGTCCTCGATTCTTTCCACGAGGTGGGTGGTGGGTGGGAAATCAAGGTTCAATTGGTTCATCATGATGGACGAGTGCTCTGAGGTTGCCATCCAACGAATTTGACTTAAATTTTGATCTAGGGTGGCTTGATCACGAATCAGTCTGCCTTGGGGGTTTGTGAGCGTCGGTTTTTAGATTTGACGTTAGATAGGCCGTTATGGCGTTTTAAGGAGCTCTTATGATCTTCTTTATTAGGGATGGGGAAAAATCATCGATCGAGCATGAGGTCGAATTTGATCGACCGTTCTCTATCCCGCTTGGGGGTTGTGTGTCATCCTTAGATTTGACCAGAAGTCGGGCCCTGTGACAGATGATGCATGGTCGTCTTGGGCAACGCCCAACTTGATGGTCGAGCGTGCATGGGCGGATTTAACATGGTCTAGAAGACCGATCGGGGTTGGCGACGAGGGTGAAGTCGCCGAAGACAATCATCTGTCCCGACGAAAAGGTTATGCAACCTTAAATTTTGGGTTGATCTTGACTTCTATCGAGATTTGTTGATCGCTAGCAGGACTTGTATGGGTCACCAATGTCATAGATGATTCTAGTGAATCCATCTATAGGGTGTCCTAAACTAGGGAATCGATGTCAATGATAACATGAGACGAATATTGACCCAGGTTCGGGCTCTCCTAAGAGATAAAACCCTACCCCTCAGTATTCTTGATTACGATGGTAACACGAAGTACAATGGCCGAGAGATTGTTGCTATGCCTCCAGGGGCCTCTTACCCTCGGCTTATATACTATGACAAGGGTACCGAGGTTTACACAAGTCCTACCTCAACACGTCCTGGAAGGCAATACTGACTACAATTCTATCATCTTGCTCTCCACGTCAAGTCGGATACCTTCCTTCACCGGGTTATGGGCTTCATCTAGCGACCCATCGATTGGGTCTTCTAGGAGGTCTACGATCCAGCCCACAAGTTCGGAACTATCGTCACAGGGAGCCCATAATTCAGGACACAGACAAAGGATGAGGAGGAAGATGAAGTTGAGAGAGGTAAAAATGAAAATTTATAGATGCCGTCATATTTCCAGAGGTTAAAACGACGTGGTGATTCCGGCCTCGTGACGTGTGCCCCATCATCTTCATGTAGTTTCCGACTATGCATGACGCCCGACATGAGAATCAAGGCATCATCAACCGTAAATCTGCTCAAGGGATTCTCTGTCCCACGACAACGACGGAACAAGAACAAACAAGCCATCACGATGATTCATTTTTTCGTTGCACAAAAAGATAAAGTAAATTCTTTTAATGGCGATAGCCACACGCTCAAGTCGCTCAATCAAAGTGGGGACCAAGAGTGAGGAGGCTTGGTGAGACATGCCAGAAGACCAGCCCGACACATTTCCAAAGAAGAAGGAAGAAAAGTACTTCAATAGGCCGGACCACCGCCGTGGTCGCCAACAAGAGGACCCCAGATCTCTTTATAGCCCGGAATTCCAGACCATGGGAAGAACCCGTTAGGATTTCATATTCTAGAAGAGACAAGCCTGACAAAGTGCATCCAAACTTCAGACATGCTCGGGGCTATAGACGATGTGCTATACAGGGGGCAAACCGAAGGATAGCCCGATCTGTAGGCCCTCAGTAAAGGCCTCAACATGCCTCTTTCGTACTTTTGGTCCCTAGATTCGCCTATCGGGATCACTGCAGTTTTTTTGCACCGTCAAGGACCATTGGGTTCCATAATCTTCGCAACTATTAACGTGAAAATGTTGACATAGCTCAACCATGCATGCCGTTCTTACAAAACACATTCTTACCGCTTTCTAGACTTTCACCCTCGCCAATGACTAAATTTTCGACAACAATGACCCACAACGGTGAAACCATCGCCGTGCCTCGGCGCCAAAGGAGTGCAAGGACATAAGAGCCACAAAGGGGTACATTAGTAAACGAAAAATCACACTTGTGCAATTTATTAGAAAATATTTAATCAACAATTTTCCCATGAAATTTGGTGGCAAGAGATAAAACTGAAGTTTCAGACTTTTTCGATGCAGCACTCATCAGCAGATCCATTTTCGATTTCCCCCCTTTCCATCTCTTGTCCTGTTTTCTTTTCGCTTCGAAGAAACGAAAAGTACACACGGGAGGAGGGACAGAATACCACCTCAACGCAGCAGAAAAGAAGAGGGGGTCACGACGCGCGACAGAAGAAGAGGCGAGCGACGGAGGGGGGAGGGAATGGTCTCCACTCTCCACCTTCCTGCCCCAGGCTCTCTCTCTCGTCTGCGCTGCTGCTCAGGTGAGTCCCAACTCCCAACTCCCAGCCCATCCGTTGCCAAGAATCCCCCAATCCGAGCGCCTCTGTGCCGCGCGTTCGTCTCTGGGATGCGATTTGGCCTAATTCGACCCCGACTGAATGATTGACGGGCGTGGCGTGCCTACTCTTTGATTGGGGCCGCATTTTCTACTAGATTTTGGGGAATTTCGTAGCTTCCGGGCTCTGCATCTCTTGGTTCGCTCCTCGTGTGGCCTGCTGTACTGATTAGTTCGTGCGTTCGGTGGTTTGGAACCGCATTGCGGGTACATGGTGTGCTTTTTTGTTGAATTTTCCTGTGGAATCGGTTTCGTACAGGTAAAGTGCTAGTGGAGTTCCAGGCAATCCTTGCATTTTCAACATTTATACGGAGCGTTGTGAAAAGGTTCTGTTGACAATCTTCGCCCCCCTTTTCTTTCTTTCTCAAAGCTGGGTTTCCTTTGGGTGCTAGCCGTGCCTTCATTTGTTGTAAAGTTTGCAGTCAGTCTTCGGAGTTCTGTGACTTCTTTCTTGCTGGAGCACTTAGTGTATCTTACATTTTGCGTCGCCTGCAACTCTTGAATTTTTCGTGTTGAATTGCATTCCTCTTGGGAATCATGTGTGAATTTTGCTTAATTTTTAGCTGTATTCGCGGAGCACAAATGTTGCTTACATTTTGCAGAACTATGCAAAAGTTTATGAAAGCCTGCTCCTCTTACTTTCTGGGTAAAAGGTGCATCTGTTGGCTGTTGCATCTTTCGATACTAGTCTCTATGGCGCATATTCCCGGATGGCCTGCTGAAGCGTTCTTCAATTTCAGTCTGCCGTGCCAAACATTCTTGCGTTTACTGTATATCAGGTTGCCGAGTAGGATTAGGTATCAGCATCTCTGCTAGTTTGCTGCGGTAGTCTTCACTGGTATCATATACTTTTATGGCAACCACCGGTGAACGAATGGCACAATATTTTTGTTGCTTCTAAGTGACCTTATTATACAACTTAGATTCTCTAATGGACTGCCATTAATCATTGGAATCATTGGAAGCAACTTGCATGTGATAGCTACTATACATTACTCGAGATTCTAGCAATTGTTATGTACTGTTTCTTGGTTTTAAGCTATGACTCATCTTTGTTCTTTTACTTAAGTTTCAAGCAGAAGCAGCTTTGCTTGCTTAGCATAGTAACATTGCAGTATTCTGAATGCAGGTCTTAGGCTCTCTAATTAGAAGAAGGGAAAGGTTGGGTTACCATGGGTATTTCATCCAAGTGGCTTAAATCACTGGTTCGCATAGGAAAGCACGAAAAGGGACGAAGTTCAGAGAATCAAGAAAAGGCACAAGATGCCGAGAGCAGTGAAGCCGTAAGTCACGTCCGCCTTGGTTTTATAGCATGTAATCATATTTAATGCCTCCACTATGAAGCGTGAACCTATGATTAGTTTGTTTGTCTTTTGTTTTTGTTTTATTCTCTTATGAGCACAGCTTGACAGGTGCATATGCTTTTGGTTTTTGTCTTTCTCTGAGGGATTTGGGAACATGACAAATCTTAACGAATGAGCAAAACTGCAGAAGTGGATGGTGTACCAAATTCGCTTTGTCAGATACCACACAAATGCTGTTGTTGGCATGTCTGTTTCATGGGCTTGCTGCTCAACAGCTCTGCTCCACTGTCTATCAGTAGTTCCAAAATCAGAGTTATTCTTTGTATGTCACTGGTGTATCAACACTATAAATACCATGCGGATCGGCGGGGCTGTTCGAAACGGGTTCGACTTCAACCCGTCTAACCATGGTTCAAATTTTGGTGATAAGTGGGCAGCTGTGGATTTGATTTGTGAAGCAAAATGAACTAGTGTGCTGGTTGCCGGTTTCCATGATTTCCTCCGAAACTGTTTGTTAACACCCCTGCAGATGCGAAGAAACAGTGTTCACAATATGGGGTCAATATCTGCATATTAAATTATGTGCATTGATGTAGCAATTGTTTGCCATTTTACTTATATTCCCTTACCTAGAGGCTACAATATAAAAGAAATAAAATAAAATCATATTGTGACAAAGCTTTGATCAAGGACTTGAGGGCATGTTTTATTTTTTAATGTGTTAACTTGTCTGTAGTAACAGATAGCTGGTTGATTTGTGCACCACTAGATGATTTTAAGAGTCTGATACACTACTTCATTTTATGTCCACTTAACTCAACCTCGTACAATACTGTTACTTTGCAATCATGATTTCCTAACTAGCAGTGTACACTATTAGGTTCTGATTTTGTATAGTATTTTCCCACTTGACTTACTAGTGTTACTGCTCTACCTTATATATTGGCTCTTCCATCATGATAACTGTCATCAATTTTTTAGAGCTCTGCTTCTCGACAGCTTCACAAACGAAAGCATTCTCTGGATTCGGCAGTAGAAGAACTTGCAGTACCTAGTGAAACATCGACGAATGACACCAATACACAGATGGTTTCAAATTCCATTTCATCAGAGAGTGCATCATGTTATGCGCATGCTTCTCAGACTGAAGAACTTCCTAGAGAAGAGGATTTGGCTGCAACAATTATCCAGTCTGCATTTCGGGCATTCTTGGTATGCTATATCTTTGAACACCGTTGTGTTAAACAATGCATGGAATCATGTACTCTCCCAGCAATGTCACCACTCATCAAATAGCGAATTTGTCCATATTCATGTTTCAGTTAATTATTTAACTAAACTCAAAGACTGAGGCAATACGAAGGGCAAGCGGTTATATACATCATTAAGAAAATCCAAGAATAACAGAAAGCGAGAGATTTAGTGTTAGGATGCCATAGTTAATTCTTCAATGATCACGCAAAAAAAAAGACCAACTGAAAACAAATATTCTTCTCCTGAATTAAACGTCATAGATTGTCCAGATATGAGTTATTTGTATATGGATTTTGTATAATATTTTAGCTTATGGTTTCAAACATCCATCATAGTTTGCTGGTTCTGACACTTTGATCTGTTGTGTTGGTTCTAACATAACAGGCTACACGGGCTTTACGAGCACTGAAAGGTATAGTTATACTGCAGGCCCTTGTGAGGGGCCATATTGTGAGAAAGCAGACAGCAGAAACACTTCAGTGCATGCACGAGCTGGTAAGAGCTGAAGCTCGTGTCAGAGCAAGGCAAGTCGGTCTCGCTTTCGAAAACCAAGTGGCAGGAAAAAAGGTCCCTGAGCAGGATGATTGTGAGAACCATGTTCGAGAAATTGAGGTATGCTACTCTATGTCTCTAACTCCCGATCTATCATTCAGTTACATGAACTACACTTTAAGACATACATGTAACAAGAGCAAGTCATGGAATGAGACAAATTGGACATTGGAGTTCAGCTTTACAAATTCAGTTTACTAAATTTAGTTACAAGTGGTCTGTTCAAGGGTCATGGGAATGTGGAAGTGCACATGCTATCGCACTAAACATGGTTCATCGGCTGACTTCGATTAAATTTGGGGTTCGGGACAAGAAAAGAGTATTTTTAAGGGTTGACTTGCTCCTGACCACTAACCATGTAATATCCAGTCATTGTGTGTCTATCCCAGCTGTATGTCCTGAATGAACAGCTTCTTCAACCCTTTGATATTCCGCCAATTATTGTAGCTATAATATATTCATTGCCATTAGACCTGTTGATCATTGACATTGTGTTGGTCACCAGTTGTTTTATTCTGAAATGGGAAAATAGGGCAAGTCATACATGTGTGGCATAAATTTGTTTATCGACTAGATGCTGTTTAAGGGATAATTTTGTTTACTTCTGCAACAAGTGCAGGAAGGCTGGTGTGGCCGTATTGGTTCCGCGGAAGAATTACAAGCTAAAGTACTGAAAAGGCAAGAAGCTGCTGCAAAACGCGAGAGAGCGATGGCGTATGCGGTGACTCATCAGGTAATTTTGGAGTGTACTATACCATAAATCCATAATACATTAACTAATTGAAACTTGTTAAGTGAGGGGATGATCTAGAATCGAACTGTTTGTTGAATGCACACTTGTTTATGATCCATTAGTCAGGTCGGTAAGTTAATGCCACAAGCAAGAACTCAATTAGTCAGGATTCTGTCCTCGATGAATTTATACGTGCCTTCCAACAGTGGACAGCTGATATGTTTCATGCTTGCTCTGCTTGTGAATTATTTCACAGTCTAGTGAAAAAGACATCAACTGTTTCATGGCAAATCAAAGTTTTAGAAAACTATGATCTGACTAAACCCACTATTGTGGTCATTACCAAACAGCAATTCCATATTTTTTCTGAGGGGTTTTATTTTTTCACTGGGTGCTGCATGTGTTTATGAATATAAGGTTAAAGGCACTTCATTCTCTTGGAGGACTAGAAATTCAGATAATAAAGTAGAAAATAGAAAAGGTTATATAGTCGAGATAAAGGAGAAAGTATTGCTGTTCTTATTCTGGTGAGGCTAGATTAAATGGCTTACACTAACTAAATATGGAAAATTCAATTGTTACAATTGGAAAAATACTATTTTTTAGGGGATGCACAGTAGCTAATTTAACATAATGCAGCCAAAATTTTACTAGTGTACTCTACAATTTAGTTCGAGGTAGTGCACCTAGGAAACTATAGGTAGCATTTAAGAACGATCTTAACATGTAGATGGTGATTAATGCTCATGCTGGCAATTCTGTACTGAATTTTGATATCTGTTGACCTCTCCAAAGCCATTAACTTCTGTTTTTCTCTTTATCAGCGGCAAGCTGGTTCAAGACAACAGAAACCTTCAAATCTGCAAGGATCTGACATTGACGATGACCATTGGGGATCAAACTGGGTAGAGAGATGGGTGGCTGCACGTCCATGGGAGAACAGGTTACTTGACAATAATGCCAAAGAGAGCATGCCAATGTGTGATGATAGTCAAGATGAGGAAACAAAATCTCAGGTCACACCAAAGGGCAAAGCACCAACTTCAAGCACCCCTCCTAATGGCCCGAACAAGAAGAAGGGTGCAAACCACAAGAAGTCATATTCGGATATAAATCTTACTTCATTTGGGCGATCATCAAGTGTACTGCCTTCCACCTCTTTAGGAACATCCAAACAGAAGCCAAAACTGGAAGATGACGTTTTTGACGAAGTCAGCTCCAAACCCATAGATACAGTGTTCAATCAGAAAGAAAGGCGCGGGCAGCTGAATTCATCGGCCAAGAAGCGCCTATCCCTGCCAAATAACGGTAAAATACGCAGTAATCACAGCCATCAAGCATTTTCATCGTTTTCTTAGCATACATACTTGAACCCTAAAATGATTTCTCGTCTAGTATAGTTGTATTGGCGATCATTCAAAGAACAATCAGTTGCACACCATTCTGTTTACCGAAAAGAAGCAATTGAAATCATGTCATACAGGATACCAAGGATGCATCCTACAATAGGTTCTCGCTGCACCACTATTTAGGGGCAGAAATGCTTTATTCCGTTGGAAAGCCTACTCAATCTCTTACGGCGAGAATTTTGTAAGACTTTTGATATGAGAAGCAAGCTGGTCTTTGCCTTCTATCAGTCCTGCCGTGTGCCTAGCATGCATGCAGTTATGCTATACAACATTGTAGAAACTCACTTTCTATACATATCTCCTTTTTCTGCCATGCATTTCCCTGAACCAGCAGTAAATCATTCAGCCAGTTTTGATGTTTCTGACAGTTGGCGGGGGAGCAGCGAAGGGGACAGCCAACAGAAATCCGATGAACCGATCCAGCAGTGCTAAGTCTGACCCGAAACCACGGGCGAACGCTCCTAACCAAGCCCGGAAGCAAGTTGAGTTGCAGGCCTAATTGCACATACTGTTCCCGAATCTGAGATCTGTTCTGTTCCTGGTGTGTCGTTTCTCGGGATACAACTGCGTACATATTTTTTTTCGGAAAAGATCGTGCATTTAGGTTGACGGCTTGTTTCCATATTCCCCATTGTGCAAGGTCGCGGGTTGCTGGTTGCCATTGGTTGGTGTTGTTGTGTTGTCCATTCTTGGTTTTGCTTATATTCGCCATCTTTGTATGTTGTTCTAACTGCTGAATGATGTGGTTGTGTTGTTGTGCAGTCTTATTTTTCCTTTCTTATGACAAATTTGTGCACTCCTTTATTTTCTTATTTTGTTTTGACCATTCCTGCATCTTATCAATGGCTTATTGCAAATAAACACATCTTTTGTATATTGGTTGTACACATAAGTTGGCATTATGAGCAGAATGTGTGTGGTAATTTATGAGCTTCTGCTGCAGTGCTGCCCTCTATGATTGAGTTCTCCATTATCAGACATTGTACGTGGAAGTTTCATGTGGATCCTGCTTTTGCAAAGCACTAGCTTCTATTTGTACTGTTGCATCGTTGGGGTACAATCATGCAGGTCAAAAGCTGTAACTTTTGCGGATTTGTGTATGATTAAACATGAAGCTAAAAGCTGTAACTTTTGCGGATTTGTGTATGATTAAACATGAAGCTAAAAGCTGCAAATTTTGAGGATTTGTGTATGATTGAAACATGAAGCTAACCTACCAAATCGGCGGCCATGGGTTTGTTCCCCTCCGGGATCTATTTGGTTGCAGGCAACTGATCCCTCCGGGATCCCGGCCAAAAACAGTGCAATCATCCTCTTGACAGGGGTAATCCACCCCGATCCACATTAAATCCATGGGAAAAAGTATCCACGCCTCGTAACATGGGGAAAGATATCCTTGGCTCTCTGGCTAATCACCATCTACTGCAGCCATCTCTTATTTCTCTCTCCTCCAACTTTCCTTGCTGTCAAACTAAACCTCCCCCATGGATCCCCACGTGATGGTAAAAATGTCCTCCTTTGGAGATTTGGTGCCCTGGGTGTTCCTCCCTTGGCTACCAAATGAGCCCGTAGGGTTTCGAGTTCCCCTGGCGGCGCCATGCTAAGAGTATCCCTTCTCCTCATATGATTGATCCATCCCCTCCCGGTCCACTTCCCCCCGCTGGTCCTTGCATCCGGCGAAGGAGGGAGGGTGCAGATAGTTTTTCTTCTCCTCTCCAGAGGATTAGGGTTTTTGATCGCTATTCCCGTCTGATGATGGCAACACAGGATGAACCAGGTGGATCAAAGCAGACCAAGGAACCAATGGAAACTTTGTTGAATCACCTCGGTCTGCAAGAAGACGAGGAAGATCAATTTGTCTGGAAATATTGAGTTCGCGCAAAGAGCGGATAGAAGCAAAGTGGTTAGCAATCGCTTGAGTACATAAGACAAGGGTTTTAGCCCAACTGCTCTCGGATATGAGATCGGCATGGAATCCTGGTCGAGAACCTCGGTGGAGTAAGATTGATGATACCTTGTTCACGATACATTTTGGATGCCTTGGTGATTGGAACACTACAATGAACATGGGCCCTTGGCTGTTTAGGAACCAGGATCTGATTATGAAATAGTATGATGGGTTTATGAATCCAACGGCGGTGGTGCTAGATAAATTTGTGGTCTGGGCAAGGATCCTCAAACTCCCGGACAACCTCTTGACCTCGGAAGCAATCAGTGGTATGTGTCGTAAGATGGGTAAGGTTCTGGAGGTGCAGACTAAGCTCCGGGATGGGTTCACGAGAGAGTTTTTTTAGAGTGAGTGGAACTTTTTTTTGAACGGTCGCCGGGGGGGAGAGAGTCCCCACCTGAATATATTGCTCAAAGTGGCCATAATGCCAAGTGTTTGATCCCATTTATAAGGAAAACCGGATCAAAAACTTTAACAAATTGACCCCGTTTATAAGGGAAACCGGGCCGAAAAACCATACAAGAAAGAAAGATTACAAGGGTGAGAACATACGCACACCCCGAAGAAGGCACTACCTAGCTAGCAAGCCGAGAGACCAACACCATAAAAGTCAAGTGGAAGTGGTGTGTCAACAAGGAAACACAATACCAACACTAAACAACTATCCTAACGCACCACACCGGCGTGCGTATCAACCCCTTGGCACAACAGAGGAGCAACACCAATCAACGAGTGACACATAACGAACCTTGACTAGAAACTCCGCCACAGCAAGCCGGCACGATTAACAAGGTGGGGAGGCATCATCGCGTCGTAGTTGAGCAAAGATGAACCGAGATAACACAAAGAGCACGAAACTCGCCATAACAGATGACATCCATGAGAGGGTCTTGACCTAGCAGAGCAGAGGATGACCAACTACCAAAGGCAACGGAGGATGAATGGCAGCAAGGAGCTCCTTAGTGACGCCTTCAAGAAGGTAAACGACATCCAAAGACGACGCCGTCACAAAGCTTTCGCCAAGAGCAAGCCGGTTAAATTCCCAGAGGGCAGAGCCGAGAGCTGCGAATCCGAACCGAAAGACGGAAGTAGCACATGAGCCACGCCCCCAAGAGGGTAAGCGACGCCGGAGAGCGCCACCATGGTCAGCTGACGAAGGTCAGCGGGGATTTCTCCCGTAGCACATCCGTCATTGGTGAGCCGCCATTCAAATGGAGTCGAGCGGCAACAGATGAGTGAACCAAAACGAACAGAAGCGGTGGATGGTGAACCGAGGAAGAAGCAGTGGTCGGCGGACTGTGGAGTCGGGGGCGAGGTGGAAGCGGAGGCAGCGGGCAGCATTCACTAGCGATACCTCTCTCTTAAACAACATTGATGTGGTGAACGAATTGCATTTGAGCAATTGATATATTGCAAATGATCTATAATTATGATCATTCACGATATAATTCAACATACGCATTACATCCAAAATAAGTACTTGTTGTTGGATATGTGCCCTAGAGACAAATTAATAAAGATATTTGTCACATATCCGTTTTGTTCATAATACGTTTTATACTGTGCTATAACTGTATTACTTGGAAATACTAATACATGTGTAGTATAAAACATAGGTCCGTAGTTTAACTCGGGTAAACTATCTCATTGGGCAATTGATTGATCAAGCTTTCGTGATAATGGCGACACTTAAGTCCATTGACAATGAGGTCATGTCATTAGGGGAATGATTTGATGGACATACACCCAACTAAAGTATTGCAATGTGATCGAGTCACATAGTTCAGCGTTGCGATGACTTTGTAACGTATGGCTTAGTCCTTAGACCGTAATGATCATACGTAATTGTCATCTATGAGGAGACTTTGATTTGTATCCCACTGCCTGACTGAAATATGTTGGCTATAACGGCGCACTTTTGGTATTCCGAAATAGATGGTTGATGAGTATGTTAATAGACCAGAGCGGGATTTGTCAGTACTTGTAACAGGACAGGCACTCTGGGCCCACTCGGTGATATTGCATCAATAGCTTGCAAGCAGGTAACTAGGTCACGGGAGATGCAATAGGCACGAACGAGTAAACTTGTTTGTTGTGAACGAGATGTGAACACGGTATGTGGGATATCGACGATCGAACCTCGGACAAACAAAGTACCGCAGCACAAAGGGATTACGTCGTATCGTTAACGGTTTCCAAAAGCGATTGAAGTTCATTCGATGGAAGCGCAGGGGCTGTCAAGGATTGTAACCAGGTCCAACTGACTAGTCATTGGTCAATGAGAAGAGTCTCGACCATGTCTGCTGTTTTTCGGACCGTTAGGGTGTTACACTTAAGGGCAATCGATGCATAGGACAATTTCGGGATCAATCGGTGAAATAGGAGAAATCACCGGAATAGTTCTGGAGGAGGACGGAAGTTGTTCCGGACATTTTGAATGGTTCAAAATAAAGTTTATTTTTTTTAATAATGTTTTATTATTTAATTATCTGAATTAAATATTTAAACATATTAAAATAATTAAAAAAATGGAAAAGGCTACATGGGCCTATGGGGCCCATTAGGGGAGGAGGGGGTTTCCCCCCTTGGGCTTGGCGCCAAGGGTGGGGCCCATCCCCCCTAGGCCGGCGCACTCCCCCCCTTGGGAGTTTAGTCCCACATGGGGGAGGGGAGGAGGATGGCACCCCCCCTTGGCCTATATAAGGAGGGGTACACCCCCCTTTTTCCAACACACAATTATTCCTCTCTCTCTCTCCTTCTCCTTCCTGGAAGTGGACTCCCCTTGTTTGGAGTCTCCACCTGGACTGGAGTTCTCCACCATAAGGCAGGCCGTCGCTTAGCTGGAGTCGGGATCCAAATCCGTCTTTCTTCCGCTGCTCGCCTGGTTCGGGGCCCGGGAGGAACATCGATTGTACCGTACGTGTATAATCTCTTCGAGGCACTACACCTGTGGTGCTACTTCATCGCTGTAGGTCAACCGGGAGTCATCCTCGCCGGTGGTATACTACACGACAGGGAGGTCGTAGTTCCGAGTCTACGCCAGCCACGTTCGCAAGAACGTTTCCCTCTTTCGGTCTTCAAAGGTATGAACACCGATTCCCTCCGTTACTTTACATCACCATAGCATAGATCTTGGGTTCGGGTACCATAGGTATGAATTTTTTGTGTTTTCTGCCCCGTATCCCAACAGTGGTATCATGATCTAGATATGCGTAGATGTATTGTACGGGTAGAACACATATAGGATGTGGGCATCGAATCTTCATTCGTTACCCTCCCACGTGTACTCATTTAGCGTTGCGGCAATGTTTGATGAAGCGGCCCCCGACCGACCTTACGCGTTTACGGGAGACTGGTTCCACGCTTGACATATGGCTTGTACCATATAAAGTGGCTGGGGATGTGTGTCTCTCTGCATTAGCGATGCGAAGATGTTTGCAACGGAGGGCGCCGACAGGTGTGTAATAGAGACGAATGGGAGACGATGTTGTGGCATGTTTTTCGCAGGATAGAAACGGTTATCTCTCTCGAAAACCCTAGCAGCCACGTAAAACTTGCACAAGCTAAAGTAGAAAGGCGTTTGACTTTGCTTTGCATGAAGGGGGATCATAGTTTTGTATGCTTTATAGTTTAATTCCTGTTTATGCTAGTATGCTAGATATGACGACGGTAGCACAAATAGGACCATCTCTCACAATACCAACATTGTGTTCTCCCTTGGCGGGCACCGCCTGGAAGGTTCTCCCATATGGCCGACATTCCGTACATACCGGGTGTCACACATATTAAACGGCGTTCGCATGAGGTTGGGTTCGGCAAGACTGGCATATGCAGATATGGCCTTACTGAACAGCTAACATCAAGGATCGATTGGCAGGCTTGACGTATGTAGATGCGGACCTGGAACACAGTGGATCGAAATATCGAGCACGAGTCACATACCTGATGTGATTGGCTTAGAGGCCTACCTGGGTCGCATACTGATGCCGTGACGATCGGGGGAGGTATGGGGTCTAGGATTGTGTAATCACTTAGTTAAACTGAGAGGTGATTATCTAAGTGGGAGCTTTCTAGACTTTTGAAGATTAAATTGAAAAACTCCACATTATGAACAAAAGTCTAAATTTGTATCCTTGTGAATCAAACTTTGTAGATGGCAGCACCACGCCCCTCGTTCAACGTAGGATCGTTCCTAGAGAAAGACAAACTGAAAACTGACGGGTCAAACTTCACCAACTGGTTCCACACCCTGAGGATTCTCCTCGTTCCCCTCAAAATGGCATACGTACCAGAGGGCGCGTTAGGTAATGCACCAGCAGATGATGCCAGTCAGGATGAGAAGAATGTCTATCTCTCCAAGACTGATGATTACAACCTTTTCTAGAGTGGCATGCTCTACTCCATGAAGGCTGAGCTGTAGAAATTCTTTGAGAGGATGGGTGCATATGAGATTATCACCGACCTCAAGGCGGTCTTTGCACCTCAAGCCAGGGCTAAACTGTGTGAGGCTTCTGAAGCCTTCTTGTCAGCAAAGATGGACGAGCACGACAGCGTGAGTGAGCACGTGGTCAAGATGTCTGGCTACGTTCAACGCTTGAATGCTCTGGAATGTCAGATTTCAGATGAACTTGTTGTTGATAGGGTGTTGCAGTCGCTTCCCCCTAGCTACAAAGGCTTTGTGCTGAACTACAACATGCAGGGGATGACCAAAACCCCTTCTGAGTTGTTCGCCATGCTGAAGAGTCCTGAGGTTGAGATCAAGAATGAGCACACTGTCTTCATGGTCAACAAGACCACTGAGTTTAAGAAGTCAAGCAGGCGGGAGAAGGCTAAGAGAGGTGGCCCCAAAAGGGATGGCAAGTCATTTGTCATTCCTCCCAAGGTTGTTGGGATACGGGGCAGAAAACACAAAATTTTCATACCTACGGTACCCGAACCCAAGATCTATGCTATGGCGATGTAAAGTAACGGAGGGAATCGGTGTTCATACCTTTGAAGACCGAAAGAGGGAAACTTTCTTGCGAACGTGGCTGGCGTAGACTCGGAACTACGACCTCCCTGTCGTGTAGAAGACCACCACAGGCGAGGATGACTCCCGGTAAACCTCCAGCGACGAAGTAGCACCACAGGTGTAGTGCCTCGAAGAGATTATACACGTACGGTACAATCGATGTTCCTCCTAGGCCCCGAACCAGGCGAGCAGCGGAAGAAAGACGGCTACGGATCCCGACTCCAGCAGAACGACGGCCTGCCTTATGGTGGAGAACTCCAATCCAGGTGCAAACTCCAAACAAGGGGAGTCCACTTCCGGGAAGGAGAAGGAGGAAGAAGGAGATATTGGGGGGTCTACCCCTCCTTATATAGGCCAAGGGGGGGGGTGTGCCATCCTCCTCCCCTCCCCCATGTGGGACTAAACTCCCAAGGGGGGGGGGAAGTGCGCCGGCCAAGGTGGGTGGTGGGCCCCACCCTTGGCGCCAAGCCCAAGGGGGGGGACCCCCTCCTCCCTTAATGGGCCCCATGGGCCCATTTAGCCTTTTTCCCCATTTTTTTTAATTTATTTAATATGTTTTAAATATTTAATTCAGATAATTAAATAATAAAACTTTATTAAAACAATTAAACTTTATTTTGAACTATTCAAAATGTTCGGAAACCATTCCGTCCTCCTCCGGAACTATTCCGGTGATTCCTCCTATTTCACCGATTGATCCCGTAACTGTCCTATGCATCGATTGCCCTTAAGTGTACCACCCTAACGGTCCGGGAAACAGCAAACATGGTCGAGACTCTTCTCATTGACCAATGACTAGTCAGTTGGACCTGGTTACAATCCTTGACAGCCCCTGCGCTTCCATCGAATGAACTTCGATCGCTTTTGGAAACCGTTAACGATACGACGTAATCCCTTTGTGCTGCGGTACTTTGTTTGTCTGAGGTTTGATCGTCGGTATCCTACATACCGTGTTCACATCTCGTTCACAACAAACAACTTCTCTCGTCCATGATCATTGCATCTCTTGTGACCTAGTCACGTCCTTGCAAGGTGTTGATGCAATATCACCGAGTGGGCCCAGAGTACCTGTCCTGTCACAAGGACTGACAAATCCCGCTCTGATCTATTAACATACTCATCAACCATCTATTTCGGAATACCCAAAGTGCACCGTTATAGCCAGCATATTTCAGTCAGGCGGTGGGATACAAATCAAAGTCTCCTCATAGATGACAATTACGTATGATCATTACGGTCTAAGGACTAAGCCATATGTTACAAAGTCATAGCAACGCTGAACTATGTGACTCGATCACATTGCAATACTTTAGGTGGGTGTACGTCCATCACATCATTCCCCTTAACGATATGACCTCATTGTCAATGGACTTAAGTGTCGCCATGATCAGGAAAGCTTGATCAATCAATTGCCCAATGAGATAGTTTACCCGAGTTAAACTACGGACCATGTTTTATACTGCACCTGTATTAGTATTTCCATGTAATACAGTTATATCACAGTATAAAACGTATTATGAACAAAACGGATATGTGACAAATATCTTTATTAATTTGTCTCTAGGGCACATATCCAACAGTCTCCCACTTGCACTAGAGTACAAATTACACTAGTTTACATCAGGTATGTATCTAACACCAATGGTCTCTCGGTGTTCTTCAAACTTGCCCTGTGGAAGAGGTTTAGTCATCGGGTCTGCTGCGTTCAGATCCGTATGCATCTTGTGAATCCTAGTGCGTCCATCCCTGACGTAGTCTCGCGTCACATGGAACTTTCGGAGGATGTGCTTGGCTGTAGAGTGAGTTCTTGGCTCCTTCGCGTTAGCAATGGCACCCGTGTTGTCGCAGAAAATTCCCCCGGGGTCAATGCAGCTGGGAAAGACGCCAAGCTCGATCACGAACTTCTTCAGCCACAACGCCTCGTTTGACGCTTCGCAAGCGGCAATATACTCCGACTCCATTGTAGATTGGGCGTCGACTGACTGTTTGCCGCTCCTCCAGCTAATTGCGCCACTGTTCAACATGAAAACATATCCCGTCTGGGATTTCGAGTCATCTAGATCTGAGCCGAGGCTTGCGTCAACATAACCCTTTACGGTGAGCTCCTCATCAACTCCTCCATAAACGAGAAAGAGATCCTTGGTTCTTCTCAAGTACTTAAGGATGTTCTTTACTGCTGTCCAGTGAGCCGTTCCCGGGTTACTCTGGTAGCGATTAGTCATACTAATGGCCAGCGCTAAATCCGGTCTGGTACATAACATAGCATACATGAGAGAACCTATGGCTGAGGCATAGGGCTTTGAGGACATCTCCTCCTTCTCTTTTGCTGTGGTTGGGCATTGAGTCACGCTTAATTTGACACCTTTTATAACTGGCAAGTGGACTCTCTTGGAGTTACCCATACCGAACCTTTTCAATATCTTGTCAATATAAGTGCTCTGACTCAAGGCCAACCGTCGATTAGGTCTATCTCTATAGATCTTAATCCCCAATATGTACGCAGCTTCACCTAGGTCCTTCATGGAAAATTGTCCATTCAGATATTCCTTCACTTCCTCTAAGAATTTCTTATCGTTCCCTATTAGTAATATGTCATCTACATATAACACAAGGAATGCTACAGAGCTCCCACTCAGTTTCTTATAGACGCAGAACTCTTCGACGTTTTGGACAAATCCAAAAGCTTTAATGACCTCATCAAATCAAAGATTCCAGCTCTAAGATGCTTGCTTCAACCCATAGATGGAACGTTGAAGCTTGCACACCTTACCAGCGTTCCTTGGATCGACAAACCCCTCTGGTTGCATCATATACAACTCTTCCTCAATGTTGCCATTTAGGAATGCAGTTTTCACATCCATCTGCCAGATCTCGTAATCATGATATGCAGCTATTGCTAGTAGGATCCGAATAGACTTTATCATCGCTACAGGAGAGAACGACTCCTCGTAGTCAACTCCTTAAATTTGTCGGAACCCCTTTGCGACAAGTCGAGCTTTGTAGACAAATACGTTTCCGTCTGTGTCAGCCTTTTTCTTGAAAATCCATTTATTCTCGGCGGCCTTGCGGTCCTCGGGAATATCCACCAAAGTCCATACTTTGTTGGTGTACATGGAGTCTATTTCGGATTTCATGGCTTCAAGCCATTTCTCGGACTCGGGTCCCTCCATTGCTTCTTTGTAACTTGTAGGTTCATCCGACTCATCAGCCGAGATTGCATTCACAAGCTGTCCGTAAAACTCAGTAGGTTGAAGGACTCTTGATGACCTACGGGGCATAAAAGGTTCCTCTTCATTCTCATCATGATCATCATCAATGTCATGATCGTTATGAATGTCGTTCTGGCCATTCTCTTCAGCTCCCACTGTGGAAGATGGTTCCAGAACAATTTCTGTAGCCGTTTCTTCCAATTGGAGTGATTGGTCAGTAACTTCATCGAGGTCTATTTTCCTCCCACTCAACTCTTTCGCGAGAAACTCCTTCTCAAGAAAGTGTCCCGTCTTGGCAACAAACGTTTTGCTGTCAGACTTGTTGTAGAAGGTGTATCGACAAGTTTCCTTGGGATAGCCCACAAAGATGCACTTATCCACCTTGGATTCAAGTTTTTCAGGCTGTAGTTTCCTAACATAAGCCTCACAACCCCAAATCTTCAGGTGAGACAACTTAGGTTTCGTGCCATGCCATTCTTCAAATGGTGTTGTCTTTACGGATTTGGATGGTGCCCTATTAAGAATATGAGCCGCAGTTTCTAATGCATACCCCCAGAATGACATAGGCAAATCAGTATGAGACATCATCGATCGTACGCTATCCAATAGGGTTCGATTACGTCGCTCAGCCACACCGTTTCTCTGAGGTGTGCCTGCCGGCGTAAGCTGTGGTACTATGCCACAAGACTTCAGATGATTGCCAAACTCGTGACTCAAATACTCGCCACCTCGATCCGATCGAAGGTGCTTGATTTTCTTTCCGAGTTGATTTTCGACCTCATTCTGAAATTCCTTGAACTTTTCAAAGGTTTCAGACTTGTGCTACATCAAGTAAATATACCCATATCTACTCAAGTCATCAGTAAAGGTCACGAAGTAACGAAGACCATTGCGAGTGGGGACGTTCATGGGTCCACATACATCCGTGTGTATGATCCCCAATAAGTCATCCGCACGCTCCATTATCCCATTGAGTGGAGTCCTTGTCATTTTGCCCATGAGGCATGGTTCACATGTATCAAGGGATCCAAAATCCAATGACTCAAGAAGTCCATCCTTATGGAGCTTCTCCATGCGCTTTATACCAATATGACCAAGTAGGCAATTCCACATCTTCATGTGATCTTCATCATTCTTCAATCTTTTGGCCTCAATATTGTTAATGTGACACACGTCACCATCGAGATCAAGTACGAATAAACCATGCAACTCCGGTGCGTGAACATAAAACATTTCATCCTTATAAATCGAACAACCAATTGTATCAGACTTAAAAGAATAGCGGTCTCGCTTCAAGCAAGAGCCACTAACGATGTTCACACTCAACGCGGGTACAGAGTAGAAATTATTCAGAACTAAAATCAATCCCGAAGGGAGACTAAGATGCTTCGTGCCGACCGCCAAGAATTTGACAGCCTTTCCCCACGCGCATAATCACTTCATCCTTGAGCAAGCGTCTCCTATTCCATAGTCCCTGAATGGAATTAGAAATATGAGCGACAGATCCTGTATCAAGTATCCAGGATGTGTTCCCGGCGCTTGTCAAGAGAAGATCAACAATATGTATATCAAATATACCTTCGTCTCTCTTGGCGACCTTGCCAGCCTTCTTGTCCTTTAGGTACTTGGGGCAATTGCGTTTCCAGTGACCTTCACCCTTGCAGTAGAAGCACTCCACTCCGGGTTTAGGCTTGGGTGCCTTGGGAGGAGCGGCAACTGACTTGCCATCCCTCTTGGGGCCACCTCTCTTGGCCTTCTCCCGCCTGCTTGACTTCTTGAAGTCAGTGGTCTTGTTGACCATGAAGACGGCGTGCTCCTTCTTGATCTCAACCTCGGCGCTCTTCAGCATGGCGAACAACTCAGAAGGGGTTTTGGTCATCCTCTGCATGTTGTAGTTCAACACAAAGCCTTTGTAGCTAGGGGGAAGCGACTGCAACACCCTATCAACAGCAAGTTCATCTGGAATCTGGCATTCCAGAGCATTCAAGCGCTGAACGTAGCCAGACATTTTTACTACGTGCTCACTCATGCTACCGTGCTCGTCCATCTTTGCTGAGAAGAAGGCTTCAGAAGCCTCGTAGCGTTCAGCCCTGGCTTGAGGTGCGAAGACCGCCTTGAGGTCGGTGATAATCTCATATGCACCCATCCTCTCAAAGCGTTTCTGCAGCTCAGCCTCCATGGAGTAGAGCATGCCACTCTGGACAAGGTTGTAATCAGCAGTCCTGGAGAGATAGACATTCTTCTCTTCCTGACTGGCATCATCTGCTGGTGCGTCACCTAACGCGCCCTCTAGTACGTATGCCATCTTGAGGGGAACGAGGAGAATCCTCAGGGCGCGGAACCAGTTGGTGAAGTTTGTCCCATCTATTTTTAGCTTATCTTTCTCTAGGAATGATCCTAAGTTGAACGAGGGGCGAGGTGCTGCCATCTACAAGGTTGTTTCACAAGGATACATATTTAGACTTTTGTTCATAATGTGGAGTTTCAATTGAAGGGAATATGCCCGAGAGGCAATAATAAAGTGGTTATTATCTTATTCCATGTTTATGATAAATGTTTATTTTCATGCTATAATTGTGTTAACCGGAAACGTTAATACATGTGTGTTTAATAAACAGAGAAAAGGTTCCTAGTAATGCCTCTCTTTATACTAGCTTGTTGATTAACGGATGATCAAGGTTTCCTGATCATGAACATTGGATGTTGTTAATAACAAGGTCATGTCATTGGAGAATGATGTGATGAACATACACCCACAGTAGTTATAGCAATACGATCATGTCATCAAGTTTCTATTGCTGTATCAAACTTTCACGAAGTAACTCTAATCCTTAGACCATGAGATCACGTCAATCACTGACACCGGAAGAGTACTTTGATTCCATCAAACGTCACACCGTAACAGGGTGATTATAAAGGTGTTGTTGGGTACTTGGAAAGTGTTAGTTGAGGCTCGTGGATCAAGAGTGGGATTTGTCCATCCAGATGACGGAGAGATATACTCTGGGCCCTCTCGGTGATATCACATTGACATCGCTTGCAAGCACGTGACTGGCTCACGAGGATGTTATATCACGGAACGAGTAAAGAGTACTTGTCGGTAACGAGATCGAACTAGGTATGGATGATACCAAATGATCGGATCTCGGACAAGTGAAATATCGCGAGACAAAAGGAATTGGTTACGGAGTTTTGGTTCACACGATCACTAGTTCATCGTTGAGTAAGTGGGAGTCATCATGGATCTCCAGATCCCGCTGATGATTATTGATCAGAGAAGAGTCTCTGTCATGTCCATTTTATTCACGAACCGTAGGGTGACACACTTAAGGATTCGTTGACGCGTTTGAGTGGATACGGAACGCCAGAGAATATACTGGACAGCACATGGATTGTTTTGATAAAACTGCTGGAATAGTTTCGGTATATCAAAATAGTGCAAGGGGATAATTGTTAATGTGTTCATTGAATGAAGTGTTCATCAATGAAGTACTCATTAAATGAAGTGTTCATTAATTTGAGTGACATTAAACAAGTGAATTAAAAGGAGTTTTAATTGGAAGACCTTTGGTTTTTGAGTGGAGGTTAAATGGGAGAAAGTGCCACTTGATTATGTGTGAGTGGAGACTCCACTAGCAATCAAGAGGGGAGAGGTGGGGGCACCTCTTGGGGCGCCTTGGGTGCTGCCCCCCTCTCCTATAAAAGGAGGAGGTGGAGACCCCTCTAGTCACTCATTCCTCCATCTCTCATATGCCCTTTGGTTGGCATCTTCCTCCCCTTGCTAGCTGATCCAGTTTCACGAGTACGGTGCTTAGGCGAAGCCCTGCTCAAGATCTTCTCTACCACCACCACCACTATGTTGTAGTGCTGCTGGAGTTCCCGAGGATCCACTACTTCCGCTGCCCAACTGGAGCAAGGGGCGGAGGTCGTCGCTGATCCGTACGTGTGACCGATTACGGAGGCGCTGCCCGTTTGTGGCGCCCATCTTCATCACGACCTTGAGGTCGGCAAGTGATCGACTACATCACCCACGAGAATCGTTCTCGTTAAAGCTTTTTGGTCTTCGAGGGTGAGTCCTTCTCAAACCGTTACAAGTTATCTCCTAGATGTGATCTTGGCAGTTGCAATCGTAGAAAAAATTTTGTTTTCTATGCAACGAACCCATCAGTGGTATCAGAGCCTCGTCTATGCGTAGATGCTTTGTACGGTTAGAACACATAGAGATGTGGGCGTTGATCCTCTAGTTGTTACCCTCTTTTGTGCACTTGTTCATATTGCGGCAATGTTGGATTGAAGCGGCCCTAAGCGCAGATTGCGTGTCACGCTTGACATACGGCTTGTACCGTATAAAGTGGCTTTGGGGGTGTCAGTTTCTCTAACATTAGTGATATGGCATTTGCAACGGAGGGCCCTGGAAAGGGACGAAAAGAAACAACTAGCGAATCAACGTTGTGGTTCTTGTCCGTAGGTAAGATCGGTTCTTTCCTAGGAAGCCCAAAACCACGTAAAATTTGCAAAGATAATTTAGAAGCGTCTAACTTGTTTTTGCAGGGCATGTGATGTGATATGGTCATTGTTACAAAAATTTTGTATGAAATGAGATTTATTGTAAACAACCGGCAGGAGCCATATGGTTGTGTTTTTCCCTTTTAAGGCCTGCGTGCTGTAGATATATCCATGAGATATATTGTAATGGAGAAGGACGACCATGGTGGTGGCGCCATGGACCTTGGTGCCGCGCCGGTGGCATGATGGAGATCATACCAAGACGCACAAGATGGAGATCTAATGCGAGAAGGACCATATCATATCACATTATCCATGCATGTGATGTTTATCCTTTTATGCATCTTATTTTGCTTAGTTACGATCATGATCGCTTCGGTAGCATTATAAGATGATCCCTCTCACTTAATATCAAGATAATTATATGTTCTTCCTTAGTATGCACCGTTAAGAAAGTTCGTCGTTTCGAGACACCACGTGATGATCGGGTGTGATAGACTCTACGTTCGCATACAACGGGTGTTTTCAAGCCTAGCATGTACAGACATGGCCTTGAAACACATGCAAATACTAAGGTTCTACTTGGCGAGCCTAGCATGTACAGACATGGCCTCGGAACATGGACCGAAAGGTTAAGCACGAGTCATATGGATGATATGATGAACCATATTGAGATGCTCGCCATTGCAGCTACACCGCCTCACGTGATGATCGGTCGTGGTGTAGTGAATTTGGTTCGTGTAATCACCAAAGACGACTCGAGGGATGTTGTTTTTGAGTGGGAGTTAGATGAACTCATTTTATCATGAACTAAATCAAAGTGAATTTGCATAGTTCCTCCCGGACCCCGAACCAGGCGAGCAGCGGAAGAAAGACGGCTACGGATCCCGACTCCAGCAGAACGACGGCCTGCCTTATGGTGGAGAACTCCAATCCAGGTGCAGAATCCAAACAAGGGGAGTCCACTTCCGGGAAGGAGAAGGAGGAAGAAGGAGATATTGGTGTGTTGGAAAAAGGGGGGGTCTACCCCTCCTTATATAGGTCAAGGGGGGGGGGGTGCCATCCTCCTCCCCTCCCCCATGTGGGACTAAACTCCCAAGGGGGGGGGGAGTGCGCCGACCAAGGGGGGTGGTGGGCCCCACCCTTGGCGCCAAGCCCAAGGGGGGAGACCCCCGTCCTCCCTTAATGGGCCCCATGGGCCCATTTAGCCTTTTCCCATTTTTTTAATTTTTTTAATATGTTTTAAATATTTAATTCAGATAATTAAACAATAAAACTTTATTAAAACAATTAAACTTTATTTTGAACTATTCAAAATGTCCGGAAACCATTCCGTCCTCCTCCGGAACTATTCCGGTGATTCCTCCTATTTCACCGATTGATCCCGTAACTGTCCTATGCATCGATTGCCCTTAAGTGTAACACCCTAACGGTCCGGGAAACAACAGACATGGTCAAGACTCTTCTCATTGACCAATGACTCGTCAGTTGGACCTGGTTACAATCCTTGACAGCCCCTGCACTTCCATCGAATGAACTTCGATCGCTTTTGGAAACCGTTAACGATACGACGTAATCCCTTTGTGTTGCGGTACTTTGTTTGTCTGAGGTTTGATCGTCGGTATCCCACATACCGTGTTCACATCTCGTTCACAACAAACAACTTCTCTCGTCCATGATCATTGCATCTCTTGTGACCTAGTCCCGTCCTTGCAAGGTGTTGATGCAATATCACCGAGTGGGCCCCGAGTACCTGTCCTGTCACAAGGACTGACAAATCCCGCTCTGATCTATTAACATACTCATCAACCATCTATTTCGGAATACCCAAAGTGCACCGTTATAGCCAGCATATTTCAGTCAGGCGGTGGGATACAAATCAAAGTCTCCTCATAGATGACAATTACATATGATCATTACGGTCTAAGGACTAAGCCATATGTTACAAAGTCATAGCAACGCTGAACTATGTGACTCGATCACATTGCAATACTTTAGGTGGGTGTACGTCCATCACATCATTCCCCTTAACGATATGACCTCATTGTCAATGGACTTAAGTGTCGCCATGATCAGGAAAGCTTGATCAATCATTTGCCCAATGAGATAGTTTACCCGAGTTAAACTACAAACCATGTTTTATACTACACCTGTATTAGTATTTCCAAGTAATACAGTTATATCACAGTATAAAACGTATTATGAACAAAACGGATATGTGATAAATATCTTTATTAATTTGTTTCTAGGGCACATATCCAACAAAGGTACCTAAGCCCAAACCCGGAGTTGAGTGCTTCTACTGCAAGGGTGAAGGTCATTGGAAACGCAACTGCCCCAAGTACCTAAAGGACAAGAAGGCTGGCAAGGTCGCCAAGAGAGACGAAGGTATATTTGATATACATATTTTTGATCTTTTCTTGACAAGCGCCGGAAACACATCCTGGATACTTGATACAGGATCTGTCGCTCATATTTCTAATTCCGTTCATGGACTAAGGAATAAGAGACGCTTGCTGAAAGATGAAGTGACGATGCGCGTGGGGAATGGTTGTCAAATTGATGTGTTGGCGGTTGGCACGAAGCACCTTAGTCTCCCTTCGGGATTAGTTTTGGTTCTGAATAAATGCTACTATGTGCCCGCATTGAGTGTGAACATCGTTAGTGGCTCTTGCTTGAAGCGAGACAACTATTGTTTAAGTCTGATACAATTGGTTGTTCGATTTATAAGGATGAAGTGTTTTATGTTCACGCGCCGGAGCAACGTGGTTTATTCGTACTTGATCTCGATGGTGACGTGTGTCACATTAATAATATAGAGGCCAAAAGATTAAAGAGTAGTGATGAAGAGCACATGATGATGTGGCATTGCCGACTTGGTCATATTGGTATAAAGCGCATGGAGGGGCTCCATAAGGATGGACTTCTTGATTCATTGGATTTTGGATCCCTTGATACATGTGAACCATGCCTCATGGGAAAAATGACAAGGACTCCATTCAATGGGATAATGGAGCGTGCAGATGACTTATTGGGGATCATACATACAGATGTATGTGGACCCATGAACGTCCCCACACGCAATGGTTTTCGTTACTTCGTGACCTTTACTGATGACTTGAGTAGATATGGGTATATTTACTTGATGAAGCATAAGTCTGAAACCTTTGAAAGGTTCAAGGAATTTCAGAATGAGGTCGAGAATCAACTCGGAAAGAAAATCAAGCACCTTCGATCGGATTGAGGTGGCGAGTATTTAAGTCACGAGTTTGGCAATCAGCTGAAGTCTTGTGGCATAGTACCACAGCTTACGCCGGCAGGCACACCTCAGAGAAAATGTGTGGCTGAACGACATAATCGAACCCTATTGGATAGTGTATGATCAATGATGTCTCATACTATTTTTCCTGTGTCATTCTGGGGGTATGCATTAGAAACTGCCGCTTACGTTCTTAATAGGGCACCATCCAAATCCGTAAAGACAACACCATTTGAAGAATGGCATGGAACGAAACCTAAGTTGTCTCACCTGAAGATTTGGGGTTGTGAGGCTTATGTTAGGAAACTACAGCCTGACAAACCTGAATCCAAGGCGGATAAGTGCATCTTTTTTGGCTATCCCAAGGAAACTTGTGGATACACCTTCTACAATCAGTCCGAGAGCAAAACGTTTGTTGCCAAGACTGGACACTTTCTTGAGAAAGAGTTTATCTTGAAAGAGTTGAGTGGGAGGAAAATAGACCTCGATGAAGTGACTGACCAATCACTCCAATTGGAAGAAACGACCACATAAGTTGTTCTGGAACCTTCTTCCGCAGTGAGAGCTGAAGAGAATGGCCAGAACGACATTCATAACGATCATGACATACATGATGATCATGATGAGAATGAAGAGGAACCTATTATGCCCCATAGGTCATCAAGAGTCCGTCAAGCTACTGAGTTTTACGGACAACTTGTGAATGCAATCTCGGCTGATGAGTCAGATGAACCTACGAGTTACAAAGAAGCAATGGAGGGACCCGAGTCCGAGAAATGGCTTGAAGCCATGAAATCCGAAATAGACTCCATGTACACCAACAAATTTTGGACTTTGATGGATATTCCCGAGGACCGCAAGGCCGTCGAGAATAAATGGATTTTCAAGAAAAAGACTGACGCAGACGGAAACGTATCTGTCTACAAAGCTCGACTTGTCGCGAAGGGGTTCCGAAAAATTCAAGGAGTTGACTACGAGGATACGTTCTCTCCTGTAGCGATGATAAAGTCTATTCGGATCCTACTAGAAATAGCTGCATATCATGATTACGAGATATGGCAGATGGATGTGAAAACTGCATTCCTAAATTGAAACATTGAGGAAGAGTTGTATATGATGCAACCAGATGGGTTTATCAATCCAAGGAATGTTGGTAAGGTGTGCAACCTTCAATGATCCATCTATGGGTTGAAGCAAGCATCTCAGAGCTGGAATCTTCGATTTGATGAGGTCATTAAAGCTTTTGGATTTGTCCAAAACGTCGAAGAGTTATGCGTCTATAAGAAACTGAGTGGGAGCTATGTAGCATTCCTTGTGTTATATGTAGATGACATATTGCTAATAGGGAATGATAAGAAATTCTTAGGAGAAGTGAAGGAATATCTAAATGGACAATTTTCCATGAAGGACCTTGGTGAAGCTGCGTACATATTGGGGATTAAGATCTATAGAGATAGACCTAATCGACTATTGGCTTTGAGTCAGAGCACTTATATTGACAAGATATTGAAAAGTTTCAGTATGGATAACTCCAAGAGAGGCCTCTTGCCAGTTATAAAAGGTGTCAAGTTAAGAGTGACTCAGTGCCCGACCACATCAAAAGAGAAGGAGGAAATGTCCTCAAAACCCTATTGCCTCAGCCATAGGTTTTCTCATGTATGCTATGTTATGTACCCGCCCGGATTTAGCGCTGGCTATTAGTATGACTAATCGCTACCAGAGTAATCCGGGAATGGCTCACTGGACCGCAGTAAATAATATCCTAAAGTACTTGAGAAGAACAAAGGATCTCTTTCTCGTTTATGGAGGAGTTGATGAGGAGCTCACCGTAAAGGGTTACGTTGACGCAAGCCTCGGCTCAGACCTAGATGATTCAAAATCCCAGACAGAATATGTTTTCATGTTGAACGGTGGCGCAATTAGCGGGAGGAGCGGCAAACAGTCAGTCGTCGCCCAATCTACAATGGAATCGGAGTATATTGCCGCTTGCGAAGCGTCAAACGAGACGTTGTGACTGAAGAAGTTAGTGATCGAGCTTGGCGTCTTTCCCAGCTGCACTGACCCCGTGGGAATCTTCTGCGACAACACGGGTGTCATTGCTAACGCGAAGGAGCCAAGAACTCACTCTACAACCAAGCACATTCTCCGAAAGTTCCATGTGACGCGAGACTACGTACGGGATGGACACACTAGGATTCACAAGATACATACGGATCTGAACGCAACAGACCCGATGACAAAACCTCTTCCACAGGGCAAGTTTGAAGAACACCGAGAGACTATTGGTGTTAGATACATACCTGATGTAACTAGTGTAATTTGTACTCTAGTGCAAGTGGGAGACTGTTGGATATGTGCCCTAGAGACAAATTAATAAAGATATTTGTCACATATCCGTTTTGTTCATAATACATTTTATACTGTGCTATAACTGTATTACTTGGAAATACTAATACAAGTGTAGTATAAAACATAGGTCCGTAGTTTAACTCGGGTAAACTATCTCATTGGGCAATTGATTGATCAAGCTTTCCTGATCATGGCGACACTTAAGTCCATTGACAATGAGGTCATGTCATTAGGGGAATGATGTGATGGCCATACACCCACCTAAAGTATTGCAATGTGATCGAGTCACATAGTTCAGCGTTGCAATGACTTTGTAACGTATGGCTTAATCCTTAGACCGTAATGATCATACGTAATTGTCATCTATGAGGAGACTTTGATTTGTATCTCTCTGCCTGACTGAAATATGCTGGCTATAACAGTGCACTTTGGGTATTCCAAAATATATGGTTGATGAGTATGTTAATAGATCAGAGCGGGATTTGTCAGTCCTTGTAACAGGACAGGTACTCTGGGCCCACTCGGTGATATTGCATCAATAGCTTGCAAGCAGGTGACTAGGTCACGGGAGATGCAATAGGCACGGACGAGTGAACTTGTTTGTTGTGAACGAGATGTGAACATGGTATGTGGGATACCGACGATCGAACCTCGGACAAACAAAGTACCGCAGCACAAAGGGATTACGTCGTATCGTTAACGGTTTCCAAAAGCGATTGAAGTTCATTCGATGGAAGCGCAAGGGCTGTCAAGGATTGTAACCAGGTCCAACTGACTAGTCATTGGTCAATGAGAAGAGTCTCGACCATGTCTGCTGTTTCCCGGACCGTTAGGGTGTTACACTTAAGGGCAATCGATGCATAGGACAGTTTCGGGATCAATCGGTGAAATAGGAGAAATCACCGGAATAGTTCCGGAGGAGGACGGAAGTTGTTCCGGACATTTTGAATGGTTCAAAATAAAGTTTAATTTGTTTTAATAATGTTTTATTATTTAATTATTTGAATTAAATATTTAAACATATTAAAATAATTAAAAATGGAAAAGGCTATATGGGCCTATGGGGCCCATTAGGGGAGGAGGGGGTTTCCCCCCTTGGGCTTGGCGCCAAGGGTGGGGCCCATCCCCCCTAGGCTGGCGCACTCCCCCCTTGGGAGTTTAGTCCCACATGGGGGAGGGGAGGAGGATGGCACCCCCTTGGCCTATATAAGGAGGGGTACACCCCCCTTTTTCCAACACACAATTATTCCTCTCTCTCTCTCTCCTTCTCCTTCCTGGAAGTGGACTCCCCTTGTTTGGAGTCTGCACCTGGACTGGAGTTCTCCAACATAAGGCAGGCCGTCACTCTGCTGAAGTCGGGATCCAAATCCGTCTTTCTTCCGCTGCTCGCCTGGTTCGGAGCCCGGGAGGAACATCGATTGTACCGTACGTGTATAATCTCTTCGAGGCACTATACCTGTGGTGCTACTTCCTCGCTGGAGGTCAAACGGGAGTCATCCTCGCCGGTGGTATACTACACGACAGGGAGGTCGTAGTTTCGAGTCTACGCCAGCCACGTTCGCAAGAACGTTTCCCTCTTTCGGTCTTCAAAGGTATGAACACCGATTCCCTCCATTACTTTACATCGCCATAGCATAGATCTTGGGTTCGGGTACCGTAGGTATGAAAAATTTGTGTTTTCTGCCCCGTATCCCAACAGTTGTTATTAATACAACTACTCCTACTACTATTATTCCACTCCAAAGACCGCTATCCAACATGCATCTCGAAGTATTAAGTATGCGAACAAATAGAGTAACACTATAAGCAAGATGACATACTGTAAGCAAGGAAACAAGTGCAATACTACAAGTCCCTTCTATTTTATCCCAAGGTCACTAGGATATAGAGCACCACAAATATTGAACCTACTAATACGCACCACTTCATATGAAGATCCAACCCATAAACATGGCCAAAATAAGATGGATCGGAAAACATACATAGCTATGAAATTACACATGTAAGAAGCACAATGTATTCCTTTAGGCCCATGAAAGGTGAAGTGTTAAGTGTTCGACTCACATAACACCACTAGAGAAATAACAACACAACTTAAGTATCAAACAACACATAACACTTCAACATCATATGACTACTAACAAATAGACTTCTCTCATGTTCTCAAGAACTAAAGTAACTACTCACAAGACATAAAAGAGATCATGATCAGAGGTGATAGATGGGTGGCAAACAATCTGGACACAATGATATTTCTCCAACAAAACTCAATAGCATTCACCACAAAGTAGTAATCAACACCAACAGAGTAGAGAGGATAGATAGTACGGATTACAACACAAGTTGCAATTGTGAGATGAGATGGGATGGAGATGGAGATGGTGCTGATGTTGGGGATGATGTTGATGATGATCTCGATGATGCCCGTGATGATGATGATGATGATGGCGACGATATCCCCTTCCGGGAGGTGATCTCCCCGGCGGAATCTTCCCGCCGGAGATGGCTTTTCTCCTCTATAGGTTTCCGCCCCGTGGCGGCGGCGAAACACGAAAACTCTTCTTCTTTTAGGGTTTCTACCCCAGGGGGGTCTTATAGGCGAGAGGGGGCACCGAGGGGGCCACCAGGCATCCAGGAGGGTGCCTGGCGCGGCCAGGAGGGGGGCCGCGCCAGGCACCCTTCTGTCTGCCTGGTGGGTCCCCTCACCTCCATCCTCGGTGATCCCCAGTCAATCTTCATAAAAACACTCACCGTAAATTTTCATCGCATTTGGACTTGATCTGATTCAGCAACTTGGTGTCCACTTTTCACCGCTGAATTCTGGTTCTGTTGCTTCGGCACCGGAAAGTTGTAAACTATGTAAAACAAGCCAAAACAACATAAGAACAATACTTTAAAGTGGAATATATCAATGAATAGTATGAAATTACAATATAAAATAGTGATGCATTTTGGACGTATCAACTCCCCCAAGCTTAGACCTCGCTTGTCCTCAAGCGATTGCTGAGCTCGGTAAACCTGTCCACAAGTTTAGAGAGTGAAGCGTCGATAAAAGAATACGGACAAGAAGCATCAAGATTTCTCACCAAACTGAATCATCCTCAACAGCAACCTCAACTCATAAGGTCCTTATGAGAAAGTAGTAACAATTATAACAAAGTAGGACCTGGAAAACTCATCAAATCATGGCAAACATAGCCTTGGTCAAGGAACAACTAATAACTTTTACTTTTGCTCTTTAACTTATAATGGAACCAGTTGAAGCTTTTGAAAAGAACATGTTATCAGTCAAGAAGTGCACATGTTAACACAAAGGAAGATGTTTACTAAGCATAAGCTTTTGCAAACAACTCACTTATCAAAAGATAATGTCAATGAAGATGTAACATGCTAACTTTCAATGCAGCTTTGTATGCAAGAATCTTTATTAACATCAAGTGTCTGTTCTCTCTCAAGAAGGAAGGAAGTAGGAAGGACTGACTCATCACAAAATAAAGGATAAACCCCGTGCAAAAGGGTAAGCAGGGAAAACTCATGTGCCATCTCTAGATCAAACAAAATAAAAACAAACTTTTGGGAGGTGCATGATCCGTCAACGACTGCTGATAGATAACTCACTCACTTCATGATTTGGACAAGTTTCGAGGAACGGCTCCCATGTGGGGACGATCACATCCCCTTGGATTCCTTTGTTTATCACTCGTAAAAGGGCGAAGGAACTTGTGTGTTAGTATTTATCTTTTACGAGCTGGGCACTCATGCCAGTCCCTTCTCGTATTAGGGGTTTGCAGAATATACATGCAATCCCAAGATAAAACTTGTCCAAATTAAGAAGATCATGGGTCACCCACCACTTCCTCATGAGATGAATCAGTGGCACAAAATAGAAGATTTTGAACATCTAAAGATAGCACATAAATTATATACTTTAGGAGTGGTAGTGGAATACCACAAGTAGGAAGGTATGGTGGACTCAAGTGGAAGAAGTTGGTTTCAAGGTATGGAAGTACAAGCAGAATTCCGCTTAGTACAGAGTTTTGGCTAGCAAGGCTTTGAGAGAGCAGACAATTGATGACAACTTAGATGCAAGCAATACAAAGCATAAACATTAAAACTAGCATGAAACATCAAGTTGTCTTCCTTGTCAACATAACACTTCAAGCATAATAACACAAAGGTTTTGGCTATGTCGCTACTTTGAGAAAAACATGCTTGTTGTTATGACCAAAGCTATACTTGCCAAGATTAAATAAAGTTTTCGAAGCCATACCTGATATAAGGTCAAAACTCCCCATAAGAATCAGCTCATAATGTCGATTGCGTGAAGAGAATACCAAGTGCAGCAAAGAAACCAATAGACTTCTCATTAATATTCCTTCATAGACGACTCCACACTCACGGATACAAAGCTCTCCACAAGAGGAGTGATAGACCTCAAAGCAACACCTATTTCATAAAGTGACTTCCCTAGACATGATACGACTCTACTTGACTCCTAAAGACAAAGATAAAGATAAAGATACCCGACACTCCCCAAGCTTGGAACAAGCTAAGGGGATGCCATTACCCGAGGAGTTTTACTCCTCATTCTTGTTCTTGTTGATCACGTACTCCTTGGCGAAGCGCTTCCAAGGCAAAGGTTCTCCAGTCTCGAAGGACATTCCCGTCTCCAGGATCCTGCACTCAGCACCTAAACCCATGCGCAGAAACTTTAGTTCATACTCACAGTTCTGGTTCTGCAGATCATAGATCTGTGCTTGGAGTTCATAAGCGTTTTCTTCTAGTGCGGCCAAGCTTGACCACATCTCCTTCATCTCCTTCTTATGGGAAGCCTCTATCTCGTTTATGATGTCCAAGTTAGCTTCAACACCACGCTCCACCATCTTCTTGAACTTGAAGACCTCATGTTCCATCTCCTTCAGCCGCTCCTCGGTGCTCCCCTCCTTGACTGGTCCCTTTAGATCTTCCTTGTGGAGAACACCGTCCTCCACATGAAGGACCTGGGGGTGCTTCCTCACCTCTGCGAGGTAAGGGTTGATGACATTGACGACGAACTTGTCCTTGGGGGAACTTGGGGAAGCCATGGCACCTAGATTTGCTAAAAGTTTTCCTGGAAGAAACAAAACGAGAAAGAAAACACACGAAATCGCGAGATACGGTGCCGGGACTATCCGGGCAAATATATATAAAAAAATTCTGCAACAGAAGGAAGGTTTCAAACCTAGGTGGAGTCGGAGTCGGAGTCCAGGTCACCCAGGAGGGTGCCTGGCGCGGCTAGGAGGGTGGCCGCGCCAGGAGGCCTCCTGGGCCCCCTGGAGCTCCTCTTCGGCTCCACTCGGGCTTGGAATTTTCCTAATTTTGCAAAAACTTTGAAAAGTAAATTTTTATTGACGTTCGCGGTGTTTTCTTACCATAATTCATAACTTTTCTTATTCTGCTCCTGCCGGAGTTTGAAACTGTCTGCAACATGTTCTTCGTGAGTCTTTGTATATATCATGTTTGCATCCACATTGATTGGATCACCTGCCATATAATGTTTGAGTCTTTGTCCATTCACAACTTGAGGTTTGGTGCCTTCGAAATTATTGATCTTGATTGCACCAGACCGATATACTTCTTCGATATGAAAAGGTCCTTCCCATCTGGAAAGTAGTTTACCTGGAGAAAACCTGAAACGAGATCTAAACAACAAAACTTTATCACCAACATTAAATTCACGTTTCAGAATTCTTTTATCGTGCCACTTCTTTACCTTTTCCTTGAACATTTTAGCGCTCTCGTAAGCTTCACTCCTCCACTCATCTAGAGAAGTCAAGTTCATGAGACGCTTTTCACCAGCTAACTTTGGGTCAGCATTTAGTTCTCTGACAGCCCAGAAAGCCTTGTGCTCTAACTCTAATGGTAAATGGAAAGCCTTTCCATAGACCATTTTATACGGAGACATGCCCATGGGGTTTTTGTAAGCAGTTCTATATGCCCACAAAGCATCTCCTAACTTATTTGACCAGTCCTTCCTAGAACTGTTTACTGTCTTCTGTAAGATCAACTTGATCTCCCTATTGGTGAGCTCAACTTGCCCACTAGTTTGAGGGTGGTACGGTGATGCAATCCTATGATGGACATCGTACTTGTCTAGAGCTTTCCTAAAAGCTCCATGCGTGAAGTGTGACCCTCCATCTGTCATGAGGTACCTTGGTACTCAAAACCTAGGAAAAATTACATCCTTGAGCATTTTCAAAGATGTCTTGTGATCAGCACTCTCGGTGGGGATTGCTTCAACCCACTTGGTTACATAATCAACAACAACTAAGATGTGTGTGTACTTGTGTGAAGGAGGAAAAGGACCCATAAAATCAAAACCCCAGCAATCGAAAGGTTCGATCACTAGTGAGTAATTCATAGGCATGTCATTTCTCCTGCTAATGTTACCAACTCTCTGACACTTATCGTAAGATAGAACATACCTTCGGGCGTCCTTGAAAAAAGTAGGCCAATAAAAACCTGATTGTAAAACTTTATGTGCGGTCCTTTCATCGGCATGATGTCCTCCATAGGGACTATCGTGACATTGTCGAAGAATGTCCTGCTGCTCGCGCTCCGGTATACACCTTCTTACGATCCCGTCCGCACCTTCTTTGTAAAGATGTGGATCATCCCAAAAGTAGTGCCCCAAATCCGTGAAGAATTTCTTCCTCTGCTGAAATGTAAAACTTGGAGGCAAAAACTTTGCAACGATAAAATTAGCATAATCTGCAAACCAAGGGTCGAAATGAGATTGTACTTTTACAACAGCAAGTTGTTCATATGGGAAACTGTCGTTGACTGGAATAGGATCGTGCGGGATATCTTCCATTCTTTAAACATTATCCGCCACCGCATTGTCTTCTCCTTTTCTATCGACAATCTGCAAATCAAATTCTTTAAGGAGTACTGATACGTCCAAAACGTATCTATAATTTCTGCTTGCTCCATGCATGTTTTGTGTGATATTTCTATGATCTAGATACACTTTCATACACTTTTCATCATATTTGTACTAACCTATTAACTCAGTGCACCCCAGTGCCAGTTCCTGTTTTCTGCTGTTTTTCTATTTCAGTTTTCCCCCATATAAAAAGTGCCAGAAAAATTCCGGAAAAAATACAGGAAAAATCAGCGTACAGGAAGCTTCGCGAAGAGCCCGAGTGGGTCCAGAGGGGAGCCAAGGGGGCCCAGGCGGCCACCCGGCGCGGCCCCACCCCTGGCCGCGCCAGGGGGGCGCCTGGGGCCCCTGGTCCACCTCTGGCTGCCCCCCTTCGCCTATTTATTCTCCGTCACGGGGAAACTCCGAAGACAGAACCCTTTTTCGCGATCTCTCCTCTGTTCCGCCGCCGCCGCGCTTCCGAGATCGGGAGCACCAGAAGACCTCTTCCCGGCACCCTGCCGGAGGGAGGGCCGACCTCCGGGAGTCTCCTCTCCACCATGGATGCTACCCGGATGTCTCGTGAGTAGTTTTCCTTGGATCATGGGTCCGTGATCAGTAGCTATGTGATGTTCTCCTCCCCTCTTTGTTCTTCATGGTTTAGACCTCGTGAGCTACCCTACATGATCGAGGCACTTTTGTAATCTTTCTGCTATTGCTATGCTGAGTTTGATGGGATCTGATGGATTATGAGATTATGTTTAGATTGTGATAGAGTAATATATTTTGTTTTTATCTCTTATATTTTTGTTCCTAAGTAACTCTTGCACGTTCTCCGTTGCTGTTTATTGCTTCGGCCAAGTAGTAGGTAGTGACTCCAAGAGGGAACGTTATGCTCGATTGTGAGTTCATGCCCCCCGATGACACGCTTGAGTGACAGAAACATGAGTCTAGGGGATGTGCTGTTGCCACAAGGGGGAAAACAATGGTGCTTGTAACCGCGGTTGCAAGGATTGTTTACTTTACGCAAAGTGCTTTTTAATGCAGTTGTCTGTTGCTTTGGGTTTACACTTTGGGTGGGGCTCGCAACTTAATACCAGCGAGATGTTCTGGATAGATATCTCAAGGTGGATGATTAGTAGTAGATGCAGTTGGATTTCGGTCTACTTATTTTGGCGTACTTCCCGTGCTTTTGAGCCTCTTCCTTTCTTTTGTAGCATAGTTAGCATTGCGGTGCATTCATAATCCTGTCAATTGCCCTTCTGTAATTTGTTTACCTCGCATAGCAGTTTTATCATCTTTTGGGAGAGAGACATCACTAGCGAATATGACGTATCATCCTTATTACTGTTTCCGCGCTATCTTTACTTTTCAGCTTTTACTTTCAATTGCTATCATTATCCCTTGTGTTTTACCCTTTGTGAACAACAAGACCGGAGAGCTTGACAACCTCTCTGAACTTCGTTGGGAACAAAGTTATCTGTGTCTGTGTGCAGGTCCACGTCAGTTGCGCCGCTGACACCTACATATCATATCCGGAGTCCTACGGGAGACAAACCTTGGTATCTTCACTGAGGGAAACTTGCTGCTGCGCTACATCTCAACCTTCCACTTGGGGTAACCAACGAAGGGGCGAGAAGCCATCAAGCGAATTTCTGGCGCCTTTGCCGGGGACTCCGAGTGCTAAGATAGGGGAGTTGCACACTACCCTTTACCTTTGTTTTTTTAGCCTTGTTAGTTTACCTTTCAGTTTTTACTTTTGTGTCCCTTATCAAAAATACCAAAAATACCTACTAATGCTATCTTCACCATGGGTGTGGAACCACCCAAATATGGTAGGATGGACATGTTTCACTTGGATCGTCTTCGATCAATTTGTGCTTGCGCTAAAAACCCAACCGACTTGGTTGAGGGAAAATCATTGGATGAGCATGCTCATTATACGCGGCACCGCCTATCTCAGAAAGGGAAACACTTATGGGATCAAATACATGTTTCTTATTGCCATGCTAAACTTTTGTGCCACATTTATGATGTTACTTGCTGTTCTAATATAGATCATAAACACCTCCCTTTCCAATGTGAGTTTAATGAAAATGAGATCTTATCTTCTTATGCTAAAGGTGTTTGTGATTACTTTGATGTTGAAAAGATTGAAGAGTTTGTTGCTTTTAAAGGTGCCTATGATATTGCTTCTTTGATTGAAAAATATCATGATACTATTTTCGAGTCTGAAAACTTTGCAGTTCTTGCTTATTGCTTCGAGAATTATACTTCCAATTCTTATATTGAGGATTTTAAAAATAAAATGTTTGCTGCCCAAGAAGAGGCCAATGATTGCATTGAGGAGGAATCCCATGATTCTGAGGACTCACTTGAAATATCCCTTTCTGAAATTTTTGATACTTGCTTTGTTGATGGCCAAGATGCCACTATGGATGATGCAGACAAAAATGAACTCTCTATAGTTCCTTATGTTAAGCATGAAATTGTTGCTATTGCACCCACACTTGATTGTCCTATTATCCTTTTGAAATCTCCAAATCCGGAGAACTTTTCTCTTATCAAGGCTCAATGTGACGGGTTGCATTTATCTTATAATCCTAAAGACCGTGTTGAAAACTATACACGTGTGCTTGCAGTTCATGAACAACATGATTTATGTGATAGTTATATTCTTGATGTTGTTCATGATGCCACTGAAAATTACTTTGAGAGAGGAAAGTTTGGTTGTAGAAACTTCCATGTTACAAAAACACCTCTCTTCATGTTGAAAATTTTGAAGTTGTTCTTGTTCTACCTTCCTATGCATGTGACTTTGTGCTTCTTTGATTTATTTTCTTACAAGATGCCTATGCATAGGAAGTGGGTTAGGCTTAAATGTGATTCACATTTGCTTCTTGATGCTCTCTTTTGCTTCAAAATTGTTATTCTTGTGAGAGCATCTTCTATAATCTTTAAGCCTAGCTAATGGCTCTAAAGAAGCGCTTTCGGGAGGCAGCCCGCAACGAATTTAGGTTTTTATTTTTGATTTTGTTGTGTCTTGATGATTGTTACTACTGTATCAACATCATTGTATCTTTATTTTTCAGCTTTGTGCCAAGTTATAGCCTCTTACGGCAAGGGAAGTAAAAGTTGTGACATGCTGTCCAGAAAACAGATTCTGTCCTCGTGACCAGAAAAATTCCAGAAAAATACCAGCTCATATTTTTGAACTGGAAATTTTACACAGCATGCTCTATACAATTACGAAACTTCCGTATGTTCTGAGTTTTTTGATTTGAGTTGCAGAAGTTCCCCTAAAAAATTCTTTACTACCTGCTGTTCTGTTTTTCACAAATTCTGCCACGTTTTGTCTCTCCTAACTTTTGCAAACCTTAAGCTTGCTTTTTCTTTGCAAATTTTTTTTGGCACTCTTGAGAAACATTATCTCTTCAAGAATATCTTTATATCCAGTGGGAAAAATTATTTTATGAAGGGTACTAACCTCTCTAATCAGCTTATGATGAGTTATGTATGAAGGGAGTTTTCAAGTGTGCGATGGAAGATGATGAAAGAAGATCCAGGAGTGTCAAGCGCTCAAGCTTGGGGATGCCCCCATGCATACCCAACAAATATTCAAGGAGACTCAAGCGTATAAGCTTGGGGATGACCCCGTGCATCCCCTTCTCCATCAACAATCATCAGTTCGTCCTTCGTCTCACTATATTTTTATCACTTCATGCGTTATGTGCTATGCTTGGAGCGTCTCGCTCTTAGGTTTTATTTATAGTTTTATTTAGCTTTGCTTGCTGTTCATAACAAGTTAGATCCCGTCTTACTTTGTGTGGGAGAGAAACACGCTCCACTTTCAAAATCTAGAACACATCATAGGATTTTTCCTGCTTATCTTTCTGCTGTTGTGTGTTCTCTATCTTTTCATAGCCACTGCCATGTTTAGTCTTAGCCTTAGTTTGTCTTTAGCAAGAGCCTTGGCTTTTGTTTAGTTTGTTGCTGGAACTCTTTTTAGTTTTCATGTTTATCTTGTTAAAGAGAGTTGGTTGTTGCACTGAGTTGTGTCTTGTCTTGAGAGTAGGTAATTGAGGTTGCTATTTTCTTCTAGTAGTAACTTGCAATAGTTTTGAGGTATTGATGTGAGTAATGTTTGAACTTTTGGTGTCAAGAGCTCTAGCCTATTAGTGATAGGTGTAGTATTTTGGGCAATCCGTGTGTATTTTCAAAACCTACAAAACTAGTTGAGAACTCTAGCTACTAGATGGATTACTAATCTTTGGAGGGATCGAATATTAGAGAACACTCACGTACCATGAGTCGAGGATGCTCAAGGATAACCAAACCCCCATACACTCCTCCTCGGGGTACTTGTCTCTTTGTGAACCTCCTTATTAGATTGAGAGTTACCGATAATAAGTGCATGAGTTCTTCGGACTAATGTAAGTATTGAAAGTTGACACTTCCACCTTCCCATATTTTTCTAGCCTCTCCCGTGCCGTGCATTGCCTTCTTCTCATTCCGACAGTTGGTGTCCACCTTCGCCGGTACATCCAAACCCTTGGCATGATACGCTCTGACATCATAAACCTTCTTATATCTTTCCTCAAAACAGCCACCATACATACCTATCAAGGCATTTCCATAGCCTTTCCGAGATATATTGCCATGCAACATCCACCTCTTCATGACTTGATCTTCATGTCATTCATGTTCCTGCTACACTGGCAGCGACGTACATTGCATACATCATGTTAGTTACATCTTCTTTATGATTTTGACTACCTTTTAAAGTGTGAAAGATCTCCTTTACCTTCTTGTAAAATAGAGTGTTGCCCTTAAGTGAGGAAAAGATCCCAAAGTGGACACAATAAAAGATCCCAAAGAGGAAAAATGAGAGTTAAATAGAAAGAGCCATTGATGCCACAAAAAAATACAAAAAAATAGAAAAAAGAGAAAAAAAGAAATAAAAAGAGAGAAAGGGGCAACACTACTATCCTTTAGAGAGATCCACACTAGTACTCCCTTTATATCCTTGTACTCCATAGAGATGATCATTATGCATATAGCTATGTGGGGACCTTCACACTATAGAACTTGGCTTGCATATTCCAAGGATGAGCCTACTCAAACGAGCTCTAGGTCTTCATGAGCGAGCAAGTTAGATGCACCCCCACTAGTTCCATTGGAGAGCTTCCTAGCTCGTATGTGCATCCGTTGCATGGCAATCCCTACTCCTCACATCATATCTATCATTTGGCATCTCTTGCCTATGATTGTCCTCATTGATGTGAACCTTTCTCATCCTTTCTGTCTTCCTCTTCCACCATATTTCTCTCTTTGCCATCCTAAGTGTCAACTCTCATGCTTACGCTCATCCATTGCATGAGTGCTCGAAATATCGAAAAGGAGTGGATCAAATTGACTTGTATTTGACTAGTGGTCTGGGGACGAGTCAAGATAAGATTCCAAAGAAGACCAAGTGTGAAACTTTAGTAGATTGAGTTCTCAACACAAAAATATTTTTTTCTCGTATTCCCTATCCCCCTTCTTGCACGCAAACACCATTTGGAGACATTCGAGTCACGGACAGCGAGAGCTCTTGCACCTTTTGTTCTTTTGTTACTTATTTCAATGCTAATATAGACTCTTGCCTGTTATGACTTGAATTGAATCTCTAACCTTGATTGCTTTACTTTTCAAAGTTCTTATATGGTTGCTAGCATATCACCACAGAAATTATGTTGTTATCATTTACCTACTCGAGGACGAGCAGGAATTAAGCTTGGGGATGTTGATACGTCCAAAACGTATCTATAATTTCTTCTTGCTCCATGCATGTTTTGTGTGATATTGCTATGATCTAGATACACTTTCATACACTTTTGATCATATTTGGACTAACCTATTAACTCAGTGCACCCCAGTGCCAGTTCATGTTTTCTGCTGTTTTTCTATTTCAGTTTTCCCCCATATAAAAAGTGCCAGAAAAATTCCGGGAAAAATACAGGACAAATCAGCATACAGGAAGCTTCGCGAAGAGCCCGAGTGGGGCCAGAGGGGAGCCAGGGGGGCCCAGGCGGCCACCCGGCGCGGCCCCACCCCTGGCCGCGCTAGGGGGGCGCCTGGGGCCCCTGGTCCACCTCTGGCTGCCCCCCTTCGCCTATTTATTCTCCTTCACGGGGAAACTCCGAAGACAGAACCCTTTTTCGCGATCTCTCCTCTGCTCCGCCGCCGCCACGCTTCCGAGACCGGGAGCACCAGAGGACCTCTTCCCGGCACCCTGCCGGAGGGAGGGCCGACCTCCGGGAGTCTCCTCTCCACCATGGATGCTCCTCGGATGTCTCGTGAGTAGTTTTCCTTGGACCATGGGTCCGTGATCAGTAGCTATGTGATGTTCTCCTCCCCTCTTTGTTCTTCATGGTTTAGACCTCGTGAGCTGCCCTACATGATCAAGGCACTTTTGTAATCTTTCTGCTATTGCTATGCTGAGTTTGATGGGATCTGATGGATTATGAGATTATGTTCAGATTGTGATAGAGTAATATATTTGGTTTTTATCTCTTATATTTTTGTTCCTAAGTAACTCTTGCATGTTCTCCGTTGCTGTTTATTGCTTTGGCCAAGTAGTAGGTAGTGACTCCAAGAGGGAACGTTATGCTCGATTGTGGGTTCATGCCCGCCGATGACACGCTTGAGTGACAGAAACATGAGTCTAGGGGATGTGCTGTTGCCACAAGGGGGAAAACAACGGTGCTTGTAACCGCGGTTGCAAGGATTGTTACTTTACGCAAAATGCTTTTTAATGCAGTTGTCTGTTGCTTTGGGTTTACACTTTGGGTGGGGCTCGCAACTTAATACCAGCGAGATGTTCTGGATAGATATCTCAAGGTGGATGATTAGTAGTAGAAGCAGTTGGATTTCGGTCTATTATTTTGGCGTACTTCCCGTGCTTTTGAGCCTCTTCCTTTCTTTTGTAGCATAGTTAGCATTACGGTGCGTTCATAATCCTGTCAATTGCCCTTCTGTAATTTGTTTACCTCGCATAGCAGTTTTATCGTCTTTTGGGAGAGAGACATCACTAGCGAACATCACGTATCCCGGTCCATATCCTTATTACGGTTTCCACGCTATCTTTACTTTTCAGCTTTTACTTTCAATTGCTATCATTATCCCTTGTGTTTTACCCTTTGTGAACAACAAGACCGGAGAGCTTGACAACCTCTCTAAACTTTGTTGGGAACAAAGTTATCTGTGTCTATGTGCAGGTCCACGTCAGTTGCGCCGCTGACACCTACTTATCATATTCTGAGTCCTACGGGAGACAAACCTTGGTATCTTCACTGAGGAAAACTTGCTGCTGCGCTACATCTCAACCTTCCACTTGGGGTAACCAACGAAGGGGCGAGAAGCCATCAAGTACCCATCTAATGAGTCTTGGTTTGACGTCCTTTTTCGGCATAAGATACTTAATGGCAGCATGGTCAGTATGAATAATAACTTTAGAATCAACAATATACTGCCTAAACTTATCATAAGTGATACGTCCCAAACGTATCTATAATTTCTGCTTGCTCCATGCATGTTTTGTGTGACTTTGTCATGTTTTGCTTGAACTTTCATACACTTTTGAGCATATTTGGACTAATCTATTAACCCAGTGCACCTAGCTGCCAGTTGTTGTTTTCTGCTGTTTTTGTATTTCAGGTTTTCCGGCCATTAAAAGTGCTCCAAAAAATCCAGAAAAATCAGATAAAAAATCAGCGACCCGGAAGCTTCCGGAATCACCAAGGAAGCGGACGGGGGCCACCACCAGGAGACCAGGAGGGTCCTTGGCGCGGCCCCACCCTAGGCCGCGCCAGGAGGCCTCCTGGCTGCCTTGTGGGTCCCCTCGACACCCCCTCCGCCTATATTTAGCCCTCGGGGTGGAAACCCCTAATATCGATCTCTTTTCCGCGAACTCGCCTCTGTACCGCCGCCGCCGCCGTTTCTAGATTAGGGCTGCCTGAAGAAGCTGCCCGGCACCCTACCGGGAGGAGGAACCCCCTCCGGGAGACCGTCCATAGCCATGGACGCCTCCCGTATGTACCGTGAGTAGTTCCCCTTGGACCATGGGTCCGTGACCAGTAGCTATGTGATGTACCTCTCCCCTCTTTGTGCTTCCACTTTCGAGACCTCGTGAGCTGCCTCACATGATCGAGGCATCTTTGTAATTTCTGCCGTTGCTATGCTGAGTTTGATGGGATCTGATGGATTATGAGAGGATGTTCAGATTGTGATGAGTAATATATTTGGTTCTTCTCTTTTATATTTTGTTCTTGAGTAAATTCTTGCATGTTCTCCGTTGCAGTATTTTACTTTGGCCAAGTAGTTTGTTGCAACTCCAAGAGGGAGCGTTATGCTTGATTGTGGGTTCAACCCCTTGATGTCTAGCTTGAGTGACAGAAACATGAGACTAGGGGATGTGCTGTTGCCACCAGGGATAAAACAACGGTGCTTGTATCTGCGGGTGCAAGGATTGTTTACTTTACGCAAAGTTCTTTTAATGTAGTTGTCTGTTGCTTTGAGTTTACACTTTGGGTGTGATTCGCAACTTAATACCAACGAGATGTTCTGGATAGATATCTCAAGGTGGATGATTCGTAGTAGATGCAGTTGGATTTCGGTCTACTTACCTTGGCGTACTGCCCATTGCTTTTGAGCCCTTCCTTTCTTTGCAGCATAGTTAGCATTGCGGTGCCTTCATAATTCTTTCAATTGCCCAGCTGTGATTTGTTGACCTCGCTAGCACTTTTATCGTCTTTTGGGAGAGAGACATCACTAGTGAAAATCACGGGACCTCGATCCATCTTCATATCATTGTTTACACCCTTAGTTTACTTTCAGTCTTTACTTTCAGTTGCCACTATTATTATCTCTTGCGTTGATCCTTTGTAAATAGCAAGGCCGGAGGAATTGACAACTCCTCTGTACTCGTTGGGAGCAAGGTTATTTGTATCTGTGTGCAGGTCCAGGTGAAGCTAGCAACCTTGGCGCCATTGTTCACATAACCACCTTCTTGTATTTCTGCGAGTCCTACTGGAGACAAACCTTGGTATCTTCACCGAGGGAAATTTGCTGCTACGCTACATCTCACCTTCCACTTGGGGTAACCAACGAGGAGTGAGAGAAATATCCTCACTGTATCAACAAGCAAACACCACTGCCAAGAATTCCTTCTCGGTAGTAGCATAATTCTTTTGAGCACTATAAGGTGTCTTGCTGGCATAGTACATGACATTCAACTTCTTGTCAACCCTTTGTCCTAAAACAGCTCCAACAACAAAATCACTAGCATCACACATAATTTCAAAGGGCAAATTCCAGTCAGGTGGTTGTACTATAGGAGCGGTTATCAAGGCTTTCTTAAGAATTTCAAAAGCTTCCTTACAATCTTCATCAAATACAAAAGGAGAATCCTTCTGGAGAAGATTGGTAAGGGGTCTCGAGGTCTTAGAAAAGTCCTTGATAAATCTTCTATAGAAACCAACATGACCTAGAAAACTACGAATACCTTTGATGTCCCTTGGATAGGGCATCCTTTCAATAGCTTCAATTTTTGCCTTGTCCACTTCAATTCCTCTTTCGGAAATCTTGTGTCCAAGAACTATCCCTTCGTTAACCATGAAATGGCACTTCTCCCAATTGAGCACCAAATTCGTTTCTTCACATCTCTGCAAAACTTTATTAAGATTGTGGAGACAGTGGTCAAAGGAGTTTCCATAGACGGAAAAGTCGTCCATGAAAACTTCTACAATCTCCTCACAGAAACCATGAAATATTGCAGACATACACCTCTGAAAAGTAGCAGGTGCATTACACAAACCAAAAGGCATACGCCTATAAGCATAAGTACCGTAAGGACACGTAAAGGTGGTCTTCTCTTGATCCACGGTGTTAACGTGAATCTGGGAGAAGCCAGAATACCCATCAAGATAGCAGAAGTGGGTGTTTTTAGACAGTCGCTCGAGCATCTGATCAATAAAGGGCAGAGGATAGTGGTCCTTCCTGGTGGCCTTGTTCAACTTCCTGAAATCAATACACATTCTATATCCAATAATAGTCCTCTTAGGTATTAGTTCATTTTTATCATTAGGAACAACAGTCATACCTCCTTTCCTAGGACCACAATGAACGGGACTTACCCACTTACTATCAGCTATAGGATAGATGATACCTGCGGCTAGAAGTTTGAGAACCTCCATCCTAACCACGTCCTTCATCTTTGGGTTCAACTGTCGTTGATGATCAACAACTGGTTTAGCATCGGGCTCGAGATTGATAGTATGTTGGCAAATGGATGGACTAATACCCTTGAGATCATCAAGAGTATAGCCAATAGCACCACGGTGTCTGCGGAGTGTCTCCAATAATCGCTCTTCTTCATACCCTGAAAGGTTAGAATTGATAATAACAGGATATACTTTATTTTCATCTAAATAAGCATACTTGAGCATATCGGGTAGTGGTTTTAGATCAAACACCGGGTCTTCTTTTGGTTGCGAGAGGATTCCTAAAGGTTCAACCTGGAGGTTGTGCTTCAGGATAGGAGTTTGTCTTAAAAATATGTCTTCTAGTTCATCCCTCTCCTGCATATGTATGTCATTCTCGTGGTCTTCCATAAATTGCTGCAAAGTATCATCAGGAGGAATAGCAATAGAAGCAATTTCTTCAATAATTTTGTCATTACTTGACAAGTCAGTACCACGAGGCTGCGTAGAAAACTTAGAAAAATTAAATTCATACAGCTCACCATTGAATTCAACAGAAACTTTACCTTTCTTGCAATCTATTATAGCTCCACAAGTGCTGAGGAAGGGCCTACCAAATATAATAGGGCAAAAACTATCTTGCACTGAACCAAGTACAAGAAAGTCAGTAGGATATTTTTGTTGGAAATTGCCCTAGAGGCAATAATAAAATGTTATTATATATATATTTCCACGTTCGTAATTAATGTTTATATTTCTGTGCTATAATTGCAATGATCCTGACTGTGAGATTCAGAAGAAAACTCATTTGCATGTGTGGAAATGTAAACACCAAGAGTTCCTGGTTTAGCCTCTAAGACCAGCTCATGTGCTAACCGATGATTACGTTTTCTTAATCATGGACATTGTTCTTGTAACAAGGATGTCAGTAGCAATGAGAACATATTGTTAGCAGAACAATGATGTTGAACTGACCCCAGTATTGAATGATATACTTAGAGATCATATCGTAACAACGTTATAAGTCATATCATGAAATGTTATCATATACGTAATTCCTTAGACCATGAGAGTATCGAGTTGCTTCACGCAGGAAGATGTACTTTGGTTCTTAGATGAATCCTCCCGTTACTGGGAAGTAGTAAAATAAGTTCTGGGTACATCAGATAGTGTGTCTAGTAATTGCGATAGTTCAAGACTGGGATTTGCTCCTTCATGATGAAGAAGATATTCACTTCGGGCCCACTCGGTATGACGGTATCAATTATAGTCTGGCCAGACGCATTGTGATTTAGTCACGAGGATACCGGAATACGATAACGAGAAAAAGGGACAAACGAGACAAGAGGATAACGAGTGGCTTGTGTTCAATAAGTTGTTACACATGGGTGCCAAACTTCTCTCCTCTGACTTTGTCATATATCGCGAAGCAAAGGGAATGGTACATGACTAAACATAAAGGTTCACTCGAAGTTTATTCGTGTATGTGCGGGAGTCAACATGGGTGTCCATGGCTCCGCTGTTGATTATTGGCTATTGACAAAAGGCTGTTGACCTGTGTCCGGAAGATGTTCTGAGTCATGTCCGCATTATACCGAACCTATTGGGTCACACACTTAATGAGTAGTAATCTGTTAGAGAACTAGGAGATGAAAAGAGAAAGGGTACCGAAATTGTTTCGGGAGGAACCAGAAGTGTTTCCGGGTAGCACTAGAAGTGTTCTAGGTTGTGCCGAATGGTTTCAGAATATTCGTGAACGGTCTCGGATGATTTCGGAACATTCAAGAAGAGTCTTGAAGTAGTAACAAGACATCCGTAATAGTCTCGGAAGGTTTTGCAACATTCGGTAATAGTTGTGGAAAGGTTACGAAACATCGGGAAATTATTCCGGGACTTCTAGAAATGTTTCGGGAGGTTCCCGGGAGCTTATGGAAGTATCCGGAGGGTTATGGAACTCTCCAAGACGCGAAAACCGAAGCTAGGTCAAGCAGGAAGGTCCACAAGGCCGTAGGTCGGTGGGAAATAGACTTTCCTTGGGGGCCAGGGAAAAACCCCCCTAGACGCCGTAGTCCGCGGCGTTTCGTACTGGAATCCGTGTTGGACTCCACCTGGTGGCCAAAACCGACTTTGGGGAGAACCCTCGCCCAAGTTGCGACCCTAGGCTTCCACCTATATATTCGTGGGCAGGGGTAGCCCCAAAGACACACCAGAAAAGCCCCAAGGCTGCCCCAGCTAAATCCCACGCGCCTCTAATTCTCTTCGGGCTAGATCGTTCTAGTCCGGACGCCGCTAGGCTCTTCTCCCTCTAGTTTATCTCGGTGGCGTTCTTCTCTGGACGGCGGAGCGCTGCTGGATTAGTACATCGGGATGCGTGGATACCGGTAGAGGGATCATACCTTTGATCCTTCTTCGAGGTCCTTCTTCTTCGAAGTCCTTCTTCTTCCTCGGAGATCATGTTCATGGGACTTGATCGGGACGGATCGCGGGACGGTTCGCGGGACAGATCGCGCAACGGATCATGGAACGGTATGCGGGATCGATATCCTCGCGGTTGGGAGGTCATTGAAATTCCTAGCTGCGGGGATCTGCACAAACGGTCTTCACCAACTCTACTTCTGCTACATCGGTCGGTGAGCCATGACCTAAAACCTTGTATGCAATCTTCATAGATGATCTTGGGTGATTGCTACGTAGGCCGAATTTTTTTTGTTTTCTACTGCGTTTCCCAACAGTGGTATCAGAGCGATCTATGAGTAGATGCATGTTTAGGTCTAGATCATATGTGTGATATGAGGCATTGATTTTCTTGTTGCTTCCCTGTCATGTGATTTTTTCTGTGCTTGATGGCAAGTTGAGATTTTGATACAAGGATTGAGTTTTCCATCGACCCCTCTATGCTGCTTTCAGTATGCTGGTTGCCTTGATCATGCTCTACATCAAACTCCTTGGATCTCATCTTAATCTCGCAATAGAAGATTTAACATGGAGGGGCTTGTGGGTTTTATGAACTCAAATCCACACGGGGGTTACGCGTTGAACGAAGTTTGGCTTGTGGTATTAGTTGTTACACGCACCCCGAACGTTAAACTAGCAACATTGAAGTATCGTGTTTGGTTTGTTTAGGGAACAACGTTTGCATGTAACCTGCTAATCAACCACGATAAAAGTTGCAACAACCCGTGTAGATGGCGATCTAACTCGTTTTTGCAGAGTATGCATGTGATGTGGTATAGCCTTCAAGATTTGCAATGTGTTTGTATGAGATGCTATATGATGTAATATTTAATCACGGCCTGCGTGTCGTGGTACGGCATGATGACTGGAGTCATATGATTGTCACTTAATTATGGCCTGCGTGCCAGAACTGTTTATTAGCTCGAGGCAAAGCAATAGATAGATGCAAGGTGATGATCTACGATGCGGAGGTGGACCCCGACGCACATGCCGAAAGCCGTGGTGTTGGTCCCGGCGCCAAGGACAAGTTGGTGGACACGGTGACTTCTACCACGACGACGTGAAGACAATGAAGACTTCACGAAGAAAAGGGCTATATCATATCACATAATTTTATGAACTGCCTGTGATGTTTGTCCCTTTGATGCACCCTTGTTTGATGCGCGGTAGTCGTGTTTTATTAGGGTGATCTCTCGCAAAACAATATCAATTTGATAGTGTTCTTCCAACTGTAGCACCGTCTATACTATGTTTCACACCGGAGCAGGTCATGTCACATGGGTGCACACGGTGTGACGCATAAAAGGCGGGTGTGTTAAAAGAACACACAACACATTACACTTGGTTGTCTTGACGGTTTGGATAAAAGTTTGCTACCGGAACACGCCCATCGAAAGATGAACAAGAATCACATGTGTTGTAATTGGCAAGTTGGCCTACCGGTCCAGTCTAAGTCATCAGTGATGTCACATCAATGGCGGACGATTGGGTCGGATCTTGAATCACTCCAGCATCAATTATGAGAGATATTGATCTGAGTGGGAGCGCACTAAGTAATTAAATTGATTAATCACAAGTGCAACTTAATTATGAACAAAGTCTAAGTATTTGCATTATCGTTGTAGAATAATGGCTCGCGGTACCACCTTCCCAATTGATTTTGATTAACTGTATTACCTGGTAAAAAACTTTACGATTGGTACCGTATTGTGAGGACTATCCTCAATAGTGCCGAGAAGGACCATGTCCTATCGCAAAAATTTTATGCTCTCCCGCTGATGCTATGGATGATGTGTCTTATGTCCATAATCCAAAATGCTAGAATACCACCACAGCTAAGTGCATTGTCTTCACCACCATGAAACCCGAACTTCGAAACGTTTGGGATAGTTATGTTATATTCATGGAACGGAAAAATTGTTTTTAGTAGTAAGACAATTAATGTTGGATATAAGATATCTAGTACAATGTATGATTGTAAGCATTAGTGAAAATGTTCACTGTGCTCTAAACAAAACTGATAAGTGTGGGATCCAGAAGAGCACCGATCATATGATGATGAGAATTAAGGGAAAGGAAGTCCAATGGATGTTAGTAAGACTCACACGCCGGAAATTCCATGGCATGCACCACCCTTGATCATATGTGATCTTCTGTGAGTAGGAGTGACATTGGAAATAGAACTATGATACGTATAAAGGCAAAGCGAAAGAAGACTGGAATATCCAGCTCAGAAATGAAAGTCATACGAAGTTATAGATGAATTTATTGCTGGTCAAAAGATGTAATTCTTGGGAATCATGATTAAGCGGTTAATCTTAATTCTTGTATATTGTGATTAAACTGTTGATCACTAGAATATCACTTCACTTGCATATCGTTGCAAGTCGATGCAAGAAATACTATGGCCTTTATGACTAGCTAATGACGAGTTTTGACACGCTCGGGAACACTGTAAAAGGTTTACTATACCGTGTGTTGACTCTATGATTATCTTCATAATTCATTTTAGAGTTGAGTAAATTGTTACTACACTTTAGCCTTGTTGCAAAACATCATTTTGAATCATGTTTGTTGCAAGAGAGTTGTTCAAAGCTATGAATAACGTAAAGGCCATACTTCCATTATGAATAGGTTGTATGTTATGAATCTTGATAATAATACTAAACATCCATAACACTGACGCTAAACGTCACAAGACTGACAGAAATACCACATAGATGTGGCACTGCCGTTTATCACAAGTGACATAACATGCATGAAGAATTTCCATAAGTGATGGACTTTCGAGTCATATGATTATGAATCACTTGACGCCTGCGATCTTTGTCTCGAAGTAATGTGACTAAAACACCGTTGATAGGCCATACATGAACGGGCAACTAAACCATTGGTAATCATACATGATGATGTGTGTAGTCCAATAAGTGTAGTTGTGTGCAGTGGATTCCCTATCTTCACTCATGAGTTGAAGTAGGTATGTGGATATCTGTTCAATAGAGACATACGTCTGAAATCTTTGAAATGTTCAAGGAATTTTAGAGTGAAGTAGAAATTCATTGTAACAAGAAAATAAAGCTTCTGCAAATTAGATTGTAGAAAGTAATATTTGAGTTACAAAGTTTAGCGAACGTCTGATGAGTTATGAAGAAGTGTCATAACTTGCATCTCCCGGAACACCACTATGAGTAAAGTGTTCGAGAGATGTAATCAAGCCATGTATGACACGGTAAGATTAAATATGACGTTTATCAATTTGCCATTGTACTTATTAAAGTTATGCGTTAGTGACTACGGCTTTTACACTGAAAAGAGCACCATCAAATCTGTTGAAATGACACCATATTAGATGTGGTATGAATTGTCAAAACCATGTTGTCTTTTCTTAAAATTTGGGTATATGAGGCATATGTTTGACATGCTCAAAACCCCAAATCAGATAAGTGCTACTTTGTTAAGGTTATGCCAAAAGGTTTGGTATTCCTCTATCACTACACAAAAGAAAAACTGTTTACTGTTAAGAACAATGTGTTTTGAAGAAAATGGTTTCTTGCAAAATAGTGAGTGGGAGGACAGTGCAACTTGTTAAAGATTGTTGAATCTTCAAATAAGTGCGCAGCTGAACCACACAGGTTAGACAAAACTCGTACAAACATTCATGATATGTAAAACGAGATATTGTTGTTCGACAATGATAAACATGTGATATACAAAGAAGCGTTGATGGGGCCTGACTCCGGGATTTGGCTAAATGCCTAATAAATCTGAGATAGTATCCATGGAAGTAAGTCAAGTTTTGAACTTGGTAGACCCTCTGAAAGACTAAAAGTCTGAAGAATATATATATGGATCTATAATTGATTCGGATGAAATTGTTTTATCCATAAAGCTCAACTCGTTGGAAAATTGTTTTCTAGCAAGTTCAAAGGTTGACTACGGCGAAATAGTTTCGATCGTAGAGATGCTTTAGTCAGTTCGGGTTATATTAGCAATTACTACATATCTCATTTATAGGATATGGTAGAATGAACGTCAAAACAAAGTTCCTACACAGAAATATAACAAAGGACGTATATGTGATACGACCGGAATGTTTTGTCAATTCAAAGGATGCTAAAATAGATGCAAGCCTTGGATATCCAGTGATGGACCGAAGCTAGCACAATGGAGTTGGAATTTTCGTTATGATGAAATTGGCAAAAGATTTTGTTTTCATCGGGAATAAACGAAGATGCTTGAATGTTCAAGAAAGTAAGTGGGAGCTGAATGATATTTCTAAAACCTTATGTAGATGACATATTGTTGATTAGAAATAGATATAAATTTCTTGACACGAATAAGGACTTCATTGTAAATAGTTTTCAGCTGAAGTACTTGGGCTAATGTAGCATTAGTAGTGAGCACAATGATCTATGAAGATAGTAAGTGTTTGATCATGCTAAAGCCAACGTTACATATTGACATGATACTAAAGTAGTTAATTATGAAAAATCCAAGAAAGATGTTCTTGCCGAGGTCATGGTGAAAAGTTGTTTGCGGAAATCAGTGTTCATGAACACAGATAAAGCAAAACACATGAATTAAATTCACTCACCTATGTGTTTGGATTAATCATGTACACCATAATATTTAAAACGACCAGATATGTCCAGTGCTCTAAAAGGTTGTGACGAGGGGGTGACCCCACGACTCCTATGTATGAGCCTACCTGGTGTCCATGAAGGCAGAAGGCCCATGAAGATACAGCCTCGGCCCACTAGTTGGCACCGACGTAGGAGTCCGCGACTCACAAGGAAGGTGCGAAGACCTGCCGTACGGAGCAAGCTAGGGTTAGGAAAGCTTACCTGTAAACGTAGATGAACTCCCCGAGACCTAGCCCGGTATATAAGGGCTAGGAGGGGCGACGCCAAAGACATCTAAGATCACCTGTAACCCTAGCCTCGAGCGCTCTAGCCTTGGCCTCCACTGTAATCGCATCTCCCCCATTAATAATATTGAGCAGGAGCGAGCCTTCCTGTTTGCCGACGAGCTATCGTCCAACCTGTGCATCTCATGACTAACCCAGGGTCCCTGACCATGGGATTTGCCGGGGTTGATCCCCGTCAATTGGCGCCGTCTGTGGGAACCGCGCAGGTTGGGAACTCGATCTCGGCGGCCTAATCATCATCAACACTCATCAACTCGATGGCTCCGGCAAGATCCAACCTGTTCGAGTCCCTCGGATTCATGGCCCACCTCCCTGCCCTCAAGCCAGTCTTCACCAATCTACACTCCGGCGTCAATCTGATCTTCGGAGCGTACCAGATCTACATCAACCATTGGGGTACCCTTCGCCTCATCGACGGCACCCGTGCACCCACGGCAACACCTGCAGCAACGACCGTAGCAGACGCCGCCCGCACGGCCAACCTATCTGGCGGTCGTAGCTACCCACCCAAATCACGGCTCCACGCCACTCACGACCGCTCGAGTGAAGTCCCAGCATGGAGAAGCACGATCGCACGCATCAGCAAGGAGACGGCAAGGACACCATCGTAGGTGTTCATGGCAGAAGTTGGCGCATCAGCGTCAGGCAACAACGGGCGAGTCGACGACCCGACCACTCGTCAAGACACCCCAACCACCAACAGGGCGGCAGGTCCCGGCAAGACCAGTCAGATGGTCGTACAGCTAGGAGAACCGGGGACCATACCAAAGAAAGTCCCGGTGGAACAAGGGCCCAGCGATCAAAAAAGCAGTCGGCCGCTAAGCAGCAAACATCAAGCACCCGGCCAAGGCAGCCAGCCATCACGCAGCAGGCAGCAAACCCCGGTTGCAGCGGCGGGCGGACCACCCAAAGAAAAAATATACTTGTCCAAGGAATTAATGGCAATGGTAAAGGAAGCAGTCGCCCACGACAGGTTACTACCATCAGATGCCTCAAGAGACGAGCTAATGGCATACAACAAGTTAGCGGGTGATTTAACCCAGCAGACGAGACAGTGGCGCCTAGCCATGGAGAAGCAAGCAAAAGCGGAACCAGAAAGGAAAAGCAGTCACAGACAATCTCCCAGAAGTGACTCGCCAGTCCACGACTCCCCCATCCGCAACAGATCGAAACTCAACAACCTACGGAAGACAGAAAGGGCGAGAGTAGTGCGGAAACTGGAAGATGAATTCAGATCAGAGGAGGAGGACGACGAAGAGGAGCCCCTCACTCCGGCAGAAGCACTCATAAGCGCCCAGGACTACCTGTCCCGTGCCCAGAAAAGCAGAAAAAGCAAAACGGATCGCTACACTTCCATAGCTTTGCAGATAATGAATGACGCTATCGACACCTCGGTACCCAAGAAATCCAGCGCAAAGCGGCAGACTCGCGAGCGGACACCAGACAGGGACCCCAGTTCACCGGACGACGACGACATCAATGACGACAGGCGCATGCGCCCCGACAAGTACAAGAAACACGACATCGACGACAACAACAAGCGCCGCAGCACTCGGCGAGATGCGCGAGACGACATCACACAGAACAAAGTCAACCGCAGCAGGCGAAGACGTGCAGAACGCGAGGAGTACTCGGATGAAGAGGCTTCCGACGAGGAAATCGAGCCATGTGGAGCACTCTGCTTCACACGTGCCATACGTGAGACGCGTATGCCAAACGGGTTCAAACTGAACCTCACGACATTAAAGTACAACAGACTGGAGGAGCCGGAGGCATGGCTCGACGACTACCTAACGGCAGCCAAGTTTCAAAGAGGAACCAACGTCACGGCAATGCAGTACGTGCAGCTCATGCTCGAGAGCTCCGCTCGACATTGGTTGAAAAATCTTCGGCGCGGATCCATCAGCTCTTGGAGCCAGTTCCGAGGAGCCTTCATAGAAGACTTCAAATACACATACAAGCAACCAGCCTCACTCAGGAGCTGCGGGCATGCAAACAAGGAACAAGGGAGGCCTGCGAGCATACATCCAACGATGGACGATACTCAAGAATTCAGCGGAAGACATATCGGACGAAAGTGCGATCGACGCATTCAGGAGAGGTCTTCAGCGCGTTGAATTCAAGGAGCAGCTCGGACAGATGAAAGTCCGAACACTCGCACGGCTGTTAGAACTAGCCAACAGCTGGGCAGATGGAGAAGACTCCGTTCGTAATGAAACAGAAACCCACACTGCACGATCAGACTACGACTACGACTACAACGGAGATAGAGGAGACGACAGAAGAAGAAAGCGACCCAGACGGAACTTCTACAACACAGAGGACCTGACATGGTCGCCGCCGATTTCTCGGACGATCGGAACGGCATGCACCGCGATGACAACAGACCACAGCGACGAGACAACCCAGAAGATGAGCCCCAGGCTTAGAGACGAGAATGGAGGACAAGGCAGCCACGCGACGGCACTCGCGCATTCCGCTCCGCCAAAGAACAACTCGACGGACCGTGCTCTATACACGGATTCAGAAACGAGCGAGGAGAGCTCAGATCATCCCACACCCTCAGGAATTGCAGAAGCTTCAACGAGTTGGCCGAGGAGAAAAGCCGCTCCGCGGCCGCAATAGCACGACCACTCGCAAGCATAGCAATTGGGCCAGTCGCCCACGATGCGCCACCAGCCCCCCCTCTGCCAACAAGACAGGTGGCCGTCATCCAGGAACGGCAAAGGACACCAGAAGAAGAAAACCAGTACCCATAAGCCCACGGGAGGATCTACATGATACAAGAAGGCAAACCTTCCAACAGGCAGCAGAAACAAGTCACCAGACAAGTCTTCCTAGCAACCTCCGCACACCCGGCCGTCCCAGAGTACCTGCGTGGGTCGGAGACAGAAATCTCCTTCTCCCGGGACGACCACCCGCCAGTCGTTCCCCAGCCAGGGCACGCCGCGCTAGTACTCGAAGCCAGAATCGGAAATTAAGACATGTCACGAGTATTCATGGACGGCGGCAGCGGGATCAACATCATCTTCACCCGAACACTCGACGACATGCTCATCCAAAACAACGCACTCAAGTCCTCAGGCACAACCTTCCACAGGATCGTACCAGGAAAAGCAGTCTACCCCCTCGGAAGGATAAGCCTGAAGGTAGTCTTTGGGAACGCGACAAACTTCCGCAAGGAAACACTTGAGTTTGAAGTGGTCGATTGGAAGTCGCAATACCACGCAATCCTCGGGCGACCAGCTTTCGCTCGCTTCATGGCCGTACCCCACTACGCCTACCTCAAGCTGAAGATGCCAGGCCCAAACGGGGTCATCACAATCAGCGGCAGTTTTGTCAAATCCGACCGTTGCGACAAAGAATTCCACAAGATAGCAGAAGCATTCGTAGCCCACCAAGGCAGCAGGACCACGGGACTCACAGAAGAAGCGCTCCCGTAGAAGGAAAGGAACATCGCCCGAAAAAACCCGGCACTGGGAGACAAAGCTACCAGGACCTTAAAGGCCACTACATCATCGCTCTAAGTAAAAGGGACCTGTCCTCAACATAGCCCTCCTACTCTTTGTAAGGGACAGCAGGAAAGATATTACATAAATATTTTCCCCAAAATTTCTTGGCACTCGGGGGCTTGTCGAAGCAGCCACCCTCCGAGGCGCCCTCCGCAATCGCGGCACACTAAACCTGGCACTCGGGGGCTTGCCGAAGCAGCCACCCCCCGAGGCGTCTTCCGCAATCGCGGCACATTAACTTGGCACTCGGGGGCTTGCCGAAGCAGCCACCCCCCGAGGCGTCTTCCACAATCGCGGCACATTAACTTGGCACTCGGGGGCTTGCCGAAGCAGCCACCCTCCGAGGCGTCCTCCGCAATCGCGGCACACTAAACCTGGCACTCGGGGGCTCGCCGAAGCAGCCACCCCCCGAGGCGTCTTCCGCAATCGCGACACATTAACTTGGCACTCGGGGGCTCGCCAAAGCAGCCACCCCCCGAGGCGTCCTCAGCAATCGCGGCACATTAACTTGGCACTCGGGGGCTTGCCGAAGCAGCCACCCTCCGAGGCGTCCTCCGCAATCGCGGCACATTAACTTGGCACTCGGGGGCTTGCCGAAGCAGCCACCCTCCGAGGCGTCCTCCGCAATCGCGGCACATTAACTTGGCACTCGGGGGCTTGCCGAAGCAGCCACCCTCCGAGACGTCCTCCGCAACCGCGGCACATTAACTTGGCACTCGGGGGATCGCCGAAGCAGCCACCCCCCGAGGCGCCCCCCGCAACTACAAATGCAGACGACCCTCCAAGAAAGCATATAAACAACCAAGAAGAAGCATATACAACGAAGGGAAGCACCTAATCTCTAGGCTCCAACTTCGCCTTAATAAGTGCAACCAGATGGCGGTCGTTCTCTTCACAAACTCACCTCACAACCTGGTGCGCATGCCTATCTACAGCCACGTAGTGCTCATTCATCGGATGATCCCTACCACCTGGAGGACCCGCCACCACCTGAGAAAAATCCACCCCTGGCCAATGACTATGGACCAAGCCTGACGAAGAGGGTGACCCCACGACTCGTCTACGAGAGGGTACCTGGTGCGTGTCATGGCTGGTGGCCCACCAGGGGCCCACTCGTGGACACCGACATGATGGAATAAGACGTGAAGCCGAAGACTTGAGGCGCAATACAAGGACTCCTGCTTGTAGTCGACTAGGACTCTTGTAAACCCTACCGGGCTATCTATATAAAGCGAGGTAGGGGCACCTCTCTAGACAGATCACAACCCATCACCCAAACCCCCACGCATAGGACTAGACAGATATCTCTCCACCAAAGCCCTCACGGCACCCCTATACATCATCATCAATACAAGATCAGACAAGCAGCATGTAGGGTTATCCCTCCGGGGGCCTGAAGCTGGGTAAATCGTGCCCCATGTGTCGCTTGTCACCTCCGAATCCTACCAACGCGCAGGCCACGTCGCTGTCTTTCCTCCTAAACGAAACCTAGGGTCCCTGACCATGGGATTTTTCGGGGTTGATCCCCGCCAATTGGCGCCGTCTGTGGGAAAGACATGCGTGTTGGAATCACGGATCGGCGGCTCATACCTACATCGACAATCGACGATCCGTCGACTTCAGAAGGATCTATTCCAGTTGGGTTCATCGCAATCTCGACTTCTTCAACATCTACATCAAGCTCACGGAGAAAATAAGAAATTTTCGAGCGCGTCACTCGAAGATCGACATAAACAAAAGCGCTCACGCGCAGCCTACAGGACAAAAAAACATCTGTATTGCGGGCACTCGCGACGGCAACTCAGAGCTCATCTCGACGATCCCTTCAGTGGAAAGATGCGGAATCCAATTTTCGAAAATCTGTGAAAAATTCAGCAAATTCCAACGGCTGGATCTCTGTCGGCGACCCGCGCACTGAACCACTCTCAGAATCTGACGGAACTCCGCGCGACTCCAGGAAAATAATTCTTGACATTAGCTCGGACATCAACTAGAAGATCCCTCCGGTGAAAGCATGCGGGATTCAATCCCCCATCAGCACGAACAATTTCAGAAAATTCCAACGGTTAGATCTCCGTCAGCGGCTCTCGCACTGCAACGCATTTTTGGATCTACGCAAGATCGCGAATTTCCAATCGCGAATCCGGGTTCAATCTTGAGCCACAAGGCTTCTACTCAAACTCGACATGCCATGGATGACTCACCAATGTTTCTAAATCGACTCGAGCCGCTACAACAACAGCACACGACGAGCAATCGACAACTCGACGACTCGGCGACTACATCAAGAATGGTTCACTATGAAGATCCAGATCGAAGAAGAAAAAAAACGCAGTCAAAACCGTCGCCGCAACAGATTGCGGAATCAGGCTGTGCATGTCTACGGGCAAGGCATCGACTCCTTCCGTCACATCGACACCGTCCTCTACATCGACTTCGGGCGCGACATCGACCACGGCCGCGGCATCGACTCTGTCCTCTACATCAACCATGGACGAATCACGATGCGCACTCGATGCTCGGGGGATGGCGCTTTTTCAACATCAACAACGACATCAACTTCATCGGCTCCAGTGCGGATACACGCCGCAAAATTCCATCACGCCGACTCCGCCAGGCGCGCCGTATCCTTCTCGGTCACTTGCCGCACCGTCGACTCCAAGCACACGAATCATCCTGCGCCGAGCTCCTTTGTATGGGCTCTCCCGTACCGAGCTCCATCGCGCAGGAATCGCCGCATCGAGTCCTCTCGTCACTCGCCGGATAAATTCATCACGACGACTTCGCTGCGCAACTTCGCCGCCTCAACACTCAGGGGCTCGCGGACTCGGGGGCTGAACGTCGCAGTCGCCATCACATCGACTCCGTTCTCGCCTCGTCGACTGCTCATCGTCGACTGCTCGACTACTCATCTTCGACATCCTCCACCGCGTCGATCCTACAGCTAAGTTTTCTTTACACTATTATGCTATGATACATACTCGATCAGTCACCAAAAACGACTAAGCAGTCGCGCACAAACATCTCAGGGCTACAAAATCATTCTTTGGATCATGCTCAGTTTTATATGTGTTTATTCGCGTTTATAGTGAGGCTGGGTACCAAAAGGCCGCTCTTGTCTCCGGGTTCAACAAGTCTGGCATAGCGTCCCTGGTACCCGGCAGGAGTTTGCTGCTGGAGGTCCTACTCATGAAAAGACACGCATGAACTTTATATGATGCTACATTTTCCACTCGACAAAAGTTCAATGTCTACAAATCACGTATCTTACAATTGTTTTTCGCACAAGTACACCTTAATACAGTTGCACCTTTTTCTCCTTCTCAGAATGCTCGGGGGCTGGGTGCCCTCATGATGCGACGACTCCAACCTCCTCGTCCACAACCGATCCCTACAACAACTCACGCCTACAACGCAAGACCCGAGTCGAGCACTTCCTCGGATGACAATTACTCGACGACGAAGAAGTCTTGAGTCTATGCTCGATTGCAAGCAGTCGAACATAGCCTCGGGGGCTACTCCCATCGGGAGCGCTGACGCGCACCCGACGAGCACTACTCGCGCAGCTGACAAGAACGACGAGGTTAGCTTAAAAACAACTTGAGCCTATCCGCGACTCTACGAGTCGCACATAGTCTCGGGGGCTACTCCCATCGGGAGCGCTGACGCGCACCCGACGACCGCTCGACTGGGCAACTTCTCCCCACCCGACGATGAAATACGAAGACGAACCAGACTGTAATTTCGATGCTTCATCCAAATACTCCCATCGGGAGCATACTCACGACATCTTCGACTGTTCATCAGCAACTGATCGACACGCACTACGGCGGCTACTGCAGATTCGAGTCCCTGCGCGACTCTTCGAGTCCCCCAGGCACTCGGGGGCTACTGACGAGGGGGTGACCCCATGAATCCTCTACGAGAGGGTACCTGGTGCGTGTCATGGCTGGTGGCCCACCAGGGGCCCACTCATGGACACCGACATGATGGAATAAGACGTGAAGCCGAAGACTTGAGGTGCAATACAAGGACTCCTGCTTGTAGTCGACTAGGACTCTTGTAAACCCTACCTGGCTATCTATATAAAGCGAGGTAGGGGCACCTCTCTAGACAGATCACAACCCATCACCCAAACCCCCACGCATAGGACTAGACAGATATCTCTCCACCAAAGACCTCACGGCACCCCTGTACATCATAATCAATACAAGATCAGACAAGCAGCATGTAGGGTTCTCCCTCCGGGGGCCTAAAGCTGGGTAAATCGTGCCCCATGTGTCGCTTGTCACCTCCGAATCCTACCAACACGCAGGCCACGTCGCTGCCTTTCCTCCTACACGAAACCTAGGGTCCCTGACCATGGGATTTGTCGGGGTTGATCCCCGTCAAAGCCCAAAGCAGCTCGGGCTCCAGCACGAATCTGATGATCCATCACTCGACGTAACTCGGCAGGCTGAGAAAATATGCGACAAAGCCTCTCAAGGGACGAAGGAACCACCTCCAACGGATAGAACTCAGCATGGATACCGCCCAATACCCGCTGGCAGTAGCTGAGAGCTTCCGGTACCCGCTCAACTCGGCGACGAAGCAAAGAAAATGCTCGAGCACGAGCCCCATCTGCCCAAAAGGGATTGCTCGCCTGCACACTAGGATCATCAAGCCGCGACATCTCCGACTGAACGGCCCTCTCTTCATCCCGAGTTCGCCCTGCCAGCACTTCGAAAGTCAAACACTACGATCAAGACAGAGACGGCAAAAACCCACCAAGCGGAATCAAGAAACCAAGCACGGTCAAGACTCACCCCGCAGGAGGTCGGACAACTTCACCACCCACGAAGCAAGGCCCTCAACCACGGATTCGGCACGCTCGCGACGAGTACGCTGAACGGCCACGGATCCCTTCAGTCGGACAACATCCCGCTCAGCGTCCTTCAGCCGCAAGAAAACGGACTCGTACGCACCCTCGCGAGCGTCATCCTTCAGCGAACTCCACGGACGAAGAATGCCCGGAGTGGCCTACCACAGGATGAACAAAACAAATCAAAAACAGCAAGAGGAACAGCCAAGCAGTCACTCAGATAAAAGTAGCAAAGATCAACCATCACAACAGAGTCACGAATTACAGACAAAGTTTCAAAGCGGCGCAACACTACTGTGCCTCCCCCTCACCTACGATAGGGGGACCCTGAGCATCTACAACTTGTTGTAGGCGACGAGCCAGCCTATCGGCTCGGTCGTCCTGCTCACCAGAATAGTGCGGGATGGTCTCAACCAAGGAATCATCAAAGGAAACCCCATGCCCTATAAGGACGACCAGGGCCGTGGAAGAACCACTCACCACGCTCTCCGCCACCAGTTCCACCATATATTTCCCATCTGGGCTGAACGCAGCAACCCGAGCACCCAGGCCATCAGGCACCTTCGTACCCTCCAGCATAAGGTGCTCGTGCGCAAGACCCACAAGATTGGAAGCCCGGGCGCAGACGTCCTCGACCACTGCAACAGCATCTGCAACAGCATCAACAGCACCTTGGAGAATCCCAGACCCCGACGCAGCAGCCTCCATCGGCTTCGCACTTACAACAGATGCACCAAGCAAAGAAACGTCATCACGGGAAGACAGTAGAATAAGCAATGGTTGAATACCAAACTTACACACGAGCGAGCCCGCCAAGGTGCGAAGACGTTTGCCCTCGACTGCCTCCACCCGCGCACGCGCGTCCTCAGCCTGGCGAAGGCGAACCAGCTCCTCATGTTGACCATGCAACTCCACCTCCTTGGAAACCAAGGCATCCTTGAGAACGGAAACCGTCTTTTCTGCCTTTTCGGCTTGTTTCTCGGCAGCCTGACAACGACCTGCAAGAAAAGAGAGTACTCAGAACAAAAGACGAAGCGCCCAAAAGCTCAGCAGCGCAAAAATAAAACTCACCATCCATAGCAGATAAGGCATCCTGGGCAGAATCATGGGCCCGTTGCCAACGCTCAGCATCAAGAATCAAACGCTCACAGTGCTGGAAAACAGGCTGCAAGAACCAGGCAATCAGGTGTTAATTAAAGACAAGACTACAAGAAACTGCAAACAGTTACTTCTAGCCTCGGGGTTACTCCCATCGGGAGCACTGTCGTGCCCCCGATGATAAAACAACACAGACACGAATCATCTTACCAGCTTGGAGACATGGTCGAAAGCACGGGCCATGTCTTCAATCGCCAGATCAAGACGGACAAAGTACGGAGGACCAAGTTCAGTCGGCATGGGCTCAGGAGCAGCAGCACCAGGTGCCGCAGAAGAAGGTACACCGGGAACTACACCCGTAGTCGAAACGACAGGAGTCGCCGCCGGTCCAGATTGGCCAGCGGCAGCCGAGAGGTCCTCAAGATGCTTGGCTGTCGCCCTAGAACTCGTCGACTTCAGATCAGTAGCAGTTGCGCTGGTGCACGAAGCAGCTGGAGCAGGCGCAGCACTACAAAATAAAGCATTATCAGACGCAAGAACAATGAAAAAGGAACGGTCACAAATCCAGCAGACTCTTACCCGACACGTGCAGCACGAGGACGCCTAGTCTCCCAAGCCTGGCCCTCTTGGGAGGAGGGGCCGGAGCAGCAGCCGAAGGGGAAGGCCCAGCAACAGGAGCAGCAGGAGGGACTTCATCACCTAACGCAGCATGATCTTAGGCATTCAAAGGGCGCGAGCGCTTCACACGAAAAGGACTCGAGTCTTCACTATCTCCAGTCTCCACTAGCACAATCTCAGCATTAACAGCCGGCGCAACATTATCAGCTGCGGAAGCATCAGGCTCTTCAAGAATATCGGCGTCCTCCGGCTGCGGAGGATTACACGGCACCGGAGCATGACCCTGCAAGGCAAGCAACGTCAACAACAAAACAAAACTAGGTACTCGTCCAGGCAAATGAATGAACACGGTCACCAACCGGCGGCGGAGAATGATCAGAAGCATATGGACGGACAAGATGCATCTCGGAAATACTCGAGCACTTGGTCACTTGCTGGATACGAGCCAGCAAGGCATCAGGTTCTAGCTCTTCAGGCGAGCATCTCGTCGAGTCACCGAGTCCCTTGTACTGCCACATAGGGCGAGCTCGATGCTGCAACGGTTGAACCCGCCTCCCCAAAAAAACAGAGATAAGCTGACCACCAGCCAAGTTATCCTTTAACACAGAAACCCTCTCCAAAAACGGAGTCAGCTCGGATGACTCCACGAAGGCTGTCTGACCACCCGCGTACCCGGATTGAAAGAAGCAAGACCAAATTGCTGACGAACAACGAAGCGATCCTTCAGATAAAACCTGCCTCTTCGCCAGCCACTAACGGAATCGATCTTCTCCAAGTCAAAATATGAATGTTTATCCCCAATAGAGATGCCTACTCAACCCACGACGTACTCACAGTTTGTCCTTTTTACATTAAAAGGCGCCTCCAAAGTCCCCAATGGGGGTAAATCCCCAGGAAGGCCTCGCAAAGAGTGATGAAACACGCAATGTGCAAAATCCCATTGGGAGTCAGATCATGCAACTGGAGCCGATAGGAATACAGCAAGCCCCGAACGAAAGGATGCAGCGGAAGAGCAAACCCACGGTGGAAGAAAGCCTGGAAGCATACCCGCTCGTCCGCCGCCGGCGCTGGAATCGACTCATCACCAGGAAGACGAACATCGCCCGCCACCACCATGCCATCAGCAACCAGCGCATCCAGATCTCCAGCCCCGAACGTGGACCGCTCCCACTTGCCGGACATCTTGGCCGACTCGACAGCAGCACGGGGGCACTTGGACATAGATCTCACAGTAGCACGCAGAAGAGAAAATACGAAGGCTCAGGAACACGAAGGAAGCAGAGAAAGAGGAGGAAGGCAATGGCTGGGTAAAACATACAATTTACCCAGCCACATGGTATTTAACTCCAAGAGCCTAGCAAGACGGGCCACCATGCAACCTTTTTTGCCCAGTAAAATGTGGCACGACCCCATACAGAGGCGAAAAGTATGGAAAATCCAACCGGCGCAGTAACAACACCGCCCACTACGCGCGCAAAAAGAGGACCATGATCGCGCGACGCAAAAATTTCGGCAGTACATCGCCAAGTCATTTCCCACGACAGACCGCAGCGGTCAAAAAATTGCAGAAGACCACGCCAACGTCATATCACAGCAAGGCGTACTGAGTACGCCATCAAGGCCCCCAGATTCCATCTCTCAGATCTTTTTCCCTATGAAGAAAAAATATCTTACTCCCATCGGGAGAGTACATCATAAGAGTCACAGGTGCTCCCTCACCTAAAGGTCAGCCATGTGCTCGAGTGACCACTCGCACTTATGAGAGTCTCGGGTGCTCCCTCAACCCGACGTAAGACAAACATGCATTCGCCAAGACCATGCGGCGCTAAGAGTCTCAAGTGCTCCCTCACCTCAAGAGCCGAAACAGCATTCGAGTGATTACTCGCGAAAAACCCCCCGACTGAGCACTCGAAACAAAGCTCCTCGGGTGAATGAGTGAACAGCTCGCTTGATGTTTTGTTCCAAGAGGGTGCAATGCTATAAGGCTCCGCGTCTCAAAAACACACATTCCTGGAACACGATACACTGTGCCCAGATGCCACACAAGATTAGCGTGTAGGTAAGACCCCGCTGCGAAGTACGGCCGGGCTAGGACTTGCCGAAGAGCGATTTCACTCCCAACCTTTCCCATGCGCTGCGCATGATAGAAAAGCCGGGCGGACGCGCCTTAGGCTGTACACATTACTGGCGGCAAATAAACACCGTAAGACCTGAAGCGGCCGGAATTTTGCTCGACACCAGTGTTCCAAGCTCACGTCGAGGGACGTGGGTTTGATTGGGCTACTATGGTATTTGCCCTAGTGCAATTCACCAAGGCTCGACCCGTCGACTCCTTGGGCCCTTTCAGCTTAGCATCCCTCGAAATAGGTTTTGTCATAGCCACCAGACTGCCAGCGACCCGCGGATGAACCGCGCATACCAATAACCGACGAATGAATGTACTCGAGTCCCTGCGCGACTCTCCGAGTCCCCCAGGCACTCGGGGGCTACTGACGAGGGGGTGACCCCACGACTCCTACGGATGAGCCTCCCTGGTGTCCATGAAGGCAGAAGGCCCATGAAGATACAGCCTCGGCCAACTAGTTGGCACCGACGTAGGAGTCCGCGACTCACAAGGAAGGTGCGAAGACCTGTCGTACGGAGCAAGCTAGGGTTAGGAAAGCTTACCTGTAAACGTAGATGAACTCCCCGAGACCTAGCCCGGTATATAAGGGCTAGGAGGGGCGACGCCAAAGACATCTAAGATCACCTGTAACCCTAGCCTCGAGCGCTCCATCCTTGGCCTCCACTGTAATCGTATCTCCCCCATTAATAATATCGAGCAGGAGCGAGCCTTCCTGTTTGCCGACGAGCTATCGTCCAACCTGTGCATCTCATGACTAACCCAGGGTCCCTGACCATGGGATTTGCCGGGGTTGATCCCCGTCAGGTTGTGAGCAAGATACCAAAGTGATCAATATGTTGATCATTGGACAAACAGTGAAAATTTAAACTTATGATAGATAAGATATGTTTCTTGGAAAAATGGAGATAATGAAGAGCTCGTTGTAATAAGTTACACCAGCTGAATTTTGATGTAAACAATTACACCAATTCAGTCTTCATACTTACTCCGACCGATTTTCGATTTTAATTGGGATTATGTGTTTCACACGTAAGGGTGGCGCAGTATGGAGGAACTTTGTCAAGTTCGATACTGTGGCAAATTCAATAACGCATGCTAAGTATATTGTTGCTTAAAGAAGTACCAAGGAGGGTATTTTGAATCATAAATTCATTTATGAACATGGTATGGTTTCCTAGATGCTTGAAACTCATGGAACATTGATGAATGATTCATGACTTATTCTAAGGAACCAAGGTCCTACCAATTGATTCAAACATATACAAAGCTAAACTGATAAAATTAGTGAATTTTATGATAGCGTGAAAACGCGAAGATATGCAAGATACAAGCGGGCCTGAAACGTCAGATCCAAAGATGAAGTCTATACCACAAATGAAGCATGCATTACACCGGTATGCCATAGGTATAAAGTGCTCAAGCACTAACAATATATTGACTCTAGTGCAAGTGGGAGACTGTTGGAAATATTCCCTAGAGGCAATAATAAAATGTTATTATATATATATATTTCCACGTTCGTAATTAATGTTTATATTTCTGTGCTATAATTGCAATGATCCTGACTGTGAGATTCAGAAGAAAACTCATTTGCATGTGTGGAAATGTAAACACCAAGAGTTCCTAGTTTAGCCTCTAAGACCAGCTCATGTGCTAACCGATGATTACGTTTTCTTAATCATGTACATTGTTCTTGTAACAAGGATGTCAGTAGCAATGAGAACATATTGTTAGCAGAACAATGATGTTGAACGGACCCCAGTATTGAATGATATACTTAGAGATCACATCGTAACAACGTTATAAGTCATATCATGAAATGTTATCATCTACGTAATTCCTTAGACCATGAGAGTATCGAGTTGCTTCACGTAGGAAGATGTAATTTGGTTCTTAGATGAATCCTCCCGTTACTGGGAAGTAGTAAAATAAGTTCTGGGTACATCAGATAGTGTGTCTAGTAATTGCGATAGTTCAAGACTGGGATTTGTTCCTTCACGATGAAGAAGATATTCACTTCAGGCCCACTCGGTATGACGGTATCCATTATAGTCTGGCCAGACGCATTGTGATTTAGTCACGAGGATACCGGAATACGATAACGAGAAAAAGGGACAAATGATCAAAGAGGATAACGAGTGGCTTGTGTTCAAGAAGTTGTTACACATGGGTGCCAAACTTCTGTCCTCTGACTTTGTCATATATCGCGAAGCAAATGGAATGGTACAGGACTAAACATAAAGGTTCACTCGAAGTTTATTCGTGTATGTGCGGGAGTCAACATGGGTGTCCATGGCTCCGCTGTTGATTATTGGCTATTGACAAAAGGCTGTTGACCTGTGTCCGGAAGATGTTCTGAGTCATGTCCGCATTATACCGAACCTATTGGGTCACACACTTAACGAGTAGTAATCTATTAGAGAACTAGGAGATGAAAAGAGAAAGGGTACCGAAATTGTTTCGGGAGGAACCGGAAGTGTTTCCGGGTAGCACTAGAAGTGTTCTAGGTTGTACCGAATGGTTTCAGAATATTCGTGAACGGTCTCGGATGATTTCGGAACATTCAAGAAGAGTCTTGAAGTAGTAACAAGACATCCATAATAGTCTCGGAAGGTTTTGCAACATTCGGTAATAGTTGTGGAAAGGTTACGAAACATCGGGAAATTATTCCGGGACTTCTAGAAATGTTTCGGGAGGTTACGGGAGGTTCCCGGGAGCTTATGGAAGTATCCGGAGGGTTATGGAACTCTCCAAGACGCGGAAACCGAAGCTAGGCCAAGTAGGAAGGTCCACAAGGCCGTAGGTCGGTGGGAAATAGACTTTCCTTGGGGGCCTGGGCAAAACCCCCCTAGACGTCGTAGTCTGCGGCGTATCGTACTGGAATCCGTGTTGGACTCCTCCTGGTGGCCAAAACTGACTTTGGGGAGAACCCTCACCCAAGTTGCGACCCCAGGCTTCCACCTATATATTCGTGGGCAGGGGTAGCCCCAAAGACACGCCAGAAAAGCCCCAAGGCTGCCCCAGCTAAATCCCACGCGCCTCTAATTCTCTTCGGGCTAGATCGTTCTAGTCCGGACGCTGCTAGGCTCTTCTCCCTCTAGTTTCTCTCGGTGGCGTTCTTCTCTGGACGGCGGAGCGCTGCTGGATTACTACATCGGGATGCGTGGATACCGGTAGAGGGATCATACCTTTGATCCTTCTTCGAGGTCCTTCTTCTTTGAGGTCCTTCTTCTTCCTCGGAGATCATGTTCGTGGGACTTGATCGGGACGGATCGCGGGACGGTTCACGGGACAGATCGCGCAACGGATCGTGGAACGGTATGCAGGATCGATATCCTCGCGGTTGGGAGGTCATTGAAATTCCTATCTGCGGGGATCTACACCAACGGTCTTCACCAACTCTACTTCCGCTACATCGGTCGGTGAGCCATGACCTAAAACCTTGTATGCAATCTTCATAGATGATCTTGGGTGATTGCTACGTAGGCCGAAATTTTTTGTTTTCTACTGCGTTTCCCAACAATTTTACCTTCCCGCAGAGTACTTCAACATCCCTCACAATCCCAACTGGAGAGATTGTTTGTTTATTTGCAAGATGAATCGTGACATCAATGTCCTCGATCTCACAAGGCTGAATCTCGTGCATGATCTCTTGATAAAGTGTGAAGGGAATAGCGCTGACGCTAGATCCCAAATCACATAGCCCATAGTAATTATGATCTCCTATTTTGACAGATACAACTGGTGTACCTAAAATTGGGCCTTTATTCTTGGTTGTGTCAATGTTAGTGGAAACAGCACAAAAACTAATAGTGGATTCTTCAATATCACTGGTTACCAGATCCTTGACCATTGCAACTTGAGGCTTGACCTTGATCATGTCCTCAGGTTCGTCAGTGGTCCTTCCGTTTTTGTTTAGAATACCTGTAACAAAAGAGTGCTCCTTTATCCTTGAGGGATAAGGAGGCTGTTCATACACAACTGCAGGTAAAATAGGATCAGTAACATTAATCTCAATAGGTGACTCCTTGAAAGGTTTATGAAGTTGACTCTCCTTCTTCTTAGAAGAATCAATATGAGAAGCAAAGTCCTTGCAAAAGTCAACCATTAGCTGGGAATCAAGACCAATTTTAGAGCAAAAGGTATTAAAGTAATCAGTCTTCACATAACTCTCAATGTAGTCATGCTCATATTTTATAGCGGGTTCAATACCTTAATCAATCTCCTAGTCTTCAGTGTTCTTCTGGATCCTTTCTATAAGATCCCATTTTTCTTCCATACTTCTGGTCTGGAATACCCCGCTAGAGGACGTATCCAACATCTCCCTGTCTCGACGAGAAAGCCTGGCATAAAAAATTGTAGTATAATTTCCTTGGGGAGCTCATGGTTTGGGCATTTGAGCATCAGGGACTTCAGTATCCCCCAAGCTTGAGCGATGCTCTCTCTGTTGCGAGACGAAAAGTTGTAGATGTAGTTCTTGTCTTGGTGAATTTCACGAAGAGGAGAAAACTTTGCATAAAAGAGAGACATAAGCTCTGGCCATTCAAGCATATCAGAGTTATCGAGTAGCTTATACCAATCTGAAGCTTTATCTTTGAGTGATACGGAGAATAGTTTCTTCATCACGAACTCCATTGTTACACATGCAAGCTTAAATAAAGAACATAATTGTGAAAAATATAGCAGGTGTTCTCCTGGATGTCCTTCTCCTGTATAACGATTAGCCAAGACATAATCAATAATACTAGATGGTATTTTATAGGGCACAATTTCAGTAGGGGTAGTAGTGACCACCACAGTCGTGGGGCGGCTCCTTACCAGCAACGAACCAACAGTAGAAGAGTCCATAAGGACTGAAAATAACAACGGAAAATAAGGGTTTCCTTACCGGCTTCACTTACCAATAGCGCTACACTCCCCGGCAACGGCGCCAGAAAAGCTCGTTGATGGCGGTGAAGTTAATAGGTTTAGTGGGTTTGCCTCCCCTGTTAACCGCGCCAATAAACGATTCTTGATAACCCACAAGTCTAGGAGATCAATTGTAGATTTTCGATAAATAAGAGCGTCGAACCCAACGAGGAGCAAAAAGTGTTGATAAGTGACACTGGATAAGGAAAGGCTACACACACTCAAAGGTAAATATTTAGGGGTTTTTGGTTTAAGCAACAGAAAAATAAAAGACCAGCAAAGTAAACAGGGTAACTGAGGAGTAGCAAGTGGCCCAATCCTTTTACAAGGATAAGCCTAGGAACTAAGCTTATAAAAGCTAAAGCGTTCTCGAGAACACATGGGAGAGATAGCCAAGTTACCTTCACCATACTCCGCCAAGTAATATGTATTGTGTTGATAAGTGTTGGTGGGTGGATCAATGCTAGTACACCTTCTAGACTAAGATAAGTGTACTCTTATGATTACACACCTTGCAAGCATCCGCAAATACAAGGTAGTAATTAAGGCATAAGCCTAACCACAACATTACAATCAAGGATTCATAACTCCCTTGTGCAAAAGTGTGCGAACTGGGGTTCAGGTTTCTGTCACTCCGGCAACCCAACATAAGCATCCTTTGTGCACAATGTATTCCTTTAGGCCCATGAAAGGTGAAGTGTTAAGTGTTCGACTCACATAACACCACTAGAGAAATAACAACACAACTTAAGTATCAAACAACACATAACACTTCAACATCATATGATTACTAACAACTAGACTTCTCCCATGTTCTCAAGAACTAAAGTAACTACTCACAAGACATAAAAGAGATCATGATCAGAGGTGATAGATGGGTGGCAAACAATCTGGACACAATGATATTTCTCCAACAAAACTCAATAGCATTCACCACAAAGTAGTAATCAACACCAACAAAGTAGAGAGGATAGATAGTACGGATTACAACACAAGTTGCAATTGTGAGATGAGATGGTATGGAGATGGAGATGGTGCTGATGTTGGGGATGATGTTGATGATGATCTCGATGATGCCCGTGACGATGATGATGGCGACGATCTCCCCTTCCAGGAGGTGATCTCCCCGGCGGAATCTGCCCGCCGGAGATGGATTTTCTCCTCTGTAGGTTTCCGCCCCGTGGCGGCAGCGAAACACGGAAACTCTTCTTCTTTTAGGGTTTCTACCCCATGGGGGTCTTATAGGCGAGAGGGGGCACCAAGGGGGCCACCAGGCATCCAGGAGGGTGCCTGGCACGGCCAGGAGGGGGGCCTCGCCAGGCACCCTTCTGGCTGCCTGGTGGGTCCCTGATGACGGCTTCTCGCCCTTCGTTGGTAGGCCCCAAGTGGAAGGCGTGATGCGGTACAGCAGCAAGTTTTCCCTCAGTAAAGATACCAAGGTTTGTCTCCAGTAGGACTCCAGAGATGATAAGTAGGTGTCAGCGGCGCAACTGACGCGGACCTGCACACAGACACAGATAACTTTGCTCCCAACGAAGTTCAGAGAGGTTGTCAATCTCTTCGGTCTTGTTGTTCACAAATGATAAAACGCAAGGGGATAATGATAGCAACTTGAAAGTAAATGCAGAAAAGTAAATATAGCTTGGAAACAATAATGAGGATATTGTAACATCCCAAAATTCTCCGAATTTTGGAATGTTAATAAATTAAATAGATAATGATTGTTTGCTTGATGTGTTTGATTTTCTCTGGGATTTAAAACTTTTGAGATTTATTGAATATTAAAAAGAGAGGGAATAAAATGACTTTCCCTAATATTCATCGTTGGTGTTTTTGGAATTTATTATTTAAAAACAAAACCAACAAAATAAAATGAGAGAAGGTAATATGACTCCTTCAACATTTTTAAAAGTTTGGAAAAGGTTTTAAATCTTGATTTGGAATTCTTTTGGATTATTCAAAATATTTTTCAACTAAAGGAAAATTCATTGAGAGGATATAAAATGACTTATCCCTTTTTTAAATAAAGTTGGAAATATTTAAAATATTATTTTTTAAAGTTTTTAAAATTTATTTTTGGTATTATAAATAACTCTAAAATTAATTTAGAGATTTTATAATGCTAAGAGAGTTTTTATTTCATGGAAATGATTTATTAAAATATTTTAAAAGGGTTGAAAAAAATATTTCAAAGGGAGATTTTATTTTACCAAATTATTTATTGGGTTAACAATTTTAAAATTTATATTTTATTATTTAAAAATGGTTTGTTAATGTTTTTGACCAAATAAAAATATTTAAATATTTTCTTGGACTTTATTTGATTTATGAAAAGTATTTTATATTTAAATAAAGTATTTAGAAAAGGTTTTTATTTTTATTTACCTTTTTGGAAAATATTTCCATTTTATAATTTTCTTTAGATTATTTGATGAATTTAGAATTTTATTTCATATTTTTCGGAGTTACGGTTATTTTTATTTTATTGTTTGAAGTTTCGGTTTTAAATAAAAAAGGAAAAATCCGGGCTGCCGGCCCATTAGTTTTTTTTCGCACGCGAGCGAATTTGAGCCCGAGTAGAATCCGTTTTGTTTTTTTTTTCTGGCTATATATATTTTCCGAAAATCGTTTTTTCGTTTTTTTTTTTTGTTTGGAAAACCCTAGAAAAAAAAAAAGAAATCGTCGCCGCCGCCTCGGCCCGTCAGCCCGCGCCGCCGCCGGAGTCCCGCCGCCGCCTGCGCCCCCTGCCTCCTCTCGCCGCCCTGGCCGGCGCCGCCACGGAGGAAGGTCGCCGGAGCCGCCCGCCTCGGCCCGAGCTCGCCGGAGCGAGTCGGCACCCGCGCCGTCCCGCGCCGCCGCACCACGGCAGGCCGGCCACACCGCCGCCGGTCTCCTCTGCCCCACGCCGGTCTTCCCCACTGCCCCACGTCGTAGGTGCCGCCCTGCCCTCGCCGGAGTTCGAAGTTCGCCGGAGATCGAAGCAAATTCCGGCGAGATCTGAAACCGAGGACCCGATTGCGTTTTCGGAAGATATTTTATTTACAGACGAGTCCCTGTTGGCAGAAAACCCCCCGACGCCGTATCCGCGATATCTTCTACACCGTAAGTCGGAACGAGGTGAAACTTTTTGCACCGCGTTCGTGTTGATCTGTACTTTAGCATGGTATAAAGTTTTGCACACTTTGCACACTTTTGAATTTGAGGTTATTTCAAATTCAAATTCAAATTCCGGTGGCCGTATCTTTTATACCGTTGATCCAAATCGAGTGATTCTTTTTGCGTTGGATCACTCGTGTCATGTACTTTCTATTTATATCATGTGTGAACAAAATTTCACAAGTTTATTGATCTGTTTAAATCCAAATTCAGTTCAATGTTGCAACTGCTATGACCTGCGTTGTAGTATTCCGTTTCACGTGATCCTTTTTGCATATTGGATCATATGAGACATCTTATCGGCAATATCGACATACTATTCATATTGCCATGATCTTTACTTTGATTTCATAATGCCTTGATCATACTTTTGTATCGACAACTCTTTATCCGTTGACTCTCTCGAGTTCACGTTCCACCGATCACCTTTGAGCACATCCACACCTTTGCACTTCAAAACATTTTTGTTTTGTTGCTAAAACTTTAGTGATTGTTTTGTTGATCTTATGTTTTGTCATTGTGGTGTGATTGCTTATTGAGTTCTTTCGTTGACGATAGATTGCTCGGAGTGTGACGAGTAGAGTTGACTGGAACGTGAGAGCGAAGATCTTCATCGAATGTATAAGGCAAGTGATACTTTGACCATACTCAAACCTATATTTTCTATATGCATTATGTTAGGAAATATCACTCTATTGCATTGATAGGTAGTTTACTTTACTGTTGCTGCAAACCAGTTAGGATAGCCACATGTTTTGACTTGTCTACCGTAGATCAACCTAGCACGTGTTGTTACTTTATTGCTATTGCTTTGTAGACGAGGTTGGGGGCTGTGAGAATTCATGGAGTGCATGTGAGCTATTTAATAAACTGTGTAGCAACTTTATAATAAATAGAAATCACTTCTGGACGGGCGGGTTGCATCCCGGTAGTTGTGGCTCGGTTGAGGACAATGCCGGGGTTAAATGCACCCAATGGTTGTTTGGCGGTGAACCGGGTGCGTCATGGTGTCTACCCTCTCACGCAGTGGGCGCCGTCCAGGCTCAAAAAGATCAGACATGCAATATTACTAGTAGCTTCCGTGTACAGCCACTGGCTATATGGGCTCTGGCTTAGATGAGTAAGTTGTGGGGAACCTGGCCCTGGTAGCTAGCTGATGTAGAATTGTGTTAGGTGTACCGGCTACCAAAGGGTGGAGGCAACCTCTTCGGAAAGTCTTTGTCTCAATCTTCGGGTTGAGTCCAGTGGGGAACGTGTACAAACCTCTGCAGAGCGTATAAACTGATCATGATTAGCCGTGTCCACGGTTACGGACGAACTTTGAGCAACTAGTCAGTACTGTTGATGAATGATCTTGACAGATGAACACTTAATAATAATTTGGTTGGGACAAGAGTAGCATGGGTTGCTGTGTGTTTCAGGTAGAACTCAACTTAAAATTTTGACTAGTTTAGTTCAGGAGAAAATTGGCTTTCTGCAAAACTAAACCATAAGCCTTTCCTTTGACTTACCTTGCATGTAGTTGTAGGTCCTTTATATAAACTTTTTCGTGTCACTTGCCGTACAAATCAGATGTACTGACCCGTTGTCGGGCTGTAACCTTCGGTGTTGCAGGTTTTTCAGACGATCAGTAAGGTGCGTTTAGGGGTTGCGAGTCTACACTCAGCATGTTCGCATGTGGCTGTTGATGGGACTCTACGTTATTTGCTTTTGCTTCCGCTATATTTATATTGAATAAGCTAGCCTTGAGCTATGCAACTTGTTATTTATTTACTCTGGATCATACGTTTTAATAATGATGCACTTGTACTTTGATATACATCTATAATACTGTGTGTGTCAGCGAGTTCGATCCAGGGACTGGCACTTGAACACAGAGACCTCAATTCGGTGTGAATTGGGTCGTTACAGATGGTATCAGAGCAGTGTGTTGACTGTAGGTTCGTGACCCTAGAAAATGGATAGAAAAGCCATAGGAACAAAAATATTTTATCACTCCTTGATCACTTACTCTCTTGACTAGTATTTCTCATCTATTATTCATCTTCTAAAACTTCTCATCTTGTTTTATTATGAATATCCCTCTCAGTTGCTTACCCTTGGAAGACAAGACATTTGAGAAGAACATCATCACCCTCGGGGATCAATTGGAGTCGTGATTATCGGAACTAGAAGGAATAACCTACGGTGATCAATAAGTTTGACACTTTTAGAGGAACCTTTAAGATCAGCTTAGCTGAGAAGGAAAAACTTAGAATCAGACCACCACTTTTTAGGTGAAGTTAGATGAACGAATTTCGCGTAGTAAGATTAGATCGTATGTCTTGTGCATATGACCTTACCCTAGGAGTTGTTTGTGTGTTTTGACTGTTGTGACTGTATTGTTGGTCGTTATGTGTTACTGTCGAACGCAGGTGTTTTTCCGCTTACTTGTTTGAGTGCATATGTTTGGTGTCACCTTTAGTTGTTGTCTGGTCGGTGTTATAGTTTTGCCCTAACCCTTGTCGTATGGGTTTAATAGATGGAGTATGAAGTAGGACTCGCCTTTTCTGGGGCGATGTCGAGACTGAAGGTGGAGCAATATATTCGCAGTATGGAGGAGCACATGAAGATAAACAAGGTTGGAAGTGAGGACATGGTTCCCTATGCTGTCAACTCATTTGTAGAAGAGGCTGCTACTTGGTGGAGGATGCACCAAGCGATTGACGAATCACGAAGGAAAATTAATTGGAAGGAGTTCACTAAGATTTTGTTGGGATCCCGCCTTGTCACCCCGATGCAAAGGACGGTAACCCTTAAGAGGATCCGTGCATGTACAATTTGCGGAGAAACAGGGCACTCCCATGAAGGACACCAAGATGGATGTCCCAATTGTGAGGAAGTTCACTCGGGTGAAGAATGTCCCACTGCACAAGTCACATGTTTTACGTGTGAAGGAACTGATCATTACCCCGCTTAGTGTCAATTTTTCATCGTGACACAACAAGTGGTTCAACATCAAAGGGAAGAATTGAAGAAAGCTATCCAAGAATTGAAGGAAGCACCCGTGAAGAAGAAGGAGAAGGACATTAGCCACATTCAGTGTTTCCGGTGCAAGAATATGGGACATTACGCCAACATGTGTCCAGAATTAAAGGAAGCACTCATGACAAAGAAGATAAAGGTCCTTAGCCAAATTGAGTGCTATCGGTGCAGGAACATGGAACACTACCGCGATATGTGCCCAGAGTTGAAGAGGAAGGAGAAGTTGTGAACGTGGAAGCAAGGATGCTGACTCGAAGAAGCTTATGTTTTGCAATTGGAGAATAGAATATTCGTGGTGTGCACTAAGTGTACGTTGTTACCTTTTCATGATAGTTGGAGGTGTGTATCGATGCGTGTTTGCTATGGATTGACTAGATGTTTTATGTTATGATTGTTTTGTTAAGTTTTGTCTTGTACCCTGTGATCCTGTTGTGTCTTGTTTTGATTGATGTTGTGTGTGACCCTTTGTGTTTCTTCTATGCGAATAGAATAAGTTTACGTTTCATTAAACCCTCATCTATTTGGTATGCTTCAAGACTAAAGAAGACACAACAACAAGAAGAATAACTTGACGAATGACTCGACGATGTGAAGATTGTTTCGACATTGCAAACTGAAGCTGCCGTCATTGAAGACCTGAAGACTTGGAGACCTGGAAGATTCAAGTTTCTACCGTTAGATCGTTCTGTGGGCTGTCATTTCTTGTTTTACCGACAGCTACACACCAAAACTTATATTTTCCAAAACTAGTGTGATGTTTGTATGGGTATCCCCCCTATCTCTCTCGCTATCTCTCTCTACCTCGCTATCTACATTCTGTTCCCTCTCACCTCAAACCCTACACTTAAGAAGCTACTACAATGGCTGTTAATGCCAAGACGAGGATAAAGATGGATGCAACCGAGGCTGAGTTCAAGGATAACCCACAGGTCCCAGGATCTTACGACAAGCAAGCACAATCTTGCTGAAGGGAGAACTCTGGAGGAAGTGGCAGTCCACCAGTGCACGTTTTATAGCAGGCTACGTAAACCTGAGTATTGAGGAAACGATAGATCTTTTGTTTGGCTTGCAGAACCAGGGATTTATCTGGACCCAGTTCAAGATAAGGAGGACTTCTGCAATGCTTGTGAGAATGACCGAGTGTTAGATTGCGAGATTCACTAAGCCATGTACAAGGTAATGATTTGGGTGCGGAATGGATTGATCACCATGACGACTACTCTTATTATTTGCTCTTGCTATGCGGGATAGTAAATCTTGAGTGACTTACCTATAGCAGAGAGACGACGATGTTAAAGCCTGAACCATAGAATGGTACGATGTGTGACCCCTGTAGGAGATTTCCGTTTGTGTTATACGGTGAGTATAAACCAAGACCTTTTGCTGCAGGTATCCCGTAAAAATATTCTTGATTACCACCAAGAGGGAATCGATAGTTGTTTAGTAGTGGCGTATGACCGGTCAGCCATGAAGTCCCAGGGCTTGGAAGACCACTCCCTGGCTAAGGAATGGAAACCTCAAAGGAGGAATTCGTGAAACCTCCAAGACCGAAGATGGGACCTTTACGAAGAATGTCATCGATTGATTAAGATACTGGAAGCCCACACATGTGAGGAAGAATTAAATGCCCCAGTGGAGTGTTAAGATTATGTGTGAGGAGCTCGCTGAGGGAGCAAGCTTTTGAAGACCAAGACTCATTCCTTTTAAGGGTGGTAGCACCCTGGACCGTCGGAGGATCGATTGACCGTCATGAAGACCCGAACCCTAACCTTTCTCTCTCTAGCCTTTTCGAATCTCGAGGACGAGATTCCTTTTAAGGGTGGTAGTGTGTAACATCCCAAAATTCTCCGAATTTTGGAATGTTAATAAATTAAATAGATAATGATTGTTTGCTTGATGTGTTTGATTTTCTCTGGGATTTAAAACTTTTGAGATTTATTGAATATTAAAAAGAGAGGGAATAAAATGACTTTCCCTAATATTCATCGTTGGTGTTTTTGGAATTTATTATTTAAAAACAAAACCAACAAAATAAAATGAGAGAAGGTAATATGACTCCTTCAACATTTTTAAAAGTTTGGAAAAGGTTTTAAATCTTGATTTGGAATTCTTTTGGATTATTCAAAATATTTTTCAACTAAAGGAAAATTCATTGAGAGGATATAAAATGACTTATCCCTTTTTTAAATAAAGTTGGAAATATTTAAAATATTATTTTTTAAAGTTTTTAAAATTTATTTTTGGTATTATAAATAACTCTAAAATTAATTTAGAGATTTTATAATGCTAAGAGAGTTTTTATTTCATGGAAATGATTTATTAAAATATTTTAAAAGGGTTGAAAAAAATATTTCAAAGGGAGATTTTATTTTACCAAATTATTTATTGGGTTAACAATTTTAAAATTTATATTTTATTATTTAAAAATGGTTTGTTAATGTTTTTGACCAAATAAAAATATTTAAATATTTTCTTGGACTTTATTTGATTTATGAAAAGTATTTTATATTTAAATAAAGTATTTAGAAAAGGTTTTTATTTTTATTTACCTTTTTGGAAAATATTTCCATTTTATAATTTTCTTTAGATTATTTGATGAATTTAGAATTTTATTTCATATTTTTCGGAGTTACGGTTATTTTTATTTTATTGTTTGAAGTTTCGGTTTTAAATAAAAAAGGAAAAATCCGGGCTGCCGGCCCATTAGTTTTTTTTCGCACGCGAGCGAATTTGAGCCCGAGTAGAATCCGTTTTGTTTTTTTTTTCTGGCTATATATATTTTCCGAAAATCGTTTTTTCGTTTTTTTTTTTTTGTTTGGAAAACCCTAGAAAAAAAAAAGAAATCGTCGCCGCCGCCTCGGCCCGTCAGCCCGCGCCGCCGCCGGAGTCCCGCCGCCGCCTGCGCCCCCTGCCTCCTCTCGCCGCCCTGGCCGGCGCCGCCACGGAGGAAGGTCGCCGGAGCCGCCCGCCTCGGCCCGAGCTCGCCGGAGCGAGTCGGCACCCGCGCCGTCCCGCGCCGCCGCACCACGGCAGGCCGGCCACACCGCCGCCGGTCTCCTCTGCCCCACGCCGGTCTTCCCCACTGCCCCACGTCGTAGGTGCCGCCCTGCCCTCGCCGGAGTTCGAAGTTCGCCGGAGATCGAAGCAAATTCCGGCGAGATCTGAAACCGAGGACCCGATTGCGTTTTCGGAAGATATTTTATTTACAGACGAGTCCCTGTTGGCAGAAAACCCCCCGACGCCGTATCCGCGATATCTTCTACACCGTAAGTCGGAACGAGGTGAAACTTTTTGCACCGCGTTCGTGTTGATCTGTACTTTAGCATGGTATAAAGTTTTGCACACTTTGCACACTTTTGAATTTGAGGTTATTTCAAATTCAAATTCAAATTCCGGTGGCCGTATCTTTTATACCGTTGATCCAAATCGAGTGATTCTTTTTGCGTTGGATCACTCGTGTCATGTACTTTCTATTTATATCATGTGTGAACAAAATTTCACAAGTTTATTGATCTGTTTAAATCCAAATTCAGTTCAATGTTGCAACTGCTATGACCTGCGTTGTAGTATTCCGTTTCACGTGATCCTTTTTGCATATTGGATCATATGAGACATCTTATCGGCAATATCGACATACTATTCATATTGCCATGATCTTTACTTTGATTTCATAATGCCTTGATCATACTTTTGTATCGACAACTCTTTATCCGTTGACTCTCTCGAGTTCACGTTCCACCGATCACCTTTGAGCACATCCACACCTTTGCACTTCAAAACATTTTTGTTTTGTTGCTAAAACTTTAGTGATTGTTTTGTTGATCTTATGTTTTGTCATTGTGGTGTGATTGCTTATTGAGTTCTTTCGTTGACGATAGATTGCTCGGAGTGTGACGAGTAGAGTTGACTGGAACGTGAGAGCGAAGATCTTCATCGAATGTATAAGGCAAGTGATACTTTGACCATACTCAAACCTATATTTTCTATATGCATTATGTTAGGAAATATCACTCTATTGCATTGATAGGTAGTTTACTTTACTGTTGCTGCAAACCAGTTAGGATAGCCACATGTTTTGACTTGTCTACCGTAGATCAACCTAGCACGTGTTGTTACTTTATTGCTATTGCTTTGTAGACGAGGTTGGGGGCTGTGAGAATTCATGGAGTGCATGTGAGCTATTTAATAAACTGTGTAGCAACTTTATAATAAATAGAAATCACTTCTGGACGGGCGGGTTGCATCCCGGTAGTTGTGGCTCGGTTGAGGACAATGCCGGGGTTAAATGCACCCAATGGTTGTTTGGCGGTGAACCGGGTGCGTCATGGTGTCTACCCTCTCACGCAGTGGGCGCCGTCCAGGCTCAAAAAGATCAGACATGCAATATTACTAGTAGCTTCCGTGTACAGCCACTGGCTATATGGGCTCTGGCTTAGATGAGTAAGTTGTGGGGAACCTGGCCCTGGTAGCTAGCTGATGTAGAATTGTGTTAGGTGTACCGGCTACCAAAGGGTGGAGGCAACCTCTTCGGAAAGTCTTTGTCTCAATCTTCGGGTTGAGTCCAGTGGGGAACGTGTACAAACCTCTGCAGAGCGTATAAACTGATCATGATTAGCCGTGTCCACGGTTACGGACGAACTTTGAGCAACTAGTCAGTACTGTTGATGAATGATCTTGACAGATGAACACTTAATAATAATTTGGTTGGGACAAGAGTAGCATGGGTTGCTGTGTGTTTCAGGTAGAACTCAACTTAAAATTTTGACTAGTTTAGTTCAGGAGAAAATTGGCTTTCTGCAAAACTAAACCATAAGCCTTTCCTTTGACTTACCTTGCATGTAGTTGTAGGTCCTTTATATAAACTTTTTCGTGTCACTTGCCGTACAAATCAGATGTACTGACCCGTTGTCGGGCTGTAACCTTCGGTGTTGCAGGTTTTTCAGACGATCAGTAAGGTGCGTTTAGGGGTTGCGAGTCTACACTCAGCATGTTCGCATGTGGCTGTTGATGGGACTCTACGTTATTTGCTTTTGCTTCCGCTATATTTATATTGAATAAGCTAGCCTTGAGCTATGCAACTTGTTATTTATTTACTCTGGATCATACGTTTTAATAATGATGCACTTGTACTTTGATATACATCTATAATACTGTGTGTGTCAGCGAGTTCGATCCAGGGACTGGCACTTGAACACAGAGACCTCAATTCGGTGTGAATTGGGTCGTTACAGATATGGACCGGGATACGTGATGTTCTCTAGTGATGTCTCTCTCCCAAAAGACGATAAAAATGCTATGCGAGATAAACAAATTATAGAAAGGCAATTGACAGGATTAAGAATGCACCGCAATGCTAACTATGCTACAAAAGAAAGGAAGAGGTTCAATAGCACGGGCAGTACGCCAAAGTAAGTAGACCGAAATCCATCTGCATCTACTACTAATCATCCACCTTGAGATATCTATCCAGAACATCTCGCTGGTATTAAGTTGCGAGCCCCACCCAAAGTGTAAACCCAAAGAAACAGACAACTGCATTAAAAAGAACTTTGCGTAAAGTAAACAATCCTTGTAACCGCGGTTACAAGCACCGTTGTTTTCCCCCTTGTGGCAACAGCACATCCCCTAGACTCATGTTTCTGTCACTCAAGCATGTCATCGGGGAGGCATGAACCCACAATCTAGCACAACGCTCCCTCTTGGAGTCACTACCTACTACTTGGCCAAAGCAATAAACAACAACGGAGAGCATGCAAGAATTACTTAGGAACAAAAATATAAGAGATAAAAACCAAATATATTACTCTATCACAATCTAAACATAATCTCATAATCCATCAGATCTGATCAAACTCAACATAGCAATAGCATAAATATTACAAAGGTGCCTCGATCATGTAGGGAAGCTCACGAGGTCTAAACAATGAAGATCAAAGAGGGGAGGAGAACATCACATAGCTACTGATCACGGACCCATGGTCCAAGGAAAACTACTCACGAGACATCCGGGGAGCATCCATGGTGGAGAGGAGACTCCCGGAGGTCAATCCTCCCTCCGGCAGGGTGCCGGGAAGAGGTCTTCTGGTGCTCCCGATCTTGGAAGCGCGGCGGCGGCGGAACAGAGGTGAGTTCGCGGAATAGCCTCTCTGTTGAGTTTGAAAGATGGGCTATGGAGTGTCGGATAGCCTCGGTGGAGTGTTCCCTAAAAAGGTTCCCGCCACCCTGGAGATCCGTGCGTCTAGTGTAACACAAGTGCACCCCTGAAGGGAAGATTAATCTATTCGAATAGCCGTGTCCACGGTAACAGGACGCTTTATGCTGAAGCTGGATCTTACCACTACAAACTATTATTATTAAACTGTATGGTTCCAGGTTTGCTTCCTCGCAGGGAAGTCGAGGAGGGAACTCGGAGGCATTGCTAATTATTACAACTTATTATTATACAATGTTGCAGCAGCTTCTGCTGCATTGTTACTTATTGCTTTATATAAACTGTTGGCTATTCCCTTCTCATGCTGCAAGACACGTCGGAAGATGCTAGTCTTCGATAGGCCTAGCTTCTTACCCTTATTATGATTTCTATCTTGCAGTCTACTATATATAGCCTCCCCTTTCCATTTGATACAATGCATAAATGCTTAGTAGCGGACGTAAGACTCGCGGGTATGCTAGATACTCACCTGCTTTATTTTTTCCCTTTTTTTGTTTTGCCTGATCGGCCGCTGCAGTCGACGTTGGAGTCCAGGAGCAGAGATCCCCGATGCCGACCACCGCAACATGAAGATCCCTGATGCCTTCTACGACGTCGAGTTCCCCTTTGACCAGGAGTAGTTTGGAGGTTCCCAAGCAGGAGGCCTCGCCTTTTTGATCGTTGTTGTTTTTGTGCTAGCCTTCTTAAGGCAACCTTGTATTATTGTGTCTGTACTCAGATACTATTGCTTCCGCTAATTTCGTGCTCTCGAGCTGTTGTATTCGAGCCCTCGTGGCCCCTGGCTTGTATTACACAACTTGTATTATTTTATTTGTAGAGTTGTGTTGTGATATCTCACCGTGAGTCCCTGATCTCGATCGTGTACCTTGCGTGTATGATTACTGTACACGGTCTGATTTTGGGGGCGTCACACATGGAGACTTGGTGGATCCTAATGACTCTTTCCGGTGGGAGGGCTTCGATTTTAGTTGTTCTTTTGAGATTTGTTAGGGTTTTTGTTTTTCTCGGGAAGACGAGATGTCGGCTCCTTGAAGATGGAATAAGATTCTACTCGCCTAGCCTCCATCCCAATGGTGCATCTAGCATCATCGGTAGGCGTGTGGAGGTGTGTCTTCGGTGGATCTGTCTTTGGTGGATTTCCTCGGATCTGGTCGTAATTCATCTACGTTCGTGTGTTTCAGGTTGGATCCTTTCGATCTACACTACTCTTCAATGGCGGCGGTTGTTGTTCTGGTGCGCTGGTCCTATGGAGTCTTAGCGCGACGACTTCCCGTCTGTCTACAAAATAAGTCTTGCTCGACTCCGATGAGGGAGGCGATGGCATGGCGGCGGCGCATCGTTGGCTCGCTTCCATGCTTGCCGTCGTAGTTAGGTGGTCTACAGATCTAAATATATTTATTATTATTTCTGGTATTCGTTATACTACCATGATTGAAGATGAATAAATCATAAGTTTTTTCATAAAAAATAACCATCGATATCTTTTCCTTTTTTTCTTGACACAAGGCGTCCAGATTATGAGGAGGCCGCTAGATGACAGGTGAAGGAGAATATTGGACGAGTCTGTGTGGGAGAGGGGTCATCCAACGGCTACAAACCACTTATGACAGAGATCGGATAAACATCCTTGATCATGGCTTAAAACACTTGGATCAGAGTATGGCCTCCAAAACCCTTGAAAAGACCGCGATTGATCTATCCTATGTGTTGGTTGAAAATTTTGCAGTTTCTTTAAACGCCACTATTCATGCACTATTCTAGACTGAATTTGTCCTTTTTGCCGTGAGCTCCCTAGATGTTCAAAAAAGCTCAAATTTTACATGAACATCTAGCCCCTAAGCATATTCACCATAATAAAATTTAGATTTTTTTGAACTTTTTTCATATGTATTTTCAAAAGTTTCTTGTGCAAGAGCATATGAGCCAGCCTGGGCTCAGATTTGATTATCCCGATCTTTAGAAGAATTTTAGGAGCCAAATCCACTTGATATCACATCCAGATAAACGTATTTCTAGCCATTCAGATAGATATGTATACATATATTTAGTTGTGTACTTACCATTCTTATTAAGCCCCCAAAAAATAGAATCTGGTTGAGAAGAAAGGTTTAAAGCAGAGACCAAATCGATGATCTCTCTCCAATCACATAACATATCAAGAGTCAACCTTCGACGAAAGAAAGAGTAACGCCTACTCATGGCTATGAACAATACAATCTGGTTCATTGCAGATGGCAAAAAGTTGAGGAAACCTAACAGAAAGAGGGTTAGTACCATACTACCATTCAAAGAATCTTTCCATAGCCTAGCAATGTTGCCATATCTTGCTAGAGATTCGACAAGAACAAAACAACGAGAAGAACAAAAATCAATCATAGGGACACGAAGATTTGCTTGTTAGATATTCGACAAGAACATAACAACGTCAAGAACAAAAATCAATCAAAGGGACACGGAGATTTAACGTGGAAAACTCCTCCAGGAGAAGGGTAAAAACTACGGACGCCAATCATCGAACTTTCACTATAATGTGTAGAGGTAACAAACGCCGAGGGATTACAACTGGTCAACCTATCCGTGCAACGACTTACAAGGAGTATATATAATAGGCGACGGGCCTCCGCCCCGCTCTGTTATAAGTTAGCCTTTTATCTTCGTATATGAATTTGGATCAAAACTTAAAAAGATTTGATGTTAATCCTGTTGGATATGTGCCCTAGAGGCAAATTAATAAAGATATTTGTCACATATATGTTTGTTCATAATACGTTGTATATTGTGCTAGAGCTGTATTAAGCGGAAACATTAATACACGTGTGATATATAACAACATGGTCCCTAGTTAAACTCAGGCATACTAGCTCATTGGGCAATTGATGATCAAGGTTTCCTGATCATGAGAACATAATAGCTCAGTCATATCATTAGGAGAATGATGTGATGGACACACACCCACCTTAAGCATTGCAGTGTGATCAAGTCACATAAGTTCAGCATTGCGATGACTTAATAACATAGTGACTGAATCCTTAGACCGTGATGATCATACATAATTGCTATCTATTATGATGCTTTGAGTGCATTAACCGTTACACTGAAACATGGTAACTAAAAAGGTGTATCTTGGGTATTCCGAAGTAGATATGTTGAGGAGTATGAACCTAGAGCGGACTCCCCTTGTTTGGACTCCCCTTGTTTGGAGTTTGCACCTGGTTGGGGGTTTCACCATCATCCGGATGCCGTCGCGCTGCCGGAATCGGGATCTGGATCAGTCTTCTTTCCGCTGCTCTTCTGGTTCGGAGCCCGGAGGGACGTCGGTTGCATCGTACGTGTGTAATCCCGCGAGGCACTACACGTGTGGTGCTACTTCATCGTCGGAGGTTCTTAAACACGACAGGGAGGTCGTAGGGTCAGAGTCTACGCCGACCACGTTCGAGGAACGTTTCCCTCTTTCGGTTTTCAAAGGTATGAACACCGATTCCTTCCGTTACATACATCAGCATAGCATAGATCTTGGGTTCGGGACTCGTAGGTAGGAAATTTTTTGTTTTCTGCGCCGATCCCCAATAGTGGTATCAGAGCAAGGCTATGCATAGATGTATTGTACGGGTAGAACACATCTAGGATGTGGGCATCAATTCTCCAATTGTTACCCTCCCACGTGTACTCGTTTAGCGTTGCGGCAATGTCCTGATGAAGCGGCCCCGACCGACCTTACGCGTTTATGCGACACTGGTTCCACGCTTGACATATGGCTTGTACCATATAAGTGGCTGGGGGTGTCTGTCTCTCTAACATTAGCGACGCGAAGACGTTTGCAACAGAGGGCCCCGACAGGGGTGTAATAGAGGCGATTGCAGGATTGGTGTTGTGGCTTGTTTTCGCAGGATAGAAAGCGGTTCTCTCTCGAAACCCCTTAGCAGCCACGTAAAACTTGCAAAAGATAAAGTAGAAGGCGTTTTAACTTTAATTTGCATGTAAGGGGGGATCATAGCTTGTATGATTTACAGTTTTACTTCCTGTCTTGCTAATATGCTAGATATGCGACGGTAGCATGATAGGATAATCTCTCTCAATACCTTGATTGTATTCTCCCTTAGTGGGCACCGCCTGGAAGGATCTCTTTATGATAGGCAGGCCATGACGATCGGGTGTCATACGTACATTAGCGATCGCATGAGGTTGGGTTTGGCAAACCTGGCATATGCAGATATGGCCTTGCTGAACAGCCATACACTAAGGTTCGACTGGCAAGCTTGACATATGTAGATATGAGCTTGGGATACGGATGACCGAAAGGTTAAGCATGAGTCATATAACGGATATGATTGGCATGATGGCCTACCTAGGGAGATGTGTCGTCGGCCGTGTGATATTCGAGGATGATCATTCAAACTAGGATTATGTTAATCACTTAGTAAATTTGGAGAGATGTTTAACTAAGTGGGAGTTTTAGAATTAATTAAAATTGAACTCCAATTATGAACAAAGTCTAAATATGTGTTTTGCAAATAACCATTGTAGATGGCTGCACCTCGCCCCTCATTCAACTTAGGGTCATTCCTAGACAAAGACAAACTGAAAACCGATGGGTCAAACTTCACCAACTGGTTCCGCACTCTGAGGATTCTCCTCATTCCCCTCAAGATGGCATACGTACTAGAGGCCGCGTTAGGTGACGAACCACCAGCAGACGCTAGTCAGGATGAGAAGAATGTCTACCTCTCCAAGACGGATGATTACAACCTTGTCCAGAGTGGAATGCTTTACTCCATGGAGGCTGAGCTGAAGAAACGCTTTGAGAGGATGGGTGCATATGAGATAATCACCGACCTCAAGGCCGTCTTTGCACCCCAAGCCAGGGCTGAACGTTATGAGGCTTCTGACGCTTTCTTCTCAGCAAAGATGGATGAGCATAGAAGTGTTAGTGAGCACGTGGTCAAGATGTCTGGCTACGTTCAACGCTTGAATGCTCTGGAATGTCAGATTCTAGATGAACTTGCTGTTGATAGGGTGCTGCAGTCGCTGCCCCCTAGCTAAAAAGGCTTTGTGTTGAACTACAACATGCAGGGGATGACTAAGACCCCTTCTGAGTTGTTCGACATGCTGAAAACTGCTGAGGTTGAGATCAAGAAGGAGCATGATGTATTCATGGTCAACAAGACCGTTGAATTCAAGAAGCCTGGCAAGAAGGAGAAGGGAAAGAAGGGTGACAAGCCAGTTGTCACTCCTCGTAAGGCACCCAAACCTGGACCCAAGCCCGGCGTTGAGTGCTTCTACTGCAAGGGTGATGGTCACTGGAAATGCAACTGCCCTGTCGGGACCCGGGGTTAGCGTATGCAAGTCCAGTTAAGACATAGTCATATGGAGAGCCGAGAACCGTACCCACTTGTCTAAGCAGACAAGGCCAAGCACAGAACGTTCTCGGAGAGCATCGTACGTGAGGGGCATCCCATCCAGGCCGGATGATCAACTGAGATGGGTCCTCATCGTCCGCACACAAGTCTAATGATATGGGTGGTGAACTCCCATATTCAAAGACAAGTCGCCTCAACCATACTATCGACTATCTCATAACTCTTACATAAACTTACTCCAGCCCGATCACTTAGTCGGGGTCTAGGGCGGGCTCGATCATACCACAAAGTGTGCACGAGACAGAGCCTCGAACAATCGCATCGCGATGCCCCAAGCTGCGCACATCTAAGGGCCACTTGGTGTATGAAAGACCGCCAGCCAGATCACAACTAAGGTCTCGAAAACCCATACAAAGACATGCATGTTATAAACATACACGCAGCACACATGCCTTGTACGAACAGTAGGTATCATTGCAATTCTCTACAAAGTATACATTTTTATTGATAACTCTTATAGAGTGCACACAGAGATCACAAACATGTGATCCAACATTACAACACAAGCGGAAGCAAATTATGTCTGAGTACAGACAAGTTTAACAAATGGCTTAAGAAGCCTTATTTAAACACATGCCCTCCACGAGGGAACCAGTCGTCTGACTGGGACTAGACTAGCTTGATCTTCAGTCGTCCAGCTCGATGAATAAGCCACCTTCGGGGTCAGTGGGTTCATCTAAAACATAGATTAAGCAAACGTGAGTACAAAGTCGTACTCAGCAAGACTTACATAGGAGCTATACTACTCATGCACATGTATCAAGGTAAAGGGAGGTGGGGTTTCACTTGCAGAAGTGCCAGCTTTGACTTGGCTAATCCTGAACTACGAGTACCAGACTTTGAGGTAAGAAGCGTACACGAGTCCACTACTTTCTCCAACCAATTACACCACTATGGTGCCTTCCTCGACTTCCCCACGAGAAAGCACGCCATAGCACTCACACTTATCTTGGTGTGTTTTCGAAGTATCCTGTTCAAGTTGTTTAATAATCAAGCTAAGCTTTCCAAGCAGTCCATAACCGCGGACGCGGCTATTCGAATAGTTTTGTTAACCCTGCAGGGGTGTACCGCTACACACACATGATCATCATTTACCGCCTTTGATCTCGACACCATTCAAGGGGTGCCAGCGAGGATGCTCACCACAACTGTTACCTCATAGCCGATCTAGTCCGAGAAAGCCGCCTACTTGGGTTGGCTACCACTACCGTGAACCCGGCCGGTTTACCAAATTGGACCCAAGTGATGTGTGCGTGGTGCATAAGCCGGTCTCGGATGAGTCGTTCTCTCACTTAGCATCCAGGCCACAAGCCTACCGGAACTCCGAACTATTGCGACATCTGGACATCGAAAGGGATGAGTTAGTAAGCTGAGAGGGGTCAGTGAGCCCAATGTGTGGTTGTACTCTTCATATTGGATCACCACACAAGAACTCGGACTTAGGGCGGTGTTCAACGAGACAACCCACCGTGTACTCCTACACAGCCTCCCATCGTTCACCTTGTATTAGGGTAGATTCACCAACACTTTTCTACCATCATCATCATGATCACTACCATCCCGACTCACATAATAGTATCAACATGGTATCACTCTAAGCATGCAATAAGCAGTAACAATTGCAGGGGCCACATGATATCAATCAACTCCTACATTTGCTAGGATTGTGGTTTTGCCTACTACTGTGACAAATGATAGGTCATGCAAAGGAATGGGTTCATCTATGCGGTAGAAACGTAGCATGGTAATCATCCTATACAATGCATAAGCGAGACATGAGAGGGAAGTGGGATTTTATCGACATGATCAATGGGGGTTTGCTTGCCTTGCTGACGAGGTTCGGGGTCGGGGTCTTCAACGAAGGGGGCAGTCTCCTGCTCCGGTTCCACCTCTACTCGACAAACAACAAACAAGGTAGCAAACTAAATACAATGCACAATCACATGATGGAAGGTTGAAACTTTATGTATATGCTTTGATGTGTGAGGCAATTCCATTTAAATGGAGTATATTGCAAATTGAATTGCAAATTCAAACTCCAATTTGAATTCAAACTTAGCCAAGTTACATGTGACATTGATTGATCAATTTGAATCATTTTGGAATGTGTATGATATGCCTCTGATGTGTGGTTGAAAAGTAGCATGTTGCCATGGTTCAAGTTGCAAAAAATTTTGAATTGAATTTGATTTAATTCCATTTAAATCAAATAGCAAATGCTACTGATCACATTTTAAATTCAACTCAAACAAAGTTGAAAGTTGGATATTTGGATAGCTTATTTTCTCCTGATCATTTTTCATATATTATTTGTCCAATTTGGAGTTGATATGAATTTTCTATGAATTTCCAAAGTTTGGGCTATTTTCTGGAATTTCTGTAATTCAATTTATTCTGGAAAATTCATTTACTGCGTCAGCACTGCGCCAGCATGGCGTCAGCAGGGGGCTGACGAGTGGGCCAACCCTGTCAGTGGGTCTGGGGTTAATCCCCGTTTGATTTAAACTGACAGGGGGGTTAAGGGGTCCAGGGCCCCACCTGTCATCGACTGTGGGGGTCATTAGGAGGGTGATTAGCCGGGGCTTAGCCTGACAGGCCAGCGGCTAGCCGCCGGTGGCCACCAGACGCGGCGGCGCTGCACGGGGGAGGTGCTCCCGGCCACCAAAATTGCTCGCCGAGACCACCAGAGGGCAGCCCTCGAACTCGCGCTTCACCTAGGCGAGTCGGGCGACCACGGGGAGGCCTGACGTGACGACGACGACTTGAACGGCGGCGGTCCGAGGCACGGCTTGGAACGGGATCGAGCTAGGGGGCCCTTCAAGGCGCTGGGCTAGTCGGGATCGAACCAGAAGAGCTCGGCGAAGACGATGGACAGGTCCTCGAGTTCGTTTGCTTCACGGGTGCTCGCTGGCGAGCACACCGGCGACGAGGAGCCACGGCTCTCATGGCGGAAAGAGCTAGAGGAGGCGAGCGGGGTCGTGGCTTGAGGAGATTGTAACCAGATCCCACATGATGGTCATTGGTCAGAGAGTGTCTCGATCATGTCTACTGTTTCCCGGACCGTAGGGTGTCACACTTAAGTGCAATCGATGCATTAAGGATTGATTCGGGATCATCGGTGAAAAGAGAGAAAACACCGGAAATGTACCGGGAGGTGCCGGAAGTTGTTCCGGATATTTTGAAAGGTTCAAAATAATATATATTGATGTTTAAATATGTTTTATTATTTAATTGACAGAATTAAATATTAAAAATGATTTAAATATTAATTAAAAGGAGAAAAAGGCATATGGGCCTTAAAAGGCCCATGAGGGGAAGGGGGAGCCTCCCCCCTTGGGCTAGGCGCCAAGGGAGGGGCCCATCCCCCCCATGGCCGGCGCACTCCCCCCCCCCCCTTTTGGGGTTTAGTCCCACATGGGGAGGGGAGGAGAGTTACCCCCCCCCCCCTTGGCCTATAAAAGGAGGGTTGGGGTGCCTTTTCTCAACACACAACTTTGAGTTCTTTCTCTCTCTTTCTCCGACCTAGAGCGGACTCCCCTTGTTTGGAGTTTGCACCTGGTTGGGGGTTTCACCATCATCCGGACGTCGTCGCGCTGCCGGAATCGGGATCCGGATCAGTCTTCTTTCCGCTGCTCTTCTGGTTCGGAGCCCGGAGGGACGTCGGTTGCACCGTACGTGTGTAATCCCGCGAGGCACTACACGTGTGGTGCTACTTCATCGTCGGAGGTTCTTCAACACGACAGGGAGGTCGTAGGGTCAGAGTCTACGCCAACCACGTTCGAGGAACGTTTCCCTCTTTCGGTCTTCAAAGGTATGAACACCGATTCCTTCTGTTACATACATCAGCATAGCATAGATCTTGGGTTCGGGACTCGTAGGTAGGAAAAATTTTGTTTTCTGCGCCGATCCCCAACAAATCCTTCTACCCAGCATATACACATCTTTAACTTATAACAAGGCCTTCCAACCAGGTGAATCACCAAACTTTGGACTCACAGTTGCAACAGTTATATTAATCAGATATCTAGCTTTAATGATGTCCTGTCCTGCCACACCCCTTGTTGGGTATCTAATTTCCACCACCACTTCACCATTAAGTTAATGTTTCGTTTCCTTAAATCTTTAACACCCATTCCTCCTTTATCTTTAAATCTACAGATACTACTCCACTTTATCTTTTTTTTACTACAGCCTTGCCCAAACAACCTTCTTCTATGTTTATCAAGCGTTTCAATGAACATTCTGTTCATAAGCCACAGAGACATGTGATAGCAGGATATTTGCGAAAGAACAAAAATCAGAAAAGTGTGTCTTCCTCCCATAGAAGGGGTGTGGCAGGACAGGACATCATTGACCACCTAGGCATCAAAATGTTTCAAATACTTCCATTCAATAAATTCCCAATCAGAAGTTTTCAAAGTAGAGAAGCTAACAAACATGCCTCTGTACTTTACGTGGAGCGCTCCTGGGTGATTTCACCCGATGGAGTTTAGTGATATAAAGGATGCGGAAAAACCACCTGTGGTGGGATGATAAAGAGAACTATGATGTTCCGAGCCTATCAAAGATTAAACTCCAAGTTTAACGTTTTGGTGTCTCATTAAAAGAGAATATCCTTTTAGGGAGAGAAGACGTTCCCGTCGCTTCGTTAAATCTCAAGACTCGTTGAATCGAGATCAGTCTCTCGGAGGTGCTTATAGGGGTATGGTATACATGTATACGTTTATAGGAATAAATGTGTGTACGTAGTTGTAAGCGGGTGCGTTTGTATTGTCTCCTAAAAAAAGATGCGTAGAATTTCTCCCCGCCTTGTGAACAAAAAGAACTTCCAGCTCCCCCGGTTGAAATTCTGAACAAAAAGATGTGTGGGCATCATAGTAAAAAAAACACACGACGTGAACGCATAAGAGCAACTCTAACATGACTTGTATCCGCCGCGGACCCTTATAATAACTGTCGGTTTAAGGGTCTGCGGCGGAAAAACGGCCAGAACAGGACCCTTAAACGCCGTCGATCCATAAAAAAAATTAAGGGGCGTCGCAAATCAGCTCCTTCGACCCGCAGAAAACGGTCGGCGCGATGGATATTTCACTCGCGTGCTCTCTCCTTTCCCATTCCCCTCCGGGCTGCTAGCTGCGTCGCCGCCGCGCCGCCGCCAATTCCGGCACAGTTTCGCCGCCCCAAGCTAGAAACGAGTCGCCAGACGCCGGATCCACCGCCCTCCGAGCTCATTGCCGGAAGGGAAGCGCCGCCCACAACGGATTCGCCGCCGCCAAGTCCCAGTCGGAAGGGAAGCGCTCTCCGCAAGATCCGCCGTCGTCGCCTTTGCGAAGCTCCCCTCCCACCGGTGTGTTCTTTGCCAGGCTATTTTCACGTCGCATCAGCTTTGCTAAGATCCCCTCCCGCCGGTGAGGTCATAAATTTTTGCGGCTTTGTAGATGGATTTGAGCCCATGTGAGCAATTTTTGCTCGAGGATTCATCCTCATCCGACGACTCGGACACGGAGTTGCTCCTCGAGAGGCACCGGCAACAAATGGTGGTGGTGATTCTCTCCGTGAAGGAACTAGAAGAGAGGAAGAAGAAGAAGCGGCGTAACATTTGGATGATGCTTGTAACATTTATTTTATTAATATTTATATACATAAGTATGCAAAATGTGTTAGAATTCGTTGTTTAAGGTTCTGGATAAATGTCCGGATCGTCTGCGCGGGGATCAGATCCCGCAAACCTGACTTTTAAAAAGGAATATCTGTGGATTCTATTCTGTCGCAGTCGATTTCGGTTTTTATTGTGCGTTTCTTTCAATAGTTTATCGCATTTTTTCCAGGGTACGCCAAAAGCGTACCTAAGCTTTATAGAAGGAGAGAAAACATATTACAAGAGAGTTACAACACGGTACAACCCACAGCACCACACTCCACGCCCACTCCTAATCCCACGCTACTCCTCGTGATATTTGGGTAGGCTCCGGGCTCCAGCCAGTGCCCATAGGCTTAGTTCTTGCTTGATCCTACTCGCTAGCTCCTCTTCATTGAGACGCACGTTGTTATCAAACACTCGGCTATTTCTTTGCTTCCACAAGCTCCAGCAGGTCAGGATACCTAGAGAGTCGAAGCCCTTGCGGTCAATCTTGGGGGTGCGCTTCCGAGCCTCCTGCCACCAATCGTCAAGGCGATCGCCACTAATAGGAACCAGCGAGAGCGGGAATCCATGCCGGCCAAAGCAGCGAGTCCAGACCTGCCGCGAGTAAACGCACTGGACCAGAATTTGATTCACCGTGTCGCGTCCTTGGTCACATAGAGTGCAGTCCAAGAGCGCATCCTGCAGTCCATGCGGCAGCACCGGTCCGAGGTCCAAAGCCAGTACTGGACGGCGAGCCACATGAAGAGTCTATATGAGAGAGGGGCCCAACACTTCCATATGCCAGCGGCAACTTGGAACTTGATGGCCCCGTGATGGGTACATAAAAGTCCAAGGTTCCAAGGCTTTCACTACGCTGACAGCCTACCCGCAACGCAGAGCTAATATATGAGAAATGTTTTCAATGTATGTTTATACAACCTTAAAAAAATTCAGCTACAAATTCCTAAAAAATATTGAGAAAAAAAAACAAATCCAAAATGAATAGTGTCATTTTTTGTTTTTGTCTTTTTGTGACACCCATGGCACTATTCTAGTCAGATTTATTTTTTTGTTTCTCAATATTTGTTAGGACTTTGGAGCTGAAATTTTTGAAGGTTGTACAAACATACATTAAGAACATCCACTAGTTTTCAAGGAATGTCTTGAAACTTTTAAAATATCGTTTATGTTGGTAGCTTTGGTAGCACCCTAAGCCATGATAGCACTAGATATTCCCTCCTGCAACAAGCGTCAATCATGAGATAAAGGTGAAGATGGGCTAGATTCTAGGAACAAGTTTATCTGTAGTTACTGAAATTGAAACCGAAATTTACTGTTGTTCAGGTACATAGAAATATTAGAAATATGATCATTAAAGTTGTATTAGTGAAAATTGAAGATCACGTGCATACGCTTTGACTACGTATTTTTCCAACGTTGCATGTTGTTTGATCAATTGGCCGTCCACATATGTATTAGCAGCGTAAATTCATCCGCGGTCATTGGACTTATCTTCAAATTTTAGTTTGGTCGCTGGTTGAAAATTCACAACACATTATCTATTTTGTTGGTTTCCCTTCTTTCTTCTTAGTTATGTTTATATATTTGAAATATATGTATTACCGTAATTAATATAGTTAATATTGTAAAAGTATTCATCACACATATAAAAAATATTCACGCTGTGTAAAACAATGTTCAAGCTAATTTTTAGAAAATATTGCTATCTTTTAAGAAAATATTAGTCACATTAGAAAAATATTCATGTTTTTCAAATTCAAAGAATGTGGTGTTTGGTACTACTTTAATATAGTTTTTTCCATCCTCATCGAATGATCTATGTGCAATAATAGTTGTATTGTGCTACTCTAGAGACAGTAGGCTTTTTTGGTGTGAAGATTGATCCATGCTATGGCGCATTCCTTTTTAGAGGTCTGGTCCATTAAATTGTATTTTTGGAAGGTTCTATCAAGCAGCTTAGACTAGTTTCAAAGTATTTTAAAAGTATTTTCCACTATGTTATATACATGCTTAATGTTTGTATTATATTTTAGTTTTTTATATATGCTAATTTTTCTATACAGATTGAGCATCTTTTAAATTCAAGATGCTCATTTCTAAAATTTGTGTGTGAACTTTTTTTAATAAATATTTAACATTTTAAAAATATATGATTAACATTTTTTATGGTAATGAATATTCTTCATATTATTTTACCATTTAAAAACATAATACTAATATACTTAAGTGTGACATTAAAAAAATTATGTTAATATTTTTTGAAAATGTCAGGAAATTTTTCTCAGACACATGAAGCATTTTTAAATGTCCTGATTGTTTTTGAATGGTATGGAACTTTTTTAATATTGTGCAAATTTTTACTATTTTATATTTATTTTTATCATGAACCTATTTGTGAAAACATTAATATTTCCTAATGTCACTAATATTTTTAAAAAGCTAACAAAATTTTGTAAAAAATAGCTTGAACATCTTTTTATGCATCATGTATTTGTATGGGTGATGAATAATTTTAAAGAAAATTAATTTTTACAATACATATATTTTAAATATATAAACAAAACTATGAAGAAAAAATTACTAAACAATGAACAAAGTAATGTGTTGTGAAAATTACTAAAAAGTTTCTGAGGTACTGACAGCGGCATCCCCAATCGCATTTTTAAGGGTCTGTGAAATACGACGACGGATCTTGTTAGAGTTGCTCTAAGGAGGCCCAACCCAATATCCCGCTCGGTCGCCCGCTTATTTTTCTGGACCGATCCACATGAGTGTATGCAGTATGCAGTGCTACGTAGTATCACTCATGTACAAAGCTATAGCATGCATGCTAACAAGATCGAGGGTACTAGAAGTAGCAGAACGAATAAACATCTTGTATTGTCCACCGAGTGATTAGCAAGTAGTTTTGAACAACATACCTTTGCTCGAGAGCACTCGTGTTGATAACGTGTTGAGAAACTACGTTGTTCAACACTTGCTTCCAATTACCACATACACAAGGGCACAATCACAAGAACGCAAGAGACACACTAGATATAGAGAGAAAGATGAGAGCTCTTTATTATTGTATCTTGTATTACAAATCTGACCAGCTCATGCTTGTCTTTAGCTCTCCTCTCATGTCTTCTATTTATAGCCTCACTAGGGAGGTCATTTTAGGTATATAGCCAACACAAAAATCTAATCACCTTTGGCTTGCCTAGCAAGGAATATGGATCCTTGCCATGAAAATAAGCTAGTTTGACTTGCCTAGCAAGGAGTATGGATCCTTGCCATGGAAGGAAGCTAGTTTGGTTTGCCTAGCAAGGAGTATGGATACTTGCCATGGAAGAAGCTAGCAAGCTTAATCTTTGGCCTCCAAAGATAATGATCAGCTATTTTGTAACAGTTTGCTATTTATAAGTACTCCCTCCGATCATTTTTAATCTGAAGTCACAATATCTCTAATTTAACTAAGCTTACAGGAAAAAGTATCAACATCATAATACCAAATCAATATCGTTAAATTCATTATGGAATGTAGTTTCATGTTATATATATTTAGTATAAATGTCAATATGTTTTAATATAAATTTGGTCGAACGTTGTAAATTTTAACTTGATACAAATCTTATAAGCGAAGCAAGGAAGGTTAAAACCAAGGCGATTCAAAGTCGTAATGGGCATAAAATCGAAAACCCGAAGTCCAAACCCAAAAGCCGAAGAAATATATCGGCTAGCAAATCTAAAAATCCAAATTTTATTCAAGAAAATCGGGTATCAGGCCACGGTACCCGAATAGTCCGAAGTAATTCTACAACATAGTATTTATATGGGAACTATGTTGCATTATTCTTCAACGAGGTCCATCGGCATCGTGCCGTGCCGTTGATACAGTCAGATATGCCTACCCACTGGTAGAGGTAATGAAAACTTATCTAAAAAATCTACTTAAAATTTTCTACTTCTATTCTCATAAATAAAATTTCAAATATGAAAATCCTCCTTGCGTAGTAAAATCTCTTTAAGAATGGCGCCATGAACGCCTTCAGTAGCTTCATTGATATCCTTCATAACTCCTTGGCAATCACTACATACTTGAAAATTGGTTTGCATAAGATCATTAGCCAAAGCGAACGCCTCTCTGTAATACTGGTGTTTCCAGAACCAGAGCTTCGCATAAATTGTTGAAGACCATCGTCGAGGCTTTCAGGAAATGTCTCATATTATCTCCGTCGCCCCCTATTACACTTTAGAGACAGCGCCATCGACATTGAATTTCTAGTAAAACCCGCTGAAGGTTTCAGCCTTGGTAGCAGGCGTGGTATTGCATGTGTAGAATTTCTTCCCACCTTGTCAACAGAAAGAACTTCCAGCTCCGCCGGATGAAATTCTAAACAAAAAGATGTGTGGACAGCATAGAAAAAAAAAACGCACGGTATCCTCAGAAAAAAAAACGCACGGCGCGGGCGGACGCATAAGGAGAGGCCCAGCCCAATATCCCGCTCGGTCGCCCGCATCGCACCCCCACCCCCAACTTCCCCAACCTCCTCATTCGCCACCACCGCCGCCCCAAAAAAACCTCCGCGCCGTCGTAATGAGGAAGACGGAGCCCGGAGGTGGAGACCACGTTTCGAGGGTTTAGGGAGCCCCTCGCAACCTCCGGCCTGCCGCCCTCATCACTCCGCCCCTGTGACCCTCCGTCCCGGTGCCTAGCCCCTCGTCCCCACTTCCCCCATCCAGCGTGGCCCTGCATCCAGGCGCCGCTCCCACGCCGCTGCTGCTACCCGGAGTACGCACTCCCTCGACGTCGACGAACAGGTACAGTCTCTATTCCCTCTCCTCTCAATTCTACTTCATGTTCAGGCTATGCCTCAACGTGGACGAACAGGATTGTTTTTTCTTCAGTGTTAGTCTGCATACAGTTCTTCAGTTCAAGAATATTTAAGCTTCTCTGTTTGTGTTGTTTTCTAGTGAAAAGCTACAGAATTTCTTCAATGCGATCTAGTGATGTAATTCTGTCTATGTGTGAAATATGAATGTATGAAACTGAACCAAGTTATATATTTTCTATACTTTTTGAAAATGAAGTTTGTTTGCCATACCTAAAAGCCACTGTCTTCTGTTACTATACGTATACATATTGGCTACTAGCCCAAATGTTCAATGATAGACAATAGGGAAATACTATATTTAAGTCTAATAAAGCTGGTTGCTGATGGGCCTGGTTAATGGGCGTTGAGTGTATAGTTATCACCATGAAAGTTCAGACTGAGCACATGAGTTTTGTCTTGAGGAGTTGCTTGCATCAATTACTTAATTCTAGTTTGTTTCTTTGTATTCTCTTCGTTCGTTTGTTATTCAGCCTCTGCTACTTATGGCACTAGTTCAGTTTAATGATATGGCTCGTAACTTCACTGCTTCTTGTTAGCAATCTAGAGATACATAAGGTGTTAGATACTTCAATTAATCTCTAATATTATAAAGAACACACAAGTATTGCATGGATACAGTAAATGCCCAAAGTTTGTCGGTATATTCTTCGTAATTAGTGCTGCCAGTGTGATCTCAATATTTTCACATGCTTTATTGATATATCATAAGTTAAGAGTCCAGCTCTTTGGTTGTTTTCTGAACCTTGATATATATTACCTGATTGGTACAGCTGAATTTGCTCGATGGAGGACCTACCGGAGGCTCTGGTGACAGAGATTCTTAAGAGGATCACCAGGACAAGTGATCTGAATTCTCTTTCCCTTGTGTCAAAGCAGCTCTACAAGATAGAGGGGAATCAAAGGGGTGCTATCCATGTTGGTTCCGGCCTTTGCACTGCTACAAAAGCACTGACATCATTGTGCACCCGCTTCCCAAATCTGTGGAAAGTGGAAATCGATTACTCTGATTGGATACCTAGAAATGGAAAGCAGTTGGACAACAAAGGCCTTTTTGTGTTTTCATCTCGCTGTTCCTCACTGATGGACCTCACCATAAGCTTCTGCTCACACATCGATGACTCTGGGCTTGGTTGTTTAGCGTATTGCAAGAAATTGGTGTCTCTCAGGTTGAACTCCACACCACAAATAACTTCGATTGGGCTTTTCTCGGTTGCGGTTGGTTGCACAAGTCTATCTGCTCTCCACCTTATTGACTGCAAGAAAATCGACAATGTTGAGTGGCTGGAATACCTTGGTAGGGATGGATCGTTGGAAGAGCTTGTAGTGAAAAATTGCAAAGGAATCAATCATCATGACTTCCTAAAGTTTGGTTCTGGATGGATGAAGCTCCAGAAGTTTGAGTTTGAGACGAAAAGAGGAAAATATGATATTCTTCCAGGTAATGTGGTCTATGACTCCTCGTATGATGCTCACAACATGGATATATATGATTTCTGCTGTGGGAGCTTGAAGTATTTGAGGTTGGCGCATATTGAAACTTGGCCAGAAGTAGGGCTTCGTGTTGTCCTAGGGAAGGTTAAAGCATTGGAGAATCTTTGCCTTAAGTATGTCCGTGCCCTAAATGACAACGACATTATTACATTATCTCGGAGCTGCAGCAACCTTAAAAGCATCTCACTTTGGCTCAACCTGCAGCGCTATTCTAGTGATGTCAGCTATTGTGAAACCAGGACGTCATTTACTGATAACAGCCTTTACGCTCTAGCCCTCAACTGTCGTATGCTTCAGATGGTAGACCTCAGCTTCACAGAATGTTCACCTGAGTGGCCATCAGAAATAGGATTTACACTACAGGGTTTTCTGGTGCTCATTCAGTCCTGCCCGATTCGCGTTCTCGTGCTAAACACCGCTAACTTCTTTGATGATAAGGGGATGAAGGCTCTCTCATCCTCACCACACCTGGAGACACTTGAGCTTATATTCTGTCATGCGGTAACTGATGCTGGGATGTGCTTGATTGCGCACACCCCATGCTTGAGTAATCTCACACTTCGGGGGTGTCATAACATTACTGATGTTGGAGTGGCGGAACTTGGACGTGCACATAAGTTTGAGTCTTTGGTCATTGAGTATTGTGGTGAGGTCTCTCTGCAAGGTACACAGGGTGTTGCCAAGTCAGTTCACTACTCCAACAAATGGTCAGATGCCCTTATGAACTTTTGAAGAAACTTGGTTTGCCTGGCGACTATTGATGAAGTGGTCTCTAAATTTTTTAGTATGACTTTGCTGCTGAAGTTATAATCAAGTTTTTGACTATGCACCATTGGACAAGGCTGTGCATCATCCGACCTAGATTCACTTGTCTGAACTTTTTATTGCCTTCTACCTTTACTGCGATTAATTATTTTCCTTTATGACGGCATATTGGTGAAGTCTGGACGGCAACTGATTAATGAAACTTTAATAGCAGGCACCACTTGTGTATACTATCAATCGAAATTCTGGTTGCTTAATTTTCTACTCTCTGTAGCCGTTTCGAAACCGGCATAAGTAGGACCCAAGATTCCTTGTTTTTGCTTTGGAGGCACTATATGAACGTTTGGTGTTATTTCATATTTGTATTATTTAAGCAAATGTCACAAACTTCTTTTTTTTCGTTGCGGAATTGATTTTGAAGATGTATATATCTGCCTGCTACATTGGCTTTGTGATTTTGTTATGGATCAATGTAGTAATAATAGTCCAAGTTTCGATGGACATGTACACAGTTTTGTTGATGTCGACTTTCCATGCATCGGCCGCCTCCTTCAATGGTCGAGATCGTATTGCGCCCAAACCAATCACAAAACTCGATCACACACCCACCAGTGCACCCACACCGGTTATATGACCCCTTCAGCCAGCCCCACAAATCATACGGTAGGAGCAGTCAAGCAAACAATCCCATGACACCAGCAAATTCACACCTATAAGGAGGCCCACGCGCCAGCCATAGCGAATCTCCTGGTAGGCTCACGCTGTGTTTGGTTGTTTGTATTGGGCTGTTGTATTGGATTTGGTATTGAACTAGCCTCAAATCAGATGTTTGGATGTACTCGATCCCCCCCCCCCCCCCACGTTCCCACCCCTCGCTGCGTTTCGGAGGCCTAGAGGTCTGATTTCCACCGAATTGGCTCAGTCCCGCAAAAAAAAAATGCTTCACCGTGTGCGTGTGTCTCCCACCTCGCGAGAACAGAGCGAGGGTTCGAACAGCGCCGTCAGCCAAGGGCGAGAGGTATCGCGATCCCCCCACCCCACGTTCCATCCCCCTCCCCTCCTCCTCTGTTGTCACTTCCCCTCCTCCTCCGGCGTCCCTTCCCCTCCTCCTCCGGCGGCTCGTCCTCTCCTCCGGCTGCTCGCTCCAGATCCCGTCGGATTCAGGGTGGCGACGAGTAGGGCGACCCGGCGGCCGTCCTTCTCAGTCCCTGAGCAGCAGCGGCGACCCTTCCCCTCCTCCTCCAGCCAGCCCTTCCTCCTCCATCCTTCTTTTCCCCCAACCAGGCAGCCCACCCTTCCTCCTCCACTCTTCCTTCCCAGTTGGATAGCCCAGATTTAACCATTGATTTATGTTCTTGTTGCAAGTGTGCATACAAATTGGAACCATTGTAGACTGATTTGAGGTATAAATCACTGATTTAACCACTGAATTTTTATATGATGGATAAGATATGTGTGATATATGTGATTTATATGTTGGTTATGTAAAATTTAGATCAAAATTAACATGATATATATATGCATTGTAGCTACTTCATGTCACGAATGAATTTGATTGCTTCCGTTATCGAAGAGAACAAAAAAAGAAAACGGAAAAGGATCATATTGGCAGCGATGTATGTTGAGACGGTTTGTCGTGGCCTAGATTATCTTAGTACGCAGAGAGCACCAAAGAGTTTAGGATGCTTCGGTGATGAGGAGATTCGATATGTTCATAGGAAGTACTTGCTGAAAGAAATGTATGATGGGTCAGAAGTAACTTGCTATGATGAGTTGCGCTGAACTAAAAGAAATTTCCATGATCTTTGCATGATATTACGTATGAGGTGTGGTCTGAAAGATAGCATATATGTGACTATAGAAGAGAAGGTTTCTATGTTCTTATTGGTGGTTGGACGTGGTATTAAAATGAGAATATTGCGTGGCACTTACGAGCGTTCTTTAGAGACTACCAGTAGGCACTTTTCAAGTGTGTTAACAGCCATTCTTTCCCTAAGTGGGGAGTTTATCAAGCTTCCTGATCCTTCCATTGAACCTTCGGATGATTACAAATGGAAGTGGTTTGGCAATGCCTTGGGAGCACTAGATGGGTGACATGTTGATGTTTCTGTCAACAAGGCTGATGAAGGGAGGTATAGGAACAGAAAGCAAGCTATCACCACTAACATGCTAGGTGTTGTTGACTGTAACATGAAATTTCTTTATGTTTTGCCCGGCTGGGAGGGATCTGCATCTGACTCCAGAGTTTTGCGTGATGCAATGAGAAACGATCGTCAAGATGCATTTGTTATACCTCATGGTATGATTGTTTCTCTTGACATTTCGTTTCTTCTCTATGTGATGTTAGCTAATAACTTTAATTGGTACACCATAGGAAAATACTACTTAGTGGATGTTGGCTTTCTGGCTCCATTCAGATCGACTAGGTACCACTTGAAAGAGTGGGTTTCAAGTCAACAACAACCACAAACTGATAAAGAGTTGTATAACTTGCGTCATTCTCGTGCTAGAAATGTTGTGGAGAGAACATTTGGATTATGGAAGAAAAAATGGGCCATCCTAAGAATTCAATCTTTCTTTGACATAAAGGACCAGGTAACAAATATCCATATTGTGTTCAATAACATATGGACTATATATGAAGTGCTAATTCTAAATATAAATCCTTGCAGATTCGAATTATTAATGCTTGTTGTGTGTTGCACAACTTTGCAAGATCAGTGTTCGCATATACAGCTACACATAAACTTTTTTTTGAAAAAAACGCAGGATTGCATCTCTTATATATTAAGAAAAGGATAATGTACATGATGTTACAATTGTTAATTACATGGGTTAAAGGGGATCGTCCCCACTACCAAACACGAAACAATCCTCCTACCCCATGTCATTGGTCGACTCCACTTGCTCTGACCAATTTCCAAAGCTTCCACTCGGCTCTAATCTTAATAAGTGTTAGTGGTATCAAATCCTATTTGTCGAAGACCCTCCGGTTTCTCTCGAGCCAAAACAGATGACATAAACAACTGATGTATGCGTATAACTCTTCATGCTGGCTTGCCGGTGTGAGCCTTCCCACCATGTACTACCAGTTAATCAATGCTTCGTCTGTGAGACTGTGACATGTGTTGCAGAATGCAATCTCCAAGTTAGAAGAGTTTCAAACCATATTTACCGAAAAAATTAGATGATTTTCCGCACGTTGTTGCAGTGTTTTTTTGCAATATAATCCAGCAAAATGTTTGGTTAAATAAATTTTGAACTAATATATGAATTTAATATAAATATCATAATAGAAGGAAAATTCCTCATGCATGCATGTTAGGGTTATTTTTATTATGCATAGTGGCATATTGAGGTGGATCTTTTTTCATTCATGTTGAATGATGAGGTGACATGCTTGCATGTTGAGAGAAATATGCTAGTGGTGGCTAGCTATTAGATATAGAAGATGGGCATCCAACCAGTAGATTATCCATCGTTTCTTCCTCCTGGCAACAAAGGACACAATGATCAGGGTGATCCAATCCTCGATGGGCAAGGCGGTCCGCGGTCTAGAGGCGATTCAGAAGGGCAAGGCACATGAATATTTTTATTTTTATTGATGCCCAGGTGACCCAGTTCTCCAGCGTTCTGAGTTCACCACATAGTCCAAAGAAGAAGGCACGATACATGCTCGCTGCCTAAAACTAGATGATACCCCGCGAGTTGCTGCGGAAACTGTTAATAAAAATATAATGTTTTAAAATATGAGAAAATTTATAAAATTTAATATAATTTCATTATTAAATATTTTATGAAATAAATATTGCTTAGAGTAAAAATCTAAGAAAAAATGATGAAAAATATGAAAATGAGTGTGATTTTTGTTTTAATAATTTATTACCTTGAGAATATATCAATGAGATGATATGAGACAAAACAACATTGAGTGAGAGAGTAGAGACATCACTCTTTGCTAAACCTAAAACAATGATAGCAACTACATATGTGTATTCATAAAAAAAATCCGCATAGAAAAATAATTACGAGGTAACTCATACATTGATTTTCTATTAAAATATGCGATAATAAATTGTGAGGCTTGGTGCATAATTTTTTTAATATTTATTTGTGATAGGTTGCATGCACATGGGAATTTAATGGAAGCATGTGCATGAAGAGTTAGTGGACAAAAAGTGAACCTACTTGATGATGTGGATAACTTACATGTTAAGATAAATAAGTTAGTGGGGATGAACTAGTTAGGTAGTATTGATTGGTAATTCACTTCCAAGCGCCAACGGAATTGATCTGGAGAGGGTTCTAGAGCAACCGCAACAAGCTGATGCCAGATATCCATTAGCTTCGTGATAATGGGAACCGTAAGAGGTCCCATGATGTCCATTATCCATCGCACTCTCGAGATCAGCTCTCTATCCAGGTGTCTCTTCGCGACCGGCTTCAGTCTCCCATAGATATGTGGCGCGATCTCCATCTGCCCTTAATTCAAAGATCAGTCCAGAACTTCAGTGTGACGCCCCCAAAATCAGATCGTGTACAGTAATCATACACGCAAGGTACACGATCGAGATTAGGGACTCACGGTGAGATATCAGAACACAACTCTACAATAAAATAATACAAGCTGTTTAATACAAGCCAGGGGCCGCGAGGGCTCGAATACAACAGCTCGAAAGCACAAGTTAGCGGAAGCAAAGGTATCTGAGTACAGACACAAGAATACAAGGTTGCCTTAAGAAGGCTAGCACAAATAACAACAGATCAAAAAGGCGAGGCCTCCTGCCTAGGAAGCTCCAAACTACTCCTGGTCAACGGGGAACTCGACGTCGTAGAAGGCATCAAGGATCTTCACGTTGCGGTGGTCGGCATCGGGGATCTCCTGCTCCTGGACTCCAAGGATCCAACGTCGACTGCAGCGGCCGATCAGGCAAAAAAAAAGGGAGGAAATAAAGCAAAGGTGAGTATCTAGCATACCCGCGAGTCGTACGTCCGCTACTAAGCATTTATGCATTTGTATCAAAAGGAAGGGGAGGCTATATATAGTGGACTGCAAGATAGAAATCAGAATAAGGGTAAGAAGCTAGGCCTATCAAAGAGTAGCATCTTCCAACGAGTTTAGCAGCATGAGAAGAGAATAGCCAACTTCTGCTGCATTGTGTAGTAATAAGTTGCAATAATTAGCAATGCCTCCGAGATCACCTCCTCGACATCCCAGCGAGGAAGAAAACCCGGAACCATACAGTTTAATAATAATAGTTTGTAGTAGTAGGATCTTACTTCAACATAAAGCGTCCTGTTACGTGGACACGGCTATTCAAATAGATTAATCTTCCCTGCAGGGGTGCACTTGTGTTACACTACACGCACGGATCTCCAGGGTGGCGGACACCTTGTTAGGGAACGCTCCACCGAGGCTATCCGACACTCCATAGCCCATCTTTCAAACTCAACAGAGAGGCCATCCGCCGGTCTAAATCCTAAGTACGCATGGCCTTGGACCCCAACCCCGACGTACTCCTGCACGGTGCGTGGCTGGCCGGTGAAGCATAAGCAAACTAAATAAGACAACACCGCGCGAGCAAATAAGACAACACCACTTCCCGGCAATTAGCCCGCGGTACTGCTGACGTCTGAAGAGTCCTCGGACGAGACTATGAAGCAGAGGAGCCAATAACTCGTAATTCCCACGTGTAGGCAACGCGTATAAGCCAAAAGGCTACTCAAGTCATCCGCCGAACCATTATTAATTTTATTAACTTGCGGGACAACCGTTATCGTTGCCTCAACTTAACCGACCCGCGGACAACGACAGTAGTTAGGACCACCAGTACATCGGTGTCTGCCCTGTCGTCCCACCAAGTCTCTACGGTTACCAACAAGGTGAACCGACTCCTTACCTTATCTCGCGTGCGCTCCTGGAGGAGCTCGACTTTCGTGGTTTGGTAACTCTCGCGGCCAACGATCAGAGGCCAAGCACACCTGTACACTGGTCGTACCCTCCCTGTCGTCCCGTCGCAATACCACTCGCGGGCACCGTTGGGTCGCCCGACTTCTTACCTTAAGGACAACCGTTGTTCAGGACCCTAGGGTGGCTATACAGAGTCAGCAACGAGTGGAGTACGAGGATTACTCCTCGATAGCTCCACTTGATGTAGCTCGGCAGAGCCGAGGTAGGGGGCCTGAGGCGGTGTCTGCATTGTACCGTACCTGTGTAGTTATAATCATCGTATCCGCGTTCACTACCAAGAGTGTTCACGGCCCGCTATCTAATCCTAGTTAACTAACAATGCGCAGGGCTCACTGTTGAATATAATATATATAAATATTAGGCAGCATAGGTTAAAGGAAGGTACATCAAGGGCGACAATGACAGGCTATGCAATAGAATAGGATTGTAACGTAGCAGTAACAGTAACAATGCCTAGTGCAAGAAAAGTACAGAAAGATAGGAGATATCTGGGGAAGAGAATGGCTTTGCTTGCCTGGAAGCTCGGTAGTAGCGGTACGGTCATCGACGAAGTAGTCGTACTCGGCAACGGTGTTGTCGGCGGCAGTGTAGAGGTCTACCGGAGAATAAAGGGGGGAGAAACAATAATACACGACAATAATAGCAATACAAAAGCAAGACATGGCAATTGAATTGTACACGATGTTCTAACGCAGTGTTAAGTGTTTCAGGCGGAGTGGGAATTTATACGGGGATGACTCATCGGTACCGGTTGATTTCCGGACCGATGATCCGGAGGGGGAATGTTCCATGTCTGAAGTGTTAGAGACATCTGATGCACATGTGGATATTGTATCCGTGTTAGTTGATCCATTCTGAGCAACTTTCATGTTCAAAACAATTTCATCCGGAAAGTTTTACCGGCTCCAGGTGATTACCGGACAGTGCAATCGGAGGGGGAATGTCCCGTGTGCGGTATGTTAGAGGGGTGTGGTGGGGGTATGGGTAGTGTATCCTTATTCATTGTATTTTTTTGATCAATTTTCATGTATAAAGTTTTTCCATTTGATATACGAATTAAAATATATTAATATTTGAAGTTTAAATCATTTTAAATCATTTCTGGAATTATTTATATTCTTAAACTAACATTATCCAGAACAGGATAGTTTGACTGGTCAAACCTGACCAGTGGGTCCCGCATGTCATAGGCATATTTAATAATTATATTTTTAATTTATAAAACAGAGGGGTGGCCCACCTGTCATAGTCACATTTTTATAATTGCAATTTAATTACCTGATTAAACTAGTGGGCCCCAACAGTCAGTGACACATGTACTAATACCCAATTTAATTAACAGTTAATTAAATTAACTTACATCTAGGGCCCACCTGTAAGTCTCAGGGGGTTATTGCTATTTCTAATTTTACTTAGGGGGGGGGTTATCTACTAATCTCTCTTTCTTTTCTTTTAACAGGGGGATTAAGGGGTGGGCCCCACTGTCAATGGGGGTTAGCCCCAACGGTTATTTAGCCCACGGCTGTGCTCGCCAGCGACAAGCCGACCACGGCGGCGAGGTCGGAGCAGGGGGGCACGACGGGTGCGCGGTCTCACATAGCTAGGCACGACGCGACAAACCAAGGCGTGGCGGGGCCGTGGCCACACGCGGCGAGGTCAGGTGCGGGGCGAAGGGGCAGGGCGTGCACGGCCGTGGCTGCCGGCGGTACTGCAGCAGCAGCGGGCGGCTGTGGGGAGCGGGGTGTGGCCACGCACGGTGAGGGGCCAGTGGGCGTGCGGGCAAGCCAGGGCGCGGCCAGAGCGCACTGGGCGCTAGGCTAGTGCGGCGCGGGCGTGGTGAGCATGTCACCGGCCGGAGAAAGGATACGGCGGATGCGAAGGGCAAACAACGGCGGAATGCGGAGGGAGAGTGGGGGGTTCGAAGGAGAGGCTCACAACGAGCTCGGTGGAGGCGACGACGAGGTTGGCGAGGGCGTGACGGTGACGAATTTGTCTCCGGATGTCGGCGACCGCGGTGGGAGAAGATGACCACGGTGACAGCTACGTAGCTCCTGAGCTTCGATCCGTTCGCGAGGAGGAAGCAGCGCTCGTCTGCGCAGCTCCAGACAAGCTAGCAGAGCCTGGGAAAGACAATGGCCGCAACGTCTACGGAGGCGGGGCCATGGATGCTCCTGGCCGAGGTGGGAGCGAGCGAGGAAGGCGCGAGGGAGAGGGGAAGTGGGGGGGGGGAGGGAGATCCAGGGGTGGTTGGGCGTCGCCCTTATCCATCGAGGAGAGAGGGGGAAGAAGGTGGAGGAGGGGCAGGTGGGGTGGGGGCATGGCCAACAGTGGCCATGGCCATGTCGCCGTGCGGGGTGGGGAGGGGACAGGGGAGGGAGCAGGTGGGAGAGAGAGGAGAGAAGGGGGGTGGGCCGGCCGGGCTTTTCCGCCGGCGTAGGATAACATTTTTCTATTTTGTTTTTGTTCGTGTTTCATTTTCTTTTTTTGTTCTTATTTTATTTGCCTAGTATTTGAATTTTGTAAATTGTGAAACAAGTTCCATAATTAGTATTGCACTTTAAAGCAGAGCCACAAAAAGTTTGGGCACAAGAGAAATTCATTTGGATTTTTGGCAATTTAATAATTAATTAAAGGGGGCTCCTTTACTACTGTTTTTATTTTCTTTGCTATCAAATGATTTTTACCAAGTGTGAAACTTGTTGGTACATTTGTGTTTCAGCTTAGGGAGTTGTGACAAAAAGAATTGAACTTTTATAAAATATTTTGCTATTTATTTTTGAGCTGCAACTATTAAATGGTGATGTTTTGTTGTTGTTTATCTTTATTTGAATTATTTTACAACTTAATAAATTCCCATGAACACCTAGACATGATCCACTAAATATTTGGGATTTTACAAAAGTGGAAGCAAAATTTTGGGACCAAGTTTTATTTGTCACATATTTTTAATATTCATAAAAAGGCATTTTGAGTTTGTTTGGATTCAAAGATGAACAAGGCATGATTTGCAACAATGATTAGCAACAGTATTAGTCAACAGTCAAAGTGATTACTATTCCAGACACTGAGGGTGTTACATTCAGCCTACCGCCATCTCGCAATGAACACAAATTGTTGCCCGGCCAATCGCCAAGGGATCCTCAAGTATTTCGATCTCAAAGCCCTCCCAAGGTTATCGATACCAGTCTTGTCTAACACATCCACTTCAACATGAAAGCTTTGTTGAGGAGTTTCAGAGCGACATGACCAGGCTCTAAAGTGACACCTTCGTTCTTCGTGCCCGCTCAATGCTGGAGAGGCGCATTACGATCGGTGATAGCCAACTCCGACTGAATTGAGTCCACCCTCGTGTGTGTATTTAAGTATGGCTCCAACAACGTCCACACTCCAAACTAGGCCTCTCACCGCTCCTGCCCTACCCTTCTCCGATCTATCCACCTCCCGATATCGAATCCTCGGCAATGGAGACGGATCGCCATCGGGATTTTGGAGGCGGCACCGTCGATCTCAAGGCCCTTCCTTCTTCATGGCACTCGGGTCCTCTAGCGATGATATCTTCTCGTTCGACAACGAGGAGGACCAGACACCGCAAAAACCACAACAACAACTTTCGCGACCTAGTCTCTTCGTCGAGGCCGTACAAACAAATGAGGAGTTTACGACACATATGGACTATGTGATCCAACACTCACTCCTATCATGACAGCGGCCTCACACCACCATCTCCTCTCCGATGCACCGTCAAGGAGGAGCGCCCTTCGTCGCCGTATCTCCTTCCCGCCAAGACGGAGCACGTCACGTCGCTGCCTCTCTGTCGGGTGAAGACGGAGCGCGCCCCATCGTCCCTAATCAACCACAACAGCGACATCCATATCGAAGACCACATCAAGCATGAGACTGCATTGTTCTTCCGTCCTCGCCGCCCCTGATCCACCACAACCGCGACGTCTAGATCACACGCCACATCAAGGCCGAGTCGACATCGCTGCCTTACAACTATACACGATGTTCAACCGCGGGACTTGGCATGACATGACCATGAAGGAGGAGTTGACGCCAGCGATCACAACGACACACAGCCGCCTCCTACACTACCTCAGCTGAGGCGGCGACGATGACTCTTTTGCGCGGGCCCTCACCTCCGCGGAGGGGAGGGTGGCCAGGTGGAGGCGCGGAAGGAGCGATGCATCAAGGCATGTCGTTCAGCCTCCGCCAAGTCCAACGAGGTGCCCACCTGGATCCTCGTTGACGAAAACCTCTCAGAGGTCTAGGACAGCGATCATTCAGTCATCACACCCGAGACGACCAAGCGGCGCCTCCACCGGTTGGACGAACAACTCGATAAGATGAGCGAGGAGTGGTCCCTCAGCGACGCTGCCGCCTCTGGCAGTGCGAAGGTCAAGGGCCGGGCCATTGATCCTATGATGCCACAATTGTCCATTGTCGAGGCCGCTCTTCTCGCAATGGAGGAGTATGAGCAGTAGGGGATGGACAGGTAGGGCTAACGCGACCCAATGCCTTCTGCCACTGCAAGGACGATGAGGACGATGCAGGTGTTGCAGGACAGTTCGGTCATGCTCACAAGGTTGCTGCCCGGGTTATTACTAGTTTATTTTTCAATTTTAGTTTGTACAAATTTGAGTGAATCTCCTTTATTTTAATCTAAATGTTTACGATTAGGGTTAGATAACCTGCTTTGACATCACGGACTTGTCCCCCAATCCATGGAGGGCTTTAAAGGTCATGGTTGCAGATGCTCTAGGAAGCTTAGTATTTGTAAGGATTAGTGCCATGTTAAATGCACACATATTAACATGTCTTTCATATTTTTTTATTGACATCTCTAATTCGAAAGGTTCCAGTTAAGTTCCTTCGCTTTTTAACAACATACGAAATATTTTTTATATTTTGGAATATAATCTATGAATTTTCCTAAGAAGTGATATTTTCTTGTGAAGACATGTATCAGTGTAAATGTTTATGATAACTTGTCACGGCTACCACTTTACACGTGCAAATGCAACATGCCAATCATTTCATCTACCTTCACTATTTTTTTATCTTTCTCTTCCGTGTTTGGACTTAAAATGGTCGTGTACATTTTAGTTATCCAAAGATCGATTATAATACTTAAAAACTATTAAGTAATAAGGCATCCCTGCCTTTATTTAAAAAACGAAGGAAAATAAAATAAACACACAAGCGAGAAACCGAGATGTGGGCCTGACTAACCACACTCGCCAGATCAACGGAGGAAGACGTATACCGGCCGACTGGCAAGATTAAATACGAGCAGTTTAGCACCATACCCGATGCAAGCACCGTTCTAAGTTCATAATATTTTTCTGTAAATTAATATAAAATGTTTTAGAATTTAGATAACTAAACGAGTGATCTAAAATATTTTATATTAATTTATGAAGGAAATATAATATAAATAAAATACCATAAAATAAAATAAAATAGAAACATGATGTGAAGAGCCTTCTAGACGCGTCAAGATGGGCGCTCGTGGCGGATCCAACGGCCACGACGTAAACAGAGGCAGGTAGGACGTTCTCCGGAGTAGTAGTGCAGTAGAAAAAGTAGACAAGGACAGTGGCATGGCATCCACCACTATAACTTGCTCAGTTGCCAGCCGCGTCACCCCGATTACGCCTCCTAACTAATCCCACTGGCGGGCCCGCACGACAGCGACGGGACACACAACCACGCCACGCACGCGCCTCTCCTACCCCCCTCACTCCCCTCCCCCATCTTCCCCGCCCCCCCACCTCCCCTCCCTTCTCGGCCTCACAAAGATCTCCCCAAAATCTCCCGATTCCTCTCGCCTGCCTGCCGGGGACTCCTCCGTCGTCTCATCGCCGCTGCGGTGGACGCAGCCGGATCCGCCCGCTCGGAGCAGCGGCCCCCGCGCCGCCGCCATTTCCCCGGCCCGGCCGCGCCGCGCTGATTAATTCGGTTGGTGGGGGAGTCGGTCGGTCGGTCGGTTGCTCCGTTCCTGGCTGTTCTTGTCTGCTCCTGCCCCTCCCCACGAGGTGTGTCCGTCCCCCGCGGCGGTTACCGGATCTCGTGGTGAAGCCGTCCGAGGGAGGGAGAGGGATGGCCGAGGCGCCGACGCCCGCCATTTGATTTGGTTCCGAGGAGGGACGCCGCGCCCGGCTGCTCCTTGGAGCTCATCTTTGGCGCCGCCCGTGCAGTGCTCGGCCGTTTCCCTCCCGATTCTTCCCTCGACTTTTGTCGCGTTTCCCCCCGGATCGAAAGATCCAATTCGCGGGGCATTTTCCCGTCCTCACCGAATTCCACACACACTGTCCTTGTCAATCGCTCTCCATCCCCTCCCCGTTAAAAATCTGCTCTTTCTCTCTCTCTCTCTTTCTCTTCCACCAAGATCCAATCCCCACTGCAGCTCGCATTCGGTCGGCCTCCTCCGGTCGCCGGGGATGACGTCGCCGGTGACCACGCACGCCTCGCCTTTCCTGCTCGCCCTGCTCCTGCTCGTCTCCATCCCGGTCGTCTTCCTCCTTGCGCCGCGCCTCCTCCCACCAAAGACGCTCCCCACCATTCCGGACGCCGACGAGTCCGACGACCTCGCCCTCTTCCGTCGCGCCATCCTCTCCTCTTCCTCCGCCAAGCCGACCACCTCGTCCTTCTTCCACCGCCGCCCCCCGCCCAAGGTCGCCTTCCTCTTCCTCACAAACTCTGACATCGTCTTCTCACCGCTATGGGAGAAGTACTTCCGTGGACACCGCCAACTCTTCAACCTGTATGTCCATGCCGATCCCTACTCCGTCCTAGAGCTGCCCCCAACTCCCACCTTCCGCGGCCGCTTCGTACCAGCCAAGGCAACGCAGCGTGCCTCCCCCACACTCATCTCTGCCGCCCGCCGCCTCCTTGCCACCGCACTCCTAGACGACCCATTCAACCAGTTCTTTGCTCTGCTGTCTCAGTCCTGCATCCCTCTCCACCCGTTCCCCACTCTGTACAATGCACTCATCTCCGACAATGCTGGCCCTCACGGCCACCACCGCAGCTTCATAGAGATAATGGACAACACCTCCATCCTTCATGATAGGTACTATGCCCGTGGTGATGATGTGATGTTGCCAGAGGTGCCCTATGATCAGTTTCGTGCTGGATCGCAGTTCTTTGTGCTTACTAGGAGGCATGCCATCTTGGTTGTGAGGGACATGCGGCTTTGGAAGAAGTTTAAGTTGCCTTGTCTGATCAAGGAAAGGGACTCGTGCTATCCGGAGGAGCACTACTTCCCCACATTGCTGGATATGCAGGACCCTGCCGGATGCACCAAGTATAGCCTAACGAGGGTGAACTGGACGGATCAAGTCCAGGGCCACCCACACACGTATCATCCTGCGGAGGTTTCGGCAAACTTGATCAGGGAGCTGAGGAAGTCAAATGCGACATACTCATACATGTTTGCACGGAAATTTGCCCCGGAGTGCCTTGAGCCGCTGATGGAGATTGCGGACTCTGTCATCCTACGTGACTAGGCCAGCAGCACCTCACGTTTGGGGGTGTTGGATACACTGAAATGATGAGGTATGGAAATGCGCACTTGCTGCTGCACTGTTGAAAGAACTAATCTTCTGTGTAGGTGTTGTGTTGAGAGAGTTGTCCGAGTGGAGTGTACATAGTATGAAATGCGGGAGTTGTAGGAATTCTGCAGTCTGTATGCTTTAACACTTACATAATAAAGTTACATCTTATGTTAAGTTGTTATGTCATTATTTTGAGCTTTTAAAACATTTTATGATGTTGTATTGGCTTCTTGTAGGTCAGTAGGTGTCAAATGTATTTTGTCACTTGGTACATTGCCATGAATGAATGTTGGTACTCCTTTTTCAATGAAGTGAAAACACATATGTTGCTATTATTGTACGTAGCAGTTTGTATATGTACATTGATACAGAAATCTTTACTGTCTTTCTGGATTCTTGTCAGACTCAAGCACTGAAGTAATTTGCTCTGCCACTTATTAATTAAATGATCATTAATGTTAACTCATGGCTCTCCAAAATTTGCACTTATTAGGTTGTGTTAGCAAAGAAGTTTTAGGGCAATGCTCTTCGTTTATGTGCAGGGTTGTGATGTGATGAACAAGCACAAGCTAGTCCATCTATACCTCCGGATCTTTCTTGAGGAATGACTTGTCCAATCCTTGCTCTTCCATGATTTAAAGATTTTCTCGTAATAGACGGTGCTGGTCGGCGAGTATGGTATGGCAACAGATTGTCCCTATGTGAGTATGCTGTTTGAACACGACTGCTTGTTGGCAAGTAACAGGGCGGTAGTTAGGATGATCAACCTATGTATTACATGGACTGTTTGCTCAAAAAAAAAAAAGTATCACGCGGACTTGGAGTCACTATGTCAATACATCCAGTGATGGCTTTTGTAGTTTTTATTGAATGTAGATATTATGTCATGCCTGCTGTCAATAATGTATTTGTGGTTGTTTTGTTGATGCCATGGTTCCATTTCTTGCGCCAGTCTGGCACTTAGAATACATAGATAACTAAAGTGCATATTTGACTTTTGATGTAGAACTCTTCTCTATAAGAATTTTTTTAAGTGAAAAGAAAAGATAGAGTTGCACTACCAATAAAATTCATGCAAGCACCCTTAAACCCTAATATGTGACTGTTAGTTTAAAGGTTATTCCTTTCTATTTTGAACTCATTGGACAAACTTTTTTAGGTGACCTTCTGCCCTGCCAAGGGCTGTGCGGCCTGTGCTTGTGCCATTGCTTTGTGTTTGCCTTATCTGTCTAGACTCCCATACCACAAGCTGATTGTTGTGACGTTTTGGGATAGATCTTAAAAGGACAGCAACCATGTAGGTTTGTTGTGTTGCTATATTAGAGAACGACGATTTTGGACAAGTAAGTGTGTACTTTCAGGTCACAGAATTTGTGACCGTGAGTTTTCTGCCAGAAACAAGAAGCATCTATCAAGAGGAACATATATACCAGTGCAGGCACCTTAAAAGTTCTTACTAAGATTGTCTTGCTTGGACATGCAATGCACTACATCCAAGAGAAGTCATTAACATTTGATAGAAAGTTATACATCCAAGAGAAGTCATTAACATTTGATAAAAAGTTATGGAGTAGAGACATGTCCTTTTCTGTAAAATAATACTACCTTCGACCCATACTAATGGGCACACACTTAGTACAACTTTAGCAGAGTTTTCACAATTGAGAGTAACTTAGACTAGTAACATACACGGATTTCGAGTCTATGTTACTACCTCCACAATGGGTAGTAACATATATGTAGTGTCATATAAGACTTCATTTATTAGATTATAGACTTATATTGTCTTGGTATGTGTGATGTTACTCAAAGAGCTAGTAACTAGCTAAGTTACTACAACCATCTCTCTCCTCATTAACTCATTGCCACATAAGCAAAAATGCTGAATTGGACTCTATGTTACTGCTAAGTTACTCCCCATTGGGGTGTGCCCATTAATATGGGTCGGAGGGAGTACTGTACATGTCTAATCCTAAAGCCCTGAATTGAGTCGATCTCTCCTTTGCCCTCGCTTGCCAGCTTGCTTTGTCTGATAGAAAAATATGGAGACTGGAAAGATGTCTTTGTCTGTCTAATATACATTTGTGCCTAGACCAAGATGATGCGTCTTTTAAATTGCCCTACACCTTACCAGCTTTCCCAGTTGGTTCGTCTCCTGTTTTCAGTTGCTTATATTAACAATGGTTAGCAGTAGTATTCTTCAGAAAGTCACAAGGTGAGAACCATCCGAATCAAATGCGGCGCCTCTTGCCGATGTGTGAGCTTTGACTTTTGTAGTATCCCAGAATACGAGTTACTGTGAATCTGTCGCGCTAGAAAGGGAGATCGAGTGAACCAATTTGTTTGATCTGTTACGCTAGAAAGGGAGATCGAGTGAACCAAATTGCTTGCTCCAGGAAAGGCTCCAGCGCGCCCCTCCCTCCCCCATTCCTCTCAGCGGGCCATGAGGCATTTCGCTGGCCCTCTTAATCGTTATTATTTGCCCAAAAAAAACAGAAAAGGAACAATGGCTCACAAAATTTAAAAACAGTGAACAAAATAGAAAATATTCGTCATAAAATTTATAGATTTACTATGATATAAAGCATCAATATGACAAATGCTCCATAACCTTTAATTGCTATGGTTCCATAAAAAGTAAAAATTTACCATGTTGCAAAAGCAATTTTTTTTGCCATAATCCATAACCTACAATTGAAATGCTTCAAGAATTTTAATTGCCATGATCCCATAAAAAACTATTTTAGCCAAGTTGCAAAAATGGAAAAAGATTGGATGATACATGACCTACAATTTCCATTCTTCATGGGCTTTAATTGCAAAGGACATGGCAAATTTTTCATGGGGACAAAAGATGCCGATTGCAATTATACGAACAAAATTGCCATGGAAAAAAACTGTTGAGACATGACAAGTTTAACAAACTATTTGTTATTTTCCTTTAAAATAATGACATTTTGGCTATGAAAAAAAGGGAGACTTGGCAGACTTGATGGCATGGCAAACAATAATTGTAAGTATTTCCATAACCTACAATTTCCATGCTTGACGAAGTTCAAATGTCATGTTGCCATAAAAAGTAATTTTTTCCATGTTGCAAAAATATTAAAAAATACATGCTCCATGACCTACAATTGCCATGCTTAATGAACTTCCATTTCCATGGTCCCATACAAAAGTATTTTTTTTTCATGTTGCAAACGAAAGAAAATAACGTGCTCCATGACCTACAATAGCCATGCTTAACAAACTTCAATTGCTATGGTCCTCTAAAAAGTATATTTTTCCATGTTCAAAAGAAAGAAAATACCATGCTCCATGATCTACAATTGCCATGCTTATTATGGCAATTCAAGAAGGAAAATGCCATGATTCATAATCATACAATTGCCATTGTTAACAAAACTTCAATTGTCGTGGTCCCATAAAAAGTATTTTTTGCCATGTTGCAATAGAAAATGCCATGCTCCATGACCTACAATTACCAGGTTTAATTGATGATCAAAGTTAAATCTTAAAATTTGTGCACTTTATAGTCTAAAATGGAGGAAATAGCTTATAATACTTTTTTTCATAGTAGGGACCATACAGAGTAAATAGCAAAGACCTATCATGATTGGGGCTATGGTTACGAAAAACTACCACTTTTAAAACTAATACCTACCACAATCGTGGTTCGCAGTTTGAAAACCTACCAAGTTTCACTGATGACTGTGTTAGTTCATTTTAATCACGTTATGGTAGATCGGGTTCACTCGCCATGTCTTATGGGGCAGAAAAATACCTGGAAAAAAGCAATTATATCCCTGAAAAAAGCAATATGGTCCTTGTTCTTTCGGTCGACCATGTCCAGTCAACGTCCCGACCGGCAATCTCCGTCGGCGAGCCAAAACCGGCTGGCAACACACACGCCATGGCAGGCTGGAGGGGGTCGACACTCGGGCTGGAGCTAGGGGCTCCCGTGCGGCGCTGCGGGGAGGAGATCAGGGCGCCACGGGAAGGAGTTCCAAGCCTTGTGGGAGCAGCTTGAGGTGCATTCGGGGGTGGAGAAGGGGCACTGCGGTGGAGGAGAGGCGCCGCGTGAGAGGTGTCCGCCAGTAGCTCACCGATCGGCCATTGAGCGGGGCCACGCCTCTAGTGGCCCCAGGCTCCCGGCTCATCGGGCCACTTTTTTAGTTTTTATAGGGATGATCTCATTGGGGTTTCTTTTTTAGGGACTTTTTGCATTTTAAACCTAACGTGATTAAAATGAACTAACACAATCATCAATGTAACTTGATAGTTTTTTTTTTCAAACAACGAACCACGGTTGCGGTAGGTATTAGGGAAAGTTTTTAAAAGTGATAGTTTAATGCAACCACCATAGCCCCGATTTTTGCTATTTACTCAACCATACATTCTTTCTTATACTTAATTATTACATTGTTCTTCCTCCCGGATCATCCTTTCCTGCCATCGCTCTGGAGCATATAAGACATTAGAGAACTACTTATGTTATCTTTTGAGAATCCGATTAGAAGTCATCATGAGTGGAGACACAAATTCTCTCTTGTGAGTATACATTATGTCATATTAGCCAACGAATCTTTGTTGTTCTTGGTGGCATTCTTTTGATAATTGTTGTATCTCACTTCTACAAATTACCTTTTTTTTAAGCAACAACATCCACTTATGAATTATCCAAACTCCTGTATGCTACACAATGCCTTGCGGGTAGTAGCAGTAAAGATGTCAAATATTTTAGATATTTTAATATGGTTATATACAAACGGAAAAGAATGACCAAATATATTAAAACACGTTCATATACATCTGATTCAGATAAAAAGTTAGAACATTTTATAATTGTGAATGGAGGGAATACAAGTTTTGTTAGAAGTGGAAGGAAATCGATCCCTCTAATTCTTTACCGACGAATATATGCTATATATGTCGTTGGCTATTATGTTGTGCATTTTTAAATCAGGAGTATCTCTTTGACATACTTTACTTGCTTTGTGCTGGGTTTTTTTTTGTTACACCACTTTTTCTAGGAAACTTCACTGCTTAATTTTGTTTCCCCTAAGAACATTTCTTGCCTATCCGCCGCGTGAATGAAGTTCACCAAACAAAACAAAACACCCAAGGTGAGCCTGTAGAAAAACATAAGGTCCACGCTACAAACAACATAGCAGCACGGCACACGCTATGCTTCTTCCCAGTTTATATATTGCCACTGGTGGATTCCGCGCAAGCTAGCAAAACTGCCCAAACTGCCGAGTGCATGCCGACGCGGGAAACCGAAGAGTTGACCGAGAGAGAAGCCAACCGATAGCAGCTCTAATAATGTTTTAGTTCATCCGGAAGACCATTTCAATCTCAGAACCAATGTAACAACAACCATGCATGCACCGGCTGAATCCACACCATGGATCACTCGATCTCTCGACATAGTCAAAGGGCCTGGACACCGTCTTTAAATAGCCACACCATCTTCCACTGATCACTCCAGAACATCTACTCCAGAATCCAGATCGAAGCTCATCTGGAGAACCCTCCAGCAGTTCATCTCACATCCATCCACTCATCTACTACAGGCTCCTCGATCCGGTTCATCGGAAGAATTTGAGTCCTCGGGCGGGCGGGAGGCCATGGAGCTCGAGTTGGCAAGCGGAAGCGAGACGGTGTTCAAGTTCGCGGTGTTCGTCCTGGTGCAGGCGCTGGTGTACCTCATCCTGTCCCAGTCCTCCGACGTGTTCTCCGGCACCAGGAGGAGCCTCAGCTTCCGGCGCCCGACGAGGTCTGTCAGCCTCCGCTGCATGGTCTCGCAGCTGCTCGCGGAGACGCCGGCGGGTGGCCAGCAGTCTCCGGGAGCCAGGAAGCGGGACGGGGGATCCAGCGGCGGCGTGGACATTGACCTCGAGATAGAGCTTATGTTGATTGGCTGCTCGTTCTCATCGTGACTCGTGAGCTTATGTAATCTCTACGCCTGATTAGTAGCGCCACTCCTCATGGCCTCCCGCAAGACGTTTGATCCGCCATTAGTTCCACATTTTTTGTCCGAAAAACTTCCCATCATCGACTGTATTCATTAACTGGAAAGCAGTGCAAAGAACATCAGAAACATAAAATTGCACTATCAAACAACGAATTCGAGCAAGTCAAAGGCACATTGTCATCATCCTCCCTCCCCTCTCTTCTCATCGAAGCCGGATAAATCTTAGTGTAGTACACAGTTAAAAGGTCATAGCGCTAAACCCTAGCCGCCCCGTCAAGCCCTCCATCCCCCACCCCCCGTGTTGTCCTCTCTGGGCGACTCGGGGGCAAAACCCTAGCCGCCCCGTCAAGCCCCCCCTTCCTCGCCGACGGCGGCGGCCCGCGCTGTGGGGGGCGGCGGCGGGCGTCCCCCCATGACATCCACTGTTCGGCTCCTCCTCCCTCGCCCTTGGTCTTCCATTCGCCCCGATTCCCCTTCTGCGGCGGCGCCCCACTCGTCTCCGGTGTCGGCCAGTCGCCGGATCCGGGGCTGGTGTGGCTCCTCGTTGCGGATCTTTCAGATCCGGTTCCTCGCCGTGGGCCAGGGTGGTGGCCCTGCGCCTTCTCAGGCTCACCGCATCCACCCTTCTTGCGCCAGATCCGGTGCTTGGGTGGCTGCTGGCCATGGATTCCGGCCGGATCTGGCTGGTGGGGGTGTTGCAGACGCACCTTGGTTCTTCAGGGGTGTTCGGGGGATGTGGGGCACTAGTAGAAAACAGGGCTTTGGTTCAGGCCCGGCCAGCCCATTAGTCCCGGTTCATTCACGAACCGGGACTCATGAGGGCATACGTCCCGGTTCGTGCGCCCAGGGGGGCGGCCGGGCCTCGTGGGGCATTGGTCCCGGTTCGTTTGGACCCATTAGTCCCGGTTCCAGACACGAACCGGGACGAATGGGCCTCGCTCCTGGCCCACATCCATTGGTCCCGGTTCGTAGCTGGAACCGGGACTATTTCGCTATATATACCCCTCGCCCGCGAACAGAGCACTCCACTGCTCTGTTTTTTCCTGGCCGGCGAGGAGAGGGCTTTGTGGTGCTCTAGCTCACCTGTTATGCACATGAGGTGTTCGCTGAAATGCCCGAGCCACACTACTTAAGCTTTCTCCTCTCCAAACTCGACTTCCAAGCTCCATTTTTCTTAAGATTTGTCCAGATTTAGCGGTCCGTCACGTCCCATCCCCGTCTTCACCACCGTCAATCGCCCGCGCCGATCTCGTCGCCGGCACCACCGTGGTGAGCCTCTTGTTCTTATCTTCTTTATAAAAGAAAAAAAAATCTTACTTGTATGATTAGATAGATAATTGTCTAATTTTCTTACTTGTATTATTGCTCGTTATTATATAGTGCGATGGTTTTGGTATCCGCCCCCGTCGGCCCTCGTCCTCTCTATGATTCGGATGTGGTATATATTATCTTTTATAACTATTTGTTTCATTTAGTGTTTATGGTAATTATGCCGACACCAACTTGACATAGATGTATTTATCTAGGAGGTATGTGAACCGGATATTACTACGACCCTCTTGTCGAGAGGTTAAATTTAGTTGAAGAAGAAAACGAGTATTTAAAAGAAAAATTAAAAAGAGTTGAAGAAGAGAAGAAAAGAGTTGAAGAAGAGAAGATGATATTGGAGTTGCATGTTGCGGATGTCGTAGAAGGTCACAAGATCAAGATGGATGCAATGCGCTTGAAGATTAGAAAGTTTAGAAAATATGCCATTCATAGCGAGGCTTGGTATCATTATGCCGTTGGATCAATTGTTACCTTGGTTGCGATTAGGATCACATTCGTTGGTGCATTGAAATGTTTTACATAGTTTCAATGTATGGTTTAATTAGATGCTCTGGAGAGCTATATGTTGTTCAATGAGAACTATGTATGTACTTTGGTTTTAATGTGATGATGAACTTCTATTAATTTGGTCACTTATATATTCATGATGTTCTGTAATGGTTTTTGACACACTTAATGCACGCAGATGAACCGGCAATGGATGTACGGTGACAGACACACCTCCGAGTACATTGAGGGCGTGCATGATTTTCTCGAAGTGGCTTAGGCAAACAAGCAGAATGCTTTTATGTGTTGTCCATGCTCTATATGTCGGAATACGAAGTCTTACTCTGACCGGAAAACCATTCACGCCCACCTGCTTTATAAGGGATTCATGCCACACTATAATGTTTGGACCAAGCACGGAGAAATAGGGGTTACGATGGAAGACGGCGAAGAAGAAGAGTACGATGACAACTATGTGCCCCCTGAATACGGTGATGCTGCAACGGGGGAAGTTGAAGATCAAGAGGAACCGGACGATGTGCCCGATGATGATCTCCGCCGGGTCATTGTTGATGCAAGGAGACAGTGTGAAAGTGAAAAGGAGAAGCTGAAGTTCGATCGGATGTTAGAGGATCACAAAAAAGGGTTGTACCCCAATTGCGAAGATGGCAACACAAAGCTCGATACCGTACTGGAATTGCTGCAGTGGAAGGCAAAGTATGGTATACCTGACAAGGGATTTGAGGATGTACTAAAAATATTTAAGAAGAGGCTTCCAAAGGACAACGAATTGCCCGACAGTACGTACGCAGCAAAGAAGCTCGTATGCCCTCTAGGATTGGAGGTGCAGAAGATACATGCATGCCCTAATGAATGTATCCTCTACCGCGGTGCGTACGAGGATTTGAACGCATGCCCGGTATGCGGTGCATTGCGGTATAAGATCAGACGAGATGACCCTGGTGATGTTGACGGCGAGCCCCCCAGGAAGAGGGTTCCTGCCAAAGTGATGTGGTATGCTCCTATAATACCACGGTTGAAACGTCTGTTCATGAACAAAGAGCATGCCAAGTTTGATGCGATGGCACAATGAAGACCGTAAGAAAGACGGGAATTTGAGACACCCCGCTGATGGGTCGCAGTGGAGAAAAATCGAGAGAAAGTACCGGGCTGAGTTTGGAGATGACCCAAGGAACGTATGGTTTGGTTTAAGTGCGGATGGCATTAATCCTTTCGGGGAGCAGAGGAGCAATCACAACACCTGGCCCGTGACTCTATGTATGTATAACCTTCTTCCTTGGGTGTGCATGAAGCGGAAGTTCATTATGATGCCAGTTCTCATCCAAGGCCCTAAGCAACCCGTCAACGACATTGATGTGTACCTAAGGCCATTAGTTGAAGAACTTTTACAGCTGTGGAATGAAAACGGTGTACGTGTGTGGGATGAGCACAAACAGGAGGAATTTGACCTGCATGCGTTGCTGTTTGTAACCATCAATGATTGGCCTGCTCTCAGTAACCTTTCAGGACAGAAAAACAAGGGATACCACGCATGCACGCACTGTTTAGCTGACACCGAAAGTATATACCTGGACAAATGCAGGAAGAATGTGTACCTGGGGCATCGTCGATTTCTTCCGACCAACCATCAATGTCGTAAGAAAGGCAAGCATTTCAAAGGCGAGGCAGATCACCGGAAGAAGCCCGCCATGCGTACCGGTGATCACGTACTTTCTATGGTCAATGATTTACACGTAATATTTGGAAAGGGTCCCGACGGACTATCTGTTCCGAATGATGACGAGGGACACGCACCCATGTGGAAGAAGAAATCTATATTTTGGGACCTACCCTACCGGAAACACCTAGATGTCCGCTCTTCAATCGACGTGATGCACGTGACGAAGAACCTTTGCGTGAACCTACTAGGCTTCTTGGGCGTGTATGGGAAGACAAAAGATACACCGGAGGCACGGGAGGACCTGCAACGTTTGCACGAAAAAGATAGCATGCCTCCAAAGCAGTATGAAGGTCCTGCCAGCTACGCTCTTACCAAAGAAGAGAAGGAAATCTTCTTTGAATGCCTGCTCAGTATGAAGTGAAGGGAATATGCCCGAGAGGCAATAATAAAGTGGTTATTATCTTATTCCATGTTTATGATAAATGTTTATTTTCATGCTATAATTGTGTTAACCGGAAACGTTAATACATGTGTGTTTAATAAACAGAGAAAAGGTTCCTAGTAATGCCTCTCTTTATACTAGCTTGTTGATTAACGGATGATCAAGGTTTCCTGATCATGAACATTGGATGTTGTTAATAACAAGGTCATGTCATTGGAGAATGATGTGATGAACATACACCCACAGTAGTTATAGCAATACGATCATGTCATCAAGTTTCTATTGCTGTATCAAACTTTCACGAAGTAACCCTAATCCTTAGACCATGAGATCACGTCAATCACTAACACCGAAAGAGTACTTTGATTCCATCAAACGTCACACCGTAACAGGGTGATTATAAAGGTGTCGTTGGGTACTTGGAAAGTGTTAGTTGAGGCTCGTGGATCAAGAGTGGGATTTGTCCATCCAGATGACGAAGAGATATACTCTGGGCCCTCTCGGTGATATCACATTGACATCGCTTGCAAGCACGTGACTGGCTCACGAGGATGTTATATCACGGAACGAGTAAAGAGTACTTGTCGGTAACGAGATCGAACTAGGTATGGATGATACCAAATGATCGGATCTCGGACAAGTAAAATATCGCGAGACAAAAGGAATTGGTTACGGAGTTTTGGTTCACACGATCACTAGTTCATCGTTGAGTAAGTGGGAGTCATCATGGATCTCCAGATCCCGCTGATGATTATTGATCAGAGAAGAGTCTCTGTCATGTCCATTTTATTCACGAACCGTAGGGTGACACACTTAAGGATTCGTTGACGCGTTTGAGTGGATACGGAACGCCGGAGAATATACTGGACAACACATGGACTGTTTTGATAAAACTGCTGGAATAGTTTCGGTATATCAAAATAGTGCAAGGGGATAATTGTTAATGTGTTTATTGAATGAAGTGTTCATCAATGAAGTACTCATTGAATGAAGTGTTCATTAATTTGAGTGACATTAAACAAGATAATTAAAAGTGTTTTAATGTGATAAACTCTTGGAATTTTGAGTGGAGAATTATGGAAGTTATGGGAATAATGTGTGACCCTTTGTTTTTGTGAGTGGAGAGTCCACCCACATGATGAAGGGAGAGGTGGGGGCACCTCTTGGGGCGTGCTACCCCTTGGGGGCTGCCTCCCCCTCCTATATATAGATGGGTGGAGACCCCTCTACACACAAATTCCTCCATCTCTCATATGCCCTTTGGTTGGCATCTTCCTCCCCTTGCTAGTTGATCCAGTTTCACGAGTACGGTGCTTAGGCGAAGCCCTGCTCAAGATCTTCTCTACCACCACCACCACTATGTTGTAGTGCTGCTGGAGTTCCCGAGGATCCACTACTTCCGCTGCCCAACTGGAGCAAGGGGCGGAGGTCGTCGCTGATCCGTACGTGTGACCGATTACGGAGGCGCTGCCCGTTTGTGGCGCCCATCTTCATCACGACCTTGAGGTCGGCAAGTGATCGACTACATCACCCACGAGAATCGTTCTCGTTAAAGCTTTTTGGTCTTCGAGGGTGAGTCCTTCTCAAACCGTTACAAGTTATCTCCTAGATGTGATCTTGGCAGTTGCAATCGTAGGAAAATTTTTGTTTTCTATGCAACGAACCCTTCAGTGGTATCAAAGCCAGGTTTATGCGTAGATGCTTTGTACGGTTAGAACACATAGAGATGTGGGCGTTGATCCTCTAGTTGTTACCCTCTTTTGTGCACTTGTTCATATTGCGGCAATGTTGGATTGAAGCGGCCCTAAGCGCAGATTGCGTGTCACGCTTGACATACGGCTTGTACCGTATAAAGTGGCTTTGGGGGTGTCAGTTTCTCTAACATTAGTGATATGGCATTTGCAACGGAGGGCCCTGGAAAGGGATGAAAAGAAACAACTAGCGAATCAACGTTGTGGTTCTTGTCCGTAGGTAAGATCGGTTCTTTCCTAGGAAGCCCAAAACCACGTAAAATTTGCAAAGATAATTTAGAAGCGTCTAACTTGTTTTTGCAGGGCATGTGATGTGATATGGTCATTGTTACAAAATTTTTGTATGAAATGAGATTTATTGTAAACAACCGGCAGGAGCCATATGGTTGTGTTTTTCCTTTTTAAGGCCTGCGTGCTGTATATATATCCATGAGATATATTGTAATGGAGAAGAACGACCATGGTGGTGGCGCCATGGACCTTGGTGCCGCGCCGGTGGCATGATGGAGATCATACCAAGACGCACAAGATGGAGATCTATTGCGAGAAGGACCATATCATATCACATTATCCATGCATGTGATGTTTATCCTTTTATGCATCTTATTTTGCTTAGTTACGATCATGATCGCTGCGGTAGCATTATAAGATGATCCCTCTCACTTAATATCAAGATAATTATATGTTCTTCCTTAGTATGCACCGTTAAGAAAGTTCGTCGTTTCGAGACACCATGTGATGATCGGGTGTGATAGACTCTACGTTCGCATACAACGGGTGTTTTCAAGCCTAGCATGTACAGACATGGCCTTGAAACACATGCAAATACTAAGGTTCTACTTGGCGAGCCTAGCATGTACAGACATGGCCTCGGAACATGGACCGAAAGGTTAAGCACGAGTCATATGGATGATATGATGAACCATATTGAGATGCTCGCCATTGCAGCTACACCGCCTCACGTGATGATCGGTCGTGGTGTAGTGAATTTGGTTCGTGTAATCACCAAAGACGACTCGAGGGATGTTGTTTTTGAGTGGGAGTTAGATGAACTCATTTTATCATGAATTAAATCAAAGTGAATTTGCATAGTTCGTTGTAGTCATTGGCATTTGTTTACTACCTTTGCGCTTAGCTATAATTGAGATAATAGAACTATAGAATTCTGGATATTTAACTTTACGGACTGGTACCGTATTGTTTGAGTGTCAATCTAAAGTTTAAAGTCTTATTGCAAACTTTAGCAAACCTTGCTTACTCCATGAAGTTTAATAATGTGTATTAAATCGAGAGTAACAATACCAGTGTTAGTGTCTAAGTATCACACTTGCCTCCATGATCCTTGATATTCAAATGTTGTTTGTTATTATCAAGGTTATCTAGGAGCTGAAAGGATTGTTTCAGAAACTATCATGTGTTGAAGATATAGCGATATCTGAAACAATGTTTAGTTGCAATGTGATAGAGTAAAATTTAGTGAGAAACATGTTCTCATATTGTATGAGAATTTGTGAAGGTTGGAGACACTATGTGTCCTAATCTCTCAAAAAGGTTTTGGGAACTAATATTGTACTCACAGTTTGTCCCTATGAGCTATGGTAGTTCTGTCATGAAAGTTGTCATGATAGGATGAATGGAAGATGTAGGTAAAATGTTTACTACACTATAAGATTACTAAAGAATGGAATTTGGAAGAACACCAAACATTTGATGACGGTGATCTACATCAAAGTGAGAATCAAAGGGTGTTAGTATTTGACTAACACACTTTGGATTATGTGTCATATGAATGGTGCCACAAGTGATGTTGATAAATTCTTCTAAAAAGGAAAGGAATTGCTGAAAGAGGATCTGAAAAATATTTTGGCGAAAAGAAAAAGGAAAAGACTGGAAATGTCCAGCTCGGGTATATAGATGATATACATGTTATGGGTATATTCATTGCTTGTTAAACAGTGTGATTCTTGAGTATTGGATACTGATTGGTTGGTATGAAGTGTCATACGGAACAACGCAGTACAAGAGTTGCAATGGCCTGAGTAACTAGCAAATGAATATGGGATGATTCTCATCAAGAACAAAATAAAGTGTTATTGTGTTTATCGTTGGAATTAAACCTAGCCTTCAAGATTTATTTGAATAATTGTTATTCTGTTCTGGTGTTATACGAACAATAGTTGTTCAAATTATCACCATATTCATAGAAGATGGATGAACTCTATAAATCTTGTTGGAGAAATCACATCCATAATAACTGATGCTAAACATGTCGCAAGACAAATGATTAGAAGATCACTTATGAGTGACACCACCGTTTGAATCATATTGGAAAGAAACACATGAAGAAACTCCATGGTGATGGAATTTTGGAGTCTTTTGATTTTGAATCAATTGACGGTTGTGAGAAATTTCTAGAGATGATTGAAACACCGTTTAAATCATATTGGAAAGATAACATGAAGAAACTCCATGTTGGTGGAATTTTGGAGTCTTTTGATTTTGAATCAACTGACGCTTGTAAGAATTTCCTAGAAATGATTGAAACTCCGTTCATAGGCCAAAGAAGGACGGACGACTAACTTATTGGACATTATACATGTTGATGTGTATAGTTCATTATGTGTAGCCGTGTGTGGTGGGTCTTATAACTTCATATACTTTAACCGAGGTTTTGAGTGAATATATGTGTATATTTACTTGATAAGGAAGAAGTATGAAATGTTTGAAAATGTTCAAATAAATTTCAAGATGAAGTGAAAATCATTGTAACGAGAAAATAAGAGGTTATGATTGGATCATAAAAGAAGATTTTTGAGTTAAAAGTTTAGCAAATGCCTGAGAGTTTAGGAATCGTTCCAAAACTTGCATTTCCCGAAACACCATAGGAGTATGGAGTGTTCGAGAGATGTAATCAAACCTTGTTTGACATGGTAAGGATCAAAGGTGTTATTTATAAAAAAAAATTGCCATTATATTTTAAGGATTAAGCTTTAGAGACTACCGCTTTTCACTGAAAGGAGCGCCATCGAGATCCGTTGAAATGACACCATATAAGTTATGGAATGGGATAAAACCCAATTTGTCTTTTCTTAAATTTTGGTATGCAAGGCATATGTAAAATGTTTACAACCAAAGTCGGATAAAGTACGTCTTTGTAGGTTATCCCAAAGTAACCGTTGGGTATTCCTCCAGAACACTAAAGACAAAAGTTTTTTTGTGGCTAAGAGCATCAAGTTTCTTGAGAAGGAATTTTTGCGAAAAGTTAAGTGGGAGGACAGTAGAACTTCGATTAGGTTGTTGAACCTAAGCTTTATGTGCTAAGTGGCGCAGCGCCGGAAAGTGTCCCGGAAGCGGCCGCAATGCTCTTGGCTCCCGTGTCCCAAAGGTTGTGGTCACGGCGATCTAAGTTCCTATTGAACTGCGTAGTTCGGATAATCGATCAAATAGTAAGATTTGAGATTGAATCATTGTTATTTGATAATAATGGACCGACTACATGCAAAGAAGCAATGATGGGCCCTGACTCCGTCAAAATGGCTAGAAGCTATAAAATCCGTGATAGTTCCATACACGAGAAACCAAGTTTCTGAACTTGGAAGACCCTCTAGATACCGTGTTTGGATCTATAAAGAAACAGACGTGGATGTTCTCACATCTATGAAATATTCGAAATATCGTTAAAATGGTTTACGATTATGTTCAAAGAGTTGGCTATGACAAGATTTGATCTTTCATAACGATATTTAGTCTGGACGGATTATTGTAGCAACCACTACATATGCTAGTTTTGGTATATGGTAGTTGAACAAACGGAACAACGTTCTTCTAATAGAATGGTTACCTAGGACGTGTACAGGACACGGTCCAAAGGGTTCTGTTAATTCAAAGGATGCTAAAATAGCATGCAAATTTCAATGGTTGAAATAAGCATTCGCGGAGTTGGAATCTTCATCATGATGAAATTGTTAAAACGTTTAGTTTCATCAGAGACGGTGAAGATGCTTGCTTTTGCAAGAAATTAAGTGGGAGCGCTGAGACATATTTCTAATACATTATGTAGAAGACATATTGTTGATTGGAAATGATGTATCTTTTATTGACACGGGTGAAGTTTCATTGAAAATTTGATTTTAATGGAAGATTTGGGAAAAACCAGTATATTGGGCTAATATGGTCTATATAGATAGATTGAGGTGCTAATATGGTTTGGCCGAAGTACATATATGAAATATTGAATAAGTTCAATATGGAAACGACGAGAAAAGTTCTTGCCGCATGGAAAAGGTTGAAGCGAGATTCAAGTGTTTTGACACTTGATGAATAAAATCACATGAATGATTTGATCAATCATGTACACCATGATATGTACAATTCCAAGAATGTCCTATGCTCTAAATGTTATGAGCATATACCAGAATGATTCATAAGATGATTATTGGACAATAGTAAAGATATCCTTACGTGCTTTGGAAGGACTAAGAATATATATTATGTATGTTGGACAATAGTTCATTGTAAAGTGTTACATTGATACTAGTTTTGTCGCAAGATACAATCTAAATTTATCTCAATTTTGGCGGTATGTTAAGGTGGAAAAATGTAATGGAAGAAAGTTCCATGATAGATTTGGAATAGTTCCAAATGGATTTGGATGAGTTCCAAAGTTAAGACATTATAACGAATACTACAAGGAAAGGCTAAGTATATGACTGCTCTAGCAGCAGCAAAGGAGGGCATTTGTGTCAAGAAGTTTGTTTGACAAACTAGGTGTAGTTCCAAGCGAGCTAATACTATGAAGATCTATTGTACGACAATAGATTCAACATGTTTTGAGCTCAAGGGACTAAGGTCTCACCGGAGGACCAAATTTATGCAATGCCATCTCATTAGTGAATGAGTGATGCGTAGAGACGCAAAGAAATGCAAATACACACGGACCTGAAGTGTCAGATCTGGATATTAGGTTTACCACTAGCAATGCATATGGATAACACCTGAATGCCATAGGTGTTGGATGCACAAGTACCAAACTAGATTATTGACTCTAGTGCAAGTGGGAGACTGAAGGGAATATGCCCGAGAGGCAATAATAAAGTGGTTATTATCTTATTCCATGTTTATGATAAATGTTTATTTTCATGCTATAATTGTGTTAACCGGAAACGTTAATACATGTGTGTTTAATAAACAGAGAAAAGGTTCCTAGTAATGCCTCTCTTTATACTAGCTTGTTGATTAACGGATGATCAAGGTTTCCTGATCATGAACATTGGATGTTGTTAATAACAAGGTCATGTCATTGGAGAATGATGTGATGAACATACACCCACAGTAGTTATAGCAATACGATCATGTCATCAAGTTTCTATTGCTGTATCAAACTTTCACGAAGTAACCCTAATCCTTAGACCATGAGATCACGTCAATCACTAACACCGAAAGAGTACTTTGATTCCATCAAACGTCACACCGTAACAGGGTGATTATAAAGGTGTCGTTGGGTACTTGGAAAGTGTTAGTTGAGGCTCGTGGATCAAGAGTGGGATTTGTCCATCCAGATGACGAAGAGATATACTCTGGGCCCTCTCGGTGATATCACATTGACATCGCTTGCAAGCACGTGACTGGCTCACGAGGATGTTATATCACGGAACGAGTAAAGAGTACTTGTCGGTAACGAGATCGAACTAGGTATGGATGATACCAAATGATCGGATCTCGGACAAGTAAAATATCGCGAGACAAAAGGAATTGGTTACGGAGTTTTGGTTCACACGATCACTAGTTCATCGTTGAGTAAGTGGGAGTCATCATGGATCTCCAGATCCCGCTGATGATTATTGATCAGAGAAGAGTCTCTGTCATGTCCATTTTATTCACGAACCGTAGGGTGACACACTTAAGGATTCGTTGACGCGTTTGAGTGGATACGGAACGCCGGAGAATATACTGGACAACACATGGACTGTTTTGATAAAACTGCTGGAATAGTTTCGGTATATCAAAATAGTGCAAGGGGATAATTGTTAATGTGTTTATTGAATGAAGTGTTCATCAATGAAGTACTCATTGAATGAAGTGTTCATTAATTTGAGTGACATTAAACAAGATAATTAAAAGTGTTTTAATGTGATAAACTCTTGGAATTTTGAGTGGAGAATTATGGAAGTTATGGGAATAATGTGTGACCCTTTGTTTTTGTGAGTGGAGAGTCCACCCACATGATGAAGGGAGAGGTGGGGGCACCTCTTGGGGCGTGCTACCCCTTGGGGGCTGCCTCCCCCTCCTATATATAGATGGGTGGAGACCCCTCTACACACAAATTCCTCCATCTCTCATATGCCCTTTGGTTGGCATCTTCCTCCCCTTGCTAGCTGATCCAGTTTCACGAGTACGGTGCTTAGGCGAAGCCCTGCTCAAGATCTTCTCTACCACCACCACCACTATGTTGTAGTGCTGCTGGAGTTCCCGAGGATCCACTACTTCCGCTGCCCAACTGGAGCAAGGGGCGGAGGTCGTCGCTGATCCGTACGTGTGACCGATTACGGAGGCGCTGCCCGTTTGTGGCGCCCATCTTCATCACGACCTTGAGGTCGGCAAGTGATCGACTACATCACCCACGAGAATCGTTCTCGTTAAAGCTTTTTGGTCTTCGAGGGTGAGTCCTTCTCAAACCGTTACAAGTTATCTCCTAGATGTGATCTTGGCAGTTGCAATCGTAGGAAAAATTTTGTTTTCTATGCAACGAACCCTTCATGAAGGTCCCGTCTGGCTTCTCGTCGAATATAAAGGGAATAATAAATATGGCCGAGAAAAAGTTTCAGAACCTAAAGTCTCATGACTGCCACGTGATTATGACACAACTGCTTCTGGTTGCATTGAGGGGGCTTCTACCGGAAAACGTTCGATTAGCCATTGTTAAGCTATGTGCATTCCTCAATGCAATCTCTCAGAAGGTGATCGATCCAAAAATCCTACCAAGGCTAAGGAGTGATGTGGCGCAATGTCTTGTCAGTTTCGAGCTGGTGTTCCCACCATCCTTATTCAATATCATGACGCACGTCCTAGTTCATCTAGTCGACGAGATTTTCATTCTGGGCCCCGTATTTCTACACAATATGTTCCCCTTTGAGAGGTTCATGGGAGTTCTAAAGAAATATGTCCATAACCGCACTAGGCCAGAAGGAAGCATCTCCATGGGCCATCAAACAGAGGATGCCATTGGGTTTTGTGTCGACTTCATTCCTGGCCTTAAGAAGATTGGTCTACCTGAATCGCGGTATGAGGGGAGACTGACTGGAAAAGGCACGATTGGAAGGGACTCAATAATATGCAGGGACGGACATTCTTGGTCTCAAGCACACTACACAGTTCTACAGAACTCTATCTTGGTGGTCCCGTATGTCGATGAACACAAGAACAGTCTGCGCTCCAAACACCCGAAGGAGTGTGATGACTGGATTACACATGAACACATCAGGACTTTCGGCGATTGGTTGGAAACACGTGTCAGAGGTGACAACACTGTTTCCGATGAGCTGTTCTCGTTGTCTAGGGGACCATCTTCAACTGTATTGACTTACAAAGGATACGAGATAAATGGGAATACATTTTACACGATCGCCCAAGATCAAAAGAGCACCAACCAAAACAGCGGTGTCCGCTTTGATGCAGCAACCAAGAGGGGAAAGGACACATATTATGGTTACATAGTGGACATATGGGAACTTGACTACGGTCATGATTTTAAGGTCCCTTTGTTTAAGTGCAAATGGGTCAATCTGTCAGGAGGCGGCGTAGAGGTAGACCCACAGTACGGAATGACAACAGTGGATCTGAACAATCTTGGGTACATAGACGAACCATTCGTCCTAGCCAATGATGTGGCGCAGGTTTTCTATGTGAAGGACATGTCTGCCAAACCGAGAAAAAGAAAAGATAAGGAAGCGAATACATCATACGATGAGCCAAAGCGCCACATAGTTCTTTCAGGAAAAAGAGACATCGTGGGATTGGAGGGCAAGACAGACATGTCTGAAGATTATGAAAAGTTTCATGAAATTCCTCCCTTCAAAGTCAAGGCTGATCCAAGCACCCTGTTAAGCGATGAAGAATATCCATGGTTACGGCGCAATAAGCAAAGGACACAAGCGAAGAAAAATTGAAGACAGATGAAGTCAGAAAGGGTTGAAAATTGATGATGTGGCTTTGAAAGGTTCATTTTGAACACACAAAAAGTCTGGAGTTCAAATAAGTTCAAAAAATGAAATCCCTTTGTAACAGATGAGTTTTCGTCCGAAACCCTGATACTTCGAAAGAGATTGTCCATTTTGTAAACGAAGTGCATCCAGTTTTTGCCGTAACCCTCTCAACTTTTTAGCACATGCTATGTGGGTCAAATGATGATACCATGCCATGTTTCAACATTTTCGGAGTTCATTTGTAGTGCTAGAAACTGGAAAATTAAATAAAGCAAAAAAGAAAACAAAAAAACTGGGAAAATAAATAAAAAAATGCCACCTATTGGGCCACCACGGCCTGAATACGACTAGAAACCCAACCATGGGCTAGGATTCAGGCCCGCAATAGGCCCAATAGGCCCACAGGAAAGTAGTACCAGATTAGGCCCGGAAGCCTGCAGTTGAGAGGAGCTCGAGATGGTACGCGCAACAGCGCTTATAAACCGCTCGAGCTCTCCCTCGACTATCGAGGTGGGACTAAACATCCCACCGCTCCGCGGCGCAAGGCGTTTGGTTCCGGTTGGTGGCACCAACCGGAACTAAAGGGGAGCATTGGTACCGGTTCGTGCCACCAACCGGGACCAATGCCCCCCTTTAGTCCCGGTTGGTGGCACAAACCGGAACCAAAGGTCTCTGTTTGCCGCCTTTTCGGCTGCTGAAAAAAACCTTTGGTCCCGGTTGGTGTCATCAACCGGGACTAAAGGGGGGCATTGGTCCCGGTTGTTGGCACGAACCGGTACCAATACTCTGGGTATATAAATGAAACTTATAAATTTTCAGTTCTAATCTCGCCATTTCCCCCGACGACGCCGGAGACGAAACCGACGCCGTCAGGCTGCCCAACCGCCGCCCGCCGCCCCCGTCGTCGCGCGCCGTGCTCCCGCACGTCGTTCCCGCCCGCCGCCCCCGTCGCACCCGCCGTCGCTGTGAGCCCCTCCCCCCTTTTCCCTCTTCGTTTTGTACGTAGAGATAGCCGTGCTCGCCACGACCACGGCCATGGACGGGAGCTAGCCGTGCTCGCCGGCCCGTGCGCGCCTCCGCTGGTCGCCGCCTGCCCACCGCGCCCACCCCCGCCCCCATGCTGTTTGCCGCTGGTCGCCGCCGGCCACGGCCGTGCCTTGCTGTGTGGCCTGCGTGGAGAAGTAAAGAGGAAGAAGGAAGAAGGAAGAAGAAAAAAAAAAGGAGAGGGAAAAGGGAAAATAAGAAGAAAAAAAAACAGAGAAAAGAAAATTTTGCTCTATGTAGTGTTAAATGCAATTTTGTTGTTAGATGATGCTAGAATCGATGATGCCAAAGTTAAATTTTGTTGCTAGATGATGCCACTGTTAAATGCAAATTTTCAAAATACTTATGTATTTTACACATGTTGAAAAATTAAAAAAAAAGATTTATGTATTCATTGTTGCAATAATGGTGTATGCAAATTTGCAATTGAACAGTACAAAAATTTGAGCGGTTTGACATGTGCATGATAATGGCACCGCGTTTTAGTTTTGAGAGGACACATATGTTCCTAGGATGGAAAAACACAAAACATCAAAGTTGTAGTCCTTGGGGAGATAAAGAACTTTCATGTTGAACTTTTTTTGATTCGGGGTATTTTTAAAAGCCGAATTCGTCATAGTTTCCATCAGACATTTGTTGCATGAGTCGTCGACGGTCGAGGGTCGTCGAGGGTCGTCGAGGGGTCGAGGGTCGTCGAGGGGTGGATCGCCGATGTGTCGAGAGGTTGCCTTGTGTCAAAGTATTGATGAAATTCATGGCTTCATCATTAGCCGGAAGTAACCGGGGCATGATGGTAGGAAGTTCTCTCCAAAGTTGTTTTGGAACGGAGTCCCGGATATGATAATTCACTTTTTGGTACGAATTTCAGAAAAGGCCTTCCAAATAGCGATATTCGGAAGGCTCTTGCTGAACTTTGTATCAAAAAGCAAATTATCCTATCTGGGACTCCGTTCCAAAATAACTTTGGAGAGCTTAACCATCATGCGCCTGTTACTTTCGCCTAATGATGAAGACATGGTTTTATTTGTTTGAATCCTTTGACACTAGACAAACGTGACGTGAGGGGGTCGAGGGGTCGAGGGTCATCTTATATAGGTTTATTGTCGAGGCTATATCATGTTTGTATATTAAGTGTCATGTTGTAATTAATATTTTGCAGAAACTATGGACGATCGTCAAAGAAACTTAGAATAAGAAGAGATGTTGGGGGAAATCATCCGCTAAGGACCGTTGTTGGTGGGCGACATCGTCCGGGAAGGAGGTGATGTCTTCCAGTTTCTGAACGACACCGATGGTCTGGAAGAAGAGGGTGAAGCAGGCTCCGGTGATCGGACAATGGAGGTGGAAGGACATGCTTATGATGGCTCCTGTGAGCGAACGGAGGAAGGAGTTGTTGGAAAGTCCGGCGAGGTATATATAATAATTAAGCCCGTGCTGACTAGCTAATTGATGCATTAATTGTTTTGGACTGTGTACACATATTAACTCTCTTCTTTCTTCTTTTCTAGCCCTCCGTATCCGGATCGAGCCAAACTTCGGTAACGAGACGAGGCCCGAAGAAAAAGTTGCGCCCGGATGAAAGGTTCACGATCACCAGCATCAATAGAGATGGCAAACCGATTGAACCCAGCCAGACCAAGGATGCATTTTCTGCTCAGTGCGGGGTTCTTGTTAGGGACATGATCCCGATCACCATCCACCAATGGAATAAGCCGAAGGCCGGAGACCCTGAAGTGTCTTTTGTCACCGATAGACAGAAAGATGATCTTTGGACCGCGCTGAAGGAAAATTTCACCCTACCGGAAGAGGAGCATCCGAAAAAGCCAGTTATAGAGCAAAAGGTCAAGACTCATGCTCTTAAGAAGATGGCAGAGCTATTCAGGAGGTGGAAGAATGAGTTAAAAACAACGTTTGTCGACAAAGAGAAGACTCCAGCATTCACCGGCCGATTTGAGAAGATAAGAGAACAGTGGCCCGCATTTGTGGCCCACAAGACATCGGAGAAGAGTAAGAAGATGTCAGCGATAAACAAACTAAATGGTGCAAAGAAGAAGCATCACCATCACACGGGGTCAGGTGGCTACCACAAAGCCCAACTGTTGTGGGACAAGGCTGAAAAGGACCTTCTTCACAAAGGGATCGTACCAGCGACATTGAACTGGCCAGAGCGTGGAAGGAATTGGTTCTTCGGGGTTGGGGGAACCTTGGACCCTAAAACAGGGAAGTGCTATTGGACGAACGAACAACTGAGAGTACTGATCACCAAGCTTCAGAAGTTAATCGCCGAAACGGAGGCAGGGACGTTCGTTCCCGACAGAGAGAACGACGAGCTCACAATGGCCCTCGGGAATCCTGAGCACCCAGGACGAACACGAGGCATGAAAGGCTCCCTTCCGTGGAAGCATGGGTTTCCCGACGCAGGCGGTTACAAAAGTAGGGAGAGGAAGAGGAAAAAGGAGCAAAGCGAAATACAGAACCTGCATGCAAGAGTACAAGCGCTAGAGGAGAGGCATCGAGCTGACGAAGCTACCCTAGAAGCTACCCCGCCATCTCAGCGGAGAAGCAGCGTGGCTTCCACCGAGGTCATTGCGCAACCTGATTTGACGGCTTCCAGGTACCCCGTGGATGAAATCACGGAGTCTCAAGATTGCCACCTTAAGAAGCAATTGATGCAATTCAAACCCACGGTGGCTATCGGCCATGTTGCACCTCCTCGACCCAACGGAACTTTTCACTGTCATACGATTCCACAAGGCTATGCTGTTGTGATGGTCGATGAAATAATGGAGGGATATGAGGAGATCGAGCTTGACTACCTTACCGGCGAAGGGGAAAATCTCCTGCTGAATGCTCTGAGGACTTCATGTCTATGGCCGAAGGAATTCATCAAGCTTCCGAACTGGACGGCGCCTGCGCCTCCTCCTCCTCCTCCGGCGAGTAAGGGCCTGCCTCCTCCTCCGCCTCCTCCTCCGGCGAGTAAGGGCCCGCCTCCTCCTCCGCCGGCGAGAGATCAGGGCACACCTCCTTCTCCGCCTCCTCCTCCGGCGACTGATCAGTGCACGCCTCCTCCTCCGCCTCCTTCTCCGCCTGCGTCGGCGCGTCCAAGCAGCCCGTCTCCTCCTCCGCCCCGTCAGCAAGAGCAGAAGAGAGCCACCACTGCCGCTCCGGCGCCTCTTAAGCAACAAAGGAAAATAGCATTCGTCGCTCCGGCGTCTAGCAGTACAACCAGTGGTGGGAGGCGATACCAATACGGTCCATCATCTCTCAAGCCTCTTGAGCCGTTACCATACGAGAGGAGCGATGAGGAAAGCGCGAAGATCTCTAAAGGCGAAGTGGATGCCTTTTAAAAAAAGAAAAATCCACCTCCGGAGGAGAAGATAGATGAGGTGAAATTGAAGCGCACTTTTGATGCCCTGAAGCGACCAACACCGACTCCGCTGGATGACAACCATGTCCGCGCTCTTAAAAAGAAAGTGCAAGAAGCGCGCCGGTCCGGAAGCACTGCAACTGACCAAAGGAGAGAACAACAAATTGCTAGAGGGAAAAAATTCCCCAGCTCGGCGAACAGGCGAAACAATCGTGCCCCCCGCTGCAGGTGTCTAGTGATATCGTCGTCGCAAATCTTCCGGCCGGGATGGTGCCCGGTACCAATCCTGGTGATTACCTGCCAGACGATATACATTTTGATCCACTCCAGGTGGACGAACTCAAATTCCGGCATGGGTATCCTCTCGTTAGACCTGATCAACAGCTACCAACGATGATGCGAAGATTCCATGAGTGGTACATGGACACCTGCAAGAACTGTGGGTTGGATAATGTGTTGCTTATGGTTAAAGACAAGCACAACCTCGTTGGAATTGACGTGTTGTATGTTCCATTTGAGGAGTTATTCCAGCTTTTCAATCAAATGGCCATCGATAAAGTAATCGTCACTTGCTACTGTCTGTAAGTACTACTTCTTTTATTAAGTCTCTATATATAGCTCAGCTCTTTCATTGCATGTACATATAATTCACTATATCATGCAGATTGAAGATCGTCGAATGCAAGCAAAGAGAAATCTATAATATTGGGTTCATTAACCTAAATCTCTTTGATGAATGGGAGATGAAAAACAATCCCAAACAAGCCGAGGCCAACTTGCTAGAATCGTTGCTTCAACATCGAAACAAACAAAAAATAATCTTTCCTTACAACTTCGAGTGAGTGTTATACTATGCATATTCGGTTTTCCTTTATTTACTCGAGGTTATAGTAATGTAATTGATGAGTTATGCATGCGTGCGCAGCTTCCAATTTATTCTCCTAGAGATTATGCTTGAGGAGGGACTAGTAACCGTCTTAGACTAAAGACGAAAAGATCCCAAGACCTATGCGATCATCACTGAAATGCTTAAGAAGTAAGTGCAATCGATCATTATCACATCATTTCGGCTTCTTTGTTCATTTCCTGATATTAGGTAATAATTATTTTCTATGTCTGGCAGGGTTTGGATACCGTTCACCACAAAATCTCCGGGACTGCCGAAGGAGCTGAAATTTACACGCCCGAAAGTAAGTACTACTAGCTAGTTCCGCGCATCTCCCATTAATTTGATTCTAGCTAGTTTCATCAATACCATTTATATAATGCTTGATTATCAGTTTGATTGACCTCTATTTCTCGTAAAGTGGTTGTGGCAGCAAGAAGGGACTAATCTTTGTGGATACTACGTATGCGAGTACATCTACAACGCTACGATCTCTAAGCAGGGTGGCTACTCTAAAAAAGATTTTGATGTGCGTAAGCAATAATATTCACAATTTTATTTTATTACCATCATTTGTGTTGAGTTTCATTCATATATATATATATGTATTGACCCCCTTCTTTGAATTAGCTTTGGGAGCTGCAGGAAGAACTCCTACCACAAGATCGCATAATAGCAATTCAAGAGGAATTGGCGGGATTCTTTCTTGAACACGTCATCAGGAAAGAGGGAGAATACCATATGGAACTTGATTTCAGATGTTAGGGTATTGTAAGTGATCTTATATTGTATATATGTAGCCAGTAGCGTCGGATAGATATACGAAAAATTGTTGTTCGAACAATCTCACTTCTCTCTGTATATGTTCATGACGATCTTCTGTACTTAATTGTTTAATTCCTTCATTTTCTTACTAGCTAGCATGTCGAGTCCTCTCTATACGTATAGTACGTAGCGTCGACCAAGCACGGAGATAAGAGAGGACACCTCTCTCTATTAGCTACAATATATGAAACCCCTAAATTAGCCCTACAAAACCCCCATCCCCCCTCTAAAAAAAACAAAACCCCAGACACGGAACTGCTGACGCGTGGAGGCATTTTGGTCCCGGTTGGTGCTACCAACCGGGACAAAAGGCCCTCCTGCCCGGGCAAGCCGCAGAGGCCACGTGGAGCCCCATCTGTCCCGGTTCGTGGGCAAACCGGGACTAAAGGTTTTGGGCATTAGTAACGACCCTCTAGTCCCGGTTCCGGAACCGGGACAAATGGCCCTCTAGAACCGGGACAAATGGGCCTTTTTCTACCAGTGGGGGCATCCACGGTGGCTGCGGCGAGGTTTTAGGCTGACGGTGGATATGATGTGCTTGGTGGGTGGATGCCGGGGCGGCGACCTCGGGGTGTGAGGACGACGTTGACTCTGCGACGAGCGGCGGCCTTAGGTGCTTCTCCATGACTTCGGCCGTGCGGACGACGAGGTTGCGGCTGACGTGTACTGCTGAGGCGGTGTGCACCGTTGTTTGGCACTCCTGCTTTTGACGAAGACCTCCGTTCCTTTTGCCGGCTTGCGCCCCTCTGGCCTGCATGTGGGTTGGTGGTCGGCGTGTGCAGAGGGTTCGGGGGAAACCCTTGGTCATTGGCGGTGGCCACGATAATGGCAGCACCCCTGGTGGCGTCGGCTCCCTTCTTGAAGGAATTGTTGAGGTCTTCTTCTTGTCGCCGTCTTGCTTCTGTGAAGCGAAAGCCTCTGCTCCTCTTGCGGATGATGGCGGCGTGCTATCGCCGCATACCTTCCTGGAGGCGTCGTCTAGGGTGTGTGGAAGCAAGGTCGGCGCTTGCTGCTGGTTCGGATGCGGATGGTGGCGGCTCATCCATCTTCTGGTGGTCTTCGTCTTGCGGTATTGTTCCTTTCCTCGCTTGTGGATGTGCAACTGGATGTTCTTGGTGGCGAGGTCGCGGGCTCTCTGCGGGTGTGGTTCAAGCCCTGGTCCCTCTAGCTCGAGGTGCTCTGTTAGCCTTGCCCATGCGGCTCTCTGTGAGCTACCTACCTTCCAACGATACGGTGCCCTTCGAGCCAAGGCGAGAGGATAGTGGTCCTTAGGAGGTAGAATCGAATGGCTTGCTGGAAGGCTCTATGGGAGTAGGTGATGGCTTCTCGCCCCTCGTTGGTTACCCCAAGTGGAAGGTTGAGATGTAGGATAGCAGCAAATTTCCCCTAATGTAGAGGATAGGGTTTATGTGTCCTGTAGGACTCCGACGATGACAAGTAGGTGGTTCGGCAAGTGATGCGCCGTTGAAATTCACTTGCTTATCCTGGACCTGCACACACAACAAGTAACTTTGCTCCCAACGAGTACAGAGGGGTTGTCAATCCCTCCGGCCTTGCCCTTTATAAAGGATCAAACGCAAGAGATAATGGTAGTGATAATTGCAACGAAAGTAAAAACAGTAAAATAAAGTGGAGGTGTAAACAGTGGTGGAAATATGGACCGGGGTCCCGTGATGTTCACTAGTGATATCTCTCTCCCAAAAGACGATAAACAGCTAAGATGGATGAACAAATTATAGCTGGCAAGTTGACAGAATTATTATCACACCGCAATGCTAATTATGCTACTTGAAAGTAAGATGCTCTAAAGTATGGGCAGTACGACAAGACAAGTAGACCGAAATCCATCTGCATCTACTCACTAATCATTCACCTTGAGATATCTATCCAGAACATCTCGCTGGTATTAAGTTGCGAGCCCCACCCAAAGTGTAAACTCAAAGCAACAGACAATCGCATTAACAATCTATGCGTAAGGTAAAAAATCCTTGCAACCGCGGTTACAAGCACCGTTGTTTTCTCCCTGGTGGCAACAACACATACCCTAGTTTCATGTTTCTGTCACTCAAGCTAGGGGGGGGCATGAACCCACAATCATGCATAACGCTCCCTCTTAGAGTTGCTATCTACTACTTGTCCAAAGCAATAAAAAGCAACGGAGAACATGCAAGAATTACTAAGAACAAAATATAAAAGTTAAACAAAATATATAACTCATCACGATCTGAACATAATCTCATAATCCATCGGATCCCACCAAACACAACATAGCAACAACATGAAAATTACATAGGTGCCTTGATCATGTAGGGCAGCTCTGATGTGCGAGAGATGATAATGGCTTCTCTCCCTTCATTGGTTACCCCAAGTGGAAGGTGAGATGTAGGATAGCAGCAAAATTCCCCTATGTAGAGGATAGGGTTTGTCTCCCGTAGGACTCAAAAGCGGCAAAGTAGGTGTCAACGACGCAATTGACGTGGACCTCCACACAACACAAATAACTTTGCTCCCAACGAAGTTCAGAGAGGTTGTCAATCTCTCCGGCCTTGTTGTTTACAAAGGATCAAACACAAGGGATAATGATAATGGTGATAGTAGCTAGAGAGTAAAAGCGGGAAATAAAAGAGTGTGTAAACAGTTATGAGAATATGGACCGGGGTCCCGCAATGTTCACTTAATGATGTCTCTCTCCCAAAAGACGATAAAGTGCTATGCGAGGAAACAAATCACAGCTGGGCAATTGACAGGATTAAAAACGCACCGCAATGCTAACTGTGCTACAAACAAAGGACGAGGCTCAAAAGCATGGGCGGTACGCCAAAATAAGTAGACTGAAATCCAACTGCATCTACTACTAATCATCCACCTTGAGATATATATCCAGAACATCTCGCTGGTATTAAGTTGCGAGCTCCACCCAAAGTGTAAACCCAAAGCAACAGACAACTGCATTAAAAGAACTTTGCGTAAAGTAAACAATCCTTACAACCGTGGTTACACACACCTTTGTTTTCCCCCTTGTGGCAACACATCCCCTAGACTCATGTTTCTGTCACTCAAGCTAGTCATTAGGGGCATGAACCCACAATCGAGCATAACGTTCCCTCTTGGAGTCACTACCTACTACTTGGCCAAAGCAATAAACAGCAATGGAGAACATGCAAGAATTACTCAAGAACATAAATATAAAAGACAAGAACAAAATATATTACTCAATCGCAAACTGAACAAAGTCTCATAATCCATCAGATCCCAGCAAACTCAGCATAGTAATAGCAGAAAATTACATATGTGCCTCGATCATGTAGGGCAGCTCACGAGGTCTAATCCATGAAGAACAAAGAGGGGAGGAGAACATCACATAGCTACTGATCACGGACCCATGGTCCAAGGAAGACTACTCACGGATCATCCGGGAAGCGTCCATGGTGGAGGAGAGGCTCCCGGAGGTCAATCCTCCCTCCTGCAAGGTTCCGGGAAGAGGAATCCTGGCGTTCCCGATCTTGGAAGCGCGGCGGCGGCGGAACAGATGCGAGAGCGCGAAAAAGGGTTCTGTCTTCGGAAGAATCTATCACGGAGATTAAATGGAGAAGGGGGGCAGCCAGGGGGGCCACCAGGTGTCTAGGCGCCCCCTCTGCGCGGCCAAGCCCTAGGCCGCGCCACCAGGGCGCCTGGACCCCTGGTGGTGGCCCTCTGGATCCACCCAGGTGATTCCGGAAGGTTCTTCTGCGCTGATTTTTTATCTGATTTTTCCCGAATTTTTAGAGCACTTTTAATATGGGGGAAACCTGCAATAGAAAAACAGCAGAAAACAGGAACTGGCACTGGGGTGCACTGAGTTAATAAGTTAGTCCAAATATGATCAAAAGTGTATGAAAGTGTATCTGGATCATAGCAATATCACACAAAACATGCATGGAGCAAGCAGAAATTATAGATACGTTTGGGACGTATCAACATCCCCAAGCTTAATTCCTGCTCGTCCTCGAGTAGGTAAATGATAACAAGCATAATTTCTGTGGTGACATGCTAGCAACCATATAAGAGCTTTGAAAGTAAAGCAATCAAGGTATGTAATTCAATTCAAGTCATAACAGGCAAGAGTCTATATTAGCATTGAAACAAGCAACTTAAGAACATTAAGTGCAAGAGCTCTTACTGTCCGTGACTCGAATGTCTCCAGATGGTGTTTGCATGCAAGAAGGGGGATATGGGAATACGAGAGAAAAATATATTTGTTGAGAACTCAATCTACTAAAGTTTCACACTTGGTCTTCTTTGGAATCTTATCCTGACTCGTCCCCAGTCCACTAGCCAGGTACAAGTCAATTTGATCCACTCCTTTTCTATATTTTGAGCACTCATGCAATGTATGAACGTAAGCACGAGAGTTGACACTTAGGGTGGCAAAGAGATAAATATGGTGGAGGAGGAAGACAAAAAGGGTGAGAAAGGCTCACATCAATGAGGACAATCATAGGCAAGAGAAGACAAATGATAGATATGATGTGAGGAGTAGGGATTGCCATGCAACAGATGCACATATGAGATAAGGAAAGCTCTCCAATGGAACTAGTGGGGGTGCATCCAACTTGCTCGCTCATGAATACCTAGAGCTCGTTTGAGGAAGCTCATCCTTGGAATATGCAAGCCAAGTTCTATAGTGTGAAGGTCCCCACATATCTATATGCATAAATGATCATCTCTATGGAGCACAAGGATAAGAGGGAGTACGAGTGTGGATCTTTCAAAAGGAATAGTAGTGTTGCCCCTTTCTCTCTTTTTATTTTCTTTTTCTCTTTTTCCTATTTTTGTATTTTTTGGTGGCCTCAATGGATCTTTCTATTTAACTCTCATTTGTCCTCTTTGGGATCTTTTTAAATTTTTCCTCTTTGGGATCTTTTCCTCACTTAAGGGCAACACTCTATTTTACAAGAAGGTAAAGAAGATCTTCACACTTTACAAGGTACTCAACATAAAGAAGATGTAGCTATCATGATGTATGCAAATGTATGCCTCTTCCATTGTAGCAGGAACATGTATGACATGAAGATCAAGTCATGAAGAGGTGGATGTTGCATGGCAATATATCTCGGAAAGGCTATGGAAATGCCTTGATAGGTAGGTATGGTGGCTGTTTTGAGGAAAGATATAAGGAGGTTTATGATGACAGAGCGTATCATGCCAAGGGTTTGGATGCACCGGCGAGGTGGACGCCAACTCTCGGAGTGAGAAGAGGGCAATGCATGGTACCGAAGAGGCTAGCAAATATGAGGAGGTGGAAGTGTCAACTTTCAATACTTACATTAGTCCGAAGAACTCATGCCCTTATTATCGGTAATTCTCAATCTAATGAGGAGGTTCACAAAGAGACAAGTACCCCGAGGAGGAGTGTGTGGGGGTTTGGTTATCCTTGCGCATCCTCGACTCATGGTACGTGAGTGTACTCTAATATCCGATCCCTGAAAAGATTATTGATCCATCTAGTAGCTAGAGTTCTCAACTAGTTTTTGTAGGTTTTTAAAATAAACACGGATTTACCAAAATACGACACCTATCACTAACAGGCTAGAACTCTTGACACCAAAAGTTCAAACATTACTCACAACAACACCTCAAAACTATTGCAAGTTACTACTAAAATTAAATAGCAACCTCAATTACCTACATCAAGACAAGACACAACTCAGTGCAACAACCAACTCTCTTAACAAGATAAACATGAAAACTAAAGAGAGTTCCAGCAACAAACTAAACAAAAGCTAGAGCTCTTGCAAAATACAAACTAAAAAAACTAAACATGGCAGTAGCTACGAAAAGATAAAGAACACACTACAGAGAAAGATAAGCATGAAAATCCTATGATGTGTTCTAGATTGAAGTGGAGCGTGTTTCTCTTGCACACAAAGTAAGCTGGGGTCTAACTTGTTATGAACAGCAAGCAAAGCTAAATAAAACTAAAAATGAAACCTAAGAGTGAGACGCTCCAAGCATAGCACATAACGCATGAAGTGATAAAAATATAGTGAGACGGAGGACGGACTGATTATTGTTGATGGAGAAGGGGATGCACGGGGGTATCTGTCGTGGGAAAGTCACGGCAGATGTCCGTAGAGTCGGACTTATCATGGTACCTTTGTTGCGAGGCGAATTCGAGGAGAGAGTCGACATAGACACGGGACTCGGCGGTTTACCCAGGTTCGGCCCCGTCGATGCGGTAAAGACCTACTCCTGCTTCTTGACTATTGTGGGATTGACTCCTCAATAGGAAGAGCCGATCTTATCGATTACAGTGATGATGTTTCGCAACCTTAGTCTCGTGGAGATCTAGGTTATAGCGCGAGTTTTCTAGTCCTGGCTTGAGGTAAATTCTGGCTCTGGCTCCCGTGGACCTCAGCTTATAAAGATGCCGGGTCCCGGAATTCCGAGAGTCCGACTCCTACACGATGTGGAGTTCTATTCTACTTTACAAGTTTTCTACGTGCTATATAAGGTAAGTCGAATTCCTTCTAGGACTTCAATCTTCATGCTTGGCACGTCAGACTCCTGGTCGGGTCTTCTTTGTGGGCCTTCATATGTAAGTCGTCCTAGAGGTTTCTAATGCTGGGTCTATGGGCCTGATCCATCCCCCCGACATTAGCCCCCAGGATTGTTGTGATGCTTCAGTCTTCACAGCAATCTTCTTCATTTTCTTCATTGTCGCTGACTCTTCATGGATCAAGGGCCGTCTTTATGCTTGGCGTTGATTGGGACTCGGAGTCGTCTCTGTTCAATCTTGCTTCAATTCCTTTATCTCCATGAAGTCGACTCTTCTGGTTGAGTCGACTTATATTTCCAGAGTCGACGTAGACAATAATGAATCTGACCTTCAAATGTTTCTATGAAGGAACTTAAACGGTCTGCCTCGATTTCGGCGGCACAATTAATGCTGCCTAGGTTTCTCACGAAAATCGAGGAATTTCCTGCCGTTTAGCTGGCGGTTAGCGACACCTCGGGTTTTGAGCAGAGGTCCTTTTATAAATAGACCCCGTCCATACCCATTGAAACATGAGATAGCTTCTCGTCCCTCGTTGGTTACCCCAAGTGGAAGGTGAGATGTAGCGTAGCAGCAAGTTTCCCTTAGCAAAGATGCTAAGGTTGAGTGTCGGACCAGTAGGACTCCAACAGATACAAGTAGGTGGTGAAGTGAACAATTGTCGCCGTTGATAATCTAAGGATTGCTAACTTCACCTGGACCTGCACACACAATAGATAGCTTTGCTCCCAACGAGTACAGAGGAGTTGTCAATTCCTCCTGCCTTGTTGTTTACAAAGGATAAAATGCACGGGATAATAATGATAGTGATAGCAACTAAAAAGTAAATACTGAAAGTAAATTGATAGTGTAAACAGTGGTGGAGGTATGGACCTGGATCTCATGATGTTCACTAGTGACGTCTCTCTCCCAAAAGACGATAAAACATCCATGCGAGGTAAACAAATTACAGCGGGGCAATTGACAGGATTATGTGCGCAAACCAATGCTAATTACGCAAAACAGAAAGGAAGAGGCTCAAAAGCACGGGCAGTACGCCAAGACAAGTAGACCGAAATCCATCTGCATCTACCCACTAATCATCCACCTTGAGATATATATCCAGAACATCTCGCTGGTATTAAGTTGTGAATCCCACCCAAAGTGTAAACTCAAAGCAACGGACAACTGCATTAAAGATCTTTGCGTAAAGTAAACAATACTTGCACCTGCAAGTACAAGCACCGTTGTTTTCCCCCTTGTGGCAACAACACATCCCCTAGACTCATGTTTCTGTCACTCAAGCTAGTCATCGGGGGGCATGAACCCACAATCATGCATAACGCTCCCTCTTGGAGTCACTACCTACTACTTGGCCAAAGCAATAAACAACAACGGAGAACATGCAATAGTTACTCAAGAACATAAATATAAAAGAAGAGAATCAAATATATAACTCAATCACAAGCTGAACATAATCTCATAATCCATCGGATCCCAGCAAACTCAGCATAGCAACTTCAGAAAGATTACATATGTGCCTCGATCATGTAGGGCAGCTACGAGGTCTAATCCATGAAGAACAAAGAGGGGAGGAGAACATCACATAGCTACTGATCATGGACCCATGGTCCAAGGTGGAATACTCACGGTTCATCCGGGAAGCATCAATGGTGGTGGAGAAGCTCCCGGAGGTGATTCCTCCCTCCGGCAGGGTGCCGGGAAGAGGTCTTCTGGTGCTCCCGATCTTGGAAGCACGGCGGCGGAACAAAGGAGAGATCGCGAAAAAGGGTTCTGTCTTTGAGGGTTTCTCGTCACAGGGAATAAATAGGCGAAAGGGGGCAACCAGAGGTGGGCTAGGGGCTCCAGGCACCCCCTGGCGCGGCCAGAGGCTTGGCCGCGCCCTCTGGCCGCCTGGGCCCCCCTGGCTCCCCTCTTCCCCCCCTGGTCTTTTCTCGAAGCTTTTGGTACGCTGATTTTTCCTATATTTTTCCTAGAATTTTTCTGGTACTTTTAATAAGGGGGAAACCTGAAATAGGAAAACAGCAGAAAACAGGAACTGGCACTGGGGTGCACTGAGTTAATAGGTTAGTCCAAATATGATCAAAAGTGTATGGAAGTTCATCAATATCATAGCAATATCACACAAAAGTGGCATGGAGCAAGCAGAAATTATGGATACGTTTTGGACGTATCAACATCCCCAAGCTTAATTCCTGCTCGTCCTCGAGTAGGTAAGTGATAACAAGCATAATTTCTGTGGTGACATGCTAACAACCATATAAGAGCTTTGAAAGTAAAGCAATCAAGGTATGTAATTCAATTCAAGTCATAACAGGCAAGAGTCTATATTAGCATTGAAACAAGCAACTTAAGAACATAAAGGTGCAAGAGCTCTCGCTGTCCGTGACTCGAATGTCTCCAAATGGTGTTTGCGTGCAATAAAGGGGATAGGGATATACGAGAAAAAGTATTTTTATTGTTGAGAACTCAATATACTAAAGTGTCACAGTTGGTCTTCTTTGGAATCTTATCTTGACATATTCCTAGACCACTAGCCAGGTACAAGTCGAAATGATCCACTCCTTTTCGACATTTTGAGCACTCATGCAATGGATGAGCGTAAGCAAGAAAGTTGACACTTAGGATGGCAAAGAGAGAATATAGTGGAGGAAGAAGACAAAAATGTGTGAAAGGCTCACATCAATGAGGACAATCATAGGCGAGAGAAATCCAAATGATAGATATGATGTCAGGAGTAGGGATTGCCATGCAACAGATGCACATATGAGCTAAGGTAAGCTCTCCAATGGAACTAGTGGGGGTGCATCCAACTTGCTTGCTCAAGAATACCTAGAGCTCATTTGAGGAGGCTCATCATTGGAATATACAAGCCAAGTTCTATAGTGTGAAGGTCCCCACATAGTTATATGCATGAATGATAATCTCTATGGAGTACAAGATACAAGATGGAGTACGAGTGTGGATCTTCTCAAAAAAGAATAGTAGTGTGCACCCTTCTCTCTTTTTTTCTTTTCTCTTTCTCTTTTTTTTCCTTTTTCTATTTTATTTATTTATTTTTGTATTTTTTGTGTGGCCTCAATGGCTCTTTCTATTTAACTCTCATTTGTCCTCTTTGGGATCTTTTAATTTGTCCTCTTTGGGATATTTTAATTTGTCCACTTTGGGATCTTTTCCTCACTTAGGGGCAACACTCCATATATTACAAAAAAGTATAGAAGAGCTTTCACACTTTACAAAGTACTCTAATCATAAAGAAAGTGTAAATATCATGATGTATGCAAATGTATGCCTCTGCCAGTGTAGCAGGATATGCAATGATACTAGCGCGTCATGTAGCAATGATTAGGGCAAGGCCCAACTAGCATGCGGCTCATCGATCAAGCAAGTAGCATGTATGACATGAAGATCAAGTCATGAGAAGATGGATGTTGCATGGAAATATATCTCGGAAAGGCTATGGAAATGCCTTGATAGGTAGATGTGGTGGCTGTTTTGAGGAAGGATATAAGGAGGCTTATGATGACAAAGCGTATCGTGCCAAGGGTTTGGATGTACCGGAGAAAGTGGACGCTAACTCTCGGAGTGAGAAGAAAGCAATGCACGGCACAGGAAAGGCTAGCAAAATATGGGAAGGTGGAAGTGTCAAGTTTTGAATACTCACATTAGTCCGAAGAACTCATGCACTTATTATCAGTAACTCTCAATATAATAAGGAGGTTCACAAAGAGACAAGTACCCCGAGGAGGAGTGTATGGGGTTTTGGTTATCCTTGCGCTTCCTCGACTCATGGTACGTGAGTGTACTCTAATATTCGACCCCTCAGAAGAGTAGTGATCCAACTAGTAGCTAAAGTTCTCAACTAGTTTGTAGGTTTTTTTGAAAATAAACACGGGTTGCCCAAAATACGACATCTATCACTAATAGGCTAAAGCTCTTGACACCAAAAGTCCAAATATTACTCAAAGCAATACCTCAAAACTTTTGCAAGTTACTACTACAAAAAGAATAGCAACCGCAATTACCTACTTCAAGTCACGACACAAAACTCAGTGCAATAGGCAAACTCTCTAAACAAGATAAACATGAAAACTCAAGAGAGTTCCAGCAACAAAATAAACGAAATCTCTTTTAAAATATAAACATTAAAGCTAAGAGCAAAGCATGGCAGCAACTACGGAAGGATAAAGAACAAACACAGCAAAGATAAGCATGAAAAGTCCTATGTTGTGTTCTAAATTTTGGAAGTGGAGCGTGTTTCTCTCCCACACAAAGAAAACTGGGTTCTTACTTGTTATGAACAGCAATCAAATCTAAAGAAAACTAAAAACAAAACCTAAGAGCGAGACGCTCCAAGAATAGCACATAACGCATGAAGTGATAAAAATATAGTGAAACGAGAGACGAACTGATAATTGTCGATGGAGAAGGGGATGCACGGGGGGATCCCCAAGCTTAGACGCTTGAGTCTCCTTGAATATTTCTTGGGGATGCATGGGGGCATCCTCAAGCTTGAACGCTTGACACTTCTTAATCTTTCTTTCATCATCTTCCCTCACACACTTGGAAACTCCCTTCATACATAACTCATCATAATCTGATTAGCGAGGTTAGTACCCATAATAAAATAATTTTTTCTCTACTGGAAATAAAGATAATCTTGAAGAGCTACTGTTTACCAAGATTGCCAACAAGTTTTTGCAAAGAAAAAGCAAGCTTAAGGTTTGCAAAACAAAGAAAAGGCAAAACAGGACAGAATCTGTGAAAAACAGACCAGCAGGTAAAAATGATTTTTTTAGGGGTACTTGTGCAACTCAAATCAAAAAACTCAGAACATATGAAAGTTTCGTAATTGTATAGAGCATGCTGTGTAAAATTTCAGCTAAAAAATATGAACTGAGATTTTTCTCTAATTTTTCTAGTCACGAGGACAGAATCTGTTTTCTGGACTGCATGTCACAACTTTCACTCCCCTTGTCGTATGAGGCTATAAAAGGCACACAGCTTGAAAAGTAAAGATACAATGATGTTGCTACAGTAGTAACAATCATCAAGACCACTAAAAACAGAAGAAAAACAAAAAGGAAAACCTAAATTCGTTGCGGGCTGCCTCCCGAAAGCGCTTCTTTAAAGCCATAAGCTAGGCTTAATGCAAATAGATCAAGTTGTATCAATTGAACCATCATCAAGATCATCAAAAAGCTCTTCAATAATACAACCACTCTTAAGAGGTCTTTCACATAAAGGCCTAATATAGATACTTCTTGGAATAAAAGTAAAAGGCGGAAAATCAGTTGGAGTCTCATTCATCTCATTGAAGAGAGGTGTTTCTTCCAAAGTCTTTACAGTTTTAACCCCTTTGGCAATAGATAAATTATTTTTGGAACGAGGAGCCTTTGGAACGTAACGAACCTAGGTTCCTTCTTTGCCGGAGTTTCCACCTTTTTTGTTTTGATTGAGGAAAAAGTAGTTCCTAGAGTGTCAATAATTTCCTCAATCTTATCAATCCTAGAAGGGTCCAAGTCATGGGATTTGATGGTCTCCAAGGTTTTAAGAATTTTATGCATGGAGCTATCTAATCTATTCAAATTCCCTTGAACCTTACGATCCAACTCACTTATCTTATTAATACTTGGCATTTCTAGCTCCATATTTTCAAGTTTTTTCATAATGTGAGCTAGGGTAATGTTCTCTTGAATGCTATCAACAGGGAGATTTCCAACAAGATTTTCCATAACACTAAGAGATTCCCAAACTGGGGCTTCTATGAAATTCCCATTGATAGCAGTATATATAATAAACCTATTCCAAGAAGTAATTCCAACATAAAAGTTTCTAAGCGGGATAGTAGTGGTTTGCTTCTTGGTGGCTCTTTTTTGAGAATCATTAATCCTATACCAGGCATCCTTCAAACTTTCACCACCTCTTTGTCTAAAGGTGAGCACTTCTGACTTACCAAAGGCAAAAGGAACAAACATACTGATAACTCTAGCAAGATAACTATTTTTTTGATTTTTGATAAAAGACACTAAAGCAAAAACTGAAAGGTAAACTAACAAGACTAAAGAGAAAAGATAAAAGATAGTGTGCAACTCCCCTATCTTGAAGAGTGGAGTCACCGGCAACGGCGCCAGAAATTTGCTTGATACACGAGATAGATTCTCGTCCCTCGTTGGTTACCCCAAGTGGAAGGTGAGATGTAGCATAGCAGCAAGTTTCCCTTAACAAAGATGCTAAGGTTGAGTGTCGGACCAGTAGGACTCCAACAGATACAAGTAGGTGGTGAAGTGAACAATTGGCGCCGTTGACAATCTAAGGATTGCTAACTTCACCTGGACCTGCACACACAACAGATAGCTTTGCTCCCAACGAGTACAGAGGAGTTGTCAATTCCTCCGGCCTTGTTGTTTACAAAGGATAAAACGCACGGGATAATAATGATAGTGATAGCAACTAAAAATTAAATACTGAAAGTAAATTGATAGTGTAAACAGTGGTGGAGGTATGGACCTGGATCTCATGATGTTCACTAGTGATGTCTCTCTCCCAAAAGACGATAAAACAGCCATGCGAGGTAAACAAATTACAGCTGGGCAATTGACAACATTATGTGCGCAAACCAATGCTAATTATGCAAAAAAGAAAGGAAGAGGCTCAAAAGCACGGGAAGTACGCCAAGACAAGTAGACCGAAATCCATCTGCATCTACCCACTAATCATCCACCATGAGATATCTATCCAGAACATCTCGCTGGTATTAAGTTGCGAATCCCACCCAAAGTGTAAACTCAAAGCAACGGACAACTGCATTAAAGAACTTTGCGTAAAGTAAACAATCCTTGCACCCGCAAGTACAAGCATCGTTGTTTTCCCCCTTGTGGAAACATCACATCCCCTAGACTCATGTTTCTTTCACTCAAGCTAGTCATCGGGGGGCATGAACTCACAATCATGCATAACGCTCCCTCTTGGAGTCACTACCTACTACTTGGCCAAAGCAATAAACAGCAACGGAGAACATGCAAGAGTTACTCAAGAACATAAATATAAAAGAAGAGAATCAAATATATAAATCAATCACAACCTAAACATAATCTCTCATAATCCATCGGATCCCAACAAACTCAGCATAGCAACAGCAGAAAGATTACATATGTGCCTCGATCATGTAGGGCAGCTCACGAGGTCTAATCCATGAAGAACAAAGAGGGGAGGAGAACATCACATAGCTACTGATCATGGACCCATGGTCCAAGGTGGACTACTCACGGTTCATCCGGGAAGCATCAATGGTGGTGGAGAAGCTCCCGGAGGTGATTCCTCCCTCCGGCAGGGTACCGGGAAGAGGTCTTCTGGTGCTCCCGATCTTGGAAGCGCGGCGGCGGCGGAACAGAGGAGAGATCGAGAAAAAAGGTTCTGTCTTCGAGGGTTTCTCATCACGGGGAATAAATAGGCGAAAGGGGGCAGCCAGAGGTGGGCCAGGGGCTCCAAGCGCCCCCCTGGCGCGGCCAGAGGCCTGGCCGCGCCCTCTGGCCGCCTGGGCCCCCTGGCTCCCCTCTGGCCCCTCCTGGGCTTTTCTCGAAGCTTCCGGTACGGTGATATTTCCTATATTTTTCCCGGAATTTTTCTGGTACTTTTAATAAGGGGGAAACGTGAAATATAAAAATAGCAGAAAACAGGAACTGACACTGGGGTGCGCTGAGTTAATAGGTTAGTCCAAATATGATCAAAAGTGTATGGAAGTTCATCAATATGATAAAAATATCACACAAAAGAGGCATGGAGCAAGCATAATTATAGATACGTTTTGGACGTATCACCCATTCACATTGCTCCATCCACATTTTCTCTTCTTCTTCCTCGCGCACCGGAGAACAGGAAGTTTTTACCTTCGTCTCCGTTCAAGCCGTTCTTCCTTCATCGTTCGCGCAAGACGGTCTGGGACCGTGCCATTCTCGCACACCATTAAGGTAAGATTCTCATCACCTCCATTGTGCTGCAGTTCTTTACTCATCTCCATTGTCGCGAGCTTCAAGCTCTACTGTATTAGTAGATCGACACGACCCAGTGGAGATGCACCATGCATATTGGTAGATAGGATAGGATCGGTGATGGATAACTCCGAAAGTGATTGCTTCGTCGAACAATCGTATTTACAGATCCGTTTTCATCTTGCAACCGTTCCCAGTTTTTCGCAAGTCGTAGTTCTGTTCATCATTTTTCGCCTATTTCTCGGGCTTGTTAGATCCAATCGTTCTGCTATATTTTTGAAAACTGTTTGTGTAGTTTCTTTGTAAGTCGATTTATGACCGACTCTAGTTTTTCTTTTTCTAGATCTGACTTCTGCACCATGGGTCGGAAAACCGCTGCCGATAAAGGCAAGAAAGAAGTCGTTGCGGACAAAAGAAAAAAGACAGCCGGCAGGCTAGACCTCCAGCTCCGAGGCTGACTTTAGAGGCCAACTGGTCAAAGAGCTGGGTTACAGATGCCTTTTTGAAAAAGATGGAGACAGAGGGGATTTTTCCTCCCCAATCTGAAATTGAATGGCGGGCTCCTAGGGAGGAGACCCGGCCTCAGCCTAAAATAGGCAAGGCCGTCGTGTTTGCCAATCATATCACCAGGGGCTTCCGTCCTCCCGGCTCTAAGTTTTTTAGGAGTGTGTTGCACTGTTATAAGTTGCATCCTCAGGATCTAAGTGCTAACTCAGTGCTCAATATTTGTCATTTTCAAGTGTTCTGCGAGGCTTATCTGCAGATTAGGCCGACTCTGGCTATGTTTGCCGAGTTCTATTACTGCAATAGGCAGACGAAATATAGTGGCGGTCCGGCTTTGGAATGTGGTAGAGTCACTATCCAGAAGCACGCCGAGTCAATTTACCCGTCACTCAAACTGAGCTCCCATGTGAAAACATGGCAAATAACTTTCTTTTACTGCACTGTTGTGACTCCTGAGAAAAAAAGTCCTCTGCCCGGCTTTCGTGAGAGTCGGCTTGAGTTTCATGATGTCTTGAACCTGTTTCCTTCGGATTCTCATAAGAAAAAGCATGAGACGATTATGGCTCGAATAAAGGCCTTGTTGGCTCACGGTCTTGCTGGAATGGACCTGATCAAATGTTTGATAGGTTGGAAAATCCAGCCTCATAGCTTGAGGGATCCACTCATGTGTGAGTATTCGGGGCCGGACGACCCCACGTGTTTTGCGAAGAAGGAGATTTCTGGAGGAGTTCTAGTGTCGACCTGCAAGAAATTTCTTGCTGAGCGCATAGAAGACATCAAGAAAGTCGGCCTTCTCCCGTTTTGTAAAGCCAATCCGGCTCTTCTGGTATGTTTGTTAAGTCATTTTTCCTTGACACAATATTTGTTCAAAGATTTTAATCTTCCTCCTTCTTACTTTCAGGAAAATGACCCATGGTGGAACGTGGGTCAAGACCTCCCTATGGAAGATGTCGATGCTAAAAGTCCGAGTCATTCGGTAAGATTCACCTGATTACTTCTTTTGTGATATCTTCTTCTTACCCTTTTGTTCCTGTAGGATGACTCGGAGGAAGATGATCATGAAGACGAGGAAGAACAAGAGGAAGTTCTCCCTGTTAGGACCGGCTCTCATAAACAGAGCAAAGTCGCCACAGGACATTTAACATCATTAACTCTTCTACTTAGAACATCGAATAAACTTTTGATAGCAATGGAATTATCATGCAACTGATTTTGTATCCTGTCATTAAAATGATTTTGCTTAATAATAAAATTATCAAGCTCATCTAAGCATTGATCAGGAGGCTTACCTTTAGGGATGTTACTTTCATTGAAATCTAAAAGAGAGTGTACATCTACCAAGGGAGGGTGAGTAGTAGGCTCACACAACTTCTCAATAGGAGGCAGATTCTTCACGTCTTCGGCTTTAATGCCTTTCTCCTTTATGGACTTCTTTGATTCTTGCATATCTTCGGGGCTCAGGACAAGCATGCCCCTCTTCTTTGGTGGTGGCGGTGGTTCAGGAACGGACCAATCTTCGTGGTTCTTGGCAATATTGCCCATTAATTCTTCAACATCGTCTGATGTTCTTTCCCTGAAAACACAACCAGCACAACTATCCAGATAGGATCTAGATTCATCGGTTATACCAGCATAAAATTTATCAAGTAATTCATTCTTAGGGACTTCATGTCCCGGTCTAGCCTTAATTAAACCTCAATACCTCCCCCAAGCTTTAGGGAGGTGCTCACCCTGCAACTGTTTAAAGTTGTAAATTCTTTGTAAAGAAGCATGTTGCATATGAGCAGGAAAATATTTATCAACAAAAGATTGAGATAACTCCTGATGACTTTTAATAGAACCATAGGGCAGTGCATCATACCATGCTTTAGCGTCTTTCTTCAAAGAAAAAGGAAAAAGCTTATCCACATAAAAGTTTCGTATCCTCTCATCAGTAGTAAAAAACCACCCAACTCGGTGAGTTTGGTCAAGTGTGCTATAGAATCATCATTTTCTCTGTCATAAAAGGGGCCAGCTTCAATTGTAGATATAAGTGAAAGATCAACAGAGAAATCATAATCAGGATCAGTGATGCGTATATGAGATGTAGCAAATTCAGGATCAGGAGTGATCTTGTTCTTCATGGAGTGTTTTTCAAGAAGCTTCTTAACAGCACCAGGGTCAGGGTTAGCACACTCTGTAAGTTCCCTGCAAAAATCATCATCGAGGATTCTCTCCTTGAGTTTATCTAAGTCTAGGTAACCAAAGGCTTTGCAAGTGGGAAAATAGGTAGTAGGAGTCTCAGTCTCGGACTGTGCTGCAACCTTAGCCATTTGAGTTTCAAGATAGTGACCAAGAAAACTAGTTTCCTCAAGAGTAGTGGAAGGATCATCAAAAGTGTCGGACATAGTAATAGAATCAGTGGAAGTAGCATGTGGTGGTGGTGGTGAAGCAAGCTTACTTAGAACGAAAGGTGAATCAAGCGTAGCACTAATGCTCATAACAGTACCTTTTCTTGTAGTAGATGGTAAGATCGGAACCTTGGGGTCTCCTTTCTTACCCATAGCGGATAAAGTACAGCAGGAAAAATACTTCAAGTAGACATGTAAATAAAGCTATGCTCCCCGGTAATGGCGCCAGAAAATAGTACTTGATAACCCTCAATTGTAGGGGATCGAGATAGTCTTCGCGGGTAAGATAACCCAATTTATTGATTCGACACAAGGGGAGCCAAATAATATTTATAATCTCTGAAAGTTGAGTTTTCCATTCAACCGCACCTGCAATATACTTGCTTGCAACAAAATATTAATAGCAACGGTGATAGGATAGTGATAGTGACAACAGCGGAAGTAAAACAACAAAAGTAACAACTAGTAACCAGCAAGATTAAAAACATTGTAGGCTAGCGAGATGGATGGTTGGGCGCTGCTTGGATGAGAGTGAATGTAGCGACCCGGACCAGAAAATAACCAAGTCTGCTGTGCTTCAGTGCTATCCTTGGATCGGTATGCTAGCACACACAGTACTCGATGAAATACAATAGTATCACATGTCATAAATTAACGTAAATACATGGTATTTATTACCCTACTGGTAATGTTTTTTCCGGCTCTTCATGATGATTTTAGACAAGCTCGTGTCTTATGTTTTTGTTTATAGGCACAAAGTCGCAAGAGGCATACCCGTAGTTCCGACTCGGCGGACCCTCTTGTGGTTTTGGGAGATGGGAGATGAGCCTCGAAAGATCCGACAGAAGATGACTTTAGTCGTGGCTCCTTCTCATCAGTCGGCAGGGGTTTCCGAGGGACAACATCAGGGTGGTGACTCTGGAGCCGGTACCCCTTCTTCTGAGGGTTCTTCTGTCTAGATGTCGGCCTTCCCAATCAACCGTGGGTGATTATTCCTTTCTTAGGATGGTAACTTGTCTTTTGTATGCATGATTTGCTGACAAATTCTATTTTTGTCTTTGAGCAGCACTCGAATTGACCCCAAGGATCTGGCCTACTCTTGTTTTGCTAAGGAGTCGGCTATTATATCTGAAAATTTTCCAGAAACTTCGGTTTCTGAAGCTTTGAAGAAAGATGGTTTAGATGAGTCAGGCCCATCGGGAATATACAAAGATAATTCTCCTGAAGCCGGCTTTGATAAGCCGTCAATTCCTTCTGAAAAAGTGGAAGTTGCTCCAGGTTCTGTGCCGGCTCCTTCCAAGGAAAAGGCAGTTGTCGAAGATGAAGTTTTGATCACTAGGGCTCAGAAGGGTGACCCACCTGCTTGTACAACCATGATGAAGGTTTTGGACGACAAGAGTCAGGTGGTAGGTCAGCCTAATGAGTCGATATCTGAGAAGACATTTCTTGAGGAATTGTTCAAGCGACCGTTAGCTTGTTCTTCGGAGCAGTATGACATACTCCTCCAGCTTCGGGGGTGTTATGTGGTATGTATTTGCCTGCACTGTCCTTGATGACATATATCTGTAGCCCCCATAAGCCGGCCTGGTGATTGATTGCCATGCTGGGTTATGAAAAATAATCCGTATGAGCCATGAGTTGGTATACCTATCTTGTGCTATGCCGAGTTATGAATGTTTGAGCTGTAGCCCCCATGGATCGATATACCAACTTTGTGGTATGCCGAGTCATCATAGTTTTTTGAGCTGTAGCCCCCATGAGCCGACAGGATGTGATTACGTTATGTCGGGTCATGTATATTTTTTGTAGGTTTAGCCCCCAAGTGACTGTTTAGGCAGTGAGTCTAAGTGAATAGTTAGTAATATTTCGTTGTTTGTAGGATGTTTCCATGGACGCTGGGCAGTCCAAACGTCAGATGGAGGAATGACTCGCTGTGGAGTCGGCAAAGCTGAAAGGAGCTGATGAAGAAATTGGTCGACTCCGTGATGAGTTGGTAAAGAAGGACAAAGAACTCGAAGCCGTCAAAGCTGAGATGTCTGAATCCACAAATGTTCTGACCAGAGCTGTAAATGATGCAGCGGCTCAGCGTGATACAGCCGAGCGAAAATTAAAGTCGGCACAAAAGAAGCTAGAGACACTCAAGGATAGTATTCACCGACTTGTGTCAGCCATCTTTGGTGAGTCGGCAAAGTTGCTTTTTGAATCTGGGTGTTCCAATTTTCTTTGTTTCTTGTTGACTTTTATCTTTGTTTTGTCTTTATAATAGGCAAAGATCATGATATTCTGGGTGAGACGCCTGCTATGAAGCTTACTTGCACGTTTGCCTTGGTCAAACAATTGTTTGAGGGTGTGTGTAAAGCGATATGTGCGACTCAGCCCAAGCCCCCAAGCATGAAGAGGATAACTGATATAATGGGTCCTCTCTCAGTTGTACCTGAGTGGGTAAGGCTGGGGAAGCGATCGGCTTGCTGTATGGGGGTGATGCGTGGCTTGGAGCTTGCCAAGGGATACCATCCTGGATTGAAGCTGGATTGTCTGGCTGCCGGCTTCCCGGAGCTTAAGGAAGATGAGTCCCATTTTTCCAAGGAAGATTTCGTCAAGGTGCATAAAGAGACTCGTCCTTTTTCCACCAAGATTGCTGATGACATCGAGCTAAGCCGGTTAGAGACTGGATATGATGAGAGCAACAAGAGGCATCGAATCAATCTTCCGACTCCCGTCGATTTCTCTCTTCTTCCTCCTCCAAAGAGTTCTTCAGAGCCGGCGAATCCTGTGGATCGGTTTCCAGGAGGAGAAAAAGATGACTTGATGATGGATGACATTGCTGATGTGGACTTAATGGAAAGTCGCAACGAGATCTTGCCATCAGCGAATGTTGCCGGGTCTTCATCGCAGAGCCAGGCCAACGTCCTATCGTAAGCCTCTTGGAGAGAGAAAAACTTTCATAATATTTGTGCGTCGTAGTGCCGAGTTTGTAATATTGGGAAACATGTCCCGTGACTTGTGACCAGCATGTGGTCAAATACTTTTATGGCGTTTCATCTGAAATTTGCCTTTTGGTTTTTTGAATGCCAACCTTCGTGATGCCATCTGACTTTTGCCTTTGACTTATTTGTTGCTTGCTTGAAGAAGCTTTTCCTTCCGACATGAGTTGTAGAAGAGGGCCGTGTTCCGGTTTTACCCGGTTCACCAACTAGTGGAACTCCTGAGAGTCGACTGGCTTCATAGTGGAAGGTTTTCAGAGGCCGACTTTATGAATAGCCTGGCCACCTTTGTTATGTGTGAATCGAAAAGTTTTTGCCGAATCATAGATACTTTCAAAGTATAATCCTCATGAGTCGGTATGATCATCATTTCGTCATGTCGACTCACAGAGATAGTCTAAACTGTAGTCCTCGCGTGCCGTAGCGGGTCATCAAAGAAGTGTTGCTTCTCAAGAGTTGGTATAATTATCATGGCGTTTGAGCCGATTTATCAAAGAAGAAGTTTTTCAAAGTCGAATTTATGTATGGCGAAAGCCATTTTCAACCGAAGTCGACTTTATGTATGGCGAGAGTCGTTGCGACCGAGGTCGACTTTATGGATGGCGAGAGCCGTTGCGACCGAAGTCGACTTTATATATGGCGAGAGCCGTTGCGACCGAGGTCGACTTTATATATGGCGAGAGCCGTTGCGACCGAGGTCGACTTTATGGATGGCGAGAGCCGCTGCGATCGAGGTCGACTTTAAAAGGTATAATCCCTATGAGTCGGTATGTGTGAATTGACATGTTACCGCGTCACATAAAGACTTTCGAGATGTAGTCCCCATGAGTCGGCATGTGCGTGTTTGAAACATTGCCGAATCATATCGAGACTTTTTCGAGTTGTAGTCCCCATGAGTCGGCATGTGCGTGTTGACATATTGCCGAATCATATAGAGACTTTAACTTATGTGTATAATGAAAAAACATGCTTATGATGATGTATGCCAAAAGGTAAATTATGAATAGCTCATATAGGAGCCGGCTCTGGATTCATCTTTTCCTCATCTTCTCTTTTTTGAGAAATTTTTTGGGTTATCCATGAGTCGGAACTCCTCTGTATGTCGTCTCACATTTTTTTGATAGAAGGACTGTAAGGGAACCCCCCACAGTTTAATAGGTGCAACAAACCCCAAATTGCAAGTACCGTGCCTTGAACTTGGGTGGGTGGAAAGGCATCAGCCCCTTACCACCACTAGGCTATGCCTTAGTCTTCTATGCTGTCTCACATTGATCAGCGTTTTTTCCGTTTGCTTTAAAAAAAATTCTTGAGAATTTTTAGCCGGGTTTCGTGTATTTAGATCGTATGAGCATCAAACATACATGCGATTATAGGGCGTGGAGTGCCACATGTATATGCCGAGTTTTCTTAGTTAAGACTCGATGAGTATAGTCGAGCCCCCAAGATTTTCCTGAAATAAGCTATATACACGTAATTACACATATGTGTCGGGTTTTCTCAGTTAAAGGTTGATGAGTGTCATCAAGCCCCCTGAACTTTCCCTGAAATGATCACATAAGTGCTCAGATAACAGTTGAGAGTTGATCAAGCCCCCAAGTTTCTGAGGTAATAATAGTGCAAAGTATGATATGTATGATGTAAAGATGATGAGAAAGTAATTGCATGCAAAGTAAGTATAGGATGTAATGCATGCAGGAGTCGTTGAGACTATAGTTAATCGACGATGATTTCTGTAGTGATAGCCGTTACAACCTGCAATCGAGTTATTCATTGTACGTGGCGAGAGCCGGTGCGATGAGAATCGACTTATATGGTAAACGACGATGGCCTATTGCGACGTGAGTCGGCTTTTTTTTGAAGTGCGGCGATAGCCGATGCGACGAATGTCGACTTATTTTCATTATAGTGGTAAGAGCCGGTGCGACGAGTGTCGGTTTTTTTTGACGACTCTGGATGTATTAGGGAGGGAGCTGGATGATATCCCGTGTTTCTTTCACTTGGTGATAAGTACATGGGTTGCCGGCTTATTCGTTTGCTTCACGAGTCGGCAGGCTTTTAATAAGCGATATTTATACTTTACTGTAATGAGCTGTTGAGGTGTCTCGTCCTTTGGCGTGTTTCCTGGGTTTTGATAACCCGGATCGACTCTCTATTGTGGACGAGTCCATGTTCTTGACCTCTTGTGGCTGTGTGAGATGGTTGGGTCGTCATCATACTAACTCGCCTCTAGAATGTTTTTCTCGATTTGGCGTCTGTACTCCTGTATGAAGTAGCACTGATCCCAGGTGTGGTTAGCGAGAAGACCCGGTCTGGAATGCTTTGGGCAAGCTTCTTTCATAGCTTTGTCACAATCCCGGTGCCTTTTTTCTTTCCTTGGTGACCATCCGTGCCTCTGGGAGTGGTTGCTACCGTATTCCTGTGAGGTCGAGTTGTACCTGCGTTTTCTGTGGTGGGTCCGAGATTGAAATTGGGACTCCTCATATTTTGCTTCACTGGACTCGGCATATCTGGCGACGGCGTCCACGAGTCCCTTTAGGTCCTCGGCTACCTCCTTTATGCGTCTTAGCGCGTTGGTTATAGGTGTAAGACGGAGGCCTGTTGGCTCCTGAGCCCTGTCACACTGTATCTCCTGTGGAAGTCGATCGTGTGCTTCTGTGAGACTTTTATATTCCGAGGCTATCTCTTCTTGTAGCATCATGGTCTTTTTCTGGTTTTCTTCTAATTCTTTCAGAGTCGGTTCTGTTCCGGCCCAGTCGTTGCCACACATTGTTGGTTCGTGGTTCTGAACCGTTTTTGTTTTTTGACGGATTTTGGGTGGTGTCGGCATTGCCGCCTGTCCCATGAGTCGAATTGTCGAAGTAGGGAACGTCTGGGTTGTATTCTTATGGATCGGATCTGAGTCTGTCTTCCCCGATGGATCGAATTGATCTGTTAGCTGAGTATTTGTCTTCTTCTCGATATGAGTCGGCGTCGAAGAAACCATCCTTATCGTGGTTTGGGGTTCCGTCAGGGTGCTCCCGTTCTGGGAACTCACCAATAAACCCGACGAAAGTGTGATGGAAGGCAGTATCAGGCCGACTTGTCTCTTCGAGAGGAACTTGTAGGTCACTGATAAGTGAGTCAGTTAACTGAGATCCGAATACGTCGTCCGCACAAGTATGCGCGTTCTGACTTATCTTCTTTTCGAAGTAGCTCTGCCATACCTGCTGGTGGGTGGCTGCTGCTTTTTTCAGGCCGTAAAGCCTAATTGGTGGCACCCTCGGTGTTTCCATATGGACTTCGTCTTGTTCAGGGAGCTTCACCGGTTCGTGATCCATCGAGGTTTCGACAGAGCATGCCAATTTCGGGGGTTCGTTGATGAATGCGATGAAGGCACGATCGGAGCCGGCAGGTAGCCGGCTTGCTGCTTTAGTAGGGGCATAATGATCCGGCTCCGGCTCCGACCCATTCAATCCACCGATGAAGAGGTGGATGGAGCTGACTGGGATCTGATAGCCTGACTCAATGAAATCAGCTTCGTGACCCCAGGTGGCGTCGTCGATGCAGAGCGTCCCGCTCCGGCTTCTGGTGATTCGCCCAGTAACAAATCCTTCCATGTCTTGCAGAGCTCCCCCTAGAATCTCAACACCTGCGAGCGCAGGCCCAACGGTGGGCGCAAACTGTCGTGGGAAAGTCACGGCATATGTCCGTAGAGTCGGACTTATCATGGGACCTTTGCTGCGAGGCGAATTCGAGGAGAGATTCGACATAGACACAGGACTCGGCGGTTTACCCAGGTTCGGCCCCTTCGATGCGGTAAATACCTACTCCTGCTTCTTCACTATTGTGGGATCGACTCCTCAATAGGAAGAGCCGATCTTATCGATTACAGTGATGATGTTTCGCAACCTTAGTCTCATGGAGATATAGGTTATAGCGCGAGTTGTCTAGTCCTGGCTTGAGGTAAGTTCTGGCTCTGGCTCCCGTGGACCTCATCTTATAAAGATGCCGGGTCCCGGGATTCCGAGAGTCCGATCCTACACGATGTGGAGTTCTATTCTACTTTACAATTTTGCTACGTGCTATACAAGGTAAGTCGAATTCCTTCTAGGCCTTCAATATTCACGCTTGGCACGTCAGACTCCTGGTCGGGTCTTCTTTGTGGGCCTTCATATGTAAGTCGTCCCAGAGGTGTCTAATGCTGGGTCTATGGGCCTGATCCATCCCCCCGACAGTATCCCCAAGCTTAGCCGCTTGAGTCTCCTTGAATATTTATTGGGGATTGATGGGGGCATCCCCAAGCTTGAGTGTTTGACACTCCCGGATCTTCTTTCATCATCTTCCCTCGCACACTTGAAAACTCCCTTCATATGTAACTCATCATATGCTGATTAGAGAGGTTAGTACCCTTAATAAAAGAATATTTCTCCACTTGAAATAAAGATATTCTTGAAGAGCTATTGGTTCTCAAGATTTCCAAAAATATTTTGCAAAGAAAAAGCAAGATTAAGGTTTGCAAAAGTAAGGAAAGGCAAAACATGGCAGAATCTGTGAAAAACAGAATAGAAGGTAGTAAATAATTTTTCCAGGGTACTTCTGCAACTCAAATAAAAAAACTCAGAACATATGAAAGTTTCAAAATTGTATAGAGCATGTTGTGTAAAAACTTCAGCTCAAAAAGATGAACTGGTGATTTGTTTTGATTTTTTCGTCAAGCAGACAAAATCTGTTTTCTCGATAGCATGTCACAACTTTTTCTTCCCTTATCATAAGAGGCTAAACTTGGCACAAAGCTTGAATATAAAGATACAATGATGTTGTTACAGTAGTAACAATCATAAAGACCACTAAAAACAGAAATAAAAACATCTTGGGTTGCCTCCCAACAAGCGCTTTCTTTTACGCCTTTAAGCTAGGCATAAAGCAAAAGAAGAATCAAGTTTTATCAAGAGAGAGAGAATAGCTAGCCCGCGTAACGGACTCAAAAGGTAACTTGATTTTCATTCTAGGGAAATGTTCCATCCCCTTTTTAAGAGGGAATTGAAATTTTATATTCCCCTCTTTCATGTCAATAACAGCACCAACGGTGCGAAGAAAAGGAATTCCCAAAATAATTGGACATAAAGGTTCACACTCTATATCCATAATGATAAAATCAACGGGAACATAATTGTCATTGACAATGATAAGAACATCGTCGATCTTCCCCAAAGATTTCTTTACGTAAGAGTCAACGAGACGGACACCAAAAGAACAAGCTTCAAAAGGTTTTAATTCAAACATATCATACATTCTTTTGGGCATAACGGAGGTACTCGCTCCAACATCACATAAGGCATATCAAGAGAAGTTATTTAGTTTAATTTTGATCATAGGATCCCAACCATCCCCTAGCTTCCTAGGTATGGAGGCTTCTATTCTAAGATTCTCCTCCCGAGCTTTGATGAGAGCATTAGTGATATTCTCTGTGAAGGCAAGATTTAGTGTGCTATTGTGGGGGTCTTTAGACATTTTGTGTAGCAAGCTAATAACTTCTGAGAGGGTGAAACTATCAAAATCAATATCACTACTATCAAAGTTGGTAGTAGTGTCATCTAGGCTCACTTGTTTGAAAACCTATATGTTCATAGGAGTTTCTTCTTCTTTGGTTGAGGTATTAGCATCACCATTAATAGGTCCAATGGGACTAGGAGTGTGTTGGGTACTAATAGTTTGGGTGTCCTCAACAATTTGGATAGTAGCAATAGTGTTGTGTGTAGGAAGGCTCTTAATTCTATCATCTTCCTCTTTTTATCTAGCCCATCTTTCTTTACGTTTAGCCATCATCCTAATATTTTCATTAATTTGAAATTGGATAGCATTAATAGGAGTGGCCTTCCTCTCCTCGAGGGGAGAGGTTCTAATTTTAAGCATTTCTACATCAAAGGCTAAGCTATCTACCTTCAAAGAGACTCAAGCGTCTAAGCTTGGGGATGCCACCATGCATCCCCAACAAATATTCAAGTAGACTCAAGCGTCTAAGCTTGGGTATGCCCCCGTGCATCCACTTCTTCATCAATAATTACCAGTTCGTCCCTCGTTGCACTATATTTTTTATCACTGCATGCGTTATGTGCTATGCTTGGAGCGTCTCGCTCTTTACTTTTCTTAGGTTTGTTTTTGATTTGCTTTCTATTCATAACAAGTTAGACCCAAGCTTTCTTTTGTGTGGGAGAGAAACACGCTCCTCTTGAATTAGAACTCCTCATATGATTTTCATGCTTATTTCCTTAGCTGTGAGTTGTTCCTTTTCTTTTCTTAGCTGCTGCCCTGTTTAGTTGAAGTGCTTTAGTTTTCTTCTAAATCTTTTCTTTTGTCTTAGGTTGAACTTTCTATAGGGTGCATGTTTTATCTTGTTTAGAGAGTTTGCCTGTTGCACTGAGCTTTGTGTCCTGACTAGAAAGTAGGTAGTTGAAGTTGCTATTCTCTTTGTAGTAGTAACTTGCAATAGTTTTGAGGTATTGGTTAGAGTAATGTTTGAACTTATGGTGTCAAGAGATTTAGCCTATTAGTGATAGATGTCGTATTTTGGGCAATCTGTGTGATTTTCGAAAACCAAAACCCCTGTTGAGAACTCTAGCTACTAGATGGATCACTAACCTCTAGAGGGCTCGAATATTAGAGTACACTCACGTACCATGAGTCGAGGATGCGCAAGGATAACCAAACCCCCATACACTCCTCCTCGGGATACTTGTCTCTTTGAGAACCTCCTGATTAGATTAAGATTTATCGATAATAAGTGCATAAGTTCTTCGGACTAATGTGAGTATTCGAAAGTTGACGGTTTCACCTCCCATATTTTTCTAGCCTCTCTTGTGCCGTGCATTGCCTCCTTCTCACTCCCAGAGTTGGCGTCCACCTTCGCCGGTACATCCAAACCCTTGGCATGATACACTCTGTCATCATAAAACTCCTTATATCCTTTCTCAAAACAGCCACCATACCTACCTATCAAGGCATTTCCATAGCCTTTCCGAGATATATTGCCATGCAACATCCACCTTCTCATGACTTGATCTTCATGTCATACATGCCACTTGCTTGATCGATGAGCCGCATGCTAGTTAGGCCTTTCCCTAATCATTGCTACATGACGCGCTAGTATCATTGCATATCCTGCTACCCAGGCAGAGGCATACATTTTCATCATGATAGTTACATCTTCTTTATGTGAGTACCCTTGTAAAGTGTGAAATATCTCCTATATTCTTGTAAAATATAGAGTGTTGCCCCTAAAGTGAGGAAAATATCCCAAAGAGGACAAAATCAAAAGATCCCAAAGAGGACAAATAAGAGAAATAGAAAGAGCCATTGAGGCCACCAAAAAATACAAAAAATAGAAAAAAGAGAAAAAGAAAATAAAAAGAGAGAAGGGGGCACACTACTATTCCTTTTGAGAGATCCACACTAGTACTTCATCCTCTATCCTTTGTACTCCATAGAGATCATCATACATGCATATAGCTATGTGGGGACCCTTCACACTATAGAACTTGGCTTGTATATTCCAATGATGAGCCTCCTCAAACGAGCTCTTGGTCTTCTTGAGCAAGCAAGTTGGATGCACCCCCACTAGTTCCCTTGAAGAGATTTTAGCTCACATGTGCATCCGTTGCATGGCAATCCCTACTCCTCACAGCATCTCTATCATATGGCCTTCTCTCGCCTATGGTTGTCCTCATTGATGTGAGCCTTTCACACCTTTTTGTCTTCCTCCTCCACCTTCTTTCTGCTTCGCCTTTTAGGTGTCAAATTTCTTGCTCACGCTCATCCATTGCACGGGTGCTCAAAATATCACAAGGGAGTGGATCGGTTTGACTTGTACCTGGCTAGTGGTCTGGGGACGAGTCAAGATAAGAATCCAAAGGAGACTAAGTATGAAACTTTAGTAGATAGTAGTTCTCAACAACTATTTTTATCTCGTATTCCCATATCCCCCCTTCTTGCACGCAAACACCATCTAGAGACATTCGAGTCACGGACAGCGAGAGCTCTTGCACCCTTTTTTCTTTTGTTACTTGTGTCAATGCTAATATAGACTCTTGCTTGTTAAGACTTCAATTGAATTGCATGCTTTGATAGCTTTACTTAAAAGTCCTTATATGGTTGTGTGGCATGTCGCCACAGAAATTATGCTTGTTATCATTTCCCTACTCGCGGGCGAGCAGGAATTAAGCTTGGGGATGTTGATACATCCCAAACGTATCTATAATTTCTTCTTGCTCCATGCATGATTTGTGTGACTTTGCCATGTCTTTCTTGAACTTTCATACACTTTTGATCATATTTGGACTAACCTATTAACTCAGTGCACCCAGTTGCCAGTTCCTGTTTTCTGCTGTTTTTGTATTTCAGTTTTTCCGGCCATTAAAAGTGCGTAATAAAATCCGGAAAAATTATCTAAAAAATCAGCGACCCGGAAGCTTCCCAAAGAACTAAAGATGTAAGGGGGTGGACCCACCAGGCCCCCAGGAGGGTCCCTGGCGCGGACCCACCCTAGGCCGCACCAGGAGGCCTCTTGGCTGCCCTGTGGCCCCTCTCGGTGCCCCCTTTGGCCTATATTTAGCCCCCGTGACGGAAACCCCTAAGATTGATTTGCTATTCCCATTCTCATCTCTGTTCCGCCGCCGGGGCTGCCAGGAGAAGCTGCCGCGGCACCCTGTCGGAAGGAGGAATCCCCTCCGGGAGACCATCCATCACCATGGACGCCTCCCGGATGTCTTGTGAGTAGTCCCCCTTGGACCATGGGTCCATGACTAGTAGCTATGTGATGTTCTACTCCCCTCTTTGTGCTTCCACTTTCGAGATCTCGTGAGCTGCCTCACATGATCGAGGCACCTTTGTAATTTTCTGTGTTGCTATGCTGAGTTTGCTGGGATCTGATGGATTATGAGATTATGTTCAGATTGTGATGAGTAATATATTTGGTTCTCTTTTATATTTGTGTTCTTTAGTAAATTCTTGCATGTTCTCCGTTGCCGTATTTTACTTTGGCCAAGTGATTTGTTGCAACTCCAAGAGGGAGCGTTATGCTTGATTGTGGGTTCAGCCCCCTGATGTCTAGCTTGAGTGACAGAAACATGAGACTAGGGGAAGTGTTGTTGCCACTAGGGATAAAACAACGGTGCTTGTACTTGCGGGTGCAAGGATTGTTTACTTTACGCATGGTTCTTTTAATGCAGTTGTCTGTTGCTTTGAGTTTACACTTTGGGTGGGATTCGCAACTTAATACCAGCGAGATGTTCTGGATACATATCTCAAGGTGGATGATTCGTAGTAGATGCAGATGGATTTCGGTCTACTTACCTTGGCGTACTGCCCATTTCTTTTGAGCCTCTTCCTTTCTTTTTTAGCATAGTTAGCATTGCGGTGCGTTTATAATCCTGTCAATTGCCCAGCTGTGATTTGTTTACCTCGCTAGCACTTTTATCGTCTTTTGGGAGAGAGACATCACTAGTGAACGTCATGGGACCCCTGTACATATTTCCACCATTGTTTATATCATCAATTTACTTTCAGTCTTTACTTTCAGTTGCCACTATTATTATCTCTTGCGTTGATCCTTTTTAAACAGCAAGGCCAGATGAATTGACAACTCCTCTGTACTCGTTGGGAGCAAAGTTATTTGCTGTGTGTGCAGGTCCAGGCGAAGTTAGAAACCTCGGCGCCACTGTTCACTTTACCACCTTCTTGTATCTCTGCGAGTCCTACGGGAGACAAAACCTATCCTCCAGATAGGGGAAATCTGCTTCTACACTACATCTCACCTTCCACTTGGGGTAACCAACGAGAAGTGAGAGAACTATCTTCCTCACCGTATCAAGCAAATTTTTGGCGTCGTTGCCGGGGACTCCAGTCTACAAGATAGGGGAGTTGCACACTATCTTTTACCTTTGCTTTTTAGTCTTGTTAGTTTACCTTTCAGTTTTTACTTTTGTGTCCCTTATAAAAAATACCAAAAATACCTGCTACTACTATGGGTTCCAATGAAAAGACCAAGTTGTGTGACTTCACTAGTCACAACAACAGTGACTTTATCTGCACTCCTATTGCTCCACCTGCCAGTTCAGCACCTTCTTATGAAATTAAACCTGCTTTGCTGAATCTTGTTATGAAAGATCAATTCTCAGGTGCTGGAGAGGATGTTGCCTTACACTTAAATAATTTTGTTGAGCTTTGTGATATGAAAAAGTACAAGGAAGTAGATGGAGACATCGTCAAGCTGAAGCTTTTTCCTTTCTCCTTGAGAGGAAAAGCCAAGGAGTGGCTGCAATCCTTACCTAAGAATAACATTGATTCTTGGGACAAGTGTAAGGATGCTTTTATTGGGAAGTACTATCCCCCTGCTAGAATTATCCAGTTGAGAAGCAACATTATGAATTTTAGGCAATTGGATAATGAACACTTTGCCCAAGCTTGGGAACGCATGAAATCTCTTGTTAAGAACTGCCCTACACATGGTTTGACTACTTGGATGGTTATCCAAAAATTTATGCAGGCTTAAACTTTACCTCGCGGAATCGGCTAGACTCGGCCGCGGGAGGAACTTTTATGTCAACCACACTTGGTGCTGCCACGAAGCTACTTGATGAGATGATGTTGAACTACTCTCAGTGGCACACCGAACGATCTCCAACTGGTAAGAAGGTAAATTCTGTCGAGGAGATCTCCTCTCTTAATGAAAAGGTTGACTTGATCATGTCTTTACTTACCAAGCAAGCTCCTATTGATCCCCAGGATGTTCCTTTAAATTCCTTGGTTGCTCTAGAACAAGTACATGTGAACTTTATCTCTAGAAACAACTGATACGTCCAAAATGTATCTATAATTTTTGCTTGCTCCATGCCTCTTTTGTGTGATATTGCTATGATATTGATGAACTTCCATACACTTTTGATCATATTTGGACAAACCTATTAACTCAGTGCACCCCAGTGCCAGTTCCTGTTTTCTGCTCTTTTTCTATTTCAGGTTTCCCCCATATTAAAAGTGCTAATTTTTTTTGGGAAAAATCCAATAAAAAATCAGCGTAGAAGAAGCTTTGGGAGTCACGGGGGGGGGGGGGGGGGGCAGAGGGGACCCACCAGGGCCCCAGGCGCCCTCCCGGCGCGCCCTAGGGTGGGGCCGCGCCAGGGGGCCGCCTGGACCCCTGGTGGCCCCCTGGCTGCCCCCCTTCGCCTATTTATTCCTCGTGACGAGAAACCCCCGTGACGGGAACCCTTTTTTGCGATCTCTCCTCTGTTCCGCCGCCGCCGCGCTTCCAAGCTCGGGAGCACCAGAAGACCTCTTCCCGGCACCCTGCCGGAGGGAGGAACCACCTCCGGGAGCTTCTCCACCACCATGGATGCTTCCCGGATGAACCGTGAGTAGTCCACCTTGGAACATGGGTCTATGATCAGTAGATATGTGATGTTCTCCTCCCCTCTTTTTTCTTCATGGATTAGACCTCGTGAGCTGCCCTACATGATCGAGGCACATATATAATATTTCTGCTTGCTATGCTGAGTTTGCTGGGATCCGATGGGTTATGAGATTATGTTCAGATTGTGTTTGAGTAATATATTTGATTCTCCTCTTTTATATTTATGTTCTTGAGTAATTCTTGCATGTTCTCCGTTGCTGTTTATTGCTTTGGCCAAGTAGTAGGTAGTGACTTCAAGAGGGAGCGTTATGCATGATTGTGGGTTCATGCCCCCCGATGAATAGCTTGAGTGACAGAAACATGAGTCTAGGGGATGTGCTGTTGCCACAAGGGGGAAAACAACGGTGCTTGTACTTGCGGGTGCAAGGATTGTTTACCTTACGCAAAGTTCTTTAATGCAGTTGCCTGTTGCTTTGAGTTTACACTTTGGGTGGGATTCACAACTTAATACCAGCGAGATGTTCTGGATAGATATCTCAAGGTGGATGATTAGTAGGTAGATGCAGATGGATTTCGGTCTACTTGTCTTGGCGTACCGCCCATGCTTTTGAGCCTCTTCCTTTCTTTATAGCATAATTAGCATTGGTTTGTGCACATAATCCTGTCAATTTCCCAACTGTAATTTGTTTACCTCGCATGGCTATTTTATCGTCTTTTGGGAGAGAGACATCCCTAGTGAACATCATAGGACCCCGGTCCATATTTCCAATACTGTTTACACCCACTATGAATTTACTGCTTTATTTACTTTTCCGTTGCTATCACTATCATTATTATCCCGTGCGTTTTATCCTTTGTAAACAACAAGGCCGGAGGAATTGACAATTCCTCTATACTCGTTGGGAAGCAAAGTTATTTGTTGTGTGTGCAGGTCCAGGAGAAGCAGGTGATTATCAAACGACGCATCACTTGCCGAACCACCTACTTGTCGATCTTGGAGTCCTATTGGTTCGACACTCAACCTTAGCATCTTCGCTAAGGGAAATTGCTGCTATCTACATCTAAACCTTCCACTTTGGGTAACCAACGAGGGGGCGTTAAATCGTACCATCAAAAGCAATTTCTGGCGCCGTTGACGGGGACTCCACTCTTCAAGATAGGGGAGTTGCACACTATCTTTTACCTTTGATTTTTAGTCTTGTTAGTTTACCTTTCAGTTTTTGCTTTAGTGTCCTTTATCAAAAATCAAAAAAATAGTTATCTTGCTTGCTGATACTATGGGTTCCTCTGAGAACACCAAGTTGTGTGACTTCACTAGTCACAACAACAGTGATTTTATCTGCACTCCTATTGCTACACCTGCTACTTCAGCACCTTCTTATGAGATTAAACCTGCTTTGCTGAACCTTGTTATGAAAGATCAATTCTCCGGTGCTAGAGATGATGCTGCTTTGCACTTAAATAATTTTATTGAGCTTTGTGATATGCAAAAGTAGAAAGAAGTAGATGGTGATATTGTTAAGCTTAAGCTTTTCCCTTTCTTCTTGAGAGATGAAGCTAAAATCTGGTTTCAATCCTTGCCTAGGAATAGCATAGATTCTTGGGATAAGTGCAAGGATTCTTTTATTGGGAAGTACTACCCCCTGCTAAGATTATCCAATTGAGTAGTTTTATTATGAATTTTAATCAATTGGGTAATGAACACGTTGCCCAAGCTTGGGAACACATGAAATCTCTTGTTAAGAATTGCCCTACGCATGGTTTGACTACTTGGATGGTTATCCAAACTTTTTATGCAGGCTTGAACTTTACCTCGCGTAACTTGCTAGATTCGGCCGCGGGAGTAACATTTATGTCAACTACACTTGGTGCTGCCACAAAACTTCTCGATGAGATGATTACCAACTATTCCCAATGGCACACCGAAAGAGCTCCAACAGGTAGGAAGGTAAACTCTGTCGAGGAGATCTCCTCCCTAAATGAAAAAGTTGACTTCATTATGTCTCTACTTACCAAGCAATCTCCTATTGGTCCTCATGATGTTCCTTTAAATTCTTTGATTGCTCAAGATCAAGTAGATGTGAACTTTATCTCTAGAAACAACTTCAATAACAATGTTTATAGGAGTAATTTTGGTAGCAATCCTAGACCGTTCCCCTCCAACTACGGGAACAACAACACTTATCCTAGCACCAAAAACTCCACTTCTGAATTAGAGAGTATGCTTAAAGACTTTATCACTACCCAAAAAGCCTTCAACAAGAGTGTAGAGGAAAAACTAGACAAATTAGATAACCTCTCGTCGAAGGTAGACAATTTAGCCCATGAAGTAGAATTTCTTAAAATTAGAACTTCTCCCCTTGGGGAGAGGAAGATCACTCCTATGAATGCTATCCAAGTGCAAATTAATGAAAACATTAGGATGATGGCTAAACTTAAAGAGATATGGGCTAGAGAAAAGGAGGAAGAAGATAGAATTAAGAGCCTTCCTACACACCATACCGTTGCTACTACCCAAGTGGTTGAGGATATCGAAACTCGTAGCACCCAATGCACCCCTAGTCCCATAGGAACTATTAATGGTGATGCTATGACCTCAACCGTAGAAGAAGAAGCTCCTATGACTATAGAAGCTACCAAACAAGTGAGCCTAAAGGACACCACTACCACTTTACTTGATAGTAGTGACCTCGATTTTGATAATTGCACCCTTTCTGAAGTTATTCGTTTCCTTCACAAGATGTCTAGAGACCCCCACACTAGCACACTTAATCTTGCCTTCACGGAGCATATCACTAATGCTCTCATCAAAGCTAGGGAGGAGAGGCTTAGGGAAGAAGCCTCCATACCTAGAAAGCTAGAATATGGTTGGGGTCCTGTCAGAACCCCAACTAGGGTAAGTACTAGGGTTTCTTGTGCCTTTGCATCATGTAAAATTTTCAAAAGAAATTCAAAAATGGGGAAGCAGAAAGCCCTGAGAATTTAAATAAAAAGGCCAGAAATAAATCTTTTTCCAAAATTCTTTTGAATGTATGGAAAATTCCTATAAATGATGCTGATCATTTTAAAAGTGGTTTGGGTATTTTCCCATACTCATGGAATTTTTAATATTCAAATAGTTCTCTGGAAATTAAAGTTTACCCCTATTTGAATTGAAATTCAAATTGAATTTCAAAAATGTCCAAATTATTTATGTGACTAGCTACTGGTCACCTAGTATTTATAAAGGTATTTGGACATTTATTAAAATGCCTAGCTATTTTAAATCTAGGAAAAACAAATGAAACAGAAAAACTAAAAAGAAAAAGAAAGCAGAGACCTTACCTAACGCCCACAGGCGAGGCCCACCTTACCTCGGCCTGGCCCAGCCCAACCGGCCACCTTGTCTTCTTCCTCCCCTCGATCCCAAGCTGCTCGGTGGCGAGCCGTGGGTGCGCCGACGCCACCGAGGCCTCTCTGGATCCCCCTCTTCTCTCCCAAGGCGCCACACAGCTCGCCCAGAAGCCCCGCAGTCTTCCCCCTCCTCTGTCTCTCTCCCCACGCCCTCTCGCTCTCGTTTTCTCACGGACCCGAAGCCCAGCCGGAGCACGCCGCCGTAGAACTCGCGGCCACCGTGCCCCACTCGCCGCCGCAAGCTGTCCAGAAGCTCCGCCGGCATCGTCTTCGTCAAGCCGTGCAGCCAATCGAGCCGAGGAGCTCCTTATTCGTCGCCTTCGTCACCGTTCCTCTCCGGCCGCCGTGAAGTTCCGGCGTGAAATACGCCGCCGTCTCACCTCCTCCGGCTTCCCCGAGTCCCTCTTCACGCTCAGGGTGAGCAGCTCATCGTTTTTCCCTACTCCCTTCTCCTCCGCGAGCCCTAGTCACTGATCTCACCGGAGCAGAGCCACAGCCGCCGCCCTTCTTGAAGCCGCCGTCGCCACAGCCACCCTGGAGACCCCCGGATAGCACAGATGGATGCGGGGGCACGTGGGGATCGATTTGGCGCCTTCCCCGTGCTCTCCCGTGGCCGTTTGGTCACTCCGACGACCACTCCGCCGTGCCCAAGGTCACCGCCGGCTAACCGCCGGCGGGCCGAGCTGTTTAGCGCCTAATGGCCCAGCTTAACCCCCCCCCCCCCCGAGTCCATGACAAGTGGGCCCCAGGCCACCCCTAACCCACTGTTAGTTAAACTAACAGAGGGATTAACCCCTGTGAGGCTGACATGGGGACCCCACTGGTCAGCCCCCCCCTGACGTCACCCCCACGCCATTCTGGCGCAATAATTCAATTCCAGAAAATAGAATTGATTTAAATAAAACAGAGAAAATTCCAGAAAATGAGTTAAACTTGGAAAATTCATAACTAATTCATTTTAACTCCAAATATAACAAATAATATGTCTAAAAATATCAGAAAAATCCAAGGATTATGAATATGAGCTCTGTTTTCACGTTTGACCATTTTAAAATGGGTGAACAGTGCAAAACATCCATATGGCTTTATTTCAAATTCAAATTTGAAGCACATTTGCAAATGACTTTGCATTTGACTTCTTTTAAATGGAATTGTACCCACATTGTGACCAAGAACATCACCATTTCAATATTGATCATGTGTTTGATGCATTGCAATTAAATTTATATTTATTCTTTGTTTGGTTGTTTGCTCGATAGACGTGCAACCGGAACCGGAGGCCACCCCCTTCGTTGAAGACCCCAACATCGAACCTCGTCAGCAAGGCAAGCAAACCCCATTGATCATGTCTATAAAATCCTATTTCCCTCTCAGTCTCGCTTATGCATGTTTAGGAGATCACCGAGACACGTTCTTTCGCATAGTTGAACCCATTCCGATGCATGACCTATCATTCTGTCACCGTATTAAGCAAACCACAATCCTAGCAGATTTAGGAGTTGAATGATGAGCATGTGGCCCCTGCAACTGTTACTGCTTTTGCTGCTTAGTGATACAATGAGGATGTTTTGATTGTGAGTCGGGATGGAATGAACACAGTGGTGTTGATGAAAGTGAAACGTGTTGGTGAATCCACCTAAGCAAAGGGGAACGATGAGAGGCTGTGTAGGAGTACACAGTGGGTTGTCTCGTTGAACACTGCCCTAGGCCCCGAGTTCCTGTTTTGTGATCCAAGACAAAGAGTATGACCACATGTAGGGTTTTATGGGAGCCCCGTTTGGCCTCTTTACATACCCGATCCGGTCCAGGAGTCACAATAGATTCGGGCTTTCCATTTGGCATATGCATAGAAAAAGTATGAAGAACAGGTTGCATCATACTAGATATGTGGGTGGGCTTGTGAGGCAGTGAAACCATCTGGTAGAGGTGGCGTCTCGGTCCCTTACATTATCTGAGTCCGTTTCGTGGAACCGGCCGGACTCTCGAGCGGTGCCAAACTCAGGTAGTCGACTCCTGGATTAGAGAAGGTGATGTGAGGTTAGTGCCTTGGTTTCATCCACGTCCGACATCCGCTTGAAAGATGCCAAGAACGAGGCGATAAGTGATGACACGCGTGTGAAGATGTACACACCTGCAGGGTTAATGAACTATTCGAATAGCCGTGTCCGCGGTTATGGACTACTTGGAAATCTCTACTTGATCATAGATAACTTGAATGGATACTTATAAACCTCGCAAGATAAGCGTGAGTGCTATGGTGTGCCTCCTCGTGGGGAAGTCGAGGAAGTAACCATAGTGGTGTATTGGTTGGAGATGTAGTGGACTCGTGTACGCTTCTTACCTCAAAGTCTGGTACTCGTAGTTCAGGACTAGCCAAGTCAAAGCTGGCACTTCTGCATGATGAAACCCCACCTCCCTTTACCTTGATACTTGAGCATGAGTAGTATAGATCTGATGTAAGTCTTGCTGAGTACGACTTTGTACTCACGTTTGCTTATTCTATGTTTTAGATAAGAACCGGACCCTGATGGAGTCACCTTCGTGAAGCTCGACGATGACTAAGTTAGTATAGTCCCAGACAGAAGTCTGGTCCCTCGTGGAAGGTCATGTTTGTTGTACAAGGCTTCTCTAAGCCATTTGTTAAACTTGTCTGTACTCATACCTAATTTGCTTCCGTTGTATGATGTAATGTTGATCACAGACAGGTGATCTTTGTATGCTCTATGTGTATTTCAATAAAGAGTACTTTGTAGAGTTATGTGATGATACCTGCTGTTCATACTAGGCATGTGTGCTGCGTGTATGATTATAACATGCATGTCTTAGTATGAGTTTTCGAGACCTTAGTTGTGATCTGGCTGGCGGTCTTTTATACACCAAGTGGCCCTTAGATGTGCGCAGCTTGGGGCATCGCGCTGCGATTGTTCGTGACGCTGTCACGTGCACACTTTGTTGTATGATCGAGCCCTCCCTAGACCCCGACTAAGTGATCGGGCTGGAGTAAGTTTATGTAAGAGTTAGGATCCAATCGATAACATGGTTGAGGCGACTTGTCTATGAGTATGGGATTCACCACCCATAAGCATTTAAACTTGTGAGCGGACGTTGAGGACCCATCTCAGTTGATCTTCCGGCCTGAATGGAATGCCCCTCACGTTCGATGCTTACCGAGAACGTTCTGTGCTTGGCCTTGTCTGCTTAGACAAGTGGGTACGGTTCTTGGCTCTCCATGTGATTGTATCGTGACTGGAATTACATACGCTAACCCCGGGTCCCGACAGACTTGGTATCAGAGCAAGACTGTCTGTAGGATTATCAAACCCTTGGTCGAAGTCGAGTCTAGCATTCTATAGTTATATAGTTACTCTGGGTATAAGGGAACAACGTAAGGCTTCTTTTTCTCCTTACCCTCATCGATCTGAGTTCTGAGTCACCCTTACCTTTTCTACGGGATGATAGGACTAGGCTCATCTATGTCTGACTTGAACATCTCGCTGAGTGCTTCCTTGTAGCCGTAGGACAGTCGTGGTCGTCCAGAGTCTTCATGTTTTGAGTTCCTTGAGGAAGTTTTGTCCAATCTCCTCGAGGTTGTCTTGTTTTCCATCCCGGTGTAGCCGTTATGCTGCCGGATTTATTCCGAGTTTCCGTGGATCTTTGCCTTCGCATTATAATCTTTTCCGCCTTCATCATATCTTGTTATCCTTGAATCCATCATTCAACCTGTTCTGATTGTTGATTTTTATCACACAGGATGTCAGGTGGAACTCGTAGTGCTGTTCGTCGGAATCGAGACCGTGTTCGGAGTCGAAATGATGATGAACCTCTACCACCGCCTTCTGCGGCGGAAATCATGATGGAAGCTGAGAAGAATCAACGTGACCACACACGTCTTCTGGAGCTCATCGAGCAGAATACCTCACGTCATTGCAATGTGGTTGTGAGCATCCAGGACTTCATCCTCCTCAAGCCACCGGTATTCCGATGTTCTTCTGAGCCCCTTGAAGCTGATGATTGGCTCCGTTCCGTCGAGCGTAAGCTTGACACTGCACATGTTGCTCCCGATGATCGAGTTATATTCGTGGCATACTTTCTGGAAGGTGCTGCCGCTGAATGGTGGGAGAACTATGTTGCGATGCAGCCTGATGGTCACCTAGTGACTTGGCAGGAGTTCTGTGTTGCCTTTCGAGGGTACCACCTTCTTGATGAGTTGATGGAGCGCAAGAAGGAAGAGTTCTGCAATTTGACTCAAGGAGAGATGTCCATCCATGAGTATGTGAGAGAGTTCAACCGTCTTGCTCGGTATGCCCAAGATGAGATCACCATCGATGCCAGAAAGCAGGCAAGGTTCCGTAAGGGACTTAGCCCCATCCTTCGTCATGATCTCAACCTCATCGAATTTGCCACCTTTAAGGATTTAGTCAACAGATCCTTCAGAGCTGAGCATGGCAATGAAATTTTCGAAGAGTCCTGCAAGCATGCTCTTGAGCTTGCTCCTTCTTCAAGTTCAACCCCTCAGAAACGCCGAATTTGGATTCCAACCAGAGCCATACCTCAAAACCTTCTCCAGAGGCCACCACCAAATATATGCCATCCACCTCAACACATTGTTCCACCCCGGAATGATGGTGTGCGGCCAAGTAATCCCACTCCCAGCAATTCAGACAGGGTATGCTTTAAGTGTGGTCTTCCAGGACATTAATATCGTCAATGCCCTCAGGTCTTGATGGCACCACGTCAATCTCGACCCAAGCCTCCAAATAAATCCACCACCAAGACCATCCCAGCAAAGCTTTCAGTCACAAGTAGTGGTTGTGTGAACCAAATCTCAGTTGAGGAAACCACTGATGCTTCTGACGTCATTCTTGGCACACTCCCAGTCAATCATGTCACCGCCTCCGTTCTTTTCGATCCAGGAGCTTCTCATTCATTCATGTCGGAGAGTTATGCACTTCGTCATGGATTTTCTTTTGAAGAAATGTTTTCTCCAATGATCATTCAAACTCCTGGTTCAAAGTGGCAAACTAATAGAGTAAGCCATGGTAATCAAATTGCAATTGAGGGTTTAATATTCCTTGCTTCTCTTATAGCCCTCAAGTCTTCGGACATTGATGTCATCCTAGGAATGGATTGGTTATCAAGGCAGAATGCTTTCCTTGATTGTAAAGCCAAATCAGTCAAACTCACCCATCCTTCAGGACAGATCATTGACTACACCTCACCCAGTTCTAAAATCTAGATGCATACTTTGAATGTGCTTCCACTTCCTGACCTTGAAGATATTCCGGTGGTTCGTGACTTCCCGGATGTCTTTCCTGAAGAGCTGCCGGGAATGCCACCCGACAGGTCTGTAGAATTCATAGTTGATCTTTGTAACAGCCCAGATTTCACAAAAATTAAAATTTTTGTTTTCGGTGTGAATTGTTTGATTCTCTGAGTTGTTTGCAGTGTTTGCTTCACCGAAATAATAATCGGTGAATATTTCTCCCCCTTATTCTCGTATCGGACGGAGACCGACCCTTGCCACCCTGACACTCGACCTTTGCGTCACCGGGTTTCACCCGATCACCGTCGCGAAAACCGCACGAGGCCAGCCGCAGCCAACGGAACGAAAAACCCCGTTTAATAATTAAACGGGATATTTTTATAGCGCGCCGGAAAATGTTGTCAGAATGTCACCGCAGTGAGGTACGATCGACGGGCTCGACGCACTGATCGCGCAGTTCGAAGTTTTACCCGAATCGGAGGTACTGCGGACCCCCGGCGGTCAGAAACATGAGCACCGGACGCCCGAGAGAAAAACCGGTGATGTTTTTGCAAACTGCCAGCCACCCATGCTATAAATAGACCACCAGCCTCCCACACCCAATTAGGGTTTCCCTAAGCCAATTTTGCAGCCACCCCCCTGATCTGTCTCAGATCTGCCCAAAACCACCCCCAAAATCTGAAACCCTAGCCAGATCAGATCTGGACCGTCAGATCGCCCGATCTGACGGCCCAGAGAGCTCCCCGTAGTCCAGCCTCCTCTCTCTCTCTCCTCTCCCTCTCCTCCCATGGACGCCCGCGCCCCACGCCGCCTCCGGCCGCCACCCCGGCGAGCCAGCCGGCGCCCCTGCTCCGGTGAGCCGCCCCACCTGCGCCGCGCTCTTCTCCCCTGCCTCCTCCTCCTCTAACTCTCTCCGTCTTCTCTCTCTGCGAGCTCACCAACCGCAGCGCCATGGGAGCTCGGGAAGAGCTCGTCGCGCCGCCCTTCCCGCCGGACCCTGCACCAGCCGACCGCCGCGGCCCCCTTCCCCCGCCTCCGCGCCGTTCCCCGCCGCCCTCGCCGCCGGTGGCCGGCGCGTCACCGGGGGAGCAGCCGCCGCCGCCAGCCTCCTGGACGGGAGGAGCACGACGGCCCCTCCAGCCGCCAGCAACCGCTCGTGCCCGGGTGGGCCGGCGCGCCCCCCAGGCGGCCCATCTGCCCGAGCCGGCTGGCCTCTCCAGCTTGGGCCGAGGCCCATGGGTGAGGCGCCCCCCAGCCTTTTTTTATTTTGTTTTTCTAATTAGATCTGTTTTTTTTCCTGTTGGGCCCAAATAGGCCTAGTTTCGGCCCAATTAGTTTTTTTGCTAGGTTTATTTGTTTATTTAGGCAGATTAGTTGTTTATTTTGCAGTGCCCGTATCTTTTTGCTCGTAGCTCGGATCGCGACGCGTAAAATATGAAACTTGCTTAGAATTGTGTCTAGTTTAATAATTTGTTGCTTGTTACCATGTTTGACTTTGTTTACCTGCTGTTTGACTGCTAATTACACTGCCTGCCACTATAAACTGTAACTGCAATAACTTTTTATCTGTTGCTCTGTTTAAAATGTTCTTTATATGTAACTTGATTAGAATTGCATGTAGATTGTGTTTTTGCTGCTCTTGCTTGCTAATAAAAATAATAAAATATTGTTTAGGTAAAAACAGTACCAAATGCAATATTTATCGTGGGGTCCGTAATAGTTTGCATGTCTAGGATTTCACCCCACTTAATTTGACTAGATCAAATAGTTTATTCTTGCTACACCTCTTGCCATGTTTGTGTGCTATGCCATGCTTGCTTGAGTTGCCATGTTAACAACTTTGTTTGGTCACTGTAGGTAAATAACTTGAACCACCGTAAACGTGCGGTATCGTCGTGTGTGACGAGTACTCCACTTAAACCGTTAGTAACCGCTCTCGACGGTAGGTGCGATGTCTCGTGTTACTTCTTGTTGATGCTTGCTCGTGTTTGCTCCGTAGTAATAGTGGTGCACCGTTGATTGCTTTCCAGTGTTTACTTCTTGTGTGCTCCCGCGGGTACCTCTCGGAGACGTTGCGAGCTTGCGATCAACTACACCTTCAGAACCCGACTTATCAACAGGCAAGGACTATACATTACTTATGATCCATTCTATTTCAACCAGCGGTTTGCATGCTAGCCTAGGTTAGGCTCGATGTTTGATCCTACCACATGTTTACAGCCTCTTTCAAACCGATACAACCATGTCCCTTCCCAGCAAACCTTGTACTGCTATGTTACTTCTGCTCGTTGCTCAGCCCCTGCTTAGTATGCATGCTTAGGATGCTACGATGTTCCCCTGTTACTCTTCGGGTTGGGATATCACCTTATTATATTATTGTTGATGATATGATTATTATTATAATGTTGATTATATTCGACGAAGGATGGAAGGTCTAGGCTATCCCGCCCCGACGCTTTGTTCCATTCGAGTCACCTAGGATCCGAGTTCTGGGTATTGGTTTTAAGACTGAGCGTGCCTAACCGCGTGTGGGATTTTATGGGGTCCCCTTTTCTTACCTATCTAGCTTCAAACATTTCTAGAGGTGGCCCAAGCTGATTTACCATTTGAAAACATGCATATATATCTTGTCGGGTCGCTCCTAGCAGATATCTTTTAAAACACCCCGGACCAGCGGAGACATGGTTTCCCTGTTGGTCCACCTTTGACCGGCGAGGGCCCGGTCTCATAAGAGAACTAACCGGTAACCCAAACCCTGTTGAGACGGAAGAGTCCGATCCGAGAGCGTGGCCAGCTTTTGGATTGGGTGTCGACTCCCCGGGGGCCACCCGGATTTGTTCGTTGTTAGCTAGAGGGACTTGTCGTTTCGGATCTCTTGGAACTAAATCATAAAATGGTTGCCTATAATGGGTAGCAACTGAGAGTGATGGACGTGCGTGCGGAGCCTCGTAATGGGCAGTTGGTACACCCCTGCAGGGTTAAATCTTTTCGAGAAGCCGTGTCCACGGTTATGGACGACTTGAGACCTACTCCTTGTTCATAGACAACAACAACTGAGACATCTTAATATAACTTGATCAACGTGTGCGTGTGCCTTGACTGCTTCTTCTTCGTCGGGATGCGAAGAGGAGGACAAGGATAGGATAGGTGTTATGTTTGCGTAAGTAGTTGATAGCAAGACTTGTTGGAGGCGATTCCTCATCGAATGCTTGGCTTCTTATCTTACTCTCTAGATCGTTAGCCACTTCATAAATGCTAGTGCGGCAACAACCTCACCACTTACCCCTTCCTTACCGTAAACTACTAGTTGTCCTAGAATGACGAGTGATGAAGTCCTTGCTGGGTCAGATGACCACTACAGTTGGATGCTGAGTACCTCTGTACTCATGATACTACCCCCAAACTCTTTTCAGGGTTCTGATCGACAACAGGTATGGTGATCGACGTTTCACGTGGAGACTCGACGACGACTAGTTAGGCGGATCCCGGCGGAGGGCCTGGACCCGTGTGGTTATGGGATCGATGCTTTTCTCTTTGCCAGTAGGCATTTACTTGTAGTCTGTACTCAGACATGTATCTTCCGCTGTTGTATTATATTTGAGGCAGTTGTATGCCGATTGTATGTGATGTTGTATCCTTGTATCTGTAATATTGTGATATCATGTTGGAAATCCGGGGCATATGGCTTTGTCATATGTCGCGGTGGGTCCGATATGTGCTTCGTCCTCGGGTTCGGGCGGAAACGCCCGAATCTGAAACAGTACCGCATATCGGGCCTTACAACTTGGTATCAGAGCCTTACCGACCGTAGGATCCCTTCTCTGGCCGAAGTCGAGTCTAGATAAAAACTATTTTGTAGATACTAAGTTAGTTATCGGAGAGTAGGAATCTTTTTACTCCTTACCCTTGCTCTGGTCAGGACAAGTGTCGTAAGTGTTTTATTCTTGACTTACCCCCTTCAAAACTTTAGGATCTCGAGTGTGTTGAGTTTCGGAATAGTTACAATGCCTTGCTTGCAGCGTATTGTCTCGATTCCGAGCTCAGGTGGGAATTCCTGTAGTACCTTTAGCTTCTCCAATTTCGGTTATCATCTGGGTCGTCCTTTGCCACCCATCCTTTTGTCGGTGTTTTCACGAGTTGCGTCGAAATGCACTATCCTTTGATCCAGCTTTCATCGTCGTTCTTCCTCTTGACACTGATGGTTTCGTTTTTCGACGTCGCCATCTCTCTGCGGAAAGTTTCTCGAAAGAAGTTCGACGTCGACATGGAGCAGAGTCCCTTGTTGGTGGTGTTGAAGATCGTCGTCTCTCTTTTCTCTCCCCCTCTCCCCCGGATCGTCCTGGATCTCGGGACGAGATCCCTTGTTGGTGGTGTTGCCTGTAACAGCCCAGATTTCACAAAAATTAAATTTTTTGTTTTCGGTGTGAATTGTTTGATTCTCTGAGTTGTTTGCAGTGTTTGCTTCACCGAAATAATAATCGGTGAATATTTCTCCCCCTTATTCTCGTATCGGACGGAGACCGACCCTTGCCACCCTGACACTCGACCTTTGCGACACCGGGTTTCACCCGATCACCGTCGCGAAAACCGCACGAGGCCAGCCGCAGCCAACGGAACGAAAAACCCCGTTTAATAATTAAACGGGATATTTTTATAGCGCGCCGGAAAATGTTGTCAGAATGTCACCGCAGTGAGGTACGATCGACGGGCTCGACGCACTGATCGCGCAGTTCGAAGTTTTACCCGAATCGGAGGTACTGCGGACCCCCGGAGGTCAGAAACGTGAGCACCGGACGCCCGAGAGAAAAACCGGTGATGTTTTTGCAAACTGCCAGCCACCCATGCTATAAATAGACCACCAGCCTCCCACACCCAATTAGGGTTTCCCTAAGCCAATTTTGCAGCCACCCCCCTGATCTGTCTCAGATCTTCCCAAAACCACCCCCAAAATCTGAAACCCTAGCCAGATCAGATCTGGACCGTCAGATCGCCCGATCTGACGGCCCAGAGAGCTCCCCGTAGTCCAGCCTCCTCTCTCTCTCCTCTCCCTCTCCTCCCATGGACGCCCGCGCCCCACGCCGCCTCCGGCCGCCACCCCGGCGAGCCAGCCGGCGCCCCTGCTCCGGTGAGCCGCCCCACCTGCGCCGCGCTCTTCTCCCCTGCCTCCTCCTCCTCTAACTCTCTCCGTCTTCTCTCTCTGCGAGCTCACCAACCGCAGCGCCATGGGAGCTCGGGAAGAGCTCGTCGCGCCGCCCTTCCCGCCGGACCCTGCACCAGCCGACCGCCGCGGCCCCCTTCCCCCGCCTCCGCGCCGTTCCCCGCCGCCCTCGCCGCCGGTGGCCAGCGCGCCACCGGGGGAGCAGCCGCCGCCGCCAGCCTCCTGGACGGGAGGAGCACGACGGCCCCTCCAGCCGCCAGCAACCGCTCGTGCCCGGGTGGGCCGGCGCGCCCCCCAGGCGGCCCATCTGCCCGAGCCGGCTGGCCTCTCCAGCTTGGGCCGAGGCCCATGGGTGAGGCGCCCCCCCAGCCTTTTTTTTATTTTGTTTTTCTAATTAGATCTGTTTTTTTTCCTGTTGGGCCCAAATAGGCCTAGTTTCGGCCCAATTAGTTTTTTTGCTAGGTTTATTTGTTTATTTAGGCAGATTAGTTGTTTATTTTGCAGTGCCCGTATCTTTTTGCTCGTAGCTCGGATCGCGACGCGTAAAATATGAAACTTGCTTAGAATTGTGTCTAGTTTAATAATTTGTTGCTTGTTGCCATGTTTGACTTTGTTTACCTGCTGTTTGACTGCTAATTACACTGCCTGCCACTATAAACTGTAACAGCAATAACTTTTTATCTGTTGCTCTGTTTAAAATGTTCTTTATATGTAACTTGATTAGAATTGCATGTAGATTGTGTTTTTGCTGCTCTTGCTTGCTAATAAAAATAATAAAATATTGTTTAGGTAAAAAAAGTACCAAATGCAATATTTATCGTGGGGTCCGTAATAGTTTGCATGTCTAGGATTTCACCCCACTTAATTTGACTAGATCAAATAGTTTATTCTTGCTACACCTCTTGCCATGTTTGTGTGCTATGCCATGCTTGCTTGAGTTGCCATGTTAACAACTTTGTTTGGTCACTGTAGGTAAATAACTTGAACCACCGTAAACGTGCGGTATCGTCGTGTGTGACGAGTACTCCACTTAAACCGTTAGTAACCGCTCTCGACGGTAGGTGCGATGTCTCGTGTTACTTCTTGTTGATGCTTGCTCGTGTTTGCTCCGTAGTAATAGTGGTGCACCGTTCATTGCTTTCCAGTGTTTACTTCTTGTGTGCTCCCGCGGGTACCTCTCGGAGACGTTGCGAGCTTGCGATCAACTACACCTTCAGAACCCGACTTATCAACAGGCAAGGACTATACATTACTTATGATCCATTCTATTTCAACCAGCGGTTTGCATGCTAGCCTAGGTTAGGCTCGATGTTTGATCCTACCACATGTTTACAGCCTCTTTCAAACCGATACAACCATGTCCCTTCCCAGCAAACCTTGTACTGCTATGTTACTTCTGCTCGTTGCTCAGCCCCTGCTTAGTATGCATGCTTAGGATGCTACGATGTTCCCCTGTTACTCTTCGGGTTGGGATATCACCTTATTATATTATTGTTGATGATATGATTATTATTATAATGTTGATTATATTCGACGAAGGATGGAAGGTCTAGGCTATCCCGCCCCGACGCTTTGTTCCATTCGAGTCACCTAGGATCCGAGTTCTGGGTATTGGTTTTAAGACTGAGCGTGCCTAACCGCGTGTGGGATTTTATGGGGTCCCCTTTTCTTACCTATCTAGCTTCAAACATTTCTAGAGGTGGCCCAAGCTGATTTACCATTTGAAAACATGCATATATATCTTGTCGGGTCGCTCCTAGCAGATATCTTTTAAAACACCCCGGACCAGCGGAGACATGGTTTCCCTGTTGGTCCACCTTTGACCGGCGAGGTCCCGGTCTCATAAGAGAACTAACCGGTAACCCAAACCCTGTTGAGACGGAAGAGTCCGATCCGAGAGCGTGGCCAGCTTTTGGATTGGGTGTCGACTCCCCGGGGGCCACCCGGATTTGTTCGTTGTTAGCTAGAGGGACTTGTCGTTTCGGATCTCTTGGAACTAAATCATAAAATGGTTGCCTATAATGGGTAGCAACTGAGAGTGATGGACGTGCGTGCGGAGCCTCGTAATGGGCAGTTGGTACACCCCTGCAGGGTTAAATCTTTTCGAGAAGCCGTGTCCACGGTTATGGACGACTTGAGACCTACTCCTTGTTCATAGACAACAACAACTGAGACATCTTAATATAAATTGATCAACGTGTGCGTGTGCCTTGACTGCTTCTTCTTCGTCGGGATGCGAAGAGGAGGACAAGGATAGGATAGGTGTTATGTTTGCGTAAGTAGTTGATAGCAAGACATGTTGGAGGCGATTCCTCATCGAATGCTTGGCTTCTTATCTTACTCTCTAGATCGTTAGCCACTTCATAAATGCTAGTGCGGCAACAACCTCACCACTTACCCCTTCCTTACCGTAAACTACTAGTTGTCCTAGAATGACGAGTGATGAAGTCCTTGCTGGGTCAGATGACCACTACAGTTGGATGCTGAGTACCTCTGTACTCATGATACTACCCCCAAACTCTTTTCAGGGTTCTGATCGACAACAGGTATGGTGATCGATGTTTCACGTGGAGACTCGACGACGACTAGTTAGGCGGATCCCGGCGGAGGGCCTGGACCCGTGTGGTTATGGGATCGATGCTTTTCTCTTTGCCAGTAGGCATTTACTTGTAGTCTGTACTCAGACATGTATCTTCCGCTGTTGTATTATATTTGAGGCAGTTGTATGCCGATTGTATGAGATGTTGTATCCTTGTATCTGTAATGTTGTGATATCATGTTGGAAATCCGGGGCATATGGCTTTGTCATATGTCGCGGTGGGTCCGATATGTGCTTCGTCCTCGGGTTCGGGCGGAAACGCCCGAATCTGAAACAGTACCGCATATCGGGCCTTACAACTTGGTATCAGAGCCTTACCGACCGTAGGATCCCTTCTCTGGCCGAAGTCGAGTCTAGATAAAAACTATTTTGTAGATACTAAGTTAGTTATCGGAGAGTAGGAATCTTTTTACTCCTTACCCTTGCTCTGGTCAGGACAAGTGTCGTAAGTGTTTTATTCTTGACTTACCCCCTTCAAAACTTTAGGATCTCGAGTGTGTTGAGTTTCGGAATAGTTACAATGCCTTGCTTGCAGCGTATTGTCTCGATTCCGAGCTCAGGTGGGAATTCCTGTAGTACCTTTAGCTTCTCCAATTTCGGTTATCATCTGGGTCGTCCTTTGCCACCCATCCTTTTGTCGGTGTTTTCACGACTTGCGTCGAAATGCACTATCCTTTGATCCAGCTTTCATCGTCGTTCTTCCTCTTGACACTGATGGTTTCGTTTTTCGACGTCGCCATCTCTCTGCCGAAAGTTTCTCGAAAGAAGTTCGACGTCGACATGGAGCAGAGTCCCTTGTTGGTGGTGTTGAAGATCGACGTCTCTCTTTTCTCTCCCCCCTCTCCCCCGGATCGTCCTGGATCTCGGGACGAGATCCCTTGTTGGTGGTGTTGCCTGTAACAGCCCAGATTTCACAAAAATTAAAATTTTTGTTTTCGGTGTGAATTGTTTGATTCTCTGAGTTGTTTGCAGTGTTTGCGTCACCGAAATAATAATCGGTGAATATTTCTCCCCCTTATTCTCGTATCGGACGGAGACCGACCCTTGCCACCCTGACACTCGACCTTTGCGACACCGGGTTTCACCCGATCACCGTCGCGAAAACCGCACGAGGCCAGCCGCAGCCAACGGAACGAAAAACCCCGTTTAATAATTAAACGTGATATTTTTATAGCGCGCCGGAAAATGTTGTCAGAATGTCACCGCAGTGAGGTACGATCGACGGGCTCGACGCACTGATCGCGCAGTTCGAAGTTTTACCCGAATCGGAGGTACTGCGGACCCCCGGCGGTCAGAAACGTGAGCACCGGACGCCCGAGAGAAAAACCGGTGATGTTTTTGCAAACTGCCAGCCACCCATGCTATAAATAGACCACCAGCCTCCCACTCCCAATTAGGGTTTCCCTAAGCCAATTTTTCAGCCACCCCCCTGATCTGTCTCAGATCTTCCCAAAACCACCCCCAAAATCTGAAACCCTAGCCAGATCAGATCTGGACCGTCAGATCGCCCGATCTGACGGCCCAGAGAGCTCCCCGTAGTCCAGCCTCCTCTCTCTCTCCTCTCCCTCTCCTCCCATGGACACCCGCGCCCCACGCCGCCTCCGGCCGCCACCCCGGCGAGCCAGCCGGCGCCCCTGCTCCGGTGAGCCGCCCCACCTGCGCCGCGCTCTTCTCCCCTGCCTCCTCCTCCTCTAACTCTCTCCGTCTTCTCTCTCTGCGAGCTCACCAACCGCAGCGCCATGGGAGCTCGGGAAGAGCTCGTCGCGCCGCCCTTCCCGCCGGACCCTGCACCAGCCGACCGCCGCGGCCCCCTTCCCCCGCCTCCGCGCCGTTCCCCGCCGCCATCGCCGCCGGTGGCCGGCGCGCCACCGGGGGAGCAGCCGCCGCCGCCAGCCTCCTGGACGGGAGGAGCACGACGGCCCCTCCAGCCGCCAGCAACCGCTCGTGCCCGGGTGGGCCGGCGCGCCCCCCAGGCGGCCCATCTGCCCGAGCCGGCTGGCCTCTCCAGCTTGGGCCGAGGCCCATGGGTGAGGCGCCCCCCCAGCCTTTTTTTTATTTTGTTTTTCTAATTAGATCTGTTTTTTTCCTGTTGGGCCCAAATAGGCCTAGTTTCGGCCCAATTAGTTTTTTTGCTAGGTTTATTTGTTTATTTAGGCAGATTAGTTGTTTATTTTGCAGTGCCCGTATCTTTTTGCTCGTAGCTCGGATCGCGACGCGTAAAATATGAAACTTGCTTAGAATTGTGTCTAGTTTAATAATTTGTTGCTTGTTGCCATGTTTGACTTTGTTTACCTGCTGTTTGACTGCTAATTACACTGCCTGCCACTATAAACTGTAACTGCAATAACTTTTTATCTGTTGCTCTGTTTAAAATGTTCTTTATATGTAACTTGATTAGAATTGCATGTAGATTGTGTTTTTGCTGCTCTTGCTTGCTAATAAAAATAATAAAATATTGTTTAGGTAAAAACAGTACCAAATGCAATATTTATCGTGGGGTCCGTAATAGTTTGCATGTCTAGGATTTCACCCCACTTAATTTGACTAGATCAAATAGTTTATTCTTGCTACACCTCTTGCCATGTTTGTGTGCTATGCCATGCTTGCTTGAGTTGCCATGTTAACAACTTTGTTTGGTCACTGTAGGTAAATAACTTGAACCACCGTAAACGTGCGGTATCGTCGTGTGTGACGAGTACTCCACTTAAACCGTTAGTAACCGCTCTCGACGGTAGGTGCGATGTCTCGTGTTACTTCTTGTTGATGCTTGCTCGTGTTTGCTCCGTAGTAATAGTGGTGCACCGTTCATTGCTTTCCAGTGTTTACTTCTTGTGTGCTCCCGCGGGTACCTCTCGGAGACGTTGCGAGCTTGCGATCAACTACACCTTCAGAACCCGACTTATCAACAGGCAAGGACTATACATTACTTATGATCCATTCTATTTCAACCAGCGGTTTGCATGCTAGCCTAGGTTAGGCTCGATGTTTGATCCTACCACATGTTTACAGCCTCTTTCAAACCGATACAACCATGTCCCTTCCCAGCAAACCTTGTACTGCTATGTTACTTCTGCTCGTTGCTCAGCCCCTGCTTAGTATGCATGCTTAGGATGCTACGATGTTCCCCTGTTACTCTTCGGGTTGGGATATCACCTTATTATATTATTGTTGATGATATGATTATTATTATAATGTTGATTATATTCGACGAAGGATGGAAGGTCTAGGCTATCCCGCCCCGACGCTTTGTTCCATTCGAGTCACCTAGGATCCGAGTTCTGGGTATTGGTTTTAAGACTGAGCGTGCCTAACCGCGTGTGGGATTTTATGGGGTCCCCTTTTCTTACCTATCTAGCTTCAAACATTTCTAGAGGTGGCCCAAGCTGATTTACCATTTGAAAACATGCATATATATCTTGTCGGGTCGCTCCTAGCAGATATCTTTTAAAACACCCCGGACCAGCGGAGACATGGTTTCCCTGTTGGTCCACCTTTGACCGGCGAGGGCCCGGTCTCATAAGAGAACTAACCGGTAACCCAAACCCTGTTGAGACGGAAGAGTCCGATCCGAGAGCGTGGCCAGCTTTTGGATTGGGTGTCGACTCCCCGGGGGCCACCCGGATTTGTTCGTTGTTAGCTAGAGGGACTTGTCGTTTCGGATCTCTTGGAACTAAATCATAAAATGGTTGCCTATAATGGGTAGCAACTGAGAGTGATGGACGTGCGTGCGGAGCCTCGTAATGGGCAGTTGGTACACCCCTGCAGGGTTAAATCTTTTCGAGAAGCCGTGTCCACGGTTATGGACGACTTGAGACCTACTCCTTGTTCATAGACAACAACAACTGAGACATCTTAATATAAATTGATCAACGTGTGCGTGTGCCTTGACTGCTTCTTCTTCGTCGGGATGCGAAGAGGAGGACAAGGATAGGATAGGTGTTATGTTTGCGTAAGTAGTTGATAGCAAGACTTGTTGGAGGCGATTCCTCATCGAATGCTTGGCTTCTTATCTTACTCTCTAGATCGTTAGCCACTTCATAAATGCTAGTGCGGCAACAACCTCACCACTTACCCCTTCCTTACCGTAAACTACTAGTTGTCCTAGAATGACGAGTGATGAAGTCCTTGCTGGGTCAGATGACCACTACAGTTGGATGCTGAGTACCTCTGTACTCATGATACTACCCCCAAACTCTTTTCAGGGTTCTGATCGACAACAGGTATGGTGATCGATGTTTCACGTGGAGACTCGACGACGACTAGTTAGGCGGATCCCGGCGGAGGGCCTGGACCCGTGTGGTTATGGGATCGATGCTTTTCTCTTTGCCAGTAGGCATTTACTTGTAGTCTGTACTCAGACATGTATCTTCCGCTGTTGTATTATATTTGAGGCAGTTGTATGCCGATTGTATGAGATGTTGTATCCTTGTATCTGTAATGTTGTGATATCATGTTGGAAATCCGGGGCATATGGCTTTGTCATATGTCGCGGTGGGTCCGATATGTGCTTCGTCCTCGGGTTCGGGCGGAAACGCCCGAATCTGAAACAGTACCGCATATCGGGCCTTACAACTTGGTATCAGAGCCTTACCGACCGTAGGATCCCTTCTCTGGCCGAAGTCGAGTCTAGATAAAAACTATTTTGTAGATACTAAGTTAGTTATCGGAGAGTAGGAATCTTTTTACTCCTTACCCTTGCTCTGGTCAGGACAAGTGTCGTAAGTGTTTTATTCTTGACTTACCCCCTTCAAAACTTTAGGATCTCGAGTGTGTTGAGTTTCGGAATAGTTACAATGCCTTGCTTGCAGCGTATTGTCTCGATTCCGAGCTCAGGTGGGAATTCCTGTAGTACCTTTAGCTTCTCCAATTTCGGTTATCATCTGGGTCGTCCTTTGCCACCCATCCTTTTGTCGGTGTTTTCACGACTTGCGTCGAAATGCACTATCCTTTGATCCAGCTTTCATCGTCGTTCTTCCTCTTGACACTGATGGTTTCGTTTTTCGACGTCGCCATCTCTCTGCCGAAAGTTTCTCGAAAGAAGTTCGACGTCGACATGGAGCAGAGTCCCTTGTTGGTGGTGTTGAAGATCGACGTCTCTCTTTTCTCTCCCCCCTCTCCCCCGGATCGTCCTGGATCTCGGGACGAGATCCCTTGTTGGTGGTGTTGCCTGTAACAGCCCAGATTTCACAAAAATTAAAATTTTTGTTTTCGGTGTGAATTGTTTGATTCTCTGAGTTGTTTGCAGTGTTTGCGTCACCGAAATAATAATCGGTGAATATTTCTCCCCCTTATTCTCGTATCGGACGGAGACCGACCCTTGCCACCCTGACACTCGACCTTTGCGACACCGGGTTTCACCCGATCACCGTCGCGAAAACCGCACGAGGCCAGCCGCAGCCAACGGAACGAAAAACCCCGTTTAATAATTAAACGTGATATTTTTATAGCGCGCCGGAAAATGTTGTCAGAATGTCACCGCAGTGAGGTACGATCGACGGGCTCGACGCACTGATCGCGCAGTTCGAAGTTTTACCCGAATCGGAGGTACTGCGGACCCCCGGCGGTCAGAAACGTGAGCACCGGACGCCCGAGAGAAAAACCGGTGATGTTTTTGCAAACTGCCAGCCACCCATGCTATAAATAGACCACCAGCCTCCCACTCCCAATTAGGGTTTCCCTAAGCCAATTTTTCAGCCACCCCCCTGATCTGTCTCAGATCTTCCCAAAACCACCCCCAAAATCTGAAACCCTAGCCAGATCAGATCTGGACCGTCAGATCGCCCGATCTGACGGCCCAGAGAGCTCCCCGTAGTCCAGCCTCCTCTCTCTCTCCTCTCCCTCTCCTCCCATGGACGCCCGCGCCCCACGCCGCCTCCGGCCGCCACCCCGGCGAGCCAGCCGGCGCCCCTGCTCCGGTGAGCCGCCCCACCTGCGCCGCGCTCTTCTCCCCTGCCTCCTCCTCCTCTAACTCTCTCCGTCTTCTCTCTCTGCGAGCTCACCAACCGCAGCGCCATGGGAGCTCGGGAAGAGCTCGTCGCGCCGCCCTTCCCGCCGGACCCTGCACCAGCCGACCGCCGCGGCCCCCTTCCCCCGCCTCCGCGCCGTTCCCCGCCGCCATCGCCGCCGGTGGCCGGCGCGCCACCGGGGGAGCAGCCGCCGCCGCCAGCCTCCTGGACGGGAGGAGCACGACGGCCCCTCCAGCCGCCAGCAACCGCTCGTGCCCGGGTGGGCCGGCGCGCCCCCCAGGCGGCCCATCTGCCCGAGCCGGCTGGCCTCTCCAGCTTGGGCCGAGGCCCATGGGTGAGGCGCCCCCCCAGCCTTTTTTTTATTTTGTTTTTCTAATTAGATCTGTTTTTTTCCTGTTGGGCCCAAATAGGCCTAGTTTCGGCCCAATTAGTTTTTTTGCTAGGTTTATTTGTTTATTTAGGCAGATTAGTTGTTTATTTTGCAGTGCCCGTATCTTTTTGCTCGTAGCTCGGATCGCGACGCGTAAAATATGAAACTTGCTTAGAATTGTGTCTAGTTTAATAATTTGTGGCTTGTTGCCATGTTTGACTTTGTTTACCTGCTGTTTGACTGCTAATTACACTGCCTGCCACTATAAACTGTAACTGCAATAACTTTTTATCTGTTGCTCTGTTTAAAATGTTCTTTATATGTAACTTGATTAGAATTGCATGTAGATTGTGTTTTTGCTGCTCTTGCTTGCTAATAAAAATAATAAAATATTGTTTAGGTAAAAACAGTACCAAATGCAATATTTATCGTGGGGTCCGTAATAGTTTGCATGTCTAGGATTTCACCCCACTTAATTTGACTAGATCAAATAGTTTATTCTTGCTACACCTCTTGCCATGTTTGTGTGCTATGCCATGCTTGCTTGAGTTGCCATGTTAACAACTTTGTTTGGTCACTGTAGGTAAATAACTTGAACCACCGTAAACGTGCGGTATCGTCGTGTGTGACGAGTACTCCACTTAAACCGTTAGTAACCGCTCTCGACGGTAGGTGCGATGTCTCGTGTTACTTCTTGTTGATGCTTGCTCGTGTTTGCTCCGTAGTAATAGTGGTGCACCGTTCATTGCTTTCCAGTGTTTACTTCTTGTGTGCTCCCGCGGGTACCTCTCGGAGACGTTGCGAGCTTGCGATCAACTACACCTTCAGAACCCGACTTATCAACAGGCAAGGACTATACATTACTTATGATCCATTCTATTTCAACCAGCGGTTTGCATGCTAGCCTAGGTTAGGCTCGATGTTTGATCCTACCACATGTTTACAGCCTCTTTCAAACCGATACAACCATGTCCCTTCCCAGCAAACCTTGTACTGCTATGTTACTTCTGCTCGTTGCTCAGCCCCTGCTTAGTATGCATGCTTAGGATGCTACGATGTTCCCCTGTTACTCTTCGGGTTGGGATATCACCTTATTATATTATTGTTGATGATATGATTATTATTATAATGTTGATTATATTCGACGAAGGATGGAAGGTCTAGGCTATCCCGCCCCGACGCTTTGTTCCATTCGAGTCACCTAGGATCCGAGTTCTGGGTATTGGTTTTAAGACTGAGCGTGCCTAACCGCGTGTGGGATTTTATGGGGTCCCCTTTTCTTACCTATCTAGCTTCAAACATTTCTAGAGGTGGCCCAAGCTGATTTACCATTTGAAAACATGCATATATATCTTGTCGGGTCGCTCCTAGCAGATATCTTTTAAAACACCCCGGACCAGCGGAGACATGGTTTCCCTGTTGGTCCACCTTTGACCGGCGAGGGCCCGGTCTCATAAGAGAACTAACCGGTAACCCAAACCCTGTTGAGACGGAAGAGTCCGATCCGAGAGCGTGGCCAGCTTTTGGATTGGGTGTCGACTCCCCGGGGGCCACCCGGATTTGTTCGTTGTTAGCTAGAGGGACTTGTCGTTTCGGATCTCTTGGAACTAAATCATAAAATGGTTGCCTATAATGGGTAGCAACTGAGAGTGATGGACGTGCGTGCGGAGCCTCGTAATGGGCAGTTGGTACACCCCTGCAGGGTTAAATCTTTTCGAGAAGCCGTGTCCACGGTTATGGACGACTTGAGACCTACTCCTTGTTCATAGACAACAACAACTGAGACATCTTAATATAAATTGATCAACGTGTGCGTGTGCCTTGACTGCTTCTTCTTCGTCGGGATGCGAAGAGGAGGACAAGGATAGGATAGGTGTTATGTTTGCGTAAGTAGTTGATAGCAAGACTTGTTGGAGGCGATTCCTCATCGAATGCTTGGCTTCTTATCTTACTCTCTAGATCGTTAGCCACTTCATAAATGCTAGTGCGGCAACAACCTCACCACTTACCCCTTCCTTACCGTAAACTACTAGTTGTCCTAGAATGACGAGTGATGAAGTCCTTGCTGGGTCAGATGACCACTACAGTTGGATGCTGAGTACCTCTGTACTCATGATACTACCCCCAAACTCTTTTCAGGGTTCTGATCGACAACAGGTATGGTGATCGATGTTTCACGTGGAGACTCGACGACGACTAGTTAGGCGGATCCCGGCGGAGGGCCTGGACCCGTGTGGTTATGGGATCGATGCTTTTCTCTTTGCCAGTAGGCATTTACTTGTAGTCTGTACTCAGACATGTATCTTCCGCTGTTGTATTATATTTGAGGCAGTTGTATGCCGATTGTATGAGATGTTGTATCCTTGTATCTGTAATGTTGTGATATCATGTTGGAAATCCGGGGCATATGGCTTTGTCATATGTCGCGGTGGGTCCGATATGTGCTTCGTCCTCGGGTTCGGGCGGAAACGCCCGAATCTGAAACAGTACCGCATATCGGGCCTTACAACTTGGTATCAGAGCCTTACCGACCGTAGGATCCCTTCTCTGGCCGAAGTCGAGTCTAGATAAAAACTATTTTGTAGATACTAAGTTAGTTATCGGAGAGTAGGAATCTTTTTACTCCTTACCCTTGCTCTGGTCAGGACAAGTGTCGTAAGTGTTTTATTCTTGACTTACCCCCTTCAAAACTTTAGGATCTCGAGTGTGTTGAGTTTCGGAATAGTTACAATGCCTTGCTTGCAGCGTATTGTCTCGATTCCGAGCTCAGGTGGGAATTCCTGTAGTACCTTTAGCTTCTCCAATTTCGGTTATCATCTGGGTCGTCCTTTGCCACCCATCCTTTTGTCGGTGTTTTCACGACTTGCGTCGAAATGCACTATCCTTTGATCCAGCTTTCATCGTCGTTCTTCCTCTTGACACTGATGGTTTCGTTTTTCGACGTCGCCATCTCTCTGCCGAAAGTTTCTCGAAAGAAGTTCGACGTCGACATGGAGCAGAGTCCCTTGTTGGTGGTGTTGAAGATCGACGTCTCTCTTTTCTCTCCCCCCTCTCCCCCGGATCGTCCTGGATCTCGGGACGAGATCCCTTGTTGGTGGTGTTGCCTGTAACAGCCCAGATTTCACAAAAATTAAAATTTTTGTTTTCGGTGTGAATTGTTTGATTCTCTGAGTTGTTTGCAGTGTTTGCGTCACCGAAATAATAATCGGTGAATATTTCTCCCCCTTATTCTCGTATCGGACGGAGACCGACCCTTGCCACCCTGACACTCGACCTTTGCGACACCGGGTTTCACCCGATCACCGTCGCGAAAACCGCACGAGGCCAGCCGCAGCCAACGGAACGAAAAACCCCGTTTAATAATTAAACGTGATATTTTTATAGCGCGCCGGAAAATGTTGTCAGAATGTCACCGCAGTGAGGTACGATCGACGGGCTCGACGCACTGATCGCGCAGTTCGAAGTTTTACCCGAATCGGAGGTACTGCGGACCCCCGGCGGTCAGAAACGTGAGCACCGGACGCCCGAGAGAAAAACCGGTGATGTTTTTGCAAACTGCCAGCCACCCATGCTATAAATAGACCACCAGCCTCCCACTCCCAATTAGGGTTTCCCTAAGCCAATTTTTCAGCCACCCCCCTGATCTGTCTCAGATCTTCCCAAAACCACCCCCAAAATCTGAAACCCTAGCCAGATCAGATCTGGACCGTCAGATCGCCCGATCTGACGGCCCAGAGAGCTCCCCGTAGTCCAGCCTCCTCTCTCTCTCCTCTCCCTCTCCTCCCATGGACGCCCGCGCCCCACGCCGCCTCCGGCCGCCACCCCGGCGAGCCAGCCGGCGCCCCTGCTCCGGTGAGCCGCCCCACCTGCGCCGCGCTCTTCTCCCCTGCCTCCTCCTCCTCTAACTCTCTCCGTCTTCTCTCTCTGCGAGCTCACCAACCGCAGCGCCATGGGAGCTCGGGAAGAGCTCGTCGCGCCGCCCTTCCCGCCGGACCCTGCACCAGCCGACCGCCGCGGCCCCCTTCCCCCGCCTCCGCGCCGTTCCCCGCCGCCATCGCCGCCGGTGGCCGGCGCGCCACCGGGGGAGCAGCCGCCGCCGCCAGCCTCCTGGACGGGAGGAGCACGACGGCCCCTCCAGCCGCGAGCAACCGCTCGTGCCCGGGTGGGCCGGCGCGCCCCCCAGGCGGCCCATCTGCCCGAGCCGGCTGGCCTCTCCAGCTTGGGCCGAGGCCCATGGGTGAGGCGCCCCCCCAGCCTTTTTTTTATTTTGTTTTTCTAATTAGATCTGTTTTTTTCCTGTTGGGCCCAAATAGGCCTAGTTTCGGCCCAATTAGTTTTTTTGCTAGGTTTATTTGTTTATTTAGGCAGATTAGTTGTTTATTTTGCAGTGCCCGTATCTTTTTGCTCGTAGCTCGGATCGCGACGCGTAAAATATGAAACTTGCTTAGAATTGTGTCTAGTTTAATAATTTGTGGCTTGTTGCCATGTTTGACTTTGTTTACCTGCTGTTTGACTGCTAATTACACTGCCTGCCACTATAAACTGTAACTGCAATAACTTTTTATCTGTTGCTCTGTTTAAAATGTTCTTTATATGTAACTTGATTAGAATTGCATGTAGATTGTGTTTTTGCTGCTCTTGCTTGCTAATAAAAATAATAAAATATTGTTTAGGTAAAAACAGTACCAAATGCAATATTTATCGTGGGGTCCGTAATAGTTTGCATGTCTAGGATTTCACCCCACTTAATTTGACTAGATCAAATAGTTTATTCTTGCTACACCTCTTGCCATGTTTGTGTGCTATGCCATGCTTGCTTGAGTTGCCATGTTAACAACTTTGTTTGGTCACTGTAGGTAAATAACTTGAACCACCGTAAACGTGCGGTATCGTCGTGTGTGACGAGTACTCCACTTAAACCGTTAGTAACCGCTCTCGACGGTAGGTGCGATGTCTCGTGTTACTTCTTGTTGATGCTTGCTCGTGTTTGCTCCGTAGTAATAGTGGTGCACCGTTCATTGCTTTCCAGTGTTTACTTCTTGTGTGCTCCCGCGGGTACCTCTCGGAGACGTTGCGAGCTTGCGATCAACTACACCTTCAGAACCCGACTTATCAACAGGCAAGGACTATACATTACTTATGATCCATTCTATTTCAACCAGCGGTTTGCATGCTAGCCTAGGTTAGGCTCGATGTTTGATCCTACCACATGTTTACAGCCTCTTTCAAACCGATACAACCATGTCCCTTCCCAGCAAACCTTGTACTGCTATGTTACTTCTGCTCGTTGCTCAGCCCCTGCTTAGTATGCATGCTTAGGATGCTACGATGTTCCCCTGTTACTCTTCGGGTTGGGATATCACCTTATTATATTATTGTTGATGATATGATTATTATTATAATGTTGATTATATTCGACGAAGGATGGAAGGTCTAGGTTATCCCGCCCCGACGCTTTGTTCCATTCGAGTCACCTAGGATCCGAGTTCTGGGTATTGGTTTTAAGACTGAGCGTGCCTAACCGCGTGTGGGATTTTATGGGGTCCCCTTTTCTTACCTATCTAGCTTCAAACATTTCTAGAGGTGGCCCAAGCTGATTTACCATTTGAAAACATGCATATATATCTTGTCGGGTCGCTCCTAGCAGATATCTTTTAAAACACCCCGGACCAGCGGAGACATGGTTTCCCTGTTGGTCCACCTTTGACCGGCGAGGGCCCGGTCTCATAAGAGAACTAACCGGTAACCCAAACCCTGTTGAGATGGAAGAGTCCGATCCGAGAGCGTGGCCAGCTTTTGGATTGGGTGTCGACTCCCCGGGGGCCACCCGGATTTGTTCGTTGTTAGCTAGAGGGACTTGTCGTTTCGGATCTCTTGGAACTAAATCATAAAATGGTTGCCTATAATGGGTAGCAACTGAGAGTGATGGACGTGCGTGCGGAGCCTCGTAATGGGCAGTTGGTACACCCCTGCAGGGTTAAATCTTTTCGAGAAGCCGTGTCCACGGTTATGGACGACTTGAGACCTACTCCTTGTTCATAGACAACAACAACTGAGACATCTTAATATAAATTGATCAACGTGTGCGTGTGCCTTGACTGCTTCTTCTTCGTCGGGATGCGAAGAGGAGGACAAGGATAGGATAGGTGTTAAGTTTGCGTAAGTAGTTGATAGCAAGACTTGTTGGAGGCGATTCCTCATCGAATGCTTGGCTTCTTATCTTACTCTCTAGATCGTTAGCCACTTCATAAATGCTAGTGCGGCAACAACCTCACCACTTACCCCTTCCTTACCGTAAACTACTAGTTGTCCTAGAATGACGAGTGATGAAGTCCTTGCTGGGTCAGATGACCACTACAGTTGGATGCTGAGTACCTCTGTACTCATGATACTACCCCCAAACTCTTTTCAGGGTTCTGATCGACAACAGGTATGGTGATCGACGTTTCACGTGGAGACTCGACGACGACTAGTTAGGCGGATCCCGGCGGAGGGCCTGGACCCGTGTGGTTATGGGATCGATGCTTTTCTCTTTGCCAGTAGGCATTTACTTGTAGTCTGTACTCAGACATGTATCTTCCGCTGTTGTATTATATTTGAGGCAGTTGTATGCCGATTGTATGAGATGTTGTATCCTTGTATCTGTAATGTTGTGATATCATGTTGGAAATCCGGGGCATATGGCTTTGTCATATGTCGCGGTGGGTCCGATATGTGCTTCGTCCTCGGGTTCGGGCGGAAACGCCCGAATCTGAAACAGTACTGCACATCGGGCCTTACAATCTTATACCAGGCACAGCCCCAATTTCCAGACGCCCATATAGAATGGCCCCACATGAGTTAGCTGAGCTAAAAACCCAACTTGATGCTTCGTTGGCAAAAGGCTTCATCCGCCCTAGCTCATCCCCATGGGGTTGCCCCGTTCTGTTCGTAACGAAGAAAGATGGAACAGAAAGGATGTGCGTAGACTATCGCCCGCTAAATCTAGCGACGATAAAGAACAAGTACCCACTGCCCAGGATCAATGATCTTTATGATCAACTTGCAGGATCCTCTGTCTTCTCCAAGATGGATTTGAGATTAGGCTATCATCAAATCAAAATCCGAAACGAGGACATTCCAAAAACGGCTTTTACTACTCGTTATGGTCTTTACGAGTACACCGTCATGTCCTTTGGTTTAACCAATGCCCCCGCCACTTTCTCGCGCTTGATGAATTCGATCTTCATGGAGTACCTAGATAAATTTGTTGTGGTTTATCTTGATGACATTCTCATCTACTCGAAGAACGAAGAAGAGCACGCAGAACATCTTAGGTTGGTATTGATGAAACTTAGAGAGCACCGCCTTTATGCTAAGTTCTCCAAGTGTGAATTTTGGCTACCAGAAGTGACCTACTTAGGCCACGTGATTTCTGCGAAAGGTGTTGCAGTCAATCCCGAGAGAGTTCAGGCCGTCCTTGACTGGACTCCACCTGAATCGGTTAAGCAAGTTAGGAGTTTTCTTGGCCTAGCCAGCTATTGCCGCCGCTTCGTCGAGAACTTTTCTAAAGTTGCAAATCCTCTTACTGAATTCCTCAAGAAAGATAAGAAATTCCAATGGACTCCCAAGTGCGAAGAAAGCTTTCAAGAGCTAAAAAGAAGATTGACTTCTGCACCCGTACTTGCACCTCCAGACACAAAAAGGGATTTCGAGATCTATTGTGATGCTTCACGGCAAGGGTTAGGATGCATACTTATGCAAGATCGACATGTGGTAGCTTATGCTTCACGCCAGTTACGACCACATGAAGAGAACTATCCTACCCATGATCTTGAACTCGCTGCCGTAGTTCATGCCCTGAAGACTTGGCGACATTACCTCCTTGGTAATCGTTGTGAGATCTATTCCGATCACCAAAGCCTCAAATACATATTCACCCAGCCAGATCTTAACCTCAGGCAAAGACGCTGGATAGAGTTGATAAAAGATTATGACTTAGGAATTTCTTACACCCCAGGCAAAGCCAATGTCATGGCTGATGCACTAAGTCGTAAGTCGTATTGTAACAACCTCATGTTACAATAGTATCAACCACTTCTTCATGAGGAATTTTGCAAGCTCAATCTTTAGATAGTTCCTCGTGGATCTCTTTTCAACTTGGTGGCGAAACCAACCCTTGAGGATCAAATCATAGCCGCCTAGAAACAAGATAGTAGTATTCAAGAGATCAAGCAGAACATTGATAGCGGAGTTGCTAGATGTTTCTCTGCAAATGATCAAGGAACGATATTCTTCGAAAATCGTTTAGCAGTTCCTGAGAATGAAGACCTAAAGCAGCTGATCCTTAAGGAAGCTCATGACACTCCCCTCTCAATTCATCCCGGTAGCACAAAAATGTACCGAGATCTACGCCAGAGATTTTGGTGGACCCGGATGAAGAGAGACATTGCACAATTTGTTGCTGAATGTGATGTTTGTCGTCGCATTAAGGCAGAACACCAAAGACCTGCTGGTACTCTTCAACCATTATCTATTCCCGAGTGGAAATGGGACAAAGTCGGTATGGACTTCATCACCGGCTTTCCAAAAACCCAGAAAGGAAATGATGCCATCTTCGTGGTCATTGATAGACTTTCAAAAGTTGCTCACTTTCTTCCAGTTCGCGAGTCTATAACTGCTAGCCAGTTAGCAGACTTGTACGTCTCTAGAATAGTGTCTCTTCACGGTGTTCCTTTGGTGATCAATTCTGATCGTGGTAGCCTTTTCACCTCTAGATTTTGGGAAAGTTTTCAAAATGCTATGGGAACTCATCTATCCTTTAGTACAGCTTTCCACCCTCAATCTAGCGGTCAAGTTGAAAGGGTTAATCAAATCTTGGAAGACATGCTCAGAGCTTGTGTTATCTCATTCGGAAAGAATTGGGAGAAATCTCTTCCATTTGCCGAATTTGCTTATAACAATAGCTATCAATCTAGTCTGAACATGGCTCCCTTTGAATTCCTCTACGGACGACGATGTCGAACACCCCTTAACTGGTCAGAAACCGGTGAAAGACAACTCTTTGGACCGGATTTGATCAAGGAAGCAGAAGAACAAGTTCGCATTGTTCGTGATCGATTGAAAGCCGCTCAGTCTCGTCAAAAGAGCTGCTATGATCGTCATCATAGAGAGGAGAGCTACAATATTGATGAGAAGGCTTACCTCCGGGTTACTCCTCTGAAGGGAACCCAAAGATTCGGTATCAAAGGCAAGTTGGCCCCACGTTACATCGGACCTTTCCGCATTCTTGCTAAACGTGGAGAAGTTGCCTACCAACTTGAACTACCCCCTCACCTTTCCCGAGTACACTATGTATTCCATGTGTCACAACTCAGGCGTTGCTTCAAGGACCCCATCCGCGAAGTCGACCATGAAGCGCTTGATCTCCAAGATGACCTTTCTTATCGAGAGTACCCTGTTCGTATTCTTGATTCCGCAGAGCGTGTCACTCGTCGTCAGAAGATCAGGTTCCTTAAAGTTCAATGGTCACATCACTCCGAGAAAGAAGCAACATGGGAAAGAGAAGACCGCCTCCGTGCCGAGTACCCCACCTTCCTCCCGAGGACTTCTGAATCTCGGGACGAGATTCTTTTGAGTGGGGGCGAGTTGTCAGAACCCCAACTAGGGTAAGTACTAGGGTTGCTTGTGCCTTTGCATCATGTAAAATTTTCAAAAGAAATTCAAAAATGGGGAAGCAGAAAGCCCTGAGAATTTAAATAAAAAGGCCAGAAATAAATCTTTTTCCAAAATTCTTTTGAATGTATGGAAAATTCCTATAAATGATGCTGATCATTTTAAAAGTGGTTTGGGTATTTTCCCATACTCATGGAATTTTCTAATATTCAAATAGTGCTCTGGAAATTAAAGTTTACCCCTATTTCAATTGAAATTCAAATTTACTGAATTTCAAAAATGTCCAAATTATTTATGTGACTAGCTACTGGTCACCTAGTATTTATAAAGGTATTTGGGCATTTATTAAAAATGCCTAGCTATTTTAAATCTAGGCAAAACAAATGAAACAGAAAAACTAAAAAGAAAAAGAAAGCAGAGACCTTACCTAACGCCCACAGGCGAGGCCCACCTTACCTCGGCCTGGCCCAGCCCAACCGGCCACCTTGTCTTCTTCCTCCCCTCGATCCCAAGCTGCTCGGTGGCGAGCCGTGGGTGCGCCGACGCCACCGAGGCCTCTCTGGAGCCCCCTCTTCTCTCCCAAGGCGCCACGCAGCTCGCCCAGAAGCCCCGCAGTCTTCCCCCTCCTCTGTCTCTCTCCCCACGCCCTCTCGCTCTCGTTTTCGCACGGACCCGAAGCCCAGCCGGAGCACGCCACCGTAGAACTCGCGGCCACCGTGCCCCACTCGCCGCCGCAAGCTGTCCAGACGCTCCGCCGGCATCGTCTTCGTCAAGCCGTGCAGCCAATCGAGCCGAGGAGCTCCTTATTCGTCTCCTTCGTCACCGTTCCTCTCCGGCCGCCGTGAAGTTCCGGCGTGAAATACGCCGCCGTCTCACCTCCTCCGGCTTCCCCGAGTCCCTCTTCACGCTCAGGGTGAGCAGCTCATCGTTTTGCCCTACTCCCTTCTCCTCCCCGAGCCCTAGTCACTGATCTCACCGGAGCAGAGCCACAGCCGCCGGCGTTCTTGAAGCCGCCGTCGCCACAGCCCCCCTGGAGACCCCCGGATAGCACAGATGGATGCGGGGGCACGTGGGGATCGATTTGGCGCCTTCCCCGTGCTCTCCCGTGGCCGTTTGGTCACTCCGACGACCACTCCGCCGTGCCCAAGGTCACCGCCGGCTAACCGCCGGCGGGCCGAGCTGTTTAGCGCCTAATGGCCCAGCTTAACCCCCCCGAGTCCATGACAAGTGGGCCCCAGGCCACCCCTAACCCACTGTTAGTTAAACTAACAGAGGGATTAACCCCTGTGAGGCTGACATGGGGACCCCACTGGTCAGCCCCCCCCTGACGTCACCCCCACGCCATGCTGGCGCAATAATTCAATTCCAGAAAATAGAATTGATTTAAGTAAAACAGAGAAAGTTCCAGAAAATGAGTTAAACTTGGAAAATTCATAACTAATTCATTTTAACTCCAAATATAACAAATAATATGTCTAAAAATATCAGAAAAATCCAAGGATTATGAATATGGGCTCTGTTTTCATGTTTGACCATTTTAAAATGGGTGAACAGTGCAAAACATCCATATGGCTTTATTTCAAATTCAAATTTGAAGCACATTTGCAAATGACTTTGCATTTGACTTCTTTTAAATGGAATTGTACCCACATTGTGACCAAGAACATCACCATTTCAATAGTGATCATGTGTTTGATGCATTGCAATTAAATTTATATTTATTCTTTGTTTGGTTGTTTGCTCGATAGACGTGCAACCGGAACCGGAGGCCACCCCCTTCGTTGAAGACCCCGATATCGAACCTCGTCAGCAAGGCAAGCAAACCCCATTGATCATGTCTATAAAATCCTATTTCCCTCTCAGTCTCGCTTATGCATGTTTAGGAGATCACCGAGACACGTTCTTTCGCATAGTTGAACCCATTCCGATGCATGACCTATTATTCTGTCACCGTATTAAGCAAACCACAATCCTAGCAGATTTAGGAGTTGAATGATGAGCATGTGGCCCCTGCAACTGTTACTGCTTTTGCTGCTTAGTGATACAATGAGGATGTTTTGATTGTGAGTCGGGATGGAATGAACACAGTGGTGTTGATGAAAGTGAAACGTGTTGGTGAATCCACCTAAGCAAAGGGGAACGATGAGAGGTTGTGTAGGAGTACACAGTGCGTTGTCTCGTTGAACACTGCCCTAGGCCCCGAGTTCCTGTTTTGTGATCCAAGACAAAGAGTATGACCACATGTAGGGTTTTATGGGAGCCTCGTTTGGCCTCTTTACATACCCGATCCGGTCCAGGAGTCACAATAGATTCGGGCTTTCCATTTGGCATATGCATAGAAAAAGTATGAAGAACAGGTTGCATCATCCTAGATATGTGGGTGGACTTGTGAGGCAGTGAAACCATCTGGCAGAGGTGGCGTCTCGGTCCCTTACATTATCTGAGTCCGTTTCGTGGAACCGGCCGGACTCTCGAGCGGTGCCTTGGTTTCATCCAGGATTAGAGAAGGTGATGTGAGGTTAGTGCCTTGGTTTCATCCACGTCCGACATCCGGTTGAAGGATGCCAAGAACGAGGCGATAAGTGATGATACGCGTGTGAAGATGTACACCCCTGCAGGGTTAATGAACTATTCGAATAGCCGTGTCCGCGGTTATGGACTACTTGGAAATCTCTACTTGATCATAGATAACTTGAATGGATACTTATAAAACTCGCAAGATAAGCGTGAGTGCTATGGTGTGCCTCCTCGTGGGGAAGTCGAGGAAGTAACCATAGTGGTGTATTGTTTGGAGATGTAGTGGACTCGTGTACGCTTCTTACCTCAAAGTCTGGTACTCGTAGTTCAGGACTAGCCAAGTCAAAGCTGGCACTTCTGCATGATGAAACCCCACCTCCCTTTACCTTGATACTTGAGCATGAGTAGTATAGATCTGATGTAAGTCTTGCTGAGTACGACTTTGTACTCACGTTTGCCTATTCTATGTTTTAGATAAGAACCGGACCCTGATGGAGTCACCTTTGTGAAGCTCGACGTTGACTAAGTTAGTATAGTCCCAGACAGAAGTCTCGTCCCTCGTGGAAGGGCATGTTTGTTGTACAAGGCTTCTCTAAGCCATTTGTTAAACTTGTCTGTACTCAGACCTAATTTGCTTCCGTTGTATGATGTAATGTTGATCACAGACAGGTGATCTTTGTATGCTCTATGTGTATATCAATAAAGAGTACTTTGTAGAGTTATGTGATGATACCTGCTGTTCATACTAGGCATGTGTGCTGCGTGTATGATTATAACATGCATGTCTTAGCATGGGTTTTCGAGACCTTAGTTGTGATCTGGCTGGCGGTCTTTTATACACCAAGTGGCCCTTAGATGTGCGCAGCTTGGGGCATCGCGATGCGATTGTTCGTGACGCTGTCACGTGCACACTTTGTTGTATGATCGAGCCCGCCCTAGACCCCGACTAAGTGATCAGGCTGGAGTAAGTATATGTAAGAGTTAGGATCCAATCGATAACATGGTTGAGGCGACTTGTCTATGAGTATGGGATTCACCACCCATAAGCATTTAGACTTGTGAGCGGACGTTGAGGACCCATCTCAGTTGATCTTCCGGCCTGAATGGAATGCCCCTCACGTTCGATGCTTACCGAGAACGTTCTGTGCTTGGCCTTGTCTGCTTAGACAAGTGGGTACGGTTCTCGGCTCTCCATGTCACTGTATCGTGACTGGAATTACATACGCTAACCCCGGGTCCCGACAGATCCTATGATTAAAATTAAGTTGAATAAATTTTCTTGCTATGCTTTATGTGATGTTGGAGCTAGTACCTCCGTTATGCCCAAAAGAATGTATGACATATTTGAATCGAAACCTTTTGATCCTTGTTCTTTTGGTGTTCGTCTTGTTGATTATTTCGTAAAGAAACCTTTGGGGAAGATAGATGATGTTCTTATCATTGTCAATGACAATTATGTTCCCGTTGATTATACTATTATGGACATTGAATGTGAACCTTCTTGTCCAATTATTTTGGGACGTCCTTTTCTTCGCACCGTGGGTGCTGTTATTGATATGAAAGAAGGGATTATAAAATTCCAATTCCCTCTCAAGAAAGGGATGAAACACTTCCCTAGGAAAAATATTAAGTTTCCTTTTGAGTCTGTCACACGGGCTAGCTATTTTCTTGAAAAGACTTGATCTGTTTGCATTAAGCCTACCTAATGGCTTTAAAGAAGCGCTTTCGGGAGGCAGCCCGCAACGAATTTAGGATTTCCTTTTTTTTTTTCTGTTTTTAGTGGTCTTGATGATCGTTACTACTATAGCAACATCATTGTATCTCTACTTTTCAAGCTTTGTGCCATTTATAGCCTCATATGACAAGGGAAGTGAAAGTTGTGACATGCTATCCAGAAAACAGATTCTGTCCTCGTGACTAGAAAAATCACAGAAAAATCCCAGTTCATCTTTTTGAGCTGATTTTATTACACAGCGTGCTCTATAAAATTACGGAACTTTCATATGTTCTGAGTTTTTTTATTTGAGTTGCAGAAGTTTCCCTAAAAAAATTCTTTACTACCTGCTGGTCTGTTTTTCACAGATTCTGTCCTGTTTTGCCTTTTCTTCGTTTTGCAAACCTTAAGCTTGCTTTTTCTTTGCAAAAACTTTTTTTAAATCTTGAGAAACAGTAGCCCTTAAAGAATATCTTTATAAATTATTTTATTATGGGTACTAACCTCGCTAATCAGATTATGATGAGTTATGTATGAAGGGAGTTTTCAAGTGTGCGAGGGAAGATGATGAAAGAAGATTCAGGAGGGTCAAGCGCTCAAGCTGTGGGAGGCCCCCATGCATCCCCAAGAAATATTCAAGGAGAGTCAAGCGTCTAAGCTTGGGGATGCCCCCGTGCATCCCCTTCTCCATCAACAATTATCAGTTCGTCTCTCATTTCACTATATTTTTATCACTTCATGCGTTATGTGCTATGCTTGGAGCGTCTCTCTCTTAGGTTTTACTTTTAGTTTTCTTTAGCTTTGCTTGATGTTCATAAAAAGTTAGAACCCAGCTTTCTTTGTGTGGGAGAGAAACACACTCCACTTCCAAAACCTAGAACACAACATAGGACTGTTCATGCTTATCTTTGCTGTGTGTGTTCTTTATCCTTTTCATAGCTACTGTAATGTTTTGCTCTTAGTTTTCATGCTTATCTTTTCAAAGATCTTTTGTTTAGTTTGTTGCTGGAACTCTCTTGAGTTTTCATGTTTATCTTGTTTAGAGAGTTTGCCTGTTGCACTGAGTTTTGTGTCTTGACTTGGAGTAGGTAATTGAGGTTGCTATACTTTTGTAGTAGTAACTTGGAATAGTTTTGAGGTATTTTTTTGAGTAATGTTTGGAATTTTGGTGTCAAGAGCTTTAGCCTATTAGTGATAGATGTCGTATTTTGGGCAATCCATGTTGATTTTCAAAACTTACAAAATTAGTTGAGAACTTTAGCTCTAGATGGATCACTACTCTTCTGAGGGGTCTAATATTAGAGTACACTCACATACCATGAGTCGAGGATGCGCAAAGATAACCAAACCCCCATACACTCCTCCTCGGGGTACTTGTCTCTTTGTCAACCTCCTTATTAGATTGAGAGTTACCGATAATAAGTGCATGAGTTCTTCGGACTAATGTGAGTATTCGAAAGTTGACACTTCCACCTTCCCATATTTTTCTAGCCTCTCCTGTGCCGTGCATTGCCTCCTTCTCACTCCGAGAGTTGGCGTCCACCTTCGCCGGTACATCCAAACCCTTGGCATGATATGCTCTGTCATCATAAACCTCCTTATATCCTTCCTCAAAACAGCCACCATACCTACGTATCAAGGCATTTCCATAGCCTTTCCGAGATATATTGACATGCAACATTCACCTTCTCATGACTTGATCTTCATGTCATACATGCCCCTTGCTTGATCGATGAGCCGCATGCTAGTTGGGCCTTGCCCTAATCATTTCTACATGACGCGCTAGTATCATTGCATATCCTGCTACCCAGGTAGAGGCATACATTTGCATCATGATAGTTACATCTTCTATATGTGAGTACCCTTGTAAAGTGTGAAAGATCTCCTATATTCTTGTAAAATATAGAGTGTTGCCACTAAAGTGAGGAAAATATCCCAAAGAGGACAAAATCAAAAGATCCCAAAGAGGACAAATGAGAGAATTAGACAGAGCCATTGAGGCCACCAAAAAAAATACCAAAAAAATAGAAAAAAGAGAAAAAGAGAATAAAAAGAGAGAAGTGGGCACACTACTATTCCTTTTGAGAGATTGATGGCGTGAGGGTTGACGGGTGTAGTCTTCTCGCCCTTCGTTGGTGAGCCCCAAGTGGAAGGCGTGATGCAGCACAACAACAATTTTCCCTCAGTAAAGATACCAAGGTTTGTCTCCAGTAGGACTCCAGAGATGATAAGTAGGTGTCAGCAGCGCAACTGACGCGGACCTGCACACAGACATAGATAACTTTGTTCCCAATTAAGTTCAGAGAGGTTGTCAATCTCTCTGGTCTTGTTGTTTACAAAGGATAAAACGCAAGGGATAATAATAGCAACTTCAAAGTAAATGCAGAAAAGTAAATATAGCGTGGAAATAATGATAAGGATATGGACCGGGATACGTGATGTTCGCTAGTGATGTCTCTCTCCCAAAAGACGATAAAATTGCTATGCGAGGTAAACAAATTACAGAAAGGCAATTGACAGGATTATGAACGCACCGCAATGCTAACTATGCTACAAAAGAAAGGAAGAGGTTCAAAAGCACAGGCAGTACGCCAAGGTAAGTAGACCGAAATCCAACTGCATCTACTACTAATCATCCACCTTGAGATATCTATCCAGAACATCTCGCTGGTATTAAGTTGCGAGCCCCACCCAAAGTGTAAACCCAAAGCAACAGACAACTGCATTAAAAAGAACTCTGCGTAAAGTAAACAATCCTTGTAACCACGGTTACAAGCACCGTTGTTTTTCCCCCTTGTGGCAACAACAATTCCCCTAGACTCATGTTTCTGTCACCCAAGCGTGTCATCGGGGGGCATGAACCCACAATCTAGCACAACGCTCCCTCTTGGAGTCACTACCTACTACTTGGCCAAAGCAATAAACAACAACGGGGAACATGCAAGAATTAATTAGGAACAAAAATATAAGAGATAAAAACCAAATATATTACTCTATCACAATCTGAACATAATCTCATAATCCATCAGATCCTATCAAACTCAACATAGCAATAGCAGAAATATTACAAAGGTGCCTCGATCATGTTGGGCATCTCACGAGGTCTAAACAATGAAGATCAAAGAGGGGAGGAGAACATCACATAGCTACTGATCACGGACCCATGGTCCAAGGAAAAGTACTCACGAGACATCCGGGGAGCATCCATGGTGGAGAGGAGACTCCCGGAGGTCAATCCTCCCTCCGGCAGGGTGCCGGGAAGAGGTCTTCTGGTGCTCCCGATCTTTGGAAGCGCGGCGGCGGTAGAACAGAGGCGAGTTCGCGGAATAGGGTTCTCTTTTCGGGGTTTTCCCGTGACGAGGGATAAATAGGCGAAAGGGGGCAGCCAGAGTGGGCCAGGGGCTCCAGGCACCCCCCTGGCGCGGCCAGGGTGGGGCCGCGCCGGGTGGCCGTCTGGGCCCCCCTGGCTCCCCTCTGGCCCCTCCCGGGCTCTTCTCGAAGCTTCCGTCAAGCTGATTTTTTATCTGAATTTTCCCGAATTTTTCTGGCACTTTTTATATGGGGGAAAATTGAAATAGAAAAACAACAGAAAACAGGAACTGGCACTGGGGTGCACTGAGTTAATAGGTTAGTCCAAATATGATCAAAAGTATATGAAAGTGTATCTAGATCATAGCAATATCACACAAAACATGCATGGAGCAATCAGAAATTATAGATACATTTTGGACGTATCAACATCCCCAAGCTTAATTCCTGCTCGTCCTCGAGTAGGTAAATGATAACAACATAATTTCTGTGGTGACATGTTAGCAACCATATAAGAACTTTGAAAAGTAAAGAAATCAAGGTTAGAGATTCAATTAAAGTCATAACAGGCAAGAGTCTATATTAGCATTGAAATAAGTAACAAAAGAACAAAAGGTACAAGAGCTCTCGCTGTCCGTGACTCGAATGTCTCCAAATGGTGTTTGCGTGCAAGAAGGGGGATAGGGAATACGAGAAAAAAATATTTTTGTGTTGAGAACTCAATCTACTAAAGTTTCACACTTGGTCTTCTTTGGAATCTTATCTTGACTCGTCCCCAGACCACTAGTCAGGTACAAGTCAATTTGATCCACTCATTTTCGATATTTCGAGCACTCATGCAATGGATGAGCGTAAGCACGAGAGTTGACACTTAGGATGGAAAAGAGAGAAATATGGTGGAAGAGGAAGACAAAAAGGATGAGAAAGGCTCACATCAATGAGGACAATCATAGGCAAGATATGCCAAATGATAGATATGATGTGAGGAGTAGGGATTGCCATGAAACAGATGCACATACGAGCTAGGAAGCTCTCCAATGGAACTAGTGGGGGTGCATCTAACTTGCTCGCTCATGAAGACCTAGAGCTCGTTTGAGGAGGCTCATCCTTGGAATATGCAAGCCAAGTTCTATAGTGTGAAGGTCCCCACATAGCTATATGCATAATGATCATCTCTATGGAGTACAAGGATATAAAGGGAGTACTAGTGTGGATCTCTCAAAAGGATAGTAGTGTTGGCCCTTTCTCTCTTTTTATTTCTTTTTTTCTATTTTTTCTATTTTTTTTATTTGTTGGTGGCCTCAATGGCTCTTTCTATTTAACTCTCATTTGTCCTCTTTGGGATCTTTTAATGTGTCCACTTTGGGATCTTTTCCTCACTTAAGGGCAACACTCTATTTTACAAGAAGGTATAGGAAATCTTCACACTTTACAAGGTACTCAAAATCATGATGTATGCAATGTATGCCGCTGCCAGTGTAGCAGGAACATGTATGACGTGAAGATCAAGTCATGAAGAGGTGGAAGTTGCATGGCAATGTAACTCGGAAAGGCTATGGAAATGCCTTGATAGGTAGGTATGGTGGCTGTTTTGAGGGAAGATATAAGGAGGCTTATTGTCACAACCCTAGTTTTGGTATGTGCTTTTATTACTAGAAATAATTGCATCATGTTTAATTTCCTTGGTTTAATACTTGGGGATTTGGAAAAGCCTCATAAAGAATTTAAATAAAAAGGCCAGATAAAAAGTTTTTCCAAAATTCCTCCAAACAATTTTGAAAAGTCCTATAATTGAGTGTGATCATTTTAAAAATGATTTGGAGTCAAACCCATGCTCAAGGAATTTTCAAATATTCAAACAGAGGCTTGGAAATTAAATTTAAATGCTATTTGAATTGAAATTCAAATGTTTTGAATTTCAAAAATCTTCAAAACTTGGGAGTGGCTAGTGCTATGTCACATATGTCCAAGATAAATATTTGGGGATTTTTAAAAATCAGAGGAGGCCCAGCCCAAAAGGGCAGGGTCGTCTTCCTCCACTAGACAGGCAGGCAGCCAGGTCGCCGGCGAGCCCGGCATGGCCGCCAGGCAGCTGCCTGGCTGCCTCCCTCTCCCTTATCCGCGCCGTGGAGACCCCCCTTGGCACCCAAGCCTTCCCCCTCCTCTCCTATCTCTCTCTCGCTCTCTCCCCGCTCGGATTCGCCATTGCCCGAGAGCTCGCCGGAGGGCAACGCGTGAACTGTCGTGGCCAACGGCGTCCTTCTGCCAAGCTGAGGTGTCCGCCGTGACCGCCGTCGACGTCTTCTTCGAGTACAACCTTCAATCGAGCCGAGGAGTCCCCGAGGACGTCGTCCCCTTCCTTGACTCGCCGCCAGCCGCCGTGGTTTCTTCCGACGAATTCGCGGCCACCGCAGCTCCTCCGGCTCCCTCGTCTTCTCCACTGCAATCCCGGTGAGCCCGCGGCCCGTTTCCCCCATTCCGCACCCGTCCTCGTGCCCCCGATGCCTTTTTCCCCAACCAGCCGAGCGGCGCCGCCGCGGGCTTGCTCGCCGCCATGGCCTCCGGCCTCCCGGTGGCTGCTGGTCCGCACCAGTGCATGCGCGAGAGCGTGGGCTATGGTTTGGTAGTCCCCACGGCCTCCCCCGTGCACCCCGACGCGCCGCCGCCGCGTACAGTGGCCACCGGTGGCTCAACGCCGGCAAGGCCGATGTGGCAGGGTGGTTAGGGGCTAATCCCCTAGTCATTTGACCCCATGGGTCAATGACAAGTGGGCCCTGGCCCCCTTAATCTTCTGTTAGCGCTTATTTAAACGGGGATTAACCCCAGTCCCACTGACAGGGATGGCCCACTCGTCAGCCCCCCCTGCGTCATGATGACGTCAGCCTGGCGCATTAAATCGATTTCTTATTTAACAGAATTTCCAGAAATTGTTTAAATCTTTGAAATTCAATAACTTTTAAACCATAACTCCATATCAAAAGTGTAATATATGAAAAATCATCAGAAAAATGCAAGGATTCCAAATATCATACTTTCATAGATGAAAAACACATCTATGGTGGGGAACCAGTAGCATTTATCTATATGGCTTATTTGGAATAATTCAAAATAAATGTTTTAATCATTTCAAATTAAATCTTTGCAATGCCAACCTTATCACATGAACATCAGAGGCATATCATACACATGACAACATGGTTTACCATATCCAAACCTTAGCAAATGGAACTTGGGATAATTTGAACAACATTTGGAGTTTGAATTTTAATTTCTTATAAAAATCAACTTCAATTAACATGTGACGAATTGAACCTAGATCACATCACTACCATGCCATGATTCATTCTTGAATGTGCATTGCAATGTGATGTTTACATTGTTGTTGTCTTAGTGTTTGCTTCTTCTCGATAGATCCATCGCCGGACGTAGTTCCTGTTTTCTCCGAAGAGTGGCACCCTCGAGTCTCGACAATAAGGCAAGCAAACCCCCTTTGATCATATCTATATAAACCCATTTTCCCTCTTGTTCTCTTATGCATGATTAGGTGATTCACATGTTACCGTTCTATCGCTAGTTGAACCCATCCTTTGCATGACCTATCATTGCTGCCACAGTATTAAGCATACCTCAACCTAGCAGATACAATATTGTTTGTGTTCATCATGTGGCCCTTCATCCATGTTATGCTATGCCATGCTAGAGTTGTTTGCAATGAAGTTGATCCATCTGGGTGGTGTATCGGGATGGTAGTGGACACATGCAACAAGGTGGTAACGTGTTGATGAAGTCACCCTAATATAAGTGAACAATGAGAGGCTGTGTAGGAGTACACAGTGGGTTGTCTCATTTACACTGCCCTAGGCCCCGAGTTCTTGTGTTGTGATCCAAGACACAGATTACTACCACATGTTGTGCTCATTGACCCCTCTCGACCTATTAACTCACCCCGACTAGGGTCCAGGATTCGCATGGGTTAATTGTTATTCTATTTGCTTTCATAACGTAGCACAGTTTTAGGCAAGCGCAGCACCATCCGTCGAGGTGGGCTTGTCGGACCGTCCATACATCGTCTGGGTCCTGAACGGAAACCCCGGCCGGATTCCCGATTGGGGTACAACTCAGATAGGCGATTCCCTGGACTAGAGTTGGAGCCGTGAGGTAAGTGTCGTGGTACTATACTCGCCGACACCGCTTGAAGGTGACGAGTTCTAGGCGGTAAGTGGTAGCTACGTATGTGAAGAAGTACACCCCTGCAGTGTTAATGAACTATTCGAATAGCCGTGTCCGCGGTTATGGACTACTTTGAGATCTTTACTTGATTATTAGACAACTCAAATGGATACTCTAAAAATCGCAAGATAAGTGTGAGTGCTTTGGATTGCTTCCTCGTGGGGAAGTCGAGGAAGGATCCATGGTTGTGTATTGATGTGGTGATCAAGATTAGGTGGAATCGTGTGCGCCTCTCATCTCAACTCTATGTAGTCGTAGTACAGGATAGCCAAGTCAAAGCTTTCTGCATTACAACCCCACTTGCCTTTACCTTGATACCTGAGCATGAGTAGTATAGTTCTGACGTAAGTCTTGCTGAGTACGACTTTGTACTCACGTTTGCTTATTCTATGTTTTAGAGACGATACCACTGAACCTGATGGTGGCCTCCCCCTTCAAGCTCGACGTCGACGAAGTAATGTAGTCCCAGACAGCAGCCTGGTCCCTCTGGAGGGTCGTTGTGTTTTCTTAAAGGCTTCTTAAGCCATTTGTTAACCTTGTCTTTACTAAGACATAATTTGCTTCCGTTGTTGTATGATGTAATGTTGGATCACAGTTATGTGATCTCTGCTTGTAACACTACTATATCTGCTCTGTATAGCAGATGCAATAAAACTATGAGTTTGTAGAGTTCATGTTGTGTTACCTGCTGTTATACACTTGGCATGCATGCTGCGTGTATGTTTATATCGTGCATGTCATGTGTGGGGTTCGATACCTTAGTTGTGCTCTCGCCGGCGGTCTTTTATACACCAAGTGGCCCTTAGATGTGCGCATCTTGGGGCATCGCGATGCGATTGCTCGTGACTCTGTCACGTGGCACACTTTGTTGTATGATTGAGCCCGCCCGAGATCCCGACTAGGTGATCGGGCTGGAGTCTGTTTATGTAAGTGTTATGATTCAATCGATAATATGGTTGAGGCGACTTGTCTATGAGTATGGGATTTCACCACCCATAATCATTTAGACTAGTGAGCGGGCGATGAGGACCCTTCTCAGTTGATCATCCGGCCAGGATGGGATGCCCCTCACGTTCGAGCTTTCCGAGAGTGTCTTGTACTTGTCCTTGTCTTCTTAGACAAGTGGGTATGGCTCTCGGCTCTCCATATGATTTAATTGTGACTGGAATTACATATGATAACCCCGGTTCCCGACACTTATGATGACAGAGCATATCATTCCAAGGGTTTGGAAGTACCGGCGAAGGTGGACACCAACTCTCGGAGTGAGAAGAAGGCAATGCACGGCACGGGAAAGGCTAGCAAAATATGGGAAGGTGGAAGTGTCAACTCTCAATACTTACATTAGTCCGAAGAACTCATGCACTTATTATCGGTAACTCTCAATCTAGTAAGGAGGTTCACAAAGAGACAAGTACCCCTAGGAGGAGTGTATGGGGGTTTGGTTATCCTTGCGCATCCTCGACTCATGGTACGTGAGTGTACTCTAATATTCGACTCCTCAGAAGAGTAGTGATCCATCTAGTAGCTAGAGTTCTCAACTAGTTTTGTAGATTTTGAAAATAAACACGGATTGCCCAAAATACGACACCAATCACTAATAGGCAAGAGCTCTTGACACCAAAAGTTCAAACATTACTCACATCAATACCTCAAAACTATTGCAAGCTACTACTAAAATTAAATAGCAACCTCAATTACCTACTTTCAAGACAAGACACAACTCAGTGCAACAACCAACTCTCTTAACAAGATAAACATGAAAACTAAAGAGAGTTCCAGCAAAAAACTAAAACAAAAGCCAAGGCTCATGCTAAAGACAAACTAAAACTAAGACTAAACATGGCATTAGCTATGAAAAGATAAAGAACACACAATAGCAAGAAGATAGGCAGGAAAAATCCTATGATGTGTTCTAAATTTTGAAAGTGGAGCGTGTTTCTCTCCCACACAAAGTAAGAAAGGATCTAAATTGTTATGAACAGAAAGCAAAGCTAAAGAAAACTAAAAATAAAACCTAAGAGCGAGACGCTCCAAGCATAGCACATAACGCATGAAGTGATAAAAATATAGTGAGACGAAGGACGAACTGATGATTGTTGATGGAGAAGGGGATGCACGGGGGCATCCCCAAGCTTAGACGCTTGAGTATCCTTGAATATTTATTGGGGATGCATGGGGGCATCCCCAAGCTTGAGCGCTTGACACTCCTGGATCTTCTTTCATCATCTTCCATCGCACACTTGAAAACTCCCTTCATACATAACTCATCACAAGCTGATTAGAGAGGTTAGTACCCTTAATAAATAATTTTTTTCTCCACTGGATATAAAGATATTCTTGAAGAGCTACTGTTTATCAAGAGTGCCAAAAAGTTTTTGCAAAGAAAAAGCAAGCTTAAGGTTTGCAAAAGTTAGGAGAGACAAAACGTGGCAGAATCTGTGAAAAAAAGAATAGCAGATAGTAAAGAATTTTTTAGGGGTATTTATACAACTCAAATAAAAAAACTCAGAACATACGGAAGTTTTGTAATTGTATAGAGCATACTGTGTAAAAATTTCAGCTCAAAAAGATGAACTGGGATTTTTCTGGAATTTGTCTGGTCACGAGGACAGAATCTGTTTTCTGGACAACATGTCACAACTTTTACTTCCCTTGCCGTAAGAGGCTATAACTTGGCACAAAGCTGAAAAATAAAGATACAATGATGTTGCTACAGAAGTAACAATCATCAAGACACAACAAAAGCAAAAAGAAAACTCCTAAATTCGTTGCGGGCTGCCTCCCGAAAGCGCTTCTTTAAAGCCATTAGCTAGGCATAATGCAAAAGAAGAATCAAGTTTTATCAAGAGAAAGAGAATAACTAGCCCGAGTAACGGACTCAAAAGGTAACTTGATTTTCTTTCGAGGGAAGTGTTCCATCCCCTTTTTGAATGGGAATTGGAATTTTATATTCCCCTCTTTCATGTCAATAACCGCACCAACAGTGCGAAGGAAAGGACGTCCCAAAATAATTGGACATAAAGGTTCACACGATATCCATAACAATAAAATCGACGGGAACATAGTTGTCATTGACAATGATAAGAACATCGTCGATCTTCCCTAAAGGTTTCTTTATGGAAGAATCAACAAGACGAACACCAAAAGAACAAGGCTCAAATGGTTTCAATTCAAACATATCAAATATTCTTTTGGGCATAACGGAGGTACTAGCTCCAACATCACATAAAGCATAGCAAGAGAAGTTATTTAATTTAATTTTGATCATAGGGTCCCAACCATCCTCTAGCTTCCTAGGTATGGAGGCTTCTACTCTAAGCTTCTCCTCCCTAGCTTTGATGAGAGAATTTGTGATATGCTCCGTGAAGGCAAGATTAATTGTGCTAGTGTGGGGGTCTCTAGACATTTTGTGTAGTAAACTGATAACTTCTGAGAGGGTACAACTATCAAAATCAATATCACTACTATCAAAGGTGGTAGTAGTGTAACAGCCCAGTTTTCACAAAAATTAAAAAAAATTGTTTTCGGTGTGAATTGATTGATTGCCTGATTTGTTTGCGGTGTTTGCATCCCCGATTTATCGATCAGCGATTATTTTCCCGCTCTTATCTCGTACTGGACGGAGACCGACCCTTGCCACCCTGACACTCGACCTTTGCGACACCGGGTTTCACCCGATCACCGTCGCGAAAACCGCACGAGACCAGCCGCAGCCAACGGAACGAAAATCCCGTTTAATAATTAAACGGGTTATTTTTATAGCGCGCCAGAAAGTGTTTTCGGAACGGTTCCAGCGCGAGGTGAACACCGCCGGCTCGACGCGCTGATCGCGCAGTTCGAAGTTTTACCCGAATCAGAGGTACTGTGGACCCCCGGCGGTCAGAAACGTGAGCACCGCGCGTGCGAGAGAAAAACCGGGGATGTTTTTGCAAACTGCCAGCCACCGGGGCTATATAAAGACCACCACACTTCCACCCATTTTTAGGGTTTCCCTAGCCACAATTTTGCAGCCACCCCCCTCCACTTTGCCCAGTTTTGCCTCCCAGATCCCAGATTTTTCGGGCCATTCGATCCCGCGATCGGACGCACCGGAGTGCGCCACGTCAGCTCCCTGGACCTTCTCTCTCCTCCGTCTCCTCACGCGCCCATGGAGCCGCTCCCGCCGCCGCGTTCCGGCCGGCGAGCCGCGCCCCGGCCGCCCCATCTCTCCCCGCGCCCTGCGCCCTCCTTCTCCTCTCCTTCCTCTTCCCCTCGCCTCACATCTCCTCCTTCCCCCGCGCAGGTGCACCAGGAGGACCCGGCCGCCATGGAGGAGCAGGCCGAGCTCCCCCGCCAGGCCACGAGCCCTCGTCGCCGGCCTCCTCCGCCTCCCGCCGGTGGGCGGCACCCCGCCTCCACTGGATGCTCCCTCCGTCTCCATCGCGCCCCCCTGCGCGCCCCCCTCGCCGGCCAGCCGGCAGCCAGCCCGGTGCCGCCGCTGCGAGCCCCGCTCGGGACGAACCGGCCGAGCCGGTGCCCAGCCTCTGCAGCCAGGCCAGGTGGGCCGGCCCAGCCAGGCCACCAGCTCCAAGGCCCATGCGCCCCGGCCCAGTACCCCGCCAGATCCAGCCTCCAGCCGGCCAGTGGGCCGAGCCCATGGGTGAGGCCCCTTTGCCTTTTTTTTCTGAAATAACTGTTGCTGTTTTCCGTTTTTGCGCTGTAATTTTCCGTTGAACCGTAGCTCCGATGAACGTGCCCCCAAAATGAAAGTTGCTCAGTTTTGCGTGCTCTAGCATTCGTATGTAGAAAGTTTTTGCATTTGAGCTCATCTTGATTGTGTAATTGTGTGCTGAACAGGGCATTAGGCCGTTAAACTGCTACTTTTCCTGTTAAGTGCTGCTGTTATTATTTTTGTTGCAACTTTGCATGATGATTGTGACTAATCCATGAGGCCTATTGCATTGATTCTTTTTCCATTGTGTTAAGAATCATGTGTACTTCATTTCCATGATTTAACATGTCATGTTTGGGTGCTCTAGCTATATTAAATCTTGCTCCAAAGTGGTGATCCTGATGTTATTGTGCTGCTATTGCTGAAACTGTTATTTTGTTGCAACTTCGGTCGACGAGTGTGTCGCGACCGTTTATCGGATTTGAGTGATTCCAATTGCATATTGTTAAGAATCATGTCTAGTTCATGCCCATGTATTGCTATGTCATATTGCTGCACTTTTGCATATAGTTATACCCCTGTTTACACAACATAAAAATAATAGTTTCTGCCATGTTGTTTGCTTAATATCTTTTGATCTGTGATGCCTTTTTGCATGATTCTTTTTGCCATGCTTGCTCGTGTTTGCTTCGTAGTAATAGAGTGCTTGCTCGTTGATTGCCTTCCAGTGTGTATCGTCTTGTGTGCTTCCGCGGGTACTTTTCGGAGACAATGCGAGCTTGCGATCAACTACACCTTCGGAACCCGACTTATCAACAGGCAAGGACTATGCATTACTTATGATCCATTCTATTTCAACCAGCGGTTTGCATGCTAGTCTAGGTTAGGTTCGATGTTTGATCCTACCACATGTTTACAGCCTCTTTCAAACCGATACAGCCATGTCCCTTCCCAGCAAACCTTGTACTTCTATGTTACTATTGCTTGTTGCTCAGCCCCTGCTTAGTATGCATGCTTAGGATGCTACGATGTTACCCTGGTACTCCTTGGTTTGGGATATCACATTATTATATTTTTGTTGATGATATGATTATTATAAATGTTGACTATATTCGACGAAGAATGGAAGGTCTAGGCTATCCCGCCCCGACGCTTTGTTCCATTCGAGTCACCTAGGATCCGAGTTCCGGGTATTGGTTTTAAGACTGAGCGTGCCTAACCGCGTGTGGGATTTTATGGGGTCCCCTTTTCTTACCTACCTAGCTTCAAACATTTCTAGTGGTGGCCCAAGCTGATTTACCATTTGAAAACGTGTGTGTGCTTGGTTGGGCCCCCAGCTATTTTAAAACAACTTGGGCCAGTGGAGACTTTGTTTCTCTGTTGGTCCACCCGATCAGCTAGGACCCGGTTTCCCATGTGTGATTAACCGGCTATACGACCTGCGTCATACGGAAGAGTCCGATCCGAGAGCGTGGCCGGCTTTTGGATTGGGTGTCGACTCCCCGGGGGCCACCCGGATTTGTTCGTTGTTAGTTAGAGGGACCTGTCGTTTCGGATCTCTTGGAACTAAATCATAAAATGGTTGCCTGTGATGGGTAGCAACTGAGAGAGATGGGCGTGCGTGCGGAGCCTTGTAATGGGCAGTTGGTACACCCCTGCAGGGTTAAATCTTTTCGAGAAGCTGTGTCCACGGTTATGGACGACTTGAGACCTACTCCTTGTTCATAGACAACAACAACTGAGATAATATTAATATAACTTGGTCAATGTGTGTGTGTGCCTTGACTGCTTCTTCTTCGTCGGGATGCGAAGAGGAGGACAAGGATAGGATAGGTGTTATGTTTGCGTATGTAGTTGATAGCAAGACTTGTTGGAGGCGATTCCTCATCGAATGCTTGGCTTCTTACCTTACTCTCTAGATCGTTAGCCACTTCATAAATGCTAGTGCGGCAGCAACCTCACCACTTACCCCTTCCTTGCCGTAAACTACTAGTTGTCCTAGAATGACGAGTGATGAAGTCCTTGCTGGGTCAGATGACCACTACAGTTGGATGCTGAGTACCTCTGTACTCATGATACTACCCCCAAACTCTTTTCAGGGTTCTTGATCGACAACAGGTACGGTGATCGACGTTTCACGTGGAGACTCGACGACGACTAGTTAGGCGGATCCCGGCGGAGGGCCTGGACCCGTGTGGTTATGGGATCGATGTTTTTCTCTTTGCCAGTAGGCATTTGATTGTAGTCTGTATTCAGACATATATCTTCCGCTGTTGTATTGTATTAAGGAAGTTGGTTGCCGATTGTATGAGATGCTGTATCCTGTATCTGTAATGTTGTGATATCATGTTGGAAATCCGGGGCATATGGCTTGTCATATGTCGCGGTGGGACCGATATGTGCTTCGTCCCCAGATCTGGGTGGAAACACCTAGATCTGGAACAGTACCGCATATCGGGCCTTACAAGTAGTGTCATCTAGGCTCACTTGTTTGAAACCCTCTATGTTCATAGGAGTTTCTTTATCTATGGTTGAGGTATTAGCATCACCATTAATAGGTCCAACGGGACTAGGAGTTCATTGGGTGCTAATAGTTTGAGTGTCCTCACCAATTTGGATAGTGGCAACTGTGTGGTGTGTAGGAAGGCTCTTAATTCTATCCTCTTCCTCTTTTTCTCTAGCCCATCTTTCTTTAAGTTTAGCCATCATCCTAATGTTTTCATTGATTTGTAACTGGATAGCATTAATAGGAGTGGCCTTATTCTCCTCAAGGGGGAGGTTCTAATTTTGAGCATCTCAATATCAAGGGCTAAGCTTTCTACCTTCAAAGAGAGATTATCTATTTTAGATAATTTCTCTTCTACATTTTTGTTGAAGGCTTTTTTGGTAGTGATAAAGTCTCTAAGCATGCTTTCTAATTCAGAAGAGGGGTTCTTGTTGCTAGGATAGGTGTTGTTGTTCCCATAGTTGGATGGAAACGGTCTAGGATTGCTAGCAAAATTTCCCCTATAAGCATTGTTGTTGAGGTTGTTTCTAGCAATAAAGTTCACATCTACTTGTTCTTGAGCAACCAAAGAATTTAAAGGAACATCATGACGATCAATAGAGGGTTTCTTGGTAAGTAGAGACATAATTAAGTCAACCTTTTCATTGAGGGAGGTAATTTATTCGACAGAATTTCCCTTCCTACCTGTTGGAGCGCGTTCGGTGTGCCATTGGGAATAATTGGTCATCATTTCATCGAGAAGCTTCGTGGCAGCACCAAGTGTAGTTGACATAAAGGTTCCTCCCGCGGCCGAATCTAATAGGTTCCGCGAGGTAAAGTTCAAGCCTGCATAAAAAGTCTGGATAACCATCCAGGTAGTCAAACCATGTGTAGGGCATTTATTAACAAGTGATTTCATTCGTTCCCAATCTTGGGCAACGTGTTCATTATCCAATTGCTTAAAATTCATAATATTACTCCTCAATTGGATAATCTTAGAAGGAGGGTAGTACTTCCCTATAAAAGCATCTTTGCACTTATCCCAAGAATCTATGCTATTTCTAGGCAAAGATTGAAACCAGATTTTAGCATCTCCCCTTAAAGAGAAGGGAAAGAGGTTGAGCTTAACAACATCACCTTCTACTTCCTTATACTTTTGCATATCACATAATTCAACAAAATTATTCAAGTGTAAAGCAGCATCATCTCCAACACCAGAGAATTGATCTCTCATAACAAGGTTTAGCAAAGCAGGTTTAATTTCATAAGAGGTAGCTGAAGTGGCAGGTGTGGCAATGGGAGTGCAGACAAAGTCTTGGTTGTTGTGACTAGTGAAGTCACACAACTTGGTGTTTTCAGTGGAACCCATAGTAGCAGAAAGTGTGGCATATTTTTTTGTAGTTTTTGATAAAAGACACAAAGATAAAAACTGAAAGATAAACTAACAAGACTAAAAAATAAAGGTAAAGGGTAGTGTGCAACTCCCCTATCTTAGCACTTGGAGTCCCCGACAACGGCGCCAGAAACTTGCTTGATGGCGCGAGGGTTGACGGGTGTAGTCTTCTCGCCCTTCGTTGGTGAGCCCCAAGTGGAAGGCGTGATGCAGCACAACAACAAATTTCCCTCGGTAAAGATACCAAGGTTTGTCTCCAGTAGGACTCCAGAGATGATAAGTAGGTGTCAGCGGTGCAACTGACGCGGACCTGCACACAGACGCAGATAACTTTGTTCCCAACGAAGTTCAGAGAGGTTGTCAATCTCTCCGGTCTTGTTGTTACAAAGGATAAAACGCAAGGGATAATAATAGCAACTTGAAAGTAAATGCAGAAAAGTAAATATAGCGTGGAAACAATGATAAGGATATGGAACGGGATACGTGATGTTCGCTAGTGATGTCTCTCTCCCAAAATACGATAAAATTGCTATGCGAGGTAAACAAATTACAGAAAGGCAATTGACAGGATTATGAACGCACCACAATGCTAACTATGCTACAAAAGAAAGGAAGAGGTTCAAAAGCACATGTAGTACGCCAAGGTAAGTAGACCGAAATCCAACTGCATCTACTACTAATCATCCACCTTGAGATATATATCCAGAACATCTCGCTGGTATTAAGTTGCGAGCCCCACCCAAAGTGTAAACCCAAAGCAACAGACAACTGCATTAAAAAGAACTCTGCGTAAAGTAAACAATCCTTGTAACCGCGGTTACAAGCACCGTTGTTTTCCCCCTTGTGGCAACAGCACATCCCCTAGACTCATGTTTCTGTCACTCAAGCGTGTCATCGGGGGGCATGAACCCACAATCTAGCACAACGCTCCCTCTTGGAGTCACTACCTACTACTTGGCCAAAGCAATAAACAACAACGGGGAACATGCAAGAATTACTTAGGAACAAAAATATAAGAGATAAAAACCAAATATATTACTCTATCACAATCTGAACATAATCTCATAATCCATCAGATCCTATCAAACTCAACATAGCAATAGCAGAAATATTACAAAGGTGCCTCGATCATGTTGGGCAGCTCACGAGGTCTAAACAATGAAGATCAAAGAGGGGAGGAGAACATCACATAGCTACTGATCACGGACCCATGGTCCAAGGAAAACTGCTCACGAGACATCCGGGGAGCATCCATGGTGGAGAGGAGACTCCCGGAGGTCAATCCTCCCTCCGGCAGGGTGCCGGGAAGAGGTCTTCTGGTGCTCCCGATCTTCGGAAGCGCGGCGGCGGCGGAACAGAGGCGAGTTCGCGGAATAGGGTTCTCTTTTCGGGGTTTTCCCGTGACGGGGGATAAATAGGCGAAAGGGGGCAGCCAGAGGTGGGCCAGGGGCTCCAGGCGCCCCCCTGGCGCGGCCAGGGGTGGGGCCGCGATGGGTGGCCGCCTAGGCCCCCTAGCTCCCCTCTGGCCCCTCCCGGGCTCTTCTCGAAGCTTCCGTCACGCTGATTTTTTATCTGAATTGCTTAAAATTAGAACTTCTCCCCTTGGGGAGAGGAAGATCACTCCTATGAATGCTATCCAAGTGCAAATTAATGAAAACATTAGGATGATGGCTAAACTTAAAGAGAGATGGGCTAGAGAAAAGGAGGAAGAAGATAGAATTAAGAGCCTTCCTACACACAATACCTTTGCTACTACCCAAGTGGTTGAGGATATCCAAACTCTTAGCACCCAATGCACCCCTAGTCCCATAGGAACTATTAATGGTGATGCTATGACCTCAACCGTAGAAGAAGAAGCTCCTATGACTATAGAAGCTACCAAACAAGTGAGCCTAAAGGACACCACTACCACTTTACTTGATAGTAGTGACCTTGATTTTGATAATTGCACACTTTCTGAAGTTATTCGTTTCCTTCACAAGATGTCTAGAGACCCCCACACTAGCACACTTAATCTTGCCTTCACGGAGCATATCACTAATTCTCTCATCAAAGCTAGGGAGGAGAGGCTTAGGGAAGAAGCCTCCATACCTAGAAAGCTAGAATATGGTTGGGATCCTATGATTAAAATTAAGTTGAATAAATTTTCTTGCTATGCTTTATGTGATGTTGGAGCTAGTACCTCCGTTATGCCCAAAAGAATGTATGATATATTTGAATCGAAACCTTTTGATCCTTGTTCTTTTGGTGTTCGTCTTGTCGATTATTTCGTAAATAAAACTTTGGGGAAGATAGAGGTTGTTCTTATCATTGTCAATGACAATTATGTTCCCGTTGATTATACTATTATGGACATTGAATGTGAACCTTCTTGCCCAATTATTTTGGGACGTCCTTTTCTTCGCACCGTGGGTGCTGTTATTGATATGAAAGAAGGGATTATAAAATTCCAATTCCCTCTCAAGAAAGGGATGAAACACTTCCCTAGGAAAAATATTAAGTTGCCTTTTGAGTCTGTCACACGGGCTAGCTATTTTCTTGAAAAGACTTGATCTGTTTGCATTAAGCCTACCTAATGGCTTTAAAGAAGCGCTTTCGGGAGGCAGCCCGCAACGAATTTAGGATTTCCTTTTTGTTTTTCTTCTGTTTTTAGTGGTCTTGATGATTGTTACTACTGTAGCAACATCATTGTATCTTTACTTTTCAAGCTTTGTGCCATTTATAGCCTCATATGACAAGGGAAGTGAAAGTTGTGACATGCTATCCAGAAAACAGATTCTGTCCTCGTGACTAGAAAAATCACAGAAAAATCCCAGTTCATCTTTTTGAGCTGATTTTATTACACAGCGTGCTCTATAAAATTACGGAACTTTCATATGTTCTGAGTTTTTTTATTTGATTTGCAGAAGTTTCCCTAAAAAAAATCTTTACTACCTGCTGGTCTGTTTTTCACAGATTCTGTCCTGTTTTGCCTTTTCTTCATTTTGCAAACCTTAAGCTTGCTTTTCTTTGCAAAAACTTTTTGGCAATCTTGAGAAACAGTAGCCCTTAAAGATTATCTTTATTTACCGTAGAGAAAAATTATTTTATTATGGGTACTAACCTCGCTAATCAGATTATGATGAGTTATGTATGAAGGGAGTTTTCAAGTGTGCGAGGGAAGATGATGAAAGAAGATTCAGGAGGGTCAAGCGCTCAAGCTTGGGGAGGCCCCCATGCATCCCCAAGAAATATTCAAGGAGAGTCAAGCGTCTAAGCTTGGGGATGCCCCCGTGCATCCCCTTCTCCATCAATAATTATCAGTTCGTCTCTCGTTTCACTATATTTTTATCACTTCATGCGTTATGTGCTATGCTTGGAGCGTCTCTCTCTTAGGTTTTATTTTTAGTTTTCTTTAGCTTTGCTTGATGTTCATAAAAAGTTAGAACCCAGCTTTCTTTGTGTGGGAGAGAAACACACTCCACTTCCAAAACCTAGAACACAACATAGGACTGTTCATGCTTATCTTTGCTGTGTGTGTTCTTTATCCTTTTCATAGCTACTGTAATGTTTTGCTCTTAGTTTTCATGCTTATCTTTTCAAAGATCTTTTGTTTAGTTTGTTGCTGGAACTCTCTTGAGTTTTCATGTTTATCTTGTTTAGAGAGTTTTCCTGTTGCACTGAGTTTTGTGTCTTGACTTGGAGTAGGTAATTGAGGTTGCTATTCTTTTGTAGTAGTAACTTGGAATAGTTTTGAGGTATTTTTTTGAGTAATGTTTGGAATTTTGGTGTCAAGAGCTTTAGCCTATTAGTGATAGATGTCGTATTTTGGGCAATCCGTGTTTATTTTCAAAACTTACAAAATTAGTTGAGAACTTTAGCTACTAGATGGATCACTACTCTTCTGAGGGGTCTAATATTAGAGTACACTCACGTACCATGAGTCGAGGATGCGCAATGATAACCAAACCCCCATACACTCCTCCTCGGGGTACTTGTCTCTTTGTGAACCTCCTTATTAGATTGAGAGTTACCGATAATAAGTGCATGAGTTCTTCGGACTAATGTGAGTATTCGAAAGTTGACACTTCCACCTTCCCATATTTTTCTAGCCTCTCCTGTGCCGTGCATTGCCTCCTTCTCACTCTGAGAGTTGGCATCCACCTTCGCCGGTACATCCAAACCCTTGGCATGATACGCTCTGTCATCATAAACCTCCTTATATCCTTCCTCAAAACAGCCACCATACCTACGCATCAAGGCATAGCCTTTCCGAGATATATTGACATGCAACATTCACCTTCTCATGACTTGATCTTCATGTCATACATGCCCCTTGCTTGATCGATGAGCCGCATGCTAGTTGGGCCTTGCCCTAATCATTGCTACATGATGGGCTAGTATCATTGCATATCCTGCTACCCTGGCAGAGGCATACATTTGCATCATGATAGTTACATCTTCTATATGTGAGTACCCTTGTAAAGTGTGAAAGATCTCCTATATTCTTGTAAAATATAGAGTGTTGCTCCTAAAGTGAGGAAAAGATCCCAAAGAGGACAAAATCAAAAGATCCCAAAGAGGACAAATGAGAGAAATAGAAAGAGCCATTGAGGCCACCAAAAAAATACAAAAAATAGAAAAAAGAGAAAAAGAAAATAAAAAGAGAGAAGGGGGCACACTACTATTCCTTTTGAGAGATTTATGGCGCGAGGGTTGACGGGTGTAGTCTTATCGCCCTTCGTTGGTGAGACCCAAGTGGAAGGCGTGATGCAGCACAGCAACAAATTTCCCTCGGTAAAGATACCAAGGTTTGTCTCCAGTACGACTCCAGAGATGATAAGTAGGTGTCAGCGGAGAAACTGACGCGGACCTGCACACAGACACATATAACTTTGTTCCCAACGAAGTTCAGAGAGGTTGTCAATCTCTCCGGTCTTGTTGTTTACAAAGGGTAAAACGCAAGGGATAATAATAGCAACTTGAAAGTAAATGCAGAAAAGTAAATATAGCGTGGAAACAATGATAAGGATATGGACCGGGATACGTGATGTTCGCTAGTGATGTCTCTCTCCCAAAAGATGATAAAATTGCTATGCGTGGTAAACAAATTACAGAAAGGCAATTGACAGGATTATGAACGCACCGCAATGCTAACTATGCTACAAAAGAAAGGAAGAGGTTCAAAAGCACAGGCAGTACGCCAAGGTAAGTAGACCGAAATCCAACTGCATCTACTACTAATCATCCACCTTGAGATATCTATCCAGAACATCTCGCTGGTATTAAGTTGCGATCCCCACCCAAAGCGTAAACCCAAAGCAACAGACAACTGCATTAAAAAGAACTATGTGTAAAGTAAACAATCCTTGTAACCGCGGTTACAAGCACCGTTGTTTTCCCCCTTGTGGCAACAACACATCCCCTAGACTCATGTTTCTGTCACTCAAGCGTGTCATCGGGGGGCATGAACCCACAATCTAGCACAACGCTCCCTCTTGGAGTCACTACCTACTACTTGGCCAAAGCAATAAAAAACAACGGGGAACATGCAAGAATTATTTAGGAACAAAAATATAAGAGATAAAAACCAAATATATTACTCTATCACAATCTGAACATAATCTCATAATCCATCAGATCCTATCAAACTCAACATAGCAATAGCAGAAATATTACAAAGGTGCCTCGATCATGTTGGGAAGCTCACGAGGTCTAAATAATGAAGATCAAAGAGGGGAGGAGAACATCACATAGCTACTGATCACGGACCCATGGTTCAAGGAAAACTACTCACGAGACATCCGGGGAGCATCCATGGTGGAGAGGAGACTCCCGGAGGTCAATCCTCCCTCCGGCAGGGTGCCGGGAAGAGGTCTTCTGGTGCTCCCGATCTTCGGAAGCGCGGCGGCGGCGGAACAGAGGCGAGTTCGCGGAATAGGGTTCTCTTTTCGGGGTTTTTGTTAGAACCCTCTGTTAGGTAATGTGCTAGGATCTTTTTCACTTTGCATTCATGAAAGAATTCAAAGGAATTTCATTTTCAAAATCCAAATGGGAGAAGGAACCCCCCCCAGATGAATTAATTCAAAAGGCCCGATAAAAATCTTCTCCAAAAATTCATGTTAGATTTTTGAAAAGTCTTATAAATGAGTGTGATCACATATCAAGTGATGTGGGACCCATCCCATGCTCATAGATTTTTCAAATATTCAAACAGTGCCTTGGAATTAAAGAAATACCCCTATTTGATTTAAGATTCAAATTATTTGAATTTTAAAAATGTTGAAACTTTATGAGTGGCTAGTCTATATTATTATGAGGCCACATAAAAGTTTTCAGCATTTAAAAAAATGTTTAGATATTTTATTTGGCTAAAAAGAACAAATGTCAGAAAAGAAAAATAGAAAAGAAATCAGAAAATCCTTACCTGGCGCCCAGGCGAAGCCGGCCCACCCCAGCCCAGCCGGCCCACAGGGGCAGCGGCGTCTTCTTCCCCGTCCCGCGCCTCCAAGCTGCTCGGTGGAATGCCACCGAGCTAGCCGGGGACGCCACGTCGCCGCCGAGAGCTTCCAGGCCTCCCCGTGGCCTCTTCTCGCGTCTGGAGACTCCCCGCAGCCTCCCTGATCCATTCCCCCCTCCCCAGTGCCTATCCTCCTCTCTCTCGCTGAACCCCGCGAAGAACAGGACGCCGCCGTCGCCATAGCTTGAAGCCCGCGTGGCCAACGTCGTTCCCGAGCTGCGTCGTGTTGTCCATCCTCCTCGCCATCCTCGACTTCGTCTTCGTGCAGAAGGAATCGAGCTCGGACGCTCTGTAGCCGCCGGAATCATCTCCACGTCGCCGCCGGACCCGCAAGCTCGCCGCCCTCGATTCGCCGCTGTTGAAGCCTCCCCAAGCTTGCCGTTGCTTCCGTTCGAACCGCGGTGAGCTACTGAGTGTTTGCCCTAAGCTTCCAGCACCCCGCGACCCCTCTATCCGTTTTCGCCATGGATGCCGAAGCACGTCGCCGCCATGGACGACGATGAGGTCGCCCCTGTGCCCCGTCATCGCGTCCAGCGCGCGCGTATGACTCCCAGTGACTCTAGCTTTCGAACGCACGCGAGCTCAGCCCAAACCGTGCACTACAACTTCAACTACGACCTCGCCGCCGTTCTGTTGCCGCCGGAGTCGTCGCCGTCGTCGCTCCCGACCACCCCGTGACCCCCTGTTGCCTCCAGAAGATGCGGACGACGATGCTGAGCAAGATGGTGTCCTCCCCGTGGCCTCCCATGTCCCCTAGCCCATTCCGGCGAGTCGCCGCCGCGGCTCCAGTCGCCGGCGGTTAACCGCCGGTGGATTAGCCCTTAAGCAGCTGGCTAATGACCCCCTTGGTCACTGACCAGTGGGCCCAGTGGCTTAATTAAGCCACTGGATTAATTTAACCCACGGGTTAATTAATCCAGTCACTGACACCCTGGACCCACATGTCAGCTGACGCAATAAATCATTTTATGAATTTCCAGAAAATCAAAATGAATTAAAAGAATTCTAGAAATTCCAGAAAATACCCCAAACTTTGGAAATTCATAGAAAATTCATATTAACTCCAAATTGGACAAATAATATATGAAAAATGATCAGGAGAAAATTATCTTTCAAAATATGCAACTTTCAACTATGTTTGACTTGAATTTAAATTGGGACCAGTAGCATATGTCATTTGGTTTATTTGAATTTAATTCAAATTCAAATCAATTGATCTTACAACTTGGACCATGGATTTATGTTATAATTCAACCACACATCAGAGGCATATCTTATACAATTGAAGATAATTCAAAATGATCAAACCATGTCACATGTAACTTGGTAAATGTTGAAATCAAATGTGGAGTTTGAATTTGCAATTCAATTTGCAATATACTCCATTTAAATGGAATGCTCAACACATCAGTACCATGAACATCACCCTTTCAATCTTATTCATGTGATTGTGCATTGTACATTATGTTGATCCTATGATTGTCATGTTGCTGATAGACGTGGAGCCGGAGCCCGAGGTCACCCCCTACGTTGAAGACCCCGAACCCGAACCTCGTCAGCAAGGCAAGAAAACCCCCATTGATCATGTCGATAAAATCCCACTTCCCTCTCATGTCTCGCTTATGCATTGTTAGGATGATCACCATGCTTCGTTTCTACCGCATAGATGAACCCATTCCTTTGCATGACCTATCATTTTGTCACAGTAGTAAGCCAACCACAATCCTAGCAAATGTAGGAGTTGGTTGATATCATGTAACCCCTGCAATGTTACTGCTTATTGCATGCTTAGTATGATACCATGTTGTACTGTGATGTGAGTCGAGATGGAATGATCATGTTGATGATGGTAGAAAAGTGTTGGTGAATCGACCCTAATACAAGGTGAACGATGAGACGCTGTATAGGAGTACACAGTGGGTTGTCTCGTTGAACACCGCCCTAGTACGAGTTCTTGTGTGGTGATCCAAGATGAAGAGTACAACCACACATTGGGCTCACTGACCCCTCTCAACTTACTAACTCATCCCTTTCGATGTCCAGATGTCGCAATAGTTCGGAGTTCTGGTAGGTCTGTGGCCTGGCTGCTAAGTGAGAGAACGGCTCATCCGAGACCGGCTTATGCACCACGCACACATCACTTGGGTCCACTTCGGTAAACCGGCCGGGTTCACGATTGTGGTAACCAACCCAAGTAGGCGGCTTTCTCGGACTAGATCGGCTATGAGGTAACAGTTCTGGTGAGCATCCTCGCTGGCACCCCTTGAATGGTGTCGAGATCAAAGGCGGTAAATGATGATCATGTGTGTGTAGCGGTACACCCTTGCAAGGTTAACAAAACTATTCGAATAGCCGCGTCCGCGGTTATGGACTGCTTGGAAAGCTTAGCTTGATTATTAGATAACTTGAACCGGATACTTCTAAAACACACCAAGATAAGTGTGAGTGCTATGGCGTGCTTCCTTGTGGGGAAGTCGAGGAAGGCACCATAGTGGTGTATTGGTTGGAGAAAGTAGTGGACTCGTGTACGCTTCTTACCTCAAAGTCTGGTACTCGTAGTTCAGGATTAGCCAAGTCAAAGCTGGCACTTCTGCAAGTGAACCCCACCTCACTTTACCTTGATACATATGCATGAGTAGTATAGCTCCTATGTAAGTCTTGCTGAGTACGACTTTGTACTCACGTTTGCTTAATCTATGTTTTAGATGATGCCACTGACCCCGAAGGTGGCTTCTTCATCGAGCTGGACGACTGAAGACCAACTAGTCTAGTCCCAGTCAGATGACTGGTTCCCTCGTGGAGGGCTTTGTGTTTAAATAAGGCTTCTTAAGCCATTTGTTAAACTTGTCTGTACTCAGACATAATTTTCTTCCGCCTGTGTTGTAATGTTGGATCACATGTATGTGATCTCTGTGTGTACTCTATAAGAGTTATAAATAAAATGTACACTTTGTAGAGAATTGCAATGGTACCTGCTGTTCATACAAGGCATGTGTGCTGCGTGTATGTTTATAACATGCATGTCTTTGTATGGGTTTTCGAGACCTTAGTTGTGTTCTGGCTGGCGGTCTTTCATACACCAAGTGGCCCTTAGATGTGCGCAGCTTGGGGCATCGCGATGCGATTGCTCGAGACTCCGTCTCGTGCACACTTTGTGGTATGATCGAGCCCGCCCTAGACCCCGACTAAGTGATCGGGCTGGAGTAAGTCTATGTAAGAGTTGAGATAGTCGGTAGTATGGTTGAGGCGACTTGTCTTTGAATATGGGAGTTCACCACCCATATCATTTGACTTGTGTGCGGACGATGAGGACCCATCTCAGTTGATCATCCGGCCTGGATGGGATGCCCCTCACGTACGATGCTTTCCGAGAATGTTCAGTGCTTGGCCTTGTCTGCTTAGACAAGTGGGTGCGGTTCTCGGCTCTCCATATGACTATGTCTTAACTGTACTTGCATACGCTAACCCCGGGTCCCGACAGACTTGGTATCAGAGCAGGACTGACTGTAGGACTAGTAGCCTTGGCCGAAGTTGAGTCTAGCTTGCTATAGTTATATAGTTACTCTGGGTATATAAGGGAACAACGTAAGGCTTCTTTTTTCTCCTTACCCCCTTCGTTCTGAGTTCTGAGTCACCCTCATCTTGTTCTACGGGAAGATAGGACTAGGCTCTCCTCTGTCTGATTAGAACATCTCGTTGTTTGCTTCCTTATAGCCGTAGGAAAGTTGTGATCGGTTTGTTAGAGTGGTTATGCTCCCTGTTTTGTTACATCGTATGTAAGTGCTATTTCCATGTTGTAAGAAATTGTCTTTTTCTTGCAATTACAGCCGTTATGCTGTCCGAGTCATTCCAGGTTTATCTCATAATCTGATGCATTTGCAAACTCCTTTCTGTTTCAGATGGCAGATCTTCCCCCTCGGCAGATTGTTCGTTTGACCAGGTGCCTCGGTGTGCGTGGCCATCCCGCCACGTTGATCGAGATGATGTCCTATGTGGGATATCGGTGGTACCCTGAGTACACCGTCGAGGAGCAGTTTCACGACTTCAACCAGACGCAGTTCCACTGCATTGTCAGGATCTACCCGCACCACGTTGGAGTCACCCAGCCTATCCACTTTGGACATGGCATTGGCGTTACCGAGAACATGGCCGTGCAGGATGCTGCATATTCATGTATCACACTGCTGAGAGAGGAGCACACCATGCTGAGAGAGACTTCTTTCCGCTATATCCCTGCTGCACTTCCAGGAGAAGAGGGATATTACACCGGACTCTACTCAGATCACTCTGCAGAGGATCCCGCACTTCAGATGACTGCTAGGTTTGCTAGTGACAGAGATCGTGATGCACGTGCTCTCTGTTTTGAGCTCCACGCTACCCGTGTTCGTCTGTATCGAGCACTGACGCTCTTGGCACCCTTTGTGAGCGTGGGATCAGTTGAGTTTGACGCGATCTATCCAGTGAGGACTCAGATGCCTTCTCGAGTTGCTTGGCCCGAGATTGGAGGCATTTTTCCAACCCGTGGTCCTTTGCTTCCACCCTACACTGGACCTAGGCCCCATCCTTGCCCAAATGGATATCAGGGTCCACAAGCCTCCGTGTTTTCCGATGGTCACCTCCAGCTACCGGGATACGCGGGTAACTTTTATGAGGACTACTATGGAGATGGAGACGAGTGAGACCGCCTGTGGTCTTACTTAGTGATGATGTAGTAGTATCTTAGTATATTGTACGCAAGGTGTCTAAGTTCCAGAGGCTTAGATAAATAATGTATAGGAAGTCAGAGTGCCTCTGAAGGATGTATCATCTTCATCACGTTTGTATTAGCTTAGTGCTTGTACTAAAACGATGTATGGTTTGTATGACAGCTTGTGAATATATGGCTTGTATGCTTTATCACCATGTTGTCAAGATGATTACTTCCTTGCTCTGTAATCCTTCCAGTACTTCAATACCTTGTTTAGACTCTTCCAATCAACTCTGTTTGACTTTGGTTTTCCCTTCAGGATGTCTCAAGGAACCCGTGGCCAGGTTGGTCGTAACCAAGGTCGTGGGAATGACCAGGAGGAAGGCAACCTTCCACCCCCACCCACGATGGCACAAGTTCTGATGGAAGTCGAGAGGAACCGCCGAGACTCTCACCACCTGCTGGAAGTCATTGCTCGCAACACCACTCAACAGCGCAACGAGTTGGTGTCCCTGAACGACTTCATCCGACTTCATCCCCCGGTTTTCAGTTACTCCACCGAGCCCCTTGACGCCGATGACTGGCTTCGCAGCATCGAGAGGAAGCTCCAAGCAGGCCGTGTTGCAACTGGTGACAAGGTCAGCTATGCCACCTATCACCTCGAAGGTGCAGCTAGCTCTTGGTGGGAGAACTTTCTGAATATGCGTCCCGATGGACCCCCTGCATCTTGGGAGGAATTCTGCACGTCTTTCCGCGAGCACCACATTCCCAAAGGTCTTATGGACCGCAAGCGTGAGGAGTTCTGCAACCTCACCCAAGGCAGAAGGACCGTTGATGGGTTTAGTCGTGAGTTCAACCGACTGGCTTGTTATGCTACGGAAGAAGTCTCCACCGACTCCAAGAAACAAGAGAGGTTCCGTCGTGGCCTCAACACTAGACTTCGTCGTGAGCTCAATCTTCATGACTTTGCCACATTCCAGGTCCTTGTCAACAAGGCCATCAAAGCAGAGGACATGAACACCCCCAACGATTTCCGCAAACACCCTAGAGATGACAGTTCATCCAGCTTTGGTTCCCAGAAGCGCAAGATATGGATCCCCAACAACATGTTCCGCCAGAACAACCCACCGAGGCCATCCTATGTGGCGCCTCGTCCACCTACCCAGTTCCACCCAGCTCCACCAAACAACCCAGCTCCACGCACTGTTTTCGGAGCCTGTTACAAGTGTGGTCAGGCAGGCCACTATTCTCGTGAGTGTCCCCAGAACCAGCTCCAACACCAGAATGCTCCACCACGTGCCGGAGGCAACAACAGCAACAATGGTCGTGGCAAGCCACCCCAGAAGGTCTACACCGCCAAACCCGCTCCTCCCGCCACTCGTGGACGTGTGAACCAGATTGCCGCCGAAGAGACTGCCGACACCACTGACGTCATTCTTGGTACGCTCCCAGTCAATTTTGTTCCTACTTCCGTTCTTTTCGACCCAGGAGCATCTCATTCATTCATGTCTGAAAGTTTTGCACTTCGTCATGAGTTACCCTTTGTTGAATTGTCCACCCCGATGATTATTCAAACTCCAGGGTCAAGATGGCAAACTAATAGAGTGAGCCATGGTAATCAAATTGCAATTGAGGGTTTAGTATTCCTTGCTTCACTCATAGCCCTCAAGTATTCAGATATTGATGTCATCCTTGGCATGGATTGGCTATCAAGACAGAATGCCTACCTGGATTGCAAAGGCAAATCCGTGAAACTCACCCACCCTTCAGGCCAAACAGTCAACTATACCTCGCCCAGAACAAGAACCCAAGTGCATTCCTTGAATGTACTTCCCCTTCCCGAACTTGAAGATATTCCGGTGGTTCGTGACTTCCCGGATGTCTTTCCTGAAGAGCTGCCGGGCATGCCACCCGACAGATGTGTAGAGTTTATAGTGGATCTTGTTCCAGGAACCGCACCAATTTCTAGACGTCCCTACAAAATGGCCCCACGTGAGTTAGCTGAGCTTAAAACCCAACTGGAAGCTTTGTTGGAGAAAGGCTTCATCCGCCCTAGCTCATCGCCATGGGGTTGCCCCGTTCTGTTCGTAACGAAGAAAGATGGAACAGAAAGGATGTGCGTAGACTATCGCCCGCTAAATTTAGCGACGATAAAGAACAAGTACCCACTGCCCAGGATCAATGATCTTTATGATCAACTTGCAGGATCCTCCGTCTTCTCCAAGATGGATTTGAGATTAGGTTATCATCAAATCAAAATCCGAAACGAGGACATTCCCAAAACGGCTTTTACTACTCGTTATGGTCTTTACGAGTACACCGTCATGTCCTTTGGTTTAACCAATGCCCCCGCCACTTTCTCACGCATGATGAACTCGATCTTCATGGAGTATTTGGACCAGTTCGTCGTGGTTTACCTCAATGACATCCTTATATACTCGAAGAACGAAGAAGAATATGCCGAACACCTAAGGTTGGTATTGATGAAACTTAGAGAGCATCGCCTGTATGCTAAATTCTCCAAGTGTGAATTCTGGCTACCAGAAGTGACCTACTTAGGCCACGTGATTTCTGCAAAAGGCATTGCGGTGAATCCCGAGAGAGTTCAGGCCGTCCTTGACTGGACTCCACCTGAATCGGTTAAGAAAGTTAGGAGTTTTCTTGGCCTAGCCAGCTATTGCCGTCGCTTCGTCGAGAACTTTTCTAAAGTTGCAAAGCCTCTAACTGAACTCCTCAAGAAAGATAAGAAATTCCTATGGACTCCCAAGTGCGAGGAAAGCTTTCAGGAGCTAAATAGAAGATTGACTTCTGCACCTGTACTTGCACCTCCAGACACCAAAAAGGATTTCGAGATCTATTGTGACGCATCACAGCAAGGGTTAGGATGCATACTTCTGCAAGATCGACATGTGGTAGCTTATGCTTCACGCCAGTTGCGGCCACATGAAGAGAACTATCCTACCCATGACCTTGAACTCGCTGCCGTAGTTCATGCCCTAACAACTTGGCGACATTACCTCCTTGGTAACCGTTGCGAGATCTATTCCGACCACCAAAGCCTCAAATATATTTTCACCCAGCCAGATCTTAATCTCAGGCAAAGACGCTGGATTGAGTTGATAAAAGATTACGACGTAGTAATTTCTTACACCCCAGGCAAAGCCAATGTCATGGCTGATGCACTAAGTCGTAAGTCGTACTGTAACAACCTCATGTTACAGCAGTATGAACCACTTCTTCATGAGGATTTTCGCAAGCTCAACCTTGAAATTGTCCCCCCTGGCTCCCCTCTGGCCCCTCCCGGGCTCTTCTCGAAGCTTCCGTCACGCTGATTTTTTATCTGAATTTTCCCGAATTTTTCTGGCACTTTTTATATGGGGGAAAACTGAAATAGAAAAACAGCAGAAAACAGGAACTGGCACTGGGGTGCACTGAGTTAATAGGTTAGTCCAAATATGATCAAAAGTGTATGAAAGTGTATCTAGATCATAGCAATATCACACAAAACATGCATGGAGCAAGCAGAAATTATAGATACGTTTTGGACGTATCAGAGATCCACACTAGTAATTCATCCTCTATCCTTTGTACTCCATAGAGATCATCATACATGCATATAGCTATGTGGGGACCCTTCACAATATAGAACTTGGCTTGTATATTCCAATGATGAGCCTCCTCAAGCGAGCTCTAGGTCTTCTTGAGCAAGCAAGTTGGATGCACCCCCACTAGTTCCCTTGGAGAGATTTTAGCTCACATGTGCATCCGTTACATGGCAATCCTACTCCTCACATCATATCTATCATATGGCCTTCTCTGACCTATGGTTGTCCTCATTGATGTGAGCCTTTCACACCTTTTTGTCTTCCTCCTCCACCTTCTTTCAGTTTCGCCTTGTAGGTGTCAACTTTCTTGCTCACTCTCATCCATTGGATGAGTGCTCAAAATATCGAAAGGGAGTGGATCAATTTGACTTGTACCTGGCTAGTGGTCTCGGGACGAGTCAAGATAAGAATCCAAAGGAGACTAAGTGTCAAACTTTAGTAGATAGTAGTTCTCAACAACTGTTTTTATGTGGTATTCCCATATCCCCCTTCTTGCACGCAAACACCATCTGGAGACATTCGAGTCACGGACAACGAGAGCTCTTGCACCCTTTGTTCTTTTGTTACTTGTTTCAATGCTAATATAGACTCTTAATTGTTAAGAATTCAATTGAATTGCATGCTTTGATTGATTTACTTAAGTCCTTATATGGTTGTGTGGCATGTCGCCACAGAAATTATGCTTGTTATCATTTCCCTAGTCGAGGACGAGCAGAAATTAAGCTTGGGGATGTGATGTCACGAGACTTTACTTCTCGCCCCTCGTTGGTCTACCCAAAGTGGAAGGTTTAGATGTAGATAGAGGCAATTTCCCTTAGCGAAGATGCTAAGGTTGAGTGTCGAACCAACAGGACTCCAACAGATACAAGAAGGTGGTGAAGTGAACAATGGCGCCGTTCACAACTCATGGTTTCTTACTTCACCTGGACCTACACACACAACAAATAACTTTGCTTCCCAACGAGTACAGAGGAGTTGTCAATTCCTCCGGCCTTGTCGTTTACAAAGGATAAAACGCACGGGATAATAATGATAGCGATAGCAATGGTAAAGTAAATAAAACAGTAAATTGATAGCAGGTGTAAACAGTATTGGAAATATGGACCGGGGTCCTCTGATGTTCACTAGTGATGTCTCTCTCCAAAAAGACGATAAAATAGCCATGCAAGGTAAACAAATTACAGTTGGGCAATTGACAAGATTATGTGCGCAAACCAATGCTAACTATGCTATAAAGAAAGGAAGAGGCTCAAAAGCTTGGGCGGTACGCCAAATCAAGTAGACCGAAATCCATCTGCATTTACCTACTAATCATCCACCTTGGGATATCTATCCAGAACATCTCGCTGGTATTAAGTTGTGAATCCCACCCAAAGTGTAAACTCAAAGCAACGGACAACTGCATTAAAGAACTTTGCGTAAAGTAAACAATCCTTGCACCCGCAAGTACAAGCACCGTTTTTTTATCCCTTGTGGAAACAACACATCCCCTAAACTCATGTTTCTGTCACTCAAGCTAGTCATCGGGGGGCATAAACCCACAATCATGCATAACGCTCCCTCTTGGAGTCACTACCTACTACTTGGCCAAAGCAATAAACAGCAACGGAGAACATGCAAGAATTACTCTAGAACATAAATATAAAAGAGGAGAATCAAATATATTACTCAAACACAATCTGAACATAATCACATAATCCATCGGATCCCAGCAAACTCAGCATAGCAACAGTAGAAATATTACATATGTGCCTCGATCATGTAGGGCAGCTCACGAGGTCTAATCCATGAAGAACAAAGAGGGGAGGAGAACATCACATAGTTACTGATCATAGACCCATGGTCCAAGGTGGACTACTCACGGTTCATCCGGGAAGCATCCATGGTGGTGGAGAAGCTCCCGGAGGTGGTTCCTCCCTCCGGCAGGGTGCCGGGAAGAGGTCTTCTAGTGCTCCCGATCTTGGATGCGCGGCGGCCGCGGAACAGAGGAGAGATCGCGAAAAAGAATTCCTATCACGGGGGTTTCACATTACGAGGAATATATGGGCGAAGGGGGGCAGCCAGGGGGGCCACCAGGGGTTCAGGCGGCCCCCTGGTGCGGCCCCACCGTAGGGCGCGCCAGGAGGGCGCCTGGGGCCATGGTGGGTCCCCTCTGGCCCCCCTCGGTCTTTCTCGAAGCTTCCGTATCGCTGATTTTTTATTGGATTTTCCCGAATTTTTGGAGCACTTTTAATATGGGGGAAACCTGAAATAGAAAAACGGAAGAAAACATGAACTGACACTGGGGTGCACTGAGTTAACAGGTTAGTCCAAATATGATCAAAAGTGTATGGAAGTTCATCAATATCATAGCAATATCACACAAAAGAGGCATGGAGCAAGCAGAAATTATAGATACGTTTTAGACGTATCAGGATGTTGATACGTCCCAAATGTATCTATAATTTCTACTTGCTCCATGCATGATTTGTGTGACTTTGCCATGTTTTTCTTGAACTTTCATACACTTTTGATCATATTTGTACTAACCTATTAACTCAGTGCACCCAGTTGCCAGTTCCTGTTTTCTGCTGTTTTTGTATTTCAGGTTTTCCGGCCATTAAAAGTGCGTAATAAAATCCGGAAAAATTACATAAAAAATCAGCGACCCGGAAGCTTCCCGAAGAACTAAAGTGTAGGAGATTGCGCGATAGAAGACAAAATTTTTCTCTCACATGCAGAAGCAACATCCAAGATCCAATCTAGAAGATGCTAGTAACGGGGAGAGTAGGTCATCATACCCTCGAAGAACACGCGCGTTGAACGTTTATTTCAACGCATCTTGGTGAAGTTGTTGGTGAAGTTCGATCCGATCAGCACTGCAAACGAGCAGTACCTCCGGAGGCTTGCACACGTACAACTCGATGACGTCTCCTTCTTATTGATCCAGCAAGCAAGAGGGAGAAATAGATGGGATTAATTCCAGCAGCACAACGGCGTGGTGGTGGATATGGTGAAGAGTTTCCCGCGGGCAGGGCTTCGCCAAGCGATGCACGTGAGGGAGGAGGAGGTGTGGAAGGACTTGGGGGTGTTCTTGGTGAGCCTCTCCCCTCTCTTATATAGGCAAGGAGGTTTTAGCCACTTCAATTCCCAAGTGATGAAACCCCTTCTCTCATTAAAAAGATGGTAACACCTTTCTTTTAAGAGTGGTAACCCTCCCATTGAAGGGCTTCCCATTTATTGGCATAATAAACCAAGGAGGGCTGGTCACATGGACTATTGGACCACCCTTGGTCGTCCAAAACAGGTGGGGCCCATAGTGGGACCCTCCGGAACCTTCTAGAACATTCCGACACTACCAAAAAAATCCTGAACTTTTCCGGAACCCCTGAAATCATCTTGCCTTATATAAATCTTTACCTCTGGACTCTTCCGGAGCTCCTCGTGATGTCTAGGATCTCATCCGAGACTCCGAACAATATTCGAACACCATTAATAAAATTATCCCAGAGCTATTCTAGCGTTACCGAGCGTTAAGTGTGTGACCCTACGGGTTCGAGAACGTGCAGACATGATCGAGACATCTCTCTGATCAATAACCATTAGAGGGACCAGGATATCCGTAATGACTCCCACACATTCAACGAAGACCTTTATCAATTGAACCACTATGTCGTGGACTACTATAATCCGTGCACAATTTCCTTTGTCACACGATATTTTACTTACCCGTGATTCGATCGTCGGTATCGCTATACCTAGTTCAATCTCGTTACCGGTAAGTACTCTTTACTCATTCTGTAATACAACATTCTCTGTGACTAACTCATTAGTCACGTGCTTGCAAGCGTTACCCAATGTCCATTACCGAGTGGGCCCAGAGTATATCTCACCGTCACACGGAGGGACAAATCCAGTCTTGATTCATGTAATTCAACATGTGCTTTCAGAGATACCCGTAAGACATATTTATGATCACCCTGTCACGATGTGATGGTTGATGTCCCCAAAGTATTCTTCCGGTATCCGGGAATAACATAATCTCATGGTCTAAGAAACATGATACTTGACAATAAAAGGCATGACAGTATAAACTTAATGAAACGATCAATATTGTTATGCTTAGTTGGGTCTGTCCATCACGTCATTCTTCTAATGACATGATCCCATTAATTAATAAACAACTCAGTTTCATGGTTAGGAAACCATAACCATCATTAATTAACGAGATAGTATAGTAGAGGCTTACTAGGGACGCGGTGTTGTTTATGCAACCACACATGCATTATGTTTCCGGTTAATACAGTTATAGCATGGAAAATAAACATATATCATGAAAACGGAAATATGATAATAACAATTTTATTATTGCCTCTAGGGCATATTTCCAACAGTCTCCCACTTGCACTAGAGTCAATAATCTAGTTTACATTGGCAGAAATCTAACACCCATGGAATTCTGGTGTTGATCATGTTTTGTTTGTGGAAGAACTTTAGTCAACGGATCCGCGATATTCTGATCCGTATGTACTTTGCTAATGGTAATATCTCCTTCAATGACATGCTCACGAATTTGATGAAACCGGCGTTTGATATGCTTGGAGCTCTTGTGACATCTTGGTTCCTTGGCTAGAGCAATGGCACCAGTGTTGTCACAAAAGATCTCCATGGGATCGAGTGCACTCGGAACAATGCCGAGTTCAGTGAAAAATTCCTTCAGCCATATCCCTTCTGTCGCTGCTTCAGAAGCGGCCATATACTCCGCCTCTAATGTAGATCTTGCAATGACGCTCTCTTGCAACTCCTCCAGCTAACAGCAGCTCCGTTCAAAATAAAGACATACCCTGTTTGAGATTTTGAGTCATCTGGATCAGTATTGAAGCTAGCATCGACGTAACCTTTTACGAAGAGCTCTTCATCACCACCATAGACAAGAAACACGTCCTTAGTCTTCTTTAGGTACTTAAGGATATTTTTAACTGCTGTCCTGTGAGCCTGTCCAGGATCGCTCTGGTACCTGCTCGTCAAACTAAGAGCATGGGACACATCTGGTCTAGTACACAACATGGCATACATAACAGAACCTATGGCCGAGGCATAGGGGATTTTATTCATCCTTTCCCTTTCTGTTGCCGTAGTTGGACACTGAGTCTTACTCAATGGCTTACCTTGTAACATGGGCAAAGAACCTTTCTTTGCATCCTGCATATTGAATTTCTTCACTATCTTCTCAAGGTATGTACTTTGACTAAGTGCTATTAAGCGTCTCGATCTATCTCTATAGATCTTAATGCCTAATATGTACGCAGCTTCACCAAGATCTTTCATTGAAAAACTATTATTCAAATAATCTTTCACACTGTTAAGCAACTCAACATCATTCCCAATTAGTAAGATGTCATCTACATATAAAATCAGAAATTCAACCGAGCTCCCACTCACTTTCTTGTAAACACAAGCTTCTTTATAATTTTGGACAAATCCAAAACCTTTGATAACCTCATCAAATCGAAGATTCCAACTCCGGGATGCTTGCTTTAGTCCATAGATGGGACGCTGAAGCTTGAACACTTTACGAGCATCCTTAGGATTGACAAAACCTTGGGGTTGTACCATGTACAACTCTTCTTCAATGTTTCCATTGAGGAATGCAGTTTTGACATCCATCTGCCAAATTTCATAATCGAAATAAGCAGCAATTGCTAGCAGAACCCTAACAGACTTAAGCATCGTTACGGGTGAGAAGGTCTCATCGTAGTCAACTCCTTGAATTTGTCGAAAACCTTTTGCGACAAGTCGAGCTTTATGTACAGTAACATTACTGTCAGCGTCTGTTTTCTTCTTGAAAATCCATTTACATTCAACAGCCTTGCGGCTATCAGGAAGGTCAACCAAAGTCCACACTTGGTTTTCTTTCATGGATTCCATTTCAGAGTTCATGGCGTCTTGCCATTTTCCAGAGTCTGAGCTCATCATCGCTTCCTCATAGTTCATAGGTTCATCATTGTCTAACAATAAAACATTCATGACAGGATTACCGTACCACTCAGGAGTAGTACGTAACCTAGTCGACCTACGAATGGGAACTTCGACCGAAGCTTCATGATCATTATCATCAGCTTCTTCCTCTCTAGTTGGTGAAGGCGGCACCAAAAGATCCAAATCTTCTTGCGCTGCGCTACTCTCCAATTCGGGAGAAGGTTCAATAACCTCGTCTAGTTCTATTTTCCTCCCACTCACTCGTTTCGAAAGAAACTCCTTCTCAAGAAAGGATCCGTTCTTAGCAACAAAGACTTTGCCTTCGGATCTATTATAGAAGGTATACCCTATAGTTTCCTTAGGGTATCCTATGAAGACACATTTTTTCGCTTTGGGTTCGAGCTTATCAGGTTGTAACCGTTTGACATAAGCCTCACACCCCCAAATTTTAAGAAACGATAATTTAGGCTTCTTGCCAAACCACAACTCATATGGTGTCGTCTCAACGGATTTAGATGGTGCCCTATTTAAATTGAATGCAGCTGTCTCTAATGCATAGCCCCAAAATGACATTGGTAGATCGGATAGAGACATCATAGAGCGCACCATATCTAATAAAGTACGATTACGACGCTCAGACACACCATTACGTTGTGTGTTCCAGGTGGCGTGAGTTGGGAAACAATTCCACAGTTTTTCAAGTGAATGCCAAACTCGTAACTCAGATATTCCCCTCCGCGATCAGATCGTAGAAATTTGATCCTCTTGTTACGATGATTTTCTACTTCACTCTGAAATTCTTTGAACTTTTCAAATGTTTCAGACTTGTGTTTCATTAAGTAAATATACCCATATCTACTTAAATCATCAGTGAAAGTTAGGAAGTAACGATATCCACCACGTGTCGAAATGCTCATTGGTCCACACACATCAGTATGTATGATTTCCAACAAGTCACTCGCCCATTCCATCGTACCAGAAAACGGGGTCTTAGTCATCTTACCCATGAGGCATGGTTCACATGTGTCAAATGATTCAAAGTCAAGTGACTGGAAAAGTCCATCAGAATGGAGTTTCTTCATGCGTTTTACAGCAATATGACCTAAACGACAGTGCCACGAGTATGTGGAATTATCATTATTCAATTTGCATCTTTCAGCATCAATGTTATGGATGTGTGAAGTACTACTATCGAGATCCAACAAGAACAAACCATTTACGTCGGGTGCATGACCATAAAAGATATTACTCATAAAAATAGAACAACCTTTATTTTGTGATTTAAACGAGAAACCGTCTCGCAATAAACAAGATCCAGATATAATGTTCATGCTTAACGCAAGCACCAAATAACAATTATTAAGGTTTAAAACTAATCCCGAAGGTATATGAAGAGGTAACATCCCGACGGCGATGACATCGACCTTCGATCCATTCCCGACGCGGATCGTCACCTCATCCCTCGCCAGTCTCCGTTTATTCTGAAGCTCCTGTTTCGAATTGCAAATATGAGCAACCGAACCAGTATCAAATACCCAGGCACTATTACGAGAACTAGTAAGGTACAAATCAATAACATGTATATCAAATATACCTTTGACATTGCCAGCCTTCTTATCCGCCAAGTACTTGGGGCAGTTGCGCTTCCAATGACCTTCTCCCTTGCAGTTGAAACACACAGTATCCGGCTTAGGACCAGCCTTGGGCTTCACATGAGCGACAACAGGCTTGCCGCCCCGAGCGGCAGCTGACTTGCCACTCTTCTTGAAGTGTCCCTTGTTGTCTTTAGCCTTCTTGAAACTTGTGGTCTTATTGACCATCAACACTTGATGTTCTTTCTTGATGTCCACTTCCGCAGATTTCAGCATCGCGAAAAGCTCATTGAGAGTCTTATTCATGCCTTGCATGTTATAGTTCAGCACAAAGCCTTTGTAGCTCGGAGGGAGCGACTGCAGCACCCTGTCAGTGATTAACTCATTTGGGATCACACAGTCCAGCTGAATTAGGCGCTGGATATAGCCTCCCATTGTTACAACATGTTCACTGACAGAGCTGTGCTCCTCCATCTTACATTTATAGAACTTATCAGAGATCTCATATCTCTCAGCGCGGGTCTGAGTCTGAAACATGGTTTTCAGCTCTTCAACCATCTCATAGGCGCCGTGATGTTCAAAACGTTTCTGGAGATCAGTATCCAGAGATGTAAGGATGGCACAAGAAACTATAATGTGGTCATCTTTGCGTGTCTCAAAGACGTTATGTTCTGCTTCTGGAGCATCGTCTGCAGGTGGGTCACCTAGCGCAGCATCGAGCACATATTGCTTCTTACACCCAGTGAGGATAATCCTCAGGTTGCGGTGCCAGTCAGTGAAGTTTGAACCAGATGATTTTAGTTTTTCTTTCTCAAGGAATGCGCTGAAGTTGAACTGAGCTATGCGGGCCATGATATACAACATTTTAGCAAAATAAAAAATTTAGACTATGTTCATGATAATGAGTTCAGTTTAATCAAATTACTAACGAACTCCCACTTAAATGAACATCCCTCATAGTTGTCTAGTGGTATACGATCCAAATCCACTACACCAAGTCCGATCTTCACGAGAGAAGTTGTAGTTTCAATGGTGAACATCAAAATGTTGATCATATCATTCATATGACTCGTGTTTAACCTTTCGGTTCATTGCGTTCTGAGGCCATGTCTGTACATGCTAGGCTCGTCAAGTTAACCAAAGTATTTTTGCATGTGTAAAACTGGCTTACACCCGTCGTATGTGAACGTAGAGTTTACCACATCCGATCATCACGAGATGCTTCAAAACGACGAACTTTTGCGATGGTGCATACTTAGGGAGAACATGTTTATCTTGATATTTAGTGTGAGGGATCATCTTATAATTCTACCGTTGTGCACACGCAAAATAAGATGCATAAAAGGATAAACATCACATGCATAAAATGTGTGACATGGTATAGCTCTTTTATTGCGCCTTGATCTCCATCTTGAACGCACCAACAAGATCTCCATTATGGCACCATGTTGGTCTCCACCTTATGGAATCTTGGTTGTCTACACCACGTTGCATCTGCAACTACTGCTAACTCATAGCGATAAAGTAATGCAATTACATGGCGTTTGAAGTTGACACGCAGGCCATACAATAAATAATTAAGACAACCATATGGCTCCTGCCAGTTGCCGTACTCATCGACATGCAAGTCGTGAAACATTACAAAACATGATCATCTGAACAGTTTGGGCTATACCACACCACAAGCACCCCTGCAAAAACAAGTTAGAAGCCTCTCCCTTATTATTTTTAATTTTACGTGGCTTCTAGGGTTTTGCATAAGAACCGTTCTTACCCACAAAAAAAACCACAACGTTGATATAACAAATTGCTTCTTAATCTCATAAGAGCCCTCCTTTGTAAATGTGGTTAATACTATGGTAAGAGCAACTGACACCCGCAGGTCGCATGTGCAATACAAGTTGCACGTCAAGTGCGGAACCGGTCTCAATCCGAAGATTGTAAAGTTGGTCCGGGCCGCTGCATCAAACCATACCGCAAAACCAAAATACACATGGAAGGGTAGCAACAAGAAGATCAACGCCCACAATTTATTGTGTTCTAACTGTACAAAGCATCTACGCATAGAACTAGCTCTGATACCACTGTAGGAGATTGCGCGATAGAAAACAAAAAATTTCTCTCACATGTGGAAGCAACATCCAAGATCCAATCTAGAAGATGCTAGTAACGGGGAGAGTAGGTCATCATACCCTCGAAGAACACGCGCATTGAACGTTTATTTCAACGCAGCTTGGTGAAGTTGTTGGTGAAGTTCGATCCGATCAGCACTGCAAACGAGCAGTACCTCCGGAGGCTTGCACACGTAAATCTCGATGACGTCTCCTTCTTATTGATCCAGCAAGCAAGAGGGAGAAATAGATGGGATCAATTCCAGCAGCACAACGGCGTGGTGGTGGATATGGTGAAGAGTTTCCCGCGGGCAGGGCTTCGCCAAACGATGCACGTGAGGGAGGAGGAGGTGTGGAAGGACTTGGGGGTGTTCTTGGTGAGCCTCTCCCCTCTCTTATATAGGCAAGGAGGTTTTAGCCACTTCAATTCCCAAGTGATGAAACCCCTTCACTCATTAAAAAGATGGTAACACCTTTCTTTTAAGAGTGGTAACCCTCCCATTGAAGGGCTTCCCATTTATTGGCATACTAAACCAAGGAGGGCTGGTCACATGGACTATTGGACCACCATTGGTCGTCCAAAACAGGTGGGGGCCATAGTGGGACCCTCCGGAACCTGCTAGAACATTCCGACACTGCCGAAAAAATCTTGAACTTTTCCGGAACTCTGAAATAAACTTGCCTTATATAAATCTTTACCTCTGGACTCTTCCGGAGCTCCTCGTGATGTCTAGGATCTCATCCGAGACTCCGAACAATATTCGAACACCATTAATAAAATTATCCCAGAGCTATTCTAGCGTTACCGAGCGTTAAGGGTGTGACCCTACGAGTTCGAGAACGTGCAGACATGATCGAGACATATCTCTGATCAATAACCATTAGAGGGACCAGGATATCCGTAATGACTCCCACACATTCAACGAAGATCTTTATCGATTGAACCACTATGTCGTGGACTACTATAATCCGTACACAATTTCCTTTGTCACACGATATTTTACTTACCCGTGATTCGATCGTCGGTATCGCTATACCTAGTTCAATCTCGTTACCGGCTCTAGGGTCTGAGGAGAGATCTTGCCTTGCGAAGGGGCAGAGAAAAGGGTTGCATGGTCAAGGATTGTCTGGATTCTTCTGGTCGTAAACCAGACTCCAGAGGAAAAAGATCTGCAGAAAAAGCTAGGAAGGAATAACAGCACAAAAATTGATCACCCGATTTTTGGGGTGTTACAAACCTTCCCCCATTAAAAGAATCTCGTCCTCGAGATTCGTAGGGTTAGCTCAAAATCACACCTACTCCTCGAAAACTTCCGGGCTGGAGAAAACGATGCACGGGTGCATCACGATCGAGATACGGATATCGCGGGATCACCTCCACTTCTAGGGGTCACCATTTTTAGAAAAGGTATAAATTCACTTTTCCAAAAATGCTAACGTCACCCCGATGAACAGTGGCTCTCCTGCTGACATGTGGGACCAGGGCCCACCGGCAGCCTCTTCTTCTTCTTCCTCCGGCTACCTCCGCTTCTCCTGCGGTGGTGCTGCTCCGAGCGGAGCTAGGGGTACACGCATCTAGCCCATAGGGCACTCGGGACCCTATGGCGGTAGTGCGCGGTGGGCACGGGTCGACGCGGCGAATGCTCTCGCATCGCGGGCCAGCACCGATGGTGGCACTGCTCGCGGATTCGCTTCGGGGACACCGGTGGTCGGGGAAACGAGGCTCCTGAACCTTGTTCACCGTACACCGGGCACGGGCTATAAAAGACGGCGACGCGGCTACGACTAGCACACGCCATGCCGCTCTACTATCTCCTCGCCTTGGAGGAGCTGGAGCCACGGTCTCCTGTCGAAGCCGTGTTCCTGGAGCTGCTACGGTGCCTGCTCGCTGGGCTGCTAGCTGCGCTGGTCGGCTCGTCGCTCTTGCTGTGGGTGGTCACCCGGCAGGAGCGAGCTCGCGAAAGGGAGGGCAAGGATGCGGCAGCTCGGGAGCGGGACGACGATGGTGCGGCGGCTGGTGGTCCTCTAGGCTTGCTCCACCGTCCCTTTGGACCGGCGGAATGAGAAGGGCTGCGGCGAGGCGAGGCAGCGGGCTGCCGGATGTCACGCGAGGTGGTGACGGCGGCGCAACAGTCTCGGAGGCTTGGAGGGGTCGGAGGGGTTCTGGCAACGCGAGGGTCTCGCCTCTGGTTGCTCCTCATCGAGTAACAACCAGGCTGGACGGGCATCGGGGTAGGATCCGGGTCTGCAATTGTACTGGAAGGGTTGCAAGGCTTTTGCCGCAATAAAATGCTCAGAGCTTATCCGAGATTGCGACTGGCTTTGGGACTGGGTTCAGGGGTTGGGAAAATTTCCTCTGAATCCGGGGTCAAAGGTTTGGAAAAAATGGGGCAGGCGCAAAAGGCGGGAGATGTGTCCTTGCATTCCTTCCGGGAACTGGGGTGATCGTACCCATGGGGAATGAATCTCGCGCGGGCACGAGCGTGCAACGTGCCAACAGCAAACTCAAATCAGCATACATGCAATACAAGGAAAACACATCAGATCAAACCACACTAAGATGTTTTAATGCCGGTGGGTATATGTACTCGGGGCTTACACATACCTGGACCAGCTCAAATTTATTAGAGACTTAGAACGAGTCTAATATTAAGGGTGTAAGTGCTCTACTGATTACAAACATCTTGGAAAACACCGTCAGCTCTGTTAAGCATTTCTGCTTAACAGGGGACAGATGCAACAAACTCGCAAACAAACACGGCATACACAGAGAATTACAACAACAGACGATACAAGCATCACATGCAACACAAGCAACAGAAACAAGCGCAACCTGAATACGCACTCAACGATGACCACTCACTTGGAACTACGGTTCCTATCCTCTGACGAGGACGGAAGACTAGCTGGGAAACATCTACAGAACTAATCTAGCTCAGGCTCTCCTGGAGGACGCAGGCTGAGATGCTTCCCGAAGTCGAGTAACTCGGCTAGTCGGGACTCAACTCCTGGGGCAGCGGCTGGATCTTGCTGGAGCAGACCTTGCCGATACAGCTGAAGGATGGTTCGAATGGTGGGGTCGGCGTAGACAGTGCCTAGGTGGCACTTGTCCACGGGCTGGGAGGGTAGCACCACTTGAGAGGGTGGCACGGCCTGAGAGGATAGCACTGGGTTTGGACGCAGGGGATCGACGGCTTGAGAGGAACCTTGGCGTCCTGCGTGGTACGCGGCTCCAACAGCTTGCGTTATGCCACTATCCATGGCCTTGAACTCCCCAAGAATGCCGCCGAGCAGTAGTCCCTGGGCGGTGCTGAACTAAACCAGGCGAACTATTGCCGGGTCGACTTCCTTGGTGGTGTCGGCAAGCTCGCAGCCAAAGCTTGACACATTCGGGAAGTAGCGGAACTCCCGCATCTCCCCGATCTGCGGAAACTTGAATCGGAGGCGACTGACAGCTTCTGCGGCAGCCGTCTGAATCGCTAACGCGACAGTGGGCATGGGATTTCCCATAAAGACTACGGGCTCTCCAATCTTGTCGGGACCAAGGTGGATGAGCACCTTTGCAGAAAATCGGCAAAGGAGAGGGACAGGCTCGGATTGGAAGACCTGGTAATCGTGGTTAACAACACAACCAAGGGCTTGAGAAAGCATTTCCCAAAGGAGGCGGGGAAAACCAGCATGGTTGACCGCCGAGGTCTTGCTGTGAAAAGTGGGGGCTTTGAAAAAGCCAGACATGGTTTCCAGGGGAAAACTGGCTGGGGTTCTCTGGTGATTTGGCTTACTGAGCAGGGAATGCTGCAGTAAGGAGGACGGGGTTTTATAGGCAGCAAGGCTGGGGCACACAGGCACGGCGGAAATCTCCTCAGACAAAGAAAAGGATACTCCTGGCACAGCAGACAACTAGGGTTGGCTGGGGTCCAATCCAAGGGTAGCTAGGTGGTCGGTCCACTGGTTAGGCAGGCGTCTAATCCGACTACGTCATATGTTAATATACAGTGGCCATGCAGGATTCCACGGGATAGGGCAACACTATGGGGCTCACTCTCGGTCTCCCTACCGATGGAACGACTCAGGGCCAAACAACAAAACCGACAAAGACGGACCAAAAAACAATCAAAAGGCACCAAGAAGCAAACATAGCTCGACATCTACGGGCTACCCACACGCGAATGAAGATCCACTAACTACACTAACTTAGCGCACTCGATGCCTCTCTAAGGATTTAGAAGCAAAATCACACAATGCTCCTGGTAGAAATTGGCGCAAAGCTTCTACTACTTCCTCAGGGAGAACATCAAACTCACCGCATGACCATAGCCAAGGTGGCTTAGTCAACTAGTCTATGGTTGTTTGAGGAAAGATGGAACTGGCGTTTCCCAAAGGAAACTAGACATAAGGAAAGATATACCTCGGTTAGAAGAAGGGTAAGGATATCAGGCTTACCTAGGGGGTTTAAAGGCTCACGGTCATTGCCCAGTGCGATAGTTTCACACCGGAGACGAATGCCTTGAGAGTTGGGGCATAGATGAGAGGGAAATCCTATGACATTGTCTTTTGATCAATAGTAGTCGTGCCGATTTGGCAAAGATGGCTGAAATCCATCTGGGCTTTCTACTGAGCAAGAGACAATGACTCCAGGTAGGGGTAACCTACAGTCAGCCTGGCTGCTCTGATACCATGTCTGTGACACCCCGCCTGAATACCACTATACACGGACGAGTGTCGCCCACACACCAGCCCAGGAATCACTCTGGTGTGCACGCTTACAACACGTACCAAGAACATAGGCACAACTGTAAAAGGATTCATAAGCCATAGTGGCTTGACTCAATATATTAACACCATAGATGGTTCATTACAGAGATGGGGGCAGCGGAATATAAATTGTCTATGGTAGCACGGACTTGGAGCGGCTCCAATCCACAGGGATCTGACTGGGTTACTCTTCCTAGCTCGCAAACGCTCGACTCCTCCTAGGGAAAGCGGATCCTTTAATAAACCTGAAAATCTGGCTACGTGAATAGCCAGGGATGAAAGCCATGTGAGTACGTTTGAATGTACTCGCAAACAAGCAAACCAAGTAACATATACAACAAGCAAAGCAATGCATGGTATTCAAGCATGCCTTAAGTTATTAGAGTGACATTAGTTATCATGGCATATCAGTTTAAACAATATTAATAATCATGGCATGAGCAATATTAACATGATGAATCTAGCATGCTATTAAGAGCAAAACCGGGGCAATAACAATCAACACATGGAATGATCCATACCACCATAATGAAATGAGCATTCTACCATGATTAAGACTAGTGCAAACAACATATGAAACACTCATGATCATCGCATGACCATGCAACTTACCTTGCAGTCATTACCGACTCCACCTTCAAGTGACGGGTCATCGCATGACCACTCAAAGGATTAGGTGTCCTTATGTTACCACCCAATCATTCCGGTCATCGCATGACCATTCAACGGATTAGGTGTCCTTTGTTACCACCAAATCATTCCGGTCACCGCATGACCATTCAACGGGTAAGGTGTCCTTCGTTACCACCCAACCAATCGCATGACCATCCACTTACTGCCACCATTATTATATCAGTTTGTGTTGACCATAGTGTGACCTAGTACGAACTGTGTCCCATGACCGAGGACGCGGATATTCGAATAGATTTTGACTCTGCAGAGTTTTTGCACGTTACCCACATTATGGAGTTCCTCCTCCATCCAGCACCTCGGTACTTGTCCCACAGGATCCTTGGAACTCGCACCGCAAGAGTGGACTAGGACATCTCCAACGAAACCCGACTACCGCGTTACCTCCCTACGGACTCACCGACACACGGTCTTGGGTATCCCTGTGGTTGGGTGTCCACGTTACCACCTCAACCACCCAGCCACCTTGTGGCAACTTGTCTCACTGGGACTCCCGGGTAAACAACTATGGATGTCGAGATTATCACCACCTACCGGGCCAGGGTAGCGTGCGTGCATAATCCCCCCTCTTTGGTGATATCCGTAGAAGGCACTATGATACCACGAGTTAAGGCCCGCCCATACAAGCAAATGTGGCTGCACGGATAAGGTCGGTTTGGTGGCACTGGGTCAACGGTTATTATGTTCATCAAGTTTTAGCATTACCTCTTGCAGCATGAATTAAACAATGCAACATGGCATGAACATAACACTACCACCAAGCACGTGCAACCACTAGCATGGCATGGTATGAATCTAGTAAGCATGGATATTAAAGCATGAATACGGTCAACACATGTAAAACAACTGGCATAAGCATTATATATTTAACATGAACAACATGGGCATGATACTAACCAGTAAACATGGCAGAATTATTTTTAGCATTATCATATCAATTAGACATGTATAAACAACACAAGCATGATACTTACGAGTGAACATCGCATGATTAACATCAACATAGAACACAAGCATGGCGTAAGCATGTCAAGTGAAAGTAATAGATCGGTGTTTAGTTCATCGGTTAAGCAACACAATGAAATCATATTTTAAACACACAAGAACATCACGGCACAATGCTTAGAGCATATATTAGATGGCTTGCTTGCCTGGGGGGTGTCGATGAATCCACCGGACGGATGTGCGGTCACCTTCCGAAAAAGATCCGACGGGACCGGCGGTTCTCTAGCGAAGGCTAACGACAACCGGGGAAAAAGGGTAAATCTAACAATGCAAACACATCATGAAACTTGCACCAACGGAGCGGGCTCAAAAAACTGAGAACCTGGGCTTTTGAATCACCTCAATCGGAGTTACGGTCGCGAAGATATGGGCGTTCGTTCGATAGCCGGGAAAACAGGCTTATCGGGTGAACGTCCACAAAATAACCTTTTCGGCCCAGAGAGAGAACGCGTAGAATCCGGAATACGCTTTCCTGAATGGAAAGCGCATTTCTGCCCGCAGTAGACGGAAGTACGCTTTCAGCGCGGGAAAGCGTAACTCAGCCTATGCAGCAGCGGAGTGCGTTTTCGGCATGGGAACACGAACTCCGGAAATACGCCTCCCACGAGATCTCGCGGGCCTGGGGCTATCCCGCTGACGCGTGGGCCCCACGCGTCAGGGCCTTTTATCCTCAAGCTCCTCTACTTCTTCTCTGTCTCGATCTCCTCTCGCCGCGGCAGGGCAGGGGAGGCTGGCGCTCGCGCCGTTGGCCGGAGCGGGAGGGGCCGCGTGGGCTCGCCAGGGAGACTTGCCGGAGCGCAGCCGCTGGGGCCATGAGGAGGCGGCGGGCGGCGCCGCTCACCCGCTGATGCGGGCTCCCGCTGCGGAGCAGGGCGGTCGGGGCGAGCCGTGCCCGAGGCCATGGTGAGGCGGCCGGGCCGGGGCGGCATCAGCGGCGGCGGGGCACGGGGCGCTACATCTTAAGGGACTCGAGGCGGTGCCTGGGGGCGCCGGGGCGCGCGGAGTTGAGGCCGTGGCCATGGCTGCGGTGCTCTCGTCCGCAGCGGGACGACCCGGGGGTCATGAGCTCGAGGGGGGGGGGGAGAGCTGGTGGCTGCGGGTAGTGCTGCGAGGGTCCTCGGGCTGCTCCTATATAGCCAGGAGGGGGAAGCACGAAGACTCCAGGCCATGGCCACGCGGCGGCCAGGCCGTGGAGAACACGGCGTCGGCACAAGCATCCAGCAGCAACCAAACGATTCGATCTTGCACGCCGTGGTCAGGACCAGCGTGGGAATCACGCTAGACATGCCCATACATGAAGAAGACGACGCGGGACAGCAGGAGCCAGCACAAACACTTTCCAGAGCACGTCAAACGCATGGTCACCATGGCACCCACGTGTCCAAGGCGTGTAAGTGACCAGTGGCCATGTCCTCTGTGTGGTGTGACACCTCAGGAGGCTACAGCACCACATTTGGAAGGTCATACATGTCTTGGAGCATTGAAAGCGACCTGACCTAGGTTTGACTATCAAGGTGTTTGTGCTGAACTGGGGGAGGCACACCGGGTGAAATTATTCCAAACTTGCCACAGCTCAATCTTATCCATAGGTGATTACCTCTGCCAAGTTTTAGCACAAATGGATCAATGTACATAGCACTTCCTTTAAAAATGCACCCACTAAGCAGAAGGTGTTTGTGCTGTGGTGTGGCTAGCACACTGGTCCACTTGGCTTGAAATTTGGAAGAGCTTCATCATATACTAGGATAAGTATGTACACAAATTTTCAGCTCAAATGGACAAGTCTATCTTGCACTTCCTTCACAAAGTTGCCTGCTGGACAGAAACTTTGAGAATTTATTATGCATTACTGGCTTGGCCATTAGGGCTCAAATTGGGTACAACACCATGACATGGTCAGGGGAACGGGCACAAAAAGTTTGGGAGGCAATGGGCAAAAATAAATAACACTTCCTTTAGAAAGTGTTATTCTGCCTTGAATTAGGAAATGGAAGCTATGCTCAAACTTTGAACTATGGAACCCCATGTTTTGATAGAAATGGCCATGGGTTGGATACTAGAAGCTCCACAATTCAGTTGAGCACAAATGGGGCAACCAAAATGGTAGCTCTTTGCAAATGGGCTAAAAGGGAATCACTGGCTTTATAAAGAAAATCACAATTTCCTTTATTCAATCATAGCCAATAACTTTGGGAGAGGTCAAGAGGATCACCGAGATCATCTCCACAAGTTTACACAACCTTTAGAGATGTCCAAGTATTTTCTGGGATTTAATTCCATCGATTGGCACAAATGGAATTAAGAAGATATGAAGAACATTGCGCCGGACTCGGCAATATACTTGCATATCCCGGCTCGAGGGTCTGAGGAGAGATCATGCCTTGCGAAGGGGCAGAGAAAAGGGTTGCAAGGTCTAGGATTGTCTGGATTCTTCTGGTCGTAAACCAGACTCCAGGGGAAGAAGATCGGCAGAAAAAGCTAGGAAGGAATAACAGCACAAAAATCGATCACCCGATTTTTGGGGTGTTACGGGGCATCCCCAAGCTTGAGCGCTTGACACTCCCGAATCTTCTTTCATCATCTTCCTTCGCATACTTGAAAAGTTCCTTCATACGAAACTCATCATAAGATGATTAGAGTGGTTAGTACCCATGATAAAATAATTTTTTTCTACTGGAAATAAAGATATTCTTGAAGAGATACTGTTTCTCAAGATAACAAAAAAGTTTTTGCAAAGAAAAATCAAGCTTAAGGGTTTGCAAAACAAAGAAAAGGCAAAATGTGCCAGAATCTGTGAAAAACAGACTAGCAGGTAGTAGATAATTTTTTCGGGGTACTTCTGCAACTCAAATAAAAAAACTCGGAACAGACGCACGAAAGACAATTGTATAGAGCATGATGTCAAAATAATTCAGATCAAAAAGATGATCTCGTGATTTTAGCCGAATTTTTTCGTCAAGGGGACAAAATCTGTTTCTAGACAACATGTCACAACTTTTGAACTTTCTTGCAATCGGAGGCTAAAACTTGGCACAAAGCTTGGAAATAAAGATACAATGATGTTGCTATAGTAGTAACAAACATCAAGACCACTAAAACTGAAAGTAAAAAAATCTTGGGTTGCCTCCCAACAAGCGCTTTCTTTTATGCCTTTTAGCTAGGCATGATACAAGAAAATCAAGTTTTATCAATATCGAAAGAATAGCTTGTCCGTGTAACGGACTCATAAGGTAACTTGATTTTATTTCGAGGGAAGTGTTCCATCCCCTTTTTTAGGGGGAACTAATGTATAATGGTCCCCTCTTTCATGTCAATGATAGCACCAATGGCGCGAAGAAAAGGGCGTCCCAAAATAATTGGACATGAGGGATCACACTCAATGTCCAAGACAAGAAAGTCAACGGGAACATAGTTATCATTGACAATAATGAGCACAACATCAATCCTTCCTAAAGGTTTATTTACGGAAGAATCAACATGACGAACACCAAAAGAACAAGTATCAAAATGTGTCAAATTAAGCATATCATACATTCTTTTGGGCATAACGGAGGCACTAGCTCCAACATCACATAAAACATAGAAAGAGAAGTTATTTAATTTAATTTTGACTATAGGATCCCAACCATCTTGTAGCTTCCTAGGATGGAAGTCTCAAGCTTGAGCTTTTCCTCCCTAGCTTTGATAAGAGCATTGGTAATATGCTCGGTAAAGGCAATGTTAAGTGTGCTAGTGTGGGGGTCTTTAGCCATTCTTTGCAGAAAGGTGAGAACTTCTCAGAGACTACAATTATCAAAATCAATATTACTGAAGAAAAACTCTTCCAAAAAGGAATTTTTGCAATTGCTCCAAGTGCCTTTCTTACAAGAAGTTAGGGAATGAAACCAATTCTTTTGTTTTCCACGGAGAGAGAAATCAAAGAATTCTAATTTAAATTGATCAATATCCATACCAGGAGGTTTTTTTTCATCACACACCCTTTCATAATTTTCTAAGTGATAGATAGCATCCTCTCCTTTCTCAGAAAATTGGGTTTTCAAATCATAATTAAGGAAAGGCCTACTAATGGGTCTGCAAACATAGTAACTATCATAACAAACATAGTTGCACAATTCGAAAGGATCAAAACAATCACCACTAGGGGTTCCGTTCCTGGGGAAAAATTCAATATTAGTGGAACCCATAATAGCAGCAGCAAGCAAGAACAAGACAAGCATTTTTTTGTTATTTTTGATAAAGGACACTAAGATAAAAACGATAAGGTAATCTAAAAAGACTAAAAAGCAAAGATAAAAGATAGTGTGCAACTCCCCTATCTTGAAGAGTGGAGTCCCCGGCAATGGCGCCAGAAATTATCTTGATGGCTTCTCGCCCCTCGTTGGTTACCCCAAGTGGAAGGTTGAGATGTAGGATAGTAGAAAATTTCCCCTAACATAGAGGATAGGTTTTATGTCTCCCGTAGGACTCCAACGACGACAAGTAGGTGGTTCGGCAAGTGATGCGCCGTTGAAAGTCACTTGCTTAGCATGGACCTGCACACACTACAAGTAACTTTGCTCCCAATGAGTACAGAGGGGTTGTCAATCCCTCCGGATTTGCCGTTTACAAAGGATCAAACGCAAGAGATAATGGTAGTGATAATTGCAACGAAAGTAAAATAGTAAAATAAAGTGGAGGTGTAAACAGTGGTGGAAATATGGACCGGGGTCCCGTGATGTTCACTAGTGATATCTCTCTCCCAAAAGACGATAAACAACTAGGCTGGGTGAACAAATTATAATTGGGCAATTGACAGAATTATAAACGCTCCGCAATGGTAATTATGCTACTTGAAAGTAAGAGTGCTCTATGGCAGTACGCCAAGACAAGTAGACCGAAATCCATCTGCATCTACTCACTATTCATCCACCTTGAGATATCTATCCAGAACATCTCGCTGGTATTAAGTTGCGAGCCCCACCCAAAGTGTAAACTCAAACAACAGACAATTGCATTAACAATCAATTCCTAAGGTAAACAATCCTTGCAACCGCGGTTACAAGCACCTTTGTTTTCTCCCTGGTGGCAACAACACATCCCCTAGTCTCATGTTTCTGTCACTCAAGCTAGACATCGGGGGGCATGAACCCACAATCATGCATAACTTTGCCTCTTAGAGTTGCTATCTACTACTTGGCCAAAGCAATAAAAAGGAACGGAGGACATGCAAGAATTACTAAGAACAAAATATAAAAGGTAAACCAAATATATAACTCATCACGATCTGAACATAATCTCATAATCCATCCGATCCCAGCAAACACAACATAGCAACGACAGGAAAATTACATAGGTGCCTTGATCATGTAGGGAAGCTCACAAGGTCTAAACATTGAAGAACAAAGGTGGAGAGAAGACTACTCACGGCACATCCGTGAGGCGTCCATGATGGTGGAGAGGCTCCCGAAGGTCAATCCTCCCTCCGGCAGGGTGCCGGGAAGGGGTCTTTTGGTGCTCTTGATCTTCAGAGCGCGGTGGCGGAAGAACAGAGAGGTAATTCGTGATGCGGGCTTCTCCTCGAGGGTTTCCTCGACGAGGGGTAAAAATAGGCCGAAGGGGGGGCACCAGAGGTGGGGCCCACCTCCCAGGCGCCCTGGTGGCGCGGCCAGGGGTGGGGCCCTGCCACCTGGCCGCCTAGGAGGGGGTGGCCCCCTCCGGATCTCCTTCGGTGGTTCCGGAAGTGTCATCCATGTTGATTTTTATTCTAATTTTTCTGGAATTTTTCTAGGATTCTAAATTGGCGAAAAATCACTGCAACTAAAGACATCAGCAGACAGGGACTGACACTGGGTTCACTGAGTTAGTAGGTTAGTCCAAATATGTGTAAAATGATATAAAAGTGTAGCAAAACACGTAGCAATGTTACATAAAAGTGCATGGAACAAGCAGAAATTATAGATACGTTTGGGACGTATCAGTAGGCATGGTGGCGTTGACCACCATTGCTGGTGCTACTGTTGTGTCTCACCTCATGCCGGTGTAGTTGCTGGTTTACTTTGGTTGTGGTAACTCAGGAAGTGCTTCTTCATGTATATTTTTGTTTGCCTATATTGTCGTTAGGCGGCGAGTTGGTATAGCACCTTGTATCTTTATCGTTTCCATGTTTCCCCCATGTAACTTGTATGCTTGTAATCCTGGTCGGTTGATGGATTTATTAATTCAAAGACGGGCGAAGGTGTGAGCCCTTCTTAGGCTCGGCTGACGTCTTTTCTCCAAAAAATATTCATAGTGCTAAGGATCCATATGTCTAGCACACCATAACATCAATGGTCGCTGGTGAAAAAAACTTAGATCAGAAAAAAATCAACTAGTAAACACAAAAACACACATAAACACAAACCTAATCAAAATAGTCTCAACGAAAACAAACACTGATCATCCCACGAGATCCGTCGCTGGCACACCTCACCTTTCAATGACGCTAGATGAATCGTTGGAACGGGAGCTAATCGGAGAGAGCATTTGGAAACCAGGAGCACTCCGACCTGTAAGGACGGGGTCAGGGTCCATCACATCTCATCGTCCCTAAGGCCACAAGAAATGAGCCAGACTGACAACGTTACCGATAGGAGGTAGGGGGTCCCTAATCGTATGAAGTGGCGGCGAAATGCCCCAGGTACGCGGGGCTACCACCTGGGGCGTGGCCTAACCATCCTTCGTAACTGTAGCAATTGTAGCCATTGTTCTTGTACTGTAGCTACTGTTCCTACAATCCTGCCTCGGGCGTAGGATTTTTCTAGCGCCGCTAATGATCGTATGTGTGCCCTAGTCGTGAGACAAAGGGGTATCTTTTTTCTGTCCTGGTATTGGTTCTGTAGTTTTAGTTGAAGAAATATATAGTCTTTTTCAACCATTTTTTGGTATGCACCATTATAACCTTTTTAAGAAAAATATGCATAATTTAAACTTATTTATAAATACGCAAGACTTTATTCAAATACAAGTGCAAAACTAAAATTATAAGGAAAATTCTCAAATATATCTTTTTGGGTAATAACAAACACTCAATTACACCGGAGCAAGGGCATTGTTACTAGTACACGGATTTGATTACCAATAAAGATTTCATAGATTTCCTTGTTTCATCCATCCAAAAAGATAGGAAGCCATACACAATGCTGGTCTTTGGGTCTTGGATGATTCTGTAGAAATGCAGGCAACCACAAAATCTTCACCACAGGGAAGAAAAACGGCTTCACTTAAAAATAGTGGTGTTTTTGGTATGATGCAATATTTAGATCATTAGAAACGCAAGGATCTTCACGCAAAATATGAACATTTTTGCTAAATGGAGGAGTCTCTTTACACATGATGTTCTACTGTTGGTTCATAGGATTAAGGAGAAGTATAGAGATGAAATTCTTATATGGGTTTATTATCTATCACCTTTTTTGTGAGAACCTTATCTTTCACCTTATAGGTGTTGTATGTAAGTTTTTTTTCTTTGCTTGGCATTGGGTCGTGTACGGTTGTAAATATATTTTCTCTTTTTAATAAAAGGTGAAGGTTGTTCGTTTTTTTTCCCAATAGTGTCCATTAAAAATGGGCTCCAACTTCAAAAAAAATTAAATCAATAATAAAGACATCATGACACATGCATCGATAAAAGTTCAATAGATCTAATAAATTGGTCCCATGAGTACATAAATATAGTACGCTAATCTAGCGTGATCAATTGCCCCGAGAGTAGGTGGAGCGTATGAGGGGATCACTCTCAAAGGAGCGATCGAACGAATCCTCCCGTTCGCTATGATATCTAGCTCTAGTGCGACCCAAGGTCCTTCGGTTGGAAAAAAAAGTCCAATCTTAGTGAAAAGTACAGAATGAAGAAATTAAAAAAACATGAAATTAATTTTGATATGTAAGAGAGTTCACGTGGCAAAATATGTACAGATATACACAAAAGGTTGCAAAAATAAATAAATTTTCCATGAGACTATATACAATATTATTTAAACACTATAACTTCTATCTATATACAAGATAGAATTGACGTTTCCCAAAGGAAACTGGATATGAGGAAATATATGCCATGGTTAGCAAGCAGGGTGAGGATATCTTGTTTACCTAGGGGGTTTGAAGGCTCACGGGTCATTTCCTAGTACGAGAATTTCACACCAAAGGCAAAGGCCATGAGGGTCGAGGTATAAATGCGAGGAAAATCCTATAGTATTGTCTTTTGATCAATAGTAGCCGTGCCGATTTGGCAAAGATGGCTGAAATCCATCTGGACTTTCTACTGAGCAAGAGACAATAGATCCACCAAGGGGTAACCTACAGTCAGCCTGGCTTCTCTGATACCATGTATTGTGATGCTCCGCCTGAATACCACTGTACACAGACGAACGTCGCCCACACACCAGCCCAAGAATCACTCTGGTGTGTGCGCTTACAACATGTATCAAGAACATAGGAACATTTATAAAAGGATTCATAAGCCAAAGTGGCCTGAATCAATAAACATAACCATAAATGGTTCCTTACAGAGATGGGGGAAGCGGAATATACAGTATCTAAGGCAGCACAGACTTGGAGCGGCTCCAATTGTCGGGACCCGGGGTTTGCGTATGTAATTCCAGTCACAACTCAACCATATGGAGAGCCGAGAGTCGTACCCACTTGTCTAAGCAGACAAGGCCATGCACAGAACACTCTCGGAAATCATCGTACGTGAGGGGCATCCCATCCAGGACGGATGATCAACTGAGATGGGTCCTCATCAATCGCTCACAAGTCTAAGTGATTATGGGTGGTGAAATCCCATACTCATAGACAAGTCGCCTCAACCATATTCTCGATTGAATTATAACACTTACATAAACAGACTCCATCATGATCACCTAGTCGGGATCTCGGGCGGGCTCAATCATACAACAAAGTGTGCCACGTGACAGAGTCACGAGCAATCGCATCGCGATGCCCCAAGCTGCGCACATCTAAGGGCCACTTGGTGTATAAAATACCGTCGGCAAGAACACAACTAAGCTATCGAACCCCACACTAATACATGCACGTTATAATCATACAACAAGCATACATGTCCAATGTAAACAGCAGGTAATCACAACATGAACTCTACAAACTCATAGTCTTTATAACTTCTGCTAAACACAGCAGACATAGTAGTTGTATTGCAAGCAGAGATCACATGGTTGTGATCCAACATTACATCAAACATCAACGGAAGCAAATTATGTCTTAGTAAAGACAAATTTAACAAATGAATTAAGAAGCCTGAAAGAAAATACAATGACCCTCCAAAGGGCACAGGCTGCAGTCTGGAACTATATGACCTGGTCCACGTCGAGCTCGAGGTAGAGGCCACCATCAGGGTCAGTGGTCTCATCTCTAAAACATAGAATAAGCAAACGTGAGTACAAAGTCGTACTCAGCAAAACTTACATATGAACTATACTACTCATGCTCAAGTATCAAGGCAAAGGGAGGTGGGGTTTCAATACAGAAGTGCCAGCTTTGACTTGGCTAGTCCTCTACTACGAATACCAGAATGAGGTAAGGAGCGTACACGAGTCCAAGTAACAGGTCTCCAACCAATACACCACTATGGATACTTCCTCGACTTCCCCACGAGAAAGCACGCCATAGCACTCACACTTATCTTGGCACTTTATGAGTAACCATTGAAGTTGTCTATGACCACGTAAAGGTCTCCAAGTAGTCCATAACCGCAGACACGGCTATTCGAATAGTTCATTAACCCTACAGGGGTGTACTGCTACACACACGCCTCATCAGTTACCGTCTGGGGATGGACCCTTCAAGTGAGTACCGGCGAGGATGCTGCCACGACACTTCACTCATAGCATCATCTCTAGTCCTAGGGAGTCGCCTATTTGAGTTGCGACCACGATCGGAATCCGGCCGATTTTTCCGATGCGGACTCAAACATTGTGTGTCCAGCCATCAAGCTCAACTCGATCATGATCACTTGATTCAACTAGGCCACAACCTACGTCAACCACCTACCTTGATGTACCTGCTTGAGATCGTTTAAAGTTCGAACTACTTGCGACTCCTGGACTTGGTCCGGGGTGAGGTACTAGGCCGATAGGGGTCAGTGAGCCCAATGTGTGGTCGTACTCTTAGTCTTGGATAACAACAGAAGAACTCGGGCTTAAGGCGGTGTGAAACGAGACAACCCACTGTGTACTCCTACACAGCATCTCATCGTTCACCTTGTTTAGGTCAATTCACCAACATGTTACCAACATCATTCACATGATCACTACCATCCCGACTCACAAAAGAGTAGCCTCATTGTAACCTCTAAGCATGCAATAAGCTGTAACAGTTGCAGGGGCCACATGATATCAAACAACTCCTCGATCTGCTAGGATTGTGGTTTGCTTACTACTGTGACAAAATGATAGGTCATGCAAAGGAATAGGTTCAACTAGCGGTAGAACGTATCATGGTGACATCCTAAACATGCATCAGCGAGAATGAGAGGGAACTGGGATTTTATCGACATGATCAAAGAGGGGGTGCTTGCCTTGCTGACGATCACGAGGTACTAGTCTTCTGACGTGAGGTTGAACTCGTCTCCGAGATCAACTCTACCGAGAAGATGCAATCACCGAAGCACTGGAAAGTAGCACACATTCGATAAATTACAATGCACAAGCAATACGGCATGGTATGAAGATGATCATGGGTGTGTTATGCTTCTGATGTTCATGTGATATGTATTGCATTGCAATGGTTCAATTTGATTTGGTGTGGGCCTTTGATTTGAATTATGTCAAATATTCCATATAGAAAAATGCTACTGGTTCTTCAACATCATCAATTCAAACATGGATGAAAGTTTGATATTTGGATAGAGAATTTTATTCTGGTCAATTTTCATATAAAAACATTTCAATCTGAGTTACGGTTTAAAAGTTATTCAAATTCAAAGTTTTGGATATTTTCTGCCTTTTCTGGATTTAAATTAATTCAAAATGGTTTACTGCGTCATCATTAGGTCATGCTGACGCAGGGGCTGGCCTGACAGGGGGGTCTACTGGTCAGCCTCTGTGGGTTAATTAGCTCTATGTTTAATTTAAACTTTGTTTAGCTTAAGGCCTAGGGCCCACAGTCAGCGAGAGGAGGGGGTGATTAGGCTGGCCATTAGGGGCACTAATGGTGGAGCTCGCCGGACTCCACTGTAGCCGGCCGGAGTTGTCGCTGGACTGCGATTTTGGGCCCGGGAGAAGAAAGGGGGGCACTGGGAGGATCCTCTCGTCGTCGCGCGTCCAACCGTGCTATGGGGGCAACACGGGACGGCCTGTGGCCATGGCTGTGTCAGGGAGGGCGGCGGCCGGAGCTACTGACCATGGCAAACGGCGACAAAAGGGACGGGGAGAGCCACAAGAGGGTGGGTTCGGAGCGCAAAGCTCACCTGAGCACGATGGAGTGCACGGCGAGGCCGGGGGTGAAGGGAAGGCGACGAATTCGGGGCCGAACTCCACGGTGGCCGGCGGTGAGATGTTGAAGAAGGCGTCGCTCCTGGGGGTCCTCTGCTCAAATTGACGTGGGGGATCGGCGTAGTCGTCGACGGTGGATCTCCTGGTCACTGCAGCTCAACGAGAAGGGGCCGGTGGCCACGCGCGGGCACGACGACGCTCCGGCTAGGGCTCGGGTCTTTCTCGGGATGCGCCGGAGAGGAGGAAGAACAACACGCAAGAGGGGGGAAAGGTGGTCTGGGCTCTGGGCGTCTCCAGCGCGAGAAGATAGAGGAGGGGAGGGCTCTACGTGTCCATAGGAGGAGGTGGCGTCCATGCCGCGGCGCATGGCTCCTCTGTCTCTCCTTCTGGCGAGGAGGAAGACGACAGGGCGCTGGAGTGGGCTGGGCCTAATGGGCCTTCGCCCTAGGCGTAAGGTAAGGGTTTCCTTCTGCTCTTTTTTTATGTTAATTTGATTGCCCAATTAAAATAATAGCTAGGGCATTTATAAAAACTCCCAACTTTTTTTTAAAAACCTAGGTGACTTCGTAATAGTCAACCCCAAGTTTTGGGATTTTTTGAAATTCAAATTAATTGAATTTCAATTCAAATAGGCAATTGATTTAATTTCCAAGCTACTGTTTGGATTTTTGAAAAATCTATGAGCATGGGATTAATTCCAAATCACTTTTAAAATGATCACACTCATTTTTACGATTTTACAACACATCCAAAAGAATTTTGGAAAAGGATTTATTTCTGGCCTTTTATTTAAAATTCTTTGGGGCTTTTATTTTCCCCATTTCCTTTCTCTTTTGCAAAAATTTCATGATGCAAAAATGCTATCTTGGAAAAGCACAAACCTAAATTAGGGTTCTGACAACTCACCCCCACTCAAAAGAATCTCGTCCCGAGATTAAGAAGTCGTCGGAAAGAGGGTGGGGTACTCAGCTCGTAGACGATCCTCTCGTTCCCAGGTGGCTTATTTCTCTGAATGATGTGACCACTGCACTTTGAGGAATCTGATCTTCTGACGTCTGGTGTTACGCTCGGCTTCATCACGAATACGAAGAGGGTACTCTCGATATGAAAGGTTATCTTGGAGATCAAGCATTTCGTGGTCTACTTCGCGGATGGGGTCCTTGAAGCAACGCCTGAGTTGAGAGACGTGGAAGACATCATGAACCTGGGAGAGGTGAGGGGGTAGTTCCAATTGGTAGGCAACTTCTCCACGTTTAGCGAGAGTGCGAAAGGTACCAATGTAACGTGAGGCCAACTTGCCTTTGATACCAAAGCGATGGGTACCCTTCAGAGGAGTAACCCGAAGGAAAGCCTTCTCATCCAGATTAAAGCTTTCTTCCCTATGATGACGATCATAATAGCTTTTCTGACGAGACTGGTCTGTCTTCAATTTCTCACGAACAATGCGAACCTGCTCTTCTGCATCCTGAATCAAATCCGTTCCAAAGAATTGTCTTTCACCGGTTTTTTACCAGTTTAGGGGTGTTCGACATTTCCGTCCATAGAGAAATTCAAAAGGAGCCATGCCCAAGCTAGATTGGAAGCTATTGTTATACGCAAATTCAGCAAAAGGAAGAGAATTCTCCCATTTCTTTCCGAAAGAGATAACACAAGCTCTGAGCATGTCTTCGAGAATTTGATTGACCCTTTCTACTTGACCACTTGACTGTGGGTGATAAGCGGTGCTAAAGGAGAGGTGGGTTCCCATAGAATTCTGGAAACTTTCCCAAAATCGAGAAGTGAAAAGACTACCACGGTCTGAATTGATTTCCAAAGGAACACCATGAAGAGACACGATTCGGGAGACATACAAGTCCGCTAACTGGCTAGCAGTTATCGACTCGCGAACAGGAAGGAAGTGAGCAACTTTGGAAAGTCTATCAATGACTAAAAATATGGCATCATTTCCTTTCTGGGTTTTTGGAAAGCCAGTGATGAAATCCATACTGACTTTATCCCATTTCCACTCGGGGATAGGCAAAGGTCTAAGAGTACCAGCAGGTCTTTGATGTTCTGCCTTAACGCGACGACAAACATCACATTCAGCAATGAACTGAGCAATTTATCGTTTCATCCTAGTCCACCAAAGTCTCTGGCGTAGATCTCGGTACATTTTTGTGCTACCGGGATGAATCGAGAGGGGTGTGTCATGGGCTTCTTTGAGGATGAGTTGCCTTAGATCCCTATTCTTAGGTACTACCAAACGATTTTCAAAGAATACCGTTCCTTTACTATCTGTGGAGAAACATTTAGCAACTCTGCTAGCAATGTTCTCCTTGATCCGGCGAACACCTCGTGCACGCCTTTGGGCAGCTATGATTTGATCCTCAAGAGTTGGTTTCACCACCAAGTTGAAAAGAGATCCACGAGGAACAATCTCGAGATTGAGCTTTCGAAATTCCTCATGAAGAAGTGGTTGACATTGTTGTAACATGAGGTTGTTACAATACGACTTACGACTTAGTGCATCAGCCATGACATTGGCCTTGCCTAGGGTGTAAGAAATTCCTAAGTCATAATCTTTTATCAACTCTATCCAGCGTCTTTGCCTGAGATTAAGATCTGGCTGGGTAAATATGTATTTGAGGCTTTGGTGGTCGGAATAGATCTTACAACGATTACCAAGGAGGTAATGTCGCCAAGTTGTCAGGGCATGAACTACGGCAGCGAGTTCAAGATCATGGGTAGGATAGTTCTCTTCATGTGGACGCAACTGGCGTGAAACATAAGCTACCACATGTCTATCTTGCATACGTATGCATCCTAACCCTTGCCGTGAAGCATCACAATAGATCTCGAAATTATTTTTGGTGTCTGGAGGCGCAAGTACGGGTGCAGAAGTCAATCTTCTTTTTAGCTCTTGAAAGCTTTCCTCGCACTTGTGGGTCCATTCGAATTTCTTATCTTTCTTGAGGAGTTCAGTTAGAGGCATTGCAACTTTGGAGAAGTTCTCGACGAAGCGGCGACAATAGCTTGCTAAGCCAAGAAAACTCCTAACTTGCTTAACCGATTCAGGTGGAGTCCATTCAAGGACGTCCTGAACTCTCTCGGGATTGACAGCAATGCCTTTGGAAGAAATCACGTGGCCTAGATAGGTCACTTCTGGTAGCCAGAATTCACACTTTGAGAATTTGGCATATAGGCGATGCTCTCGAAGTTTCATCAATACCAGCCTAAGATCCTCAGCATGTTCTTCTTCATTCTTCGAGTATATAAGGATGTCATCGAGGTAAACTACGACAAACTTGTCCAAATACTCCATGAAGATGGAATTCATCAAGCGCGAAAAAGTGGCTGGGGCATTGGTTAAACCGAAGGACATAACGGTGTACTCATAAAGACCATAACGAGTAGTGAAAGCCGATTTTGGAATGTCCTCGTTTCTGATTTTGATTTGATGATAGCCTAATCTCAAATCCATCTTGGAGAAAACAGAGGATCCGGCAAGTTGATCATAAAGATCATTGATCCTCGGCAGTGGGTACTTGTTCTTTATCGTCGCTAAATTTAGCGGGCGATAATCTACGCACATCCTTTCTGTTCCATCTTTCTTCGTTACGAACAGAACGGGGCAACCCCATGGCGATGAGCTAGGGCGGATAAAGCCTTTTGCCAACGAAGCTTCAAGTTGGATTTTGAGCTCAGCTAACTCACGTGGGGCCATTCTATATGGGCGTCTGGATATTGGGGCGGTTCTTGGGATAAGATCTACAACAAACTCTACAGATCTGTCAGGTGGTATGCCTGGCAGCTCTTCTGGAAAGACATCCGGGAAGTCACGAACCATCGGAATATCTTCAATGTTAGGAAGGGGAAGCACATTCAAAGAATGCACCTGGGTTCCAGAGCTTGGTGATGTGTAGTCAATTGTTTGGCCTGAAGGATGGGTGAGTTTAACTGATTTGGCTTTACAATCAAGGACGGCATTCTGTCTTGATAACCAATCCATTCCTAGGATGACATCAATGTCTGAAGACTTGAGGGCTATAAGTGAAGCAAGGAATACTAATCCCTCAATTGCAATTTCATTCTCATGACTCACCATGGTGGTGCGCCATTAAGATCCTGGGGTGCGCACTACTAAAGGAGTAGATAACATTGAAAAAGAGATGTCATGCGACAATGCGAAACCCTAGGACATGAATGAATGAGATGCTCCTGGATCAAAAAGAAAAGAAGCTGGGATGAAATGGATTGGAAGGGTTCCGAGTACAACTTCGGTTGACTTGTGGGAATCCTCAATGGATACATGATTCACATAACCATGTTCATAAGCACGAGGCTTGACATTGGAAGATTTGGGTAGTGGCTTACTAGGACGAAAGGCTTGCTTTGGATTAGGTGTGGTGGCTACATGATTTTGAGGACACTCTCGAACATTGTGGCCTGATTGTCCACATTGGAAACAAACACCACGTGTAATGAAAGGAACATGAGCACTTGATTGTCCAACAAAATTCCAAGGAGGAAGATTGGGTTGAGGTGGACGATATATGGTGGTTGGTGCTCTAGAAGCACTTACAGCACGACTGACGTCACTGAAGGGAATCCATACACAGTGTTTCCGAGAACCTGAGCTAGAAGATGGTGCAAACTCACGATCAAGCTTACGAGACTCTTCGTACAACTCATTTCCATACTCGGCCTTGAAGGATTTGTCGACTAATTCCTGGAAGTTGACGAACTCATGAAGATTCAGGTCATGATGGAGGACGGGGCTAAGTCCCTTGCGGAACCTTGCCTGCTTCTTGGCATCGGTGGATATTTCTTCTTGGGCATAACATGCTAGACGAGTCAACGCAGTTCGATACTCATGAACAGACATCTTTCCTTGGGTCAGATTGCAAAATTGTTTTCTCTTGCGCTCCATCAGCTGGTCCGGAATATGATACCCTCGGAAGTCATCACAGAACTCTTGCCAAGTCACCACGTGACCAACGGGCTGCATTGCTACAAAATTCTCCCACCACTGAAGAGCAGCACCTTCCAGAAAGTATGCCGTGAATAGCACACGATCACCGGGAGCAACCTGGGCTGTCTTAAGCTTACGCTCGAGGGAACGAAGCCAATCATCTGCATCAAGGGGCTCGGAAGAACATCGGAATACTGGCGGGTTGAGGAGAATGATGTCCTGGATGGTAACAACACTATGATGCTGACGAGAAGTGTTCTTCTCAATACGCTCGAGGAGACGTGTCTGATCACGACGATTCTGCTCAGCCTCCATCATGATTTTCTCTGCAGAAGGCGGTGGTGGAGGATCATCAACATCTCTATTTCCAAGACTGAAATCAACACAACGATTTCCACCTGACATTCTATGTGATAAGAATCAACAATCAGAATAGGATTTATGATATACTTCTAAGCTAAGCCAACAAGACTATAATGTAACAGCATCAAAGTCACAGTCGGACAGCATAACGGCTGTGTCGGGATGAAAAATGAGACAACCAACAAGATAACAAACATCACTTCCAAAGAAGCACTATGGAATGATGACTGTGGAAGACCACAACACTCCTACAGCTACAAAGAGGCAATCAACGAGATGTCCTAGTAAAAGACATAGATGACCCTAGTCCTATCTTCCCGTAGAACAAGATCAGGGTGACTCAGAACTCAGAACGATGAAGGTAAGGATAAAAAAGAAGCCTTACGTTGTTCCCTTATATACCCAAAGTAACTATATAACTATAGCAAGCTAGACTCGACTTCGGCCAAGGCTGATAATCCTACAGTCAGTCCTTCTCTGATCCTAAGTCTGTCGGGACCCGGGGTTTGCGTATGTAATTCCAGTCACAACTCAACCATATGGAGAGCTGAGAGTCGTACCCACTTGTCTAAGCAGACAAGGCCAAGCACAGAACACTCTCGGAAAGCATCGTACGTGAGGGGCATCCCATCCAGGCCGGATAATCAACTGAGATGGGTCCTCATCGTCCGCTCAAAAGTCTAAATGACTATGGGTGGTGAAATCCCATACTCATAGACAAGTCGCCTCAACCATATTCTCGATTGAATTATAACACTTACATAAACAGACTCCATCCCGATCACCTAGTAGGGATCTCGGGCGGGCTCAATTATACAACAAAGTGTGCCACGTGACAGAGTCACGAGCAATCGCATCGCGATGCCCCAAGCTGAGCACATCTAAGGGCCACTTGGTGTATAAAAGACCGCCGGCAAGAACACAACTAAGCTATCGAACCCCACACTAAGACATGCACGTTATAATCATACAGCAAGCATACATGTCCAGTGTAAACAGCAGGTAATCACAACATGAACTCTACAAACTCATAGTCTTTATAACTTCTACTAAATAGAGAAGACTTAGTAGTTGTATTACAAGCAGAGATCACATGGCTGTGATCCAACATTACATCAAACATCAACGGAAGCAAATTATATCTTACTAAAGACAAATTTAACAAATGGCTTAAGAAGCCTGAAAGAAAATACAACGACCCTCCAATGGGCATAGGCTGCTGTCTGGAACTATACGACCTGGTCCACGTCGATCTCTAGGTAGAGGCCACCATCAGGGTCAGTGGTCTCGTCTCTAAAACATAGAATAAGCAAACGTGAGTACAAAGTCGTAATCAGCAAGACTTACATAGGAACTATACTACTCATGCTCAAGTATCAAGGCAAAGGGAGGTGGGGTTTCAATGCAGAAGTGCCAGCTTTGACTTGGCTAGTCCTGTACGAATTCCAGAATGAGGTAAGGAGCGTACACGAGTCCAAGTAACAGGTCTCCAACCAATAGACCACTATGGATACTTCCTCGACTTCCCCACGAGAAAGCACGCCATAGCACTCACACTTATCTTGGAAATTTTAGAGTAACCATTGAAGTTGTCTATGATCAAGTAAATGTCTCCAAGTAGTCCATAACCGCGGACACGGCTATTCGAATAGTTCATTAACCCTGCAGGGGTGTACTTATACACACACGCCTCATCAGTTACCGCCTGGGGATGGACCCTTCAAGTGAGTACCGGCGAGGATGCTGCCACGACACTTCACTCACTGCACCATCTCTAGTCCTAGGGAGTCTCCTATTTGAGTTGGGACCACGATCGGAATCCGGCCGATTTTTCCGATGCGGACTCAAACGTTGTGTGTCCAGCCATCAAGCTCAACTCGATCATGATCACTTGATTCAACTAGGCCACAACCTACGTCCACCACTTACCTTGATGTACCTGCTTGAGATCGTTTAAAGTTCGAACTACTTGCGACTCCTGGACTTGGTCCGGGGTGAGGTACTAGGCCGAGAGGGGTCAGTGAGCCCAATGTGTGGTCGTACTCTTAGGGTGTGTTTGGTTGAAGATATATACCGTGTGGATCCAAGCGAGCGGGCAGACGTGAGCGTTTGGTTGGAGGGGTGAGCGAGCGAGGGCGGACGAGCGTGCGAGCGGGGGTGGGCGAGGTGACTCGCCTGAATCGGGCGAGTCACGCGGATCAGAGAGGAGCGATCTCAGACGCTGAACCAAACACACCCTTAGTCTTGGATAACAACACAAGAACTCGGGCTTAAGGCAGTGTTCAACGAGACAACCCACTGTGTAGTCCTACACAGCCTCTCATCGTTCACCTTGTTTAGGTCAATTCAACAACACGTTACCACCATCATTCACATGATCACTACCATCCCGACTCACAACAGAGTAGCCTCATTGTAACCTCTAAGCATGCAATAAGCTGTAACAGTTGCAGGGGACACATGATATCAAACAACTCCTCGATCTGCTAGGATTGTGGTTTGCTTACTACAGTGACAAAATGATAGTTCATGCAAAGGAATAGGTTCAACTAGCGGTAGAACGTATCATGGTGACATCCTAAACATGCATCAGCGAGAATGAGAGGGAACTGGGATTTTATCGACATGATCAAAGAGGGGGTGCTTGCCTTGCTGACGATCACGAGGTACTAGTCTTCTGACGTGAGGTTGAACTCGTCTCCGAGATCAACTCTACCGAGAAGATGCAATCACCGAAGCACTCGAAAGTAGCACACATTCGATAAATTACAATGCACAAGCAATACGGCATGGTATGAAGATGATCGTGGGTGTGTTATGCTTTTGATGTTCATGTGATATGTATTGCATTGCAATGGTTCAATTTGATTGGGTGTGGGCCTTTGATTTGAATTATGTCAAATATTCCATATAGAAAAATGCTACTGGTTCTTCAACATCATCAATTCAAACATGGATGAAAGTTTGATATTTGAATAGAGAATTTTATTCTGATCAATTTTCATATAAAAACATTTCAATCTGATTTACGGTTTAAAATTTATTCAAATTCAAAGTTTTGGATATTTTCTGCCTTTTCTGGATTTAAATTAATTCAAAAGGGTTTACTGCGTCATCATTAGGTCATGCTGACGCAGGGGCTGGCCTGACAGGGGGGTCTACTGGTCAGCCTCTGTGGGTTAATTAGCTCTATGTTTAATTTAAACTTTGTTTAGCTTAAGGCCTAGGGCCCACAGTCTGCGAGAGGAGGGGGTGATTAGGCTGGCCATTAGGGGCACTAATGGTGGAGCTCGCCGGACTCCACTGTAGCCGGCCGGAGTTGTCGCCGGACTGCGATTTTGGGCCCGGGAGAAGAAAGGGGGGCACTGGGAGGATCCTCTCGTCGTCGCGCGTCCAACCGTACTATCGGGGCAACACGGGACGGCCTGTGGCCATGGCTGTGTAAGGGAGGGCGGCGGCCGGAGCTACTGACCATGGAAAACTGCGACAGAAGGGACGGGGAGAGCCACAAGAGGGTGGGTTCTGAGGGCAGAGCTCACCTGAGCACGATGGAGTGCACAGCGAGGCCGGGGTGAAGGGGAGGCGACGAATTCGGGGCCGAACTCCACGGCGGCCAGCGGTGAGATGTTGAAGAAGGCGTCGCTCCTGGGGGTCCTCTGCTCAAATTGACGTGGGGGATCGGCGTAGTCGTCGACGGTGGATCTCCTGGATACTGCAGCTCGATGAGAAGGGGCCGGTGGCCACGCGCGGGCACGACGGCGCTCCGGCTAGGGCTCGGGTCTTGCTCGGGATGCGCCGGAGAGGAGGAAGAACAACACGCAAGAGGGGGGAAAGGTGGCCTGGGCTCTGGGCGTCTCCAGCGTGAGAAGATAGAGGAGGGGAGGTCTCTACGTGGCCAGAGGAGGAGGTGGCGTCCATGTCGCGGCGCACGGCTCCTCTGTATGTCCTTCTGGAGAGGAGGAAGATGACAGGGCGCTGGAGTGGGCTAGGCCTGATGGGCCTTCGCCCTAGGCGTAAGGTAAGGGTTTCCTTCTGATTTTTTTTCTGTTAATTTGATTGCCCAATTAAAATAATAGCTAGGGCATTTATAAAAACTCCCAACTATTTTTATAAAACCTAGGTGACTTAGTAATAGTCAACCCCAAGTTTTGGGAATTTTTGAAATTCAAATTAATTGAATTTCAATTCAAATTAATTGAATTTCAATTCAAATAGGCAATTGATTTAATTTCCGAGCTACTGTTTGGATTTTTTGAAAAATCTATGAGCATGGGATTAATTCCAAATCACTTTTAAAATGATCACACTCATTTTTAGGATTTTTCAACACATCCAAAAGAATTTTGGAAAAGGATTTTTTTGCTGGCCTTTTATTTAAAATGCTTTGGGGCTTTTATTTTCCCCATTTCCTTTTTCTTTTGCAAAATTTTTCATGATGCAAAAATGCTAGCTTGGAAAAGCACAAACCTAAATTAGGGTTCTGACACCAATCCACAGGGGTCTGACTGGGTTACTCTTCTAGCTCGCGAACGCTCCGACTTCTTCTAGGGGAAGACGGATCCCTAGGTAAACCTATAAATCTGGCTACGCGAATATTCAGGGACAAAGCCATTTGAGTTCGTTTGAATGTACTCGCAAACAAGCAAACCAAGTAACATATACATTAAAAAAAGCAATCCATGGCATTCAAGCATGCATTAGTTATTAGAGCAATTTTAATTATCATGGCATAACAATTCAAACGATGCTAACATGATGAATTGAACATACTACCATGAATAAGACTAATGCAATACCAATCAACACATGGGCCACTCATGATCATCGCATGATCATCTCGGAGTCCTTACAGACTCAACAATCGGGTTACGGGTCATCGCATGACCAACAACTTATACGGGTCATCGCACGACCATTCAAGGAGTTAGGTGTGATCGCGTTTCCACCCAACCAATCCGGTCCTCGCATGACCAAACGGGTCATCGCATGACCAACAACTTTACTGGTCGTCACACGGCCATCAACTTATCCGGGTCATCGCATGACCACATACTCGACACGATCACCAAACCGGGTTCATGTTGATCCCAAGTGTGACCTAGTACGAACTGTGTCCAATACCGTGGACTCGGCTATTTGAATAGATTTGTACACTCTGCAGAGGTTGTGCACTTTACCCACGCTATGGAGTTCTTCCTCCATCCAGTACCTTGGAACTTGTCCCACAGGAACCTCGGAACTCATACCATAGGAGTGGACTAGGACTTATCCAACGAGACCGTTCTACCGCATGCCTCCCTTACCGTATCACTGACATCCCGTCTTGGGTAGCCCCGTGTCCTCCAGACACCGGCCAAAACGTGGCAAACAACATGGTCCCAAACGGGGATCCATTGTCCCAAACGGGGACTAAGCTCAATATAACCAAACCGGCTTTCAAGGTTATCACCGCCTACCTGATCAGGGTAGCGCGCGCGCATAACCTCCCCTCTTTGGTGATATGAATAAGATATCACACTGATAGACCGAGCCAAGGCCTTCCCATACAGGCGAGTGTGGTTGCACTAGTAAAGCTCGGTTCGGTGGCACTTGATCAACGGTTAACTCATGTTCATTATTAACTTAGCACACATGATCTAAGTAATAGAAACATGAATCTATCATAGAAATATGAACATGATACTACAACTACTACCAAGCATATGCAGCGACTGGCATGATATCACCTGAACATGATAAAGGCATAAACTATGCATAGGCCTAACACAAGCATGGATAGATCAACATGAACGGAATACTAGCATGACCATCACATGAACATCATGGGCATGATCATAACTAGTGAGCATGGCATGATCACTATAAGCATATCACATCAAGCAAGCATGGTAAAAGCATGTCACATCAAATCAACATATCAGGGTTCAATCAACCACTAATGCAGCATGACATGATCATAATTAAAAACACAGAAGAACACACGGAGCAATGCTTTAGAGCATATATCAGATGGCTTGCTTGCCTGGCGGGCGGTGAATGCGTCGGGCAAACGTGCGATGGTCTCGAGGAAAGATTCGCCGGAATAGTACCTCGCTATAAAGGGCTAGAGTGGTGAAAGGGCAAACGGGTCATTTTCACAATGTTTACACATCATGAAAATGATGCCAAAAGAACGGCATCGAAAAAATAGGAACTGGGCTTTTGACCTCGATCGGAGTTACGGTCGCGGAGTTATGGGCGTTCATTCGTTAAGCAGAAAATGAACTAAATTGTCCATTCCTGCTGTTACCGGGCGAACGTTCGCTCCTTCACCATTTCGGCGCGGGGAGAGAGAGAAAGCGCGTTTCTGGAAATACGCTTTCACCGAAGGGAAACGTATTTCGGCCTAAGGCTGCACGAGAATGCGCTTACCAGACAGGAAGAAATATTCCGAAGAACACGCCTCCACTTATCCAGCGCGGGCTCGAGGCTTCTCTCACTGACGGGTGGGTCCTGCCTCTTCTCTCTCCTCCTCTGTTCCTCTCGCGGGGCAGAGCTGGGGCGCGGCCGACGTCGCTGCCGAGGGCCGCCGTGGAGTGCTCGGGCGCGGCGAACCGGGCCGTGCCTGCTGGTGGTCGTGGCACCGCGCAGGGTAGCCAGTGGCGACGGGCCACACGGGGCAGGGCACGGCAGCTGGGGCGGCTCGGCCGTGGTCAGCGGCCCGCATCGGCGCCGAGCGGCACATGGGAGCGCGTGGCAGAGGGAGACGCTTCCGAAGGGGTGCCGCAGGGGTCGTGCGGATACCGGTGCTACTCCAATCTAAGCAATCCGAGCCGGCGGTTATGGCGGTCGTGGGGGGGGCAAGGCGGGCGCCGGTGAGAACTTGGGAGGGGGAGCCGGGCTACGAGAGGCCGGGGAGGCTGGGAGTGATCGGGATGCATAGGGGCGACCTACTTATAGCCGGGCAGCGGCGAGCAGATAGGGATGGCCGCCGTGGCATCCTTATCGATGCACTGGAGCTCGAGCGCGACCTGTCGAGGCCTGGGTGGTGCCGACCTGATGAGCGTGGAGTGGGGAGCACGGTAGACATGCTCGGACGAGCTAAATATGACAAGGGGAACGAGGCAACAACACAAACAGTTGTGTAGCACTGTGGGTGCACGCCATTCACGTGGTCACCGTGGCTACCTCGTGTCCCACGCGTAGGTTTGACCAGAGACCATGTCTGCATTGTGGTGTGATGCATCAGGAGGTGATAGAACCAAGGTTGGCTGGCATGAATGGTATGGAGTGGCTGAAAGTGACCTGACCAAGATACTTTTAGATATGTGCCCTAGAGGCAAATTAATAAAGATATTTGTCATATATCCGTTTTGTTCATAATAGATTTTATACTATGCTATAACTGTATTACTTGGAAATACTAATACACGTGTGGTATAAAACATGAGTCCGTAGCTTAACTCGGGTAAACTATCTCATTGGGAAATTGATTGATCAAGCTTTCCTGATCATGGCGACACTTAAGTCCATTGAAAATGAGGTCATGTCATTGGGAGAATGATGTGATGGACGCACACCCACCTAAAGCATTGTAAAGCATTGTAATGTGATCGGTCACATAGTTCAGCATTGCGCTGACTTTGTAACGTATAGCTTAGTCCTTAATGATCATACGTAATTGTCATCTATGAGGATACATTGATTTGTATCCCACCGCCTGACTGAAATATGCTGGCTATAACGGTGCACTTTGGGTATTCCGAAATAGATGGTTGATGAGTATGTTAATAGATCAGAGCGGGATTTGTTAGTCCAAGTAATGGACAGGTACTCTGGGCCCACTCGGTGATATTGCATCAATAGCTTGCAAGCAAGTGACTAGGTCACAGGAGATGGAATAGGCACGGACGAGTAAACTTGTTTGTTGTGAACGAGATGTGAACACGATATGTTGGATACCGACGATCAAACCTTGGACAAACAAAGTACCGCAGCACAAAGGGATTACGTCGTATCGTTAACGGTTTCCAAAAGCGATTGAAGTTCATTCGATGGAAGCGCAGGGGCTGTCCAGGATTGTAACCAAGACCAACTGACTAGTCATTGATCAATGAGAGTGTCTCGATCATGTCTGATGTTTCCCGGAATGTTAGGGCGTTACACTTAAGGGCAATCGATGCATGGGGATAGATTCGGGATCATCGGTGAAATAGGAGAAATCACCGGAATAGTTCCGGAGGAGAGCGGAAGTTTTTTCGGACATTTTGAAAGGTTCAAAATAAAGATTATTTGTATTTAATAATGTTTTATTATTTAATTATCTGAATTAAATATTAAAATATATTTAAATCAATTTTAAAAAGTGGAAAAGGCTTATTGGGCCATATGGGCCCATTAGGGAGGAGGGGGTTTCCCCCTTGGGCTTTGCGCCAAGGGTGGGTCCCATCCCCCCTCCCTTGGCCGGCGCACCTCCCCCCATTGGGGTTTAGTCCCACATGGGGGAGGGGAGGAGGATGGCACCAACCCTTGGCCTATATAAGGAGGGGTACAGCCCCCCTTTTTCCAACACAAAAAAATCTCTCTCCCTCTCCTTCTCCTATCTTGTGAGTGGACTCCCTTGTTTGGAGGCTACACCTAGTGTGTAGTTCTCCACCATAGCAAGTCGTCGCTCTACCGGAGTCGGGATCCGAATCCGTCTTTCTTCCGCTGCTCGCCTGGTTCGGGGCCCGGAGGGAACATCGATTGTACCGTACGTGTATAATCTCTTCGAGGCACTACACATGTGGTGCTACTTCATCGCTGGAGGTCAACTAGGAGTCTCCATCGCCGGTGGTCTTCAAAACGACAGGTAGGTCGTAGTTCTGAGTCTACACCAGCCACGTTTGCAAGAACGTTTCCCTCTTTCGGTTTTCAAAGGTATGATGTCAGAACCCTCTATTAGGTATGTGTTAGGGCTAGTAAGAAACTTTGCATCATGTTAAAAATTTAAAAATAAATTGAAATGGGAGAGAGAACACCCCCCCAGATGGATTTTTCAAATGGCCAGCATAAAAGTTGCTCCAAAAATTCCTTTTGCATTTTTGAAAAAGTCTTATAGATGAGTGTGATCACATATCAAGTGATGTGGGACCAACCCCATGCTCATGGAGTTTTCAAATATTCAAACAGGAGCATGGATTTAAATTTAAACCCCTATTTGAATTAAAGTTCAAATTATTTGAATTTTAAAAATGTTCAAACTTTACAAGTGGCTAGCCTATTATATTGTGAAGCCATATAAAAAGTTTCAGCATTTAATAAAATGCCTAGCTATTTATTTAGCACAGCAAAACAAATTAACAGAAAAGAAAACAGAAAAGAATTAAAAGGGAGAGGGCTTACCTGCAAAGAGGCCCAACTCATCCCCCAGCCAGTCGAAGCCCACCCCAGCCGTGTCGTCTTCCTCAAGAAGGGGCACGCACTGCTGCGTGCCGGCCATGCCGAGGCCGCCGACGTGCCCTGGCCACCTCCTGCTTCCTCCCGTCCACGTAGCCGCGCCTGGAGACGCCCGAGTCTATCCCGGATCCATTCCCCCCCTCCAGAGCTTCTTGCCCCTCCTCCCGTGCTTGATTTCGTCGCCACCCGAAGCCTCACCGGAGCGCACCATCGTGGAAGACATGGCCGACGTGCGCTAGAGCCCAGGAGAGCTTGTCCATCAGCTTCACCGCCGTCTACTTCGTCGCCTTGCAAGGAATCAAGATCCCGGAGCCCCCGTAGAAACCGGAACCGCCACCGAGACCTCGCCGGACCCGCAAGCTCGCCGTCTTCGATTCGTCGTCGTCAAGCCCTCCCCGCCTCCATCGACTGCGCCGCTGCACTCCCTGCGTCTGGGTGAGCGATTCCCCTAACCTAGCCTGGCCCCTCTTGCCCTATGTCGCCGATTTCCATGGGAGCCGAGCATGGCCTCCGCCATGGACGAGCTCAAGCTCGCTCCCGTGCCCCTCCGCCCTCACCCATGTGTCCGTCGTGTTCCAGGGCCTACCAGGATCACAACGCAACCACCTCGGCGTCTTTCTGTGCACCGCAACGTCGACTGCTTCAGACCCGAGCCACGGCCGCCGCGGAAGCTCGTCACCGGCATCGCTCCGGTGCTCCCCGGCGACGCTGTTGTGCTCTGGGTGATGCGCGCGTGCTCGGACTCCAGTTTGGTGGCCTCAGGGCACCAAATGGTAGCCGGAGACGCCCTCCCATGTGTCACCGCTGCCTCGGTTGGTCGCTGGCGTTGAGCCGTCGGCGAGCTGACGTGGCAGGCGCGGTTAAGCTTAGTTAACCCAGCCCTAGGTCACTGTCATGTGGGCCCTAGTCCCTAATTAACCTCTGGGTTAATTTAAATCAAAACTAAATGGTTCACTTAAGCACTGAGTCACTTACAGGTGGGACCCCCTGGTCAGTGGCCCCCTGATGCCAGCATGTTGTCATGCTGACGCAGTAAATGCTTATTTGAATTAAAACAAATCCAGAAAAAGGCTTAAACTTTGGAAATTCATAACTAATTCATTTTAACTCCAAATTAAACATATAATATATGTAAAATTATCAGAAAAATGCAAGGATTCTGAATATGCACTTTTTTTCATGTTTTACCATTTTAAAAATGGGGGAACAGAAGCAAACATGCATATGAACCCTTTTAAATTCAAATATGGAGTTTGAATTTGCAATTCATTTGCAATATACTTCCTTTAAATGGAATTTCCTCACACATCAGAAGCATCTACACCAAGGTTCAACCTTCAACCATGTGTTTGTGCATTGTACTTATGTTGCCCCCCTTTGATTGTTGTTTGTCGATAGAAGTTGAACCGGAACAGGAGGCTGCCCCCTTCGTTGAAGATCCCGAAACTGAACCTCGTCAGCAAGGCAAGCAAACCCCCATTGATCATGTCGATAAAATCCCACTTCCCTCTCAGTCTCTCTTATGCATTGTTTAGCATGATTACCATGCTACGTTTCTACCGCATAGATGAACCCATTCCGTTGCATGACTTATCATTTGTCATAGTAGTAGGCAAACCACAATCCTAGCAAATGTAGGAGTTGATTGATATCATGTGGCCTCTGCAACTGTTACTGCTTATTGCATGCTTAGAGTGATACAATGTTGGTATTGTTATGTGAGTCGGGATGGTAGCAATCATGATGAGGATGGTGGAGATGTGTTGGTGAATCTACCCTAATACAAGGTGAACGATGAGAGGTTGTGTAGGAGTACACAGTGGGTTGTCTCGTTGAACACCGCCCTAAGTCCGAGTTCTTGTGTGGTGATCCAAGATGAAGAGTACAACCACACATTGGGCTCCTTGACCCCTCTCAACCTACTAACTCATCCCTTTCAATGTCCAGATGTCGCAGCAGTTTGTAGTTCTGGTAGGTTTGTGGCATGGCTGCTAAGTGAGAGAACGGCTCAGCCGAGACCGGCTTATGCACCACGCACACATCATCTGGGTCCACTTCGGTAAACCGGCCGGGTTCACGATAGTGGTAGCCAACCCAGGTAGGTGGCTTTCTTGGACTAGATCGGCTATGAGGTAACAGTTGTGGTGAGCATCCTTGCCGACACCCCTTGAATGGTGTCGAGATCAAAGGCGGTAACCGATGGTCATGTGTGTGTAGCGGTACACCACTGCAGGGTTAACAAAACTATTCGAATAGCCGCGTCCGCGGTAAGGGGCTGCTTGGAAAGCTTAGCTTGATTATTGGACAACTTGAACTGAATACTTATAAAACTTGCCAAGATAAGCGCGAGTGCTATGGCGTGCTTTCTCGTGGGGAAGTCGAGAAGGCACCATAGTGGTGTAATTGGTTGGAGACATGTAGTGGACTCGTGTATGCTTCTTACCTCAACCGACACTTCTGCATTGAAACCCCACCTCCCTTTACCTTGATACATGTGCATGAGTAGTATAGCTCCTACGTAAGTCTTGCTGAGTACGACTTTGTACTCACGTTTGCTTATTCTATTTTTTAGATGAACCCACTGACCCCGAAGGTGGATTCTTCCTCGAGCTCGACGACTGAAGACCAAGCTAGTGTAGTCCCAGTCAGCAGACTGGTTCCCTCGTGGAGGGCTTGTGTTTAAATAAGGCTTCTCAAGCCATTTGTTAAACTTGTCTGTACTCAGACCTACTTTGCTTCCGCATGTTTGATGTAATGTTGGATCACAGTCGTGTGATCTTTGTGTGCACTCTGTGAGAGTTATCAATAAAGTTGTACACTTTGTAGAGAATTGCAATGATGCCTGCTGTTCATACTAGACATGTGTGCTGCGTGTATGATTATAACATGCATGTCTTAGTATGGGTTTTCGAGACCTTAGTTGTGATCTGGCTGGCGGTCTTTTATACACCAAGTGGCCCTTAGATGTGCACATCTTGGGGCATCGCGATGCGATTGCTCGTGACCCTGTCACGTGCACACTTTGTTGTATGATCGAGCCCGCCCTAGACCACGACTAAGTGATCGGGCTGGAGTAAGTCTATCTAAGGGTTATAATACAATCGATAGTATGGTTGAGGCGACTTTTCTATGAGTATGGGAGTTCACCACCAATATCATTTAGACTTGTGTGCGGACGATGAGGACCCATCTCAGTTGACCATCCGGCCTAGATGGGATGCCCCTCACGTTCGATGCTTCCCGAGAACGTTATGTGCTTGGCCTTGTCTGCTTAGACAAGTGGGTACGGTTCTCGGCTCTCCATATGATTGTGTTGTAGAGAGTCTTGCATACGCTAACCCCGGGTCCCGACAGACTTGGTATCAGAGCAGGACTGACTGTAGGATTATCAGCCTTGGTCGAAGTCGAGTCTAGCTTGCTATAGTTATATAGTTACTATGGGTATATAAGGGAACAGCGTAAGGCTTCCTTTTTCTCCTTACCTTCATCGTTCTGAGTTCTGAGTCACCCTTATCTTGTTCTACGGGAAGATAGGACTAGGCTCATCTATGTCTTACTAGAACATCTCGTTGTTTGCCTCCTTGTAGCCGTAGGAAAGTTGTGTTTGGTTTGCTAGAGTTGTTGTGCTTCCTGATTTCTTACATTGTATGTAAGTGTTGTTTCTACATTGCAAGAAAACACATTACTTACAATTACAGTCGTTATGCTGTCCAAGTCATTCCAAGTTTCTTCATAATCTGATGCATTTGCAAACTTCTTCTTTCTGTTTCAGATGGCGGATCTTCCCCCTCGGTAGATTGTTCGTTTGACTAGGTGCCTCGATGTGCGAGGTCATCCAGCCATGCTCACCGAGATGATGTCCTTCATTTGGCTATCATTGGTATCCTGAGTACACAGTTGAGGAGAAGTTCCTTGACTTCAACCATACTCAGTTTCACTGGACTGTCAGGATTTACCCGCACCACATTGGAGTCTCTCAGCCTATCCTCTTTGGATATGGCATTGGTGTGACTGAGAACATGGTTGTGCAGGATGCTACATACTCATGTATTACCCTGCTGAGAGAGGAGCATGCCTTGCTTGCAGGATCACCTTTCCGCTATATCCCTGCTGCACTTCGAGGAGAAGAGGGATATTACACCGGATTGTACATAGATCACTCTTTGGAGGATACTTTGCTTCAGATCACTGCTCGACACGCTTGTGATAGAGATCGTGATGCACGTGCCCTTCGTTTTGAGCTTCACGCCACCCGTGTCCGTCTGTATCGAGCACTTACACTCCTGGCTCCTTTTGTGAGTGTTGGATTAGTGGAGTATGATGCTATCTACCCAGCCAGGACACAGATGCCTTCTCGAGTTGCTTGGCCCGAGATTGGAGGCATTTTTCCACCCCATGGTCCTCTCCTTCCACCCTACGCCTGACCTAGGCCCCATCCTTGCCCAAATGGATATCAGGGTCCACAGGCCTCCGTGTTTTCCGATGGTCACCTTCAGCTACCAGGTTACGTGGGTAACTTCTATGAGGATTACTATGGAGATGGAGATGAGTGAGACCGCCTGTGGTCTTGCTTTAGTGAGGATGTAGTAGTATCTTTAGTATGTTGTACGCAAGGTGTTCTAAGTTCCAGAGGCTTCGATAAATAATGTATAGGAAGTCAGAGTGCCTCTGAAGAATGTATCATCTTCATCACGTTTGTATAAGCGTGGAGCTTGTACTAAAACGATGTAAGGTTTGTATGACAGCTTGTGAATATATGGTTTGTATGCTTTTATCACCATGTTGTCAAGATGATTACTTCCTTTGCTCTGTGACTCTTCCAGTACCTTCAATACCTTGTTTAGACTCTTCCAATCAACTCTGTTTGACTTTGGTTTTCACCTTCAGGATGTCTCAAGGAACCCGTGTCCAGCTTGGTCGTGCCCATGGCACTACTAGGGAAAAGCTTACAGGTAGAGGCTTAACAGTAGCGCCCTTTAAAGACAGGCGCTACTGCTAATTAGCAGTAGCGCGCTATATGGATGCTCGCTATTGATATGCCTGTATCAGTAGCGCCTCATCTGTGGACCCGCTACTGGTAAAGGTGGTCCCCACCAAACCCAGATGACAAGTTTTAGTAGCAGCGCCCCCCTGGAAAGCCCGCTACTACTATCTACTTATCAGTAGCGCCCTTCCGTTACGCCCGCTGCTGCTAATGTGGACCCAACTTAACCCAGAGGCCCGCAAATAGCAGTAGCGCGTGACCTATTGGGTCGCTACTACTAAAAGAATAGCAGTAGCGCCGTAGCGGTACAGGCGCTACTGGTAAGGCGCAGCAGCCACCTTTTCCACCAACCATCCCCCTCCCCCCTCCTCTCTCTCCCTCACTTGCTTCTTCCTCATTCCTTCTCCTACCTCTTGTCCATCTCCATTAATGCATTACACCATCTCCATTAATGCACTACACACCATCTTCATTAATGCAATATCTCTCTCTTTCCTTCTAATTTGCTCCTCCTCCACCACCACATATCATGCATAAATGCATCTAGCTATCTCTCTTTCTCACCTTTGTCTCCTTCCCCTCACTAGCTAGTGCAAGCTTCTCCCAAGTGTGATATTTTAACAAAAGGTATATACTTTCTCTCTCTCTCTTAATTAATTACTAGCTCGCTAGGTACGTTGATGCATGAGATGAGATGTGATATGAGAGTTTCCCTATGTTTTGCCGAATTGTCGATTTACTTCCGTTTCGGCGAATTTCGGGCAAACTCTATATGTCCTATTTTTAGGAAGGTCATGCCGAATTTTTGTATGACTTTGATATGCATATGCATGTCGTTATAATCTTTTGTTTGTATAACTCGTAGGCGACCATGAAGGTCTGTGGAAGGGTGGTGGATAGATACTTGCGATCCGTAGTGGACGACATGGTTGAAAAAAATGAAAAGGAGATTTTATGTCCTTGTCGAAAATGCAAAGAAGGCGTCTGGCTGGACCCCTTTAAGGGTGGACATTTGAAGGCGCACCTGCTTAGATATGGTTTCATGGATGGCTATACTCGATGGATAACTGAAGATGATGATGACGATATCGACGGTGCAACCAATAACCCCATGGCAGCGGATGAAGAGATGATTGATGGATCCAAAGACGAAGAGGGCGCTGGAAATGACGGCGGAGAAGAGGCCGCACATGGTAATGGCGGAGAAGATCAGACCGAACATGACGGAGAAGATGCGGACATGACGGATCCTTCGTCGCTACTAAATTCAATCGTGCGGTACCCTCATGTTCGAGACCTGCTTCGCAAGAAGACGACTAGCGACAGAGCTGGTTCTAGAGAGGAGGCCAAGTTGGAGCAACTGGAGGTAGACTCGAAGACTCCATTGTATGATGGTTGCGCTCCTGAGGTGACCCTCTTGAGTTTCACGCTCGAACTTCTAAAGATGAAGGCTAAAAACAAATGGAGCGACAAAAGCCTCGATGATCATCTCAAGTATCTAAACAAGACAGTTCTTCCCCCGGGGAACCTTTGTCCTACTAGTATCGATGAGGCCAAGAAGATTGTGTGCCCTCTTGATCTGCCGCACATTAGATACCATGCATGCATCAACGATTGCATCATTTATCGGAACGAGAACGCAGAAAAAACCAGTTGTCCGGTGTGCAATGCTGATAGATACAAGAAGGCCGGAAATAAATCTCCTCAGAAAGTTGTATGGTACTTTCCGATCATTCCTCGTCTGCAGCGTTATTTCGTAGATCCTAAGGAAGCTGAGCTTTTGCGGTGGCACGCGGTCAGGAAGGTGCCCGATGATGGAGATGATCCGAAGATGAGACACCTTGTGGATGGAAGCCAGTGGAGAGTGTTGAACGCCGAATATGGATTTCATCTTGATCCAAGGAACGTCATGCTTGGCGTGAGTTCAGATGGCATGAATCCGTTTGGCAAGCAGAACACCAACCATAGCACATGGCCCGTGTTTGTATGGATGTACAACATTCCCCCGTGGAAGTGCATGAAGACAAAGTACATACACATGAGCATTCTGATTCAAGGGCCGAAACAGCCGGGAAATAATATTAATCTATATCTCGAGCTATTGAAAGAGGAGCTAGAAATGTTATGGAAATCACCAGTCAAGACATGGGACGCTTTCGAAAAAGAATATTTCTATATGAAAGCCGCGGTGCTGACGACGGTGCACGATTATCTCGGTTACGGATATGTATCAGGCCAGGTGTGCCATGGATATTGCGGATGCACGAGGTGCATGGATGATACAACGTCTCAGCAGCTAACGAAAGATGGTGGGTCTGCGAAAATCGTGTACATGGGGCATCGAAGATGGCTCGAGAAGAATGACCCGTGGAGAAACCGTGGAGATCTATTCAATGGTGAGGCTGAGCATCGAGGACCTCCACGTATGAGGAGCGGCGCCGAAATTGATGAGTTGTTGAAAAACTGGAAAGAGTGCCCTGCGCCTGGAAAGATGAAAAAACCGGAGCCGCTGCTGAAGGTATGGAAAACAAGGTCTGTTTTTTGGGACTTGGAGTACTGGCCCAAACTCGATACACCTCATTGTCTTGATCAAATGAATATCACGAAGAATGTTCTCGAGAGTTTGCTTGGCACACTGATGAACATGCCGGAGAAGACCAAGGATGGGCCGAAGGCAAGAAGAGACTTGGAAGATTTGGAAATAAGGGCTGATCTCCACATGCCCCGTAAAACGGCCGAGACAGAGACGGAGACAGAGGCGGGGGACAGCAGGCGGGGCAAAAAAGTAAAGAAGAAGGAAGAGAAATATTGCCCCCTTCTTGCGTCACCTTCAATACGAAGGAGATCGATCAATTTTTCAAGTGTCTTACCGGAATAAAAGTTAGTTCCGGTTACTGTGGGAAGATAAGCAGATATCTAGACATGCAGAAAAAAAGGTTCAGCGGGATGAAGTCTCATGACTGTCACGTGATGATGACGCAGATACTACCGGTTGCCCTTAGAGGGATAATGGACAAGCACGTCCGTGACACGCTTACTGGTTTCTGTAATTTTTTTGATGTTATCTCTTGAAAGTCGATCAGTTCGAAGCAGCTCACAAGGCTACAGGAAGAGGTTGTTTTCATACTATGTGAGCTTGAGATGTACTTCCCGCCCGCGTTCTTTGACGTCATGGTGCATCTGTGTGTCCACATCGTGGGCGACATCATTGACCTTGGCCTGCCATACCTGCACAACATGATGCCGTTCGAGAGGATGAATGGGGTCATCAAAGGATTCGTTCGTAACATTTCCCGGCCAGATGGAAGCATCGTACAGGGCTATATGACACAAGAGTGCATCTCTTTCTGCGAGAATTATCTAAGCAACGGAGACGATGACGTCCCTGTTGTTGGTTTTCCCGTTAACAAGCACCATGGGAGGCTCGGAGGAGAAGGTCACACCAACGGTCGGAGGGAACTGCATGTCGACCACTCGGATCGACGCAATGAATTTGACAGGGCAAACTTAGTAGTGCTACAACATCTTGACGTGGTAGACCCTTTCGTTACACTGCACAAAGAAACCATCGCCAAGAAGTACCATGACCAGGGCCTACGCAAGACGGACGCCAAAGTTACTAGAGAGCACAACTCCACTTTCTTGCCTTGGTTCAAAGAGCATTTTCTTGTCAATCCCCCGGAAGAGGGGTCTATATACGCATTGCTCATATACGCCTTAGCACATGGCCCTGCTGTCAACTTCCTCACCTATCAGGCATACGATATAAACGGATACACGTTCTATACGGACGCCGGAGATATGAAAAGTGATTTCCAGAACTCGGGGGTGACGATAGAATGCATGACTGACGACAACGGCTCAACTGAAAGATATTACGGAAGGGTCGAAGAGATCTGGGAGCTTAACTACTCTGGACTACACAATGCGACGATGTTCCTTGTCAGATGGGCTAAAAATGTCGAAAGAGAAAACCGGTATTTCACTACTATGTCTATACCCGACGCCAAGAGCGCTACCGTGAACGTCATAGCCAAAAATGAGCCATGGATACACGCTAAGCACGTGACACAATGTTTCTACATAACCGACCCGAGCAATCCCAGCCGTGTTGTCGTGAGGAGAGGCAAAAGAAACATCGTCGGAATGGATGGAGTCGCCAACATAGAAGACTATGACCAGTACGGCAACCCGATGAGGGAAGATGACGACGACGATGAAGCATATGTCAAAAGAAGAATGAAGACTACATTACCTATGAAAGATCGTACTCCATGGAAAAGGAAAAGTCACAACGAGGGCCTAAATTATTCGGAAACGAACAAAAAAGGAAAGAAACTAATCACTAAGAAACGTCTTCGACGCTGAGAAACTAAATGTGTGTTGTAATCTATATATGTACTCCCTCTGATCCATAATAAGTGTCACTCATCTAGTACAAAGTTTGTACTAGCTTAGTACAAAATGAGCGACACTTATTATGGATCGGAGGGAGTATCTATTTTGTATACTTGCACTTTAACCGCGTTATCGATCGGTCAAATTATATATTGCCACTGTTAAATATACATTATATAAATTGTATCAGTCGTTGTTCGGAAAAAAAATTAAAAAGGAAATGGAAGAGGGAAAAAAATGCCAGAAATATCAGTAGCGGGCCATGTCAGCGCGCGCTACTGCTAAGGTTTAGCAGTAGCGGGCCCTGTCAGAGCGGGCTACTGCTAAACTTAAGCGGGTCACCTCTAAGTTTTAGCAGTAGCGGGCCGGCCCTGACAGGGCCCGCTACTGCTAAGTTCCACTTAAACCGGTCGGGCAGGCCTTCTTCTTTTCATTCCCCTCTATCTCTCCCTCTCGAACTCCTCCCCGGCCGCCGTCGTCGTCGCCGCGCCTCCCGGCCCTCGTGACCTCGCCTCCCCGCCCTCGTCGCCTCGCCTCCGCGGCCGCCGCCGTCGTCAAGACGCCGCCGCCACCATCGATCTGCTCGGTAAGCCCCCCTCCCCCGTTTCCGCCCACGAAAGTGGTCTTGCATCCTGAACTCTCGTGTCTTCCATCAAGAGGTGTGTCTGTGCGGCACCCTTAAATTTGCTTTGTCAAGTGTGGTTAATTAATAAACGACTACTCTCCCTTGTCATATTATGCTGGTTCTGTTGTTGGATCCCTGAAGAAGTATTTAGAAAACCGAGTTCAGAATCAGCATGTGGCAAGATGAGTGGATTGGTCTGTTGGCTATTGTTGTGCAAATAATAGTTTGAATAATTATTCCATTTATTTGTTTATACAGTCGGATATGATCATTTTCTCCTATACCCCTTTGATACATACATATATGGTTGGCTCATCAGTCTCACATTCTCAAAATGGATAGAAACATCATTGCTTGGATAGTCAGAGTCAGACAATCTGAAGTTTGAACATTATCAATGTAGAAAACTTACCAGTTTGTATAGGTATAATATGACCCAACTAGATTAATTGTAAAAAATGCGTAGTGCTGCTTTATCTGATGGAAGCAATATGTGTATGTTGATAGAAAACTGATGGTCAAAGCTTCACTTGAGATGAAGAAATGGTGACACATTTGCTGGTGGTATAATATCTTTTGGTGACAAGTAGCGCAGGAATGTGGTTTTGTTTAAGTACTGATATAGGAGTAGTATATAAAAATCATAGATGGGGTCTTTCTTTTGGGCTGGGATTGTTATATAAATTAAGGAGTGTGGCAGGCGGCAAGCTAGAGCTAGTGTTTGACATGACTGGTCGCTAGCTCACAAATATATAAGTCTCATCTTTTCCTTCCTCTTTTGCGTCACAGCCAAAAACAGCACTATCACTCAAATTAAGTCATCTCTTAATCTTACGGTCTATTGAATCAGATGATTCCTAGTCTATCTATCCATACCAGCCAGAGTGAGTCCAAATGAAGAAGATTCTCTATAGTGATAAGCAAACACTTTGACTAAAAATGTAAAGCCTAAACAATCAAGCATGCAAAAAATTGGAATCACACCTTCTTCTTTATTGTTTTATTTTTTAAAATTCATACAATGTACTCTTAATAAAAATTTGTTATCCTGCAAACTCTGTTCTGTTTAGGAGTACAAAGTTTAACAGTACCAACATGCAAGGAACTGTGCAAGTTAATTGTGCAAAACAACAAGAGATCTTCTTTTTATTATTAGTAGAAAGTGAATCATCAGTAGGTCTGATCACTGTTGAACTACTCTACTTAGTGTAACTCTGAAGAGTTGTTCTGTCTAATTGTGTGCGTGGGTATATGCTTAATATTGTTTAGGAGTTTGTATGAACTTTTGGAGTTGAAAATGCAAATGAAATGATATTGTGTACGAATTTTCTTCTATTTTCCATATGCAGGGATCCGAGGGGCCTATGTTTTGCCGGAATGTTGATTTATTTCCGTTCCGGCAAATTTCAGGTTCCCGATATGTCCACTTTTTAGCAAAGGTCATGCCGAAATTTACCGTGAATTTCGACATGACTTGTGCTACAAAGTATGACATATCGAGTGCCCGGTATTTGATAGGGCGGTATTTAGTCCTTTTTTTATAGTTTGAGAATTAAACTTGGAGACTAAATATATCGTAGGAAACATGTCGACCAACGACGAAGCCGGTGCAAATGAAGATTTTGACTACCAGCAGCATGAACACGCCTTCCTCGACCATATGTCTTCTCAGCTACGAGACAAAGGTCCAAATGCCGTAGTGCGACGGACGCCGAAATCGAGTCCGACAGCACTACTGATGGCACCGATGGCACTGACACCGGCGGCGCTGAAGCCGCTAATGAACCAGCAAATAAGAAGAAGGAGAGGGTACAAAAACCAAACAAGCTCGGCACCGACAAACTGCTAGTGACAGAGGTGCATCCTAGAAAATTCGAGCCAATAGCGCCGGCGGAAGCTTGCAGGTGCTACGGCAACCAAGTCGGATGCATCCTACGGGAAACCGCGAGCATCAACGACTATGACTTGAGGAGTATGCCAAATATGGAACATTTACTCCTTACGAAGCTGCACAACAGATTCAAGTTCCCGGATCGGGATGAGAGCAAAACTCTGTGGGATGATGATGCCATGACTGACATAAACGCCGCCGCCATGGTCAAGTCCAGCAACGCATTGTTCGCGTGGAAAGTGAGGGTGAAACGATTGATTGAGAAGAACAAACCTTTGTCCAAGATTTTTGCGGACAATCCATCACTTACGGAAGCTAAGTTCTTAAAATTCAAGGACACTTGCGCTACCGACGAAGCCAAGCTTAGGTCCGCGAAATTCAAGGGGCTTCAGAAAAGGAACACGGGGAAACACCGCCTCGGAAGCCGTGGTTACATTGGCAAAAGGCCCGTATGGCACAAGGAGGACGCGGAACGTGAAGCCGCGGGGATCCCAGACCCCTTGGCGGAGTTCACCGACCCGCAGGAGTATGACTTCATCAGGGCCCGCTACAAGTGGGACTCGAAGAAAAAGGTTTGGTCCACAGACGCGCCCACGAGGGAATTGATGAGATTACTGGTAATATTTTTTTCCACCTTATATTAGCTTCTCATCAAGTCAGAATACACGTTGTAGTAACATTTGTAAATGGTCCACGTTTCTTTCGCAGAAAGAGCAACACAAGCTTGATGCCGAAAGCGACTCATCGTCTCAGTCGACGATGAGGCCCAAGTGGGACACCCATCTCAACCGGGCCTTGAACATAATGAAGGGCCTCCCTTTGGACACTCGGCCGCAGCATGGACGTGTGCACGGCGTCGGAGACGGTGCCCAGTGGAAGCACTACTACCACGAGGACCCTAAGGCCAAAAGGCAGAGAAGGAAGTTTAGTCAGGTCAACATCGACGAGAAGGTGAAGCTTGCGGTTGAGAAAAAAGCAGCTGAGACCGAACAAGCGACCAAACAAGAGATGATCAAGTCGGCAGTCAATGCAGCTTTAGCTGCCTGTAGAGATGAGTTCGCAGCTTCGGTTTCATCCTTGATCCCGGCTGTTATCGAGTGGACGAAGCAAAATCCAGACAAAACGGCAGCGGATTTTCCCCGTACTAGCTTCGTCGGGAGCAACTCGGTGAACATCGCACCAGCGGGGCCTGCTCTTGCATCTGGACATGCTCCATTAGCCGCTCATAGCAGCCCGTCCTCTGTCTCTGGCGTGCTAGGCGGGCCTTCGCCTTTGGCTGAGCTCGACGCCCTCACGGTAATTACGCGTCACACCAACATATCTATAATATATCCCTTTTTAGTTGCCTTTTGGATGTCTGACGCCGTAGACATGTTTTCGCAGGCCGAGAGAACCCCGTGCACCTTACTATACATGATCAATGGCCAGACAGTGGATGTGGGAAAGGCAACGATAATAAATCCCACGGATCGGATGATCCACACCATGCAGATGCCCAATACCACTTTCAAGGTTTCCGTGGCGAGTGTCAAACTGGGCCACGAGGATTTGGCTCCTCCGGTACAACTCGGGGGAGAGGAAGACAAGACCCCTAAGCGGCTTGCAGACTGCAAGGGCTATTTCATCCTATGGCCGAAGGGTCTTCTTCGTGTCGAGTCGGCCGCCGTGATGACCACACCAACGACAACACATCCCCAAGAAGGTATGAACACCACCACCCCACCTCCGCAATTATTAGCGCCGCCTGTTATGCTGGGTGAGAGCGGCGAGTGACGCGAGGAAGGCGGTCCAAGCAGAGTGGATCGTGATTTCTCCCCCGTGCTCCAGCAAGCAATGGATGATGACATGGACGAGGATGGTGACCCTATGCAATTCCTCAACACCGCCTTCATTAATCAGGAAGTAGAAATGATGAGTCATCCATATGACTCGGCCAATAAGGAGCATGTGGACGAGGAGATGGATATTTTGTCGAAGCAGGAGCATCCTAGGTCTGAGTGCAAAAAGTCTCTCTTCGTGCAACCCTTGCAGGACACGCCTCCAGATGCCGCCTCAAACCAGCATGAACAACCCTTGCTCAGCCCGTCAACACTTGGGTTGGCGATCAAGGGCGCTATGAAAGGATCATCACAACCTCTCCCCCAGAAGAAGCCGAGGAAGAGACCGAATAGGAAAGACTTAGCTGCCAAAAAGGCTATCAATGCTTCTAGCAGCAAGTCGGTTCCCCCAACCGGTTTTGCAGACCGTGTACCGATGAAAGGTACGGCGTTGATCCATGTCGCGGGCGAGCCGATCCTCCCGCCGAAACCGCTGGAGAGCATATCAGGGGATCTCAGGAGACTGCACGACCATGTACTATCGAAAGAGAAAAGCCTTCTCGCATCAAAGGATCCAGGATATCCACTTTATGCGGTGCGTGTGCCTCCGGGCATGGGCTACGTCGACACGGCGCCTGCGGAAGTGTTCTTCCTGCGGTTTGATCACATCTTTGAGATGTTCCTCACTAGGCGGCTCGATTTTACGATCGTCCGCCTTTTTGCGCTCCATATGAGCTTTGTCATCAAAAGAGAGGAAATCTCGCAAATCGCGGTGGCAGATCCATACTACATGCATGAGTCCTTCTTGTCGCTCGGTCACTATGAACTTAAAACTGCTAGGGAGTACATCGAAAATTTCATGCTGATGAATAAGGAGAAGGAAATGGTTCTCGTGCCTTATCATCCAATGTAAGTCATTGCCCGATTGCCTTTACATTTCAATCATTCCTTTGCTCATATGGAGGCTAGCTAATTTGAGGTGCATTTATTTTGCGCAGCGAGGGGCACGCCGTCCTTATCGTTCTTTTCCCGCGAGTCTCCCATGCCGTGTATTTCGACCCATCTAGGAACTTCAAAAGGAAGGACTACACCAAAGTAATGAGTCTTCTGGATTCCGCTCTCCAAGGCTTCGGCATGAGGGGTGGCCACATCGAGAAAAAGTCACGAAGGAAGGGCGCGCCGTGTTTCTCGCATAAAACCAACTTCTACAGTATCCATCAACCGGAAGGAAGTACAAATGATGGATACTATGTCATCCATCTCATGATGGAGTTCAGAAAGGATCAGCAACGTCTTCGCATGGCAAGCAAAGATGACAATCATATCATGATATGGGCAAAAAACTTAGCCGAACCGGATTATAAAGTAAGAGATGACTTCTTTCGCATCCTGAAGGATATTGCAACCATCATCATGAAAGAAGTCGTCGACAAGAAGGGGATGTTCTACAACGGCCCAATATCGCGAGCTGATGTTAAAACTCGCGTAGGAATGCAGCTTTTGGACATTACGCCGTTCAATAAGCTAGGGTGTGTCCTCCCAGATATGGATGGATGGAAGTTCTAGTGTATTGACTATGCCGATGATGATGTCTCGGTTGAATTTATACTTTTGGAAGCGATATGAAACCTTTGTGATGTAATTTACCGGTCATGTTGAACTACTTGCGTAATGCTTGCTAGCTAGTGAATAGTTGGGGTACCATGAACAACGTGTGTATATTATATTATGTATGTTACTTTATGTTGCATCTATTCACTAACTTTTTGTCTTCGTGTTGCTCAAGTATATTATGTTGTGTACTATTGTTGAATTCTTATAATGAATATGCATCTCTAATAGGTACATAGATCATCAATGACGAAGAAGTGTTATGCCGTGTACATAGGGAAGGTTCCAGGAGTGTACGATGAGTGGCCAGAGTGTCAGGCCCAAGTGCACCGGTTCCCAGGCGGCAGCCAAAGAGGGTTCAATACCAGAGAGGAAGCGGAAGCTAGTTACTTGAGATTTACGCTAGCGCAAGAGGAAGATCGGAGGCGGCGCTTCATGAGCTACTACATAATTCCACTCTTCCTCATAGTGACCGCTCTTCTAGTATATATCATAATTTAGATGGATGATGAAACTTGCTTGTAGTTGCATGTATTTAAGATATTGTGACAACTTCTATCGCTATTTTAGAGATGACATGATGAGAGACATCATTTGTGTTGGATATGAGAGATCATGATGATATATATATATGGTCATCAGATTATTGTATGTGTATGATATGATGAGATTTGTACTCTGTAGAAAACATGTGTATGTGTATGAGACTATATTGTATAATACCTATACAAATACAGCAAAAATACGATGGGAAAAAGAAACAGAAAATGAAAAATAAATACCAGTAGCGCCCTGTTACCTGTACGTGCTACTGGTATTAGTAGTAGCGGGATCTAAGGGGGGGCGCTACTGGTGTAGTAGTAGCGGGTGCGTACGCGCGCTACTGCTACAAGTTCGCTGTAGCGTGCTAGCAGTAGCGCGCCCTAGGGCGCTACTGATAAGCCAAAAGGGGGCGCTACTACTAGCCTTTCTCCTAGTAGTGTGGTCGTGGGAATGATCCGGAGGAAGGTAATCTTCCGCCCCCACCCACGATGGCTCAGGTTCTGATGGAGGTTGAGAGGAACTGTCGAGACTCTCACCAGTTGCTGGAGGTCATTGCCCGCAACACCACTCAGCAGCGCAACGAGTTGGTGTCTTTGAATGACTTCATCCGGCTTCATCCCCTGGTTTTCAGCTACTCCACCGAGCCCCTTGACGCCGATGACTGGCTTCGCAGCATTGAAAGGAAGCTCCAGGCAGGCCATGTTGCAGATGGTGACAGGGTCAGCTATGCCACTTGCCACCTCGAGGGTGCAGCTAGCTCTTGGTGGGAGAATTTCCTGAACATGCGTCCCATTGGACCACCCACAACTTGGGATGAGTTCTGCACTTCATTCTGTGAGCACCACATTCCAAAGGGTCTCATGGACCGCAAGCGTGAGGAGTTCTGCAACCTCACCCAAGGCAAAAGGACTGTTGACGAGTTTAGTCGTGAGTTCAACCGACTTGCTCGTTATGCTACTGAAGAGGTATCCACCGACGCCAAGAAGCAAGAGAGGTTCCGCCGTGGACTCAATTCTCGACTCCGTCGTGAGCTCAACCTGCATGACTTGGCCACCTTCCAGGTCCTTGTCAACAAGGCCATCAAGGCGGAGGACATGAACACCCCCAATGATTTCTGCAAGCACCCTAGAGACGATGGTTCATCCAGCTCAGGCTCTCAGAAGCGCAAGATCTGGATCCCCAACAGCATGTTTCGCCAGAACAACCCATCGAGGCCATCCTATGTGGCGCCTTGTCCACCATCTTCGTTCCACCCCACTCCACCGAACAACCCAGCTCCCCGCACTGTCTTTGGAGCCTGCTACAAGTGTGGTCAGGCGGGCCACTACTCCCGCGAGTGTCCCCAGAACCAGCTCCAGAATCAGAATGCTCCACCCCGTGCCGGAGGTAACAACAATGGTCGTGGCAAGCCACCCTCGAAGGTCTACACCACCAAACCCGCTCCTCGCGCCAATCGTGGACGTGTGAACCAGATCTCAGCTGAAGAGACTGACGACACTTCTGACGTCATTCTTGGTACGCTCCCAGTCAATTATGTTCCTACTTCCGTTCTTTTCGACCCAGGAGCATCTCATTCATTCATGTCGGAAAGTTATGCACTTCGTCATGAGTTATCCTTTGTTGAAATATCCACCCCAATGATAATTCAAACTCCAGGGTCAAGATGGCAAACTAATAGAGTAAGCCATGGTAATCAAATTGCAATTGAGGGTTTAGTATTCCTTGCCTCACTCATAGCCCTCAAGTCTTTAGACATTGATGTCATCCTTGGTATGGATTGGTTATCAAGACAAAATGCTTTTCTTGATTGTAAAGCCAAGTCAGTTAGACTTACCCCATCCTTCAGGCCAGACAATAGATTATTCCTCACCAAGATCGAGAACCCAGATACATTATTTGAATGTGCTTCCCCTTCCCGACCTTGAAGATATTCCGGTGGTTCATGACTTCCCGGATGTCTTTCCTGAAGAGCTACCAGGCATGCCACCCGACAGATGTGTAGAGTTCATAGTGGATCTTATGCCAGGAACTGCACCAATTTCCAGACGCCCATACAAAATGGCCCCACATGAGTTAGCTGAGCTTAAAATCCAACTTGAAGCTTTGTTGGCAAAAGGCTGCATCCGCCCTAGCTCATCGCCATGGGGTTGCCCCGTTCTGTTCGTAACGAAGAAAGATGGAACAGAAAGGATGTGTGTAGACTATCGCCTGCTAAATCTAGCGACGATAAAGAACAAGTACCCACTGCCCAGGATCAATAATCTTTATGATCAACTTGCTGGATCCTCTGTCTTCTCCAAGATGGATTTGAGATTAGGATATCATCAAATCAAAATCCGAAACGAGGACATTCCCAAAACGGCTTTCACTACTCGTTATGGTCTTTACGAGTACACCGTCATGTCCTTTGGTTTGACCAATGCCCCCGCCACTTTCTCGCGCATGATGAATTCAATCTTCATGGAGTACATAGATAAATTTGTTGTAGTTTATCTTGATGACATTCTCATCTACTCGAAGAACGAAGAAGAACATGCTGAACATCTCAGGCTGGTATTGATGAAACTCTGAGAGCATCGCCTGTATGCTAAATTCTCCAAGTGTGAATTTTGGCTACCAGAAGTGACCTACTTAGGCCACGTGATTTCTGCAAAAGGCATTGATGTGAATCCCGAGAGAGTTCAGGCCGTCCTTGACTGGAATCCACCTGAATCGGTTAAGCAAGTTAGGATGCATACTTATGCAAGATAGACATGTGGTAGCTTATGATTCACGCCAGTTGTGTCCACATGAAGAGAATTATCCTACCCATGATCTTGAACTCGCTGCCGTAGTTCATGCCCTGACAACTTGGCGACATTACCTCCTTGGTAATCGTTGTGAGATCTATTCCGACCACCAAAGCCTCAAATATATTTTCACCCAGCCAGATCTTAATCTCAGGCAAAGACGCTGAATTGAGTTGATAAAAGATTACGACGTAGGAATTTCTTACACCCCAGGCAAGGACAATGTCATGGCTGATGCACTAAGTCGTAAGTCGTATTGTAACAACCTCATGTTACAACAGTGTCAACCACTTCTTCATGAGGAATTTCGCAAGCTAAATTTTGAGATTGTTCCTCATGGTTATCTTTCTACCTTGGTGGCGAAACCAACTCTTGAGGATCAAATCATAGTTGCCCAAAGGCGTGCACGAGGTGTTCGCCGGATCAAGGAGAACATTGCTAGCGGAGTTGCTAAATGTTTCTCCACAGATAGTAAAGGAACGGTATTCTTTGGAAATCATTTTGTAGTACCTAAGAATAGGGAACTAAGGCAACTCATCCTCAAAGAAGCCCATGACACACCCCTCTTGATTCATCCCGGTAGCATGAAAATGTACCGAGATCTACGCCAGAGATTTTGGTGGACTAGGATGAAGAGAGACATTGCTCGATTTGTTGCCGAATGTGATGTTTGTCGTCGCATTAAGGAAGAACACCAAAGACATGCTGGTACACTTCAACCTTTGCCTATTCCCGAGTGGAAATGGGACAAAGTCGGTATGGACTTCATCACCGGCTTTCCAAAAACCCAGAAAGGAAATGATGCCATCTTCGTTGTCATTGACCTGTTGGATATATGCTCTAGAGGCAAATAATATATGATTATTCCAATATATCTAATCAAGTTCATAACCAGTTTCATACCGTGCTAGAACTGCATCAGTGAAACAATGATGCAGGTGTGGTATAGAAACACCCAGAGTTCCTAGTTAGCCTCTACATCGATAACTAGTTCATGGTCAACATGATGATCGTGGTTTCGCGATCATGGACAATTAAGTCTCTTGACTATGAGGTCACCTCATTGGTTAAGTGACGTCATGAACATTACCCAAAGTAAGCATTACAGCATGATCAAATCTTATGAAGGTCCAGTGTTGTAATTACAGAACGTGGTAGACCGTTCCTTTGACCGTGAGTACGTGCATAATCACTGTCTTCCCGGATGCTTTGACTTACATCCCACCACCTGACTGAAATATGCGGGTCATAACGGTTGTATCTTTGGTATTCCGTGGAGATACGTTGAGGAGTATTGTTTACAAGAGTGGGATTTGTCAATCCATATAATGGATAGATACTCAGGGCCCACTCGGTGAGATTCCATCCATGAAGCTGCGCAGCGTGTGACTAGGTCACGGGGATGAATATCACGGGAACGAGTGAATGAGGATTAGTTCGGAACGAGGTTGAACCAGACATAGGATGTCATTGATCGAATCTCGGAACAATCCAGTATCGCTGACAAAGGGAATGCTATACGGCGTAAGGTCCGGTGTTGATATCCGGAATGCACAGGGGTCATTATGGGCATCCAGGTCCCGCTGATGATCATTGACTGTTGCCTCTGCTCGGTCATGACTGGAGTGTTCTCGGACCGTAGGGTAACACACTTAAGGGCTCGATGAAATCGGAGACCTTTTCGGAACCATCGGAGCAACCAGGGAATAAAGGAGACAATATCGGAGGAGTACCGTATTGAACCGAAACAAGTTCGGAGTGAGCCGGAAGTGTTTCCGAAGCACCGGGAGATGAAATAATATGTTTTAGTTATTAATTAATTGAATTAATAATTAAAATCATTTTATTTCTAATTAATATGTGCTATGGGCCTTAGTGGAGAAAAAGGCCCATTAAGGAATTAAAGGGAAAAGAAAAAAGAAAAGAAAAAGGGGGGGAGGCGCCATGGGCCCTAGGGCCCATGAGGGGTGCGCCCCCTCTCCCCCCTTGGCCGGCCAACTCCCCCCTAGCAAAGGGTTTAGTCCCACATTGCTAGGGGAGGAGGTTTGACTCCCTTCCCCAGCCTATATAAAGACAGGCAGGGTGCACATAATTAATACACAGAAATTCGTGAGAAAATAAATATAACTCCGAATTGAGATCGGTTTTCTCCGGTCTCCTCCCCTCTCTGGTCTCTTCCACGGTGGGCTCCCTAGTGTGAGCCTGTAGTGGAATTGAGACCTCTCTGCTAGAATCGGAGGCCGTCGTGCTGCCGAAGCTCCGTCCGGAGGTCTGCTTCCGCCCCCTCCGCTGGATCGGAGAACGGAGGTCGTCATCGAGTCTCGTATGTGTGCGAGTACTACGAGGTGCTGCACGTGTGGCACTACACCCATCCGGGTGCTCAACACAGCCAGGGGGCTGTGAAACTTGATCGGCTACATCAACCACGTTTGCGGGAACGTTTCCCGCGCAACGGACTACACCCCGAGGTATGTTATTTCCGCACTACTATCCATTACGGTAATACGGCTAGCTAGATCTTGGGTTATGGGAACGCTAGTTAGAAAATTTTGTGTTTTCTTCTGCGAACCCCAACAGTGGTATCATGAGCTAGGTCTATGCTTAGTATTACTGTACGGATAGAACACATCGGGGATGTGGGCGTTGATTGTATGATTGTTACCCTCTCACGTGCACTTGTTCATATCTGCGGCATTGTTTGATGAAGCGGCCCCCGACCGACTTTACGCGTACTCTTACGCGAGACTGGTTCCACGCTTGACATGCGGCTTGTACCGTATAAAGTGGCTAGGGGGGTGTCTGTCTCTCTACTTTAGCGGATGTGGCATTTGCAATGGAGGGCCCCGTGCGGGGTGTAATAGAGATAATCGTCTGGTTGACGTTGTGGTTAACTCGTAGGTTAAAACCTGTTTAACTATGAAAGCCCTAGCAGCCACGTAAAACTTGCAATATACAACTAGACCGTCTAAACCTTGTATTGCAAAGTGGGGGCTATCGTTTGTTTGTTTGTGATGTAGTGATAGCTTTGCTATGTGTTACTAGTAAGTAGTAATCGTCATCATAAAACAAACTAGAATGGAGACACTGTAGACTTAGTGTTGCCATAGCCCAGACATCTTAAAACTTGCTAGTATAGGATACACGACGGTAGCATGTGATAAGATGATCCCTTAACAAAGCCAAACACAAGTATTCTACCGAAGTGTGCACCACCTGGAAGGTTCTCCCATATGGCCTGATGCTCCGTACATACCGGAGTTTTCCTACATATTCAATGGAGTTCGCATGAGGTTGGGTTCGGCAAGCCTGGCATATGAAAATATGGCCTTGCTGAGCAGCATATAACATGGAGGTTAATTTGGCGAGCCTAGCATATGCAGATATGGCCTCGGAATACTAGAGATCGAAAGATCGAGCATGAGTCATAGTATATATAAGATAATGTGATCGCACAAGTTGTTGTCTACCTTTGAAACTGACCCGTCGGCCGTGTGATATTCGAGGTCGGGCAGTGAATCTGGATCATGTAATCACTAAAACTTCTTAGGGATGAAATGTTTTGGTGTGAGATCATATGATTATATGAACTCATTGTTGTGAACTAGTCTTAATTGTGTTCCTTGCAATTATGTTTGTAGAAAATGGATAATACCCAGTACCTTGAAATGGGGTCCTTCTTACATGGTGAAAGACTTAAAGAAAATGGGTCAAACTTCATTAGTTGGTACTTACGCCTTAGAGCCGTGCTCAAGAGAATCAACCTTTCATTCTTAACTAAAAGGCATGTGGGAAACCCTCCAAAAAACGACATGGATGCACAAGCGGCGATTGATTATCAATATCGTCGAAGGACATATGCCATAGCTAAGGGTATCATAGAAACCAGCATTCCGAAACTTTTGCGTGAGGAGTATGCTGATTTGGATACATACGATATGATCGATGAGCTGAAGTCATCAAACTTGCATCAGTTTAGAGTTGCCAGATTTGAGTTAGAAAGTGAGTTTCTCTCTACAAAGATGGAAGAAGGCTCTTGCCTGAAAGCACACTTGGCCAAGATGCATGAGATACATCTGAGCCTCGTAGATGACTTTGACTATGATACCACACATGAGTCTGCGATATACACGGTGTTACACTCGCTTCCACCGAGCTATACAGACCATGTCCATGGCTATGTCGGCAGAGGTGAAAACCTCGAGTTCTCTAACTTCATGGATAGACTTCAGTACCTGGAGGTCGAACCCATTGAAGGAGAAGTTGTCGATGGAGAAGGTATATACTTGATATACTTTATAAATGTTTACTCCCTTATACAACAGTTGCAGTAAATGAGTATTTGATACTTATTCTGTTTTATGAAAACAGGACCTGCTGTTGCATGGACGGGAAGAGGTGAAATCGAGGATTGATGGATATCAAGTCAGTTGATGGCCAGCATGGATTCCACCGAGACATCTATCATAGGAGATACTTAGAGTATTAGATAAATCTTATGTAATCATTATAGTATGAACACTTAGTTGTGTGTCTTGCATCTCGCGAGACAAAGCTATTCATGTAATGAGACAAGTCAGTTGTTCCATCTCTATGAATAAAAGTGTGCTTATACTTTGATTACGTTTTGATTTATGATATGATAGAAAGCATTTATAATACTACTATTATTGTCAAGAAATATTCAATGATAAAGTTGTCTTGATTATAACAAGTAAAAGATCTGATTGCATGAGGTGACTTCATAACTGATGAATTCATTAAATGTATGATCTATTAACTTGTGAGTTCATTATCGAATGAAAATCATAACTTGATTGCATGAGATGGATTAGATACACGATCTATGAACCTCTGCAATAAATATAATCATGACAAGGTTCTAGCAAGTAGAACTTGTGCCAATCATTATACATAAATGATTTAGAATGGGCATGTGAGTTATCATTAAAGACTTCATATGATTAATTGAAAGTTGTATTCAAGTGAGATCATAAAACTGAGATTCGGGAATCACAGTAAGAAGTGAGAATACAAGGATACATATCACTACGCTATGATCCGGAGTGAAAAGTATTGATATTGACATAATGGGAGACTTGTGGAAGTTGTACCACAAACTACGATGGAAGTTGAAAGTGCTAGACTACTTAAACCATTCGTAGTCATACTAAACCGTAGTATGGTCTAAACGTTCTTTCCCCTAGCACTATAGTTATTGTCGAATAAGTTGTTTAAATTCATTAAGTTAAAACACCCACTTCATGAATAGGAAACCATCATGAATCTAACGAGACATGATAGCTCCATAACTGATGGTGTTATAAGGTTTCTTAAAAGAAAAAATTTCTTTCTAATAAAACTACGAGCAATTGAAATTACATATTCTCCCCGAATAGCAAAATTTGTGTTGCTTAATTGGTAATACGAGAAAAGTCTCTCGACACGGATCCAATTGGGAGATAATGAAAAGTTTGACCGGGGTATTGGACCTTGCCTTCAGAATATCAGAGTATTGCAACGGAAGCACGTTCCGCTGTAATGACACTGCATAAGGAAGGATATGCCAAAGATGATTGATCTTGGTATATGAGTTGAAGCCATTGTTGAATTTAGAAGGTTATCATGAATACGTTCTGTACAGAACAATAATCATGAGTCTTCTTAATAAAACAATAGGGAATAATATTGCTTGAAGACACAAAGGAATGATGGTAGCCTAGAACACGAGGAGAAATGAAATAATATTGAGTTACATTAAGGATGGCTCACGTCCCGTGAAATAAATCGGTTATTTCATATTCTCGACAAACTGGAGAGTTATTGAGAATAATGTAATGGACATAAGGCATTATTTGGTTATGACCAAAGTTCAATGGTGATTGACTACGGAAACGTAGGAATGCGTTAATCAATGAAATATTTCATTTACACCACGATGGACCATAGCCTGAAATTGCATCTCAGTCAAATTTGGATTTGAAAGAGAATTGTAATGGGCATGGCAAAGGTTACTTCGTTAAAAGGATGGGCTATAGTACCTCAAGACAGGAACCCTCAACCTTGATTTGATCAAGTGATTTTTGTGATGACCAAAATATTGAGTGGGCCTGCAGTTTCATGAAACTGAGTGGGAGCTTTGAAGACTTCCCAGAAACTTGGAATGCAGAGGGCATTTTCTGAGTGGGAGCTTTGGAAGCATTGTCATTATGTGAGACATAGTGAACAATAAAATGACTTGATGAAAGCTGAACCACAAATATATGAGTATAAGATGGATATATTTGAGTGGGAGCAGGATCATTGTCTCAAACATATATGCATTGATATGTGTGAAGAATGATCTCATATGTATATATATGTATATGCATTGATTGTGTATATAGAGAATCGTCTTATATACATATGTGCATTATGATATATATATAGAGCATAAGGCAAATAAACTACAAGATTGCAAGAATCTACTTTTATGAGAAATACCAACACATTACACGTTGAAATCTATATGAGTAGATTAAGATACGGATAATGAAACGAAGTGAAGGTTGGAATAATCTTCTAGACAAGAAACAGGTTCTTGTGAATAGAAATTATATAATGGATGAAATCCAAATATCACAAGCAATGTCTTGATGGAAGAATAGAGATGCACCATGTACTGGACATGTGATCTTATATGTTCTTGACATATGATTCTACCATATAAACATGCGTTGTGAATCCAACAACAGAATGACTCAAAAGTTCTTGGTAGAAGAACAGATTCCGATGTGCTTTAGGAGTAAAACACAGAATCTGAATAAAGTCCATGCATTCAGTATAGAGAGGCATACTGAGGACTATTCTCTAAAATATAGAAAGGATAATAGACTTGAATGTAATGCAAGATTACAATTGCAAGCCATATTATGGGTCTATATGGAATTAGAGACATCACCAAAGACATGAAAGGAATGTGAGCAAAATTCACGGTACTACAAACATAATACTACTTAAGAAAGTAGACGTATGGATAAAAGTTTAGCGTTAGAAGTATTGGACTTCTGGCTGAGTGTATTTCCCAGTATATATGACTATGGATGAGTCTTCTAAAGACTGAACCAAGAGATCATTGGAGGATACTGTGAAATAATAGTCTCACTCTCCCGCGAAACTTATATCCAACCATTATATGATAATGAGTAGTATGTCAAAAGAGCTTTTGACCTATGCCAGTTGCAAAGGAAACATACGAATTTGAATTGGTGCAGTTCATTGACGAACCCTCTTCCATGAGCGTGCATGATCAATGAACACTTATGTGATAAGATGATTATGATCGGAAAAATGCGGCTAGATTATTAGCACTCTAGTGCAAGTGGGAGACTGTTGGATATATGCTCTAGAGGCAAATAATATATGATTATTCCAATATATCTAATCAAGTTCATAACCAGTTTCATACCGTGCTAGAACTGCATCAGTGAAACAATGATGCAGGTGTGGTATAGAAACACCCAGAGTTCCTAGTTAGCCTCTACATCGATAACTAGTTCATGGTCAACATGATGATCGTGGTTTCGCGATCATGGACAATTAAGTCTCTTGACTATGAGGTCACCTCACTGGTTAAGTGACGTGATGAACATTACCCAAAGTAAGCATTACAGCATGATCAAATCTTATGAAGGTTCAGTGTTGTAATTACAGAACGTGGTAGACCGTTCCTTTGACCGTGAGTACGTGCATAATCACTGTCTTCCCGGATGCTTTGACTTACATCCCACCACCTGACTGAAATATGTGGGTCATAACGGTTGTATCTTAGGTATTCCGTGGAGATACGTTGAGGAGTATTGTTTACAAGAGCGGGATTTGTCAATCCATATAATGGATAGATACTCAGGGCCCACTCGGTGAGATTCCATCCATGAAGCTGCGCAGCGTGTGACTAGGTCACGGGGATGAATATCACGGGAACGAGTGAATGAGGATTAGTTCGGAACGAGGTTGAACCAGACATAGGATGTCATTGATCGAATCTCGGAACAATCCAGTATCGCTGACAAAGGGAATGCTATACGGCGTAAGGTCCAATCGGTGTTGATATCCGGAATGCACAGGGGTCATTATGGGCATCCAGGTCCCGCTGATGATCATTGACTGTTGCCTCTGCTCGGTCATGACTGGAGTGTTCTCGGACCGTAGGGTAACACACTTAAGGGCTCGATGAAATCGGAGACCTTTTCGGAACCATCGGAGCAACCAGGGAATAAAGGAGACAATATCGGAGGAGTACCGTATTGAACCGAAACAAGTTCGGAGTGAGCCGGAAGTGTTTCCGGAGCACCGGGAGATGAAATAATATGTTTTAGTTATTAATTAATTGAATTAATAATTAAAATCATTTTATTTCTAATTAATATGTGCTATGGGCCTTAGTGGAGAAAAAGGCCCATTAAGGAATTAAAGGGAAAAGAAAAAAGAAAAGAAAAAGGGGGGGAGGCGCCATGGGCCCTAGGGCCCATGAGGGGTGCGCCCCCTCTCCCCCCTTGGCCGGCCAACTCCCCCCTAGCAAAGGGTTTAGTCCCACATTGCTAGGGGAGGAGGGTTGACTCCCTTCCCCAGCCTATATAAAGACAGGCAGGGTGCACATAATTAATACACAGAAATTCGTGAGAAAATAAATATAACTCCGAATTGAGATCGGTTTTCTCCGGTCTCCTCCCCTCTCTGGTCTCTTCCACGGTGGGCTCCCTAGTGTGAGCCTGTAGTGGAATTGAGACCTCTCTGCTAGAATCGGAGGCCATCGTGCTGCCGAAGCTCCGTCCGGAGGTCTTCTTCCACCCCCTCCGCTGGATCAGAGAACGGAGGTCGTCATCGAGTCTCGTATGTGTACGAGTACTACGAGGTGCTGCACGTGTGGCACTACACCCATCCGGGTGCTCAACACAGCCAGGGGGCTGTGAAACTTGATCGGCTACATCAACCACGTTTGCGGGAACGTTTCCCGCGCAACGGACTACACCCCGAGGTATGTTATTTCCGCACCACTATCCATTACGGTAATACGGCTAGCTAGATCTTGGGTTATGGGAACGCTAGTTAGAAAATTTTGTGTTTTCTGCTGCGAACCCCAACATGACCGACTATCAAAAGTTGCTCACTTCCTTCCAGTTCGCGAGTCCATAACTGCTAGCCAGTTAGCGGACTGGTATGTCTCTAGAATTGTGTCTCTTCATGGTGTTCCTTTGGAAATCAATTCTGATCGTGGTAGCCTTTTCACCTCTAGATTTTGGGGAAGCTTTCAGAATGCTATGGGAACTCATCTTTCCTTTAGTACAGCTTTCCATCCTCGGTCTAGTGGTCAAGTCGAAAGGGTTAACCAAATTCTCGAAGACATGCTCAGAGCTTGTGTTATCTCATTCGGGAAGAATTGGGAGAAGTCTCTTCCATTCGCCGAATTTGCTTATAACAACAGTTTCCAATCTAATCTGAACATGGCCCCTTTTGAACTCCTATATGGACGAAGATGTCAAACACCCCTTAACTGGTCAGAAACCGGTGAAAGACAATTCTTTGGACCGGATATGATCATGGAAGCAGAAGAGCAGGTTCGCATTGTTCGTGATCAATTGAAAGCAGCCTAGTCTCGTCAGAAAATCTACTATGATCGTCATCATAGGCAAGAAAGCTACAATCTGGATGAGAAGGCTTACCTTCGGGTTACTCCTCTGAAGGGAACCCAACGCTTCGGTATCAAAGGCAAGTTGGCCCCACGTTACATTGGACCTTTCCGCATTCTTGCTAAACGTGGAGAAGTTGCCTACCAACTTGAACTATCGCCGCACCTTTACCGAGTACATGATGTATTCTGTAAGTGCATCAAGTGCCCTCCCCTTGATGTTTTGGACTTTGATGACAAAACGGTTAAGGGACTGATGTGTTTGTGAGTATACATAGGAGAACAGTCCCTGATGAGGTGTTTAACCACCAATGTCGACCCCCCAAAATGTTGAGGAACATTGAAGAAACGAAGGTTTTCCTGAAGAACGTATTGGCGCAAAATCCTGAGGAAACAGGATCCTGAAGACTTGGAATCCTGAGGAAACAGGATCCTGAAGACTTGGAATCCTGAAGAAACTGGATCCCGAAGAATTGTGATCCTGAAGAAAGTTTCGCCATACTGATGACATGTCAAGATGAAGATCAAGCTGAAGCGTAGTCTTCGTTAAGTCTTTTTCTTTCTTGAGTCGTAGGAAAACATCGTACTGTTGGAGGGGTTGAAGAAAATGAGTTCCGAAGGTCTGAGGAATTGCTCAACTAGGAATCCTGAAGAAAACCCTGATGAAATCTTTTGCAGTAGAAGTTCAGTCCTCAGGTGTCTGAGACGTTGTTCTTCAGGACACTGAGGTAACTAACTTCGGTTGAGGAGTCTGGAGATCGCCAGTGCGACTCTTCTGAAAATCGTGAGGAGAGAGAATACTTTGACCGTGCCACGTGTTGCGTGGTGAGAGGCTAGAACTTGTCTAGCAACGGACATCTCCGAGGGCATGAGAGTAATTGCATGCATGGGCATTTATGTCCTTTCACCTCGGGTTGCTCCGCGGCTATAAATAGCCACCCCCAGCCCCATTTGTGGGTTGGCTGCTCCGAGAGAAAAACTGACACTTGTCATTTGAGAGCAACCCACCTCTGAGGACACTGAAGAACCTAAGTGAGGAAAACCACCAGCCTGAGTAGTTGAGCATTTCTGAGGAAGTCGGTTCGAGTGATCCGAAGCTTTTTACTCTTGAAGACTGTGATCTTCCAGCCGGTGTAGAAGTCTTCAGTCTGAGGAAGTCAAGATGCAATTATGACTTCCCGGAGTGACTGAGTCTGTGAAGGTTTCGGGAGTCTACCTTGAAGACTCACCTGAGTTATTGGACGGAGTCTGAGGACTCTAGTTCAAGGAGAACACGGTGAAGACTATGTCTTCTGAGTTGAATCTCAGCCTCTCCAACCAGACGTAGAGTTGTCACAGCAACTTGAACTGGTCTACCAAACCAAAGTCTTCAATCACTGGTGCTATCTCTTCAACCTCTTAAGCTTCAGTACTTGCTATGTTGACTTCTTATGCTTCAGTTCTCCCTCTGCTCTTAGTCTTCATACTATGCATCTGAAGCACTTCTTCTTATCTGAATTGATTTATTTCTGTTGCATTGTGATGATCTTCCCTAATGATTACATTCTGTGAAGTTTTATTTCTTCATCATTTTGGTTACGTCTTCAGCTTCGTATTGCTTCAGTCCTGAAGAAAACCAAAATCTGGTAGTAAAATTGAAAATCTCCCATTCACCCCCCTCTGTTCGATATATTGCGCTTTCAATTGGTATCAGAGCAAGGTACTCCCTTGTTCTGTGTGATTCGGTTTAACCACCTGGAGTTTTAGTTAGGTTGACCTCAGGTACAATGAGCGTTGCCTCAATCTACCCCATCTTCGACGGGACAGACTATCCATACTGGAAGAACAAGATGAGGATGCATCTTGAAGCCATTGACAAGGATCTGTGGGATATTGTTGATCAAGGCATTCCTGAAGCTAATCTGATGACTGCTCCTGAAGTCGTCAAGAAAAACTGGCAGCTTGATGCAAAAGCTCTAAGCATCATTGGTGGTCATCTTAACAAGGCTCAGTTCAACCGTATTAGTGGTCTGTATACTGCAAAGAAGATATGGACAAGACTGTCAAAAGTCAATGAAGGAGTCTCTGCTCAACGAGACTCACGAGTTGATACACTTCGCAGTCTCTTCAACAGGTTCAAGAGGCTGGACAATGAGCACGTGCAACAAACCTTTGACAGACTCACCGACATATCCAATGAACTTCAAGCACTGGGTGCCGCTGATATCACAGATCATGAGGTTGTGAAGAAACTACTGAGGTCACTGGATGACTCGTTTGAGTTCCTGTCGATGATGATTCAAGAAAGGCCTGACTTCAAGACTCTGGATCCAGCGGACATTCTCGAGCGCCTCAATGCTCATGAACTGAAGCTCTCTGAAAAACGAGATTTATACAGCTCCACGCCTAAGGTCCGCGCGCTAAAAGCTAGAGCACGAAGAGTGTCCTCTGATGAAGAGTCTGAGGCTGATACTGATGATCCTAAAACCCTTAGCCGGGAACTTGCTCTCTTCACCAGAAAGTTCCAAATATTCACGAAGAAGAATCGCTTCAGAAATTCCTCAAGATCTTCCTCAAGAAAAGGCAAAGATGATGAATCTGTCGAAGCAAGAAAGAGAGTCTGCCACAAGTGCAAGAAACCTGGGCATTACATCGCTGAGTGTCCTCTATGGGAAAAGGAAGCTAGACTGAAGAATAAGAAGAAAGGGAAAGATGACAGTTCTGATGAAAAGACAAAGAAGAAATCCTCAAGATACTCAAAGTCTGTTGGATACAGGAATAGCAATTCCCGTAAGGCTCGCGCATATCTCGGCAAAGAATTGGACTCGGAGGAATCTGGTTCCAACCCTGATGCTGAGGAAGAAGAATCTGAAGAATCTGAGGGTGTGGCCGGTCTGGACCTTGCCACGTCGCTTGTCTCCAAGTCAATCTTCAGCACTGAGGAATCTGGTCTATCACATGTTGATGATGAAGCTGAAGACACAACCCCTGCCTTCTGCTTCATGGCCAAGTCCTCCAAGGTATCTTCTTACTCATCATCAGATGATCCCTCTGATGAAGAACCTGATGAAAACTATGCTAAACTTGCTAAACTTGCATCTAAGCAACAACGTGCACTTGAAAAGATCCAGATCTCACTAAACAAGAGTGATGATATGTTGGTTGAGGAAATGACGAAGACTCAAAAGTTGACTGATGAATAAAAAATTCTTCAGTCAAAATTTGATGACTTGTTCAATCGTCATGAGGCACTCCTTACCGATCATGAAAAGCTGGCTCATGAGTTCCTCATGAGAAAACAAGAACTTGAACGCCTAAGGATGTCTCATAACGATCTGAGGAAAGAAAATGATTCACTCCTCTCCCAACAGATCATCATGCCACAAGAAGGATTTAATCCTCCCTGTTTAAAATGCATTGAACATGATCGTATCATCTCTGTGCCTAGTTCCTCAATGTCTTCAGACTGTTATTTCTATTGCTTCTGTGGTATCTAACCCCTCATCTGAGGATACCATAGACATTGCTGAAGAAAATTCTAGGTTGAAGAGTCTACTGGAAACCGGCATGTTCAAGAGTCTGAAAGGACATCAGACTCTTTGTGACATCCTCAAGAAACAGATCCTCAACAGGAACCCGAGGAAAGAAGGTGTCGCATTCACTCGGAAACTCAACCCTGATGGGTCTTACTGGAAACCTGAACAATATCCAGAGACCACTTGGGTTCGGGCAAAGATGCCTCCTCCTGATCCCTATACTTTATCTGGTTATGATGTTGTTTCTTCAGATGTGATGATTGAGTCTTTTGACTCAAACTATAAACTGTTTAAGAATGTTAATGGTGAGGTATTTGCTAGATACATTGGAACTAACTGCAGGAACGGTCCTCCAGTCAAGCAGATCTGGGTTCAGAAGGACCTCATCACTAACCTTCCTGTGAATGCAGATGCAAATGAGCTGAGGATATCATCTGAGGACGATACCTCAAAAGGAAATGATTATAATCATGTATCTGCTAACCATTTTGTTCACAGAGAAGCCCCTCATAAGAATGCTTATTCATTTGTTTATCCTGATGCCACCATCTCACACCCCATTAGGTCTCATCACTCTCATCAGTCCTCATGTACCTCAAGACCACCCATTAAGATGTGGGTGGTAAAGAGGAACTAATCATCCTCGCAGGGACATGTCCTGAGGCAATCACAAATTCTGCAGATCATATGCCCAGGACAACATCATTTGAGTCAGTTGAAGGACATTTATATTGTTTGGTTTCATAGAATCAATCCTGAGGAACGTCCTGAGGAATTAATTCTGAGGAATCATAAATTCCTCAAACTGAGACTGGCTCATAACTTGTTGTATGAGATACTAATTCCTTTGCAGGGAAAGACTGAATGGGTAATGGACAGTGGATGCACAAATCACATGACTGGTGACAGAAGCCTTCTTATGGAATCATCACTGAGTCCTTCTTCAAAGAAAACCATCACCTTCGCTGATAAAGGTAAAAGTAAGGTATTGGGTCTCGGCAGAGTGGCTATCTCTCGAGACCAACACATTGATAAAGTCATGCTTGTTGAATCCCTTGGATACAACTTGATGTCTATATCCATGCTATGTGATCTTAATCTCGCTGTTCTCTTCAGAAAATATGGTTGTATTGTCTTTATGGTTAGCGATAACTCCATTGTCTTCAGTGGGGTTAGGAAAGGTGACCTGTATATTGTAGATTTCTCTGAAGGTCCTCAGGTCTCTACATGCCTCATGGCACGAGCCTCAGAGTGCTGGCTATGGCATCGAAGACTGGGCCACGCTGGAATGAGAAATCTTCAGAAGCTGGTGCTGAAGAAACATGTCCTCGGGATTGAGAAAATTAGATTCACGAAGGACCGGCTGTGAGGTGCTTGCGAAGCTGGAAAGATGACCAAGGCCAAGCATCCTGCCAAGACCATCATGACTACTACAAGACCTCTGGAATTGCTTCACATGGATCTATTCAGTCCTCCAAAGTATTCAAGCTTTGGAGGTAATATGTATGGTCTTGTTATTGTTGATGACTTCTCACGATACACTTGGGTGCATTTTCTTCTCTATAAGTCAGAAACCCCAGCAATCCTCAAGCGCTTCGCCCTGCGAGTCATGAACAACTACAACCTGAAGATCAAGCACATTCGAAGCGACAACGGCACTGAGTTCAAAAACTTCGGTGTGGAAGAATTCCTCGATGACTTGGGAATAACTCATGAATTCTCTGCGCCTTACACTCCTCAGCAAAATGGGGTTGTTGAGAGGAAGAACCGAACCCTCATCGAGATGGCTCGCACGATGCTGGCTGAGTACAATACTCCACTCAAGTGGTGGGCTGAAGCAATCAACACTGCATGCCACATCGTCAATCGAGTGTATCTTCACAAGTTCTTCAATAAAACATCATACGAGTTAATGGTCGGTAAGAAACCCAATGTAAGTTACTTCAAAGTATTCGGTGCACCTTGCTGGATTCGTGATCCTCATCACCAGTCCAAATTTGCACCCAAAGCATGTGAGGGTTTCATGCTTGGTTATGGTATCAACTCGCACACCTACAGAGTCTTCAATATTAGTCATTATAAAATTGTTGAAACTGTAGACGTGCGATTTGATGAATCTGATAGCTCCCAAAGAGAGCACCTGCCACATGATTTAGATGAAGCACCACCTGAAGAACAGATCAAGAAGATGGGTGCTGGTGATATCATTCCTGTGGATCATCCTGAAGAAATCGACATACCTCCTTCTCCTGAAGAACATCCAAATCCTGATGCAAATAATCCTGATGACGATCCTGATCCTGAGGCTCCTGATACTCCTGAAGCAACTGAAGCAGATGCAAATGAATCTGACAACAGTGACGAAGATGCGCCTCAAGATCATCCTCCTCGACTTCCTTGTGTGCCAAATGAAGTTCAAGTGGACAGAATCCTCGCTGACGTCAACCTACTAGGCTCGTGCAAGAGCTAATCGTATAGCTAACTTTTGTGGGCATTTCTCGTAGCCCACCAAAGTCACTGAGGCATTCCAAGAAGCGGAATGGATTCAGGCAATGCAAGACGAACTTCTTCAGTTTAAACTGAACGATGTTTGGGAATTAGTCAAACGTCCTGATCCTCGAGTTCACAATGTCATCGACACGAAGTGGATCTACCGCAACAAACTCGATGAAGATGGACAAGTCATCAGAAACAAAGCTCGTCTCATAGCTCAAGGATATACACAAGTCGAGGGGATCGACTTTGGTGAAACCTTCGCTCCTGTTGCTCGACTTGAGTCCATTCGTATTATGCTTGCATTCGCTAACCATCATAATATCAAGCTATATCAAATGGATGTGAAAAGTGCTTTCCTCAATGGTAATATCGAGGAAGAAGTATATGTTGCTCAACCTCTAGGTTTTGAAGAAGCAAAGAAACCTGATATGGTGTACAGATTGAAGAAATCCCTCTATGGACTGAAGCAAGCCCCTCGGGCTTGGTATGACACACTAAGGGACTTCCTCATCAGCAAGGGCTTCAAATCTGGTTCCCTCGATCCAACTCTTTTCACAAAACGATATGATGATGCATTATTCATATGTCAAATTTATGTTGATGACATAATATTTGGATGCACTAACAAGAAATACAGTGAAGAATTTGCATTCTTGATGAGTGAACAGTATCAGATGTCCATGATGGGCGAACTGAAGTTCTTCTTAGGGCTCCAAATTCGTCAACAACGCAACGACATCTTCATCTCCTAGGAGAAGTACCTCAAGGAGTGCCTGAGGAAATTCGGGATGCAAGACTGCAAGGGTATCAAGACACCGATGCCTACAAATGGACAACTTGGCCCTGATGAAAATGGCAAGGACTACGATCAAAAGGTATACCGCTCCATGATAGGTTCTCTGCTATATCTATGTGCATCTAGGCCTGATATAATGTTGAGCGTTTGCATGTGTGCCCGATTCCAAGCGGCACCTAAGGAATCGCATCACCAAGCGGTGAAACGAATTCTTCGATATTTGGCTCACACCCCGTTGCTAGGCTTATGGTATCCAAAAGGCACACAGCTGGATCTCGTTGGGTACTCAGACTCAGATTATGCTGGAGATCGAGTGGATCGGAAGTCTACCTCTTGAACATGTCATTTCCTCGCACGTTCTCTAGTGTGCTGGTCATCGAAGAAGCAGAACAGCGTCTCCCTCTCCACTGCTGAAGCTGAATACATTGCTGCTGGTGCTAGCTGCTCACAGCTTCTTTGGATGAAGCAAACTCTGAAGGACTACGGCATCAACTTGAAGAAAGTACCACTACTATGTGACAATGAGAGCGCCATCAAGATCTCTCAGAATCCAGTACAGCACTCGAGGACGAAGCACATTGAGATTCGGTATCACTTTCTTCAGGATCATGTTTTGAAGGAAGATATCGTCATCAGCCACGTGAAGGCTGAAGACCAACTTGCTGATATATTCACTAAGCCTTTGGATGAGAAGCGATTTAGCACTCTGAGGTGTGAGCTAAATATCTTAGATTCCTCAAACGTCCAGTGAATGGACACACATCCTAACGCTTAAACAATATTGAAGAATCCTGATATACAACACACGATGCGTCGTACTCCTCAAGTCATGAGGAACTACCTTGCTAAGTGTGAAGAAATTAATGTGGAATTGACTCAAGATCCATACGACAATTGTATGGTATCAAGTGTCTCATTCCCTATAAGGTGGGTAGCGCCACCGCCCAAACACCTCAGGATTTGTTGTTCCTCAGCTTCCTCAGGATTTGAAGTCTTCATTACTGATGATTACCGTGTTTGTCCTCAACAGAGTTCACCTATAGTTATTGTTCTTCAGCTTTTGCTTCTTCATCTAGGTGAACGTGATCGGACCCGTCCCTCTGTGCTCAGTTATCTAATCTGTCTATCTCATATGCGTTCATCTGGAAATCATGTATTCCTCAGGCTGAGACCATTAGTCTTCATCATCAGCCTGAGACCATTTGTCTTCATCCTCAGCCTTTGTCCTCAAGTTCCTAAAATCAAGGATTTACAGTTACAACTGTCTTCAATTTGTTGCGATTTCACCGCACGTCGTGCTTATCCACCATTATGATATCCACTGAGGATCCCAACAATCAGGGGCAATCTGGTCCACAAATTTCGCAACCCCTCAGCTTTCATCCCTCTATAAATAGCACTCTACCCCCCCCCCCCCAGTCATTTCCCCCCACCGCTTCTCTCCCTCTCGCGCCGCCGCCCTTGAGCTCCTCAAGCTCTCGTGCTAACGTCGCCGGGGAAGAAGACTCGTGGTTCCTCAGCATTTGTCTCAGTTCTGGTATGCCTATTCCTCAGTGGCTCATTCCTCAGTGTCTCATTCCTCAGTACTGTTGTGTCCTCAAGCCATTTAATCCTCAACTGTACTGCTAGCTTTCTGAGACCTATTCCTATGCCTCATTCATTTTCTTTCCTCAGCCTATTCCTCATGAACTCATATAACCGTACCCCACTTCCCTCGCAACTTAACTCTGTCACAGGTACATGTCTACTGAGGAATCGTATGGTTCTCATAGTCTCACTTCATTTGCAGCTCAGCTTGAACGAACCATTCCTCAGTCTCCACCACTGAAGAAAATGGCTCCTCGGCGTAAGCTCACTGATACTGCTAAAGACCTGCCTCCTAAGCTCTATGAGAAGCTGAAGACTCCCGAACGTGAAACTGCTGATGATCGTAAGAAAAGGGTCCAGAAGATCACGAGGGAATGGGACAAGCGTTGGGTGGCATATCAATGGATTAATCCTCAGCATGAGGAAATGTTTGTTGTCAATCCGCCGCTGAAGACCTTGGGTATCAAGGCTCGACCTCCACCTGCACCAGGAGTCACTCCTGATCCCACAATAATGCACACCCCTGATGACTTTCCTGCGGCATATGAACAATACCTCAAACGCAGTAGCATCCGTATCAAGAACCTAGTCCGTGACTTGACTGCCTCAGTACAGATTCCACCTCATGATCAGTCTCAACCCAGGCCACAACCTCCGCCTCAGCACCGCAAAAAGGCTCCTGGCATGAAGCCCTCCCAGAAGTCCTCAGTTAAGCCTCCAGTTATTGGTTCCTCATGTCAACGCACGGATGGTGCTGCTCCCTCCTCACGGATTCGCACTGATGAATCTGGTAATACTCCTGAGGCCTCAACCACAATGCCTCAGTCTCAGCTGAAGACCAAAACTGTTCTTCAACGCGGCCCACGCCCCTCACCAAAGAAAACTGCTATGCGTGGCGCCATTCATCATACTCCTCAAACCTCTGATGATGAAGATGAATTTGAGGATTTGGCCGGCTTCGTCGCCACTGAAGCTGATAAGATTGAATATGTGCGTGCTGCAGCCAGACGCAAAGCTGAAGCAACGGGTTCAGAAATCCCGCTTCTTCTTGATCCCAAGAAGATCTTGGAGTACATCGAAATTTGGTTTGTCAAGCCTGACACTCCTCTTGATGATCTGGACATCCCTAAAGACATCAAGTTCTATGTTCAACAGTTCCTCATAAATGAGATTCATCAACGTGATCTTCAGAAACAGTTGAAGGACAAACTGAAGAAAGTCCTCAGTGACTTCAAAAAGAAACCTATCACTGATGTTACTCCTTAGGAGTTTATAGAGCATCAATGTGAAGTTCAACGCCTCAACACTAAGTGCGCTGCCAACCGTGCTTATATAGGCAAATCCAAGGAACGGATGTCTCAGCAGATGGCAAAGTTGATGAAGCTTCGACAACCTGCTTCCTCAGTACCCCCTGCTGCCTCTGCCAAAAGCCTCAAGCGTCTGCCCGAAGCCCAACCCTCAACTCCACCTGCCGCGAAGAAGCCTACTGTTGAGGACCCCATTGATGCTACACCACTTTCCTCAGCTCCTCCGGCATCAAAGGCCGCTGATACCACCGTTCTCATTACTGCTGCCTCAACTCCACCTCCAAATCCTCAGTGCAGCTTAATCGTCTTCACTCCGCCCCCTGCTGCAACACCCATTGTTCCATCTCCTCAGTACCCACTGCCACCGATTATTACTGAGGTTGAAGACATGGACGTCGACATTATGGATCATGGACCTCCTCGCGTCCATGATGAGGATTATGGGCTGACCAACTCGCCCACTCATACTATCTTCTCAACTAAGCCTCACTCCCCCACCGTGACCGAGGTGCTTCCTGATACTTCTCAGCAGTCTGAAGAATCAGTTGGTGCGTCGTCCTCAGCGTCTGATGCTGATGAACCAGTAGACACAAGTGCTCCCAAAAATTCTGCTGCTGAAACTGATGCTGCAGCCACCACTACTGCTGATACTGATGTTGCGGAAACAACCACTGCTCATCCTAAGACAGATCCCCCAGCCGCTGAAACTGAAGCTGAAGCCGAGCACAGTACAAATGCTCCTCCTGAAGCAGAAGCCAGTACAAATGCTCATCCTGAAGCCTCAAAGGATAGATCTGAAGACAAACAGGCAACATCACCTCGTCTTCCCAAGGACCTCAACACGTCTGTGCCTGAAAAATCTGCAGAGGCTCCGCCTCAGCCTCAAGCCTCTATTCAGATTGAAGTGCCTCAAGCGCCTACACCACCTCAAGGCCCAGTTCAAGCTCGGTCCTTGTGTCCGAAGCAGAAGAAACCATTCTTCCGTGACCTTGAAGCTGATGATACCCCAAGCTTCGATGCTACTAATTTCTTCAATGCCATGAGTTTCTTCCAAGAGGGGATTCACAATCCATATCATTCGGCTCCACCTCGAAAGCTGCTGAGGTTCTGGACTGCCACTCAGAAGAACTATTATGCTTTAGTTCTCTATAAGCAAAACAAATTGTTTCCTCACAAGCATATTCCTCTAATGGATATGGAAGCCCTTCCCTGCTTCAACAGTGTGCTTCAGGATCTACATCATGCCAAGCTGCTTCAGTTCTGCTCCGAATGCATCCACTGGAACGAAGAGCTTGTACTTCAGTTTTATGCAACTTTGTATGTTTCAGGAGATCCTCTGGATATCACCACCTGGGTCCTCGAGTGGATGTCTGAGCATCATCACTACACCATCACTGTTCCTGAAGCAATTGCCATTCTTGAGTTTCCTCGGTGCACTTCCCCAACTTCTTGCTCCTATGGGTCTCAAATTCTTCGAGATGACCTGATGAACATGCTTATGAAGCCTCAGGCACCTGAAGCCCCAGCTCGCACAAAGTTTCCAGTTTCTGAGCTTCTGTATCTTCCAAGTACACTGTATCGTATTCTGGCGAAGACCTTCTGCCCCATTAAAGGCTATGAATCCACTGCTGATAAAGTCATTGGCATCATGAAGAACATACTCCACAACCTCTGCATGTCTGGGCCAATCAACGTTCCTGACTTCTTCTTCAGAACTCTGGTGGATGCGGCACAGAATCCTCATATCCTGAAGCCATATGCGCCATGGATCATGAAGCTCATCCGAGCCACGGCTGGTATTGAGTTCCAACCTGATTATCCGAATCATAGAACCTATCTGCCGCCTGTCGAAGTTCTTCAGCATACGATTGCTTCAAATGATAAGGGCAAAGGCATATTCTATGAAGAAGTTCTCCCGACCAATTCTCTTGGTGGAAACATTCGTCATCCTCAGTCTCGCACTACTGATGAAACCAGAACTCATGCCTCTACTGAGGATACGACTCAGGCTCGAGTGATGACTGACCGAGAACTTCTGATTAGTCTTCATCAGAAGGTTGACCGAAATCATGATTGGGTGAAGCGTCAGTTTTCTGAAATACTCAGCTAAATGGCTCAGACGCATTCTTCAGTGAAGAAAGTGCATCAGTATACTCATCATACATATCAACATCTCGATGCCTTGATGAGAGAAGTAATCACCCCTGAAGACCTTGCAAAATTGGACCTTCAAAAGCCTCCGATTCCTGCAATCACACCCCCGAGGCAATTCAGACGCTGCACAACTCCTCTTCCGGCCATGGACTCCTATTCTTCAAACCAAGAAATGACTGCTGAAGAAGCCGAAGACACAGCTGCCTGCCCTCACACTGCAACGGATTGCCTCAGGCGTGACTCACCTCAGCCTTGAAGCATCTTCAAAGGGGCGTTAGCTTCAGTTATTCCCTTTTTGTTCATTTTATGACAAAGGGGGAGAAATCTGTTAGTCTTCAAGCGGGTTTTAGTTACGAGGTTCTTCAGTTACAACTCTCGTTCTTCAGATTTTTTTGTAACGAGTTGTAATCTGTTATTTTGGTGTTTGCATGATACTATTCCTCAGTTACCTCATGCTATTTCCTCAAGTTTATCATATATGCATGTGATTATCTCTGCAAACACCTCTCTCAGTGCGTTGTTTAAATTCCTCAAACACTTCATAACATGCACTGCTTCAAAAATGCCTGGATATAGGGGGAGCTCCTCATATACCTCAAAATGCTTTAGATATTAAAAATTCTTCAACTCATATGCATATCCTCAGGGGGAGCTGCATTATATCCAGCTTAATGATAGAAATGTTCTTCAAAGTTTTTATTCTTCAAACTCATAATTTTATCCCCGTTGAAGCTTAACCTGATTGTCATCAAATCACCAAAAAGGGGAGATTGTAAGTGCATCAAGTGCTCTCCCCTTGAGGTTTTGGAGTTTGATGACAAAACGGTTAAGGGACTGATGTGTTTGTGAGTATACATAGGAGAACAGTCCCTGATGAGGTGTTTAACCACCAATGTCGACCCCCCAAAATGTTGAGGAACATTGAAGAAACGAAGGTTTTCCTGAAGAACGTATTGGCGCAAAATCCTGAGGAAACAGGATCCTGAAGACTTGGAATCATGAGGAAACAGGATCCTGAAGACTTGGAATCCTGAAGAAACTGGATCCCGAAGAATTGTGATCCTGAAGAAAGTTGCGCCATACTGATGACATGTCAAGATGAAGATCAAGCTGAAGCGTAGTCTTCGTTAAGTATTTTTCTTTCTTGAGTCGTAGGAAAACATCATACTGTTGGAGGGGTTGAACAAAATGAGTTCCGAAGGTCTAAGGAATTGCTCAACTAGGAATCCTGAAGAAAAACCCTGAGGAAATCTCCTGCAGTAGAAGTTCAGTCCTCGGGTGTCTGAGACGTTGTTCTTTAGGACACTAAGGTAACTAACTTCGGTTGAGGAGTCTGGAGATCGCCAGTGCGACTCTTCTGAAAATCGTGAGGAGAGAGAATACTTTGACCATGCCACGTGTTGCGTGGTGAGAGGCTAGAACTTGTCTAGCAATGGTCATCTCCGAGGGCATGAGAGTAATTGCATGCATGGGCATTTATGTCCTTTCACCTCGGGTTGCTCCGCGGCTATAAATAGCCACCCCAGCCCCATTTGTCGTTGGCTGCTCCGAGAGAAAAACTGACACTTGTCATTTGAGAGCAACCCACCTCTGAGGACACTGAAGAACCTAAGTGAGGAAAACCACCAGCTTGAGTAGTTGAGCATTTCTGAGGAAGTCGGTTCGAGTGATCCGAAGCTTTTTACTCTTGAAGACTGTGATCTTCCAGCCGGTGTAGAAGTCTTCAGTCTGAGGAAGTCAAGATGCAATTGTGACTTCCCGGAGTGACTGAGTCTGTGAAGGTTTCAGGAGTCTACCTTGAAGACTCACCTGAGTTATTGGACGGAGCCTGAGGACTCTAGTTCAAGGAGAACAAGGTGAAGACTATGTCTTCTGAGTTGAATCTCAGCCTCTCCAACCAGACGTAGAGTTGTCACAGCAACTTGAACTGGTCTACCAAACCAAAGTCTTCAATCACTGGTGCTATCTCTTCAACCTCTTAAGCTTCAGTACTTGCTATGTTGACTTCTTATGCTTCAGTTCTCCCTCTGCTCTTAGTCTTCATACTATGCATCTGAAGCACTTCTGCTTATCTGAATTGATTTATTTTTGTTGCATTGTGATGAGCTGCCCTAATGATTACATTCTGTGAAGTTTTATTTCTTCATCATTTTGGTTACTTCTTCAGCTTCGTATTGCTTCAGTCCTGAAGAAAACCAAAACTTGGTAGTAAAATTGAAAATCTCCCATTCACCCCCCCTCTGGTCGATATATTGCACTTTCATATTCCATGTGTCACAACTCAGGCGTTGCTTCAAGGACCCCATCCGCGAAGTCGACCACGAAACGCTTGATCTCCAAGATGACCTTTCCTATCGAGAATACCCCGTTCGTATTCTTGATTCCGCAGAGCGTGTCACTCGTCGTCAGGAGATTAAGTTTCTGAAAGTGCAATGGTCACACCACTCTGAGAGAGAAGACACGTGGGAAAGTGAAGACCGTCTCAGTGCCGAGTACCCCTCCTTCCTCCCGCGGACTTCTGAATCTCGGGACGAGATTCTTTTGAGTGGGGGCGAGCTGTCAGAACCCTCAGTTAGGTATGTGTTAGGGCTAGCAAGAAACTTTGCATCATGTTAAAAATTTCAAAAGAAATTGAAATGGGAGAGAGAACACCCCCCCAAATGGATTTTTCAAATGGCCAGAATAAAAGTTGCTCCAAAAATTCCTTTTGCATTTTTGAAAAGTCTTATAAATGAGTGTGATCACATATCAAGTAATGTGGGACCAACCCCATGCTCATTGATATTTTCAAATATTCAAACAGGAGCATGGATTTAAATTTAAACCCCTATTTGAATTAAAGTTCAAATTATTTGAATTTTAAAAATGTTCAAACTTTACAAGTGGCTAGCCTATTATATTGTGAAGCCATATAAAAAGTTTCAGCATTTAATAAAATGCCTAGCTATTTATTTAGCACAGCAAAACAAATTAACATAAAATAAAACAGAAAAGAATTAAAAGGGAGAGGGCTTACCTGCAAAGAGGCCCAACTCATCCCCCCAGCCAGCCCAAGCCCACCCCAGCCGTGTCGTCTTCCTCAAGCAGGGGCACGCACTGCTGCGTGCCGGCCATGCCGAGGCCGCCGACGTGCCCTGGCCACCTCCTGCTTCCTCCCGTCCACGTAGTCGCGCCTGGAGACGCACGAGTCTATCCCGGATCCATTCCCCCCCCTCCCGTGCTCGATTTCGTCGCGACCCGAAGCCTCACCGGAGCGCACCACTGTGGAAGACGCGGCCGACGTGCGCTAGAGCCCAGGAGAGCTTGTCCATCAGCTTCACCGCCATCTACTTCATCGCCATGCAAGGAATCAATATCCCGGAGCCCCTGTAGAAGCCGGAATCGTCGCCGAGACCTCGCCGGACCCACAAGCTCGCCGTCTTTGATTCGTCGTCGTCAAGCCCTCCCCGCCTCCATCGACTGCGCCGCTGCACTCCCTGTGTCTGGGTGAGCGATTCTCCTAACCTAGCCCGGCCCCTCTTGCCCTCTGTCGCCGATTGCCATGGGAGCCGAGCATGGCCTCCGCCATGGACGAGCTCAAGCTCGCTCCCATGCCCCTCCGCCCTCACCCGTGTGTCCGTCGTGTTCCAGGGCCTCCCAAGACCACAATGCAACCACCTTGGCGTCTTTCTGTGCACCGCAGCGTCGACTGCTTCAGACCCGAGCCACGACCGCCGCGGAAGCTCGTCGCCGGCATCCCTCCGGTGCTCCCAAGCGACGCTGTTGTGCTCTGGGTGATGCGCGCGTGCTCGGGCTCCAGCTTGGTGGCCTCAGCGCACCAAATGGTGGCCGGAGACGCCCTCCCCTGTGTCACCGCCGCCTCGGTTGGTCGTCGGCGTTGAGCCGCCGGCGAGCTGACGTGGCAGGCACGGTTAAGCTTAGTTAACCCAGCCCTAGGTCACTGCCATGTGGGCCCTAGTCCCTAATTAACCTCTGGGTTAATTTAAATCAAAACTAAACGGTTCACTTAAGCACTGAGTCACTTACCGGTGGGACCCCCTAGTCAGTGGCCCCCTGACGCCAGCATGTTGTCATGCTGACGCAGTAAATGCTAATTTGAATTAAAACAAATCCAGAAAAAGGCTTAAACTTTGGAAATTCATAACTAATTCATTTTAACTCCAAATTAAACATATAATATATGTAAAATTATCAGAAAAATGTAAGGATTCTGAATATGCACTTTTTTTTCATGTTTGACCATTTTAAAATGGGGGAACAGAAGCAAACATGCATATGAACCCTTTTAAATTCAAATATGGAGTTTGAAGTTACAATTCATTTGCAATATACTTCATTTAAATGGAATTTCCTCACACATCAGAAGCATGTACACCAAGTTTAAACCTTCAACCATGTGTTTGTGCATTGTACTTATGTTGCCCCCCTTTGATTGTTGTTTGTCGATAGAAGTAGAACCGGAACAGGAGGCTGCCCCCTTTGTTGAAGATCCTGAAACTGAACCTCGTCAGCAAGGCAAGCAAACCCCCATTGATCATGTCGATAAAATCCCACTTCCCTCTCAGTCTCGCTTATGCATTGTTTCTACCGCATAGATGAACCCATTCCGTTGCATGACATATCATTTGTCACAGTAGTAGGCAAACCACAATCCTAGCAAATGTAGGAGTTGATTGATATCATGTGGCCCCTTCAACTGTTACTGCTTATTGCCTGCTTAGAGTGATACAATGTTGATACTGTTATGTGATTGGTGGAGATGTGTTGTTGAATCTACCCTAATACAAGGTGAACGATGAGAGGCTGTGTAGGAGTACATACTGGGTTGTCTCGTTGAACACCGCCCTAAGTCCGAGTTCTTGTGTGGTGATCCAAGATGAAGAGTACAACCACACATTGGGCTCACTGACTCCTCTCAACCTACTAACTCATCCCTTTCGATGTCCAGATGTCGCAGTAGTTCGGAGTTCTGGTAGGTTGGTGGCATGGCTGCTAAGTGAGAGAACGGCTCAGCCGAGACCGGCTTATGCACCATGCACACACCATCTGGGTCCACTTCGGTAAACCGGCCGGGTTCACGATAGTGGTAGCCAACCCAGGTAGGCAGCTTTCTTGGACTAGATCGGCTATGAGGTAACAGTTGTGGTGAGCATCCTCGCCGACACCCCTTGAATGGTGTCGAGATCAAAGGCGGTAACTGATGGTCATGTGTGTGTAGCGGTACACCCCTGCAGGGTTAACAAAACTATTTGAATAGCCGCGTCCGCGGTAAGGGACTCCTTGGAAAGCTTAGCTTGATTATTAGACAACTTAAACTGGATACTTATAAAACTTGCCAAGATAAGCGTGAGTGATATGGCGTGCTTTCTCGTGGGGAAGTCGAGGAAGGCACCATAGTGGTGTAATTGGTTGGAGACATGTAGTGGACTCGTGTACCCTTCTTACCTCAAGTCTGGTACTCGTAGTTCAGGACTAGCCAAGTCAAAGCTGGTACTTCTGCATTGAAACCCCACCTCCCTTTACCTTGATACATGTGCATGAGTAGTATAGCTCCTACGTAAGTCTTGCTGAGTACGACTTTGTACTCACGTTTGCTTATTCTATGTTTTAGATGAACCCACTGACCCCGAAGGTGGATTCTTCCTCGAGCTCGACGACTGAAGACCAAGCTAGTGTAGTCCCAGTCAGCAGACTGGTTCCCTCGTGGAGGGCTTGTGTTTAAATAAGGCTTCTTAAGCCATTTATTAAACTTGTCTGTACTCAGACCTACTTTGCTTCCGCATGTTTGATGTAATGTTGGATCACAGTCTTGTGATCTCTGTGTGCACTCTGTAAGAGTTATCAATAAAGTTTTACACTTTGTAGAGAATTGCAATGATACTTGTTGTTCATACTAGACATGTGTGATGCGTGTATGATTATAACATGCATGTCTTAGTATGGGTTTTCGAGACCTTAGTTGTGATCTGGCTGGCGCTCTTTTATACACCAAGTGGCCCTTAGATGTGCGCAGCTTGGGGCATCACAATGCGATTGCTCGTGACTCTGTCACGTGCACACTTTGTTGTATGATCGAGCCCGCCCTAGACCCCGACTAAGTGATCGGGCTGGAGTAAGTCTATGTAAGGGTTATAATACAATCGATAGTATGGTTGAGACGACTTGTCTATGAGTATGGGAGTTCACCACCCATATCATTTAGACTTGTGTGCGGACGATGACGACCCATATCAGTTGATCATCCGGCCTGGATGGGATGCCCCTCACGTTCGATGCTTCCCGAGAACATTCTGTTCTTGGCCTTGTCTGCTTAGACAAGTGGGTACGGTTCTCGGCTCTCCATATGATTGTGTTGTAGCGAGTCTTGCATACGCTAACCCCGGGTCCCGACATATGAACTCCGATTCCCTCCGTTACTTTACATCGCCATAGCATAGATCTTGGGTTCGGGTATCGTAGGTATGAAAAATTTGTGTTTTCTGCCCCGTATCCCAATAGTGTTATCATGAGGTAGCTATGCGTAGATGTATTGTAACGGGTAGACCACATCTAGGATGTGGGCATCGAATCTTCATTCGTTACCCTCCCACGTGTACTCATTTAGAATTGCGGCAATGTCTGATGAAGCGGCCCCCGACCGACCTTACACGTTTACGTGAGACTGGTTCCACGCTTGACATATGGCTTGTACCATATAATTGGCTGGGGGTGTCTGTCTCTCTGCATTAGCGATGCGAAGATGTTTTCAACGGAGGGCCCCATCAGGGGTGTAATAGAGACGATTGGGGATCGGTGTTCTGGCATGTTTTTTTTCGCAGGATAGAAATCGGTTCTCTCTCTCGAAACCCCTAGCAGCCACGTAAAACTTGCACAAGCTAAAGTAGAAAGGCGTTTAACTTTGCTTTGCATGAAGGGGGATCATAGCTTGTATGATTTATAGTTTTACTTACTTTTTATGCTAGTATGCTAGATATGACGACGGTAGCACAAATAGGACCATCTCTCACAATACCAACATTGTGTTCTCCCTTGGTGGGCACCGCCTGGAAGGATCTCCCATATGGCCGACATTCCGTACATACCGGGTGTCACACATATTAAATGGTGTTCGCATGAGGTTGGGTTCAGCGAGCCTGGCATATGCAGATATGGCCTTGCTGAACAGCTAACATCAAGGTTGGATTGGTAGGCTTGACGTATGTAGATGCGGGCCTGGAACACAATAGATCGAAAGATCGAGCACGAGTCACATACCAGATGTGATTGGCTTAGAGGCCTACCTGGGTCGCATACTGATGGTCGTGACAATCGGGGAAGGTATGGGGTCTGGGATTATGTAATCACTTAGTTAAATTGAGAGGTGTTTATCTAAGTGAGAGCTTTCTAGAATTTTGAAGATTAAATTGGAAACTCCACATTATGAACAAAAGTCTAAATATGTATCTTTGTGAATCACCATTCTAGATGGCAGCACCACGCCCCTCGTTCAACTTAGGCTCATTCCTAGAGAAATACAAACTGAAAACTGATGGGTCCAACTTCACCAACTGGTTTCATAACCTGAGGATTCTCCTCGTTCCTCTCAAAATGGCATACGTACTAGAGGGCGCGTTAGGTGACGCACCAGCAGATGATGCTAGTCAGGATGAGAAGAATGTTTATCTCTCCAAAACTGGTGATTACAACGTTGTCCATAGTGGAAGGCTCTACTCCATGAAGGCTGAGCTGCAGAAGCGCTTTGAGAGGATGGGTGCATATGATATTATCATCGACCTCAAGGCCGTATTTGCACCTCAAGCCAGGGCTAAACGGTACGAGGCTTCTGAAGCCTTCTTCTCGGCTAAGATGGACGAGCACAGCAGCATGAGTGAGCACGTGGTCAAATGTCTGGCTACGTTCAACGCTTGAATGCTCTGGAATGTCAGATTCCAGATGAACTTGCAGTTGATAGGGTGTTGCAGTCGCTTCCCCATAGCTACAAAGGCTTTGTGCTGAACTACAACATGCAAGGGATGACTAAGACCCCTTCTGAGTTGTTCGCCATGCTGAAAAGTGTTGAGGTTGAGATCAAGAAGGAGCACGCTGTATTCATGGTTAACAAGACCACTGAATTCAAGAGGTCAAGCAGACGGGACAAGGGAAATAAAGGCAGCCCTAAGAAGGATGGCAAGTCGGTTGTCATTCCTCCCAAAGAACCTAAGCCCAAGCCCGGAGTTGAGTGCTTCTACTGCAAGGGTGAAGGTCACTGGAAACGCAACTGCCCCAAGTACCTAAAGGACAAGAAGGCTGGCAAGGTCGCCAAGAGCGACGAAGGTATATTTGATATACATATTGTTGATCTTTTCTTGACAAGCGTCGAGAACACATCCTGGATACTTGATACAGGATATGTCGCTCATATTTCTAATTCCACTCAGGGACTAAGGAATATGAGACGCTTGCTGAGAGATGAAGTGACGATGCATGTGGGAAACGACTGTCAAGTTGAAGTACTGGCGGTCGGCACGATGCATCTTAGTCTCCCTTCAGGATTAGTTTTGATTCTGAATAAATGCTACTATGTACCCGCATTGAGTGTTAACATCGTTAGTGGCTCTTGCTTGAAGCGAGACCACTATTCTTTTAAGTCTGATACAATTGGTTGTTCGATTTATAAGAATGAAGTGTTTTATGTTCACACGCCGGAGCAACGTGGTTTATTCGTACTTGATCTCGATGGTGACGTGTGTCACATTAACAATATAGAGGCCAAAAGATTAAATTGTAGTAGCGAAGAGCACATGACGATGTGGCATTGTCGACTTGGTCATATTGGTATAAAGCGCATGGAGAAGCTCCATAAGGATGGACTTCTTGATTCATTGGATTTTGGATCCCTTGATACATGTGAACCATGCCTCATGGGCAAAATGACAAGGACTCCATTCAATGGTGTAATGGAGCGTGCGGATGACTTATTGGGGATCATACATACAGATGTATGTGGACCCATGAACGTCCCCACACGCAATGGTCTTCGTTACTTCGTGACCTTTACTGATGACTTGAGTAGATATGGGTATATTTACTTAATGAAGCATAAGTCTGAAACCTTTGAAACGTTCAAGGAATTTTAGAATGAGGTCGAGAATCAACTCGGGAAGAAAATCAAGCACCTTCGATCCGATCGAGGTGGTGAGTATTTAAGTCATGAGTTTGGCGATCATCTGAACTCTTGTGGCATTGTACTACAACTTACGCCGGCAGGCACACCTCTGGGGGTATGCGTTAGAAACTGTTGTTCATACTAGGCATGTGTGCTGCGTGTATGTTTATAACATGCATGTCTTAGTATGGGTTTTCGAGACCTTAGTTGTGATCTGACTGGTGGTCTTTTATACACCAAGTGGCCCTTAGATGTGCGCAGCTTGGGGCATCGCGATGCGATTGCTCGTGACTCTATCATGTGCACACTTTGTTGTATGATCGAGCCCGCCCTAGACCCCGACTAAGTGATCGGGCTGGAGTAAGTCTATGTAAGAGTTAGGATTCAATCGATAACATGGTTGAGGCGACTTGTCTATGAGTATGGGATTCACCACCCATAAGCATTTAGACTTGTGAGCGGATGATGAGGACCCATCTCAGTTGATCATCCGGCCTGGATGGAATGCCCCTCAGGTTCGATGCTTTCCGAGAACGTTCTGTGCTTGGCCTTGTCTGCCTAGACAAGTGGGTATGGTTCTCGGCTCTCCATGTGATTGCATCGTGACTGGAATTACATACGCTAACCCCGGGTCCCGACAGACTTGGTATCAGAGCAGGACTGTCTGTAGGATTATCAAACCCTTGGTCTAAGTCGAGTCTAGCATTCTATAGTTATATAGTTACTTGGGTATAAAGGGAACAACGTAAGGCTTCTTTTTCTCCTTACCCTCATCAATCTGAGTTCTGAGTCACCCTCATCTTTTCTACGGGAAGATAGGACTAGGCTCATCTATGTCTTACTAGAACATCTCGTTGATTGCCTCCTTTTCTCCCTAGGATTGTTGTGGTCGTCCAGAGTCTTCGTATTTTGAGTTCCTTGAAGAAGTTCTGTCCAATCTCTTCAAGGTTGTTTCATTTTTCCATTCCGGTGTAGCCCTTATGTTGCCCGATTTATCACTTGTTTCTATGAATCATTGCCTTTGCATTATGATCTTTTCTTCCAAAATCATGTCCTCTTATCTTTGATTATTGATTTTTATCACACAGGATGTCAGGTGGAACTCGTAGTGATGTTCGTCACAATCGAGACCGTGATCGGAATCAAAATGATGATGCACCTCCACCGCCGCCTTCTGCGGCGGAAATCATGATGGAAGCCGAGCGGAATAGACGTGATCAAACACACCTTCTGGATCTCATCGAGCAGAATACCTCTCGTCATTGCAATGTGGTTGTGAGCATTCAGGACTTCATCCTCCTCAAACCACCGGTATTCCGATGTTCTTCTGAGCCCCTTGAAGCTGATTATTGGCTCCGTTCCATCGAGCGTAAGCTTGATACTGCACATGTTGCTCCCGATAATCGAGTTATTTTCACGGTATACTTCTTGGAAGGTGTTTCTCTTCAATGGTGGGAGAACTATGTTGCTATGCAGCCAGATGGTCACTTAGTGACTTGGCAGGAGTTCTGTGTTGCCTTTCGAGGGTACCACATTCTGGATGAGTTAATGGAGCACAAGAAGGAAGATTTCTACAATCTGACTCAAGGAGAGATGTCCATTCATGAGTATGTGAGAGAGTTCAACCGTCTTGCTCGTTATGCCCAAGATGAGATCACCACCGATGCCAGAAAGCAGGCAAGGTTTTGTAAGGGACTTAGCCCCATCCATCGTCATGATCTCAACCTCCTTGAATTTGCCACCTTTGAGGATTTAGTCAATAGATCCTTCAGAGCTGAGCATGGCAATGAAGTGTTCGAAGAGTCCCGCAAGCATGCTCTTGAGCTTGCTCCTTCTTCAAGTTCAGCCCCTCATTAACGCCATACCTCAGAACTTTCTTCAGAGGCCACCGTTCAATATATGCCATCCACCTCAACACATTGTTCCTCCCAGGAATGATGGTGTGCAATCAAGTAATCCTGCTCCCAGCAATTCAGGCAGGATATGTTTCACGTGTGGTCTGCCAGGCCATTACTTCCGACAATGCCCTACAGTGTTGGTGGCACCACGTAGACCTAGTCATAAGCCTTCAAAGAAATCAACCACCAAAACCTTTCCAGCAAAGCTTTCAGTCACAAGTAGTGGATATGTGAACCAAATCTCAGTTGAGGAAACCACTGCCACTTCTGACGTCATCCTTGGTACACTCCCAGTCAATCATGTTCCCGCTTCCATTCTTTTCGATCCATGAGCATCTCATTCATTCATGTCGGAGAGTTATGCACTTCGGCATGAATTACCTTTTGAAGAAATGTTTTCTCCAATGATCATTCAAACTCCTGGTTCAAAGTGGCAAACTAATAGAGTAAGCCATGGCAATCAAATTGCAATTGAGGGTTTAGTATTCCTTGCCTCTCTTATAGCCCTCAAGTCATCGGACATTGATGTCATCCTAGGCATGGATTGGTTATCAAGACAGAATGCTGTCCTTGATTGTAAAGCCAAGTCAGTTAAGCTCACCCATCCTTCAGGCCAGACAATTGACTAAACATCACCCAGCTCTAGAATCCAGATGCATACTTTGAATGTGCTTTCCCTTCCTGACCTTGAAGATATTCCGGTGGTTCGTGACTTCCCGGATGTCTTTCCTAAAGAACTGCCAGGAATGCCCCCTGACAGATGTGTAGAATTCATAGTGGATCTTATACCAGGCACAACCCCAATTTCGAGACGTCCATATAGAATGGCCCCACATGAGTTAGCTGAGCTAAAAAACCAACTTGATGCTTCGTTGGCAAAAGGCTTCATCCGCCCTAGCTCATCGCCATGGGGTTGCCCCGTTCTGTTCGTAACGAAGAAAGATGGAACAGAAAGGATGTGCGTAGACTATCGCCCGCTAAATCTAGCGACGATAAAGAACAAGTACCCACTGCCCAGGATCAATGATCTTTATGATCAACTTGCTAGATCCTCTGTCTTCTCCAAGATGGATTTGAGATTAGGCTATCATCAAATCAAAATCCTAAATGAGGACATTCCCAAGACGGCTTTCACTACTCAATATGGTCTTTACGAGTACACCGTCATGTCCTTCGATTTAACCAATGCCCCCTCCACATTCTCGCGCTTGATGAATTTGATCTTCATGGAGTACCTAGATGAATTTGTTGTGGTTTATCTTGATGACATTCTTATCTACTCGAAGAACGAAGAAGAGCACGCAGAACATCTTAGGTTGGTATTGATGACACTTCGAGAGCACCGCCTTTATGCCAAGTTCTCTAAGTGCGAATTTTGGCTACCAGAAGTGACCTACTTAGGCCACGTGATTTCTGCCAAAGGCATTATTGTCAATCCCGAGAGAGTTCAGGCCGTCCTTGATTGGACTCCACCTGAATCGGTTAAGCAAGTTAGGAGTTTTCTTGGCTTAGCAAGCTATTGCCGCCGCTTCGTTGAGAACTTCTCCAAAGTTGCAAAGCCTCTTACTGAACTCCTCAAGAAAGATAAGAAATTCCAATGGACCCCCAAGTGCGAGGAAAGCTTTCAAGAGCTAAAAAGAAGATTGACTTCTGCACCCGTACTTGCGCCTCCAGACACCAAAAGGGATTTCGAGATCTATTGTGACGCTTCACGGCAAGGGTTAGGATGCATACTTATGCAAGATAGACATGTGGTAGCTTATGCTTCACGCCAGTTGCGTCCACATGAAGAGAACTATCCTACCCATGATCTTGAACTCGCTGCCGTAGTTCATGCCCTGAAGACTTGGCGACATTACCTCCTTGGTAATCGTTGTGAGATCTATTCCGACCACCAAAGCCTCAAATACATATTCACCCAGCCAAATCTTAATCTCAGGCAAAGACGCTGAATAGAGTTGATAAAATATTATGACTTAGGAATTTCTTACACCCCAGGCAAGGCCAATGTCATGGCTGATGCACTAAGTCGTAAGTCGTATTGTAACAACCTCATGTCACAACAGTATCAACCACTTCTTCATGAGGAATTTCGCAAGCTCAATCTTGAGATAGTTCCTCATGGATTTCTTTCTACCCTGGTGGCGAAACCAACCCTTGAGGATCAAATCATAGCCGCCCAGAAACAAGATAGTGGTATTCGAGAGATCAAGAAGAACATTGCTAGCGGAGATGCTAAATGTTTCTCTACAAATGATCAAGGAACAGTATTCTTTGAGAATCGTTTAGTAGTTCCTGAGAATCAAGACATAAGGCAGCTGATCCTTAAGGAAGCTCATGACACTCCCCTCTCAATTCATCCCGGTAACACAAAAATGTACCGAGATCTACGCCAGAGATTTTGGTGGACCCGGATGAAGAGAGACATTGCACAATTTGTTGCCGAATGTGATGTTTGTCGTCGCATTAAGGCAGAACACCAAAGACCTGCTGGTACTCTTCAACCATTGTCTATTCCCGAGTGGAAATGGGACAAGGTCGGTATGGACTTCATCACCGGCTTTCCAAAAACCCAGAAAGGAAATGATGCCATCTTCGTGGTCATTGAACGACTCTCAAAAGTTTCTCACTTCCTTCCTGTTCGCGAGTCTATAACTGCTAGTCAGTTGGCGGACTTGTATGTCTCTAGAATTGTGTCTCTTCACGGTGTTCCTTTGGAAATCAATTCTGATCGTGGTGGCCTTTTCACCTCTAGATTCTTGGAAAGTTTTCAAAATGCTATGGGAACTCATCTCTCCTTTAGTACAGCTTTCCACCCTCAATCTAGCGGTCAAGTTGAAAGGGTTAATCAAATCTTGGAAGACATGCTCAGAGCTTGTGTTATCTCTTTTGGAAAGAATTGGGAGAAGTATCTTCCATTTGCCGAATTTGCTTATAACAATAGTTTCCAATCTAGTCTGAACATGGCTCCTTTTGAACTCCTCTATGGACGACGATGTCGAACACCCCTAAACTGGTCAGAAACCGGTGAAAGACAATTCTTTGGACCGGATATGATCAAGGAAGCAGAAGATAAAGTTCGCATTGTTCGTGATCAATTGAAAGCCGCTCAGTCTCGTCAAAAGAGCTACTATGATCGTCATCATAGAGAAGAGAGCTACAATATTTATGAGAAGGCTTACCTTCAGGTTACTCCTCTGAAGGGAACCCAAAGATTCGGTATCAAAGGCAAGTTGGCCCCACGTTACATCGGACCTTTCCGCATTCTTGCTAAACGTGGAGAAGTTGCCTACCAACTTGAACTACCCCCGCACCTTTCCCGAGTACATGATGTATTCCATGTGTCACAACTCAGGCGTTGCTTCAAGGACCCCATCCGCGAAGTCGACCATGAAACGCTTGATCTCCAAGATGACCTTTCTTATCGAGAGTACCCTGTTCGTATTATTGATTCAGCAGAGCGTGTCACTCGTCCTCAGAAGATCAGGTTTCTGAAAGTGCAATGGTCACATCACTCCGAGAAAGAAGCTACGTGGGAAAGAGAAGACCGCCTCCGTGCCGAGTATCCCTCCTTCCTCCCGACGACTTCTGAATCTCAGGACGAGATTCTTTTGAGTGGGGGCGAGTTGTCACAACCCAAGTTTAGGTAAGTGCTAGGGCTTGCTTGTCCCTTTGTATCATGTGAAAATTTCAAAAGAAAATCAAAAATGGGGAAAAGAAAGCCCTGAGAAATTAATTCAAATGGCCAGATAAAAATCTTTTTTCCAAAAACCATTTGAATATTTGGAAAAATCCTATAAATGATGGTGATCATTTTAAAAGTGGTTTGGGTTTATTCCCATGCCCATGGAATCTTCTAAAATTCAAAATGTACCCTGGAAATTAAATTTGACCCCTATTTGATTTGAAATTCAAATGTGTTGAATTTCAAAAATGTCCATAACTTGGATGTGGTTTGCTACTGGTCACCCAAGTCTTTTAAAATTATTTGGGCATTTTTATAAAATGCCTTGGTATTTTTACCAGAGCAAAACAAAGAAAAGAAATAAAAGAAAAGGAGAAAGAAAACTCACCACTTACCTTCTGGCCCACCTGGCCCATCTGCACCCGAAGACCAGCCCAGCCCACAGGGGGGCAGGGTCGTCTTCTTCCTCCTGCCAGGAGGATTCCACTGGCGCAGCGCGCGTGCACGTCGTCGTGCCACCTCCTGCTTCGACGTGGAGGCCTCCCCTTGACGTTATCCTGCGCCTGGAAGCCCCCCGAGCGATTCCATCCTATCCCTGGCCCATCCATCTTCTCCTTCCTCTATCCCGAGCCGCACCGAGCGCCAACCGGAGCAATAGGCGAGCTCCAGCGCGGCCACCGGCGATCCCCCGCTGCTCCACCGTGCCCAGAAGGACCGGGGACGGCGTCCTCGTCAATTCCCCTCATCAGATCGCGCCGAGATCCACCAAGGACGATGCCCGTCTCAAGATTTGACCGCCGGCAACCGCGAGCTCCGGCGAGCAATTATCGCACCCTCGCCGCCTCTCCGACCTCCCCGACGTGCCCGGCGTAACCAGGGTGAGCTACCCGTTCACCCTTTCCCTCCCGTACTTCCCCTCGAGGCCCCAAGCCGGTTCAACGGAGACCGTGCTTCGGCCTCCGCGGGAGTTCCTTCCCACCGTGGCCTCCGGCCTCCTCCGGCGAGCGCGTGTGCTCCCCTCGAAGCGCACGTGTGCGGGAAGCAAATTGGTGGTACTCCCGCCGCCTCCCATGGCCGGAGAGGGCCTCTCCAGTGGACGCCTCCGCATCCAGTGGTCGTCGCCGGCGAAAACTCCGGCAGGCCCACCTGCCAGTGCACTTAGGGGGCTAACCCCCTCCTAATTGACCCCATGGGTCAATGACAGGTGGGGCCAGCCCCCCCAAATAAAATCAAATTTTAATTAAACAGAGGGATTAACCCCCCTGAGGCTGACACCCTGGCCCCACATGTCAGCCCCCCCTGTGACATCAGCATTGCATCATGCTGATGCAATAAACAATTTTCCAGAAATTAAAAAAATTAAAGAAAATAGAGAAAAATCGAGAAAATCAATTAAAGTTTGGAAATTCATAGAAAATTCATATGAACTCCAAATTGGACAAATAATATATGAAAAATTATCAGAAAAATGCAAGGATTGACAATATGCACTTTGTTTCTATGTTTGACCATTTTAAAATGGGTGAAAAGTAGCATATGTGCATATGGCATATTTTGAATTCAAATTTGAAGTTTGAATTTGCAAATCTTTTGCAATACACTTCAATTAAATTGAATTTTCCACAAACCAGTACCTTTTACATCATGGAACCACTTATCATGTGCTTGTGCATTTACTTCTGAACTTGTCCCCCCTTTGTTGATGATTGTGCCGGTAACAGCTTTGCCGAGAAGGTGATCACCCCCGAAGAAGAAGACCACCGTTAAGACTCGTGTATCGTCAGCAAGGCAAGAAAACTCCATTGATCATGTCTATAAAATCCTACTTCCCTCTCAGTCTCGCTTATGCATGTTTAGGAGATCACCGAGACACGTTCTTTCGCATAGTTGAACCCATTCTGATGCATGACCTATCATTTTGTACCCGTATTAAGCAAACCACAATCCTAGCAGATATAGGAGTTGAATGATGAGCATGTGGCCACTGCAACTGTTACTGCTTATTGCTGCTTAGTGATACAATGAGGTTACATTGTTTGTGAGTCGGGATGGATACTCATAATGGTGTTGATGATAACGTGTTGGTGAATCCACCCTAAACAAAGGTGAACGATGAGAGCCTGTGTAGGAGTACACAGTGGGTTGTCTCGTTGAACACTGCCCTAGGCCCCGAGTTCCTGTTTTGTGATCCAAGACAAAGAGTATGACCACATGTAGGGTCTATGGGAGCCCCGTTTGGCCTCTTTACGTAACCGATCTGGTCCAGGAGTCACACTAGATTCGGGCTTTCCATTTGACTTAACCATAGATATGTGGGTGGACCTGTGAGGCAGCGAAACCATCTGTCAAAGGTGGCGTCTCGGTCCCTTGCATTATCTGAGTCCGTTTCGTAGAACCGGCCGGACTCTCGAGCGGTGACAAACTCAGGTAGTCGACTCCTGGATTAGAGAAGGTGATGTGAGGGTAGTGCCTTGGTTTCATCCACGTCCGACACCCGCTTGAAGGGTGACAAGAACGAGCCGATAAGTGATGACACGCGTGTGAAGATGTACACCCCTGCAGGGTTAATAAACTATTCGAATAGCCGTGTCCGCGGTTATGGACTACTTGGAGACCTTTACTTGATCATAGACAACTTGAATGGATACTTATAAAACTCGCAAGATAAGCGTGATTGTTATGGTGTGCTTCTTCATGGGGAAGTCGAGGAAGTATCCATAGTGGTGTATTTGTTGGAGACTTGGTAGTGGACTCGTGTACGCTTCTTACCTCAAGTCTGGTACTCGTAGTTCAGGACTATCCAAGTCAAAGCTGGCACTTCTGCATGTTGAACCCCACCTCCTTTACATTGAAACTTGAGCATGAGTAGTGTAGTTCTGATGTAAGTCTTGTTGAGTATGACTTTGTACTCACGTTTTCTTATTCTATGTTTTAGATGAGAACCCGGACCCCGATGGAGTCACCTTGGTGAAGCTCGACGTTGACCATTGTATCATAGTTCCAGACAGCAGTCTGGTCCCTCGTGGAAGGGCATGTATGTTGAACAAGGCTTCTCTAAGCCATTTGTTAAACTTGTCTGTACTCAGACCTAATTTTCTTCCGTTGTATAATGTAATGATGATCACAGACATGTGATCTTTGTATGCTCTATGTGTAAGTCATTAAATATACACTTTGTAGAGTTATGTGATGATACCTGCTGTTCATACTAGGCATGTGTGTTGCGTGTATGTTTATAACATGCATGTCTTAGTATGGGTTTTCGAGACCTTAGTTGTGATCTGGCTGGCGGTCTTTTATACACCAAGTGGCCCTTAGATGTGCGCATCTTGGGGCATCGCGATGCGATTGCTCGTGACTCTATCACGTACACACTTTGTTGTATGATCGAGCCCACCCTAGACCCCGACTAAGTGATCGGGATGGAGTAAGTCTATGTAAGAGTTAGGATTCAATCGATAACATGGTTGAGACGACTTGTCTATGAGTATGGGATTCACCACCCATAAGCATTTAGACTTGCGAGCGGATGATGAGGACCCATCTCAGTTGATCATCCGTCCTGGATGAGATGCCCCTCATGTTCGATGCTTTCCGAGAACGTTCTGTGCTTGGCCTTGTCTGCCTAGACAAGTGGGTACGGTTCTCGGCTCTCCATGTGATTGCATCGTGACTGGAATTACATACGCTAACCCCGGGTCCCGACAAACTTGGTATCAGAGCAGGACTGTCTGTAGGATTATCAAACCCTTGGTCAAAGTCGAGTCTAGCATTCTATAGTTATATAGTTACTTGGGTATAAAGGGAACAACGTAAGGATTCTTTTTCTCCTTACCCTCATCAATCTGAGTTCTGAGTCACCCTCATCTTTTCTACGGGAAGATAGAACTAGGCTCATATATGTCTTACTAGAACATCTCGTTGATTGCCTCCTTTTAGCCGTAGGATTGTTGTGGTCCTCCAGAGTCTCCGTATTTTGATTTCCTTGAAGAAGTTATGTCCAATCTCTTCAAGGTTGTTTCATTTTTCCATCCCGGTGTAGCCGTTATGCTGCCCTATTTATCCCGTGTTTCTATGAATCATTGCCTTTGCATTATGATCTTTTCTTCCGAAATCATGTCCTCTTATCTTTGATTATTGTTTTTTATCACACAGGATGTCAGGTGGAACTCGTAGTGCTGTTCGTCGCAATCGAGACCGTGATCGGAATCAAAATGATGATGCACCTCCACCACCGCCTTCTGCGGCGGAAATCATGATGGAAGCCGAGCGGAATAGACGTGATCAAACACACCTTCTGGAGCTCATCGAGCAGAATACCTCACGTCATTGCAATGTGGTTGTGAGCATTCAGGACTTCATCCTCCTCAAACCACCGGTATTCCGATGTTCTTCTGAGCCCCTTGAAGCTGATGATTGGCTCCGTTCCATCGAGCGTAAGCTTGATACTTCACATGTTGCTCCCGATGATCGAGTTATTTTCGTGGTATACTTCTTGGAATGTGTTGCTCTTCAATGGTGGGAGAACTATGTTGCTATGCAGCCAGATGGTCACTTAGTGACTTGGCAGGAGTTCTGTGTTGCCTTTCGAGGGTACCACATTCTGGATGAGTTAATGGAGCACAAGAAGGAAGAGTTCTGCAATCTGACTCAAGGTGAGATGTCCATTCATGAGTATGTGAGAGAGTTCAACCGTCTTGCTCGTTATGCCCAAGATGAGATCACCACCGATGCCAGAAAGCAGGCAAGGTTCCGTAAGGGACTTAGCCCCATCCTTCGTCATGATCTCATCCTCCTTGAATTTTCCACCTTTGAGGATTTAGTCAATAGATCCTTCAGAGCTGAGCATGGCAATGAAGTGTTCAAAGAGTCCCGCAAGCATTCTCTTGAGCTTGCTCCTTCTTCAAGTTCAGCCCCTCAGAAACGTTGAATATGGATCCCAACTAGTGCCATACCTCAAAACTTTCTTCAGAGGCCACCGTTCAATATATGCCATCCACCTCAACACATTGTTCCTCCCAGGAATGATGGTGTGCAATCAAGTAATCCTGCTCCCAGCAATTCAGGCAGGATGTGTTTCACGTGTGATCTGCCAGGCCATTACTTCCGACAATGCCCTACAGTGTTGGTGGCACCACGTAGACCTTGTGATAAGCCTACAAAGAAATCAACCACCAAAACCTTTCCGGCAAAGCTTTCAGTCACAAGTAGTGGATATGTGAACCAAATCTCAGTTGAGGAAACCACTGCCACTTCTGACGTCATCCTTGGTACACTCCCAGTCAATCATGTTCCCGCCTCCGTTCTTTTCGATCCAGGAGCATCTCATTCATTCATGTCGGAGAGTTATGCACTTCGGCATGAATTCCCTTTTGAAGAAATGTTTTCTCCAATGATCATTCAAACTCCTGGTTCAAAGTGGAAAACTAATAGAGTAAGCCATGGCAATCAAATTGCAATTGAGGGTTTAGTATTCCTTGCTTCTCTTATAGCCCTCAAGTCATCGGACATTGATGTCATCCTAGGCATGGATTGGTTATCAAGACAGAATTTTGTCCTTGATTGTAAAGCCAAGTCAGTTAAGCTCACCCATCCTTCAGGCCAGACAATTGACTAAACATCACCCAGCTCTAGAATCCAGATGCATACTTTGAATGTGCTTCCCCTTCCTGACCTTGAAGATATTCCGGTGGTTCATGACTTCCCGGATGTCTTTCCTAAAGAACTGCCAGGAATGCCCCCTGACAGATGTGTAGAATTCATAGTGGATCTTATACCAGGCACAACCCCAATTTCGAGACGTCCATATAGAATGGCCCCACATGAGTTAGCTGAGCTAAAAAACCAACTTGATGCTTCGTTGGAAAAAGGCTTCATCCGCCCTAGCTCATCGCCATGGGGTTGCCCCGTTCTGTTCGTAACGAAGAAAGATGGAACAGAAAGGATGTGCGTAGACTATCGCCCGCTAAATCTAGCGACGATAAAGAACAAGTACCCACTGCCCAGGATCAATGATCTTTATGATCAACTTGCTGGATCCTCTGTCTTCTCCAAGATGGATTTGAGATTAGGCTATCATCAAATCAAAATCCTAAATGAGGACATTCCCAAGACGGCTTTCACTACTCGATATGGTCTTTACGAGTACACCGTCATGTCGGGACCCGGGGTATGCGTATGTAATTCCAGTCATAACTCAATCACATGGAGAGCCGAGAGCTGTACCCACTTGTCTAAGCAGACAAGGCCAAGCACAAAACACTCTCGGAAAGCATCGTACGTGAGGGGCATCCCATCAAGGCCAGATGATCAACTGAGATGGGTCCTCATCGCCCGCTCACAAGTCTAAATGTTTATGTGTGGTGAAATCCCATACTCATAGACTAGTCGCCTCAACCATGTTATCGATTGAATCATAACTCTTACATAAACAGACTCCAGCCCGATCAGTTATTCGGGGTCTAGGGCGGGCTCGATCATACAACAAAGTGTGCACGTGATAGAGTCACGAGCAATCGCATCGCGATGCCCCAAGCTGCGCACATCTAAGGTCCACTTGGTGTATAAAAGACCGCCAGCCAGATCACAACTAAGGTCTCGAAAACCCATACTAAGACATGCATGTTATAAACATACACGCAGCACACATGCCTAGTATTAACAGCAGGTATCATCGCATAACTCTACAAAGTACTTCTTTATTGACTTACACATAGAGTATACAAAGATCACATGTCTGTGATCAACATTACATCATACAACGGAAGAAAATTAGGTCTGAGTACAGACAAGTTTAACAAATGGCTTAGAGAAGCCTTGTAAACATACATGCCCTTCCATGAGGGACCAGACTGCTGTCTGGGACTATACTAACTTAGTCAACGTCGAGCTTCAGATCGGTGGCTCCATCGGGTCTGGGTTTCCATCTAAAACATAGAATAAGCAAACTTCAGTACAAAGTCATACTCAGCAAGACTTACATCAGAACTATACTACTCATGCTCAAGTTTCAAGGTAAAGGAGGTGGGGTTCAACATGCAGAAGTGCCAGCTTTGACTTGGCTAGTCCTGAACTACGAGTACCAGACTTGATGTAAGAAGCGTACACGAGTCCACTACCAAGTCTCCAACCAATTACACCACTATGGTGCCTTTCTCGACTTCCCCACGAGAAAGCACGCCATAGCACTCACGCTTATCTTGCGAGTTTTAGAAGTATCCGTTCAAGTTGTCTAATAATCAAGCACATCTTTCCAAGTAGTCCATGACCGCGGACGCGGCTATTCGAATAGTTTTGTTAACCCTGCAGGGGAGTAAACTACACACACATGATCATCGGTTACCGCCAGGTCTCAGCACCATTCAAGGGGTGTTGGCGAGTATGTTCACCACAACACTTCGCCCACAGCTCCGTTCTAGTCCAAGGAGTCAACTGTCTGAGTTCCAAACCCAACTGGAGTTCCGGCCGAGCTTCCAGCCAGGACTCAAACCATGTAGGCACGACTGACAAGCCCACCTCGACGGATGGTTCTCCGCTTGACAAGCCATGTTCCACAAGCCCTACCATGAATGCCACATTTCATTTCCTTTATATTTCTATGCATATGCCGAATGGAAAACCCGAACTAGGTGTGACTCCTGGACTTGGATCGGGGTGAGTTAATAGGTCGAGAGGGGTCAGTGAGCCCAATGTGTGGTTGTACTCTTTGTCTCGGATTACCATACAAGAACTCGGGCTTAAGGCGGTGTTCAACGAGACAACCCACTGTGTACTCCTACACAGCCTCTCATCGTTCACCTTGTATTAGGGTAGATTCACCAACACAGTTTCGCTTTCATCAACACCATGTTCACTATCATCCTGACTCACATCAAAAGCATCCTCATTGTAAACTCTAAGCATGCAATAAGCTTTAACAGTTGCAGGGGCCACATGATATCAATCAACTCCTATGTCAGCTAGGATTGTGGTTTGCTTACTACTGTGACAAGATGATAGGTCATGCATCGGATATGGGTTCAACTATGCGGTAGAATCGATACAAGGTGATCTCCTAAACATGCATAAGCGAGACTGAGAGGGAATTGGGATTTTATAGACATGATCAATGGGGTTTGCTTGCCTTGTTGACGATATACGGGGTTTACCGAACTTCTTCTTCTTCGGGGGTGATCACCGTCTCGGAGGCACTGTTACCTGCATAATCATCAACAAAGGGGCCAACATTGAATTTAAATGCACAATCACATGATAATGTTGTCCATGATGTGAAAGGTATTGATGTGACCTAGGTTTAATTTGTCACATGTTAATTGAAGTTGATTTGAAAAGTTAATTCAAATTCAAACTCCAAATGGTATTCAAATTAGGTCAACTTGCATTTGCTAATTTTTGTTCATTGTAAACCATGTGATCATGTGTGTGATATGCCTCTGATGTACAAGTGATCATATTTGCATTGCAATGGTTCAAATTGGAATAGCATTTGAATTTAATTTGAATTAATTCCAATTAAGCCAAATAGCAAAATCTACTGGTCCCATTTTAAAATCAACTCAAACAAAGTTGAAAGTTGTATAATTGGATAGATAATTTTCTGCTGATCATTTTTCATATATTATATGTTAAATTTGGAGTTAAAATGAATTTACTATGATTGATTGAAGTTTAACACATTTTCTGCAATTTCTTTAAATTCTTTTAATTAGAAAAACCCCTTTACTGCGTCATGCTGACCTCAGCATGACGTGGGGGGCTTCTGGCCAGTGGGGCCCTCCTGTCAGCCTTAGTGGGGGTTAATCCCGTGGTTAAATTTAAATCCTGATTAGATTAGGGGGTGGGGGCCACTGTCAGTCTCTGGTGGGGTGGTTAAGGGGGATTAACTCCTAATCTAAACCGCCCACCGGCGGTTAACCGGCAGCGTCCACTGTGCACGGCGGCGACACGCCGGGGTGGCCTTCCGGCCACGGCTCGGCACGGGGAAAGCATGGGGCTGCTCCCCAGCCTTGGCTGCGTCGCCTCGCGGCCACGGGAAGACCTCGGGGGCACCGCAGCATCACCGGCGTTGAGGAACGCGGCGCCCGGAGCACTGCACAAGCGGCACGGTGATTTCGTCCACGGGGACAAGCGCTAGGTTAGGGGAAACACACAGGAGCTCACCCTCGTTCGAATGGAGGACTCGGCGAGGTCGGGGAGGCAACGGCGACGAATATATCGACGATGGCGCAAGGCGGCCGGAGGCGATGAAGACGGCGCGATTTGCTTGCTCCAGGGGCTCCCGGCTTCCAATCTTTGGCATGGTGACGAAGCAGACGTCGGCGAGGTCGATGGACAAGGCGGCTCGGCCTTGAACGGCCGTTGTCCACGCAGGAGCGACGCCGTGCTCCGCTGAAGCGTTCGGCTGGTGAAGAATCCGGCGAGGGGAGAGAGCTAGCGGGAGAAGGGAGAGGGGGAATGGAGGCGGGGGCTTCTGGCTGCTGCATGGCGCCAGGAGAGGGCAGGGAAGAGCCTAGAAGGCCCTCGTCGTCGCGGTGGCGTCGCCGGCTCCCTCCCAGCTCGCCACCGAGCTGGTTGAGGAAGACGACAAGGGGGGCTGGGTGGTGGGATGGGCCAGCTGGGCCGTGGGGGCTTAATTTGGGCCAGAAAGGCCAGGTAAGCCCCTTTTTGTTTTTCTTTTGTTTTTCCTTTTCTGTAATTTGTTCTGTTTTGATAAAACAAATACCAAAACATTTTATAAAAATCCCAAAACTTTAATTTGGACTTAGGTGACATATAACTATCCACTTATAAAGTTTGGGGATTTTTGAAATTCAAATAATTTGAATTTGAAATCAAATAGGGTATTTAATTAATTTCCAAGCCCTATTTGGAATTTTTGACAAATCTTGGTGCATGCAGTGAGACCCACTTCACTTTATATGTGATCATTCATATTTATAAGACTTTTCAAAAATAACAGAGCAAATTTTTGGAAGCAATTTTTGTCTGGCCATTTAATTAAATTCTTTAGGGCTTTTCTTTTCCCCATTTTTGAATTTCTTTTGAAATTTCTTCATGATGCAAAGGGCACTCAAATCCTAGCACTTACCCAAGTTGGGGTTCTGACACGTCATGTCCTTCGGTTTAACCAATGCCCCCGCCACATTCTCGCGCTTGATGAATTCGATCTTCATGGAGTACCTAGATGAATTTGTTGTGGTTTATCTTGATGACATTCTCATCTACTCGAAGAACGAAGAAGAGCACGCAGAACATCTTAGGTTGGTATTGATGAAACTTCGAGAGCACCGCCTTTATGCCAAGTTCTCTAAGTTCGAATTTTGGCTACCAGAAGTGACCTACTTAGGCCACGTGATTTCTGCCAAAGGCATTGCTGTCAATCCCGAGAGAGTTCAGGCCGTCCTTGATTGGACTCCACCTGAATCGGTTAAGCAAGTTAGGAGTTTTCTTGGCTTAGCAAGCTATTGCCGCCGCTTCGTTGAGAACTTCTCCAAAGTTGCAAAGCCTCTTACTGAACTCCTCAAGAAAGATAAGAAATTCCAATGGACCCCCAAGTGCGAGGAAAGCTTTCAAGAGCTAAAAAGAAGATTGACTTCTGCACCCGTACTTGCGCCTCCAGACACCAAAAGGGATTTCGAGATCTATTGTGACGCTTCACGGCAAGGGTTAGGATGCATACTTATGCAAGATAGACATCTGGTAGCTTATGCTTCACGTCAGTTGCGTCCACATGAAGAGAACAATCCTACCCATGATCTTGAACTCGCTACCGTAGTTCATGCCCTGAAGACTTGGCGACATTACCTCCTTGGTAATCGTTGTGAGATCTATTCCGACCACCAAAGCCTCAAATACATATTCACCCAGCCAGATCTTAATCTCAGGCAAAGACGCTGGATAGAGTTGATAAAAGATTATGACTTAGGAATTTCTTACACCCCAGGCAAAGCCAATGTCATGGCTGATGCACTAAGTCGTAAGTCGTATTGTAACAACCTCATGTTACAACAGTATCAACCACTTCTTCATGAGGAATTTCGCAAGCTCAATCTTGAGATAATTCCTCATGGATTTCTTTCTACCCTGGTGGCGAAACCAACCCTTGAGGATCAAATCATAGCCGCCAAGAAACAAGATAGTGGTATTCGAGAGATCAAGAAGAACATTGCTAGCGGAGATGCTAAATGTTTCTCTACAAATGATCAAGGAACGGTATTCTTTGAGAATCGTTTAGTAGTTCCTGAGAATCAAGACATAAGGCAGCTGATCCTTAAGGAAGCTCATGACACTCCCCTCTCAATTCATCCTGGTAGCACAAAAATGTACCGAGATCTATGCCAAAGATTTTGGTGGACCCGGATGAAGACAGACATTGCACAATTTGTTGCCGAATGTGATGTTTGTCGTCGCATTAAGGCAGAACACCAAAGACCTGCTGGTACTCTTCAACCATTGTCTATTCCCGAGTGGAAATGGGACAAGGTCGGTATGGACTTCATCACCGGCTTTCCAAAAACCCAGAAAGGAAATAATGTCATCTTCGTGGTCATTGACCGACTCTCAAAAGTTGCTCACTTCCTTCCTGTTCGCGAGTCTATAACTGCTAGTCAGTTGGCGGACTTGTATGTCTCTAGAATTGTGTCTCTTCACGGTGTTCTTTGGAAATCAATTCTGATCGTGGTGGCCTTTTCACCTCTAGATACTGGGAAAGTTTTCAAAATGCTATGGGAACTCATCTCTCCTTTAGTACAGCTTTCCACCCTCAATCTAGCGGTCAAGTTGAAAGGGTTAATCAAATCTTGGAAGACATGCTCAGAGCTTGTGTTATCTCTTTTGGAAAGAATTGGGAGAAGTCTCTTCCATTTGCCGAATTTGCTTATAACAATAGTTTCCAATCTAGTCTGAACATGGCTCCTTTTGAACTCCTCTATGGACGTCGATGTCGAACACCCCTAAACTGGTCAGAAACCGGTGAAAGACAATTCTTTGGACCGGATATGATCAAGGAAGCAGAAGAGAAAGTTCACATTGTTCGTGATCAATTGAAAGCCGCTCAGTCTCGTCAAAAGAGCTACTATGATCGTCATCATAGAGAAGAGAGCTACAATATTTATGAGAAGGCTTACCTTCGGGTTACTCCTCTGAAGGGAACCCAAAGATTCGGTATCAAAGGCAAGTTGGCCCCACCCATAAGCATTTAGACTTGTGAGCGGACGATGAGGACCCATCTCAGTTGAGCATCCGGCCTGGATGGGATGCCCCTCATGTTCGATGCTTTCTGAGAACGTTTTGTGCTTGGCCTTGTCTGCTTAGACAAGACAAGTGGGTACGGTTCTCGGCTCTCCATGTGATTGCATCGTGACTGGAATTACATACGCTAACCCCGGGTCCCAACACAGTCCGAGGGAAAAACGTTTGTCGCCAAGACTGGACACTTTCTCGAGAAAGAGTTTCTCTTGGAAGAGTTAAGTGGGAGAAAAATAGACCTCGATGAAGTGACTGACGAATCACTCCAAATGAAAGAACCGGCAACATAAATTGTTCTGGAACCTTCTTCCACAGTGGGAGCTGAAGAGAATGGCCAGAATGACATTCATAACAATCATGATATACATGATGATCATGATGAGAATGAAGAGGAACCTATTTTGCCACGTAGGTCATCAAGAGTCCGTCAAGCTCCTGAGCTCTACGAATATCTTGTGAATGCAATCTCGACTGTTGAGTCAGATGAACCTACGAGTTAAAAAGAAGCAATGGAAGGACCCGAGTCCGAGAAATGGCTAGAAGCCATGAAATCCGAAATAGACTCCATGTACACCAACAAAGTTTGGACTTTGGTGGATATTCCTGAGCACCGCAAGGCCGTCGAGAATAAATGGATATTCCAGAAAAAGACTGATGCAGACGGAAACGTGTCTGTCTATAAAGCTCGAATTGTCGCGAAGGGGTTCCGACAAATTCAAGGAGTTGACTACGAGGAGACATTCTCTCCTGTAGCGATGATAAAGTCTATTCGGATCCTACTAGCAATAGCTGCATATCATGATTACGAGATATGGCAGATGGACGTGAAAATTGCGTTCCTTAATGGCAACATTGAGGAAGAGTTGTATATGATGCAACCAGAGGGTTTCATTGATCCAAGGAATGCTGGTAAGGTGTGCAAGCTTCAACGGTCCATCTATGGGTTGAAGCAAGCATCTCGGAGCTGGAATCTTTGATTTGATGAGGTCATTAAAGCTTTTGGATTTGTCCAAAACGTCAAAGAGTTCTGCGTCTATAAGAAACTGAGTAGGAGCTCTGTAGCATTCCTTGTGTTATATGTAGATGACATATTACTAATAGGGAACGATAGAACTTAGAAGAAGTGAAGGAATATCTGAATGGACAATTTTCCATGAAGAACCTAGGTGAAGCAGCGTACATATTAGGGATTAAGATCTATAGAGATAGACCAAATCACCTATTGGCTTTGAGTCAGAGCACTTACATTGATAAGATATTGAAAAGGTTCAGTATGGATAACTCCAAGAGAGGCCTCTTGCCAGTTATAAAGGGTATCAAATTAAGTGTGACTCAATGCTCAACTACAGCAAAAGAGAAGGAGGAAATGTCCTCAAAGCCATATGCCTCAGCCATAGGTTCTCTCATGTATGCTATGTTATGTACCCGGCCGGATTTAGCGCTGGCTATTAGTATGACTAATCGCTACCACAGTAATCCGGGAATGGCCCATTGGACCGCAGTAAAGAACATCCTAAAGTACTTGAGAAGAACAAAGGATCTCTTTCTCGTTTATGGAGGAGTTGATGAGGAGCTCACCGTAAAGGGTTACGTTGACGCAAGCCTCGGGTCAGATCTAGATGACTCGAAGTACTAGACGGGATATGCATTCATGTTGAACGGTGGCGCTATTAGCTGGAGGAGCGACAAATAGTCAGTCGTCGCCCAATCTTCAATGGAGTCGGAGTATATTGCCGCTTGTGAAGCGTCAAATGAATCGTTGTGGCTGAAGAAGTTCGTGATCGAGCTTGGCGTCTTTCCTAGCTGCACTGACCCCGTGGGTATCTTCTGCGACAACACGGGTGCCATTGCTAACGCGAAGGAACCAAGAACTCACTCTACAGCCAAGAACATACTTCGGAAGTTCCATGTGACGCGGCATTACGTCAGGGATGTACACACTAGGATTCACAAAATACATACGGATCTGAACGCAGCAGACCTGATGACTAAACCACTTCCACAAGGCAAGTTTGAGGAACACCGCGAGACTGTCGGTGTTAGATACATACCAGATGTAAACTAGTGTAATTTGTACTCTAGTGCAAGTGGGAGACTGTTGGATATGTGCCCTAGAGGCAAATTAATAAAGATATTTGTCACATATCTGTTTTGTTCATAATAGGTTTTATACTATGCTATAATTGTATTACTTGGAAATACTAATACACGTGTGGTATAAAACATGAGTCCGTAGTTTAACTCGGGTAAACTATCTCATTGGGCAATTGATTGATCAAGCTTTCCTGATCATGGCGACACTTAAGTCCATTGACAATGAGGTCGTGTCATTGGGAGAATGATGTGATGGACGCACACCCACCTAAAGCATTGTAATGTGATCGGTCACATAGTTCAACATTGCGATGACTTTGTAACGTATGGCTTAGTCCTTCGACCGTAATGATCATATGTAATTGTCATCTACGAGGAGACTTTGATTTGTATCCCACCGCCTAAATGAAATATGCTGGCTATAACGGTGCACTTTGGGTATTCTGAAATAGATGGTTGATGAGTATGTTAATAGATCAGAGCGGGATTTGTCAGTCCAAGTAATGGACAGGTACTCTGGGCCCACTCGGTGACATTGCATTAATAGCTTGCAAGCAAGTGACTAGGTCACAGGAGATGCAATAGGCACGGACGAGTAAACTTGTTTGTTGTGAACGAGATGTGAACACGGTATGTTGGATACCGACGATCAAACCTCGGACAAACAAAGTACCGCAACACAAAGGGATTACGTCGTATCGTTAACGGTTTCCAAAAGCGATTGAAGTTCATTCGATGGAAGCGCAGGGGCTGTCAAGGATTGTAACCAGGTCCAACTGACTAGTCATTGATCAATGAGAGTGCCTCGATCATGTCTGTTGTTTCCCGGACCGTTAGGGTGTTACACTTAAGGGCAATCGATGCATGGGGATAGATTCGGGATCATCGGTGAAATAGGAGAAATCACCGGAATAGTTCCGGAGGAGAGCGGAAGTTGTTCCGGACATTTTGAAAGGTTCAAAATAAAGATTAATTGTATGTAATAATGTTTTATTATTTAATTATCTGAATTTAAATCAATTTTAAAAAGTGGAAAAAGGCTTATTGGGCCATATGGGCCCATTAGGGAGGAGGGGGTTTCCCCCATTGGGCTTTGTGCCAAGGGTGGGGCCCATCCCCCCTCCCTTGGCCGGCGCACCTCCCCCCCTTGGGGTTTAGTCCCACATGAGGGAGGGGAGGAGGATGGCACCCCCCTTGGCCTATATAAGGAGGGGTACACCCCCCTTTTTCCAACACAACAAAATCTTCGTCCCTCTCCTTCTCCTATATAGTGAGTGGACTCCACTTATTTGGAGGCTACACCTAGTGTGGAGTTCTCCACCATAGCAGGCCGTCGCTCTGCCGGAGTCGGGATCTGAATCCGTCTTTCTTCCGCTGCTCGCCTGGTTCGGGGCCCGGAGGGAACATCGATTGTACCGTACGTGTATAATATCTTCGAGGCACTACACCTGTGGTGCTACTTCATCGCTGGAGGTCAACCGAGAGTCTCCATCGTCAGTGGTCTTCAACACGACAGGGAGGTCGTAGTTCTGAGTCTACACCAGCCACATTCGCAAGAACGTTTCCCTCTTTCGGTCTTCAAAGGTATGAACTCCGATTCCCTCTATTACTTTACATCGCCATAGCATAGATCTTGGGTTCGGGTATCGTAGGTATGAAAAATTTGTGTTTTCTGCCCCGTATCCCAACAGATACATGCAACAAGTGCTTGTACTGGTCTCTCTCTCCCCGCGCCGAAACTTTGGTCACAACCATAATATACCAAGGAGACTACCTCTGCAAGGTTTGGGCTCAATTGGACCAATGAAAAATGCACTTCCTTTGCAAATGTGCCATTTAGGCAGAAGGTGTTTGTGCTGTGGTGTGGCTAGCACACTGCTCCCCTAGGCTTGATTTTTGGCTAAGGTAAATCATTCAGTATGGTGAGCAAGTGTACAAAGTTTTAGCACAGATGGGCAAGGCTAGCTTGCACTTCCTTCACAAAGTTGTCTGCTGGACAGAAACTTTTTGAATTTTGTGAGAAATATTGGCTTGGCCATTGGGGCTGAAACTTGACACAACACCATGATCTGTTTAAGATAGATGTCACAAAAAGTATGGGAAGCAATGTGCAGATATGAATAACACTTCATTCACAAAGTGCAATTCTGCCCTAAATTTGCAAATGGAAGCTATCCTCAAACTTTGAACTATGGAACCACATGTTTTGATGGAAATGGCCATGGGTTGGATAGGAGGAGCTCCACAATTCATTTGAGCACTAAAGGAGCAACCATAATTGTAGCTCCTTTAGGAATGTGCAAAAATGGGATTATTGGCTTTATAAAGGCCAATATCTTTGGGAGAGGTCAATGGGATCACAAAGATCATCTCCACAAGTTTTCACAACCTTTAGAGATGTCTAAGTGTTTTCCTGGATTTAATTCCATTAACTGGCAGAAAATGGAATTAAGTTTAAATGAAGAACATTGCACATGGCCTGGCAATATCCTTGCATATCCAGGGCAAAATGATATAGGGGAGGGATCTTGACTTGCAAAAGGGCAGAGAAATGTGTTGCAAGTTCAAGGATTGTCTGGATTCATCTGGTTATTAACCAGACTCCAGGGGGGAAATTCTGGAAGGAAAGCTAGGAAGGAATAACAACACAAAAATCGATAACCCGATTTTTGGGGTGTTACAGATCCATGAAGGAAAAGAGGCCCTTAAGATAGGCCTGATCCGAAGAATTGGTGACGGCAGATCTACCAAAATTTGTAATGATAACTGGCTTCTGAGGTACTCGATCATGAGGCCCATCTACTGCCACCCTGAAACCCCAATTCACGTGGGCGATCTAATCAACAGAAGTTCTTGTACATGGGATCGAGAGAAGCTGGTGAGGTTTTTTGCTTCCTGCTGATCAGGAAGTAATCGCTAATATCCCAATCCCGACGATGGCCATGGATGATCACTGGGATTGGCAGTACGAACGTAGAGTGATTTTCTCGGTTCGGTCTGTATATCGTATGATGGTACGATGCAAGAACCAAAACCAAGCTCTCCTTGAAGGCCGCGCCTCTGGGTCTGATAACGAGATTGAGGCCAAGGCTTGGACCTCTTTATGGAATACTAAGGTCCTAGGAAAACTGAAGAATTTTCTATGGAGGCTGGCAAGACATTCCCTGGCCACGGAGGACGTTCGTAAACACCATAACATGTCCAACTCTGAGCAGTGCCCTCTGTGTGGCAATTCAGACTCGTGGGTTCATTCACTGTTAGAATTTTCACTATCCAGATGCGTATGGGCGCTCTCTGATGAGCGTGTGGTTGAGGTGATTTCGAACATTCAACAACCAAGTGTCCGGCTCTGGTTATTCCAACTCCAGGATGAGTGCACGCATGCAGAATTCACCATGGCAGTAGTGACCTTATGGGCCATCTAGAAGGCTAGAAGAAATTTGATCCACGAGGGGGTTTACCAGATTCCGATGGGCACTCACATCGTGGTCGACAATTTTATCAAGGAGCTGGAGGTGATTCGGAAGAACCAGGCGGAAGATAGAAGAGGAACTCAGAACCAGACTTAGCCGAGAGTACCATTATCGCATGTGAGAGATAGATGAGTTCTGCCAAACATAGGAACGGTAAAGATTAAAGTTGATGCAATTGTTTCTGTCATCAACAAGAAGGGTGCAGTCGTTGCTATTTAGAGGGATCATGTGGGCTGCTATCTTGGTTCCTCAGCCTTTGTGATGGAGGGAGTTACTGACCCAAAAATACTTGAGTCAATCGCTACCCGAGAAGGGCAAAGCTTGGCAGAGGATCTCTACAAGCGCAACATCATCATATCAAGTGATTGCAAGCTGCTGGTTTCAGAGATTGTGGAGGAACAGGGAGGCCAAAATTCTTGTTATAAAAGAAATCTTATCTCGTAGAAGTAGTTTTGATAATTGCAGTTTTATTTTTGAAAGTAGGAGTTCTAATTTCGATGCTCATAATCTTGTCAGACACTGTTGATTTAGTAGGAGGACGCCATTTGTGGCTCATTCATCCTCACGATCACGAATGTATTAGTATGTTTGTGGTTAATGATCAATAAAGTGGTTGGAAAGGCCCTAAAAAAACTTCCATTGCTGGCAAAGCTCAAAAAAAAAAACTTCCATGGCTGGCACCCACGAGCTTCTACTCCCCATTCCTCAACTCCACTCTCGCCAGCTTTCCCCGAAAAAAAAAACGAGTTTAAAAGTCGGTAAGCTTAGTGCCGCCCCTTTCCGCCGCCGAGACCCCCTCCCCCCGCGAATCTCGCCGCCATGGCCGCCTCCCCCGCCTCAGCGCCGCTGCTGCTCGCCGTGGCGCTCGCCGCCGCCGCCTCCCTCGCGTCCCCGGCCGCGGGGGACACCAACCCGGTGTACGACCCGTGCACGGACACGCGGATCCAGCGCGGGGACGGCTTCACCTTCGGGCTCGCCTTCGCCGCCAACGGCGCCTTCTTCTCCGGCACCACCCAGCTCTCCCCCTGCGACCGGCGCCTCAACCAGCTCTCGCAGCTCTCCCTCTTCCGCCCCAAGGTCGACGAGATCTCCCTCCTCACCGTCAACACCACCACAGGCTTCAGCCCCGTAAGCGCGATCTCCCCTAAATCCTTCCCTGCGTCTTCTTCAATGCTTTGGTTCTCTACATTTGTGCTCGGAGTAACTTCGATTGGCTAGATCATGCGCTGCAAGTGCTTGTGGAAATGTGGGAGTAGGTGGAGGTCGGTTGGGTTGTTGCCAATGTCGCTAGCACCTTCTGCTTTGGCCTTTGCTGGGATTGGCATTGGTTAGTAGGATCCGTGTGCTTTCTCTGCAGTTTCTTCATCTAGTAGCAGCTAGAGAGTAACCCTGGTGCTCAATTGGTTTGCCTGTACGCAAGATCGTCTTCCTTAACTCTGTATTATGACAAAAGGGGGGGGGGGGGGGGGGGAATTGAAAATAGTGTGGATCAATGCCTTTGCAGTATGTCAGCATGTTGGGGATTGGGAAATAATTGTCAAGTGAGGGAAGTTGACATAGTCCCACACTTTTCCTCTGTGAACAACAGTAGGATTAGCACAATATGTGTTCTTTTTTGTGCTGGAACAGTCGAGTATACCCTTATATGGGAACATAAAATGTGAAAGCTCAATCGTGGTATTTTTTTTTGGAAATAATGTTGTCTCAAGCATCAAGTCAATATGAATTCGTGAAAGGTTCCAACATTCAACATTTGAGGCGGTGGTTCTTATTTCATCAAGCATCTCCCAAAATGTCAAGTTCAAGTCTGGTTATCTCTGTCATCTTACAAGCTATAAGATGAAAAGGAATATGAATGGATGAAGTCACTTTCACAAGAAGAATATTTTCCCTCCCAATGCTACCTGAATTTGAACTTGAAACTCCTGGCAGATGTTTGGTGAATAAGGAATGCCTACTAAAAGATGAAAAAAAATCATGTTGAATTGTTGCTTGAACAGAAAAATAATCATTTACCAAATACATTTCCATGGTAATTGATACCATTGGTGCATACAAGTACGTGCGCATCTGTGGTATGAAACCTTACTCTCATTGTCGTGAACTTCGGTGACACCAGACTTCACAGGTAAATTATATTTTGGTATCTAACTGCATTTAGATTTTATAGAGACAATATGGTTATTGCTTGAAGGGTATATCATTATGAGAGTTTTGAAAGAGTACTTTTTGATTCATTGTCCAACCATCCTCCTAGAACACTAGAAATCAAACCCTCATTTATATGTGTTGAACAACCCCTCTAACTTCCTGCCTCCTCAACTCCTCTACAAAGCAAACCGTTTGCTATTTTATGCAACTCATACCGACAGATAACTAGGTATATCAAAGAGCAAGGGGAGTGGCTAGCTTGGTGCTAAAACGCTATGCAGCCAATATGATTGTCGTGATATTTTTGGTATGGTTAAATTTTGTCGTGAACCAAAGAGGTGTCAGTCTTATTATCTTGCTGGCTTCCAACAGTGAGAAATTCAGACTGACTTGTCGATGGAAGGGAAGGAGGGTGTCTGTCAAATTGTCGAAGGTTTTCTAGATGATGCAATTTTATCCTGTTTTTATTAATTTATGGTTACCTCGTTTTCCCCACTTGTGGTTAAGTGGTGAAGTAGGCCTGACGCAGTGGTGAAGTACTCCCCAATTGTGCCAAGAGGTCCTGGGTTCGACGCAGCCTCTCTGCATTACACTGTGCAGGGTAAGGCTTGCCTCGTCTAATCCTTCCCCAGACCCCACTTGGTGTGGGAACTTCTAGCACTTGGTCTGTCCCTTATGGTTACCGCGTTTTCCATGTTTGGGCATTACTTGTCTTCTAGTGACAAAAAAATGGCTAGGCTCTTTTGTGCCTCTACTGGTCTACCCCTATCAACTGAAAGTGGGTCCTATGTGGCTGCAAAAGTTGGATAAACGAAACGTGTAGCAGCATTTTTTTTCAGTGCACTGTACATAAAAGCATCACACTCTATCAGACACCCCTTTAGGGTGGCCCCTTATCCTCCGAAACCAGAGTATTCTCTTCATAACTGTTTCACCATCTCTGGATGTTGAACTTTCAGGACTAGCACATTCATTGTTTAGTCTCCTTCTCAACCCTGCCTATTCCCCGAATTGTAAAAACTCCAGGGTAGCTGGTATTGCTTGAGACTTGATCAGCTCCTGGTGTAACAGATGAAGAAGCATAGTTTGTCCCAACTTACAATAGGACAGTATAACTGTGAGAAATGCTGCTCCTTTTGCCTGTGTGATAACCTGAATTTATAGTGTGTCGTGGCTGACTAGTTGTCACTGCATAGTGTTCAGTCATTTTTTTTGTCTTGTGTATATGACTTATATAAAGAGATGCTTGCCCAACATCGTCTGGATGGTTTGAGCATATAAAGCGCAGGCCTCCTGAAGCGCCAATGCATAGCTGAGGGTTAAGGTGTGCTGATAATGTCAAGAGAGGTCGGGGGAGACCAAACTTGACATTAGAGGAGTCCGTGAAGAGATCTGAAGGACTGAGATATGACTTATATGACCATAATTCTTTGTATTTTGTCGTCGTCGTTGATGTTGTTGTATATGACTTATATGACGATAATTCTTTGTTTTTCAACTCTAGTCGTTGTCCTCGTTGATGTTGTTGTATATGACTTATATGACCATAATTCTTTGAATTTTGTAGGCCTCAGCTGGTGGGTACATGGTAGCATTCGCTGGTAGGAAGTATGCAGCCAGATCTCCACCAGTCTTTGTCTCCAATACCTCAGTTACAGTGTCCAGCTTCACCCTGGTACGGGAGCACAGATGTACTACTGTTACCATCGTCTATAATTTTAACCTAGCAAATTCTGAATGTTACTGCTCTATGTTGATGTGTTTCTAGGTTCTTGAATTCAACAAAGGCAGGCTTCAGAACCTGCACTGGAAGAAGGATGGGTGTGGTGCTTGCACAGGGAAGCCAAACTTCATTTGCCTCGGCAAGCAAACCTGCGCCATCAGAACAAACATCTGCAAGAGCAATAACCAGGGATCTATGGACTGCAGCATCGGCATCCAACTGGCCTTCTCGGGCACCGACAAGCATGAGTCGGTCCTGAACTCGTGGTACGAGGTGTCGAACCTGCAGCAGTACTCGCTCTATGGGCTGTACTCGAACGTGAAGGGCTCCCTGAGCGGCCAGTTCAACAAGTTCTTCTAGGCTTTCTGGCGCGGCCGCCATTGTCCATAACACTCTCCTGCCACTGCCTGTCTGGAAGCCCCCTGTCGTTGTACTTAAGGAAAATCTAGATTTGCCCCTCAGGCTGATTGTACGCAAACTGATTTAGCTTGTGTGGAAAACTGAGCTCATCGATTTGCATGTATGTACCTGCCGAGTCATTTTATGCGAGTCTATTACATTTTTCCTTTAACTTCAATCATGTGACCGATCGTTCGCTGTCGATGATATCGTGTGTCGTACTGAAGAAACATCGTCATGTTCAATTAGAATGCGTGTTGGTATCAACAACTTGTGCATTTTTGTATACTCATTTGTTTGGCCGGGTACGACTATTTCTTGATGATACAGAATAAAATGTTTAGCTGGGTTGTTTATATGTCTGTATTCAGGATAGTTAAGGCCAGGTCCACTCTCTTATTTTAACTATGCTGGCATCGAGGGAGGCGGATGAGCTGAGGATTCCCAAGAGAGGGAAGGGGAGCTGTCTGTCTCCCTTGTGGAAACAGGCGGACTGAGCAAAAAATTGTCGAGAATTTTGGAGCATTCTGAAAGAGAATCCTAGGCTTTGACCTGAATATTCTTGTTGTAAACGTCTGGCTGATGTCCATTGGCATGTGCAAGAAGCGGTCATACATGCCTCCACCCCGTTTTGTTTCATGGAACACAGAATTAGCGCAGCTGTTCTGTTCAAACGTTAGCTGATGCATCGCAGTCTGCCGCCCTGTGTCCTGATAAGAAACAGGTAAGCGATAGCTATAGGTTTGGTTGGCTTCTTTGCCAATTGGCATGGACCAGAGAAACCAAAGAAAACCATATGCAACTAAGGGCAACTCTAACACCGTGCATCAAAACGTCCACGGATCGGTTCGGACGTCTGAATTCCCACAAACCGGAAGCAAACGTGAGGAAGGATTGGAATCCGGACGTCCGCTTGGTGTTCTCATAGTCCATATAGTTTTTTTTTCTTTAGGTCTACTTGACCCACTCTCATTGTTCGGATTTGATGACTACCGTTGAATGCCTTCGCTTTTAGCATCGACATCAAAACGTCCGATTACGGCTATGATAAAGCCAAAAGCCTGCAGTCGGAAGCCCCTAAATAGGAGCTTTTGGCTTCGAAGTCGAAAGCCGCAACTGCAGCTGAAAAAGCCCAACCAAACACCCTCTTGATGTGTTCGTTTTGATGCATCGTGTTGGAATTTCCCTAAAGAAATCTAATTACATGGAAAAAAGAACTCTTGCTTGGAAAAGGATGTGCCCAGCGCACACAGCTCACTAAAGCCCTCAGGACAAAGGGGGTCGAGCTTTGTGTTGTGTCATCCAAAAGAAGCAAAGATGCATAATTTGTGCACTATGAGAGTTGAGAGGACAGTGTGAAGGGACAGATGCAGCACTAAAGGCTCTCAAACTTTTGCGGCAGTCAGGTTGAGTTGAGTTGAGAGAGCACCTGACTGAAGTTAACTGCTGCTGCAGTTATAGAACAAGTAAAAGCTGACTGAACCCTCGCCAGAATCTGAGTGTGCTCTGCACTGCATTGGCAAATCGTTTCTAGTGCAAAGATAAAATAAAATCAAGTTGCAAAGGGCAACATGGCTAGCGGAGGGGTGCTGAATGAAACTTATACTCTAGTAAATATATAAACAGGGAGAGGATAAGATGGTGATGTCAGGCAAGGAAGAAATGAGTGGTGGCCACTCATCATCAGGGCAGCAAGCACAGCACCACTGTTAAAAAGAATTTCAGTGCAGCATTGGGAAAGATAGTTTTTCTGTGCAGCGTTGGAAAAGGCTTTGAGCAGATCTGGAGTTCCAATAAGAGTTTGCTTGTGTTGTGTTTTCTATGGTTGCTGACTGCATGGTTGAACTAACTAGTGCAAGTGGCTGGATTAATAATGTGTTTAGTATTTTCTTTCACTATGGTAGAAGTTCTCTTGTTCTGCAGATCAAATGGAATTTGACTAGCAGCCAATTTGATTCTTTTAATATTAAGTACAAGGCACTTGATGCTGGTCCTTGGAATATTTATAGGGGTGTGGACAACACACTTTTTTGTGTGCGTGGTGGAACTATTAAAATAACTCGACTAGAAAGTGACTCGCAAAATTAAGACAGAAACTCGATCATATTGGGAGATGGAGTATTTCCACTGAAATTTGCAGGTAAATTATCAGAAAATAAGAGCTCATGGGGTTGGGTTGATCTATGGTTGCTTTGGCTATGTAGAAATGATTGTGATTTTAATGGCAGAATCTTTTATTCTTTGCAGGTTATTTTCCATTTAAGCATTGGCTCTATATATGGTCAACGCTACATTGAACGAAGTTTCAACCATTGTGCAAGGAGGTGTGTATGCGGTTGAAGCGAATGACCAGTGAGGTTTTTCCCCAACATGGATGGCAGAATTCTTTGGATCAATCCCCCCTTCTTCGACATAACATAGTTTCGGTCTAATATGGCTTCGTTGTTGTCTAGTCGACGGGTTTTTCTTTACTTTTTTTAAACTAGGAGTGTGTGTGGCTGTGTGCATCCTGGTTATGCAGAAGTCGAGTGTTGCTCATCATGTTTATATCCGCCTGATGCTACATTTTAAGTTAATAAAATCACCCTTTATCTGAAAAAAAGAAGGGTGACTAATATCACTGAGCTCTCATTATTTTGTACGAGCCTCTAATCCAGTCCAGAATCTCCAAGTATTCCCACTGAAAATGGGTTCAATAAATGCACATGATTGTTGTTAACTCTGATTCTTAGTGTTAGTGTTCCCCGCTTAAAAAATTCACAAGTTGTAAATTAACTACAATACATCCTTGTGGAGAAGACAACTGCTCTATAGTTTTTATAATATCACAATGCAGCAACCGAGCACCATTCTTTCATTCTAAAAATCCTATAAATATTGACAGGATGACAGGAAGAAACAAAATAGTATTAGATCCAAAGTACACAAGTCAAAATTTGAGCCTTATTCAGTTGTGCATTATTTATGGACGCCCTAAAAGTACATCTGAACCGTTTTGGTCATTAGTTGAAGTGCATAAATATATGTAAGTTCTATATTGTTCTATTGACGATTGCACTTCATTAGACCTTAACCTAGTGCTAGCTACCAAGAGTTTTGTGGAAAGCAAAAGCAGATAAGATGCACTCAACTTGCGTTATGTGAAATCACCACCACTAATGGTGGTCATCAAAAGAGAACTAGCACGAACAGGATTCCATTCCAAAGGTTGCTGATACTGAATCTCTTCAGTTAAAAATATTCTGTCTGCTAGCTTCTCCACTATACGAAGAAAGTGCTCTTTAGTTTTGTCTGATCAAAAGAAGGCACTAAATATGGGGCTTGGCGTATTTGAAGCCTTGAAGTGCATGGTTTCTTTTGATTTTTTATGTACTGATAAAGTGACAACTGCTCAGCAGAAAAATGTTTATCTGAGGAGTGCTGCTATATCATGTAGAAATAAAGGCATAAAATTCAAAGTGCTAATGTGGTGGCTACTAATGGTTACATAACACTAGGAGTTTGTACTATCTCATGGAATTTTAAGCTGTTCTTATCCAGACAAATGGGTGTGACTTGATGTCACTCATGATTTTAGAGTGACACTTTATTGTCACAACAGTCAAGAAAATCCAAAATATATATTATATATTTCCCTGGTGGTTCGAAACTTCTTATTTTTAATCTTGATTTTGTCTTAAATTAGTTTACTAATCAAATTGCTATAAGTCGGTTACGAATCTCCATAATGGGAGATTACACAATACAACAGTTAGGAATTCATCTAAAAGTAAAGTAAACAAAGAAAAATCTTCGAATTCAAGAACGATTACTGATTACTATGTGTATTTTGCACTCCAATCACCACCATTTGCACGGGCAAATTTATGTTGGTAAGAACTAGGAAATGTGTTTGGTCAAATTCAGATCTAAATGAAGAAAGGAGAATTAATTCCTGCCACTCTTGAGATACTTATTTCAACATTTTCCCATTACTTCTTAAACATTCCATCATTTTCCCACTATTTCTTTCGCAAAAAAATGTGTTGGCCAATCTTAGGTATTGTTTTGCAAGATGTACCAAAAAATTCTTTGGTGGCTATTTAATAAAAAGTTGATGAATCCAAATGACATAAATTTCATTGTCTTCGTGAAGTACAAAACGTTCCAAGCATGAAAAATAAATAATTTTATGAAATAATATTCTAACAATAGTATTTCATCTTCAGAAAGTTGTGGTGTATGAATAAATGGTACAAAAGAAAAAAGGCTGGTGGGGGAAAAGTGGCAACAATATTTGAATATTACATTAATAAACATAGTTTCTAAATACATTTAAGTTTTAGTCATTTCAAGAAAAACTATTTGTGTGTTGAAACTTTTTCGAAGTAAAAGCTATATTGTTATCCATAGTAGCCAAACAAACATTTGAATAATTTTATGCATATTAATAAATTTCAAAATTATTGGAAATATGCACTGAAGGCAATAATAAATATTATTATTTATTTTTATATTCATAATTAAGTTTATATTTATGTGCTAGAACTGCATTGGTTCTTGAATATGAGATCCAGAGAAAAACCCAGCTGCACTTGTAAAAAGATAAAAGATAAACACAAGTAGTTTCTTAGTCTCGCCTCTAATAGAGGCTCATGTGTTGCATGATCATCTCATTTTCATGATAATATGCATTGTTATAGTAACGTGAAGGCAACAACAAATGGGATTACATTGTTAGACTTTGAGATTGTATGTTATAAGTATAACCATGTAAGTGTTAACATATACTAAATTCTTTAGGCCATGAAAATAGTGAGTGCATGTAGTTCACAGGATATTGAAAGTGCAGGAAAGCCCCCCCCCCCCCCCCGCGCGCGCGCGCGCGCCGCCTCCCCTCTTGGCGACTCAGGGGCATCCTCTGCGCGCCAACGGCGGTCCTCCCCCGCTCCCTCCCCCCTGCTCCGTCGCTGCCGTAGGGGACACGGGCAAAGCCGCGCGTGCCCTCGGGATGGTGGGGGTGGGGATCTCCCGCGGCAGGCTTCGGTGGCAGTTGGCGCCGGTGGCATGGCGCGTCGTCATCGCTTCTGGGCACGGAGCCAAGGCTGCCCAGGTCGGATCTGGCGCTTGGATGGCCGGTGGCGCGGCGCCGGATCCCGTGTTGGTCGATGGCGGGTTGGCGGCGTCGAACAAGGTCGTGGTGGTGGGCTCCGGCAGGTGGCGCGACGACGTCCCCGTGGCTGCGTGCAGCAGGGGGCGCGTTGACCGGGACTGTGGTTGTTGGCGGCGGATCTGGCACGAGTCGGGACGCGTAGATCTAGCGCGGCGACTCCCGGGGTGGTCGCCGTGATGCGCTGCGGGCATGACCGACTGTCTTTGCTGCGCGCGAGCAGATCTGGCGCGGGCGTTTATGAAGGGAGGCATGCCTTATGAGGATCAAGCACATACAACCGTCTGCTCCGACGGGGTGGAGGAGCTCGAGCAGGCGGCAACAACTGTATGCCATGGTGTGGACATGTGCGGCGGCTCCAGCGGCGCGCATATGGAGCGTGTGAAGTGATGGGTGTAGATAACACCTCCTCGTTGGTTACCCCAAGTGAAAGGTTATGATGTAGATAGCAGAAAATTTTCCTCGGTAAAGATACCAAGGTTATGAATCCAGTAAGATTCCAGAGACGACAAGTAGGTGGAACGACGTCAAAGATTTGGTTGTGGACACCGGTTGACGTGGACCTGCACACAAGAACACAAATAACTTTGCTCCTGACGAGTTTGGAGAGGTTGTCAATCTCTCCGGCCTTGTTGTTTACAAAGGATCAAACACAAAGGGAAAATAGTAATAGTGCGAGTGAAAGGAAATAAAGTAGTAAATACGAGGGTGTAAACTATGATGGAAATATGGAGAAGGGTGCCATAAATTTCATTAGTGATGTCTATCTCCCAAAAGACGGTAAACAACTATGTTGGATGAACAAACTAAAGTTGGGCAATTGATAGGATTATAAACGCACCGCAATGCTAATTATGCTACTGGAAAGTAAAGATGCTCAATCGTATGGGCATTACACCAAGACCAGTAGATCGTTTATTCATCAGCATCTACTCACTAATCATCCACCTTGAGATATCTATCTAGAACATCTCGTTGGTATTAATTTGCGAACCCCAACCAAATTGCAAGCTCAATGCAATGGACAACTGCCTTAACACTCTATGCGTAATGTAAGCAATTCTTATGGCGCGCAGTCATAAGCACCGTTGTTTTATCCCTAATGGCAACAACACATTCCCTAGTCTCATGTTTCTGTCACTCCAGCTAGACATCAGGAGGCATGAACCCATCATCTGGCATAACGCTCCTCTTGGAGTTGCAATCTACTACTTGGCCAAAGCAATAAACACAACGAAGAACATGCAAAACTACTCAAGAACAAAAATATGAAGGTAAACCAAATATATTACTCATCACAATCTGAACATAATCTCATAATCCATCGGATCCCAGCAAACACAACATAGCAAAACAGGAATTCATACATAGATGCCTTGATAATTATAGACACCTAACAAGGGCTAAACATTGAAGCACAAGATTGGAGAGAAGACATCATCTAGCTAATGATCATGAACCCATGGTCCAAGGGGGACTACTCACGGCACATCCCGGAGGCGATCATGGTGGTGGAGAAGCCTCCGGAGGTCAATTCTCCCTCCAGCAGAGTGTCGAGACAGGTCCTTTAGGCGATCCCGAGATCAGAATCGCAGTGGCGGTGGAACAGTAGGTATTTCCGCGGAACGGAGAACTCTTTGTACGTTTTCATGACGAGGGGTAAATATATGTCGAAGGAGGGAGTCAGGGGTGGCCCCCTGGCCCAGGCAGCAACCCTGGCCCGCACCAGGGAGGCGCCTGGACGAGGGGTGGCCCCCTCGGGCTCTCTTTCGGGCTCTCTTTTGGGCTTCTGGAGTCTTCCGTGATGGATATTTTTTAGGTATTTTTCTTGAATTTTCCGAGCACTTTTATTTTTCACCTTCTTCTGCAATGCACGGACAAAAACAGACAGAAAGTAGCACTGGACACTGAGTTAATAGGTTAGTCCAAAATATGTTGTAAATTATATGAAAGTGCATCAAGACAGATAGCATTATCACCAAAACAAGCATGAAACAGGCAAAAATTATAGATATGTTTTGGACGTATCAACATCCCCAAGCTTAATTACTGCTCATCCTCGAGTAGGTAAATGACAACCAAGATCATTTTTGTGGTGACATGCTATCAACATAAGTTTGAACTTTAAAGTACAACAAGCAAGAGATGCAATTCAAGTCAAGATAATAACAAGCAAGAGTCTATATCTAGTATTGAAACTAGTAAAGTAAGAACATAAAGGTGCAAGAGCTCTCGCTGTCCGTGACTCGCATGTCTCCAATCGCCAATCGGTGCTCCCGTGCAGAAAGTGGGAGATGGGTTTAGAGCATAAAAATACTTAATTATTATTGAGAACTCAATCTACTAACTTTCACACTTGGTCTCTTTTGGAATCTTATTACGACTCATCCCCAGACCGTCGGCCGGGTACAAGTCAATTCAATTCTCTCCCTTTCAATTTCGAGCACTCATGCAATGAATGAGCGCGAGCAAGATTAGTTGGCACTTAGGATGGAAAATAGAATAAATAATGGGGATAGGAAGTCAAAAAGTATGAAAGTCTCACACCAATAAGGACAACCTTAGGCGAGGGTAAGCCTATGGTAGATATGGTGTGAGGAGTAGGGATTGCCATGCAATAGATGCACAATGAGCTGTGAGTATATGAAAGCTCTCCAATGGAACTAGTGGGGGTGCATCCAACTCGCTTGCTCACGAAGACCTAGAGCTCTTTTGAGGAGGCTCATCATTGAAATATACAAGCCAAGTTCTATAATGTGAAGGTCCCCACTTAGTTATGCATGAATGATATGAAAATTGTCTATGAAGTACAAGTGCTACTTTGAAGCACACGTGTGGATCTTTTAAAAGGAACAGTAGTGTTTCCCCTTCTCTCTTTTTATTTTCTTTTTTCTCTTTTTTCTATTTTTTGTGACCTCTTTGACTCTTTCTATTTATCTCGCATTTGTCCTCTTTGGGATCTTTTCATGTGTCCTCTTTTGGGATCTTTTCATGTGTCCTCTTTTGAAATCTTTTATTTGTGTCCTCTTTTGGGATCTTTTCCTCACTTTAAGGGCAACACTCTATATATTACAAGGATGAAGAAGATCAACACGTTTTTACAAGGTACTCAAAATAAAACTGAAACTATATCATGATGTATGCAATGTATGTCTCTGCCAGTGTAGCAGGATATGCAATGATACGTAAGGGCAAAGCCCAACTATCATGTAGCTCTACGATCAAGCAAAAGCATGTATGAAAATGAAAGATCAAGTCATGAGAAGATGGATGTTGCATGACAATATATCTCAGAAAGGCTATGGAAATGCCTTGATAGGTAGGTATGGTGGCTGTTTTGAGGAACATATAATGAGGCTTATGTATGACAGAGCGTATATGCCAAACATTTGGATGCACCGGCGAAGTTTGCACCGACTCTCAAGATGACAAAGGTCAATGCACGGTATCGAAGAGGCTAGCAAAATATGGCTGGCGGAAGTGCCAAGAATCGAATACTCGCATTAGTCAAAGAAACACATCCACTTATTATCAGTAACTCTCTATCTAATCAGGAGATTCACAAAGAAACGAGCACCTTAAGAGGAGTGTTTGGGGGCTTGGTTATCCTTGCGCATCCTCGACCCATTATATGCGAGGTTAATCTTTTACAACCCCGCAAGGATAAGTGATCTTTCTAGTAACTAGAGTTCTCAACTAATTTTTGTAGTTTTCGAAAATAAACACGTTGAACCAAAATACGACACCTATCACTAATAGGTTTAAGCTCTTGACACACAAAAGTTCAAACATTACTTGAAACAACACCTCAAAACTATTGCAAGTTACTACTAAACTTATCATAGCAACCTTGATTACCTACTCAAAGTAATACACACGTTAAGTGCAACAGACCAACTCTCTAAACAAGATAAGCATGCAACTAAACAGAGTCCTAAAAATTGTAATTCTTAGCTCTTAGAAAAGAATAAACATGAAGAGCAAGAGCTAACATTACATCAGCTAGAAACAAAGAAAGAACACTCAACAAAGATTGAAGTGAAAACTATGAGCATTCTATGCAAAAGTGGAGCGTGTTTCTCTCCCAACAAGGCATGCTAGGATCCAAATTGTTATGACCAGCAAACAAAACTAAACTAAAAAAAGCAAAACTGAAAAGTAAAGAGCAAGAAGCTCCAAGGAAAGCACATAACATATGAAGCGATAAAAATATAGTGTGGAGAAGGAAGAACTGATAATTGTTGATGAAGAAGGGGATGGACGGGGGCATCCCCAAGCTTAGACTTGAGTCTCCTTGAATATTTCTTAGGGGTACCGGGGGCATCCCCAAGCTTAAGCTGTTGGCACTCCCGAATCTTCTTTTATCATCTTCCTTCGCACACTTGAAAACTCCCTTCATACGAACCTCATCATAAACTGATTAGAGCGGTTAATGCCAATAGTAAATTAATTATACTTGGCCTTTGTTGGAAACACTATTTTTCAAAATTTTCAATAGTGGCTACTGTTTCTCAAGATAGCCAAAAAGTTTTTGCAAAGAAAAAGCTAGCGCAAAATTGCAAAACTGAAGAGGCGCAAAACGGGCCAGTTTGGAAAAAACAGAACATTGGGTAGTAATTAATTTTTCGGAGGCACTTATGTAACTCAAATAAAAAAACTCATAACTGGAGAAAGTTTGCTAATTGTATAAGTCATGTTTAAAAAATGAGATCAAAAAGATGATCTAGTGATTTTATACGAATTTTCTAGGGGAGCAGACCGAATCTGTTTCTCGACAGCATAACACAACTTGTGGTTTACTTATCAACAGAGGCTAAAACTTGGCACAAAGCTTGAAAATTAAGATACAATGATGTTGCTACAGTAGTAACAAAGCATCAAGACCGCTAAAACAGAAAGTAAAACATTTTGGGTTGCCTCCCAATAAGTGCTTACTTTTATGCCTTTAGCTAGGCATGAAGCAACAAGATCAAGTTTTATCAATATCAAAAGCTTAGCTTGCCCTTATAACGGACTCAAAATGTAACTTCATCTTCTTTCTAGGGAAATGTTGCAGGATCTTTTTGAGGGGAAATTGGAATCTTATAATCCCTTCTTTCATATCAATGATTGCACCAACAATGCGAAGAAAAGTCCTTCCCAAAATAATAAGACATGAGGGATCACACACTCAATATCCATGACAAGAAAATCAATGGGAACATAATTATCATTGACCAAAATAAGCACATCATCTATTCTTCCCAAAGGCATCTTAAGGGAAAAATCAACAAGTCGAACGCCCAAAGAACAAGGATCAGAAGGTTTCAAATCAAGCATATCATACATCCTTTTGGGCATGACGGAGGCACTAGCTCCAGCATCACATAAAGCAAAGCAAGCAAGTTATTCAATTTGATCTTGACCATAGGATCCCAACCACCTTTAGTTTTATAGGAATTGAATCTTCTAATCTAGTTTTGTCCTCCCTAGCTTTGATGAGAGCATTAGTGATATGCTCGGTGAAGACAATATTAAGTGTGAACTAGTGTGTGGGTCTTTGACCATCTTTTGTAAGAACTTAATAACTTATGAGAGTTTGAAATTTTCAAAGTCAAGCTCATTAGCATTAGTCAACGTGGTAGTGTCACTTTCTAAACTCATGTTACTTTTCTCTATATCATCCTCGACATCCTCCCTAGTACGAGAATGTTTTGGGGTTTCTTCTATCCTAAAGTCTGGTTTCTTACTAGGGAGACCATGCCAAGGGCATAATTCTCCATAAATGCTAGTGTAATCACAAGGCTTATTTCTCAGATAGGTACCCAAGGTAACAACAACAAGCAAGAACAAGGTAACTATTTTTTTTGGTAATTTTTCTTTGGTATGAGACACACAAGCAAAGACAAAAACTGAAAAGTAAACTAACAAGACTAAAAAGCAAAAGTAAAAGGTAGTGTCAACTCCCCTATCTTGAGAATTGGAATCCCCAGCAATGGCGCCAGAAATTTAGCTTGATGGGTGTAGATAACACCTCCTCATTGGTTACCCCAAGTGGAAGGTTATGATGCAAACATCGATAACTTTTCCTCGGTGAAGATACCAAGGTTTGTCTCCAGTAGGATTCCGAAGATTGCAAGAAGGTGGTAACGGCGCCAAAGACTTACTTCTGACGTGACATGCACACAAGAACACAAATAACTTTGCTCCCAACGAGTTCAGGAAGGTTGTCAATCTCTCCGGCCTTGCTGTTTACAAAAGATCAAACACAAGAAGAAAATAATAATTCTGCGACTGAAAGGAAATAAAGCAGCAAAAGCGAGGGTGTAAACTATGGTGGAAATATGTACCGGGGTGCCATGACTTTCACTAGTGATGTATCTCTCCCATAAGATAGTAAACAACTATGCTGGGTGAACAAATTACAACTTGGCAATTAAACGAATTATGAACGCATGATGCGTGAGAGATGATAACGGCTTCTCGCCCTTCGTTGGTTACCCCAAGTGGAACGTGAGATGTAAGATAGCAGAAAATTTCCCTTGGCAAAGATGCCAAGGTTTAGAGTGTCTCCCGTAGGACTCCGATAACGACAAGTAGGTGGCAAGGAAACAATGACACCGTTTTAGACAAAAGTTGCTTCCTTGACCTGGACCTGCACACGAAACAAATAACTTTGCTCCCAACAAAGTTCAGGGAGGTTGTCAATCTCTCCGGTCTTGTTGTTTACAAAGGATCAAACACAGGGAATAATGATAATGGTGATAGCAACTAGAAAGTAAAAGCAGGAAATAAAATGAGCGTGGAAACAGTGATGAGAATATGGACCGGGGTCCCGTGATGTCTCTCTCCAAAAAGACGACAAAACTACTATGCGAGGTAAACAAATCACAACTGGGCAATTGACAGGATTAAAATCGCACCGTAATGCTAACTATGCTACAAAGAAAGGAAGATGCTCAAAAGCATGGGCGGTACGCCAAAATAAGTAGCCCGAAATCCAACTACATGTACTACTAATCATCCACCTTGAGATATCTATCCAAAACATCTCGCTGGTATTAAGTTGCGAGCCCCACCCAAAGTGTAAACCCAAAGCAACAAACAACTGCATTAAAAATCACTTTGCGTAAAGTAAACAATCTTTGCAACCGCGGTTACAAGCGCCGTTGTTTTCCCCCTTGTGGCAACAGCACACCCCCTATACTCATGTTTCTGTCACTCAAGCTGATCATCAGGGGGCATGAACCCACAATCGAGCATAACGTTCCATCTGGGAGTCACTACCTACTACTTGGCCAAAGCAATAAACAACAACGGAGAACATGCAAGAATTACTCAAGAACATAAATATAAAAGATAAGAACCAAATATATTACTCAATCACAAACTGAACATAGTCTCATAATCCATCAGATCCCAGCAAACTCAACATAGCAACAATAGAAAATTATATATGTGCCTCGATCATGTAGGGCAGCTCACGACGTATAATCCATGAAGAACAAAGAGGGGAGGAGAACATCACATATCTACTGATCACGGACCCATGGTCCAAGGTAGACTACTCACGGATCACCCGGGAAGCCTCCATGGTGGAGGAGAGGCTCCCGGAGTTCAATCCTCCCTCCGACAGGGTGCCGAGAAGAGGTCTTCTGGCGCTCCCGATCTTGGAAGTGCGGCGGAGGCGGAACAGAGGCGAGATCGCGAAAAAGGTTCTCTCTTTGGAAGAATCCCGTAACGGAGAATATATAGGCGAAGGGGGGCAGCCAGGGGGACCACCAGGTGTCCAGGCGCCCCCTGGCGCGGCCAAACCCTAGGCCGCGCCACCTGGCCGCCTGGGCACCAGGTGGGGCCCCTCTAGCCCTCCTTCGGGACTCCAGAAGCTTCCGTTGCGCTGATTTTTTATCTGATTTTTCTGAATTTTTGGGGCACTTTTAATATGGGGGAAACCTGAAATAGAAAAACAGCAGAAAACAGGAACTGGCACTATGGTGCACTGAGTTAATAAGTTAGTCCAAATATGATCAAAATTGTATGAAAGTGTATCTAGAACATAGCAATATCACACAAAACATGCATGGAGCAAGAAGAAATTCTAGATACGTTTGGGACATATCAACATCCCCAAGCTTAATTCCTGCTCGTGCTCGAGTAGGTAAATGATAACAAGCATAATTTCTGTGGTGACATGCTGACAACCATATAAGAACTTTGAAAGTAAAGCAATCAAGGTATGTAATTAAATTCAAGTCATAACAGGCAAGAGTCTATATTAGCAGTGAAACAAGCAACATAAGAACATAAAGGTGCAAGAGCTCTCGCTGTCAGTGACTCGAATGTCTCCAGATGGTGTTTGCGTGCAAGAAGGGGGATATGGGAATACGAGAAAAGTATATTTTTTGAGAACTCAATCTACTAAAGTTTCACACTTAGTGTTCTTTGGAATCTTATCTTGACTCGTCCCCAGACCACTAGCCAGGTACAAGTCAATTTGATCCACTCCCTTTCGATATTTTGAGCACTCATGCAATGGATGAGCGTAAGCACGAGAGTTGACACTTAGGATGGCGAAGAGAGAGATATGGTGGAGGGGGAAGATAAAAAGGGTGAGAAAGGCTCACATCAATGAGGACAATCATAGGCGAGAGAAGGCCAAATGATAGATATGATGTGAGGAGTAGGGATTACCATGCAACAGATGCACATATGAGCTCAGAAAAATCTCTCCAACGGAACTAGTGGGGGTGCATCCAACTTGCTCGCTCATGAAGACCTAGAGCTCGTTTGAGGAGGCTTATCCTTGGAATATGCAAGCCAAGTTCTATAGTGTTAAGGTCCCCACATAGCTATATGCATAAATGATCATCTCTATGGAGCACAAAGATAAGAGGGAGCACGAGTGTGGATCTTTCAAAAGGAATAGTAGTGTTGTCCCTTTCTCTCTTTTTATTTTCTTTTTCTCTCTTTTTATATATTTTTGTATTTTTTGATGGCCTCAATGGCTCTTTCTATTTAACTCTCATTTGCCCTCTTTGGGATCTTTTAAATTTGTCCACTTTGGGATCCTTTCCTCACTTAAGGGCAACACTCTATTTTACAAGAAGGTATAGAAGATCTTTCACACTTTACAAGGTACTCAACATAAAGAAGATGTAGCTATCATGATGTATGCAAATGTATGCCTCTGCCAGTGTAGCAGGAACATGTATGACATGAAGATCAAGTCATGAAGAGGTGGATGTTTCATGGAAATATATCTCGGAAAGGCTATGGAAATGCCTTGATAGGTAGGTATGGTGGTTGTTTTGAGGAAAGATATAAGGATGTTTATGATGACAGAGCGTATCATGCCAATGGTTTGGATGCATCGGCGAAGTGGACGCCATCTCTCGGAGTGATAAGAGGGAAATGCGCGGTACCGAAGAGGCTAGGATATATGAGGAGGTGGAAGTGTCAACTTTCAATACTTACATTAGTACGAAGAACTCATGCACTTATTATCGGCAAATCTCAATCTAATGAGGACGTTCACAAAGAGACAAGTACCCCGAAGAGGAGTGTATGGGGGTTTGGTTATCCTTGCGCATCCTCGACTCATGGTACATGAGTGTACTCTAATATCCGATCCCTCCAAAGATTAGCGATCCATCTAGTAGCTAGAGTTATCAAGTAGTTTTGTAAGTTTTTGAAAATAAACACGGATTGCCCAAAATACGACACCTATCACTAATAGACTAGAGCTCTTGACACCAAAAATTCAAACATTACTCACAACAATACCTCAAAACTATTGCAAGTTAATACTATAATTGATTATCAACCTTAATTACCTACTTCAAGACAAGACACAACTCAGTGCAACAACCAACTCTCTTAACAAGATAAACATGAAAACTAAAGAGAGTTCCAGCAACAAACTAAACTAAAACTAAAGCTCTTAAAAAAGATAAACATGAAAACTAAGAGCTAAATATGGCAGCAGCTACGAAAAGATAAAGAACACACAACAAAAAAAGATAAGCATGAAAATCCTATGATGTGTTCTAGTTTAAAGTGGAGCGTGTTTCTCTCCCACACAAAGTAAGCTGGGGTCTAACTTGTTATGAACAACAAGCAAAGCTAAAGAAAACTAAAAAGGAAACCTAAGAGCGAGATTGACGAGGATCAGCCTCGGCAAATCCCATGGTCGGGAACCCTGGGTTAGATCATAGAGAAGGAACAGGTTGGCGATACTCGTCGGCTAACAGGAGAAGCACTTCCTGCTCGATTGTATTATGCGAGGGGGCGATTACAATGGAAGTCTAGGCGAATTCGCTCAAGACCAAGGGTGTCGATTGTAGATTGGATGTCCTGAGGCGTCACCCCTCCCATCCTTTATATACTAGGCTGGGTCGCGGGGAGTCCTCCTCAGGTTACAAAGATGATTTCCTAAACTATCTTCGGCTTGGAAGCCAAGTCTTGACTTCCTTGTTGGTCGCGGACTCCTACGTCGGTGCTTTTAGTGGGCCAGTCATGGACCGGTCGAGGCTTCTATTGGGCCATTCGTCTTTATACGCACCAGGTATCCTCACACGCAGGAGTCGTGGGGTCACCCCCTCGTCAGTAGCCCCCGAGTGCCTGGGGGACTCGAAGAGTCGCGCAGGGACTCGAATCCATCATCATTTCGCCTTTATATGCGCAGCGCGGCTGCGAGTCGTTGGCAGTTTTAGCCATGACAATGTTTATTTGAGGGATGATAAGATAAAAGGGCCCAAGGTGGTCGAATGGTCGAGCCTTGGTGAATTGCACTAGTGGAAAATACCTCAGTAGCCCAATTAATCCCGTGTCCATCGACACGAACTTGGAAACGATCGGTGTCTAGCAAAGTCCATGCCGTTGCAGGTCTTATAGGATCAATGCCGCCAGCCCCAGCAAATAGCTTTAATGCGTCCATTATCGGCTCATCTTTCTATCATGCAAGCGCATGGAAAACGTCGGGAGTGAAGTCGCGCTGTGGCAAGTCCCGGCCCGTCCGACTGTGCAGCAGGGTCCTACCTACACGCTAAGCTTGCATGGAATCTGGGTACAGCAAGTCGCAGCCCAGGCATCATTTTTACAGAGGCACGGAGCCTAATTAGAGATGCACCCACTTGGAATAAACAATCAAGTGGGCTGTTAATAGTCACTCGCGGAGTTTTTGCAAGCTCGAGTGAGGAGTTTATAAGAAAGTGCCCACTCGTGTGCTCGTCGAGAGCGTGGGTAAATTATCTTCGAGTCTTGTGAATAGCCACTCGAATGCTTCGTCATATTCTGGCTGAGGGAGCACCTGAACTCTGGAGATGCGCCGTTTTGCCAGCGCGAGTGGTCACTGGAGTACATGTTTTCCTTCTGGGTGAGGGAGGACCCGAAACTCTGTAGACGCCATGATTACTGTTGGCGCGAGTGGTCGCTCGAGCGCACCTTTGTCTTCTGGGTGAGGGATCACCCGAACTCTTGAGGTTTTGGGTTGTGCTCTGTTTTTAATAAAGGTACTCCCGATGGGAGTAAAAAAATTGGAACAAAAAATCAGAATATTTGGGACCAAGAAATAGGTAGTTTTGTCGGTCTTTATTTTTCCAGTTGCTTTTATCTTGAATCGTTCTTTTTGGGATGCTGCAAGGATAAGCATCGTAATAATTGCTCTTTGGTGACTGATGTGGTGACGTTGCTTGGTTTTTGAACCGTCACATCTCCTGATCAGTCAAGATGATAGCTTGGACGATGCGCTGCTGCTGCCCGTTGGATTTCCAAGGCATGTATGGGAAACACGCGAGATTTGATGTGTCCTTTAAATAGTGCTGACCGTGGAAAGGCATCTTTGTATTGGAATTCGTAATGCCCTGTGTGTTGGTCTTTGAATTTAATGATGGCGCCGCCTGGGCTTCTGTGTGTTTTTCCTGGTTTGCCCTTGGGTTGTGCTATAAATACCTGTTGTTGTTTGCTTGGGCTTGGCATCTGCTCTTCTCCTCTCTTTCCCTTCTTCTTCTTCTTGATATGGCGCCCAGGCGTGGTGGTGGTGTGGTTAGCTGAGGTCGTGGTCGGCGTGGCCGCACACCTCGTTCTTCACGCGGTGGACGTCGTGAAGCTAGGACGACGCCTCCCTCTTCTTCCGTTGAGGAGGGTGTTTGGCGCTATGATTTCCTTTTGTGTGTTCTTATCCGGACTGCTACCCGGATCCCTCTTCCGTTCTTTTTTGCCTCCATTGTTTCTGAACTCAATTTGAGGGGTCTCTGGCTCCATCTTCAAGGGTGTGCTCGATCTTCCTCTTGGGTGGAGCTGGAAGTTGATAATTCGTTCCTGATTTTTCTTGGATCTGGCTGGAGGGCGTTTTCGCGTTGGCTGAACCTGCGTGACGGGGATAGCTGATGCTAGCAAGGAAGATACTTCTCTCGCTCCTCGTTGGTTACCCCAAGTGGAAGGTGAGATGTAGCGTAGCAGCAGAATTTCCCCTATGTAGAGGATAGGGTTTGTCTCCCGTAGGACTCGCAGCGATACAAGAAGGTGGTAAAGTGAACAGTGGCGCCGAGGTTGCTAGCTTCGCCTGGACCTTCACACACAGCAAATAACTTTGCTCCCAACGAGTACAGAGGAGTTGTCAATTCCTTCGGCATCCTGGGCCCTTGAAGATGGCGCGTCCTAGGGTGGGGTCTTGCCAGGGACCCTCCTGGGCCCCCGGTGGTGTCTCTCCTGCCATATCTTGGTTATTCCGGAAGCTTCCGTGACACTGATTTTTTATATAATTTTTCCGGAATTTATTGGGCACTTTTAATGGCCGGAAAACCCGAAATACAAAAATAGAAGAAAAACAGGAACTGGCAACTGGCTGCACTGAGTTAATAGGTTAGTCCAAATATGATAAAAAAAGTGTATGAAAGTTCAAGCAAAACATGGCAAATTCACACAAAACATGCATGGAGCAAGCAGAAATTATAGATATGTTTGGGACGTATCAATAGCCTTTGCTGTCGTTTCGATGGCGAAGATACTCTCACTGTTCGTGCTTTTGATGCCGGTGGCCATCGTCTGGATCCGTATTGGGAGGAAACAAGCAGCGACAGCTCTAGTGGGTCGAGGAATCCTTCGCCTACTTCTCTAGTGGCTTCATCTTCGGCCGACTCCTCGGCTGGTGGTGCTTGCTCTTCTAGTTCTAAGGAGGAGCTCGACGTCAAGCCACCCGTCAAGCGGGCCCGTCGGTAGGCAAGGTCACCTTGTAGAACTGGAGGGAAGCGACTTGCTTCTTCGCAGGCTTAGTTCTTACTTTGTCTGTGATGATGCTCGTCAGGATGTGGGCCGAAAGTGCCAATTATCTCAGCATGGGCACACATGTAGAAATCATAATTCCCTGGGATGATTGGTACTGTAGTCCTTTTGGTAGCTACTCAAGTCCCTTTGTAAGCTTTGATATGTGGTGGAAACTTTTGTACTGATATATCCCTGATATGTAACTTGGGTTATTTGGGTCCTTTGTAATGAGAATTGTCTTCGAGTCCTTTGTAATTAAAACTGTCTTCGAGTCCTTTGTAATTAAAACTATCTTCGAGTCCTTTCTTGTAGCTGCATAGTTGTTCCAAATTTTCATCGGGTGCGCGGCAGCGCTCCCGATGGGAGTAGCCCCCGAGCCTTCAGGTGATCATTTTTGATCAGGTGAAGACTAAGAAATTTCTCTGTCCGATGCCCGTTTTGTCCTTACCTGTGAAAAATAAGTTGCGTTGATGCGGAAAAGGAATTTTGAGTAAGGAATTTTGTGCTCGAGCCCCCGAGTGTGTTAAGTAGTGTCGCGTGGGTGAAGATGGCGTCTCTCGGGGGGAGTATACACTAGATCCCCCGAGTGCTTTAAGTAGTATCGCGTAAACGAAGATAGCGTCTCTCGGGGGGAATCTGTACTCGAGCCCCCGAGTGCTTTAAGTAGTGTCGCGTAAGCGAAAATAGCGTCTCTCGGGGGGAGTTTATACTCGAGCCCCTGAGTGCTTTAAGTAGTGTCGCGTCAGCGAAGATAGCGTCTCTCGGGGGGAGTTTATACTCGAGCCCCCGAGTGCTTTAAGTAGTGTCGCGTAAGCGAAGATAGCGTCTCTCGGGGGGAGTTTTTACTCGATCCCCCGAGTGCTTTAAGTGTTTATTTGGGAAACATCTCTTTATTGCTTCGATTTTTACATGGGTTGCCGATCGGTGCTGCTACCGATACTGCCGATAATGCTTGTGGGTAGACTATGGGTAGAACGGGCGCACGTTTGCCACGTTCCACGGATTTCCCACGTCTTCGTCGGTCTTCGGGTTCTTCAACCTGTATGCGCCTCCTCCTATGACTTCCGAGATTATGAAGGGTCCTTCCCACTGTGGGGCAAGCTTGTGGAATTTTTCTTGTATTAGACGCAAGACAAGATCTCCTTTGCGGAAAGTTCTTGTCCGCAAGCGACTGCTTTGATATGTACGTAGTTTGTCCTGGTATCCTTCTGATCTTGCTATAGCTGTGTCCCTTGCTTCATCTGCGGTGTCTTTATCATCCTGGAATGCTTCTTCTGCCTCTTCTTCTTCGTACCCCGAGATTCGGGGAGCTCCAAACTTTAGGTCGTGTGGTAGCACAACTTCTGTCCCATAGACCATGAAGAAAGGTGTGTACTGGGTTGAAGCATTGGGGGTGGTGCGCAGGCTCCACAGGACTGCGTGGATTTCGTCTACCCAGTTGCCTGCAGCCTGTTCGAGTGGTGCGAGGAGACTCTTTTTTATTCCTCCACATATTAAGCCGTTTGCCTTCTCCACCTGGTCGTTAGACTGTGGGTGCGCGACTGATGCGTAGTTGATTTTGATGCCCAAATCTTGGCAGAAGTTCTATAATTCTGCTGCTGCGAAGTTTGTACCATTGTCTGTGATGATGTTATGTGGTACGCCAAATCTGAAGATAATGGACTTAATGAAGTTGACTGCCGTGAGGGCTCTTGAGCTGGTGATTGGTACTGCCTCTATCAGCTTGGTGAACTTTTCTACTGCTACAAGGAGGTGTGTCCGTCCTCCTTTTGAGGATTTCTTGAGTGGGCGCACCATGTCGAGTCCCCAAGTGGCGAACGGCCAGGATAGTGGTATGGTTTTGAGTTCTGATGCTGGGGCGTGTGGCTAGCTGGAGAATTTTTGGCAACCGATGCAGCGTTGCACGATGTCTTTCGCGTTTCGCATTGCAGTTAGCCAGTAGAACCCTGCTCGAAAAGCTTTGGCCACGAGTGCGCGACTGCTCGTGTGGTGCCCGTAGGTGCCTTCGTGGATCTCGAGCAACAGGGCTTTTCCGTCTTCTTCCTCGATGCACTTTTGGAGGACCTGGGAGATGTTGCGCTTGTAGAGCTGTCCATTGATTACTGTGAATGCTTTAGATCGTCGACTGATGCGCCGGGCTTCTGCGACGTCTTCTGGTAAGGTGCCTTGAATTAGGAATCGAAGAAACGGTTTTGTCCATGTTGGACCTTTGGGTGCGGCTGGCTCTGCTTCCTCGACTGCTTCGTTGCCTGCGTCATTGGTTGAGTTTGCAGCCGCCACTTGTGCTGGTTCTCTTGTGTCGTCATCCTCTGCGACCGCCTCCGGTGTTAGTGCCTTGGTTTTGATTGACCTTTGGCTGATACTTTCGAGGAAAACGTCTGGGGGAATTGGTCCTCGGGTTGATCCGATGTTTGCGAGCTCGTCTGCTTCTATGTTATTTGCTCTGATGACGTAGTTTAGCTCGCATCCGTCGAATCCTCCTTCTAGGGTGTTGTAGAGCTTCTGATAAGCTATCATGTTTTCTGCGACTGCTTCACAGTCCCTCATTGCTTGCTGGACGACGAGGTTGGAGTTGCCGTAGATTGAGAGACGAGTGACGCCGCAAGCTTTTGCCATGCGCATGCCATGGAATAGTTTCTCGTATTCTGCTTCGTTGTTTGAGGCATTGCTGACGTTGATCTGAAGAACGTATCTGAGTTTGGCTCCTTTGGGCGAGATTAGTACGACGCCTGCTCCAGCTTGTAAGAGCAAGTTTTGCCCCCGAAGGTTTTGGAGATTGTTGGACAAAGCAGAAGTGGAACTAATATTGGTTTCGAGTATAAACAGATACTTAGGTTCCGAAAGAATGGAGTTTGCAAGGAGAAGGTCGAAGGACAACTCACTGCAGTGAAGCTGCAGTCAACTACCGAAACCTTTGAAGGAAGACGACCCCTAAAAATGTCGTTGAAGAAGAAGATACTCTCAAGTAAAAGCGCAACGAGGAGAAAGATGAAGCTGGTCGAAGACTTAGTCTTTTTACTAGTTTCTCTTTATTTTTCTTGAGTCGTAGGAAAAACCGTACTATCAAGAGGGGTTTGCTAGTTGAGATCTTTGTCGAAGTGAATTTGCTGTGCTCAACCTAAACCCTCAAAAGCCTACCGAGAGAAATCCAGATGTTGTAGGAGATCACTACCTTGATGAGCCAAAGAGGCCGAAAGAAAAGCCAAATAGGCTAGGCAGAAGGCTCAGGCTGCTCCAGATCCTCGAGCTTCCCCTGCTCCTGCCCCTGCTACACCAGTTGTGCCCGGCCCTCGTGCCGATGAAGAAAGCTCCAACAAAGGAGATTCTGCTGCCAATACTGCATGGGATGCAGCGCAGATTTCCAATGTTCTTTGGGGTATGGCCACCATACCGAGCAAAGTAACTGCCGAGGATGATGTCCCTGCAGAAATACAAGAACAAGTTTCTCACTACATGATCCGCTGGGAAGGATATCTCACCCAGGATCGCAAGGACAAAGAACAAGAGAAGTTTTACACCAAACACCTTCGAGAAGAAACTGAGGACCTTGAGTCCCGACGGTTTTTCAAGACCAAGATTGCAACCCTTGGTGAATCCAGAAGGGCACAGAAAGAAAACATCACTGCTGTCAATGAAAAGGTTCGACAGATAGTATCTGCTATGTGCAAGGAGCACAATGAAGCCCTATCCAAGAGACAATCTCGAAAGAGAAAGTCTGATACCCCAACCTCTGCGCGTGGGACGCCAGAGATCGAGAAAAATGCTAAGAAGAAAAAAATCTGCTGAGGTCGTTGCTGCAACAGCACGACAGGAAACTGCACCACCCCCTGCCAAGAAACCCACTCCACCCCGTAAGAAAACTCCACCACCTCGCCAAGCCACCCCTCCACCTCGACAACAAACTCCTCCTCGTCAACCATCACCACCAAAAGCTTCGTCGCTACCACCCAACCCACCATCACCACCAAAAGCTTCGTCGCCACCACCCAACCCACCATCACCACCACATGTCACTCCATCGTCCACCCCAGCCATCGAGCCCCAAACTCAGATTGTGACCGAGCAACCTGCTCTGGTCGAGAAAGAACGTCATTCCCCCATTCCATCTGCGCAGAAGGACTATTCATCTTCCCAGACTATGAACGAAGGAGAAGAAGCCGATGTTGATATTACAACTATTTCCTCCCGATAAGATGCTGCCGAAGGACAAAGTTCTGGCGATGCCAGTTCGAGTGAAAGTTCTTCCTCCCCCTCTTCAAACTCTTCGGAAGAAGAAATGTTTGATGCTTTTGCCCAACTAAATGAAGATATAGAGGCTATGGAGACTGTTGAGACCGAGAAACATGCAAATGCCGACGAAGGAGATGCCGTCGAAGAGCAGGCCGAGGAAAATGCTCCTGCAGCCATCCCAGCTCAGGACATAGTAAATGTTCCATCTTCCATTCCTCGCCCTACTGAGCCAATGCTTCAAATGCTAGATAATGCAGTTGAGATATTTCCAGTCGATGAGCTGCTGCACTCCGCTCATCCGAGAGAAATGCTGCCACTGTTCCGCCCCGATGTTCCTCGAGGAGGCCCTATCTTCAAGAGGCGGGAAAACAAGCCATTTTTCTTCGGGCCCAATCGCTACGAGAAGCCCAGAAATGCATATTCTCTTCGGTTTTGGACCCAAGAGCAAGCCATCTATTACACTCGTGTGCTGTACAACAAGGCCAGAGTTTTCCAACATCAGTACCTTGACATGCCTTCGGTGTATGCCACTTCTTGTTTCGAGAATGTTGCCGAAAAAGTTGATGGTCTGCATGCTCATAAGATGTTTGCTCTCGATTGTGGCTACAATCCCGAGCTCATCAAGCAGTTTTATGCCACGTTGTATGTCACTGGTGATCCTGAGAATTCGAAGACATGGAAATTTTATTAGATGATTCAAGGCCAATTATTCCATATGACTGTCGATCAATTTGTGGCCATCATCAATTTACCTCGGTTCGAAGGATTACCACACAAGATTCATGATCTGCCTGCCCCAACTCCTGCTGAAATTTCTACGCTCATGAATCCAGATGTTGTAGGAGATCACTACCTTGATGAGCCGAAGCCAAGGCATCTAGTTTTTGAAGCAAAATCATGGTTCTATATTCTTTCGAATACTTTGATGCCAATTCTCGATGTGCACGATGATTTTCCAATTCCCCACGATGTGCAACTTGCTCTGTTGAAGTTATTCCATGGTCATCCCTTCGATTTCGAAGACTACTTCATTCGCACGTTGGTGTCTTGTGCTGATGATCACAATTCTCACAAGCCATATGCACCTTGGCTAATGGCGATCTGCAATTACTCTCGGGACGTGCCATTCCACGTATCAATTTTCCCCAAGATTTTTACTCCACCTGTAAGGGAAGTGTTGCAGATTATTACTCGACCCAACGATCAATTTGCAGAGCACACTGGCATCCACGCCCACATGACTGAGCGCAATATTCGCTCGAAATTAATCAAGCCAGTGCATCACATGGAGGTATCTCTTCGGTCCCAGCAAATGCTTCAACATTCTATTGACAAAGATTTCCTTCAGAAGCAGAAGATGATGGATGAAATCAACCATCTGCGCAAAATTGCCATGAACAATAATCAGATATTGCGTGAATGTCTTTGCCGCGATTGGAAAGGGTTGCGCAAGTTTATTTCCCTCGGTCAACTTCAGCGATGTGGCTTCGAAGAATATCGTCCTCATCTGAATAAGAACTGGACTAATGATGATCGTGTCGATCAACCAGATTTCAATATTCCTTTGCTGCCGAAGAACAGGGACGTGCTCAGTGTTGATGATTACTATCACATCACGGTGAACACCATTTCCTCTGACTCCGATCAAGATGAAGCTCCTCGACGCCAAGCGAGAGTTTACTTTCCACTTCCTCGAAGCCCCAGGACCCCGCCGGAATCGCAACTGGAATCTTCTGGAGATCAACATTCCTTCAGAACGAAGATTACTCCACCAGGCGGTCGCCCCATTCGTCGTGCTCCAACGCTCGCCGAATATTCTCGACGTCGCCAGTGCCACCCAAGTGAGTAGGGATTTCTTTCGACCCTATTCTCTCGACTTTTTGTACGTTGTGACAAAAGGGGGGAGATGTAGTGGCATCGAAGAAATTAGTTTGCCATCGGGGTTAAGGGCGTTGATTTTCGTTCGTTGAACTTTTTGAACTTTGAAGTTTCTGAGTAGTTTCAACAAACATTCGATTCATATTCGATCTGGTTGTAACTAACTCTAAGTAGGTCTGTGAACTGCTACTTTTATCGTAAGATATCTATCTGCTGCTTGCAATACTTAACCTTTTGCAGGAAGCTATCTTTCATATAAGTTCACAAGTCATTCGAGGAGATTGCATATTTCTTATTGGATATTATTTGGACTGCAATCTTGCTCGCTAAGATTATTGATGTTTTTCCCTCGACTCACTTTTATCAAATATGCACTACACAGGAAATTCACATCTTCCGTGCATACATCAAGGGGGAGTATCTCATCGATCTTAGCACCGGTTTATCATCGAAAACTCAAAACTTTCAAATTATTTATCGATGCCTGTTTTGTCAACAATCGTCCAAAAAGGGGGAGATTGTAAGAGCAAGTTTTGCCCCCGAAGGTTTTGGAGATTGTTGGACAAAGCAGAAGTGGAACTAATATTGGTTTTGAGTATAAACAGATACTTAGGTTCCGAAAGAATGGAGTTTGCAAGGAGAAGGTCGAAGGACAACTCACTGCAGTGAAGCTGCAGTCAACTACCAAAACCTTTGAAGGAAGACGACCCCTAAAAATGTCGTTGAAGAAGAAGACACTCTTGAGTAAAAGCGCAACGAGGAGAAAGCTGAAGCTGGTCGAAGACTTAGTCTTTTTACTAGTTTCTCTTTATTTTTCTTGAGTCGTAGGAAAAACCGTACTATCAAGAGGGGTTTGCTAGTTGAGATCTTTGTCGAAGTGAATTTGTTGTGCTCAACCTAAACCCTCAAAAGCCTACCGAGAGAAATCTTACTGAGTCGAGTGAATAGCTCGAAGGCAAAGTCATCGCACTTCGTGCCTTCAAGAGAGAACTCGTTCGGTAAGTCAGCTTACTTGTTCCTCAAGTAAAGTTGCGCAGTGATTGGAATTCGACCGTTGTGGACACGCGTCAAGCGGTCGCATCGGGTCACTTCAGTCATTTTACCCATCGGGATCGCCACCTATAAATACCCCGCACCTACCCGCCATTTCGGGTTGGCTTCTCCACTGAAGATTCTAAGACAGAAGTACTGTGAGCATCACCAGAGAGATCCATCGAGAGAAAACCAAAACCCAAGTCTGAACTGAGTTGAGCAATTCACAAAGACTTAGGTCGAGATTAGCCGGTCTTTTTATCTTTGAGAACTGCAAGTCTCCTAGACGGTTAGGCGTCGCCTGTCAAGCAGTCGAAGAGAAATTGTCGCTGTTGAAGGAAGTTTGTAAAGGTCTCGGAGATGTCCTGAATCATCTACCACGAGTGAAAACTGGACAAGCTCGAGGAGTTTGTTGCAGTGGAGAATAGGACGGAGAGAGTTTTTCTCCAGGTGTTCAATCACCAGTCCCTCCAACCAGACGTAGCACTTTGCAGAGTGTGAACTGGTTTACCAAACATCATCGTGTCAGGCTCGTTTTACTTCTCGCATTTACATTAAGTATTTACTCGTTGCCTGTTTGTCTTCGATGTTTTCCTTTGCTCCCAATCCTTTCGAGCCATGCATGTCTTTCGATACTGTATTTCCCGCGATATGCATGTAGTCCTTCGTTGTTCGCATGAATTCCTTCTAAGTTCCTTAGAATTTTTAGAAGTTTTGTCCTCGAGCCCTCGAGTGTGTTAAGTAGTGTCGCGTGGGTGAAGATGGCGTCTCTCGGGGGGAGTATGCACTTGAGCCCCCGAGTGCTTTAATTAGTGTCGCGTAAGTGAAGATAGCGTCTCTCGGGGGGAATCTGTACTCGAGCCCCCGAGTGCTTTAAGTAGTGTCGCGTAAGCGAAGATAGCGTCTCTCGGGGGGAGTTTATACTTGAGCCCCCGAGTGCTTTAAGTAGTGTCGTGTCAGCAAAGATAGCGTCTCTCGGGGGGAGTTTGTACTCGAGCCCCCGAGTGCTTTAAGTAGTGTCGCGTAAGCGAAGATAGCGTCTGACGAGGGGGTGACCCCATGAATCCTATGTGTGAGGCTACCTGGTGCGTATGAAGACAGAAGGCCCGCCAGGAAGCTACGACAAGCCCACGATTGGCCCAACCAAGCACCGACGTAGAAGTCCGCGACTAATATGGAAGGTGCAACTTGGCGAACAAGGGGAGACTAGAACTAGGAAACTACCTATGTAACCTAGAACGGACTCCCCGAGACCTGACCTAGTATATAAAGGCTGGGAGGGGAGACGTCTAAATCATCTCAATACACATCGACTCATCCTTGCCTTGCGAGAACTCGCCTTGGCCTCCACTGTAATCGCCCCCTCACGCAATAATATCGATCAGGAAGTGCTTCTCCTGTTAGCCGACGAGTATCGTCCAACCTGTGCAATCTCTATGACTAACCCAGGGTCCCTGACCATGGGATTTTCCGGGGTTAATCCCCATCAATTGGCGCCGTCTGTGGGAACTACACAGGTTGGAATCACGATCTCGGCGGTCCCGACCTCAACAGATCAAGACTTGAGCACTAGAGCCAGATCCAATTCACTCGAGAGATTCAAGTTCACCGCAAGCGTCTCCGTCACCCCATCAGGACCACCCAGCCTGCAGCAGAACCAAGTCCAGCGTCTCGACGACTGCTAGATCCATCACCGACGGAAAAGAACTCGACGAACCAGAAGACAAACACAAGGAGGCTACTCGAGAATCCCACTCGAGGAGTCGCAGCGCGTGGCTGAAGGCTCGCCCATCAGTCGACGACCCGCCGCCACCCAAACTCCCACCACGCGCCAAGACAGCGACTCCGAGACCCAGTCCGGAGACTACTACGACCCGGATCGAAGGCCAGACTTTTCGCCAACTTCATCTGCAATCAATCACTCAGCGACGGGATAGAACTCGACCCAAGATTCCACAGCCGAGCAGAAGACCCCTCGCAGATCTTCCAAGTCTCAAGGAGAATAAGGCACGTCGGCTCCAGCAAACTCACAGCTAAAGAGCAACTGGAAGGACCCTGCGCGATCCACTATTTCAAAGACAGTCGAGGACATCTCAGAGCAAGCCACACCCTGGGATATGGCCGCCTATTCGCCGAACTCTCCAACAGTCTCAAGGAGGAGAAGCAACGTGAAGCCAAACGCACTCGAAGAAGCACGCAGTCACCCGCACCAAGTGCAGAGGAGCAATATCCCGCGCCCAGGGACGAATCTGCATGATCCAAGAAGGAAGACCATCAAAAGCAAAGCAAGATGCCTACACCATGCAGGCCGAAGCAGCCGAAGACCTAAAGACAACTGAAATCTACCAACTGAGCGGCGCTGATACCAGCATCACCTTCTCACAAAGCGACCATCCGCCCGCAGTCCCGAGGCCTGGGCATGCACCCCTGGTCCTCGAAGCGCAGATCGGAGGATACGACATGGATAGAATTTTCTTGGACAGAGGAAGCAGTCTAAACATAATCTTCTCCAGCACTCTACGCAAGATGTTCATCCCACGATCAGTGGGGAAGAACTCAGGAACCACAATATACGGCGTAGTCCCGGGCGAAGCAGCCACCTCCATCAGAGCAGTACAACTTGATGTGATCTTCGGCAGCAAGCGCAACTTCGCAAAGCAAGCACTCGAGTTCGAAGTACTCGACTGGCAGTCGCAGTATCACGCCATACTCGGGCGACCAGCGTTCGCACAGTTCATGGAGGTTCCACACTATGCATATCTCAAGCTCAAGATGCCAGGACCTGCAGGAATCATCACAGTCAAGGGAAGCTTCACCAAATCGTACCAGTGCGACCGCGAATTCCACAAAGTCTCCGACACATTCGGAGCCCAACAATAGCTGAAAGAAATAGCCTTGGTGACGGACAAAAGCATATTTCCACTAGCAAACAGAAGGGAGACAAAGGAATTCGGTCGCGACTTCAGTGTCGACAGCGACACAATCACACACCAAGTACACCCGACTGAATCAGAGAAGACAGTCCACGTATATGCCCACCTTCCAGAAGAGCAAGCAACCGCCCTCATAACTTTCCTCCGCGAAGAGTGGAAAATTTTCGCCTGGTGCCCAGCCGACATGCCCGGGATACCACGAGAATTCGCGGAACACGCGCTTCACATCAAGCCAAACACGAAGCCAGTAAAGCAGGCACTGCGACGGTTTTCAGAGCCCAAACGAGAGCAATCGGAGAAGAAGTCAATCGACTACTCGACGCATAGTTCATCAGAGAGACAAAGAAAGCAACATGGATAGCAAACCCAGTCATAGTCCCTGAAAAGGACACCGATGTACTGAGGATGTGCGTCGACTACGGGCCTATCAACAAGCACTGCCCAAAAGACCACTTCCCCCTGCCAAGAATCGATCAAATAATCGACTCCACGGCAGGATGCGACCTCCTCTCCTTCCAAAATGCATACTCAGGATACAATCAGATCAGGATGAAGGAAGAAGACGAAGAGCACACCTCATTCATCACCCCCTATGGAGTATTCTGCTACCAAACAATGCCTTTTAGCCTAAAAACGCGGGAGCCACGTACGAGCGGATGATGCAAGCATGTTTGAGAGACCAGATCGGCAGGAACGTTCAAGTCTACGTGGAAGACATCGTCATCAAAACCGACAGCGCAAACACGCTAGTCGACGACCTCCGCGAGACATTCGCGGCCCTCAACAAGTACAGGATTAAGCTCAATCCCAAAAAATGCGTGTTTGGCGTCCCAGCTAGAAAACTACTCGGATACATGGTCTCTGCCCGAGGAATCGAAGCAAACCCCAAAAAGGTCCAAGCAATCGCCAAGATGCAAAGGCCAACCAACATCAGAGGAATACAACAGCTCACAGGAAAGCTCGCAACACTGAGCCGCTTCATCACCAGGTTGGGCAAAAGAACTTTGCCATTTTACAAGCTGTTGAGAAAGGGAGAAAAATTTGAATGGACCGAGGAAGCAAGCAACGCATTCGCAGACTTAAAGAAGACCCTCTCGACCCCACCAATCTTGGCGGTGCCTAAAGAAAGGGAAAAGTTGCATCTCTACATAGTAGCACGCAGCAGTGTCGTGAGCACAATACTCATCGTCGAGTGAGCAGTCTACTACCTCAGCACGCTAATCACAAAGCCACAGCAGCGGTACCCACACTACCAGAAGCTCCTGCTCTCCATCATCATGACCTCCAGGAAAGTATCGCACTACTTCGACGAACACTCCACCACAATCGTGAGCAGCGCACCACTCGCGGACATCCTCAACAATCCAGGAGCGACTGGTCGAGTCACCGAATGGAACATGTTGCTCAGCGCATGAGACCTGCAGTTCAAACACCCAACAGCAATCAAAGCCCAAGTACTCCCAGACTTCCTGGTCGACTGGGCAGAAGTTCAAACACTAGGTCCCCCAGACCTATCCAATTCATGGACGATGTACTTTGACGGATCCAAAAGACAACAAGGAGCCGGAGCAGGCGTCGTCCTAGTCTCTCCCAAAGGAATGAAGCTCAAATACATCCTCCAGATCAACTTCAGCAACGCCTCCAACAACGAAGCAGAGTGCGAGGCACTAATTCATGGCATGCGCATGGAAAAAACTTGCGGTGACACTCGCCTCTCGATCTACGGCGACTCCAACCTCGTCGTCCAGCAGGCGATGAGAGACTGTAACGCAGTCGCAGACAACATGGCAACCTACCAGAAACTTTATAACGCACTAGAGGGAGGATTCGATGGTTGTGAACTCAACTACATCCCCAGAGCAAACAATACAGAAGCCGACGAGCTCGCGAACATCGGATCGACTCGAGGACCAATACCACCAGGCGTTTTCCTCCAGAGCGTCAATCAGAGATCAATAAAAGCAAAGCCAGCAAAACCCAAAGTATTCACGGAGGAAGACGACACAAACGAACCAGCACAGGTGGCAGCAGCGAGTGCAGCTGACGACACAAACAATCAAGCAATATAAGTTGAAGCACCAGCAGCACTCGAAGACCCAGCCTGGGCAAGGCCCTTCCTTCAATTCCTAGTCGAAGGCACTTTACCACAAGACGTCGCAGAAGCCCGACGCATCAGTCGACGATCTAAAGCATTCACGGTAATCAACAGGAAACTCTACAAGCGCAGCATCTCCCAGGTCCTCCAAAAGTGTATAGACGAAGAAGACGGCAAAGCCCTACTGCTCGAGATTCACGAAGGCACCTGCAGGCACCACGCCAGCAGTAGAGCACTCGTGGCAAAAGCCTTTCGAGCAGGTTTTTACTGGCCGACCGCTATGAGAAATGCAGAGGATATCGTACGGCGTTGCATCGCCTGCCAAAATTTTGCCAGCAGGCCGCACGCCCTAGCATCGGAACTCAAAACCATACCATTATCATGGCCATTCGCCACATGGGGACTTGACATGGTCGGCCCACTCAAGAAATCATCAAAAGGAGGACGAACACACCTACTAGTCGCAGTAGAAAAGTTCACCAAATGGATCGAAGCAGTACCAATCACCAGCTCAACAGCCCTCACGGTAGTCAACTTCATCAAATCAATCATCTTCAGATTCGGAGTATCACACAACATCATCACAGAAAATGGTACAAACTTCACAGCAGCAGAATTCCAAAACTTCTGCCAGGAGTTGGGCATCAAAATAAACTACGCATCAGTCGCACACCCGCAGTCCAATGGCCAAGTGGAGAAAGCAAACGGCTTAGTATGCGGAGGAATAAAGAATCGACTTCTGGCACCACTCGAACAAGTCGCGGGCAAATGGATAGAAGAGCTCCCCGCAGTTCTATGGAGCCTACGCACCACCCCAAACAGCTCGACCCAATACACACCTTTCTTCCTGGTATACGGGGCAGAAGCAGTGCTACCACACGACCTAAAATTCGGAGCACCCAGAATCTCAGGGTACGAAGAAGAAGAGGCAGAAGAAGCACTACAGAACGACAAAGATATAGCAGACGAAGCACGAGACACAGCCATCACAAGATCTGAAGGATACCAGGACAAGCTGCGTACGTATCAAAGCAGTCGCCTGCGGACCAGATCGTTCAACAAAGGAGACCTTGTGCTACGGCTAATACAGGAAAAAGTGCACAAACTTGCCCCACAATGGGAAGGGCCGTTCATCATCACGGAAGTCATAGGAGGAGGAGCATACAGACTGGCGAATCCGAAGACCAATGAGGACGTGGGAAATCCATGGAACGTAGCGAACCTACGCTTGTTCTACCCATAGTCTCCTAGGCATTATCAAGACATCGGCAGCAGCACCGATCGGCAACTCGTGTATAAATTCGAAGGAATAAAGCACTGTCGCCCAAAACATCTTACAAGCACTCGGGGGCTCGAGCCTAGAACCCCCCGAGAGACGCTATCTTCGCAAACGCGACTTTTATTTACAAGCACTCGGGGGCTCGAGCCTAGAACTCCCCCCGAGAGATGCTATCTTCGCAAAAGCGACTTTTACTTACAAGCACTCGGGGGGCTCGAGCCTAGAACTCCCCCCGAGAGACGCTATCTTCGCAAAAGCGACTTTTACTTGCAAGCACTCGGGGGCTCGAGCCTAGAACTCCCCCCGAGAGAAGCTATCTTCGCAAAAAGCGACTTTTACTTACAAGCACTCGGGGGCTCGAGCCTAGAACTCCCCCCCCCCCCCCCGAGAGACGCTATCTTCGCAAAAGCGACTTTTACTTACAAGCACTCGAGGGCTCGAGCCTAGAAATCCCTCCGAGGGACGCTATCTTCGCAAAAGCGACTTTTACTTACAAGCACTCGGGGGCTCGAGCCTAGAACTCCCCCCGAGAGACGCTATCTTCGCAAAAGCGACTTTTACTTACAAGCACTCGGGGGCTCGAGCCTAGAACTCCCCTCGAGAGACGCTATCCTCGCAAACGCGACTGTTACTTAAGACCCGGGGGGCTCAACCATAAAACACCACTGAAAGAAGTTATCCTCGACAAAGACGCGACTCTCGCCAAAAGTCAAAACCCAGGCAAAAGAAAGTTGCAAAAGCGCACGATTCTTTAGTCTTCACCCGATCGCAAGCGATCGCCTAAAGACTCGGGGGCTACTCCCATCGGGAGAGCTGACGCGCACCTGATCTAGACTTGAAAAAAATTCAAAGACAACTACAAACCGGTGAGACAAAAAATTCATAAAGCCTACGCTGGATTCTGCAAATCAAACGAAGCCTCGGGGGCTACTCCCATCGGGAGCGCTAGCGCGCACCCGATAAGGCACTCTCAAAGGAGTCAAAGGCACTCTCATTACAAAGGAGTCCAAGGCACTCTCATTACAAAGGAGTCGAAGGCACTCTCATTACAAAGGGGTCGAAGGCACCTCATTACAAAGGAGTCAAAGGCATTCTCATTACAAAGGAGTCGAAGGAATTTCATTACAAAGGAGTCGAAAAGACAGTTTTCCACTACAGAAGGACCTGCTGAACTACAAACTGGGCTACATTCAAACTTCTACATGTGTGCTCATGCTGAGATAATTGGCACTTTCGTGCCACAGCCCGGCGGGCATCATCACAGACAAAGTAGCAGCCCAGCCGAAGAAGAAGAAGCTCGCCGTCCTCCAGTTCTACAAGGTGCCTCGCCTACTGCCGTTGCCGCTTGTCGACCGGCTTGACGTCTGGTTCTTCCTTAGAACTAGAAGAGAAAACACCATCGCCTGAGGGATCAGCCGAAGACGAAGACACGGGAGAAGCAGGCGAACCTTCACTTGAGCCACCGGAATCACTGCTGCTCGTCTCCTCACAGTATGGATCCAGACGGTTTCCACCAGCATCAAACGCACGAATAATAACAGTATCTTCGCCGTCAAAATGACAACAAAGGTTGTGCCCGCCGCGCAAATTCAACTGACGAGAAAACATCCTCCAGCCAGACCCAAGGAAGATCAAGGACGAACTATCAAATTCCAGCTCCACCCAGGAAGAAGAACGAGAGCATCCATGAAGGCGGAGCCAGAAGCCCTTTAAGCCACGCTCAGAAGCAATGGGGGAAAACGAGGCAGGAAGAGGAATCCGGGCAGCATTCCGCCCAAGAACATGCAAAAGAAAATCATGGCGCCAAAATCCCTCCTCCATGGAGGAAGAAGAAGAAAGCGCCAACGCAGTCCCACGACGCCCACCACGTGAGGACCGAGGCGTGCGGCCACCACGACCACGCGGGCCACGACCCCGCTGATACGTCCCAAACGTATCTATAATTTCTGCTTGCTCCATGCATGTTTTGTGTGACTTTGCCATGATTTTCTTGAACTTTCATACACTTTTGAGCATATTTGGACTAATCTATTAACCCAGTGCACCTAGCTGCCAGTTGATGTTTTCTGCTGTTTTTGTATTTCAGGTTTTCTGGCCATTAAAAGTGCTCCAAAAAATCCAGAAAAATCAGATAAAAAATCAGCGACCCGGAAGCTTCCGGAATCACCAAGGTAGCAGAGGGGGGCCGCCACAGGGACTCCAGAATGGTCCCTAGCGCGGCCCCACCCTAGGCCGCGCCAGGGGGCCTCCTGGCTGCCCTGTGGGTTCCCTCGACACCCCCTCCGCCTATATTTAGCCCTCGGGGTGGAAACCCCTAATATAGATCTCTTTTCCGCGAACTCGCCTCTGTACCGCCGCCGCCGCCGTTTCAAGATCGGGGCTGCCTGGAGAAGCTGCCCCGGCACCTGCCGGGAGGAGGAACCCCCTCCGGGTGACCATCCATAGCCATGGACGCCTCCCGGATGTGCCGTGAGTAGTCCCCCTTGTACCATGGGTCTATGACCAGTAGCTATGTGATGTACCTCTCCCCTCTTTGTGCTTCCACTTTAGAGACCTCGTGAGCTGCCTCACATGATCGAGGCACTTTTGTAGTTCCTGTTGTTGCTATGCTGAGTTTGCTTGGATCTGATGGATTATGAGACTATGTTCTGATTGTGATGAGTAATATATTTGGTTCTTCTCTTTTATATTTTGTTCTTGAGTAAATTCTTGCATGTTCACCATTGCAGTATTTTGCTTTGGCCAAGTAGTTTGTTGCAACTCCAAGAGGGAGCGTTATGCTTGATTGTGGGTTCAGCCCCGTGATGTCTAGCTAGAGTGACAGAAACATGAGACTAGGGGATGTGTTGTTGCCACCAGGGATAAAACAACGGTGCTTGTACCCGCGGGTGCAAGGATTGTTTACTTTACGCAAAGTTCTTTTAATGCAGTTGTCTGTTGCTTTGAGTTTACACTTTGGGTGGGATTCGCAACTTAATCCCAGCGAGATGTTCTGGATAGATATCTCAAGGTGGATGATTCGTAGTAGATGCAGTAGGATTTCGGTCTACTTACCTTGGCGTACTGCCCATTGCTTTTGAGCCCTTCATTTCTTTGCAACATAGTTAGCATTGCGTTGCCTTCATAATTATGTCAATTGCCCAGCTGTGATTTGTTTACCTCGCTAGCACTTTTATCGTCTTTTGGGAGAGAGACATCATTAGTGAAAATCACGGGACCCCGGTCCATCTTCACATTATTGTTCACACCCTCAATTTACTTTCAGTCTTTACTTTCAGTTCCACTTTTATCTCTTGCGTTGATCCTTTGTAAACGGCAAGGCCGGAGGAATTGACAACTCCTCTGTACTCGTTGGGAGCGAAGTTATTTTTTGCTGTGTGCAGGTCCACGCCAAGCGCCGTGACACCTACATGTATCTCTTGGAGTCCTACTGGTTCGATACTCAACGTTAGCATCTTTGCGAAGGGAAATTTGCTGCTACACTACATCCAACCTTCCACTTGGGGTAACCAACGAGGAGAGTTGACACTCTGTATCAAGCTAATTTCTGGCGCAGTTGCCGGGGACTGCAGTCTACAAGATAGGGGAGTTGCACACTATCTTTTATCTTTGCTTTTTAGTCTTGTTAGTTTACCTTTCAGTTTTTACTTTTGTGCCCCTTATCAAAAATACCAAAAATACCTGTTACTTTGTCAGTAGTTACCACTATGGCTGGTCCTTTTGCCTTTGGTGAGGCAGAAGTACTTACCTTTACTCAAAGAGTTGTGAAAGTTTGAAAGATGCTTGGTATAGAATTAATGATTCTCAAAAAAGATCCACCAAAAAGCAATCCACTACTATCTTGCTTAGAAATTTTTATGTTGGGATTACTTCTTGGAATAGGATTATTTTAGACACTGCTATCAATGGGAACTTCATAGAGGCCCCAGTTTGGGAATCCCTTAATGTTATTGAAAATCTTGTTGGAAGTCTCCCAGTTGTTAGTATTAAGGAGGACATTACTTTAGCTCACATTATGAGAAAACTTGAAACAATAGAGCTAGAGATGCCAAGTATCGATAGGGTGAATGAGTTGGATCGTAAGATTCAAGGGAATTTGAATAGGCTAGATAACTCCATGCATAAAATTGTCAAAACTTTGGAGACTATTAAATCCCTTGATGAGGAGTCTTCTAGGATAGAAAAGATTGAGGAAGTTATTGAAACTCTAAGAACTACCTTTTCCTCAATCAAAACCAAAAAGGATGAAACTCCGGCAAAGAAGGAACCTAAGTTCGTTTACGTCCCCAAGGTTCCTCGAGCTAAAGCAAACAGACCCATTGTCAAGAGAGTCGAAACGGTGAAAACTTTGGAGGAGACACCTATCTTTAACTTTAATGAAACTCCAATTCATTTTCCTCCTTTTGATTTTATTCCAAGAAGCATTTTCATTCGTCCTTTATTTGACAAACCTATTAAGACTAGTTGTACTATTGAAGAGATTTTTGATGATCGTGATGATGGTTCAATGGATACAACTTGATCTTCTGCTTTAAGCATAGCTAATGGCTCTAAAGAAGCGCTTTCGGGAGGCAGCCAACAACGAATTTAGGTTTTTCTTTTTGTTTTTCTTCTGTTTTTAGTGGTCTTGATGATTGTTACTACTGTAAAAACATCATTGTATCTTTACTTTTCAAGCTTTGTGCCAAGTTTAGCCTCATACGACAAGGGAAGTGAAATTTGTGGCATGCTGTCCGGAAAACAGATTTTGTCCTCGTGACTAGAAAAATCACAAAAAAATCCCAGTTCATCTTTTTGAGCTGAATTTTTTACACAGCGTGATCTATACAATTACGAAACTTTCGTATGTTTTGAGTTTTTTGATTTGAGTTGCAGAAGTACCCCTAAAAATTCGTTTTTACCTGCTGGTCTGTTTTTCACAGATTCTGTCCAGTTTATTCCAAGTGGGTGCATCGCTAAATTAGGCCCCGCGCCTCAAACAAAAACAATTATGCCTATGCTAGGACACACTGTACCTAGATGCCACGCAAGCTGAGCGTGTAGGTAAGACCCCGTTGCACAGAACGGCCGGGCCGGGACTTGCCGCAGCGCGATTTCACTCCCGACCTTTTCCATGCGCTCGCATGATAGAAAGAGCCGAGCGGACGCGCTCAGGCTATGTGCTTAGACTGTCAGCAATTGATCCTATAAGACCTGCAGTGGCATGAATTTGCTTGACACCAGTGTTCCAAGTTCATGTCGAGGGACATGGGCTTGATTGGGCTACTGTGGTATTTGTCACTAGCACAATTCACCAAGGCTCGACCAGTGACTCCTTGGGCCCTTTCAGCTTAGCATTCCCTCAAAACAGATATTGTCATGGCTCAAAGCTGCCAGCGACCTGTGGAGATACCACGCTTACAAACAATAAGGCGCAGACGAATTAGAGTCCCTGCGCGACTCTTCGAGTCCCTCAGGCACTCGGGGGCTACTGACGAGGGGGTGACCCCACGACTCCTATGTGTGAGGCCACCTGGTGCGTATGAAGACAGAAGGCCTGCCGGGAAGCTACGACAAGCCCACGATTGGCCCAACCAAGCACCGACGTAGGAGTCCGCGACTAATATGGAAGGTGCAACTTGGCGAACAAGGCGAGACTAGAACTAGGAAACTACCGATGTAACCTAGCACGGACTTCCCGAGACCTGGCCTAGTATATAAAGGCTGGGAGGGGAGACGTCTAAATCATCTCAATACACATAGACTCATCCTTGCCTTGCGAGAACTCGCCTTGTCCTCCACTGTAATCGCCCCTCACGTAATAATATCGAGCAGGAAGTGCTTCTCCTGTTAGCCGACGAGTATCGTCCAACCTGTGCCATCTCTATGACTAACCCAGGGTCCCTGACCATGGGATTTTCCGAGGTTAATCCCCGTCAGCTTCTCTCGGGGGGAGTTTGTACTCGATCCCCCGAGTTCTTTAAGTAGTGTCGCGTAAGAGGAGATAGCGTCTCTCGGGGGGGGGGGGGGTTGTACTCGAGCCCCCGAGTGCTTTAAGTGTTTATTTGGGCAACATCTCTTTATTGCTTCGATTTTTACATGGGTTGCCGATCGGTGCTGCTGCCGATAGTGCTTGTGGGTAGACTATGGGTAGAACAGGCGCAAGTTTGCCACGTTCCACGGATTTCCCACGTCTTCGTCGGTCTTCGGGTTCTTCAACCTGGCCGTTAGACTGTGGGTGCATGACTGATGCGTAGTTGATTTTGATGCCCAAATCTTGGAAGAAGTTCTGGAATTCTGCTGCTGTGAAGTTTGTACCGTTGTCTGTGACGATGTTATGTGGTACGCCAAATCTGAAGATAATGGACTTAATGAAGTTGACTGTCGTGAGGGCTGTTGAGTTGGGGATTGGTACTGCCTCTATCCACTTGGTGAACTTGTCTACTGCTACAAGGAGGTGTGTTCGTCCTTCTTTTGAGGATTTCTTGAGTGGGCCCACCATGTTGAGTCCCCAAGTGGCGAATGGCCAGGATAGTGGTATGGTTTTGAGTTCTGATGCTGGGGCGTGTGGCTTGCTGGCGAATTTTTGGCAAGCGATGCAGCGTCGCACGATGTCTTCCGCGTTTCGCATTGCAGTTAGCCAGTAGAACCCTGCTCAAAAAGCTTTGTCCACGAGTGCGCTACTACTCGTGTGGTGCCCGCAGGTGCCTTCGTGGATCTCGAGCAACAGGGCTTTGTCGTCTTCTTCCTCGATGCACTTTTGGAGGACATGGGAGATGTTGCGCTTGTAGAGCTGTCCATTGATTACTGTGAATGCTTTAGATCGTCGACTGATGCGCCGGGCTTCTGTGACGTCTTTTGGTAAGGTGCCTTGAATTAGGAATCGAAGGAACGGTTTTGTCCATGCTGGACCTTTAGGTGCGGCTGGCTCTGCTTCCTCGACTGCTTCGTTGCCTGCGTCATTGGTTGAGTTTGCAGCCGCCACTTGTGCTCGTTCGCTTGTGTCGTCATCCTCTGCGACCGGCTCCGGTGCGAGTGCCTTGGTTTTGATTGACCTCTGGCTGATACTTTCGAGGAAAACGCCTGGGGGAATTGGTCCTCGGGTTGATCCGATGTTTGCGAGCTTGTCTGCTTCTGTGTTATTTTCTCTGGTGACGTAGTTTAGCTCGCAGTCGTCGAATCCTCCTTCTAGGGTGTTGTAGAGCTTCTGATAAGCTATCATGTTTTCTGCGACTGCTTCACAGTCCCTCATTGCTTGCTGGACGACGAGGTTGGAGTCGTCGTAGATTGAGAGACGAGTGGCGCCGCAAGCTTTTTCCATGCGCATGCCATGGAATAGTGCCTCGTATTCTGCTTCGTTGTTTGAGGCATTGCTGAAGTTGATCTGGAGCACGTATCTGAGTTTGGCTCCTTTGGGCGAGATTAGTACGACGCCTGCTCCAGCTTGTAAGAGAAAGTTTTGACCCCGTAGGTTCTGGAGATTGTTGGACAAAGAAGAAGTGGAACTAATATTGGTTTCGAGTATAAACAGATACTTAGGCTCCGAAAGAATGGAGTTTGCAAGGAGAAGGTTGAAGGACAACTCACTGCAGTGAAACTGCAGTCAACTACCGAAACCTTTGAAGGAAGACGACCCCTAAAAATGTTGTTGAAGAAGAAGACACTCTCGAGTAAAAGCGCAACGAGGAGAAAGCTGAAGCTAGTCGAAGACTTAGTCTTTTTACTAGTTTCTCTTTATTTTTCTTGAGTCGTAGGAAAAACCGTACTATCAAGAGGGGTTTGCTAGTTGAGATCTTTGTCGAAGTGAATTTGCTCTGCTCAACCTAAACCCTAAAAAGCCTACCAAGGGAAATCTTACTGAGTCGAGTGAATAGCTCGAAGGCAAAGTCATCGCACTTCGTGCCTTTGAGAGAGAACTCGTTCGGTAAGTCAGCTTACTTGTTCCTCAAGTAAAGTTGCGCAGTGATTGGAATCCGACCGTTGTGGACACGTGTCAAGCGATCGCATTGGGTCACTTCAGTCATTTTACCCATCGGGATCACCACCTATAAATACCCCGCACCTACCCACCATTTCGGGTTGGCTGCTCCATTGAAGATTCTAACACAGAAGTACTGTGAGCATCCCAAGAGAGATCCATCGAGAGAAAACCAAAACCCAAGTCTGAACTGAGTTGAGAAATTCACAGAGACTTAGGTCGAGATTAGCCGGTCTTTTTATCTTGGAGAACTGCAAGTCTCCTAGATGGTTAGACGTCGCCTGTCAAGCAGTCGAAGAGACATTGTCGCTGCTGAAGGAAGTTTGTAAAGGTCTCGGAGATGTCCTGAATCATCTACCACGAGTGAAAACTGGACAAGCTCGAGGAGTTTGTTGCAGTGGAGAATAGGACGGAGAGATTTTTTCTCCAGGTGTTCAATCACCAGTCCCTCCAACCAGACGTAGCACTTTGCAGAGGGTGAACTGGTTTACCAAACATCATCGTTTCAGGCTCGTTTTACTTCTCGCATTTACATTAAGTATTTACTCGTTGCCTGTTTGTCTTCGATGTTTTCCTTCGCTCCCAATCCTTTCGAGTCATGCATGTGTTTCTATATTGTATTTCCCTCGATATGCCTGTAGTCCTTCGCTGTTCGCATGAATTCCTTCTAAGTTCCTTAGAATTTTTAGAAGTTATCATTCACCCCCTCCCCCTCAAATCATTCTTGAGCTTTCACAGCTCCTTGTTGTGTTTTTTAGCCATCGAAGAACATTGTCCATGAGTTGGACAGATCAGGGGGGCCAGGTGTTTGCACTTCTATCCACTTGACCAGGAAGTCTGGGAGTACTTGGGCTTTGATTGTCGTTGGGTGTTTGAACTGCAGGTCGCGGGGACTGAGCTCGATGTTCCATTCGGTGACTCGTCCAGTTGCTCCTAGGTAGTTGAGGATGTCCGCGAGTGGCGCGCTGCTCACAATCATTATGAGGTGTTCATCGAAGTAGTGTGTTACTTTCCTTGAAGTCATGACGATGGCGTATACGAGCTTCTAGTAATGCGTTGTGAACTTCCTCGGTCCACTCGAATTTCTCTCATTTTCTGAGCAACTGGTAGAATGGTAGGGTCCTTTCTCCCAGTCTGCTGATGAAGCGGCTCAGTGTTGCGAGTCTTCCTGTGAGTTTCTGTACGCCTTTGATGTTCACTAGTTCTTGCATCTTGGCGATTGCTTGGACTTTTTCTGGGTTCGCTTCGACTCCTCGAGCAGAGACCATGTATCCGAGCAATTTTCCGGCTGGGACGCTGATGGCTTCTCGCCCCTCGTTGGTTACCCCAAGTGGAAGGTTTGGGATGCAGTGCAGCAGCAAGTTACCCTCGGTGAAGATACCAAGGTTATCGAACCAGTAGGACTCAGGAGATACAAGTAGGTGGCAACTTCGCCAGAAATTACTTCCTGACTAGGGTGTTGTCGTGGACCTGCACACAGCAACAAATAACTTTGCTCCCAACGAGTACAGAGGAGTTGTCAATTCCTCCGGCCTTGTCGTTTACAAAGGATCAACGCAAGAGATAAAAGGTGCAAAGGAAAGTAAAAGCTGAAAGTAAATTGAGGGTGTGAACAATAATGTGAAGATGGACCGGGGTCCCGTGATTTTCACTATTGACGTCTCTCTCCCAAAAGACGATAAAAGTGCTAGCGAGGTAAACAAATCACAGTTGGGAAAATGACAGAATTATGAAGGCACCACAATGCTAACTATGCTGCATAGAAAGGAAGGGCTCAAAAGCAATGGGCAGTACGCCAAGGTAAGTAGACCGAAATCCATCTGCATCTACTACGACTCATCCACCTTGAGATATCTATCCAGAACATCTCGCTGGTATTAAGTTGTGAATCCCACCCTAAGTGTAAACTCAAAGCAACAGACAACTGCATTAAAAAAACTTTGCGTAAAGTAAACAATCCTTGCACCCGCAGGTACAAGCACCGTTGTTTTATCCCTGGTGGCAACAGCACATCCCCTAGTCTCATGTTTCTGTCACTCAAGCTAGACATCAAGGGGTTGAACCCACAATCGAGCATAATGCTCTCTCTCTTGGAGTTGCAAATAAAATACTTGGCCAAAGCAAATACCGCAACGGAGAACATGCAAGAATTTACTCAAGAACAAAATATAAAAGAGAAGAACCAAATATATTACTCATCACAATCTGAACATAGTCTCATAATCCATCAGATCCCAACAAACTCAGCATAGCAACAACAGAAATTACATAGATGCCTCGATCATGTGAGGCAGCTCACGAGGACTCGAAAGTGGAAGCACAAAAGGGGGAGAGATTCATCACATAGCTACTGGTCACGGACCCATGTTCCAAGGGGGACTACTCACGGTACATCCGGGAGGCGTCCATGGCTATGGATGGTGTCCCGGAGGGGGTTCCTCCTTCCGTCAGGGTGCCGGGGCAGCTCCTCCAGGCAGCCCCAATCTTGAAATGGCGGCGGTACAGAGGGGAGTTCGCGAGAAAGAGATCGATATTAGGGGTTTCCACCCCGAGGGGTAAATATAGGCGAAGGGGGGCATCGAGGGGACCCACGAGGCAGTTAGGAGGGTCCCTGGCGCGGCCTAGGTTGGGGTCGCGCCACCTGCCCTCCTGGCTGCCTGGTGGTGGCCCCCCTTCCCTCTCTTGGTGATTCCGGAAGCTTCTGTTGCACTGATTTTTTATATAATTTTCCCGGAATTTTTGGAGCACTTTTAATGGCCGGAAAACCTGAAATACAAAAACAGCAGAAAACATAAACTGGCAACTGGGTGCACTGAGTTAATAGGTTAGTCCAAATAGGTTCAAAAGTGTATGAAAGTTCAAGCAAAACATGGCAAAGTCACACAAAACATGCATGGAGCAAGCAGAAATTATAGATACGTTTGGGACATATCATCATCCCCAAGCTTAATTCCTGCTCGTCCTCGAGTAGGTAAATGATAACAAGCATAATTTCTGTGGTGACATGCCACACAACCAAATAAGGACTTTTAAGTAAAGCAATCAAAGCATGCAATTCAATTCAAGTCTTAACAAGCAAGAGTCTATATTAGTATTGACACAAGCAACAAAAGAACAAAGGGTGCAAGAGCTCTCGCTTTCCGTGACTCGAATGTCTCCAAATGGTGTTTGCGTGCAAGCAAGGGACTGGGAAGAAAGAGAAAAAAGGTTGTTGAGAAGAACTATCTACTAAAGTTTCACACTTGGTATCCTTTGGATTCTTATCTGGACTCATCCCCAGACCACTAGCCAGGTACAAGTCAAACTGATCCACTCCCTTTCGATATTTTGAGCACTCATGCAATGGATGAGCGTGAGCAAGAAAGTTGACACCTAAAAGGCAAAACAGAAAGAAGGTGGAGGAGGAAGACAAAAAGGTGTGAAAGGCTCACATCAATGAGGACAATCATAGGCGAGAGAAGGCCATATGATAGATATGATGTGAGGAGTAGGGATTGCCATACAACGGATGCACATGTGAGCTGAAAGCTCTCCAAGGGAACTAGTGGGGGTGCATCTAACTTGCTTGCTCAAGAAGACCTAGAGCTCGTTTGAGGAGGCTCATCATTGGAATATACAAACCAAGTTCTATAGTGTGAAGGGTCCCCACATAGCTATATGCATGATGATGATCTCTATGGAGTACAAGGGATAGAAGATGAAGTACTAGTGTGGATCTCTCAAAAGGAATAGTAGTATGCCCCCTTCTCTCTTTTTATTTTTTTTCTCTTTTTATTTTTGTTATTTTTTTGGTGGCCTCAATGGCTCTTTCTATTTAACTCTCATTTGTCCTCTTTGGGATCTTTTGATTTTTTCCTCTTTGGGATATTTTCCTCACTTTAGGGGCAATACTCTATACTTTACAAGAATATAGGAGATCTTTCACACTTTACAAAGGTACTCACATAAAGAAAATGTAACTATCATGATGCAAATGTATGCCTCTGCCAGGGTAGCAGGATATGCAATGATACTAGCGCGTCATGTAGCAATGATTAGGGCAAGGCCCAACTAGCATGCGGCTCATCGATCAAGCAAGTAGAATGTATGACATGAAGATCAAGTCATGAGAAGGTGGATGTTGCATGGCAATGTATCTCGGAAAGGCTATGGAAATTCCTTGTAGGTAGGTATGGTGGCTGTTTTGAGGAAAGATATAAGGAGGCTTATGATGACAGAGCATATCATGCCAAGGGTTTGGATTCACCGGCGAAGTATGCGCCAACTCTCGAGGTGAGAAAGGGCAATGCACTGTACCGAAGAGGCTAGAAAATGTATAGGTGGGTGGAAGTGTCAACTTTCGAATACTCACATTAGTCCGAAGAACTCATGCACTTATTATCGGTAACTCTCAATCTAATCAGGAGGTTCACAAAGAGACAGGTACCCCGAGTAGGAGTGTATGGGGGTTTGGTTATCCTTGCGCATCCTCGACTCATGGTACGTGAGTGTACTCTAATATTCGAACCCTCCAGAGGTTAGTGATCCAGCTAGTAGCTAGAGTTCTCAACAGGGTTTTTTGGTTTTCGAAAAACACACGGATTTCCCAAAATACGACATCTATCACTAATAGGCAAGATCTCTTGACACCAAAAGTTCAAATATTACTCTAATCAATACCTCAAAACTATTGCAAGTTACTACTACAAAGAGAATAGCAACTTTAACTACCTACTTTCAATCAAGACACAGAACTCAGTGCAATAGGAAAACTCTCTAACAAGAGAAAACATGCAACCTATAGAAAGTTCAACCTAATACAAAAGAAAAACTCTAGAAAAACTAAAGCACTACAACTAAACAGAACAGCAGCTAAGAAAAGAAAAATAACAGCTCACAGCTAAAAGAATCGGCATGCAAATCCTATGAGGAGTTCTAGTTCAAGCGGAGCGTGAATCTCTCCCACACAAAAGAGTAAGTTGGGGTCTAACTTGTTACTACAGAAAAGAAATCAAAACAAACCTAGAAAAGTAAAGAGCGAGACGCTCCAAGCAAAGCACATAACGCATGAAGTGATAAAAATATAGTGCAACGAGGGACAAACTGATGATTGTTGATGAAGAAGGGGATACATCGGGGCCATCCCCAAGCTTAGACACTTGAGTCTTCTTGAATATTTATTGGGGGTGCACATGGGCATCCCCAAGCTTGAGCGTTTGACACTCCTGAATCTTCTTTCATCACCTTCCATCGCGCACTTGAAAACTCCCTTCATACATAACTCATTGTAGGCTGATTAGAGAGGTTAGTACCCTAATAAACTAATTTTCCTCTACTGAAAATAAAGATAATATTAAAGAGCTACTGTTTCTCAAGATTTCCAAAGAGTTTTTGCAAAGAAAAAGCAAGCTTAAGGTTTGCAAAAGTAAGGAGAGACAAAACATGGCAGAATCTGTGAAAAACAGAACAGCAGATAGAAACGAAATTTTTAGGGGTACTTCTGTAACTAAAATCAAAAAACTCAGAACATACGGAAGTTTTGTAATTGTATAGAGCATGCTGTGTAAAAAAATCAGCTCAAACATATGAACTGGGATTTTTCTGTGATTTTTCTAGTCACGAGGACAGAATCTGTTTTCTGGACAGCATGTCACAACTTTCACTTCCCTTGTCGTATGAGGCCAAACTTGGCACAAAGCTTGAAAAGTAAAGATACAATGATGTTGCTACTGTAGTAACAATCATCAAGACCACTAAGAACAGAACAAAAGAAAAAAGAAAAACCTAAATTCGTTGCGAGCTGCCTCCCGAAAGCGCTTCTTTAGAGCCATTAGCTAGGCTTAAAGCAGAAGATCAAGTCTTTTCAAGAGAATAACTAGCCCATGTGACGGACTCAAAAGGTAACTTAATATTTTTCCTAGGGAAATGTTCCATCCCTTTCTTGAGAGGGAATTGGAATTTGATAGTTCCCTCTTTCATGTCAATGATAGCACCAACTGTGCGAAGAAAAGGACGTCCCAAAATAATTGGACAAGAGGGCTCACACTCAATGTCCATAATAGTGAAATCAACAGGAACATAATTGTCATTGACAATGATAAGAACATCGTCGATCTTCCCCAAAGGTTTCTTTATGGAAGAATCAACAAGACGAACACCAAAAGAACAATGATCAAAAGGTTTCAATTCAAGCATATCGTACATTCTTTTGGGCATAACAGAGGTACTTGCTCCAACATCACAAAGAGCATAACAAGCGAAGTTATTCAATTTAATTTTTATCATAGGATCCCAACCATCTTCTAGCTTCCTAGGTATGGAGGCTTCTAGTCTAAGCTTCTCCTCCCTAACTTTGATTAGAGCATTGGTGATATGCTCTGTGAAGGCAAGATTGAGTGTGCTAGTGTGGGGGTCTCTAGACATCTTGTGTAGGAAACCAATAACTTCTGGTAAAGTGAAGTTGTCAAAGTTTAAGTCACTACTACTTACCAAGGAAGCAGTGATATCATTTAATCTCACTTGTTTGAAAGCCTCTATTTTCATAGAGGTTTCCTCTTCTAAGGTTGAGGTGGTAGCATCAGCATTAATAGGTCCAGTGGGACTAGGGGTGTGATGGGTGCTAATAGTTTGGACATCCTCAACTACTTGGATAGTGGCTACTGTGTGGAAGGCAGGAAGGCTCTTAATTCTCTCTTCTTCCTCCTTTTCTCTAGCCCATCTCTCTTTTAGTTTTCCCAACATCCTAATGTTTTCATTAATTTGGACTTGGATAGCATTCATAGGAGTGGTCTTCCTCTCCTCGGGGGGAGAGGTTCTAATCTTCAGCATCTCTAAATCATGGGATATGTTGTCTACCTTCGAAGAGAGGATATCTAATTTATCTAATTTCTCTTCCACACTCTTGTTGAAGGCTTTCTGGTTAGTCATAAAGTCTTTGAGCAAGGTCTCTAGTTCTGAAGTGGAGTTTCTGGTGGTAGGATATGTTGGGAATGTGCCCTAGAGGCAAATAAAATATGTTTTATCGATCATATTCCATTAGTTCATAATACGTTTGATACTATGCTATAACTGTATTAAGCGGAAACATTAATACAGGTGTGGTATACAAACAACCAGGTCCCTAGTCAACCCTAGTATACTAGTCCATTGGGCGATTGATGATCAAGGTTTCCTGATCATGAGACAATGGCATCTGTTGACAATGGAGTCGTATCATTGGATAATGATATGATGGACATACACCCACCAGAAGTGTTGCGATGTGATCAAGTCAAATAGTTCGACATTGCGATAACTATAACGTAGTGACCAGATCCTTTGACCGTAATGATCATACATAATTGTCATATATGAGGAGACTTTGATTTGTATCCCACCGCCTGACTGAAATATGATGGCCATAACGGTGCACTTTGGGTATTCCGAAATAGATGGTTGATGAGTATGCAAATAGATCAAAGCGGGATTTGTCCATCCGTGTGACAGATAGGTACTCTGGGCCCACTCGGTGATGTTACATCATAAAGTTTGCAAACGTGTGACTAGGTCACGGAGTTGTAATATCACGGGAATGAGTAAACTTGTTTGTTGAGAACGAGAACGAACTAGGTATATTGGATACCAATGATCAAAACTCGGACAAGCAAAGTACCATAGGACAAAGGGAACAGGCACACGGTTAACGGATCCAACAGCGATTGAAGTTCATTCGATGGAAGCGCAGGGGCTATCAAGGATTGTAACCAGGTCCATTTGATTAGTCATTGATCAATGAGAATTGTCTCGATCATGTCTGCTGTTTCCCGGACCGTAGGGTGTTACACTTAAGGGTACTCGACGCAGTAAGGATTGATTCGGAATCACCGGAGAAATTGGAGAGAACACCGGAATTGTTCCGATGATGGCCGGAAGTTGTTCCGGGTATTTTGAAAGGTTCAAAATATATTTAATAATTTTTAATATATGTTTTATTATTTAATTATATGAATTAAATATTAAAATATATTTAAATATAATTAAAAATGAATTAAAAGGCATATGGGCCTCATAGGGCCCATTAGGGGGAGAGGGGGTCCTCCCCCATGGGCCATGGCGCCATAGAGGGTCCCACCCCCTTTATTCATGGCGCACCCCCCTCCCCTTGGGATTAGTCCCACCCCGGAAGTGGAGGGGGTTGGCACCCCTCCTTGGCCTATATAAGGAGGGGTAGAGGTGCCCTTTTATTCATCATATTTTTTAGATAAGTTCTCATCTCTCTCTCCCTCCTTTCTCCTTCCTCGAGTGGACTCCCCTTGTTTGGAGTCTACACTTGGTTGGGGATTTTCTCCACCATACGCACGCCGTCGTGCTGCTGGAATCGGGATCCGAATCCATCTTCTTTCTGCTGCTCTACTGGTTCGGAGCCCGGAGGGACGTCGGGTATACTGTATGTGTATAATCCCGCGAGGCACTACACTTGTGGTGCTACTTCATCGTCGTGGCCGTATTGCGAGGTCTTCATCGACAACGTTCCGACGGGGACGTAATCCCGTCATCGGTCTACAAGGATCGGGTGGCTGCAGGAGTCATCGTGGATCTGCGCGGCATCGGGGATTGCAGGTACGACTACACCAACCACGTTCATGAGGGAACGTTTCCCGCTTAACGGACTACATACTGGTATGTGATCTATTTTTGTCCGTTACTTGCATCGCCATAGCAAAGGTCTTGGGTATGGGTCTTGTAGGTTATGAAAAAGTGTGTTTTTTCCCGAACCCCAAACAGTGGTATCAGAGCAAGGCTATGCGTAGATGTATTGTACGGATAGAACACATCTAGTATGTGGGCATCAATTCTCCAATTGTTACCCTCTCACGTGTACTCATTTAGCGTTGCGGCAATGTTTGATGAAGCGGACCCCGACCGACCTTACGCGTTTACGCGAGACTGGTTCCACGCTTGACATATGGCTTGTACCATATAAAGTGGCTGGGGGTGTCTGTCTCTCTGCATTAGCGATGCGAAGATGTTTGCAATGGAGGGCCCCGACAGGGGTACAATAGAGACAATTGTGGATTGGTGTTGTGGCTTGTTTTCGTAGGATAGAAACGATTCTTTTCTAGAAACCCCTAGCAGCCACGTAAAACTTGCAAAAGATAAAGTAGAAAGGCGTTTTCAACTTTAATTTGCATGTCGGGGGGAATCATAGCATGTATGATTTATACTGTTGCATCATGTTTTGCTAATATGTTAGATATACGATGGTAGCATAATAGGATGATCCCTCACTAATCCAACAAAGTATCCTTCCTTAGTGAAGCACCATCTGGAAAGTTCTTCATTATGGAGGCATCACGTGTCACACGGGTGTCAAACATTTTTACGTTCACAAGAGATGGGTGGAGCAAGCCTAGCATGTCCAAAAACATGGCCTTGCATACGCGGCATATACTCACTAAGGTTATTCTGGCGAGCCTGGCATGTGCAGACATGGCCTCGGGACACAAGAGACCGAAAGGTCGAGCATGAGTCACATGGATGATGTGATTGGCATGATGGCCTACCTTGAACAACATACTGATGGTCGTGTCACACGGGTGAGGTATGTTCTTCAAGGATCGTGTAATCACTTAGAACAAACTATGAGGGATGTTTGTCTGAGTGGGAGTTCCATAATTGTTTTTGAAACATGAAATCCATATTATGAACTTAATCTTCATGTCTTAGCAAATATCATTGTAGATAACATCATACCAACGTTTAGAACTATGGCTCTTTTAGTATGATAGAACTTAAGGTAAATGGGTCTTACTTCATTGATGTGTACCAACACCATTAGAGACATACTCATTAGTAATGACTTGCTAAACATAATACGAAGAACTGCTAGGAGATACACCTGACAACTCCGTAATCAAGGAAGATGATGATGAGTATCGCACTCATCGTCACTTATGAATGACTGTCCAATACACCATAATTCATTCTATGGAATCTGAATTGTGAATGCATGTTAACCAACACGTATGACGTGCTAGGTGAACTTGAAAGCACTTGGTCACAAATCAGAGTAATGGAATATGAGTATATGGATGGGGTTTCTTTCAACTATGGTGGAAGGAACAACCTGCTGAGAAAGTCACTTGGAAAATGTATAAGATACATGGAACACCTTGTGTATAACTTGGACTACTGAATGACTGGTTACTTTGCGATAACTGGGGAGTTGCATCCGCTTCCTCCCAGTTACAAATACCATGTCTGTACTATGTCATGAAGGAGAATCGTTCACCTGTCATGAGGTCATGGTTAAAGTTAAGAACTTTAAGAGTAGAACCAATGCAGGAATGGTCATTGACGGAGAAGGTATATTTGATATACGAGTTATAAATGTCTTTCCCACGAAACACTAATTGCGGTTGATTAAGTATTCGATGCTTGAACTTACTGCTTGAGAGTGGCTTGGAAGGGATGAGGTGACAATGTGTGCTGACGGCAATCAAGATAGTTGATGGTCGACAACACTCTCCCTCTACATCTATCAATTGATTAATATATGAATAAATTTTATGATCGTTTGAATGAGGACTTTATTAGTGTGTCTTGCATCTCGCGAAGACAATTATTCATATTAGTGAGAAACAAGTCAGTTGTTCTCCTTTTATGAATGATATCTCTTATGGTCACATTAAGATTATGAATGAGTTATTCTTATATTGATGATAGTTGTTTGATCATTTATAAGAAATATTGTAATGCCAAGAAATATCCAGGATTAATAATGACACTACAGTTTAAGTCATGAATGGTATGATGATGTCTTAAGATACTTGATCTCTTGACACATACAAACCATGCCTTTTAGGTGAGATGACTAAAACCTCGCATTCTGGTAAACAGAATGTGTACTAATTGTTGAGTATCATACATTGTGATGTATCGTTTGTCAGCATGTGGTGAATTTCATTATTTCGTGAACTTCGTATGTGGACTTAGATGAATATTTGTATTCACTAATGAAACATGAGTATGAAATAATTTGATATGATCAAAAGGGATTTCAGAGTAAAGATGGATATTAAATTAGCAAGAAAGACAAGTCTCTACGATTTGATCAATGTGACAAATGTTTTGAGTTAGTCTTGGGCATAAAGACTTGTGTGAAAGTTGTTCCACAAATTGCAATGTCTTGAGACACTTCAATATGATTGATGTGCCTGAACATTGTGATCATATTCTATCGAAAAGTGTATGGTCTAAGTTATCTCTTACCAAGTTACGTTATTATTGTTTAGAGTTATTAATTTAATATGCAAACACTCACTTCAGTATAGGGAACCATCTGAGTTCGTGGAAACCAATGGTGTGTTGTGGTTTCTAGGAAGCTTGATTTATTTAAGATAAATTATCTTTGTAGTGTATCCTTAGACAACTATGGATGCATCTTCCACAACTAGAACCAAAAGGAGCAAAACTTGTATTGCTATGTTTGGTGTTTGTCAAGGATTGTTCTTGATAAATGTGGTAATGGAAGAAAAGTGAAAGTTCAACCAAGGTAATTGACCTTGCCTCCAAATGTCAGAGTAGTGCAACGGAATATGTTCTGGAAGCAAAGCTCTACAATAAGAGGAGAAACTAATGATAATGATCATGATCTTCTGATGGGAGCTTTTACTGAGAAAGGTAGGATTCAAGAATATATATTTGCCCCTGGTGCAAAATGATATTCATGATTCACTTGTCATGTTAATGGAACAAGACATTCCTACGAACTACAAAGAAGCGATGGTGGACCTAAGTACGAGATATGACTACGAGTCATGAAATCCTATGTTGAGTTACATTTAAGATTGCTTGAATCTTATCAAGTAAGGAGGTTACTTGATATTCACAATAACTTCAGATTTATGAGGAATAAATGTGAACATCAAAGGGACGTCAAGATTGGTTTGTCACAAAGATTGTTTCTGACAAATTCAATGGGTTGACTACAATGTGTAGCAATGCTTGAGTCAAAGGGATATTCACTACGATTGATCCAGGATTGTTATCAATACCGTGACTTCCTCAAATCCTGTATTTGAAGAAGTGTTGTAATTGGTACAACAAGAAGGTTTTGAAAACATATGGATGCTAGTATCTCGTGACAGGAATTCTCGATTTGATGAATGATCAAAGGATTTTGGACTTATCCAAAATATCGAGAGAACATGCTTTTGCATGAAACTGAGTGGGAGCTGAATAGTTTCCTAAAACTTAATATCTAGACGACATATTTGAGTGGGAGCTATGGGAGTATTATCCTAGACTTATATGTAACTGACATATTTGAGTAGGAGCCATGTGGTTAGTATCCTGAACTTAATATGTGTCTGGCATATCTAAGTGGGAGCCATGTGGATGTTATCCTTGTCTTATATGTGGCTGACATATTTGAGTGGGAGAAATATGAGTGTTATCCTAAGACTTAATATGTGCATGACATATTTGAGTGGGAGCATGATAACATTCTCATATATGGATAACATATTATGAATGGTGTAGTTGGTGTTAATGATTATTTGAATCTTTCATAAATGAAGATGAATAAGTATTAAGCATTGAAGATCTATTAAGATAGATATGTGTTTAATAACATTGAGTCGTAATACTTTACTGGATAAGATTCTGAAGGAGTTCAGAATGGGACAAGTCAATAAGTGGTCCCTACTTGTATATCCAAGAGAAGTGTTGAGTTAATCTCAGTACAAGAACAATGGTTAATGGTTAATGAAAGAAATGGATGTGTTGGATCCTCTATGCCTTTGTCATAGGTTCTTTCATATAAAACCAGAGTTATGTACTCGACGTAATGTGACCCAAGTTCTTAGTAGTAAGAACATGTTGTGTTATGATTTATGAGTAAATCATTGAACAAAGAGTTAAGTTTATCCTTCAGTGTCTGAAGAGAACTGAGGATACATCTCAAATTTGTAAAGGATAGTGGACTTGACCATAAATGTTATGCTGGTTCAAGTTTTGACACTAACCTAGAAAATTGAGATATCATACTAATGAATGCCTAAGTTGAAAGAAACATGGTTAGACATCAAAGTTGCATACAATGCACTAAGGATTGAATCTACATTGATGTGGCTGCTTTAGAAGTAGCAGGCGTTATATTATGGCTTAAAGAAGTTCGACTTCTGATTGAGTGAGTTTCAAGTGTGCATGACTATGGGAAAGTCCGCGTGACCCACCGGATGTCATTGCTATGACATAGCAAACGAAGTCTCACTTCACCGCCAAATATATATACCTCATCATTATAGTGGATAATGAAGGAATGTCAAATTAGGTGACATTATGATTTGCAAAAGGACATACGGTTCTGAATGGTACCCAGACCGTTGATACAACCTCTTCCACGGGCAAGCATGATAAATAAGGAGTTATGATCCAGAGAAAATGCAACTAGATTATTTGTACTCTAGTGCAAGTGGGAGACTGTTGGGAATGTGCCCTAGAGGCAAATAAAATATGTTTTATCGAGCATATTCCATTAGTTCATAATACGTTTGATACTATGCTATAACTGTATTAAGCGGAAACATTAATACAGGTGTGGTATACAAACAACCAGGTCCCTAGTCAACCCTAGTATACTAGTCCATTGGGCGATTGATGATCAAGGTTTCCTGATCATGAGACAATGGCGTCTGTTGACAATGGAGTCGTATCATTGGATAATGATATGATGGACATACACCCACCAGAAGTGTTGCGATGTGATCAAGTCACATAGTTCGACATTGCGATAACTATAACGTAGTGACCAGATCCTTTGACCGTAATGATCATACGTAATTGTCATCTATGAGGAGGCTTTGATTTGTATCCCACCGCCTGACTGAAATATGCTGGCCATAACGGTGCACTTTGGGTATTCCGAAATAGATGGTTGATGAGTATGCAAATAGATCAAAGCGGGATTTGTCCATTCGTGTGACGGATAGGTACTCTGGGCCCACTCGGTGATGTTACATCATAAAGTTTGCAAACGTGTGACTAGGTCACGGAGTTGTAATATCACGGGAACGAGTAAACTTGTTTGTTGAGAACGAGAACGAACTAGGTATATTGGATACCGATGATCAAAACTCGGACAAGCAAAGTACCATAGGACAAAGGGAACAGGCACACGGTTAACGGATCCAACAGCGATTGAAGTTCATTCGATGGAAGCGCAGGGGCTATCAAGGATTGTAACCAGGTCCAATTGATTAGTCATTTATCAATGAGAATTGTCTCGATCATGTCTGCTCTTTCCCGGACCGTAGGGTGTTACACTTAAGGGTACTCGACGCAGTAAGGATTGATTCGGGATCACCGGAGAAATTGGAGAGAACACCGGAATTGTTCCGATGAAGGCCGGAAGTTGTTCCGGGTATTTTGAAAGGTTCAAAATATATTTAATAATGTTTAATATATGTTTTATTATTTAATTATCTGAATTAAATATTAAAATGTATTTAAATATAATTAAAAATGAATTAAAAGGCATATGGGCCTCATAGGGCCCATTAGGGGGAGAGGGAGTCCTCCCCCATGGGCCATGGCGCCATAGAGGGGCCCACCCCCTTTATTCTTGGCGCACCCCCTTCCCTTGGGATTAGTCCCACCCCGGAAGTGGAGGGGGGGGTAGCACCCCTCCTTGGCCTATATAAGGAGGGGTAGAGGTGCCCTTTTATTCATCATATATTTTAGATAAGTTCTCATCTCTCTCTCTCCCTCCTTTCTCCTTCCTCGAGTGGACTCCCCTTGTTTGGAGTCTACACTTGGTTGGGGATTTTCTCCACCATACGCACGCCGTCGTGCTGCTGGAATCGGGATCCGAATCCATCTTCTTTCCGCTGCTCTACTGGTTCGGAGCCCGGAGGGACGTCGGGTATACTGTATGTGTATAATCCCGCGAGGCACTACACTTGTGGTGCTACTTCATCGTCGTGGCCGTATCGCGAGGTCTTCATCGACAACGTTCCGACGGGGACGTAATCCCGTCATCGGTCTACAAGGATCGGGTGGCTGCAGGAGTCATCGTGGATCTGCGCGGCATCGGGGATTGCCGGTACGACTACACCAACCACGTTCATGCGGGAACGTTTCCCGCTTAACGGACTACATACTGGTATGTGATCTATTTCTGTCCGTTACTTGCATCGCCATAGCATAGGTCTTGGGTATGGGTCTCGTAGGTTATGAAAAAAGTGTGTTTTCTGCCCCGAACCCCAAACAGCATAAGTGTTGTTCCCATAGTTGTTGGATGGGAAAGGCCTAGGATTGTTGCTACCAAAGTTACTCCTATAAGCATTATTGTTGAAGTTGTTTCTAGAGACAAAAGTAACATCTACTTGCTCCTGAGCAACCAAAGAATTTAAAGGAACATCTTGAGGATCAATAGAGGGTTGCTTGGTAAGTAGAGACATGATAAGGTCAACCTTTTCATTTAAAGAGGAGATCTCCTCGACAGAGTTTACCTTCTTACCGGTTGGAGATCTCTCGGTGTGCCATTGCGAGTAGTTCAGCATCATCTCATCTAGTAGCTTTGTGGCAGCCCCAAGCGTGGTTGACATAAAAGTTCCTCCCGCGGCCGAATCTAACAGGTTCCGCGTGGTGAAGTTCAAGCCTGCATAAAAAGTCTGGATAACCATCCAGGTAGTCAGTCCATGTGTGGGGCAGTTTTTGACAAGCGTCTTCATACGTTCCTAAGCCTGGGCAACGTGTTCATTATCCAATTGCCTGAAATTCATAATGTTACTCCGCAATTGAATAATTTTAGCAGGGGGATAGTACTTCCCTATAAAAGCATCTTTGCATTTGCTCAAAGAATCGATACTGTTCTTTGGCAAAGATTGTAGCCACTCCTTGGCTCTTCCTCTCAAAGAGAAAGGAATAAGCTTCATCTTGACGATGTATCCATCCACTTCCTTGTACTTCTGCATGTCCCAGAGCTCGATAAAGTTGTTTAGGTGCAAGGCCGCATCTTCTCCTACTCCTGAGAATTGATCTTTCATAACAAGGTTAAGCAGAGCAGGTTTAATCTCATAAGAAGGTGCTGAAGTGGCAGGTGGAGCAATAGGAGTGCAGATAAAGTCACTGTTGTTGTGACTAGTGAAGTCACACAACTTAGTGTTTTCATTGGAACCCATAGTAGCAGCAGGTATTTTTGGTATTTTTGATTAAGGACACAAAAGTAAAAACTGAAAGGTAAACTAATAAGACTAAAAAGCAAAGGTAAAAGATAGTGTGCAACTGATACGTCCCAAACGTATCAATAATTTTTGCTTGCTCCATGCATGTTTTGTGTGACTTTGCCATGTTTTACATACACTTCCATACACTTTTGATCATATTTGGACTAACTTATTAACTCAGTGCAACCAGTTGCCAGTTCCTGTTTTCTGCTGTTTTTGTATTTCAGGTTTTCCGGCCATTAAAAGTGCTCCAAAAATTCCGGAAAAATTATATAAAAAATCAGCGCTCGGGAAGCTTCTGGAATCACCAAGGAAGGAAGGGAGGGCCACCACCAGGCAGCCAGCAGGGTGCCTGGCGCGGCCCAGCCCTAGGCCTCGCCACCTGCCCTTTTGACTGCCTCGTGGCCCCTCTCGGTGCCCCCTTTGGCCCCTATTTATTCTCCCATCGCGGAAACCCTGATTCCGGACCCCTTTTCTCCAGAAGCAATTCCGATCTCCGCCGCCATCGAAAACAAGTTTCGGGGGGGACAGAATTCCTGTGTCGGCACCCTGCCGGGACGGGGAAGTGCCCCCGGATTCATCTCCATTGACGTTGCTTCCTCCCTCCATGAAGCGGGAGTAGTTCTCCCTCGGGGCTAAGGTTTCTACCAGTAGCTATGTGTTCTTCTCTCTCTCCCATGATGTGATCTTCGTTATGATCATAGGATATGTTAATCTAGGGTGATCCCATGATATTTCCCCTTCCTCTATGTATTGGATTGATGTACTCAATTGATCTTATCTAGTACAATCCCCGAGACCAAGGTGACAGCGGTCTATTGGACATGGGTTGGAAGAATATTCTCATGAGTGATTTCCTCTTTTGTGTGTTGATTGAAGATTGAGAGTCTCTTGGTGCTTGTCTTTGACTATCCTTGAGATATGTTGTGGTGATTGTGGTACTCTCTTTGGATGGCCGCGGTGACATTGGGAAATCCATAGATTGAGAACTACGAACTCTGAGGTGTGCTCTTGTAGCCCTACATAATTCTCGTCCTCTCTTGACCACAAAGGAATGACCTCCGAGTATGTCTCCAATGCATTTTTTAGTGGAAATATCATGTGATTAGACTATGTTAATGTTGTTGAGAGTTGCCACTAGTGAAAGTATGAAGCCTAGGCCTCGTTTCACCATTGTTACACCGTTTGTGCTCACTTTTGTCACATTTTTGCTTGCTGCACTTTTTATTACAGATTTATATTACCTTTCTTTGCCACACATATCACTCGTATTTTACCATCTCTTCGTCGAACTAGTGCACCTATACAACTCCTAGTTGTATTAGGTGTGTTGGGGACACAAGAGACTTCTTGTATCTTAATTGCAGGGTTGCTTGAGAGAGACCATCTTCAACCTCTACTTCCCTGAGTTCGATAAACCTTAGGTCATCCACTTGAGCGAAATTGCTGTTGTCCTACAAACCTCTGCGCTTGGAGGCCCAACATAGTCTACAAGAATAGAAGTGTGCGTAGACATCAAGCTATTTCTGGCGCCGTTGCCGGGGAGGTAAGCGTTGAAGGTATATCTTTAGATCTTGCAATTAAATATTTTCGTTTCTTGTTTTTATTTTCACTAGCTAGGCTTATGGAAAACAACAAAAATATTATGAGAGAGCTTTATGAGCTCTACCTTGAGTTGGGACATGAAGTGTTTGAAGAGAAAATCAAAAATCCTATGGAGCTTTATTATTTGAACAACACTCATGATAGTAGTAATGTTATTAGCATGTCTTCTTTGAATACTTTTGATTCTAATGATATGCAAAGCCATAAGCTTGGGGATGCTAAGTTTTATGAAGATGATCTTTTTAGCTCCCCAAGTTTTGATAAGGAAATTTATTTTGATGATACTTTGCCTCCTATCTATGATGATTATTGTGATGACACTTATGCTATAAAGGATAAATTTTTACAAGTGCATCATTATAAGAATGATTCATGTGGTAGCTATTTTGTTGAGTTTGCTCCCACTATTACTAATGAGAAGGATTTTGCTTATGTGGAGAGTAACAAAATTTCTATGCTTGTGGATCATGATAAGAATTTTTTATGTGATACTTATATTGTTGAGTTTATTCATGATCCCACAGAAAATTATTATGAGAAGGGAACATATTCTTATATATATTTCAATAATATCAAGTTCCCTCTCTTTATGTTGAAGGTTTTGAAGTTGCACTTATTTTGGCTTCCTATGCTAATATATTTATGCTTCCATGAGTTATTTCTCTACAAGATCCCTTTGCATAGGAAGCATGTTAGACTTAAATGTGTTTGTCATTTGCTTCTTGATGCTCTCTTTTGTTCTTAACTCTTATTCCTTATTCCTATGAGAGCATCATTAAAATCTTAAGCCTATCTTTATGGCTATAAAGAAAGAGCTCTAGGGAGACAACCCTTGTTATCTTTACTTTGAGTTTTTACTTTCTTTTTTTAGTGGTCTTGATGATTGTTACTACTGTAGCAACATCATTGTATCTTTAGTTTTCAAGCTTTGTGCCAAGTATTGCCTCATATGACAAGGGAAATGAAAGTTGTGACATGCTGTCCAGAAAACAGATTCTGTCCTCGTGACGGGAAAAATCAGAATAAATCACCTGTTCATCGTTTTGAGCTGAATGTTTTACACAGTGTGCTCTATACAATCACGGAACTTTTGTATGTTCTGAGTTTTTTCATTTGAGTTGCAGAAGTACCCCTAAAAAATTCTTTACTACCTGCTGTTATGTTTTTCACAGATTCTGCCACGTTTTTGTCTCTCCTTACTTTTGCAAACCTTAAGCTTGCTTTTTCTTTGCAAAAATATTTTGGAAATCTTGAGAAACAGTAGCTCTTCAAGAATATCTTTATATCCAGTGGAATTTTTTTTATTTATTAAGAGTACTAACCTCTCTAATCAGCTTATGATGAGTTATGTATGAAGGGAGTTTTCAAGTGTGCGATGGAAGATGATGAAAGAAGATTCGGGAGTGTCAAGTGCTCAAGCTTGGGGATGCCCCCATGCATCCCCAACAAATATTCAAGGAGACTCAAGCGTCTAAGCTTGGAGATGCCCCCGTGCATCCCCTTCTCCATCAACAATTATCAGTTCGTCCTTCGTCTCACTATATTTTTATCACTTCATGCGTTATGTGCTATGCTTGGAGCGTCTCGCTCTTTACTTTTTTAGTTTCCTTTAGCTTTGCTTGCTTTTCATAACAAGTTAGATCCCGTCTTACTTTGTGTGGGAGAGAAACACGCTCCGTTTGAACTAGAACTCCTCATAGGATTTGCATGATTATTTCCTTAGCTGTGAGTTGTTCTTTTTCTTTTCGTGGCTACTGCCATGTTTAGTTTTAGTTTTAGTTTGTCTTTAGCAAGTCCTTGGATTTTGTTTAGTTTATTGCTTGAACTCTCTTTAGTCTTCATGTTTATCTTGTTAAGAGAGTTGGTTGTTGCACTGAGTTGTGTCTTGTCTTGAAAGTATGTAATTGAGGTTGCTATTTAATTTTAGTAGTAACTTGCAATAGTTTTGAGGTATTGATGTGAGTAATGTTTGAACTTTTGGTGACAAGAGCTCTAGCCTATTAGTGATAGGTTTCGTATTTTGGGAAATCTGTGTTTATTTTCAAAACCTACAAAACTAGTTGAGAACTCTAGCTACTAGATGGATCACTAACCTCTGGAGGGTTCGAATATTAGAGTACACTCACGTACCATGAGTCGAGGATGCGCAACGATAACCAAACCCCCATACACTCCTCCTCGGGGTACTTGTCTCTTTGTGAACCTCCTGATTAGATTGAGAGTTACCGATAATAAGTGCATGAGTTCTTCGGACTAATGTGAGTATTCAAAAGTTGACACTTCCACCTTCCCATATTTTTCTAGCCTCTCATGTGTCGTGCATTGCTTTCTTCACACTCCGAGAGCTAGCGTCCACCTTCGCCGGTACATCCAAACCCTTGGCATGATACACTATGTCATCATAAACCTCCTTATATCCTTTCACAAAACAGCCGCCATTCCTACCTATCAAGGCATTTCCATAGCCTTTCCGAGATACATTGCCATGCAACATCCATCTTCTCATGACTTGATCTTCATGTCATACATGCTACTTGCTTGATCGATGAGACGCATGCTAGTTGGGCCTTGCCCTAATCATTACTACATGACGCGCTAGTATCATTGCATATCCTGCTGTCCTGGCAGAATCATACATTTGCATCATGATAGTTATATCTTCTTTATGTGAGTACCTTTGTAAAGTGTGAAAGATCTCCTATATTTTGTAATATATAGAGTGTTGCCCCTAAAGTGAGGAAAAGATCCCAAAGAGGACAAAATCAAAAGATCCCAGAGAGGACAAATGAGAGTTAAATAGAAAGAGCCATTGAGACCATCAAAAAAATACAAAAAATAGAAAAAAGAGAAAAAGAAATAAAAAGAGAGAAGGGGGCACACTAATATTCCTTTTGAGAGATCCACACTAGTACTTCATCCTCTATCCCTTGTACTCCATAGAGATCATCATCATGCATATAGCTATGTGGGTACCTTCACACTATAGAACTTGGCTTGTATATTCCAATGATGAGCCTCCTCAAACGAGCTCTAGGTCTTCTTGAGCAAGCAAGTTAGATGCACCCCCACTAGTTTCCTTCGAGAGATTTTAGCTCACATGTGCATCTGTTGCATGGCAATCCCTACTCCTCACAGCATATCTATCATATGGCCTTCTCTCGCCTATGATTGTCCTCATTGATGTGAGCCTTTCACACCTTTTTGTCTTCCTCCTCCACCATATTCTCTCGTTGCCATCCTAAATGTCAACTTTCTTGCTTACGCTCATCCATTGCATGAGTGCTCAAAATATCGAAAAGGAGTGGATCATTTTGACTTGTACCTGGCTAGTGGTCTGGGGATGAGTCAAGATAAGATACCAAAGAATACCAAGTGTGAAACTTTAGTAGATTGAGTTCTCAACACAAAAATACTTTTTCATCTCGTATTCCCTATCCCCTTTCTTGCACGCAAACACCATTTGGAGACATTCGAGTCACGGACAGCGAGAGCTCTTGCACCCTTTGTTCTTTTGTTGCTTGTGTCAATACTAATATAGACTCTTGCTTGTTAAGACTTGAATTGAATTTCATGCTTTGATTGCTTCACTTAAAAAGTCCTTATATGGTTGTGTGGCATGTCGCCACAGAAATTATGCTTACGGTCATCCATTGCATGAGTGCTCAAAATGTCAAAAAGGAGTGGATCATTTTGACTTGTACCTGGCTAGTGGTCTGGGGATGAGTCAAGATAAGATTCCAAAGAAGACCAAGTGTGACACTTTAGTAGATTGAGTTCTCAACACAAAAATACTTTTTCTCGTATATCCCTATCCCTTTCTTGCACGCAAACACCATTTGGAGACATTCGAGTCACGGACAGCGAGAGCTTTGCACCTTTATGTTCTTATGTTTCTTGTTGCAATACTAGATATAGACTCTTGCCTGTTATTACTTGAATTGAATTACATGCCTTGATTGCTTTACTTAAAAGTTCTTATATGGTTGTTAGCATGTCACCACAGAAATTATGATGTTATCATTTACCTACTCGAGGACGAGCAGGAATTAAGCTTGGGGATGTTGATACGTCCCAAACGTATCTATAATTTTTGCTTGCTCCATGCATGTTTTGTGTGACTTTGTCATGTTTTACATACACATCCATACACTTTTGATCATATTTGGACTAACTTATTAACTCAGTGCACCCAGTTGCCAGTTCCTGTTTTCTGCTGTTTTTGTATTTCAGGTTTTCCGGCCATTAAAAGTGCTCCAAAAATTCCGGAAAAATTATATAAAAAATCAGTGCTCCGGAAGCTTCCGGAATCACCAAGGAAGGAAGGGAGGGCCACCACCAGGCAGCCAGGAGGGTGCCTGGCGCGGCCCAGCCCTAGGCCGCGCCACCTGCCCTTCTGGCTGCCTCGTGGCACCTCTTGGTGCCCCCTTTGGCCCCTATTTATTCTCCCGTCGCGGAAACCCTGATTCCGGACCCCTTTTCTCCAGAAGCAATTCCGATCTCCGCCGCCATCCAAAACAAGTTTTTTGGGGGACAGAATTCCTGTGCCGGCACCCTGCCGGGATGGGGAAGTGCCCCCGGATTCATCTCCATCGACGTTGCTTCCTCCCTCCATGAAGCGGGAGTAGTTCTCCCTCGGGGCTAAGGTTTCTACCAGTAGCTATGTGTTCTTCTCTCTCTCCCATGATGTGATCTTCGTTATGATCATAGGCTATGTTAATCTAGGGTGATCCCATGATATTTCCCCTTCCTCTATGTATTGGATTGATGTACTCAATTGATCTTATCTAGTACAATCCCCGAGACCAAGGTGACAACGGTCTATTGGATATGGGTTGGAAGAATATTTTCATGAGTGATTTCCTCTTTTGTGTGTTGATTGAAGATTGAGAGTCTCTTGGTGCTTGTCTTTGACTATCCTTGAGATATGTTATGGTGATTGTGGTACTCTCTTTGGATGGCCGCGGTGACATTGGGAAATCCATAGATTGAGAACTACGAACTCTGAGGTGTGCTCTTGTAGCCCTACATAATTCTCGTCCTCTCTTGACCACAAAGGAATGACCTCCGAGTATGTCTCCAATGCATGTTTTAGTGGAAATATCATGTGATTAGACTATGTTAATGTTGTTGAGAGTTGCCACTAGTGAAAGTATGAAGCCTAGGCCTCGTTTCACCATTGTTACACCGTTTGTGCTCACTTTTGTCACATGTTTGCTTGCTGCACTTTTTATTACAGATTTATATTACCTTGCTTTGCCACACCTATCACTCGTATTTTACCATCTCTTCGCCGAACTAGTGCACCTATACAACTCCTAGTTGTATTAGGTGTGTTGGGGACACAAGAGACTTCTTGTATCTTAATTGCAGGGTTGCTTGAGAGAGACCATCTTCAACCTCTACTTCCCTGAGTTCGATAAACCTTAGGTCATCCACTTGAGGGAAATTGCTGCTGTCCTACAAACCTCTGCGCTTGGAGGCCCAACATAGTCTACAAGAATAGAAGCGTGCGTAGACATCAGCAACTCCCCTATCTTGTAGACTTGAGTCCCCGGCAACGGCGCCAGAAATTTGCTTGATGGCTTCTCGCCCCTCGGTTGTTACCCCAAGTGGAAGGTTTGAGATGCAGTGCAGCAGCAAGTTTCCCTCGGTGAAGATACCAAGGTTATCGAACCAGTAGGACTCAGGAGATACAAGTAGGTGGCAATGTCGCCAGAAATTACTTCCTGACTAGGGTGTTGTCGTGGACCTGCACACAGCAACAAATAACTTTGCTCCCAACGAGTACAGAGGAGTTGTCAATTCCTCCGGCCTTGTCATTTACAAAGGATCAACGCAAGAGATAAAAGGTGCAAAGGAAAGTAAAAGCTGAAAGTAAATTGAGGGTGTGAACAATAATGTGAAGATGGACCGGGGTCCCGTGATTTTCACTAGTGATGTCTCTCTCCCAAAAGACGATAAAAGTGCTAGAGAGGTAAACAAATCACAGTTGGGCAATTGACAGGATTATGAAGGCACCGCAATGCTAACTATGCTGCAAAGAAAGGAAGGGCTCAAAAGCAATGGGCAGTACGCCAAGGTAAGTACACCGAAATCCATCTGCATCTACTACGAATCATCCACCTTGAGATATCTATCCAAAACATCTCGCTGGTATTAAGTTGCGAATCCCACCCAAAGTGTAAACTCAAAGCAACAGACAACTGCATTAAAAGAACTTTGCGTAAAGTAAACAATCCTTGCACCCGCAGGTACTAGCACCGTTGTTTTATCCCTGGTGGCAACAACACATCCCCTAGTCTCAGGTTTCTGTCACTCAAGCTAGACATCAAGGGGCTGAACCCACAATTGAGCATAACGCTCTCTCTTGGAGTTGCAAATAAAATACTTGGCCAAAGCAAATACCGCAACGGAGAACATGCAAGAATTTACTCAAGAACAAAATATAAAAGAGAAGAACCAAATATATTACTCATCACAATCTGAACATAGTCTCATAATCCATCAGATCCCAACAAACTCAGCATAGCAACAACAGAAATTACATAGATGCCTCGATCATGTGAGGCAGCTCACGAGGACTCGAAAGTTGAAGCACAAAAGGGGGAGAGATTCATCACATAGCTATTGGTCACGGACCCATGGTCCAAGGGGGACTACTCACGGTACATCCGGGAGGCGTCCATGGCTATGGATGGTCTCCCGGAGGGGGTTCCTCCTTCCGGCAGGGTGCCGAGGAAGCTTCTCCAGGCAGCCCCGATCTTGAAACAGCGGCGGCGGTACAGAGGGGAGTTCGCGAGAAAGAGATCGATATTAGGGGTTTCCACCCCGAGGGGTAAATATAGGCGAAGGGGGGCATCGAGGGGACCCACGAGGCAGTCAGGAGGGTCCCTGGCGCGGCCCAGGGTGGGGCCGTGCCACCTGCCCTCCTGGCTGCCTGGTGGTGGCCCCCCTTCCCTCTCTTGGTGATTCCGTAAGCTTCTGTTGCGCTGATTTTTTTTATATTTTTCCCGGAATTTTTGGAGCACTTTTAATGGCCGGAAAACCTGAAATACAAAAACAGCAGAAAACAGAAACTGGCAACTGGGTGCACTGAGTTAATAGGTTAGTCCAAATAGGTTCAAAAGTGTATGAAAGTTCAAGCAAAACATGGCAAAGTCACACAAAACATGCATGGAGCAAGCAGAAATTATAGATACGATTGGGACGTATCAGACGCCGAACACACGGTTTTTTGGGTTGAGCTTGATTCTGTATTTGTTGAGTGCTGCAAAGGTTTCGCGGAGGTCGTCGAGTAGCGTGTTTGCGCTGTACGTTTTGATGACGATGTCGTCGACGTAGACTTGGACATTTCTGTCGATTTGGTCCCTCAAGCATGCTTGCATCATCCGTTGGTACGTGGCTCTGGCGTTTTTCAGTCAGAAAGACATTGTTCTGTAGCAGAATACGCCATAGGGGGTGATGAACGCGGTGTGTTCTTTGTCATCTTCCTTCATTCTGATTTGGTTGTATCCTGAGTAGGCGTCGAGGAAGGATAGGAGGTCGCATCCTTCGGTGGAGTCAATTATCTGGTCTATCCTTGGCAGAGGAAAGTGGTCCTTTGGGAAGTGTTTGTTAACTGGCCCGTAGTCAACGCACATCCGTAGTACGTCGGTGTCCTTTTTAGGCACCAAGACTGGGTTTGCGATCCAGGTGGCCTTCTTCGTCTCTCGGATGAATTGCGCGTTGAGTAGTCGGTTGATCTCTTCTCCAATGGCTCTGCGCTTAGGTTCTGAGAATCGGCGCAACGCCTGCTTTACTGGCTTGGTGTTTGGGTGTATGTGTAGCGCGTGCTTTGCGAACTCTCGTGGTATTCCGGGCATATCGGTCGGGCACCAGGCGAAGATTTTCCATTCTTCGCGGAGGAATACCATGAGGGCGGTTGCTTGTTCTTCTGACAGATGGGCGTAGATTCAGACCGTCTTGTCCGGGTCCGTTGGGTGCACCTGATGGGCGACTATGTCACTGTCGACGCTGAAGTCGCGGGTAAATTCTTTTGATTCGCTTCTGCTTGACAATGGAAAGATGCTCTTGTCTGTCACCATGGCTATTTCTCCGAGCTGCTGCTGAGCTCCGAATGTGTGAGAAACTTCGTGAAAATCTCAGTCACATTGATCTGATTTGATGAAACTCCCATTGACCGTAATGACCTCTGAGGGTCCTGGCATCTTGAGCTTGAGGTACGCATAGTGCAGGACTGCCATAAATTGGGCAAATGCGGGCCGCCCTAGTATGGCATGGTATTGGGACTGCCAGTCGAGGACTTAGAACTCGAGGACTTTTCTTGCGAAGTTGCCTCTGCTGCCGAAGACGACATCGAGCTCGATTGTTCCCAGGGAGGTGGCTGCTTCGCCTGGGACTACACCGTAGAGTGTGACGCCTGACTTCTTCCAGACTGGCTGTGGAATCAACATCTAGCATAAGGTGCTGGTGAAGATTCTGTTTAAGTTGCTGCCTCCGTCCATGAAAACTCTGTCCATGTTGTAGCCGCCGATCTGGGCGCCGAGGACCAGCGGTGCGTGCCCTGGCCTTGGAATTGCGGGTGGGTGATCGCTTTGTGAGAAGGTAATGTTGGTCTCTGTGCCATACAGATGGGAGGTTTTTGCTGTTTTTAGGCCCTCGGTTGCTCGGGTCTGCAGGGTGTGGGCGTCCTGTTTTGCTTTTGAGGGTCGTCCTTCTTGGATCATGCAGACTCGTCTGTGGGACATAGAGTATTGCTCTTCTGTATTTGGTGCTAGCGGCTTCGCGGTTCCTCGAACCCGCTTGGCTTCGCGCTGCTTCTCCTCCTTGAGGCTGTTGGAGAGTACGGTGAACAGACGAAAATCTCTTAGGGTGTGGCCTGCTCTAAGGCGTCCCCAGTCGTCTTCGAAACAGTGGATCATACAGGGTCCGTCCAGTTTTTCTTTGGCTGTGAGATTGCTGGAGCCGGCGTGCCTTCTTCTTCTTGTAACCTGGAACGACTGCGAGTGGTCTACTAAGCGGGAGTGGTACCTTGGGTCGAGCTCTATTCCGTCGTTGATCGAGTGGTTCCGAATAAACTTGGCTAATTCATCTGGTCTTCGATCTGGGTCGTAGTACTCGCCGGTCTGAGTTTCAGATCGCTATCCTGTCCTGCGGCGACTGTCCGGGTGGCGGCGGGTCTTCGAGTGGCTGGCGAGGCTTCTGTCACATGTTGCGACTCCTCGAGTGGGATTTCTGTGCAGTGTACTTGTTCCAGCGTCCTAGTTGGCTTTGCAGCCGCGGCTTGTGCTCGCCTTCTGGATCGTCGAGTTCTTTTCTGTCGGTGACGACTTTGGTAGTCGCCAAAACATTGAACTTGGCCTAGCTGCGGGCCAAGCGACCTTGGTGGTGTGATGGAGAGGTTTGCAATGAACTTGAATTCTTCGGGTGGGTTGGATCTTGCTCGAGCCCTTGTGTTGTGACTTGCTGGGGTTGGATCGCCGAGATCGTGATTCCAACCTGTGTAGTTCCCACAGACGGCGCCAATTGACGAGGATCCGCCTCGGCAAATCCCATGGTCAGGGACCCTAGATTAGATCGTAGAGAAGGAATAGATTGGCGATACTCGTCGGCTAACAGGAGAAGCACTTCCTTCTCGATTGTATTATGCGAGGGGGCGATTACACTGGTAGTCTAGGAGAATTCACTCAAGACCGAGGGTGTCGATTGTAGATTGGATGCCCTGAGGCGTCACCCCTCCCAGCCTTTATATACTAGGCTGGGTCGCGGGGAGTCCTCCTCAGGTTACAAATATGATTTCCTAAACTATCTTCGGCTTGGACGCCAAGTCTTGACTTCCTTATTGGTCGCGGACTCCTACGTCGATGCTTTTAGTGGGCCAGTCATGGACCGGTCGAGGCTTCTATCGGACCTTCGTCTTTATACGCACCAGGTATCCTCACACGCAGGAGTCATGGGGTCACCCCCTCGTCAGAGACGCTCCAAGCATAGCACATAACACATGAAGTGGTAAAAATATAGTGAGACGGAGGACGAACTGATGATTGTTGATGGAGAAGGGGATGCACGGGGGCATCCCCAAGCTTAGACGCTTGAGTCTCCTTGAATATTTATTGGAGATGCATGGGGGCATCCCCAAGCTTGAGCGTTTGACACTCCCGGACCTTCTGTCATCATCTTCCCTCGCACACTTGAAAACTCCCTTCATACATAACTCGTCATAAGCTGATTAGAGAGGTTAGTACACTTAATAAAATAACTTTCCTCTACTGGAAATAAAGATATTCTTGAATAGGTACTGTTTCTCGAGATTTCCAAAAGGTTTTTGCAAAGAAAAAGCAAGCTTAAGGTTTGCAAAACTAAGGAAAGACAAAACATGGCAGAATCTATGAAAAATAGAACAGCAGGTAATAAATAATTTTTTGGGGTACTTGTGCAACTCCAATAAAAAAACTCAGAACATACAAAAGTTTCACAAATGTATAGAGCATGTTGTGTAAAACATTCAGCTCAAAAATATGAACTGGTGATTTCTTTTGATTTTTTCCGTCAAGCAGATATAATCTGTTTTCTGGACAGCGTGTCACAACTTTTGCTTCCCTTATCATAAGAGGCTAAAACTTGGCACACAACTTGAAAATAAAGATACAATGATGTTTCTACAGTAGTAACAATCATCAAGACTACTAAAAACATAAGTAAAAACATCTTGGGTTGCCTCCCAACAAGCGCTTTCTTTTACGCCTTTAAGCTAGGCATAAAGCAAAAGAAGAATCAAGTTTTATCAAGAGAGACTGAATAGCTAGCCCACGTAACGGACTCAAAAGGTAACTTGATTTTCTTTCTAGGGAAGTGTTCCATCCCATTTTTGAGAGGGAATTGAAATTTTATATTCCCCTCTTTCATGTCAATAACAGCACCAACGGTGCGAAGAAAAGGATGTCCCAAAATAATTGGACATAAAGGTTCACACTCTATATCCATAATAATAAAATCAACGGGAACATAATTGTCATTGACAATGATAAGAACATCGTCGATCTTCCCCAAAGGTTTCTTTACCGAAGAATCAACGAGACGGACACCGAAAGAATAAGGATCAAAAGGTTTCAATTCAAACATATCATACATTCTTTTGGGCATAACGGAGGTACTAGCTCCAACATCACATAAAGCATAGCAAGAGAAGTTATTCAATTTAATTTTTATCATAGGATCCCAACCATCATCTAGCTTCCTAGGTATGGAGGCTTCTATTCTAAGCTTCTCCTCCCTAGCTTTGATGAGAGCATTAGTGATATGCTCCGTGAAGGCAAGATTTAGTGTGCTAGTGTGGGGGGTCTCTAGACATTTTGTGCAACAAGCTAATAACTTCTGAAAGGGTACAACTATCAAAATCAATATCACTACTATCAAAGGTGGTAGTGGTGTCATCTAGGCTCACTTGTTTGAAACCCTCTATGTGCATAGGAGTTTCTTCTTCTACGGTTGAGGCATTAGCATCACCATTAATAGGTCCAATGGGACTAGGAGTGTGTTGGGTGCTAATAGTTTGGGTGTCCTCAACAATTTGGATAGTAGCAACAGTGTGGTGTGTAGGAAGGCTCTTAATTCTATCCTATTCTCTTTTTCTATAGCCCATATTTCTTTAAGTTTAGCCATCATCCTAGTATTTTCATTAATTTTCAATTGTACAACATTAATAGGAGTGGCCTTCCTCTCCTCAAGGGGAGATGTTCTAATTTTAAGCATTTCTACATCAAGGGCTAAGCTGTCTACCTTCAAAGAGAGATTATCTAATTTGTCTAATTTCTCTTCTACACTCTTGTTGAAGGCTTTTTGGGTAGTGATAAAGTCTTTAAGCATGCTCTCTAATTCAGAAGTGGGGTTCTTGTTGCTAGGTTAAGTGTTGTTGTTCCCATAGTTGGATGGAAACGGTCTAGGATTGCTAGCAAAATTACCCCTATAGGCATTATTATTGAAGTTGTTTCTAGCAATAAAGTTCACATCTACTTGTTCCTGATCAACCAAAGAATTTAAAGGGGCATCATGAGGATCAATAGGAGATTTCTTGGTAAGTAGAGACATAATCAAGTCAACCTTTTCATTTAGGGAGGAAATCTCCTCGACAGAGTTTACCTTCCTACCTGTTGGAGCTCGTTCGGTGTGCCATTGGGAATAGTTGGTCATCATCTCATCTAGAAGTTTTGTGGAAGCACCAAGTGTTGTTGACATAAAGGTTCCTCCCGCGGCCGAATCTAACAGGTTCCGCGAGGTAAAGTTCAAGCCTGCATAAAAAGTCTGGATAACCATCCAAGTAGTCAAACCATGTGTAGGGAATTTCTTAACAAGAGATTTCATTCGTTCCCAATCTTGGGAAACGTGTTCATTATCCAATTGCTTAAAATTCATAATGTTACTCCTCAATTGGATAATTTTAGAAGGTGGGTAATACTTCCCAATAAAAGCATCTTTGCACTTATCCCAAGAATCTATGCTATTCCTAGGAAAAGATTGAAACAAGATTTTAGCTTCTCCCCTCAAAGAGAAAGGAAAAAGTTTAAGCTTAACAACATCACCTTCTGCTTTTTTATACTTGTGCATATCACATAGCTCAACAAAATTGTTCAAGTGTAAAGCAGCATCATCTCCAGCACCAGAGAATTGATCTCTCATAACAAGGTTTAGCAAAGCAGGTTTAACTTCATAAGAGGTAGCTGAAGTGGCAGGAGTTGCAATAGGAGTGCATATAAAATCATTGTTCTTGTGACTAGTGAAGTCACACAACTTGGTGTTTTCAGTGGAACCCATAGCAGCAGCAAGTGTGGCAGATTATTTTTGTGATTTTTGATATAGGACACTAAGATAAAAACTGAAAGGTAAACTAACAAGACTAAAAAGCAAAGGTAAAAGATAGTGTACAACTCCCCTATCTTGACGATTGGAGTCCCCGGCAACGGCGCCAGAAATTTGCTTGATGCGTGAGAGATGATAACGGCTTCTCGCCCTTCGTTGGTTACCCCAAGTGGAAGGTGCGATGTAGGATAGCAGCAAATTTCCCTTGGCAAAGATGTCAAGGTTTAGAGTGTCTCCCGTAGGACTCCGATAACTAAAAGTAGATGGAAAGGAAATAATGGCACCGTTTTAGACAAAAGTTGCTTCCTTGACCTGGACCTGCACACGACACAAATAACTTTGCTCCCAACGAAGTTCAGAGAGGTTGTCAATCTCTCCGGTCTTGTTGTATACAAAGGATCAAACACAGGGGATAATGATAATGGTGATAGCAACTAGAAAGTAAAAGCAGGAAATAAAATGAGCGTGGAAACAGTGATGAGAATATGGACCGGGGTCCCGTGATGTTCACTAGTGACGTCTCTCTCCCAAAAGACGACAAAACTGCTATGCGAGGTAAACAAATCATAGCTGGGCAATTGACAGGATTAAAAACGCACCGCAATGCTAACTATGCTACAAAGAAAGGACGAGGCTCAAAAGCATGGGCGGTACGCCAAAATAAGTAGCCCGAAATCCAACTACATCTACTACTAATCACCCACCTTGAGATATCTATCCAGAACATCTCGCTGGTATTAAGTTGCGAGCCCCACCCAAATTGTAAACCCAATGCAACATACAACTGCATTAAAAAGCACTTTGCTTAAAGTAAACAATCCTTGCAACCGCGGTTACAAGCACCGTTGTTTTCCCCCTTGTGGCAACAGCACATCCCCTAGACTCATGTTTCTGTCACTCAAGCTAGTCATCAGGGGGCATGAACCCACAATCGAGCATAATGTTCCCTCTTGGAGTCACTACCTACTACTTGGCCAAAGCAATAAACAGCAACGGAGAACATGCAAGAATTACTCAAGAACATAAATATAAAAGATAAGAACCAAATATATTACTCAATCACAAACTGAGCATAGTCTCATAATCCATCAGATCCCAGCAAACGCAGCATAGCAACAGCAACAAATTACATATGTGCCTCGATCATGTAGGGAAGCTCACGAGGTCTAATCCATGAAGAACAAAGAGGGGAGGAGAACATCACATAGCTACTGATCACGGACCCATGGTCCAAGGTAGACTACTCATGGATCATCCGGGAAGCGTCCATGGTGGAGGAGAGGCTCCCGGAGGTCAATCCTCCCTCCGGCAGGGTGCCGGTAAGAGGTCTGCTAGCGCTCCCGATCTTGGAAGCGCGGCGGCGGCGGAACAGAGGCGAGATCGCGAAAAAGGGTTCTCTCTTCGGAAGAATCCCGTCAGGAGAATATATAGGAGAAGAGGGGAAGCCAAGGGGCACCAGGTGTCCAGGCGCCCCCCTGGCGCGGCCAAGCCCTAGGCCGCGCCACCTGGCCGCATGGGCACCATGTGGGGCTTTTCTGGCCCTCTTTCAGGACTCCGGAAGATTCCGTTGCGCTGATTTTTTATCTGGTTTTTCCCGAATTTTTGGGGCACTTTTAATATGGGGGAAACCTGAAATAGAAAAACAGCAGAAAACAGGAACTGACACTGTGGTGCACTGAGTTAATAAGTTAGTCCAAATATGATCAAAATTGTATGAAAGTGTATCTAGAACATGCATGGAGCAAGCAGAAATTATAGATACGTTTGGGATGTATCAAAAGCACCGCAATACTAATTATGCTACTTGAAATAAAAGAGGCTCAATCGTATGTGCATTACGCCAAGACGAGTAGACCGTTTATTCATCAACTTCTACTCACCAATCATCCACCTTGAGATATATATCCAAAACATCTCGCCAGTATTAAGCTGTGAACCTCAACCAAATTGTAAGTTCAAAGAAACAGACACCTACCTTAACACTCTATGCATAATGTAAGCAATCCTGATGACATGCAGTCATAAGCACCATTGTTTACCCCTAACGGAAACAACACATTCCCTTGTCCCATGTTTCTGTCACTCAAGCCGGACATCAGGAGGCATGAACCCACTATCTAGCATAACGCTCCCTCTTGGAGTTGCAATATAGTACTTGACCAAAGAAATTAAACACAACGGAGAACATGCAAGACTACTCAACAACTAAAATAAAAAGGTGAACTAAATATATTACTCATCACAATCTGAACATAATCTCATAATCCATCGGATCCCAGCAAACACAACATAGCAAAGCAAGAATTACTACATAGGTGCATTGATCATGATACGCAGCTCACCTGGGCTAAACATTGAAGCACAAGATTGGAGAGAATACATCATCTCACTACTGATCATGGACCCATGGTCCAAGGGAAACTACTCACGATGCATCGCGGAGGCGATCATGGTGATGGAGAGGCCTCCGAAGGTCAATCCTCCCTCCGGCAGGGTTGATACGTCCCAAACGTATCTATAATTTATGCTTATTTCATGTTTATTTGGGTGACATTGCTATGCGTTTTGCTACACTTTTATACCTTTTTACACATATTTGGACTAAGCTAATAACTCAGTGCACCCGGTGCCAGTTTCTGTCTGCTGATGTTTGTGAATTATAGGTTTACACCCATATTTACAGTGCCCGGAAAATTCCATAAAAAATATATAAAAAATCAGCGTTCCAGAATACTCCAGACTCCCGATGGAGAGCTGGAGGGGGCCCACCCTCCCTCTAGGCGTCCAGGTGGAGCGGCCCCACCCTAGGCCGCGCCAGGAGGCCGCCTGGAGGGGTGGGACCTCCGCTGGTGCCCCCCTTTGGCCCTATTTTAACCCCCGTGGAGGAAACCCTGATTCCGCAACTCCTTTTTCCAGAAGCGATTCTGATATCTGCCGCCATCGCCAACAAGCTCCGGGGACCAGAATTCCTGTGTCGGCACCCTGCCGGGACGGGGAATTTCCCCCCGGATTCATCTACATCGACGTTGCTTCCTCCTTATGATGATGCGAGAGTAGTTCCTCCTCGGGGCTGAGGTTTCTACAGTAGCTATGTGGTTAATTCTTTCTCTCATGATGTGATCTTGATTGTGATCATAGGCTATGTTAATATAGGATGATCCCATGATGTTTCCCCTTCTTCTATTTATTGGATTGGTGTACTCACTTGATCTTATCTAGTATAATCTCTGAGACCATGGTGACAGCGGTCTATTGGACATAGATTAGAAGAATATTTTCATGAGTGATTTCTTCATGTGATTAGACTATGTTAATGTTGTTGGGAGTTGTCACTAGTGAAAGTATGAAGCCTAGGCCTTGTTTTCACCATTGCAATACCGTTTGTGCTCACATTTACTACTTGTTTGCTTGCTGTAATTTTTGTTACAGATTTATATTACTTCGTTTTGCCACACATATCACCCATATTTTACCATCTCTTCGCCGAACTAGTGTACCTATACAACTCCTAGTTGTATTAGGTGTGTTGGGGACACAAGAGACTTCTTGTTTCTTAATTGCAGGGTTTCTTGAGAGAGATCATCTTCAACCTCTACTTCCCTGAGTTCGATAAACCTTAGGTCATCCACTTGAGATGAATGTTACGGTGACAATAATAATTGTGTTTTCAAAATATGAAGGACATTGCGATTGCAACAGCGATGACCGCATCCAAGGTTTGTATTAACTGAATCTGACGGCTCACGATGACTTTTTTATCTTGTTGAACACAACACTAAACATTACTCGAAAACTAAAACCACCACCCCTCGATCGCCCCCGTCGCGACGTTAAGAATCCAAAATATTTGAATAATTTATCGATCAGTGCATTTTTATCCAAATATTAAATCCTTAACATATTTTACCTACATTATTTTGAGGATTAGGACCATGACTACTGGATCCTTGCGCACTTTCATCTACTCGTTCTGCACCGCCTTGACGAGTGATCCGACTCCTTGAGCACTACTACGACTATAGTGTATTATTTTTCAGTGGGGTCGGTTGCTTAATTAGCTGGCTATTAAGCATGAACAAGCAGTGTACAGATAGGCGTACTAGATGTTCCGAGCCTCCGAGGAACGTTGGGCGGGAACACTACGTTTATTAATTGCCCATCTACATGGAAAATCATGTGGAATGTCGTTCATTAAATTGCATCCCCAGTAAACCTTGGGAAATAGGATTAAAATTTGTGGCAACTTGCATGGGTTCAATGATTGTGTATCAATAATCGAATGTGGGGTCATTTCATAAATGTTCAGTAACCTCGTCCTTTTACTTGCGTACTTACTATACAAGATTTAAATCTCAGGTTAAAAACTTTAAAGTTTGATCTATATTAGTATGGTCACAATAAGTAGTATCATGTATACCAACTGGCATTTTTTAGCGCACTAAAAACTTATAAGGCATCGAAATAGTGTTTTAGTGCGCAGACATGTAGTTTTGCTCTAGCAGAATTGCTATGTTTTCGCGCGCCGTTGCTCATAAAACACCAGCGCGTGCCTAGCACAAACAACATTTAGTACTCAAAGATACAAAAAAAACACACACACACAAAATAAATCAACAATAAATAGTTCAATTATTATCACAACTCAAACAAATAGTTCATGAATAAAAATACAACAAATAGTTCAACAACACAATAAATAATTCAACATTGCAACAACTAGTTTGATTGCCCATTACATGACCACCACTCCTCGACTACATCCTTTTAAAGTTTATCATGCGTGTCGGCAAGTCGAATGTCATGATAGGAGGCAACAAAGTGGGCCACTCTCTGAGCCCTCCTCCGCACTCGCACGGAATGTCCCATCAACTCATACTAAAAATAGTCTAAATCTTGCCCACCGCTCATTCTCGATGATTATGTTATGCATGATCACACAAGCGTTCATGATGTACCAAAGGATCTTTTGATCCCAAAATCTAGCCGGTCCTCTCACAATAGTAAATTGGAGTTGCAAAATCCTAAATGCTCTCTCCACACCGTTCCAAGCCGCCGCTTGAGCATTGTGGAAATTAAGTTTTTTCTTACCTTGTGGTGCCTTCAATGGCTTCACAAATGTTTTCCACCTTGGGTAGATGCCATCTACAAGATAGTAGGCATAGTTGTATGTATGACCATTTGCTACAAACTTCGCCGGTGGAGTTTCACCATTTGCAATCCTATTCATGAGAGGTGACAGTTGAAGAACATTGATATCATTTAATGATACGAGCATTCGGAAAAGCGGCGGTCACCTTTTAGAAGGTGCTATGCCCGAGTTCTCCGGCAGCATTCCTCCTTTGCTGAAAAAAAGGTCATGGCTCGCCAGTTTCTTCGCATTGTGTTTGAACAATTCAATGCTCATCCTAAAACGGCGCCGAAAGTAGCACTTGGGTATATTGGATTTTCCACAAAATAGTTCCGCATCAATCTGTTGTGTTCATCGATCATTTTCCTCCATAATTTTTGACGACCAAAAACTGAACCACCATGCTTCGGCTTTTTATTGATATGCATAGCTAGGATCATTGCAAAGTCCTCCTCTTCTTAAAAATCAATTTTTTCATCAAAAAAATCATACAACGAAGTCATCTATAAAATTATATTTTACAACTAATTTAAAACTACAAACAACGTGCACCTAGAGCACTGACACATTTTTGGCGTCCGTGGTTTTTTTTAGCGCGTCCACTAAAACGCTCGTTTTAGTTCAACGCCCGCTAAAAATCCATTTTTTTACAGCGCCATGTTCTTTTAGTGCACCCGTTGAAGATGATTTTACTGATCCCGCAAAGCCTTGCTTAGCTGTGGGCGGTGGGGATGAAATCAAAATTGTTGTGCAGGGGACCAAGGCGGAGGCGGGACCTTGGCTTGGAAAAGTCTCAATCTGATGCATCGCAGCTTGTTTAGCAGTAGCTGCGGTAGTAGTAGCAGCGGGCACTGGATCGGGTGGCTTCCATGGCCAATAATTGAGATCTCTCTGGGGTTGGCGGGACCAGCTTAACAATAATAATTATAAAAGCCCTCGCGCATAGGCGCATATAATGGCCTTGTCTTTTCCTCCACCTCCACCCCCGCTTTCTTCTTTGTTTGCTTAATTGCTTTGCGTGGGGTGAAGGCATGCATCACATCACATCGCGCGGGAATTTTTTTTCAAGAGAAAGAAAAGACACACGAAATGGAGCTCTGGCCCCATGCAGGTGTAAGCAAAGTGGAAGAAAAATAGATAGAAAAGATAAAAGGCAAAAGGCAATTTACCTAGGTTTGATTTGAACCCCCACAACCACCACAAGAACATACGTACTACTACATATAAACATTACATTTCGAAGCCACCATTTGGAGTCTACTGGACTATCATTCAAACCACACATATCCAGAAATCAAACCAGTTGAAGGGACACATATTAGCGAATATTTTACTGAACCTCGTTGGGGGGGAGCTGAAAATGATGAGCATCTACCCTACCTTTGGCACTCACCGAGGTCTGATCCGTTGTGTTGGGAGGACAGACGTTGGCCGCCACACATTCGGCGACCCTAGATCATGTGTGGTGTACTTGCTCCTGTCATTGCCTTTCTCAGAGGGGAAGGGAGCCAACAGTTGGCAAGCTACACGCAGTAGCCGCACGACCAATTTGGCATACACACCACCGTGTGCCCCGGAAAGAATCACCACAAATCTCTCTCATTCTCACTCACTCACTTGAGAAGTACTGTACGTGTACGTACTATTTACGGGAATCAAAGGTACCCAGTTGCACCAAACAAACCAGGCAAAGTTAAAGCAAGCCCCCGAAGGAGTTAGTGGCAATCTTTTCAGCTCAAACCGAGAGGAGAGGGGCCTCTCTTTCTTTCTTCTTGGTTTCTGCCTCCCTCTCTGACCCCAGTACCCCACTGACATTTAGTATATACTAGTACTGCTACTGCATCAGCGTCTCTCTCCTCGCTTGTTGCCATTATTAGACGGTCTCCCCCAGCTGAGATGCGAGCGGGCTTTGGCTTTGCTTGATTCCCCCCGGCCTCTCCCTCCCACCGGAGCTCCCCTCCCCGTTGATGCAACCCTCGCCCGCTTTGGTTCGTCCTCCTAAATCCTAGTAGTTCCTCTGTGGTTTTTGATACGTGCTAGTACTCTGCTCGCTGAAAGTTTTCTCTTGTTGGGTGCAAATATCTCTCTCTCTCTGTCTAGCCTTCTGAAAGTCTGGGAAGGGGTCGGCTCTGCTCTGATCTTTGACCCCGACGTCTCTTCTTTCCAAGCTGATCTTCTTGCGCAGTAACAGTACCACTCATAGCCATGGAAATCGGCTTAAATTTCCTCTTTCTTCCTTTTTTTTGCCAACACAAAACGGGTTCGTTTCTCCTGGCTCTCTGTTTCGGTTTCTTCTAGCTCTTGGGGTTTCCTTTCGCCGGAAGGTCTCTTGGTTTCTTGCGCGTTTCCTCTAGCATATCCACTAGCTCATGGATATCTATGCCTGTTTCTTACCCCTTCCATCTATGGTTCTTGGGGGCAGCTCCCCACTTGCTTCGTTTCTTATTCTAATTTTGTTGTTCCCTGCTTGTTTTTTACCTCTGTTCCTACACCAATCTCTCTCTGAAATACGTTCTTTAATTGTTGGTTCGGTATAGGTGGTTTGATGCTTAGCTAAAGATCCTGCAAGAGCATTCTTGTCCTTGCCCAAAGAGAATCCAGCCTCTGACACTTTGGTTTAATTCCTTGTCAAAGCAGCAATGATGAGCTTCAAGCAGAGCCATGAGGGATTCGGGCAGGTCGCTGCGGTGACCCAGGGGGCCTCCAACAATGGTGGTGGAGCCCCGGTGCCATGGTGGGCGGTGTCCCAGCTGCTGTACGGGGAGCCCGGGGCTGCCCTCTCATCGTCGCCGGAGCCGGACACTCGCCTCGACGGCCAGTTCCAGGGCGTGCCGAGAGCTCAGGGAGGAGCTCAGGGCGTCTTGGATCCCGCACCGCCACCGCCACCGCCGGCGCCCAAGACTGGGGCTCCTGAAGTCCTCAAGTTCTCGGTCTTCCAAGGTGAGGCTTGCACTTGCACTGCCTCCTTGCTAGCTCTTTTTGTGGAATGATTGTTGTTGCAAGAATTTGGCATGGCTTAGTTGGATCTGTGACTAATAGTGAACATAATGAATGCCACGAGGTTGAATTAAGTATCCCATGGTCTAATTTGAAATAAGATTCCATAATCATGTGGTAAAAAAATCCAAATCTTGGTAGACCCCTTTTTACCTGATATGCAGGTGAGTTTAGGTGGAAAAAATATTCCCGGAAAAAAGAATAGGCTTGAATGCTTGATGCAACAACTCGGTATGAACTAGATGAATTTGCATATGCTCCTAAAGAAATGCGACGTTATTTGTTATAGTAGTAAGCTTTTTATTTTATTTAAAAAAAATATAGTAATGTCTCAGCTGTCATGACAGAGGGGGGCTTGATAGTTTTTCTTTTGGGGATGGGGTGGGGGAGGGGGGCAAGAAGCTGTTCAGCTTATTTTATTGGCATATTCATCTATTGAAAGACTTGTCAACAAGTTTGAAGAGTACTCAGGGCTTGGTTTATTATCCAAGAAAATAGAAGGGCACGAATGAGCTAAGCCTAAGATTAGGAAAGAAAATACGGATCGAAATATTAAAGGTTGTGTAATATATGTTTTAAGGACGTATCAGTTGGGTCTCTCAGTCTCTGTTATTTTTGTACCAACCAAGATAAGCTTTTGTTTGATGAACATGGAATTAGCTTGCAGTTGGGGACTTGGGGTGGATATTCTGCTCCCTTGTTTGTTCGCACAATCATTAGCCCTATTTTTATGAGCACAAATGCATACTCTATCTATATGTGATAAGGCACATGCAGTTGTGTGCGTCTCAGTTATGCAGAAGGCGGGGTGTGAACCCATCACGCTTGTATCATCGTGATTCAAGGCTAAGAGTCAATAAAAACGTTCTTTATCGTAATAAAATGTGATAAGGAACATGTGTTTTTTGTACAGCAATGTGATAAGGCACATGTTTGGTGGTTAAAAACCAACAACTCTCCAGTTTTTGACTTTTCGAACCATGGAATGGGTTTTCACCTTGTATAGTACTCCCTCCTTATCGAAATATAGGTAGGGAGTAAATTAGTAACCATATAGTAGACTAGACGGTAGCTCTTGATGGAATCTGATACAGCTATTTACATCTCGGATTCCATGAGTAACAAACACGTCTGTCCAACCACATAGAGTTCACTTCTATAATAATAAAGCTTACATCCCCGTTTCGATATTACTAATGCAGATAAGGAAGCATCAGCATCTAGCAGTTTAAAAATAAACGCTCTAGAATCCATAGGACACTTTTGTGGTTGTGTTTTTATAAGAAACCGTGTTATGCTCAGGGAATTTGGAGCCGGGAGGTAATAAAGGAGACAAGAGCTTGGAGCACTCCGCCACCATTGCGCTGCAGTCGCCGCTCCCTGAATACAACCGTCGTTTTGAGTTTGGCCCGGGTCCTTCCACCATGGTATTACTTTTCCCTCCCTATTTTCTTGTTTATACTTGCATGAAAGAAAGATTACTGCTATTCTGTGGTTGGAATGTGTCCAATTTACAGCTGAGAAATTGTTTCTGAATGTGTTGCTAACATACGGCGTGTGTTTCAGATGTCTTCTGGTTATCCTTCAGCTGACCAGTGCTATGGCCTGCTTACCACTTACTCGATGAAATCCATGGTAAGCTTTAGTGTGCATTGTGTACTATATTCAGGATTTTTTTTTAATTTCTGAGATATATTCTCTTTTTCTTTGTGGGAACTGTGATATTATTCTCTAACGCTTCCTTTTTCTGTTCAATGTAGCCTGGAGGCCGAATGCTCCTGCCACTGAATGCAACGGCTGATGCTCCCATTTATGTGAATGCAAAGCAGTATGAAGGTATCCTCCGCCGTCGCCGTGCTCGCGCCAAGGTGGAGAGGGAGAATCAGCTGGTGAAAGGAAGAAAGGTAAGCCTGTATACTTCCCCAAGTCCATGAGCCATTTGGCCATGTCACTTTCAGAGACCTCCTACATTTTACAACAAAGAGAGAGAGAAACACGTCACTCAACACTTCTCTCAATGTTCTCATTGCCACTTATGAATTACGATCATGGCGCAGCCGTATCTTCACGAATCGCGCCACCGCCACGCGATGCGCCGGGCAAGGGGCACGGGAGGGCGCTTCCTCAACACGAAGAAAGATGGGAACGGGAAGGACGCCATTGGAGGTAGCAAGAGGGTGGTAGACTGTACCATGCCTACGCGCTTCGCCACGTCGCCGAGCTCCGTCATCCCGCAGTCCGAGCAGGGCGGCAACCCGCACTCCCGGAGCAGCATCTCGAGCCTCTCCGGCTCGGAGGTGTCGAGCATGTACGAGCACGACGACGTGGACCACTACAACAGCATCGAGCACCTCCGGACGCCCTTCTTCACCCCGCTGCCGATCATCATGGACGGCGAGCACGGGGCGTCCACCCCCTTCAAGTGGGCCGCGGCCGCCGACGGCTGCTGTGAGCTGCTCAAGGCATGACAGGGGGGGGGGGGGGGGGGGGTACACAGGCATCCATGGCTGGCTCCGGCTCCATCTGGTTGTCTGTAGGCAAATCATTCTTGGCTCTACTGCATTGGGGCGCATTCCAGATCATCTACCTCGATCTTTCCTGAGAACTCCGGTGCTGGTTTTCAGGGATCTTGTGATGATGGAAGCTCCCCATATGCCTGTAAAATAGTATCAGAAACACTGCTGCTCACCAGCAGTGTACGAGTGTGAACTCTATGGTATCAGTGTCAGAATAAGTCTCAAACTTCAGAGGTCTTGTGATGGAGTATTAGGTTCTGTTTGAAGGTTTCTCAAACTTTGTGCCGTTGGCGATGTACTGGAGTAAGTTGGAGTTTTTATCAAGTTTAGGTTGCTCACTTACCACGTGGTGGAGTAAGTTGGAGTTTGTTTATTCGATAAGTTTTTAAGATATATAAACCTATTTTTATTCGTAATATACCAGTTTGTTTGATATTCTTGCAATTCGTACAGCTTGATAGGCATTGGAATTGTTCCTTTCTGTGGTCAAAATTATCCATAGATGCATAAATCTGGGTCTAGTGGCCTCATTTTGAAATTATACTATGAGAAGACGTATGTCTGGTTGAGCTGGGATTTCCTTGTGGAAATGTTCACATCTAAAGGTTTTGAAGGTGCCCAGCAAAAAAAAAAAGGTTTTGAAGGTAAATGGATTAGATGGATTTCAGCACCCTCTCCGAGGGGTTCTTTTTGTGCAAGACTTAGTGATATAAACGGATCTTATTTTATTGGAGGAAAAGGCTTGGAACAAAGGGGGGCCCTTTCTTCTTTGTTTTTTAATTTAGTTGTGAATATCTTTTCCAAGATGCTTATGAAGGTTCCCAATCACAACTTGATCTCTACTTTGCTCTCTAATGTGATTCCTCATGGTGTTGTCAGTCTTAAATCCCGCCGATGACACAATTTTATTCTTGGGTACTTCTATTGAGCATGCTAAAAGACTTAAATGGATTTTGTCATGCTTTGAGCTTGAAAAATATTTTCGTAAAAGTGTTTTTCATACACTATTAATGTGGATGATGAGTTGGCTCGGTCTTTAGCCCATGTTTTCTGTTGTAAGATTGGGGATTTCCGCTTTCAATATCTGGAGGTGCCGTTGCATTCTAAGAAACTTTGAAGAGAGGATATCCAACTAGTGGTGGATAGGTAGGATCATCAAGAATACTTCTTGATGGTTGGATATAAATCTTTCTTACAGGGGCAAGTTGATTCCTTTGAGTATTTATGTTGCTAGCATTCCGTCATATCTTCTGTCGATGATTAAATTTTCCTAAATGGGCCATAAATGTCATGACTTCCCAAATGTTGCATTTAATTTAGGGTAATAATCGCAATGATAATAAATATCATTTGTCCAATTAGGGGTTGGTTTTCAAGACAAATATTTTTGGTGGTTTTTGTATTCCTAATCTTAGGGATTTTAATCTAGCTCTTCTTGCTTCTTGGGCTAAGAGATATTTTGATAATCGGCCCAATGATTGAAAGAAGTTACTGGATCGTAAATATAACACTGATGGTCCAAATTAGTTTTAGGCTAACCTAGTAATGGCTCACAATTTTGGAAAAAGTATCATTTGGGATTTTGTAGCATCCTAGACTTTTTGTTCATGGACAATAGGTACTTTCACATCCAATATTTTTAGATTTTAGATGTGAACATACCATTCATATGCATGGTATGATTTGAGTGCATTTTAGTGGGTTTTTAAATTTAATTTGGGTATTTTAGAAACCTAATTAAATTTGGGATTTATTCAATAGTCTTACTAAGTTCAATTGTATGAAGTGATTTTTCAAGAAAAATCTAAAGGATGGAAATATATATTTTTCTATAATTTATATGATCCCTAATGATTATTTGGATTTTCTTATTCACCGACAACGAGGACAAGGCTCGAGGCACGTCGAGGTCGACGCCCTCGCCCGACTCTCTCGAAGCGGCATGCGAAACACGTGGGATAGCTTCGATGTGCTTGACAAGCACATCTTTCCCCACATCAAGAGGTGTTGCGTCACCGACGATGAACTCGTTGCCCCTCAACATGCGGTGATGAAAAAAGAATCAGGTGCTCAGGGCGGCCTCGAAGCCGCTAAGAAGGACCACGAGCTCGCATGGGCGTTGCGCAAGTTCGTTGTCAAGCACTACCTCAACATCGATGGGTGAGGATGGCGGTAAACATGCCAATGAACCAGGGTTAAGGTTTCTTCTGTATGTAGGATTTGTATAAACTAACGTATCTATTGATGATGAATTGTGTTTGTGATGATCGCCAATGAAAAAAAATTTAGCGTGAACTTGTTTTTAAAATTTTCCAACACCGATGAAAATTTTCCGCTTAATGAGTTAATTTTGAGGTACCTAAAACTAATTTACCGCATTAGAAATATAGCAGATCTACTAGAGATGCTCTAATCGGAGCCAAACCATGCTATGAGGAGGAACCCGCTGCAAGTTTGAACTTTTCTATGTGCACATTAAAAAATACACTAGTTTTTCTTTTGAGCAACAAAAAAGAAACTTGTAGAAGTTTTTTTAGGGGATACAAACTTGTATTCCCTCCATTCCATAATTTGAACTAAAATCATGAGAAGAATTATGGGACGAAGGGAATAGAAGTGTGCACCAACTTTTGAGTTGGGCCTTTTCTCTGTCCAAAAACAAAAAGCAAGGCAAGAGAAACTGGCCCATTTTCCATATCGGCCTGCAAAATTCACCGCCGCCTTGGACGCTGCTAGGCTCAACTCCAACCCCCTCGCGCCGCCGAAGCGCAACATCACAGGATACCCCTCCTCCTCTCCTCCCTTCCTCTTTGGTGACCTGCCTTGGTAGAGATGGCAGGCGGCGGCGGCGGCGGCGGCGGGAAGAAGGACCGCGGAGAGGGGCTGGGACGCGCGCTCGTCCGGCAGCGCAACAAGCAAGCCGCGGCCGCCAAGGCGAGGGGCCAGCAGCTCGTAATCTCCCGCCGCGCGCAGCAGGCGCTGCCGCTCGAGTCCGTCATCGAGGTCAGCGACATCGACGCCGTCATCCAGCGAGCCGCCGAGGAGGAGCTACTACACGGCGATGACGCGGAAGGCGCCGCTGCCCTGACCGCCGCGCTCGGTTCCGGCCTCATCGATCTGTAAGCGCCCGTCCTCCGAGGCCGGTTTTGTTTTTGCCTCCCCGCGAGTGTTCGACGAATTGCCTCTGAGACGTGGGCTGCGGTTACTTGCGTTGCAGGGATGGGACGGGTGACACGGAGGAGGAGAGGCGGCTTTTGCGGGAGGAGCAGGAGGCCCTGCACGCCGACAGCCTCAGGGTGCCCCGCCGGTGAGTGCTCGGCACGATCGTTTCTTTTTGCTGCGGTCGTCTGGAGTGGGACGAGTGGTGCATGGTTGAACGGAACCGAAATGTTTTCAGGCCCCCGTGGACTGCCCAGATGACGACCGAGGAGCTCGACACCAACGAGAAGCGGGCCTTCCTGGAGTGGCGGAGGAACCTCGCGAGGTTGGTGTACTTCTCTGCTTTGTTTCTAGCTAAAAGTTACATTGTTCCCCTGTACAAGGAATGTTTATCGATTATATTTCAGGAAACCTCGGGTTTATAGTCTTAGTTGCAGGATGTAGGAAGTCTCCGGATTTTGTATTCATATCATTTCAGAAAACCCACCTAACGTAAAACTGGTTTGATTTCATTGAAATGAAACCGGGGGCAGGGCCCCTGTTTATCTAAAAAAAAAACCCACCTAACTAACTCCCTGCCTTTGGCGCTTGACGATTTGAAAAACACTGCTTGTCTACAAAATACTTCAGGACTAGTTGGTTAGGGTGTTGTTTGTTTCTGAATCTATGTCGGTGTATCAATGTAAAACCCATCTCATGTGTTGTAGCCATAAACCCCCAGGTTTTCTGCAACTTCAACCATAAACTTGGGTATCTTTGGATTCTTCTGTTAGAATTACTTGAACTTGTTCTGAATATTTGTGATAAATTCTGAAGCTGGTTTGTTCTTTCTGGTCATTGAAAATGCAAAGTGCTACAAGTAAAGTGCTAGTTTAAGTGTTTGAATGAAAAACATATGAGCAAAGCACACAAAAGCTTTTAATTGGCTTCTTCAGCTTGAATGGAAGCAATGTACATATTCTTGAGTACTCTTTTGAATGTCCAAGCATGTAGTCATCTAAGTGAAATTTAGGTTTGCTGGTATGCTGTTTTGTTATACTTAAGTCGATTATGTTCTGCAGATTGCAAGAGAATGAAGAACTTGTACTTACGCCTTTTGAGAAGAATCTCGATATCTGGAGACAACTCTGGAGAGTACTTGAACGCAGCGATTTGGTTAGTATGTCTATTTGAGAAACCTATGATACAACTGAGGTTTTTAGGAACATAACTATTAATTCATTTGTCATTTATCCCGATTTTCAATCAGTTGAACATCACCAGTAGGTCCATTACAATGTTTCATCTTAGTCAGCATCTTGTCGTTTCTGGGCATGAGTACATGTGCACACCTATCCATCATTGGCAACCTTGTATCTAATTGTATTATGTCACCATTCGAATTACCGTGATGCATACATTGTCATTATGCATTCTTATCCGTAATTGATTTGAACTATGGTACTGTCTGGGTAGTATCGGAGCCTTTGTGACTGTTATCAGCTCTTTTTTTCTTTGAATGAACTAATGTTTCAGTGATTATGTGAAAGCACTGACTGGTTTCCTTATTTATTGAAGCTCGTGATGGTCGTCGATTCTCGAAATCCCTTGTTCTACCGTTGCCCTGATCTTGAGGTACTTAGTCCAAAATAATTCAATCTTAGTATTTTTTTTACATCTATTTGGTTTGACTTAATTGGTTATTCATATTACATTACCAATAAATTCCCATTGAGGTTAGATGACCTTTGCCTTGAGATAAACTGTTTGCAAATGCAGATTATTGCATTATTTTTCTCTGGTCTTGTTGAAGCATTAAAATGCAGTTCTCAAAATTTTGGTGCTGCTTGAAACTTAAAACTTCAATTTTAGGATCCACAGCATAGTCAGTCTTTTCATACTTTACTGCCTTCATGACACATTATTGTCTATATTGCTCAAACACTGTCAAACCGCAAAGGTACAATCTCACAGATATGAAGATAGGGCATCTTTTAAAGTACCCAAGACGTGATATTGTAGGTTTCTTTATCAGTTCACATTATATCAGCATCGGAAGTGCTATGCTGGTTTATGATTTTTTGGTTTTGTTATTAGCAATAACATAAGCTTAAATAATTGTTTGTGTGTTTAGATATTGGTATTACGTGGTGCACTGTTGCTGTGACCTTTGGTACGTACTTAATTATCTTTCAGTACCAAAATTGGCTAATAATCCCCCACACCTGTTTGATCAAATTTCTATCTTATATCTGATAATGTGAGGAAATTTATAATTTTGCTTTATATGTACCAGCATAGGCTTTTAAGTGTACTTATTTTTGGGTGTTTCACTGTTGGCGTCATGTGGCACCGAGCTGCAGCCCCTGTCCTCCTGGGATAGTTTACTTGCGATCATAATAGGATGACAAGGTCGAGTTTTGTTTGAATGGTGTTCTGTCTCCTGATTTTCCTCGGGCAATATGATGAGGTGCCTTCTAGCTAAGATGCATGCGAGAAATATACCGAGCTTCAAAATGATCAAGCAGAAGCCAAATAAGCACAGAGGACAACCTAATATTAGCAGTGCCTACATTATGCTTAGCTTGTTGTGTTCTTTTGAGCTGATTTGTGATATTCGAGACTAGCTGTGAGCTAACCAAGCAGAAATATTCCCTCCTGTATTGTAGAACTGTTTGATTTATTGTATTATGAAATTTTGAACTTTTCTGCTGTCTACTGACATGTATCTTTGCCTACGTACTAAGGAATATGCACAGGAAATTGATGAGCATAAGAGAACACTGCTCCTTGTCAACAAGGCTGATCTTCTACCAGTGAGTGTCAGGTTAGTAGCTCTCAGGAGGTGCATTTGGTTTCCAAGTACCTTTGGTGTTTGTTGTGATGCATAACATTTTCTCAATATGAAAAAAATGCAGGCGGAAATGGGCAGATTACTTTAAGCAACATGATATTCTCTATCTATTCTGGTCTGCTAAAGCCGCTACCGCAGCTTTAGAAGGGAAAAAGTTAAGCAGCTCCACCATGGAAGAATCGGATACAGATCTTGATACAAAGATATATGGTCGGGAAGAGCTTCTGGTGAGGTTGCAGGGCGAAGCGGAGTACATTGTGAGCCAGAAGGGAACACCCGCCGCTGGAGAGGAACATGAGTCTAGTTCTGATTCTGCCTTGGTGCGACCCAAGCGTGTGGTTGTTGGATTTGTTGGTTATCCAAATGTTGGGAAGAGTTCAACCATCAATGCTCTGGTAGGTGAGAAGAAGACTGGCGTAACATCTACACCTGGCAAGACGAAGCATTTCCAGACACTGATAATCTCAGAAGAGCTCATGCTATGTGATTGTCCTGGTCTGGTCTTCCCTTCCTTTTCAAGCTCGAGGTATGAGATGGTAGCGTGTGGTGTGTTGCCAATTGATAGGATGACAAAGCACAGGGGGGCAATTCAAGTGGTGGCAAATCGTGTGCCAAGAAATATCCTGGAACAGGTATACAAAATCACCCTGCCAAAGCCCAAGGCATACGAGGAAGCATCTCGACCACCCACCGCCGCTGAGTTGCTGATGGCGTACTGCACATCCAGGGGGCATGTCAGCCATGCCGGGCTGCCTGATGAGACCAGGGCTGCTCGAACGATACTGAAGGACTACATTGATGGAAAGATTCCGCACTTTGAGCTTCCTCCTGGCGAGATAGACGATGACAGTGATTTAGAGGACACTGGTGACCTAGAAGGTTCAAGCGCTGCAGCAGCTGATCAATCAGATGACGGTGCTTCTGATGAAGATGATGAGGAGATGAATCAAGCTGAACCCAACATCAGTCACGCCCTAAGCGACCTTGAATCTTTTGACCTGAATGGGCAAGCGTCCAAGGGTGCCTCAAAGAAGAAGAAAGAACCATCGCACAAGCACCACCGGAAACCCCAGAGGAAGAAGGATCGATCATGGAGGGTTGGAAACGATGGTGCTGATGGGTCGGGTGTTATAAGGGTGGTCCAAAAGCCTGCCGTTAATCTTCCTGCCGGTAGCACTAGCGTTGTGGGTTAGTGCTTCAGTTTTTTGCTGGCTTGTGTGCCACGTCGGACCTTTTCTGTAACCCTACCTCACATTACAAGTACTTTACAGGCTGTTTGGATGGAAAATGTTGTCGAAACTATACCTATCATCACATAATGTTTCTTCCTTTCTGTTTGAATTTGTGCTTGCCACTTTCTGTGTATTTCAACGGTATGCTCTGTGCCAATTTTTGTAGCAGTATGAAACCCAGGATCGCCTCTTTTACCCCTCAAGCTGGTCAGTGGAAAGTATTATCATACATATGAGAATATATGATACTATCTTCACAATGCAGTGTTAAAATAAAATCAAGTAAATGCCAGTGTGCTAGGATTATTGATCATAGATGACCTTATTTCTTACCATGCAAGACACATAATAGCAGTGCATTTATTATAATACATTATCATAATATGATACTCCTTCCGTTTCAAATTAGATGAGTTCCATTTGTTCACATGTATAGCTACATATGTGGATAAATGAAAATCATCTAATTTGGAACGGAGAAAGTAATACTCAACTTTCTCTTTCTTCATTTAAATTTATTATCTAGATGAGTTCCATTTGTTCACATGTATAGCTACATATGTGGATAAATGAAAATCATTCCATTTGTTCACATGTATAGCTACATATGTGGATAAATGAAAATCATCTAATTTGGAAAGATGAGTTCCATTTGTTCACATGTATAGCTACATATGTGGATAAATGAAAATCATCTAGATTTGGAACGGAGGAAGTACTACTCAACTTTCTCTTTCTTCATTTAATTTTATGATATAGATGAGTTCCATTTGTTCACATGTATAGCTACATATGTGAATAAATAAAAATCATTTAATTTGGAACGGAGGAAGTAGTACTCAACTTTCTCTTTCTTCATTTAATTTTATGATCAACAAAATTGCTTAATTGGCATGCATGATGCCTATGATAATACTTCCATTGTGACTGAAATGGGACTGCATCCAACATACCCATGAACTTAACTCGGCTAACATGTTTGTTGTGTCAAAATATGCAGACCCCTGTTGTCCTTATGCATGTTGTACGGCAACTGGGACAAATTCAATTATCTGTTATAGTACTAGGTAAATTAGCATCCTCACATTCAACAGCTTGAGCACCACTAATTTGAAACTCAAACAAGACCATCATGGGTCAGTGTTGTCTAAAGTTTATACACCAAAGGTACTTTAAACAACGCTACAATGTTCAAATTCACGAAACTACCCGAAGGTAGGGGCAAACAAGACCAGAATGGTGCACTAGATCAGCATTCAACAACCGCATCAAGGAAATTGCGCCAGATCACTCTTTGAGAATGTTGTCAAACTAAACATAGCTGCTTAGCACTTGCAACATCAGATTAGCACAACAGCTACTAGTGTCAATCAGTATCGATGCATTTGCTTATTACAGCAAACAAGATCACAATGGTGCACAAGATAATATCAGCATTTAACAACCGCATCAAGGAAAAAACAACCATATCAGGGAAAGAACAACCATAACAACGAAATGGGGATTAATAATCACTCATGTTGTAAACTAAACATATCTGTGTTACAATTTGCAACATCAGATCAGCATAAGAGCTACTCATGTCAATCAGTATCGATGCATTTGATTATTACAGCCAAAGATCTCTTCTTGTACATACTAATTCACGAGTTAGAACTCGGAACAAGTGTATAATTTCCACCAAAAAAATCGCATTTCCTTCTCTCCCATCCTGCAGAACACGCCCAGGTAAAACAGAATAATTCACAGGATGCCTCAAATCTCACCAAAAAATTGCAAGATCCCACGCCCAGGCGGGATCAGGCCGCCAGATCTTCCTTCTCCTTCGCCACCACCGCCTCCGCCTGCTTCTTGTTGTCCTCCTCGGCGGCCGCAGGCAGCGGGGCGGAGGACGGTTCGGAGGCTTCGCCGGCCTCGGCCTCGGCCTTGGCTGCCTCGAGGTCCTCGGACATGGCGCGCTCGGCGCGGAGGATAGGCTCGTAGTAATCGGGGAACCTGTCCATGCACTTGCGCAGCGCGGCGGTGGCCTCGTGGCAGCGGTCGACGACGTCGCTGCCTTCCTTATCCGCCGCCTCCACGCACTTCTCCCACCCCACGAACTCCTCCTTGCACCCGCCGCCCTTCATGAAGAGGCAGAACCCGCACTCCCCTTCTTCCGCCTCGCCGCCTTCCGCGGCGGCGTCCAGGACCACCGTCTCCCCCGCCGCGTCCGCCTCGCCGCCTGGAGCGCCTGCGGGGGCGGACTGGGTCTCTTCTTTTTCCGGTGAATCGGCGGGCGCAGCGGTCTCCGGGGGAGAAGCTTCGGCTGCGGAGGCAGCATGCTGGATATCTTCTTTGGCCGGTGGATCGACGGGCGCGGCGGCGGCGGCGACTCCCATCGCGTGAGCGTGAGGGGGTTTTGCTTACTGGATCGGACGGAGGCTGCTTCGAAGCTGCGAGAGGGGGGACTAGAGAACCTTAAACCCTATTCGAGGTGGCACCGTTTTGGGGCCGAAAACTGGTGGGCTTAAAAGAGCACCGCCCAACTAGTCGAGCCCAGCCCACGCTAGCTCTCTATAATTAATATATCTATTTATACCTACATCAGAGAGGGCAATGGTATACATCTGGCACGCAAAGAGGAAGTGGGCAATCTGGCACGCAAAGAGGAAGTTGATCCATGAACCTTTTGTCAATCTTGAGAAACAGTAGCTCTTTAAAAATATCTTTATATTCAGTAGGAAAAAATTATTTTATTAAGGGTACTAACCTCTTTAACCAGCTTATGATGAGTTATGTATGAAGGGAGTTTTCAAGTGTGCGATGGAAGATGATGAAAGAAGATCCAGGAATGTCAAGAGCTCAAGCTTGGGGATGCCCCCTGCATCCCCAATAAATATTCAAGGAGACTCAAGCCTCTAAGCTTGTGGATGCCCCGTGCATCCCCTTCTCCATCAACAATCATCAGTTCGTCCTTCGTCTCACTATATTTTTACCACTTCATGCGTTATGTGTTATGCTTGGAGCGTCTCGCTCTTAGGTTTATTTTTAGTTTTCTTTAGTTTTGTTTGCTGTTCATAACAAGTTAGACCCTGTCTTACTTTGTGTGGGCGAGAAACACGCTCCACTCCAATCTAGAACATATCATAGGATTTTTCATGCTTATCTTTTTGTTGTTGTGTGTTCTTTATCTTTTCGTAGCTACTATCATGTTTAGTTTTAGTCTTAGTTTGTCTTTAGCAAGAGCCTTGGCTTTTGTTTAGTTTGTTGCTAAAACTCTCTTTAGTTTTCATATTTATCTTGTTAAGAGAGTTGGTTGTTGCACTGAGTTGTGTCTTGTCTTGAAAGTAGGTGATTGAGGTTGCTATTCAATTTTAGTAGTAACTTGCAATAGTTTTGAGGTATTGATGTGAGTAATGTTTGAACTTTTGCTGTCAAGAGCTCTAGCCTATTAGTGATAGGTGTCGTATTTTGGGCAATCCGTGTTTATTTTCAAAAACCTACAAAACTAGTTAAGAACTCTAGCTACTAGATGGATCGCTAATATTTTGAGGGATCAGATATTAGAGTACACTCACGTACCATGAGTCGAGGATGCGCAAGGATAACCAAACCCCCATACGCTCCTCCTCGGGGTACTTGTCTCTTTGTGAACCTCCTGATTAGATTGAGAGTTATCAATAATAAGTGCATGAGTTCTTCGGACTTATGTAAGTATTGAAAGTTGACACTTCCACCTCCTCATATTTGCTAGCCTCTCCCGTGCCGTGCATTGCCCTCTTCTCACTCCGAGAGCTGGCGTCCACCTTCGCCGGTACATCCAAACCCTTGGCATGATACGCTCTGTCATCATAAACCTCCTTATATCTTTCCTCAAAACAGCCACCATACCTACCTATCAAGGCATTTCCATATACTTTCCGAGATATATTGCCATGCAAAATTCACCTCTTCATGACTTGATCTTCATGTCATACATGTTCCTGCTACACTGGAAGAGGCGTACATTGCATACATCATGATAGCTACATCTTCTTTATGATTTTAGTACCTTGTAAAGTGTGAAAGCTCTTCTTCACCCTCCTGTAATTAGAGTGTTGCCCTTAAGTGAGGAAAAGATCCCAAAGTGGACAAAATAAAAGATCCCAAAAGGAAAAATGAGAGTTAAATAGAAAGAGCCATTGAGGCCACCAAAAAATACAAAAAAAAGAGAGAAAAAGAAAATAAAAAAGAGAGAAAGGGGCAACACTACTATCCTTTTGAAAGATCCACACTAGTACTCCCTCTTATCCTTGTATTCCATAGAGATGATCATTGATACATCTCAAACATATCGATAATTTCTGCTCATTCCATGCATGTTTTGTGTGATATTGTTATGATCTAGATACACTTTCATAAACTTTTGATCATATTTGGACTAACCTACTAACTCAGTGCACCCCAGTGCCAGTCCCTGTTTTCTGCTGTTTTTCTATTTCAGTTTTCCCCCGTATAAAAAGTTCTCCAAAAATCCGTGAAAATTCAGATAAAAAATCAGCGTGTCGGAAGCTTCCCGAAGCCCGAAGGAGGGCCAGGGGGCCACCACCAGGTGCCCAGGCGGCCACCTGGCGCGGCCAGGGGCCTGGCTGCGTCAGGGGGGCGCCTGGACCCCTGGCGGCCCCCCTGGCTGCCCCCCTTCACCCATTTATTCTCCATCACGGGGAAGTTCCGAAGACATAACCCTATTTCGCAAACTCGCCTCTGTCCCGCCGCCGCCGCGCTTCCAAGATCGGGAGCACCGTCAGGACCCTTCCCGGCACCCTGCCGGAGGGAGGATCGACCTCCGGGGTCTTCTCCTCCACCATGGACGCTTCCCAGATGTGCCGTGAGTAGTCTACCTTGGACCATGGGTCCGTGATCAGTAGCTATGTGATGTTCTCCTCCCCTCTTTGTTCTTCATGGTTTAGACCTCGTGAGCTGCCCTACATGATCGAGGCACATATGTAATTCTTCTGCTTTTGCTACGCTGAGTTTGAGGGGATCTGATGGATTATGAGATTATGTTCAGATTGTGATAGAGTAATATATTTGGTTTTTATCTCTTATATTTTTGTTCCTAAGTAATTCTTGCATGTTCTCCGTTGCTGTTTATTTCTTTGGCCAAGTAATAGGTAGTCACTCCAAGAGGGAATGTTATGCTCGATTGTGGGTACATGCCCCCTGATGACACGCTTGAGTGACATAAACATGAGTCTAGGGGATGTGCTGTGGCCTCAAGGGGGAAAACAATGGTGCCTGTAACCGCGGTTGCAAGGATTGTTTACTTTACGCAAAGTTCTTTTTAATGCAGTTGTCTGTTGCTTTGGGTTTACACTTTGGGTGGGGCTCGCAACTTAATACCAGCGAGATGTTCTGGATAGTTATCTCAAGGTGGATGATTAGTATTAGATGCAGATGGATTTCGGTCTACTTATTTTGGCGTACTTGATACGGCGAGGATAGTTCTCTCACTCCATGTTGGTTACCCCAAGTGGAAGGTGAGATGTAGCGTAGCAGCAAATTTCCCTCGGTGAAGATACCAAGGTTATCGAACCAGCAGGACTCCAAGAGATACAAGAAGGTGACAACGGCGCCAGAAATTAGGCGGTTGACGTGGACCTGCACACAACAACAAATAACTTTGCTCCCAACGAGTACAGAGGAGTTCTCAATTCCTCCGGCCTTGCTGTTTACAAAGGATCAACGCAAGAGATAATAATAGTGGCAACTGAAAGTAAAGACTGAAAGTAAACTAAGGATGTAAACAGTGATGTGAAGATGGACCGGGGTCCCGTGATTTTCACTAGTGATGTCTCTCTCCCAAAAGACGATAAAAGTGCTAGCGAGGTAAACAAATCACAGCTGGGCAATTGACATAATTATGAAGGCACCGCAATGCTAACTATGATGTAAGGAAAGGAAGGGCTCAAAAGAAAATGGGCAGTACGCCAAGGTAAGTAGACCGAAATCCAACTGCATCTACTACGAATCATCCACCTTGAGATATCTATCCAGAACATCTCGCTGGTATTAAGTGGCGAATCCCACCCAAAGTGTAAACTCAAAGCAACAGACAACCGCATTAAAAGAACTTTGCGTAAAGTAAACAATCCTTGCACCCGCGGATACAAGCATCGTTGTTTTATCCCTGGCGGCAACAACACATCCCTTAGTCTCATGTTTCTGTCACACAAGCTAGACATCAAGGGGCTGAACCCACAATCAAGCATAACGCTCCCTCTTGGAGTTGCAACAAATCACTTGGCCAAAGTAAAGTATGGCAACGGAGAACATGCAAGAATTTACTCAAGAACAAAATATAAAAGAGAAGAACCAAATATATTATTCATCACAATCTGAACATAGTCTCATAATCCATCAGATCCCAGCAAACTCAGCATATCAACAACGGAAAATTACAAAGGTGCCTCGATCATGTGAGGTAGCTCACGAGGTCTCGAAAGTGGAAGCACAAAGAGGGGAGAAGTACATCACATAGCTACTGGTCACGGACCCATGGTCCAAGGGGGACTACTCACGGTACATACGGGAGGCGTCCATGGCTATGGATGGTCTCCCGGAGGGGGTTCCTCCTCCCGGCAGGGTGTCGGGGCAGCTTCTCCAGGCAGCCCCGATCTAGAAACGATGGCGACGGCGGTACAGAGGCGAGTTCGCGGAAAAGAGATCGATATTAGGGGTTTCCACCCCGAGGGCTAAATATAGGCGGAGGGGGTGTCGAGGGGACCCATGTGACGCCCCCAAAATCAATCCGTGTACAGTAATCATACACGCAGGGTACACGGCTGAGATTAGGGCCCACATGTAAGTCAGAGGGGGGTTTAGCCTCTGTTTATTTTAAACAGAGTGATTAAGGGGGTGCGGGGCCCATTGTCAGTGGGCAGGGGGTGGTTAGGGAGGGTTAACCCCCCTGACATGGAGGGCCCACCGGGCAGCCACACCACGCCGGAGCCGGCGAGGCCGTGACGCCAGCGGCGACCGTGCGCTCGCCACGGGCCACAGGAGGACACGGGACCGGTCGCGTTCGAACGAGGGATCAACCGTGCGTCGTCTGGAGGTGGTGTCGTCGCCTGTGGTGACCGGAGTCGACGACGACAACGAGCGCGGCGGCGGACCGAAAGCTAGCGCCGAGTAAATCGAGGACCTAGCGCGTAAGCTTGGGCGTGTGGTACTGGGTTCAGTACCTGGGAGCGTGAGGAGCAATCTGACGCGTCCAGCGCGCCAAATGCGGGCTCCAAGCTACGGTTGCGAGCTCACCCACGGCGGCGAGCCCACGACGCCAATGGCGGATCGGGTTAGAGCGAAAGAGAGAGGGCGCGAGGAGTTAGCGACGGACGAGAAGCTCACCAGGAACCTGCAGGTGTGCCAAGCGGGCGCGGTGGGGACTCGACGGCGGCGATTCGCGTCCGCGACGGCAACGGATGCAGGAGAGGGGAACTACGAGAAGCGCACGATGTAGGGGCTCCGGGACCGATTCCTTTAGCTGGGCGACGTAGACCACGACAACGGAGCGGCCGGACAAGGCGGCTGGGGCTCGGGAGGTCAGTGGCTGCGCGTGGGCGTAACAATGGCGACGGCGGTGGCCGCGCGGTTTTTCCCAAGATGAGGACGAGCGAGGAGGGACCGAAGTGGAGCTAGGGTTTGTCCTGGCGGCTCGGGGGCGAGCACTCAACCCTGCCCACAAACCCTAGGGGTTGCGGATGCGCGACCCGGCGGCAATCGTCGTCGAACACTCCCTGCCATGGCGACACGAGGGCGTCGGGTGAGCAGTAGGAAGGGGATGACCCCGGGTGGGCCAAGTGGGCTGGTTTGGGTGGCTGGGCCGCACTGTGCACTTGCTGTACTGGGCTGGAGCCTTTTATTCTTTTATTTCTTTTCTGCTTTCTGTTCTTTTCTATTTATATTAGTTGCTTTAGCCTTTTTGTAAAATATGTAGTAGGTTCTAAAATTAGTGTAACACAATACATTACTGCCACAAAAAGATTGGGAAATAATAAAAGTCATTTAATATTTGATTTAAATATTAAATGATTTAAATAGGGTTTTTGGCCACTGTTTTGATTTGTTTAGAATTTTCCATAGCACAATAAATACCCAAAGCCATATGGATTTGGTCCAGTGATTATTTGGGATTTTATAAAAGTGGTTCCAAGATTTTTGGAAAATATTTATTGTCACCCCATTTTAATATTCATCAAAAGGCATTTTAGGCATTTGATTTGATTTCAAATGTTTATGGATTGGGCTTTGTTTTCATCCATGATGATCAATGCCCAAGGTTCACTTTTCTTGCAACAATATCAAAGGAAAATTGAATTTGAACTGAACCATTTGATTAAAGCAAAAAAATTTGAACAGTACTGGGGAACAGTAATGGTGATTACTGTTCACCTGACAGTGAGGGTGTTACAAATCTCCCCCACTACAAGAATTCTCGTCCCGAGAATCTAGGCGGTAGAGGGGAAAAGATCGGGGTATTCCTCACGAAGACGATCTTCGCGTTCCCAAGTGGCTTCATCTTCAGAATGATTCGACCACTGAACTTTGAGGAACTTGACGGTCTTGTTGCGGGTTCGACGTTCAGACTGATCGAGAATGCGGCTCGGATGTTCTTGATAAGTCAAGTCCTGTTGCAGCTCAATCTTATAATGTTCCACTTCGCGAATAGGGTCCTTGAAGCAGCATCGGAGTTGCGACACGTGAAAAACATCGTGAACTTGAGAGAGGTTCGACGGCAATTCCAATCGGTATGCTACGGGTCCACTTCTGGAAAGAATACGGAACGGGCCAATGTAGCGAGGAGCTAACTTGCCTTTGATTCCGAAGCGGTGAGTGCCTCTCATGGGAGTGACACGGAGGTACGCGTATTCGCCAGGTTGGGAAACCATTTCCTTTTGTTTGCGATCATAGTTGCTCTTCTGGCGGGACTGGGCAGCTTTCAGATGTTCACGGATAACGCGAACCTGATCTTCTGCATGCTGTATGATGTCCGGGCCAATGAGAGTTCGTTCTCCGGTCTCTGACCAATTCAGAGGGGTTCGACACTTACGTCCATAGAGAACTTCAAAGGGTGCCATCTTCAGACTAGCTTGATTGCTATTGTTGTACGAGAATTCAGCAAATGGAAGGGATTCCTCCCATTTCTTACCGAATGAAATGACACAAGCTCGAAGCATGTCTTCAAGCACTTGATTGACTCGTTCGACTTGTCCTTGCGACTGGGGGTGATAAGCGGTGCTGAAATTTAGGTGAGTGCCCATAGCTTCTTGGAAACTATCCCAGAACTTAGAGGTGAAAATGCTGCCACGGTCTGAACTGATCTCCAACGGAATACCGTGGAGGGAAACAATTCTTGAAACATATAAGTCTGCCAACTGACTAGCAGAGATCGTCTCCTTGACTGGCAGAAAATGGGCAACCTTGGAGAATCGGTCGATGACGACAAAGATGGCATCATGACCTTTCTGTGATCGGGGAAATCCGGTGACGAAGTCCATTTCAATATTGTCCCATTTCCATTCAGGAATAGAGAGTGGTTGCAGAGTACCAGCAGGTCTTTGATGTTCGTCTTTCACGCGACGGCAAACGTCACACTCATCAACATAACGAGCAATGTCTTGTTTCATGTTAGACCACCAGTACCGCTGACGAATGCCCTGGTACATCTTGGTACTACCAGGGTGAATCGACAAGGGTGTATCATGAGCTTCTTTCATGACATGCGGGGCGTAGTTCAGGTTGGGCCGGTTTATGGGGACCACTAGCCGACCCTTGAAGTACAACGTACCATCATCGGCAATAGTGAAAGATGAGGGCTTTCCACTCCCGACATACCGCTTAATCCTATGAATGTCAGAATCATATCCATGCGCAAACTTCATGCGGTTGTATAAGTCTGGTTCGATAACCAGGGAATTCACATATCCCTGCGGAACAATTTCGATGTTCAGCTTGCGGAGCTCTTCATACAGGCGTGGCTGTTGCACTTGAACTTCAAGTTCACTACAATAGGCTTTGCGGCTTAAGGCATCGACCACCACATTAGCTTTGCCAGGGGTGTAAGAAATTCCCATGTTGTAGTCGGCTATTGTCTCGAGCCATCTCTGCTGGCGGAGATTCAGGTCGGGCTGGGTAAACAGGTACTTCAGGCTTTGGTGGTCGGTGTAGATCTCGCAACGATTACCGACGAGGTAATGTCGCCACAGCTTCAACGCATAAATGACCGCTGCCAATTCAAGATCATGTGTTGGATACTTATCTTCGTGAGCACGCAATTGACGAGAGCCATAAGCAACCACTTTGCGCTCTTGCATTAGGACACAGCCTAATCCTTGACGAGATGCGTCGCAATATATCACGAAGTCCTTCTGAGTATCAGGCGGAGCAAGCACTGGGGGAGAAGTGAGCTTGTCCTTGAGGGCTTGGAAACTTTCCTGACATTTATCTGTCCACTCAAACTTGACGCCTTTGTGAAGCAGGTTAGTCAGAGGCCTGGCAATCTTGGAGAAGTTCTCGACGAAACGGCGGCAATAGCTGGCGAGTTCGAGGAAACTCCTGACTTGCTTGACAGTCTTGGGAGGAGTCCAGTCAAGAATAGCCTGGATACGTTCTGGGTTGACGGAAATGCCATCCTTGGAAATCACGTGACCAAGGTAGGTCACTTCAGGAAGCCAGAACTCACACTTAGAGTACTTAGCGTAGAGTTTGTGTTCTCGAAGCTTTTCCAGTATAAGGCGAAGATGTTCAGCATGCTCCTCTTTATTCTTGGAGTATATTAATATATCATCCAGATAAACCACGACGAACTTGTCGAGGTATTCCATGAATATATAGTTCATCAACCTGGAGAAGGTGGCTGGTGCATTCGTCAAGCCAAAGGACATGACAGTGTACTCGTATGAACCATAGCGAGTAATGAATGCGGTCTTCGGGATGTCCTCATCACGGACTCGGATTTGATGGTAACCCAACCTTAAGTCGAGTTTTGAAAACACCGTGGATCCAGCAAGTTGATCATAAAGATCATTGATCCGAGGGAGGGGGTACTTGTTCTGTAACGTGGCCTGGTTGATAGGTCGGTAATCTTGGACCAATCGGTTCGTGCCATCACTCTTCTTGACAAAGAGCGAAGGTGCTCCCCAAGCAGAGGAACTTGGGCGGATGAAGCCTTTCTCGAGGGCCGTGTCGATCTCCTTCTTCAATTCAAGGAGGTGGTGAGGTGGCATCTTATACGGGCGCTTGGCAATAGGGACGGTGCCAGGCTTCAAATCGATGACGAATTCAACTTCCCTAATCGGGGGTATCCCCGGCAGTTCTTCTGGGAATACGTCGGTAAAATCACAAACGATTGGGACTTTCTCAATCCCTTCAAGAGGTGCGACATTCAAGGCATTTAGAGCATATATACGAGCTTCGGCATTCATCGACACAATGGCAGTATGACTCAAAATCGCGCCAGAAGGATGAAAAAGTTGGATGAGCTTGGTGCCACAATAAAGTGCGGCATTGTGGGTTTTCAGCCAATCCATGCCAAGGATAAGGTCGATGGTGGAGGTTTTCAGAATGTGTGGAGAAACCATGAACTCCAATCTCTCGATCTCGACAGTGAGGTTAGGTGCAACCATGTCGACACGACACTGGGTACCGGAGTCCGGACTATTAAGGGGGTATGCATCTTTTCGTGGTAAATGCCATGCTTAGAAGCAAATGCTCCAGACATAAATGAATGCGATGCTCCTGTATCAAATAAAACGGTAGCAGGTCTTGAGTTAACGAGGAGTGTACCCATCACAGTAGCGGGTTGTTCCTGAGATGCTTCAACATCAATGTTGTAAGCATGACCACGAGCATGAGGATTTGACCCAGTATTATAGTTGAGGGTCCCATTGTTGCCACGACCATTTCCACGGCCAGCAGGGTGAACTACCAGTTGATTCTGTCGCTGAGGGCAGTCTCTGGAAATATGGCCTGGCTGACGGCACTTGAAACACAGGCCATCTTGAGGACGAAGGGGTGCAGTCTCAGTCTTCGGCTGTCTCGGCGGGGGCGGAGGGAGACGAGGTGCAACATACGACGGCCTTGGTGCAGGGGCAGTTGGACGCATAAGACTGTGTGGAAGCCAAATGCGTTGCTTCTGTGTTGTGCCCGAAGATGAGCCAGCATCACGGGGGCGCTTCGGCGAACCACCGAACTTAAGCTGAGCTGTCTCAAGAGTGATAGTCTGGTTCACCATGGTGGCGAAGTCGGGGAAGACGTGCAAAGCCAGTGCAAGCCGGAGATCTGGGTTGAGCCCATCACGGAACTTCTCTTGCCTACTTGCATCATTGGGGAGGTCACTTGCAGCATAGCGGGAGAGGCGGAGGAATTCCCTCTGGTATGCCTCGACAGTTTTGTTGCCCTGAACAAGGTTGCGGAACTCGGCCTTCATACGGTTCATAATCGCCTGGGGGACATAACGAGCACGGAAGGCAGTCTTGAAGTCATTCCAGGTGACGACGGTCCCCTCAGCTAGCGAACCCTTGTAAGTGTCCCACCACTGAGCAGCGGGACCACGCAGGAAATAGGACGTGAAGTTGACATAATCAGCAGCGCTCACATTAGCGAACTCCAGCCGACGAGTGATGTCACGAAGCCAATCATCAGCATCCAGCGGCTGTTCCGGTTGGTGGAAGAGAGGGGGATTGAGACGGATGAAATCCCGCAGAGTAACCACAGGCGGTTGGTTCTGGTGCTGGTTCTGGTTCTGATTCTGGTTCTGGAGCTGATCTATGACTCCTTGCATAAATACTTGGTTCATCTGAAACTGCTGCATCATCTGAAACTGGTGCTAGTCCGGCTGCGGAGGTGGATCGTTGGCACCACGACCACGACCACGACCACCACGACCAACCATCCTGCTAGAATTTAACAGGGGTATTTCAGCGATGAACATTTTAACGAGATACCGGAAACGAGTAAGAGGTAAAGCGACAACAAAGAGGAGGTGCGGATATATAGGAGTAGTCATATAAGACATACACATCCACACATAGAATCAATCGAAAATCGGGCAGCGTAACGTCGTAGAAATTAAGGAAAAAGGACACACTAGGCGGCGCGCAGACCGCGGTAAGGATTACACGACGCGACATAGATTCCACTATGTCAATCACGCCGCAAGAAAATTGTTGGCCACAGGAGTTGATGCCAGAGAACGCGTGGCCTGCCCAGAATGAGAATGGGATCCGCGGTCCGGGATCTGGGGTACGACTCCTGCGACACGACTCAATCAATGGGGAAGCACCAAAAACGCCGGGTGGAATCAAGAGAACGTGATCCTAAAGTCAGATTTTGTAAAACTTACCAGCAAGGATAAGAGAGTAGAGTCCCAGAGCATAGGTAAGGAGAAAATGATCCTAATACCATAGATATCACACGTAGTGACATCGATGTGGGCCCGTAAGCCAAATATTAAGTTAGCAAAATAGTTTTTCAAAGTCTAGACTCAACTTCGACCAGGTAGTGGTGGGGTGGCTTCCTACAGGCAGTCGGCTCTGATACCAACTTGTGACGCCCCCAAAATCAATCCGTGTACAGTAATCATACACGCAGGGTACACGGCTGAGATTAGGGTGCCACGGTGAGAATATCACAGCACAACACTAAACACAAAAGGATAAACCAATATGTTACAATAAAGGGGGTCGCGCGGACCCGAATACATAAGTTATACAAGCCATAATATCTGAGTACAGACATAGTTAGTCAAGTTTTGCCTTAAGAAGGCTAGCACAAATAACATCAGAGATACAGATCGAAAAGGCAAGGCCTCCTGCCTGGGAGCCTCCGAAACTACTCCTAGTCCTGGTCAGCGGGGGTCTCGACGTAGTAGTATCCTCCTCCGGGGTACTCCTGCTCCTGGGCTCCAACGTTGACTGCAGCGGCCGATCAGGCAGAACAATAAAGGAAATAAAGCAGGTGAGTATCTAGTATACCCGCGAGTCTTACGTCCGCTACTAAGCATTATGCATTTGTATCAACGGAAAGGAGAGGCTGTATATATAGTGGACTGCAAGATAGAAATCAGAATAAGGGTAAGAAGATAGGCCTAACGAAGACTAGCATCTTCCAACGATGTCTTGCAGCATGAGGTAAGAATCAGCCAACAGTTATATAAAGCAATAAGGTAACAATGAAGCAGAAGTTGCTGCAACATTGTATAATATAAGTTGTAATGATTAATAATAACAATGCCTCCGAGTTCCCCTCCTCGACTCCCTGCGAGGAAGAAGACCCGGAACCATACAGTTTAATAGTAGTAGTTCGTAGTGGTAAGATCCAGCTTCAGCATAAAGCGTCCTGTTACCGTGGACACGGCTATTCGAATAGATTAAACTCCCTGCAGGGGTGCACTACTGTTCAGCCTGCACGCTCGGATCTCCAGGGTGGCGTGAACCTTGTTAGGGAACGCCCCACCGAGGCTATCCGACACGACGCATCCCATCCTAGGCTCAACAGAGAGGCCATCCGCCGGACTATATCCTATGCGCCAAGGGGTCTAGGTCCCTCACCCTTGCACGCTCCTGCACGGTGCGAGTCTGGCCGGTGAAGCAAAAGCAAATCCAAACACACCTGCTGCAGCAAAAAGACAAGACCACTTCCCGGCGATCAGGCCGCAGTACTGCTGACGTCTGAAGAGCTTTCGGACGAACTACGACGCGGAGGGCCCACACCGTAATCCCACGTGTAGGTAGTGCGTACAGACCAACGGGCCTCTCAAGTCATCCGCCGAACCATTTAGCATTTTAATTAACCTGCGTGACAACCGTTATCCTTGCCTCGACTTAACCGACCCGCGGTCAACGACAGCAGTCAGGACCACCAGTACATCGGTGCCTGCCCTGTCGTCCCACCAAGTCACTGCGGTTACCAACAAGGTGAGCCGTCTCCTTACCTTGTCTCGCGTGTGCTCTTGGTAGAGCTCGACTTTCGTGGTTTGGTAACTCTCGCGAGATACGAGCAGGGGCCAAGCACGCCAGTAACGTCGGTCGTACCCTCCCTGTCGTTCCCGACAATATACCGCTCGCGGGCACCGTTGGGTCGCCCGACTTCTTACCTTAAGGACAACCGATGTCCAGGACCCTATGGCGGCAAGACAAAGTCATCCTCGAGTGGAGTACAAGGATTACTCCTTGATAGCTCACACTTGAGGTGACTAGGCATAACCCAGATAGGGGCCTTTGGCGGTGTCTGCTTTGTACCGTACCTGTGCAGTTGTATATATTGTATCCGTGTTCGCTCCCCTGAGTGATCACGTCCCGCTATCTAGTCCTAGCTAACAATGCGCAGGGTTCACTGCTGAATAGATGCATAAGTATAACAGGCAGCATAGGATAAGAAAGGTACATCAAGGGGCGACAAAATCAGGCTATGCAATTGAATAGGATTGTAATCGTGGCATCAGCAGTAACAATGCCTAGTGCAAGAAAGTACGGAAAGGTAGGCGATATCTGGGGAAGAGAATGGCTCTGCTTGCCTGGAAGCTCGACGGTAGGGGTCGGGTCGTCGACGAAGTAGTCGTACCCGACAGTAGTGTAGTCGGCGGTAGCAGCGGGGTCTACCGGAGATTAAGGGGGGGAGGAAACAGTAAATACAAAGCAAGCAATGCAAACATATTAATGACATGACAATTGTAAAGTTAACGGTGTTCTAACGCAGTGCAAAGTACGTTGCTCGGAGCGGGAATTTATCCGGGGATGAACTGCCAGCTCCGGGGGATTACCGGACAGGGTGTCCGGAGGGGGGGAGGGTTCATGCCGGAGGTTTCGTGGACATCCGACAAAGATAAGGGGGGTGTATCCGTGTTAGTTGAACTATTCCGAACAACTTTCGTGTTCGGAATAAATTCATCCGGGTACTTTTTATCGGTACCGGGAATTATCGGCAGACAGCCCGGAGGGGGGGAATGTCGATGATCGGTGTGTTAGGGGGGTGGGATAGACATACGGATAGCGTATCCGTATTCGTTATATTTTTCTGATCAATTTTGATGTATAAAGTTTTTCGATCCGATATACGGATTAAAAGATATTGATTTTATAAGTTTAATCAATTTTAAAACATTAAAAATCCTTTTTCTATTTAATAATTCTTTTATTAATTATTAAATCAATTAATAATTCATTTTAATTAACTGACCAGTGGGTCCCACTAGTTAGTGACACAGTTAACAAATAAATGAATTAAATCTAATTATTCAGTGGGGGACCCACATGTCAGTGACAGATTAATCTAATTAGCTATTAACTTAACTAAAATGTGATTAATCAGAGATGGGCCCCTCATGTCAGTGTAACAGTTTTAATTAAATAGTTTTTATTTATTAAAAATGCCAGGGCCCACATGTAAGTCAGAGGGGGGGGTTTAGCCTCTGTTTATTTTAAACAGAGTGATTAAGGGGGTGCGGGGCCCATTGTCAGTGGGCAGTGGGTGGTTAGGGGGGGTTAACCCCCCTGACGTGGAGGGCCCACCGGGCAGCCACACCACGCCGGAGCCGGCGAGGCCGTGACGCTGGCGGCGACTGTGCGCTCGCCACGGTCCACAGGAGGACACAGGACCGGTCGCGTTTGAACGAGGGAGCAACCGTGCGTCGTCTGGAGGTGGTGTCGTCGCCTGTGGTGACCGGAGTCGACGATGACAACGAGCGCGGCGGCGGACCGAAAGCTAGCGCCGAGTAAATCGACGACCTAGCGCGTAAGCTTGGGCGTGTGGTACTGGGTTCAGTACCTGGGAGCGTGAGGAGCAATCTGACGCGCCCAGCGCGCCAAATGCGGGCTCCAAGCTACGGTTGCGAGCTCACCCACGGCGGCGAGCCCACGACGCCAATGGCGGATCGGGTTAGAGCGAAAGAGAGAGGGCGTGAGGAGTTGGCGACGGACGAGAAGCTCACCAGGAACCTGCAGGTGTGCCAAGCGGGCGAGGTGGGGACTCGACGGCGGCGAATCGCGTCCGCGACGGCAACGGATGCAGGAGAGGGGAACTGCGAGAAGCGCATGATGTAGGGGCTCCGGGACCGATTCCTTCAGCTGGGCGACGTAGACCACGACGACGGAGCGGCCGGACAAGGCGGCTGGGGCTCGGGAGGTCGGTGGCTGCGCGTGGGCGCAACAATGGCGACGGCGGTGGCCGCGCGGTTTTTCCCAAGACGAGGACGAGCGAGGAGGGACCGAAATGGAGCTAGGGTTTGTCCTGGCGGCTCGGGGACGAGCACTCAACCCTGCCCACAAACCCTAGGGGCTGCGGATGCGCGACACGGCGGCAATCGTCGTCGAACACTCCCTGCCATGGCGACACGAGGGCGTCGGGTGAGCAGTAGGAAGGGGATGACCCCGGGTGGGCCAAGTGGGCCGGTTTGGGTGGCTGGGCCGCACTGTGCACTTGCTGTACTGGGCTGGAACCTTTTATTCTTTTATTTCTTTTCTGCTTTCTGTTCTTTTCTATTTATATTAGTTGCTTTAGCCTTTTTGTAAAATATGTAGTAGGTTCTAAAATTAGTGTAACACCATACATTACTGCCACAAAAAGATTGGGAAATAATAAAAGTCATTTAATATTTGATTTAAATATTAAATGATTTAAATAGGGTTTTTGGCCACTGTTTTGATTTGTTTAGAATTTTCCATAGCACAATAAATACCCAAACCCATATGGATTTGGTCCAGTGATTATTTGGGATTTTATAAAAGTGGTTCCAAGATTTTTGGAAAAGATTTATTGTCACCCCATTTTAATATTCATCAAAAGGCATTTTAGGCATTTGATTTGATTTCAAATGTTTATGGATTGGGCTTGTTTTCATCCATGATGATCAATGCCCAAGGTTCACTTTGCTTGCAACAATATCAAAGGAAAATTGAATTTGAACTGAACCATTTGATTAAAGCAAAAAAATTTGAACAGTACTGGGGAACAGTAATGTTGATTACTGTTCACCTGACAGTGAGGGTGTTACAACCCACCAGGCAGCCAGGAGGCCTCCTGGCGCGGCCTAGGGTGGGGCCACGCCAGGGACCCTCCTGGTCTCCTGGTGGTGGCCCCCCTCCGCTGCCTTGGTGATTCCGGAAGCTTCCGGGTCGCTGATTTTTTATCTGATTTTTCTGAATTTTTTGGAGCACTTTTAATGGCCGGAAAACCTGAAATACAAAAACAGCAGAAAACAACAACTAGCAGCTGGGTGCACTGGGTTGATAGATTAGTCCAAATATGCTCAAAAGTGTATGAAAGTTCAAGCAAATCATGGCAAAGTCACACAAAACATGCATGGAGCAAGCAGAAATTATAGATACGTTTGGGACGTATCAACATCCCCAAGCTTAATTCCTGCTCGTCCTCGAGTAGGTAAATGATAACAAGCATAATTTCTGTGGTGACATGCCACACAACCATATAAGGACTTTTAAGTAAAGCAATCAAAGCATGCAATTCAATTCAAGTCTTAACAAGAAAGAGTCTATATTAGCATTGACACAAGCAACAAAAGAACAAAAGGTGCAAGAGCTCTCGCTGTCCGTGACTCGAATGTCTCCAGATGGTGTTTGCGTGCAAGCAGGGGACTGGGAATAAGAGAGAAAAAAGGTTGTTGAGAACAACTATCTACTAAAGTTTCACACTTAGTCTCCTTTGGATTCTTATCTGGACTCGTCCCCAGACCAATAGCCAGGTACAAGTCAAACTGATCCACTCCCTTTCGATATTTTGAGCACTCATGCAATGGGTGAGCGTGAGCAAGAAAGTTGACACCTAAACGGCGAAATAGAAAGATGGTGGAGGAAGAAGACAAAAGGTGTGAAAGGCTCACATCAATGAGGACAATCATAGGCGAGAGAAAGCCATATGATAGATATGATATGAGGAGTAGGGATTGCGATGCAACGGATGCACATGTGATCTAAAAGCTCTCCAATGGAACTAGTGGGGGTGCATCTAACTTGCTTGCTCAAGAAGACCTAGAGCTCGTTTGAGGAGGCTCATCATTGGAATATACAAGCCAAGTTCTATAGTGTGAAGGTCCCCACATAGCTATATGCATGAGGATGATCTCTATGGAGTACAAGGGATAGAGGATGAAGTTCTAGTGTGGATCTCTCAAAAGGAATAGTAGTGTGCCCCTTCTCTCTTTTTATTTTTCTTTTTCTCTTTTTTATCTTTTTTTGTATTTTTTTGTGGCCTCAATGGCTCTTTCTATTTAACTCTCATTTGTCCTTTTTGGGATCTTTTCCTCACTTTAGGGGCAACACTCTATATTTTACAAGAATATAGGAGATCTTTCACACTTTACAAAGGTACTCACATAAAGAAGATATAACTATCATGATGCAAATGTATGCCTCTGCCAGGATAGCAGGATATGCAATGATACTAGCTCGTCATGTAGCAATGATTAGGGCAAGGCCCAACTAGCATGTGGCTCATCGATCAAGCAAGTAGCATGTATGTCATGAAGATCAAGTCATGAGAAGGTGGATGTTGCATGGCAATGTATCTCGGAAAGGCTATGGAAATGCCTTGTAGGTAGGTATGATGGCTGTTTTGAGGAAAGATATAAGGAGGTTTATGATGACAGAGCGTATCGTGCCAAGGGTTTGGATGCACCGGCGACGTATGCGCCAACTCTCAAGGTGAGAAAGGGCAATGCACGGTACCGAAGATGCTAGAAAAAGTATAGGTGGGTGGAAGTGTCAACTTTCGAATACTCACATTAGTCGGAAGAACTCATGCACTTATTATCGGTAACTCTCAATCTAATCAGGAGGTTCACAAAGAGACAAGTACCTCGAGGAGGAGTGTATCGGGGTTTGGTTATCCTTGCGCATCCTCGACTCATGGTACGTGAGTGTACTCTAATATTCGAACCCTCCAGAGGTTAGTGATCCATCTAGTAGCTAGAGTTCTCAACAAGGGTTTTTGGTTTTCGAAATACACACGGATTGCCCAAAATACGACATCTATCACTAATAGGCTCGAGCTCTTGACACCAAAAGTTCAAACATTACTCTAGTCAATACCTCAAAACTATTGCAAGTTACTACTACAAAGAGAATAGCAACTTCAACTACCTACTTCTAGTCAAGACACAAAACTCAGTGCAACAGGAAAACTCTCTAACAAGATAAAACATGCAACCTATAGAAAGTTCAACCTAAAACAAAAGAAAATCTCTAGAAAAACTAAAGCACTACAACTAAACAAAGCAGCAACTAAGAAAAGAAAAAGAACAACTCACAGCTAAAAGAATAAGCATGCAAATCCTATGAGGAGTTCTAGTTCAAGCGAAGCGTGTATCTCTCCCACACAAAAGAGTAATCTGGGGTCTAACTTGTTACTACAGCAAACAAAGCAAAAACAAACCTAGAAAAATAAAGAGCGAGACGCTCCAAGCATAGCACATAACGCATGAAGTGATAAAAATATAGTGCAACGAGAGACGAACTGATAATTGTTGATGAAGAAGGGGATGCACGGGGGCATCCCCAAGCTTAGACGCTCGAGTCTCCTTGAATATTTATTGGGGGCGCACATGGGCATCCCCAAGATTGAGCGTTTGACACTCCAAGATCTTCTTTCATCATCTTCCATCGCGCACTTGAAAACTCCCTTCATACATAACTCATTGTAGACTGATTAGAGAGGTTAGTACCCTATTAAAATAATTTTTACCTTACTGGAAATAAAGATAATCTTGAAGAGCTATTGTTTCTCAAGATTTCCAAAAAGTTTTTGCAAAGAAAAAGCAATCTTAAGGTTTGCAAAAGTAAAGAGAGACAAAACGTGGCAGAATCTGTGAAAAACATACCAGCAGGTAGAAAATAATTTTTTAGGGATACTTCTGCAACTCAAATAAAAAAACTCAGAACATACGGAAGTTTCGTAATTGTATAGAGCATTCTGTGTAAAAAATTCAGCTCAAAAATATGAACTGGGATTTTTCTGTGATTTTTCTAGTCACGAGGACAGAATCTGTTTTCTGGACAGCATGTCACAAGTTTCACTTTCCTTGCCGTATGAGGCTATAAAAGGAACAAAGCTTAAAAAATAAAGATACAATGATGTTGTTACAGTATTAACAATCATCAAGACCACTAATAAAAGAATAAAATGAAAAAGAAAAACCTAAATTCGTTGCGGGCTGCCTCCCGAAAGCGCTTCTTTAGATCTATTAGCTAGGCTTAAAGCAGAAGATCAAGTCTTTTCAAGAGAATAACTAGCCCTTGTGACGGACTTAAAAGGTAACTTAATATTTTTCCTAGGGAAATGTTCCATCCCTTTCTTGAGAGGGAATTGGAATTTGATATTCCCCTCTTTCATGTCAATAACAGCACCAACTGTGCGAAGAAAAGGACGTCCCAAATAATTGGACAAGAAGGTTCACATTCGATGTCCATAATAGTGAAATCAACGGGAACATAATTGTCATTGACAATGATAAGAACATCGTCGATCTTACCCAAAGGTTTCTTTACGGAAGAATCAACAAGACGAACACCGAAAGAACAGGGATCAAAAGGTTTCAATTCAAGCATATCATACATTCTTTTGGGCATAACAGAGGTACTTGCTCCAACATCACAAAGAGCATAACAAGAGAAGTTATTCAATTTGATTTTTATCATAGGATCCCAACCATCTTCTAGATTCTTAGGTATGGAGGCTTCTAGTCTAAGCTTCTCCTCCCTAACTTTGATTAGATCATTGGTGATATGCTCTGTGAAGGCAAGATGAAGTGTGCTAGTGTGGGGGTCTCTAGACATCTTGTGTAGGAAACCAATAACTTCAGGTAAAGTGCAGTTGTCAAAGTCTAGGTCACTAATATTTATCAAGGAGGTAGTGATATCATTTAGGCTCACCTGTTTGAAAGCCTCTATGTTCATAGAGGTTTCTTCATCTATGGTTGAGGTGGTAGCATCACCATTGATAAGTCTAGTGGGACTAGGGGTGTGATGGGTGCTAACAGTTTGGACATCCTCAACTACTTGGATAGTGGCTACTGTGTGGTAGGTAGGAAGGCTCTTAAAACTCTCCTCTTCCTTGGGAATGACTTCTGGTTTGGCTGCCAGCTGGTTTATCAAGGTAGATTGGGTGTGAGACATGTTTGAAACATGGGTCTCGATGGCAGTGAGTCTAGTTTGGAGGCTGGAAATGTCACTATTCAGGCTCTCAAGTTGTTTGCTAATGTGTTGCAGGATAGATGAGTGCTCATCTAACTGTCTGGAAAAGGCCTTGTTTTGTTCAAACTGTGTGTGCATATAGTTTTTGGTGGCCTTTTCTATTTCTATAAGTTTCTCATAGCTGGGTAGGTCTCTTTCCCTATAATTCTGGCTGTAGGAGTTGCTATTACCGTTCCCATAGTTGTTGGATGGGAAAGGTCTAGGATTGTTGTTACCAAAATTACTCCTATAAGCATTATTGTTGAAGTTGTTTCTAGCAATGAAGTTCACATCTACTTGTTCCTGAGCAACCAAAGAATTTAAAGGAACATCCTGAGGATCAATAGGAGCTTGCTTGGTAAGTAGAGACATGATAAGGTCAACCTTTTCATTTAGAGAGGAGATCTCCTCGACAGAATTTACCTTCTTACCAGTTGGAGATCTTTCGGTGTGCCACTGAGAGTAGTTCAACATCATCTCATCAAGTAGCTTTGTGGCAGCACCAAGTGTGGTTGACATAAAAGTTCCTTCCGCGGCCGAATCTAACAGGTTCCGCGAGGTAAAGTTCAAGCCTGCATAAAAAGTCTGGATAACCATCCAGGTAGTCAGTCCATGTGTGGGGAAGTTCTTGACAAGCTTCTTCATACGTTCCCATGCCTGGGCAACATGTTCGTTATCAAATTGCCTGAAATTCATAATGTTACTCCTCAATTGAATAATTTTAGCAAGGGGATAGTACTTCCCTATAAAAGCATCTTTGCATTTGCTCCAATAATCAATACTGTTCTTGGGTAAGGATTGCAGCCACATTTTAGCTTCATCCCTCAAGGAGAAAGGAAAAAAGCTTAAGCTTAACAATATCACCATCTACTTCTTTGTACTTTTGCATATCACAAAGCTCAATAAAATTATTTAAATGCAAAGCAACATCATCTCTAGCACCAGAGAATTGATCTTTCATAACAAGGTTCAGTAAAGCAGGTTTAATTTCATAAGAAGGTGCTGAAGTGGTAGGTGGAGCAATAGGAGTGCAGATAAAGTCACTGTTGTTGTGACTAGTGAAGTCACACAACTTGGTGTTTTCATTGGAACCCATAGTAGCAGCAGGTATTTTTGGTATTTTTGATAAGGGACACAAAAGTAAAAACTGAAAGGTAAACTAACAAGACTAAAAAGCAAAGATAAAAGATAGTGTGCAACTCCCCTATCTTTTAGACTGGAGTCCCCGGCAATGGCGCCAGAAATTGGCTTGATACGGTGAGGATAGTTCTCTCACTCCTCGTTGGTTACCCCAAGTGGAAGGTGAGATGTAGCGTAGCAGCAAATTTCCCTCGGTGAAGATACCAAGGTTATCGAACCAGTAGTACTCCAAGAGATACAAGAAGGTGACAACGACGCCAGAAATTGGGCGGTTGACGTGGACCTGCACACAACAACAAATAACTTTGCTCCCAACGAGTACAGAGGAGTTTTCAATTCCTTCGGCCTTGTTGTTTACAAAGGATCAACGCAAGAGATAATAATAGTGGCAACTGAAAGTAAAGACTGAAAGTAAACTAAGGATGTAAACAGTGATGTGAAGATGGACCGGGGTCCCGTGATTTTCACTAGTGATGTCTCTCTCCCAAAACACGATAAAAGTGCTAGCGAGGTAAACAAATCACAGCTGGGCAATTGACAGAATTATGAAGGCACCGCAATGCTAACTATGCCGCAAAGAAAGGAAGGGCTCAAAAGCAAATGGGCAGTATGCCAAGGTAAGTAGACCGAAATCCAACTGCATCTACTACGAATCATCCACCTTGAGATATCTATCCAGAACATCTCGCTGGTATTAAGTTGCGAGTCCCACCCAAAGTGTAAACTCAAAGCAACAGACAACTGCATTAAAAGAACTTTGCGTAAAGTAAACAATCCTTGCACCCGCGGATACAAGCATCGTTGTTTTATCCCTGGTGGCAACAACACATCCCCTAGTCTCATGTTTCTGTCACTCAAGCTAGACATCAAGGGGCTGAACCCACAATCAAGCATAACGCTCCCTCTTGGAGTTGCAACAAATCACTTGGCCAAAGTAAAATACGGCAACGGAGAACATGCAAGAATTTACTCAAGAACAAAATATAAAAGAGAAGAACCAAATATATTACTCATCACAATCTGAACATAGTCTCATAATCCATCAGATCCCAGCAAACTTAGCATAGCAACAACAGAAAATTACAAAGGTGACTCGATCATGTGAGGCAGCTCACGAGGTCTTGAAAGTGGAAGCACAAAGAGGGGAGAATTACATCACATAGCTACTGGTCACGGACCCATGGTCCAAGGGGGACTACTCACGGTACATATGGGAGGCGTCCATGGCTATGGATGGTCTCCCAGAGGGGGTTCCTCCTCCCGGCAGGGTGCCGGGGCAGCTTCTCCAGGCAGCCCCGATCTAGAAACAGCGGCGGCGGCGGTACAGAGGCGAGTTCGCGGAAAAGAGATCGATATTAGGGGTTTCCACCCCGAGGGTTAAATATAGGCGGAGGGGATGTCAAATGGACCCACCAGGCAGCCAGGAGGCCTCCTGGCGCGGCCTAGGGTGGGGCCGCGCCAGGGACCCTCCTGGTCTGCTGGTGGTGGCCCCCCTCCGCTGCCTTGGTGATTCCGGAAGCTACCGGGTCGCTGATTTTTTATCTGATTTTTCCAGATTTTTTGGAGCACTTTTAATGGCCGGAAAATCTGAAATACAAAAACAGAAGAAAACAGCAACTGTCAGCTGGGTGCACTGGGTTAATAGATTAGTCCAAATATGCTCAAAAGTGTATGAAAGTTCAAGCAACTCATGGCAAAGTCACACAAAACATGCATGGAGCAAGAAGAAATTATAGATACGTTTGGGACGTATCAGTACTGCCCATGCTTATGAGCTTCTTCTTTTCTTTTGTAGCATAGTTAGCATTGCGGTGCGTTTATAATCATGTCAATTGCCCATATGTAATTTTTTTACCTCGCATAGCAGTATTATCGTCTTTTGGGAGAGAGACATCACTAGTGAACATCACGGGACCCCGATCCATATTCTCATCATTGTTTTCAAGCTCATTTACTTTTCATTATTTACTTTCAGCTGCTATCATTATCATTATCTTTTGTGTGTTTGACCCTTTGTAAACAACAAGACCGGAGAGATTGACAACCTCTCTGAACTTCGTTGGGAGCAAAGTTATTAGTATCGTGTGAAGGTCCAGGTCAAGGAAGCAACGTTTGTCGTAAACGGTGCCATTGTTTCCTTGCCACCTACTTATCATCGCAGGAGTCCTACGGGAGAAAAACCCTATCCTATACACAGGGAAAATTTGCTGCTATCCTACATCTCACCTTCCACTTGGGGTAACCAACGAAGGGCGAGAAGCCATTATCACTTCCACGCCATCAAGCAAATATCTGGCGTCGTTGCCGGGGACTCCGAGTGATAAGATAGGGGAGTTGCCCACTACCTTTTACCTTTGCTTTTTAGTCTTGTTAGTTTACTTTCCAGTTTTTGCTTTTGCTTTTGTGTCTTTATGAAAAAACAAAAAAATAGTTGCTACCTTTTGTCTTTGTCTTTGTCTGCCTGTTGATGCTATCTTTATCATGGGTGTGGAACCACCCAAATATGGTGGGATGGACATGTTTCACTTGCATCGTCTTCGATCAATTTGTGCTCGCGCTAAAAACCCAACCGACTTGGTTGAGGGAAAATCATTGGATGAGCATGCTCATTATACACGGCACCGCCTATCTCAGAAAGGGAAACACTTATGGGACCAAATACAAACTTCTTATTGCTATGCCGAGTGTTTATGCCACATTTATGATTTTACTTGATGTTCTAATATAGATCGTAAACACGCTAAAGGTGTTTATGATTACAGTGATGTTGAAAAGATTGAAGAGTTTGTTGCTTTTAAAGGTGCTTATGAGATTGCTTCTTTGATTGAAAAGTATTACGATACTATTCACAAGTCCGAAAACTTTGAAGTTCTTGCTTATTGCTTCGAGAATTATACTTCCAATTCTTATATTGAGGATTTTAAAAATAAAATGTTTGCTGACCTAGAAGAGGCCAATGGTTGCTATGATGAGGAATCCCATAATTCCGAGGACTCACTTGAAATATCCCTTTCTGAAGATCTTGATACTTGCTTTGTTGATGGCCATGGTGCCAATATGGATTATGCTTGCAAAGATGAACTTGCTATAGTTCCTTACGTCAAGCATGAAATTGTTGCTATTGCACCCACACTTGATTACCCTATTATCCTTTTGAAATCTCCAACTCCGGAGAATTTTTCTCTTATCAAAGCTCAGTGTGATGGGATGCATTTATCTTATGTTCCCAAAGACTGTGTTGAAAACTATACACGTGTGCTTGTAGGTCATGAACAATATGATTTATGTGATAGTTATATTCTTGATGTTGTTCATGATACTACTGAAAATTATTTTGAGAGAGGGAAGTTTGGTTGTAGAAACTTTCATATTACAAAAACACCTCTCTTCATGATGAAAGTTTTGAAGTTGTTCTTGTTCCACCTTCCTATGCATGTCACTTTGTGCTTATTTAATTTATTTTGTTACGAGATGCCTATGCATAGGAAGTGGGTTAGGCTTAAATGTGTTTCATATTTGCTTCTTGATGCACTCTTTTCCTTCAAATTCTTATTCTTATGTGAGCATCTTTTATAATCTTTATGCCTAGCTTAAAGGCGTAAAAGAAAACGCTTGTTGGGAGGCAACCCAAGATGTTTTTACTTCTGTTTTTAGTGGTCTTGATGATTTTTACTACTGTAGCAACATCATTGTATCTTTATTTTCAAGCTTTGTGTCAAGTTATAGCCTCATATGACAAGAGAAGCGAAAGTTGTGACATGCTGTCCAGAAAACAGATTCTGTCTTCGTGACGGGAAAAATCGGATCAAATCACCAGTTCATCTTTCTGAGCTGAATTTTTTACACAACGTGATATATACAACCGCAGAACTTTCGTATGTTCTGAGTTTTTTTATTTGAGCTGCAGAAGTACCCCTAAAAAATTCTCTACTACCTGCTGTTCTGTTTTTCACAGATTCTGCCACGTTTTGTCTCTCCTAACTTTTGCAAACCTTAAGCTTGCTTTTTATTTGCAAAAACCTTTTGGCAATCTTGAGAAACAGTAGCTATTCAAGAATATCTTTATATCCACTGGGGAAAAATTATTTATTAAGGGTACTAACCTCTCTAATCAGCTTATGATGAGTTATGTATGAAGGGAGTTTTCAAATGTGCGATGGAAGATGATGAAAGAAGATTCGTGAGTGTCAAGCGCTCAAGCTTGGGGATGCCCCCATGCATCCCCAAAAAATATTCAAGGAGACTCAAGCGCCCAAGCTTGGAGATGCCCCCGTGCATCCCCTTCTCCATCAACAATAATCAGTTCGTCCTTCGTCTCACTATATTTTTATCACTTCATGTGTTATGTGCTATGCTTGGAGCATCTCGCTCTTAGGTTTTATTTTTAGTTTTCTTTAGCTTTGCTTTCTGTTCATAACAAGTTAGATCCCGTCTTACTTTGTGTGGGAGAGAAAAACGCTCCACTTCCAAAATCTAGAACACATCATAGGATTCTTCATGCCTATGTTTTTGCTGTTGTGTGTTCTTTATATTTTCGTAGCTACTACCATGTTTAGTTTTAGTCTTAGTTTGTCCTTAGCAAGAGCCTTGGATTTTATTTAGTTTTTTGCTGGAACTCTCTTTACTTTTCATGTTTATCTTGTTAAGAGAGTTTGTTGTTGCACTGAGTTGTGTCTTGTCTTGAGAGTAGGTAATTGAGGTTGCTATTTGATTTTAGTAGTAACTTGCAATAGTTTTGAGGTATTAATGTGAGTAATGTTTGAACTTTTGGTGTCAAGAGATCTAGTCTATTAGTGATAGGTGTCGTATTTTGGGCAATCCGTGTTTATTTTCAAAACCTACAAAACTTTTGAGAACTCTAGCTACTGGATGGATTGCTAATCTTTGTAGGGATCGAATATTAGAGTACACTCACGTACCATGGGTCGAGGATGCACAAGGATAACCAAACCCCCATACACTCCTCCTCGGGGTACTTGTCTCTTTGTGAACCTCCATATTAGATTGAGAGTTACCAATAATAAGTGCGTGAGTTCTTCGGACTAATGTAAGTATTGAAAGTTGACACTTACACCTCCTCATATTTTCTAGCCTCTCCTGTACCGTGCATTGCTTTCTTCTCACTCCGAGAGTTGGCGTCCACCTTCGCCGGTACATCCAAACCCTTGGCATGATACGCTCTGTCATCATAAACCTCCTTATATCTTTCCTCGAAACAGACACCATACCTACCTATCAAGGCATTTCCATAGCCTTTCCGAGATATATTGCCATGCAACATCCACCTCTTCATGACTTGATCTTCATGTCATACATGTTCCTGCTACACTGGCAGCGGCATACATTGCATACATCATGATAGCTACATCTTCTTTATGATTTGAGTACCTTGTAAAGTGTGAAAGATCTTCAATACCCTCTTGTAAATTAGATCCCAAAGAGGACAAATGAGAGTTACATAGAAAGAGCCACTGAGGCCACCAAAAACTACAAAAAAAAGAAAAAAGAAAAAAATAAATAAAAAGAGAGAAAGGGGAAACACTACTATCCTTTTGAAAGATCCACACTACTACTCCCTCTTATCCTTGTACTCCATAGAGATGATCATGCATATAGCTATGTGGGGACCTTCACACTATAGAACTTGGATTGCATATTCCAAGGATGAGCCTCCTCAAAAGAGCTCTAGGTCTTCATGAGCGAGCAAGTTAGATGCACCCCCACTAGTTCCATTGGAGAGCTTTTCAGCTCATATGTGCATCCGTTTCATGGCAATCCCTACTCCTCACATCATATCTATCATTTGGCCTTCTCGCCTATGATTGTCCTCATTGATGTGAGGCTTTCTCACCCTTCTTGTCTTCCTCCTCCACCATATTCTCTCTTTGCCATCCTAAGTGTCAACTCTCGTGCTTACGCTCATCCATTGCATGAGTGCTCAAAATATCGAAAAGGAGTGGATCAAATTGCTGTACTTGGCTAGTGGTCTGGGGACGAGTCAAGATAAGATTCCAAAGAAGACCAAGTGTGAAACATTAGTAGGTTGAGTTCTCAACAAAAATATTTTTTCTCGTATTCCCTATCCCCCTTCTTGCACTCAAACACCATTTGAGAGACATTCGAGTCACGGACAGTGAGAGCTCTTGCACCTAATGTTCTTTCGTTGCTTGTTTCAATGCTAATATAGACTCTTGCATGTTATGACTTGAATTAAATCTCTAACCTTGATTGCTTTACTTTTCAAAGTTCTTATATGGTTGCTAGCATGTCACCACAGAAATTATGCTTGTTGTCATTTACCTACTCGAGGACGAGCAGGAATTAAGCTTGGGGATGTTGATACGTCTCAAACGTATCGATAATTTCTGCTCGTTCCATGCATGTTTTGTGTGATATTGCTATGATCTAGATACACTGTCATACACTTTTGATCCTATTTGGAATAACCTACTAACTCAGTGCACCCCAGTGTCAGTCTCTGTTTTCTGCCGTTTTTCTATTTCAGTTTTCCCCGGTATAAAAAGTTCTCCAAAAATCCGGGAAAATTCAGATAAAAAATCAGCGTGCCGGAAGCTTCCCGAAGCCCGAAGGAGGGACAGGGGCCACCACCAGGTGCCCAAACGCCCACCTGGCGCGGCCAGGGGCCTGGCCGCGCCAGGGGGGCACCTGGACCCCTGGTGGCCCCCTGGCTGCCCCCTGTGACGCCCCCAAAATCAATCCATGTACAGTAATCATACACACAGGGTACACGGCTGAGATTAGGGTGCCACGATGAGAATATCACAGCACAACACTAAACACAAAAGGATAAACCAATATGTTACAATAAAGGGGGTCACGCGGACCCGAATACATAAGTTATAGAAGCCATAATATCTGAGTACAGACATAGTTAGTCAAGTTTTGCCTTAAGAAGGCTAGCACAAATAACATCAGAGATACAGATCGAAAAGGCAAGGCCTCCTGCCTGGGAGCCTCCGAAACTACTCCTGGTCTTGGTCAGCGGGGGTCTCGACGTAGTAGTATCCGCCTCGGGGGTACTCCTGCTCATGGGCTCCAACGTCGACTGCAGCGGCCGATCAGGCAAAACAGTAAAGGAAATAAAGCTGGTGAGTATCTAGTATACCCGCGAGTCTTACGTCCGCTACTAAGCATTATGCATTGTATCAACGGAAAGGGAAGGCTGTATATATAGTGGACTGCAAGATAGAAATCAGAATAAGGGTCAGAAGCTAGGCCTATCGAAGACTAGCATCTTCCGACGAAGTCTTGCAGCATGAGGTAAGAATCAACCAACAGTTTATATAAAGAAATAAAGTAACAAAGAAGCAGAAGTTGCTGCAACATTTTATAATATAAGTTGTAATGATTAACCATAATAATGCCTCCGAGTTCACCTCCTCGACATCCCCGCGAGGAAGAAAACCCGGAACCATACAGTTTAATAATAATAGTTTCTAGTGGTAAGATCCAGCTTCAGCATAAAGCGTCCTGTTACCGTGGACACGGCTATTCGAATAGATTAAACTCCCTGCAGGGGTGCACTACTGTTCAGCCTGCACGCTCGGATCTCCAGGGTGGCGTGAACCTTGTTAGGGAACGCCCCACCGAGGCTATCCGAAACGACGCAGCCCATCCTAGGCTCAACAGAGAGGCCATCCGCCGGACTATATCCTATGCGCCAAGGGGTCTAGGTCCCTCACCCTTGCACGCTCCTGCACGGTACGAGACTGGCCGGTGAAGCAAAAGCAAATCCAAACACACCTGCTGCAGCAAATAAGACAAGACCGCTTCCCGGCTATCAGCCCGTGGTACTGCTGACGTCTGAAGAGCTTTCGGACAAACTACGACGCGGAGGGCCCACACCGTAATCCCACGTGTAGGTAGTGCGTACAGACCAACGGGCCTCTCAAGTCATCCGCCGAACCATTTAGCATTTTAATTAACCTGCGTGACAACCGTTATCGTTGCCTCGACTTAACCGACCCGCGGTCAACGACAGCAGTCAGGACCACCAGTACATCGGTGCCTGCCCTGTCGTCCCACCAAGTCACTGCGGTTACCAACAAGGTGAACCGTCTCCTTACCTTGTCTCGCGTGTGCTCTTGGTAGAGCTCGACTTTCGTGGTTTGGTAACTCTCGCGAGATACGAGCAGGGGCCAAGCACGCCAGTAACGTCTGTCGTTCCCGACGATATACCGCTCGCGGGCACCGTTGGGTCGCCCGACTTTCTTACCTTTAAGGACAACCGCTGTCCAGGACCCTATGGCGGCAAGACAAAGTCAGCCTCGAGTGGAGTACAAGGATTACTCCTTGATAGCTCACACTTGAGGTGACTAGGCATAACCCAGATAGGGGCCTTTGGCGGTGTCTGCTTTGTACCGTACCTGTGCAGTTGTATATATGGTATCTGTGTTCACTCCCCTGAGTGATCACGGCCCGCTATCTAGTCCTAGCTAACAATGCGCAGGGTTCACTGCTGAATAATGCATAATAATAATAATAGGCAGCATAGGATAAAAGAGGTACATCAAGGGGCGACAAAAACAGGCTATGCAATTGAATAGGATTGTAATCGTAGCAGCAACAGTAACAATGCCTAGTGCAAGAAATGTACGGAAAGATAGGCGATATCTGGGGAAGAGAATGGCTCTGCTTGCCTGCAAGCTCGACGGTAGGGGCAGGGTCGTCGACGAAGTAGTCGTACCCGGCAGCAGTGTAGTCGGCGGTAGCAGCAGGGTCTACCGGAGATTAAGGGGGAGGAAAACAGTAAATACACATCAATAATATACAAACATAGGCAAGACATGACAGATGAAATGTTAACGGTGTTCTAACGCAGTGCAATGCACGTTGCTCGGAGCGGGAATCCATCCGGGGATGAACTATCGGCTCCGGGTGATTACCGGATAGGGTGTCCGGAGGGGGGAAGGATCAAGCCGGAGGTGTCGTGGGTACCGGAAAAACATAAGGGGGGTGTATCCGTGTTAGTTGAACCATTCTGGACAACTTTCGTGTTCGGAATAAATTCATCCGGGTACTTTTTATCGGTACCGGGAATTATCGACAGACAGCCCGGAGGGGGGGAATGTCGATGATCGGTGTGTTAGGGGGTGGGGTAGACATACGGATAGCGTATCCGTATTCGTTATATTTTTCTGATCAACTTTCATGTATAAAGTTTTTGAATCTGAGCTACGGTTTATTTTCTATGATTTTCTAAAGTTTTAAGCAATTTAAATCATTTTCTAAATCATTTTAAATCATTTTATTTATTAACAGAAACATTATCCACAGCCCAGTTGACTGGTCAAACCTGACAACAGGGACCCACATGTCAGCCTCTATTTAGTTATAATTCATTTTATTAAATAAAAACAGAAGGGTGGCCCACATGTCATACTAACAATTTTAATAAATCAATTTCTATTTATTATAAATGCTTACAGGGGGCCCCATGTGTCATTGACTGTTCGTTTATTAATTAGATTTCTATTTATTTAAAATGGTCAGTGGCCCCACCTGTCATTCACTTAGGGGGGGTTTTCTCTGCTAATTTTTATTAACATGGGATTAGGAGTTAATCTGTGGAGGGGGGTGTTTGTCCACGGCAGAGCCGCACGGGCTCGCCGACGGCGAGGGGCAGCGGCAACGCGGCCAGGGGGAACGGGCGAGGGAGCGGGGTCGTGGACACGGGCAGGGGGAGGGGGTGGCCAGGGGAAGGTCGCAGGTAGGCCGGGGCGTCGCGGCCGAGCTCTACGAGCTCGCGCCCGAAGCCATGGCGGCACGGGGCCGAGAGACAGGGAGTGAGGGGACTCGCGTCCAAGCTCACAGGGAGGGGGGGGGGGGCGTCGCGGCGGTGCAAGGAGGTGCACAGGAGGGGGCGGCGTGGCTCGGGAGCGCCGGGCTCGGGGGCGTGGCCGGGGCAGAGCTCGGGGCGGGGGCTTGCTCCGCGGCGGCGAGCTCCCGTGGGGAAAGAGAGGGAGATGGGGGGTCTGAGGAGAGGGGGGCACTAGGCTTGAGGGAGGGGCTTTAATCCACCCGGGGAACCACAGATGAGCTCCACGGAGGGGGGGGCGTCGGTGGCGGGGGTGGATGGGTGCCACGCCCTCCCCTGTACGGAGGTGGAAGAAGGGGGGGGGGTGGGCTGAGGGGCCCGGTTGGATTCGGTCCAGGGGGAGGGGAATGGGCCATGGTGGGGTGGGTTAGGCTTAGTTTCTTTTTTTTCTTTTTTTTTCTTTTTGCTTTTCTGTTTATTTCTTTTTGTATTTACTTTAGTTACCTAGACATTTTTGTAAAATGTTGTAAGTGTACCATAATTTAGCAATCACCCTAGGTTAATGCCACAAGAGGTTTGGGCAATATTAAAAGTCATTTAATATTTGATTTAAATATTAAATGGTTATTTGGGGGGTTTTTGGCTACTGTTTAGAATTGTTTGAAATTTTTCAGTGGGAAAATAAATACCCAAAACCATATTGGCATGGTCCACTGATTATTAGTGATTTTACAAAAGTGGCTCCACAATTATTGGACAATGTTTTATTCATCACTTATTTTTAATAATCACAAAAAGGCATTCTAGGGTTTGTTTGAATTTTAATTCAAATGGCTTGGACTTTGTTTTCATCCATGATGATCAAGGCCCATGGTTCACTTTGCTTGCAACAATATCAAAGGAGAATTTGAATTTGAACTGAACCAGTTGATCAAACAAAAGTTTTGAACAGTACAAATGAACAGTAACAGTGATTACTGTTCACTGACAGTGAGGGTGTTACACCCCCTTCGCCTATTTATTCTCCGTCACAGGGAAACTCTAAAGACAAAACCCTATTTCGCAAACTCGCCTCTGTCCCGCCGCCGCCACGCTTCCAAGATAGGGAGCACCGTCAGGACCCTTCCCGACACCCTGCCGGAGGGAGGATCGACTTCCGGGAGCTTCTCCTCCACCATGGACGCTTCTCGGATGTGCCATGAGTAGTCTACCTTGGACCATGGGTCCGTGATCAGTAGCTATGTGATGTTCTCCTCCCCTCTTTGTTCTTCATGGTTTAGACCTCGTGAGCTTCCCTACATGATCGAGGCACATATGCAATTCTTCTGCTTTTGCTACGCTGAGTTTGATGGGATCTGATGGATTATGAGATTATGTTCAGATTGTGATAGAGTAATATAATTGTTTCTTATCTTTTGTATTTTTGTTCCGAAGTAATTCTTGCATGTTCTCTGTTGTTATTTATTGCTTTGGCCAAGTGGTAGGTAGTAACTCAAAGAGGGAACGTCATGCTCGATTGTGGGTACATGCCCCCTGATGACACGCTTGAGTGACAGAAACATGAGTCTAAGGGATGTGTTGTGGCCACAAGGGGGAAAACAACGATGCTTGTAACCGCGGTTGCAAGGATTGTTTACTTTACGCAAAGTTCTTTTTAATGCAGTTGTCTGTTGCTTTGGGTTTACACTTTGGGTGGGGCTCGCAACTTAATACCAGCGAGATGTTCTGGATAGATATCTCAAGGTGGATGATTAGTAGTAGATGCAGATGGATTTCGGTCTACTTATTTTGCCGTACTTCCCATGCTTATGAGCCTCTTCCTTTCTTTTGTGGCATAGGTAGCATTGCGGTGCGTTTATAATCCTGTCAATTTCCCATCTATAATTTGTTTACCTCGCATAGCAGTTTTACCGTCTTTTGGGAGAGAGACATCACTAGTGAACATCACGGGACCCCGGTCCATATTCTCATCACTGTTTTCAAGCTCATTTACTTTTCAGTATTTACTTTCAGCTGCTGTCATTGTCATTATCTCTTGTGTGTTTGACCCTTTGTAAACAACAAGACCGGAGAGATTGACAACTTCGTTGGGAGCAAAGTTATTAGTGTCGTGTGCAGGTTCAGGTGAAGGAAGCAACGTTTGTCGTAAACGGTGCCATTGTTTCCTTGCCACCTACTTATCATCGTCAGAGTCCTATGGGAGACAAACCCTATCCTCTACATAGGGGAAATTTGTTGCTATCCTACATCTCAACTTCCACTTGGGGTAACCAACGAAGGGCGAGAAGCCATTATCACTTCCACGCCATCAATCATTCATGCATATAGCTATGTGGGGACCTTCACACTATAGAACTTGGCTTGCATATTCCAAGGTTGATCCTCCTCAAAAGAGCTCTAGGTCTTCATGAGCGAGCAAGTTAGATGCACCCCCACTAGTTCCTTTGGAGAGCTTTTTAGCTCATATGTGCATCCGTTGCATGGCAATCTCTACTCCTCGCATCATATCTATCATTTGGCCTTCTCGCCTATGATTGTCCTCATTGATGTGAGCCTTTCTCACCTTTTTGTCTTCCTCCTCCACCATATTTCTCTCTTTGCCATCCTAAGTGTCAACTCTCGTGCTTACGCTCATCCATTGCATGAGTGCTCAAAATATCAAAAATGAGTGGATCAAATTGACTTGTACCTAGCTAGTGGTCTAGGGACGAGTCAAGATAAGATTCCAAAGAAGACCAAGTGTGAAACTTTAGTAGATTGAGTTCTCAACAAAATTCCCTTTTTTCTCGTATTCCCTATCCCCCTTCTTGCACGCAAACACCATTTGGAGACATTCGAGTCACGGACAGCGAGAGCTCTTGCACCTAATGTTCTTTCGTTGCTTGTTTCAATGCTAATATAGACTCTTGCATGTTATGACTTCAATTGAATCACATACCTTGATTACTTTACTTTTCAAAGTTCTTATTTGGTTGCTAGAATGTCACCACATAAATATGCTTGTTATCATTTACCTACTCGAGGACGAGCAGGAATTAAGCTTGGGGATGTTGATACGTCTCAAACGTATCGATAATTTCTGCTCGCTCCAGGCATGTTTTGTGTGATATTGCTATGATTTAGATACACTTTCATACACTTTTGATCATCTTTGGACTAACCTATTAACTCAGTGCACCCCAGTGCCAGTTTCTGTTTTCTGCTGTTTTTCTATTTCAATTTTGCCCCATATAAAAAGTGCTCCAAAAATCCGGGAAAAATCAAATAAAAAATCAGCGTGAAGGAAACTTCCAGAGTCCCGAAGGAGGGCCAGGGGGCCACCACTAGGTGCCCAGGCGGCCACCTGGCGCGGACAGGGGCCTAGCCGTGCTAGGGGGGCGCCTGGACTCCTGGTGCCCCCCCTGGCTGCCCCCCTTCGCCTATTTAATCTCCGTCACGGGAAACTTCCGAAGAGAGAACCCTTTTTCGAGATCTCTCCTCTGTTCCGCCGCTGCCGCGCTTCCAAGATCAGGAGCACCGTCAGGACCCTTCCCAGCACCCTGCCGGAGGGAGGATCGACCTCCGGGAGCTTCCCCTCCACCATGGACGCTTCCCGGATGTGCCGTGAGTAGTTTTCTTTGGACCATGGGTCCGTGATCAGTAGTTATGTGATGTTCTCCTCCCCTCTTTGTTCTTCATGGTTTAGACCTCGTGAGCTGCCCTACATGATCGAGGCACATATGTACTCTTTCTGATTTTTGCTATGCTGAGTTTGATGGGATCTGACGGATTGTGAGATTATGTTCAGATTGTGATAGAGTAATATAATTGGTTCTTATCTTTTGTATTTTTGTTCCGAAGTAATTCTTGCATGTTCTCCATTGTTGTTTATTGCTTTGGCCAAGTGGTAGGTAGTAACTCCAAGAGGGAACGCCATGCTCGATTGTGGGTACATGCCCCCTGATGACACGCTTGAGTGACAGAAACATGAGTCTAGGGGATGTGTTGTGGCCACAAGGGGGAAAACAACGGTGCTTGTAACCGCGGTTGCAAGGATTGTTTACTTTACGCAAAGTTCTTTTTAATGCTGTTGTATGTTGCTTTGGGTTTACACTTTGGGTGGGGCTCGCAACTTAATACCAGCGAGATGTTCTAGATAGATATCTCAAGGTGGATGATTAGTAGTAGATGCAGATGGATTTCAGTCTACTTATTTTGGCGTACTGCCAATGCATTTGAGCCTCTTCCTTTCTTTTGTAGCATAGTTAGCATTGCGGTGCGTTTATAATTCTTCCAATTGCCCATCTGTAATTTGTTTACCTCGCATAGCAGTCTTATGGTCTTTTGGGAGAGAGACATCACTAGTGAACATCGCGGAACCCCGGTCCATATTCTCATCATTGTTTACAAGCTCATTTATTTTCTCGCATTTACTTTCAGTTGTTATCATTATCATTATGCCTTGTGTTTTTATCCTTTGTGAACAACAAGACCGGAGAGATTAACAACCTCTCTGAACTTCGTTGGGAGCAAAGTTATTAGTGTCTGTGTGCAGGTCCAGGTTAGTTGCGCCGCTGACACCAACTTGTCATCTCTGGATTCCTACTGGAGACAAACCTCGGTATCTTCACCGAGGGAAACTTGCCGCTACGCTGCATGTCACCTTCCACTTGGGGTAACCAACGAAGGGCGAGAAGCAATTATCATCTCTCGCGTATCAATCTCCGTCAGAATCTTATTTTGACTCATCCCCAGACCACTAGTCAGGTACAAGTCAAACTGATACTCTCCTTTTGATTTTGAGCACTCATTCAATGGATGAGCGCGAGCAGGATATGTTGGCACTTAGGATGGCAAAGAGAAAAATGATGGGGAAGGAAGACAAAAAGGTGTGAAAGGCTCACATCAATGAGGACAATCATAGGCGAGAGAAATCCAAATGATAAATATGATGTGAGGAGTAGGGATTTCCATGCAACGGATGCACATAGAGCTAAGGTAAGCTCTCCAATGGAACTAGTGGGGGTGCATCCAACTTGCTTGCTCATGAAGACCTAGAGCTCATTTGAGGAGGCTCATCCTTGGAATATGCAAGCCAAGTTCTATAGTGTAAGGATCCCCACATAGTTATGCATGAATGATAATCTCTATGCAGTACAAATATGACTATGGAGTACGAGTGTGAATCTTTCAAAAGGAATAGTATTGTTGCCACCTTCTCTCTTTTTATTTCTTTTTTCTCCTTTTTATTTTTTTATTTTTGTGGCCTCATTGGATCTTTCTATTTAACTCTCATTTGTCCTCTTTGGGATCTTTTCCTCACTTAAAGGAAACACTCTACATTATACAAGAATATAAAGAAGATCTTCACACATTACAAGAAGTACTCAACATAAAGAAGAATGAAAACTATCATGATGTATGCAAATGTATGCCTCTGCTAGTGTAGCAGGATATGCAATGATATTAGCGTGTCATGTAGCAATGATAAGGGCAAGTCTCAACTAGCACGCGGCTCCTCGATCAAGAAAAAGCATGTATGACACGAAGATCAAGTCATGAGATGATGGATGTTGCATGGCAATGTATCTCGGAAAGGCTATGGAAATGCCTTGATAGGTAGGTATGGTGGATGTTTTGAGGAAGATATAAGGAGGTTTAGGATGACAGCGTATCATGCCAAGGGTTTGGATGCACCGTCGAAGTATGCACCAACTCTCAAGATGAGAAAGGGCAATGCACGGTACCGAAGAGGATATCAAAAAATGGAAGGTGGAAGTGCCAACAATCGAATACTCGCATTAGTCCGAAGAACTCATGCACTTATTATCGGTAACTCTCTATCTAATCAGGAGGTTCACAAGAGACAAGTACCCCGAGGAGGAGTGTATGGGGGTTTGGTTATCCTTGCGCATCCTCGACCCATGGTACATGAGGGTGCTCTATATATTCCAACCCATCCAGAGGTTAGTGATCCATCTAGTAGCTAGAGTTCTCAACTAATTTTTGTAGTTTCCGAAAATAAGAACGGATTGCCCAAAATACGACACATATCACTAATAGGCTCAAGCTCTTGGCACAAAAAGTCCAAACATTACTCAAATCAATACCTCAAAACTATTGCAAGTTACTGCTACACTTGTAATAACAACCTCAATTACCTACTCATGAAAGACACACAACTCAGTGCAACAAGCCAACTCTCTAAACAAGATAAGCATGATAACTCAAGAGAGTTCCTAAAACAACCTAAATAAAAGCTCTTAAGAAGATAAGCATGAAAACTAAGAGCTAAGCATGACAGCAGCTATGAAAAGATAAAGTACACACACAAAAGAAAGATAAGCATGCAAGCCTATGTTGTGTTCTAGGGTGAAGTGGAGCGTGTTTCTCTCCTAAACAAAGAAGGCTAGGGTGCAAATTGTTATGAAAAGCAAGAAAAACTAAAACAAACTAAAAATTAAAGAGCGTGACGCCCCAAGTTTAGCACATAACACGTGAAGAGATAAAAATATTGCATGGAGAAGGACGAAATGATGATTGTCCATAGAGAATGGGATGCACGGGGGCATCCCCAAGCTTAGATGCTTTAGTCTCCTTGGATATTTCTTGGGGGTGCATGGGGGAATCCCCAAGATTGAGCGCTTGACACTCCTAAATCTTCTTTCATCATCTTCCATCGTATACTTATAAACTCCCTTCATACAAAACTCATCATAAGCTTATTAGAGTTGTTAATACCCATAATAAAATAATATTACTCTACTGGAAATAAAGATTTTCATGAAGTGCTACTGTTTTCATGATTGCCAATTTTTTTTTGCAAATAAAAAGCAAGCTTATGATTTGCAAAACGATGAAAACGCAAAACGTGGCAGAATCTTTGAAAGACAGACCAGCAGGTAGTAAATAATTTTTTGGGGTACTTATGCCACTCAAATCAAAAAACTCAGAACAGACGTCTGAAAGCTAATTGTATAGAGCATGCTGTCAAAAAAATTCAGATCTAAATGATGATCTGGTGATTTATCGTGAATTGTTCCGTCAAGTAGATAGAATATGTTTCTGGACAGCATGTCACAACTTTTGAACTTTCTTGCAATCGGAGGCTAAAACTTGGCACAAAGCTTGAAAACAAAGATACAATGATGTTGCTACAGTAGTAACAAGCATCAAGACCGCTAAAACTGCAAGTAAAAAATCTTGGGTTTCCTCCCAATAAGCGCTTTCTTTTATGCCTTTTAGCTAGGCATGAAGATTATAAAAGGGGTTCTCATAAGAATAAGAATTTGAAGAAAAAGAGAGCATCAAGAAGAAAATATGAAACACATTTAAGCCTAACCCATTTCCTATGCCTAGGGACCTTGTAAATAAATAAATAAATCATGAAAGCACAAAGTGACAAGCATAAAAAGGTGGAACAAGAACAACTTCAAAACTTTCATAAAAAAGGGAGGTGTTTTTATAACATGGAAGTTTCTAAAACCAAACTTTCCTCTCTCAAAGTAATTTTCAGTAGCATCATGAACAAACTCATAAATATAACTATCAAATAAATCATGTTGTTCGTGACCTACAAGAACATGTGTATTCTTTTCAATACAAACTTTAGGATCATACGATAAATGCAACCCATCACAATGAGCCTTAATAAGAGCAAAGTTCTCCGAAATATGAGTTGGAGATTTCAAAAGGATAATAGGACAATCAAGTGTGGGTGCAATAGCAATAATTTCATGCTTAACATAAGGAAATATAGCAAGTTCAGCTTCGCAAGCATAATCCATATTGGAATCATGGCCATCAACAAAGCAAGTATCAAGTTCTTCAGAAAGGGATATTTCAAGTGAGTCCTCGGAATCATAGGATTCCTCATCAAATAAATCATTGGCCTCTTCTTGGGTAGCTAACATTTTGTTTTTAAATCCTCAATATAATCATTGCAAACATTATTATCAAAGCAATAAGCAAGAACTGAAAGGTATTCAGACTTGTGAATAGTATCGTAATACTTTTCAATCAAAGAAGCAATTGCTGGCGCGGGTTAGCCCTCCTCGTTGGATACACCAAGTGGAAAATTGAGATGTAGCGTAGCAGAAAATTTCCCCTAATGTAGAGGATAGGGTTTATGTCTCCCATAGGACTCCAAGGACGACAAGTAGGTGGTAAAGGGAACAATGGCGCCGTTCACAACCCAAGGTTGCTTACTTTACATGGGCATGCACACACAACAGATAACTTTGCTCCCAACGACTACAGAGAGGTTGTCATTCTCTCTAGCCTTGTTGTTTACAAAGGATTAAACGCAAGGATAGATAGCAGTGATAATTGCAACGGAAAGTAAAAGCAGTAAATAAAGTGGAGGTGTAAACAGTGGTGCAAATATGGACCGGGGTCCCATGATGTTCACTAGTGATGTCTCTCACTCAAAAGACGATAAAATAGCTAAGCTGGGTAAAAAAATTACATCTGGGCAACTGACAGAATTATAAACGCATCGCGATGCTAATTATGCTACTGGAAAGCTAGAGGCTCAAAAGTATGGGCCAAATGCCAAGAAAAGTACATCGAAATCCATCTGCATCTACTCACTAATCATCCACCTTGATATATCTATCCAGAACATCTCGCTGGTATTAATTTGTGAGCCCAACCAAAGTGTAAACTCAAAGCAACATACAACTGTATTAACAAACTTTGCGTAAGGTAAACAATCCTTGCAACCGTGGTTACAAGCAACGTTGTTTTCTCCCTGGTGGCAACAACACACCCCTAGTCTCATGTTTCTGTCACTCAAGCTAGACATCGGGGGGCATGAACCCACAATCATTCATAAACGCTCCCTCTTGGAGTTACTATGTACTACTTGGCCAATGCAATAAAAAGTAACGGAGAACATGCAAGAATTACTCAAGAACAAAATATAAAAGGAGAACCAAATATATAACTCATCAAAATATGAACATAATCTCATAATCCATCGGATCCCAGCAAACTCAGCATAGCAACAGCAGAAAGAATTACATAGATGTCTTGATCATGTAGGGCAGCTCACAAGGGCTAAGAATTGAAGCACAAGATTGGAGAGAAGACATCACATAGCTACTGGTCATGGACCCATGGTCCAAGAGGGACTAATCATGACACATCCGGGAAGCGTCCATGGTGGTGGAGAAGCACCATGATTAAGGTACTCCTGTCAAAGAGCACCGGAAAAAAGCATTAACACTTCATGGATACACGGAATCCTCAAATTATAGTCCATCCCCTTTGGTGTCCCAAGCTGTCACCATTGGGATTCCGGTTCCGGACTATAATAGGTGCATACAACTCATAGACAGGATCAAGAACACCAACAAACTCAAGAAAACAAAGGGTGGTCGGATCTGAAATCATGGCACTCGGGCCCAAAGTGACAAGCATTAAGAGCAACAAGTTGTAACAGAGATGATAAACACCAAGTAGATGATAGGCAACATGCCCCCAACAATCTGATAAACTATTACATGATCTAAGTCATCCAATCCCAACCACCCCCTTGCCTACAACAGGGAATTACTCACGCATGAGAGCAGAAGTCATGGAGGGGTGATGGAGAGGCGATGATGATGACGACGGCGATGATTTTCCCTCACCGGAGGCCAAAGCAGCCTCCAGATTAGCTCTCCCGGAGAAGAACAGAGGGTGGCGGCGGCTCCGCGACGTAGATCGGAAAAACGACTTCTTTTCTGGAGTTTCCTCGTCGAGGGAATAAATAGGGCCAAGGTAGGGCACCAGGGGGTGTGGGACCCACCCAGGAGGTCAGGTGGCGCAGCCAGGGGCTGGGTCGCGCCACACACCCTTCTGGGTGCCCCTGGCTTCCCTGTGGCCCCCCTTTGGCATCATCGAAACTTCGGGAACACTTTTTTTATTTGATTTTTGTGGATTTTTCCAGCGTACCTAAATATCCAGAAACCTGCACAATATAAAACAGCACTGGCAGCTCTGCTGAAAACAACTTCAGTCCGGGTTAGTTTCGTCCAAATCATTCAAGAATGAAGCCAAAACAATAGCAAAAGTGTTTGGAAAAGTAGATACGTTTGAGACGTATCACATGCTCATCCAATGATTTGCCCTCAACCAAGTCAGTTGGGTTTTTAGCGCGAGCGCAAATAGATCGGAGACGATCCAAGTGAAACATGTCCATCCTACCATATTTGGGTGGTTCCGCACCCATGGTGAAGATAGCATCAGTAGGCACAGAGACAAAGCAAACCAACTAAAACAAGAAAGCAAACTAGAACAAGGTAAATATTTTTTTGGTATTCTTGGCATAAGACTCTAAAATAAAAGCTAGAAAGTACACTAACAAGACTAAAAAGCAAAGGTAAAGGATAGTGTGCAACTCTCCTATCTTGAAGATTGGAGTCCCCGGCAACGGCGCCAGAAATTTGGATTGATGGCACTGAAGTAGTGCTCCTCGTTGGTTACCCCAAGTGGAAGGTTGGATGTAGCCTAGCAGCAAATTTCCCTTGGCAAAGATACCAAGGTTTGAGTCGACCAGTTGGACTCCGAATTCTTCGAGTAGGTGGCAAGGAAACAATGGAGCCGTTTACAACTAAGGTTTCTTACCTGACCTGGACCTGCACAAAGCAACAAGTAACTTTGCTCCCAACGAGTTCAGAGAGGTAGTTGATACGTCCCAAACGTATCTATAATTTTTGCTTGATCCATGCATGATCTGTGTGACTTTGCCATGTTTTGCTTGAACTTTCATACACTTTTTATCATATTTGGACTAACCTATTAACTCAGTGCACCCAGTTGTCAGTTCCTGTTTTATGATGTTTTTGTATTTCAGGTTATCCGGCCATTAAAAGTGCCAAATAAATCTTGGAAAAATTATATAAAAAATCAGCGACTCGGAAGCTTCCCGAATAACCAAAGATGGAAGGGGGTGGACCCACCAGGGCCCCAGGAGGGTCCCTGGCGCGGCCCCACCCTAGGCCGCGCCAGGAGACCTTCTGGCTGCCCTGTGGCCCCTCTCGGTGCCCCCTTTGGCCTATATTTAGCCCCCGTGACGGAAACCCATAATATCGATCTGCTATTCCCGTTCTGCTCTCTGTACCGCCGCCGCCGCCGTTTCAAGATCGGGGTTGCCAGGAGAAGCTGCCCCGGCACCCTGCCGGAAGGAGGAATCCCCTCCGGGAGATCATCCATCACCATGGATGCCTCCCGGTTGTCTTGCGAGTAGTCCCCCTCGGACCGTGGGTCCATGACCAGTAGCTATGTGATGCTCTCCTCCCCTCTTTGTGCTTCCACTTTCGAGACCTCGTGAGCTGCCTCACATGATCGAGGCACCTTTGTAATTTTCTATGTTGCTATGCTGAGTTTGCTGGGATCTAATGGATTATGAGATTATGTTCAGATTGTGATGAGTAATATATTTGGTTCTCTTTTATATTTGTGTTCTTTAGTAAATTCTTGCATGTTCTCCGTTGCCGTATTTTACTGTGGCCAAGAGATTTGTTGCAACTCCAAGAGGGAGCGTTATGCTTGATTGTGGGTTCAGCCCCCTGATGTCTAGCTTGAGTGACAGAAACATGAGACTAGGGGATGTGTTGTTGCCACCAGGGATAAAACAACGGTGCTTGTACTTGTGGGTGCAAGGATTGTTTACTTTACGCATAGTTCTTTTAATGCAGTTGTCTGTTGCTTTGAGTTTACACTTTGGGTGGGATTCGCAACTTAATACCAGCGAGATGTTTTGGATAGATATCTCAAGGTGGATGATTCATAGCAGATGCAGATGGATTTCGATCTACTTACCTTGGCGTACTGCCCATTGCTTTTGAGCCTCTTCCTTTATTTTGCAGCATAGTTAGCATTGCGGTGCGTTTATAATTCTGTCAATTGCCCAGCTCTGATTTTTTTACCTCGCTAGCACTTTTATCGTCTTTTGGGAGAGAGACATCACTAGTGAACTTCATGGGACCCCGGTCCATAATTCCACCATTGTTTACATCTTCAATTTACTTTTAGTCTTTACTTTCAGTTGCCACTATTATTATCTCTTGTGTTGATCCTTTGTAAACAGCAAGGCCGGAGGAATTGACAACTCCTATGTACTCGTTGGGAGCAAAGTTATTTGCTGTGTGTGCAGGTCCAGGCAAAGTTAGCAACATCGGCGCCACTGTTCACTTTACCACCTTCTTGTATCTCTGCGAGTCCTACGGGAGACAAACCCTATCCTCCACATAGGGGAAATCTGCTGCTACGCTACATCTCACCTTCCACTTGGGGTAACCAACGAGAAGTGAGAAAACTATCTTCCTCACCGTATCAAGCAATTTCTGGCGCCGTTGCCGGGGAATCCAGTCTACAAGATAGGGGAGTTGCACACTATCTTTTACCTTTGCTTTTTAGTCTTGTTAGTTTACCTTTCAGTTTTTACTTTTGTGTCCCTTATCAAAAATACCAAAAATACATGTTACTTTGCTAGTAGTTACCACTATGGCTGGTCCTTTTGCCTTTGGTGAGGCAAAAGTACTTACCTTTACTGAAAGAGGTGGTGAAAGTCTGAAAGATGCTTGGTATAGAATTAATGATTCTCAAAAGATGGCCACCAAGAAGCAATCCACTACTATCCTGCTTAGAAATTTTTATGTTGGGATTACTTCTTGGAATATGTTTGTCTTAGACACTGCTATCAATGGGAACTTTATAGAGGCTCTAGTTTGGGAAGCCCTTAATATTATTGAAACTCTAGTTGGAAGTTTCCCCGTTGCTAGCATTAAGGAGGACATTACTCTAGCTCACATTATGAGAAAACTTGAAAAAATAGAGTTAGAGATGCCAAGTATCGATAAAGTAAATGAGTTGGATCGTAAGATTCAAGGGAATTTGAATAGGCTAAATAGCTCCATCCAAAAAATTATCAAAACTTTGGAGACTATCAAATCCCTTGAAGAGAAGTCTTCTAGGATAGAAAATATTGAGGAAGTTATTGAAACTCTAGGAACTACCTTTTCCTCAATCAAAACCAAAAAGGATCAAACTCCGGCAGGAAAGGAACCCAAGTTCGTTTACGCCGCTAAGGTTCCTCGTGCTAAAGCTGACGCACCTATTGCCAAGAGAGTTGAAATAGTGAAGACTTTGGAGGAGACACCTATCTTTAATTTTAATCAAACTCCAATTGATCTTCCTCCTTTTGACTTTATTCCTAGAAGCATTTTATTCGGACTTTATTTGAGAAACCTCTTAAGACTAGTTGTACTATTTAAGAGCTTTTTGATGATCTTGATGATGGTTCAATTGATACAACTTGATCTTTTGCTTTATGCCTAGCTTAAAGGCGTAAAAGAAAGCGCTTGTTGGGAGGCAACCCAAGATGTTTTTACTTCTGTATTTAGTGGTCTTGATGATTATTACTAATGTAGCAACATCATTGTATCTTTATTTTTTCAAGCTTTGTGCCAAGTATTGCCTCATATGACAAGGGAAGTGAAAGTTGTGACATGCTGTCCAGAAAACAGATTCTGTCCTCGTGACGGGAATAATCATAGAAAATTACCACTTCATATTTTTGAGCTGAATTTTCTACACAGCATGCTCTATACAATCATGGAACTTTCGTATGTTCTGAGTTTTTTTATTTGAGTTGCATAAGTATCCCTAAAAAATTCTTTACTACCTGCTGTTCTGTTTTTCACAGATTCTTCCACGTTTTGTCTCTCTTTACTTTTGCGAACCTTAAGCTTGCTTTTTCTTTGCAAAAACTTTTTGGAAATCTTGAGAAACAGTAGCGCTTCAAGAATATCTTTATTTACAGTAAGGGGAAAATTATTTTAATAGGGTACTAACCTCTCTAGTCAGCTTATGATGAGTTGCGTATGAAGGGAGTTGTCAAGTGTACGATGGAAGATGATGAAAGAAGATCCTGGAGTGTCAAACGCTCAAGCTTCAAGGAGACTCAAGCGTCTAAGCTTGGGGATGCCCCCATGCATCCCCTTCTTCACCAACAATTATCAGTTCGTCTCTCGTTGCACTATATTTTTATCACTTCATGCGTTATGTACTATGCTTGGAGCGTCTCGCTCTTTACTTTTCTTAGGTTTGTTTTTGCTTTGTTTTCTGTTCATAACAAGTTAGACCCCAGCTTTCTTTTGTGTGGGAGAGAAACCCGCTCCGCTTGAATTATAACTCCTCATAGGATTTTCATGCTTATTTTCTTAGTTGTGAGTTGTTCTTTTTCTTTTCTTAGCTGCTGCCATGTTTAGTTGAAGTTCTTTAGTTTTTTTCTAGAGCTTTTCTTTTATCTTAGGTTGAATTTTCTATAGGTTGCATGTTTATCTTGTTTAGAGAGTTTGCCTGTTGCACTGAGCTTTGTGTCTTGACTAGAGAGTAGGTAGTTGAAGTTGCTATTCTCTTTGTAGTAGTAACGTGCAATAGTTTTGAGGTATTGATTAGAGTAATATTTGAACTTATGGTGTCAAGAGCTTTAGCCTATTAGTGAAAGATGTCGTATTTTGGGCAATCCGTGTGTTTTTCGAAAACCAAAACCCCTGTTGAGAACTCTAGCTACTAGATGGATCACTAACCTCTGGAGGGTTCGAATATTAGACTACACTCACGTACCATGAGTCGAGGATGCACAAGGATAACCAAATCCCCATACACTCCTCCTCGGGGTACTTGTCTCTTTGAGAACCTCCTGATTAGATTGAGATTTACCGATAATAAGTGCATGAGTTCTTCGGACTAATGTGAGTATTCGAAAGTTGACACTTCTACCTTCCCATATTTTGCTAGACTCTCCTGTGCCCTGCACTGTATTCTTCTCACTTCGAGAGTTGGCGTCCACCTTCGCCGGTACATACAAACCCTTGGCATGATACACTCTGTCATCATAAACCTCCTTATATCCTTCCTCAAAACAGCCACCATACCTACCTATCAACGCATTTCCCTAGCCTTTCCGAGATATATTGCCATGCAACATCCACCTTCTCATGACTTGATCTTCATGTCATACATGCCACTTGCTTGATCGATGAGCCGCATGCTAGTTGGGCCTTGCCCTAATCATTGCTACATGACGCGCTAGTATCATTTCATATCATGCTATCCTGGCAGAGGCATACATTTGTCATGATAATTACAAGTAAATTCTTGAATGGTCTCCGTTGCCGTATTTTACTTTGGCCAAGTGATTTGTTGCAACTCCAAGAGGGAGCGTTATGCTTGATTGTGGGTTCAGGCCCCTGATGTCTAGCTTGAGGGACAGAAACATGAGACTAGGGGATGTGCTGTTGCCACCAGGGATAAAACAATGGTGCTTGTACTTGCGGATGCAAGGATTGTTTACTTTACGCATAGTTCTTTTAATGCAGTTGTTTGTTGCTTTGAGTTTACACTTTGGGTGGGATTCGCAACTTAATACCAGCGAGATGTTCTGGATAGATTTCTCAAGGTGGATGATTAGTAGTAGATGCAGATGGATTTCAGTCTACTTACCTTGGCGTACTGCCCATTGCTTTTGAGCCTCTTCCTTTCTTTTGCAGCATAGTTAGCATTGTAGTGCGTTTATAATTCTTCCAATTGCCCAGCTGTGATTTGTTTACCTCGCTAGCACTTTTATCGTCTTTCTGGAGAGAGACATCACTAGTGAACGTCATGGGACCCCGGTCCATATTTCAACCATTGTTTACATCTTCAATTTACTTTTAGTCTTTACTTTCAGTTGCCACTATTATTATCTCTTGCGTTGATCCTTTGTAAAAAGCAAGGCCGGAGGAATTGACAACTCCTCTGTACTCGTTGGGAGCAAAGTTATTTTCTGTGTGTGCAGGTCCAGGCGAAGTTAGCAACCTCAGCGCCACTGTTCACTTGACCACCTTCTTGTATCTCTGCGAGTCCTACGGAGACAAACCCTATCGTCCACATAGGGGAAATCAACTGCTACGCTACATCTCACCTTCCACTTGGGGTAACCAACGAGAAGTGAGAGAACTATCTTCCTAATCGTATCAGTAGTCAATCTCTCCGGCCTTGTCGTTTACAAAGGATCAAAACACAAAGGGGATAATAATGATAGTGGTGATAGAACTGAAAGTAAAAGCGATAAATAAGGTGGAGGTGTAAAAAATGGTGGAAATATGGACCAGGGTCCCATGATGTTCACTAGTGATGTCGCTTTCCCAAAAGATGATAAATCAGCTAAGCTGGGTGAACAAATTACAACTGGGCAATTGACAGAATTATAAACGCACCGCAATGCTAATTTGTAACACCCTGGATTTTGGAACTTTATTTTTCCAAAAACTTTTCTGATTTATTTCTGGATTTGCCAGTTGATTGGATTTTGAGCAACTCTTTGGACTTGGAACTTGAGCATATTTTCTTCCCTTGCTCAAGTGGCCCATGATTCCCTAGCCATTCCCAATGATCATCCCTTGATCCACCCCATCCAAGCCCCATTTTTATTCAAGCCATATATTCCTTTTCCAATAAAAGGAATATTCCCTATTATTTGAGGATTGTGAAGAAACCCCTATTTATATTGCTCCATAAATACCCAAATAATTCCCACATACCCTTGACACCATTTCTAGCCAAAATCTCCAAAAACATTGCATGGCCCAAGTGGATTTTTCCTCAAGAGAAATTCATTTCTCTGTGAGGGCAGAATAGCACTTTCAGAAGCAAGTATTATTTATCCTTATCCATTGCTGGTGAAACTTTTTGTGCATACTCTTGTGATCATATCATGATGCTATGCCTAGTTTCAGCCTTAGGGGAATAGCCAAACTCCATACCGAAATTTCCAAAGTTGGTATGCACCAAGGGGGCATTGTGACGCAAGTGCATGATAGGGGAGCCCATTTGCCTTGAAATTGTTTGTGCCTATTCCCACACCCGGATGACTACACTAAACAAAGTTTTAGCCAAAACCAACCACCCATGTGAGGGGATCATAAAGATGAATTTTCTGGCCAGCAAGGTACCTTATGAAGCAAGTACTAGCTAGCATTTTCCCCTAGCCTTGAAATTTTGCAAACATATGCACACCACCAAATAACCCCACCACACCAAATTTCAGCCGATTCCATCAAGCCTTGGAGATGCTAGCTTCAACACAAGGTTCTGGTCCATTTGGTGCTTTACAAAGGAAGTACACCATTCCTTTGGCCATTTGGGCTCAAACTTTGCAGAGAGCTATTCCATCCAACCCCACATCCATGTGACAACCTCACCCTGTCCCACTGTTTGCCTTTTGACCACTGCTTCTGGTCCAAGTTTGATGCTGCAAACTTTGCAGTCAAGTCAAGACCACCACAATGCTCCATTTGACCATCAAAGGATACCACAGTAGTCACAGTAGACAGGAGCACCTTCTAGACACACTTGGCCGCGAAGAAAACCCCCCATGTGCACCAGTGCCATGGTGGCCACGCTCATGGCGTACCACTGGCGCGCTCTGGCCAAGCCCCGAGGCCGCCCGACGCATCCACATCGCCCTGCAGGACGCCCCCGACCCCTTCTCCTTTTCCTGCCGCGCCGCACGGATTTAGCAAGCATGTGTGCCCCCTCTGCCCCTTTGTGCCTCGCAGGAATCGCGCTACAGCTCTCAGCCACGCCGGAACGCGATGAGCACAATGGCCGTCACGTGGCTGTCGCCATGGTTGATCCCCCTCAGCTCCTTGCGCCGCACGACATCCCCGTGAACCCCTTGAACACTCCAGAACGCCCTCGAACCCACCTGAGCTGCCAGCACACCGCCTCGCCATGGCAGCTTCTGCTCGGCAACGTCCAAGCTCGGAATCCTGCGCCCGCCTATAAAAGGAGGCCTCCCCTGCCCGTTCTCTCCACAAGCATCCTCCACGCCCTCCCAATTGCACGGATGCGCAAGAAACCCGCGGCGGGAGGCTTGTCTTCCCCAATTCCGGCGAGCAGCTCCGCTGCCGGGTTGCAGACGAATTCCTCCCGCACCCTAGCCCCCTAGACCTAGCCACCACCCCCGTTGAGCTCCCCTGGACCCCCTCGTGCTTCCCCAACCTCCCGCTGGCCTTATTGACGCCGGAACCGTGGACCTCGCCAGAGCCCATGGCCCTGCCGGCTCCGGGAAGACCCCGACGTCGTCGTTCGGCCACCATTCAAGGTGCCACGGGTACAGGCGTGACCGCCTTGGTCTTCCTGTTCCAGCCGTGCAGACGAAGCCCAAAGTCGAGGCCCCTCTTCGGAGCTACGCCGCCGGTGAGACGCCGTGCCCCTGGCCTCTCTTTTCCCTCTCTCAGCTGACACCAATGGCCCACCTGTCATAGAGCCAACCCCAGCCCGAACCATTTTCAAGTGGAAACGTATTCCCTCGAATACTCCTTCGACGTCAGCACTCCTCAAGAATTTCCATAAATGATTTAAAATCATTTTAAATCATTATTTGACCAAATCTTTGACCAGCTATAACTTTTATTCCACAAGTCCAAATGAGATGAAACTTTTTTGCATCGGTTTTGACTTGATCTCCTCTTAATTTTGGCATAGGTTTCATGACATGTTGCTCTGTTTACATTTGTTGTTCAAAAGAAAACCTTGTATGTGACATTTCCTTTTTGCTATTTAAAATATATTTTCAGGGATTGCTTTGTATGAAGACCAGGAGTATTTCACACTCCTCTGGTGAAAGGCAAGCCACAATTTCTCTTGCACCATCGTAAAGCTTTGAAGTGTTTCAAACTTGCCTTAATTCTCGGGTGATATGATATTTGCTTGATACGCTTTGAATCATTATGATCATGCCATTTAGTTGTCATGCTTGCTTGCATCATACCCCTAGTATGCTTATGATCCTACTAGGTTGCATGTTATCATTTTGACATTTCCATGATAATCGTATAGTCATGTTTTGGACCATGATATTGCTATGTTATGCCCGTGTGCATCATACCCCTAGTCATGATCTTGCTATGTTGCATGATAATACATTGATCGTATTCAAGCTAATCACATAGTCATGCTTTAGATCATGATGTGACCATATCCGTACCTTGGATTGTTCTGCATGCATTGCTATGATTGGACTTAGATTGTCATGTTGCACCTGATCTTGAGGAGTAGGCATTAGAGTACATGCTTTGTGCCCAGTTGGTCAGGTGCCACCGAACCGAACTTATCAGTGTAGCCACACTCGCATTTATGGGAAGGCCTTGGCTCGGTCTACCGATGTGCTCTCTTGGGCGTATCACCAAAGAGGGGAGACTATGCGCGTACAGTTACCCTGGCCCGGTAAGCGGCGACAGTCTTGAAAGCCAGTTTGTTTATATTTGGATCCAGTTCCTGCTTGGGACAATGTTGTTTGCCACGAAGGTGGACGGTCCCCGTTTGGGACAAGTTTGCCACGACGGTGGCCGATGTCTGGAGGACACGAGGCTACCCAAGATGGGACATCGGTGATACGGTAAGGGAGACATGCGGTAGAACGGTCTCGAGAGCCCTAGTCCACTCCTATGGTACGAGTTCCGAGGTTCATGTGGGACAAGTTCCAAGGTACTGGATGGGGGAAGAGCTCCATAGTGTGGGTAAAGTGCACAACCTCTATAGAGTGTTAAGAATCTATTCGAATAGCTGAGTCCACGGCATTGGACAAAGTTCGTACTAGGTCACACCGTGAGTCAACGTGAATCTGGTTTGGTGTTTGTTCTAAGTGGATGGTCGTGCGACGACCCGTATAAGTTGTTGGTCATGCGATGACCCGTTTGGTCATGCGATGACCGGATTGGATGGGTGGTAACGTGAGGACACCTAACCCGTTGAATGGCCGTGCGACGACCCGTATAAGTGATTTGGGCATGAGATGACCCGGTGCTTGAGTCAGTAATGACTCCGAGGTAAGCCGCATGATCATGCGATGATCATGTGGGGTCCATGTGACCTTAAAAGATGCTTGTTCATGCATTAGTTATAATCTTGATAATATGCTAGATGCGTCATGTTAGTATTGTTTGAACTGTTATGCCATGTTATTGTTTTGCCTTGGTGCTTTGGATGATGTGAGATTGCAAGTACATTCAATGTACTGACCTGGCGTGTCATGCCAGACTTGCAGGCAATGCCGTGGTTGCGTAGGACGACGTTCCCGGAGTTTGCGAGCTAGGACGAGTCCCAGTCAGTGTCTTTGTGGAATGGAGTTCATCACCGTCGCCGTTGTTCCATTGCTAAGATTATTCCGCTGCTTTAGAGTTATCCCGCTGCTTGGTGTAGATCTGTTGTCGGGACCCGGAGTTCGCGTATGTAATTCCTATCACAACACAATCATATGGAGAGCCGAGATCCGTACCCACTTGTCTAAGCAGACAAGGCCAAGCACAGAGCGCTCTCGGAAAGCATCGAACGTGAGGGGCATCCCATCCAGGCCGGATGATCAACTGAGATGGATCCTCATCATACGCACACAAGTCTAAATGACATGGGTGGTGAACTCCCATACTCATAGACAAGCCTCCTCAACCATACTATCGATTGTATTCTAACACTTACATAAACATACTCCAGCCCGATCACTTAGTCGGGGTCTCGGGCGGGCTCGATCATACAACAAAGTGTGCCATGTGACAAAGTCACGAGCAATCGCATCGCGATGTCCCAAGCAATGCACATATAAGGGCCACTTGGTGTATAAAAGACCGCCAGCAAGATCTCAACCAAGCTCTCGAAAACCCACACCAAGAAATGCACGTTATACACATACACGCATCATACATGTCCAGTGTGAACAGCAGGTATCATCACATTTCTCTACAAAGTGTATAACCTTATTTAACTCTTATAGAGTACACACAGAGATCACAAGACTGTGATCCAATATTACAACAAGCATGCGGAAGCAAATTATGTCTGGGTACAGATAAGTTTAACAAACGGCTTAGAGAAGCCTTATTTATAAACAAGCCCTTCCATGAGGGACCAGACCTCTGTCTGGGACTACACTAGCTTGATCAATCGTCGAGCTCCAGGACGAAGCCACCATCGGGGTCAGTGGATTCATCTAAAAACATATATAAGAAAACGTGAGTACAAAGTCGTACTCAGCAAGACTTACGTAGGAACTATACTACTCATGCTCAAGTATCAAGGTAAAGGGAGGTGGGGTTTCAATGAAGAAGTGCCAGCTCTGACTTGGCTAGTCCCGTACTACGAATACCAGAATGAGGTAAGAAGCGTACACGAGTCCATCTATCCAAGTCTCCCAAACAATTACACCACTATGGATCCTTCCTCGACTTCCCACGAGAAAGCAAACCATATCACTCACACTTATCTTGGAAAGTTTTAGAGTTTCCGTTGAAGTTGTCTAATAATTGATGTCTACGCACGCTTCTATTCTTGTAGACTATGTTGGGCCTCCAAGCGCAGAGGTTTGTAGGACAACAACAATTTCCCTCAAGTGGATGACCTAAGGTTTATTGAACTCAGGGAAGTAGAGGTTGAAGATGGTCTCTCTCAAGAAACCCTGCAATTAAGATACAATAAGTCTCTTGTGTCCCCAACACACCTAATACAACTAGGAGTTGTATAGGTGCACTAGTTCGGCGAGGAGATGGTAAAATATGGGTGATAGGTGTAGCAAAGCAAGGTAATGTAAATCTGTAATAAAAAGTGCATCAAGCAAACAAGTAGTAAACGTGAGCGCAAACGATATTGTAACGGTGGAAACAAGGCCTAGGCTTCATACTTTCACTAGTGGCAACTCCCAACAACATTAACATAGTCTAATCACATGAAATTCCTCATAAAACATGCAAGGGAGATGTACTCGGAGGTCATTCCTTTGTGGTCAAGAGAGGACGAGAATTGTGTAGGGCTACAAAAGCACACCTCAGAGTTCGTAGTTCTCATCTATGGATTTCCCAATGTCACCGCGTCCATCCAAAGAGAGTACCATAATCACCACAACATATATAAAGGATAGTCAAAGACAAGCACCAAGAGACTCTCAATCTTCAATCCACACACAAAAGAGGAAATCACTCATGAAAATATTCTTCTAACCCATGTCCATAGACCGCTGTCACCATGGTCTCGGGGATTATACTAGATAAGATCAAGTGAGTACATGAATACAATACATAGAAGAAGGGGAAACATCATGGGATCATCCTAGATTAACATAGCCTATGATCACAATCAAGATCACATCATGGGAGAGAGATAAGACCACATAGCTACTGGTAGAAACCTCAGCCCCGGGGAGGAACTACTCCTGCATCATGGAAGGAGGAAGCAACGTCGATGGAGATGAATCCGGGGGCACTTCCCTGTCCCGGCAGGGTGGCGACACAAGAATTCTGGTCCCCCGAAGCTTGTTGGCGATGGCGGCCGAGATCGGAATTGCTTCTGGAGAAAAGAGGTCTGGAATCAGGGTTTTCGCGACGGGAGAATAAATAGGAGCCAAAGGGGGCACCAGGGGGGCCACCAGTCGCCTAGGCGGCCTCCCGGCGCGGCCAAGCCCTGGGCCGCGCCCACTGGCCGCCTAGGCACCAGGTGGGGCCCCTCTGGCCCTTCTTCGGTGAATCCGGAAGCTTCCGGAACGCTGATTTTTTATCGGATTTTCCCCTTATTTTTTGGAGCACTTTTAATATGGGGGAAACCTGAAATAGAAAAATAGCAGAAAACGGGAACTGGCACTGGGTCGCACTGAGTTAATAGGTTAGTCCAAATATGATCAAAAGTGTATGAAAGTGTATCAATATCATAGCAATATCACACAAAACATGCATGGAGCAAGCAGAAATTATAGATACGTTTTGGACGTATCAAAATCCCCAAGCTTAATTCCTGCTCGTCCTCGAGTAGGTAAATGATAAAAGAATAATATCTGTGGTGAGATGCTAACAACCATATAAGAACTTTTAAGTAAAACAATCAAGGCATGTAATTCAATTCAAGTCATAACAGGAAAGTGTCTATATTAGCATTGAAACAAGCAACATAAGAACATAAAGGTGCAAGAGCTCTCGCTGTCCGTGACTCGAATGTCTCCAAATGGTGTTTTTGTGCAAGAAAGGGGATAGGGATATATGAGAAAAAGTATTTTTGTGTTGAGAACTCAATCTACTAAAGTTTCACACTTGGTCTTCTTTGGAATCTTATCTTGACTCACCCCAGACCACTAGCCAGGTACAAGTCAAAATGATCCACTCCTTTTCGACATTTTGAGCACTCATGCAATGGATGAGCGTAAGCAAGATAGTTGACACTTAGGATGGCAAAGAGAGAATATGGTGGAGGAGGAAGACAAAAAGGTGTGAAAGGCTCACATCAATGAGGACAATCATAGGCGAGAGAAATCCAAATGATAGATATGATGTGAGGAGTAGGGATTACCATGCAACGAATGCACATATGAGCTAAGGTAAGCTCTCCAATGGAACTAGTGGGGGTGCATCCAACTTGCTTGCTCAAGAAGACCTAGAGCTCATTTGAGGAGGCTCATCATTGGAATATACAAGCCAAGTTCTATAGTGTGAAGGTCCCCACATATTTATATGCATAAATGATAATCTCTATGGAGTACAAGATATAAGAGGGAGTACGAGTGTGGATCTCTCAAAAGGAATAGTAGTGTGCCCCCTTCTCTCTTTTTATTTCTTTTTCTCCTTTTTCTATTTTTTTGTATTTTTTTGGTGGCCTCAATGGCTCTTTCTATTTCTCTCATTTGTCCTCTTTGGGATCTTTTAATTTGTCCTCTTTGGGATCTTTTAAATTGTCCACTTTGGGATCTTTTCCTCACTTTAGGGGTAAAACTCTATATATTACAAAAAGTATAGAAGATCTTTCACACTTTACAAGGTACTCAAATCATAAAGAAGATGTAACTATCATGATGTATGCAAATGTATGCCTCTGCCAGTGTAGCAGGATATGCAATGATACTAGCGCGTCATGTAGCAATGATTAGGGCAAGGCCCAACTAGCATGCGGATCATCGATCAAGCAAGTAGCATGTATGACATGAAGATCAAGTCATGAGAAGGTGGATGTTGCATGGGAATGTATCTCGGAAAGGCTATGGAAATGACTTGATAGGTAGGTATGGTGGCTGTTCTGAGGAAGGATATAAGGAGGTTTATGATGACAGAGCGTATCATGCCAAGGGTTTGGATGTACCGGCGAAGGTGGACGCTAACTCTCAGAGTGACAAGAAAGCAATGCACGACACAGGAAAGGCTAGAAAAAATATGGGAAGGTGGAAGTGTCAACTTTCGAATACTCACATTAGCCCAAAGAACTCATGCACTTATTATCGGTAACTCTCAATCTAATAAGGAGGTTCACAAAGAGACAAGTACCCCGAGGAGGAGTGTATGGGGGTTTGGTTATCCTTGCGCATCCTCGACTCATGGTACGTGAGTGTACTCTAATATTCGACCCCTCGGAAGAGTAGTGATCCATCTAGTAGCTAGAGTTCTCAACTAATTTTTTAGGTTTTTGAAAATAAACACGGATTGCCCAAAATACGACATCTATCACTAATAGGCTAAAGCTCTTGACACCAAAAGTCCAAACATTAATCAAAACAACACCTCAAAACTATTGCAAGTTACTACTACAAAAGAATAGCAACCTCAATTACCTACTTCAAGTCAAGACACAAAACTCAGTGCAACAGGAAAACTCTCTAAAAAAGATAAACATGAAAACTTAAGAGAGTTCCAGCAACAAACTAAACAAAATCTCTTTGAAGGATAAGCATGAAAACTAAGAGCTAAACATGACAGTGTTTATGAAAAAGATAAAGAACACTCACAACAAAGATATAGGCATGAAAAATTCTACGATGTGTTCTAGATTTTGAAAGTGGAGCGTGTTTTTCTCCCACACAAATTAAGACGACATCTAACTTGTTATGAACAGCAAGCAAAGCTAAAGAAAACTAAAAATAAAACCTAAGAGCGAGACGCTCCAAGCATAACACATAACGCATGAAGTGATAAAAATATAGTGAGACGGGAGACGAACTGATAATTGTTGATGAAGAAGAGGATGCACGGGGGCATCCCCAAGCTTAGACGCTTGAGTCTCCTTGAATATTTCTTGGGGATGCATGGGGGCATTCCCAATCTTGAGCGCTTGACACTCCTGAATCTTCTTTCATCATCTTCCCTCGCACACTTGAAAACTCCCTTCATTCATAACTCATCATAATCTGATTAGCGAGGTTACTACCCATAATAAAATAATTTTTCTCTACTGGAAACAAGGTTATTCTTGAAGAGATACTGTTTCTCAAGATTTCCAAAAGGGTTTTGCAAAGAAAAAGCAATCTTAAGGTTTGCAAAATGAAGAAAAGGCAAAACAAGACAGAATCTGTGAAAAACAGACCAGCAGGTAGTAAAGAATTTTTTAGGGATACTTCTGCAACTCAAATAAAAAAACTCAGAACATACGAAAGTTCCGTGATTGTATAGAGCAATCTGTGTAAAAATTTCAGCTCAAAAAGATGAACTGGGATTTTCTATGAATTTTCCAGTCACGAGGACAAAATCTGTTTTCTGGACAGCATGTCACAACTTTCACTTCCCTTGTCATATGAGGCTATAATTGGCACAAAGCTTGAAAAGTAAAGAGACAATGATGTTGCTACAGTAGTAACAATCATCAAGAACACAAAAAACAGAAGAAAAACAAAAAGTAAATCCTAAATTCGTTGCGGGCTGCAAATAAAAGATGATCTCATAAGAATAAGGACTTGAAGCAAAAGAGAGCATCCAGAAGCAAATATGAAACACATTTAAGCCTAACATTATTCCTATGCATAGGAATACTGCAATATAATAATTCATTGAAGCACAAAGCAATAAGCATAGGAAGGCAAAACAAGTGCAGCTTCAAAACCTTCAACATAAAGGGAGGGAACTTGATATTATTGAAATATCTATAAGCAAGTGTTCCCTTCTCATAGTAATTTCCAGTGGGATCATGAATAAACTCAACAATATACGTATCACATAAAGCATTGTTACCATGATCCACATGCAAAAAGGTACTCTTACTCTCCACATAAGCATAATCTTTCTCATTAGTAATAGTGTAAGCAAACTCAAGAAAATAGCTATCACATGAATCATTCTTACCATGATACACTTGCAAACATTTATTCTTTATCGCATAAGTGTCATCACAATAATCATCATAGATAGGAGGCAAATTATCATCAAAATAAATTTCCTCATCAAAATTTGGGGGGCTAAAAAGATCATCTTCATAAAACGTAGCATCCCCAAGCTTATGGTTTTGCATATCATTAGTATCAAAAGTATTCAAAGAAGACATGATAATAACATTACTACTATCATGAGTGTTGTTCAAATAATAAAGATCCATAGGATTTTTGATCTCCTCCTCAAACACTTCATGTCCTAACTCAAGATAGAGCTCATAAAGCTCTCTCATAAATTTTTTGTTGTTTTCCATAAAGCCTAACTAGTGAAAATAAAAACAAGAAATGAAAAGATATAATTGCAAGATCTAAATATATACCTTCAAACACTTACCTCCCCGGCAACGGCGCCAGAAATAGCTTGATGTCTACGCACGCTTCTATTCTTGTAGACTATGTTGGGCCTCCAAGCGCAGAGGTTTTTAGGACAGCAGCAATTTCCCTCAAGTGGATGACCTAAGGTTTATCGAACTCAGGGAAGTAGAGGTTGAAGATGGTCTCTCTCAAGCAACCCTGCAATTGAGATACAATAAGTCTCTTGTGTCCCCAAAACACCTAATACAACTAGGAGTTGTATAGGTGCACTAGTTCGGCGAAGAGATGGTAAAATATGGGTGATAGGTGTAGCAAAGCAAGGTAATATAAATCTGTAATAAAAAGTGCAGCAAGCAAACAAGTAGTAAATGTGAGCGCAAATGGTATTGCAACGGTGGAAACAAGGCTTAGGCTTCATACTTTCACTAGTGTCAACTCCCAGCAACATTAACATAGTCTAATCACATGATATTCCTCATAAAACATGCAAGGGAGACGTACTCGGAGGTCATTCCTTTGTGGTCAAGAGAGGACGAGAATTGTGTAGGGCTACAAAAGCACACCTCAGAGTTCGTAGTTCTCATCTATGGATTTCCCAATGTCACCGCGGCCATCCAAAGAGAGTACCACAATCACCACAACATATCTAAAGGATAGTCAAAGACAAGCACCAAGAGACTCTCAATCTTCAATCCACAAAAAAAGAGGAAATCACTCATGAAAATATTCTTCTAACCCATGTCCATAGACCACTGTCACCATGGTCTCGGGGATTATACTAGATAAGATCAAGTGAGTACACCAATCCAATACATAGAAGAAAAGGAAACATCATGGGATCATCCTAGATTAACATAGCCTATGATCACAATCAAGATCACATCATGGGAGAGAGAGAGAAGACCACATAGCTACTGGTAGAAACCTCATCCCCGGGGGCACTTACCCGTCCCGGCAGGGTGCCGGCACAGGAATTCTGGTCCCCCGAAGCTTGTTGGCGATGGCAGCGGAGATCGGAATTGCTTCTGGAGAAAAGGGGTCTGGAATCAGGGTTTTCGCGAAGGGAGAATAAATAGGAGCGAAAGGGGGCACCAGGGGGGCCACCAGTCGCCTAGGCGGCCTCCCCGCGCGGCCAAGCCCTAGGCCGCGCCCACTGGCCGCCTAGGCACCAGGTGGGGCCCCTCTGGCCCTTCTTCGGTGAATCCAGAAGCTTCTGGAACGCTGATTTTTTATCAGCTTTTTCCCGATTTTTTGGAGCACTTTTAATACGGGGGAAACCTGAAATAGAAAAACAGCAGAAAACAGGAACTGACACCGGGGTGCACAGAGTTAATAGGTTAGTCCAAATATGATCAAAAGTGTATGAAAGTGTATCAATATCATAGCAATATCACACAAAACATGTATGGAGCAAGAAGAAATTATAGATACATTTTGGACGTATCAATAATCAAGCACACACCTTTCCAAGTAGTCCATTACCGCGGACGCGGCTATTTGAATAGTTTATTAACTCTGCAGGGGTGTACTGCTACACACATGAAACTATCAGTTACCGCCGGGATCTCGTCACCCTTCAAGTGGGTGTCGGCGAGGATAATTTCCACAACTTTTACCTCACAGCCAACTCTAAGTCCAAAGGAGACGCCTATCTGGGCTGGATTCCACATCGAGAACCCGGCCGGTTTACCGATGTGGTCCCAGAAGATGTGTGCAGGGTCCCAAGCCGGTCTGAATAACCATTCTTCCACTTTGCAGACCGTGCCACAGACCTACCAGAACTACAAACTACTTCGACTCATTGAACTGAGAAGGGGTGAGTTAGTAGGTTGAGCGGGGGTCCATGTGCCCAACATGTGGTAGTACTCTTTGTCTTGGATCACCACACAAGAACTCGGGCTTAAGGCGGTGTTCAACGAGACAACCCACTGTGTACTCCTACACAGCCTCTCATCGTTCACCTTGTTTAAGTCAAGTTCACCAACACATTTCCACCATCATCAACATGTTCACTACCATCCCGACTCACAAAAGAGTAACCTCATTGTAAATCTAAGCATGCAATAAGAAGTAATAGTTGTAGGGGCCACATGATATCAATCAACTCCTACATCTGCTAGGATTGTGGTTTTGCTTACTACTGTGACAAGATGATAGGTCATGCAAAGGAATGGGTTCATCTATGCGGTAGAAACGTATCATGGTAATCATCCTAACAATGCATAAGCGAGACTGAGAGGGAAGTGGGATTTTATCGACATGATCAATGGGGGTTTGCTTGCCTTGCTGACGAGAGTCGTACGGGGTATCTTCAACGGAGTGGGTGATCTTGGGTTCTGGCTCCACCTCTATCCGAGCAAACAAAGCAATCAAAGTGATCAACATAAGTACAATGCACAATCACATGATCAAGGTTATACTGTGATGTTCATGGTTGCAATGTGTTGATCATTCCATTTAAAAGAAGTGGGTTGCAGAGGAATTTGCAAATTCACTCCAAATTTGAATTTAAAAAGGGTTCATATGCACATTTGCTTATGTTCACCCAATTTATATTGGTCAAACATGAAAACGAAGTCCATATTCAGAATCCTTGCATTTTTCTGATAATTTTACATATATTATATGTCCAATTTGGAGTTAAAATGAATTAGTTATGATTTTCCAAAGTTTAATTCATTTTCTGACTTTTCTGAATTTCTTTTAAAGTCGAAAAGAGTTCATTGCATCATGCTGGCGTCAGCATGACGTGGGGGGGGTCTGACTGGTGGGTCCGACTTGTCAGTGACACTCGTTAATTAATCTAGTGGATTAATTTAACAAGGGAGGGTTAGTGGCCTTGGGCCCATGGGTCAGTGTCACCAGGGGGTCATTAGCACCTAATCTAATGGCGGCCACGTCAGCGCTGCCGGCGACATGTTGATGGAGGTGAAGTTGATTGGCTTAGTTGGGATGCCTCCCCTGTCAACCGCGCCAATAAACGATTCTTGATGAACCACAAGTCTAGGGGATCAATTATAGCTTTTCGAAAAATAAGGATGTTGATCCCACGAGGATCAGAAGGTATTGACAAGTGACTCTGGATAAGGAAAAGGGTGCACACACTGAAAGGTAAATATTTAGGATTTTTTGGTTTAAGCAATAGAAAGGTAAAAGACAAGAAAAGTAAGCAGGGTAATTGAGGAGTAGCAAGTGGCCCAATCCTTTCACAAGGATAAGCCTAGGAACTGAACTTATAAAAGCTAAAGCGTTCTCATGGGCACACGGGAGAGATAGTAAAGTTACTTTCACCAAATTCCGCCAAGTAGTATGTATTGTGCTGATAAGTGTCGGTGGGTGGATCAATGCTAGTACACCTTCTAGACTAAGATAAGTGCACTCTTATGATTACACACATTGCAAGCATCCGAAAATACAAGGTAGTAATTAAGGCATAAGCCTAACCACAACATTACGATCGAGGATCCATAACTCCCTTGTGCAAAAGTATGCGAACTGGGGTTCAGGTTTCTGTCACTCCGGCAACCCACCATAATCATCCTTTGTGCACAATGTACTCCTCTAGGCCCATGAAAGGTGAAGTGTTAAGTGTTCGACTCACATAACACCACTAGAGAAATAACAACACAACTTAAGTATCAAACAACACATAATACTTCAACTTCATATGACTACTAACAATTAGACTTCTCCCATGTCCTCAAGAACTAAAGTAACTACTCACAAGACATAAAAGAGATCATGATCAGTGGGCATAAATAGATGGTAAACAATCTAGACACAATGATAATTCTCCAAAAAAACTCAATAGCATTCATCACACGGTAGTAATCAACACCGGTAGAGTAGGGAGGATAGATAGTATTGATTACTACACAAGATAAACTTGTGAAGTGAGATGGATGGAGGTGGAGATGGTGCTGATGTTGGGGATGATGTTGATGATGATCTCGATGATGCCCGTGACGATGATGATGACGATGTCGATGATCTCCCCTTCCGTGAGGTGATCTCCCCGGCGGAATCTGCCCGCCGGAGATGGCTTTTTCTTCTCTGTAGGTTTCCACCACGTGGCGGCGGAGAAACTCCGAAACTCCTCTCGTTTTAGGATTTTTACCCCAGGGGGTAATATAGGCCAGAGGGGGCACCGAGGTAGGCCACCAGGCACCCAGGAGGCTTCCTGGCCCCCCCTAGAAGAGATCATGATCAGTGGGCATAAATAGATGGTAAACAATCTAGACACAATGATAATTCTCCAAAAAAACTCAATAGCATCCATCACATGGTAGTAATCAACACCGGTAGAGTAGGGAATCTGCCCGCCGGAGATGGCTTTTTCTTCTCTGTAGGTTTCCGCCACGAGGCGGCGGAGAAACTCCGAAACTCCTCTCGTTTTAGGATTTTTACCCCAGGGGGTAATATAGGCCAGAGGGGGCACCGGGGTGGGCCACCAGGCACCCAGGAGGCTTCCTGGCACACCCTAGGGGGGGGCGCCAGGGACCCTTCTGGTTGCCTGGTGGGTCCGCTCTTCAGCGAACTCCAGTAAATCTTTATAAAAACGATCTCCGTCAAATTTCATCGAATTTGGAGTTGATCTGATTCAGCAACTTGATGTCCACTTTTCACCGCTGAATTCTGCTTCTGCTGCTTCGGCACCGGAAAGTTGCAAACTGTGTAAAACAAGCCAAAACAACATAAGAACAATACTTTAAAGTGGAATGTATCAATGAATAGGGTTAAATTACAATATAAAATAGTGATGCATTTTGGACGTATCAACTCCCCCAAGCTTAGACCTCGCTTGTCCCCAAGCGATTACTGAGCTCGGCAAACCTGTTCACAAGTTTAGAGAGTGAAGTGTCAATAAAAGAATACGAACATGAAGCATCAAGATTTCTCACCAAACTAAAGCATCCTCAACAGCAACCTCAACTCATAAGGTCCTTATGGGAAAGTAGTAACAATTATAACAAAGTAGGACAAAGAAAACTCATCAAATCATAGCAAACATAGCCTTGGTCAAGGAACTACTAATAACTTTTACTTTTGCTCTTTCACTTATAACGAAACATATTGAAACTTTTGAAAGAACATGTTATTAGTCAAGAAGTGCACATGTTAACACAAAGGAAAATGTTTACTTGGCATAAGCCTTGCAAACAACTTACTTATCAAAAGATAATGTCAACAAAGATGTAACATGCTAACTCTCAATGCAACTTTATATGCAAGAATCTTTATCAACATAAGTGTCTGTTCTCTCTTAGAAAGGAAGGAAGTAGGAAGGACTGACTTAGCACAAAATAAAGGATAAGCCCCGTGCAAAAGGGTAAGCAGGGAAAACTCATGTGCTATCTCTAGATCAAACAGAAATAAAAACAGACTGTGGGAGGTGCATGATCCGTCAACGACTGCTGATAGATAACTCACTCACTTCATGATTTAGACAAGTTTCGAGGAACGACTCCCATGTGGGGACGATCACATCCCCTTAAATTCCTTTGTTTATCACTCATAAATGGTATAAGGAACTTGTGTGTTAGTATTTATCTTTTACGAGCTGGGCACTCATGCCAGTCCCTTCTCGTATTAGGGGTTTGCAGATTAGACATGCAATCCCAAGATAAAACTTGTCCAAATTAAGAAGATCATGGATTACTCACCACTTCCTCATGAGCTGAATTAGAGGCATAAAACAGAAGATTTTGAACATCTAAAGATAGCACATAAATTATATACTTTAGGAGTGGTTGTGGAATACCACGAATAGGAAGGTATGGTGGAATCAAGTGGAAGATGTTGGTTTCAGGGTATGGAAGTACAAGCAGAATTCCGCTTGGTACAGTGTTTTGGCTATCAAGGCTTTGAGAGACCAGACAATTGATGATGACTTGTATGCAAGCAATATAAATCATAAACATTAAAACTAGCATGGCACATAAAGTTGTCTTCCTTGTCAACATAACACTTCAAGCATAATAACACAAAGGTTTTGGCTATGTCGCTACTTTGAGAAAAACATGCTTGTTATTATGACCAAAGCTATACTTGCCAAGATTAAATAAAGTTTTCGAAGCCATACCTGATATAAGGTCAATACTCCCCATAAGAATCATCTCATAATGTCGATTGCGTTAAGAGAATACCGAGTGCAGCGAAGAAACCAATAGACTTCTCATTAATATTCCTTCATAGACGACTCCACACTCACGGATACTAAACTCTCCGCAAAAGGAGTGATAGACCTCAATGCAACAGCTATTTCATAAAGTAACTTCCCTAGACATGATACGACTCTACTTGACTCCTAAAGACAAAGATAAAGATAAAGATACCGGGCACTCCCCCAAGCTTGGAACGCTGAGGGGGTGCCATTACCCGAGGAGATTTACTCCTCATTCTGTTGTGGTTGTTTCTTCAGATCCCTGATGACACGGAGAAGAGTTTGGTTCTCTAACTCCAGGACTTACACTTGGATTTTTAGTACACGAAAATCTTCACAGAGTTGGTTGGTGATGCAGTAGGCCTCAGAGATGGTGGAAAGCGCGCGTTGATCTTCAAGTGAAGTGGAGGGCCCTGAAAGGTTAAGAGAAAGATCATATTGAGGTTGGACATATCCCACCATGATGGGATTGCTTGAACCCCCTTCTTGTTGGGCAGTGATAGTCTTGACTTCCTCTCTCACGGAGCGCTCCATCTCCGCCTGTCTTGTGGCAATTTCTTATTCTGTAGCCCAATCAACATGCCTCCCTTGATTAAGATCCTTCTGGACTTGACGTAGACGCCATCCCAAGAAGTCCTCCCCGTTCGAGCCACAAGAAGACATCTCTACTAATCAACTAATAGTCCTGGCAGAAACAGCTCCGGAAAAAAAACACGTGAAATCGAGAGATACATTGCCAGGACGATCCGGGCAAATATATAGCAAAAATTTCGGCAACAGAAGGAAGGTTTCAAGCCAAGGTGGAGTCGGAGTCGGAGTCTGGGGCTCCAAGGAGGGTGCATGGCGCGGCCACGAGGGGGTCGCGCCGGGAGGCCTCCTGGGCCCCCTGGAGCTCTCTCCGGCTCCACTTAGGCTTGAAATTTTCCTAATTTTGCAAAAACCTCGAAAAATAAACATTTATTGACGTTCACGATGTTTCCTTACCGTAATACATACCTTTTCTTATTCTGCTCCTGCTGGTGTCTGAAACTGGGCTGCAACATGTTCTTCATGAGTTCTTGTATATATCATGTTCACATCCACATTGAAAGGATCACCCGCCATGTAATGTTTGACTCTTTGTCCATTCACAACTTGAGGTTTGGTGCCTTCAAAATTGTTAATCTTGATTGCACCAGACCGATATACTTCTTCGATATGAAAAGGTCCTTCCCATCTGGAAAGTAGTTTACCTGGAGAAAACCAGAAACGAGATCTAAACAACAAAACTTTATCACCAACATTAAATTCACGTTTCAGAATCCTTTTATCGTGCCACTTCTTTACCTTTTATTTGAACATTTTAGCGCTCTCGTAAGCTTCACTTCTCCACTCATCTTGAGAAGTCAAGTTCATGAGACGCTTTTCACCAGCTAACTTTGGGTCAGCATTCAGCTCTCTGACAGCCCAGAAAGCTTTGTGCTCTAACTCTAATGGCAAATGATGCCATAGACCATTTTATACGGAGACATGCCCATGGGCTTTTTGTAAGCAGTTCTATACGCCCACAGAGCATCTCCTAACTTCTTTGACCAGTCCTTTCTAGAACTGTTTACTATTTTCTGTAAGATCAACTTGATCTCTCTATTGGTGAGCTCAACTTGCCCACTAGTTTTTGGGTGGTACGGTGATGCAATTCTATGATTGATACCGTACTTAGCTAGAGCTTTCCTAAAAGCTCCATGCGTGAAGTGTGACCCTCCATCTGTCATGAGGTACCTTGGTACACCAAACCTGGGAAAAATTACATCCTTGAGCATTTTCAAATATGTCTTGTGATCAGCACTCTCAGTGGGTATTGCTTCAACCCACTTAGTTACATAATCAACAACAACTAAGATGTGTGTGTACTTGTGTGAAGGAGGAAAAGGACCCATAAAATAAAACCCCAGCAATCGAAAGGTTCGATTACTAGTGAGTAATTCATAGGCATCTCATTTCTCCTGCTAATGTTACCAACTCTCTGACACTTATCAGAAGATAGAACGTACCTTCTGGCGTCCTTAAAAAGAGTAGGCCAATAAAAACCTGATTGTAGAACTTTATGTGCGGTCCTTTCACCGGCATGATCTCCTCCATAGGGACTATCGGGACATTGTCGAAGAATGTCCTTCTGCCCGTGCTCCGGTATACACCTTCTTACGATCCCGTCCGCACCTTCTTTATAAAGATGTGGGTCATCCCAAAAGTAATGTCTCAAATCCGTGAAGAATTTCTTCCGCTGCTGAAATGTAAAACATGGAGGCCAAAACTTTGCAACGATAAAATTAGCATAATCTGCAAACCAAGGATCGGAATGAGATTGTACTTTTACAATAGAAGCTGTTCATCTGGAAAACTGTCGTTGACTGGAATAGGATCGTGCGGAATATCTTCCATCCTTGAAAGGTTGTCCGCCACCGGATTGTCTTCTCCTTTTCTATCGACAATCTGCAAATCAAATTCTTGAAGAAGGAGTACCCATCTTATGTGCCTTGGTTTGGCATCCTTTTTGTGCATAAGATACTTAATGGCAGCATGGTCTGCATGAATAGTAACCTTAGAATCAACAATATACTGCCTAAACTTATCACATACAAACACCACTGCCAAGAATTCCTTCTTGGTGGTACCATAATTCTTTTGAGCACTATCAAGGGTTTTGCTAGCATAGTGTATAACATTCAACTTCTTATCAACCCTTTGTCCTAAAACAGCTCCAACAGCAAAATCACTAGCATCACACATAATTTCAAAGGGCAAATTCCAGTCAGGTGGTTGTACTATAGGAGCGGTTATCAAAGCTTTCTTAAGAACTTCGAAGGATTCCTTACAATCTTCATCAAATACAAAAGGAAATTCCTTCTGGAGAAGATTGGTGAGGGGTCTTGAGGTCTTATAGTCCTTGATAAATCTTCTATAGAAACCAGCATGACCGAGAAAACTACGAATACCTTTGATGTCCCTAGGATAGGGCATCCTTTCAATAGCTTCAATCTTTGCCTTGTCCCCTTTAATTCCCCTTTCGGAAATCTTGTGTCCAAGAACTATACCTTCGTTAACCATGAAGTGGCACTTCTCCAAATTAAGCACCAAATTTTTTTCTTCACGTCTTTGGAAAACTTTATTAATATTGTGGAGACAGTGGTCAAAGGAGGTTCCATAGACGGAAAAGTCGTCCATGAAGACCTCTACAATCTGCTCACAGAAACCATGAAATATAGCAGACATACACCTTTGAAAGGTAGCAGCTGCATTACACAAACCAAAAGCCATACGCCTATAAGCATAAGTACCGTGAGGACACATGAAAGTGGTCTTATCCTGATCCGCGGTGTTAACATGAATCTGAGAGAAGCCAGAATACCCATCAAGATACCAAAAGTGGGTGTTTTTAGACAGCCGCTCAAGCATGTGATCAATAAAGGGCAGAGGATAGTGGTCCTTCCGGGTGGCCTTGTTCAACTTCCTGAAATCAATACACATTCTATATCCAATAAAGGTCCGCTGAGGTATTAGTTCATTTTTATCATTAGGAACAACATTCATACCTCCTTTCTTAGGAACACAATGAACTGGACTTACCCACTTACTATCAGCTATAGCATAGATGATACCTGCGGCTAGAAGTTTGAGAACCTCCGTCCTAACCACGTCCTTCATCTTTGGGTTCAACTGTCGTTGATGATCAACAACCGGTTTAGCATCGGGCTCGAGATTGATAGTATGTTGGCAAATGGATGGACTGATACCCTTGAGATCATCAAGAGTATAGCCAATAGCACCTCGGTGTTTGCGGAGTGTCTCCAATAATCGCTCTTCTTCATACCCTGAAAGGTTAGAATTGATAATAACAGGATATACTTTCTTTTCATCTAAATAAGCGTACTTGAGCGTATCGGGAAGTGATTTTAGATCAAACACCGGGTCTTCTTTCGGTTACGAGATGATTCCTAAAGGTTCAACCGGGAGGTTGTGCTTCAGGATAGCAGGTTGTCTTAAGAATATGTCTTCTAGCTCATTCCTTTCCTGCCTACGCATGTCATTCTCGTGGTCTTCCATAAATTTTTGTAAAGTGTCGTTAGGAGGAATAGCAATAGAAGCAATTTCTTCAATAATTTTGTCATTACTAGACAAATCAGTACCACGAGGGTGATTAGAAAACTTAGAGAAGTTAAATTCATACGGCTCACCGTTGAATTCAACAGAAACTTTACCTTTCTTGCAATCTATTATAGCTCCACAAGTGCTGAGGAAGGGCCTACCAAAGATAATAGGGAAAAAACTATCTTGCACTGAACCAAGTACAAGAAAGTCAGTAGGATATTTTACTTTCCCGCAGAGAACTTCAACATCTCTCACAATCCCAATTGGGGAGATTGTTTTTTTATTTGCAAGATGAATCGTGACATCTATGTCTTCGATCTCACACGGCTGAATCTCGTGCATGATCTCTTGATAAAGTGTGAAAGGAATAGCGCTGATACTGGATCCCAAATCACATAGCCCATAGTAGCTATGATCTCCTATTTTGACAGATACAACAGGTGTACCTGAAATTGGGCCTTTGTTCTTGGCTGTGACAATGTTAGTGGAAACATCACAAAAACTAATAATAGATTCTTCAATATCACTGGTTACCAGATCCTTAACCATTGCAACTTGAGGCTTGACCTTGATCAAGTCCTCAGGTTCATCAGTGGTCCTTGCATTTTTGTTTAAAATACTTGTAACAAAAGAGTGTTCCTTTATCCTTGAGGGATAAGGAGGCTGTTCATACACAACTGCAGGTAAAACAGGACCAGTAACATTAATCTCAATAGGTGACTCCTAGAAAGGTTTATGATGTTGACTCTCCTACTTCTTAGAAGAATCAACATGAGAAGCAAAGTCCTTGCAAAAGTCAATCATTAGCTGGGAATCAAGACCAATTTTAGAGCAAAAGGTATTAAAGTAATCAGTCTTCACATAACTCTCAATGTAGTCATGCTCATAGTTTATAGCGGGTTCAATACCTTTATCAATTTCCCAGTCTTTAGTATTCTTTTGGATCCTTTCAATAAGATCCCATTTTTCTTCTATACTTCTGGTCTGGAATACCCCGCTAGAGGAGGCATCCAACATCTCCTTGCCCTGACGAGAAAGCCTGGCATAAAACATTGTAAGTATAATTTCCTTGGGGGAAATCATGGTTGGGACATTTGAACATCAGGGACTTCAGTCTCCCCCAAGCTTGAGCGATGCTCTCTCCGTCGCTAGACCAAAAGTTGTAGATGTAGTTCTTGTCTTGGTGAATTTCACGAAGAGGATAAAACTTTGCATAAAAGAGAGACATAAGCTCTTGCCATTCAAGCAAATCAGAGTTATCGAGTAGCTTATACCAATCTGAAGCTTTATCTTTAAGTGATACGGAGAATAATTTCTTCATGACGAACTCCACCGTTACACCTGCAAGCTTAAATAAAGAACATAATTGTGACAAATATAGCAGGTGTTCTCCCGGATGTCCTTCTCATGTATAAAGATTAGCCAAGACATAATCAATAATACCAGTTGTGTTACGCCCCGGCCACAGCCACCGGTTCCCGGCGTACGCCTGGCGAGATCTAGACTGTCCCCACAGACCAACACTAGTCTTTCCTGCGCACTTTGTCCTCACTCGTGCGCACCTGGGAGCTACTTCACAGTCGGTCACCCATCCTCAAATTGCTCCAAGCCAAGCACGCTGAACTTTGGAGTTCTTTGAAGATGTGCTTCCGGAAAAGAAGGTGCACCTTGTTGATATGAGTAGTCTATCATTCCTATTAAGCCAGGATGTCACATACACCCCCACTCAAAGGAACCGATGTCCTCATCGGCCCACAGGAACTTTCCCTCTTGGCACACGTCTGTGCGTCCAGTGCCGACACATGTCCCACATGTTCGCGCACTGACCCACACACGCCCGTATAACCGCAAGGGTCGGCTCTGATACCATTTGTTACGCCCTGGCCACAGCCACCGGTTCCCGGCGTACGCCTGGCGGGACCTAGACTGTCCCCACAGACCAACACTAGTCTTTCCTGCGCACTTTGTCCTCACTCGTGCGCACCTGGGGGCTACTTCCCAGTTGGTCACCCATCCTCAAATTGCTCCAAGCCAAGCACGCTTAACTTTGGAGTTCTTTGAAGATGTGCTTCCGGAAAAGAAGGTGCACATTGTTGATATGAGTAGTCTATCATTCCTATTAAGCCAGGATGTCACAAGTTGGTATTTTATAGGGCACCATTTCAGTAGGGGTAGGAGTGACCACCACAGTCATGGGGCGGCTCCTCACCAGCAACGAACCAACAGTAGAGGGGTCCATAAGGACTAAGGGTAGCAACTGCCAAAATAAAAACAACAACAGAAAGTAAAGGTTTCCTTACCCGCTTCACTTACCAATAGCGCTACACTCCCCGGCAACGGCGCTAGAAAAGCTCGTTGATGGCGGTGAAGTTGATAGGTTTAGTTGGGATGCCTCCCCTGTCAACCGCGCCAATAAAAGATTCTTGATGACCCACAAGTCTAGGGGATCAATTGTAGCTTTTCAATAAATAAGGATGTCGATCCCACGAGGAGCAGAAGGTATTGACAAGTGACTTTGGATAAGGAAAAGGCTACACACACTGAAAGGTAAATATTTAGGGTTTTTTGGTTTAAGCAATAGAAAGGTAAAAGACAAGCAAAGTAAACAGGGTAATTGAGGAGTAGCAAGTGGCCCAATCCTTTCACAAGGATAAGCCTAGGAACTGAACTTATAAAAGCTAAAGCGTTCTCGAGGGCACACGGGATAGGTAGTCAAGTTACTTTCACCATATTCCGCCAAGTAGTATGTATTGTGTTGATAAGTGTCGGTGGGTGGATCAATGCTAGTACACCTTCTAGACTAAGATAAGTGCACTCTTATGATTACACACCTTGCAAGCATCCGCAAATACAAGGTAGTAATTAAGGCATAAGCCTAACCACAACATTACAATCGAGGATCCATAACTCCCTTGTGAAAAAGTATGCGAACTCGGGTTCAGGTTTCTGTCACTCCGGCAACCCACCATAAGCATCCTTTGTGCACAATGTACACCTCTAGGCCCATGAAAGATGAAGTGTTAAGTGTTCGACTCACATAACACCACTAGAGAAATAACAACACAACTTAAGTATCAAACAACACATAATACTTCAACTTCATATGACTACTAACAACTAGACTTCTCCCATGTCCTCAAGAACTAAAGTAACTACTCACAAGACATAAAAGAGATCATGATCAGTGGGGATAAATAGATAGTAAACAATCTGGACACAATGATAATTCTCCAACAAAACTCAATAGCATTCATCACACTGTAGTAATCAACACCGATAGAGTAGAGAGGATAGATAGTACGGATTACAACACAAGATAAACTTGTGAGGTGAGATTGGATGGAGGTGGAGATGGTGCTGATGTTGGGGATGATGTTGATGATGATCTCGATGATTCCCGTGACGATGCTGATGATGATGGCTATGATCTCCCCTTCCGGGAGGTGATCTCCCCGGCAGAATCTGCCCGCCGGAGATGGCTTTTTCTTCTCTGTAGGTTTCCTCCACGAGGCGGCGGAGAAACTCCGAAACTACCCTCATTTTAGGGTTTTTACCCTAGGGGGGTAATATAGGCCAGAGGGGGAACCGAGGTTGGCTACCAGGCATCCAGGAGGGTGGCTGGCACACCCTAGGGGGGCGCCAAGGACCCTTTTGGTTGCCTGGTGGGTCCCCTCTGGTCCCTCTTCGGCGAACTCCAGTGAATCTTTATAAACACGATCTCCGTCAAATTTCATCGAATTTGGAGTTGATCTGATTAAGCAACTTCATGTCCACTTTTCACCGTTGAATTCTTCTTCTGCTGCTTCGGCACCGGAAAGTTGCAAACTGTGTAAAACAAGCCAAAACAACATAAGAACAATACTTTAAAGTGGAATATATCAATGAATAGGGTTAAATTACAATATAAAATAGTAATGCATTTTGGACGTATCACATGTCGACGGCGAGTACAGGACACGACGGCGACTAGCTAGGCGGCGACGCAGGGGCTCAAACTCAAAGCTGAGGCCATCTACGTGCTCAGGGGGATCTCGCGCATCGCATGGAGCGAACGTGCGGCTCAAGGGATGCCTGAGGCCACGCCGGTGTCAAGCTCCGCGGCGACCGGAGCACTGCTGGGCGGGGATCGACGAAATCGGCCACGGGAACGAGCGCAGAGTGGGGAAAAAGAGAGGGGATCTCACCCCGGAGCTACTGGAGGGGACGGCGAGGTCGGAGGGCACTGGGCGGTGGCGCAATCGCCGTTGAGCTCCACGGCGGCCGACGATGACTCGACGGAGATGGCGTCGACTACAAGGCCTCCTAGATCGATTGGTTGCGCACGGAGATGAAGACGACGTCGAGGAAGGCGATGGACATCACGGTGGCGGCTACCTCGGTCGTTGGCCGCGCGGGCGCTCGGCGGCGCTCTCCGGCGAGCTCCTGTCGGTGGAGGAAACGACGAACGAGAGCGGGGAAGAGAACCGCGAGAGGGGGAAAGGATCGGTGAGGCTGCGGGGCATCTCCAGGACATGTAGTTGCCGGCGAGCAAGAATCTGCGTGGCCTGCTCGCCGTCGGCGGCCTCGGCATGGCCGGCACGCAGTAGTGCATGCCCCTGCCTGGGGTACACGACAAGTTGGGAGGTGGGCTTGGGCTGGCTGGGCTGCTGGGGGATTAGTTGGGCCAGAAGGCCAGGTATGTTTCCTTTTTCCTTTTCCGTTTCCTTTTCTTTTCTGTAGTTGTTTTGTCTTAGCTAATTTAAATAGCTAGACATTTTTATAAATGCCCAAAATTTATATATGGCTTTAAGTGACCAGTGGCTAGTCACATCCAAAGTTTTGAACATTTTTTAAATTAAAAATATTTGAATTAAAATTCAAATAGGGGTATTTGATTAATTCCAAGGTCCTGCTTGAATATTTGAAAAATCTATGAGCATGGGTTTGAATCCAAATTACTTTATATGTGATCACACTCAATTATGAGACTTTTCAAAAATGCAAAAGGAATTTTTGGAGCAACTTTTATTGTGGCCATTTGAATTTAATTCATCTGGGGGGTGTTCTCTCTCCCATTTCAATTTCATTTTGAAATTTTGACATGAATGCAAGGTGAGGCTTGTCCTAGCACATACCTAACAGAGGGTTCTGACAACTCGCCCACACTCAAAAGAATCTCGTCCCGAGATTCTGAAGTCATCGGGAGGAAGGAGGGGTACTCGGCATTGAGACGGTCTTCTCTTTCCCACGTGGCTTCTTTCTCAGAGTGGTGTGACCATTGCACTTTTAGAAACTTAATCTTTTGACGACGAGTGACACGCTATGCTGAATCAATAATACGAACGGGGTATTCTAGATAAGAAAGGTCATATTGGAGATCAAGCGTTTCAAGGTCGACTTCGCGGATGGGGTCCTTGAATCAACGCCTGAGTTGTGACACATGGAATACATCATGTACTCGAGAAAGGTGCGGGGTAGTTCAAGTTGGTAGGCAACTTCTCCACGTTTAGCAAGAATGTGGAAAGGTTCGATGTAACGTGGGGCCAACTTGCCTTTGATACCGAAGCGTTGGGTTCCCTTCAGAGGAGTAACCCGAAGGTAAGCCTTCTCGTCGAGATTGTAGCTTTCTTGCCTATGATGACGATCATAGTAGCTTTTCTGACGAGACTGGGCTGCTTTCAATTGACCGCGAACAATGCGAACTTGATCTTTTGCTTCCTTGATCATATCCGGTCCAAGAATTGTCTTTCACCGGTTTCTGACCAGCTTAGGGGTGTTCGACATCTTCGTCCATAGAGGAATTCAAAAGGAGCCATGTTCAGACTAGATTGGAAACTATTGTTATAAGCAAATTCAGCGAATGGAAGAGAGTTCTCCCAATTCTTTCCGAAAGAGATAACACAAGCTCTGAGCATGTCTTCAAGAATTTGGTTAACCCTTTCAACTTGACCGCTAGACTGAGGATGGAAAGCTGTACTAAAGGAGAGATGAGTTCCCATAGCATTCTGAAAGCTTCCCCAAAATCTAGAGGTGAAAAGGCTACCACGATCAAAATTGATTTCCAAAGGAACACCATGAAGAGACACAATTCTAGAGACATACAAGTCCGCTAACTGGCTAGCAGTTATAGACTCGCGAACGGGAAGGAAGTGAACAACTTTGGAAAGTCTATCAACAACAACGAAGATGGCATCATTTCCTTTTTAGGTTTTTGGGAAGCCAGTGATGAAATCCATACTGACTTTGTCCCATTTCCACTCGGGAATAGGCAAAGGTTGAAGAGTACCAGCAGGTCTTTGATGTTCGGCCTTAATGCGATGACAAACATCACATTCTGCAACGAACTAAGCAATTTTTCGCTCCATCCTAGTCCACCAAAATCTCTAGCGTAGGTCTCGGTACATCTTTGTGCTGCCGGGATGAATCGAAAGGGGAGTATCATGAGCTTCCTTAGAATCAGCCTCCCAAGATTGTGTTTTCGTGGTACCACCAATCGAGGGCCAAAGAAAACGACACCTTGATTATTTTTGGAGAAACATTTAGCAACTCCCCTAGCAATGTTCTTCTTGATCACTCAAATACCACTATCACGTTTCTGGGCGGCTATGATTTGATCCTCAAGGGTTGGTTTCACCACCAAACTGAAAAGAGATTCACGAGGAACAATCTCGAGATTGAGCTTTCAAAATTCCTCATGAAGAAGTGGTTGATACTGTTGTAACATGAGGTTGTTACAATACGACTTATGACTTAGTGTATCAGCCATGACATTGGCCTTGCCTGGGGTGTATGAGATTCCTACGTCGTAATCTTTTATCAACTCTATCTAGCGTGTTTGCCCGAGATTAAGATCTGGCTGGGTGAATATGTATTTGAGGCTTTGGTGGTCAGAATAGATCTGGCAATGGTTACCAAGGAGGTAATGTCGCCATGTTTTCAGGGCATGAACTACGACAGCGAATTCAAGATCATGGGTAGGGTAGTTCTCTTCATGTGGACGCAACTGGCGTGAAGCGTAAGCTACCACATGTCGATCTTGCATAAGTATGCATCCTAACCCTTGCCGTGAAGTGTCACAATAGATATCGAAATTCTTTTCGGTGTCTAGAGGCGCAAGTACGGGTGCAGAAGTCAATCTTCTTTTCATCTCTTGAAAGCTTTCCTCGCACTTGGGAGTCCATTCAAATTTCTTATCTTTCTTGAGGAGTTCAGTTAGAGGCCTTGCAACTTTGGAGAAGTTCTCAACGAAGCGGCGGCAACAGCTTGCTAAGCCAAGAAAACTCCTAACTTGCTTAACCGATTCAGGTGGAGTCCAATCAAGGATGGCCTGAACTCTCTTGAGTCTCACAGCAATGCCTTTGGCAGAAATCACGTGGCCTAAATAGGTCACTTTTGGTAGCCAAAATTCTCACTTAGAGAATTGGCATAAAGGCGATGCTCTCGAAGTTTCATCAATACCAACCTAAGATGTTCGGCATGTTCTCCTTCGTTCTTCGAGTATATGAGAATGTCATCAAGATAAACTACAACAAAATTATCCAAGTACTCCATGAAGATCAAATTCATCATGTGCGAGAAAGTGGCTGGGCCATTGGTTGAACCGAAGGACATGACGGTGAATTCGTAAAGACCATAACGAGGAGTGAAAGCCGTCTTGGGAACGTCCTCGTTTCGTATTTTGATTTGATGATAGCCTAATCTCAAATCCATCTTGGAGAAGACAGAGGATCCAACAAATTGATCATAAAGATCATTGATCCTGGGAAGTTGGTACTTTTTCTTTTTCGTCGCTAGATTTAGCGGGCGATAGTCTACGCACATCCTTTCTGTTCCATCTTTCTTTGTTACGAACAGAACGGGGCAACCCCATGGCGATGAGCTAGGGAGGATGAAGCCTTTTGCCAAAAAAGCTTCAAGTTGGATTTTAAGCTCAGCTAACTCACGTGGGGCCATTTTTATGGGCATCTGGAAATTGGTGCGGTTCCTGGCATAAGATCTTCAATGAATTCTACACATCTGTCGGGTGACTAGGTTTAAGGAGCTGGATTACTGGATAGTTTTCTAGAGGATGACCACGGCTTACTAGGGCTACAACAGATATGTCAAAGTAGCAAAGTACACCAACACGATGGTTAGTGTGGTTATTCTGGCTAGAAAACATCTAAAGTGGGAGGAAGAACTACAAATGCATCAATATAGGTTTCTAGAATAAAACCTACAACAAATTCTATGGAACTATCGGGTATGCCACCTAACAAATCTTCTGGAAAGACATTCGAAATAGAGAGAAGGATTTTGCAAATGCATCAGATTATGAAGAAACCTGGAATGACTCGGACAACATAATGGCTGTAATTGCAAGAAAAGAAATTTTTATTACAACATAGAAATAACACTTACATACGATGTAAGAAATCAGGAAGTACAACGACTCTAGACAACCGAACACAACTTTCCTACGGCTACAAGGAAGCAAACAACGAGATGTTCTAGTAAGACATAGATGAGCCTAGTCCTATCTTCCCGTAGAAAAGATGAGGGTGACTTAGAACTCAGATCGATGAGGGTAAGGAGAAAAAAGAAGCCTTACGGTGTTCCCTTATATACCCAGAGTAACTATATAACTATAGAATGGTAGACTCAACTTCGACCAAGGCTGATAATCCTACAGTCAGTCCCGCTCTGATACCAAGTCTGTCGGGACCCGGGGTTTGTGTATGTAATTCCTGTCACAACAAAATCATATGGAGAGCCGAGAGCCATACCTACTTGTCTAAGCAGACGAGGCCAAGTACAGAACGCTCTCGGAAAGCATCGAACGGGAGGGGCATCCCATCCAGGACGGATGATCAACTGATATGGGTCCTCATCGTCCGCACACAAGTCTAAATGATATGGATGGTGAACTCCCATACTCATAGACAAGTCACCTCAACCATACTATCGATTGTATTCTAACACTTACATAAACATACTCCAGCCCGATCACTTAGTCGGGGTCTCGGGCGGCTCGATCATACAACAAAGTGTGCCACGTGACAGAGTCACGAGCAATCGCATTGTGATGCCCCAAGCTACGCACATCTAAGGGCCAATTGGTGTATAAAAGACCGCCAGCAAGATCTCAACCAAGCTCTCAAAAACCCACACCAAGACATGCACGTTATACACATACACGCAACATACATGTCCAGTGTGAACAACAGGTATCATCACATTTCTCTACAAAGTGTATTACTTTATTTAACTCTTATAGAGTACACATAGAGATCACAAGACTGTGATCCAACATTACAACAATCATGCGGAAGAAAATTATGTCTGGGTACAAACAAGTTTAACAAACGGCTTAGAGAAGCCTTATTTATAAACAAGCCCTTCCATGAGGGACCAGACCTCTGTCTGGGACTACACTAGCTTGATCAGTCGTCGAGCTCCAGGACGAAGCCACCATCGGGGTCAGTGGATTCATCTAAAAACATAAATAAGCAAACGTGAGTACAAAGTCGTACTCAGCAAGACTTACGTAGGAACTATACTACTCATGCTCAAGTATCAAGGTAAAGGGAGGTGGGGTTTAAATGTAGAAGTGCCAGCTTTGACTTGGCTAGTAATGTACTACGAATACCAGAATGAGGTAAGAAGCGTACACGAGTCCATCTATCCAAGTCTCCCAAACAATTACACCACTATGGATCCTTCCTCGACTTCCCACGAGAAAGCAAACCATAGCACTCACACTTATCTTGGCAAGTTTTAGAATTTCCATTGAAGTTTTCTAATAATCAAGCATAGCTTTCCAAGTAGTCCATTACCGCGGACGCGGCTATTTGAATAGTTTATTAACCCTGCAGGGGTGTACTGCTACACACATGAAACTATCAGTTACCGTCGGGATCTCATCACCCTTCAAGCGGGTGTCGGCGAGGATAATTTCCACAACTTTTACCTCACAGCCAACTCTAAGTCCAAAGGATACGCCTATCTGGGCTGGATTCCACATCATGAACCCGGCCGGTTTACCGATGTGGTCCCAGAAGATGTGTGCAGGGTCCCAAGCCGGTCTGAATAGCCATTCTTCCACTTTGCAGACCGTGCCACAGACCTACCAGAACTCTGAAGTACTGCGACTCATTGAACTGAGAATGGGTGAGTTACTAGGTTGAGCGGGGGTCCATGTGCCCAACATGTGGTAGTACTCTTTGTCTTGGATCACCACACAAGAACTCATGCTTAAGGCGGTGTTCAACGAGACAACCAACTGTGTACTCCTACACAGCCTCTCATCGTTCACCTTGTTTAGGTCAAGTTTACCAACACATTTCCACCATAATCAACATGTTCACTACCATCCCGACTCACAAAAGAGTAACCTCATTGTAACTCTAAGCATGCAATAAGCAGTAACAGTTGCAGGGGCCACATGATATCAATCAACTCCTACATCTGCTAGGATTTTGGTTTTTCTTACTACTGTGACAAGATGATAGTTCATGCAAAGGAATGGGTTCATCTATGCGGTAGAAATTTATCATGGTAATCATCCTAACAATGCATAAGCGAGACTGAGAGGGAAGTGGGATTTTATCGACATGATCAATGGGGGTTTGCTTGCCTTGCTGACGAGGGTCGTACGGGGTATCTTCAACGGAGTGGTTGATCTCGGGTTCTGGCTCCACTTCTATCCGAGCAAACAAAGCAATCAAAGTGATCAACATAAGTACAATGCAAAATCACATCATCAAGGTTATAATGTGATGTTCATGGGTGCAATGTGTTGAACACTCCATTTATAAGAAGTGGGTTGGAAAGGAATTTGCAAATTCTCTCCAAATTTGAATTTAAAAAGGGTTCATATGCACATTTGCTTCTGTTCACCCAATTTATATTGGTCAAACATGAAAACAAATTCCATATTCAGAATCCTTGCATTTTTCTGATAATTTTACATATATTATATATCCAATTTGGAGTTAAAATGAATTAGTTATGAATTTCCAAACTTTAATTCATTTTCTGACTTTTCTGAATTTCTTTTAAATTGGAAAAAGAGTTTATTGCATCATGCTGGAGTCAGCATGACGTGGGGGGGGGTCTGACTGGTGGGTCCGGCTTGTCAGTGACAATGGCTAATTAATCCAGTGGATTAATTTAACAAGGGGGGTTAGTGGCCTTGGGCCCACAGGTCAGTGTCACCATGGGGTCATTAGCACCTAATCTAATGGCGGCCACATCAGCGCTGCCGGCGACGTGTCTACGACGAGTACAGGACACGGCGGCGACTAGCTAGGCGGCAGCGCAGGGGCTCAAACTAGAAGTTGAGGCCATCTACGTGCTCAGGGGGATCTCGCGCATCGCATGGAGCGAACGGGCGGCTCAGGGGAGGCCTAAGGCCACGCCGGCGTCGAGCTCCGCGGCGTCCGGAGCACTGTTGGACGGGGATCGACGAAATCAGCCACGAGAATGAGCGCAGAGTGGGGAAAAAGAGAGGGGATCTCACCCCGGAGCTACTGGAGGGGACGGCGAGGTCGGAGGGCAACGGACGGTGGCGCAATCGTCGTTGAGCTCCACAGCGGCCGACGGTGACTCGACGGAGATGGCATCGACTACAAGACCTCCTAGCTTGATTGCTTGTGCACGAAGATGAAGACGACATCGAGGAAGGCGATGGACATCACGGTGGCGGCTACCTCGGTCGTTGGCCGCGCGGGTGCTCGGCGGCGCTCTCCGGCGAGATCATGTCGGTGGCGGAAATGACGAACGAGAGTGGGGAAGAGAGCTGCGAGAGGGGGAAAGGATCGGGGAGGCTGCGGGGCGTCTCCAGGACATGTAGTTGGCAGCGGGGAAGCAGCTACGTGGCTAGCTCGCCGTCGGCAGCCTCGGCATTGCTGACACGCAGCAGTGCGTGCCCCTGCCTAGGGTACACGACAAGGTGGGAGGTGGGCTTGGGCTGGTTGGGGTGCTGGGGAATTAGTTGGGCCAGAAGGCCAGGTATTTTTCCTTTTTCCTTTTCCGTTTCCTTTTCTTTTCTGTAGTTGTTTTGTCTTATCTAATTTAAATAGCTAGACATTCTTATAAATGCCCAAAATTTATATATGGATTTAAGTGACCAGTGGCTAGTCACATCCAAAGTTTTGAACATTTTTGAAATTAAAAGTATTTGAATTCAAATTCAAATAGGGGTATTTGATTAATTCCAAGGTCCTGCTTGAATATTTGAAAAATCTATGAGCATGGGTTTGAATCCAAATCACTTTATATGTGATCTCACTCAATTATGAGAATTTTCAAAAACGCAAAAGAATTTTTGGAGCAACTTTTATTGTGGCCATTTGAATTTAATTCATGTGGTGGGGGGGGGGGTTCTCGCTCCAATTTCAATTTCATTTTGAAATTTTGACATGAATGCAAGGTGAGGCTTGTCCTAGCACATACCTAACAGGGGGGTTCTGACATCTGAGGCTAGCATTAGGAGCAGGATGTCCACTGCCTCGCTCCGCTAGCGTTGTAATAGACCCCTTGTACTCATTTCATCGGTAATAAAAGTTGTCCAGTTCTATATCAAGCAGTGCCGTGTTCCAGAAGACATGATCTCTGGGCTGGAGCACGGGGCGTTCCTGTATTCTGAGCCGGGGTACCACAACGCTTGGTATCAGAGCAGGACTGACTGTAGAACACGCTAGTCCGCGCGAACATTAGAAGGACGTTAGATGACGTTAGAGTTAGAGTGTCTAGCCTACTTGTGTGCTGCATTTGATTGTTGCATTTGTTTGCTGCATAGCATGCATATAGATAGCATTATTTTCGGTAACGATCTGGTCTGATGAGTGTTGATGGCAGAGTATCCGATGGGCTACCCAATGGACCTTTCACCGGTCAGCTTTGTCTATCTCCTTGCCGACATATGGCATTGCCTCTACCCAAATGGAGGGGTGCCGATGTACCAAGGTTCTTCTACACGGCTCAGAGGGCAGATACTTGAATATCGCGCCAATGTACTTATGACAGTTCACCTCCCCATCGGCATGCGTACCTACAACTTTTAGGGCGCACCCACCTCTACCCCAGACTGTGTTGTCCAACTCGCCGCTCTGGCAAACATCACGGGTCTTCGCCACCAGGAAGCCGTGATGCCTCAGAATCGTGCCTTCCACTTCTATCCCATCTGAGTCGGAACTCCGCAACGAGTGAGGTTTCCTCGCCCCCTTGCGGAAGCTGACGCGGCGGTGGTGGGCATGTCCCGCTACATGATCGCCGAGTACGCCCTCATCGTCGAGCTAGTCCGCAATGCAAGGCATGCGAGAAGAGCCCTTGTTGTAGCCTTGCCTTCGGCAACTCCTCCGCCAGCTCCCTTTGCATTCGGCGACCCATCGGTGGACCGTAGCGTCTAAGTTGCGCGTAGTTCATGCTGCATGAGTAGTAGTAGTAGTCTGGCATGTTGCTTGTTGCACATTGTTCTGTGTAGAAATAAGATGTGATCTGTTTGCGTGTGATCTCGATGCACTTTCAATGCTATTGATCTTTGCTTCCTGGAATTTCTTCGTTGATCCCTTATTTTGTTCCTCGATGTTTAATGAATATGTTTTTGCAGGTAGCATGTGACTCTGACGAAACCTTGCTCGCTTCCTTTTGGATAATGGCACCACGCCTGGTTCTGAGCTGATTCATTTTCGGCCGTCCGGGGTGGATGCCTACTTTTATTTCTCTTTTCAACAGTCGACCCGTGTTTTGAGCTGCTTTTCGGCCGTCTCGGGAAGTTGTTGAATTTCTTTTCGCAATGGCGACCCCATGTTCTGAGCTATTTTCTCAGCCGTCTTAGGGGACCTCTACATTCTTTTTACCAACGTTGTCTCGTGCTCGGAGTTGATTCTTGGTCGTCCGTTCTGAGCAGTGCTTGAGTTATTCCAGTAGACGTCCCAGATCAGAGTTGTAAAAACCGTTCTGGTGGCTACTGGGTTATTTGCTGGTTTTTATGCAAGGGATTCAGATGGTCATCGACTATCGCTAAAACTTTCGAAGTGATGAACTTTCTATTGTTTTTCGCTCAGTTGGATTTCTTCGTTGAATCTTCATTTGGTGCGTTGGGGTCGCTTTATTTTTCCCCTGGTGGAAAGTTGTTGATACGTCCCAAACGTATCTATAATTTCTGCTTGCTCCATGCATATTTTGTGTGATATTGCTATGATCTAGATACACTTTTGATCATATTTGGACTAACTTATTAACTCAGTGCACCACAGTGCCAGATCCTGTTTTCTGATGTTTTTCTATTCCAGGTTTCCCCCATATTCAAAGTGCTCCAAAAATTCGGGAAAATCAGATAAAAATCAGCGCAACGGAACCTTCCAGAGCCCCAAAGGAGGGCCAGAGGGGCCCCACCTGGTGCCTAGGCGGCTAGGTGGCGCGGCCTAGGGTGGGGCCGCGCCGGGTGGCCGCCTGGACACCTGGTGCCCCCCTGTCTGACCCCATTCGCCTATTTAATCTCCGTGACGCGAAACCCCCGAGGAAAGAACCCTTTTTCTCGATCTCGCCTCCGTTCCACCGCCGCCTCGCTTCCAAGATCGGGAGCGCCAGCAGACTTCTTCCCGGCACCCTACCGGAGGGAGGATCGACCTCCGGGAGCTTCCCCTCCACCATGGACGCTTCCTGGATGTGCCGTGAGTACTTTTCCTTGGACCATAGGTCCGTGATCAGTAGCTATGTGATGTTCTCCTCCCCTCTTTGTTCTTCATGGTTTAGTCCTCGTGAGCTGCCCTACATGATCGAGGCACATATGTAATCTTTCTCCTGTTGCTATGCTAAGTTTGCTGGGATCTGATGGATTATGAGATTATTTTCAGATTGTGATAGAGTAATATATTTGGTTCTTATCTTTTATATTTTTTGTGTTGGGAATGTGCCCTAGAGGAAAATAAAATATGTTTTATTAGCATATTCCATTAGTTCATAATAAGTTTTATACTGTGCTATATCTGTATTAAGCGGAAACACTAATACACGTGTGGTATAAAACAACCAGGTCCCTAGTTAACTCTAGTACACTAGTCCATTGGGCAATTGATGATCAAGGTTTCATGATCATGAGCAATTAAGTTGTTGACAATGAAGTCATATCATTGGGAGAATGATATGATGGACACACACCCACCAGAAGTGTTGCAATGTGATCGAGTCACATGAGTTCAACATTGCGATAACTACAACGTAGTGACCAGATCCTTAGACCGTAATGATCATACGTAATTACTGTCTATTAGGATGCCTTGATTTGCTACCCACCGTCTGACTGAAATATGCTGGCCATAAAGGAGTACTTCATGTATTCCGAATAGATATGTTAATGAGTATGCAAATAGATCAACGCGGGATTTGTCCATCCGAGTGACGGATAGGTACCCTAGGCCCACTCGGTGATATTGCATCATAAAGTTTGCAAACGTGTGACTAGGTCACTGATGGTACGAATTAACGCCCCCTCGTTGGTTACCCAAAGTGCAAGGTTGATATGTAGACAGCAACAAATTTCCCTCGGTGAAGATACCAAGGTTTGTCTCCAGTAGGACTCCGACAATGACAGGAAGGTGACAACGGCGCCAGAGATTGGCGGTAGGCGTGGACCTGCACACTCAACAGATAACTTTTCTCCCAACGAGTACAAAGGGGTTGTCAATCCCTCCGTCCTTGTTGTTTACAAAAGATAAAACGCACGGGATAATAATGATAGTGATAGCTACGGAAAAGTAAATACTGAAAGTAAATTGATAGTGTAAACAGTGTCGGAAATATGGACCGGGGTCCTATGATGTTCACTAGTGATGTCTCTCTCCCAAAAGACGATAAAAGAGCTATGCGAGGTAAACAAATCAAAGTTGTGCAATTGACAGGATTATGTGCGCAAACCAATGCTAATTATGCTATAAAGAAAGGAAGAGGCTCAAAAGCATGGGTGGTACGCCAAGACAAGTAGACCGAAATCCATCTGCATCTACCTACTAATCATCCACCTTCAGATATATATATAGAAGATCTCGCTGGTATTAAGTTGTGAATCCCACCCAAAGTGTAAACTCAAAGCAACGGACAACTGCAATAAAGAACTTTGCGTAAAGTAAACAATCCTTGCACCCGCAAGTACAAGCATCGTTGTTTTCCCCCTTGTGGCAACAACACATCCGCTAGACTCATGTTTCTGTCACTCAAGCTAGTCATCGGGGGGCATGAACCCACAATCATGCATAACACTCCCTCTTGGAGTCACTACCTACTACTTGGCCAAAGCAATAAACAGCAACGGACAACATGAAAGAATTACTCAAGAACATAAATATAAAAGAGGAGAATCAAATATATAACTAAAACGCAATCTGAACATAATCTCATAATCCATCGGATCCCAGCAAACTCAGCATAGCAACAGCAGAAAAAATTACATATGTGCCTCGATCATGTAGGGCAGCTCAGGAGGTTTAATCCATGAAGAACAAAGAGGGGAGGAGAACATCACATAGCTACTGATCATAGACCCATGGTCCAAGGTGGACTACTCACGGTTCATCCGGGAAGCATCCATGGTGGTGGAGAAGCTCCCGGAGGTGATTCCTCCCTCCGGCAGGGTGCCGGGAAGAGGTCTTCTGGTGCTCTCGATCTTGGAAGCGCAGCGGCGGCGGAACAAAGGAGAGATCGCAAAAAAGGGTTTCCGTCTCGGGGGTTTCACGTCACGAGGGTTAAATAGGCGAAGGGGGGCATCCAGGGGAGCCACCAGGGTGGGGCCGCGCCAGGGGGGCGCCTGGGGCCCTGGTGGAGCCCCTCTGGCCCCCCCTTGGTGATTCCGGAAGCTTCCTGATCGCTGATTTTTTATTGGATTTTTTCCGAATTTTTGGAGCACTTTTAATATGAGGCAAACCTGAAATAGAAAAATAGCAGAAAACAGGAACTGGCACTGGGGTGCACTGAGTTAATAGGTTAGTCCAAATATGATCAAAACTGTATGGAAGTTCATAAATAACATAGCAATATCGCACAAAAGAGGCATGGAGCAAGCAGAAATTATAGATACGTTTTCGACGTATCAACATACCCAAGCTTAATTCCTGCTCGTCCTCGAGTAGGTAAATGATAACAGCATAATTTCTATGGTGACATGCTAACAACCATATAAGAACTTTTAAGTAAAGCAATCAAGGCATTTAATTCAATTCAAGTCATAACAGGCAAGAGTATATATCTAGTATTGAAACAAGCAATATAAGAACATAAAGGTGCAAAAGCTCTCGCTGTCCGTGACTCGAATGTCTCCAAATGGTGTTTGCGTGCAAGAAAGGGGATAGGGATATACGAGAAAAAGTATTTTTGTGTTGAGAACTCAGTCTACTAAAGTGTCACACTTGGTCTTCTTTGGAATCTTATCTTGACTCATCCCAGACCACTAGCCAGGTACAAGTCAAAATGATCCACTCCTTTTCAACATTTTGAGCACTAATGCAATGGATGAGCGTAAGCAAGAAAGTTGACACTTAGGATGGCAAAGAGAGAATACAGTGGAGGAGGAAGACAAAAAGGTGTGAAAGGCTCACATCAATGAGGACAATCATAGGCGAGAGAAAGCCAAATGATAGATAAGATGTGAGGAGTAGGGATTGCCATGCAACGGATGCACATACGAGATAAGGTAAGCTCGCCAATGGAACTAGTGGGGGTGCATCCAACTTGCTTGCTCAAGAAGACCTAGAGCTCTTTTGAGGAGGCTCGTCATTGGAATATACAAGCCAAGTTCTATAGTGTGAAGGTCCCCACATAGCTATATGCATGATTGATAATCTCTATGGAGTACAAGATATAAGAAGGAGTACGAGTGTGGATCTTTCAAAAGGAATAGTAGTGTGCCCCCCTTCTCTCTTTTTATTTTCTTTTTCTCTTTTTTCTATTTTTTTGTATTTTTTTGGTGGCCTCAATGGCTCTTTCTATTCCTCTCATTTGTCCTGTTTGGGATCTTTTAATTTGCCCTCTTTGGGATCTTTTAATTTGTCCACTTTGGGATATTTTCCTCACTTTAGGGGTAATACTCTATATATTACAAAAATTATAGAAGATCTTTCACACTTTACAAAGTACTCAAATCATAAAGAAGATGTAACTATCCTAAAGTATGCAAATGTATGCCTCTGCATGGGTAGCAGGATATGCAATGATACTAGCGCGTCATGTAGCAATGATTAGGCCAAGGCCCATCTAGCATGCGGCTCATTGATCAAGCAAGTAGCATTTATGACATGAAGATCAAGTCATGAGAAGATGGATGTTGCATGGCAATATATCTCGGAAAGGCTATGGAAATGCCTTGGTATGTAGGTATGGTGGCTGTTTTGAGGAAGGATATAAGGAGGTTTATGATGACAGAGCGTATCATGCCAATGGTTTGGATGTATCGGAGAAGGTGGACGCTAACTCTCGGAGTGAGAAGAAAGCAATGCACGACACAGGAAAGGCTAGCAAAATATGGGAAGGTGGAAGTGTCAACTTTTGAATACTCACATTAGTCCGAAGAACTCATGCACTTATTATCGGTAACTCTCAGTCTAATAAGGAGGTTTCACAAAGAGACAATTACCCTGAGGAGGAGTGTATGGGGGTTTGGTTATCCTTGCGCATCCTCGACTCATGGTACGTGAGTGTACTCTAATATTCGACCCCTCAGAAAAGTAGTGATCCATCTAGTAGCTAAAGTTCTCAACTAATTTTGTAAGTTTTTCGAAAATAAACACGGATTGCCCAAAATACGACATCTGTCACTAATAGGCTAAATCTCTTGACACCAAAAGTCCAAACATTACTCAAAACAATACCTCAAAACTATTGCAAGTTACTACTACAAAAGAATAGTAACCTAAATTACCTACTCCAAGTCAAGACACACAACTCAGTGCAACAGGAAAACTCTCTAAACAAGATAAACATGAAAACTTAAGAGAGTTCCAGAAAAAAATTAAACAAAAGCTCTTTGAAAAGATAAACATGAAAACTAAGAGGAAAACATGGCAGTAGCTATGAAAAAGATAAAGAACACACACAACAAAGATAAGCAGGAAAAATCCTATGTTGTGGTCTAAATTTTTGAAGTGGAGCGTGTTTCTCTCCCACACAAAGAAATCTGGGCTCTAACTTGTTATGAACAGCAAGCAAAGCTCAAGAAAACAAAAAACAAAACCTAAGAGCAAGACGCTCCAAGCATAGCACATAACGCATGAAGTGATAAAAATATAGTGAAACGAGAGACGAACTGATAATTGTTGATGGAGAAGGGGATGCACGGGGGCATCCCCAAGCTTAGACGCTTGAGTCTCCTTGAATATTTCTTGGGGATGCATGGGGGCATCCCCAAGCTTGAGCGCTTGACACTCCTGAATCTTCTTTCATCATCTTCCCTCGCACACTTGAAAACTCCCTTATACATAACTCATCATAATCTGATTAGCGAGGTTAGTACCCATAATAAAATAATGTTTTCTCTACTGGAAACAAAGATATTCTTGAAGAGCTACTGTTTCACAAGATTTCCAAAGAATTTTTGCAAAGAAAAAGCAAGCTTAAGGTTTGCAAAATGAAGAAGAGGCAAAACATGACAGAATCTGTGAAAAACAGACCAACAGATAGTAAAGAATTTTTTAGGGATACTTCTGCAACTCAAATCAAAAAACTCAGAACATACGAAAGTTCCGTAATTGTATAGATTACGCTGTGTAAAACATTCAGCTCAAAAAGATAAACTAGGATTTTTCTCTGATTTTTCTAGTCACGAGGACAAAATCTTTTTTATGGACAGCATGTCACAACTTTCACTTCCCTTGTCATATGAGGCTATAAATGGCACAAAGCTTGAAAAGCAAAGATACAATGATGTTGCTACAGTTGTAACAATCATCAAGACCACTAAAAACAGAAGAAAAACAAAAATGAAAACCTAAATTCGTTGCGGGCTGCCTCCCGAAAGCGCTTCTTTAAAGCCATTAGCTAGGCTTAATGCAAATAGAAGGAATCAAATATCATCATAATAATCGGAGTTGTAATATGATTCAAGTGGTTCCTCAACAAGTTCTTCCTTGTTCCTTTTAGGAAAGGGGTATGTACCTTTTGCCTTCCCGCGTAGGCGTATTTGTCCCTTACCTATATCAATGAAGCCTTTCACGGCTCGGAGGAAATCCCTCCCAAGCACTATGTTTCCTTGGTTTGGCTTCATGACAAAGAAATCAACCATTGAAATCCCTTTTAGGAATGTCACTGGTACATCTTTTATCCTTCCCTGGATCTCAGAAATATCTCCATTAATATGTTCATGATAGGATGACAAATTGTCCATGTTAAATTTTAAAGAATCATAAACAACTTTTGGCATAGTGGAAACCATGGATCCAATGTCACAGAAAGCAAGGAAGTCTTGGTTAGAGATGATAATTCTAACAAAGGGCTCCCAGTCACCATCTATATCATAAACATCTTTTTTATTTGACTGGGATTTCTTTACTTTTCTCAAGTCTAGAGCATCCAATCTCTTTTCAATAGTAGCAAGTCTATCTATAACAGTATCAAAACTATGATCATAAACAAAGAAACTAGATAGACCATGTATAATTTCAAGAGCTCTAGCTTCATCTCAAGCTAAGAAATCCCCTTCAGCTATAATATCAAGAGAGTGTTTGCACCATCTAAAAAGACCATGGTAAAAATTTCTAAGCACAATTTTTATAGGTATCCAAGGCATAATTCTCCTATGTGCATCAGAAATTATGTCCCAAGCCTTCTTCATATTTTCTCCATCCCTTTGATGGAAATCTAGGACCTCTGACTCCCTCAAAGCACCAAATCCTAACATGCTTGACTAAACAGAAAGCATAACTAAAAGCAAGATAACTATTTTTTTGATTTTTGATAAAAGACACTAAAGCAAAAACTGAAAGGTAAACAAACAAGACTAAAAAGCAAAGATAAAAGATAGTGTGCAACTCCCCTATCCTGAAGAGTGGAGTCCCCGGCAACGGCGCCAGAAATTTCTTTTGATGGTACGAATTAACGCCCCCTCGTTGGTTACCCAAAGTGGAAGGTTGATATGTAGACAGCAACAAATTTCCCTCGGTGAAGATACCAAGGTTTGTCTCCAGTAGGACTCCGAAAACGACAGGAAGGTGAAAACGGCGCCAGAGATTGGTGGTAGGCGTGGACCTGCACACACAACAAATAACTTTGCTCCCAACGAGTACAAAGGGGTTGTCAATCCCTCTGGCCTTGTTGTTTACAAAAGATAAAACGCACGGGATAATAATGATAGTGATAGCTACGGAAAAGTAAATACTGAAAGTAAATTGATAGTGTAAATAGTGTAGGAAATATGGACCGGGGTCCTATGATGTTCACTAGTGATGTCTCTCTTCCAAAAGACGATAAAAGAGCTATGTGAGGTAAAAAAATCACAATTGGGCAATTAACAGGATTATGTGCACAAACCAATGCTAATTATGCTATAAAGAAAGGAAGAGGCTCAAAAGCATGGGCGGTACGCCAAGACAAGTAGACCGAAATCCATCTGCATCTACCTACTAATCATCCACCTTGAGATATCTATCCAGAACATCTCGCTGGTATTAAGTTGTGAATCCCACCCAAAGTGTAAACTCAAAGCAAAGGACAACTGCATTAAAGAACTTTGCGTAAATTAAACAATCCTTGCACCTGCAAGTACAAGCACCGTTGTTTTCCCCCTTGTGGCAACAGCACATCCCCTAGACTCATGTTTCTGTCACTCAAGCTAGTCATCGGGGGGAATGAACCCACAATCATGCATAACGCTCCCTCTTGAAGTCACTACCTACTACTTGGCCAAAGCAATAAAAAGCAACGGAGAACATGCAAGAATTACTCAAGAACATAAATATAAAAGAGGAGAATCAAATATATAACTCAAACACAATCTGAACATAATCTCATAATCCATCGGATCCCAGCAAACTCAGCATAGCAACAGCAGAAAATATTACATATGTGCCTCGATCATGTAGGGCAGCTCACGAGGTCTAATCCATGAAGAACAAAGAGGAGAGGATAACATCACATAGCTACTGATCATAGACCCATGGTCCAAGGTGGACTACTCACGATTCATCCGGAAGCATCCATGGTGGTGGAGAAGCTCCCGGAGGTGACTCCTCCCTCCAGAAGGGTGCCGGGAAGAGGTCTTCTGGTGCTCCCGATCTTGGAAGCGCAGCGGTGGCGGAAACGAGGAGAGATCGCGAAAAAAGGTTCCCGTCTCAGGGGTTTCACGTCACGAGGATTAAATAGGCGAAGGGGGCAGCCAGGGGAGCCACCAGGGGCCTAGGCGGCCCCCTGGCGCGGCCCCACCCTGGGGCGCGCCGGGAGGGCAACTGGGGCCCTGGTGGGCCCCCTCTGCCCCCCCCCCTCGGTGATTCTGGAAGCTTCCTGATCACTGATTTTTATTGGATTTTTCCCGAATTTATGGAGCACTTTTTATATGGGGGAAACCTGAAATAGAAAAACAGCAGAAAAAAGGAACTGGCACTGGGGTGCACTGAGTTAATAGGTTAGTCCAAATATGATCAAAAGTGTATGGAAGTTCATCAATATCATAGCAATATCAAAGAAAAGAGGCATGGAGCGAGAAGAAATTATAGATACGTTTTGGACGTATCAGTCACGGGGTTGCAATATCACGGGAACGAGTAAACATGTTTTGTCGGTAACGAGGATGAACTAGGTATATTGGATACCGACGATCAAACCTCGGACAATCAAAGTACCACATGACAAAGGGATAATGCTCAACGTTAAACGGATCCAACAGCGATGAAGTTTCAATCGATGGAAGCGCAGGGGCTATCAAGGATTCTAACCAGGTCCAATTGATTAGTCATTGATCAATGAGATTGTCTCGATTATGTCTGTTGTTTCCCGGACCATATGGTGTCACACTTAAGGGTATTCGACGCATTAAGGATAGATTTGGGATCACCGGAGAAATAAGAGAGAACACCGGAATTGTTCCGGTGAAAGGCCGGAAGTTGTTCTGGGTATTTTGAAAGGTTCAAAATATATTTAATAATGTTTAATTAATGTTTTATTATTTAATTATCTGAATTAAATTTTAAATATAATTAAATATAATTAAAAATGAATTAAAAGGCATATGGGCCTCATAGGGCACATTAGGGGGAGAGGGAGTCCTCCCCCATGGGCCATGGCGCCATGAGGGGGCCCACCCCCCCCCCTTATTTGGTGTGCCACCCCCTCCCTTGGGATTAGTCCCACCCCGGAAATGGAGGGGGTGACACCCCTCCTTAGCCTATATAAGGAGGGGTAGAGGTGCCCTTTTATTCATCATATTTTGAGACAAGTTCTCTTCTCTCTCTTCCTCCTTTCTCCTTCCTGTGAGCGGACTCCCCTTGTATGGAGTCTGCTCTGGGTTGGGGATTTATCCACCATACGCACGCCGTCGTGTTGCTGGAATCGGGATCCGAATCCATCTTCTTTCCGCTGCTCTTCTGGTTCGGAGCCCGGAGGGACGTCGGGTACACCGTATGTGTGTAATCCCGCGAGGCACTACACTTGTGTGGTGCTACTTCATCATCGTGGCCGTATCGCGAAATCTTCACCGACAACGTTCCGACGGGGACGCAATCCCGACATCGGTCTCAAGGACCGGGTGGCTACTGGAGTCATCGTGGAGCTGCGCGGCATCGGGGATTGCTGATACGACTACATCAACCACGTTCACGCGGGAACGTTTCCCGCTTAAACGGCTACATACTGGTATGTGAACTTATTCCATCCGTTACTTGCATTGCCATAGCATAGGTCTTGGGATTGGGTATCGTAGGTTATGAAAATTTTGTGTTTTATGCCCCGAACCCCAACAGTGGTATCATGAGCGAGGCTATGCGTAGATGTATTGTACGGATAGAACACATCTAGTATGTGGCATCAATTCTCCAATTGTTACCCTCCCACGTGTACTCGTTTAGCATTGCGGCAATGTCTCGATGAAGCGGCCCCGACCGACCTTACGCGTTTACGTGAGACTGGTTCCACGCTTGACATATGGCTTGTACCATATAAGTGGCTGGGGGTGTCTGTCTCTCTAATATTAGCTTTGCGAAGACGTTTGCAATGGAGGGCCCCGACAGGGGTGTAATAGATACAATTGCAGGATTGGTGTTGTGGCTTGTTTTCGTAGGATAGAAACGGTTCTTTTCTCGAAACCACTAGCCGCCACGTAAAACTTGCAAAATATAAAGTAGAAAGGCGTTTTTAACTTTAATTTTCATGTTTGGGGGAATCATAGTTAGTATGATTTATATCATTGCATCCTATTTTTCTAATATGTTAGATATACGACGGTAGCATCATAGGATGATCCCTCACTAAACCAACATAGTGTCCTTACCCTAGTGAGCACCACCTGGAAAGATCAACATTATGGAGGCATCACATGTCACATGGGTGTCAAACATATTCGCGTTCAAATGAGGTGGGTGTAGCAAGCCTAGCATGCCCAGAAGCATGACCTTGTATGACACAACAACAAATCACACAAGGTGTGGTGGCGAGCCTGGCATATGGAGATATGGCCTCGGGACACAAGAGACCGAAAGGTCGAGCACGAGTCACATGGATGATGTGATTGTCATGATGGCCTACCTTGAGAATATACTGATGGTCGTGTCACACGGGGGAGGTATAGTTCTCAAGGATTGTGTAATCACTTAGAATAAACTATGAGGGATGTTTGTCTGAGTGGGAGTTCCAGAATTGTTTTAAAACATGAACTCCATATTATGAACTTAATATTCATGTTTTAGCAGATATCAATGTAGATAATGTCATACCCAATGTTTAAAACTATGGCTCTTTTAGTGTGATGTAGAACTTAAAGTAAATGGGTCTTACTTCATTGATTGTTACCAACACCATTAGAGACATACTCGTTAATAATGACTTACTAAACATAATACGAGAACTGCTAGGAGATACACCAGATAACTCCGTAATTAAGGAAGATGATGATGAGTACCGTACTCACCGTCACTTATGAATGACAATACACCATACTTCATTCTATGAATCTGAATTGTGAATGCATGTTAACCAACACGTATGACGTGCTAGGTGAACTTGAAAGCACTAGGTCACAAACCAGAGTAATGGAATATGAGTATATGGACGGGGTTTCTTTCAACCATGGTGGAAGGAACAGCCCGCTGAGAAAGTCACTTGGAAAATGTATAAGATATATGAACACCTTGTGTATAAGTTGGACTACTGAATGACTGGTTACTTTGCGATAACTGGGGAGTTGCATCCGCTTCCTCCCAGCTACGAAGACCACGTCTAGACTATGTCATGAAGGAGAATCGTTCACCTGTCATGAGGTCAAGGTTAAAGTTATGAACTTTGAAGGTAGAACCAATGAAGGAATAGTCATTGACGGAGAAGTTATATTTTATATACAAGTTATAAATGTATTTCCCCACAAAATACTAATTGCGGTTGATTAAGTATTTGATGCTTGAACATGCTGCTTATAGAGTGTCTTGGAAGGGATGAGGTGACAATGTGTGATGATGATAATCAAGATAGTTGATGGTCGACAACACTCTCCCTCTACATCTATCATTTGATTAAATATATGAATAAATGTATGATCGTTTGAATGTGAACTTTAATAGTGTGTCTTGCATCTCGCGAAGACAATCATTCATATTAGTGAGAAACAAGTCAGTTGTTCTCCTTTTATGAATGATATCTTTTATGGTCACATTACGTTTATGAATGAGTTATTCTTATATTGATGATAGTAGCTTGATCATTTATAAGAAATATTGCAAGAATTATCCGAACTTTATAATGACACTACCGTTTAAGTCATGAATGATATGCTGGAGTTTTGAGATACTTGATCTCTTGACACATGAAAACCATGCCCTTTTAGGTGAGATGACTAAAACCTCGCGTTCTGGTAAAACAGAATGTGTACTGATTGTTGAATATCATACATAGTGATGTATCGTATTTCAACATGTAGTGAATTTCATTATTTTGTGAACTTCATATGTGGACTTAGATGAATATGAGTATTCACTAATGAAACATAGTCTGAAAATAATTTGATATGATCAAAGGGATTTCAGAATGAAGATGGGTATTAAATTAACAAGAAAGACAAGTCTCTACGATTTGATCAAAGTGACAATGTTTTGAGTTAGCCTTGGGCATAAAATACTTGTGAAAGTTGTTCCACAAATTACAATGCTTGGAACACTTCAATATTGTTGATGTGGCTGAATAGTGTATGGTCTAAGTAATCTCTTACCAAGTTGTGTTATTATTTTTTAGAGTTATTAATTTAATATGCAACCACTCACTTCAGTATTGGGAACCGTCTAAGTTCGTGGAAACCAACACTATATAAGTTATGGTGTGTTGTGGTTTCTAGGAAGCCTAATTTATATGATAAATTATCTTTGTATTGTATTATTAGACAACTATGGATACATCTTCCATAATTAGAACCAAAGGAGCAAAACTTGTATTGCTAAGTTTGGTGTTTGTCAAGAATTGTTCTTGATAAAATGTGGTAATGGAAGAAAAGTGAAAGTTCAACCAAGGTGATTGACCTTGTCTCCAAATATCAGAGTAACACAACGGAATATGTTCCGGAAGCAAAGCTCTACAATTAGAGGAGAAACTACTGATAAATGATCATGATGTTTCGATGGAAGCTTTTACTGAATAAAGTAGGATTCAAGAATACATATTTGCCCTTGTGCAAAATAATATTCATGATTCATTTGTCAAGTTAATGGAACAAGACATACCTACAAACTACAAAGAGGCGATGGTGGACCTAAGTATGAGATATGACTATGAGTCATGAAATCCCATATTAAATTACATTTAAGATTGCTTGAATCTTATCGAGTAAGGAGTTTACTTGATATTCTCAATAACTTCAAAGCTATAAGGAATAAATGTGAACATCAAAGAAGACACCAAGATCGATTTGTCTCAAAGAATGTTTCTGACAAATTCAAAAGGTTGACTACAATAAGTAGTGATGCTTGAGTCAATAGGATATTCACTACGATTGATACAAATTGTTATCAATACCGTGACTTCCTCAAATCCAGCGTTTGAAGAAGTGTTGTAATTGGTACAACAAGAAGGTTTTGAAAACATATGGATACTAGTGTCTCGTAATCTGAATTCTCAATTTGATGCATGATCAAAGTGATTTTGGACTTAGCCAAAATATTGAGAAACATGCATTCGCATGAAACTGAGTGGGAGCCGAATAGTTTCCTAACTTAATATGTGGACGACATATTTTGAGTGGGAGCTATGGGAGTATTATTCTAGTCTTATATGTGTCTGACATATTTGAGTAGGAGCTATGTGGATGTTATCCTTACATTATATGTAACTGGCATATTTGAGTGGGAGCAATATGAGTGTTATCCTGAACTTAATATGTGCATGACATACTTGAGTGGGAGCATGACAACATTCTCATATATGGATAACATATTAAGAATGGTGTAGTTGGTATTAATGATTATTGGAATCTTTCATGAATGAAGTTAAGCATTGAAAATCTTTTAAGATAGATTAATGTGTTTAATAACATTGAGTCGGAATACTTTCCTGGATAAGATTCTGAAGGAGTTCAGAATGGGACAAGTCAAGAAGAAGTTCTTACTTGTATATCCAAGAGAAGTATCGAGTTGATCTCAATACAAGAACAATGGTTAAATAAAGGAAAGAAATGGATGTGCTAGATCATCTATGCCTCTGTCATAGATACTTTCATATAAAACCAGAGTTATGTACTCGACGTAATGTGACCCAAGTTCTTAGTAATAAGAACATGTTGTGATATGATTTATGAGTAAATCATTGAACAAAGAGTTAAGTTTATCCTTCAGTATCTGGAGAGAACTGAGGATGCATCTCTAATTTGTAAAGGATAGTGTACTTGACCATAAATGTTATGCTGGCTCAAGTTGTGACACTAACCTAGAAAATTGAGATATCATATTAATGAATGCCTAACTTGAAAGAAACATGGTTAGACATCAAAGTTGCATAAAATGCACTAAGTATTAAATCTACATTGATGTGGCTTCTTTAGAAGTGGCAGGAGTTATATTTCGGCCTAAGAAGTTCGACTTCTGACTGAGTGAGTTTCAGTGTGCATGACTATGGGAAAATCCTCGTGATCCACCCGATGTCATTGCTGAAACACAGCAAACGAAGTCTCACTCTACCGCCAGATATATATACCTCATCATTATAATGGATACTGAAGTAATGTCAAACTAGGTGACATTAATGATTTGCAAAAGACATACGGATCTGATTGGTACCCAGACCATTGATACAACCTTTTCCAAAAGCGAGCATGATCTATAACCATATAGATGATATGGAGTTATGATCCACAGAAAATGCAACTAGATTATTTGTACTCTAGTGCAAGTGGGAGACTGTTGGGAATGTGCCCTAGAGGAAAATAAAATATGTTTTATTAGCATATTCCATTAGTTCATCATAAGTTTTATACTGTGCTATATCTGTATTAAGCGGAAAAACTAATACACGTGTGGTATAAAACAACCAGGTCCCTAATTAGCTCTAGTATACTAGTCCATTGGGCAATTGATGATCAAGGTTTCCTGATCATGAGCAATTAAGTTGTTGAAAATGGAGTCGTATCATTGGGAGAATGATATGATGGACACACACCCACGAGAAGTGTTGCAATGTGATTGAGTCACATGAGTTCAGCATTGCGATAACTACAACGTAGTGACCAGATCCTTAGACCGTAATGATCATACATAATTACTGTCTATTAGGATGCCTTGATTTGCTACCCACCGCCTGACTGAAATATGCTGGCCATAAAGGAGTACTTCATGTATTCCGAATAGATATGCTAATGAGTATGCAAATAGATCAACGTGGGATTTGTCCATCCGAGTGATGGATAGGTACTCTGGGCCCACTCGGTGATATTGCATCATAAAGTTTGCAAACGTGTGACTAGGTCACGGGGTTGCAATATCACGGGAACGAGTAAACATGTTTTGTCGGTAACGAGGATGAACTATGTATATTGGATACCGACGATCAAACCTCGGACAAGCAAAGTACGACATGACAAAGGGATAATTCTCAACGTTAAACGGATCCAACATCGATGAAGTTTCATTCGATGGAAGCGCAGGGGCTATCAAGGATTGTAACCATGTCCAATTGATTAGTCATTGATCAATGAGATTGTCTCGATCATGTATGTTGTTTCCCAGACCGTAGGGTGTCACACTTAAGGGTAATCGACGCATTAAGGATAGATTCCGGATCACCGGAGAAATAAGAGAGAACACCGGAATTGTTCCGCTGAAAGGCCGGATGTTGTTCTGGGTATTTTGAAAGGTTCAAAATATATTTAATAGTGTTTAATTAATGTTTTATTATTTAATTATCTGAATTAAATATTAAAATATAATTAAAAAGAATTAAAAGGCATATGGGCCTCATAGGGCCCATTAGGGGGAGAGGGAGTCCTCCCCCATGGGCCATGGCGCCATGAGGGGGGCCACCCCCCTTATTTGGTGCGCCACTCCCTCCCTTGGGATTAGTCCCACCCCGGAAGTGGAGGGGGGTGGCACCCCTCCTTAGCCTATATAAGGAGGGGTAGAGGTGCCCTCTTATTCATCATATTTTGAGACAAGTTCTCTTCTCTCTCTTCGTCCTTTCTCCTTCCTGTGAGCGGACTCCCCTTGTATGGAGTCTGCACTAGGTTGGGGATTTCTCCACCATACGCACGCCGTCGTGCTGCTGGAATCGGGATCTGAATCCATCTTCTTTTCGCTGCTCTTCTGGTTCGGAGCCCGGAGGGACGTCGGGTACACCGTATGTGTGTAATCCCGCGAGGCACTACACTTGTGGTGCTACTTCATCGTCGTGGCCATATCGCGGCATCTTCACCGACAACGTTTCGACGGGGACGCAATCCCGTCATCGGTATCAAGGACCGGATGCCTACTGGAGTAATCGTGGAGCTGTGCGGCATCGGGGATTGCTGATACGACTACATCAACCACGTTCACGCGGGAACGTTTCCCGCTTAAACGGCTACATACTGGTATGTGAACTTATTCCATCCGTTACTTGCATCGCCATAGCATAGGTCTTGGGATTGGGTATCGTAGGTTATGAAAAATTTCTGTTTTCTGCCCCGAACCCCAACATTTTGTTCCTAAGTAATTCTTGTATGTTCTCCGTTGCTGTTTATTGCTTTGGCCAAGTAGTAGGTAGTAACTCCAAGAGGGAACGTTATGCTCGATTGTGGGTTCATGCCCCCCGATGACACGCTTGAGTGACAGAAACATGAAGTCTAGGGGATGTGTTGTTGCCACAAGGGAGAAAACAACGGTGCTTGTAACCGCGGTTGGAAGGATTGTTTACTTTACGCAAAGTGCTTTTTAATGCAGTTGTATGTTGCTTTGGGTTTACACTTTGGGTGGGGCTCGCAACTTAATAATAGCGAGATGTTCTGGATAGATATCTCAAGGTGGATGATTAGTAGTAGATGCAGTTGGATTTCGGTCTACTTATTTTGGCGTACTGCCCATGCTTTTGAGCCTCTTCCTTTCTTTGTAGCATAGTTAGAATTACGGTGCGTTTATACTCCTGTCAATTGCCCATCTGTAATTTGTTTACCTCGCATAGCAGTTTTGTCGTCTTTTGGGAGAGAGACATCACTAGTGAACATCACGGGACCCCTGTCCATATTCTCATCACTGTTTTCACGCTCATTTACTTTCCTGTTTTTACTTTCTAGCTGCTATCATTCTTATCCCTTGCGTTTGATCCATTGTGAACAACAAGGCCGGAGAGATTGACAACCTCTCTGTACTCGTTGGGAAACAAAGTTATTTGTGTTGTGTGCAGGTCCAGGTTAAGAGAGCAATTTCTCAAACGGCACGTTGCTCGCTTCACCACCTACTTATCATTATCGAAGTCCTACTGGATTGAACTCAACCTCGGTATCTTCACTGAGGGAAATTTGCCGTTATCCTACATCTCACCGTCCACTTGGGGTAACCAACAAGGAGAGGCGTTGCACTAGTCAACTATCTTGTCATCAGTTGCTCATCAAACCGCCGCATACCACAAAGAATCAGTAAAAGACCGCAATGAGGGTGGAAATTAGCAAGATAAGCAGGGTTCACACCGCAATGAGAATATTTGGCTCAAGTATGAATCTTACCTGGATGAATTATTCGGATGAAGTCTGCAGCAGGCAGTCAACCGTTACCACCGTGAAGTTTCAATCAAGGGAAAAGATCAGTTGTGACCAATGAATATTCTCATTCAGGGTATGATACACACAAGTCGCAATATTGTGGATTATGGTATACTCCTGAAGGAAGTCGGAACGGGTTATGATGTCAGTACCCAGCAAAGGAAATGGTTGGAACCATGATCGCCTCTGACAGGACAGCAACCAGTAAGCCAGCAAATTTCCGTGCACAGTATTCAGTTTGTCCACACACGATTATGGAAAGCTTCGAGTACAAGAAACTGCAACCTTCCTTCACAAGATACCGGGCACAGCCGACCCTTCCAGTGCATCAACCTTCCCCAATACACCATCTGGTTAGCTTGTTGGCCAAGACACTCAACCTTCTACTACAAGCTACCGAGAGAGGCTTACGATGCAAAGCACCCAATTGTGTTCAGTACGCCACATGGATGGATTCCAGCAAAAGCTACCCAACCGTCTAGAGTAAACTACTTCAGAAACTTCCAGCATAAGGAACCGATACATCCAAAGTACTCAAAGGCAAACTTCCGAGACAAGGCACCCAGTCTTCTGCAGTAAGCTACCGGTGAATCTTCCCGCATACGACACCTAGTCTTCCTCATTACGCCACCGGAGAAAGCTTACAAGACACGGTACCCATCCTCCTTCAGCACACTACCCCCGCAAATCTTCGAGGGTAAGCTACCCTGTCTTCCCTGATACATCATCGTGCCTGCAACAGTGTATCAGACAACCCGACTGCTCAAAGCAAGGAAGTTTTTAGCATAGTTGTAACATCCCGATGCTCGGAATGTTAAAAAAAATATTTTAAAAAATTAGGGCCAGAAAATTTATTTTGTTGTATTTGGTTATTACAAGCTTAAATTGAGTTTTCATAAATTCAGTATATTTAATTTGAACTAATGCCAACTTATATTAAAATTTGAGTTTTATTGTTTCCTTTTCGTCGAATATTTTCTTCCTTGTCTTTAGTATATTAAATTATGTGCATTTGTATATTGAAACTTTATTTTATTTTTTGTTTGATATTTTATTTTTATTTTATTTAAATTTTCTTTCAGGAAAATCTAATTAATTTTCCTCTATCAAACTCTAGCCAAACTTTCCTAGCATAATATCTCTTATTATTTTTATTTCAGTGTGAAGTCAATCTCCTTTCTTTTGTTTTCTTCTAACAGAATGGGCCAAGGTCATCTCTCTCTCTCTCTTTTATTTTTATTTTCCGTCTCTCCTGGGCCATAACACAACCATTTTTTTTCTTTTTTCCGAATGGCCCAAGGCCCAGGCGAGCAGCCCAAGAGCACGAGACCAGCACGTTCCTCTTCCACCTCCAGCCACGCACACACGTTACAGAAACACAGTCATCACTGTTTCTTCTTCTTCTCTCTTGCCCCATCAATTTTCCCACCATTTTCATTCACCATCAATACAAAGATTACTCCCCATTCAACCACGAACCCATTCAGGAAATTTATTTCGTGTATAACGGCCTTAATCTCCCGTACGGACCATTGGCATTCGTGACCCGATCTCTCTCCACGGGCTATAAAAGGAGGAGCCGAGGTGCACCTCGCACGTCTCTCTCCTTCCTCCTTCATTTTCGTTCTTACACTTTCTTCAAAGAAGCTTTGTAGGGATCGTAATCTTATGCCAAAGCTAAACATACAATTTGTTCTTCAATTCTGGTCATCGCACCGATTCATGGCGTTGGGTGAGTTTCTCTCCAATTCCTCTCGCGCACTTTCTCAAGATTGTTAGTAGTATCTCCTAGACATCATGATTTAACCTATTTGTGCCGTTGGCCGCGCATGTTCAAAATCGAATTCCATTTGTTGGCATCGGCTTGTCTTGTTATTTTTTGTTTGCCGGATGATCTTGTGGTCAACATATGAATTGTTTCTTGTGACTGTAGTAATTCTATGGTGGAGTTAGAATTACTTGTTTGGTCTATCGGGTTTTAGTATAGATTTAAATATAGTTGTTCTTGTCTAAAATCCGTTGATGTTTGAGTTCGATAAATTTTCATTGTTAGTATATTTTTATGTTCATGATATAATTGCGAGTTGCTTTATTAGATTTATTTTACTCTTGTTTTAATTGTAAAAAAATATAGTTGTGCATGTTGTTTCGGTTCAATAATTGTGTTACTCGTACACTCATATTTTATGCTGGTGTATGGATTTTTGTGAATTATTTCCATGTTTAATATTTATATATTTGATCTAGATTTTGTTTGTGCTATTAAATATAGTTTACTTGTTGTCTCATGTTGATAATGTTAGATATATTTTGTAGTCCTCGCTAGTGCATATACAAAATTATTAAATGTTCGTGATGCTTATAATTCCATAGAATTACTCTAAACATTGCTTGATTTCCTTAAATATGAGTTAAATATTTTTCCATCATGTAGCATGTTTGTTTTGTTGATTTCAAAGTCATGTTATGCTCTATGTTGTTGTTCTTAAAATTAAATGTGTCATCTAGTTTCTTTTTACTAGGTCTCATGAAATTGTATCTTGTTTTAGGACTTCATCATGCTTGCGGCAAATTGCTTGTTGTAGTCATATTATTAGCTTCTAAATTATGAGTCGCATCATGGTTCAAAGTTACTTTATTACTCCTCTAAGTTGTGTGACATGATATGTTTTGCGTGATATTTTAGTAGTACTTTTGAGTAGTTGTTAACTATATTTTATAGAATTTTGTCATGTAATATTACATGGTTGCTTTCTTTATGTTATGTCTATAGTTGTTTTGCTACATATAATTTATGCTTGTAGCATCAAACTTAGTATATTACATCTTGATAATTATCATGTGTATTTATCTATTTAGTTATTACCATGTCATGTTAGAAATCTCTTAAAATATAATGCATGCTTTATTGAACGCACATGTTACATGATTACTAGTTTGTATTGTGTGATCACACATATGGTTAGCTTTGCTTGGTAGAAATACATGTTCGATCTCATCTTGTTTATATAAGTAGGCTTTCTTTGTTAGATTGATATCATGCCATGTTGTTGTATGCTTTTATAAGTAGAATACATATGGTGTACCAAATTGTATTGGTATGATGCTTAGTTGAATATCTTATGTCTTTGCATGCGTAGGATGTACTAAATAAAAATGCATGCCATCTTGTTATTCATATTTGTATATGACATCTTGATTTCCTTGATATCATGATCAATTTGTTTACTTTCCTACACGATTATTATGATTTCTTAGTGTGTTTATATGTTATAATTAGCATGATAGTGTTGTGTTCTAATGCCATGCTTCATTGTTCTTACATGTCATAAATAGTATTTTAGAGTTGTGTGATATTGCTATGCTTGATGTTCATGTTAGTTGATATAAACTAGTTATCTTACACTCATGAGATGTATTGTATTGGTACCATAGCATCTTGATTGTGTGATGATCATATTCATGCTTATCATTTCATCTTGTTTATCTTATATTTCATTTGTGGTATGCCTAAGCCTAGACATCATGTCATGATAGTGATCTTTCATGTCTTATCGTGTTTCGTGTGTTGTACTAGAGTATGTAGCTCCTTGTGCTTCTTATATATGCTTACCCTTGTCACATATTATTACTATGAGTGTTTTAGGTGTGTTGCAATAGTTCATCACATGGTTAGAATAGTTTAACTTTCATGTTGACTGGGTTGTGACTTATTCGTATGCTTAGTGTGCATATCATGGTATATTATTTCAACTTTCAAGTATATGGATGTAATTCTATAGCTAGTTGTTATTGTATATGTATTGTTTCTTATTATTAGAAGCATGTCCTAGTTTAGTATCTTCCCATGATAACTTGTATGTTTGATATACTATTAGTTAAGACATCTTCATGATTCTTTATTCGCATGCCTTGTATGATACATGTCTTATTATTTAGTTGTTGAATTATGTTTCACCATAATGTTAGTTGACTCTTGTTATGGATATACTTGCTAATAGTTGTTATGCTTGATGTTAACCATTATAAATATTTAGAAGAATCTAAATATTTATTTGTGGTTAATTATTACTCTTAAACATGACATGTTCCTGCTTGTGGTAGGATGGTGTTATATTAGTTTGTGTTACCATGATATGTATAGGGCAATTGTTATTTATTTGATGTATATATTTGGCTGATGTTGACCATTATAGATATTTAGATTATATCTAATTATTTATTTGTGGTTAACTTTTACCTTCGTCATGCCATGTTGTGATTATGTAGTTATAATGCATAGGGTGGTCTCATTCCATGTGTGTTGATGTCATTGTGTTATTATATGGTAGTTTCTGATATAGCTAGTCACAATGTGTAGTGGGTACTACTAGTGTTTGTAGTATAGTTCATTTCAAAACGTTAGTCTTGATCGTCGAGCCTGCCTTAGCCATGTCAATCTAAACCATGTCAACTCGTTGAATCCTCTGTCCAACCTCAATATCACACTACCTCATTTTGGAATCTCCATCTTGAACAATATCTTGCTATCCATCCAACTTTAATCTATTTTGGATGTTATTTGGATTTACAACGAGTAGGGAGTGACGATGTTGGACGTGGACAGATTCAAGTAACCGAAGATGGACTCAACAACGAAGGCATGCCTCCCTCTTTGATCATATTTATCCTATGTTTTACAAAATTGCATTGTATTTTATAACCACTATTGCATGCTATTTTATCTCGTAGCTAGCGTGTCGATTGACACATTACCATGATCCGCTTGTCGCCTATTCACTTGACACCTGAGTAGAATTATATAGTAATCGTGTAGAGTAGAAATGCTTAGCCATGCTCATTATTATATAGGTGCTTATCTGAATGATCTTCGGATCATTAACACTTGAACTTGTTACTGAGCTCGCTGAGCTAGGCCGGTTGGCCTTTTTTGACTTCCTCTACTCTCTTCTACTCTGGGTGAAACTTACCATCTGAATACTGGCACGGGCGACAGCTGGATCAAGGATTGAAGGAGCGATTGGCTGCCCTTCACAAGGTGAAGGGGGAAATCCGTCGTCCGTGCCGCATGAGGCCCAATAAGTCTTGGATTTGAATATTATGACAACCGTACAACAACATGCTATATGGGCACTGGCTTGGTTAATTAGTTAGTTCATCCTTCTTATCGGCATCGTCGTACCGTAGGTGAGATAGCTGCCTTGCGAGGAGTATCCTCGGCACAAAAGGGGGCAAGGACTGTGAACTGCGGTTACTACCTTGTGAAACCTAGTGGGCATGTCATAGTAAGGGTGGGCCTAATGAAAGACCTCGTCACAATCTCCCTGCCGGTACACAAAATAGTGTACTACGCCAGCAACAAGACGATATTGTGTCGTGTGGGTAAAGGGTACAACCTCTGCAGAGTGTAAAACTATTCGAATAGCCGTGTCCACGGTCATGGACGACACATGAATCTTTCTTGACATACGGGAACCTTTCTTTCTTATTCCCTCTTTGCCCCTATTCTTGGAACCTATGAAGGATATAAGTGGATCAAGGATCCTCACCATGTTAGAAGTTATGATGGAGAAAAATTTGTTTTCATCATGACATAGCAATATATGGGCATGAACTAGACATGATGGTGATCACGTACAAACAAGAATCAAGGTCATAGGCATCACAGATCAAAAGATATTAAGCATGCAACATGGCATCGGACAGTTACAGACTTAGAGAAAAACAGAGGTGGCTGTTGAAAGGACGTGGATGTCGCCTAGAGGGGGGTGAATAGGTGTTTAAAATAATTACGGTTTTGGCTTGAACAAATGCGGAATAAAACTTAACGTTTAATTTGCCAAGCAAGAAACCTAAATAAGCTAGGCTCAACTATGTGCACCAACAACTTATACTAAGCAAGATAAACAACTATGTGATAGCAAGATATATAACAAGAACACTAAGGCTATCACAAAGTAGGTGCACAAGTAAATAGGTTGACTAGAAGAACAACCTATGTGACAAGCAATGTACAATAATATGAGCAAGCACAAGATAAACAATGTAATAAGCTTGCTCAAGGTAAGGGTAGAGATAACCGCAAGTGGAGCAGATGGAGACAAGGATTTGTTACCGAAGTTCCTTCTCTTGCGAGAAGCACGTCTCCGTTTGGAGAGGGTGAGGAGCACAATGCTCACACGAAGCCAATGAGGGCCACCCTATTTCTCCTCACGCTCTTGCCAATGCAAGATGTCGTGATTCCACTATTAGGACACTTGAGGGCGTTCACCGAACCCGTACAAATGGCAACCCTTGGGGGCGGTCACCGAACCCGTACAAATGCTCGGGGCAATCTCCACAACCGAATTGGAGGCTCCCGTAGCGTCCCGAAGCTTTCCACCACAATGATTGAGCTCCGTAACAACAAGCCCCTAGGTGCCAATGCACCCACGAGGAACAAGCTCTAGAGTGCCAATGCACTCAAGAGTAGCTATTTTCACTCACTACAAAGAATCCTCGGAGAGAACTCAAACCGATGCACCAAATGCAATGGCAAGAGCACACGAAGTGCTCAAGTCCCCAACTCTCAAATCCCACCAAAGCAACAAAAGATATGGAGGAATATGAGAGGAAGAACAAGGAGAACACCAAGAACTCCAAGATCTAGATCCACAACGTTCCCCTCACTTAGAGGAGAGATGGCTTGGTGGAGAATGTGGATCTAGACCTCCTCTCTCTTTTCCCTCAAAAAGGAGCAAGAATCATAGGAGGGGAAGAGAGAAAGCAAGCTCAAAGAGGTCAACAATGGGGGGAAGAACTTGCACAAAACCGGTGGAGACAAAGGAGGAAGAAGGCCCCCTTTTATAGTCTCCCACGAATCCAGCCGTTGGAACCCGTTGGCAGCCCACCAACAATGGTACTACCGCTCGGAGAGCGGTACTACCGTGGTGCGGTACTACCGCACCGAGAGAGGTACTACCTCCCCACGGTACTACCGAAGCCCAGTGCCGTGCCCACTACCGCAAAGTCCAGTGGACTTACGGTAGTGAGTGCGGTACTTGCCCGCGGTACTACCGTGGCACGGTACTACCGAACTGGGAGCGGTACTACCGCCCCATGGTACTACTGAAGCCCAGTGTCGTGCCCACTACCGCAAAGTCCAGTGGACTTACGGTAGTGAGTGCGGTACTTGCCCGCGGTACTACCGTGGCACGGTACTACCGCACTGGGAGCGGTACTAGCGCCCCACGGTACTACCAGGGGCCAGTACCGTGCCCACTACCGCAAAATCCAGTGGACTTACGGTAGTGAGTGCGGTACTTTCCCACGGAACTACCGCCCTGGCAGAACCAGGGAGCCCAGGCCACACAATAGATGAACTCCAAATGAAACAGGCAAACCCTGAACTTCCACAACTTATTAAAATGAACTCCGATTAAGGCAAACTCAAGCTTGATGGAAAGCTAACGAACATAGCTGCCGACAGATAGCAGATGAAATATTTAGAAGTGGCAAGGGAGAAATGTCAAACAGATAGAGGTGTGAAACCTCTAACCGAGACGACCCGAAAAATCTCCCACATCGAAAAACATACGAGAAGACGCATATGAAATCCGTTTTCGATGAACAAGAGCTTGTCATGAAGAAGACCACAAGCTCCAAAACTCACACGAAGAAAAGCCAAACAAGAACCAATAAAGATGATGCCAAGGATGCAACAAGGTTTGAGCTCTCCACGAACGACTCGGCCTAGCCTATAACACGGTCTCCTAACTACTACCAAGAGACCGGTAAACTAGACACCTATCTAGTCAAACCTTTGTCTTGCGCATAATCCACTTGAGCTTGATGATGACGATCATGCCCGCCTCAAGTTGGAACATCTTCCTTGATTCCGCCGGCTCGATGAAGACTTGTAGATAGCTCCCGCATACTCCATTATGGGTGAGACTCTTTTAGGCATATCTTCACATGACCATTATCACCAAATGGTCGGCAAGCTCCAAGCATACAATATCTTCGTGATGCTCCTCTTTGACCTTGCACACATCACCTTAACCAATCTTTGGATAGCTCCATGAAGAACACCTTGGTCAACACGAAATCTTCATCCTACAACCTTGAAGCCACCATATGATCTTCAAGTGTTGCCTATGGACAAACCTTAAAGTATAACTCAAGGAAACCATTAGTCCATAAAGATTGTCATCAATTACCAAAACCAAACATAACGGCACATGCCCTTTCAGCTGTCAAAAACAGTGGCATAGCAACTTTGGAGCTAAACATAATTATGACCAAAAATGTAAACATGACATTGCAATACATATAATGAAAGTAGACATGATGCTTAAGAGTATGCAACAAGAATGAATGCAGTAGGCCTCATGGTTGTGTCACAATCATCAAGCAAACTTGCAATAAAATAACATCAGCAACACACTAACAGGAAATAGTAGCAGTTAACAATCTGATGCCCACTTCAATAGTGATTAACAACATCAAAATGTCCTCAAATCAAAATGCTCACAAAAGATGAACTAAAGTACACACAATTCTAAACAATTTTCCTTTTGGGCGCAACGTCATCCGGGCTACGGTTTACTCGCAAATTAATATGCAAAACAGCATCAGCAGTACAACATTCTCAGACTTAGAAAAAATAGGAAAATAAAAGCACCGGGGGAAAAACGGGCGGCATGGGCCTCACCATGGGCCAGGCCCAGTTCGGCCGGCGGTTCGTGGCTGGGCCGCTGGACGCGAGGAGGTCGGCTGGGCTCGGCCCAGTGGCCGGCGGCGGCCTGGCACCCGATCCCGTTGGCCGCCGGCGGCGCTGCTCCGGACGAGTTCCATGGCAATTGGCGACGCATGCCGGCGTGGAGGAAGAGGCGGGACGGCCCTAGTGGTCGGATCCGGGGCGTGCGGTAAAGGACCTCGCCGGAGAGGTTCCGTGGCGGAGGGCGCGGTGGCCCGAGCTTAGCTGAGCTCGGCCATGGCGCGAGCGGCGGTCGGCGGCAGCTGGCTGCACAGAGAGAGGGGTCAGCAGGAGAGGAGAAAATGGAGGAGGAAGGAGATGGAAGGAGGGCGCGCAGGAGAGGGGCGGCGGCGGCTCGCCGTGGCGCGTGGCACGGCGGCCGACCGGCGGAGGCGGCGGCGCGGAGCTCCATGGCTCGGGCGTTGACCTCCACGGGAGAGGCGGCCCAGATCCGGGCTGGGTAACGTGGCGCACTCTCGGGCCGTCGGATCTCTGCATCTAACGTCCATATCAGATGGGGCTAGGGTTTGGGAGAAAATTGGGCAAAATTGTGAAATTGGGGGCATTGTGAGGGGGGTGGCTGCAATATTTAGGCTAGGGAAACCCTAGAAAGAGGTGGAAGAGTGGTGGTCTTTATATAGCCCAGGTGGCTGGCAGTTTGCAAAAACATCCCTGGTTTTTCTCTCACGCGCGCGGGGTTCATGTTTCTGACCTCCAGGGGTCCGAAGGACCTCCGATTCGGGTAAAACTTCGAACTGCGCGATCAGCGCATCGAGCCGGCGGCTTTCACCTCGCGCTGGAACCGTTCCATGAACACTTTCAGGCGTGCTATAAAAATAACTCGTTTACTTATTAAACGGGGTTTTCGTTCCGTTGGCTACGGCTGGTCTCGTGCGGGTTTTCGCGATGGTGATCGGGTGAAACCAGCAAGGGTCCGCCTCCATCCGATACGAGATAAGAGGGGAAAAATAATCGACGATCAATAAATCGTGGATGCAAACACCGCAAACAAATCAGACAATCAAACAATTCACACCGAAAACAATTTTTTTAATTTTTTGTGAAATCTGGGTTGTTACAATACAACAACACCAACACGGGATCTCGTCCCGAGATCCAGGACGATCCGGGGGAGAGGAGGGAGAGAAAAGAGAGTCGACGATCTTCAACACCACCAACAAGGAACTCTGCTCCACGTCGAACGATGAACTCCGTCGAGATACTTACCGCAGAGAGACGACATCGTCGGAAAAATGAAACCGTCAGTGACAAGAGGAAGAACGACGACGAAAACCAAATCAAGGGATAGTGATTTTCGACGCAAATCGTAAAAACACCGATAAAAGGAGGGATGGCAACGGATGACCAATACGATATCCGAAATCAGAGAAGCTAAAGGTACTATAGGAATTCCCAAACCTGAGATCGGAATCGAGACAATACGCTGCAAGCAAGGCATTGTAACGGTTCCGATACTCCACACCTCGAGATCCTAAAGTTTGAAGGGGATAAGACGAGAATTAAACACTTACGGCACTTGTCCTGACCAGAGCAAAGGTAAGAAGTAAAAAGATTCCTACTCTCCGATAACTAAATTAGTAACTACAAAATAGTTTTTGTCTAGACTCGACTTCGGCCAGAAAAGGGATCCTACGGTCGGTAAAGCTCTGATACCAAGTTGTAAGGCCCGATATACGGTACTATTCCAGATCTAGATGTTTCCATCCAGATCCTGGGACGAAGCACATATCGGTCCCACCGCGACATACGACGAAGTCATATGTCCCAGATTTCCAACATGATATCACAACATTACAGATATAAGGATACAACATCTCATACAATCGTCATACAACTGTCTTAATGCAATACATCAGCGGAAGATACATGTCTGAGTACAGACTACAATCAGATGCCTACTGGCAAAGAGAAAAATACATCGCTCCCATAACCACACGGGTCCAGGCCCTCCGTCGGGATCCGCCTAACTAGTCGTCGTCGAGTATCCACGTGAAACGTCGATCACCATACCTGTTGTCGATCGAGAACCCTGAAAAGAGTTTGGGGTAGTATCATGAGTACAGAAATACTCAGCATCCAACTGTAGTGGTCAACTGACCCAGCAAGGACTTCATCACTCGTCATTCTAGGACAACTAGTAGTTTACAGTAAGGATGGGGTAAGTGGTGAGGTTGCTGCCGCACTAGCATTCATGAAGTGGCTAACGATCTAGAGAGTAAGATAAGAAACCAAGCATTCGATGAGGAATCGCCTCCAACAAGTCTGCTATCCACCTACTTACGCAAGCATAACACCTATCCTATCCTTGCCCTCCTCTTCGCATCGCGACGAAGAAGAACCAGTCAAGGCACACACACGTTGATCAAGTTATATTAAGATTAACTCAGTTGTTGTTGTCTATGAACAAGGAGTAGGTCTCAAGTCGTCCATAACCGTGGACACGGCTTCTCAAAAAGATTTAGCCCTGCAGGGGTGTACCAACTGCCCATTACAAGGCTCCGCACGCACGTCCATCTCTCTCAGTTTCTACCCATCACAGGCATCCATTTTATGATTTAGTCCCGAGAGATCCGAAACGACAGGTCCCTCTAGCTAACAACGAACAAATCTAGGTGGCCCCCGGGGAGTCGACACCCAATCCAAAAGCCGGCCACGCTCTCGGATCAGACTCTTCCGTATGACGCAGGTCGGATTGCCTGTAATTCTCACATGAGGTCGGGTCCTAGCTAATCAGGTGGACCAACAGGAAAACCATGTTCCCACTGGCCCGGTTTGTTTTAAAGAACATCTGCTAGGAGCGACCCGACAGATACACACACGGTTTTCAAATGGTAAATCAGCTTGGGCCACCACTAGAAATGTTCAAAGCTAGATAGGTAAGAAGAGGGGACCACATAGTATCCCACACGCGGTTAGGCACGCTCGTCAAGAGACACAATACCCGAACTAGGGTCCTAGGTGACTTGAATGGAACAAAGCGTCGGGGCGGGATAGCCTAGACCTTCCATCCTTCGTCGAGTATAGTCAACATTATAATAATCATATCATCAACAACAATATAATAATGTGATAGCCCAAACCAAGGAATAACAGGGTAACATCGTAGCATCCTAAGCATGCATACTAAGCAGGGGCTGAGCAACGAGCAATAGTAACATAGCAGTACAAGGTTTGCTGGGAGGGGACATGGTTGTATCGGTTTGATAGAGGTTGTAAACATGTGGTAGGATCAAACATCGAACCTATCCTAGACTAGCATGCAAACCGCCGGTTGTAATATAATGGATCATAAGTAATGTATAGTCCTTGCATGTTGATAAGTCGGGTTCCGAAGGTGTATTTGATCGCAAGCTCGCATCGTCTCCGAGAGGTACCCGCGGAAGCACACAAGAGGGTAAACACTGGAAATCAATCAACGAGCAAGCATCTATTACTACGAATCAAACACGAGCAAGCATCAACAACAAGGCAACACGAGACATCGCACCTACCACCGAGAGAGGTTACTAACAGGTTAAGTAGAGTACTCGTCACACACGACGATACCGCACATTTACAAGGGTTCAAGTTTTTTAGCTACACAAGGTGGGCAAAGGTTGTTAACATGGCATCTCACTCAATCATGGCATAGCACACAAACATTTCAAGAGGTGAAGCATAAAGGAAACTATCTATGCTAGTCAATTTAAGTGAGGCACAACCTAAACATGGCATACACTAAGTGTCGCACGACAATTAAAACATTTGGTATTGTTCTGCCCTAAACCATATTTTAGATTGGTTAACAACAGCAAACAATAGCATAAACACAAAGTACATGAAATTCTAATCAAGATACATGTAAAGAACACTCCAAACGGAGTTACGGTTAAAAAGATACAAGCAAAACAAGTTATGCATACAATCTGCCAACATCAGGTAGCACACTTTAGAGCAATGCATAAACAGTATAATGAATGCAAACATGCTCAAAAATGATATGCAACTAAAGTAGACATGGCAGGCAGGGCATGGCAAAAGGAATCATGCAAAAAGGCATCATGGATCACTAGTTATAAGCAACACAAAAAGCTATAAAACATTACTGGTCTAGGACTTGGTGAAAATCAGGAAATCATGGAAGAAACTGTTATTTTCATGCTGTATAAACAGGGGCAAAACTATATGCAAAAGTGCAGCAACATGACATAGCAATATATGGGCATGTACTAGACATGATGGTGATCAGGTACAAACAAGAATCAAGGTCATAGCCATCACAGATCAAAAGATATTAAGCATGCAACATGGCATCGGACAGTTACAGACTTAGAGAAAAACAGAGGTGGCTGTCAAAAACAATGGCATAGCAACTTTGGAGCTAAACATAATTATGACTAGAAATGTAAACATGACATTGAAATACATATAATGAAAGTAGACATGATGCTTAACAGTATGCAACAAGAATCAATGCAATAGGCCTCATGGATGTGTCACAATCATCAAGCAAACTTGCAATAAAATAACAGTACCAGCACACTAACAGGAAATAGTAGCAGTTAATAGTTTTCAAAATGCTCACAAAAGATGAACTGAAGTACACACAATTCTAAACAATTTTCCTTTTGGGCGCAACGTCATCCGGGCTACGGTTTACTCACAAATTAATACGCAAAACAGCATCAGCAGTACAACATTCTCAGACTTAGAAAAATTAGGAAAATAAAAGCACTGGGGGAAAACGGGCGGCCTGGGCCTCACCATGGGCCAGGCCTAGTTCGGTCGGCGGTTGGTGGCTGGGCCGCTGGACGCGAGGAGGTCGGCTGGGCTCCGACCACTTACCGGCGGTGGCCTAGCGCCCGATCCCAATGGCCGGCGACGGCGCTGCTCCGGCCGAGTTCCACGGCAACCGGCGACGGCGCTGCTCTGGCCTGCGTGGAGGAAGAGGCGGGATGGCCCCAGTGGCCGGATCCGGGGCGTGCGGTGAAGGACCTCGCCGGAGAGGTTCCATGGCGGAGGGCGCGGCGGCCCGAGCTCAGCCGAGCTCGGCCATGGCGCGAGCGGCGGTCGGCGGCAGCTGGCTGCACGGAGAGAGGGGGTCTGCAGGAGAGGAGAGAATGGAGGAGGAAGGAGAGGGAAGGAGGGCGCGCAGGAGAGGGGCGGCGGCGGCTCGCTGTGGCTCGCGGCGCGGCGGCCGACCGGTGGAGGCGGCGGCGCGGAGCTCCATGGCTCGGGCGTTGACCTCCACGGGAGAGGCGGCCCAGATCCGGGCTGGGTGACGTGGCGCACTCTCGAGCCGTCGGATCTCCGGATCATACGGTCCAGATAAGATGGGGCTAGGGTTTGGGCGAAAATTGGGCAAAATTGCGAAATTGGGGGCATTGTGAGGGGGGTGGCTGCAATATTTAGGCTAGGGAAACCCTAGAAAAAGATGGGAGAGTGGTGGTCATTATATAGCCCAGGTGACTGGCAGTTTGCAAAAACATCCCCGGTTTTTCTCTCGCGCGCGGGGGGTTCACGTTTCTGACCGCCGGGGGTCCGCAGGACCTCCGATTAGGGTAAAACTTCGAACTGCGCGATCAGCAAGTCGAGCCGGCGGCTTTCACCTCACGCTAGAACCATTCCGAGGACACTTCCCGGCGCGCTATAAAAATAACCCGTTTACTTATTAAACGGGGTTTTCGTTCCGATGGCTACGGCTGGTATCGTGCGGGTTTTCGAGACGGTGATCGGGTGAAACCCGATGTCGCAAAGGTTGAGTGTCAGGGTGGCAAGGGTCGGTTTCTGTCCGGTACGAGATACGAGGGGAAAAATAATCGTCGATCAATAAATCGGGGATGCAAACACCGCAAACAAATCAGACAATCAAACAATTCACACCGAAAACCAATTTTCTTTAATTTGTGTGAAATCTAGACTGTTACAGTATGGAAGTTCATCAATATCATAGCAAGATCACACAAAAGAGGCATGGAGCAAGCAGAAATTATAGATACGTTTTGGACGTATCAACATCCCCAAGCTTAATTCCTGCTCGTCCTCGAGTAGGTAAATGATAACATCATAATTTCTGTGGTGACATGCTAACAACCATATAAGAACTTTTAAGTAAAGCAATCAAGGCATGTAATTCAATTCAAGTAATAACTGGCAAGAGTCTATATCTAGTATTGCAACAAGAAACATAAGAACATAAAGGTGCAAAGCTCTCGCTGTCCGTGACTCGAATGTCTCCAAATGGTGTTTGCGTGCAAGAAAGGGATAGGGATATACGAGAAAAAGTATTTTTGTGTTGAGAACTCAATCTACTAAAGTGTCACACTTGGTCTTCTTTGGAATCTTATCTTGACTCATCCCCAAACCACTAGCCAGGTACAAGTCAAAATGATCCACTCCTTTTTGACATTTTGAGCACTCATGCAATGGATGACCGTAAGCAAGAAAGTTGACACTTAGGATGGCAAAGAGAGAATATGGTGGAGGAGGAAGACAAAAAGGTGTGAAAGGCTCACATCAATGAGGACAATCATAGGCGAGAGAAAGCCAAATGATAGATATGATGTGAGGAGTAGGGATTGCCATGCAACGGATGCACATGTGAGCTAAGGTAAGCTCTCCAATGGAACTAGTGGGGTGCATCCAACTTGCTTGCTCAAGAAGACCTAGAGCTCATTTGAGGAGGCTCATCATTGGAATATACAAGCCAAGTTCTATAGTGTGAAGGTCCCCACATAGCTATATGCATGAATGATAATCTCTAAGGAGTACAAGATATAAGAGGGAGTACGAGTGTGGATCTCTCAAAAGGAATAGTAGTGTGCCCCCTTCTCCTTTTTATTTCTTTTTCTCTTTTTTCTATATTTTTGTTTTTTTGTGGCCTCAATGGCTCTTTCTATTTCTCTCATTTTCCCTCTTTGGGATCTTTTAATTTGTCCTCTTTGGGATCTTTTAATTTGTCCACTTTGGGATATTTTCCTCACTTTAGGGGCAACACTCTATATATTACAAAAAATATAGAAGATCTTTCACACTTTACAAAGTACTCAAATCATAAAGAAGATGTAACTATCATGAAGTATGCAAATGTATGCCTCTGCCAGGGTAGCAGGATATGCAATGATACTAGCGCATCATGTAGCAATGATTAGGGCAAGGCCTAACTAGCATGCGGCTCATCGATCAAGCAAGTAGCATGTATGACATGGAGATCAAGTCATGAGAAGATGGATGTTGCATGGCAATATATCTCGGAAAGGCTATGGAAATGCCTTGGTAGGTAGGTATGGTGGCTGTTTTGAGGAAGGACATCAGGAGGTTTATGGTGACAGAGTGTATCATGCCAAGGGTTTGATGTACCGGCGAAGGTGGACGCTAACTCTCGGAGTGAGAAGAAAGCAATGCACGACACAGGAAAGGCTAGCAAAATATGTGAAGGTGGAAGTGTCAACTTTCGAATACTCACATTAGTCCGAAGAACTCATGCACTTATTATTGGTAACTCTCAATCTAATAAGGAGGCTTCACAAAGAGACAAGTACCCCAAGGAAAAGTGTACGGGGGTTTGGTTATCCTTGCGCATCCTCGACTCATGGTACGTGAGTGTACTCTAATATTCGACCCCTCAGAAGAGTAGTGATCCATCTAGTAGCTAAAGTTCTCAACTAATTTTGTAAGTTTTTCGAAAATAAACACGGATTTCCCAAAATACGACATCTATCACTAATAGGCTAAAGCTCTTGACACCAAAAGTCCAAACATTACTCAAAACAATACCTCAAAACTATTGCAAGTTACTGCTACAAAAGAATAGCAACCTCAATTACCTAGTCCAAGTCAAGACACACAACTCAGTGCAACAGGCAAACTCTCTAAACAAGATAAACATGAAAACTCGAGAGAGTTCCAGCAACAAACTAAACAAAAGCTCTTTGAAAATATAAACATGAAAACTAAGAGCAAAACATGACAGTAGCTACGAAAAGATAAAGAACACACACAGCAAAGATAAGCAGGAAAAATCCTATGTTGTGTTCTAAATTTTGGAAGTGGAGCGTGTTTCTCTCCCACACAAAGAAATCTTGGCTCTAACTTGTTATGAACAGCAAGAATATCTAAAGAAAACTAAAAACAAAACCTAAGAGCGAGACGCTCCAAGCATAGCACATAACGCATGAAGTGATAAAAATATAGTGAAACGAGAGACGAACTGGTAATTGTTGATGGAGAAGGGGATGCACGGGGGCATCCCCAAGCTTAGACGCTTGAGTCTCCTTGAATATTTTTTGGGGATGCATGGGGGCATCCCCAAGCTTGAGCGCTTGACATTCCTGAATCTTCTTTCATCATCTTCCCTCGCACACTTGAAAACTCCCTTCATACATAACTTATCATAATCTGATTCGCGAGGTTAGTACCCATAATAACATATATTTTTCTCAACTGGAAACAAAGATATTCTTGAATATATACTGTTTCTCAAGATTTCCAGAGAGTTTTTTCAAAGAAAAAGCAATCTTAAGATTTGCAAAATGAAGAAGAGGCAAAACAGGACAGAATCTGTGAAAAACAGAACAGCAGGTAGTAAATAATTTTTTAGGGATACTTCTGAAATTCAAATCAAATAACTCAGAACATATGAAATTTCCATAATTTTATAGAGCACGTTGTGTAAAAAATTCAGCTCAAAAAGATGAACTGGGATTTTGCTCTGATTTTTCTAGTCACGAAGACCGAATCTGTTTTCTGGACAGCATGTCACAACTTTCACTGCCCTTGTCATATGAGGCTCTAAATGGCACAAAGCTTGAAAAGGAAAGATACAATGATGTTTCTACAGTAGTAAAAATCATCAAGACCACTAAAAACAGAAGAAAAACAAAAAGGTAAACCTAAATTCGTTGCGGGTTGCCTTCCGAAAGCGCTTCTTTAAAGCCATTAGCTAGGCTTAATGCAAATAGATCAAGTCTTTTCAAGAAAATAACTAGCCGTGTGACGGACTCAAAAGGCAACTTAATGTTTTTCCTAGGGAAGTGATCCATCCCTTTCTTGAGAGGGATTTGGAATTTTATAATCCCTTCTTTCATATCAATAACAGCACCCACGGTGCGAAGAAAAGGACGTCTCAAAATAATTGGACAAGAAGGTTCACATTCAATGTCCATAATAGTAAAATCGACGGGAACATAATTGTCATTTAAAATGATAAGAACATCATCTATCTTCCCCAAAGGTTTCTCTACGAAAGAATCGACAAGACGAACACCAAAAGAACAAGGATCAAAAGGTTTCAATTCAAATATATCATACATTCTTTTGGGCATAACGGAGGTACTAGCTCCAACATCACATAAAGCATAGCAAGAAAAGTTATTCAACTTAATTTTAATCATAGGATCCCAACCATCTTCTAGCTTTCTAGGTATGGAGGCTTCTACCCTAAGCTTCTCCTCCCTAGCTCCGTGACGGCAAGATTAAGTGTGCTAGTGTGGGGGTCTCTAGACATCTTGTGAAGGAAACAAATAACTTCAGAAAGGGTGCAATTGTCAAAATGAAGGTCACTACTATCAAGTAAAATGGTAGTGGTGTCCTTCAGGGTCACTTGTTTGGTAGCTTCTATAGTCATAGGAATTTCTTCTTCTACGGTTGAGGTCGTAGCATCACCATTAATAGGTCCTATGGGACTAGGGGTGCATTGGGTGCTAAAAGTTTGGATATCCTCAACCACTTGGATAGTAGCAATGGTATGGTGTGTATGAAGGCTCTTAATTCTATCCTCTTCCTCCTTTTCTCTAACCCATCTCTCTTTAAGTTTAGCCATCATCCTAATGTTTACATAACGCATGAAGTGATAAAAATATAGCACATAACGCATGAAGTGATAAAAATATAGTGAAACGAGAGACGAACTGATAATTGTCGATGGAGAAGGGGATGCACGGGGGCATCCCCAAGCTTAGATGCTTGAGTCTCCTTGAATATTTCTTGAGGATGCATGGGGGCATCCCCAAGCTTTAACGCTTGACACTTCCTAATCTTCTTTCATCATCTTCCCTCGCACACTTGAAAACTCCCTTCATACATAACTCGTCATAATCTAATTAGCGAGGTTAGTACCCATAATAAAATAATTTTTCTCTACTTTAAATAAATATAATCTTGAAGAGATACTGTTTCTTAAGATTTCCAAAAAGTTTTTGCAAAGAAAAAGCAAGCTCAAGGTTTGCAAAACGAAGAAAAGGCAAAACAGGAAAGAATCTGTGAAAAACAGACCAGCAGGAAGTAAAGAATTTTTTAGGGATACTTCTGCAACTCAAATCAAAAAACACAGAACATACGAAAGTTTCGTAATTGTATAGAGCACGCTGTGTAAAAAATTCAGCTCAAAATATGAACTGGGATTTTTCTCTGATTTTTCTAGTCACGAGGACAGAATCTGTTTTCTGCACAACATGTCACAACTTTCACTTCCCTTGTCGTATGAGGCTATAAAAGGCACAAAGCTTGAAAAGTAAAGATACAATGATGTTGCTACAGTAGTAACAATCATCAAGACCACTAAAAACAGAAGAAAAACAAAAAGGAAAACCTAAATTCATTGCGGGCTGCCTCCCGAAAGCGCTTCTTTAAAGCCATTAGCTAGGCTTAATGCAAATAGATCAAGTCTTTTCAAGAAAATAACTAGCCCGTGTGACGGACTCAAAAGGCAACTTAATATTTTTCCTATGGAATTGTTCCATCCCTTTCTTGGGAGGGAATTGGAATTTTATAATCCCTTCTTTCATATCAATAACAGCACCCACGGTGCGAAGAAAAGGACGTCCCAAAATAAATGGACAAGAAGGTTCACATTCAATGTCCATAATAGTAAAATCAACGGGAACATAATTTTCATTGACAATGATAAGAACATCATCGATCTTCCCCAAAGGTTTCTTTACGGAAGAATCGACAAGACGAACACCAAAAGAACAAGTATCAAAAGGTTTCAATACAAATATATCATACATTCTTTTGGGCATAACAGAGGTACTAGCTCCAACATCACATAAAGCATAGCAAGAAAAGTTATTCAACTTAATTTTAATCATAGGATCCCAGCCATCTTCTAGCTTTCTAGGTATGGAGGCTTATACCCTAAGCTTCTCCTCCCTAGATTTGATGAGAGCATTAGTGATATGCTCCGTGAAGGCAAGATTAAGTGTGCTAGTGTGGGGGTCTCTTGACATCTTGTGAAGGAAACGAATAACTTCAGAAAGAGTGCAATTATCAAAATCAAGGTCACTACTATCAAGTAGAGTAGTAGTGGTGTCCTTTAGGCTCACTTTTTTGGTAGCTTCTATAGTCATAGGAATTTCTTCTTCTACGGTTGAGGTCATAGCATCACCATTAATAGGTCCTATGGGACTAGGGGTGCATTGGGTGCTAAGAGTTTGGATATCCTCAACCACTTGGATAGTATCAACAGTATGGTGTGTAGGAAGGCTCTTAATTCTATCCTCTTCCTCCTTTTCTCTAGCCCATCTCTCTTTAAGTTTAGCCATAATCCTAATGTTTTCATTAATTTGCAATTGGATAGCATTCAAAGGAGTGACCTTCCTCTCCTCAAGGGGAGAAGTTCTAATTTTAAGCAGTTCTACTTCATGGGCTAAATTGTCTACCTTCGACGAGAGGGCATCTAGTTTGTCTAGTTTTTCCTCTACACTCTTGTTGAAGGCTTTTTGGGTAGTGATAAAGTCTTTAAGCATACTCTCTAATTCAGAAGTGGAATTTTTGGTGCTAGGATAAGTGTTGTTGTTCCCATATTTGTTGGAGGGTAACGGTCTAGGATTTCTACCAAAGTTACTCCTATAAGCATTGTTGTTGAAGTTGTTTCTAGAGATAAAGTTCACATCTACTTGATCCTGAGCAATCAAAGAATTTAAAGGAACATTTTGAGGATCAACGGGAGATTGCTTGGTAAGTAGAGACATAATTAAGTCAACTTTTTCATTTAGGGAGGAAATATCCTCGACAGAGTTTACCTTCCTACCTGTTGGAGCTCTTTCGGTGTGCCATTGGGAATAATTGGTCATCATCTCATCGAGAAGTTTTGTGGCAGCACCAAGCGTAGTTGACATAAAGGTTCCTCCCGCGGCTAAATCTAGAAGGTTCCGCGAGGTAAAGTTCAAGCCTGCATAAAAAGTTTGGATAACCATCCAAGTAGTCAAACCATGCGTAGGGCAATTCTTAACAAGATATTTCAAGCGTTCCCAATCTTGGGCAACGTGTTCATTATCCAATTGCTTAAAATTCATAATAAAGCCCCTCAACTGCATAATTTTAGAAGAGGGATAGTACTTCCCAATAAAAGCATCCTTGCACTTATCCCAAGAATCTATGCTTTTCTTAGGCAAGGACTGAAACCAGATTTTAGCTTCATCCCTCAAGGAGAAAGGAAAAAAGCTTAAGCTTAACAATATCACCATCTACTTCTTTGTACTTTTGCATATCACACAGCTCAATAAAATTATTTAAATGCAAAGCAGCATCATCTCTAGCACCAGAGAATTGATCTTTCATAACAAGGTTCAGCAAAGCAGGTTTAATCTCATAAGAAGGTGCTGAAGTAGCAGGTGTAGCAATAGGAGTGCAGATAAAGTCACTGTTGTTGTGACTAGTGAAGTCACACAACTTGGTGTTCTCAGAGGAACCCATAGCAGCAGCAAGCAAGATAACTATTTTTTTTCGATAAAAGACACTAAAGCAAAAACTGAAAGGTGAACTAACAAGACTAAAAATCAAGGATAAAAGATAGTGTGCAACTCCCCTATCTTGAAGAGTGGAGTCCCCGGCAACGGCGTCAGAAATTTGCTCGATACACGAGATAGTTTCTCCTCCCTAGATTTGATGAGAGCATTAGTGATATGCTCCGTGAAGGCAAGATTAAGTGTGCTAGTGTGGGGGTCTCTTGACATCTTGTGAAGGAAACGAATAACTTCAGAAAGAGTGCAATTATCAAAATCAAGGTCACTACTATCAAGTAGAGTAGTAGTGGTGTCCTTTAGGCTCACTTTTTTGGTAGCTTCTATAGTCATAGGAATTTCTTCTTCTACGGTTGTGGTCATAGCATCACCATTAATAGGTCCTATGGGACTAGGGGTGCATTGGGTGCTAAGAGTTTGGATATCCTCCACCACTTGGATAGTATCAACAGTATGGTGTGTAGGAAGGCTCTTAATTCTATCCTCTTCCTCCTTTTCTCTAGCCCATCTCTCTTTAAGTTTAGCCATAATCCTAATGTTTTCATTAATTTGCACTTGGATGGCATTCACAGGAGTGACCTTCCTCTCCTCAAGGAGAGAAGTTCTAATTTTAAGCGATTCTACTTCATGGGCTAAATTGTGTACCTTTGACGAGAGGTTATCTAATTTGTCTAGTTTTTCCTCTACACTCTTGTTGAAGGCTTTTTGGGTAGTGATAAAGTCTTTAAGCATACTCTCTAATTCAGAAGTGGAGTTTTGGTGCTAGGATAAGTGTTGTTGTTCCCATAGTTGTTGGAGGGGAACGGTCTAGGATTGTTACCAAAATTACTCCTATAAGCATTGTTATTGAAGTTGTTTCTAGAGATAAAGTTCACAACTACTTGATCTTGAGCAATCAAAGAATTTAAAGGAACATCTTGAGGATCAATAGGAGATTGCTTGGTAAGTAGAGACATAATCAAGTCAACTTTTTCATTTAGGGAGGAGATTTCCTCGACAGAGTTTACCTTCCTACCTGTTGGAGCTCTTTCGGTGTGTCATTGGGAATAGTTGGTCATCATCTCATCGAGAAGTTTTGTGGCAGCACCAAGTGTAGTTTACATAAAGTTTCCTCCCGCGGCCGAATCTAACAAGTTCCGCGAGGTAAAGTTCAAGCCTACATAAAAAAGTTTGGATAACCATCCAAGTAGTCAAACCATGCGTAGGGCAATTCTTAATAAGATATTTCATGCGTTCCCAAGCTTGGGCAACGTGTTCGTTATCTAATTGCCTAAAATTCATAACAAAGCTCCTTAATTGGATAATCTTATCAGGGGGGTAGTACTTCCCAATAAAAGCATCCTTGCACTTATCCCAAGAGTCTATGCTATTCTTAGGCAAGGATTGAAACCAAATTTTAGCTTCATCTCTCAAGGAGAAAGGAAAAAGCTTAAGCTTAACAATATCAGCATCTACTTCCTTGTACTTTTTCATATCACAAAGCTCAATAAAATTATTTAAATGCAAAGCAGCATCATCTCTAGCACCAGAGAATTGATCTTTCATAACAAGGTTCAGCAAAGCAGGTTTAATCTCATAAGAAGGTGCTGAAGTAGTAGGTGTAGCAATAGGAGTGCAGATAAAGTCACTGTTGTTGTGACTAGTGAAGTCACACAACTTGGTGTTCTCAGAGGAACCCATAGTGGCAGCAGGCAAGATAACTATTTTTTTAGTTTTGATAGAAGACACTAAAGCAAAAACTGAAAGATAAACAAACAAGACTAAAAAGCAAAGATAAAAGATAGTGTGCAACTCCCCTATCCTGAAGAGTGGAGTCCCCGGCAACGGCGCCAGAAATTTCTTTTGATGGTACGAATTAACGCCCCTCGTTGGTTACCCAAAGTGGAATGTTGATATGTAGACAGCAGCAAATTTCCCTCGGTGAAGATACCAAGGTTTGTCTCCAGTAGGACTCCGACAATGACAGGAAGGTGACAACGGCGCAGAGATTGGCGGTAGGCGTGGACCTGCACACACAACAGATAACATTGCTCCCAACGAGTACAAAGGGGTTGTCAATCCCTCTGGCCTTGTTGTTTACAAAGGATAAAACGCACGGGATAATAATGATAATGATAGCTACGGAAAAGTAAATACTGAAAGTAAATTGATAGTGTAAACAGTGTTGGAAATATGGACCGGGGTCCTATGATGTTCACTAGTGATGTCTCTCTCCCAAAATACTATAAAAGAGCTATGCGAGGTAAACAAATCACAGCTGGGCAATTGACAGGATTATGTGCGCAAACCAATGCGAATTATGCTATGCAGAAAGGAAGAGGCTCAAAAGCATGGGCGGTACGCCAAGACAAGTAGACCGAAATCCATCTGCATCTACCTACTAATGATCCACCTTGAGATATCTATCCAAAACATCTCGCTGGTATTAAGTTGTGAATCCCACCCAAAGTGTAAACTCAAAGCAACGGACAACTGCATTAAAGAACTTTGCGTAAAGTAAACAATCCTTGCACCCGCAAGTACAAGCACCGTTGTTTTTCTCCTTGTGGCAACAGCACATCCCCTAGACTCATGTTTCTGTCACTCAAGCTAGTCATCGGGGGGCACAAACCCACAATCATGCATAATGCTCCATCTTGGAGTCACTACCTACTACTTGGCAAAAGCAATAAACAACAACGGAGAACATGCAAGAATTACTCAAGAACATAAATATAAAAGAGCAGAATCAAATATATAACTCAAACACAATCTGAACATAATCTCATAATCCATCGGATCCCAGCAAACTCAGCATAGCAACATCAGAAAATATTAGATATGTGCCTCGATCATGTAGGAAAACTCACGAGGTCTAATCCATGAAGAACAAAGAGGGGAGGAGAACATCACATAGCTATTGATCATAGACCCATGGTCCAAGGTGGACTACTCACGGTTCATCCGGGAAGCATCCATGGTGGTGGAGAAGCTCCCGGAGGTGATTCCTCCCTCCGGCAGGGTGCCGGGAAGAGGTCTTCTGGTGCTCCCGATCTTGGAAGCGCAGCGACGGCGGAACACAGGAGAGATCGCGAAAAAAGGTTCCCGTCTCGGGGGTTTCACGTCACGAGGATTAAATAGGCGAAGGGGGCAGCCAGGGGAGCCACCAAGGGCCCAGGCGGGCCCCTGGCGCGGCCCCACCCTGGGGCGCGCCGGGAGGGCGCCTGGGGCCCTGCAGGGCCCCCTCTACCCCCCCCCCCCCCCGTGATTCCGGAAGCTTCCTGATCGCTGATGTTTTATTGGATTTTCCTGAATTTTTGGAGCACTTTTTATATGGGGGAAACCTGAAATAGAAAAACAGCAGAAAACAGGAACCGGCACTGGGGTGCACTGAGTTAATAGGTTAGTCCAAATATGATCAAAAGTGTATGGAAGTTCGTGAATATCATAGCAATATCACACAAAAGAGGCATGGATCAAGCAGAAATTATAGATACGTTTTGGACGTATCACCAAGCGGTCAGCTATAGAGACTGATGAGGAGACCAAAATAATGTCATCGGCATAAACCAGGAGATACATAGTGACCTCCGAACGCAGGAGAAGAAAAAGGGATGTATCTCCTATAGAGGGAACAAATCCATGTGCATGAAGCACAGAACTGAGGCGAGCATGCCACGCCCGAGGAGCCTGCTTGAGGCCATACAACGCCTAAACCAGGCGGCACAGATGATCAGGACGCTGCGGATCAGCAAATCCAGGGGGCTGACACATCTACACCTCCTCTTCCAAGACACCATGAAGGAAGGCATTCTTAACATCGATTTGGTGGAGAGACCAGCCACGAGTGACAGCCAAGGAGAGAAGAACACGGAGGGTGGTGGGTTTGAAAACTGGGTTGAACGTATCCTCATAATCAAGATCGTAGCGTTGCTTGAATCCTGTGGCGACCAAGCGCGCCTTGTATCTCTCAATGGAGCCATTAGCATGTTTCTTCACTTTGAACACCCACTTGCAATCAATCATGTTAATACCAGACTTGGGAGCAACTAACGTCCACGTTCCATTCTTGAGTAGATCCTGGTGTTCATGTTCCATCGCATCACGCCAATGAGGAATATGCATGGCGGCAGAATAATGTCGAGGTTTAGCATGTGGGTCGGTGATACGTCCAAAACGTATCTATAATTTCTGCTTGTTCCATGCTCTTTTAGGTGACATTGCTATGTGTTTTGCTACACTTTCATATCTTTTTACACATATTTGGACTAACCTACTAACTCAGTGCACCCAGCGCCAGTTTCTATCTGCAGATGTCTGTGAATTGCAGGTTTTTACCCATATTTACAGAGCTCCAAAATTCCAACAAAAATATATAAAAAATAAGTGTGACAGAAGCTTCGGGAATCACCGAAGGAGGGCCAGAGGAGAGACACCCCCTCCCAGGCGGCCAGGGGGCGCGGCCCCACCCTCGGACGCGCCACCAGGGCGCCTAGGGGAGGGCCACCCCCTGGGGCCCCCTTCGGCCTATATTTACACCCCGTCATGAAAACCCTCAAAGAGAACCCCGCATCGCGATTTTCACATTTGTTTCGCCGCCGCCTCGCTTCCACGATCGGGGGCACCAGAAGACCTCTTCTCGACACCCTGTCGGAGGGAGGATTGACCTCTGGGAGCTTCTCCACCACTATGAGTGCTTCCGGGATGTGCCGTGAGTAGTCCCCCTTGGACCATGGGTCCATGACCAGTAGTTATGTGATGTCTTCTCTCCAATCTTGTGCTTGAATTCTTAGCCCTTGTGATCTTCCCTACATGATCAAGGCATCTATGTAATTCTTTCTGCTGTTGCTATACTGTGTTTGCTGGGATCCAATGGATTGTGAGATTATGTTCAGATTGTGATGACTTATATATTTGGTTCTCCTTTTATATTATGCTCTTGAGTAATTATTGCATGTTCTCCGTTGCTTTTTATTGCTTTCTTCAAGTAGTAGGTAGTGACTCCAAGAGGGAGCGTTATGCATGATTGTGGGTTCATGCCCCCCGATGACTAGCTTGAGTGACAGAAACATGAGACTAGGGGATGTGTTGTTGCCACCAGGGAGAAAACAACGGTGCTTGTAACTGCGGTTGCAAGGATTGTTTACCTTACGCAAAGTTTGTTAATGCAGTTGTCTGTTGCTTTGGGTTTACACTTTGGGTGGGGCTCGCAACTTAATACCAGCGAGATATTCTGGATAGATATCTCAAGGTGGATGATTAGTGAGTAGATGCAGTTGGATTTCGGTCTAGTTGTCTTGGCGTACTGCCCATACTTTTGAGCCTCTAACTTTCTTTGCAGCATAATTAGCATTGTCGTGCGTCTATAATTCTGTCAATTTCCCAGCTGTAATTTGTTCACCCAGCTTAGTTGTTTTATCATATTTTAGGAGAGAGACATCACTAGTGAACATCATGGCACCCCGGTCCATATTTCCACCACTGTTTACACCTCCACTATTTACTTATTTTATTTTCTTTCAGTTGCAATCACCATCGTTATTTCTCTCTTGTGTTTGATCCTTTGTAAACGACTAGGCCGGAGAGATTGACAACCTCTCTGAACTCGTTGGGATCAAAGTTATTTGTTTCTGTGTGCAGGTCCAGGTCAAGTGAGTAATTTATCTCAAACGGCGCCTTGCTCGTTTGACCACCTACTTGTCGATCCTTGGAGTCCTCCTGGATTCGATAAACCTTACCGTCCTTGTGTAAGGAAAATTGTTGCTAGTCTACATCCTTACCTTCCACTTTGGGTAACCAACGAGAAGCACTACTTCAGTGCCATCAGTCGGCAACAACATGTGCGACACATGTGGCAAGCCATGCAACGGTGTCGTACGTGCGCTCCTTGGGTCTCGTGATGCCGCTGCAGCTGCACGTGTGGGGTCGAGGTGCCACAGCGCAGGAGCAGACAAAGTGGTGGACGGGGGTGGTGTACCGACAGGCGGCGGTGCAGCAGTCGGAGAAGCAGTTGGCCCAGCTGGGGGTGGCGATGGGGGTGGTGACCTAGCTGGCGGCGGCGATGGGGGACCGGTCAGTGGCGACGATGGGGGCCCAACGTGGGGAGGGCCAGGCAGCCCAGCAGGGGGCGACTCGGGGGGCACTAGGATGTGTCGGCCGGGCCAGCTGGAGTGGCATCGACCGGGCCGACGCGGGCAGAGATGCCCCTGCATGGCGCATGCAGGGCACATGCTGCTCGACGTGAGCAGTCGGGGGTGACGTATCCAGAGCATCCATGAGCTCCAGGCGAGCACCGCGACCGATTCCTGCACCATGATTAGGCAACAAAATAGGCGAATATGCAGCATCAACAAACTGATCAGGCAAAGTGGGAGACGAGTGAAGGGATGATGAAGAGAGGCAAACGGAAACACGGTCTCGTCAAAGACTACATCACGAGAGATGTATACACGGTTTGTCGGGACATGAAGACACTTGTATCCTTTATGAATGGAGCTATAGCCAAGAAAGACACATTTTTGGAATGAAACTCAAGACTGTTGTAAGGGCGAAGATGAGGCCAACATGTGCACCCAAAAACTTTGAGAAAAGTATAGTCGGGGACCTCATGAAACAAAAGATCAACGGGGGTTTTCATTTTCATAAGACGCGAAGGAAGCCGATTAATGAGGAAACAAGCAGTAGTGAAGGCATCACTCCAAAAATGAAAAGGCACAGAGGCATGAGAAAGAAGAGTCAAGCCAGTCTCAACAATGTGACAGTGCTTGCGCTCAGCGGCACCGTTCTGTTGATGAGTATGCGGACAAGCAACCCGATGAGCAATCCCATGCTGCTGAAAGAATGAATTAAGATTGCGATATTCACCCCCCCCTACCCAATCAGACTGAACATGGACAATTTTGGTTTTGAGAAGACATTCAACATGAGTTTGAAACTGAACAAAGACATTGAACACATTAGATTTGTATTTAAGCAGATAAAGCCATGTAAACCTACTGTAAGCATCAATAAACTCACATAATAATTATGACCACTAACGAAGGTTTGGGCATGACCCCACACATCAGACTAAATAAGTTCAAGTGGAGTTGTAATGACATGACTAGAAACAGTAAATGGCAACTGATGAATCTTGCCTTGTTGACAGGCATCACAAACTGAAATCTCTTTATTAATAGACGCAAGGGGAAGCTCATGTCGACGTAGCACATGACTGACTATGGGGCTGGCGGGATGACCAAGACGAGAGTGCCATTGCGACGACGTGACACGAACAACACTGAACACCTGAGGGATGGCTGGCACATCAAGCGAGTAGAGACCATCGCGAATCCGACCTCTAAGAAGGACGTCCTGTGTTGCTCGATCCTTGACAAAAAAATGAAAAGGATGAAATTACACAAGAACATTATTATCACGGGTGATTTTCTTAACAGAGATTAGATTGCGAGTGACTGAGGGAACACAAATAAGATGACAAAGACGAAGAATCTTAGAGGTGTGAGTGGTGAGCAATGACTGACTAGTGTGGGAGATATGCATACCTGACCCATCGGCAGTGCGAACCTGGTCGAACCGGTGTAGGGTTCGCGCGGGTTGAGCTTGGCGAGCTCATGCGTCAGATGCTCCGTGGCGCCAGTGTCCATGTACCAGGCTGGGTCCACAGGGTAGGATGAAGTAGACCCCTGTGTAGCCAACGCTGCCTGGTTCTCATTAACGCGACCATCATTCCCAATGCCCAAAAAATCTTTCTTGAAGCAACGATGGCAGCGGGAAGCAAGGTGGCCGTCCAGACCACAGAGCGTACAGGGAGCCTTGGCACCACATGCGGTGCATTGCCAAACACGGCCGCGACCTCCTGCAGTGGTGTTAGGGCGCTGCTGGGAGGCCTGTCGCGGTTGCTGCTGAGGTGTGCCAGAGGAGCGAGGTGGCTGAGAGGCTCGCGAACTAGCACAGTAAGCAACGTTGGCCGATGGATCAGAAAACCCTGTAGACCGGCTGGCGGCTAGGCGTTGTTCCACGCCGAGGAGGCGGACATAGAGACCCTAGGGCGATATGGGGGTGTCGCGCCCATGAATTATCTCCACAAGTGAGTCGTAGTCCTCGTCGAGGCCATGAAGAATGAATGAGGTGAATTCCTCATCTCGAAGAGGTTTCCCAATGGAGGAGAGAACATCCGCTAATTCATTGACTTTATTGAAAAAGGTCATGACCAAGGAGTCAAGTTTCTTCAATTCACCGAGTTGGCTGCGGATAGCCATGGATCGCGCCACAGACTGCGACGAGAAGCTGGATTCGATGGTGTCCCAGGCATCCCTGGCCAAGGTGGAGAAAAGGACCAAGCCAACAACTGCAGGGGTGAGTGGCGACTGAATAACACCGAGGATAGCCTGATCCTGCGGCATCCAGGTGCGGTGAGCAGGGTTGGCCTCCATGAGAAGATGACCCTCCGCGGTGGTGACTTGTACCACAACAGATGGGCATGGTGTGGTGCCGTCGATGAACCCCTCAAGGTAGTGACTGCGGAGGATGGGTAGCACCTGGGCACACCACAACAGGTAGTTGTCGGCTTTTTGAGCCGTACTGTCAACAGGTGGGAGAAGTGGAACGAAGCGGCGGGCGTCCCCGATCCAGCATCATGTGCGCCAAGAGGAGAGGCAGTGGGTGCGCCATGGCCTGGCCCAGCGCCGAGGCTGGGGGCGTTAAGGCCGGAGATGGCGGTGTCATGTACGGTCGGCCAGCACCATCGTGAGGCGAGGCCTACGAGGGCAACATCGCTTGACTGTTGGAGAAGGGAGGCGTCGATGTCCCGTAGGGAACTAGGGCGCCAAGCCCCGACTGGGCGTGCAGCATCGCCCCTGGCGCTAGATAGGCGGCAGGAGACCACGGCGTCGCCGGCATGGAGTCGGTGCGGGAGGCGGATATCGAGGAGCCGGCAGCAATGGAGGAGACGGGGCCGGAGAAGATGGGCCCGACCGATCACGTAAGAAGCGAGCCAAAGGAGGAGCCGGCGTGAGTTCTAGGCGTTGTCCCCTCCCCCATTAAGGAGCTGAGCCAAGAACGGCGGGATCATCGATCGCGCAGATGGGGGGACGGCTAGCGACACAGAGGAGACCGGCGGTGTGGATGTTGTCGGTGGAGCACAGGTCACGAGGAGTTGATTCATCGCGGCGATGGCTGATGGCGGTGAAGTTGATAGGTTTAGTTGGGATGCCTCCCCTGTCAATCGCGACAATAAACGATTCTTGATGACCCACAAGTCTAGGGGATCAATTATAGCTTTTCGATAAATAAGGATGTCGATCCCACGAGGAGCTGAAGGTATTGACAAGTGACCCTGGATAAGGAAAGGTCTGCAAACACTAAAAGATAAATATTTAGGGATTTTTGGTTTAAGCAACAGAAAGGTAAAAGACAAGCAAAGTAAACAGGGTAACTGAGGAGTAATAAGTGGCCCGATCCTTTTGAGCAAAGGATAGGCCTAGCAACTGAACTTATAAAGGCTAAGGCGTTCTTGAGGACACACGGGAGAGGTAACCAAGTTACTTTCACCATATTCTGCCAAGTAGTATGTATTGTGTCGATAAGTGCCGGTAGGTGGATCAATGCTATTACACCTTCTAGACTAAGATAAGTGTACTCTTATGATTACACACCTTGCAAGCATCCGCAAATACGAGGTAGTAATTAAGGCATAAGCCTAACCACAGCATTACGATCGAGGATCCATAACTCCCTTGTGCAAAAGTGTGCGAACTGGGGTTCAGGTATCTGTCACTCCGGCAACCCACCATAAGCATTCTTTGTACACAATGTATTCCCTTAGGTCCTTAATAAGGCAAAGTGTTGGGTGTTAGACTCACAAAACACCACTAGGAAAATAACAACACAACTTAAGTATCAAACAATACATAATACTTCAACATCATATGACTACTAACAACTAGACTTCTCCCATGTCCTCAAGAACTAAAGTAACTACTCACAAGACATAAAAGAGATCATGATGAGAGGTGATACATGGGTGGCAAACAATTTGGACACAATGATATTTCTCCAACAAAACTCGTACGTCAAAATAATGATCTACTTCAACACCAACAGAGTATTAGTTCTTCCAGTGAATCTCCAAAATAATGATCTACGTCAAATTTCGTTGAATTTGGAGTTGATCTGATTCAGCAACTTGATGTCCACTTTTCACCGCTGAATTATGCTTCTGCTGCTTCGGCACCGGAAAGTTGAAAATTGTGTAAAACAAGCCAAAACAACATAAGAACAATACTTTAAAGTGGAAAATATCGATGATTAAGGTTAAATTACAATATAAAATAGTGATGCATTTTGGACATATCAACTCCCCCAAGCTTAGACCTCGCTCTTCCCCAAGCGATTACTGAGCTCGGCAAACCTGTCCACAAGTTTAAAGAGTGAAGTGTCGACAAAATAATACGGACAAGAAGCATCAAGATTTCTCACCAAACTGAAGCATCCTCAACAGCAATATCAACTCATAAGGCCTTTATGAAAAAGTAGTAACAATTATAACAAAGTAAGAACAAGAAAACTCTTCAAATCATGGCAAACATAACCTTGGTCAAGGAACAACTAATAACTTTTACTTTTTCTCTTTCACTTATGGTTAAACAAGTTGAAGCTTTTGAAAGAACATGTTATTAGTCAAGAAGTGCACATGTTAACACAAAGGAAGATGTTTATTGGGCATAAGCTTTTGCAAACAACTTACTTACAAAAGATAATCTCAACAAACATGTAACATGCTAACTCTTAATGCAACTTTATATGCAAGAATATTTATCAACATCAAGTGTCTGTTCTCTCTCAGAAAGGAAGCAAGTAGGAAGGACTGACTCAGCACAAAAATAAAGGATAAACCGCGTGCAAACGGGTAAGCAGGGAAAACTCATGTGCCATCTCTAGATCAAACAGAATAAAAACATATTTTGGGGGTGCATGATCCGTCAATGACTTCTGATAGATAACTCACTCACTTCATGATTTAGACAAGTTTCGAGGAACGACTCCCATGTGGGGACGATCACATCCCCTTAAATTCCTTTGTTTATCACTCATAAATGGGCGAAGGAACTTGTGTGTTAGTATTTATCTTTTACGAGGTGGGCACTCATACCAGTCCTTTCTCGTATTAGGGGTTTGCAGAATAGACATGAAATCCCAAGATAAAACTAGTCCAAATTAAGAAGATCATGGGTTACCCATCACTTCCTCATGAGCTGAATCAGAGGAACAAAATAGAAGATTTTGAACATCTAAAGATAGCACATAAATTATATACTTTAGGAGTGGTAGTGGGATACCACGAATAGGAAGGTATGGTGGATTCATATGGAAGATGTTGGGTTCAGGGTATGGGTGCACAAGCAGAAATCTGCTAGGCAAAGAGTTTGACTAGCAAAGGCTTTGAGAGACCAGACAATTGATGATGACTTAGATGCAAGCAGTACAAAGAATAAACATTAAAACTAGCATGGCACATCAAGTTCTCTTCCTTGTCAACATAACACTTCAAGCATAATAACACAAAGGTTTTGGCTATGTCGCTACTTTGAGAAAAACATGCTTGTTGTTATGACCAAAGCTATACTTGCCAAGATTAAATAAAGTTTTCGAAGCCATACCTGATATAAGGGCAATACTCCCCATAAGAATCAGCTCATAATGTCGATTGCGTGAAGAGAATACCGAGTGCAGCGAAGAAACCAATAGACTTCTCATTAATATTCCTTCATAAATGACTCCACACTCACGGATACAGAACTCTCCACAAAAGGAGTGATAGGCCTCAATGCAACACCTATTCATAAAGTAACTTCCCTAGACATGATACGACTCTACTTTACTCCTAAAGACAAAGATAAAGATAAAGATACCGGGCACTCCCCCAAGCTTGGAACAAGCTGAGGGGATGCCATTACCCGAGGAGATTTACTCATCATCCTGTTGTGGTTGTTTCTTCAGATCCTTGATGACACAACGAAGGGTTCGGTTCTCTAACTCCAAGACTTCCACTTGAATTTTTAGTACACGGAAATCTTCACAGAGTTGGTTGGTGATGCGGTAGGCCTCAGAGATGGAGGAAAGCGCGCGTTGATCTTCAAGTGAAGTTGAGGGCCCTGAAAGGTTAAGAGAACGATCATATTGAGGTTGGACAGATCCCACCATGATGGGATTGCTTGGACCTCCTTGTTGTTGGGCAGTGATAGTCTTGACTTCCTCTCTCACGGAGCGCTCCATCTCCGCTTGTCTTGCGGCAATTTCTTCTTCGGTAGCACAATCAACGTGATTCCCTTGATTAAGATCCTTCTGGACTTGACGTAGACGCCATCCTGATACACGAGATAGTTTCTCGTCCCTCGTTGGTTACCCCAAGTGGAAGGTGAGATGTAGCGTAGCGGCAAATTTCCCTTAGCAAATATGCTAAGGTTGAGTATCGTCCAGGAGGACTCCAACATATACAAGTAGGCGGTGAAGTGAACAATGGCGTCGTTCACAACTCTAAGTTGCTTACTTCACCTGGACCTGCACACACAACAGATAGCTTTGCTCCCAACGAGTACAGAGGAGTTGTCAATTCCTCCAGCCTTGTTGTTTACAAAGGATAAAACACACGGGATAATAATGATAGTGATAGTTGTCATCTACCTACTAATCATCCACCTTGAGATATCTATCCAGAACATCTCGCTGGTATTAAGTTGTGAATCCCACCCAAAGTGTAAACTCAAAGCAACGGACAACTGCATTAAAGAACTTTGCGTAAAGTAAACAATCCTTGCACCCGCAAGTACAAGCACCGTAATTTTCCCCCTTGTGGCAACATCACATCCCCTAGACTCATGTTTATGTCACTCAAGCTAGTCATCGGGGGGCATGAACCCACAATCATGCATAACGCTCCCTCTTGGAGTCACTACCTACTACTTGGCCAAAGCAATAAACAGCAACGGAGAACATGCAAGAATTACTCAAGAACATAAATATAAAAGAAGAGAATCAAATATATAACTCAATCACAATCTGAACATAATCTCATAATCCATCGGATCCCAGCAAACTCAGCATAGCAACAGCAGAAAGATTACATAAGTACCTCGATCATGTAGGGCAGCTCACGAGGTCTAATCCATGAAGAACAAAGAGGGAAGGGGAACATCACATAGCTACTGATCATAGACCCATGGTCCAAGGTGGACTACTCACAGTTCATCCGGGAAGCATCCATTGTGGTGGAGAATCTCCCGGAGGTGGTTCCTCCCTCCGGCAGGGTGCCGGGAAGAGGTCTTCTGGTGCTCCCGATCTTGGAAGCGCGACGGCGGCGGAACAAAGGAGAGATCGCGAAAAAGGGTTCCGTCCCCGAGGGTTTCTCGTCACGGGGAAAAAATAGGCGAAAGGGGGCAGCCAGAGGTGGGCCAGGGGCTCCAGGCGCCCCCCCCCCCCCTGGCGCGGCCAGGGGTGGGGTCGCGCCCTCTGGCCGCCTGGGGGCGCCCTAGCTCCCCTCTGGCCCCTCTCGGGGTTTTCTCGAATCTTCCGGTACGCTGATTTTCCCTATATTTTTCCCGGAATTTTTATGGTACTTTTAATAAGGGGGAAACCTGAAATAGAAAAACAACAGAAAACAGGAACTGGCACTGCGGTGCACTGAGTTAATAGGTTAGTCCAAATGTGATCAAAAGTGTATGGAAGTTCATCAATACCATAGCAATATGACACAAAAGAGGCATGGAGCAAGCAGAAATTATAGATACGTTTTGGACGTATCAACATCCCCAAGCTTAATTCCTGCTCGTCCTCGAGTAGGTAAATGTTAACAAGCATAATTTCTGTGGTGACATGCTAACAACCATATAAGAACTTTTAAGTAAAGGAATCAAGGCATGTAATTCAATTCAAGTCATAATAGGCAAGAGTCTATATTTAGCATTGAAACAAGCAACATAAGAACATAAAGGTGCAAGAGCTCTCGTTGTCCCTGACTCGAATGCCTCCAAATGGTGTTTGCGTGCAAGAAAGGGGATAGGGATATACGAGAAAAAGTATTTTTATTGTTGAGAACTCAATCTACTAAAGTGTCACACTTGGTCTTCTTTGGAATCTTATCTTGACTCATCCCCAGACCACTAGCCAGGTACAAGTCAAAATGATCCACTCCTTTTCGACATTTTGAACACTCATGCAATGGATGAGCATAAGCAAGAAAGTTGACACTTAGGATGGCAAAGAGAGAATAAGGTGGAGGAGGAAGACAAAAAGGTGTGAAAGGCTCACATCAATGAGGACAATCATAGGCGAGAGAAAGCCAAATGATAGATATGATGTGAGGAGTAGGGATTGCCATGCAACGGATGCACATATGAGCTAAGGTAAGCCCTCCAATGGAACTAGTGGGGGTGCATCCAACTTGCTTTCTCAAGAAGACCTAGAGCTCATTTGAGGAGGCTCATCATTGGAATATACAAGCAAGTTCTATAGTGTGAAGGTCCCCACATAGCTATATGCATAAATGATAATCTCTATGGAGTACAAGATATAAGATGGAGTACGAGTGTGGATCTATCAAAAGGAATAGTAGTGTGCCCCCTTCTCTCTTTTTATTTCTTTTTATCTTTTTTCTATTTTTCTATTTTTGGTGGCCTTAATGGCTCTTTCTATCTCTCTCTCATTTGTCCTCTTTGGGATCTTTTGATTTTGTCCTCTTTGGGATCTTTTGATTTTGTCCTATTTGGGATCTTTTCCTCACTTTAGGGGCAACACTCTATATATTACAAGAAGTATAGACGATCTTTCACACTTTAAAAGGTACTCAAATCATAAAGAAGATGTAACTATCATGATGTATGCAAATGTATGCCCCTGCCAGTGTAGCAGGATATGAATGATACTAGCGTGTCATGTAGCAATGATTAGGGCAAGGCCCAACTAGCACACGGCTCATCGATCAAGCAAGTAGCATGTATGACACGAAGATCAAGTCATGAGAAGATGGATGTTGCATGGCAATATATCTCGGAAAGGCTATGGAAATGCCTTGATAGGTAGGTATGGTGGCTGTTTTGAGGAAGGAAATAAGGAGGCTTATGATGACAGAGCGTATCATGCCAATGGTTTGGATGTACCGGCGAAGGTGGACGCTAACTCTCAGAGTGAGAAGAAAGCAATGCACGGCACAGAAAAGGCTAGCAGAATATGGGAAGGTGGAAGTGTCAACTTTTGAATACTCACGTTAGTCCAAAGAACTCATGCACTTATTATCGGTAACTCTCAGTCTAATAAGGAGGTTCACAAAGAGACAAGTACCCCGAGGAGGAGTGTATGGGGGTTTGGTTATCCTTGCGCATCCTCGACTCATGGTACGTGAGTGTACTCTAATATTCGACCCCTCAGAAAAGTACTGATCCATCTAGTAGCTAGAGTTCTCAACTAATTTGTAGGTTTTTGAAAATAAACACGGATTTCCCAAACTACGACATCTATCACTAATAGGCTAAAGCTCTTGACACCAAAAGTCCAAACATTACTCAAAACAACACCTCAAAACTATTGCAAGTTACTACTTCAAAAAGAATAGCAACCTTAATTACCTACTTCAAGTCAAGACACAAAAATCAGTGCAACAAGCAAACTCTCTAAACAAGATAAACATGAAAACTCAAGAGAGTTCCAGCAACAAACTAAAAAAAAGCTCTTTGAAAAGATAAGCATGAAAACTAAGACTAAAACAGGACAGTAGCTACGGAAAGATAAAGAACAAACACAGCAAAGATAAGCATCAAAAGTCCTATGTTGTGTTCTAAATTTTGGAAGTGGAGCGTGTTTCTCTCCCAAACAAAGAAAGATGTGTTCCAACTTGTTATGAACAGCAACCAAAGTTAAAGAAAGCTAAAAACAAAACCTAAGAGCGAGACGCTCCAAGCATAGCACATAACGCATGAAGTGATAAAAATATAGTGAAACGAGAGACGAACTGATAATTGTCGATGGAGAAGGGGATGCACGGGGGCATCCCCAAGCTTAGACGCTTGAGTCTCCTTGAATATTTCTTGAGGATGCATGGGGGCATCCCCAAGCTTTAACGCTTGACACTTCCTAATCTTCTTTCATCATCTTCCCTCTCACACTTGAAAACTCCCTTCATACATAACTCGTCATAATCTGATTAGCGAGGTTAGTACCCATCATAAAATAATTTTTCTCTACTGTAAATAAATATAATCTTGAAGATATACTTTTTCTCAAGATTTCCAAAAAGTTTTTGCAAAGAAAAAGCAAGCTCAAGGTTTGCAAAACGAAGAAAAGGCAAAACAGGACAGAATCTGTGAAAAACAGACCAGCAGGTAGTAAAGATTTTTTTAGGGATACTTCTGCAACTCAAATCAAAAAACATAGAACATACGAAAGTTTCGTAATTTTATAGAGCACGCTGTGTAAAAAATTCAGCTCAAAATATGAACTGGGATTTTTCTCTGATTTTTCTAGTCACGAGGACAGAATCTGTTTTCTGCACAGCATGTCACAACTTTCACTTCCCTTGTCGTATGAGGCTATAAAAGGCACAAAGCTTGAAAAGTAAAGATACAATGATGTTGCTACAGTAGTAACAATCCTCAAGACCACTTAAAACAGAAGAAAAACAAAAAGGAAAACCTAAATTCATTGCGGGTTGCCTCCCGAAAGCGCTTCTTTAAAGACATTAGCTAGGCTTAATGCAAATAGATCAAGTCTTTTCAAGAAAATAACTAGCCCGTGTGACGGACTCAAAAGGCAACTTAATATTTTTCCTATGGAAGTGTTCCATCCCTTTCTTGAGAGGGAATTGGAATTTTATAATCCCTTCTTTCATATCAATAACAGCACCCACGGTGCGAAGAAAAGGACGTCCCAAAATAATTGGACAAGAAGGTTCACATTCAATGTCCATAATAGTAAAATCAACGGGAACATAATTTTCATTGACAATGATAATAACATCATCTATCTTCCCCAAAGGTTTCTTTACGGAAGAATTGACAAGACGAACACCAAAAGAACAAGTATCAAAAGGTTTCAATACAAATATATCATACATTCTTTTGGGCATAACAGAGGTACTAGCTCCAACATCACATAAAGCATAGCAAGAAAAGTTATTCAACTTAATTTTAATCATAGGATCCCAGCCATCTTCTAGCTTTCTAGGTATGGAGGCTTATACCCTAAGCTTCTCTTCCCTAGATTTGATGAGAGAATTAGTGATATGCTCCGTGAAGGCAAGATTAAGTGTGCTAGTGTGGGGGTCTCTTGACATCTTGTGAAGGAAACGAATAACTTCAGAAAGAGTGCAATTATCAAAATCAAGGTCACTACTATCAAGTAGAGTAGTAGTGGTGTCCTTTAGGCTCACTTTTTTGGTAGCTTCTATAGTCATAGGAATTTCTTCTTCTACGGTTGAGGTCATAGCATCACCATTAATAGGTCCTATGGGACTAGGGGTGCATTGGGTGCTAAGAGTTTGGATATCCTCAACCACTTGGATAGTATCAACAGTATGGTGTGTAGGAAGGCTCTTAATTCTATCCTCTTCCTCCTTTTCTCTAGCCCATCTCTCTTTAAGTTTAGCCATAATCCTAATGTTTTCATTAATTTGCAATTGGATAGCATTCAAAGGAGTGACCTTCCTCTCCTCAAGGGGAGAAGTTCTAATTTTAAGCAGTTCTACTTCATGGGCTAAATTGTCTACCTTCGACGAGAGGGCATCTAGTTTGTCTAGTTTTTCCTCTACACTCTTGTTGAAGGCTTTTTGGGTAGTGATAAAGTCTTTAAGCATACTCTCTAATTCAGAAGTGGAATTTTTGGTGCTAGGATAAGTGTTGTTGTTCCCATATTTGTTGGAGGGTAACGGTCTAGGATTTCTACCAAAGTTACTCCTATAAGCATTGTTGTTGAAGTTGTTTCTAGAGATAAAGTTCACATCTACTTGATCCTGAGCAATCAAAGAATTTAAAGGAACATTTTGAGGATCAACGGGAGATTGCTTGGTAAGTAGAGACATAATTAAGTCAACTTTTTCATTTAGGGAGGAAATATCCTCGACAGAGTTTACCTTCCTACCTGTTGGAGCTCTTTCGGTGTGCCATTGGGAATAATTGGTCATCATCTCATCGAGAAGTTTTGTGGCAGCACCAAGCGTAGTTGACATAAAGGTTCCTCCCGCGGCTAAATCTAGAAGGTTCCGCGAGGTAAAGTTCAAGCCTGCATAAAAAGTTTGGATAACCATCCAAGTAGTCAAACCATGCGTAGGGCAATTCTTAACAAGATATTTCAAGCGTTCCCAATCTTGGGCAACGTGTTCATTATCCAATTGCTTAAAATTCATAATAAAGCCCCTCAACTGCATAATTTTAGAAGAGGGATAGTACTTCCCAATAAAAGCATCCTTGCACTTATCCCAAGAATCTATGCTTTTCTTAGGCAAGGACTGAAACCAGATTTTAGCTTCATCCCTCAAGGAGAAAGGAAAAAAGCTTAAGCTTAACAATATCACCATCTACTTCTTTGTACTTTTGCATATCACACAGCTCAATAAAATTATTTAAATGCAAAGCAGCATCATCTCTAGCACCAGAGAATTGATCTTTCATAACAAGGTTCAGCAAAGCAGGTTTAATCTCATAAGAAGGTGCTGAAGTAGTAGGTGTAGCAATAGGAGTGCAGATAAAGTCACTGTTGTTGTGACTAGTGAAGTCACACAACTTGGTGTTCTCAGAGGAACCCATAGCAGCAGCAAGCAAGATAACTATTTTTTTTCGATAAAAGACACTAAAGCAAAAACTGAAAGGTGAACTAACAAGACTAAAAATCAAGGATAAAAGATAGTGTGCAACTCCCCTATCTTGAAGAGTGGAGTCCCCGGCAACGGCGTCAGAAATTTGCTCGATACACGAGATAGTTTCTCGTCCCCCGTTGGTTACCCCAAGTGGAAGGTGAGATGTACCATAGCGGCAAATTTCCCTTAGCAAATATGCTAAGGTTGAGTATCGTCAAGGAGGACTCCAACAGATACAAGTTGGTGGTGAAGTGAACAATGGCATCGTTCACAACTCTAAGTTTCTTACTTCACCTGGACCTTCACACACAACAGATAGCTTTGCTCCCAACGAGTACAGAGGAGTTGTCAATTCCTCCGGCCTTGTTGTTTACAAAGGATAAAACACACGGGATAATAATGATAGTGATAGCTGCGGAAAAGTAAATACTGAAAGTAAATTGAAGGTGTAAACAGTAGTAGGAATATGGACCGGGGTCCTATGATGTTCACTAGTGATGTCTCTTTCCCAAAAGACGATAAAATAGCCATGCGAGGTAAACAAATCACAGCTGGGCAATTGACAGGATTATGTGCGCAAACCAATGCTAATTATGCTATGCAGAAAGGAAGAGGCTCAAAAGCATGGGCGGTACGCCAAGACAAGTAGACCGAAATCCATCTGCCTCTACCTACTAATCATCCACCTTGAGATATCTATCCAGAACATCTCACTGGTATTAAGTTGCGAAACCCACCCAAAGTGTAAACTCAAAGCAACGGATAACTGCATTAAAGAACTTTGCGTAAAGTAAACAATCCTTGCACCCGCAAGTACAAGCACCGTTATTTTCCCCCTTGTGGCAACAACACATCCCCTAGACTCATGTTTATGTCACTCAAGCAAGTCATCGGGGGGCATGAACCCACAATCATGCATAACGCTCCCTCTTGGAGTCACTACCTACTACTTGGCCAAAGCAATAAACAGCAATGGAGAACATGCAAGAATTACTCAAGAACATAAATATAAAATAAGAGAATCAAATATATAATTCAATCACAATCTGAACATAATCTCATAATCCATCGGATCCCAGCAAACTCAGCATAACAACAGCAGAAAGATTACATAAGTGCCTCGATCATGTAGGGCAGCTCACGAGGTCTAATCCATGAAGAACAAAGAGGGGAGGATAACATCACATAGCTACTGATCATAGACCCATGGTCCAAGGTGGACTACTCACGGCTCACCCGGGAAGCATCCATGGTGGTGGAGAAGCTCCCGGAGGTGGTTCCTCCCTCCGGCAGGGTGCCGGGAAGAGGTCTTCTGGTGCTCCTGATCTTCTGGTGGAACAGAGGAGAGATCGCGAAAAAGGGTTCCGTCCCCGAGGGTTTCTCATCACGGGGAATAAATAGGGGAAAGGGGCAGCCAGAGGTGGGCCAGGGGCTCTAGGCGCCCCCCTGGCGCGGCCAGGGGTGGGGCCGCTCCCTCTGGCCGCCTGGGGGCCCCCTGGCTCCCCTCTGGCCCCTCTCGGGCCTTTCTTGAAGCTTCCGGTACGCTGATTTTTCCTATATTTTTGCCGGAATTTTTCTGGTACTTTTAATAAGGGGGAAACCTGAAATAGAAAAACAGCAGAAAGCAGGAACTGGCACTGGGGTGCACTGAGTTAATAGGTTAGTCCAAATATGATCAAAAGTGTATGAAAGTTCATCAATATCATAGCAATATCACACAAAAGAGGCATGGAGCAAGCAGAAATTATAGATACGTTTTGGACGTATCATATCCCAAGAAGTCCTCTCTGCTCGAGCCACAAGAAGACATCTCTACTGATCAATCCTGGCAGAAACAGACCGAGAAAGAAAACACTCGAAATCGAGAGATACGGTGCCGGGACGATCCGGCAAATATATAGCAAAAATTTATGCAACAGAAGGAAGGTTCCAGGCCAAGGTGGAGTCGGAGTCGAAATCCGGGGATCCCAGGAGGGTGCCTGGCGCGGCCAGGAGAGGGGGCGCGCCGGGAGGCTTCCTGGGCCCCCTAGAGCTCCTCTCCGGCTCCACTTGGGCTTGGAATTTTCCTAATTTTGCAAAAACCTCGAAAATTAAACTTTTATTGACGTTCGCGATGTTTCCTTACCGTAATACATACCTTTTCTTATTCTGCTCCTGCAGGTGTCTGAAACTGAGCTGCAACATGTTCTTCGTGAGTTGTTGTGTATATCATATTCACATCCACATTGATAGGATCACCTTCCATGTAATGTTTGAGTCTTTGTCCATTCACAACTTGAGGTTTGGTGCCTTCAAAATTATTAATCTTGATTGCACCGGACCGATATACTTCTTCGATATGAAAAGGCCCTTCCCATCTGGAAAGTAGTTTACCTAGAGAAAACCTGAAACGAGATTTAAATAACAAAACTTTATCACAAACATTAAATTCACGTTTCAGAATCCTTTGATCGTGCCACTTCTTTACCTTTTCCTTGAACATTTTGGCGCTCTCATAAGCTTCACTTCTCCGCTCATCTAGAGAAGTTAAGTTCATGAAACGCTTTTCACCAGCTAACTTTGGGTCAGCATTCAGCTCTCTGACAACCCAGAAAGCTTTGTGCTCTAACTCTAATGGCAAATGGCAAGCTTTGCCATGGACCATCTTATACGGAGACATGCCCATGGGGTTCTTGTAAGCAGTTCTATACGCCCACGAAGCATCTCCTAACTTCTTTGACCAGTCCTTTTGAAAGTCCAAGTTTGTGATCAGAGGGGGAGGGGGTGAATGATCACTTCAAATTTTCGCATGAAACTCTGAAGTGAAGCACACCTTAGCAGCAAAAGTAATTCAACAGAAAGGTAGACAGTGAAGCACAACTAGAGTGAAGCACAACATAGCGAATCAAAAGCATCGAATCAGTTGCGGAGAGAAAAACGAACTCTTGACTCGGCGATGTTTGGTCGACCAGTTCACACTCTGCAAAGTGCTACGTCTGGTTGGAGGGACTTGTGATTGAACACAGGAGCTAATCTCTCTCCGTCCGTTTCTCCGCTGCACCAATCTCCTTGAGCTTGGCCAGTTCTTCGCTCGTGGTTGATTATTGAGGAAATCACCGAAACCTTGGACAGACTGGACTTCGAGGCGACAATTACTCTTCGCTCTCTGAATAACAACTCTCTAACCGTCTAGGAGAATTGTAGTTCTCCAAGATAACAAGGGTAGAAAACTTCTTCCTAAGTCATAGTGAATCAACTCAGATCAGTAAGACTTATGCTTTGGTGGATGGGTTTCTGTTTTGCTTCGGTGGCGTGCTCTCTCTCTCTCTTATCTGTCAGAGAATAATTTTTGGAGCAGCCACCCACCAATGAGGGCGGGGGTGGCCTATTTATAGGTGGCGATCCCAAGGTGCAAAATGACTGAAGTGACCCGATGCGACAGCTTGACACCTGTCCGCAACGGTCGGATTTCTATTCACTTCAAAACTTTACTTGTGGAACAAGTAAAGCTGACTCACGGACTTGGTTAAGCTTCAGGAGCCCAAAGAACATAGTCTTCGCTGGTGAAGCATTGCCTAGTGCACATGAGATTTCTCTTCTCTGGCTTCTCACTAGTTTGGATTTGATCTGAGTCTTTTAACCAAAACCTTCGGAGTACATTTACTAAACCCCTCTTGATAGTACGGTTTTTCCTACGACTCAAAGAAGTAAAAAAGAACTACACAAAAACAACTAAGTCTTGCGCCATCTTGATCATCTCCTTCGATGAGATGTTCTTCAGGATTCCTTATATTTTTGGGGGTCAACATCCATGATGAGCTTTGCTCCAGAGCATATGCTTCAGAGAATGTGTAAATCATCCTTGAAGCTTTAGCACCAACCTATAACTTCAGGAACCTAACCATCTGTTTTACACTAGAAAACTTGTTAGTTCCTCTACTATTTTGTCCAACAATATCCAAAACTCATGGGGGCAAAACTTTGCTCTTACACCTTCCTAGAACTGTTCACTGTTTTATGTAAGATCAACTTGATCTCTCTATTGGTGAGCTCAACTTTCCCACTAGTGTGAGGGTGGTACGGTGATGCAATTCTATGATTGACATCGTACTTGGATAGAGCTTTCCTAAAAGCTCCATGCGTGAAGTGTGACCCTCCATTTGTCATGAGGTACCTTGGTACACCAAACCTGGGAAAATTACACCCTTGAGCATTTTCAAAGATGTCTTGTGATCAGCACTCTCAGTGGGGATTGCTTCAACCCACTTGGTTACATAATCAACTGCAACTAAAATGTGTGTGTACTTGTGTGAAGGAGGAAAAGGACCTATAAAATCAAAACCCTAGCAATCGAAAGGTTTGATTACTAGTGAGTAATTCATAGGCATCTCATTTCTCCTACAAATGTTACAAACTCTCTGACACTTATCACAAGATAGAACATAATTTCTAGCATCTTTAAAGAGAGTAGGCCAATAAAAACCTGATTGGAGAACCTTATGTGCGGTCCTCTCACCGGCGTGATGTCCTCCATAGGGGCTATCGTGACATTGCGGAATAATGTCCTTCTGCTCGTGCTCCGGTATACACCTTCTTACAATCCTTTCTGCACCTTCTTTATAAAGATGTGGGTCATCCAAAAATTAATGCCTCAAATCCGTGAAGAATTCTTCCTCTGCTGAAATGTAAGACCTGGAGGCAAAAACTTTGTAACGATAAAATTAGCATAATCTGCAAACCAAGGGTCGGAATGAGATTGTACTTTTACAACAGCAAGTTGTTCATCTGGAAAACTGTAATTGACTGGAATAGGATCGTGCGGAATATCTTCCATCCTTGAAAGGTTGTCCGCTACCGGATTGTCTTCTCCTTTTCTATCGACAATATGTAAATCAAATTCTTGAAGAAGGAATACCCATATTATGAGCCTTGGTTTGGCATCCTTCTTCTGCATAAGATACTTAATGGCAGCATGGTCAGTATGAATAATAACCTTAGAATCAACAATATACTGCCTAAACTTATCACAAGCAAACACCACTGCCAAGAATTCCTTCTCGGTAGTAGCATAATTCTTTTGACCACTATCAAGGGTTTTGCTAGCATAGTGTATGACATTCAACTTCTTATCAACCCTTTGTCCTAAAACAGCTCCAACAGCAAAATCTAGCATCACACATAATTTAAAAGGGCAAATTCCAGTCAGGCGGTTGTACGATAGGAGCGGTTATCAAGGCTTTCTTAAGAACTTTGAAGGCTTCCTTGCAATCTTCATCAAATACAAAAGGAACATCCTTCTGTAGAAGATTGGTGAGGGGTCTCGAGGTCTTAGAAAAGTCCTTGATAAATCTTCTATAGAAACCAGCATGACCGAGAAAACTACGGATACCTTTGATGTCCCTTGGATAGGGCATCCTTTCAATAGCTTCAATCTTTGCCTTGTCCACTTCAATTCCCCTTCCAGAAATCTTGTGACCAAGAACTATCCCTTCGTTAACCATGAAATGGCACTTCTCCCAATTGAGCACCAAATTTTTTTCTTCACATCTCTACAAAACTTTATTTATATTGTGGAGACAATGGTCAAAGGATGTTCCACAGATGGAAAATTCGTCCATAAAGACCACCACAATCTCCTTACAGAAACCATGAAATATAGCAGACATATGATACGTCCAAAAAGCATCACTATTTTATATTGTGATTTCACCCTATTCATTGATATATTCCACTTTAAAGTATTGTTCTTATGTTGTTTTGGCTTATTTTACACAGTTTACAACTTTCCGGTGCCGAAGCAGCAGAACCAGAATTCAGCGGTAAAAAGTGGATACCAAGTTACTTAATCAGATCAAGTCCAAATGCGATGAAATTTTACGGGGAGCATTTTTATGAAGATTGACTGGGGATCACCGAAGGAGGAGGTGAGGGGACCCACCAGGCAGTCAGAAGGGTGCCTGGCGTGTCCCCCCTCCTGGCCGCGCCAGGCACCCTCCTGGGTGCCTGGTGGCCCCCCTCGGTGCCCCCTTTCGCCTATATAAACCCCCTGGGGTGGAAACCCCTAAAGACGAGTCGTTTCCGTGTTTCGCCGCCGCCATGGGGCCGAAACCTACAGAGGAGAAAAGCCATCTCCGGCAGGCAGATTCCGCCGGGGAGATCACCTCCCGGAAGGGGAGATCGTCGCCATCATCATCATCATCGTCACGGGCATCATCGAGATCATCATCAACATCATCCCCAACATCAGCACCATCTCCATCTCCATCCCATCTCATCTCACAATTGCAACTTGTGTTGTAATCCGTACTATCTATCCTCTCTACTCTGTTGGTGTTGATTACTATTTTGTGGTGAATGCTATTGAGTTTTGTTGGAGAAATATCATTGTGTCCAGATTGTTTACCACCCATCTATCACCTCTGATCATGATCTCTTTTATGTCTTGTGAGTAGTTACTTTAGTTCTTGAGAACATGGGAGAAGTCTAGTTGTTAGTAGTCATATGATGCTGAAGTATTATGTGTTGTTTGATACTTAAGTTGTGTTGTTATTTCTCTAGTGGTGTTATGTGAGTTGAACACATAACACTTCACCTTTCATGGGCCTAGAGGAATACATTGTGCACAAAGGATGCTTATGGTGGGTTGTCGGAGTGACAGAAACCTGAACCCCAGTTCGCATACTTTCGCACAAGGGAGTTATGGATCCTTGATCGTAATGTTGTGGTTAGGCTTATGCCTTAATTACTACCTTGTATTTGCGGATGCTTGCAAGGTGTGTAATCATAAGAGTACACTTATCTTAGTATAGAAGGTGTACTAGCATTGATCCACCCACCGACACTTATCAACACGATACATATTACTTGGCGGAGTATGGTGAAAGTGACTTGACTATCTCTCCCGTGTTTTCTCGAGAACGCTTTAGCTTTTATAAGTTCAGTTCCTAGGCCTATCCTTGTGAAAGGATTGGGACACTTGCTATTCCTCAGTTACCCTGTTCACTTTGCCTGTCTTTTACTTTTCTGTTGCTTAAACCAAAAAACCCTAAATATTTACCTTTGATTGTTTGCATCCCTTTCCTTATCCAGTGTCACTTATCAACACCTTCTGCTCCTCGTGGGATCGATACTCTTATTTATCGAAAAGCTACAATTGATCCCCTAGACTTATGGGTTATCAAGAATCGTTTATTGGCGCGGTTAACAGGGAAGTCAACCCAACTAAACCTATTAACTTCTCCGCCATCAACATACACCTCTGAAAAGTAGCAGGTCCATTACACAAACCAAAAGGCATACGCCTATAAGCATAAGTACCATAAGGAAACGGGAAAGTGGTCTTCTCCTGATCAGCAGTGTTGACATGAATCTGAGAGAAGCCAGAATACCCATCAAGATAGCAAAAGTGGGTGTTTTTAGACAACTGCTCAAGCATCTGATCAATAAAGGGCAGAGGATAATGGTCCTTCCTGGTGGCCTTGTTCAACTTCCTGAAATCAATACACATTCTATATCCAATAATAGTCCGTTGAGGTATTAGTTCATTTTTATCATTAGGAACAACAGTCATACCTCCCTTCTTAGGAACACAATGAACTGGACTTACCCACTTACTATCAGCTATAGGATAGATTATACCTGCGACTAGAAGTTTGAGAACCTCCGTCATAACCATGTCCTTCATCTTTGGGTTCAACCGTCGTTGATGATCAACAACCGGTTTAGCATCGGGCTCGAGATTGATAGTATGTTGGAAAATGGATGGACTGATACCCTTGAGATCGTCAAGAGTATAGCCAATAGCACCTCGGTGTCTGCGGAGTGTCTCCAATAATCGCTCTTCTTCAAATCCTGAAAGGTTAGAATTGATAATAACAGGATATATTTTCTTTTCATCTAAATAAGCATACTTGAGCGTATCGGGAAGTGGTTTGAGATCGAACACCGGGTCTTCTTTTGGTTGTGAGAGGATTCCCAACGGTTCAACCGGGAGGTTGTGCTTCAGGATAGGATTTTCTCTTAAAAATATGTCTTCTAGCTCATTCCTCTCCTGCATACGCATGTCATTCTCGTGGTCTTCCATAAATTTCTGCAAAGTATCGTCAGGAGGAATAGCAATAGAAGCAATTTCTTCAATAATTTTGTCATTACTAGACAAGTCAGTACCACGAGGCTGCTTAGAAAACTTGGAGAAGTTAAATTCATACGAATCACCGTCGAATACAACTGAAACTTTACCTTTCTTGCAATCTATTATCGCTCCACAAGTGCTGAGGAAGGGCCTTCCAAAGATAATAGGGCAAAAATTATCTTGCACCGAACCAAGTACAAGAAAGTCAGTAGGATATTTCACCTTCCCGCAGAGAACTTCAACATCTCTCACAATCCCAACTGGAGAGATTGTTTGTTTCTTTGCAAGATGAATCGTGACATCTATGTCTTCGATCTCACACGGCTGAATCTCGTGCATGATCTCTTGATAAAGTGTGAAAGGAATAGCGCTGATACTGGATCTCTAATCACATAGCCGATAGTAGTTATGATCTCCTATTTTTACAGCAGAAATGTGTATGTACATGTACAAGCGGGTACATGTGATATCATGTCCGCACAATGCTAAAAGATTGCTTTGAGATCCGGAAAAAATATGCTAGGAACATTGCATATTTTATACAAAAACCAATGCAATGTACCTAATCCTTAAGGAAAATTGTTCCTTTTTCCAGTGAATTGAACCATGCATTTTCGAATCATATAGGAACCAATACGTAATAGCATATTTGTCATATGTTTGTCCTGCTCCTATGTTTTTAGAATCCTACAAATAATGAAGCAATTTTAAGTTCCATTTCATATATGTTGGTAGAAAGTTATGGTATGTATTCAAATAACAACATCTTATGGAAGCTATAATAAAAATAAACGCATAGTATAAAAAATATAGAATTTTTTGTAAAAAATCCCAAACAACAACGCACGGATAAGATATCACATGTACCCTCTTACACATGTACAAAATCCGCACTCTTTTTACAGATACAACTAGTGTACCTAAAATTGGGCCTTTGTTCTTGGCTGTGACAATGTTAGTGTAAACAGCACAAAAATGAATAATAGATTCTTCAATATCACTGGTTACCGGATCCTTAACCATTGCAACTTGAGGCTTGACCTTGATCAGGTCCTCAGGTTCATTAGTAGTCCTTCCATTATTGTTTATAATACCTGTAACAAAAGAGTGCTCCTTTATCCTTGCGGGATAAGGAGGCTGTTCATACACAACTGCAGGTAAAACAGGATCAGTAACATTAATCTCAATAGGTGACTCCTTGAAAGGTTTATGATATTGACTCTCCTTCTTCTTAAAAGAATCAATATGAGAAGCAAAGTCCTTGCAAAAGTCAATCATTAGCTGGGAATCAAGACCAATTTTAGAGCAAAAGGTATTAAAGTAATCAGTTTTCACATAACTCTCAATGTAGTCATGCTCATAGTTTATAGCGGGTTCAATACCTTTATCAATTTCCCAGTCTTCAGTGTTCTTCTGGATCCTTTCAATAATATCCCATTTTTCTTCTACACTTTTAGTCTGGAATACCCCGCTAGAGGAGGCATCCAACATTTCCTTGTCCTGACGAGAAAGCCTGGCATAAAAATTTGTAAGTATAATTTCCTTGGGGAGATCATGGTTGGGGCATTTGAGCATCAGGGACTTCAGTCTCCCCCAAGCTTGAGCGATGCTCTCTCCGTCGCGAGACCAAAAGTTGTAGATATAATTCCTGTCTTGGTGAATTTCACGAAGAGGATAAAACTTTGCATAAAAGAGAGACATAAGCTCTTGCCATTAAAGCAAATCAGAGTTATCGAGTAGCTTATACCAATCTGAAGCTTTATCTTTAAGTGATATGGAGAATAGTTTCTTCATGACGAACTCCATCGTTACACTTGCAAGCTTAAATAAAGAACATAATTGTGACAAATATAGCAGGTGTTCTCCCGGATGTCCTTCTCCTGTATAACGATTAGCCAAGACATAGTCAATAATACCAGTTGGTATTTTATAGGGCACAATTTCAGTAGGGGTAGGAGTGACCACCACAGTCGTGGGGCGGCTCCTCATCAGCAACGAACCAACAGTAGAGGAGTCCATAAGGACTGAGGGTAGCAACAACAAAAATAAAAATATCAACACAAAGTAAAAGTTTCCTTACCGGCCTCACTTACCAATAGTGCTACACTCCCCGGCAAAGGCGCCAGAAAGGCTCGTTGATGGCGGTGAAGTTGATAGGTTTAGTTGGGATGCCTCCCCTGTCAATCGCACCAATAAACGATTCTTGATGACCCACAAGTCTAGGGGATCAATTGTAGCTTTTCTATAAATAAGGATGTCGATCCCACGAGGAGCAGAAGGTATTGATAAGTGACCCTGGATAAGGAAAGGTATGCAAACACTAAAAGATAAATATTTAGGGATTTTTGGTTTAAGAAATAGAAAGGTAAAAGACAAGCAAAGTAAACAGGATAACTGAGGAGTAATAAGTGGCCCGATCCTTTTGGGCAAAGGATAGGCCTAGCAACTGAACTTATAAAGGCTAAGGCGTTCTTGAGGACTCACGGGAGAGGTAGCCAAGTTACTTTCACCATATTCCGCCAAGTAGTATGTATTGTGTTGAAAAGTGTCGGTAGGTGGATCAATGCTAGTACACCTTCTAGACTAAGATAAGTGTACTCTTATGATTACACAACTTGCAAGCATCCGAAAATACGAGGTAGTAATTAAGGGATAATCCTAACCACAACATTACGATCGAGGATCCATAACTCCCTTGTGCAAAAGTGTGCGAACTGGGGTTCAGGTTTCTGTCACTCCGGCAACCCACCATAAGAATCCTTTTTACACAATGTATTCCCCTAGGTCCTTAATAAGGCGAAATGTTGGGTGTTCGACTCACACAACACCACTAGGAAAATAACAACACAACTTAAGTATCAAACAATACATAATACTTCAACATCGTATGACTAGTTGACTACTAACAATTAGACTTCTCCCATGTCCTCAAGAACTAAAGTAACTACTCACAAGACATAAAAGAGATCATGATCAGAGGTGATACATGGGTGGCAAACAATCTGGACACAATGTAATTTCTCCAACAAAACTCAATAGCATTCACCACAAAGTAGTAATCAACACCAACAGAGTATAGAGGATAGATAGTACGGATTACAACACAAGTTGCAATTGTGAGATGAGATGGGACAGATATGGGGATGGTGCTGATGTTGGGGATGATGTTGATGATGATCTCGATGATGCCTGTGACGATGACGATGGCGATGATCTCCCCTTCCGGGAGATGATCTCCCCGGCGGAATCTGCCCACCGGAGATGGCTTTTTCTTCTCTGTAGGTTTCCACCACGAGGCGGCGGCGAAACTCCGAAAGTCTTCCTTTTTAGGGTTTTTAACCCAGGGGATAATATAGGCCAGAGGGGGCACCGAGGTGGGCCACCAGGGCATCCAGGAGGGTATCTGGCGCGCCCTAAACTTCATGTCCACTTTTCACCGATGAATTCTGCTTCTGCTGCTTCGGCACCGGAAAGTTGCAAACTGTGTAAAACAAGCCAAAACAACATAAGAACAATACTTTAAAGTGGAAAATATCGATGAATAAGGTTAAATTACAATATAAAATAGTGATGCATTTTGGACGTATCAGCGGCGAAGGCGGAGGGTGCGGCGGCAGCGACGACGGAAGCTAGGGTTAGGTCCTAGGGTTTAGGTTGACACCATGTAAGACAACAGAATTGTGGTTGGCTCGACACCAACGTGGTGTGGCATTTGGCTTGTATTTATAATACATCAAGGGTTACAATACAATTTTTTTTGAGCAACCGACAGGAGCTCTGCCTTTTCAGTAAGAAGAAGAGAATTGGCATGTTTATAAGGAAAACAGGTTGAAAACCGATACATCTGCGACAAGCGCACACACTGACCCCGAGGTCGCGAACCCAAACAAGTCGACTACTCTGTCGCCCTAGAAACCAGAGAAGACACCCCACCACACGATCCGAAGCCGCCGCTCCGACTTCCTCACCGGCCCCGAGGCCGCGCTCTACACGAGCCGATGACTTTGTCGCCCACACGACCAAAACCAACACTCACAACACTAAGGTGTTCTCCGGAGCCGCCGCTCCGACATCCACACCGGTCCCGAGACCGCGCCCACGTCTGACCGACAATGCAACTGCCAAGCAAAGCAAGCCAATATCGACTGGCGGAATACCAGACCTCCAAGGTATCGCCCCCAGGGGGGATACGACGATGGCGCCGCCGATGCCCGCTCCAGCAAGAACCGAAGCTTGAGTTTTCATCCGGAAAAGGCTCGAAACGACGAGGGAGGTGAAAGAGATCCTCAACGATGCCTCCAACGAGGGAAGCAACATCCGAGGACGTCGACATCGCCGGCATCGACCGAAGTCGATGCAATGCTTTCACGTGGAGTTCACCGAACCCGAAGTCGCTCGAACCTATCCACCAAGACAAAGAGGCCAAACCCACCTAACAGCTCGCCGCCACCGCCACCTCCAAAATCAGGCCACCGAACCGCCCACATCAGGAGCCCCACCGCGCCAGATCCGACGAGAGGAGACGCCGCCACCACCAGCCCGATCCCGTCAACCGCCCGCCGCTCCGACCGCGCCAGCCAGCGCGCTCGCCCCCGGCTCCACACGCTCTTGGACACACCCTCACCGTTGCGCGCGCCGCAGGACGCGGCCCGCCGCCGCGCGCCCCCAGGACGTGTCACGCCCCTGGCCGCTCGCCGCGCACGCGCCCGCGCCGGTTGCGCCGCATCTGGCCGCGCAAACGCCAGATCCGCCCTAGCTCCATGTCGCGAGGTGCCCCGTCGCCACCCTCCCTGGAGCACGATCGAGCTTTGCCAGCGGACTCCTGAGGCGGCGGCGAGGTGTTGGGGCGGAGAAGGTGGGGAGGAGGCGGCGCCGAAGGGAGTCCCCCCCGTGCCGCCAGAGAGAGGCGACGCGGGGGTGGGGGAAGAGTCGCTCACTTTGTCTCCTAGCCGGTTACAATACAATTGGTATACAACACAACTTCTATTCTAACACAATTTGGTCTCATCGAGATTATAGTAACACTACTTCATGATCTGTAAGGCTCTCTCTCCCTCTTGAATAAAAATTGGCTTGTCTGCTTTTCACGCTTGTTGCTTTCACGTAAACAACAATAAGGGCTTGTTTGGTATACCGGGATCCACCTGGGATTCCCTTCATTTCCCCAGGTAAAAAATCCCGGTTTCAGGACACGAGGCGAAAAAATTCTTATCTATACATCTATTCCCGATAGGGTTTGCTACCCTAAAAAAATATAGTTTTACCAAATAAGCCTCATTATTCGTACCAAACAGAGAGATCAGGGCCGGCCCTGGGAGGGGGGGGCGAACGGGGCGGCCGCCCCGGGCCCCAAAAAGTCAGGGGCCCCCACCCAGGTATGCATGCAACGTATAGGTATAGGTGTGTCAGTAGGTTCAGCCCCAGACTTTAATCAACCGAGACGCCGTCGCTGTGATCTGTGATCTGTCGTTGTAATTAGCTGGCTAGGCTAGTTGCCTAGTGGTCGGCCCAACATGCAGCATGATTATTTATTTCTTAAAAAAAGCCCAAGCCGAAACAGACACAGATACATGCGCGTGCAGCCGAAACATACACAGATACGTGCGTACATCGTGGTAGGAGGAGAATAGGAGATCGATCCAACTCCAAGCCGTGTTCGGTTTCTCTGGCGTTTCTTTTTATACGTCAGACAGACAGCAGGTCAGGGAGGGTCAATCAAATCGCCAGACTTCCAGCGCCCGGCCCTGGTCGCCCCTGCTGCTGCCGCCCTCCAGGAGCTCTGCGCCTGCGCCTGCCGCCCTGCGCCTCAGCCGCACGGCGCTCGCCTGACGGGGAGAGATTTAACCGAGGTATACCCTAAATTGAAAGTCTAATTTCTCTGTTAGGCGATCAAAAATTACTTCTATAATTGATCTACTCCCTCCGATCCATATTAATGTACTTATGTTTGTCTAGATATATATGCATCTAGTTTAAATACTTAACTAGATACATACGAATCTAGACAAAGTTGAGTACATTAATATGGATCGGAGGTAATAATATCTTTATAGCTTCATGCTGATTATAAAATTTACTTGTTTCTTCTAATTTCAGGATCATCATGTCAACTAGAAAGTATCCATCCGGAAGTGAAAAAAGAAAAAGGAAGAAGGAAGAAGATGAGAAGATAGCAAAATCAAGCGGATCCATCTTTAAATATTATAAGAGGGACACGAGTACTTCACAAAATCCAGACGAGTTGGCAATTGTTCTTGCGGATGGCCAAGCTAATGCCAATCAGGATGATGCCCAGCCCATGTGAGTGATCATGACCCCATATTTAATTCATCTGATGCTGAATCTGATAGTATTGATGATGAACCGGTTAACACTGTGGATATTTATGACCCAATCAATTGGGGTAGTCTTGATAACAAAGCCAGAGACATATTAGTGGAAAAGGGGCCTAAAAGGGAAGAAGAAAAAACTGAATATCCTCTAGATGAAAATTCAAGACATTTTGCGTATAGCCATTACTCAAGGAAAATGAGCAATGGAGAGGTGCGTGATAGGAGATGGTTAGTTTTTTCAAAACACGCAAATAAAGTGTTTTGTTTTTGTTGTAAGCTTTTCAATTCCGATAAATGCAAGAGTGCATTGGGGCATGACGGATTTTGTGATTGGAGGCATATTAGTGAGAGACTGAAAGAACATGAAGCTAGTGTCGACCATATTACAAACATGAACTCTTGGAATGAACTGAGAATTAGATTGAGCAAGCATGAAACAATTGACAAAGAGTTACAACAACAAATCACAAAGGAGAAGGAACGCATAAGGCAAGTTTTATTAAGAATAGTTGCCATTGTGAAATTTCTTGGTAAGCGCAATTTGGCTTTTAGAGGATCCAGTGAGCAACTTTATGATGATTCCAATGGCAATTTCTTAGCTTGTGTGGAGATGATTGCAGAATTTGATTTGGTAATGCAAGATCATCTTAGGCGTATTCAAAACAAAGATATCCATTACCATTATCTTAGCCATAAAATTCAAAATGAGTTGATTTCTCTTATGGCTGGTGACATTACAAATTCTATCATCAAGATTGTCAAAGCGGCCAAATATTTCTCTGTTATCCTAGATTGTACCCCAGATGTGAGCCATCAAGAACAAATGACTTTGTTGGTTCGATGTGTACATATGTCTGATGGAAAAGTGCAAATTGCGGAGTACTTTCTTGGGTTTTTGGTAGTGGAGGACACATCTGGTTTGGGAATTTTCAAGGTATTGATTGATTCTATGAAGTCCTTCGATCTTAATATTGATGACATTAGGGGTCAAGGTTATGATAATGGATCCAACATGAAAGGAAAATACAAGGGGGTGCAAAGTCGGTTACTTGAGGTAAATCCAAGAGCTTTGTACATGCCATGTGCTTGCCATAGTCTTAATCTCACTCTTTGTGATATGGCTAAATCTTGTGGCAAAGTCGTTTCCTTTTTTGGAATTGTGCAACGAATATATGTACTATTTAGTGGTTCTACGAAAAGATGGAAAGTTTTTCTTAGCCACGTGAAAGATTTAACTGTGAAATCTTTGAGCAATACTCGTTGGGAGAGTCGGATCAAAAGTGTTAAAGCAATTAGATATCAAGCTCCTAACATAAGATCAGCTCTACTTGAGTTAAGTGAAGATAGTGGTACAGAACTCAAGGATAGGAGTGATGCAAAAAATTTGTTTGATGTGCTTGGCAGCTATGAGTTCATACTTGGCATGGTCATTTGGCATGACATTCTATTTGCTGTAGATACAGTGAGCAGGAAGCTTCAATCACCATCCATGTCCATTGAGTCTGCCTTAACGCAAATAGATAGTATGAGGACTTATTTTGACACTTATAGAGAGGAAGGGTTTGTTCCTAGTGTGATCACTGCCAAAGACATTGCAGCTCAAATGGATGTTGAGCCATCATTTCCAGTAAAACGCCGTGTCTCCAGGAAGAAACAATTTGATGAAGATGACAATGATGAAGCAAGCTTGGAAGCCGAGAAGGACTTTAAAGTCAATTATTTTTTGGTTATGGTTGATAAGGCAGCAACTTCACTGAAAATAAGATTTGAAGAACTTGAATCATTCAAAAATATATTTGGATTTTTAATGAGTTCAACGGCGTTGAAGTCATTGGACCATTCTAAACTTAAAGACAGTTGCACTAAATTTGCAAGTTCTTTCTCTTCGAATGGTTCATCTGATGTTGAGTTAAATGATTTGATTTCAGAGTTAACTGTTATGCAGTCAATTTTAACCGATAGAGCAATGTCTGCTATGGAGATTTTTGACTATGTCAGAGAAGCAGATTGCTATCCTAATATTTCTATTGCATATCGGATTCTCTTTACCATGCCTGTGACTGTGGCATCAGCTGAAAGAAGTTTTTCAAAGTTGAAATTACTGAAGAACTACCTCAGATCTACAATGTCGCAAGAGAGGTTAAATGGCTTGGCAACTTTATGCATTGAGAAAAAAATGCTTGATGAAATCGATATTGATACTATCATTAGCGATTTTGCTTCTCAAAATGTTAGAAGAAATTTTTAAAGATAATATGTAATAGATTGTGTGATATGTACGTTGATTTTAAATACACTTAATTATTTTCTTTGATACAAATTATATCTATATATAATGATTATTAGTTAAACATTTATACTAAGAGCCCCAAAAAGCCTCGAATTGTAGTTTCGCCCCGGGCCCCTAAAACCTCAGGACCGGCCCTGAGAGAGATGGAACCATTCCATTCCCGTGGAACGGAACCATCCCGTTCTATTTCAAGTGGTGACTCAAACCAAACACACCCTAAATTACCACGCACCGTGACCAAGAGGCCGATGTCACACCACACGTCCATATAATGTACACATCAAGAGAATCGAAAAGGGGAGTAGACTTTAGAAAAACGGAAGTGGAGAACTGGTATGCTCATACTTTTGAAACCTTCAAGAGGGTCGTATTCTTCTATAGCGGCGGCTGACTGCGATTGGGCCATATAGGTTCGACATGTTTACGCTGGCCGGTCGCAGGTCGCCGGCTAATCTGACTGTTGTACTGTTAAGTAGTATAGTAGGTAGCTGTAAAATCGTTAGAAAAATGTGGCTGTATAAACAAAGACGAACGGCGAGCAAATATATGCGGTGCCAGTACATTTTGGCTTAACAAAATCAACCGGGAAAGCGTCAGGACACGTTCGTCTGACTGTCTGGGCCTCTGGGGACGTTCAAAACGCTCAAAATTTCCAGACGCTGTGTGCACGGCAGCACGGTAGTACTTACTCCATACACCATGGTGCTTGGAGTCGTGTCCCGTTTACAGCGAGGAACACGCTATCAGGCAAAGAATATGCCCGTGCAACGGGAGAAGAAAATTAGCTAACTCCATGGTTGGTGTCCACGTAGTACTAGTACGTTAGATACTCTAGAGTATCATAAAGGTTCCAGGCTTTTGATGGAACTGTTACTTTGTCCAGGCTGTTCCTAATTAAGAAGAGCAGCTTTCGCTAAGTTTAGGCATTCTTTGGTTCGTAGGAATCTTGTAGGAATTTTATAGGATGGGATTTTCAAAGGAAAAATTCCTATGAAGCCCTTTGGTTTGTAGGAATGAATTCCTATTTCTATGTAGGATAGGAATGAATCCTTCACATTTCAAAAGAAAAAAATATTAGCCTAGACTCAATGGAAAATTTTCTATTCTTTGTATCAAATGTCATCTCTTTCCTTGTAGGAATTGAGAAGCATCTCATCTCACTTCCTATGGTTTTCCTATTCCTATAATACTAGAAGTATACTGTTGACACCTGTTTTTGGCACGACAATCAACCTATATAATATGACCTCAAATGAAGAAGTGCTCTACATGAGAAAGTTGGGTATTGTCGATATGAACAACTTTGTAGTTCGAGCCATGATCATCCGATTCCATCTTGAGGGCCGAAACTATGTTTCAAGCAATAAGACCCTGACATTCGGAGTACTATTCTGCCAATTAGGGCATCAAGACATCCTCAAATGGGAAAATGTTCTACATAGGCCGGCTTCGTCTCGTCGAACCGGTCGATTTTAATATTTGAAACGTCCAAATCCGAGTTCGTATGAAGAAGTTATTGCCAAAACAGTGCAGCACTCGAAAACCAGGTCGGACCGTCCGACTTGAGGACCCCGATTACAGAAAGATTTTGAACTCAGCTCGGACCGTCCGACCTAGAAGCCGGACCGTCCGACCCTATGGTCCGGACCGTCCGGGATAAAGTCCGGACGTCCGAACCCCCGATCCGGGTCCGAATTTGATCGGGTTTTTGGCAGTTTTGACGCGAATCTGAGCCCTTTTCTTGCACGGAAAGTCCAACCCCCTGATAAATAGATGAGGTGACGGCCGATTGAAACAACACACAATCCAACAAACATATCTACACTTCCAAACCCTAATTTTATCTCTCTCTCCCTTGTATCTTTCTTCTCGTTCTTCGTTCGTTCTTGTTCTTGCAGGGCAACGATCCACGAGGCCCTAGGGGCGATCAGGTCGACCTAGGGTAGCCCATAGCCGCCGTGCTTCCTGACGGGGTCCCTCTCGGGAGTGTGGGGTTTCGGGTCTACAAAAGCGCCCGCCGGATTGCTTGCGTATCGCGCTTCCGGTCGGGTCTCCTTCGACGTGAGTTGCGGTGCATCACCCCCGGCGTCGAGGGTACACGTGAACGTGTTCGTGTGTCAACACACTTTTTGGCGACTCCGCTGGGGAAGAAGATTTGAGCGGTCTCCGGCCCGTTCTTGCTACGAAAAGATCGTCATCAAGGATTTGCTATCTACGAAGGTAATATGAATACTCAATCCCCTCATGTAGATTCAAATAACTCATATGGTGTTACTAGATCGTTCAATATGTATACTCTATCGGCCAACCCTAGTTTTTTCAATTATACATCTAATTATGTGCAAGGGCCGATTCAAAGTAATTTACATGCTTCAACTTCTTATGATACTAGTAACATGCGCCATATGTATCCCAACTCTCATGCATCGGCAACCCCAGAAATCCATATGCCGATGAACAACATGATGAGTTCGGTTGATAGAGTTGAAACACCCCATGTAGGAACTTACAATAACATGCAACAAAGTGTTTCACCTTTTTATTCATCGGCACCTAACTTGCAATATGTTAATCCAAATATGCCGATAGATAGGGGAATTGGCCATGCTAGTACTAGTTATTCGGCCAATTACCATCAACCATCATATGCTACAACTCATGCTACTAATCTGTCAGTGCCATATGCAACTGTTGATACTCATAATTCGACTCCACACCTTCATGGTTATAGCCAAATAAGTGACCAATCTACAGGAGCATACATACCTTCATATAAAGTTGTTGATGAGGTAGGTGTGTTAGAAAGCAAGAAATCCCAAAATAACAAGATTAGTGATATTTGTATGGAATTATATCTTAGTGGTTTGTCTCCTGACTATAATGCAATTAAATCTAGAGTTTTGCAAGAGGATGAATCATTGCCAATTGATAGGTTATGCCAGGAAAATTATAGTTCCACACCAATGCATATGTCTTCTCCTATTGCTCCAGCATACTATATACCCCCTATACAATTGCAAAGTTTCGGCAACACTCAAGTTCCAATGCCGAAAGAGTCTGAAAGTATTGGAGGGCAATCTTACCCAGAGTGGGATGAGATTGAGAAAAAGCTTAAAGCTAATGGCATTGGGGGGCAATCTTGTCCAGGGTGGGCTGAGATTGAGAAGAAGCTTAAAGCTAAATCAGCTGCTCGCCGTTTGGAGCAAATAGAAAAAGAATTGGCTCAAAGAAAAGAAGCCTTGTCAATTGATGAAAAGAGTGATGATTCGAAGATTGAAAGTTCTTCGGCTGGAAAAGCCGAATCAACTAGTGTGTGTTCCGAGTGCATCAAATCCAAAGAGGCAAGCACCATTGAGAAAGGGCATGGCCAGCACATAACAACTGTGCCTGATTTTTCTGAATCTAAGGGAACCTATTTCCTGCCCTTTGAGTTCCGTGCCACAGAAATTGATGAGCATCAAGAACAAAGTGATATGGCCGAACAAAGTTTGGTTAATGATGAACATCAAGAACACAAGCGTGGAGCTGAGCAAAGTTTGCGTGACAATCATTCGAGTGATGAAGCACGGAACAAAGAAAAAGATGAGGACAAGACGTTGGAGAGTCATCCAAAATTGGAACAAGCTATTATTCAATTCACGCAACCATCATGCTCTCCCAACGCGTATGAAAAGGTATGTCTAGCAAGTAATTTATCTATTTTCAGATTTGGTCATAATTTTATTGTTGATGTAACTATTAGTAAAATTCTTATAACAAATTTTGAGAGACCAATGAAGAAGGATAATTTACTTGTTAGCAATACAATTAGAACAAAGCATACCGGTCAACACATTGTGCCACTTAGAAAGACCGGTAGTGACTTATTATTACATCAAAAGCTTTTCCCATTGTTTCATTTAAAGTTTATATATACATGGGTAGCTTTTCTTATTTCATACTTGGCTTGCATTTGGTCTCAATTGAGACATATATGTTATAATAATTTTGATTTCTGAAATATAAAGCCAAGGTTTGAATTTTCCGAGAAAACCGATGGTAGTGTAATTTCTTATTAAAAGTCATCGGAGATGGGGTGCGAAACACAATGCATAGCCGAATGGGGTGATGCGAAATCTGAACCGTTCGTTTGCTTACTTCCAAAGCCGTTCTCACACCAAGATCGGCTAGAAAACAAAGTGATTACCTTCAATTCAAATATGTGTGATCGGATCTTTGATTTATTGCTGAAGAATGATTATATTAGAATTCTTGATCACCATGTTAAGCCATCAATCCAAGGACGAATGTATTGTAAGTTACATAATTCGTTCAAGCATAATTTTGAGGATTGCAATATGTTTCGTCAAATAGTTAAATCGGCCATTGATAGTGGACGATTGAAACTTGTTAAAGGACCAAGGGATCATCATGTTATTCCTATTGGTCCTGATGGCAAAAAGTTTTTGCATCGGTTGCTTCAAGCCGATTCATTTAAGGACAAGAAGGTAAAAACTGCACGTGATGGGATCAAGCTTTCAAGGACACAAATTATTCCTGAGCGCAATAATGATATTCTTGAAGGCGAGAATTCTGTCAAAGTTACAATGAAGACGCCAAGAACTGGGGGGCAGCAAGCAAATCCAAAGATCGATGCAAGGAAAACCAAAGAGAGCAAAGGCCGAGATAAGCACAAGGGTAAGAAATCAAAGGTCACTTTCGCGCAACTATTGGAAAAATATCATAAGATAAGTGAGGATAAAATTTCTCATCGGCCAAGTAATCCAAAAACATCAAGGTCACCCCCTAGGCGCAAATCTGACCGGTATTGGCAAAGTGATAATTTCAATACATCATACTCATATCCTTATTTTGAGCCGCCAGTACCAGCGTCATGGGTACCTCCCTATGCTTATATGAATCAATATCCATCAAGGGACAGGTATAATTTTAGGGCACCTTATCCATCTTATTTTGAACCATCTCATCAAGATTATGCAGCTCCAAGAAGGTCCACATTCGATGAACAATTTCATAACAAAGACCGTTCCAATCGAAAGGAATCGGTCCGGAGCTCAAGGAAGAAGAAAGAGGTGGTCAAGCAAGTATATCGTGTCAAAAAGGATGGTCGGAAGTGTACCACTTCAGATTTAGTTTCAAATAATGAAGAGCCAATTAAAGCATTGAAATTGGCTACTAAAGGCAAAGACGTGGAGCAAGAAAATGTTCAGAATCAAGATGTCAAATCTGAACAAAAGGAGCTGAGAGTGCACAAGATCAAAAATGAATTGCCACTGCTTGAAAAAGAATCACAATCAAGATGTTCACTCGGTTTATCATATTAGCAGAAGAATAGATTGCAAAAACTTAGTGCACGAGAACTTGAAAAAAAGAATATGGCATGGGTCCCCAAGAAGAATGGTCAAAACAAAAATGATGTGCAAGCTTCTATTTTAGAGAATACAACCAAAGTGAAGAAGGAGAAATCATCTCATAAAATATTAAGCCGAAGGTTTCCATCATCCAACCGGAATCTTCGATTAGCACATCATTCATATTCTTCAAACATGTCCTTGATGCCTTTATCATGGAATTCATCCTCAGGTATGATTGGTTACCCTCCATGGACTTATTTTGATCCATGGATGCAATACAATTTCTTACATCATGATAGGGATTACCAAGTCACCATGAATTTGATTAGTTTCATTCTTGTTGCTAATTCAAGGGGCCGAAATATTTGATTTGTTATTTCATTTGTTTGTTTCGGCTATATATGCTTTGGTGGATGAATTCTACATGTCGTTTATACTAATGGCCGATATTCTTCTATCGTCATAAGAATACATCTAAACATGGCCGGTGTGGTTTTCTAAACATCGTCCTTAGTTTTGTTGGAGATTGAGACAATGTGTACATTCGCTAAAAATATGTTGCATGGACCAATTCATAAGTTGCAGAATTGGTGAGTGGGATTATGATTTGGCTAGATATGATATAGCTAAAATCTATGAGAAGCCAAATCATCGTTGTTTTTATTATTGAGTATAATATTGTTATGAACCTTGTCTCATTATTGCCATGGAGATTATATTTTGGTGGTTTAGTTGGTAGCAACAGCCAAGGTTTTGGTATTGTTTTTATATCTCCTCATGGTGCTGGTTTGAAGCCTCATGTCGCTTAAATGTTGTTGCATGAACAATGAAAGCTGAATATGTTATTATTCGGTTCAGAACTTTTGCTTGATATAGGTACTACACATATTGAGACTTTTGGTGATTCGTTATTAGTTGTGCAGCTAGTATATATGGATTTCATATATTTTTATGAATCACTTCGTATTTATCTTGATAAGTGTCTAGATGTAATTTATTTATCCAATTACTTTATTGTTTCTCATATATTTAGACATGACATTGAAGAGAAAATGAGTTGGCACAGCAAGCATCCGGCTATTATGTTAATCATGGTGTATTTCTCAAGAGCCGATGCCGAGTTTGCCAACATGGTGAAGGCCGAATCGGAGCTTACCGTTTTCGGCCACTAATGGAAATTTATATGCAGGCGAAGGCAAGATTGCGAGAAGTTCACTATTTTTTATTTACAAGATTCTTGCAAGAGGGTGGACAATATGATTTAGTGGATATCTTTGAGATGTATCTAGATATATGGGAATTATTAACGAATTTCTTATGATATTATTCTCAAGTTCAGAAGGTTGCACCCAAGTCTGCATAAAGGGATCAAACAAGCAATGGATGATACATGATTAATCGTGCTAACAAATAGCCGATATATGATTATCGTCTCAAGGATAAGCATGGCCGATATACAATTATCTCCCTTAGAAAACACATGGCCGATGGAGTGTTGACATCGTCCTTAGAACAAGCCTGGGCAAGATATTTTTCGGCACACAAGTTTTGCCGAAAAACAGGGGGGCATGTGTTGACACCCGTTTTTGGCACAACAATGAACCTATATAATATGACCTCAAATGAAGAAGTGCTCTACATGAGAAAGTTGGGTATTGTCGATATGAACAACTTTGTAGTTCGAGCTATGATCATCCGATTCCATCTCGAGGGCCGAAACTATGTTTCAAGCAATAAGACCCTAACATTCAGAGTACTATTCTGCCAATTAGGGCATCAAGACATCCTCAAATGGGAACATGTTCTACATAGGTCGGCTTCGTCTCGTCGAACCGGTCGATTTTAATATTTGAAACGTCCAAATCCGAGTTCGTATGAAGAAGTTATTGCCAAAACAGTGCAACACTCGAAAACCAGGTCGGACCGTCCGAGGTGGAAACCGGACCGTCCGAGCTAAGGTCGGACCGTCCGACTTGAGGACCCCGATTACAGAAATATTTTGACCTCAACTCGGACCGTCCGACCTAGAAGCCGGACCGTCCGACCCTATGGTCCGGACCGTCCGGGATAAAGTCCGGACGTCCGAACCCCCGATCCGGGTCCGAATTTGATCGGGTTTTTGGCAGTTTTGACGCGAATCTGAGCCCTTTTCTTGCAAGGAAAGTCCAACCCCCTGATAAATAGATGAGGTGACGGCCGATTGAAACAACACACAATCGAACAAACATATCTACACTTCCAAACCCTAATTTTATCTCTCTCTCCCTTGTATCTTTCTTCTCGTTCTTCGTTCGTTCTTGTTCTTGCAGGGCAACGATCCACGAGGCCCTAGGGGCGATCAGGTCGACCTAGGGGCGATCAGGTCGACCTAGGGCAGCCCATAGCCGTCGTGCTCCCTGACGGGGTCCCTCCCGGGAGTGTGGGGTTTCGGGTCTACAAAAGCGCCCGCCGGATTGCTTGCGTATCGCGCTTCCGGTCGGGTCTCCTTCGACGTGAGTTGCGGTGCATCACCCCTGGCGTCGAGGGTACACGTGAACGTGTTCGTGTGTCAACATATACCCCGCGCGTTGCTGCGGAAATTGCTATGAAAACTATGTACATAAATAAAAAGTATATAAATATGATACATTAAGTTGTCTAAGTGAAGATGCAACAGAAACATGTGTATATTAAAAATTACTAGGGTGAACAATAAAATAATTAAAATATGGTTGATATTGAGATTGCATATAGAGATTAATAAATATATTAGTTGAGATGAGATGGACAATTGATTGGCTAAGAAATGGATGATGTGGATATCTTGCATGTGAAGAGAGACAATTTAAATGACCTAAGTGGGTGATATGGATAATTGATTGGCTAAAAAAATAGATGATGTAAATAGTTTGCATGTTAAGATAGACAACTTAAATGATCTATAGTGGAGTTTTGTCTTATAGATTCCTACCCTTTGAACCAAAGGAAGCCTTAGGTTTAAGTGGTGGATCGCTGATGAGTGAGGAATGAATGAAATTAAGAGCCGCCATCATGACCACATCGAGCAGTCATGTCTTCAGATTGGCGCAAGGGCCCACCATAGAATGAACCGAGCAACAATCTATGGCCACACGATTCCCGAATCAGTTCATTTCGTGCAGGATTATACATAATAAAGATTCTGAAAAAATAATAAGAAACTGCTTCTCACAAAATTTATCTTTCAGTCATTTTCTGAGATTGTAGTTTAATATTATCGATTGAGTTGAGTGCTGAAATATATGTATTACGCTCAAACAGAAATTGTTTGTTGAATTGTGAACATTTTGTTGTTTTAAACAATTTTTAGTCGACTAAAAGCACAAAAATAATTTATAAATATCATAAATTGCTAAATATTACGACTTCTTGAGTTTGTCCATTTACCATCAGCATCGCTCATCATTATTTCATTAACATGAATTGTATCAAAATAAGAATAGCAAAAAAATACATTTGACAATAGGCATTTTTTTCTAACATCCATCCAGGGGAAGCCACGCCAGTACTAACAGCGAGTAAGCGGTCGCGGCCAGGCACCCACGTAGCCACGCCCTACGACGTCGGCTCAGCGGGGGGAGGCGGTGGCGCTCCAAGCGGTTGGTTGGTCGGCGGGAACAGGGGCTATTGAAGGGCGACATCAGGTGTAGCAACAACGGAGACGAGGGGCCAACGGGGGCAGGTGCGAAGTCAGCGAGAGTGGGGGCGATGACGACGTTGGCCTAGGGCGGTGGTAAGGGATGGTCAGGAGCCGTCCGCGGTAGTAGGAACCTACCCTGCATCACACTATCCGAGCGAATGTGAATGATGGATCGAGAGGGGTTCTTTCGTTGGGTATCTTTTTTTCTTGTAGGTGCGGCTCGATTCGGGATTGTTGGGGTGGCATTTTTCCCGTAATTAACTGCTACAATATGATAATTCGAAACGTTTTCTTTTGAGGGACAGCTTAAAAACTTGATATTCTCAAAGAAGGGAGGATTTATAAGGATTTTGGATTGCACTAAGATTTTAAAAAGTCCATGTGGTTGTTTGGGATTGTAATGCTTAGCTGTTTGGTACACGCCATATTTGTTGTGACATTTATTCCCATGTATTGCGATTGCAGACAACAACGGGGATTGTTGGCGATGAATGCAATTGCAGACAAAAACTCTCCTCAATAAATCAGGCAAATGGGTGGAGCAGGTGACGATAGGGGCAGCAACTCTCCTCACCGGAGAGCTCCGCACCGATAGACTACAGCATGAAAGGATTGTGCTTTGGTAGAAGGCTCACTTGGAGCACCTACGTGTGCAATCCCTTCATGCGTTTGTCCTGCGAGTTGCCGTGGGCGGTTGCTAGCCTGTGAGGATGCCCTTCTTCTTGGGTTGGCATTCCTCATATTCATCATCGATAACCCTCGAGGTGAGGCACCCTAGTGTTGGCGATCGGTCTTTCACACCTTTTTGTGTCGACTACCGGAAGCTACACTCAAGCTTCTTCACCGCTAGGAGCTCTGAAGCTAACAACGAAGCACGAATGAGACATCAACGTAGTTTCAAACTAGGTTAAATTCGTGTATTTCGTTCGCTTTTTAATAAAAACCATTCGGTTTGCATGAAATGTATTCGGTTTATCTATATTTGAATAAATTTCATCTAAGTTTATCCCAGTTTACCAGATTTAATTAGAATGCTTACGAACGTTTGAATGATTGATGTCTGTATCAATATTCTTAGTTCAAACTAATCCATGAACAAATACAGTGCCTTTTTTTGCGAGCACCATTGTCAAATCTGGGATTTGAACTCAGGTGAGCTGAAGATACAACCATTCACCTAACCAACTCAACCTCAGGTTGATTCACAAATACAGTGCCTGTTTTAAAGATGAACTTTGAAGATACCGATCCTGATCGATTCCTTACTCGCATGTCCGATGACCCCATCCACATCCAGCTATGCACTACTGGGTCGCGCCGGCGTGCCCTGATTTCCCTCCCAGCAATCCGACTATCCGAGCCGTCGATGCTGCCTGGGCTGTCTCCGTTGAACGAACCGAACTCACTGGACACGTTCCACGCTTACCCAGACGGCCACGCACGGGACAGCGTTAACGACTTTCCTGTTTCCTGCCCGACGTTCTGTGCATGTGTGCTCTCATTTCCTTGTTTTTTAATCCATGGTGATCTGAGCTTGAGATGTTTTATCGTCCAAAGACAAAGGTGCACGAGAACCAAGGCAACTAAATCAACCAAATGTGAGTAGTAACCTCCATCCTAGGCAGGATCCAATGCACGCATGTTTCACCTCTTTGATGGCGTGATGCGGAGTTGAAGAAAACTAGAAGCGGTTTGCGCGCTTTGCCGCGTTGTTTATATAGGTGTGCAATATTATTTTTATAAGGTTTGCCGTTAATAAATTGAGTGTAAACCTGATCATTCTTTTTCACCTATACTTCTCATGTTTTTTTTAGTTATGTTATAATGAATTAAAGGATTAAAACAGAGAGCAAAGTTTTGTTGGAGCAAATATACCTCAGTGAGCATATTAGTATGTAGCTACACGTCTGCTTCATTTGTAGGTAAGATTATAGTTTCATCCACTATCACAACTAGAGGATACCCCGCGCGTTGCTCGCAGCAACTGATTGAAATATATTTTGGATGATTTGATTGTATGAAATATGAATAATTGAATTAATAATATATAAACTAAAAGCAAAAAATACATGTTATACTACATGTGTTTTATTTTATCATTGTCAAGTTGGAAATATTTTTTTAATATAATGGAAAAAAAATCACGCATGTCGAGTGAGATGGTATGTGTCATGATAAGAACTAATAATAAATAGTTTGTTCTCATGCATATTGTGGTGGAGCGTTTAATATAATGGAAAACTTTTTTATGCATGTCGAGTGAGGTGGCATGTGTCATAAAATGGATGTGTGCACGAGAAATACTAATCATAAATAGCTTGTTTTCATGCATATTATGGTGGGTCTTTGATGAGATGGCATGTGTGCATATTAAGAGAATAGAGGTAGTGCAGAGCAACTTCTTAAAAATAGTAGATAACACTTCTTTCCTTTCAAAAAAAACACACTTAACTTTTGCATTCTGATTTTTAAACCACAATGGACACAATAAACATATATGTTCCAAATTACTTTCTCCGTTTCAAATTAATTATCGCTCAAATAGATGTATCTTACATTCTTAAGAAGTTGCTCCCCACTACTACCAATTCTCTCAACATGCACACGCTCCACCTCATCATGCATGCCACATCATCCTCCACTAGCATATTTCTCTTAACATGCAAGCATGCCACCTTATCATACAACATGCATGAGAAAGACCCACCTCAATATGCCACTATGCATAATAAAAAAACACATGCAACATGCATGCATATGATTTTTTTTATTTTTTTATGATATTTATATTAAATCCATATATTAGTTAAAAAAATATTGTTTCAAATATACATGCTTCGTTTAATAAAAAAAATCAATGAAATATTTTGCAAAAAAAGTTCCGCAACAACGTGCGGGGCATCATCTAGTTTAGATATATTTTAGTGCTAGATACATTCACTTTAACGATAGTTAATATGAAATGAAAAAAGCATACATTTTTTAATATTTAAATATGAACTATGTAGAGATTGAAAAAAGTGAACGAACACACTGAAACACGTCTATAAACATCCGTTTAAAAAGGTCATATTCAGAACGTATGAAGTAACATATAAGCACCAAAATTTCATAATTAATAAATCAAAATGATGAAGAGTTGAAGTCTGGAATGATGATAAGCAACGACACTCATGTGTGCTCATCCCTTACTTGTTCCTGACCCATTAAATTTGAATAGTATCATCACCTTCATGGTTGTTCCCTTTGAATTTGTTTGGCATATTTGGTATCTCCAACAGAAACAAGGCATCTAGGCCCAGGATGGGCTTGTACCATCTCCGAAGGGGAGGGGGCTGGAGCACACTCGACTAAGGGGAGTGATAGCTTCTCGCCCCTCGTTGGTTACCCCAAGTGGAAGGTTTGAGATGCAGTGCAGCAGCAAGTTTCCCTCGGTGAAGATACCAAGGTTATCGAACCAGTAGGACTCAGGAGATACAAGTAGGTGGCAACGTCGCCAGAAATTGCTTCCTGACTAGGGTGTTGTCGTGGACCTGCACACATCAACAAATAACTTTGCTCCCAACGAGTACAGAGGAGTTGTCGATTCCTCCGGCCTTGTCGTTTACAAAGGATCAACGCAAGAGATAAAAGGTGCAAAGGAAAGTAAAAGCTGAAAGTAAATTGAGGGTGTGAACAATAATGTGAAGATGGACTGGGGTCCCGTGATTTTCACTAGTGATGTCTCTCTCCCAAAAGACGATAAAAGTGCTAGCGAGGTAAACAAATCACAGTTGGGCAATTGACAGGATTATAAAGGCACCGCAATGCTAACTATGCTGCAAAGAAAGGAAGGGCTCAAAAGCAATGGGCAGTACGCCAAGGTAAGTAGACCGAAATCCATCTGCATCTACTACGAATCATCCACCTTGAGATATCTATCCAGAACATCTCGCTGGTATTAAGTTACGAATCCCACCCAAAGTGTAAACTCAAAGCAACAGACAACTGCATTAAAAGAACTTTGTGTAAAGTAAACAATCCTTGCACCCGCAGGTACAAGCACCGTTGTTTTATCCCTGGTGGCAACATCACATCCCCTAGTCTCATGTTTCTGTCACTCAAGCTAGACATCAAGGGGCTGAACCCACAATCGAGCATAACGCTCTCTCTTGGAGTTGCAAATAAAATACTTGGCCAAAGCAAATACCGCAACGGAGAACATGCAAGAATTTACTCAAGAACAAAATATAAAAGAGAAGAACCAAATATATTACTCATCACAATCTGAACATAGTCTCATAATCCATCAGATCCCAACAAACTCAGCATAGCAACAGCAGAAATTACATAGATGCCTCAATCATGTGAGGCAGCTCACGAGGACTCGAAAGTGGAAGCACAAAAGGGGGAGAGATTCATCACATAGCTACTGGTCACGGACCCATGGTCCAAGGGGGACTACTCACGCACATCCAGGAGGCGTCCATGGCTATGGATGGTATCCCGGAGGGGATTCCTCCTTCCGGCAGGGTGCCGGGGCAGCTTCTCCAGGCAGCCCCGATCTTGAAACGGCGGCGGCGGCGGTACAGAGGGGAGTTCGCGAGAAAGAGATCGATATTATGGGTTTCCACCCCGAGGGGTAAATATAGGCGAAGGGGGGCGTCGAGGGGACCCACGAGGCAGTCAGGAGGGACCGTGGCGCGGCCTGATAACCCACAAGTGTAGGGGATCGCAACAGTCTTCGCGGGTAAGAGTAACCCAATTTATTGATTCGACACAAGGGGAGCCAAAGAATACTTATAAGCCTTAGCAGTTGAGTTGTCAATTCAACCACACCTGAAAAAGCACTAGACAAGATATAAGTAGCAACGGTGTGTTGACGGGTGTAGCCTTTAAGACTTCCCCAATCACCAACACCACAAAGTAGTAACAAAGTAGTAGGAGCAGCAAAGAAAGTAAAAGTAACAACGAAGGTAATGAAGGTGAAAGATGGACCGGGGTTCAAGGTTTCACTAGTGGTACCTCTCTAGGCAAAAGAACAAGGTGCTGGGTGAAAAAATTACAGTTGGGAAATTGTCAGAATTGCACCAACTCTAGCCAAAGAACAAACTAGAACAACCTAGTCTAAGAACCAAACGTAGGCATGTGTTCCGTATGTAGTTGTACGTGCTTGCAATAAGAACTTTGCACAACATCTTTTGTCCTACCATCCCTCTACGAACGGGGCCACTTAAGGAACTTATGGAGATTAAGGTGCTCCTGCGGCGGAGCACCGGAACAAAGCATTAGCACTTCATGAACACATGTGATCCTCAAATTATAGCCCATCCCCTTTGGTGTCCCAAGCTGTCACCATTAATAGGTGCATACAACCGTAAATAAGATCTAGAACAACAATTAAAATCATACAACCATAACGTGCTCAGATCTGAGATCATGCTACTCGTGCACTAGTAACAAGCATTAAGAACAACAAATTGCAGCAACAATAATTCAAAAACCTCTTAGGACTGAACAAGGTAACAATTCATCGGATCCCAACAAACACAACACCAATTACATCATATGGATCTCAATCATGTAGGGCAGCTCATGAGAACATTGTATTGAAGATCTAGGGGGAGAGAATACCACATAGCTACTGCCAAGAACCCGTAGTCCAAGGAGGAACTACTCAAGAAGCATCATGGGGGAAGGAGAGTCGATGAAGATGGCCCCGGGGGCCAAGGCCCTCCCCGGCAGGGTGCCGGAGCAGGATCCTGGTGACCCCCGAAGCTAGTTTTCGATGGCGGTGGAGATCGGAATCGCTTCTGGAAAAAAAGTACTTCGATATTAGGGATTTCCTCCTCGGGGGTAAAAATAGGGGCCAAAGGGGGCACCGAGAGGGGCCACGAGGCAGTCAGAAGGGCAGGTGGCGCGGCCTTGGGCTGGGCCGCGCCAGGCACCCTCCTGGCTGCCTGGTGGTGGCCCTCCCTTCCTTCCTTGGTGATTCCGGAAGCTTCCGGGACGCTGATTTTTTATATAATTTTTCCGAAATTTTTAGATCACTTTTAATGGACGGAAAACCTGAAATACAAAAAACAGCAGAAAACAGGAACTGGCAACTGGGTGCACTGAGTTAATAGGTGTAACACCCTCAGAATCAGTAACAGTAATCACTACAGTGATTCCACTGTTAGTGATCATTACTGTTGATGATCAAGCCATGATCACCTTGATCATAGCTCTGTCAATTTCCAACCCGGATAAAAATTTCAAATTGGGTAAACTATAAAACTTTCCTCCAAGAATTGTGGATGCATGTCAATCCACTTGATCATTTTTCAACCCAATCAACCTTAGTCATTTGCAGCATCCCAGGTCAGTGTTAATTATAAAACCAATAATGGTGGGTGATTAAATTGCCTTATAATATTAATATAAAAGCAATGTGGAATTTTGAAGTAAACCCTAGGTGTTGCAAGCACTTTCATTATTTAATAGCAAATAATGTTGGGCCATGTTAAAAATAACAATGGATATACTTTAAAGTGTTTTATAAATATTATGAAATAAAATTAGTAACTTTGGGAATTATTAAATTGCCATGGAATAAAATAAACAAGTGCAAATTTTAAATGTACTAAAAATTGGTGAACCAATTTTATAAAATGCCTAAATATCAGTAGGTTTTATTAAAAGTGGAATGGGATTTTATTACCATGTTTAAAAATGTTAAACAAATAAAAACAGTAGCAAAATTAGCTCCATTTAATATTTTGTGCATTGAATAAAATCTAGATGAATTTTATGGTGGGCTAAACTTTTTGTGGCATCATGTTAAAGTGTAACACTAATATAGGTGCAATTATAACATTTTACAAAAATCAAAACCTAGCTAAAATAAATTAAAACAGAAAAGAAATAGAACAAAAAGAAAAAGGAAAACAAAAAAAGGAAACCCCTATACCCCACCCAGGGCGAGGCCCACCTCAGGTCCAACCCCCTCTCTCCTTCCCCTGTCCCTTCCCCTACGTGCCCCACGCCACGACGCCATGGCCATGGCCATGCCATGGCCACGCCATGGCCCCCCTCCACCTGCTCCCTCTCCCCCATCTCACCTGCCCCCCATGCCCCGTGGATAAGGCCCCGCGCCCCCTGCCCTACACCATTCCCATCCCCTTCCCCTCCCCACTCCCTCTACTCTCCCTGCCCGAGCGCCGAGCAACCGTCGACGCCATGGCCACGGGCCGATGAACCCCCGCGGCCATCTTCCACCCCAAGTTGCGTCAACATATCCAGAGCTCCTCCCCCGCCCTCGACTCCTCCATCCCCTGCGCGGAATCGCGTCGGGGAGGCCCCTAGACGTCGCCCCCTTCACCTCTTCACAGCCACCGGCGACCGCCGCCCTGATTCGCGCTACCCCGAGCATCCCCGGCCTCCTCGAGCTCCCCATCTGCACCACCGTGAGCTACTCCCCCGATTCCCCTCCTTTTCCCGTTCGGTTGGTCGTCGTAGCCCCACCTCGTTGGTCGCCGGAGTTGTTGCCCTCCATGGACACGAGTGCGCCTTGGCTGCGCTCTGCCTCGTGCTCGGCCACGCCTCGGCTCCTCTGCTCGCGCCCCTCGTACCTCCCTGGACACACACCCCCGCGCCCCCTCACCGTGCCCCCTAGACGGGTTGGCCTCGCAGCCAGGCGCCCCTCGCCGCCGGCGAGCCCGTGCGGCTAGGCCGTGGGCACAACCCCCCCCCCCCATTGCTAATAAACAGAGAAGATAACCCCCCTAATGAGGCTGACTGGTGGGCCCTCTTGGCAATTTAAATAAGCTAAGTAATTTTAATTAGCACATGTGTCCATGACAAGCGGACCCACCCACTGGTTAATTCTAGTTAAATAGTTAGTTAAGTAAATAGACAATGACACCTGGGTCCCACTGTTAATAGATTAAATAAAATGTTTTTATTAAATTGTGTCTATGACACCTTAGGACCCACTGGTCAGTTTGACCAGTCAACCACCCTTGTGTATGACATGTGGGTCCACCCTGTCAGCACTATTCTGGATAAGGTTTTGGATAATGTTCTATTTTAATAATAAATAAATTCTAGAAATTGATTAAAAACTTTGAAATTCAATATCTTTTAAACCATAACTCCAATGAAAAAACTTTATACATGAAAATTGATCAGAAAAATATAACAAATACGAATACGCTATCCGTATGTCTACCACCCCCCTCTAACGTACCGAACATCGACATCCCCCCCTTCGGGCCGTCTGTCGATAATTCCCGGTACCGATATACGTTGCCCGGATGAAAAACTTTTGTATACAAAAGTTATTCAGAACGGATCCACGATTACGAATACGTTACTCATACTCCCACCACACCCCTCTAACTTGCCAAACGTCGAACCGTTCCCCCCCCCCCCTCCGGACCGTCCGTTCGATGATTTGTCCGGTACTGATAAAGTATCCGGATGAATTTATTCCGAACACGAATGTTGTTCGGAATAGGTCAACTAACCCGGATACACCACCCACACGTGTGTCGGATGTCCACGACACCTCCGGCTTGATCTTTTCCCCCTCCGGACACCCTGTCCGGTAATCACCCGGAGCCGGTAGTTCATCCTCAGATGAATTTCCGTTCCGAGCAACGTGCATTGCACTGCGTTAGAACACCGTTAACATTTCATCTGTCATGTCATGCATCTGTTTGTATATGCTTGTTGTGTATTTACTGTTTCTTCCCCCCTTAATCTCCGGTAGACCCCGCTGCTGCCGTCGACTACACCGCTGCTGAGTACGACTACTTCGTCAACGACCCTACTACTACCGTCGAGCTTCCAGGCAAGCAGAGCCATTCTCTTCCCCATATATCGCCTATCTTTCCGTACTTTCTTGCACTAGGCATTGTTACTGATGCTGCTACGTTACAATCCTATTCAATTGCATAGCCTATTTTTGTCGCCCCTTGATGTACTTCTTTTATCCTATGCTGCCTATTATTATTATGCATTATTCAGCAGTGAGCCCTGCGCATTGTTAGCTAGGATTAGATAGAGGGTCGTGACCACTCAGGGGAGTGAACGCGGATACAAATATTATAACTGCACAGGTACGGTACAATGCAGACACCGCCTCAGGCCCCTACCTCGGCTCTGCCGAGCCACCATCAAGTGTGAGCTATCAAGGAGTAATCCTTGTACTCCACTCGTTGTTGACTCTGTACAGCCGCTCTAGGTACCTGAGTAACGGTTGTCCTTCAGGTAAGAAGTCGGGCGACCCAACGGTGCCCGCGAGAGGTATTGCGACGGGACGACAGGGAGGGTACGACCATTGTACCGGTGTGCTTGGCCCCTGATCGTTGGCCGCGAGAGTTACTAAACCACGAAAGTCGAGCTCCTCCAGGAGCACACGCGAGACAATGTAAAGAGACGGTTCACCTTGTTGGTAACCGCAGTGACTTGGTGGGACGACGGGGCAGGCACCGATGTACTGGTGGTCCTGGCTGCTGTCGTTGTCCGCGGGTCAGTTAAGTCGAGGCAACGATAACGGTTGTCACGCAGGTTAATTAAAATGCTAAATGATTCAGTGAATGTCTTGAGTTGGCTATATGCCATGTACGCACTACCTACCCGTGGGAATTACGAGTTATGGGCTCCTCTGCTTCGTAGTGTCCTCCGAGGACTCTTCAGACGTCAGCAGTACCGCGGCCTGCGCCGGGAAGTGGTGTTGTCTTATTTGCCGCGGCAGTGTGATTTGTATTTGCTTTGATTTAACTTCACCGGCCAGCCTCGCACCGTGCAGGAGTACGTCGGGGTTAGGGTCCAAAGCCCCGCGTACATAGGATATAGTCCGGCGGATGACCTCTCTGTTGAGTTTGAAAGATGGGCTATGAAGTGTCGGATAGCCTCGGTGGAGCGTTCCCTAACAAGGTTCCTCCCACCCTGGAGATCCGTGAGTGTAGCGTAACACAAGTGCACCCCTGCAGGGAAGATTAATCTATTCGAATAGTCGTGTCCACGGTAACAGGACGCTTTATGCTGAAGCTGGATCTTACCACTAGAAACTATTATGATTAAACTGTATGGCTCCGGGTTTTCTTCCTCACGGGGATGTCGAGGAGGTGAACTCGGAGGCATTGTTAATTATTACAACTTATTATTATACAATGCTGCAGCAACTTCTGCTGCATTGTTACTTTATGCTTTATATAAACTGTTGGCTGATTCTTACCTCATGCTGCAAGACATCGTCGGAAGATGCTAGTCTTCGATAGGCCTAGCTTCTTACCCTTGCTCTGGATTTCTGTCTTTCAGTCCACTATATACAGCCTCTTCTTTCCGTTGATACAATGCATAATGCTTAGTAGCGGACGTAAGACTCGCGGGTATACTAGATACTCACCTGCTTTATTTCCTTTACTGTTTTGCCTGATCGGCCGCTGCAGTCGACGTTGGAGTCCAGGAGTAGGAGATCCCCGATGCCGACCACCGCAACATGAAGATCCCCGATGCCTTCTACGATGTCGAGTTCCCCTTTGACCAGGAGTAGTTTGGAGGTTCCCAGGATGGAGGCCTCGCCTTTTCGACCGTTGTTGTTTTTGTGCTAGCCTTCTTAAGGCAACCTTGTATTCTTGTGTCTGTACTCAGATACTATTGCTTCCGCTGACTTTGTGCTCTCGAGCTGTTGTATTCGAGCCCTCGTGGCCCCTGGCTTGTATTAAACAGCTTGTATTATTTTTATTTGTACAGTTGTGTTGTGATATCTCACCGTGAGTCCCTGATCTCGATCGTGTACCTTGCATGTATGATTACTGTACACGGTCTGATTTTAGGGGCGTCACAAGTTGGTATCAGAGCCGACTGCCTGTAGGAAGCCCCTAACCACTCCTTGGTCGAAGTTGAGTCTAGTATTTGCAAAACTACTTTGCTAACTTAATGTTTGGCTTACGGGCCCACATCGATGTCACTACGTGTGATATCTTTGGTATTAGGATCTTTTTCTCCGTACCTATGCTCTGGGACTCTGCTCTCTTATCCTTGCAGGTAAAGTTTTATTAACGCTGACTTTAGGTTCTCGTACCTCCTTCCTTCCGGAGAGCACTGCCTTCCCAATGATCGCCTGATTCACCTGAAGATCCCGACGATTACTCTCTGATCAATTCCCGAGAACCTGCGTGTTCATCGCCTTTGCAATCCCCTGCCACAGATAAGTCTGTGTGGATAGTTACATCCACCTCCCGATCTGGAAGTCATAATTCTTTGTACTTAAGCATCGGATTATTCTGATGCTTCTATCACCCGATGCCCTTGCATTCTTTCTCCTTCTGGTTGAGTACCGATACTCACATCAGATTCCTTGCGAACCACCTGACCTTTGGTGGATTATTATCCGACTAAGCTTACGTGGTTTCTTCCATGTGTCGATTGAATTCATTGTGTGAAATACCATCCTTGCCCCTCGATGCTTTGTGTTATCATCGACAACCCCCTTGACTCTCTGCCAATACAACTTGGTCATGTACATCGTGCTCTGCTTTCCCTTCGGAAAGATATACACCTCATACTTGTGTATCATCACCTTTTCCTTTCCATTGGTCTGTTTAACCTTTCTTGTAAAGTATCTTATCTAAGCAGTGAAATTCCCTGCTTATGTAAACACTTTGGTGTGCTACATTGTCTGTACAACCAGTTACGATTGTTGATGACTTTTCGGTGACCACCGATGGACGAGAACTTTGCCAATTGGTCCGCCTCGTCTTAACGAGCAGGAAAATGGTTCTCTTCGTCCCTCGCCCTTGGCACTGATGATGTTGCCGACATAGTTGACAAATTGTTCTCTGGCAAACCTTGCAGCGTGCTCGCATGGAATGTCGCCACCCTTCTTACCTTCTGTGGACCCGTAACCCACAGTTCCACAGGATCGAAACCTGACTCTCTTGTACCTTTCTGTTCTCGAGGTTATTCATATTGCTTGACTTCGTATGAAATTCAAGAGTCCTCTACCTTGTGATATTCAGTTCGATATCATACTCAGTGCTTATGCCTGATGCTCTGGACCCCTTTTCATCCTCCGTTATCATCGTCGAATCTTGCCTATCCGCTTGAAACTTCTTATATCTTCTTTTGTTTCCCTCGATGTGTTTCCCTGAGTTTAAACTCGGGGGATACTCTGTACCTCATTCCCTCGGAATGCCCCGGTTGATTAACCTTGTGTCGATTCGACCCCCTAGGTGTCCCTTCCTAGCCTATCCGTAGGTACGATGAAGAACCTGAAGGAAATACGAAAACTCATCGAGATGCACCGATGCAAAGAGATGAAGGCCTCAACATGAAGGATTAAATTCTTCGAGTAGGACAACAAGAACCTGAAGATTTGTTAGAAGGCGAAACCGAAACTCTACCCCTTACACTACTTTTAATTCTCGGGACGAGAATTCTTTGTAGTGGTGGAGATTTGTAACACCCTCAGAATCAGTAACAGTAATCACTACAGTGATTCCACTGTTAGTGATCATTACTGTTGATGATCAAGCCATGATCACCTTGATCATAGCTCTGTCAATTTCCAACCCGGATAAAATTTTCAAATTGGGTAAACTATAAAACTTTCCTCCAAGAATTGTGGATGCATGTCAATCCACTTGATCATTTTTCAACCCAATCAACCTTAGTCATTTGCGGCATCCCAGGTCAGTGTTAATTATAAAACCAATAATGGTGGGTGATTAAATTGCCTTATAATATTAATATAAAAGCAATGTGGAATTTTGAAGTAAACCCTAGGTGTTGCAAGCACTTTCATTATTTAATAGCAAATAATGTTGGGCCATGTTAAAAATAACAATGGATATTCTTTAAAGTGTTTTATAAATATTATGAAATAAAATTAGTAACTTTGGTAATTATTAAATTTCCATGGAATAAAATAAACAAGTGCAAATTTTAAATGTACTAAAAATTGGTGAACCAATTTTATAAAATGCCTAAATATCAGTAGGCTTTATTAAAAGTGGAATGGGATTTTATTACCATGTTTAAAAATGTTAAACAAATAAAAACAGTAGCAAAATTAGCTCCATTTAATATTTTGTGCATTGAATAAAATCTAGATGAATTATGGTGGGCTAAAATTTTTGTTGCATCATGTTAACGTGTAACACTAATATAGGTGCAATTATAACATTTTACAAAAATCAAAACCTAGCTAAAATAAATTAAAACAGAAAAGAAATAGAACAAAAAGAAAAAGGGAAACAATAAAAGGAAACCCCTATACCCCACCGAGGGCGAGGGCCACCCCAGGTCCAACCCCCTCTCTCCTTCCCCTGTCCCTTCCCCTACCTGCCCCACGCCACGACGCCATGGCCATGGCCATGCTGTGGCCACGCCATGGCCCCCCTCCACCTGCTCCCTCTCCCCCATCTCACCTGCCCCCATGCCCCGTGGATAAGGCCCCGCGCCCCCTGCCCTACTCCATTCCCATCCCCTTCCCCCTCCCCACTCCCTCTACTCTCCCTGCCCGAGCGCCGAGCAACCGTCGACGCCATAGCCACGGGACGATGAACCCCCGCGGCCATCTTCCACCCCAAGCTGCGTCAACGTATCCAGAGCCTCCCCCGCCCTCGACTCTTCCATCCCCTGCGCGCAATCGCGCCGGGGAGGCCCCTAGACGTCGCCCCCTTCACCTCTACACCGCCACGGCCACCGGCGACCGCCGCCCTGATTCGCGCTACCCCGAGCATCCCCGGCCTCCTCGAGCTCCCCATCTGCACCACCGTGAGCTACTCCCCCGATTCCCCTCCTTTTCCCGCTCGGTTGGTCGCCGTAGCCCCACCTCGTTGGTCGCCGGAGTTGTTGCCCGCCATGGACACGAGTGCGCCTTGGCTGCGCTCTGCCTCGCTCTCGGCCATGCCTGGGCTCCTCTGCTCGCGCCCCTCGTACCTCCCTGGACACACACCCCCGCGCCCCCTCACCGTGCCCCCTAGACGGGTTGGCCTCGCAGCCAGGCGCCCCTCGCCGCCGGCGAGCCCGTGCGGCTCGGCCGTGGGCACAACCCCCCCCCCCCCCATTGCTAATAAACAGAGAAGATAACCCCCCTAATGAGGCTGACTGGTGGGCCCTGTTGGCAATTTAAATAAGCTAAGTAATTTTAATTAGCACATGTGCCATGACAAGCGGACCCACCCACTGGTTAATTCTAGTTAAATAGTTAGTTAAGTAAATAGACAATGACACCTGGGTCCCACTGTTAATAGATTAAATAAGATGTTTTTTTTAAATTGTGTCTATGACACCTAGGACCCACTGGTCAGTTTAACCAGTCAACCACCCTTGTGTATGACATGTGGGTCCACCCTGTCAGCACTATTCTGGATAAGGTTTTGGATAATGTTCTATTTTAATAATAAATAAATTCTAGAAATTGATTAAAAACTTTGAAATTCAATATCTTTTAAACCGTAACTCCAATGAAAAAACTTTATACATGAAAATTGATCAGAAAAATATAACGAATACGAATACGCTATTCGTATGTCTACCACCCTCCTCTAACGTACCGAACATCGACATCCCCCCCTTCGGGCCGTCTGTCGATAATTCCCGGTACCGATATACGTTGTCCGGATGAAAAACTTTTGTATACGAAAGTTATTCAGAACGGATCCACGATTACGAATACGTTACTCATACTCCCACCACACCCCTCTAACATGCCAAACGTCGAACCGTTCCCCCCCTTCCGGACCGTCTGTTCGATGATTTGTCCGGTACTGATAAAGTATCCGGATGAATTTGTTCCGAACACGAATGTTGTTCGGAATAGGTCAACTAACCCGGATACACCACCCACACGTGTGTCGGATGTCCACGACACCTCCGGCTTGATCTTTTCCCCCTCCGGACACCCTGTCCGGTAATCACCCGGAGCCGGTAGTTCATCCTCAGATGAATTTCCGTTCCGAGCAACGTGCATTGCACTGCGTTAGAACACCGTTAACATTTCATCTGTCATGTCATGCATCTGTTTGTATATGCTTGTTGTGTATTTACTGTTTCTTCCCCCCTTAATCTCCGGTAGACCCCGCTGCTGCCGTCGACTACACCGCTGCTTAGTACAACTACTTCGTCGACGTCCCTACTACTACCGTCGAGCTTCCAGGCAAGCAGAGCCATTCTCTTCCCCAGATATCGCCTATCTTTCCGTACTTTCTTGCACTAGGCATTGTTACTGATGCTGCTACGTTACAATCCTATTCAATTGCATAGCCTGTTTTTGTCGCCCCTTGATGTACCTCTTTTATCCTATGCTGCCTATTATTATTATGCATTATTCAGCAGTGAGCCCTGCGCATTGTTAGCTAGGATTAGATAGAGGGCCGTGACCACTCAGGGGAGTGAACGCGGATACAAATATTATAACTGCACAGGTACGGTACAATACAGACACCGCCTCAGGCCCCTACCTCGGCTCTGCCGAGCCACCATCAAGTGTGAGCTATCAAGGAGTAATCCTTGTACTCCACTCGTTGTTGACTCTGTACAGCCGCTCTAGGTACCTGAGTAACGGTTGTCCTTCAGGTATGAAGTCGGGCGACCCAACGGTGCCCGCGAGAGGTATTGCGACGGGACGACAGGGAGGGTACGACCATTGTACCGGTGTGCTTGGCCCCTGATCGTTGGCCGCGAGAGTTACTAAACCACGAAAGTCGAGCTCCTCCAGGAGCACACGCGAGACAAGGTAAGGAGACGGTTCACCTTGTTGGTAACCGCAGTGACTTGGTGGGACGACGAGGCAGGCACCGATGTACTGGTGGTCCTGGCTGCTGTCGTTGTCCGCGGGTCAGTTAAGTCGAGGCAACGATAACGGTTGTCACGCAGGTTAATTAAAATGCTAAATGGTTCAGTGAATGTCTTGAGTTGGCTATATGCCATGTACGCACTACCTACCCGTGGGAATTACGAGTTATGGGCTCCTCTGCTTCGTAGTGTCGTCCGAGGACTCTTCAGACGTCAGCAGTACCGCGGCCTGCGCCTGGAAGTGGTGTTGTCTTATTTGCCGCGGCAGTGTGATTTGTATTTGCTTTGATTTAACTTCACCGGCCAGCCTCGCACCGTGCAGGAGTACGTCGGGGTTAGGGTCCAAAGCCCCGCGTACATAGGATATAGTCCGGCGGATGACCTCTCTGTTGAGTTTGAAAGATGGGCTATGAAGTGTCGGATAGCCTCGGTGGAGCGTTCCCTAACAAGGTTCCTGCCACCCTGGAGATCCGTGCGTGTAGCGTAACACAAGTGCACCCCTGCAGGGAAGATTAATCTATTCGAATAGCCGTGTCCACGGTAACAGGACGCTTTATGCTGAAGCTGGATCTTACGACTAGAAACTATTATAATTAAACTGTATGGCTCCGGGTTTTCTTCCTCACGGGGATGTCGAGGAGGTGAACTCGGAGGCATTGTTAATTATTACAACTTATTATTATACAATGCTGCAACAACTTCTGCTGCATTGTTACTTTATGCTTTATATAAACTGTTGGCTGATTCTTACCTCATGCTGCAAGACATCGTCGGAAGATGCTAGTCTTCGATAGGCCTAGCTTCTTACCCTTGCTCTGGATTTCTGTCTTTCAGTCCACTATATACAGCCTCTTCTTTCCGTTGATACAATGCATAATGCTTAGTAGCGGACGTAAGACTCGCGGGTATACTAGATACTCACCTGCTTTATTTCCTTTACTGTTTTGCCTGATCGGCCGCTGCAGTCGACGTTGGAGTCCAGGAGTAGGAGATCCCCGATGCCGACCACCGCAACATGAAGATCCCCGATGCCTTCTACGATGTCGAGTTCCCCTTTGACCAGAAGTAGTTTGGAGGTTCCCAGGATGGAGGCCTCGCCTTTTCGACCGTTGTTGTTTTTGTGCTAGCCTTCTTAAGGCAACCTTGTATTCTTGTGTCTGTACTCAGATACTATTGCTTCCGCTGACTTTGTGCTCTCGAGCTGTTGTATTCGAGCCCTCGTGGCCCCTGGCTTGTATTAAACAGCTTGTATTATTTTTATTTGTACAGTTGTGTTGTGATATCTCACCGTGAGTCCCTGATCTTGATCGTGTACCTTGCATGTATGATTACTGTACACGGTCTGATTTTGGGGGCGTCACAAGTTGGTATCAGAGCCGACTGCCTGTAGGAAGCCCCTAACCACTCCTTGGTCGAAGTTGAGTCTAGTATTTGCAAAACTACTTTGCTAACTTAATGTTTGGCTTACGGGCCCACATCGATGTCACTACGTGTGATATCTTTGGTATTAGGATCTTTTTCTCCGTACCTATGCTCTGGGACTCTGCTCTCTTATCCTTGCAGGTAAAGTTTTATTAACGCCGACCACCGCAACATGAAGATCCCCGATGCCTTCTACGACGTCGAGTTCCCCTTTGACCAGGAGTAGTTTGGAGGTTCCCAGGCAGGAGGCCTCGCCTTTTCGACCGTTGTTGTTTTTGTGCTAGCCTTCTTAAGGCAACCTTGTATTCTTGTGTCTGTACTTAGATACTATTGCTTCCGCTGACTTTGTGCTCTCGAGCTGTTGTATTCGAGCCCTCGTGGCCCCTGGCTTGTATTAAACAGCTTGTATTATTTTTATTTGTAGAGTTGTGTTGTGATATCTCACCGTGAGTCCCTGATCTCGATCGTGTACCTTGCGTGTATGATTACTATACACGGTCTGATATTTGGGGCGTCACATTAGGTTAGTCAAAATATGCTCAAAAGTGTCTGAAAGTTCAAGCAAAACATGGCAACACACAAAACATGCATGGAGCAAGCAGAAATTATAGATACGTTTGGGACGTATCAACATCCCCAAGCTTAATTCCTGCTCGTCCTCGAGTAGGTAAATGATAACAAGCATAATTTATGTGGTGACATGCCACACAACCATATAAAGATTTTTAAGTAAAGCAATCAAAGCATGCAATTCAATTCAAGTCTTGACAAGCAAGAGTCTATATTAGCATTGACACAAGCAATAAAAGAACAAAAGGTGCAAGAGCTCTCGCTGTCCGTGACTCGAATGTCTCCAAATGGTGTTTGCGTGCAAAAAAGGGAATTTGGGAATACGAGAGAGAAAACTTTTTATTGTTGAGAACTAAATCTACTAAAGTTTCACACTTGGTCTCCTTTGAAGTCTTATCTGGACTCGTCCCCAGACCACTAGCCAGGTACAATTCAAACTGATCCACTCCCTTTCGATATTTTGAGCACTCATGCAATGGATGAGCGTGAGTAAGAAAGTTGACACCTAAACGACGAAATACAAAGATGGTGGAGGAAGAAGACAAAAAGGTGTGAAAGGCTCACATCAATGAGGACAATCATAGGGGAGAGAAAGCCATATGATAGATATGATATGAGGAGTAGGGATTGCCATGCAACAGATGCTCATGTGAGCTAAGGTAAGCTCTCCAATGGAACTAGTGGGGGTGCATCCAACTTGCTTGCTCAAGAAGACCTAGAGCTCATTTGAGGAGGCTCGTCATTGGAATATACAAGCCAAGTTCTATAGTGTGAAGGTCCCCACTTAGCTATATGCATGATGATGATCTCTATGGAGTACAAGGGATAGAAGATGAAGTACTAGTGTGGATCTCTCAAAAAGAATAGTAGTATGCCCCCTTCTCTCTTTTTATTTTTCTTTTCTCTTTTTCTATTTTTATTTTATTTTTTGGTGGCCTCAATGGCTCTTTCTATTTAACTCTCATTTGTCCTCTTTGGGATCTTTTGATTTTGTCCTCTTTGGGTCTCCAAGCGCAGAGGTTTGTAGGACAGCAACAATTTCCCTCAAGTGGATGACCTAAGGTTTATCGAACTCAGGGAAGTAGAGGTTGAAGATGGTCTCTCTCAAGCAACCCTGCAATTAAGAAACAAGAAGTCTCTTGTGTCCCCAACACACCTAATACAACTAGGAGTTGTATAGGTGCACTAGTTCGGCGAAGAGATGGTAAAATATGGGTGATAGGTGCGGTAAAGCAAGGTAATATAAATCTGAATAAAAAGTGCAGCAAGGTAACAAGTGGTAAACGTGAGCACAAACGGTATTGCAAAGGTGGAAACAAGGCCTAGGCTTCATACTTTCACTAGTGGTAACTCCCAACAACATTAACATAGTCTAATCACATGATATTTCCCATAAAACATGCAATGGAGACGTACTCGGAGGTCATTCCTTTGTGGTCAAGAGAGGATGAGAATTGTGTAGGGCTACAAAAGCACACCTCAAAGTTCGTAGTTCTCAATCTATGGATTTCCCAATGTCACCGCGGCCATCCAAAGAGAGTACCACAATCACCACAACATATCTAAAGGATAGTCAAAGACAAGCACCAAAAGACTCTCAATCTTCAATCCACACACAAAAGAGGAAATCACTCATGAAAATATTCTTCTAATTCCATGTGCAATAGACCAGCTGTCACCATGGTCTTGGAGATTATACTAGATAAGATCAATTGAGTACATCAATCCAATACATAGAAGAAGGGGAAACATCATGGGATCACCCTAGATTAACATTGCCTATGATCACAATCAATATCACATCATGGGAGAGAGAGAAGACCACATAGCTACTGTAGAAGACCTTAGCCCCGAGGAGGAACTACTCCCGCTTCATGGAGAAGGGAAGCAACGTCGATGGAGATGAATCCGGGGGCACTTCCCCGTCCCGGCAGGGTGCCGAGGCAGCTTCTCCAGGCAGCCCCGATCTGAAAACGGCGGCGGCGGCAGAACAGAGAGGTTTCCGCCAAAAAGAGTTCTCGTTTAGGGGTTTCTACCCCGAGGGGGTTATATAGGCGAAGGGGGCGTCGAGGGGCCACCCAGGGCAGCCAGGAGGGTGCCTGGCGTGCCCTAGGGTTGGGGCCGCGTCAGGGACCCTTCTGGCTCCCTGGTGGTGGTCCCGGCTCTCTCCCTTGGTTATTCGGGAAGCTTCCTGCCCGCCGATTTTTAATATAATTTTTGCGGAATTTTTTGGGCACTTTAATCAGCCGGAAAACCTGAAAAACAAAAATAGCAGAAAACCAGAAGCTGGCAACTGGGTGCACTAAGTTAGTAGGTTAGTCCAAACTGGTTTAAAAGTGTAATAAAGTTCAACTAAAACATGGCAAAGTCACACAAAACATGCATGGAGCAAGCAGAAATTATAGATACGTTTGGGACGTATCAACATCCCCAAGCTTAATTCTTGCTCGTCCTCGAGTACGTAAATGATAACAAGCATAATTTCTGTGGTGACATGCCACACAACCAAATAAGGACTGTTAAGTAAAGCAATCAAAGCATGAAATTCAATTCAAGTCTTAACAGGCAAGAGTCTATATTGGCATTAACACAAGCAACAAAAGAACAAAAGGTGCAAGAGCTCTTGCTGTCCGTGACTCGAATGTCTCCAGATGGTGTTTGCGTGCAAGCAAGGGACTGGGAAGAAAGAGAAAAAGGTTGTTGAGAACAACTATCTACTAGAGTTTCACACTTGGTCTCCTTTGGGTTCTTATCTGGACTCGTCCCCAGACCACTAGCCTGGTACAAGTCAAACTGATCCACTCCCTTTCGATATTTTGAGCACTCATGCAATGGATGAGCGTGAGCAAGAAAGTTGACACCTAAAAGGCGAAACAGAAAAAGGGTGGAGGAGGAAGACAAAAAGGTGTGTGAAAGGCTCACATCAATGAGGACAATCGTAGGCGAGAGAAGGCCATATGATAGATATGATGTGAGGAGTAGGGATTTCCATACAACGGATGCACATGTGAGCTAAAAGCTCTCCAATGGAACTAGTGGGGGTGCATCTAACTTGCTTGCTCAAGAAGACCTAGAGCTCGTTTGAATATACAAGCCAAGTTCTATAGTATAAAAGTTCCCCACATAGCTATATGCATGATGATAATCTCTATGGAGTACAAGGGATAGAAGATGAAGTACTAGTGTGGATCTCTCAAAAGGAATAGTAGTGTGCCCCCTTCTCTCTTTTTATTTCTTTTTCTCTTTTTTATATTTTTTTGAATTTTTTTGGTGGCCTCAATGGCTCTTTCTATTTAACTCTCATTTGTCCTCTTTGGGATCTTTTGATTTTGTCCTCTTTGGGATCTTTTCCTCACTTTAGGGGCAACACTCTATATTTTACAAGAATATAGGAGATCTTTCACACTTTACAAAGGTACTCACAAAAAGAAAATGTAACTAATCATGATGCAAATGTATGCCTCTGCCAGGATAGCAGGATATGCAATGATACTAGCGTGTCATGTAGCAATGATTAGGGCAAGGCCCAACTAGCATGCGGCTCATCGATCAAGCAAGTAGCATGTATGACATGAAGATCAAGTCATGAGAGGGTGGATGTTGCATGGCAATGTATCTCGGAAAGGCTATGGAAATGCCTTGTAGGTAGGTATGGTGGATGTTTTGAGGAAAGATATAATGAGGCTTATGATGATAGACCGTATCATGTCAAGGGTTTGGATGCACCGGCGAAGTATGCGCCAACTCTCGAGGTGAGAAAGGGCAATGCACGGTACCGAAGAGGCTAGAAAAAGTATGGGTAGGTGGAAGTGTCAACTTTCGCATACTCACATTAGTCCGAAGAACTCATGCACTTATTATCGGTAACTCTCAATCTAATAGAAGGTTCACAAAGAGACAGGTACCCCGAGGAGGAGTGTATGGGGGTTTGGTTATCCTTGCGCATCCTCGACTCATGGTACGTGAGTGTACTCTAATATTTGAACCCTCCAGAGGTTAGTGATCCATCTAGTAGCTAGAGTTCTCAACAGGGGTTTTTGGTTTTCGAAAAACACACGGATTGCCCAAAATACGACATCTATCACTAATAGGCAAGAGCTCTTGACACCAAAAGTTCAAACATTACTCACATCAATACCTCAAAACCATTGCAAGTTACTACTAAAATTAAATAGCAACCTCAATTACCTACTTTCAAGACAAGACACAGAACTCAGTGCAACAGGCAAACTCTCTAACAAGATAAAACATGCAACCTATAGAAAGTTCAACCTGAAAATAAAAGCTCTAGAAAAACTAAAGCACTACAGCTAAACAGACCAGCAGCTAAGAAAAGAAAAAAGAACAACTCACAGCTAAAAGAAATAAGCATGCAAATCCTATGAGGAGTTCTAGTTCAAGTGGAGCGTGTTTCTCTCCCACACAAAAGAGTAAGTTCGGGTCTAACTTGTTACTACAGCAAAGAAAGCAAAACAAACCTAGAAAAGTAAAGAGCGAGACGCTCCAAGCAAAGCACATAACGCATGAAGTGATAAAAATATAGTGCAACGAAAGACAGACCGATGATTGTTGATGAAGAAGGGGATGCCTCGGGGGCATCCCCAAGCTTAGACGCTTGAGTCTCCTTGAATATTTATTGGGGGTGCACTTGGGCATCCCCAAGCTTGAGCGCTTGACACTCCTGGATCTTCTTTCATCACCTTCCATCGCGCACTTGAAAACTCCCTTCATACATAACTCATTGTAGGCTGATTAGAGAGGTTAGTACCCTAATAAAATAATTTTCCTCTACTGCAAATAAAGATTTCCAGGAAGAGCTACTGTTTCTCTTGCCTGCCCAAAAATGTTTGCAAAGAAAAAGCAAGCTTAAGGATTGCAAAACTGCGAAAAGAAAAACCGGGGCAGAAGCTGAGAAAAACAGAACAGCAGAGACAGGGGAATTTTTTAGGGGCACTTATGCAACTCAAATCAAAAAACTCTGAACAGACGCCCGAAAGGTAATTGTATGGAGCATACTGTCAAAAAATTCAGATCAAAAAGATGATCTGGTGATTTATTCCGATTTTTTCCATCAAGCAGATAGAATCTGTTTCTGGATAGCCTGCACCAACTTTTGACCTTTCTTGCAATCTGAGGCTAAACTTGGCACAAAGCTTGAAAGTAAAGATACAATAATGTTGCTACAATAGTAACAATCATCAAGACCACTAAGAACAGAAGAAAAACAAAAAGTAATGATAACAAGGGTTGTCTCCCTAGAGCTCTTTCTTTATAGCCATAAAGATAGGCTTAAGATTTTAATGATGCTCTCATGGGTATAAGAATTGAAGCACAAAAGAGGGCACCAAGAAGAAAATACCAAACACATTTAAGTCTAACATGCTTCCTATGCAAAGGGGTCTTGTAGAGAAATAACTCATTGAAGCATAAAGATATTAGCATAGGAAGGCAAAACAAGTGCAACTTCAAAACCTTCAACATAAAGAGAGGGAACTTGATATTATTGAAATATCTATAAGCATATGTTCCCCTCTCATAATAATTTTCAGTGGGATCATGAATAAACTCAAAAATATAAGTATCACATAAAAAATTGTTACCATGATCCACATGCAAAAGGGTACTCTTACTCTCCACATAAGCAAAATCCTTCTCATAAGTAATAGTGGAAGCAAACTCAAGAAAATAGCTATCACATGAATCTTTCTTATCATGATACACTTCCAAACATTTATTCTTTATAGCGTAAGTGTCATCACAATAATCATCATAGATAGGAGGCAAAGTATCATCAAAATAAATTTCCTCATCAAAACTTGGGGGGCTAAAAAGATCATCTTCATAAAACATAGCATCCCCAAGCTTATAGCTTTGCATATCATTAGCATCAAGAGTATTCAAAGAAGACATGCAAATAACATTACTACTATCATGAGTGTTGTGCAAATAGTAAAGCTCCATAGGCTTTTTGATTTTCTCTTCAAACACTTCATGTCCCAACTCAAGGTAGAGCTCATAAAGCTCTCTCATAATATTTTTGTTGTTTTCCATAAGCCTAACTAGTGAAAATAAAAACAAGAAACAAAAAGATTTCATTGCAAGATCTAAAGATATACCTTCAAGCACTCACCTCCCCGGCAACGGCGCCAGAAATAGCTTGATGTCTACACACACTTCTATTCTTGTAGACTATGTTGGGCCTCCAAGCGCAGAGGTTTGTAGGACAGCAGCAATTTCCCTCAAGTGGATGACCTAAGGTTTATCGAACTCAGGGAAGTAGAGGTTGAAGATGGTCTCTCTCAAGCAACCCTGCAATTAAGAAACAAGAAGTCTCTTGTGTCCCCAACACACCTAATACAACTAGGAGTTGTATAGGTGCAGTAGTTCGGCGAAGAGATGGTAAAATATGGGTGATAGGTGCGGTAAAGCAAGGTAATATAAATCTGAATAAAAAGTGCAGCAAGGTAACAAGTGGTAAACGTGAGCACAAACGGTATTGCAAAGGTGGAAACAAGGCCTAGGCTTCATACTTTCACTAGTGGCAACTCCCAACAACATTAACATAGTCTAATCACATGATATTTCCCATAAAACATGCAATGGAGACGTACTCGGAGGTCATTCCTTTGTGGTCAAGAGAGGATGAGAATTGTGTAGGGCTACAAAAGCACACCTCAAAGTTCGTAGTTCTCAATCTATGGATTTCCCAATGTCACCGCGGCCATCCAAAGAGAGTACCACAATCACCACAACATATCTAAAGGATAGTCAAAGACAAGCACCAAAAGACTCTCAATCTTCAATCCACACACAAAAGAGGAAATCACTCATGAAAATATTCTTCTAATTCCATGTGCAATAGACCAGCTGTCACCATGGTCTTGGATATTATACTAGATAAGATCAATTGAGTACATCAATCCAATACATAGAAGAAGGGGAAACATCCTGGGATCACCCTAGATTAACATTGCCTATGATCACAATCAATATCACATCATGGGAGAGAGAGAAGACCACATAGCTACTGTAGAAGACCTTAGCCCCGAGGAGGAACTACTCCCGCTTCATGGAGAAGGGAAGCAACGTCGATGGACATGAATCCGGGGGCACTTCCCCGTCCCGGCAGGGTGCCGGGGCAGCTTCTCCAAGCAGCCCCGATCTGAAAATGGCGGCGGCGGCGGAACAGAGAGGTTTCCGCCAAAAAGAGGTCTCGTTTAGGGGTTTCTACCCTGAGGGGGTTATATAGGCGAAGGGGGTGTCGAGGGGGCCACCCAGGGCAGCCAGGAGTGTGCCTGGCGCGCCCTAGGGTTGGGGCCGCGCCAGGGACCCTTCTGGCTCCCTGGTGGTGGTCCCGGCTCTCTCCCTTGGTTATTCCGGAAGCTTCCTGCCCGCTGATTTTCAATATAATTTTTGCGGAATTTTTTGGGCACTTTAATCAGCCGGAAAACCTGAAAAACAAAAACAGCAGAAAACCAGAAGCTGGCAACTGGGTGCACTGAGTTAGTAGGTTAGTCCAAATTGGTTTCAAATTGTAATAAAGTTAAACTAAAACATGGCAAAGTCACACAAAACATGCATGGAGCAAGCAGAAATTATAGATACGTTTGGGACGTATCAGTAACCCAATTTATTGATTCGACACAAGGGGAGCCAAAGAATACTTATAAGCCTTAGCAGTTGAGTTGTCAATTCAACCACACCTGAAAAAGCACTAGACAAGATATAAGTAGCAACGGTGTGTTGACGGGTGTAGCCTTTAAGACTTCCCCAATCACCAACACCACAAAGTAGTAACAAAGTAGTAGGAGCAGCAAAGAAAGTAAAAGTAACAACGAAGGTAATGAAGGTGAAAGATGGACCGGGGTTCAAGGTTTCACTAGTGGTACCTCTCTAGGCAAAAGAACAAGGTGTTGGGTGAACAAATTACAGTTGGACAATTGACAGAATTGCACCAACTCTAGCCAAAGAACAAACTAGAACATCCTAGTCTAAGAACCAAACGTAGGCATGTGTTCCGTATGTAGTTGTACGTGCTTGCAATAAGAAATTTGCACAACATCTTTTGTCCTACCATCCCGCTATGAACGGGGCCACTTAAGGAACTTATGGATATTAAGGTGCTCCTGAGGCGGAGCACCGGAACAAAGCATTAACACTTCATGAACACATGTGATCCTCAAATTATAGCCCATCCCCTTTGGTGTCCCAAGCTGTCACCATTGGGATCGCCGGTTCCGGACTATAATAGGTGCATACAACCGTAGATAAGATCTAGAACAACAATTATAATCATACAACCATAACATGCTCAGATCTGAGATCATGCTACTCGTGCACTAGTAACAAGCATTAAGAACAACAAATTGCAGCAACAATAATTCAAAAACCTCTTAGGACTGAACAAGGTAACAATTCATCGGATCCCAACAAACACAACACCAATTACATCATATGGATCTCAATCATGTAGGGCAGCTCATGAGAACATTGTATTGAAGATCTAGGGGGAGAGAATACCATATAGCTACTGCCAAGAACCCGTAGTCCAAGGAGGAACTACTCAAGAAGCATCATGGGGGAAGGAGAGTCGATGAAGATGGCCCCGGGGGCCAAGGCCCTCCCCGGCAGGGTGCCGAAGCAGGATCCTGGTGACCCCCGAAGCTAGTTTTCGATGGCGGCGGAGATCGGAATCGCTTCTGGAAAAAGTGCTTCGATATTAGGGATTTCCTCCTCGGGGGTAAAAATAGGGGCCAAAGGGGGCACCGAGAGGGGCCACGAGGCAGTCAGAAGGGCAGGTGGCGCGGCCTAGGGCTGGGCCGCGCCAGGCACCCTCCTGGCTTCCTGGTGGTGGCCCTCCCTTCCTTCCTTGGTGATTCCGGAAGCTTCCGGGACGCTGATTTTTTATATAATTTTTCCGGTATTTTTGGAGCACTTTTAATGGCCGGAAAACCTGAAATACAAAAACAGCAGAAAACAGGAACTGGCAACTGGGTGCACTGAGTTAATAGGTTAGTCCAAATATGCTCAAAAGTGTATGAAAGTTCAAGCAAAACATGGCAAAGTCACACAAAACATGCATGGAGCAAGCAGAAATTTTAGATACGTTTGGGAAGTATCACGACCCAGGGTGGGGCCGCGCCACCTGCCCTCCTGGCTGCCTGGTGGTGGCCCCCCTTCCCTCTCTTTGTGATTCCGGAAGCTTCTATTGCGCTGATTATTTATATATTTTCCCGGAATTTTTAGAGCACTTTTAATGGCCGGAAAACCTGAAATACAAAAACAGCAGAAAACATAAACTGACAACTAGGTGCACTGAGTTAATGATCTAGAGGCAAATAATATATGATTATTCCAATATATCTAAGCAAGTTCATAACCAATTTCATACCGTGTTAGAACTGTATCAGTGAAACAATGATACAGGTGTGGTATAGAAACCCCCAGAGTTCCTAGTTAGCCTCTACATCGATAACTAGTTCATGGTCAACATGATGGTCGTGGTTTCGCGATCATGGACAATTAAGTCTCTTGACTATGAGGTCACCTCACTGGTTAAGTGACGTGATGAACATTACCCAAAGTAAACATTACAGCATGATCAAATCTTGTGAAGGTTCAGTGTTGTAATTACAGAACGTGGTAGACCGTTCCTTTGACCGTGAGTACGTGCATAATTGCTATCTTCCCGGATGCTTTGACCTACATCCCACCACCTGACTGAAATATGCGGGTCATAACGGTTGTATCTTGGGTATTCCGTGGAGATATGTTGAGGAGTATTGTTACAAGAGCGGGATTTGTCAATCCATATAATGGATAGATACTCGGGGCCCACTCGGTGAGATTCCATCCATAAAGCTGCAGCGTGTGACTAGGTCACGGGGATGAATATCACGGGAACGAGTGAATGAGGATTAGTTCAGAACGAGGTTGAACCAGACATAGGATGTCATTGATCGAATCTCGGAACAATCCAGTATCGCTGACAAAGGGAATGCTATACGGCGTAAGGTCCAATCGGTGTTTGATATCCGGAATGCACAGGGGTCATTATGGGCATCCAGGTCCCGCTGATGATCATGGACCGTAGCCTCATCTCGGTCATGACTGGAGTGTTCTCGGACTGTAGGGTAACACACTTAAGGGCTCGATGAAATCGGAGACCTTTTTCGGAACCATCGGAGTAACCAGAGAATAAACGAAACAACATCGGAGAAGTACCGTGTTGAACCAAACAAGTTCGGAGTGAACCGGAAGGTGTTCCAGAGCACCGGGAGATGGAATATTATGTTTTAGTTAATAATTAATTTAATTAATAATTAAAATCATTTTATTTCTAATTAATATGTGCAATGGGCCTTAGTGGAGAAAAAGGCCCATTAGGGGAAGAAATAAAAGGGAAAAAGAAAAAGAAAAAAAAGGGAGTGGGGGGAGGCGCCATGGGCCCTAGGGCCCATGAGGGTGGCGCCCCCTCTCCCCCCTTGGCCGGCGCCCCCCCCCCTAGCATGTGGGATAGTCCCACATTGCTAAGGGAGGGGGCTTGACTCCCTCCCATACCCCTATATAAAGATTGCCATGGTGCACATATTTAATTAAGCCAAATACACAATAAATCGGATTAAATTAGTATTTACTCCGAATTGAGATCGGTTTTCTCCGGTCTTCTCCCCTCCCTTGTCTCTTTCACGGTGGGCTCCCTAGTGTGAGACTATAGTGGAATTGAGGCTTCTCTGCTAGAATCGGAGGTCGTCATGCTGCCGAAGCTCCGTCCGGAGGTCTGCTTCCGCCACCTTCGCTGGATCGGAGAACGGAGGTCGTCATCGAGTCTCGTACGTATGCGAGTACTACGAGGTGCTACACATGTGGCACTACACCCATCCGGATGCTCAACACAGCCAGGGGGCTGTGAAACTTGATCGGCTACATCAACCACGTTTGCGGGAACGTTTCCCGCGCAACGGACTACACCCCGAGGTATGTTATTTCCGCACTCCTTTCCGTTACGGCAATACGGCTAGCTAGATCTTGGGTTATGGGAACGCTAGTTAGAAAATTTTGTGTTTTCTGCTGTGAACCCCAACAGTTAATAGGTTAGTCCAAAAAGGTTCAAAAGTGTATGAAAGTTCAAGCAAAACATGGCAAAGTCACACAAAACATGCATGGAGCAAGCAGAAATTATAGATACATTTGAGACGTATCAACATCCCCAAGCTTAATTCCTGCTCGTCCTCGAGTAGGTAAATGATAACAAGCATAATTTCTGTGGTGACATGCCACACAACCATAAAAGGACTTTTAAGTAAAGCAATCAAAGCATGCAATTCAATTCAAGTCTTAACAAGCAAGAGTCTATATTAGCATTAACACAAGCAACAAAAGAACAAAGGGGTGCAAGAGCTCTTGCTGACCGTGACTCGAATGTCTCCAAATGGTGTTTGCGTGCAAGCAAGGGACTGCGAAGAAAGAGAAAAAAGGTTGTTGAGAACAACTATCTACTAAAGTTTCAAACTTGGCCTCCTTTGGATTCTTATCTGGACTCGTCCCCAGACCACTAGCCAGGTACAAGTCAAACTGATCCATTCCCTTTCGACATTTTGAGCACTCATGCAATGGATGAGCGTGAGCAAGAAAGTTGACACCTAAAAGGCGAAACGGAAAGAAGGTGGAGGAGGCAGACAAAAAGGTGTGAAAGGCTCACATCAATGAGGACAATCATAGGCGAGAGAAGGCCATATGATAGATATGATGTGAGGAGTAGGGATTGCCATACAACGGATGCACATGTGAGCTAAAAGCTCTCCAAGGGAACTAGTGGGGGTGCATCTAACTTGCTTGCTCAAGAAGACCTAGAGCTCGTTTGAGGAGGCTCATCATTGGAAATACAAGCCAAGTTCTACAATGTGAAGGGTCCCCACATAGCTATATGCATGATGATGATCTCTATGGAGTACAAGGGATAGAAGATGAAGTACTAGTGTGGATCTCTCAAAAGGAATAGTAGTATGCCCCCTTCTCTCTTTTTATTTTTCTTTTCTCTCTTTTTTGGTGGCCTCAATGGCTCTTTCTATTTAACTCTCATTTGGCCTCTTTGGGATCTTTTGATTTTGTCCTCTTTGGGATCTTTTCCTCACTTTAGGGGCAATACTCTATATTTTACAAGAATATAGGAGATCTTTCACACTTTACAAAGGTACTCACATAAAGAAAATGTAACTATCATGATGCAAATGTATGCCTCTGCCAGGGTAGCAGGATATGCAATGATACTAGCGCGTCATGTAGCAATGATTAGGGCAAGGCCCAACTAGCATGCGGCTCATCGATCAAGCAAGTAGCATGTATGACATGAAGATCAAGTCATGAGAAGGTGGATGTTGCATGGCAATGTGTCTCGGAAAGGCTATGGAAATGCCTTGTAGGTAGGTATGGTGGCTGTTTTGAGGAAAGATATAAGGAGGCTTATGATGACAGAGCGTATCATGCCAAGGGTTTGGATGCACCGGCGAAGTAGGCGCCAACTCTCGAGGTGAGAAAGGGCAATGCACGGTACCGAAGAGGCTAGAAAAAGTATAGGTGGGTGGAAGTGTCAACTTTCGAATACTCACATTAGTCCGAAGAACTCATGCACTTATTATGGGTTGATGTCTACGCACGCTTCTATTCTTGTAGACTCCTAAGGTTTATCGAACTCAGGGAAGTAGAGGTTGAAGATGGTCTCTCTCAAGCAACCCTGCAATTAAGATACAAGAAGTCTCTTCTGTCCCCAACACACCTAATACAACTAGGAGTTGTATAGGTGCACTAGTTCGGCGAAGAGATGGTAAAATATGGGTGATAGGTGTGATAAAACGAAGTAATATAAATCTGTAATAAAAAGTGCAGCAAAGAAACAAGTAACAAAAGTGAGTGCAAACGGTGTAACAATGATGGAAACAAGGCCTAGGCTTCATACTTTCACTAGTGGCAACTCCCAACAACATTAACGTAGTCTAATCACATGATATTTCCCATAAAACATGCAATAGAGAAGTACTAGGAGGTCATTCCTTTGTGGTCAAGAGAGGACGAGAATTATGTAGGGCTACAAAAGCACACCTCAAAGTTCATAGTTCTCAATCTATGGATTTCCCAATGTCACCGCGGCCATCCAAAGAGAGTACCACAATCACCACAACATATCTCAAGGATAGTCAAAGACAAGCACCAAGAGACTCTCAATCTTAAATCAACACACAAAAGAGGAAATCACTCATGATAATATTCTTCTAACCCATGTCCAATAGACCGCTGTCACCATGGTGTCGGGGATTATACTAGATAAGATCAAGTGAGTACATCAAATCCAATACATAGAAGAAGAGGAAATATCATGGGATCACCCTAGATTAACATAGCCTATGATCACAACGAAGATCACATCATGGGAGAGAGAGAAGAACACATAGCTACTGGTAGAAACCTCAGCCCCGAGGGAGAACTACTCCCGCTTCATGGAGGGAGGAAGCAACGTCGATGGATATGAATGCGTCCCCCCGAAACTTGTTTTCAATGGCGGCGGAGATCGGAATTGCTTCTGGAGAAAAGGGGTTTGGAATCAAGGTTTCCGCGACGGGAGAATAAATAGGGGCCAAAGTAGGGCACCAGGGGTGTGGGACCCACCCAGGAGGGCAGGTGGCGCGGCCAGGAGCTGGGCCGCGCCAGGCACCCTCCTGGATGCCCCCTGGCTCCCTGTGGCCCCCCTTTGGCCTGGTAGAAGCTTCCGGAACGCTGATTTTTTATATAATTTTTCCGGGATTTATTGGGCACTTTAATTATTGGAAAAACCTGAAATACAAAAACAGCATAAAACAGGAACTGGAAACTGGGTGCACTGAGTTAATAGGTTAGTCCAAATATGATCAAAAGTGTATGAAAGTTCAAGCAAAACATGGCAAAGTCACACAAATCATGCATGGAGCAAGCAGAAATTATAGATACGTTTGGGACGTATCAACATCCCCAAGCTTAATTCCTGCTCGTCCTCGAGTAGGTAAATGATAACAAGCATAATTTCTGTGGTGACATGCTACTAACCATATAAGAACTCTTAAGTCAAGCAATCAAGGCATGTAATTCAATTCAAGTCATAACAGGCAAGAGTCTATATTAGCATTGAAACACGCAACATAAGAACATAAAGGTGCAAGAGCTCTCGCTGTCCGTGACTCGAATGTCTCCAAATGGTGTTTGCGTGCAAGAAAGGGGATAGGGATATACGAGAAAAAAATATTTTTGTGTTGAGAACTCAATCTACTAAAGTTTCACACTTGGTATTCTTTTGAATCTTATCTTGACTCATCCCCAGACCACTAGCCAGGTACAAGTCAAAATGATCCACTCCTTTTGGACATTTTGAGCCCTCGTGCAATGGATGAGCGTAAGCAAGAAATTTGACACTTAGGATGGCAAATAGAGAAAAGGTGGAGGAGGAAGACAAAAATGGTGTGAAAGGCTCACATCAATGAGGACAATCATAGGGAAGAGAAAGCCAAATGATAGATATGATGTGAGGAGTAGGGATTGCCATGCAACGGATGCACATATGAGCTAAGGTAAGCTCTCCAATGGAACCAGTGGGGGTGCATCCAACTTGCTTGCTCAAGAAGACCTAGAGCTCATTTGAGGAGGCTCATCATTGGAATATACAAGCCAAGTTCTATAGTATGAAGGTCCCCACATAGCTATATGCATGAATGATAAAATCTATGGAGTACAAGATATAAGATGGAGTACGAGTGTGGATCTCTCAAAAGAATAGTAGTGTGCCCCTTCTCTCTTTTTATTTTTCTTTTTCTCTTTTTTCTATTTTTTTCTATTTTTTTGTGGCCTCAATGGCTCTTTCTATTTAACTCTCATTTGTCCTCTTTGGGATCTTTTGATTTTGTCCTCTTTGGGATCTTTTCCTCACTTTAGGGGCAACACTCTATATTTTACAAGAATATAGGAGATCTTTCACACTTTACAAAGGTACTCACATAAAGAAGATATAACTATCATGATGTATGCAATGTATGCCGTTGCCAGTGTAGCAGGAACATGTATGACATGAAGATCAAGTCATGAAGAGGTGGATGTTGCATGGCAATATATCTCGGAAAGGCTATGGAAATGCCTTGATAGGTAGGTATGGTGGCTGTTTTGAGGAAAGATATAAGGAGGTTTATGATGACAGAGCGTATCATGCCAAGGGTTTGGATGTACCGGCGAAGGTGGACGCCAACTCTCGGAGTGAGAAGAAAGAAATGCACGGCACAGGAGAGGCTATCAAATATGAGGAGGTGGAAGTGTCAACTTTCAATACTTACATTAGTCCGAAGAACCCATGCACTTATTATCGGTAACTCTCAATCTAATAAGGAGGTTCACAAAGAGACAAGTACCCCGAGGAGGAGTGTATGGGGGTTTGGTTATCCTTGCGCATCCTTGACTCATGTTACGTGAGTGTACTCTAATTTCCGACCCCTCAGAAGAGTAGTGATCCATCTAGTAGCTAGAGTTCTCAACTAGTTTTGTAGGTTTTGAAAATAAACACGGATTGCCCAAAATACGACACCTATCACTAATAGGCTAGAGCTCTTGACACCAAAAGTTCATACATTACTCACATCAATAACTCAAAACTATTGCAAGTTACTACTAAAATTAAATAGCAACCTCAATTACCTACTTTCAAGACAAGACACAACTCAGTGCAACAACCAACTCTCTTAACAAGATAAACATGAAAACTAAAGAGAGTTACAGCACCAAACTAAACAAAAGCCAAGGTGATGTGCGAGGTAATGATAGTGATTTCTCGCCCTTCGTTGGTGAGCCCCAAGTGGAAGGCGTGATGTAGCACAGCAACAAATTTCCCTCAGTAAAGATACCAAGGTTTGTCTCCAGTAGGACTCCAGAAATGATAAGTAGGTGTCAGCAGCGCAACTGACGCGGACCTGCACACAGACACAAATAACTTTGTTCCCAACGAAGTTCAGAGAGGTTGTCAATCTCTCCGGTCTTGTTGTTCACAAAGGATCAAACGCAAGGGATAATGAGAGCAACTGAAAGTAAAAGAAGAAAAGTAAATGAGCGTGTAAACAGTGATGAGGATATGGACCGGGATACGTGATGTTCACTAGTGATGTCTCTCTCCCAAAAGACGATAAAACTGCTATGCGAGGTAAACAAATTACAGAAGGGCAATTGACAGGATTATGAATGCACCGCAATGCTAACTATGCTACAAAAGAAAGGAAGAGGCTCAAAAGCACGGGCAGTACGCCAAAATAAGTAGACCGAAATCCAACTGCATCTACTACTAATCATCCACCTTGAGATATCTATCCAGAACATCTCGCTGGTATTAAGTTGCGAGCCCCACCCAAAGTGTAAACCCAAAGCAACAGACAACTGCATTAAAAAGCACTTTGCGTAAAGTAAACAATCCTTGCAACCGCGGTTACAAGCACCGTTGTTTTCCCCCTTGTGGCAACAGCACATCCCCTAGACTCATGTTTCTGTCACTCAAGCATGTCATCGGGGGGCATGAACCCACAATCGAGCATAACGTTCCCTCTTGGGGTTACTACCTACTACTTGGCCAAAGCAATAAACAACAACGGAGAACATGCAAGAATTACTTAGGAACAAAAATATAAGAGATAAGAACCAAATATATTACTCAATCACAATCTGAACATAATCTCATAATCCATCAGATCCCATCAAAATCAACATAGAAATAGAAGAAAGATTAAAAAAGTGCCTCGATCATGTAGGGCAGCTCACGAGGTCTAAACCATGAAGAACAAAGAGGGGAGGAGAACATCACATAGCTACTGATCACGGACCCATGGTCCAAGGAAAACTACTCACGAGACATCCGGGAAGCATCCATGGTGGAGAGGAGACTCCAGAAGGTCAACCCTCCCTCCGGCAGGGTGCCGGGAAGAGGTCTTCTGGTGCTCCCGATCTCGGAAGCGCGGCGGCGGCGGAACAGAGGAGAGATCGCGAAAAAGGGTTCTGTTCTCGGAAGTTTCCCGTGACGGAGAATATATAGGCGAAGGGGGGCAGCCAGGGGTGCCACCAGGGGTCCAGGCGCCCCCCTGGCGCGGCCAAGCCCTAGGGCGCGCCACCAGGGCGCCTGGGCCCCTGGTGGTGGCCCTCTGGCCCCACCCGGGTTCTTCCGGAAGGTTCCTTCACGCTGATTTTTTATCTGAATTTTCCCGAATTTTTGGAGCACTTTTTATATGGGGGAAAACTGAAATAGAAAAACAGCAGAAAACAGGACTGGCACTGTGGTGCACTGAGTTAATAGGTTAGTCCAAATATGATCAAAAGTGTATGAAAGTGTATCTAGATCATAGGAATATCACACAAAACATGCATGGAGCAAGCAGAAATTATAGGTACGTTTTGGACGTATCAACATCCCCAAGCTTAATTCCTGCTCGTCCTCGAGTAGGTAAATGATAACAACATAATTTCTATGGTGACATGCTAGCAACCATATAAGAACTTTGAAAAGGAAAGAAATCAAGGTAAGAGATTCAATTCAAGTCATAACATGCAAGAGTCTATATTAGCATTGAAACAAGTAACAAAAGAACATTAGGTACAAGAGCTCTCGCTGTCCGTGACTCGAATGTCTCCAAATGGTGTTTGCGTGCAAGAAGGGGGATAGGGAATACGAGAAAAACAATTTCTTTGTTGAGAACTCAATCTACTAAAGTTTCACACTTGGTCTTTTTCTGGAATCTTATCTTGACTCGTCCCCAGACCACTAGCCAGGTACAAGTCAATTTGATCCGCTCCTTTTTCGATATTTTGAGCACTCATGCAATGGATGAGCGTAAGCACGAGAGTTGACAGTTTGGATGGAAAAGAGAGAAATAGTGTGGAGGAGGAAGACAAAAAGGGTGAGAAAGGCTCACATCAATGAGGACAATCATAGGCAAGAGATGCCAAATGATAGATATGATGTGAGGAGTAGGGATTGCCATGCAACGGATGCACATAAGAGCTAGGAAGCTCTCTAATGGAACTAGTGGGGGTGCATCTAACTTTCTCGCTCATGAAGACCTAGAGCTCGTTTGAGGAGGCTCATCCTTGGAATATGCAAGCCAAGTTCTATAGTGTGAAGGTCCCCACATAGGTATATGCATAATGATCATCTCTATGGAGTACAAGGATATAAAGGGAGTACTAGTGTGGATCTCTCAAAAGGATAGTAGTGTTGCCCCTTCCTCTCTTTTTATTTCTTTTTTTCTATTTTTTTGTATTTTTTGTAGCCTCAATCGCTCTTTCTATTTAACTCTCATTTGTCCTCTTTGGGATCTTTTCCTCACTTAAGGGCAACACTCTATTTTACAAGAAGGTAAAGGAGATCTTTCACACTTTACAAGGTACTCAAAATCATAAAGAAGATGTAACTATGATGATGTATGCAATGTATGTCGCTGCCAGTGTAGCAGGAACATGTATGACATGAAGATCAAGTCATGACGGGGTGGATGTTGCATGGCAATATATCTCGGAAAGTCTATGGAAATGCCTTGATAGGTAGGTATGGTGGCTGTTTTGAGGAAAGATATAAGGAGGTTTATGATGACAGAGCGTATCATGCCAAGGGTTTGGATGTACCGGTGAAGGTGGACACCAATTCTCGGAGTGAGAAGAAGGCAATGCACGGCACAGGAGAGGCTAGCAAATATGGTAAGGTGGAAGTGTCAACTTTCAATACTTACATTAGTCCGAAGAACTCATGCACTTATTATCGGTAACTCTCAATCTAATAAGGAGGTTCACAAAGAGACAAGTACCCCGAGGAGGAGTGTATGGGGGTTTGGTTATCCTTGCGCATCCTCGACTCATGGTACGTGAGTGTTCTCTGATATTCGACTCCTCAGAAGAGTAGTGATCCATCTAGTAGCTAGAGTTCTCAACTAGTTTTGTAGGTGTTGAAAATACACACGGATTGCCCAAAATACTACACCTATCACTAATAGGCAAGAGCTCTTGACACCAAAAGTTCAAACATTACTCACAACAATACCTCAAAACTATTGCAAGTTACTACTAAAATTAAATAGTAACCTCAATTACCTACTCTCAAGACAAGACACAACTCAGTGCACAACCAACTCTCTTTAACAAGATAAACATGAAAATTAAAAAGAGTTCCAGCAACAGACTAAACAAAAGCCAAGGCTCTTGCTAAAGACAAACTAAGACTAAAACTAAACATGGCAGTAGCTACGAAAAGATAAAGAACACACAACAACAAAAAGATAGGCAGGAAAAATCCTATGATGTGTTCTAGATTTTGAAAGTGGAGCGTGTTTCTCTCCCACACAAATTAAGAAGGGATCTAACTTGTTATGAACAGCAATCAAAGCTAAAGAAAACTAAAAATAAAACCTAAGAGCGAGACGCTCCAAGCATAGCACATAACGCATGAAGTGATAAAAATATAGTGAGACGAAGGACGAACTGATGATTGTTGATGGAGAAGGGGATCCCCAAGCTTAGACGTTTGAGTCTCCTTGAATATTTATTGGGGATGCATGGGGGCATCCCCAAGCTTGAGCGCTTGACACTGATGGATCTTCTTTCATCATCTTCCATCGCACACTTGAAAACTCCCTTCATACACAACTCATCATAAGCTGATTAGAGAGGTTAGTACCCTTAATAAAATAGTTTTTCCCCACTGGATATAAAGATATTCTTGAAGAGCTACTGTTTCTCAAGAGTGCCAAAAGGTTTTTGCAAAGAAAAAGCAAGCTTAAGGTTTGCAAAAGTGAAGAGAGGCAAAACGTGGCAGAATCTGTGAAAAACAGACCAGCAGGTAGTACCGAATTTTTTAGGGGCACTTCTCCAACTCAAATCAAAAAACTCAGAACATACGAAAGTTTCACAATTGTATAGCCACGCTGTCAAAAAAATTCAGATCAAAAAGATGATCTTGTCATTTGATTCGAATTTTTCTGTCAAGGGACAGAATCTGTTTTCTGGACAACATGTCACAACTTTTGCTTCCCTTATCATAAGAGGCTATAACTTGGCACAAAGCTGAAAAATAAAGATACAATGATGTTGCTACAGTAGTAACAAACATCAAGACACAACAAAAGCAAAAATAAAAACCTAAATTAGTTGCGGGCTGCCTCCCGAAAGCGCTTTCTTTTATGCCTTTAAGCTAGGCATGATGCAAAAGAAGAATCAAGTTTTATCAAGAGAAAGAGAATAACTAGCCCGAGTAACGGACTCGAAAGGTAACTTGATTTTATTTATAGGGAAGTGTTCCATCCCCTTTTTGAATGGGAATTGGAATTTTATATTCCCCTCTTTCATGTCAATAACCGCACCAACGGTGCGAAGAAAAGGACGTCCCAAAATAATTGGACACAAAGGTTCACACTCTATATCCATAACAATAAAATCAACGGGAACATAGTTGTCATTGACAATGATAAGAACATCGTAGATCTTCCCCAAAGGTTTCTTTACGGAAGAATCAACAAGACGAACACCAAAAGAACAAGGCTAAAAGGGCTTCAATTCAAACATATCAAATATTCTTTTGGGCATAACGGAGGTACTAGCTCCAACATCACATAAAGCATAGCAAGAGAAGTTATTTAATTTAATTTTGATCATAGGGTCCCAACCATCCTCTAGCTTCCTAGGTATGGAGGCTTCTACTCTAAGCTTCTCCTCCCTAGCTTTGATGAGAGCATTTGTGATATGCTCCGTGAAGGCAAGATTAAGTGTGCTAGTGTGGGGGTCTCTAGACATTTTGTGTAGCAAGCTAATAACTTCTGAGAGGGTGCAACTATCAAAATCAATATCACTACTATCAAAGGTGGTAGTAGTGTCGTCTAGTCTCACTTGTTTGAAACCCTCTATGTTCATAGGAGTTTCTTCATCTTTGGTTGAGGTATTAGCATCACCATTAATAGGTCCAACGGGACTAGGAGTGCATTGGGTGCTAATAGTTTGGGTGTCCTCAACAATTTGGATAGTGGCAACTGTGTGGTGTGTAGGAAGGCTCTTAATTCTATCCTCTTCCTCTTTTTCTCTAGCCCACCTTTCTTTAAGTTTAGCCATCATCCTAATATTTTCATTAATTTGTAATTGGATAGCATTAATAGGAGTGGCCTTATTCTCCTCAAAGGGAGAGGTTCTAATTTTAAGCATCTCAATATCAAGGGCTAAGATTTCTACCTTCAAAGAGAGATTATCTAATTTAGCTAATTTCTCCTCTACATTTTTGTTGAAGGCTTTTTGGGTAGTGATAAAGTCTCTAAGCATGCTTTCTAATTCAGAAGAGGGGTTTTTGTTGCTAGGGTAGGTGTTGTTGTTCCCATAGTTGGATGGAAACGGTCTAGGATTGCTGGCAAAATTACCCCTATAAGCATTGTTGTTGAAGTTGTTTCTAGCAATAAAGTTCACATCTACTTGTTCTTGGGCAACCAAAGAATTTAAAGGGACATCATGAGGATCAATAGAGGGTTGCTTGGTAAGAAGAGACAAAATTAAGTCAACTTTTTCATTGAAGGAGGTAATTTCCTCAGAGTTTACCTTCCTACCTGTTGGAGCGCGTTCGGTGTGCCATTGGGAATAATTGTTCATCATCTCATCGAGAAGTTTCGTGGCAACACCAAGTGTAGTTGACAGAAAGGTTCCTCCCTGCGGCGGAATCTAACAGGTTCCGCGAGGTAAAGTTCAAGCCTGCATAAAAAGTCTGGATAACCATCCAGGTAGTCAAACCATGTGTAGGGCATTTCTTAACAAGAGATTTCATTCGTTCCCAAGCTTGGGCAACGTGTTCATTATCCAATTGCTTAAAATTCATAATGTTACTCCTTAATTGGATAATTTTAGCAGGTGGGTAGTACTTCCCTATAAAAGCATCTTTGGACTTATCCTAAGAATCTATGCTATTCCTAGGCAAAGATTGAAACCAGATTTTATCGTCTCCCCTTAAAGAGAAAGGAAAGAGCTTGAGCTTAACAATATCACTTTCTACTTCTTTATACTTTTGCATTAGTATTAGTAATGAGCATAGTGATCTATGAAGATAGTAAGTGCCTGATCATGCTAAAGCCAACACTACATATTGACATGATACTAAAGTAGTTTAGTATGAAATGCCAAGAAACATGTTCTTGCCGAAGTCGTGGTGAAAAGTTGTTTGCAGAAATCGGTGTTGATGAACACAGATAAGCAAAAACACGTGAATTGAATTCCACTCACCCGTGTGTTTGGATTAATCATGTACACCATAATAGGTAAAACGACCAGATATGTCCAGTGCTTCAAAAGGTTATGAGCAAGATACCAAAGTGATCAATATGTTGATCATTGGACAAACAGTGAAAAGTTAAACTTATGATAGATAAGATATGTTTCTCGGAAAATGGAGATAATGAAGAGCTCGTTGTAATAAGTTACACCAGCTGAATTTTGATGTAAACAGTTACACCAATTCAGTCTTCATACTTACTCCGATCAATTTTTGATTTTAATTGGGATTATGTGTTTCACACATAAGGGTGGCACAGTATAAAGGAACTGTGTTAAAGTTAGATACTGTGGAGAATTCTATAACAGAGGCTAAGTATATTGTTTCTTAAAGAAGTAACAAGGGAGCGTATTTTGAATCATCAGTTCATTTATGAACATGGTATGGTTTCCTAGATGCTTGAAGCTCATGGAACATTGATGAATGATTTCATGACTTATTCTAAGGAACCAAGGTCCTACAAAATGATTCAAACATATACAAAGCTAAACTGATAACATTAGTGAATTTTATGATAGCGTGAAAACGCGAAGATATGCAACATACAAACGGGCCTGAAACGTCAGATCCGAAGATGAGGTCTATACCACAAATGAGGCATTTATTACACCGGTATGCCATAGGTGTAAAGTGCTCAAGCACTGACAATATTATTGACTCTAGTGCAAGTGGGAGACTGTTGCAAATATGCCCTAGAGGCAATAATAAAATGTTATTATATATATATTTCCACGTTCATAATTAATGTTTATATTTCTGTGCTATAATTGCAATGACCCTGACTGTGAGATTCAGAAGAAAACTCATTTGCATGTGTGGAAATGTAAACACCAAGAGTTCCTGGTTTAGCCTCTAAGACCAGCTCATGTGCTAACTGATGATTACGTTTTCTTAATCATGGACATTGTTCTTGTAACAAGGATGTCAGTAGCAATGGGAACATATTGTTAGCAGAACAATGATGTTGAACCGACCCCAGTATTGAATGATATACTTAGAGATCACATCGTAACTACGTTATAAGTCATATCATGAAATGTTTTCATATACGTAATTCCTTAGACCATGAGAGTATCGAGTTGCTTCACACAGGAAGACATGCTTTGGTTCTTAGATGAATCCTCCCGTAAATGGGAAGTAGTAAAATAAGTTCTGGGTATGTCAGATGGTGTGGCTAGTGACTGTGATAGTTCAAGAATGGGATTTTCTCCTTCACGATGAAGAAGATATTCACTTCGGGCCCACTCGGTATGACGGTATCCATTATAGTCTGGCCAGACGCATTGTGATTCAGTCACGGGGATACCGGAATACGATAACGAGAAAAGGGACAAACGAGCAAAGAGGATAACGAGTGGCTTGTGTTCAAAAGTTGTTACACATGGGTGCCAAACTTCTCTCCTCTAACTTTGTCATATATCGCGAAGCAAAGGGAATGGTACATGACTAAACATAATGGTTCACTCGAAGTTTCTTCGTGTATGTGCGGGAGTCAACATGGGTGTCCATGGCTCCGCTGTTGATTATTGGCTATTGACAAAAGGCTGTTGACCTATGTCCGGAAGATGTTCTGAGTCATGTCCGCATTATACCGAACCTATTGGGTCACACACTTAACGAGCAGTAGTCTGTTAGAATACTAGTATGGTAGAAGGTTTAGTGGAAGCAAAGCAGAATAGTTCATACGGGTACCGGAAGTAGTTCCGGAGATTTATGGAATTGTTCATAAGGGCACCAGAAGTAGTTCTGGGTATTTAAGGTTATGTCCGGATCACTCTGGAGTAGTCCCAGGTGGTTCCGGAACATATGAGAATGGTACTGGGGAAGTCCTGGATCAACCGGAATAGTTTCCGGATAATCGCTGGGCGTCCCGACAACCTTCGCGGTCATCCGGTGGCTTAAACTGTAACTCGGATGGTCTTGGAAACTATCCGGATGGCTCCGGAACGTCCGAGAACGGTCTCGGAAGGTCCTGGAAATGCTCCAGAAGTGTCCGGAATGTCCCGAAACAGTCCCGGAAGGTCCTGGAAGCTTCTAGAAGGTTCCGGAAGGTTCCGGGCAGTACCACCCACTCCCCTGCGCCCCTAGCCTTGGGGGGCAAGCCACCTAGGCTGCCCTGGCCGGCCAAGGAGGTGGGGGCGCACCAAGGGGAAGGAATCCCCCTCCAGGTGGAAAGTCCAACTCTCCAATATGGCAGGTTTCCGGTGGGAAGGTTTGGGAGGTTTGGGAGTCCAAGTTGGACTCCCTACCCCTTTATTGCGCCCCAAGGGCCTCTTGGCCACCTATATAATGTGGGGGAGGGGTGGGGGGCGCAGCAAAAACTTGTCCCCAAGGCCTATGCGCCACCCTCCCTCCTCTAAACCCCGTTGCTCCACAATTAGACCCCGGTTTAGACGCTGTTCTAGATCGGAATCCGTTAGGGTTTTATCCCTCTAGTTTTCTCGGTGGCGTTCATCTCTGGACGGCGGAGCGCTGCTGGATTGCTGCTACGGGATGTGTGGATACTAATGGAGGGGTCGTACCTTCGACCCTTCTTCGAGGAGCTTGTTCATGGGACTTGTCCGTGGGACTAGATCGCGGGACTTGTTCGTGGGATTGATCGAGGGACTGTTCGTGGGAGAACTTGCGAGATCTACTTCCACTACGTCCACGAGCTTCACCAACTCTACTTCCGCTACATCGGTTGGTGAGCCATGACCTAAAACCTTGTATGCAATCTTCTTGGATGATCTTGGGTTCTTGATTCGTAGGCCGAAATTTTTGTTTTCTACTACGTTTCCCAACAGTCAATCTCTCCGGTCTTGTTGTTCACAAAGGATCAAACGCAAGGGATAATGATAGCAGCTGAAAGTAAAAGCAGAAAAGTAAATGAGCGTGTAAACAGTGATGAGGATATGGACCGGTATACGTGATGTTCACTAGTGATGTCTCTCTCCCAAAAGACGATAAAACTGCTATGCGAGGTAAACAAATTACAGAAGGGCAATTGACAGGATTATGAACGCACCGCAATGCTAATTATGCTACAAAAGAAAGGAAGAGGCTCAAAAGCACGGGCAGTACGCCAAAATAAGTAGACCGAAATCCAACTGCATCTACTACTAATCATCCACCTTGAGATATCTATCTACAACATCTCGCTCGTATTAAGCTGCGAGCCCGACCCAAAGTGTAAACCCAAAGCAACAGACAACTGCATTAAAAAGCACTTTGCGTAAAGTAAACAATCCTTGCAACCGCGGTTACAAGCACCGTTGTTTTCCCCCTTGTGGCAACAGCACATCCCCTAGACTCATGTTTCTGTCACTCAAGCGTGTCATCGGGGGGCATGAACCCACAATCGAGCATAACGTTCCCTCTTGGGGTTACTACCTACTACTTGGACAAAGCAATAAACAGCAACGTAGAACATGCAAGAATTACTTAGGAACAAAAATATAAGAGATAAGAACCAAATATATTACTCAATCACAATCTGAACATAATCTCATAATCCATCAGATTCCATCAAACTCAACATAGCAATAGCAGAAAGATTACAAAAGTGCCTCGATCATGTAGGGCAGCTCACGAGGTCTAAACCATGAAGAACAAAGAGGGGAGGAGAACATCACATAGCTACTAATCACGGACCCATGATCCAAGGAAAACTACTCATGAGACATCCGGGAAGCATCCATGGTGGAGAGGAGACTCCGGGAGGTCAACCCTCCCTCCGGCAAGGTGCCGGGAAGAGGTCTTCTGGTGCTCCCGATCTCGGAAGCGCGGCGGCGGCGGAACAGAGGAGAGATCGCGAAAAAAGGTTCTGTTCTCGGAAGTTTCCCGTGACGGAGAATATATAGGCGAAGGGGGGCAGCCAGGGGGGGCCACCAGGGGGCCCACCAGGGGTCCAGGCGCCCCCCTAGCGCGGCCAAGACCTAGGGCGCGCCACCAGGGCGCCTGGGCCCCTGGTGGTGGCCCTTTGTCCCCACCCAGGTTCTTCCGGAAGGTTCCTTCACGCTGATTTTTTATCTGAATTTTCCCGAATTTTTGGAGCACTTTTTATATGGGGGAAAACTGAAATAGAAAAAAAGCAGAAAACAGGAACTGGCACTGTGGTGCACTGAGTTAATAGGTTAGTCCAAATATGATCAAAAGTGTATGAAAGTGTATCTAGATCATAGCAATATCACACAAAACATGCATGGAGCAAGCAGAAATTATAGATACGTTTTGGACGTATCACAAGGCTCTTGCTAAAGACAAACTAAAGCTAAAACTAAACATGGCAGTAGCTACGAAAAGGTAAAGAACACACAACAGAGAAAGATAGGCATGAAAAATTCTATGATGTGTTCTAGATTTTGAAAGTGGAGTGTGTTTCTCTCCCACACAAAGTAAGACGGGATCTAACTTGTTATGAACAGCAAGCAAAGCTAAAGAAAACTAAAAATAAAACCTAAGAGCGAGACGCTCCAAGCATAGCACATAACGCATGAAGTGATAAAAATATAGTGAGACGAAGGACGAACTGATGATTGTTGATGGAGAAGGGGATGCACGGGGGCATCCCCAAGCTTAGACGCTTGAGTCTCCTTGAATATTTATTGGGGATGCATGGGGGCATCCCCAAGCTTGAGCGCTTGACACTCCTGGATCTTCTTTCATCATCTTCCATCGCACACTTGAAAACTCCCTTCATACATGACTCATCATAAGCTGATTAGAGAGGTCAGTACCCTTAATAAATAAATAAATTCCACTGGATATAAAGATATTCTTGAAGAGCTACTGTTTCTCAAGATTGCCAAAAAGTTTTTGCAAAGAAAAAGCAAGCTTAAGGTTTGCAAAAGTTAGGAGAGACAAAACGTGGCAGAATCTGTGAAAAACAGAACAGCGGGTAGTAAAGAAATTTTTAGGGGTACTTCTGCAACTCGAATCAAAAAACTCAGAACAGACGCTCGAAAGTCAATTGTATGGAGCACACTGTCAAAAGAATTCAGATCAAAAAGATGATCTGGTGATTTTAGGCTAATTTTTCCGTCCAAGGACAGAATCTGTTTTCTGGACAGCATGTCACAACTTTTGAACTTTCTTGCAATCGGAGGCTAGACTTGGCACAAAGATTGAAAATAAGATACAATGATGTTGCTACAGTAGTAACAATCATCAAGACCACTAAAAACTGAAATTAAAAACTCAAACTAGAGATAACAAGGGTTGTGTCCCTATAGCTCTTTCTTTATAGCCATAAAGATAGGCTTAAGATTTTAATGATGCTCTCATGGGAATAAGGAATAAGAGTTGAAGAACAAAAGAGAGCATCAAGAAGCAAATAACAAACACATTTAAGTCTAACATGCTTCCTATGCAAAGGGATCTTGTAGAGGAAAAACTCATTGAAGCATAAATATATTAGCATAGGGAGGCTAAATAAGTGCAACTTCAAAGCCTTCAACATAAAGAGAGGGAACTTGATATTATTGAAATATCTATAAGAATATGTTCCCTTCTCATAATAATTTCCAGTAGGATCATGAATAAACTCAACAATATAAGCATCACATAAAGCATTGTTACCATGATCCACATGCAAAAGGGTACTCTTACTCTCCACATAAGCATGATCTTTCTTATTGGTAATAGTGGGAGTAGGACTATCATAAACAACTTGAACACTATAGATTAATTGTGTATTAGGAAGATGGTGTTCAATAAGGGAGTAATTACCTCCATGATTATGACAAGCTTCATAAGGATAATTTCTCCTTATGTCATAGGTACCTTTAAAATCACTATAGATAGGAGTTATAACATCATCATAGTAGAGAAGAGCATCATCATTGCTAGCAACTATATTTGTAAACATGATGTCTTTATTCTTACTAGAAAAAGAATTATCAATTACCACATCACTAATGGTTAAAGGACTTGCAATCCTATCATCCCCAAGCTTAAAGCTTTCCATATCATCATTTTCAGAGTTGGTACCAAAAAGATTTTCAAGATCATAAGTAGAATTATCACCATCTTCCCAATCACAGTAGGTAACATGCATATCATAATCAAAATCATCTTCAATGGTTCCTATAGACTTATCTTCAAGATAATAATGAATGCAATCAAGCTTACCATCCTCCATAATTTTTTGTCCGTTAGGATAAAAATTTATGCGAGGGATATGCTCAGGCCAGGTTGTTACCCATTCTTCTTCCTTCCTGCTCCTCTTCCTCCTCCTCTTCTTTTTCTTCTTCTTCACCTTAGGAAGGAGTGGTTGGAGGGGAAGTTTCTCCACATATCCTGGTTTATCATTAGAAACAATAGGGGAAACTTGGGAGGAACTCTCCTTTTTATTAGTAGAAATATAAGAGACATTTTTATACTTTGGTAGAGTTCCCTCCTTTCTAATCTTACTTATGTAATCATTCTTATGGCAATTAACAACACAATAGAGATGGCATTTCTGCAAAGTGTTATTTATTCCCAAAGCATGAACATCTAGCCAAGAAGTATTTTCTGATAACTCTTCACACATCAAAAATAGCATAAGCTCATCATAAAGATCATGGGTGATCATGTCATCACACAACTGGCTAACAGTTATGTTTTGAAAGTACATGCACTGAAAATTGAAGTGAGCCTTTATGCAGCAAAGTTCACAAGTAAAAGGATAAAGGTCACACAATTCTCTAGCAATTTCATTTAAATCTCTAACCCAAGTGATTGTTCTTTCATGCTTATGTTGCTTACAATACTTCTCTTCAATCATAGGCCTTTCACAAGGTCTATCCACTCCACAAAAATTAACATGCTTATATAAAACTTCATTTTTAGGAATTGGATCATACATGTTGCAATCATCATTAACAATTTCATTTTCTTTGCAAATCTCTTTAAAAGGTTCATGATGCTTGATCCAATTCTCCTTAGGCATATTAAGATGTGAAGCAAAATATTTGAGGAAATCAACAAGGAGTTGAGAATCAAGCCCAAACTTAGCACTAAACTTATTAAAACTTGCAGTTTCAACAAAGGACTTAATGCAATCATACTCATAAATTATACCTGACTCTTTACCTTTGTCGATCTCCCAATCTTCAGTATTGTGCTGGATTCTTTCAAGGAGTTCCCATTTAGCATCAATTTTTTCGTTTGTGAAAGAACCCATCGAGGAAGCATCGAGCAAGTCTTTATCCTGTCGAGATAGCCTTGCATAGAAATTAGTAATAATCATATCTTTGGGGAGCCCATGGTTAGGACATTTTAGCATCAAAGTTTTCAGTCTCCCCCAAGCTTGAGCTATGCTCTCTCCGTCATGAGGATAGAAATTATAAACATAATTCCTATTCTCATGGACTTCATGAAGAGGATAAAACTTGGAGTAAAAGAGAGACTGGATCTCTTCCCAATCCAGCAGGTGAGAATCATGTAGTAGCCTATACCATTCCAATGCTTTTCCTTTCAGTGACAGGGCAAATAATTTCCTCATGACTTCATCTCTTGTCAAACCTGAAATCTTAAATAACTCACAAAGTTTTGTAAGTTTCAACAGATAAACACTAGGATGGACTGTTCCATCCCCTGCATAATGATCATTCATAACCTTTTCAATTATCCCAAGTGGTATTTTGAATGGGATACATTCATTAGGTAGAGGATACTTCTCTACCACGGGTGTGGTAAAGCGGCCTCCCCGAAGCAGCGAACTAAGCTTGCAGTTTTCCATAAGCCTAACTAGTGAAAAGTAAAAAAACAAGAAACGAAAAGATTTAATTGGAAGGTCTAAAGATATACCTTCAACGCTTACCTCCCCGGCAACGGCGCCAGAAATAGCTTGATGTCTACGCACACTTCTATTCTTGTAGACTATGTTGGGCCTCCAAGCGCAGAGGTTTGTAGGACAGCAGCAATTTCCCTCAAGCGGATGACCTCAGGTTTATCGAACTCGGGGAAGTAGAGGTTGAAGATGGTCTCTCTCAAGCAACCCTGCAATTAAGATACAAGAAGTCTCTTGTGTCCCCAACACACCTAATACAACTAGGAGTTGTATAGGTGCACTAGTTCGGCGAAGAGATGGTAAAATATGGGTGATAGGTGTGATAAAACGAAGTAATATAAATCTGTAATAAAAAGTGCAGCAAACAAACAAGTAACAAAAGTGAGTGCAAACGGTGTAACAATGATGGAAACAAGGCCTAGGCTTCATACTTTCACTAGTGGCAACTCCCAACAACATTAACATAGTCTAATCACATGATATTTCCCATAAAACATGCAATAGAGAAGTACTCGGAGGTCATTCCTTTGTGGTCAAGTGAGGATGAGAATTATGTAGGGCTACAAAAGCACACCTCAAAGTTCATAGTTCTCAATCTATGGATTTCCCAATGTCACCGCGGCCATCCAAAGAGAGTACCACAATCACCACAACATATCTCGAGGATAGTCAAAGACAAGCACCAAGAGACTCTCAATCTTAAATAAACACACAAAAGAGGAAATCACTCATGATAATATTCTTCTAACCCATGTCCAATAGACCACTGTCACCATGGTCTCGGGGATTATACTAGATAAGATCAAGTGAGTACATCAAATCCAATACATAGAAGAAGGGGAAATATCATGGGATCATCCTAGATTAACATAGCCTATGATCACAACGAAGATCACATCATGGGAGAGAGAGAAGAACACATAGCTACTGGTAGAAACCTCAGCCCCGAGGGAGAACTATTCCCGCTTCATGGAGGGAGGAAGCAACGTCGATGGAGATGAATCCGGGGGCACTTCCCTGTCCCGGCAGGGTGCCGTCACAGGAATGTTGTCCCCCCGAAACTTGTTTTCGATGGCGGCGGAGATCGGAATTGCTTCTGGAGAAAAGGGGTTTGGAATCAGGGTTTCCGCGACGGGAGAATAAATAGGGGCCAAAGTAGGGCACCAGGGGGTGTGGGACCCACCCAGGAGGGCAGGTGGCGCGGCCAGGAGCTGGGTCGCGCCAGGCACCCTCCTGGATGCCCCCTGGCTCGCTGTGGCCCCCCTTTGGCCTGGTAGAAGCTTCCGGAACGCTGATTTTTTATATAATTTTTCCGGGATTTATTGGGCACTTTAATTATTGGAAAAACCTGAAATACAAAAACAGCAGAAAACAGGAACTGGAAACTGGGTGCACTGAGTTAATAGGTTAGTCCAAATATGATCAAAAGTGTATGAAAGTTCAAGAAAAACATGGCAAAGTCACACAAATCATGCATGGAGCAAGCAGAAATTATAGATACGTTTGGGACGTATCATCGGTAACTCTCAATCTAATCAGGAGGTTCACAAAGAGACAGGTACCCCGAGGAGGAGTGTATGGGGGTTTGGTTATCCTTGCGCATCCTCGACTCATGGTACGTGAGTGTACTCTAATATTCGAACCCTCCAGAGGTTAGTGATCCATCTAGTAGCTAGAGTTCTCAACAGGGGGTTTTTGGTTTTCGAAAAACACACGGATTACCCAAAATACGACATCTATCACTAATAGGCAAGAGCTCTTGACACCAAAAGTTCAAACACTACTCTAGTCAATACCTCAAAACTATTGCAAGTTACTACTACAAAGAGAACAACAACTTTAACTACCTACTTTCAGTCAAGACACAGAACTCAGTGCACCAGGCAAACTCTCTAACAAGATAAAACATGCAACCTATAGAAAGTTCAACCTAAGACAAAAGAAAAGCTCTAGAAAAACTAAAGCACTACAACTAAACAGAACAGCAGCTAAGAAAAGAAAAAGAACCGCTCACAGCTAAAAGAATAAGCATGCAAATCCTATGAGGAGTTCTAGTTCAAGCGGAGCGTGAATCTCTCCCACAAAAAAAGAGTAAGTTGGGGTCTAACTTGTTACTACAGCAAAGAAAACAAAAACAAACCTAGAAAAGTAAAGAGCGAGACGCTCCAAGTATAGCACACAACGCATGAAGTGATAAAAATATAGTGCAACGAGGGACAAACTGATGATTGTTGATGAAGAAGGGGATGCATCGGGGGCATCCCCAAGCTTAGACGCTTGATTCTCCTTGAATATTTATTGGGGGTGCACATGGGCATCCCCAAGCTTGAGCGTTTGACACTCCAAGATCTTCTTTCATCATCTTCCATCGCGCACTTGAAAACTCCCTTCATACATAACTCATTGTAGACTGATTAGAGAGGTTAGTACCCTAATAAAATAAGTTTCCTCTACTGCAAATAAAGATTTCCAGGAAGAGCTACTGTTTTTCTTGCCTGCCCAAAAAAGTTTGCAAAGAAAAAGCAAGCTTAAGGATTGCAAAACTGCGAAAAGAAAAACCGGGGCAGAAGCTGAGAAAAACAGAACAACAGAGAAAGGAGAATTTTTTCGAGGTACTTCTGCAACTCAAATAAAAAAACTTTGAACAGACGCCTGAAAGGTAATTGTATGGAGCATGCTGCCAAAAAAATCAGATCAAAAAGATGATCTGGTGATTTATTGAGAATTTTTCCGTCAAGCAGACAGAATCTGTTTCTGGACAGCAAGCACCAACTTCTGACCTTTCTTGCAATCTGAGGCTAAACTTGGCACAAAGCTTGAAAAGTAAAGATACAATGATGTTGCTACATTAGTAACAATCATCAAGACCACTAATAACAGAAAAAAATCAAAAATAAAAACATAAATTCGTTGCGGGCTGCCTCCTGAAAGCGCTTCTTTAGAGCCATTAGCTAGGCTTAAAGCAGAAGATCAAGTCTTTTCAAAAGAATAACTAGCCCGTGTGACGGACTCAAAAGGTAACTTAATCTTTTTCCTAGGGAAATGTTCCACCCCTTTCTTGAGAGGGAATTGGATTTTGATAGTTCCCTCTTTCATGTCAATGATAGCACCAACTGTGCGAAGAAAAGGACGTCCCAAAATAATTGGACAAGAGGGCTCACACTCAATGTCCATAATAGTGAAATCAATGGGAACATAATTGTCATTGACAATGATAAGAACATCGTCGATCTTCCCCAAAGGTTTCTTTACGGAAGAATCAACAAGACGAACACCGAAAGAACAAGGATCAAAAGGTTTCAATTCAAGCATATCATACATTCTTTTGGGCATAACAGAGGTACTTGCTCCAACATCACAAAGAGCATAACAAGAGAAGTTATTCAATTTAATTTTTATCATAGGATCCCAACCATCTTCTAGCTTCCTAGGTATGGAGGCTTCTAGTCTAAGCTTCTCCTCCCTAACTTTGATTAGAGCATTGGTGATATGATCTGTGAAGGCACGATTGAGTGTGCTAGTGTGGGGGTCTCTAGACATCTTGTGTAGGAAACCAATAACTTCTGGTAAAGTGCAGTTGTCAAAGTCTAAGTCACTACTATCTACCAAGGAAGTAGTGATATCATTTAAGCTCACTTGTTTGAAAGCCTCTATGTTCATAGAAGTTTCCTCTTCTAAGGTTGAGGTGGTAGCATCTCCATTGATAGGTCCAGTGGGACTAGGGGTGTGATGGGTGCTAGCAGTTTGGACATCCTCAACTACTTGGATAGTGGCCACTGTGTGGTAGGTAGGAAGGCTCTTAATTCTCTCTTCTTCCTTGGGTACAACTTCGGGTTTAGCTGCCATTTGGTTTATCAAGGTAGATTGGGTATGAGACATGTTTGAAACATAAGTCTCGATGGCAATGAGTCTAGTTTGGAGACTGGAAATGTCACCGTTCAGGCTATCAAGCTGCTTGCTAATGTTTTGCAGGATAGAGGAGTGCTCATCTAATTTTCTAGAAAAGGCCTTGTTTTGTTCAAACTGAGTGTGCATATAGTTTTTGGTGGCCTTTTCTATTTCTACAAGTGTCTCATAGCTGGGCAGGTCTTTTTCCCTATAGTTCTGGCTGTAGGAGTTGCTGGTGGTAGGATAAGTGTTGTTCCCATAGTTGTTGGATGGGAAAGGCCTAGGATTGTTGCTACCAAGGTTACTCCTATAAGCATTATTGTTGAAGTTGTTTCTAGAGACAAAATTAACATCTACTTGCTCCTGAGCAACCAAAGAATTTAAAGGAACAAGACATGATAAGGTCAACCTTTTCATTTAAAGAGGAGATCTCCTCGACAGAGTTTACCTTCTTACCGGTTGGAGATCTCTCGGTGTGCCATTGCGAGTAGTTCAGCATCATCTCATCTAGTAGCTTTGTGGCAGCACCAAGCGTGGTTGACATAAAAGTTCCTCCCGCAGCCGAATCTAACAGGTTCCGCGAGGTGAAGTTCAAGCCTGCATAAAAAGTCTGGATAACCATCCAGGTAGTCAGTCCATGTGTGGGGCAGTTCTTGACAAGCGTCTTCATACGTTCCCAAGCCTGGGCAACGTGTTCATTATCCAATTGCCTGAAATTCATAATGTTACTCCGCAATTGAATAATTTTAGCAGGGGGATAGTACTTCCCTATAAAAGCATCTTTGCTTTTACTCCAAGAATCGATACTGTTCTTGGGCAAAGATTGTAGCCACTCCTTGGCTCTTCCTCTCAAAGAGAAAGGAAAAAGCTTCAGCTTGACGATGTCTCCATCCACTTCCTTGTACTTCTGCATGTCGCAGAGCTCGATAAAGTTGTTTAGGTGCAAGGCAGCATCTTCTTCTGCTCCTGAGAATTGATCTTTCATAACAAGGTTAAGCAGAGCAGGTTTAATCTCATAAGAAGGTGCTGAAGTGGCAGGTGTAGCAATAGGAGTGCAGATAAAGTCACTGTTGTTGTGACTAGTGAAGTCACACAACTTAGTGTTTTCATTGGAACCCATAGTAGCAGCAGGTATTTTTGGTATTTTTGATTAAGGACACAAAAGTAAAAACTGAAAGGTAAACTAACAAGACTAAAAAGCAAAGGTAAAAGATAGTGTGCAACTCCCCTATCTTGTAGACTTGAGTCCCCGGCAACGGCGCCAGAAATTTGCTGATGGCTTCTCGCCCCTCGTTGGTTACCCCAAGTGGAAGGTTTGAGATGCAGTGCAGCAGCAAGTTTCCCTCGGTGAAGATACCAAGGTTATCAAACCAGTAGGACTCAGGAGATACAAGTAGGTGGCCACGTCGCCAGAAATTGCTTCCTGACTAGGGTGTTGTCGTGGACCTGCACACAACAATAAATAACTTTGTTCCCAACGAGTACAGAGGAGTTGTCAATTCCTCCGGCCTTGTCGTTTACAAAGGATCAACGCAACAGATAAAAGGTGCAAAGGAAAGTAAAAGCTGAAAGTAAATTGAGGGTGTGAACAATAATGTGAAGATGGACCGGGGTCCCGTGATTTTCACTAGTGATGTCTCTCTCCCAAAAGACGATAAAAGTGCTAGCGAGGTAAACAAATCACAGTTGGGCAATTGACAGGATTATGAAGCCACCGCAATGCTAACTATGCTGCAAAGAAAGGAAGGGCTCAAAAGCAATGGGCAGTACGCCAAGGTAAGTAGACAGAAATCCATCTGCATCTACTACGAATCATCCACCTTGAGATATCTATCCAGAACATCTCGCTGGTATTAAGTTGCGAATCCCACCCAAAGTTTAAACTCAAAGCAACAGACAACTGCATTAAAAGAACTTTGCATAAAGTAAACAATCCTTGCACCCGCAGGTACAAGCACCGTTGTTTTATCCCTGGTGGCAACAGCACATCCCCTAGTCTCATGTTTCTGTCACTCAAGCTAGACATCAAGGGGCTGAACCCACAATCGAGCATAACGCTCTCTCTTGGAGTTGCAAATAAAATACTTGGCCAAAGCAAATACCGCAACGGAGAACATGCAAGAATTTACTCAAGAACAAAATATAAAAGAGAAGAACCAAATATATTACTCATCACAATCTGAACATAGTCTCATAATTCATCATATCCCAACAAACTCAGCATAGCAACAACATAAATTACATAGATGCCTCGATCATGTGAGGCAGCTCACGAGGACTCGAAAATGGAAGCACAAAGGGGGAGAGATTCATCACATAGCTACTGGTCACGGACTCATGGTCCAAGGGGACTACTCATGACACATCCGGGAGGCGTCCATGGCTATGGATGGTCTCCCGGAGGGGGTTCCTCCTTCCGGCAGGGTGCCGGGGCAACTTCTCCAGGCAGCCCCGATCTTGAAACGGCGGCGGCGGCGGTACATAGGGGAGTTCGCGAGAAAGAGATCGATGTTAGGGGTTTCCACCCCGAGGGGTAAATATAGGCGAAGGGGGGCGTCGAGGGGACCCACGAGGCAGTCAGGAGGGTCCCTGGTGCGGCCCAAGGTGGGGCCGCGCCACCTGCCCTCCTGGCTGCCTGGTGGTGGCCCCCCTTCCCTCTCTTGGTGATTCCGGAAGCTTCTGTTGCGCTAATTTTTTATATATTTTTCCCGAAATTTTTGGAGCACTTTTAATGGCCGGAAAACCTGAAATACAAAAACAGCAGAAAACAGAAACTGGCAACTGGGTGCACTGAGTTAATAGGTTAGTCCAAATAGGTTCAAAAGTGTATGAAAGTTCAATCAAAACATGGCAAAGTCACACAAAACATGCATGGAGCAAGCAGAAATTATAGATACATTTGGGACGTATCAGGGAGCAGGAGGTGTGCCGGGTGAGCCGAGTTGCAGGCGTGAGGGCTCGTATCCTCATAAGCACTGCAGCTACAGACTGACACAGGAGATGTCGGCGATGGGATACGCTGGAGCTGGCGCTGAGGAGGCGGAGGAACCAGAGGATGCAACAACAAACCTGATTTCGGTGGACGCGGCAGCAGTGGTAGCGACAGTGGAGGCCGGAGAAGAGAGCGTCGGGCGGTGGCGATGCGCGCGCACCCCACGCATGCGAGGTGGAGAGGTGCCGCCCTAGCGCGACATACCCGACGAGGTGCCGGGGCGACGGACTACAGGGGGGCACAAAGAGCACAAGATGCAAATCCTTGATCTGGTCTCGATGGGCGCAGGGATGGCCGAAGCTGGGAGATCAGATACGATCGCGAGCGCCCTTCTTCGTTGATGCTACATGGTCTTTTTTCCAGCGCTTTCACGCACTGAATATCGGGGTCCACCAGTTGACCAGAGGCTTCTACGTCATGACCCAGTCAAAATCGAGACCCATCCCAGATCAAACTCCTCAATTGATTCTCAGAGCTTTCACCCCTAGGGGGTTTAGTAAATTAGAAGACTAGAGATGACGCCCCACGCGTTGCTGCAGGATTTTATTGAATTTTGTTTAGTGAGATTTGTTAATATGACACTTTAGTATAGTTATACTAAATAGAAACTTACATATAGTTTAGTACAATATTTGTATGTTCTATAGTTGTAGAATATTTATTACATATGATTATTAAGCATGGTGCATTTTAATATGAGTCTTTTCTCATGCATGATGGAATGATGAGATGCCATATTTGCATATTAAGATAATTGGAGTTAGTGGAGATCAATTGTTTAGGTCATGCATGGTAGCATGGTGAGGTGACATAGTTGCATGTTGAGAGAATTAGAGTTAGTGAGGATCAATTGTTTAGGTCACGCATGATGGCATGGTGAGGTGGGATAGTTGCATGTTGAGGGAATTAGAGTTAGTGAAGATCAACTATCTAGGTATACTAGATCATAGCGCGCGCGTTGCAGCGGGACTTTACATTTTATACAGTTTGAAAGAAAACAAAAAAAGATAAATGAAAATGTGATACGACATCAATTAATAATCCAGTGGAATATTGAAGTTTACATTGAAGTTGTACCTTCTTATTTTTGTATATTTCTGCTCCTTATACAAATAAAACTGCCACAACATGTGCTATATCCGTGTTCTTATAAGTGGAAAGAGCTATTTCCTTGTACTACTTTATTTGAACAACTACAAATGATCAGGTTAACGAGATGAAATAGATGGCCAATAATTGCAGAAATATAATTGGACATGGCAAGAAAAGATAGCACGCTAGCTGATAATATTATAAATACTACAAATGAGAGAAGCTTCATTACCTTTTGAATACTTTCAACTTTAATAATAGAAGATATCTTGTCGCCCATCGCCAGACAATATATCAAACTTGAATAAAATTGGAGTGGATTCTAGTTAGGTTGATGCACATAGCTAAAGGCCATCCATGTGCAGCATGAGGAGGGAACAAACATAAATTTGAAAATTAGAAAAGCCATCAAAGAGTGAACACTGCTTGTGTTGTACATTAGGATCAGGTGGACATACCCATGCCTATATTGTTTTGTTTGAGGGATAAAGTGAAGCATAGGCAAGTGGTGTGTGATACACTGATACTGTGATGTCATCGACAGATGCAGTAAAGATCGGTGCAAGGAATTCAAATTAATTCGTCGTCAAGGAAACAAAGAATAGCAACGATGATAGAGCACACCTAATTGGCTAATTCTACAATGCAGATAAATTGGGAATATAGATTATACCGTTAAGTGATGTAACACTAAACAGTAATCTCTTAAATAATACATGTAATTCAGTTAAGATGCGACCACCCATATCTTTTATGAAATAATATACAATTTAAGAGAAAAATATCCATACACCAGTGAGATCGTATCAAGCTTTGGTATGTTGAACACGCCAATACATGAATTTCTGTGACGCCCCCAAAATCAGACCGTGTACAGTAATCATACACGCAAGGTACACGATCGAGATCAGGGACTCACGGTAACATATCACAACACAACTCTACAAATAAAATAATACAAGCTGTATAATACAAGCCATGGGCCACGAGGGCTCGAATACAACAGCTCGAGAGCACAAAGTCAGCGGAAGCAATAGTATCTGAGTACAGACACAAGGTTACAAGGTTGCCTTAAGAAGGCTAGCACAAAAACAACACCGATCGAAAAGGCGAGGCCTCCTGCCTGAGAACCTCCAAACTACTCCTGGTCAAAGGGGAACTCGACGTCGTAGAAGGCATCGGGGATCTTCACGTTGCGGTGGTTGGCATCGGGGAACTCCTGCTCCTGGACTCCAAGGCTTCAACGTCGACTGTAGCGGCCGATCAGGCAAAACAAAAAGGGGGAAAAATAAAGCAGGTGAGTATCTAGCATACCCGCGAGTCTTACGTCCGCTACTAAGCATTTATGCATTTGTTTCAAACGGAAAAGGGAGGATGTATATAGTGGACTGCAAGATAGAAGCCAGAGCAAGGATAAGAAGCTAGGCCTATCGAAGACTAGCATCTTCCGACGAGTCTTGCAGCATGAGGTAAGAATCAGCCAACAGTTTAATATAACAGTAATGAAAGTAACAATGCAGCAGAAGTTGCTGCATCATTGTATAATAATAAGTTGTAATTATTAATAATATCAATGCCTCTGAGTTCCCTTCCTCGACATCCCCGCGAGGAAGAAAACCCGGAACCAACAGTTTAATAGTAGTAGTTTGTAGTGGTAGGATCTGGCTTCAGCATAAAGCGTCATGTTACCGTGGACACGGCTATTCGAATAGATTATCTTCCCTGCAGGGGTGCACTGGTGTCATACTACACGCTCGGATCTCCAGGGTGGCGTACACCTTGTTAGGGAACACCCCACCGAGGCTATCCGACACGCCGAGGCTCATCCTACAACTCATCAGAGAGGTCCCCGCCGGTCTACAGCCCTAAGTGCAACGGGGTCATGGGCCTATCATCCCTCGCTCTTCGGGTCGTTGTGAGGCGGGAGATCCGTACAGCACAGGTGACGATCAGTCCCGGCCACAATGCTGAACTGGACGTCTTTCAGAGCTTTCGAACGAGACCACAACCCGGAGGGCCCACACCGTAATCCCACGTATAGGTAGTGCGTACAAGCCAAAAGGCTACTCAAGTCATCCGCCGAACCCATTAAGCATTTTATTAATTTTCTGTCGAGACAACCGTTATCGTTGCCCCTTATTGAATGAGTCGCGGACAACGACAACAATCAGGACCACCAGTAACATCGGTGCCTGCCCTGACGTCCCACCAACTCGTGCGGTTACCAACAAGGTGAACCGTCTCCTTACCTTGTCTCGCGTTTGCTCCGAAGAGCTCGACTTTCGTACAACAGGATACCTGTCGGCCACGAACAGTACCAGGCCCGCCGCACACCGGTGGAATACACCTGGCCTGTCGTTCCGCTAAGATACCCTGCGCGGGCACCGTTGGGTCACCCGACTCCTTACCTGTAAGGACACCAGTTGATTCGAGTGCCTACCATCAAGTGAAACCAGGAGGAATCACCCTCGATGGTACACTTGAAGAGGTTCGACAGAGACATCAGCGGAATGAACTAAAGAGGAATATTCTCGTATCACCACGGTGGTGCCGAGACACCAGCGGAATGAACTAAAGAGGAATACCCTCGTATCATCCCAATGATGCTACGCTACTGAGCCGATGAGAGTGAAATACGAGTCCTTCCACTCGTAAGTCAAACTCGAAGCGACTTGGCAGAGTCTCGCCGTTGTAGGTTCCCTAGGGCGTATGCATTGATCCGTACCTGTTGCAGTTATAATAATTGTAATCCGTGTTCACTCACCAGACTGATCACGGCCCGCTATTCTAAACCTAGCTAAGAATGCGCAGGGTTTACTGCTGAATATTATATATATATATATTTATAAGGCAACATAGGACAAAGGAAGGTACATCAAGGGGCGACAATGACAGGCTATGCAGTTGAATAGGTAAGCAACGTAGCAGCAGCAGTAACCATGCCTAGTGCAAGAAATGTACGGAAAGATAGGCGATATCTGGGGAAGGAAAATGGCTCTGCTTGCCTGGAAGCTCGGTAGTAGCGGTACGGTCGTCGACGAAGTAGTCGTACTCGGCAACGGTGTCGTCGACGGCAGCAACGAGGTCTATCAGAGAGTATAAAGGGGAGAAACAATAAATACACAGCAATAATAGCAATACAATTGTATGACATAGCAGATATAAAGCAACGGGGCTCTAACACAGTGTTCGGTGATTTGCTCGGAGCAGGAATTTATCCGAGGATGACTCATCAGTACCGGTTGATTACAGGACAGATGATCCGGAGGGGGAAGGTTTCATGTCTGCAGTGTTAGAGACATCTGACTGACATGTGGATAGCATATCTGTGTTAGTTGATTCCTTCTGAGCAACTTTCATGTTCGGAACATTTTCATCCGGCAAGTTTTACCGGCTCCGAGAATTACCGGCCGGATTTACCGGAGGGGGAATGTTCCACGTTTGTTATGTTAGAGGGGGGCGGTGGGTATACGGGTAGCGTATAGGTGTTCGTTATATTTTTCTGATCAACTTTGATATATAAATTATTTTCATCTGATTTACGGTTTAAAAGATATTAATTTTCTAAGTTTTAATCAATTTAAATAATTTTATAAATTCTTTTATTATTTAAATAAACATTATCCACAACAGTGATATTGACCTAGTCAAACCTGACAAGTGGGACCTACTGACCAGTGGGTCCCACATGTCATAGGCATATTTAATAATTACATTTGCAATTGATAAAACAGTAGGGGTGGCCCACCTGTCATAGACACATTTTTATAATTGCAGTTTAATTATCTGATTAAACCAGTGGGCCTCAACAGTCAGTGACACATGTACTAATACCCGATTTAATGAACAGTTAATTAAATTAACTTACATCTAGGGCCCACCTGTAAGTCTCAGGGGGTTATCTTTATTTCTAATTTTACTTAAAGGGGGGGGTATCTACTAATCTTTCTTTCTTTTCTTTTTAAACAGGGGGATTAGGGGGTGGGGCCCCACTGTCAGCGGGGTGTGGAGGGAGCTTAGCCCATGGAGGTTAACCCACACGCCGGCGGTGAGCCACCATGGCGGCGAGGACCGAGGGGGGAGGGCACGACAAGGTCGGCAGCCCCAGAGGCGGGGGCGCGGCAGCCAACGCGGCAAGGCGCGGCCGTGCGACGAGCCACCACGCACACGAGAGCGGGAGCATGGGGCTCTGCCGAGCTCCACGAGCTCAAGTCCGTGGCTATGGCGGGCAGCGAGTACGGCGACAATAGAGGGAGCTCTACGCCGGAGGAGGGGAGAGAGGGAACCGACACGGGAGCTCACAAGGGGGGGGGGAAGAGGAGCTCGGGGATGCCGGAGGGGCGTGTGGAGGCGGCAAACATCGGCGACGTCCGCGGGGGCCGACGGGGAAGGGGCTCGATTCGGAGGAGGGGAGCTCTCTGGCTCGAATCGAACCGCAGAATCGCCATGTGGGAGTTAGGAGGTGCGTCTGGATAGGCCTAGGCAGTGCGGGATGGCTCCAGAGCGCGTCGAGGGCGGCGGCGCATCGGCGGCCATGGCGGGCTCGGGAGAGCGGGATCTGGCGAGAGCGAGGGGGAGAGCTAGCGAGGAGGAGCACATGGGAGTGCACGGGGTGGGCTTTATCCACCGAGGAGAGGGGGGAGCAGGTAGGGGCAGGGGCAGGTGAGCTCGGGCTCTCCCTGCCCATGGCGCTGTGCGGGCAGGGGGGCAGGTGGGGTGGGGGAACAGGAGGAAGGAGAGAGAGAGGGGGGGCTGGGCCCGGGTGGGCCTGTGCCCCAGGCGTTTTTTTGTTCTTTTTTTGTTTGCTTTCTGTTTATTTTTCTTCTATTTGTTTTAGCTAGTTTTTGATTTTTCTAAAATGTGTAACTGACCCTAGTATTGTTTTTACATTTTATTAACCTGGTATAAAAAGTTTCATGCAGAAATAAACTCATTTGAATATTATATAAAATGCAAAGGATTAATGAGGGCTCCCATAGCTACTGTTTTTAGTTTAGTTTTAATTACTAAAACATTTTAATAAATTTCCATTTCTATATTTTCTTGGACTACTGATTTTGTTTACACTTAATAAAATTGATTGCAATGTTTTTGGGCAACATTTTTATTTCCATTTGTTTATTATTATCCCATGGCAATTTAATAATTCCCAAACTATTGTTTTATTTCATTTATTATTCCTTAATATCACTATACCATTTTAATAATATACCCATTGCTATATTAACCATGGCCTAATGATTTCTAGGCATTTTATTTAATAGGTTTTATTAACTTTGGTTTAACTATGATTAAGTTGATTGACATGCATCCACAGTTCCTGGAGAGAATTTGTAATCCACCTTCATTTGAAAATTTTAGCAGGGTTGGAATTTCAATGAGCTATGATCAAAGGTGATCAAGGCTTGATCATCAACAGTAATGATCACTAACAGTGGAATCACTGTAGTGATTACTGTTACTGATTCTGAGGGTGTTACAATTTCCAAACGCAGATAACTGATGCAGATCTAGGTAGTACAACAATTTAAAAATCTCTTGATTTAATAACTGGGCCTGCAAAACTGAATGGCGAGGGCTTATCAAACGGACTCCATGGTGAAGCGGCTACATAGCGAACTTGGGATGGAGAAATGAGGGAACGTCCATGGCTGCAGTTCTGTCCCTGCCAACACGCATGTCACCTACAGTTGCCCATACATGAGCAGGAAGGAGTACATCCATTCGTTTCTTCTTTTGGCATAAATCCATATGTTTCTATTGCAAGCACGTAATGGGATTTGTCGGAGATTAGAGAAGGTGAAGAGGGAAAGGGGCTCCAGAGGAGAGGAGAACACATAGCACCTGCCTTGTAGATATCAGCAATGTTGTGGTCAGTGGAGAAGCAGAAAGCGCCAAGAAGAAGAAAGGAGACAGTGCGTCGGGGTGTTCCATGAGGAAGAAAAGGAAGGGACACGATGCGATTGGGAAGACGAAAGAAACGGTGTGTAATAATTCTGTAGGAAAAGAATCACGACAAGCGGTGAAATGGAGGAAATCTTTTGATGGAAACATCTGAAGAAAAAACGAATGGCTGATGTGGCGTAGTGATGAGGTGGATAGGCTGCATGTTAAGAGAATTGGATTAGTGGGGAGCAACTTCTTAAGAATGTTAGATGTTAGATAGGATATGCTTTCACCATTCTTTATAGATAAAAAATAAACAAAGTATATGGCCGAAAAATACAAAATGGTGAGAAAGCCTTTTTACAAAGTTGATCTTGAAATACACTGTGCATGCATACAACTACGCGATTGGCAAAAAACATCGGAGAACTAAACACAATCCCGCTAACCCTGACACACATAGGCTCTAGGATAACACCCTTAGGAGGGAATACGATGCAAAGTGTCACCGCTGCCGAGTTTGGACGAACAAGGATCTTCACTCGGGGCCTTGACATGGAGAGAAAACCCACTACGAGTCTTCAAGAAGAGAGCGACATCCACAAGTGTCGCTGCCACTGGCGCCAAGGAAGTATCACCGATGCCACCAGAAGGATAGAGAGAAGGTCTATTCTCCAGATCTGGATCAGGAGACCACCCCTAAGGGGCATGTCTGGGCTACCCGTCGCTCCACCACCCATTGCCCACACAACCCGGAGGGGGGGTGTGACCGCCACCACCCACAATGGTGCCTGCTGGAAAGCAACAAGGAGCAAACGGCTCCTGATTCAGGGGTGTTTGGGATTTCAGGGTACACTCCTCCTTTTGTGTTTGTATCATTTTTGCTCGCTCGGCCAAATGTTGATGCTGCTGCCACTGCACAAACGAAATCCAAAAAGCCAAAGAAGGATGGTAATATGAACAACATGAAGTGACAACCATTCATGTCGGCCTTCGTGCCGAACAAGATGTGTTCGCTCGTATCTAGTGGGGTTAGGACTGATAAGGGCTTCAAGGAGATGCACTTTAACATCGTGGTCAACCAACTGTTTGAGTTTTGTGCCACGGAGGTGAGCGCCACATAGGTGTATAACCACCTTAGAAAGTGGAGAACTAGGTGGATCCAAGTGTCCAAGCTCAGAGACCTTAGCGGTGCCTCATGAGATCATAACACTTGCACCATTATTCCGGAGTCAGACCACTACAACGGTCATATCGTGATTAACTCACCTTCCCCTTGTTTAAGCCCGTGGACCATTGCCATATCGATACTAACAATGGTGTGTTTCTTTGTTAGGATCACCCCAGAGATACAAAGTTCCTCAACACACCTATCTAGAACTACAACCGGATGCAACACATCTTTTTTTTGGGCTGGCATCTGGAAAACATGTCATGGGTTCCGGTGAGTCTCGGTACGCCCATGTCCGACTGTCCGAACACCCAGGAGTCAGGGACCATCATCCTTGATGGTCCCGAGAAGGTCTTTGGACACGTCCCTGTGCTTGATAGGAAGATAAATAGGGGTGGCTTCATGGAGGAGGATATGAGTATCTTCACGAGCATGACTGAGGTCGTGGAGGAGGTGGCAACAACCATGAGGGAGATGCAGTCCATCGAAGTCCACCCTGACTCGTACACCACCATCATTGGTCAAGGTGGCTTTAGCCAAGGAGGCCGTGATGTCTGCTCTTAGTCACATGGTGGACAACAAGGCCCAGGGTGTTGGCTTGCCATGGCAGAGGCTCACATGGTGCTCTGGCTCAGGAGTTGGTTGGGCAGGCACTACTACTAGTGCTGCCTCTAGTGGTGGTGACCACGTGCATGATCCTTGATGGCGATGGCGATGGCGCTAATGATGATGACATAAATTTTGTGTAGCTAGAGCTTGAAAACTTGATTGTATATTTTGTTGAGGTGGTATTTACTAACCCCTCATGTTGATGGCGAACTTGTAGTGGTAGGATGATACCCACTTTTATATGTGGTAGTAGGATGACACCATAGTAGTGCTAGGTTGAACTTGCTATGTCATATGATCATGCATGCTTACTTTGCTCTTATGCTCCATTGTTTGCTGCTTGTATGCTCCATTGCTTGTTGCTTGAACCGATCCTTTTCTGCAATGCTAGGATAAATGGCATGTGGTGTTTGACACTTTGACGACAGGGTTTCAGGGGTTTACAGATCATAAGAAGCATGAAATGCACAAGTGCCAGATTTCAAAAACAATTGTCAGAGAGGGTTTAAGACTAGGCAGGGAGCAGAAGATGCTTACTTCAAGGCCGTGATGAAGCAAACATGCAAGCGTGATGAAGTTGGCAAGGTGGATCGTCAGTTTTGGGTGAAGAACTTCATCATCATCGTCTTGTTCATCACCATCGCAGTATTATGATGTTGGTGTGCTCGATGTGATGTGTGTAAGGTGTAATGGTAAGCTCACCACATAAGGATACCAGGTTAGCACACCTTACAACCCGTATGTAACCAAACATCATATAGTTGCATGTGTCTAGACAATGCACACAACCTAACAACGTGTCGAAACCGATCCTCTAATGCAATCAAACTCGATGCCGGCAACCAAATAAAATGCAAGTATTGATTTTTTTCAACCAGACTCCACAAAGAAATATGTGCAATGCTGGCAAAATATGAAAGATGACAACCAAACTCCTCTTAAAATGCGTGCACGAGGCATGCCAACGCCGCCGTAGGTAGGCAGGAGCGACTCAGCAGCAGTTGGAACTCGGAAGTGGAGCGAGCAAGGAAAGCAAAGCCAAAGCCAAGCCAAGCCAAGCCACGACGGAACGAGGCGAGAACGGGAAAAGCGCAGCAAGTAGGCACCAAAATGCTCTCTCTAATTTTCCATTCCTCCTCTCCTTGGCCTTGCCCACTCTTCTTCTCTCTCCTCCACCTCTCTCTCACCGTCTCCGTCCCCCCGTTCGTCTCCTCCTCCGCTCCAAACAACCGTCCCCCTAGATTTGCACCTTGCCCCCCAGGCACCCCCCGAATTCCCCGTTCCATCCCAGTCCCACCGCGCCGCACCGCCCGGCCGGCCTCCCGAATTCCCACTCTCGCTCCAAATCTCCCGGGGGCAGCGCCTCGGGCCGCGCGCGCGCGCGCTCCCTCGCTCGCTCTCCACCCACCCCGCCCACCCCTCCCCCTCTCCACGCGCCAGCTCCTCGCGATCGCATCGCGCCAGCCCCGGGACAAGCGGAACCCGACAAACCGCGCGGTGCCCCCCTCGAATCTCGCCGCGCGCCGGGCGGGGGAATCTAGGGTTCCGCCGGCCAGCTCGAGTCTCCGGCGGTGGCGGCCGGGGCCGCCGTGGCGCGCGCCTCCTCCTAGGGCGCCGCCGGCACCGGCGCGTGGGGGATCTCGGGGCCCGCCAACCCTAGCACCACCAGCAGCAGCAACTAGGCGGCCATGGACGTGGACTCGCGCATGACGACGGAGTCCGACTCCGACTCCGACGCCACCACCGCCGCCGCGCTCGGCAGAGGCTCGGGGAGCGAGACCTCCTCCTCCTCCGCCCCGTCCACGCCGGGGACGCCTACGGCAGTTCCAGCCTCGCCGGCTGTCGCAGGACCGGGACCGAGGCCTGCGCCAGGGTACACCGCCGTGAACGCCGTGATCGAGAAGAAGGAGGACGGGCCTGGGTGCCGCTGCGGCCACACGCTCACGGCAGTGCCGGCTGTTGGGGAGGAAGGCTCGCCTGGCTACGTCGGGCCGCGGCTCATCCTCTTCGGCGGTGCCACCGCACTAGAGGGCAACTCTGCAACGCCTCCCTCCTCAGCTGGTAGCGCTGGGATCCGTAATGCCTCCTATCCTGTGCCTTGTCATTTCTAATCGTCTCCAGTGTCGATTGCTGTTATCTCGTGGCCAGGGACTTTGGGATTTCAGTTTGAAATGAAAATGAATTTCCAGGCTTCAGGTCATTTACCGAGAAATCATGCTATTTTGTGTGGGTAAAACCGGCTTGAAAGTTATTTTCGAGTGAGTCTAGGAAGTTGAAAGATGCTGAAATTCAGATATGACTTATACTCAGGAATCAGATTCGAGCTATTTTGATTAATTGAATTTAGCCGACTCAAATGCTGAATATAGTTGCTGCTGGCTGGTTCCTAATACCAAATTGATTCCCTGTGCTAGAATGCTCAATGCAGTTTCAGGTAGCAGTAAAGTTGACTAGTAAAACACAAATTCTGAAAAATCACCTATCCGGTGGGACAATTTTTCTTTCAACTCCAACATCTAAAGTTGCCAAATGCCTACAGGATTATAGTTGGCTGGTTGATTTCCAGGAACATTCTAACGTCTCCAATTGTGTGCTATCTAGTTGCCTATTCTATCAATATAGCAGGAGAGCCATTTTTTTAATGTAGGCAAGTTAGGAGTGTAATGGAACTTCTTCAGAACCTGTCACTGACCTGAAATTACTGGCTTTCTCTTTTGAGTGCCAACTTGTGTAATGTTTTCAGAAGAATCATTTGAAATTTAAATACAAGTTTAGTTGCTCGAGTGTCCAAATCATTCTTTGCAATGAAAAAGTAGATGATCTTATCTGGCGAGTAATTTTGATTTTATTCCCAGTCAAACACGCAGGCAGCTATCTCAACAGTTTCCTTGGTCACAGGTCTTGCCGGCGCCACAGCAGATGTCCACTGTTACGACGTATTATCAAATAAGTGGAGCAGGTAGGGTATTTTGTAAATGGTTTCCTGCTCTTTTCTTTTTTCCTTGTAAACATCTCATACTTGGGCTGCTACTTCATAAATTCTTCACAACTCTTGTCTTTTAGGGTACCATGACAAGTCTATTTTTAGCACACAGAAAATCAGCTAATCTAACCACAATATTACTTTGTCAGGCTTACTCCACTTGGTGAGCCTCCTTCACCAAGAGCTGCACATGTAGCAACTGCCGTTGGAACCATGGTTGTCATCCAGGTATATGATTTTACTAGTGGCATATCAATTTAGTGACCAGACTGGTGCCTAATTATTGTTCGAGATTCAAGATAACTGGTCTGCTATTACCTGTTTTTTCTGTTTAAAACATCCATGACCCCTCCACTATTCCCAAGCTAATCTAACCAAGGTAACTGGTACTGCCTCTGTCCCAAAATAAGTGTCTCAACTTAGTGCTGAATTTTGGGACGGAGGGAGTAAAGCATACTTGTTCAAAACCATGTGCCGAATTTTGTAAGGGGTTTCCTTTATTGCTTACAAAGCTTTATGGAGGTAAAACATCAAATATCTCATTTTTCTTTCATCATTTCTTGCTATCCAGGGTGGAATTGGCCCAGCTGGTTTATCTGCGGAGGATCTTCATGTTCTAGATCTTACACAACAGAGACCGCGATGGCACAGGTGATTATTATGCTTCAATAATTTGATTGAAGAATTGTATTTATTCATTATCTCTTCTGAGGGTGCTATACGCTTTATTAGAGTGGTGGTTCAAGGACCTGGTCCAGGTCCACGATATGGACATGTGATGGCCTTGGTTGGACAGAGGTTCTTGTTGACAATAGGCGGAAATGATGGTAGGCAATTGCTCCTTAAATACTTGTCAAGATTGAAATAAATATTTCTAGTATTTGAATCCATCCTGAATGGTGTTGGTACTTGGGGGTGATTTTCATTTGCTTAGGGAAACGGCCTCTGGCGGATGTATGGGCTCTTGATACTGCTGCTAAGCCATACGAATGGAGGAAACTTGAACCAGAAGGTGAAGGACCACCACCATGCATGTAAGTGTGGCTAACAGAAATGAAAAATGCTTCATGTGGTATAGTACATTGGTGTGCTACAAACAACGATTGGTGACAGTGGCTTGGGATATAGTTTTTCCGGACAATATACCTATCTCACTGCTAAATTACCATCTTGTACAACTTTACTCCATTATTAAGCTATCTTTAATATTTGCTGCTATTTATTTTGTATGGTAATGGTACAGAGTAGCATGATGTGGCAAAGTTAACAACCATATTGCCCATTCAGTTTGTTGTGATCCAACTTCTGCATTTAGGTCATATTCTTTTATATTATTTTACTGGAAGTAGAACTGGTTTTTTATGTTCTTTCACTAAACTTACATTGTGATATTGTTCTAAAGGTATGCCACTGCTAGTGCACGATCTGATGGTCTACTTTTACTCTGCGGTGGGAGAGATGGTAATAGTGTGGTAAGTAAAACAATTAATGGCATAATCATATAATCCTGTGTTCCAAAATCATGACTATATCTATTTTGCAATGCAAGTAGTAGTATGTTTGAACCTCTTACTGGAGCTAAATTTATATGACTAAATGAAATGGAAACATGGTTAAATAATTGCACGTTTTGAGTGTTTATAATAATAGGTTATTAATTTCTGCTATTTTAATAATTAGATAAACTATCTTAACAGGCTTCCTTTTAGTCCGTCATGTTGGAGTGAATTGATATTGTCAAAAATTGAACCTGCATGTAATCATGTATCTGAAATCTCAAACATGGAATTTCACTGAGGCAGCTGGTGGGTTCCATGAAGTGGGATTTTTTTTTGTTAATGTGTTAACTATACCATCTCAAAGTGATCATGGTTACGTTGGCAAGTAGTTAATGAATATGTGAGTTACATCCATTTGCGAGCAGCAGCTATTGAGTCGCTAGGGTATTATTTACTGTTGGCTAGCTATCTATTCCTTGCAAGGAAAAGAAGACAATTTTATCCCTCAAATGATGCAAGTGATACAATTACCATGAAGTAATGTCCTGAATTATATCCCAGATGTATAATTGCCCTTGATTAGTTAAAGTAGTACAGATGTCTGTTGCACCGCTTCTGTGTGTTTGATATCAGTAATAGGAGTGACAAATAAATCTTAGATTCTATATAGCTTATATTCTTAAACATGTACCCTTGTTGAACTATCAGCCACTATCAAGTGCGTACGGTCTCGCGAAACATAGAGATGGGCGCTGGGAGTGGGCAATTGCCCCTGGTGTCTCTCCATCACCAAGATACCAACATGCAGCTGTACGATGTCATTCAGCCCTGTCCTTTTTTATAATAAGAATGTTATCCAGTGTGGTGTTTGTCTAATGCCTGTTTCTTGTATTCAGGTGTTTGTGAATGCACGTCTTCATGTGTCAGGAGGTGCTCTTGGAGGTGGTCGCATGGTAGAGGACTCCTCAAGTATTGCAGGTTTGAGTTTTGAAATTTCGAAATTACCTGTTTTTCCCCCCAATACCAGTTCAAAATCTAGGGATAAACTATGCATTGCAAGCTCATAGTTTGTGCTATTGGCAGAAATGTCTTCAGAAAGATAGTTCTTTTTGTTTCTTTGAATGAACATCTAAAATTTCGAGAAGCTTTTTGTGGATTTCTAGAACTCATTTTCTCAAAAAGACCTAAACTATTGTAAGTACTTGAAAACTCCAATTACTCTCAGTATTGTATTTTTCAAGCCATAGCTTAAACATCAGTTGCTAATTATGTTGATCTCTATAAGATGTTTGAATATCAAAACATTCCTGTAGTTCACTCTTGTTGCCCATGACTGCTGATATGACTCAATTTTTCTGCCTCTTTTCCTAGCACCCTAGCACTGAATTTGTCTTTGACCATTTAAAATTATATAAGCATGAAAGTTAGGGGCTTAGGCATTGTTTGATTACTTTGGCTATTTGCAAGAATTATGATGCAATCTTTTTCAAATTTCATATAACTTTACCATTCTACCTGATTCCAGTGCTGGACACGGCTGCTGGAGTTTGGTGTGATACGAAGTCAGTCGTCACAACTCCCAGGACAGGAAGATATAGTGCGGATGCAGCAGGAGGTGATGCTGCTGTTGAACTTACACGGCGGTGTAGGCATGCAGCAGCTGCTGTTGGCGACTTAATATTCCTTTATGGAGGTTTGCGGGGAGGTAAGCTGATAATTGTCCACAGAAACATGCATTTTTTTTTCATGTAGTTCTATGAGTCCTGTTTCCCAAGTTCCCCACTTTTCCTACTTGCTAGGTAACTTGTTTAATATCATCTATTGGTGAGCCAAGACCTACCCATTTATCTCCACATCGCATTTTGTGCATGTGTGTGCTGAGCTTTGACTTTGCTGATCCATGATGCCATCACTTTACACATTCAGAGTCTAGTTGTTTTGTACTTTATTTGATTTATGAGCAAGTGACCTCGTAACCTATATTTTCGCTTAGATGAAATGACATATATCATTTCCATTATTTTACGGACAAACAGTAGGGGTTTAGACGTCTATACCTGGATAGGAGTGCATCCAACATATATAAATACAAGGTGGCCAAGAAGATTGCAAAGTGAAGCAAGGGGGGCGGATGTATGAGGACCTTTACCAGTGTTTAACACGAAGGAAGGTGAATGGGACATCTATAAGATGGCCAAGATCCGAGAGAGGAAGACGTTGGATGTCAACCAAGTCAAATGAACCGGCTTCTGGTGAAGGACAAGGAGATCAAGCATAGATGACGAGAGTACTTCGACAAGCTGTTCAATGGAGAGAATGAGAGCTCTATCATTGAGTTGGACAACTCCTTTGATGATATGAACAAACGTTTTGTGCGGCGAATCCAGGAGGTCGAGATTAGGGAGGCTTTAAAATAGATGAAAGGAGGCAAGGCGATGGGCCCTGATTGTATCCCCATTGAGGTGTGGAGAGGCCTTGGAGACGTAGCAATAGTATGTTTTGTGCGGCGAATCCAAGAGGCTGAGGTCAGGGAGGCTTTAAAATAGATGAAAGGAGGCAATGGATGGGCCTTGATTGTATCCCCATTGAGGTGTGGAGAGCCTTGGAGATGTAGCGATAGTGTGGCTGACCAAACTTTTCAACCTCATTTTTCGGTCAATCAGGATGGTTGAAGAATGGAGGCGGAGTATATCAGTACCAATCTTCAATAACAAGGGGGATGTTCAAAGTTGTATTAATTATTGTGGGATTAAGCTGATGAGCCATACAATGAAGCTGTGGGAGAGAGTCATGAGCGCCGGTTAAGAAGAATGACGAGTGTGACCAAAATCTGTTTGGTTTCATGCCTGGGAGGTCGACCATGGAAGCCATTTTCTTGGTATGACAACTTATGACGAGGTACAGGGAGCCAAAGAAGGACTTGCATATGGTGTTCATTGACTTGGAGAAGACCTACAATAAGATATCGTAGAATGTTGTGTGGTGGGTGTTGAAGAAACACACAGTCTCAACAAAGTACAATTGAGGTCCTTGATATTATTTCCAATTCATCCAGATCAAATAAAACGAGTGCTCTCTGACATGAATGAACTTACTAAAGGTCCATCACATGGTACTCTATGATGGACAGTTACTCAACTTACAACTGTATATTGTTCACACCTTGGTTGTTTGGCACTTCTAGGATGATCGTATCTTTTATGTGAATGACATTTTCAATATTAGCGTCCGTCTCTTCGAGTTATCGAATTCATTGTATGGTTAACTGATGCCGTGGACTGGTTGTCCCCAGAATGTAATGTCCAAATAAGTTGTCATTAATTTCGATTCATCTTGCTGTCTCATTTTGTGTCTCATTTGCTATCTCTTAATGGGATATGCACTACTGTCTTTTAGTTCTATCCTGAGAGTAAATTAGGAATGACTGGCCACTAAATTCTGTCCGTCGTACACATCTGAGGTTAATTTTGTTGGTAGTTCACATTAGCACCGTTGTCATACTCCTTCGTTTCTTTGTCTGAAGCACTAAAAAGTGTCTTCAATAATACAACATACGGTTTTCAGTTGGATAAAGTACATTTATAATTGCCTTATGAGTGTACTGTATTTTATACTTTTATCTTGTACTGTTTAATGCTAACCCCATTACCTATTTTGTGCTAACATCATAGGATTACCATTGCAGGTGTATTGCTAGATGATCTTCTTGTGGCTGAAGATCTTGCTGCCGCAGAAACGACAACTGCTGCTAATCACGCAGCAGCAAGTGCAGCAGCCACTGACGGACAAGCTGGAAAGGCACCTGGAAGATACGCTTACAATGATGAACGTACAAAACAGGCAGCTTCAGAATCAGCTCCAGATGGATCTGTAGTTCTTGGAACACCAGTTGCTCCTCCTCTTAATGGGGACATGTATACTGATATTAGCCCTGAGAATGCTGTGCTGCAGGGACAGAGGTACACTCCATTTATTTCATATAAGTGTGTTCTGGGATTTTTCAGTAGCCAGTTGGGATTTTTTCCTAATTGTTATTTTACAGTGATTTTTTTGTTTCGAAATTAATTACTTCACAGGAGATCAAGCAAAGGTGTTGATTACTTAGTTGAAGCATCAGCAGCAGAGGCAGAGGCAATTAGTGCTACTTTAGCTGCTGTAAAGGCCAGGCAGGTTAATGGTGAGGCAGAAGAGTCTGACAAGGAGCAGTCTCCAGATTCTTCATCAAGCAACAAACTCTCAAGCCTCATCAAACCAGACACTGTTCTTTCGAACAACATGACACCTCCACCTGGTGTTCGGTTGCACCATAGAGCTGTGAGTACTGAATAGGCCATATGTTGCATTTTGTTGTATCATTTGTAGTCCATTTGTTTTATTTGTCTGTTTATTTTATATCAGATCAGTGCACTAACATATTTGCAGTGCTCACCTCGTTAGATGCGTAGATAAAGCTGCTTTTGCATCACGTCAGGTAACATGCTCTTTTTTCTTCTGACAGGTGGTAGTGGCTGCAGAAACTGGAGGTGCCTTAGGTGGCATGGTCAGACAGCTTTCGATTGACCAGTTTGAAAATGAAGGAAGAAGAGTCAGCTATGGCACCCCTGAGAATGCAACTGCTGCAAGGAAGTTGCTTGACCGCCAGATGTCCATTAATAGTATTCCTAAAAAGGTACCATTTCATACCCAAAATATGGTCACAATCGAAACAAAGCTAATGTTTGTTCCCTATGTACAAAAATAAATATGTATCTGGTAGCTTATTCGCTATGGTAACGAGCCTTAGTGATGTAGACGTTTCAGTTCTGAATATAGGCATTGACTGTGATACTTCCTGTTCTTCCTGTCATCTGTATATTCACTTCGTTTTCTGTCTGCTGATATATTTATCCAGGTGATTGCAGCTCTGTTGAAACCTCGCGGCTGGAAGCCTCCTGTGCGAAGACAGTTCTTCCTGGACTGCAATGAGATTGCAGATCTGTGTGATAGTGCTGAGAGAATATTTTCAAGTGAACCAAGTGTTTTGCAACTTAAAGCTCCCATTAAAATATTTGGCGATTTACATGGCCAATTTGGTGACCTTATGCGATTGTTTGATGAGTATGGTGCTCCTTCAACAGCCGGAGACATCGCGTAAGTTCTTGCTTTTGAGTAATAAAAATGCCACTTTTCTTAATATTATTGCTAATGGTTATGGTTGCTTTTCAATATGCCAAAATTGCATGGTAAATTTGATGCCATATCTAATACTCCCTCCGTTCCATAATAGATGACTTCCAAATAGATGAATCTAGACTACATTTAGTTCAAGATACATCTATTTGCAAGTCATCTAATATGGAACGGAGGGAGTATTTCTTTTTGGGAAACACATATCTAATATACGTATTTTGTTAGTGTACTAATCTCTAGATACTTTGTCCATTGAATTTCTACCATGATTCAGAATTATTTTTGTTCCTTGTTCGCTCTGTCTCTAATAAATATGGCTGTCCCTAAGTATGTTGAATATAGTACTTTAGAGATGATATTTTGGAGGGGGTTTAGTCATCTTCAGCTCGCTTATTGTGTAGTCTTAACCTGCAGGTACATTGATTATCTCTTCTTGGGTGATTATGTGGATCGTGGGCAGCACAGTTTAGAAACTATGTCCCTTCTTCTTGCTTTGAAGGTATTAACCAGCAATTTACTGCATGTGATTAAGACTTGTTCTTCTATGTCATTTATTTAAATTGTAATATCTAAACAAGTGTACATTTCAGGTTGAATATCCGCAAAACGTACATTTAATTCGTGGAAATCATGAGGCTGCTGACATTAACGCTTTATTTGGCTTCCGAATAGAGTGTATAGAGCGAATGGTAACTGTTTCTTTGTATACTGCATTTCTCACCTTTCATCTTTTCTTACATGGTTGTTCTTTACTGAAAATATAGGGCGAGAGAGATGGCATCTGGACATGGCATCGTATGAATAGGCTATTTAACTGGCTTCCTTTGGCTGCACTCATAGAAAAGAAAATTATCTGTATGCATGGTGGCATCGGTCGTTCAATCAACCATGTAGAACAGATCGAGAATCTTCAAAGACCAATTACCATGGAAGCAGGCTCGGTTGTGCTCATGGATCTTCTATGGTCTGCATTTCAACAACTAACGCTGATATTTAGCCTTAGCTGGAGCATTTTGTTAATCCATGATCTTGCTGTGATGCTTACAGGTCTGATCCAACAGAAAATGATAGTGTTGAAGGATTAAGACCAAATGCTCGGGGGCCTGGTCTTGTTACATTTGGGGTTGGTGCTTCCTACTCCTTATATTGATGAATTCATCTTCCCTTTCCTTTGTCCTCTTTGATTTCTGAAGCCAACACATGTTGTTGACACAGCCTGATCGTGTTATGGAGTTCTGCAACAATAATGACCTTCAATTAATTGTACGAGCACACGAGTGCGTGATGGATGGCTTTGAGCGCTTTGCTCAAGGCCACCTGATCACTCTTTTCTCAGCAACAAATTACTGCGGTGAGAATATGATTTAACAATATCTAGTCCCATTCTCTTGGCTCAGGCTGTGATTGATTTGCATGGTACACACACAGGTACTGCAAACAATGCTGGTGCAATCTTGGTTTTGGGTAGAGATCTTGTTGTTGTTCCAAAACTAATTCATCCTTTGCCCCCTGCAATCACATCACCCGAGACCTCGCCAGATCACATTGAAGATACATGGATGCAGGTAAAACACTATTTTGTTGAAAAGGTATTTCTTAGTTGAGCAGGCCAGACTGCTGTGATCCATCTGTTGACTATGTTATACATTAAATGGCATTCAGGAGCTGAATGCAAACAGGCCAGCAACTCCAACCAGGGGCCGTCCCCAAGCAGCAGCAGCAAACGATCGAGGATCTCTTGCCTGGATATAGTAGATTTATCATACATTGGTTGATATGATCCATCTGAAGTCTCACTCGGCGGAATCTTGCCCCTTTTCTGCACAAGAAATGATTTATGTTCGAGAGATGGGCTTTAGCCCACCACAGCCATGCCCAAATTGAATTATCATCTACGAAAAAATGGAAGGTGCTACAAAGATGAGGAATTTAACTTCATCTAGGACAGCACTAAGTCCAAGTCAAGTATGGCATATCAACTCACAGAGATTCTCTGAAGATCTGCTGAGGCTTCACTTGTATATACTCAGCTGGTGGTGGATATAACGGGGTTGTATGTGTTTTCTTTTTTGCTTCCAATTGGAATGGCAAAAGGAAATAGCGTTATTGTACTAGGTATTCTTTCTGTTCCCTTTTGGGGTTCTAGAGTTCCGATTTTGCAAAGGTGTTGTTGAGTTGCCACAGGTACTGGATCGTGGTCTAGTCGTGTATAATAGCTCTGCCTGCTACTTTTGCCCCGGCATACCCACTGTAATCTCAGCCTGCTGCTGATGTGTACAATTTTTGTGTTTAAAGTTTTGGCCGTGGAATGGAGGTCGTGATTTGATTTGTTGGTGGAAAAAACGGCGTCACTCGTTTTTTTATGTGTAGGAAATACCCTTTATCACTGGTTGCTTGTGCTGATTTGGTATGGGAATCTGACTATTATCTCTGGTTTCCCTTTTCGTTCTGAAGCAAGTCCGTTCCAATTGCTCGGATTCAGGATGAGCGATGCTACGTGAAAATTAGGGTGGATTAGTAGGAAATCGTAGAGTCTCTTTTTCTGTCTGAATCGCATTTGAATAAAGCAAAGGCAGAACAAGTTCGTGTAAAGCTGGGGTTTGATAGATTACATATTGTTGAGAGTGATGGAAGATCAGGGAGTCTCGTCCTTTTCTATAATCTTGCCAATGAAGTGGTTTTGAATTTTACCTCTGCAAATTACATAGATGGGCTGATTATGGAGAATAACTCAGTGGCCTGGAGGATCACGGGGTTCTATGGCGAACCGAGTTGGACCAAAAATATAGATCGTGGCAGAGGTTGAGAGATCTTCATAACAATTCCACTGGTCCGTGGATGGTACTTGGAGATTTTAATGAAATTTTGAACTCGGATGAGAAAGAAGGTGGAAACGTGAGACCCCAACATTTTATGCAAGATTTCAGAGATTGCCTAAATGATAGTGGACTACATGAAATAATGCATGTTGGGGACTCCTTCACGTGGAGCAGAGGTGTAATAAAAGAGAGACTGGACAGAGCCGTTGGTAATGACACGTGGGCGGAGCTGTTCCCCTATGCAGCTTTAGTACATGAAGCTCATGTACATTCTGATCACACGCCTATACTGATGGACACTCAATATTTCGAGAAGGCGATGAGACAACCTCCAAGAGGGGAGAGGAGGTTCGAGGCGAGATGGCTCAGTGAAGAGGCTGTCGGTGAAATTGTGAAGACAGCATGTCAACGTGCAACACAATTAGGCATTGGGCCGAACCTGGCTGCTCGCACGAAGGCGGTGAAGGATGATGTGTTCATCTGGGACAAAGTTACTCTGAAAGGACCGAAAAAACGGATTCACAAGCTCCGGAAACGCATTGAAAAGCTTCGGGCTGGGCAACTAACAGTAGAGGTCTGAAAAGAGATGAAGGAGTTACAAGTAGTGGTTGAAAATCTTTTAGATCAAGAGGAACTTATATGGCTGCAAAGAGGGAGGGCAAATTGGCTGTTACATGGGGACAGAAACACCAACTTCTTCCATCGGGCAACAACAACTCGTAAGAAACGCAACTGCATCAAGAAGTTGTTAGATGATACAGGGGTGTGGAAGGAAGACCAACATGATTTGAGACGAATCATCAAAAGTTACTTTCATGAGTCGTTCACCTCACAAGTGGATGTCCTAAACATGAGTGTAATTGATAAGGTCCAACGGAAGGTAACAGATAGCATGAATGAAATGCTAGTGGCGCCTTATACAGAAGAAGAGGTGCGTAAGGCCCTCTTCTCAATAGGTGATCTAAAAGCGCCCGGACCTGATGGTCTACATGCTGTGTTTTATAAGAGGTTCTGGACCTTACTGGGAGATGATCTGGTGAAAGAAGTAATGCAGGCCGTGAACTCAAGGTCCATTCCCGAGGGATGGAATGATACTACAATCGCGCTAATACCAAAAAATAGTGCCCCCGAGAATTTATCGCAGTACAGACCTATCAGTTTACGTAACGTAGTTTACAAGGTGATTTCCAAGATGATAGCTGCAAGGTTGAAAGGCCTACTACCAGAGATCATCAGTCCAACTCAAAGTGCCTTCGTACCTGGAAGGCTTATTACGGACAATGTGTTAATTGCGTACGAGTGCCTTCATACAATTAAACAGAAGAAGAAAGGTAAAGACGGGTGGTGTGCAGTGAAGCTAGATATGCACAAAGCATATGACATAGTGGAATGGATATTTCTGGAAGGGATTCTTTTGAAGCTTGGTTTTGAGGCTGAATGGGTTAAGATGATCATGTAATGTGTGTCTTCAGTTGAGTACAAGGTGCGGTTCAATTCTGATGAAACTGATCGGATTCTTCCCTCCCGGGGCCTCAGGCAGGGTGATCCCTGATCACCATACTTGTTGTTGCTTTGTACGGAGGGCCTTACTGCCTTACTTTCGCATGCTGAATCCACTGGTGTGCTAGAAGGAGTTAAAGTTTGCAGAGACGCCCCACCAGTCTCCAACTTACTATTTGCTGCTGATTCACTGATTTTGATGAAGGCAAATGCTGAAAACGCAAACACCCTGAAATCTGTCTTGGACTCTTACTGTGCAGCGTCGGGACAAATGATAAGTGTTGAGAAATCAAGCATATTTTTTAGCCCAAGTACCGCGGAGGACATGAAGACGGTGGTGAGCTCAACACTGAATATCCTTACAGAAAGTTTGAATGATAAGTATCTTGGGCTCCCCTCGTCTTTGGGTCAGGATAAAAGTGAAATTTTTCAGTATTTGATAGATCGTATTATCCAGAAACTAACAGGTTGGAAGGAAATAGTTCTATCTATGGGAGGAAAGGAAGTGTTATTGAAATCGGTTGCACAAGCTATCCCAACGTATGCGATGTCAGTCTTCAAAATTCCTAAAGAAACTTGCAAAGGAATTACGGATGCAATATCGCGCTACTGGTGGGGAGATGATGCAGCTCAGAGGAAGATACACTGGTTTTCTTGGTGGAAGATGTGTATTCCCAAAAGGAGAGGAGGTATGGGATTTAGAGACATCCATTGTTTCAATCTAGCACTGCTGGCAAAACAAGCGTGGAGATTGATAGATAATCCGGATTCTTTATGCGCTAGTATTCTTAGAGCTAAATACTATCCGGACGGAGACCTTCTGCAAGCTCCTTGGAAAAAACATGCTTCCTATACTTGGCAAAGTATAATGGCTGGGGTTCAAACAGTTCGTAACAGATACATTTGGCGTATTGGTAATTGAGAGAAGGTTAAAATCTGGGAGGATCCTTGGGTGCCAAGCTCAGCTACGAAGAGGGTTTTGACACCGAGGGGGAATATCCTCCTCTCAAGAGTTAGTGATTTAATTGATCCGGTGTCGGGAGACTGGGACGAACAGTTGATAATGGAAAACTTTTGGGAAGTTGATGCCAGAAGAATCCTTGCTATTCCACTGCCGATGTATGAGATGCAAGATTTCATTGCGTGGCATCCTTCAAAAGTAGGATGCTTCTCTGTCAGATCTGCGTACCATGAGGAGTGGAATAAGCAGTTTGGCCACAACTTCCAAACTGTCGGAACTCAGACATCAGAAGCGGATGTATGGTGTTCGGTCTGGCAACTCTCTTGTCCACCAAAGATCAAAACTTTCATCTGGAGGACGCTACATGGGGCTCTCCCATGCCGGGCTATACTTGCAAATAAAGTAATAAACACATAAAAATTGCAAGTCATTGCCCAACGTGAAATCTGGGACCAGATAATGTTAAACACCTCCTCTTTGAATGCCCCAAAGCTTCAGCGGTGTGGAAACTGTTGGGATTAGATGAGATCATAAAGAAGGCTTGTTATATTGACCGAGCAGGAGAAGCAGTTTTTGAGTATCTTTTTTGTATTCCAGAAGGGGATATTCAGGTTTTGTGGCAACCAAAGTTCAGAGAATTGCTCGCCACCACTGCGTGGCATCTTTGGTTTGAGAGAAGGCAGCTAACGCATGATGGTATGATCCAAACAGCAGACCAAATTGCCTTTGCCGTAAAAGAGTTGGCTGCAAACTTCATTATTGCATGCTCTCCGAAACCCAAGGTGCGCATGACAGTTTGGGGGAAACCAAAGAAGGGATGGTTGAAACTGAATGTTGATGCGGGGTTCAATGAAGACCTTATGCAAGGTTCAGTTGGCGCTGTTATCCGAGACTATAAAGGGAGATTTGTTGCAGCAACAAACGAAAGAGTAAACTTCTGCCCGGACTCCTTTACGGTAGAAGCTTTGGCGGTTCGTTTTGGACCGAACCTGGCAAGAATGGCGGGATGTGGAAGATTACAGATCGAATCGGATAATGCTGATGTCATAGCAATGTTACAAGACAGGAGCTCCTCCTCCCCAGCTAGTGCAATTTTTGAAGATTGTTATGTCATGTGCCTTGACTTATCGACAACACTGTATTAGAGAATGTAATGAAGTGGCTCATGAGCTAGCTAGTAGAGTCAGGTTTAGTACTCCGGAAGTTTGGTTAAACAACCCCCCGGGAGATTTAATGTCCTTTCTTGTAAGAGACATTACAGTGCTTGAGGAATAAAGGGGGTGTCATAAATGTAAAAAGAAAGATAGAATCTTCCTCTGGGCTCTCGTATTCGTCCTTTGAGTCTTCTTATGTATTCCTGTTGAGAAATACACCACTGCACAAGTCAACAACTAGTTGGTTTTCAAGGGAACTACCACACATTATTACGACATGCCCAAAAATACCTTGTTCTCGCCGAATTTAGGGTGGTGATTTTTTTGCCCCGTTCTAAGCCAGCCAATGGCTTCCCCATTTACCTAGGAGGAAGGTGGAAGTCAAGACGATCTGAATTCGATGTTGAATCAATTGGGCATCGATGCTGTTTTTTAGGAGGTCGTGGAGGATCCGGAGGTAATATCCGGTGGCTAGACGTGGTCCGAGTTTACGCAGATAAAAAGTACTAGTTTTTTTTCCAAGAGTACGCCAAAGACGTACCATAGCTTTATAGAAGGAAGAATTGTTAGTATGAGAACACTACCACTCGCTGCGAACAACGAGCGCAGCAAGAACACCACAACCGGCAAGATCAAATACAAACACACACGACAACACTACTACAACGATAAAAGCCTACCCAAAACTGAAAACCTTGCCACGTCTCGACCGACGCCGATCGCCTCCAAGAACAGCAGCTCCAAGATTCCTTGGATAGACCAACGACAATCGTACATAGCGCCGAAGAAGAACGATCAGGGCCACGGTGAAGTCCGGAGGAGCGCAACCAAGAAACTCCAAGTCTTCCAACACAATGATCCCAACATAGAGACGACCTCAAAGACGCCGCCATCGTGTCGATCCTACGAATCGAGGCTTCCGCCCGGAGACCACTGACGACACCAAACAAGCGAGGTAGATGGCAACACACTCGGCGACGCCTCCAAGAAGGGGTGTGGCCAAACCGGACAGGATTTTCATCTATAATGTTGCGCATCTCCACTATCCAAGGTACCGACCATCCCCAACCATGTTGCCTCGCACCGCCGTCACCGCAACAAATTGCCATTGAAGCCGCACCGTCGTGAATCACCCTGCCCGCACTGCCGAGAGAACGCGACCCAAGCCACCATCCACACAGACGAGGAGAAGCAACAACCACCATGCGATGTTAGGTCCAGATCCACCACGTTGGCCTTCAACCGCACCAGGGGACTGCCTCCCGATCAGATCCAACCCACACCTCTGACCTCACTTCGGCGCCGTCTCCTCCGAGGCATCACCGTACGCCTCACAAGGAGGCGGTCGGGCGCCCGTTGCCCGCCAGGATCTCCTTCCTAGCTGAGTCTCACGGCGCCGCCGCCACCATGGCTGCCCTCACGCCGCTGCTACCATCGGAGCCGGCGCACCACCTGATTCCTCCAGCCCAATACTCTCCTCGTTTGGATCCACCAATCCGACGCGCTCCACGCCGTGCGCCGGCAACAAGCACTACAGAACACGCCGCTGCGGGCCAACTCTGAGGCAAGTACGGAACCGCGCACAACACGCAATCGCGCCGCCCGCCGCCCTGACCCGCGCCAGATCTGCGCGAGACTCTGACCTGCAGTGGCGAGCGCCACCACCCGCAGTACCGCGTGCAGTATGCAGCCGTGCCGCCCGCCGCCTTGCGCCGCGCCGCGTCGCCCGCAGCTACAACCACGCCGACGACCACGCCCGTTCGGGCTCCCGGCGATTAAGGCGGCCCGCGCAGCCCCGCCTTGAGCGGGAAGGGGAAGAGGCTCCGCCGCCGCCGAGCCACGTGGGCTTTGCCCGGCGACCCCAGCTGGCGGCGGCGAGGGGAGGAGGGGACGATGGACAGCTTCCGGCGGCGGCGGCGGCTAGGGTTTCTCCGGGCTGCCCACGGGAGCGACACTGGAGTCGGGGGGACTTCCAGAAAAAAATAGTCAGGACACATTCTTTAGAAGCATACTGGCAGCATGGGATTTGGCTCATGAAACTAGGTTTTGTACTTTTGAGAACAATTTATTCTCAATCCAATTCAAGTGCTTTGCAGACTTGGAGCAATCAATGGAAGGCGGGCCATGGAATTTTCATGGAGACCAGTGCTTTTAGTTGAATATGATGGGTTCACAAAGCCGTCTATGATCAACATCAACACGTTCGATATATGGATGCAAATCCATAACCTTTCAGATGGTTATTACCCCCTGATCAAGGCTCTAGCCTCCAAGGCGGGTGAGTTTGTAGCAGCAGAACCGACCTCCCAAGATTTTGCTGGCAACATTTTTAGAGTAAAGATCAAGCTCGATGTTTGCAAAGCCCTGAAGAGCCACGTATTGATCAGCCGGGGCGGGAAGCGGGATATTTTCCTGGTCAAGTACGAGAAGCTCTCATATTGGTGTGTGGTCCGCGGATGCTTCGGTCACGTGTACAAGGAGCACGACGCAGGACTTCACCCCCCATCGACGCTCGTCTACAAGAATCTATGGGAAAACTGGTTCTTTAGACCGAGAGCGCTAATGGCAGGGGGCAGTGGCCATCAGGATGGAAGGGAGTGGAGCGAAACCTAGTCTGCTGAGGACAAACTTCAATCCAATAGAGATCAACTGGGAGACAAAATTAGGAATGACAAAGCTGACGCTAAGATGGTGGATGCAGATTTGAATAGGAAGAGAGGCACGGTTGCGAAGGATGATCTTGGTGACTCTTCAGATAGGTTCAGTCAGAGTCAGAGCAATGTTCTAGGGGGGCCACTACTACTATCATGGCACTGTGCCGCCAAGTCCCTAACCGAGGCAAGACCCAAAACGCCCCTAGACTGCTTCCATGACGGAGAATTCATTTGCTAGGAGAGTTATTCTGGACATAGAAATCAATAATGCAAAATCGACGGACCTCCCCGAGGGGCACCGCCAAGGACAATGAGTCTTCTATGCTGGAACTGTCGTGGTTTGGGTAACCGGGCGACAGTTCGAAAGGCCCGTGAATTCGTAGCCAAATTTACCCCGTCCATCTTGTACTTAGTTGAAACACAGTTACCTAGTGACCGAGCCGGCGTCGTTTGCCAATCACTTGGTTATAGCCATGCATACTCGGTTGGTAGCTCTGGTAAGAGTGGTGGTATTTCTCTCTTCTGGAATGATGATATTTATGTTGATTTTTTTGGGATTTTCTCAGTTGTTAAAAGTTTGGGACCCAATCCTATGCGTTTACTTGGGTTTATGGTGAGGCCCAATTGAGTGATAGATACAAATAATGGAATACTTTAAAATCTATTGCTCGTGATCCAGAACTCCCCTAGCTTGCCTTGGGAGATTTTAATGAGGTGCTTCACCAATCCGAACATGACAGAGTTACAACAAGAATTCAGTCTCAAATGGATGGTTTCCGTGATGCATTGGACGTGTGTGGCCTGATGGACTTGGGATTCAAAGGAAAGCTATGGACTTTTGAAAGAAAAGGTTAGAGGAGCTTCCTATGGGCGGTGTCGGACCTAGTGTGGTCAAAATTATTTCCTAACCAACGGGTTGAGAACGAGTCAATTGCGCCAAACCACGATATTTCAGAATAGGATAGCAGAAAACACAGTTCTTTTTTTCAATCGGGTCCTCTTCTTCCTCCCACAGTCCCCTGTGGTCGCCGCTGGCGGCTGCTGTTGACCCTCCGCCCGCGTCGGATCCGTGCGCCACCCGGCCGCGGCCAGCTGCTGCTGGCCCTCCGCGCCTGGCTGCAGGTGGCCGCCGCCCCCATCTGGTTGCTGCTTCCAGCATGAGGTTGGCCGGCCGGCACCTCAGTGCTCACGAGCCGGAGCCGTCCCAGCGTGGGCATGGAGTGGCCGCCGCAGAAGGACGCGGGTTCCGGACGGAGAAGTCGCCACCGTCGACCTTGAGATGCTCGCTCGTCCTGTCCCGCCTCGGTCCGTGCAGCGCGAGAGAGAAGTCTAGGAGGCGACGCTCAACGGTGGCGGGAGAGAAGACCATGAGAAAGGGCGGCGCCGATCCGGGAGTGGCGTCGTCGGATATCGTCGCCGGCGGCGAGTACAGGGGGTGGCGGCGAGCTTCCAAGCGGAGGCGTGCTCGGGATTCCCATGGCGGCTGCGCTGCGAGGAAGGGAGAGAGAAGCGGGAGAGGGGAGAGGAGGAAAGGAAGGAGGAGGCCGGCCTGGCGCGGGCGGCGGCGGCGCCTCGTCGGAGGCGGGCGGCGCGGTGGCGGCGACGCCTCTCAGGTGTCGACTGTCGAGGGAACAACAACCACCCAGCGCGTTAGCGCCCACATCGAGTTAAGGGGAGGACCTGATTGTTTTTTTCATTTGTTTTGAGGGGTCTTTCTGCAAATAAAAATGTGATTGGTTCCAGGTCATCCTTACAGGTAGGCCCTTCTTGTAAAAAACATGATTAAAATGAGCTAAGCACGCAATCTGTGATATTTGCAAAAGATTGATAAAAAATAGTGGCTTTCGCAAAAAAAAAAAACAAAAAATCATGTTTTCCGTTATCCTATTCCGAAATGTTGTGATTTTTTACAATTATCTCGTTGAGAACATGAGTGCTGCATGTTCAAATCACGGGCCAGTGCTGGTTTCACTGACACTTCGGTTTCTCTTAAGAGGCAGTGATGCTTTCAGTACGAGATTATGTGGGATTTCCACCCTTAACTAAATGACTTTGATGGAGTTCTTGGAATGCGAGTGTGGAAGCTGATTTAATCCAGAACGTGGGCGAAAAATTAAACTCTCTATGAGAAAATCTGTTGTCATGGGACAAACAAGTTTTCAGCAATGTGAAACAAGAGATTCACTAGTTAAAATAGGAACTTGGCATCCTCATGAATACGCAAGGCCGTGTGTGTCCAAGCTACCGGGAGATTAAGATTAAGATCAAGCGAGGGACATAACATTTCATTATATTACTCAACATGACCCGATAATAATATATGGATAAATCCAAAGCCATCGTCTAACAACCACTGCCGCTTCACCTATAAGCTTGATGATATGACCTGGCCTTGCATCAACAGACATCATCTAATTCGATGGTCTCACCAAGGCACCCATCGACAAGCCGAGAGCACCAACCACTCTAGCAGACCCTCTGTGAACATCGCATGCACACGCTCTAGAATCAGTCATCGTCATCTTCCGTCCTCACACGTTAAGGAGTGATCAACACATTCACCTTACGAGACCATTCTGTCATCGCCGCCGCCACGATGCTAGACAACACCACCGCCTTGCGGTCGCCCATCAACACACGTCCATTGCCGAGACCCCACTGCGCCATGTCGAGGCCCACCATTGTCAATGTGGAAGATGCCACACCTTTCTAGTTTCTCGAACACCACCATCTATAATTGGTCCCACAAGCCAAGTCCAATTGCCACAGTTGCCCCCGAGGGGGAGAATGATGCTAGGCACCTCCCACGTCCGACCTAGAACATATCTAGAATTCCCCCCGGAGCCATTTCAACAGGGATCACAAACTTCATCGTCGGTGCCTTCAATAGGGTTACGACACCCGTGGGCGCCTCCGTCGATGGATCTGACCATCGCAAGAGCCTTCCTGCAGTCTCACTCGCCCTCCCTGATCTGGACTAGCTTGTCCAACCATCAATTGATTCACCGCACGAAGCCAGGCCCCTAGGTGCTCGCAACCAAAGGCTTTGGAGATCCAGAACCATGATGAGCCTAGAGATGAGCCACAAAGACACCCGGTCGCTGCTGAGCACGCCTTGCTGGACACCGTGTCATGCTGCCCCAAAGGAGGAGCATCACCCCATCGTGCCGTAGAACACCGGAGAGAAGCTGTTAACTGGGAGTCGCCGTTCTTGCCAAAGGATCCGGGCTCCCGCCGTGAGACTCAGCCGTAGACGCACCCTAGAGACGCGATGGAGGAAGGCCTCACGTCGCCACCATCCCCCGTCCAGGCATTTCCCAACGGTGCTCCAGTGGTGGCAAGGAGAAAAGATGTGGCGGCGACAAAGTTTGAGAGTTGGGAGAGGGAGACATCCCGCTCGTAGCACCTTGGTCTAAATTTGGAAGAGAATTTAACCACTCGGCTTTTGCACCAACTGGGATGCACATATTGATTTTAGTGTGAGTGCCAACATATGCATGCTTTAAAAATATATTTTGAGTGAGTATCAAGATATTATTTTGATGACTGGTTTCATCACACACCAAGCTTGGTCCTTAATAATAATAAAATATGTATTACCTGTCAATAATATTAATTAAACCAGATTCATTAGACTGCACAACCATGCATCTAACGATTGAGCTAGACCAATATCACTTCTGGCCTGATACCTATGATCGTGACAACAGCCATATCGGAAGATTGTTCATGGAAAAACTTTGTTTTTGCCACTCTAGATTTTACCAACTTTGCTTTTGCTATTCTAGAATTTGACTTGTCACTTTTGCCACTCTTAGCTTTTGACAATACATCATAATTGTCATTTCGTGGCAAAAGCAATAATTTTTTAGTGGCAATTGTGATACATTGTCAAAAGCTAAGGTGACAAAAGTAGAATGAAAAACTTGTGCTTTTGGCACAAAATGGCATTTGTGATGTATTGTCAAGAGATAAGAGTGGTAAAAGTGATAAGTCAAATTTTAGAGTGTCAAAAGCAAAGTTGGCAAAAGCTAGAGTGGCAAAAACAAAGTTTTTTCCATTGATCATGCTGCAGATCAGTGTTTGCGGAGGCCAAGCGCTTCACGGACGTGTGTTGGAAGCTGCCCTCATCGCCAGGAAAAACAACTTCCTCCAAACAAAACGTCGCCAAGAGATCTGGGAGCTGCTGCAGATTCATATAGAAAGTATTCTAGCTCAACTTATGATGAAAACTACATCGGCATGGTGGTCTGTTTCCTCCAATTTCTCACTCAAGTTAGCATAGCATCCTAGAAAACAAGGCCTATTTTGGAAATGTTCACTTGCATTTCCATTGGCGCTTAGCCTTTCCACAAAAAAGAAGAAACAAAACAGGACGGGCTAGAAATGTATACATAGAAGCCGAGCATTCGAGCACCCATCGTGTTTATAAAAGCTAGTTAGGAATTCGGTTAACCCTTATGCATGTATATCACTATTATTAAAAGGGAATCCGTCGTTGTCGTAGTTGTGATGGTTCAACAAGGTTGAAAAAAAAACATAAGAAAACGCGGCAAACAAAAGGATGTTGTCGGGGTGGTACTAAAATTTATTCGTTCACTTTACCGTCACCTGCGGTTGGACCTTAATCTACGTGTGTCCACTTTACTCGGACCTGAGGTTGGACCTTAATCTACGTGGTAGGCCTTTTTCAGTTCGCTTGTAGAAGCCCATCTTTCAAATTGCTTTCTTATTAAATTGACCTGTTAATCAGAAGGATCGGCGACGGCAGATCTACAAGGATCAGGGAAGATAACTGGCTGCCTAGAGAGTATAATATGAGACCCATAGTGTGCTTGACTGACGATGTTTCGGTTCTTGTGGGTGACCTCATTGATAGGGCGTCGGCGTCATGGAACATTGATAAGTTAAAATGGTATTTTCTGTCGGCTGATCAAGAAATCATAAGGAATATACCGATCTGCACACTGCCAATGGAAGATTTCTGGGGCTGGCAATATGAGAAGAAGGGCATATTCTCAGTCAAGTCGTGCTACCGTTGTTGATCAGGACTAGGAATGAGCACATTGCCCTTCGTGAGGGGAGTTCATCCACGTCTAATTCCGATCCAGAGAAGCAAGCTTGGTCCTCGTTATGGAACACCCAAGTGCCAGGGAAGATTAGAACGTTCTTGTGGAGACTGGCAAGACAGTCGTTGGCCACGGAAGATGTAAGGCACCACAGGAACATGGCAGAAAATGATTTATGTCCATTATGCGGCAATGTTGATTCTTGGGTCCATTCTCTACTGGAGTGCTCAATGTCAAGATGTGTATGGGCACTCTCGGGCGACTTGGTGGAAACGATGATGGAAGTACAGCAGCCGAGCGCTCGCCTTTGGCTGTTCCATCTTCAGGAGATCCTTCCTCATTCCGAGTTTGTGAAGATGACGGTTACCCTATGGGCCATTTGGACGGCGCGCAGAAAGCTCATTCATGAGTTGGTGTATCAAAGCCCTATGGGAACTCACATGTTTATAAAAGGTTTCTTGTCCGAACTGGAACTGATCAAGAAAAAAGAGGTGAGTAGGAGGGCCGGCAACCTACGGCCTGTGGGTGGAGGTCGAGTACCACGTTCCCATGCTCATGGTAATAAATGGGTGCTCCCAGGTGTTTGCGAGGTGAAAGTGAAGGTGGATGCAACTGTGGGAGGTGGAGTCGGGGCAGTCGCGGCGGTGTGTCGGGAACACACGGGACTGTTTCTGGGATCTTCTTCGCTTGTGCAGGAAGGCGTATCCGATCCAAAGGTTTTGAAATCTATTGCCATTAGAGAAGGTCAATGTCTGGCGGCTGATCTATACAAGAGGAACATAATCATTTCAAGCGATTGCAAGATGGTGGTGGAAGAACTACGTGACTATGTGGGTGGAGCGAATTTCTCAATCATCAAGGAAGTCGTGGAACGCCGTAACTCTTTTTCTAGTTGTAGTTTTATTTTTAAAAGTCGTTCGTCGAATTTAGATCCGCATAATTTAGCTAGATTCTCTCTTTCTTTGCTCAAGGGTCGCCACGTGTGGCTTATAAACCCTCATGACTTGAGTTGTATCAGTTTGATTGTGAACGGTGAGCAGTAAAGTATTGAAAAACCCCTAAAAAAAAAGACCCGTGAACCTCTTGTGCACACGTAATATCAATATATTTTGTACCACCTTGTGTGCCGAAGCAACGCGCGTCGAAAGAAGCAGACTCATGGGTTGGTTTAGCTGGTTAATCACTTATGTTCCGTGCACAGCACATGTATTGCGGTTATCAAATGAGCTTGCATGTCCGCGCAACAAACCTGCTTTCAACAATACCGGCAAGGTCGTCCAACAGGTCAAAGGTGAGGCATGAAGGGACATTCAACAAAAAGGGAAGGAACCCCGAGTGCATACTTTTGGCTCCCAAGCTCCATGAAGGATTTTATTTAGAAAAAAAATCAAAATTTATATTTAAACATTTCCAAAAAAACCTTGAAAACATATATGTGTTTCACACTAGCATGTCAATTTTCGCTTGCAAATATTATGATTTGAGTGCTGTGCAAAGAGACAAACCAGCTCAACAATCTAAAAAATTGGCCCATTTTTAAAAATCACCTTTGTTTTCTTTCTATACACCACGTATGAAATCAGAATGATTTGAAATTTGTATAGATATGTATTATATGTGTTTATGTTTGCTCACAAAAAGGTTTATATTTTTTTGCAAAGTAAAAAAATTGAATTTCATAAAGTCCACCTAGAGCCCGTCCACCATAATGATTTTCCAAATGAACCCCGTTGTCGTGCTATGAGAATTACCAAATTTTGTATTTTTTTAGTGAAGTTACATTAGACAAATAATTTTTGCAGGTAATATGCAGCTAGGTTGGTCTTTTTTCTAAGTCGATGTATACTCCCGTTGCAACGCACGGGCATTATACTAGTGATGTCTCTCTCTCAAAAGACGATAAAAGTGCTAGCGAGGTAAACAAATTACAGCTGGACAATTGACAAGATTATAAACACACCGCAATGCTAACTATGCTATAAAAGAAAGGAAGAGGCTCAAAAGCAATGGGCAGTACGCCAAGGTAAGTAGATCGAAATCCATCTGCATCTACTACGAATCATCCACCTTGAGATATCTATCTAGAACATCTCGCTGGTATTAAGTTGTGAATCCCACCCAAAGTGTAAACTCAAAGCAAAAGACAACTGCATTAAAAGAACTTTGCGTAAAGTAAACAATCCTTGCACCCGCAGGTACAAGGACCGTTGTTTTATCCCTGGTGGCAAGCTAGACATCCCCTAGTCTCATGTTTCTGTCACTCAAGCTAGACATCAAGGGGCTGAACCCATAATCAAGCATAATGCTCCCTCTTGGAGTTGCAACAAATCACTTGGCCAAAGTAAAATACGGCAACGGAGAACATGCAAAAATTTACTAAAAAACGCAAATATAAAAGAGAACCAAATATATTACTCATCACAATCTGAACATAATCTCATAATCCATAAGATCCCAGCAAACTCAGCATAGCAACACAGAAAATTAAAAAAGTGACTCGATCATGTGAGGCAGCTCACGAGGTCTCGAAAGTGAAAGAACAAAGAGGGGAGGAGTACATCACATAGCTACTGGTCACGGACCCATGGTCCAAGGGGGACTACTCACGACACATCCGAAAGGCGTCCATGGTGATGAAAGGTCTCTCGGAGGGGGTTCCTCCTTCCGGCAGGGTGCCGGGGCAGCTTCTCCTGGCAGCCCCGATCTTGAAACGGCGGCGGCGGTACAGAGAGGAGAACGGGAATAGCAGATCGATATTAGGGGTTTTCGTCACGGGGGGTAAATATAGGCCAAAGGGGGCACCGGGAGGGGCCTTTCATGATTAATTCCAGAATATTAGATATGACTATAGTAACTACTAACATGTGAAACACAAACATACTAGATGTATTGATCAAGATGAACAGTAGCAACACATACGCGAACATATTCATAGTAACCATATAGTTCGGAATACGCCGCACGTACCGAACGTTTGCAGAGGAGCCAGACAAGTTCACCGTGGCGAGATCAGCGGTGAGGTTGTTGACAATGACGTTGTTGATGACAGGTCGAAGAAGACGACGCCTGCGGAGACGATCCGCAGCTCCGGCTGGAAGACGACCCGTGGTGGAAGCGACGAGCAGTCGCGCAGAGCGCTTCCCAAAAACCTAATTCGCGCTGGTTCCGGAGACCTGCTCTCCCAAACGCCGGTGCACGCCGACGCTCGGGATGAAGTAGACTACGGTGGCGGCGCAAGTCATGAGGTGTGGCAAACCTAGATTGGTTCTAATTATTCGGTGCAACGCAGCGGACAGCAATATATAGAGCAGCTCGGGAAACCCTAACGCGTACGAACGTGGGCCGGCCACGTCGCACACGTCACGTTTGAGTCGGTTCAGTAGCCCACAATTCGGTAGCGACCCGGATAGACAAAACTGTACGCGTACGCAAAAAAAACTTATTTTTCCCAAGCAGCAAAAATATAGCCATCGGCTCGGCTCATTCCCGCAACCTGTGGCGTGGCGCGTCGTGACGAAACGGACGGCGAAAGAGGAGGAGGAGGAGTGCGCGAGAAAGAGTCTTCTCTTTTTACTTGCACACCAAGTGTGTAAGCACTCCACCTTATAAAGAGGTGTTTCTCTCCGAAAACTAGCGGGTGGTACTAAACTTTAGCACCACATGCACCTCCAAAATTCTGTCATTGCATATGGGTCAATTTGACATTTTTCAGGCTTACTTATATGGGGTGCCCACTAATGGGCCCAATATTCTAACAGTATAAGCACCGAATATGCATGATTAATGAGTAGATATGCAATGGTTTCCCTGTGATTGCAATCTCTTCCCTAAAGGATTTGTGTTGGTTGGTCACACTTTTGCAATCACGAGCCACATTCTTTGGTATTTGCAGCTTCTTTAGCACTCCATTCGTGTGTGCAAGATAGATGAGCCAGACAAGGATTTGTTTCAATCTCCTTTGTGGGGTACTTGTTCCTAGTTGTGACCGACTACCAGCTGATTTAGCTTGAGCATAATTCTTGGCTAACCAAGAGAAATAGCATCGTTCCAAAAAGCATCTCTACCAGTTCCCTTAAGGCGCTGAACCTTAAATTTTTGGTCTATTTAAAGTTTCGCGAAGAAAAAAATGCCCTGAATAGAAACCCTATTGGACCCCGTAATTTTGTTTACAGTGCCCTCCAAATCGAACTGCGGGATCTATATTTCTTCCGTTTCTAGGCGCCTATACGGTCCGCAAACCGCATCCCCCCCACCGCCGCGACTCACCAAATGCCCCGCGAATTTCTCGCCGCCGGCCATCGAATCCGCACCGATTCTCCTCCCGTCGCCAGATCCGCCGCAGCTGAGCCCCGATGTGACAGGGGATGGGGTCAAGCGGCTGCGGAGCGGCATCTGATGGGTGCAAATAACACCTCCTTGTTGGTTACCCCAAGTGGAAGGTTATGATGCAGATATCGATAAACTTTCCTCGGTGAAGATACCAAGGTTATCAATCTAGTAGGATTCCAAGAGCTACAAGTAGGTGACAACGACACTAGGAGTTTAGCTGGTGCGTAAGTTGACGTGGACCTGCACACAAGAACACAAATAACTTTGATCCCAACGAGCTCAAAAAGTTTGTCAATCTCTCTGGTCTTGCTGTTTACAAATGATCAAAACACAGGGGGGAAATAATAGTTGCCGCTACGGAAAGGAAATAAAAGCAGTAAAAGTGAACGGTGTAAATTATGATGGAAATATGGACCAGGGTGTCATGACTTTCACTAGTGATGTTTCTCTCCCAAAAAAACGATAAATAACTATGCTAGATGAACAAATTACAGATGGGCAATTACAGAATTATAAACGCACCGCAATGCTAATTATGCTACTAGAAAGTAAAGAGGTTCCATCATGTGGCCATTACACCAAAACAAGTAGACCATTTATTCATCAGCATCTACTCACTAATCATCCACCTTGAGATATCTATCAAGAACATCTCACTGATATTAAGTTGCGACCCCAACCAAATTGTAGGATCAAAGCAACAAACAATTTCCTTGACACTCTATGCATAATGTAAGAAATCCTTTCAACCGCAGTTACAAGCACCGTTGTTTTCTCCCTGGTGACAACAACATATCCGTAGTCTCATGTTTCTGTCACTCAAGCTAGACATCGGAGGGCATGAACCTACAATCATGCATAACACTCCCTCTTGGAGTTGCAATCTACTACTTGGCCAAAGTAACAAACGGCAATGGAAAACATGCAAGAACACTCAAGAAAGAAAATATAAAGGTAAACCAAATATATTACTCATTACAAACTAAACATAATGTCATAATTCATCGGATCCCAACAAACACAACATAGCAAAACATGAACTAATACATATATGCCTTGATCATGATAGGCAGCTCACAAGGGCTAAACATTGAAGCACAAGATTGAAGAGAAGACATCACATAGCTACTAGTAATGGACCCATTGTCCAAGGAGAACTAATCACGGCGCATCCCGGAGGTGATCATGGTGATGGATAGGCCTCCAGAGGTCAATCCTCCCTCCGGCAGGGTGCCGGGACAGGTTCTCCTGGCGATCCCGAGATCGGAATCGCTTCGGCGACGGAACAGTGGACGAAATCGCGTAACGGGGAACTCCTCGAGGGTTTCTGTCTCGGGAGGTGCCCCCCAGGCCCAGGAGGACAGAGGGCACGGCCACCCCCCTGGCCGCCCCAGGGAGGCGCCTGGCCAGGGGGTGGTTGATGTCTACGCACGCTTCTATTCTTGTTGACTATGTTGGGCCTCCAAGCGCAGAGGTTTGTAGGACAGGAACAATTTCCCTCAAGTGGATGACCTAAGGTTTATGGAACTCAGGGAAGTAGAGGTTGAAGATGGTCTCTCTCAAGCAACCCTGCAATTAAGATACAAGAAGTCTATTGTGTCCCCAACACACCTAATACAACTAGGAGTTGCATAGGTGCACTAATTCGGCGAAGAGATGGTAAAATATGGGTGATAGGTGTGGCAAAACAAGGTAATATAAATCTGTAATAAAAATTGCAGCAATGTAGCAAGTAGCAAACGTGAGCACAAACGGTATTGCAATGGTGGAAACAAGGCCTGGGCTTCATACTTTCACTAGTGGCAACTCCCAACAACATTAACATAGTCTAATCATATGATATTTCCACTAAAACATGCATTGAAGACGTATTCGGAGGTCATTCTTTTGTGGTCAAGAGAGGACGAGAATTGTGTAGGGCTACAAAAGCACACCTTAGAGTTCGTAGTTCTCACCTACGGATTTCCCAATGTCACCGCGGCCATCCAAAGAGAGTACCACAATCACCACAACATATCTCAAGGATAGTAAAAGACAAGCACCAAGAGACTCTCAATATTCAATCCACACACAAAAGAGGAAATCACTCATGAAAATATTCTTCTAATCCATGTCCTATAGACCGCTGTCACCTTGGTCTCAGGGATTATACTAGATAAAGACAAGTGAGTACATCAAATCCAATACATAGAAGAAGGGGACATATCATCATCCTAGATTAACATAGCCTATGATTACAATCAAGATCACATCATGGGAGAGAGAATTGACCACATAGCTGCTGTAGAAGGCCTCAGCCCCAAGGAGGAACTACTCCCGCATCACGGAGGGAGGAAGCAACGTCGATGGAGATGAATCCGGGGGCACTTCCCCGTCCCGGCAGGCGGCTGACACAGAAATTCTGGTACCCCGAAGCTTGTTGGCGGTGGCGGCGGAGATCGAAATCGCTTCTGGAGAAAAGGGTTCTGGAATCAGGGTTTCCTCGACCGGAGAATAAATAAGAGCCAAAGGGGGGGGAAACCAGGGGGCCCCCACATCTCCCTGGCGGCCTTGTGGCGCGGGTCCCCCTTGGCCGCGCCAGGAGGACGCCTGGGGGCCTCCCCAGGACCTCATCCTCCGGCTGGAGGACTCTTCTAGAATGCTGATTTTTATATATTTTTCATGGAATTTTTCGGGCACTTTGATTTTTCACCTTTTTCTGCAATGCACAGACAAAACAGACAGAAACTGGCACTGCGTGCACTGAGTTAGTAGGTTAGTCCAAATATGTGTAAAATGATATGAAAGTATAGCAAAACATGTAGCAATGTCACATAAAAATGCATGGAACAAGCAGAAATTATAGATACGTTTGGGACATATTAGTGGCCCCCTCGGGGACTCTTTCGGGCTTCTGGAGTTTTCTGTTGTGGATATTTTTTTGCTAATTTTTCTGAATTTTTCTGAGCATTTTTTTTCTTTTCTACAAATGCATGGACAATAGCAGACATAAACTGGCACTGGGCACTGAATTAGTAGGTTAGCCAAAATATGTTGTAAATGGTATGAAAGTGCATGAAAACATATAGCAATATCATCAAAATAAGTATGAAGCAAGCAAAAATTATAGATACGTTTGAGACGTATCAGCATCCCGCGGAGGCGACGACGACGAGGAGCGCAAGCGTTGTGTCGCTGCTGATGTGGCTTGGAAGATGGAGTCCCTCATCCACCGCGAGACCGAGTAATATAACCGCCGCCACGCACGATGCTTCGAAGCGGGGAGTTCCTCCAGCGCGGAGAGCTCTTCGTGCGCGTCGCAACTCGTGAAGATGGAGGCAGTGGAGTTGCTGTCGCTCCCCGCCGTGAAGAGGGAGACGGAGGAGGACCCCCCGTGCGGCACCGACATCATCAGGTTGGACGACTACCTCTTCGGGCCTGAGGCAGACAAGATCGAGGAGTCAATCGTCGCGCGCAATGCGCGAGAGGAGGCGGAGGTGACGACGTGCCGCCAAGGGAAGATGAGATTAACTCCATCCTCTACGAGCAACGTCTCACCGCCGCGCGCCAGTTTGAGGAGAAGCAATTGGGATGGCACCATGAACTCGCCGAATAGGACAAAGTCTACGTCAACCTCGGTCCGAACAATGACGAGTGAGCTTCGACGCTGCCATAGCCTTGCCGCCGCACCCCGAGGGCTCCGATGAGCTCCGTTTTGGCTAGTTTTAGGTATGTAATTTGATGATGAACATGGCTATGTAATCGTTGATTAAACTTTGCTATCTAGTACTATGTGTTCTTCATTTCTTCCGTGAATCAGTTTTGTTAAATCTTACAGTTCGATTTAAGGGGTCTGTTTGGCCGCAGCCGATTTCGGCCCTTAAAGCATGTTTTTCTCGGCCCTTATCACGCTTTCACAGTTTGAGGTTTTAAGGGATCTGCTAGAGATTCTCTAAGCTAAGTAAGACCGCTAGCACTTTTCAACCGAACGACTTGTTAGATCGGGTTCCTTTTCTCCCTCTAAAGTGAAGACATTAGCAAGAACTGCCGATGAAAAAGCATCGAAGTCATGAGCAGAAAAATCTGAGACTACCCCGCAAAAAAAAATCTGAGACTTCTCCGCCAAAAAAGGATTATGTGAATAGGAAAGAAGCATGTATTTCTCGCCTTGGGCTTGATCCAGGTGAGGAAATTATAGAGATTGAATGACTTTGCCGGTTTCTTTGCATCGAATCAACCAAATGCTTCATCTCTTGTGTGGTGGGATACATAAACCTTTCATGATGAGTAGTATTATATATTAGCACCATACGTATAATACTAATTTCATAATGCATAATATTGTAGATTAGTTTTAGATAATTTTATTTATGGAATATCTATTTGACATAGTGTGCATGCATGTCCTTTCATGTTATAGCATTTCAACGAAGCTTTGCCTATATAAAGAAATCACATGTATGCATGTAGAAATATTATACATAATGCTGACATCATCACATTAATTTCTTTAAAAAATGTTTTTCTTGCAAACCGTTTATCCGATTAGTGTTTTTTTACCGGTCAGTTTATCTCGACGAGACCTTCAAAACAAGACCTCATGTTGATATGTTTCGATTTTTTTATCGCCATCAGTTGTGAGATAATGCTAACATAGTTGTTATTTGTAATCATGAATAACCTCCATAGTGAATGTGTATAGTTACTATATCATAGTTGTGTATCATAGTTACTATATCTTGTGCATAGCTAGAGACCAATTATTCTAGTTTTCATATGAGTAAGAAGAGGTATCACTCCACACATGTAACATTAAGCAAGTCTTTTAGTCACGTATATCAACGTTGGTACATAAGAGAGTGGTTCATTAGAGTGGTAAGCATGTGATTTGTTATGGTCCAATGTTAACCGACATAGTGAGAGTACAACGAATATGAACTACATCTACAACAACAACAACGACATTGAGGTTGTGAACATGCTTCTAATGCGAAGAAAACCTTTTGCCAAGCTTGCAGTTATGTTTATGACCAAGGGGTTGCTAGAATATAACATCCATGCCTCTGTGAAAAAACAAGTTGCAACATTCATTCATGTTGTAGATCAGTTTAGGACATTCATTCATGCTACTAGAGAGCTCGGAGAAGAGATGATCAAGACACCAAATGGTCAAACTCTTATGAAGATTCACACAATCCTTAGATGGTATTTTTATTTAATTTAATCAAGCCATTTTTTCCATGCCATCACATAATTGTATTGAAGCAATAGAGGATACTCTGTAATTGCTAGAGTATTGAAGGCAAATATTGCAGCATACAGGAGTAGAAAGCACTACACAAGCTAAAATGTGCTTGTTGTTATTGACTTTGATCTGAAGTTCACATACGTGCTAGATTGCTAGGCACGATCAATGTATGATTCTAAACATTGTTGCTGACAACATGCATCGACCTGATGAAACCGATATCTTCGATGGTAATTTCTAGGTGGGAAATATTGAATATGAATGTTGGTTTCTTGTTCTTTCACCCTTCAGGAAAACAAGGTACCATCTAAACAAGTTATTTTCTCCGTCGTGTAGACTACACACCTTTGATGAGGAATTCCATGGCGTCCAGTGGGAGAGGAGGCCCCGACCGTGGCGTGACCACCCGCAGAGGCGGTTGACGGCCCTCTACCTCTCGCACACCGGTGATGGTATTCTTCCGTACCGGCAAGGAAGCCCTGAACGAACCGTGGGAGTGGTACCTCCAGGTTTGGCGATTCCTCACACACTACATGTTAAAATATATGTGCTGAATATTAGGTGTACTAGTTGTGCTACAGTTGGATTTGTAATAGCGGTGGGTTAGGTGTTTGAGTCGGACATGTGTAATCCGGGCCTATTATATAAAGGGACCGCGGGCAAAATAGACTAGACACAAGTTGATAGGCTAGACAGAGATCACGAGAGGGACGACACGGCGCCCGTGGCAGGGGCGACCGGACCGACCATGGCGGGTGATTGGAGCGCTGTTGGATGACCGTGGCAGACTTGTCGTCGACTGTATCATGTGATTTGATACATGGGGAGGAACGTTCGTAGTCATGTCCCGAGGATGTAGCCATATGGTGAACCTCGTTAACAAATTTCGGTGTCGTGCTTGTGCTTGTACTTGTGATGATTGCTTGGTCCTTGATAGATCGATATGCGAGTCGGATTATTCTAACAATTGATATTATGAGCAAGGTTTTGAACAAGTTGCATGTGTGTTGATTTTGAGAAGAGTGAAGAAGACCGGCGGCTGCAGATACGAGTATACGACCATGGCAGCGATTGGAGATCGTCGTGTAAAGCAATTAAAAGCAGAGCGGATCATGTCGGCGGCGTTTTGCAGAGGACTCGGCGAGTTTGATCGATCGGAAGCGGTGGTGATGGGGTCACACGTGCATATTTTTTTGAGGAAATACAGTACAACGCAGACACTCACAGACACGAGTATACACTTACCCTTATGAACGCACACACGCACACCCTATCCCTATGAGCATCTTCGCAATACTGAGCCGGCACATCATCTTGAGATTAACGAAGTCACCACTTCGTCTTCGACAGGAACGTCTCCTTCCACTGAAAGCGCATCACCGGAAAGCCTGAAATATATTCAAGAAAATGCGAGCACCAATGTCAAATCTAGGATTTAAACTCTGGTGGACTGGGGATACAACCATCCACCTAGCCAACTCAACCACAGTTTGATTCGCAGTCACACGTGCATATTGGTGAGATCGATCGGACCAGACCTGAGGTGTGCGTGTAGGCCGCGGTTGCGTAGCGGCTTGGGCGTGTCAGGCTGGCTGGTGCCGTGGTGCGGCCTGTTGACTGACGGCGATTCGGGATCGGGGGAGCAGGCGTGGTCCAGCAGATGCAGGGCGAGGCCCAAACAGCAGGAGAGAGGGAAGTTGGTTCGTTCGGTGCTGGTGTGAAACGTGATGGTGCAGGCCTGGAAGCGTACAAGCGTTGAGTCCAAGAATACATGCGTACATGATGATTCATGAGAGATTTGTTGAGACAAAAAAAAGTCTGTTTGAGTACACGTGAAGCTATGGGCAAATGAAGACAATGAAAAGAAAATTATGCATAGAAATTACCATGATCGGTTTTGCATGGAAGTTTTTCCTGGTGGGTCTAATTTGCAGAGAAGGCTTGAAGTGTATATGGCGCAGACGACGATGTGTGTATTATCAACGAAGGGCGAGAAACCATTATCTTCTCTCGCGTATCAGAGACCAATATGTGAGTTGTTCACTTTCACGCAGACAGTGATCAATGTGTAATGGTGTTGAACGGATACTCCAAAAGTTGGAAGCACAAAGTAGAGTAAAGGGTAACTTAGTTTTACTCGGGTGTTGACTGTGGAGAAGAAAAGAAGGGACTATAGTTGCAGGTGGAGTCACATGGATTCTAGGAGTAGCAGTGGTGCTTATGGTTCAAGTCCAAGGTACATGGAGGTTCGCACATGGAGGCTTCAAGGTGGCGACGATATATTCGTCAAGGTGAAGTGTTAAAATATATGTGTCGAATATTAAGTGTACTAGTTGTGCTACAGTTAGACTTGTAATAGCGGTGGGTTATGTGTTTGAGTCGGACACGTGTAATCCGGGCCTATTATATAAAGGGACCGCATGCAAAATAGACTAGACACAAGTTGATAGGCTAGACAGAGATCACGAGAGGGACGGCCCGGCGCCCGTGGCAGGGGCGGCCAGACCGACCGTGGCGGATGGTCGGAGCGCTATCGGATGGCCGTGGTGGACTTGTCGTCAACTGTATCATGTGATTTGGTACATGGGAAGGAGTGTCCGTAGTCATGCATCGGGGATGTAGCCATATGGTGAACCTCGTTAACAAATATCGTTGTCGTGCTTGTGCTTGTGGTGATTGCTTGGTCCTCGATAGATCGATATGCGACTCAAATTATTCTAGCACTATAAAATCTATAATTATAGATGACGCAGTATTTATGTCAACGAAAATACCCTACTGACGTTTCACGACCGTCAGTCGACCTATCACTGAAGCACTATAAAAAAACAGCGATGGTACCACTTTTTTGGTCACCGAAGACCGTTTCTTAAGTGATAATACCTAGTCCGTCAATAATATCCATCTTTGATGACATGGTTAAATGGTCATCTATTACGTCCCTCTTGTCACCAAAATTCGTCTTTGTTGACGATAATCCATTACTAGTAATCGTTCTTGTTGGTTTGACTAGTCAATATTCTGACAAATGAGCCCACCCTTTTGCTGCCGTGGCTTCTTACGTGTGGGTCCGGATGAGTTAAATTTTATTTTTGACTGGACAACTATGTTGACATATGGGCCCAGAAAATGCTGACGTGGAGGCTAACACGTGGTCCCAAGGGAAGTCGGTGTACGCGCTTAAATGTGGGTCCTGGCGCTGGTGACGGTTCGAATTCCCATCACAAACCCCGTCACTGATTTTAGCTCTCGCCAAATCGTGCGTTGTTTGAATTTTTACGTGGATTCTAAATTAAAGTACTATTAGTGTCATCATAGCTTTCATTAACAATGAGACTTGATAGTTGTCACACCACTATGCCATATATTAAAATTATCATCGGAAGGGCATATTATAGTCTAAGTAAAATAAGGCGCTAGATAATGTATCTTGACGAACAATAATGCACCATCAGTAATTTGTGGGTTGTGAGATAGTCTTCTAAGAGGACCGCATCGACTTCCTTGAGAGATAAGTAAGAATTTCCTCCGTCACTACTTGTTGCTTTTCCCTATAGCATCCAATGTTCGTTGATTATAATCCTTGATAGTTTTAGTTTCTTGTCATTTCTTCCTTTTGAGCTCTTCAATTTCTTACTTATGTGCAACAACTAATATCCACGTCTTGTTTAAACGTCTGGTTTGCGCTTTTGCGTCTAACCCTTGTTCTATAATCTTCCCCTCTAGATGTCGAATACATTGTTGAGAAGATGAATTATGTGATGAGCACCCATGTTTGAAAGTATCGTCAATGACAAGCTCTTTTCCTTAATAATCTGCAAGTCGGTTAGTTGCGGCACAACTTCTTTAGTAGGTTTCCTCTTTTTGGTGTGTGTTTCAATCTGCATCATGATTGAAAACATTCATCATTTAATGTTAGTATTTTACAGTATGATGGCTCGAACAATACATTTGAAGTCGAAAATTTAGAAACCATTTACGGATGTTTCCTTTGCACTTTGTCTCATACCGGGGTTTTTCTGTATGGTGTGGCCTTGTACTGGAAGCACAATAGTGCAAGTTTTGGTCTTGTCATCTTTAGCCTTAAGGAAGAAGTACAAACACATCAATGTTTCATATCATCTATCAATCATAAGTATGGATCTATTATATTATTTAAATTCTTACCTTAGAACTATATTTGTGTTGTTTAACAGCTTTTTCTAAAATACTGGTGTAAAATTCTTTGGAAAAATCATCCCTCAAGTCAGTACCAAGATGACCCTGAAGAAATCATGTATCCATGAATGTTAGAACATGGGCATTGCACCTTTTAATGAAAGTGCTATGGCAGAATTGCATAATATAGATGGATAGTAAATCAACGAAGAAGTCTACTTTGTAAATATCTGGGGTCACTCTATTCTTTGTTGCAACTTTAGATGAAGGTACATCTTCATCCATGAGAACATCATAGACTTCAGTTGGCTCCTCTGAATCTTTATGTATCGCATCATCTAGTTCAGCATCACCATCCATAAAAAATGTGCTATACAAGAGAAATCTGGTGGACTAATGGTACCAAGACAGTCTTTCTTCATGAGTGCATATATCCGAGCACTTATGTCCTTCACTGTTTCTACTAGTACATTCTCGAATGCTTGTTCTGATTTGCTGGCAATAGCTGAGAAAGGAAGACCAATTGTTAACGTGCAAGTTCCTCGTGGTTGCTAATACTTATATTCCTCAAATACAATGTTATCAGTATATAATCACGATTTTCCCAAAATAGAACGAGATGTACTTGGAGATTTGTCTAAATAACAAGATGTTATGTGAAGAAATAAGCTATCATTTCTTAAAAAAGTGAATCCAGTGTAAGATACTAATTTTTAATAAGAAAATATGAAGTAAACTAGAAACCTAGATACAATTAACATCGTTATGTCCCTGAATACAAACCGTAAAATTGAGATGATATACAAGTATGCATGCATGTAAGCACATCAAGAGCCAAGATGAAACCCGAATATAAATGTAGATGCAAGTCCAAATCTTAGATTGGGGTGGGGTGGGGTTGTCGCGGGAGAAACTTCTGACCTAGTAGGGTAAGATTTGGTATGCGTAGTTTCGCATTATGGTGGATGTCGGACATGACATACACCGATGATGGAACCATCAGCGTATAAGATATGCATGGAGATGGAACACCAACTTCTAGGATCGTGCCGGATCTGGGGTACAATAGAGGGATGCTTGAGCGATGATAATGAAGTCGTTGGCTAGTGGGGGGGGGGGTATTTAGGAGGAGGTCTAAAAATTAAGTGTAGTGTTTAAAATCAGTGGAGGGAACGAAAACAGTGGACGACCAAAAATTAGGAGGGAAAGTCAACTTAGTTATAGTGTTGTACTAAATTTATGTGTTCACCATTTGGGTTTTCTTAGCATTTTAATTAAATAAAATGAATCCAACAAAGATTTTGTTCAAAAATAGGTGATTCAACACGGTACATGTTTCGCAAGATTAGACCATAAAGGATTGGTGATGCACAAACCATATCAATTCCCACAATGGGTATGGTCCATGTCTCTCTTACCTTTGATGATCAAAAGTTTTACCTTAAATTTGAAATTCAAACTCGTGTTAGACTCTTCGAGCAACTCATATGTACAAGATCTTTGTCAAGCACTTTCTTGGTTAGAATAGCATTTTCCAGTGTTATATGTGTACACTAATTCTCCAATGTATAGGCAAAATACTATAACCACTTGCACACCTAGAATCTAATGTTTTTACATCTCATTTAGATAAATTTTGTCACCATTTGAGTTTTCTTGGCATTTTCATTAAATAAAATGGACCCAACACAAATGTAGTACAAAAAAGGTGAATTTTGTCGTGTTGTGTTATTGTGGGTGTATTAGTTATCACAAAAAGTCTCGCAACCAATGGAAAATGTTTGGTTGACATTTGATTTTCAAAAGCTTTGATTCAACACGGTACTTGTGATGCAAGATTACACTCTAAAGGCTTGGTGATCAACAAATACTATCAATTCCCACAATGGGTATGGTCCATACGCCTCTTTTACCTTTGATGATCACCAATTTTAACTCAAATTTAAAATTCGAACTTGTGTTCACTTTCGAGCACCTCATATGTACAAGATCTTTGTCAAGCACCTTCTTAGCTAGGAATAGCATATTCCAATATTATGTGTGTACACCAGTTCTTCAATTTATAGAAAAAATACTATAGCCACTTGGACATTTAGACTCTCATGTGTGTACGTATCATTTAGATAAAAAAATTTGCTATTTGGATTTCCTTGGCATTTTCATTAAATAAAATTGAACCAACACAAATGTAATCCAAAAAAGGTGAATTTTGTCGGGTGGTGTTATTATGGGTATTAGTTAGCGCAAAAAGTCTCGCAACCAATGGAAAATGTTTGGTTGACGTTAAAATTTAAAAAGGTTTGATTCAATATGGCACTTGTGATACAAGATTACACCATAAAGGTTTTGTGATGAACAAACCCTATCAATTCCCACAATGGGTATGGTTTATGTCTATTTTACCTCTGGTGATCACCAATTTTACCTCAAATTTGAAACTAAACTCGTGTTCACTATGCAAGCAACTCATATGTACAAGATCTTTGTCAAGCACCTTCTTAGTTAGGAATAGCATATTTTAATGTTATATGTGTACACTTAGACTCGCATGTGTTTACATCTCATTTAGATAAAATTTGTCACCATATGGGTTTTCTTGACATTTCGAGAGCTCCACCATACGCACGTCGTCGTGCTGCTAGACTCCCGGACCGGATCTATCTTCTTCCACTGCCTCGCTGGACCGATGCCCGGGGGCGTTGTATACACCAGATGTGTGTCGAGCTACGATGCGCTTCTTGTTGTGGCACTCGACATCCCTAGTGTGTCTACACGACTACGAGTGACTGGTTGTACCGGTGCACCATGGATCAAGTCTTTGTGTTGGATAGTAGATGAAAGATGAAGTAGCGGGAAACAGGTTTAGATCAAGACCACCGATAGCCGCTATCTTATAGGGGGGCTCGTGTGAGATCGCCATTAGAGACAGGTATATGAATTGGCTTGCAGTTGAGCGGACGGAGGGAGGTCAAAGTTTGTTGCTTGTTCTCTTCTCTCACGCAAGTAGGGTGCACAGATTACCACGATGGACAAAGGATGATTAAAGTCTTCCAGTGAGAAGATCTAACGCGGGTTGCTGATACATCCAAAACGTATCTATAATTTCTGCTTGCTCCATGCATCTTTTGTGTGATATTGCTATGATATTGATGCACTTCCATACACTTTTGATCATATTTGGACTAACCTATTAACTCAGTGCACCCCAGTGCCAGTTCCTGTTTTCTGCTGTTTTGTATTTCAGGTTTTCCCATTACTTAAAGTGCCAGAAAAATTCCGGGAAAAATATAGGAAAAATCAGCGTACAGGAAGCTTCGGGAAGAGCCAAAGTGGGGCCAGAGGGGAACCAGGGGTGGCCCAGGAGGCCACCTGGCGCAGCCACCCCCTAGGCCATGTCAGGGGGGGCGCCTGGGGCCCCTGGTCCACCTCTAGCTGCCCCCCTTCGCCTATATATCTCTCTCGTCCAGAAACCCTCGAGGACAGAACCATTTTTGGCGATCTCTCCTCTGTACCGCCGCCGCAGCGCTTCCAAGATCGGGAGCACCAGGAGCCCTCTTCCCGGCACCCTGCCGGAGGGAGGAAGCACCTCCGGGAGCTTCTCCACCACCATGGATGCTTCCCGGATGAACCGTGAGTAGTCCACCTTGGACCATGGGTCCATGATCAGTAGTTATGTGTTGTTCTCCTCCCCTCTTTGTTCTTCATGGTTTAGACCTCGTGAGCTACCCTACATGATCGAGGCACATATGTAATCTTTCTGCTGTTGCTATGTTGAGTTTGCTGGGATCTGATGGATTATGAGACTATGTTCGGATTGTGTTTGAGTAATATATTTGATTTTCCTCTTTTATATTTATGTTCTTGAGTAATTCTTGCATGTTCTCCGTCGTTGTTTATTGCTTTGGCCAAGTAGTAGGTAGTAACTCCAAGAGGGAGCGTTATGCATGATTGTGGGTTCATGCCCCCTGATGACTACCTTGAGTGACAGAAACATGAGTCTAGGGGATGTGTTGTTGGCACAAGGGAGAAAACAACGGTGCTTGTACTTGCGGGTGCAAGGATTGTTTACTTTACGCAAAGTTCTTTAATGCAGTTGTCTGTTGCTTTGAGTTTACACTTTGGGTGGGATTCATAACTTAATACCAGCGATATGTTCTGGATAGATATCTCAAGGTGGATGATTAGTAGGTAGATGCAGATGGATTTCGGTCTACTTGTCTTGGCGTACCGCCCAAGCTTTTGAGCCTCTTCCTTTCTTTGTAGCATAGTTAGCATTGGGTTGCGCACATAATCCTGTCAACTGCCCAGCTGTAATTTGTTTACCTTGCATGGCTATTTTATCGTCTTTTGGGAGAGAGACATCACTAGTGAACATCATGGGACCCCGGTCCATATTTTCACAACTGTTTACACCCACTATTCATTTTCTGCTTTATTTCCTTTTCTATTGCTATCGCTATCATTATTATCCCGTGTGTTTGATCCTTTGTAAACAAAAAGGCTAGAGGGATTGACAACCTCTCTGTACTCGTTGGGAGCAAAGTTATCTGTTGTGTGTGCAGGTCCACGTCAACCGTCTAATTGCTGGCGCCGTTGTCACCTTCCTGTCGTTGTCGGAGTCCTACTGGAGACAAACCTTGGTATCTTCACCGAGGAAAATTTGCTGCTGTCTACATCTCAACCATCCACTTTGGGTAAGCAACGAGGGGCGAGAAGCCATCAGTTGCTCGCACGCGTCCTGTCTAATTGCATATGCTCGCACGAAACCACATAGATGCTTACGCTTGGCACTTGTTGTAAATCTCCTGAAATCACTCGTAAAATCGTTGTTTCCAAATTTTACGTGGCAATAATAAATGTTGTAAAAAATATACCTACATAGTGACACCAAAATACGTCAATTAAAATCCATCCAGGCCGTCACTGAAGTTGGCAATGTTGCAAACCCGAGGGAAGGTTTAGGTCTTGACGGTACCCGTCAACAAAAATGATTTTAGATGACGTTTTTCCTTCCACCACGGGGAATTTCATCATTGGCAATCACCAATTTTGTACTAACCCGAACAACATCGCGTTTCGCATCGCGGATGATGTTCGGTAAGCCGCCATCGATGTTGTCAGCCGACAAGAACTTCTCATAGTCCAACGGTTCGTCGAGGCCCAGACGGCGTACATCTTCACCATGGCGGAGTATACCACGGTGTGCACCTGCTTTGAGCCTATCTAGTACACCAGCGTGGGTGGCCAATCTACTACCCAGGCGATTCCCGACGACTTCCTGTGATGCAGTTTAGGTATTATTTTTACAGTAACTCCGGCGATGTTCCAGTGGGGAACTGTAGCGCAAACAATGTTTAGTTTAAATTTGTTAATATACCGTACGCTATGGCGTATCTGTTCTGCTGATCACCATTTCGTACTGCATATTTATAATAGGGTGAACCACATCTCATTTTTGTGGGCATCACATTTGCCGCATCTGCTAGAGTTGCTCTAACTAGATCATACAATGGGGTTGTGACGAGCTTGTGCCTAAGGGGGGAGATGTGACGGCTGGGGATTTTGATGACTCCGCCCATGGTGTGATATGATAATGAAGCTTTGAAGTGTAAGGGCATCTCCAGAGATGACCCCTAATATGGCCATCAGATCTGTCTGTGGATAGGGGGATCAATCCATGGACACTGATGCGGGAGCCGACCATCTAATCTTGGTCGCATCGGTCCACCAATAGTTCAACAAAATACATGAAATTTATAGAAACTCGTATGGAATTCATACAAATTTGGATATAATTTACATAAATTAGTCACGTTTCATCTAAACGTATGTTTTTCATAAATTAGTTACATTTCATGCAAATCAGACGTTTTACTTAAATTAGTCATCGTTTTTGCCGAAGGAGCCGGGCATCCGCCGCGAGACTCCGCAGGAGCCGCACCCTAGAGACACGACGTAGGTAGGCCTCGTTGCGGCCATCATCCCCTGTTCGGGCTTTGCCAAGCGGCGCTTTGACATCGGAGAGGAGAAAAGATGTGGTGGCGGCTAGGTTTAGGAGGGGTGAGGGAGACATCCCGCTCGTAGCACCTTGGTTTAAATTTGGAAGAGAATTTCACTTCTCAACCTCTGCATCCATTAGAGATGCACACAACCATTTTAATATGGATATCAAGATATGCATGATTCTCAAAAAAAAATTTAATGAATACTAAGATATATGTTGATGAATGATTTCACCACACACCAAAGTTGATTCTCAATATATAGGAAAAAAAACCTCGGCATCACCTGTCAATTCTACAAATTCAACTCGGTTCGTTAGGATGCACAACCATATGCCTAACCAGTAAGCTAAAGCGATATAACTAGTGGCATAATACTTATGATCGTGACGACAACCACTTCGGAAGATCATTCACGTTGTAGATCATAGCATTTTCTGAGGCCAAACGCTTCACGGATGTTTGTTCTAAGCTGACCTCATCGCCAAGCAGAACAACTTCATCCAAACAAACCATCACCAAGAGGGCTGGGAGCTGTTGCACATTCATATAGAAAGTATTCTAGCTCAACTTATAACGAAAACTAGGTCGGCATGGTTGTTTGGTTTCCTCCAATTTCTCACTCAAGTTAGCAACTTAGCATAGCATCCCTAGAAAACAAAGACTGTTTTGGAGATGTTAACTTGCATATCCATTGGCTTTGGCCTTTTCGCAAAAAGAAAAAGGGAAATAGGAACCGGGATTGGGTAGAATTTAGAAATGTATACATAGGAGCCGAGCATTCGAGCACCCAGCGTTATAAGTTAGCTAGGAATTCGTTCAACCCTCATGCATGTATAAGATATGTTTTGTGGTACCCTCAAATGAATAACAACCTTTTATTTTAGTTCATCTAAAGGTCCAAAATATTTCATACTAGTGACAAAAGCATGACCAGTTAAATTCATACTAGTGCTAGATTTGCACCGCATCGGCTCACCACACGGTAATGTGGAGCTCGTTCTCACTCGCATGCGCAGACATTCGCCGGCTCGCCGCCATCGTTATCAAGTTCGTCGGCCGCATCGGTTGAGGGAGCCAGAGGGAGTGCCCGTGCCCTCCTTGTCTTCCTGCCCCCTCTCCTTCGGCGAGACGGGCCCGCGCCTCGCGCTTCGCCTTGGCCCTGCAGAGCTGCGACTCGCCCGGTCGCGACTACGAGACCGACGTCGAAGCCGCGCTCACGCTCGGCCCTGCTCCGCACCTTCCCAGGGCGGCGCTAGGAACGGCTTCGTAGACTCGCTCGCTCGCAGTGGCGGAGCCACTCGTTGGCAGTGTAGTCAATTGACTACACATGTTTTTTGACAAAAACTTTTTATTTAGGGTAAAAATCAAACAAAAAAATATAAAATTTATACAACTACATGTATTTGACATCACAACTCTAAATTGACAACACAACTTCGTATTCCTGGCTCCGCCACTGCTCGCTCGCATTGAGCCGCACGGATGCGGCCGCTTCCGTCTGAGGCGCGAGGGAGGACAAGAGGAAGAGTGAGGCTGCCTGTACGAGCATACTGCCGGAGTCATTCCTCGGAGGCGTCGCCGGCGTCATTCCATGCCGCGCAGACGTCACGCTCATGCTGCTCTCCTACATCGTTGATATCCAGTACAATCAGGTTTGGAGCGTGAAGGTCGGCGGTGAACAGATCGAACTGCGTACTAGGCGGCGGAGGGATTAGTCCAGGTCCTACGTAGTGGTCTACTGGCCGGCGTACTAGTACCAGCTTACTGGCTGGTTGGGCTTAATTTACGTCTTTTTATCTCAACGGTTCATGTGAATTCATACTACTCACCGTATGGCATTAGTGAAAGGTACCGTAAAGAAAACCATGTATAAACATCGAATATGAATGACAAGTAGACGTGCAATAGCTTCCTTGTGATTGCAGTCTCTTCCCTACACGATTTGTGTTGGCTGGTCACACTTTTGTAATTACGAGCCACACTATTTTATTTTTGCAGCTTCTTTTGTGTTTCATTCGTGTGTGCAACATAGATTAGCCATATAAGGATTTGTTTCAATCTCCTTTGTGGGGATACTTGTTCTTAATTGTGACCGACTACGGGCTGATTCAGCTTGAGCAAATAATTCTTGGCTAAACAAGACAAATGACATCGTTCCTAACTAAGACCGCTAGTGCTTTCTAACCGAATGACTTGTTGGATCGGGTTCCTTTCTTCCCGTTAAATCGAATACATTAGAAAGAACTGCGGATGAAAAATGATCAAAGTCGTGAGCAGGAAAATCTGAGACTTCTCCTAAAAAAAAAAGAAAAACTGAGACTGTTTATGCGAATAGGAAAGAAGCATGTATTTCTCGCCTTGGGCTTCATCCAGGTGAGGAAAAAATGGAGATTGAATGATTTTGCCGTTTGCTTTGCATCGAATCAACCAGATGCTCCATTGCTTGTGTGATGGGATACAGAGACCTTCCACGATGGGCAATATCATATATTAGTATCTGCATATAGTACTAATTTCTTAATGCATAATATTATAAATTAGTTTCTTAGATAATTTTATTGATGGAAAATCTGTTTGAAGTAGTGTGCGTGTTCTCTCATGTTGCGGCATTTCAGTGAAGTTTTGCCTATATAAAAGCACATGTATGCATGTAGAAGCTGACTTCACATAAATTGCAAAAGGGAGAAAACACCAAAACTTCAAACACTAGTGTAATAAAAGGTTGCATCTGAACATTCCCTTACAACTTTTTTACATCTAACATCATTTGGGATATGCAAGTATTACGGTTCACTGAAAACTATAGATGTCTGTTGCAGGATAGGAAGAACTATCAAATGCTGCAAGTTCGAACAGATTCAGTACCAGCAATATCATTTCCCTCCTGATACTTGTGATCGCGTCAATAGCCATATAGGACGATCATTCGTGCCGCAGATCATAGTGGTTGCCGAGGCCAAACGCTTCACCGACGTATATTGGAAGCTGCCCTCGTCACCAAGTAGAAAAACTTCCTCCAAACAAAACGTCACCAAGAGATCTTGGAGCTGCTGCACATTCATATAGAAAGAATTCTACCTCAGCTTATGAAGAAAACTAGGACGGCATGGTGGTCTGGTTTCCTCCAATTTCTCACTCAAGTTAGCATAGCATCCCTAGAAAACAAGGCCTGTGTTGGAAACGTTCACTTGCATATCCATTGCCTTTGGCCTTTTCGCAAAAAATAAAAGAAAAAAAGAAACCGGAATGGGGTAGAAATTTATACACAGGAGCCGAGCATTCGAGCACTCATCGTGTTTATATAAGTTAGCTAGGAATTTGGTTAACCCTTATGCATGTATAAACACCGAATATGCATGATTAACGAGTAGATGTGAAATGGCTTCCCTGTGATTGCAGCCTCTTCCCTAAACAATTTGTATTGGCTGGTCACATATCTGCAATCACGAATCACACTATTTGGTCTTTGCAGCTTCTTTGGTGTTCCATTCGTGTGTGCAAGATAGATGAGCTAGAGAAGGGTTTATTTCAATCTCCTTTGTGGTCGGGCGTACTTGCTCCTAGTTGTGACTTGTGAGTGACTACCAGCCGATTCAGCTTGAGCAACACGAAAAATAGCATCATTCCTAACTAAGACCGTTAGCTCTTTCTAACCGAATAACTTGTTGGACCGCGTTCATTTTCTCCCTTTAAAGTGAAGACATTATCAGGAATACGGATGTAAAGGATTAAAGTCGTAAGTTCTCGAATGTTGTGCGTATTGTATATTAATAGAAGAAAGGTAAGAAACCCTGGTCCACCTCACGGTGTAAACATTACAACTTGGTTACACCGTATCGCATCCACCTAACTTACATACATATGACTACTCAATCCCAGCCCACCTACGTAGCTCCGCTATGGGGCGATCCCAGTTGCCCTTTCAGCAGTCCTGCATTCCTCCATGCTTCCGCTTCCGCCACAATCTTTGCCGCCAACACCTGGACCGAAGGCCTACCCGCGTCGAACACAATCGCATTCCGATGCTTCCATATCTCTCACATGATCAGCGCCCAAAGCGTCCGGATGGCTTTATATGAAAGGCTTGTGTACCTCCTGTCCAAGCACCACGTACCCAGACGTACCTCCGCTGATGGACTCCAATCCTCCTTTCCCAAAGCCTGACACACCTGCGTCCATATAATGCGCGAGAAAACACACGTGAGCAGGATATGTTCAATGGACTCCTCCTGGTTGCAGAAGGGTCACGTATCCTGGTGCGGCAGCCCACGTACGCTGGGCAAGCCTGTCCGACGTCCAACACCGATCCCTGAGTGCCAGCCAGGGGAAGAAGCGGCACCGCAGTGGCGCCCTGGACTACCACGTGAACTCAGCATTCGGTATGATCTCCCGGCCCACGAACTTCTTCGCATAGGCAGAGCGCACGGAGAACTGCCCATCAGCCTCCCAAGACCACCTGACATCATCCTCCTCACCAACCTCCAGGTGGACCTGTCCTATCTGCTCTCACAACCGCAAATACTCCCTGAGCGCCCTCTCTGTGAGGTTCGGTCCAGCGCCCCGTTTCCACGCATTGTTGATCATGGCCTGCTGCACGGTCTGTACTGCTCGCACCCGGCCGGGCACCGCGCCATAGAGCTCAGGCGTGACCTCCTCAATCCTAAACCCTAGCATCCAACGATCCTCCCAGAAGAGTGCACTCTTCCCATCTCCAATTACCACACATGTTGCGGCACAAACCATGTCCCGGGCCTCCTTGGGGATGCTAAACTTGAATTACCCCCCCCCCCAAGGTCTCCCGCAGTCCACCTTTCGGAGCCAAAGCCAACGCGCCTGCATGGAGATATTGAGCCATCTTAGGTTCGACACACCTAGCCCTCCAGCCCACTTGGGCGAGCACACGGCCGACCACGCCACCTTGCAATGGCTGCCCCGCGCCTCCGAACGCCCACACCACAGGAAGCTCCTGATGATTTTATTCATCGCCGCAATTTTCTTAGCTGGCAGGGCAAGTGCAAACATGGTGTGCAGCGGCACCGAACATAGCACCGAAAGGATGAGAACCAGTCAACCACTTTTCGGCATGGCTGCCGCCTTCCACCGTGGCAAATATCCCGCGAGCCGCTCCACAAGGGCTCCAAGCTGCGCCGCCGAGAGCTTGCGAATGCTCAAGGGGAGGCCTAGATAAGTGCATGGGAATGCTCCTAAGGGGCAGCCGAGTGCCTTGCCGATCAACACCTCCTCTCGAGGTGAGCAACGGATTGGGATTGCCGTCGTCTTCTGTCTATTCACTCTCGAACCCAACGCCTCCCCAAATAGCTATAGCATCTCAGAGCACGTGGCAAGCTCCACCTCCACCGGTTTTAGGAAAATCATCACGTCGTCTGTGAAGGAGAGCCTATGTTGCATGCCCTCGCGCCCCAGGGGTGAAAGAAGGCCCGTCGTGGACGCAACAACGAATAGGCGCTGTAGGGGCTCCATCACTAATATGAACAACATAGGAGACAAGGGGTCCCCCTGCCTAAGACCCCGGCAGTTGAGAATCAGCGCACCAGGCACCCCATTCACCAGCACTCTCGCGTCGAGGAAGTGGCCAGCAGCCCAGATATCCACCTTTCTCCAAAGCCCATAGCCCGCAACACCTCCAGAAGAAATGGCCACTGAACGGAATCGAACACCTTTGAGATATCTAGTTTGAGCATGACCGTCGGGCTCTTAAGCACATGCAAGCGTCGCACCGTGCACATGCAAGCTATTCACATCACCCACTATTGTAACTAATCAGTTGGTCAGGTCTTCTACTTTCATTTTACATGCATCTTATACCCTTTCAATTACATTATATAATTCTGCATTTTATACCCTTTCAATTACATTATATAATTCTTATAGAGATTTTCGCTCACGAAGTATTCTTCTAATATTATATATTTACACCCACCGTACACAATTATAAAATGTTCTATCTTTTTGTCTGAATCAGATGCATATAGATTTAATTTAGTGTATTTATTCTCTCGTTTCAATCTTTATGTATGTCATATTAATATCTAAAACGTCTTATATTTGTGAACAAAGAGAGTATTTGTTACTGTAGAAGATATATCTTCTCAATGGTGTTGAGTCTATGGTAGTAAAGTTGGGATAGTTTGTTTTTCTACTGTTTAACACTATCTTCTCATATCTTCGTAGTCCTTTTTTTGCAAAGTACGAAAAAACACTGAGCTGCAAGACTCTTACAAACATTTCAAATCTTCTTTGACAGAACCGAGGAACGTTCAGCTACAGTGAGCCCATTTTACACGACTTCCAAACACAAAAGGGCACGTTTAAAAAAATGAAACAACAAGCTTCTAGAGGAAGATCCAAACTCGATCTCTCTATACATTTAACACGGCTACTCAACCATCAATTTCTACTAATATGATCCAACACCAAAGATTGCTCATATATCGTCCCAGGGACTCACACAACTGTCTTCATACAAGCATTGTTCCAGTTGAGCTCTTTAAAGTCAGGACTGATGTTTCCATCGACACGTAATACAAACAAGGTACAGATTATTAGTCCTGTTAGTAAATGAATCCTAATAAAAATAAACTACGTGACTTCCTGGCTGGCGTCAGACCTATCCAGAACACGATCAGAAGGATCTCTTCGAAATGCCTAGCCATCAGAACCAAAATCCATATCAAAAGAACTATACTCATTCTTATGAAGTTCCGCAACAAGGTACCCCGGAGAACAGCTCCGGCAGGCACCCGAATACAACACTCAAGCTCAACAGGCACCCGAACACAACACTCAAGCTCGATGCTTATCCCTTGCACCCTTGACCTCATGGGTGAGCATCCTGGGAGCAATCGCCATCGCCATGAGCTCCTGGAACAGGAGCTTACATGCGTACGGGATATGGACCTGTGAGAGAGAACATAGACAACATGATTACTTACTCTGGCAAAGCGAACTAAGGAAGATAGCTCAAGGGGCCATTAGGAAGTATAGCATTTCTTGCTAAGGTTTTGGCATACAAGTCAAATTTGAACTAAAGAGGGCCTAGGATCAGAGCAAAATAAAGTTCTACTTGCCTGGACAATGTCAGTTTTGTTCTTGCAGCCTCTGCATTCAAAGGAATTCTTCTTGAGATTGGCAATGGCAATGAGTCCACACTTCTCACAAACATGCACTCTGTACGCATCGCTCTGGTCAAATAACCTTTCCTTCAAGAAAAATGCAGCGCCATGAGCAATCATGCAATCCCTCTCCATTTCTCCAAAACGGAGACCACCGTCACGTGAGCGCCCCTCTGCTGGCTGTCTGGTCAGTATCTGGACAGGACCACGACCTCTAGAATGAATTTTGTCATCCACCATATGCTTAAGTCTCTGGTAGTAAGTTGGGCCTAAGAAAATCATTGCAGTCAATTTTCTGCCAGTATGACCATTGTACATGGTCTCAAATCCACGCATCTGATAGCCACACTTGTGCAGTGCTTTACTGATATTATCCACCTGAAATGGAAGTTAAAGATTGAGAAGTACACACAAATTACATTGCAAGATAAGTTTAAGTGCAAGTTAGAAAAGAGAGGTTACAGTTGCTGTTAAAAGATCACACAAAGGAGATTGGTATGTTTTTCTTGAGAACAATCAGAGCAGAAAAGTAGCGAGTTCCTGAAAGATTACTCACAGTAACATCAGTGAAAGGAGTTGCATCTCCTTCCTTTCCCATGTGAGCTGCAACTTTACCCATAATACACTCAATCAGCTGGCCAATAGTCATACGTGATGGAATAGCATGTGGATTCACAATGATATCAGGTGTGATGCCTTCAATTGTCCATGGCATGTCCTCTTGTGTGTAAGTCATTCCAACAGTTCCCTTCTGACCATGCCTACTGCTGAACTTATCTCCTATTTGTGGTATGCGTACTGATCGCATTCTAACCTTGACAAATCTTAAACCATCAGCATTTGTTGTCAACAGAACCTGCAAACAAACTTATTTAGGAACTGTCTGTTTGAAATTGATAACGCCACATTAAAACATAAAAGTGGCGGAAAGCCAAAAACAAACAAACCTGATCCACCATCCCACTTTCACTGTGACGTAGAGAAGTACTATGGTCACGCTTTGAATATCTAGTTGCTTGCCCTTGAGCATCATCTTGTGGAATTGGAGATGTCTTCCCAATAATGACATCTTCCCCAGAGACCCTTGTTCCCTGATTTGTGAATTATTTATACATTAGGCAATCAGCAGCACAGTTGACTGATAAGGATAAGCATACGGTAATAAGTCCTCTACTCACCGGTGGTGCAAGTCCATCATCATCTAATTTGTCATAAGACCCATGGCGCATTCCCTACAGAGAAAAAAAATATTAGCTCAAGATCTGCGAAGAGAGAATGTATGATGAATTCTACAAAACATCACCATAGTGTTTTCCCTATTTGGACGGCCGAATTCCTCTTTGACAAGAGTTCCCATCTTCTTTTCCTCATCTCTGCATATTGAGTTTGGATTATTAGATTGGGCATTTGGGTAAATGAGTGGTGGCATAGCTTACACTACAGAATAGGCAGAAATGCTAGCTGTACCTGTAAGAGCGGAAAAATAGTGATCTGAAGAACCCACGATCAATTGAAGATTGGTTCATAATAACCGAATCTTCTTGGTTATATCCAGAGTAGCATGCAATAGCAACAATTGCATTCTTCACAAAATACGAAAGCAATATATTAATGATTACATAAAATGCAAAGATCCAGAATGTGATTAAAAAGAAAACAGAGTGCCACAAGTTAAGATTGTTCACTTACAATGCCAGCTGGTAACTGCCTAAAGTGCAAATGCTCCATGGCACGAGTAGTAACAAGAGGCTTTTGTGGGTAGTACAGAACGTAGGCCAATGTGTCCTGAATCCAAATGGTGGGTGATGAAGGTTCAAACCAAGACCAACTATCAAACCAAGATACCAACACAAATGGCACTCACCATTCTTAACTGATAGTTGGTAACATAGATTCCCATGGCTTGCTTTCCCATAGCAGACTGATATGTATTACGAGGTGACTGTATAATCAAAGAAATGAATTAGACATGTTTATAAACATATGCAGTGGAGTGGCATAGGATTGTATAAGGGGATGAGTCACCTGGTTGTGATCAGGAAAAGGAATAATTGACGCGCACACACCAAGTATCAATGAAGGGTGAATCTCACAGTGCGTGTAAGTCTCAGAATATGCCTCCCCTGGATTATGCCTCGAAGTTTCAAGGTCCTGAAATTTTAATTTGCTGGCATTACTAGCAGAGCATGAATCTAGGATGAGGGAAAAACCTCAGCATGAAGATGTGTGAATAGAGCGAAGAAACAAAGATGGTTCGTGTAAAGGAATGCCAATAGAATGGAGAACCTGGTCAGCCCATAAATGTTCAATCAGGTATTATACTTCAAATGCAAACAAAACTTACACGTATAGTCATAGAGATCATAGTAGTCTCTTCCTCTTCAGTATCTATGTACTCTATGAATCCTTTTGCAACCAAGTCATGCCAACCTTCATCGGGGGTCTCCTGGATGACCATATAGTAGGATAATATACGCGCATGTGAGAAAAAAAATGCATACCAATTCAAATTTGAATAAGAAATAGCATAAATTAGAGAATATCAGACCCTTTGCTGCAATGCTCTGATATGTTTCTTCTTAATTAGAAGCCTCTGGTTTTCAACAATAAAAAGTGGCCGACTGCAACGCCCATAATCCGTATAGAGTCGAAGTTCTTTAAGACGAATATCACGAACCACACCAACTTCAGTGTTGACATCAATCTGAAAATTAACAACATTCAGCATGTAATTTTGAGACCTGAATGTCGTTAACAATCAGATACCAGCAATAAATGACTTAACATGTTCTATGCTAACACCAACTTCAGTGTTGACACATATGTTTTTTGATACTCATATCCATTCTGCTACATTGCCAGCAGCTTTTAGCATGAAACAGGAGAAGCATGGTACAAACCTGTCTTCTTAAACGACGAAGTGTCTTCACCAATAGGTCAGGATTCCTATGAATTCCAACCCAACAACCATTGACAAATATTTTAGCAGCTTGAGGAATGACTGCCGGTGATATCTCCTGTTAAAAACAAATCCAGAACCAAATCAGTGACTGTTGTGACCTTGGGTAAAATGAGCAAATGAAAATGCATGCAGAGAAGGGGATAAAACAAACCTCAAAATTCTCTGTGCCCCACTCTTCCAGAAATTCCAAAATAGGATTCGCGGCAGAACCAACAGTGATATAAACCATCAAGGCAAGATTTTTAACCAAGCCACAAGCCTGAATAAAGTTGTATGGAATATAAATCATCGATGCGACTCCTTTGACAAATAAGACATTTAGAATGTGAATAACTTACTTGTCCTTCAGGTGTTTCAGCAGGGCACATCATTCCCCAATGAGAGTTATGCAATTGGCGAGGCTTTGCCAGTTTCCCTGTTAATAAGATATTAAGATCACTAACCCAAAGAAGATCCAAGTTTTAATTGGAAAGTAATGTATGGGGAAAAAATGAGAATATCAACCTTCACGCCCGATGGGAGAGTTCAACCTCCGAAGATGTGATAACGTAGAAGCATAGGTAAGGCGATTAAGCACCTGGGTGCCAAAAGAAGAAGGAATATTAAAAACACATATTGGAACATTTGCTCGCTAAACCAAATTGAATTAGTAAATACACGTGAATGTGATCATGAAGTACACACCTGAGACACACCGGCTCTTGTACCAGCTTGGTTAGCCTGTCCCCAGTTTCCAGTAGCAAGGGAATACTTCAATCCACTGGTAATGGTTTTAGCTTTAATGGCAAATTGCAAATTAACTTCCTTCCCGTTATCGACACACTGGGTTCAACAAAAACAGCAGTTAAAAAATATCACAGGATTGAGAGAGAGATACAGAGCATGGTAATTTGAACAAGGGAGAAACCTTCTGAACATATGACCTCACATCCCTAGTCAATTTCCTGAAAAGCTAATTTTGCAAGAAAGAACAACATAATTAATCTCCCAGCTGAAGAAAAAGAAGATATAATCACACTCAAATTTGCTAGCATATCGCAACAAACCATTCTGAACAGTCCTCCAAGCAATGGACCTGCAAGGTCGAGCCTTTTGTTGCCATAATGATCTCTGTCATCTTCAGCTCTTCGACCAAGAGCGCACATCAACAAACGGTGAATAATATACCTGCACAACGAGGTAGGAAATTAGCTTATCTGCTTCCTAACAAACTGCATCATAGAATGCAAACTTGTTGATTGACAACAGACTAATACGCAGTATGGAACACATACCCAAAGTAGTATGCCTTTTTAGTTTCACAGAATTCGCCTACACCAACATGGGGCAACATTTCCTTTTGAAGTATCTCTTTGGCATACCTAAGAAGTTAAAGATGTCAGTAATAAAAGTACAATTTACTCTTCTAGCAAATGTAGGGGCATACTTTATTCTTTTTTCTCGAGTTACACCAACTGTAGCACCACGCTTTCCAATGTAGTCCAGAGCAACCTACAGGCAGGCTTGTCAAAGCTTTACATATGAAATGATATCAACGTAGCAACTTATATAACTATATTAAGTTCCCACAAAAGATCAATTTAAGAAGTGCCCCAGTAAGAAAGAACAATTTAGTTTCATGACATAAATTCTAGTATATGTTATATCAGTTCAAGTAATAAAGAACATTTTAGTTTCACTTATCAAGAGATCAAGGGACATACCTGCTGGTTTTGAATGACAAAAGCTTCCTCCAAAGATGGGCGTAGCAATTCCATCATTTGTGTATCAGAGAAATCGTAACATATGTGCTCCAGTATATCTTTGTCAGCAACAAATCCTAGTGCTCTAAATACAATGATGATGGGAATATCTGCACGAATGTAGGGCAGAGTAGCACGGATATATTGACCAGATGAACCCTACAACATAGGAACCACTTAACACCGTTAAGATCCTAACATTAGTTCAATTCACTGCATTCCCACACAAATATGTCAAGATCCTAACATTAGTTCAATTCACTGCATTCCCACACAAATATGTCAAGTAAGAAGGCAACCATAGACACATGCATCTGTGACAAAATATTTGGCAAGGCTTCAGTAAGTTACTGACCCCTTTCGCGCCTGCTCGGGAGAGCATCCGAACAAACATGCTACTGGCAGGTCTGTTTTGGTTCTCTGCCATTGAACGAACTTCACCCACATATGCAAACTTATTTGGTTGCCTCTTCTTGAACACATAGACATGGTTGGTGCTCATCTTCTCCTGGGCAATGAGAACCTTTTCACTACCGTTGATTACAAAATATCCTCCTTGGTCATAAGGGCACTCTCCAAGTTCTGTGAGATCCTTTTCAGATTGTTGAAACAGTGTACAGTAACTAGAACGGAGCATGATTGGAACCTGCAACAGGAAAATAGCCAGTTGAAAACCGAACAATACAAACAACACATACTACCAGCATGTGTTTAAGTTGTTAGCCGCAACACCTTTCCAATGAAGACTTTAGGATATTCTGCAGTTTCTGTAACTTCTTCACAATCATGTCCTTTCTTTACAACTCTGTATGATACATCTACATAAAGTGGTGCTGAGTATGTCAGATTCCTGAGCCTTGCTGATTTGGGGAATAAGGTAGCAGTCTCTCCATCAGCTTCAGTCATCATTGGCTTGCTCAGATAGATTTGACCAAAGCTGATCTTGTGGAGCGTCTAGACAAGAATCAATATACCATAATAAGTGACAGCTCAAGGTAAATGGAGAAAATGATAATTAGAAACATAGTTTAAACTGAAAGGGCTTTAGCAAGTGCACACATGATGTAGCATTAGCAACATTCAGAATTTACCATGAGCTCACAGAGGGCCTATGTGTGTATTTTCTTTGTTACGTAACAAATACGTCCACATCATTGTTGCCATGTGCTTTTGTTCTAGAGATGTGAACTGCGCTTATGTAAGGCTTATAGCTCAAGAAAGCAAAAAAACAAGTGAGGACTCTGATCATGCCAGCCAGAAAACAACATTCATCTTCAGAACTTGCGGTGCAGTTCATCCCCATACATTAGTGGAAATATTCACTTCACTCATATGCTGCTAAAAGCTTAACAACACCGACATCAACATTGTAGTTCTTGTTACGTTAGTAGCATAGGCAGACCATTTTGGTAGGACTTGAAATATACATTGTTCAGTTAACTATAAGACACCAAGGCATAATCTTGCAAAACAATGACTAGAACAACAGACCAGCCAGTTCTTCATATTTGGAAGGAAAAGGGAATTTACCCAAGCTCCATTTCAGTTTGTACCCTTCAGCATAAATATATCTTTATTTCACTTGTAACATTTCTTCTGTGGAATATAGCGCAAAACCAGATGTGCCTTTTTACAGCAGTGTTAAAAGGTTCTGAAAGTTTGTGATTTACATGTTTAATTAATTAATTACTCGGTTTCAACTCCATTGTAATAACACAATAAGTACATATTTCTGGACTGCACAGTACATTTCCATCAGTTTACACTAATGAACACAAACAACATAGCAGAAACCATCTTGATAGTTAAAACCCTGAGACATATACCCATGAGAAACTAGCCACAAAGCATGTCTGCAAAACTCATTCTAAGCATTCCACGTGCCACTCTCTGAAATTCAAGCATTCAGCACCTCATACTAAAGAGAGCTTGCAGCGGAACTCCCATCTGAACACAACCAAACAATTCCACCCTTCAAAATAAAAAAATCAATCCAACCACCAACATCTCAGGGTTTTTTTTGCTGCTTGTCAAAATTCTCAGACCCCGACCATAAACACCAGCAAGCAGCCTAATAGTCCCGAAACCCTAACCGGACATCTATTTGAGCAGCACCCCCATCTAATCTGAGACCCGCCCATCACCAGCTAGTCATACCAAGCTCGCCAAACCCTAACCGGCCAAGTTAAGAGCAGCAATGAGCAAAAGTTAAGCCATATTTGCTATGGTCGGGAGGGGGGCAACCTCGGCGAACTCGGCCTGGCGGCCGGGGTTGTGCTGCGACTCGGGGCGGATCTCGATGTCCGCCGACTCATCGACGATTTCCTGCATGGTGTTCTGGATGAACTCGTCGAAGGAGTCGAGCTGCTGGCGCACGAGGCCCTTCTCCTCGAAGTAGGCGGAGATGACGGCCCAGGCGTCCTCCTGGGTGATCTCCTCCTCGTCCCGCGCCTCCTCGTCCTCGTCCTCCCCGTCCCCGGCGCCGGCGAATCCCCCCTCAATCTCCTCGTCGGCTCCGTACCCGCGGTGCTGGTGCTGTTGGTGCCCTCCCATGTCCATCTCCATCCCCTCATCGTACTCGTCGTCCTCCATCGACGGAGCAGCCGCAACCCTAGTGGCGCTCGGGGATGGGGGGTGGGTGTGTCGGCTCACCGCCTCTCACGAGGGGGAGGTCAGAGAGGCGGGGGTGGGGGACGGGCGGAAGGAGGAAGTGAAGAATTGGGGGCGCTCCGCCGATCTGGTTCAGACTATATTGGGGGCGCAGTGGAGGTCGGTTTCGAGTTCCTCCGGTGCGCTTGTTCGCCGGGCCTATTTAGGCCTCGTTTGGTAACGATGGAAAATGGGCCGGATGCAACACTCCAATCGGGCCGAAAACACTAAAAAAATAGTGGGATAAATTCATCGATTATCACCGGATTTGTTTCAAAATTTTACTTTGGTCCATGGATTAGAAATACATGAAACTATAATAATACCCCGCGCTTTGTAGCGAAAATCTCTATAAAAATCTATAATGTAAATGAAAGGTATAAGATGCACGAAATTGGAAATTGTCTACAAAAAAAGGTAAAATTCAAAAAAAAAATCTAGTGTTTGAGGTTCTAAATTTCATTGACATGGAATTATTGTTTATTTGATAACTAAAGTGATTATATGGTGGCTAAACGAATGGATGATGTGGTGGTGATCTAGGTAACTATTGAATGGCTAAAAACAGATTGTGTGTATAGCTTGTATGTAGAGACAGACTTCTATTAATAAATGTTAGTGAAGATGATGTGCACAATTGGTTGGTTGATAGATAAAATGATATGGATACACCCCGCGTGTTACGGCGGAAATAATTTTAAGAAATTTATTATTTAAATAAAAGAAGTTAAATATGTATGAAATATAAAGTATTTTTATAGAAACATGCAAGATTCGGTTGATCACAATAGTCAAAAAAATCTTTTTATGTAAAATTGATTTACTTTGTGACTAAAAATTGGTGATGTATACAATATGAATGAAAAGCTTGAATATTAAGATAAACACCATAAATGCATCTCAGTGAAAAGCAATTACAATAAGGTGATGGAGGTGGGTTGTAAGCATTAAAATATAATATTCTTGCTTAGTTGAAGGAAAGAGAAGAGAATCGGACTACAGATTAGTAGCCAACTGTAACACGTGCTCGTAGACACTTTGTGAGAGAGTCATATGGGTCATATATCAAAAAATAGTACATATTTATATCTAACAATTGTACTCGTTGACTGTAGATGACATAGCAACATCATATAGCCAGCAGTTGGCTATACTATTTGCTCTGACATGGATAAATGATTGGCTACAATAATAGGTGATATGTATAGTTTTTATCTTGAATAGACACCATAAATGCATTTTAGTGGGCTTTTGTTGGTGGATGACATGGAAAAATGATTGACTGCAATAATGAATTATGTAAATAGCTTACATGTTGAGATAGATATCATAAATACATCTTAGTAAAGTTTTGCTTTTTAACAGATATAGGTAGATATAATCATGAAAATCACATCAGTAAACACAAATAATAATCATCATACGCTTTAGATTCGTATTTTTCCTAGTGGCATAAGTTTGATCGATTGACGGTACACATATGTGCCAGCAATGTAAAATTCATCGATGATCACTAGATTTGTCCTCAACTTTTTTTGATCATCGTACTCAAGAATAAATCGAGAATGTATGCAACACTTGCATGTAGTTTTTTATTGCAAATACATCGCGTAGTACATGATGTCGTAAAAATTCACCTTCTCGTAATGTCGCGATGCTCACCACGTGTGTACATGTGTGTGTGTACGTGGTCACTACTCGCTAGAGTTCATCACGACCACTACTTCTTTGCTCGTTGTAGTCCACTATGAAGCATTGTCACTGAGATAGTAAACTCATGCTAATGTCGCTTGCATCAGCACGTGAGATCTCGAGACAGAGGATCACGTGATGATCTTGATGATTGTGCGTGCAACAGAACATCAATAGGATCACCTCTGGGCGTGGACGAGAGCTCTTCCTTGGGGTCCTCATTGGTGATTGGTGAGGTGTGACCTAAAATGAACATGGAGCCAATATCGACGGAGAGAAATACATTCACATGATACCTTATTTTATTGAAGGATAGAGGAACACCAATATGACATGCATATCCAACATCTCCTAGATAGAAATTGCCCTAAGGATACTTATGCCATCAGGTCGAGCCTTATTATCAGCAAGAATGTTAGTACCATTGGCTGATCCTTCCGAGCTACTCCCTTCATTTTTGAAATAAGTGTCTCAACTCTAGTACTTGAGACACTTATTTCAGAAGCAAGGGAATAGCTAACAAATATATGAACTTCAAATGGAAGTCAACAACATCAAGCCCATTCTAGCTTGTGTAATGCTTTCTACCCCTATATGTTGCAGTCTACGGGCTCGACACTCTAGCAGTCACTCGAGTACCATATATTGCACCAGTACAATCCTGTGATGGCATGAAAACATATTGTTATGGCCCTATGACAACATTACAAACATGTTATGACATGACAACGTTTAGTGATCATAATGAAATATGTATGCCATCTTCGGCTCATGCAAAGCTCGTTAGGAGTCTGCTGATGCGCGAGAGATGATAATGGCTTCTCGCCCTTCGTTGGTTACCCCAAGTGGAAGGTGAGATGTAGGATAGCAGCAAATTTCCCTTGGCAAAGATACCAAGGTTTAGAGTGTCTCCCGTAGGACTCCGAAAGCTAAAAGTAGGTGGTGAAGCGAGCAACGCGCCGTTTGAGATATTGCTCCCTTAACCTGGACATGCACACACACCAGTAACTTTGCTCCCAATGAAGTTCAGAGAGGTTGTCAATCTCTCCAGCCTTGTTGTTTACAAAGGATCAAACACAAGGGATAAAGGATAATAGTGACTGCAACTAGAAAGTAAAAGCAGGAAATAATTGAGCGTGTAAACAGTGATGAGAATATGGACCGGGGTCCCATGATGTTCACTAGTGACGTCTCTCTCCCAAAAGACGATAAAACTGCTATGCGAGGTAAACAAATCACAGTTGGGCAATTGACAGGATTAAATATGCACCGCAATGCTAACTATGCTACAAACAAAGGAAGATACTCAAAAGCATGGGCGGTACGCCAAAATAAGTAGACCGAAATCCAACTGCATCTACTACTAATCATGCACCTTGAGATATCTATCCAGAACATCTCGCTGGTATTAAGTTGCGAGCCCCACCCAAAGTGTAAACCCAAAGCAACAGACAACTATATTAAAAATAATTTGCGTAAAGTAAACAATCCTTGCAACCGCGGTTACAAGCACCGTTATTTTCTCCCTTGTGGCAACATCACATCCCCTAGACTCATGTTTCTGTCACTCAAGCTAGACATCAGGGGGCATGAACACACATCGAGCATAACGTTCCCTCTTGGAGTCCCTACCTACGACTTGGCCAAAGCAATAAACAGCAACGGAGAACATGCAAGAATTACTGATCAGTCCCAAACGTATTTATAATTTCTGCTTGCTCCATGCATGTGTTTGTGTGATATTGATATGATCTAGATACACTTTCATACACTTTTGATCATATTTGGGCTACTTATTAACTCAATGCACCACAATGCCAGTTCCTGTTTTCTGCTGTTTTTCTATTTCAGCTTTCCCCCATATTAAAAGTGCTCCAAAATTCGGGAAAAATCAGATAAAAATCAGCGCAACGGAAGCTTCCAGAGTCCCGAAGGAGAGCCGGAGGGGACCCACCAGGGCCCCAGGCGGCCACCTGGCGCGGCCTAGGGCTTGGTCGCGCCTGGACCCCTGGTGCCCCCCCTGGCTGCCCCCTTCGCCTATATATTCTCCGTGACGCGAAACCTCCGAAGAAAGAAACCCTTTTCGCGATCTCGCCTCTGTTCCACCGCCGCCGCGCTTCTAAGATCGGGAGCGCCAGCAGACCTCTTCCCGGCACCCTGCCGGAGGTAGGATTGACCTCCGGGAGCTTCCCCTCCACCATGGACGCTTCCCGGATGATCCGTGAGTAGTCTCCCTTGGACCATGGGTCCGTGATCAGTAGCTATGTGATGTTCTCCTCCCCTCTTTGTTCTTCATGGTTTAGACCTCGTGAGCTGCCCTACATGATCGAGGCACATATGTAATTTTCTGTTGTTGCTATGCTAAGTTTGCTAGGATCTGATGGATTATGAGACTATGTTCAGTTTGTGATTGAGTAATATATTTGGTTCTTATCTTTTACTAGTTGACCTGTTGCGCCAAATGGCGCAGAGACCTATTGAAGCCATATTATCGATGAAAATAGTTTTATGTGGCAAGGACCATCGGTTAAATCATGCTATTTTTAAAACATGTTTATCACGCTTCGAATATGAGTTTGGAAAAAGAAAGTATTTGTATAATCAATAGGAACTTTAAAAACTACTAATAGCTCGTTTGGCATCCTTCATTTCATTTCATTTGGTTGAAATGAAATGAAATCATCCTTTGTATTTCATTTGGCTGAAATGAAAATTCAATTGCAAAAAACATGTTTGGCTGCCACAAGGATTTCTGAATTGAAAAGATTTCTATATATGTATGGCTGCCATTTTGGCATGAATCAATAAAATCACACCAAGTTTGGATTCAATATGAGTTTTATAATATTTCTAGAATTTAAAAGATTATACCACTTGAAACAAGTTTCAACACACAATTAGCAAAACAGCTCCATAAAGCACAAACCCACACAATCAAATTCAGCAACAAATATGTGTAATCAAAATATAGCTTCCATGCTTAGATCCATAAAGCGCAAATGCACTTCTGACACAATCAAAACAAAGGTTCAGAGCTTGTTATTAAGCAAGGTATGGAAGATAAAAGAGTACAATTTGTCATAAAAAATGCATTCGGACAATAAAAGTTAAATATTTGAAGGCTTGATTTCTATGAGGACTTCTTTCTTTTCACTCCATCTGGTAAGGTTGAAGAAACTTGATCTTGTTGTCTTCTTTGTTATCCTGCAAATATGACGAGAAGAAAATCTTAGAATAGTACCAAAAGAAAATCAAGTTTGAACCAAATAAGGCAAAAAGGTGAATATATACATATATGTAACACGAATCAAAGAATAATGAACCTGCAATGAGTAGTAACCAAGGCATTCGACTAATCATCAAGGAAAAATTCTGAAGGAAAGGTTGGGGTGTCACACAACCACATGATTTTTAGAGGGGATACTTGAAGTGATGTGTCAGAAAATAGTATGCATGCAAGGACCATTTCTCCCTTGATCTTGCGCAAAAGCCTGCACGTGACTTTAATCCCAACGTACTTTAAGTTTTAGAGAACTAAATAATTAATTAGCAGATGCTTCCCTACCACAATCAGAAAACTACAGATTTTGACTTCAGTTTCAAATAAATGAACAATTCACAGTGTTGCATTACATGCCTTTGTCATAAGAAGAAACAAGAGGAACAAACATAGTTTTATCAATCAACAATACCCATGTTCATCGACACTAATTAAGAAACAAACGGATAGCAGATCAGTCAACTCTGATTGAACAACTAGCAAAGGGTGGCACCGGGGGAGCTCCCTGGGAGCGAGTTGGCCAGCCTCCTTAGGATCTTTGCATCTACTAAATTTATTTTTGAATGATATACTGCAAGTCCTAGTCATTACAATCAACGAAATTGTTCTTCATCATCTTGATTCCTAATAACACACTGTTGAACCTAGAAGTTGTAGTCATCAGACTAACCAACGGTCAAAGGCATGGAACATCAGGAAGACATAATAACACAGAAAGAGACCAAGGTGATGCAAATCTCTTACATATCACAGCACCGCCGCCACCACAATTCTGGCATATAGCTTTTTGCATGCCGGGCTTGGTCGTCATATCTGCAGCAAATCCATTTGGTGCATAAAACGTTGGGCCTGATGCAATAATTAATGTCACGACACATAGGCAAGCTAGACATCTTCGTCTGGAGCGAATAGTTTCTTCTTCCTAAACCAGAAAGAAAATGTGCATCAGACTTGAAAGAAAAACGAGACTGGAAAAGTCTGTTGTCAAGGAGTAACAAATAAAGGAAACACAAAGCCACAAATTATGTATGCACCTTTTGGTTCTCTTCTTGAGACTTTTTTGTTTTGTTTTATTTTGTTTTGTTTTGTAGAATGATATTGTTCACCATTTGGGTGACAAGATATTTATTCCCCTTTTAGTTACCAACCAACCTTGCCATCGATGGCGCTGGGAGACTCGCTTCTTGCGCATTCCTCCTCCGAACTGTTGGATTTAGAGCAGCAACTAATCCGAGTTCCCACTCAAACGCACATAAGAAACCATTTCTCAACACCAAGCTGAGCAGAGATGGTTGGTTTCTCCTAGAAAACAATATCCCCTACTCAAGCTAGCAACCAACGAACAACAAATAATTCTGTGCATATGAAGAAGGAAACTGACGGGCCCTCGCCTGCGCGCCGCGCTGCACGGCTCCTGCTCTCGCTCGTCCCCGGCGCCACGCGGCCTATCCCCTCGCCCTGGCCTGGTGCGCCGCCTGCGCCCCGGCCCCTCGCGCCTTGCCGCAGCAGCAGTGGGAGGACGCCGCGCCGAGGGCCCCTTCTCCCATCTACTGCACGGCTCCTTCTCCCGCTCGTCCCCGACGCTCCATGGAGTGCGGCGTCCATCCCCGACGCTCCCGCGTAGACCCATGCCAAGGAGGGTGACATCTTCTTCCTCATCACAAGCAGGTCCGCTGCCCGCTTCTCGATCCGGTCTCGGGTTCAGCCATCCGCGCTTTGTTTTGAGGGGCGTAGTACGCAAGGCTGGATTTTTTTGTTAGATACTCCGCGCTTTGTACACGAACAGAGAGAGAACACGGCATCATAGTTACCAAGCCGACGAATGGAAGCAAATGGTGGTACGTTGCAGATCGAGGAGGAGAGCAGGATGAACAACAGGGAAACAACCTAACAAAAACAAAGATATTAATGCATACGCAGGTGCAGCATTCCATCGAACACCTTACAAGCATAAACGGCACACGCGAGCAAACCCCAACACGGACAGAAGAAATCGTCCAGTATCCAAAGCAGCCGTGAGGGTGGATCGAACCAACCTGCGCACGAAGCAAGCAAAGCAACAAATCACAAATTAGAAACACATTCGGCAGCAGCTCACAGGAAGACGGGAATAAGAACAGAGCAACCTCAACGAGCAGCCCACATGCACACCCCTGCCGGCGGTTGGTGGGAGGGGACGCCGACGGCGGCGAAGCCTGGGCGGGACGTCAGCGACGTCGTGGGCACCGGCAAGGGGAGGAAGTGGCAGAGCTCAGCGGCCTCGTGGGCGCCGGCGAGGGGAGGAAGTGGCAGCTGACGCCCACCATCGTCGTGGCTCTCCCTTGCTCTCGCTTCTTCTCCCTAGCTTGGTGGCGTTGTGAGGACCGTAGGAGAGTGTCCGGCTCAGCCATTCTGGAGACGAGTGTGGAGAGAATGAGTGGCAGAAGAAGAAAGTAAGGGGGAAATCGAAGAGAAAAGGACACCGGCCACCACCCACCCCGCCCAGCTGCGCACAGATCGACGATAGCGGCAGTACGACCCGGAGACGACGTGGCATGGCGCTGTCGTTTGCCCACTACGCGAGACGAGACCGTTCTCCTAGCCCCGCACAGTTCGGCGACAGCAGCAGCACGGTCCGGACATGACGCGGCATGGCGCTGTCGTTCGCCAACTACGCAAGACGAGGCCGCCTGCCCCACTACACGAGACGAGGCTCTCGCGGCCGCTCCATACGCGAGGGAGTCGACGAGACCGCCGGTCACCACTCTCCATATGGGTGCTGCCGGCTCGAGCCCACAGGTCATCCCCGCCCGCCCACTCTCCATATACGCGAGGACAACGCGCAGCCTGAGCCCACAGTTCATCCCCCATCCAAGCGACACGACGCGGTCAAACGGGCCAGCGAAAGAAGGATGAAAATCGGGGGAGCGCCCTGGAGGCTCCCTGCCCAGCAACCTTATAGGTTTAAATATTTATGTTCCTAAGTAATTCTTGCATGTTCTCCGTTGCTATTTATTGCTTTGGCCAAGTAGTAGGTAGTGACTCCAAGACGGAACGTTATGCTCGATTGTGGGTTCATGCCCCCTGATGACACGCTCGAGTGACAAAAACATGAGTCCAGGGGATGTGTTGTTTCCACAAGGGGGAAAACAACGGTGCTTGTAACCGCGGTTGCAAGGATTGTTTACTTTACGCAAAGTGCTTTTTTAATGCATTTGTCTGTTGCTTTGGGTGGGTCTCGCAACTTAATACCAGCGAGATGTTCTGGATAGATATCTCAAGGTGGATCATTAGTAGTAGATGCAGTTGGATTTCGGTCTACTTATTTTGGTGTACCGCCTATCTTTTGAGCCTCGTCCTTTCTTTGTAGCATAGTTAGCATTGCGGTGCGTTTTTAATCCTGTAAATTTCCCAGTTGTGATTTGTTTACCTCGCGTACGGTTTTATCATCTTTTGGGAGAGATACATCACTAGTGAACATCACGGGACCCCGGTCCATATTCTCATCACTGTTTACACGCTATTTTATTTCCTGCTTTTACTTTCCAGTTGCTATCATCATTATCATTATCCCTCGTGTTTGATCCTTTGTAAACAACAAGACCGGAGAGATTAACAACCTCTCTGAACTTCGTTGGGAGCAAAGTTATTTGTGTCGTGTGCAGGTCTAGGCGAAGCAAGTGATTCTTTTCAGACGGCGCATCACTTGCCGAACCACCTACTTATCATTACCGTGGTCCTATGGGAGACAAACCCTATCCTCTACATAGGGTAAATTTGCTGCTATCCTACATATCACCTTCCACTTGGGGTAACCAATGAAGGGCGAGAAACCATTATCATCATCTCGCGCATCAAGCGAATTTCTGACGCCGTTACCGGGGACTCCAAGTGATAAGACGGGGGAGTTGCACACTATCTTTTACCTTTAATTTTTAGTCTTGTTAGTTTACCTTTCAGTTTTTATCTTTGTGTCCTATATCAAAAATCACAAAAAAATTATTTACCTTGCTTTTAGTAGTCCTTCTTGTTTAGATGAACATGTTAGGACTTGGTGCTTTGAGGGAATCGGAATTTCTAGATTTCCGTCAAAGGGATGGAGAAAATATGAAGAAGGCATGGGACAGAATTTCTGAGGCACATAAGAGAATTATGCCTTGGATACCTATAAAAATTGTGATTCGAATTTTTTACCATGGTCTTTTTAAGTGGTGTAAACACTCTCTTGATATTATAGTTGAAGGAGACTTTTTAGAGTGTGATGAAACTAGATCTCTTGATATTTTGCATGGTCTATCTAGTTATTTTGTTTATGATCGTAGTTTTGATACTGTTATAGATAGATTGCCGCTATTGAAAAGAGGATGGATGCTCTAGACTTGAGAAAAGTAGAGGAAATTAAGTCCAACAAGAAAGAAATGTTGGAGATAGATGATGATTGGGAGCCTTTTGTTAGGATTAGCATATCTAACCAAGACTTCCTTGCCTTTTGTGATATTGGATCCATGGTTTCTACTATGCCAAAAATAGTTTATGATTCTTTGAAACTAGACATGGATAAATTGTCATATTATCATGAACAGGCTAATGTAGATATTTCAGAGGTTTAAGGAAAGGTAAAAGAAGTCCAAGTTTCATTCCTCCATAGGGTTGCACCGATGGATTTCTTCATCATGGAGCCAAACCAAAGCAACATCCTGCTTCGGAGGGACTTCCTCCGAGCTATGAAAGGCTTCATTGATATTGATAACGGGCACATACGCTTACGCAGTAAGGCAAAAGGTAAGTACCTATTCCCTAGAAAGAAAATCAAGTTACCTTTTGAGTCTGTTACACGGGCGAGTTATTCTCTCTCTCTTGATAAAACTTGATTCTTCCTTTTGCTTTATGCCTAGCTTAAAGGCGTAAAAGAAAGCGCTTGTTGGGAGGCAACCCAAGATGTTTTTACTTCTGTTTTTAGTGTTCTTGATGATTGTTACTACTGTAGCAACATCATTGTATCTTTATTTTCAAGCTTTGTGCCAAGTTTAGCCTCTTATGATAGGGGAAGCAAAAGTTGTGACATGCTGTCCAGAAAACAGATTCTGTCTGCTTGACAGAAAAATCAAAACAAATCACCAGTTCATCTTTTTTAGCTGATTTTTTTACACGGAATGCTCTATAAAATTGTGAAACTTTCGTATGTTCTGAGTTTTTTTATTTGAGTTGCAGAAGTACCCTGAAAAAATTCTTTACTCCCTGTTGTTCTGTTTTTCATAGATTCTGCCACGTTTTGCCTTTCCTTACTTTTGCAAACCTTAAGCTTGCTTTTTATTTGCAAAAACTTTTTGGAAATCTTGAGAAACAGTAGCTCTTCAAGAATATCTTTATTTCCAGTGGGGAAAAATTATTTTATTAAGGGTACTAACATCTCTAATCAGCTTATGATGAGTTATGTATGAAGGGAGTTTTCAAGTGTGCGAGGGAAGATGATGAAAGAAGATCCGGGAGTGTAAAACGCTCAAGATTGGGGATGCCCCCATGCATCCCCAATAAATATTCAAGGATACTCAAGCGTCTAAGCTTGGGGGTGCCCCCGTGCATCCCCTTCTCCATCAACAATCATCAGTTCGTCCTTCGCCTCACTATATTTTTATCACTTCATGTGTTATGTGATATGCTTGGAGCGCATCGCTCTTAGGTTTCCTTTTTAGTTTTATTTAGCTTTGCTTGCTATTCATAACAAGTTAGACCCCAAATTACTTTGTGTGGGAGAGAAACACGCTCCACTCTAATCTAGAACACATCATAGGATTTTTCGTGCTTATCTTTCTGCTGTTGTGTGTGCTTTATCTTTTCGTAGTTGCTGCCATGTTTAGTTTTAGTGTTTGTCTTTAGCAAGATCTTTAGCTTTTGTTTAGTTTGTTGCTGGAACTCTCTTTAGTTTTCATGTTTATCTTGTTAAGAGAGTTGGTTGTTGCACTGAGTTGTGTCTTGTCTTGAAGTAGGTAATTGAAGTTGTTATTCAATTGTAGTAGTAACTTGCAATAGTTTTGAGGTATTGTTGTGAGTAATGTTTGAACTTTTGGTGTCAAGAGATCTAGGCTATTTGTCGGGGGAATGACCCCCGGGTAGGGTCACCCAGGGGAAACAATTCATCAAGGCAAAGATCACTGACCTGATGGTCGCCGATCTAATCAAGGCCGAACTGATCAAGACCAAGCAAGAAGTGGGCCGAGCTTCCAGGTCGGAGGCCGATTGCCCCAAAGAGAGTGCAATCGGCCTCACCAGGAAGCACTCGTCCGAAGTAAACAGAGCAACATCCGAGCAGAATCCTAGGTCGGACATCTGGTACAAGTGCATTCAATGCGCAATCCCTGAAGATCGGGACTGTCAGAGGCGTGCGGTCTCCTCCAGCGCCGATCACGCGGACAGGCTGACAGGCCTAGGTCTCTAGCTTCACTTTTAATTAGATAGGTCTACAGAGTAGCGGCATGGTGAGCCGCAAGTCTACACCGGGTCATCCGGGAGAACACGATGTGAGGACCCTAGCTTATCCGAGGCTTACAGCTGGGCCCTCCCCGTTGTACATTTACCTCTGTACCCCGGGCTCGGCCTATAAGAGCCCCGGGTACCCCTCCTGCGTGAGGGACGACGGAGCACTTATTGCAACTTGACCCACCACAGAGAGAGCAAGGAGAGATTTGTGCTTAGAGCCCTCTTCTCCTTCATCTCAAACAGCTCAAGGAGCATTCATTGTAGCCAGAGTTATTGCATATAGCTAGCTCGACAGGACTAGGGGTGTTATCTCTACGGAGAGCCCCGAACCTTGGTACATCGTGGTGTCTCACCGTGTGTTCCCATTCTTGATTCCGGTACCAGCGACACTAACCTCGGTTTGTCCCCCTCTTTAGCCATCCCCATGGCATCTGCCGTTACATATCGATGACATTTGGCGCCCACCGTGGGTAGGCCGAGGCGTCGATTGGAGTTTTGATCCGGAGCGGAGCGTGGGACTACGTCATCGACAACGCCTCGCGGTTTGGGGCAGGAATGCCTCTGTCGTGCAGCGTCATCATTCCTTTCGGCGGACATCGCGTTTTTGTCGCGGCACTTCCTAATGTTTTTCCAGGGAGGTACGGGTGTTTTCTGAGCTCACAGATCCGTTGCCAGGCGGGCTGGATGCCGTGGGAACAGAAGGCACGACTGCACACATCCGTGCGGAGGTCATGATGGTGGGAGCGTCTAGTCGCAACAGCTCTACTTCAGCAACTCGAGCCGCGAGGGCAGCAACCACGGCACCAGCAGGCCCAAGAAAACCGCCGGACGTGCTCAACACTCCTGTGGGTCTTCATGTTGATCCAGCTGTGGCTCATGCCGAGCTGGAGAATGTGTGTCAGGCTCTGAAGGAGCAGTCAGATCGGATCAACGCTAAAAAGCGTCGTATGGAGGCAACAGTTCGGGAGTACAATGCAGCGCATGGCATCAGGCAGCGTGTTATCCCACCCCCCAGTCATTGATGAGCTCCGAGCAGCAGGCCGAGAGGTCGGCAGAGAGCTGGGAGGGGCCCAGCAACCAGCAGCATCCACCATCGCCGCTCCGCAGATCTCATACAGTTCTCCTATGAAAAACATGAGAGTTGTCGAGCAGATTGCCACCGAGCTGGAGCATTTGAAGGGAGAAGAGCTGCGGGAGAGGATGCGCCGAATGCGTGACCTCATAACAACAGCAAACCAGCAGCAGAAGGCGGCCACCGAGCAGTAAGGGCCAGTGGCGTCAAATCAGTTCGGGCAACTGCGGGTGCAAACCAGCCGAATGCTCCACCTCGGTAGCAGAGGCAGGCATCTTCGCCGCATGGCAGTTTGCACCACAGTCGGAGGAATCAAGGGGCCGCGGGAGGCAGTCGGAAGGATGAGCCAGCAGTCAACATCAGGCACAATGAGCAACCGGAGGCGTCAGTCCGGTCGGCAATGAGTCAGCGTCTAGGTCCCCGAGCAATCACAAACAATGATGCAAGGCACCGAATTGAGCAGTTGCAGCAAGATAAGCAACCAAAAGATGATGTACCAGCGGGTACAACATGCTTTGGCCCGCGCATTCGGCAAGAGCAGCTCCCCAAAGGTTTCACATTGCCCACGGACACCCCCAAGTACAATGGATCAGTCAAGCCAGAAGATTGGTTGGTCGATTATATGACTGCAATCAGCATCGCATGAGGTGGCCGGCGCGTAGCTGTACTTTATGTACCGCTCATGCTTCAAGGTTCAGCTCGGTCTTGGTTAAACAGTTTTCCCAACAATAGTATCAATTGCTGGAAGGATTTTGAGGATGCGTTTGTTCGCAACTTCACGGGTACGTATGAGCGCCCAGGTCTGCCCCGACATCTGGCACTCTGTGTACAAGGAAAGAGCGAGCCCCTTCGCGATTACCTTCAGCGGTGGATCAAGCTCAGAAACACTTGCGAGGGAGTTCATGAAATCCAAGACATCTAGTATTTCACTGACGGCTGCTTGGACGGGTCTTTGTTGAAGCACAAGCTCCTGTGCAAGGAGATAACGTCTTTGGCCGATCTGATGAGAATAGCCAATTCATTCGCCGCGTCTGATGCTGCAATGCGCCTGATCACGTTGAGTCCCTGTGGTTTCATCCAAGGGCAACCGTCCGGCCCGCAGCAGCAATCGACAGAAGCAAATGGGCCGAATGGTCCCAATCGGCGTGAAAGGCGCGAGATCCAGCGGAACAACAACTTTGGCAAAAACAACAACACCCCCAATTTCAACAACACCCCCGGTAACTTCAACAACAACAACAACACAGGCTTCAACAAGAGGAAGAACGAGCAGCCGGATGCCCAATATGGCAATCGGCAGGTAGCAGTAGTGCAGCAGGAGGAACAAGGGGCTGCGGGAGGCAGTCGGAGGCAGAAACCTGTAGAAAGGCCGCAAGGTCATATCAAGCCCCCATACACTTTTGAGGACATGATGAACCAACCCTGAAAAATGCATAGTGGAGTTGGTAAGCCCACATCTCATACCACTCGGCAGTGCATCTGGGTTGATCGTCTGGCAAAAGGAGGAGCAGGAAATCTTCCCCCACCACCACCCCCACCCCCAGGTCCACCACCAGCAAATGCTCGGCCGCAGTTCCTGCGTCAGGACGCAACATACATGATCTTCACCAGCGAATCGGATGACAAGGGCAGTCGGAGAGCCCAGGCAGTCAATGCCACTATGCCAGCAGTTTCTCAGAGGATGAACTGGTCGGACAACGTCATAGCATGGGGCCCAGAAGACCACCCGAGCATAATTCCCAACCCGGGAAGTTATGCGCTCGTGGTGGATGCAATCGTGGCGGCACCTTTGTACTCATGCAAGTTTACCAGGACTCTTATTGATGGAGGCAGCGCCATCAACATTTTGTACAGGGACACAATGATCAAGCTCGGCATCAGTGAGAGCGAGTTGGAACCCAGCAGGACCATTTTTCATGGGATAGCGCCTGGCCTCTAATGTACCCATTAGGCCGCATTCGGCTGGAGGTAGTGTTTGGGTCGGAGGAAAATTTCCGCCGATGTGTTATTGCTTTGGCCAAGTAGTAGGTAGTGACTCCAAGAGGGAGCGTTATGCATGATTGTGGGTTCATGCCCCCCGATGACTAGCTTGAGTGACAGAAACATGAGTCTAGGGGATGTGTTGTTGCCACAAGGGGGAAAACAACGGTGCTTGTACTTGCGGGTGCAAGGATTGTTTACTTTACGCAAAGTTCTTTAATGCAGTTGTCCGTTGCTTTGAGTTTACACTTTGGGTGGGATTCGCAACTTAATACCAGAGAGATGTTCTGGATAGATATCTCAAGGTGGATGATTAGTAGGTAGATGCAGATGGATTTCGGTCTACTTGTTTTGGCGTACCGCCCAAGCATTTGAGCCTCTTCCTTTCTTTATAGCATAATTAGCATTGGTTTGCGCACATAATCCTGTCAATTGCCCAGCTGTAATTTATTTACCTCGCATGGCTCTTTTATCGTCTTTTGGGAGAGAGACATCACTAGTGAACATCATGGGACCCCGGTCCATATTTCCAATATTGTTTACACCTTCAATTTACTTTCAGTATTTACTTTTCCGTTGCTATCACTATCATTATTATCCCGTGCGTTTTATCCTTTGTAAACAACAAGGCCGGAGGAATTGACAACTCCTATGTACTCGTTGGGAAGCAAAGCTATCTGTTGTGTGTGCGGGTCCAGGAGAAGCAAGTGATTATCTTCAAACGGCGCATCACTTGCCGAACAACCTACTTATCGTTGTTGGAGTCCTATTGGTTCGACATTCAACCTTAGCATCTTCGCTAAGGGAAATTTGCCGCTACGCTACATCTCACCTTCCATTTTGGGTAAACCAACGAGGGGCGAGAAGTAAACTCTCGTAACATCACCCGCCGTCGCCGGGCGCCACCGCCGCCTCGCCGCCTCCTCGCCGCCGGCCACCGTGCCGTCATCTTGGACCGCTGCCTCTCCGGTGTTCCTTCTCCTTTGTCGATGATCGCCGGAACCATAATTCCGACGAACTTCAAAGGACCATTCGGGCGAAGCCCTGCCGGATTTGCACCAAGTTCGTCGTCATGTCGTCGTGACGCTGGAGCGATCTCTCTACTTTGTCACCTACTCGCTGGAACAGGGAAGCGTCGACGTCGTCAAGTCATATGTGTGTATCACCTCGGAGACGTGACACTTGTGGTGTTGTTGACCGAGTGGATCGCCAAGACTGAACGGGTCGTGATCGTCTACAATAACACCAACCGTCAAGCTTTTGCTCTCGATTTGCTACGGTATGAAAATAAAGTTCTATGCATCATTTCATGTTTATGAATCGTTGCATACATCTCCTATATTGGATCTTGCTGGTTTATTCGTTGTTGTGTGGGAATTATTTTGTTTTCTATGCTGCGAACCCCAACAGAATCTTGGCACAGAATGCATCTAGGGGATTTCCTGGGATGCTTGGAAGCATTGACTACATGCACTGGGGTTGGAAGAATTTCCCGTTTAGTTGGCAAGGGATGTACAAAGGTCACATTGGAGAGTGCAGTGTGATACTTGAAGATGTGACCAACTATGATCTATGGATATGGCACACTTTCTTTGGCATGAAAAGATCTCACAATGACATCAACTTGCTGCAGCGATCTCCAGTGTTTGGAAGACTGTGTGAAGGCCATACTCCGGAAATCTCCTACCAGATCAACAACCACACATACACCAAAGGGTACTATCTTGTTGAAGAAATTTATCCAAAATGGGCAACCTTTGTGAAGACAATCCTCGATGCTACCAGTGATGATAGATCTTGGTTTGCTACTTGCCCGGAGGCTTGTAGGAAGGATGTTGAAAGGGCATTTGGTGTGCTACAAGCCCGTTTTGCCATCGTCAGGTATCCTGCTCTTACTTGGTCTACATCTCAGATGTGGGAGGTGATGAATGCATGTGTGATCATGCATAATATGATCATCGAGAGTGAGCGTGCATCTAACCTTGGTCATGACTATGAGTACCAAGAGCCGCTTTCTGATGCTGACCACGAGATGCCGACCGGGTTTTCTGCCTTCCTCCAAATGTGTCAAGAAATTCGTGACGAGAATGTGCACGAGGGCCTGCAAAATGATCTAGCTGCACATTCGTGGGCGCTCAAAGGCCAGGGCCCCATTGATCCATTCCCAACCGCCGGCGCCAATTGAAACAATTTATGAGTTTGAACAATCTGTGTGTTTAGACTATTTATTTGAATTGTTGTAATAATAATTTATTTGTTTGTGAGTTTGAATGAATAATTTTCTTGTGTATTGGTTTGCCAAAATGATGGTCAAAGGGCCTCCCAAATTGGGGGCCATTTTGGGGGAGCGCCGGTGGGGAAGCTCTCCTAGGAAAGAAAGAGGAGGGCCTTGCCGACTGATGACCCTCAACTGTAGGGGGTCGTTTGTAGCGTTTTCGATAAATAAGAGTGTTGAACCCAACGAGGAGCATAAGGTATTGGTAAGTGACTTTGGCAAAGAAATAACTGCACGCACTGAAAGATAACTTTTTAGGGGTTTTCGGTATACGCAACAAAAAGGTAAAAGCAAGCAAAGTAAAAGGCACTGAGGAGTAACAAGTGGCCCAATACTTTTGAGCAAAGGATAGGCCTAGCAACTGGAATTATAAAGGATAGAGTGTTCTTGAGGACACACGGGAGAGGTAGTCACGTGCTTTCGCCATATTCCGTATCGATACTATGTGCGGTGTTGATAAGTGTTGAGTGGGTGGATCTATGCTAGTACACCCTCTAGACTAAGATAAGTGCACTCTTATGATTAAACAAATTGCAAGCATCCGCAAATACAAGATAGTAATTAAGGCAAAAGCCTAACCATAGCAATACGATCGATGATCCATTGTTCCCTTGTGCAAAAGCGTGCAAACTGGGGTTCAGGTTTCTGTCACTCCGGCAACCCACCATAAGCATTATTTATACACAATGCATTCCCCTAGGTCTTTAATAAGGCGAAGTGTTGATTGTTCTACTCACACAACACCACTAGGAAAATAACAACACAACTTAAATATCAAACAACACATACTACTTCAACATCATATGAGTACTAAAAACTAGACTTCTCCCATGTCCTCAAGAACTAAAGTACCTAATCACAAGACATAAAAGATATCATGATCAGAGGGGATAAATAGATGATAAAAAATCTGGACACAATGATATTTCTCCAACAAAACTCAATAGCATTCATCACACGGTAGCAATCAACACGTGTAGAGTAGAGAGGATAGATAGTACGGATTACAACACAAGTTAAACTTGTGAGGTGAGATGGGATGAAGATGGAGATGGTGCTGATGTTGGGGATGATGTTGATGATGATCTCGATGATGCCCGTGACGATGGTGATGAAGATGGCGATGATCTCCCATTCCGAGAGGTGTTCTCCCCGGCGGAATATGCCCGCCGGAGATGTCTTTTCTTCTCTATAGGTTTCCGCCACGGAGCGGCGACGGAACTCGCGGAACTCCTCTCTCTTTAGGGTTTTTGGGTGACGAGAGATATATATGCCAGAGGGGGAGCCAGGAGTGGCCCAGGGGTCCAGCCGCCCTCCCGGCGCGACCAAGGTGGGGGCCGCACCAGGTGGCCTCCTGGGCACCGTGTGGCCCCCTCTGGCTCCTCTTTTGCGTGTCCTCGTCATCCTTCTGGAAAATGGCCTTCGTCGATTTTCAGGTAATTTGGAGGTCTTTTGTTTCAGCAACTCAGCGTCCACTTTTTACCACTGAATCATGTGTCTGCTGCTTCGGCATCAGAAAGTTGCAAACTGTGTAAAACAAGCCAAAACAACATAAGGATAGCATCGTAACATGAAATATATCAATGAATAGGAAAGAATTACTATATAAAATAGTGATGCATTTTGGGCGTATCAACTCCCCCAAGCTTAGACCTCGCTTGTCCCCAAGCGAATACTGAGCTCGGTAAACCTTTCCACAAGCTTAGAGAGTGAAGTGTCGATAAATAGAATACGGACAAGAAGCATCTTGATTTTTTTACCGAACTCAAGCATCTTGATTTTTTTACCGAACTCAAGCATCCTCAACAGCAACCTCAACTCATAAGGCCCTTATGAGAAAGTAATAACAATTATAGTCAAAAGTAGGGTTGAGAAAACTCATAAAAGTATGGAAAACATATCCTTGGTCAAAGGACAACTAATAACTTTTACTTTTGCTCTTTCTCTTTATATGAAACAATTTGAAGATTTTGAAAGAACATGTTATTAGTCATGAAGTGCAAATGCTAACACAAAGGAAGATGTTTGCTTGGCAATCTTTTGCAAACAACTTACTTATCAAAAGATAATGTCAACAATGATGTGGCATGGAAAAACTTAGTGCAGCATTATATGGATGAATCCTCATCAACATCAAGTTTCTGTTCTCTTTGGGAAGGAAGGAAGGAAGTAGGAAAAACTGACTCAACATAAAAGTAAAAGATAGGCCTTGTTATAGGCAAGCAGGGAAAACTCATGTGTTATCCTTAAATCAAATAGAATGAAAACAAATTTTGGGAGGTGCATAGTTTGTCAACGAATGCTAATAGATAGCTCAATTACTTCTCAAGCTGGACAAGTTTCGAGGAATGGCTCCCAAGTGGGGACGATCACATCCCCTTAATATCCTTTGTTTATCACTGCCAAAGTTTCGGATTTATCATAAACCAAGCATGAAGGAGGGTTTGTTTGCTATATTATCTTACGAGCTGGGCGACTCATGCCAGTTCCTCCTCGTATTATGGGTTTGCAGATTAGACATGCAATCCCGAGGTAAAACTTGTCCAACTTAAGAAGATCATGAATTACCTACTACTTCCTCATGAGCTAAGCAAGAGGCACAAAACAGAAGATTTTGAACATTTAAGGATAACACATAAATTCGATACTTTTAGGAGTGGTAGGAAAATACCACGAATAGGAAGGTATGGTGGACTCGTATGGAGGATATTGGTTTCAGGGTATGGATGCACAAGCAGAATTCTGCCAGGCAAAGAGTTTGGCTAGCAAAGGCTTTGAGAGAACAGACAATTGATACTAACTTAGATGCAAAGCATATAAAGCATAAAAATTAAGGAGAGCATAACACATCAAGTTGTCTTCCTTGTCAACATAACACTTCAAGCATAATAACATAAAGGTTTTGGCTATGTCGCTACTTGAGAAAACATGCATGTTGTCATGACCAAAGCTATGTTTGCCAAAATTTAAAGAAAGTTTTCAAAGCCATACCTGATATAAGGTCAATACTCTCCATAAGAATCATCATATAAGGCCGATTGCGTGAAGATAATACCGAGTGCAGCGAAGGAACCAATAGACTTCTCATTAATATTCCATCATAGACGACTCCACACTCACGGATACAAACTCTCCACAAAGGAGTGATAGACCTCAATGCAAACACCTATTTCATATAATAACTTCCCTAGACATGATACAACTCTACTTGACTCTAAAACACTAAGATAAAGATACCGGGCACTCCCCCAAGCTTGGAACCAGCTAAGGGGATTCCATTACCCAAGGAGATTTATTCCTCAAGCCTGTTGTTGTTCATTCTTCAGATCCCTGACGACACGACGAAGGGTTCGATTTTCTAATTCCAAGAGTTCCACTTGTAATTTCAGTACACGGAAATCTTCACAGAGTTGATTGGTGATGCGTAGGCCTCGGAGAAGGTAGAGATTGTATGTTGATATTAAAGTCAAGGGGGAGTTCCTGAAAGGTTAAGAGAAAGATCATACTAATGTTGGACAGATCCCACCATGATGGATTGATTGGACCTCATTGTTGCTGGGCAGTAATAATCTTGACTTCCTCTCTGATACGTCCCAAACGTATCTATAATTTCTGCTTTCTCCATGCATGTTTTGTGTGACTTTGCCATGATTTGCTTGAACTTTCATACACTTTTGAGCATATTTGGACTAATCTATTAACCCAGTGCACCCAGCTGCCAGTTGCTGTTTTCTGCTGTTTCTGTATTTCAGGTTTTCCGGCCATTAAAAGTGCTCCAAAAAATCCGGAAAAATCAGATAAAAAATCAGCGACCCGGAGGCTTCCGGAATCACCAAGGTAGCGGAGGGGGGCCACCACCAGGAGACCAGGAGGGTCCCTGGCGCGGCCCCACCCTAGGCCGCACCAGGAGGCCTCCTGGCTGCCTGGTGGGTCCCCTCGACACCCCCCTCCGCCTATATTTAGCCCTCGGGGTGGAAACCCATAATATCGATCTCTTTTCCGCGAACTCGCCTCTGTACCTCCGCCGCCGCCTTTTCTAGATCGGGGCTGCCTGGAGAAGCTGCCCCGGCACCCTGCCGGGAGGAGGAACCCCCTCCGGGAGACCGTCCATAGCCATGGACGCCTCCCGTATGTACCGTGAGTAGTTTCCCTTGGACCATGGGTCCGTGACCAGTAGCTATGTGATGTACTTCTCTCCCCTCTTTGTGCTTCCACTTTCGAGACCTCGTGAGCTGCCTCACATGATCGAGGCACTTCTGTAATTTCTGTTGTTGCTATGCTGAGTTTGTTGGGATATGATGGATTATGATACTATGTTCAGATTGTGATGAGTAATATATTTGGTTCTTCTCTTTTATATTTTGTTCTTGAGTAAATTCTTGCATGTTCTCCGTTGCCCTATTTTACTTTGGCCAAGTGATTTGTTGCAACTCCAAGAGGGAGCGTTATGCTTGATTGTGGGTTCAGCCCCTTGATGTCTAGCTTGACTGACAGAAACATGAGACTAGGGGATGTGATGTTGCCACCAGGGATAAAACAACGGTGCTTGTATCCGCAGGTGCAAGGATTGTTTACTTTACGCAAAGTTCTTTTAATGCAGTTGTCTGTTGCTTTGAGTTTACACTTTGGGTGGGATTCACAACTTAATACCAGCGAGATGTTCTGGATAGATATCTCAAGGTGGATGATTCGTAGTAGATGCAGTTGGATTTCGGTCTACTTACCTTGGCGTACTGCCCATTGCTTTTGAGCCCTTCCTTTCTTTGCACCATAGTTATCATTGCGGTGCCTTCATAATTCTGTCAATTGCCCAGCTGTGATTTGTTTACCTCGCTAGCACTTTTATCGTCTTTTGGGAGAGAGACATCACTAGTGAAAATCACGGGACCCCGGTCCATCTTCACATTACTGTTTACATCCTTAGTTTACTTTCAGTTGCCACTATTATTATTATCTCTTACTGACGAGGGGGTGACCCCACGACTCCTACGGATGAGCCTACCTGGTGTCCATGAAGGCAGAAGGCCCATGAAGATACAGCCTCGGCCCACTAGTTGGCACCGACGTAGGAGTCCGCGACTCACAAGGAAGGTGCGAAGACCTGCCGTACGGAGCAAGCTAGGTTTAGGAAAGCTTACCTGTAAACGTAGATGAACTCCCCGAGACCTAGCCCGGTATATAAGGGCTAGGAGGGGCGACGCCAAAGACATCTAATATCACCTATAACCCTAGCCTTGAGCGCTCCAGCCTTGGCCTCCACTGTAATCGCATCTCCCCCATCAATACTATCGAGCAGGAGCGAGCCTTCCTGTTTGCCGACGAGCTATCGTCCAACCTGTGCATCTCATGACTAACCCAGGGTCCCTGACCATGGGATTTTCCGGGGTTGATCCCCGTCAATTGGCGCCGTCTGTGGGAACTACACAGGTTGGGATCACGATCTCGGCGGTCCCGTCTTCAGCAAGCTACAACTCAAGGGCAAGAACCAGATCTAGCTCACTCGAAGGATTCAAGATCACGGCGGACATCTCCGCCACCCCATCAAGACCACTCGAGCTACAGTTGTGCCAGGACCGATACTACGGTAACGGCCAAGTGCAGCGCCAACGCCGAAGGAGTCGACGACCCAGAAGAACGGCGAGGGGCCTCTACGAAGGAATTCCACTCGACGAACTGCGACGCGCAGCGGAGGACTCGCAAATCTTTCGACAACCCACCACCGCCCGGGCACCCGCCGCACATCAAGACGATGACTACGAGATTGAATCCAGCGATCAGCAGAACAACCGCCATGGAAGAAGGAATCGACGACCCAAAAGGCTCGCATGGGAGATCTACGGCGAGGCCCCAATGAACGAGCCACATCACGAGCCGCATAGCCGACGACCACCCGACGACACATCGTCGCGCGAGCACCTGCCGCCAACCAAGACAGCGACTCCGAGACACCTGTAGGCGAGTACTACGACCCAGATCAAAGACCAGATGAATTCGCCAACCTCATCAAGAACCAAGACATGAGTCGAGGAATCGAAACCGACCCTCGTTTCCACGAACACCCGGAGGATCACGAGCAGATCTTCAGAATCTCAAGAAGGAAGAGGCACGCCGGATCTAGCAAACTCACGGCTAGAGAACAGCTAGCAGGACCCTGCACGATCCACAGCTTCGAGGATGACTGGGGACGCGTCAGGTCAGGTCACACCTTGAGAGACTGCCGCCTGTTCAACGAGCTAGCCGACGACCTCAAGAAAGAGAAGCAGAAAGAAGACAGACGCAATCGGCGACCCGAGCAATCGCCGACCTCAATCCCGGAAGGACGTCACAACCCGCCTCAAGAACAAGTGCTCATGATCCAGGAAGGAAGGGTACCGCAAGCACAACGCGACGCCCACACCCTGCAGGCTAGAGCAGCTGAGAGCATAAACATAGTCGAAGTTTACCAGCTACATGACACGGAGACCAGCATCACGTTCTCACAAGACGACCATCCACCAGCAGCCCCAAGACCGGGGCATGCGCCCCTAGTACTCGATGCACAAATCGGAGGGTATGACATGGATAGGGTCTTCATGGACGGAGGCAGTAGCATGAACATCATCTTCGCCAGCACCCTGCAAAAGATGCTGATCCCACGATCAGTATGGAGAAAATCAAGCACCGCGTTACACGGGGTAGTCCCAGGAGAAGCAGCCACATCCCTCGGAGTCATCGAACTCAAAGTTGTCTTCGGCAACCGACGCAATTCGCCAAGCACGTCCTCGAGTTCGAGGTACTCGACTGGCAATCGCAGTATCATGCCATATTGGGGCGGCCAGCATTCACGCAATTCATGGCGGTCCCACACTACGCCTACCTCAAGCTCAAGATGCCAGGATCATCAGGAGTCCTCACGGTCAACGGAAGCTTCATCAAATCAGATCAATGTGACCGTGACTTCCACAGAATCTCCGACACATTCGGAGCCGAACAAGAACTCAGAGAAATAGCCATGGTGACGGAAAGGAGTACCTTCCCACTGGTGAACCGAAGCGAATCCAGGGAGTACGGACACGACTTCAGCATCGACAGCGACACAGTCACTCACCAAGTGCACCCGACGGCCCGGACAAAACAGTCCGCATGTATGCCCACCTACCAGAGGAGAAGGCGACGGCTCTCGTCGCTTTCCTTCGAGACGAGTGGGAAATATTCGCCTGGTGCCTAGCCGACATGCCTGGGATACTGATACGTCCAAAACGTATCTATAATTTCTGCTTTCTTCATGCATGTTTTGTGTGATATTGCTATGATCTAGATACACTTTCATACACTTTTGATCATATTTGGACTAACCTATTAACTCAGTGCACCCTAGTGCCAGTTTCTGTTTTCTGCTGTTTTTCAATTTCAGTTTTCCCCATATAAAAAGTGCCAGAAAAATTCCAGGAAAAATACAGGAAAAATCAGCGTACAGGAAGCTTCGCGAAGAGCCCGGGAGGGGCCAGAGGGGATCCAGGGGGCCCCCAGGCGGCCACCCGGCGCGGCCCCACCCCTGGCCGCGCCAGGGGGGCGCCTGGGGCCCCTGGTCCACCTCTGGCTGCCCCCCTTCGCCTATTTATTCTCCGTCACGGGGAAACTCCAGAGGAGGAACCCTATTTCGCAAACTCGCCTCTGTTCCGCCGCCGCCGCGCTTCCGAGATCGGGAGCACCAGAAGAACTCTTCCCGAAACCCTGCCGGAGGGAGGATTGACCTATGGGAGTCTCCTCTCCACCATGGATGCTCCCCGAATGTCTCGTGAGTAGTTTTCCTTGGACCATGGGTCCGTGATCAGTAGCTATGTGATGTTCTCCTCCCCTCTTTGTTCTTCATGGTTTAGACCTCGTGAGCTGCCCTACATGATCGAGGCACTTTTGTAATATTTCTGCTATTGCTATGTTGAGTTTGATAGGATCTGATGGATTATGAGATTATGTTCAGATTGTGATTGAGTAATATATTTGGTTCTTATCTCTTATATTTTTGTTCCTAAGTAATTCTTGCATGTTCTCCGTTGCTGTTTATTGCTTTGGCCAAGTAGTAGGTAGTGACTCCAAGAGGGAACGTTTTGCTCGATTGTGGGTTCATGCCCCCCGATGACACGCTTGAGTGACAGAAACATGAGTCTAGGGGATGTGTTGTTGCCACAAGGGGGAAAACAACGGTGCTTGTAACCGCGGTTACAAGGATTGTTTACTTTACGCAAAGTTCTTTTTAATGCAGATGTCTGTTGCTTTGGGTTTACACTTTGGGTGGGGCTCGCAACTTAATACCAGCGAGATGTTCTGGATAGATATCTTAAGGTGGATGACTAGTAGTAGATGAATTTGGATTTCGGTCTACTTATTTTGGCGTACTGCCCATGCTTTTGAGCCTCGTCCTTTCTTTTGTAGCATAGTTAGCATTGCGGTGCGTTCATAATCTTGTCAATTGCCTTTCTGTAATTTGTTTACCTCGCATAGCAATTTTATCGTCTTTTGGGAGAGAGACATCACTAGTGAACATCACGTATCCCGGTCCATATCCTCATCACTGTTTACACGCTCATTTACTTTTCTGCTTTTACTTTCAATTGCTATCATTATCCCTTTTGTTTGACCCTTTGTGAACAACAAGACCGGAGAGATTGACAACCTCTCTGAACTTCATTGGGAACAAAGTTATCGTGTCTGTGTGCAGGTCCGCGTCAGTTGCACCGCTGACACCTACTTATCATCTCCGGAGTCCTACTGGAGACAAACCTTGGTATCTTCACCGAGGGAAATTTGCTGCTGTGCTACATCACGCCTTCCACTTGGGGTTTACCAACGAAGGGTGAGAAATCACTATCATTATCTCGCACATCAAGCCAAATTTCTGGCGCCGTTGCCGGGGACTCCGAGTACTAAGATAGGGGAGTTGCACACTACCCTTTACCTTTGTTTTTTAGTCTTGTTAGTTTACCTTTCAGTTTTTATCTTTGTGTCTTTTATAAAAAAATACAAAAAATATATTTATCTTGCTAGTTGTCATTATGTCTGGCCCTTTTGCCTTTGTTGAGACAGAGGTTCTCACCTTTAAACAAAAAGGTGGAGAAAGCTTAAAAGATGCTTGGTATAGAATTAATGATTCTCAAAAAAGAGCCACCAAGAAGCAATCCACTACTATCCTGCTTAGAAATTTTTATGTCGGGATTACTCCTTGGAATAGGTTCATATTAGATACTGCTATCAATGGGAATTTTCTAGAAGCCCCGACTTGGGAGTCTCTTAATGTTATTGAAAATCTTGTTGGAAATCTCCCTATTGCTAGCATATAAGAAGATATAACTCTATCTCACATTATGAAGAAACTTGAAAAGATAGAGTTATAAATACCAAGTATAACTAGGATAAATGAGTTGGATCTCAAGATTCAAGGGAATTTGAATAGGCTTGATAGCTCCATGCTTAAAATTATTAAAACTTTGGAGGTCATTAAATCCCGTGATACGGATCTTTCTAGGATAGATAAGATTGAGGAAATCATTAATACTCTAGGAACTACTTTCTCCTCAATCAAACCAAAAAAGGTAGAGAATTCGGCAAGAAGGGAACCTAAGTTCAACTATGTCCCTAAGGTTCCCCGACCTAAAAATAAACCACCTATTGCCAAAGAAGTTGAAACCGTGAAAACTTTGGAAGAAATACCTCTCTTTGATAATTTTATAAATGAATCTTCCATTGATTTTCCGCCTTTTGGTTTTCTCCCTAGAAGTATCTTCATTAGGCCTTTATTTGAAAGACCTCTTAAGACTAGTTGTACAATTGAAGAGCTTTTTGATGTTCTTGATAATGATTCGATTGATACAACTTGATCTTTTGCCTCATGCCTAGCTTAAAGGCATAAAAGAAAGCACTTTCGGGAGGCAGCCCGCAACGAATTTGGTTGATCTTTTTGCTTTTGTTGTGTCTTGATGATTGTTACTACTGTAGCAACATCATTGTATCTTTATTTTTCAACTTTGTGCCAAGTTATAGCCTCTTACGGCAAGGGAAGTAAAAGTTGTGACATGTTGTCCAGAAAACAGATTCTGTACTCGTGACCAGAAAAATTCCAGAAAAATCCCAGTCCATCTTTTTGAGCTGAAATTTTTACACAGTATTCTCTATACAATTATGAAACTTTCGTATGTTCTGAGTTTTTTTATTTGAGTTGTAGAAGTACCCCTAAAAAATTCTTTACTACCTGCTGATCTGTTTTTCACAGATTCTGCCACGTTTTGTCTCTCCTAACTTTTGCAAACCTTAAGCTTGCTTTTTCTTTGCAAAAACTTTTTCGCACTCTTGAGAAACAGTAGCTAGTCAAGAATATCTTTATATCCAGTGGGAAAAAATTATTTTATTAAGGGTACTAACCTCTCTAATCAGCTTATGATGAGTTATGTATGAACGGAGTTTTCAAGTGTGCGATGGAAGATGAGGAAAGAAGATCCAGGAGAGTCAAGCGCTCAAGCTTGGGGATGCCCCCATGCATCCCCAATAAATATTCAAGGAGACTCAAGCGTCTAAGCTTGGGGATGCCCCCGTGCATCCCCTTCTCCATCAACAATCATCAGTTCGTCCTTCGTCTCACTATATTTTTATCACTTCATGCGTTATGTGTTATGCTTGGAGCGTCTCGCTCTTAGGTTTTATTTTTAGTTTTATTTAGCTTTGCTTGCTGTTCATAACAAGTTAGATCCCGTCTTACTTTGTGTGGGAGAGAAACACGCTCCACTTTCAAAATTTAGAACACATCATAGGATTTTTCCTGCTTATCTTTTTGCCGTTGTGTGTTCTTTATCTTTTCATAGCTACTGCCATGTTTAGTTTTAGTCTTAGTTTGTCTTTAGCAAGAGCCTTGGCTTTTGTTTAGTTTGTTGCTGGAACTCTTTTTAGTTTTCATGTTTATCTTGTTAAAGAGAGTTGGTTGTTGCACTGAGTTGTGTCTTGTCTTGAAAGTAGGTAATTGAGGTTGCTATTTAAATTCTAGTAGTAGCTTGCAATAGTTTTGAGGTATTTATGTGAGTAATGTTTGAACTTTTGGTGTCAAAGAGCTCTAGCCTATTAGTGATAGGTGTCGTATTTTGGGAAATCCGTGTTTATTTTCAAAACCTACAAAACTAGTTGAGAACTCTAGCTACTAGATGGATCACTAATCTTTGGAGGGATCGAATATCAGAGAACACTCACGTACCATGAGTCGAGTATGCGCAAGGATAACCAAACCCCCATACACTCCTACTCGGGGTACTTGTCTCTTTTTGAACCTCCTTATTAGATTGAGAGTTACTGATAATAAGTGCATGAGTTATTCGGACTAATGTAAGTATTGAAAGTTGACACTTCCACCTTCCCGTATTTTGCTAGCCTCTCCCGTACCGTGCATTGCCTTCTTCTCACTCCGAGAGTTGGTGTCCACCTTCGCCGGTACATCCAAACCCTTGGCATGATACGCTCTGTCATCATAAGCCTCCTTATATCTTTCCTCAAAACAGCCACCATACCTACCTATCAAGGCATTTCCATAGCTTTTCCGAGTTATATTGCCATGCAACATCCACTTCTTCATGACTTGATCTTCATGTCATACATGTTCCTGCTACACTAGCAGCGACATACATTGCATACATCATGATAGTTACATCTTCTTTATGATTTTGTGTTGGGGTTCGCAGCAGAAAACACAAATTTTTCTAACTAGCGTTCCCATAACCCAAGATCTAGCTAGCCGTATTACCGTAACGGAAAGTAGTGCGGAAATAACATACCTCGGGGTGTAGTCCGTTGCGCGGGAAACGTTCCTGCAAACGTGGTTGATGTAGCCGATCAAGTTTCTCAGCCCCCTGGCTGTGTTGAGCACCCGTATGGGTGTAGTGCCACACGTGTAGCACCTCGTAGTACTCACACACGTACGAGACTCGATGACGACCTCCGTTCTCCGATCCAGCGGAGGTGGCGGAAGCAGACCTCCGGACGGAGCTTCGGGATCATGACGGCCTACGATTCTAGCAGAGAAGCCTCAATTACACTATAGGCTCAAACTAGGGAGCCCACCGTGAAAGATACAAGGGAGGGGAGAAGACCGGAGAAAACCGATCTCAATTCGGAGTAATATTTATTTTCTCACGAATTTCTGTGTATTAAATATGTGCACCGTGCCCATCTATATATAGGCAGAGGGAAGGGAGTCAACCCCTCTCCCTTAGCAATGTGGGACTAAAGTCCCTTTGCTAAGGGGGTCGCCGGCCAAGGGGGGGGGAGGGGGCGCACCCCTCATGGGCCCTAGGGCCCATGGCGCCTCCCCCCTCTTTCCTTTTTCTTTTTCCCTTTTATTTCCCCTAATGGGCCTTTTTCTCCACCAAGGCCCATTGCACATATTAATTAGAAATAAAATGATTTTAATTATTAATTCAATTAATTAATAACTAAAACATAATATTCCATCTCCCGGTGTTCCGGAACATCTTCCGGTTCACTCCGAACTTGTTCGGTTCAACACGGTACTTCTCCGATGTCTTTTCCTTTATTCTCTGGTTACTCCGATGGTTCCGAAAAGGTCTCCGATTTCATCGAGCCCTTAAGTGTGTTACCCTACGGTCCGAGAACACTCCAGTCATGACCGAGATGAGGCTACGGTAAATGATCATCAGCGGGACCTGGATGCCCATAATGACCCCTGTGCATTCCGGATATCAAACACCGATTGGACCTTACGCCGTATAGCATTCCCTTTGTCAGCGATACTGGATTGTTCCGAGATTTGATCAATGACATCCTATGTCTGGTTCAACCTCGTTCTGAACTAATCCTCATTCACTCATTCCCGTGATATTCATCCCCTTGACCTAGTCACACGCTGCAGCTTTATGGATGGAATCTCACCGAGTGGGCCCCGAGTATCTATCCATTATATGGATTGACAAATCCCGCTCTTGTAACAATACTCCTCAACATATCTCCACGGAATACCCAAGATACAACCGTTATGACCCGCATATTTCAGTCAGGTGGTGGGATGTAGGTCAAAGCATCCGGGAAGATAGCAATTATGCATGTACTCACGGTCAAAGGAACGGTCTACCACGTTCTGTAATTACAGCACTGAACCTTCACAAGATTTGATCATGCTGTAATGCTTACTTTGGGTAATGTTTATCACGTCACTTAACCAGTGAGGTGACCTCATAGTCAAGAGACTTAATTGTCCATGATCGCGAAACCATGACCATCATGTTGACCATGAACTAGTTATCGATGTAGAGGCTAACTAGGAACTCTGGGGGTTTCTATACCACACCTGCATCATTGTTTCACTGACACAGTTCTAGCACGGTATGAAACTGGTTATGAACTTGCTTAGATATATTGGAATAATCATATATTAGTTGCCTCTAGAGCATATATCCAACATTTTGAGTACCTTGTAAAGTGTGAAAGATCTCCTTTACCTTCTTGTAAAATAGAGTGTTGTCCTTAAGTGAGGAAAAGATCCCAAAGTGGACACAATAAAAGATCCCAAAGAGGACAAATGAGAGTTAAATAGAAAGAGCCATTGAGGCCACAAAAAAATACAAAAAATAGAAAAAGAGAAAAAGAAATAAAAAGAGAGAAAGGGGAAACACTACTATCCTTTTGAGAGATCCACACTAGTACTCCCTCTATATCTTTGTACTCCATAGAGATGATCATTATGCATATAGCTATGTGGGGACCTTTACACTATAGAACTTGGATTGCATATTCCATGGATGAGCCTCCTCAAACGAGCTCTAGGTCTTCATGAGCGAGCAAGTTAGATGCACCCCCACTAGTTCCATTGGAGAGCTTCTTAGCTCGTATGTGCATCCGTTGCATGGCAATCCCTACTCCTCACATCATATCTATCATTTGGCATCTCTTGCCTATGATTGTCCTCATTGATGTGAGCCTTTATTATCCTTTTTTTCTTCCTCCTCCACCATATTTCTCTCTTTGCCATCCTAAGTGTCAACTCTCGTGCTTACGCTCATCCATTGCATGAGTGCTCAAAATATCGAAAAGGAGTGGATCAAATTGACTTGTACCTGGCTAGTGGTCCGGGGACGAGTCAAGATAAGATTCCAAAGAAGACCGAGTGTGAAACTTTAGTAGATTGAGTTCTCAACACAAAAATACTTTTTCTCGTATTTCCTATCCCCCTTCTTGCACGCAAACACCATTTGGAGACATTCGAGTCACGGACAGCGAGAGCTCTTGCACCTAATGTTCTTTTGTTACTTGTTTCAATGCTAATATAGACTCTTGCATGTTATGACTTGAATTGAATCTCTAACCTTGATTGCTTTTCTTTTCAAAGTTCTTTAATGGTTGCTAGCATGTCACCACAGAAATTCTGCTGTTATCATTTACCTACTCGAGGACGAGCAGGAATTAAGCTTGGGGATGTTGATACGTCCAAAACGTATCTATAATTTCTGCTTGCTCCATGCATGTTTTGTGTGATATTGCTATGATCTAGATACACTTTCATACACTTTTGATCATATTTGGACTAACCTATTAACTCAGTGCACCCCAGTGCCAGTTCCTGTTTTCTGCTGTTTTTCTATTTCAGTTTTTCCCCATATAAAAAGTGCCAGAAAAATTCCGGGAAAAATACAGGAAAAATCAGCGTACAGGAAGCTTCGCGAAGAGCCCGGGAGGGGCCAGAGGGGAGCCAGGGGGGCCCAGGCGGCCACCCGGCGCGGCCCCACCCCTGGCCGCGCCAGGGGGGGGCGCCTGGGGCCCCTGGTTCACCTCTGGCTGCCCCCTTCGCCTAACAATTCTCAGATGTCCAATTTTCCGGCAGTCCACCACACACCGTTTGCTTCTGGCGAGAAGTCTACCCAGGCTGGATCAAAACTCAATCGATTTCGCCGGATACGCAAATACGATCTGCCGATTGATTTCCGACCAGAATGTCATGCACATATAGAAATACGTCACGATCTAGCTTAAACCGTGATTGATCACATGTACAAGAGGCTGTCGGTTGCCTTTCAGCTACTTATTCTCCGTCACGGGGAAACTCCAGAGGAGGAACCCTATTTCGCAAACTCGCCGCTGTTCCGCCGCCGCCGCGCTTCCGAGATCAGGAGCACCAGAAGACCTCTTCCCGGCACCCTGCCGGAGGGAGGATTGACCTCCGGGAGTCTCCTCTCCACCATGGATGCTCCCCGGATGTCTCGTGAGTAGTTTTCCTTGGACCATGGGTCCGTGATCAGTAGCTATGTTCTCCTCTCCTCTCCTCTTTGTTCTTCATGGTTTAGACCTCGTGAGCTGCCCTACATGATCGAGGCACTTTTGTAATATTTCTGCTATTGCTATGTTGAGTTTGATAGGATCTGATGGATTATGAGATTATGTTCAGATTGTGATTGAGTAATATATTTGGTCCATGCATGTTTTGTGTGATATTGCTATGATCTAGATACACTTTCATACATTTTTTATCATATTTGGACTAACCTATTAACTCAGTGCACCCCAGTGCCAGTTCCTGTTTTCTGCTGTTTTTCTATTTTAGTTTTCCCCCATATAAAAAGTGCCAGAAAAATTCGGGAAAATTCAGATAAAAAATCAGAGTGACGGAAGCTTCGAGAAGAGCCCGGGAGGGGCCAGAGGGGTGCCAGGGGGCCCCAGGAGGCCACCCGGCGCGGCCCACCTCTGGCCGCGCCAGGGGGCGCCTGGCCCACCTCTGGCTGCCCCCTTTCGCCTATTTATCCCCCATCACGAGAAAACTCCAGAAGCAGAACCCTATTCCGCGAACTCGCCTCTGTTCCGCCGCCGCCGCGCTTCCGAAGATCGGGAGCACCAGAAGACCTCTTCCCGGCACCCTGCCAGGGGGAGGATTGACCTCCGGGAGTCTCCTCTCCACCATGGATGCTCCCCGGATGTCTCGTGAGTAGTTTTCCTTGGACCATGGGTCCGTGATCAGTAGCTATGTGATGTTCTCCTCCCCTCTTTGATCTTCATTGTTTAGACCTCGTGAGCTGCCCAACATGATCGAGGCACCTTTGTAATATTTCTGCTATTGCTATGTTGAGTTTGATAGGATCTGATGGATTATGAGATTATGTTCAGATTGTGATTGAGTAATATATTTGGTTTTTATCTCTTATATTTTTGTTCCTAAGTAATATATTTGGTTTTTATCTCTTATATTTCTGTTCCGCCGCCGCCGCGCTTCCGAGATCAGGAGCACCAGAAGACCTCTTCCCGGCACCCTGCCGGAGGGAGGATTGACCTCCGGGAGTCTCCTCTCCACCATGGATGCTCCCCGGATGTCTCGTGAGTAGTTTTCCTTGGACCATGGGTCCGTGATCAGTAGCTATGTTCTCCTCTCCTCTCCTCTTTGTTCTTCATGGTTTAGACCTCGTGAGCTGCCCTACATGATCGAGGCACTTTTGTAATATTTCTGCTATTGCTATGTTGAGTTTGATAGGATCTGATGGATTATGAGATTATGTTCAGATTGTGATTGAGTAATATATTTGGTCCATGCATGTTTTGTGTGATATTGCTATGATCTAGATACACTTTCATACATTTTTTTATCATATTTGGACTAACCTATTAACTCAGTGCACCCCAGTGCCAGTTCCTGTTTTCTGCTGTTTTTCTATTTTAGTTTTCCCCCATATAAAAAGTGCCAGAAAAATTCGGGAAAATTCAGATAAAAAATCAGAGTGACGGAAGCTTCGAGAAGAGCCCAGGAGGGGCCAGAGGGGTGCCAGGGGGCCCCAGGAGGCCACCCGGCGCGGCCCCACCCCTGGTCGCGCCAGGGGGGCGCCTAGGGCCCCTGGCCCACCTCTGGCTGCCCCCTTTCGCCTATTTATCCCCCGTCACGAGAAAACTCCAGAAGCAGAACCCTATTCCGCGAACTTGCCTCTGTTCCGCCGCCGCCGCGCTTCCGAAGATCGGGAGCACCAGAAGACCTCTTCCCGGCACCCTGCCGGAGGGAGGATTGACCTCCGGGAGTCTCCTGTCCACCATGGATGCTCCCCGGATGTCTCGTGAGTAGTTTTCCTTGGACCATGGGTCCGTGATCAGTAGCTATGTGATGTTCTCCTCCCCTCTTTGATCTTCATTGTTTAGACCTCGTGAGCTGCCCAACATGATCGAGGCACCTTTGTAATATTTCTGCTATTGCTATGTTGAGTTTGATAGGATCTGATGGATTATGAGATTATGTTCAGATTGTGATTGAGTAATATATTTGGTTTTTATCTCTTATATTTTTGTTCCTAAGTAATTCTTGCATGTTCCTCGTTGCTGTTTATTGCTTTGGCCAAGTAGTAGGTAGTGACTCCAAGAGGGAGCGTTGTGCTAGATTGTGGGTTCATGCCCCCCGATGACACGCTTGAGTGACAGAAACATGAGTCTAGGGGATGTGCTGTTGCCACAAGGGGAAAACAACGGTGCTTGTAACCGCGGTTACAAGGATTGTTTACTTTACGCAGAGTTCTTTTTAATGTTGTTGTCTGTTGCTTTGGGTTTACACTTTGGGTGGGGCTCGCAACTTAATACCAGCGAGATGTTCTGGATAGATATCTCAAGGTGGATGATTAGTAGTAGATGCAGATGGATTTCGGTCTACTTACCTTGGCGTACTGCGTGTGCTTTTGAACCTCTTCCTTGCTTTTGTAGCATAGTTAGCATTGCAGTGTGTTCATAATCCTGTCAATTGCCTTTCTGTAATTTGTTTACCTCGCATAGCAATTTTATTGTCTTTTGGGAGAGAGACATCACTAGCGAACAATACGTATCCCGGTCCATATCCTTATCACTGTTTCCACGCTTTATTTACTTTTCTGCATTTACTTTCAAGTTGCTATTATTATCCCTTGCGTTTTATCCTTTGTAAACAACAAGACCGGAGAGATTGACAACCTCTCTGAACTTCGTTGGGAACAAAGTTATCTGTGTCTGTGTGCAGGTCCGCGTCAGTTGCGCCGCTGACACCTACTTATCATCTCTGGAGTCCTACTGGAGACAAACCTTGGTATCTTCACCGAGGGAAAACTGCTGCTGCACTACATCTCAACCCTCCACTTGGGGTAACCAACGAAGGGGGCGAGAAGCCATCACCAACCCAGTGCTGGTGCCCAAGAAAGACACGACCGTGTTGCGCATGTGTGTCGACTACGGACGAGTCAACAAACATTGCCCGAAGGATCACTTCTCCCTTCCTAGAATCGATCAGATAATCGACTCAACAACAGGGTGCGATCTACTTTCCTTTCTCGACGCCTACTCGGGATACAGCCAGATCAGGATGAAGGAAGAAGACGAAGAGCACACATCATTCATCACCCCCTATGGCGTATTCTGCTACAAAACCATGCCCTTCGGGCTAAAAAATGTAGGCGCCACTTACCAACGAATGATGCAGGCTTGCCTGAAGGAGCAAATAGGAAGAAACGTGCAAGTCTACGTGGACGACATCGTCATCAAGACCTACAAAGCAGCCACACTACTCGACGACCTACGTGAAACCTTCGCGGCACTCAACAAATACAGAATCAAACTCAACCCAAAGAAGTGCGCATTCGGCGTACCGGCGGGAAAGCTGCTTGGCTATATGGTGTCTGCCTGAGGAATCGAGGCAAACCCTGAGAAAGTCCAAGCCATCACCCGCATGCAAGAACCAACCGACGTCAAAGGAGTACAGCAGCTCACCGGAAAACTCGCAGCCCTAAGCCGCTTCATCAGCAGGCTGGGAGAACGCACGCTGCCTTTCTATCAGTTGCTCAGGAAAGGAGAGAAATTCAAGTGGACGGAGGAAGCCCGCCAAGCATTCGCGGACCTGAAAAAGACACTCTCGACCCCACCAATCCTGGCGGTACCCAAGGAACGAGAGAAGCTATACCTCTACGTGGCAGCACGTAGCAGTGTAGTAAGTACAGCGCTCGTCGTCGAACGCATAGAAGAAAGCAAGGTCCAGAGCATCCAGAGACCAATCTACTACCTCAGCATGCTCCTGACCAAATCCCAGCAGCGGTACCCGCACTATCAGAAGCTACTACTGGCCATCGTCATGACCTCAAGAAAGGTGTCCCACTACTTCGACGAGCACCCCATCACAATCGTGAGCAGCGCACCACTCGCCGACATACTCAACAACCCTGGAGCAATCGGGCGAGTCGCCGAGTGGAACATTGAGCTCAGACCACGGGACCTGCAGTTCAAGCACCCAACAGCCATCAAAGCCCAAGTACTCCCAGATTTCCTGGTTGAGTGGACGGAAGTTCAGACGCGAGGCCCTCCAGACCTATCAAGCTCATGGTCAATGTTCTTCGATGGGTCCAAGAGACAACAAGGAGCTGGGGCAGGCGTCGTGCTCATCTCCCCTAAAGGAACAAAGCTGAAATATGTCCTCCAGATCAACTTTAGTCACGCCTCCAACAACGAAGCAGAATACGAGGCACTCCTCCATGGCATGCGCATGGCCAAAACATGCGGAGCCACTCGCCTCATGATTTACGGGTACTCCAATCTCGTCGTCCAACAGACGATGAAGAACTGCAATGCAATAGCCGACAACACGGCGGCCTACCAAAAGCTCTACAACGAACTCGAAGGAAGTTTCGACGGTTGCGAGCTCAACCACATCACTAGGGACAACAACACAGAAGCTGACGAGCTCGCAAACACCGGTTCGACCCGGGGGCCTGTACCACCCGACGTTTTTCTCGAAAGCATCAGTCGGAGATCCATCAAGGTACATGCAGAAACACTGAAGCAGTCGTGGACGGCGAAGACGCAACAGAAATGGCACAGGTGGCAGCAGCAACCCCATCAGAAGGCACAAGCACCAGCACATCCGACAGCACAGCTCCGACAGAGCTCGAAGGACCCGTCTGGACAAAACCGTTCCTCCGATTCCTAATCGAAGGCACGCTACCACAAGACGTGGCCGAAACACGACGCATCAGCCGACGATCCAAGGCATTCACGGTGATCAACAGACAACTATACAAGCGCAGCATCACCCAGATACTCCAAAGGTGCATCGACGAAGAGGACGGCAAAGCCCTACTGCTCGAAATCCACGAAGGCACCTGCGGGCACCACGCGAGCAGTCGAGTGCTCGTGTCCAAAGCATTCCGAGCTGGGTTCTACTGGCCCACAGCCATGAAAAACGCAGAGGAAATCGTGAGACGTTGTGTCGCTTGCCAGAAATTCGCCAACAGGCCACACGCTCCCGCATCAGAGCTCAAGACCATACCACTATCCTGGTCGTTCGCCACCTGGGGACTTGACATGGTGGGCCCACTCAAGAAATCATCAAAGGGCGAAAGGACACACCTGCTCGTCGCAGTCGACAAGTTCACTAAATGGATCGAAGCAGTGCCCATCACCAGCTCCACAGCCCTCACGGCTGTCAACTTCATCAAGTCGATCATCTTCAGATTCGGAGTACCACACAACATCATCACGGACAACGACACGAACTTCACAGCCGCAGAGTTCCAGAACTTCTGCGAAGAACTGGGCATCAAAATTAATTATGCATCAGTCGCGCACCCGCAGTCCAACGGCCAGGTGGGAAAAGCAAATGGCCTTGTATGCGGGGGAATCAAGAAACGGCTCCTCGCACCACTCGAGCAAGCCGCCGGCAACTGGGTAGAAGAACTCCCCGCGGTCCTATGGAGCCTACGTACTACACTAAACACCGCGACCCAGTACACACCATTCTTCATGGTGTACGGGGCAGAGGCAGTCCTACCACATGATCTCAAGTTCGGAGCACCTCGGGTCACCGGATACGAAGAAGTAGAAGCAGAAGAAGCACTACAAGATGACAAAGATACAGCCGACGAAGCAAGAGACACAGCCCTGGAAAAATCAGAGGGGTACCAGGACAAACTACGTACCTACCAAAGCAGTCGATTGCGCACTAGAACCTTCAACGAAGGTGACCTAGTCCTACGACTAATACAAGAGAAGGTCCATAAACTTGCCCCCCAATGGGAAGGACCATTCATAATTTCAGAAGTCGTCGGAGGTGGCGCCTACAGGCTGAGGAACCCGAAGACAGACGAGGACGTGGGCAACCCATGGAACGTAGCAAACCTGCGACTGTTCTATCCATAGCCCCTATCAGTCGGACATGACTGGCAACTCATGTAACCGCTTGACCGCAATAAAATAAATGTTGCCCAAATACTGCCATCTCAAAGCACTCGGGGGCTTAAGAGTAAAATCCCCCCGAGCAACGCTATCGCCTACGCGATCTTAATCAAAGCACTCGGGGGGCTTAAGAATAAAATCCCCCCGAGAGACGCTATCGCCTACGCGATCTTAACCAAAGCACTCGGGGGCTTAAGAATAAAATCCCCCCGAGAGACGCTATCGCCTACGCGATCTTAACCAAAGCACTCGGGGGCTTAAGAATAAAATACCCCCGAGAGACGCTATCGCCTACGCGATCTTAACCAAAGCACTCGGGGGCTTAAGAATAAAATGCCCCCGAGAGACGCTATCGCCTACGCGATCTTAACCAAAGCACTCGGGGGCTTAAGAGCAAAATCCCCCCGAGCAACGCTATCGCCTACGCGATCTTAACCAAAGCACTCAGGGGCTTAAGAGCAAAATCCCCCCGAGCAACGCGATCTTCATCAAAAGCACTCGGGGTCTCGAGTACAACTCCCACCCGAAGGACGCTATCGTCACCCACACGACCACTGCATTCAAGCACTCGGGAGCTCGAGGACCATCGCCTCCCGAAGACCGTTCGCGCAGTCTGAAGCTTAAAAAAGGCTAAAGCAAACAATACCCGGCTAGCCCCAAGGCTCGAAAAACATGGCCACAATCAGATGGAGCACCCAAGTACTCTGAAGAAACTTTGGAGGAAGCACAGAACACAGGCTCATTTAGTCTTCACCCGATCGCCAACGATCGCCTAAAGACTCGGGGGCTACTCCCATCGGGAGCGCTGCCGCGCACCCGATAAAAGACAGAAACTAACGACAAAGGAAACAAATTTCAGCCTACGCTCGACCCTTCAACTCAAGCGTAGCCTCGGGGGCTACTCCCATCGGGAGCGCTGTCGCGCACCCGATAGAACCCACAGTGCAAAGACGGACTCGAAGATAGCTCTCGGCCGCAAAGGACTCGAACACAACTCTCAGTGCCAAAGAAAATATAAAGTTCCATTGCAAAGGATCAAGCATAGTTTACATCATAAGGATCGTCTTCAGCACAAAAAGGACTCAACTACATTTGGATAGAAGGCAGCTCCTGTTACAAGAGGGAATCACCCAAGGAAATTATGACTTCTACATGTGTGCCCAGGAGGGGTAATCGACTCTAGTACAAGAGCATCATCACAGACAAAGGAGGAGTCGAAGCAGCAGGCTCATGATGTCAATGACATAACAAAAGGTGAAGCTCGACTTATTTGCGGAGACATTGGAGACGGTGCTCCACCAGCTTCTTCTCCTGCTCCTCTAGCTTCTTCTCCAGCTCCGCCCAAGATGCCGGCGAAGCTGACGCCGCTGCCTCCAGTTCTACAAGGTCGCCTGCCACGCTCATTTAACCGGTGGCTTGACATCGAGGTCTTCGTCAGAGCCAGAGGGGGAAGCAGTTGAAGACGGATCACCACCAGCACCAGACGAGTCCCTGGAGGAAGAAGCAGTCGAAGACGCCGGAGAAGGACTCCTCGACTTTGTGGAGCTGTCGCTGCTCGACTCCTGCCCATGCGGATCCATGCTATTTCCACTCGGATCGAATGCGTGGACAGTGACAGTGCTTTCGCCGTCAAAGCGACAGCTGAGCATATCGCCATCTCACAAATTCAACCGCCGAGCAAACAAACTCCAACCAAAGCCAAGAAAAATCAAGCGAGAGCTATCAACCTCCAAGTCAACATAAGAAGGAGATCGACGGCTCCCTTGAGGATGCAGAAGCAAGCCATCCAAGCCACGCTCAGAGACAATGGCAGAAAAAGAAGAGGGAAGAAGGATGCGATTGACACTTTGGCCACGAACACGTAAAAGAAAATCATAGCGCCAGAATCCCTCCTCCAAGAGAGAGGAGGAAGGCACTGGCGCCGTACCATGGCGACCACCACGGCATGAGCGTGGTGTGCGGTCACCACGGCCACGACGAACACGGCCACGGCCAACACCTCGCCTGGGAACCATGAGCGGAAGAAGAGATGAAGGAAGAGGCAAAGCAGCGAGTTGGATAGAGGCGTGGAAGAGAAAGGCTTATTTATAGAACAATAATCCTCAAAGCACAGAGAAGCCAAGACGACAACAACAATTAATTCAAAGACCAAACGTCCCAGCCGTCTCGGACTCCAAGACGAAGATGCTTTCCCACTGTACCCACTGTACGCAAGACGCGTCAATTCGCGCGCGTTTCCAACGCGCGTATGGGAAACTCAACCGGCGCCTGCCGCACGCCACAACGGCCATTATTATGACCGGTCCTGAAGACGTGACGGTTCAATTGGCAGAGCATCCCTGACAGCCATCAAACAGAGGCATCGCTATCCCTGACAAGCATCGAAGAAAACCAAACAGACATCAAGGCCCTGAGATTCCATCTCTCGGATCTTTTCCATAAGGAAAGAAAAATATCTTACTCCCATCGGGAGAGTACATCATAAGAGTCCCGGGTGCTCCCTCACCCCAAAGGTCAGCCATGTTGTCAGAACCCTCTGTTAGGTAATGTGCTAGGATCAAAGTCACTTGCATTCATCTCAAAAATTTCAAAATAAATCATGGAAATCAAAATCAAAAGCAAAATGGGAGAAGGAAACCCCCCCAGTTGAATTAATGCAAAAGGCCAGATAAAAATCTTCTCCAAAAATTCATGTTAGATTTTTGAAAAGTCTTATAAATGAGTGTGATCACATATCAAGTGATGTGGGACCCACCCCATGCTCATAGATTTTTCAAATATTCAAACAGTGCCTTGGATTTAATCAAAAACCCCTATTTGAGTTAAGATTCAAATTATTTGAATTTTAAAAATGTTCAAAATTTATAAGTGGCTAGGATATTATTTAGTGAGGCCATATAAAAATTATGAGCATTTAATAAAATGCCTAGCTATTTATTTAGCACAGCAAAACAAAAAGACAGAAAAGAAAACATAAAAGAAAAAGGAAAAGGGCTCACCTGGAAGCAGCCCGACTTACCCCCCCCCCCCCAGCCTCCAACCGGCCCAGGCCAGCCCACCTAGCCCTTGTCGTCTACCTCCACGACGACAAGCAGCTCAGTGGCCGGCATGCCGTGGCCACCGACGCCACCCCGACGAGCTGCCTGCTTCCCCGCCTTTTTCCGCGTGTCTAGGAGAAGCCTCTAGACGTCCTCGTCACTCTCCCTCTCTCGCCGCACTCTCTCAAGCTCCCTGTGCGTTTCCCCCAAATCCCCCGAGAGCAGCCGCCGTTCGTCGACGCAAGAACTCGTAGCCAACGCCGGAGATAGGCGAGGAGACCCTGTCCATCGTGCGCAGCGTCGCCGTTTACCCCGATCTGGAGAAGATGGCGTCCTAATCGAGCCCGAGGACGACGCACGCTTCACCGAGAGCTCGCCGGAACCGCAAGCCGCCGTCGTCGATTACTCCGGACACAGAGCTCCTCCGACCACACCACCGCCTCCACTGCAACTGTGGTGAGCTTCTGCTTCACCCCATCTACTACACGGCCACCCTCTTGGCCCGTACCGTGTTTTTCCATTAAGGCCGGAGCTCCTCGCCGCCGAGATCCATGGCGACAACCCCCTGTTGCGCAATCAAGCCCGCCTCCTTGTCTGACGTCTTCGCCGTGCTCCAAAGCTTCGTTTGCGACCACGTCTGTTTCTGTTGGTGCACCGCAGCGACTTCCACCCCGGACCCGTGCCACAGCCGCCGCCCGAGCACGTCGTCGACGAGCTTCCGGCGACTCCCGAGCCTCCCCGTGTGTGCGGGATGAACTGCGCGTGCATGGGCTCCATTTTGGTGGCCTTGGCTTGCCAAATGGTGGCCTGTGCCGCCGTCTTGCGCAACGCCGCCGCGTCGGTTGGTCGCCGGCGTTGAGCCGCCGGTGAGCTGACGTGGCCGGCGTGGTTAGCCCTAATCCACCCCCCTAATGACCCCCAGAGCCGATGACATGTGGGCCCAGCCCTTGACTAAACACTGGATTAAGTTTAAATCGTTTTAATTAAACAGTGAGAGGCTGACCAGTGGGTCCCAGCAGTCAGTGGCCCCCTGACGCCAGCATGAAGTCATGCTGACGCCATAAATGAATTTCCAGAAATTGAAATGAATTAAAGAAATTCCAGAAAATCCAGAAAATAGCTCAAACTTTGGAAATTCATAGAAAATTCATATCAACTCCAAATTGGACAAATAATATATGAAAAATGATCAGGAGAAAATAAGCTATCAAAATATCGAACTTTCAACTTTGTTTGAGTTTAACTTAAAATGTGATCAGTAGCATTTGCTATTTGATTTAAATGGAATTAAATCAAATTCAATTCAAAAGTTTTTGCAACTTGAACCATGGCAACATGCTACATTTCACTTACACATCAGAGGCGTATCATACACATTTCCAAATGATTCAAATTGATCAATCAATGTCACATGTAACTTGGCTAAGTTTGAATTCAAATTGGAGTTTGAATTTGCAATTCAATTTGCAATATACTCCATTTAAATGGAATTGCCTCACACATCAAAACATATACATCAAGTTTCAACCTTCCATCATGTGATTGTGCATTGTATTTATTTTGCTACCTTGTTTGTTGTTTGTCGAGAAGAGGTGGAACCGGAGCAGGAGGCTGCCCCCTTCGTTGAAGACCCCGAAACCGAACCTCGTCAGCAAGGCAAGCAAACCCCCATTGATCATGTGGATAAAATCCCACTTCCCTCTCATGTCTCGCTTATGCATTGTATAGGATGATTACCATGGTACGTTTCTGCCGCATAGATGAACCCATTCCTTTGCATGACCTATCATTTGTCACAGTAGTAGGCAAACCACAATCCTAGCAACTGTAGGAGTTGATTGATATCATGTGGCCCCTGCAATTGTTACTGCTTATTGCATGCTTAGAGTGATACCATGATGATACTGTTATGTGAGTCGGGATGGTAGTGATCATGATGATGGTGGTAGAAAGGTGTTGGTGAATCTACCCTAATACAAGGTGAACGATGAGAGGCTGTGTAGGAGTACACGGTGGGTTGTCTCGTTGAACACCGCCCTAAGTCCGAGTTCTTGTGTGGCGATCCAAGATGAAGAGTACAACCACACATTGGGCTCAATGACCCCTCTTAGCTTACTAACTCATCCCTTTCGATGTCCAGATGTCGCAATAGTTCGGAGTTCTGGTAGGTCTGTGGCCTGGCTGCTAAGTGAGAGAACGGCTCAACCGAGACCGGATTATGCACCACGCACACATCACTTGGGTCCACTTCGGTAAACCGGCCGGGTTCACGATAGTGGTAGCCAACCCAGGTAGGCGGCTTTCTCGGACTAGATAGGCTATGAGGTAACAGTTGTGGTGAGCATCCTCGCCGACACTTCTTGAACGGTGTCGAGTACAAAGGCGGTAACTGATGATCATGTGTGTGTAGCGGTACACCCCTGCAGGGTTAACAAAACTATTCGAATAGCCGCGTCCGCGGTTAAGGACTGCTTGGAAAGCTTAGCTTGATTATTAGATAACTTGAACCGGATACTTCTAAAACACACCAAGATAAGTGTGAGTGCTATGGCGTGCTTTCTCGTGGGGAAGTCGAGGAAGGCACCATAGTGGTGTAATTGGTTGGAGAAAGTAGTGGACTCGTGTACGCTTCTTACCTCAAGTCTGGTACTCGTAGTTCAGTACTAGCCAAGTCAAAGCTGGCACTTCTGCAAGTGAAACCCCACCTACCTTTACCTTGATACATATGCATGAGTAGTATAGCTCCTATGTAAGTCTTGCTGAGTACGACTTTGTACTCACGTTTGCTTAATCTATGTTTTAGATGAACCCACTGACCCCGAAGGTGGCTTCTTCATCGAGCTGGACGACTGAAGATCAAGCTATTCTAGTCCCAGTCAGACGACTGGTTCCCTCGTGGAGGGCTTGTGTTTAAATAAGGCTTCTTAAGCCATTTGTTAAACTTGTCTGTACTCAGACATAATTTGCTTCCGCTTGTGTTGTAATGTTGGATCACATGTTTGTGATCTCTGTGTGCACTCTATAAGAGTTATCAATAAAAATGTATACTTTGTAGAGAATTGCAATGATACCTACTGTTCATACAAGGCATGTGTGCTGCGTGTATGTTTATAACATGCATGTCTTTGTATGGGTTTTCGAGACCTTAGTTGTGATCTGGCTGGCGGTCTTTCATACACCAAGTGGCCCTTAGATGTGCGCAGCTTGGGGCATCGCGATGCGATTGTTCGAGACTCTGTCTCGTGCACACTTTGTGGTATGATCGAGCCCGCCCTAGACCCCGACTAAGTGATCGGGCTGGAGTAAGTCTATGTAAGAGTTATGAGATAGTCGATAGTATGGTTGAGGCGACTTGTCTTTGAATATGGGAGCTCATCACCCATATCATTAGACTTGTGTGCGGATGATGAGGACCCATCTCAGTTGATCATCCGGCCTGGATGGGATGCCCCTCACGTACGATGCTCTCCGAGAACGTTCTGTGCTGGGCCTTGTCTGCTTAGACAAGTGGGTACGGTTCTTGGCTCTCCATATGACTATGTCTTAACTGGACTTGCATACGCTAACCCCGGGTCCCGACACATGTGCTCGAGTGACCACTCGCACTTATGAGAGTCTCGGGTGCTCCCTCAACCCGACGTAAGACAAACATGCATTCGCCAAGACCATGCGGTGCTAAGAGTCTCAGGTGCTCCCTCACCTCAAGAGCCGAAACGGCATTCGAGTGATTACTCGCGAAAACCCCCCCGACTGAGCACTCGAAACAAAGCTCCTCGGGTGAATGAGTGAACATCTCGCTTGATGTTTTGTTCCAAGCGGGTGCAATGCTGTAATGCTCCGCGCCTCAAAAACACACATTCCTGGAACACGATACACTGTGCCCAGATGCCACACAAGATTAGCGTGTAGGTAAGACCCCGCTGTGAAGTACGGCCGGGCAGGGACTTGCCGAAGAGCGATTTCACTCCCAACCTTTCCCATGCGCTGCGCATGATAGAAAAGCCAGGCGGACGCGCCTTAGTTTGTACACATTACTGGCGGCAAATGAACACCGTAAGACCTGAAGCGGCCGGACTTTTGCTCGACACCAGTGTTCCAAGCTCACGTCGAGGGACGTGGGTTTGATTGGGCTACTGTGGTATTTTCCCTAGTGCAATTCACCAAGGCTCGACCCGTCGACTCCTTGGGCCCTTTCAGCTTAGCATCCCCCGAAACAGGTTTTGTCATGGCCACCAGACTGCCAGCGACCCGCGGATGAACCGCGCATACCAATAACCGACGAATGAATGTACTCGAGTCCCTACGCGACTCTCCGAGTCCCCCAGACACTCGGGGGCTACTGACGAGGGGGTGACCCCACGACTCCTACGGATGAGCCTACCTGGTGCCCATGAAGGCAGAAGGCCCATGAAGATACAGCCTCGGCCCACTAGTTGGCACCAACGTAGGAGTCCGCGACTCACAAGGAAGGTGCGAAGACCTGCTGTACGGAGCAAGCTAGGGTTAGGAAAGCTTACCTGTAAACGTAGATGAACTCCCCGAGACCTAGCCCGGTATATAAGGGCTAGGAGGGACGACGCCAAAGACATCTAATATCACCTGTAACCCTAGCCTTGAGCGCTCCAGCCTTGGCCTCCACTGTAATCGCATCTCCCCCATCAATAATATCGAGCAGGAGCGAGCCTTCCTGTTTGCCGACGAGCTATCGTCCAACCTGTGCATCTCATGACTAACCCAGGGTCCTTGACCATGGGATTTGCCGGGGTTGATCCCCGTCACTTGTGTTGATCCTTTGTAAACAGCAAGGCCGGAGGAATTGAAAACTCCTCTGTACTCGTTGGGAGCAAAGTTATTTGTTGTTGTGTGCAGGTCCACGTCATGCGCCGTGACACCTTCTTGTATCTCTTGGAGTCCTACTGGTTCGATAACCTTGGTATCTTTACCGAGGGAAATTTGCTGCTACGCTACATCTCACCTTCCACATAGGGTAACCAACGAGGAGTGAGAGATCCTCACCGTATCAAGCCAATTTCTGGCGCCGTTGCCGGGGAGTCCAGTCTACAAGATAGGGGAGTTGCACACTATCTTTTATATTTGCTTTTTAGTCTTCTTAGTTTACCTTTCAGTTTTACTTTTGTGTACCTTATCAAAAATACCAAAAATACCTGCTGCTACTATGGGTTCCAATGAAAACACCAAGTTGTGTGACTTCACCAGTCACAACAACAGTGAATTTATCTGCACTCCTATTGACACACCTGCCACTTCAGCTACCTCTTATGAAATTAAACCTGCTTTTCTAAACCTTGTTATGAGAGATCAATTCTCTGGTGTTGGAGATGATGCTGCTTTACACTTGAATAATTTTGTTGAATTATGTGATATGCAAAAGTATAAAGAAGTAGAAGGTGATGTTGTTAAGCTCAAGCTTTTTTCCTTTCTCTTTGAGGGACGGAGCTAAAATCTGGTTTCAATCTTTGCCTAGGAATAGCATAGATTCTTGGGATAAGGGCAAAGATGCTTTTATTGGGAAGTACTACCCACCTGCTAAGATTATCCAATTGAGGAGTAAAATTATGAATTCCAGGCAATTGGATAATGAACACGTTGCCCAAGCTTGGTAACGCATGAAATATCTTGTCAAGAACTGCCCCACACATGGACTGACTACCTGGATGGTTATCCAGACTTTTTATGCAGGCTTGAACGTTACATCGCGGAACCTGTTAGATTCGGCCGCGGGAGGAACTTTTATGTCAACCACACTTGGTGCTGCCACAAAGCTACTTGATGAGATGATGTTGAACTACTCTCAGTGGCACACCGAAAGATCTCCAACTGGTAAGAAGGTAAATTCTGTCGAGGAGATCTCCTCTCTAAATGGAAAAGTTGACCTTATCATGTCTCTACTTACCAAGCAAGCTCCTATTGATCCTCGGGATGTTCCTTTAAATTCTTTGGTTGCTCAAGAACAAGTAGATGTGAACTTTATCTCTAGAAACAACTTTAATAATAATGCTTATAGGGGCAACTTTGCTAGTAATCCTAGACCGTTTCCATCCACTTATGGGAACAACAACACCTACCCTAGCAACAAGAACCCCACCTCTGAACTAGAGAGTATGCTTAGAGACTTTATCACTACCCAAAAAGCCTTCAACAAGAATGTGGAAGAAAAACTAGCTAAATTAGATAATCTTTGTTTGAAGGTAGACAACTTAGCCCTTGATGTTGAGATGTTAAATTTTAGAACCTCTCCCCTTGAGGAGAGTAAGGTCGCTCCTATTAATGCTATCCAGTTACAAATCAATGAAAATATTAGGATGATGGCTAAACTCAAAGAAAGATGGGCTAGAGAAAAAGAGGAAGAAGAAAGTAAAAGCCTTCCTACCTACCACACAGTAGCAACTATCCAAGTAGTTGAGGATGTCCAAACAGTTAGCACCCATCACACCCCTAGTCCCACTGGACCTATCAATGGTGATGCTACCACCTCAACCATAGATGAAGAAACCTCTATGAACATAGAGGCTTTCCAACAAGTGAACCTAAATGATATCACTACCTCCTTGATAGATAGTAGTGACCTAGACTTTGACAACTGCACTTTACCTGAAGTTATTGGTTTCCTACACAAGATGTCTAGAGACCCCCACACTAGCACACTTAATCTGGCCTTCACAGAGCATATCACTAATGCTCTAATCAAAGTTAGGGAGGAGAAGCTTAGACTAGAAGCCTCCATACCTAGGAAGCTAGAAGATGGTTGGGATCCTATGATAAAAATCAAATTGAATAACTTCTCTTGTTATGCTCTTTGCGATGTTGGAGCAAGTACATCTGTTATGCCCAAAATAATGTATGATATGCTTGAATTGAAACCTTTTGATCCCTGTTCTTTTGGTGTTCGTCTTGTTGATTCTTCCGTAAAGAAGCCTTTGGGGAAGATCGACGATGTTCTTATCATTGTCAATGACAATTATGTTCCCGTTGATTTCACTATTATGGACATTGAGTGTGAGCCCTCTTGTCCAATTATTTTGGGACGTCCTTTTCTTCGCACAGTTGGTGCTGTTATTGACATGAAAGAGGGGACTATCAAACTCCAATTCCCTCTCAAGAAAGGGATGGAATATTTCCCTAGGAAAAATATTAAGTTACCTTTTGAGTCCGTCACACGGGCTAGTTATTCTCTTGAAAAGACTTGATCTTCTGCTTTAAGCCTAGCTAATGGCTCTAAAGAAGCGCTTTCGGGAGGCAGCCCGCAACGAATTTAGGTTTTTCTTTTTTATTTTCTTCTGTTCTTAGTGGTCTTGATGATTGTTACTACTGTAGCAACATCATTGTATCTTTATTTTTCAAGATTTGTGCCTTTTATAGCCTCATACGACAAGGGAAGTGAAAGTTGTGACATGCTGTCCAGAAAACAGATTCTGTCCTCGTGACTAGAAAAATCATGGAAAAATCCCAGTTCATCTTTTTGAGCTGAATTTTTTACACAGCATGCTCTATACAATTACGAAACTTACGTATGAGTTTTTTAATTTGAGTTGCAGAAGTACCCCTAAAATATTCGTTTCTACCTGCTGGTCTGTTTTTCACAGATTCTGTCCTGTTTTGCCTTTTCTTCGTTTTATAAACCTTAAGCTTGCTTTTTCTTTGCAAAAACTTGTTGGAAATCTTGAGAAACAGTAGCTCTTCAAGATGATCTTTATTTCCAGTAGAGAAACAATTATTTTATTATGGGCACTAACCTCTCTAATCAGTCTACAATGAGTTATGTATGAAGGGAGTTTTCAAGTGCGCGATGGAAAATGATGAAAGAAGATCTTGGAGTGTCAAACGCTCAAGCTTGGGGATGCCCATGTGCACCCCCAAGAAATATTCAAGGATACTCAAGCGTCTCAGCTTGGGGATGCCCCCGTGCATCCCCTTCTTCATCAACAATTATCAGTTCGTCTCTCGTTGCACTATATTTTTATCACTTCATGCGTTATGTGCTATACTTGGAGCGTCTCGCTCTTTACTTTTCTAGGTTTGTTTTTGCTTTGTTTGCTGTAGTAACAAGTTAGACCCCAGCTTACTCTTTTGTGTGGGAGAGATACACGCTCCGTTTGAACAAGAACTCCTCATAGGATTTGCATGCTTATTCTTTTACCTATGAGTTGTTCTTTTTCTTTTCTTAGCTGCTGCTCTGTTTAGTTGTAGTGCTTTAGTTTTTCTAGAGATTTTCTTTTGTTTTAGGTTGAACTTTCTATAGGTTGCATGTTTTATCTTGTTAGAGAGTTTGCCCGTTGCACTGAGTTTTGTGTCTTGACTAGAAGTAGGTAGTTGAAGTTGCTACTCTCTTTGTAGTAGTAACTTGCAATAGTTTTGAGGTATTGACTAGAGTAATGTTTGAACTTTTGGTGTCAAGAGCTCAAGCCTATTAGTGATAGATGTCGTATTTTGGGCAATCCGTGTGTTTTTCGAAAACCAAAAAACCCTGTTGAGAACTCTAGCTACTAGATGGATCACTAACCTCTGGAGGGTTCGAATATTAGAGTACACTCACGTACCATGAGTCGAGGATGCGCAAGGATAACCAAACCCCCATACACTCCTCCTCGGGGTACTTGTCTCTTTGTGAACCTCCTGATTAGATTGAGAGTTACTGATAATAAGTGCATGAGTTCTTCGGACTAATGTGAGTATTCGAAAGTTGACACTTCCACCCACCTATACTTTTTCTAGCCTCTTCGGTACCGTGCATTGCCCTTTCTCACCTTGAGATTTGGCGCATACTTCGCCGGTGCATCCAAACCCTTGGCACGATACGCTCTGTCATCATAAGCCTCCTTATATCTTTCCTCAAAACAGCCACCATACCTACCTACAAGGCATTTTCATAGCCTTTCCGAGATACATTGCCATGCAACATCCACCCTCTCATGACTTGATCTTCATGTCATACATGCTACTTGCTTGATCGATGAGCCGCATGCTAGTTGGGCCTTGCCCTAATCATTGCTACATGACGCACTAGTATCATTGCATATCCTGCTATCCTGGCAGAAGCATACATTTGCATCATGATAGTTATATCTTCTTTATGTGAGTACCTTTGTAAAGTGTGAAAGATCTCCTATATTCTTGTAAAATATAGAGTGTTGCCCCTAAAGTGAGGAAAAGATCCCAAAGAGGACAAAATCAAAAGATTCCAAAGAGGACAAATGAGAGTTAAATAGAAAGAGCCATTGAGGCCACCAAAAAAATACAAAAAAATAGAAAAAAGAGAAAAATAAAAATAAAAAGAGAGAAGGGGGCACACTACTATTCCTTTTGAGAGATCCACACTAGTACTTTATCCTCTATCCCTTGTACTCCATAGAGATCATCATCATGCATATAGCTACGTGGAGACCTTCACACTATAGAACTTGGCTTGTATATTCCAATGATGAGCCTCCTCAAACGAGCTCTAGGTCTTCTTGAGCAAGCAAGTTAGATGCACCCCCACTAGTTCCCTTGGAGATCTTTTAGCTCACATGTGCATCCGTTGCATTGCAATCCCTACTCCTCACATCATATCTATCATATGGCCTTTTCTCGCCTATGATTGTCCTCATTGATGTGAGCCTTTCACACCTTTTTTGTCTTCCTCCTCCACCTTCTTTCTGTTTCGCCTTTTAGGTGTCAACTTTCTTGCTCACGCTCATCCATTGCATGAGTGCTCAAAATATCGAAAGGGAGTGGATCAGTTTGACTTGTACCTGGCTAGTGGTCTGGGGACGAATCAAGATAAGAATACAAAAGAGACTAAGTGTGAAACTTTAGTAGATAGTTGTTCTCAACAACCTTTTTTCTCTCTTTTTCCCAGTCCCCTACTTGCACGCAAACACCATTTGGAGACATTCGAGTCACGGACAGCGAGAGCTCTTGCACCTTTTGTTCTTTTGTTGCTTGTGTCAATGCTAATATAGACTCTTGCTTGTTAAGACTTGAATTGAATTGCATGCTTTGATTGCTTTACTTAAAAGTCCTTATATGGTTGTGTGGCATGTCACCACAGAAATTATGCTTGTTATCATTTACCTACTCGAGGACGAGCAGGAATTAAGCTTGGGGATGTTGATACGTCCCAAACGTATCTATAATTTCTGCTTACTCCATGCATGTTTTGTGTGACTTTGCCATGATTTGCTTGAACTTTCATACACTTTTGAGCATATTTGGACTAATCTATTAACCCAGTGCACCCAGCTGCCAGTTGCTGTTTTCTGCTGTTTTTGTATTTCAGGTTTTCCGGCCATTAAAACTGCTCCAAAAAATCCGGAAAAATCAGATAAAAAATCAGCGACCCGGAAGCTTCCGGAATCACCAAGGTAGCGGAGGGGGGCCACCACCAGGAGACCAGGAGGCCTCCTGGCAGCCTGGTGGGTCCCCTCGACACCCCCCTCCGCCTATATTTAGCCCTCGGGGTGGGAACCCCTAATATCGACCTCTTTTCCACGAACTCGCCTCTGTACCGCCGTCGCCGCCGTTTCTAGATCGGGGCTGCCTGGAGAAGCTGCCCCGGCACCCTGCCGGGAGGAGGAACCCCCTCCGGGAGACCTTCCATAGCCATGGATGCCTCCCGTATGTACCGTGAGTAGTTTCCCTTTGACCATGGGTCCGTGACCAGTAGCTATGTGATGTACTTCTCTCCCCTCTTTGTGCTTACACTTTCGAGACCTCGTGAGCTGCCTCACATGATCGAGGCGCTTCTGTAATTTCTGCTGTTGCTATGCTGAGTTTGTTGGGATCTGATGGATTATTAGACTATGTTCAGATTGTGATGAGTAATATATTTGGTTCTTCTCTTTTGTATTTTGTTCTTGAGTAAATTATTGCATGTTCTCCGTTGCCGTATTTTACTTTGGCCAAGTGATCTGTTGCAACTCCAAGAGGGAGCGTTATGCTTGATTGTGGGTTCAGCCCCTTGATGTCTAGCTTGAGTGACAGAAACATGAGACTAGGGGATGTGATGTTGCCACCAGGGATAAAACAACGGTGCTTGTATCCGCGGGTGCAAGGATTGTTTACTTTATGCAAAGTTCTTTTAATGCAGTTGTCTGTTGCTTTGAGTTTACACTTTGGGTGGGATTCGCAACTTAATACCAGCGAGATGTTCTGGATAGATATCTCAAGGTGGATGATTCGTAGTAGATGCAGTTGGATTTCGGTCTACTTACCTTGGCGTACTGCCCATTGCTTTTGAGCCCTTCCTTTCTTTGCAGCATAGTTAGCATTGCGGTGCCTTCATAATTATGTCAATTGCCCAGTTGTGATTTGTTTACCTCGCTATCACTTTTATCATCTTTTGGGAGAGAGACATCACTAGTGAAAATCACGGGACCCTGGTCCATCTTCAAATTACTGTTTACATCCTTAGCTTACTTTCAGTTGCCACTATTATTCTCTCTTGCGTTGATCCTTTGTAAACAGCAAGGCCGGAGGAATTGAAAACTCCTCTGTACTCGTTGGGAGCAAAGTTATTTGTTGCTGTGTGCAGGTCCACGTGAAGCGCCATGATACCTTCTTGTATCTCTTGGAGTCCTACTGGTTCGATAACCTTGGTATCTTTACCGAGGGAAATTTACTGCTACGCTACATCTCACCTTCCACTTGGGGTAACCAACGAGGAGTGAGAGATCCTCACCGTATCACTCTATCACAGAGCGCTCCATCTCCGCTTGTCTTACGACAATTTCTTTTCTGTCACTATTGGAATCTGCTGGTTTGCCGTCAGCTTTGACGGAAAAGCAGTCGTCCACGATTTTATTGTCAAAGACGTTCTTTGCCGTCAGTCAAAAATCAACCGACGGCAAAGGCTTTGCCGTCAGTCTTTCTAACCGGCTGACGACAACGTACTGATTCTAGGCATCTGTTTATAGGTGGTCCCGGTAAAACTTTATGATCTATTTAGCGGACGACAATGACTTTTTTCTTACGAAATTGTTCTCGTTCCCGTTCTCTTTCTTGTTCCCGTTCCCATTCCCGTTCCCGTTCCTATTCTCGTTCTCGTTATCATTCTCATTCTGGGAGGCGTGGCCGGCGAGGTAGGATGACCGTAAACTCAGTGAGGCAGGGTGGCACGGTCGGTGAGCTAGAGACGCGGGGTTGGGGAGGGAGGCGCGGCGTCGCAGTGGAGGTGCGGATGGCGAGGTAGGGGAGTCGTGGTCGATGAGCTGGGAGGCAGGGCGGCCGACGCGCTGGGGAGGCAGGGGCGCTCGACGGGGTTGGGGAGGCAGGGCGGTCGGCGGGGTTGGGGAGGAGGGCGGCCGGCGGGGCTGGGAGGCCGACGAGCTGGGGAGTCAGGGGCGGTCCACGAGGTTGGGGAGGCAGGGGTGTCAGCGAGCTGGGGAGGCAGGGGCGGCCGACAGGGTTGGGGAGGCGGGGCGACCGACGAGCTGGGGAGGTAGGGCGGCCGACGGGTCTGGGGAGGCAGGGGCACCGACGAGCTAGGGATGCAGGGGCGCCGATGAGCTAGCAGGCACGGGCGTCCGCCGGGGTTGGGGAGGTAGGGCGGCCAGCGAGCTTGGGAGGCAGGAGCAGCCGACCTGTGGAACGAGAGGATAAGGAGAGAGAGGCGGGGGGCATGCGGTTGGTGGGTGGGAGTGGTGGGGCCGGTGGGGAGGACGGGTGTGGTTGGTGGGTGGGTGTGGTGGGGTGGCTCTCCTGGCAAGTCATCGATCCGTGGGAGGGCTGCCCCAGCCAATAGGAAACAAGCAAACATATGTGTTTCTTTGGCATGTATATTTTAAGAAAATGACAAGTTTAATAATTCGAAAATAAATAAATAATTTTTTCCACATTCTCTAGGGATCATAGACCAACACCACACTAAATTTCATGTTATTTAGACGTAGCTTGCATTTTAAAAAAACCGATACAACCATTATTCCTATAGCTATCTTTGCCATGAGCCAAAAAAGTGGATGGAAAATGCGTCTTTGTCGTTAGCCAAAAAAAAGCGGACGACAAAGGCCGTCTTTGCCGTCAGCCAAAAAAAGCTGACGGCAAAGCTGTCAGCCATTCTTTGCCGTCCGCAGCCGATGGCAAACCTTCCCTTTTCCGTCAGCCACGAAAAAATGCTGACGGCAAAGAAAAAACCGACGGCAAACTAGCAGATTCCAGTAGTGTGTAGCCCAATCAACGTGCTTCCCTTGGTTTAGATCCTGCTGAACTTGGGCATAGACGTCACCCCAAGAAGTCTTCTCCGCTCGAGCCACAAGAAGACATCTCTAATAATCAACTTTTGTCCTGGCAGAAACAGCTCGAGAAGAAAACACACGAAATCGCGAGATATAGTGCCGGGACTATCCGGAAAAATATATAGCAAAAATTGATGCAACAAAAGGAAGGTAACAAGCCAAAGCGGGATCGGAGACGGACTCCGGGGTGCCCAGGCGGCCACCCGGCGCAGCCAGAAGGTAGGTCGCGCCAGGGGCGCTCCTGGGCCCCCTGGAGCTCCTCTCCGGATCCAATTAGGCTCTAAATTTTCTATATTTTGCAAAAACTTGTAATATGGAACTTTTATGGAGGTTCGCGATGTTTCCTCACCGTAATACATACCTTTTCTTATTCTATTCCTACTGGCGTCTGAAACAGGGCTGCAACATATACTTCATGAGTTGTTGTGTGTATTAAATTCACATCAACATTGACGGGGTCTCCCGCCATGTAATGCTTGAGTCTTTGCCCATTCACAACTTGAGGTTTGGTGCCATCAAAATTGTTAATCTTGATTGCACCGGAGCGATATACTTCTTCGATATGAAATGTTCCTACCCATCGGGAAAGTAGTTTACCTGGAGAAAACCTGAAACGAGATCTAAACAACAAAACTTTATCACCATCATTAAATTCACGTTTTAGAATCCTTCTATCATGCCACTTCTTTACCTTTTCCTTAAACATTTTAGCACTCTCGTAAGCTTCACTTCTCCACTCATCTAGAGAATTCAAGTTCATGAGATGCTTTTCACCAGCTAGCTTTGGGTCAGCATTAAGCTCTCTAACAGCCCAGAAAGCTTTGTGTTCTAATTCTAAAGGCAAATGGCAAGCCTTGCCATAGACCATATTATAGGGGGACATGCCCATGGGGTTTTTGTAAGCAGTTCTATACGCCCACAAAGGATCTCCTGACTTCTTTGACCAGTCCTTCCTAGAACTGTTGACTGTCTTTTGCAAGATCAACTTGATCTCTCTATTGGTGAGCTCAACTTGACCACTAGTTTGAGGATGGTACGGTGAAGCAATTCTATGATTGACATCGTACTTGGCCAGAGCTTTTCTAAAAGCTGTGTGTGTGAAGTGTGATCCTCCATCAGTCATGAGGTACCTAGGTACACCAAACCTAGGGAAAATTACATCTTTGAGCATTTTCAAAGATGTCTTGTGATCAGCACTCTCTGTGGGGATTGCTTCAACCCACTTGGATACATAATCAACAGCTACTAAAATGTGAGTGTACTTGTGTGAGGGAGGAAAATGACCCATAAAATCAAAACCCCAGCAATCAACAGGCTCAACCACTAGAGAGTAATTCATAGGCATCTCATTCCTCCTACTAATATTACCAACTCTCTGACACTTATCACAAGTTAAAACATAATTTCTAGCATCTTTAAAGAGAGTAGGCCAATAAAAACCTGATTGGAGAACCTTATGTGCGGTCCTCTCACCGGCATGATGTCCTCCATAGGGACTATTGTGACATTGCTTGAGAATGCCCTTCTGCTCGTGTTCTGGTATGCATCTTCTCACGATCTCGTCCGGACCTTCTTTGAAAAGATGAGGGTCACCCCAAAAGTAGTGCCTCAAATCGTGGAAGAAATTCTTCCTTTGCTGAAATGTTAAACCTGGAGGCAAATACTTTGCAACGATAAAATTAGCATAATCTGCAAACCAAGGATCGGAGAGAGATTGTACTTTTACAACGGCAAGTTGTTCGTCTGGAAAACCGTCGTTGACTGGAATGGGATCATGCGGTATATCTTCCATCCTTGAAAGATTATCCGCCACCGGATTGTCTGGTCCTTTTCTATCAACAATTTGTAAATCAAATTCTTCAAGAAGTAGTACCCACCTGATGAGCCTTGGTTTGGCATCCTTCTTCGCCATAAGATACTTAAGACCAGCATGGTCAGTATGAATAATGACTTTTGAATCAACAATATAAGGTCTAAACTTATCACAAGCAAATACTACTGCTAAGAATTCCTTATCAGTACTAGCATAATTCTTTTGAGCACTATCAAGGGTTTTGCTAGCATAATGTATAACATTCAATTTCTTATCAACCCTTTTTCCTAAAATAGCTCCAACAGCAAAATCACTAGCATCACACATAATTTCAAAAGGCAATTTCCAGTCAGGTGGTTGTAGTATAGGAGCGGTTATCAAAGCTTTCTTAAGAACTTCGAAGGCTTCCTTACAATCTTCATCAAATACAAAAGGAACATCCTTTTGGAGAAGATTAGTGAGGGGTCTCGAAGTCTTAGAAAAGTCTTTAATAAATCTTCTATAGAAACCAGCATGACCGAGAAAACTACGAATACCTTTAATGTCCCTTGGATAGGGCATCCTTTCGGTAGCTTCAATCTTCGCCTTGTCCACGTCAATTACCCTCTCGGAAATATTATGACCAAGAACGATCCCTTCGTTAACCATGAAGTGGCACTTCTCCTAGTTTAGGACTAAATTTGTATCCTCGCATCTCTGCAAAACTTTATTAAGATTGTGGAGACAGTGGTCAAAGGAAGTTCCATAGACGGAGAAATCGTCCATGAAGACTTCCACAATCTCCTCACAGAAACCATGAAAAATAGCAACATGCATCTCTGAAAAGTAGCAGGTGCATTGCATAAACCAAAAGGCATCTTGTCATAGCCAACTCTTTGAACATAATCGTAAACCATTTTAACGATATGTCGAATATTTCATAGATGTGAGAACATCCACGTCTGTTTCTTTATAGATCCAAACACGGTATCTAGAGGGTCTTCCAAGTTCAGAAACTTGGTTTCTCGTGTATGGAACTATCACGGATTTTATAGCTTCTAGCCATTTTGACGGAGTCAGGGCCCATCATTGCTTCTTTGCATGTAGTCGGTCCATTATTATCAAATAACAATGATTCAATCTCAAATCATTCTATTTGATCGATTACCCGAACTACGCAGTTCAATAGGAACTTAGATCGCCGTGACCACAACCTTTGGGACACGGGAGCCAAGAGCATTGCGGCCGCTTCCGGGACACTTTCCGGCGCTGCGCCACTTAGCACATAAAGCTTAGGTTCAACAACCTAATCGAAGTTCTACTGTCCTCCCACTTAACTTTTCGCAAAAAATTCCTTCTCAAGAAACTTGATGCACTTAGCCACAAAACACTTTTGTCTTTATGGAGGAATAACCAACGGTTACATTGGGATAACCTACAAAGACGTACTTTATCCGACTTTGGTTATAAACATTTTACATATGCCTTGCATACCAAAATTTAAGAAAAGACAAATTGGGTTTTATCCCATTCCACAACTCATATGGTGTCATTTCAACGGATCTCGATGGCGCTCTTTTCAGTGAAAAGCGGTAGTCTCTAAAGCTTAATCCTTAAAATATAATGGCAATTTTATAAATAACACCTTTGATCCTTACCATGTCAAACAAGGTTTGATTACATCTCTCGAACACTCCATACTCCTATGGTCTTTCGGAAATGCAAGTTTTGGAACGATTCCTAAACTCTCAGGCATTTGCTAAACTTTTAACTCAAAAATCTTCTTTTATGATCCAATCATAAACTCTTATTTTCTCGTTACAATGATTTTCACTTCATCTTGAAATTTATTTGAACATTTTCAAACATTTCATACTTCTTCCTTATCAAGTAAATATACACATATATCCACTCAAATCCTTGGTTAAAGTATATGAAGTTATAAGACCCACCACACATGGCTACACATAATGAACTATACACATCAACATGTATAATGTCCAATAAGTTAGTCGTCCGTTCTTCTTTGCCTATGAACGGAGTTTCAATCATTTCTAGGAAATTCTTACAAGCGTCAATTGATTCAAAATCAAAAGACTCCAAAATTCCACCAACATGGAGTTTCTTCATGTTATCTTTCCAATATGATTTAAACGGTGTTTCAATCATCTCTAGAAATTTCTCACAACCGTCAATTGATTCAAAATCAAAAGACTCCAAAATTCCATCACCATGGAGTTTCTTCATGTGTTTCTTTCCAATATGATTCAAACGGTGGTGTCACTCATAAGTGATCTTATAATCATTTGTCTTGCGACATGTTTAGCATCAGTTATTATGGATGTGATTTCTCCAACAAGATTTATAGAGTTCATCCATCTTCTATGAATATGGTGATAATTTGAACAACTATTGTTCGTATAACACCAGAACAGAATAACAATTATTCAAATAAATCTTGAAGGCTAGGTTTAATTCCAACGATAAACACAATAACACTTTATTTTGTTCTTGATGAGAATCATCCCATATTCATTTGCTAGTTACTCAGGCCATTGCAACTCTTGTATTGCGTTGTTCCGTATGACACTTCATACCAACCAATCAGTATCCAATACTCAAGAATCACGCTGTTTAACAAGCAATGAATATACCCATAACATGTATATCATCTATATACCCGAGCTGGACATTTCCAGTCTTTTCCTTTTTCTTTTTCGCCAAAATATTTTTTAGATCCTCTTTCAGCAATTCCTTTCCTTTTTAGAAGAATTTATCAACATCACTTGTGGCACCATTCATATGACACATAATCCAAAGTGTGTTAGTCAAATACTAACACCCTTTGATTCTCACTTTGATGTAGATCACCGTCATCAAATGTTTGGTGTTCTTCCAAATTCCATTCTTTAGTAATCTTATAGTGTAGTAAACATTTTACCTACATCTTCCATTCATCCTATCATGACAACTTTCATGACAGAACTACCATAGCTCATAGGGACAAACTGTGAGTACAATATTAGTTCCCAAAACCTTTTTGGGAGATTAGGACACATAGTGTCTCCAACCTTCACAAATTATCATACAATATGAGAACATGTTTCTCACTAAATTTTACTCTATCACATTGCAACTAAACATTGTTTCAGATATCGCTATATCTTCCACACATGATAGTTTCTGAAACAATCCTTTCAGCTCCTAGATAACCTTGATAATAACAAACAACATTTGAATATCAAGGATCATGGAGGCAAGTGTGATACTTAGACACTAACACTGGAATTGTTACTCTCGATTTAATACACATTATTAAACTTCATGGAGTAAGCAAGGTTTGCTAAAGTTTGCAATAAGACTTTAAACTTTAGATTGACACTCAAACAATACGGTACCAGTCCGTAAAGTTAAATATCCAGAATTCTATAGTTCTATTATCTCAATTATAGCTAAGCGCAAAGGTAGTAAACAAATGCCAATGACTACAACGAACTATGCAAATTCACTTTGATTTAGTTCATGATAAAATGAGTTCATCTAACTCCCACTCAAAAACAACATCCCTCGAGTCGTCTTTGGTGATTACACGAACCAAATTCACTACACCACGACCGATCATCACGTGAGGCAGTGTAGCTGCAATGGCGAGCATCTCAATATGGTTCATCATATCATCCATATGACTCATGCTTAACCTTTCGGTCCATGTTCCGAGGCCATGTCTGTACATGCTAGGCTCGCCAAGTAGAACCTTAGTATTTGCATGTGTTTCAAGGCCATGTCTGTACATGCTAGGCTTGAAAACACCCGTTGTATGCGAACGTAGAGTCTATCACACCCGATCATCACGTGGTGTCTCGAAACGACGAACTTTCTTAACGGTGCATACTAAGGAAGAACATATAATTATCTTGATATTAAGTGAGAGGGATCATCTTATAATGCTACCGAAGCGATCATGATCGTAACTAAGCAAAATAAGATGCATAAAAGGATAAACATCCCATGCATGGATAATGTGATATGATATGGTCCTTCTCGCAATAGATCTCCATCTTTGTGCGTCTTGGTATGATCTCCATCATGCCACCGGCGCGGCACCAAGGTCCATGGCGCCACCACCATGGTCGTCCTTCTCCATTACAATATATCTCATGGATATATCAACAGCACGCAGGCCTTAAAAAAGGAAAAACACAACCATATGGCTCCTGCCGGTTGTTTACAATAAATCTCATTTCATACAACAATTTTGTAACAATGACCATATCACATCACATGCCCTGCAAAAACAAGTTAGACGCTTCTAAATTATCTTTGCAAATTTTACGTGGTTTTGGGCTTCCTAGGAAAGAACCGATCTTACCTACGGACAAGAACCACAACGTTGATTCGCTAGTTGTTTCTTTTCATCCCTTTCCAGGGCCCTCCGTTGCAAATGCCATATCACTAATGTTAGAGAAACTGACACCCCCAAAGCCACTTTATACGGTACAAGCCGTATGTCAAGCGTGACACGCAATCTGCGCTTAGGGCCGCTTCAATCCAACATTGCCGCAATATGAACAAGTGCACAAAAGAGGGTAACAACTAGAGGATCAACGCCCACATCTCTATGTGTTCTAACCGTACAAAGCATCTACGCATAGACGAGGCTCTGATACCACTGAAGGGTTCGTTGCATAGAAAACAAAATTTTTCCTACGATTGCAACTGCCAAGATCACATCTAGGAGATAACTTGTAACGGTTTGAGAAGGACTCACCCTCGAAGACCAAAAAGCTTTAACGAGAACGATTCTCGTGGGTGATGTAGTCGATCACTTGCCGACCTCAAGGTCGTGATGAAGATGGGCGCCACAAACGGGCAGCACCTCCGTAATCGGTCACACGTACGGATCAGCGACGACCTCCGCCCCTTGCTCCAGTTGGGCAGCGGAAGTAGTGGATCCTCGGGAACTCCAGCAGCACTACAACATAGTGGTGGTGGTGGTAGAGAAGATCTTGAGCAGGGCTTCGCCTAAGCACCGTACTCGTGAAACTGGATCAGCTAGCAAGGGGAGGAAGATGCCAACCAAAGGACATATGAGAGATGGAGGAATTGGTGTGTAGAGGGGTCTCCACCCATCTATATATAGGAGGGGGAGGCAGCCCCCAAGGGGTAGCACGCCCCAAGAGGTGCCCCCACCTCTCCCCTCATCATGTGGGTGGACTCTCCACTCACAAAAACAAAGGGTCACACATTATTCCCATAACTTCCATAATTCTCCACTCAAAATTCCAAGAGTTTATCACATTAAAACACTTTTAATTATCTTGTTTAATGTCACTCAAATTAATGAACACTTCATTCAATGAGTACTTCATTGATGAACACTTCATTCAATGAACACATTAACAATTATCCCCTTGCACTATTTTGATATACCGAAACTATTCCAGCAGTTTTATCAAAACAGTCCATGTGCTGTCCAGTATATTCTCTGGCGTTCCGTATCCACTCAAACGCGTCAACGAATCCTTAAGTGTGTCACCCTACGGTTCGTGAATAAAATGGACATGACAGAGACTCTTCTCTGATCAATAATCATCAGCGGGATCTGGAGATCCATGATGACTCCCACTTACTCAACGATGAACTAGTGATCGTGTGAACCAAAACTCCGTAACCAATTCCTTTTGTCTCGCGATATTTTACTTGTCCGAGATCCGATCATTTGGTATCATCCATACCTAGTTCGATCTCGTTACCGACAAGTACTCTTTACTCGTTCCGTGATATAACATCCTCGTGAGCCAGTCACGTGCTTGCAAGCGATGTCAATGTGATATCACCGAGAGGGCCCAGAGTATATCTCTCCGTCATCTGGATGGACAAATCCCACTCTTGATCCACGAGCCTCAACTAACACTTTCCAATTACCCAACGACACCTTTATAATCACCCTGTTACGGTGTGACGTTTGATGGAATCAAAGTACTCTTCCGGTGTCAGTGATTGACGTGATCTCATGGTCTAAGGATTAGGGTTACTTCGTGAAAGTTTGATACAGCAATAGAAACTTGATGACATGATCGTATTGCTATAACTACTGTGGGTGTATGTTCATCACATCATTCTCCAATGACATGACCTTGTTATTAACAACATCCAATGTTCATGATCAGGAAACCTTGATCATCCGTTAATCAACAAGCTAGTATAAAGAGAGGCATTACTAGGAACCTTTTCTCTGTTTATTAAACACACATGTATTAACGTTTCCGGTTAACACAATTATAGCATGAAAATAAACATTTATCATAAACATGGAATAAGATAATAACCACTTTCTTATTGCCTCTCGGGCATATTCCCTTCACAAGTTTCCCTTAGCGAAGATTCTAAGGTTGAATGTCGAACCAATAGGACTCCAACGGATACAAGTAGGTGGTGAAGTGAACAATTGGCGCCATTGACAATCTAAGGATTGCTAACTTCACCTGGACCTGCACACACAACAGATAGCTTTGCTCCCAACGAGTACAGAGGAGTTGTCAATTCCTCCGGCCTTGTTGTTTACAAAGGATAAAACGCACGGGATAATAATGATAGTGATAGCTACGGAAAAGTAAATACTGAAGGTAAATTGAAGGTGCAAACAGTGTTGAAAATATGGACCGGGGTACTATGATGTTCACTAGTGATGTCTCTCTCCCATAAGACGATAAAATAGCCATGCGAGGTGAAAAAATTACAGCTGGGCAATTGACAGGATTATGTGCGCAAACCAATGCTAATTATGCTATGAAGAAAGGAAGAGGCTCAAAAGCACGGGCGGTACGCCAAGACAAGTAGACCGAAATCCATCTGCATCTACCTACTAATCATCCACCTTGAGATATCTATCCAGAACATCTCGCTGGTTTTAAGTTGCGAATCCCACCCAAAGTGTAAACTCAAAGCAACAGACAACTGCATTAAAGAACTTTGCGTAAAGTAAACAATCCTTGCACCCGCAAGTACAAGCACCGTTGTTTTCCCCCTTGTGGCAACAGCACATCCCCTAGACTCATGTTTCTGTCACTCAAGCTAGTCATCGGGGGCATGAACCCACAATCATGCATAACGCTCCCTCTTGAAGTCACTACCTACTACTTGGCCAAAGCAATAAACAGTTACGGAGAACATGCAAGAATTACTCAAGAACATAAATATAAAAGAAGAGAATCAAATATATAACTCAATCACAATCTGAACATAATCTCATAATCCATCGGATCCCAGCAAACTCAACATAGCAACAGCAAAAAGATTACATAAGTGCCTCGATCATGTAGGGCAGCTCACGAGGTCTAATCCATGAATAACAAAGAGGGGAGGAGAACATCACATAGATACTGATCATAGACCCATGGTCCAAGGTGGACTACTCACGGTTCATCCGAGAAGCATCCATGGTGGTGGAGAAGCTTCCGGAGGTGATTCCTCCCTCCGACAGGGTGCCGGGAAGAGGTCTTCTGATGCTCCCGATCTTGGAAGCGCGACGGCGGCGGAACAGAGGAGAGATCGCGAAAAAGGGTTCCGTCTCCGAGGGTTTCTCGTCACGGGGAATAAATAGGCGAAAGGGGCAGCCAGAGGTGGGCCAGGGGCTCCAGGCGCCCCCTGGCGCGGCCAGGGGTGGGGCCGCGCCCTCTGGTCACCTGGGGGGCCCTTGGATCCCCTCTGGCCCCTCTCGGGCTCTTCGCGAAGCTTCCGGTACGCTGATTTTTCCTATATTTTTCCCGGAATTTTTCTGGTACTTTTAACAAGGGGGGAAACCTGAAATAGAAAAACAGCAGAAAACAGGAACTGGCACTGGGGTGCATTGAGTTAATAGGTTAGTCCAAATATGATCAAAAGTGTATGGAAGTTCATCAATATCATAGCAATATCACACAAAAGAGGCATGGAGCAAGCAGAAATTATAGATACGTTTTGGACGTATCAGTCTTGTGAATATTTCGTCTAACTCATTTCTCTCCTGCATATGCATATCATTCTCGCGGTCTTCAATGTATTGCTGCAAAGGATCATTAGGAGGAATAGCAATAGAAGCAATATCTTCAATAGTTTTATCATGACTAGGTAAATCAGTACCACGAGGCTGCTTGGAAAACTTAGAAAAGTTAAATTCATATGGCTCACCATTGAATTCAACAAAAACTTTACCATTCTTGCAATCTATTATAGCTCCACAAGTTCTTTCCACATAGGACTTCAACATCTCTCACAATTCCAATGGGAGAGATAGTTTCTTTATTTGCAAGATAAATAGTAACATCAATCTCCTCAAGTTCACAGGGTGAAATCTCGCCCATGATCTCCTGATAGAGTGAATAAGGAATAGCGCTAGCACTGGATCCCAAATCACATAGCCCGTAATAATTGTGATCTCCTATTTTGACAGATACAACTGGTGTACCTGAAATTGGGCTTTTATTCTTGGCAGTAACAATGTTAGTTGAAACAGTACAAAAAATTATAATGGAATCTGAAACATCATTAGAAACTAAATCTTTAACCACCGCAACTTCAGGATCGACTTGATCAGGTCCTCAAGTTCGTCAGTTCTTCTCTCACTTTTCTTTATTATGCATGTCACAAAAGAGTGCTCCCTTATCCTTGTAGGAAAAGGGGCTTTTCATATAAAACTGCAGGCATAATAGGTTCAACAATATGAATATCAACAGGTAATTCTTTAAAGGGTTTATGATACTGATCCTTCTCCTCCTTAGAAGAGTCAATGTGAGAGGCAAAGTTCTTGCAAAAATCAATCATAAGCTGGAATCAAGACCAATCTTAGAGCAAAAGGTATTAAAATAATCAGTTTTCACATAGCTCTCAATGTAATCATGCTCATAATTTATAGCGGGTTCAATACCTTTGTCGATTTCCCAGTCTTCAGTATTCTTCTGGATCCTCTCAATGAGATCCCATTTTTCTTCAATGCTCCTTGTTTGAAATACCCCGCTAGAGGAGGCATCCAACATCTCCTTATCCTGGCGAGAAAGCCTGGCATAAAAATTTGTAAGTATAATATCTTTGGGGAGTTCATGAATAGGACATTTGAACATTAGGGACTTTAGTCTCCCCCAAGCTTGCGCGATGCTCTCTCCGTCACGAGACCAAAATTTATAGATGTAATTCCTGTCTCGATGAATTTCATGAAGATGATAAAACTTTGTATAAAAGAGAGACACAAGCTCTTGCCAATTAAGCAGGTGTGAGTTATTGAGGAGCTTATACCAATCTGAAGCTTTATCTATAAGAGATACGGAGAACAATTTCTTCATAACAAAATCCCTTGAAACACCTGCAAGCTTGAATAATGAACATAGTTGTGATAAATATAGCAAGTGTTCACTTGGATGTCTGTCTCCTGCATAACGATTAGCCAAGACATAATCGATAATACCAGTTGGTATTTTGTAAGGCACAATTTCAGTAGGGGTAGGAGTGACCACCACATTTGTGGGGCGTTTACCCATAAACAACGAACCAAGAGTAGAGGTGTCCATAAGGACAAAGAGAAGCTAAACAAAAAAAAATATAAAAAACTTCCTTACCAACTTCACTTACTAATAGCGCTACGCTCCCCGACAACGGCGCCAGAAAACAGTACTTGATGACCCTCAACTGTAGGGGATTGTTTGTAGCGTTTTCGATAAATAAGAGTGTCGAACCCAACGAGGAGCAGAAGGTATTGGTAAGTGACTTTGGCAAAGAAATAACTCCGGGCACTGAAAGATAACTTTTTAGGGGTTTTCGGTATAAGCAACAAAAAGGTAAAAGCGAGCAAAGTAAAAGGCACTGAGGAGTAACAAGTGGCCCAATCCTTTTGAGCAAAGGATAGGCCTAGCAACTGGACTTATAAAGGCTAGAGTGTTCTTGAGGACACACGGGAGAGGTAGTCATATGCTTTCGCCATATTCCGTATCGATACTATGTGCGGTGTTGATAAGTGTTGAGTGGGTGGATCTATGCTAGTACACCCTCTAGACTAAGATAAGTGAACTCTTATGATTAAACATCTTGCAAGCATTCGCAAATACAAGATAATAATTAAGGCAAAAGCCTAACCATAGCAATACGATTGATGATCCATTGTTCCCTTGTGCAAAAGCGTGCAAACTGGGGTTCAGGTTTCTGTCACTCTGGCAACCCACCGTAAGCATTCTTTATACACAATGCATTCCCCTAGGTCCTTAATAAAGCGAAGTGTTGAGTGTTCGACTCACACAACACCACTAGGAAAATAACAACACAACTTAAATATCAAACAACACATACTACTTCAACATCATATGACTACTAACAACTAGATTTCTCCCATGTCCCCAAGAACTAAAGTAACTACTCACAAGACATAAAAGAGATCATGATCAGAGGGGATAAATAGATGATAAACAATCTGGATACAATGATATTTCTCCAACAAAACTCAATAGCATTCATCACACGGTAGCAATGAACACGGGTAGAGTAGAGAGGATAGATAGTATGGATTACAACACAAGTTAAACTTGTGAGGTGAGATGGGATGAAGATGGATATGGTGCTGATGTTGGGGATGATGTTGATGATGATCTCGATGATGCCCGTGACGATGGTGATGACGATTGATGGCTTCTCGCCCTTCGTTGGTTACCCCAAGTGGAAGGTTTGAGATGTAGTGCAGCAGCAGTTTTCCCTCGGTAAAGATACCAAGGTTTGTCTCCAGTAGGACTCCAGAGATGATAAGTAGGTGTCAGCGGCGCAACTGACGTGGACCTGCACACAGACACAGATAACTTTGTTCCCAATGAAGTTCAGAGAGGTTGTCAATCTCTCCGGTCTTGTTGTTCACAAAGGATAAAACGCAAGGGATAATGATAGCAAGTAAAAACAGTAAAGTAAATATAGCTCGGAAACAGTAATGAGGATATGGACCAGGATACATGATGTTCACTAGTGATGTCTCTCTCCCAAAAGATGATAAAACTGCTATGCGTGGTAAACAAATTACAGCAGGGAAATTGACAGGATTATGAACACACCGCAATGCTAACTATGCTACAAAAGAAAGGAATAGGCTCAAAAGCACAGGCAGTACGCCAAAATAAGTAGACCGAAATCCATCTGCATCTACTACTAATCATCCACCTTGAGATATCTATCCAGAACATCTCGCTGGTATTAAGTTGCGAGCCCCACCCAAAGTGTAAACCCAAAGCAACAGACAACTACATTAAAAAGAACTTTGCGTAAAGTAAACAATCCTTGTAACCGCGGTTACAAGCACCGTTGTTTCCCCCCTTGTGGCAACAACATAAATATTACAAAGGTGCCTAGATCATGTAGGGCAGCTCACGAGGTCTAAACAATGAAGATCAAAGAGGGGAGAAGAACATCACATAGCTACTGATCACGGACCCATGGTCCAAGGAAAACTACTCACGAGACATCCGGGGAGCATCCATGGTGGATAGGAGACTCCCGGAGGTCTATCCTCCCTCCGGCAGGGTGCCGGGAAGAGGTCTTCTGGTGCTCCCGATCTTCGGAAGCGCGGCGGCGGAACAGAGGCGAGTTTGCGGAATAGGGTTCCTCTTTTGGAGTTTTCCCGTGACGGAGAATATATAGGCGAAGGGGGGCAGCCAGAGGTGGACCAGGGGCCCCAGGCGCCCCCCTGGCGCGGCCAGGGGTTGGGCCGTGCCGGGTGGCTGCCTGGGCCCCCCTGGCTCCCCTCTGGCCCCTCCCGGGCTCTTCTCGAAGCTTCCTATACGTTGATTTTTCCTGTATTTTTCCCGGAATTTTTCTGGCACTTTTTATATGGGGGAAAACTGAAATAGAAAAACAGCAGAAAACAGGAACTGGCACTGGGGTGCACTGAGTTAATAGGTTAGTCCAAATATGATCAAAAGTGTATGAAAGTGTATCTAGATCATAGAAATATCACACAAAACATGCTTGGAGCAAGAAGAAATTATAGATATGTTTTGGACGTATCAACATCCCCAAGCTTAATTCCTGCTCGTCCTCGAGTAGGTAAATGATAACAAGCATAATTTCTGTGGTGACATGCTAGCAACCATAAAAGAACTTTGAAAAGTAAAGCAATCAAGGTTATAGATTCAATTCAAGTCATAACATGCAAGAGTCTATATTAGCATTGAAATAAGTAACAAAAGAACAATAGGTGCAAGAGCTCGCGCTGTCCGTGACTCGAATGTCTCCAAATGGTGTTTGCGTGAAAGAAGGGGGATAGGGAATACGAGAAAAAAGTAATTTTTGTGTTGAGAACTCAATCTACTAAAGTTTCACACTTGGTCTTCTTTGGAATCTTATCTTGACTCGTCCCCAGACCACTAGCCAGGTACAAGTCAATTTGATCCACTCCTTTTCGATATTTTGAGCACTCATGCAATGGATGAGCGTAAGCACGAGAGTTGACACTTAGGATGGCAAAGAGAGAAATATGGTGGAGGAGGAAGACAAAAAGGATGAGAAAGGCTCACATCAATGAGGACAATCATAGGCAAGGGATGCCAAATGATAGATATGATGTGAGGAGTAGGGATTGCCATGCAACGGATGCACATACGAGCTAAGAAGCTCTCCAAAGGAACTAGTGGGGGTGCATCTAACTTGCTCGCTCATGAAGACCTAGAGCTCGTTTGAGGAGGCTCATCCTTGGAATATGCAAGCCAAGTTCTATAGTGTGAAGGTCCCCACATAGCTATATGCATAATGATCATCTCTATGGAGCACAAGGATATAAAGGGAGTACTAGTGTGGATCTCTCAAAAGGATAGTAGTGTTGCCCCTTTCTCTCTTTTTATTTCTTTTTCTCTTTTTCTATTTTTTTGTATTTTTTTGTGGCCTCAATGGCTCTTTCTATTTAACTCTCATTTTTCCTCTTTGGGATCTTTTAATGTGTCCACTTTGGGATCTTTTCCTCACTTAAGGGCAACACTCTATTTTACAAGAAGGTAAAGGAGATCTTTCACACTTTACAAGGTACTCAAAACATAAAGAAGATGTAACTATCATGATGTATGCAATGTATGTCGCGGCCAGTGTAGCAGGAACATGTATGACATGAAGATCAAGTCACGAAGAGGTGGAAGTTGCATGGCAATGTAACTCGGAAAGGCTATGGAAATGCCTTGATAGGTAGGTATGGTGGCTGTTTTGAGGGAAGATATAAGGAGGCTTATGATGACAGAGCGTATCATGCCAAGGGTTTGGATGTACCGGCGAAGGTGGACACCAACTCTCGGAGTGAGACGAAGGCAATGCACGGCACGGGAGAGGCTAGCAAAATATGGGAAGGTGGAAGTGTCAACTTTCAATACTTACATTAGTCCGAAGAACTCATGCACTTATTATAGGTAACTCTCAATCTAATAAGGAGGTTCACAAAGAGACAAGTACCCCGAGGAGGAGTGTATGGGGGTTTGGTTATCCTTGCGCATCCTCGACTCATGGTACGTGAGTGTTCTCTGATATTCGACTCCTCAGAAGAGTAGTGATCCATCAAGTAGCTAGAGTTCTCAACTAGTTTTGTAGGTTTTGAAAATACACACGGATTGCCCAAAATACGACACCTATCACTAATAGGCAAGAGCTCTTGACACCAAAAGTTCAAACATTACTCACAACAATACCTCAAAACTATTGCAAGTTACTACTAAAATTAAATAGCAACCTCAATTACCTACTCTCAAGACAAGACACAACTCAGTGCACAACCAACTCTCTTTAACAAGATAAACATGAAAACTAAAAAGAGTTCCAGCAACAAACTAAAGAAAAGCCAAGGCTCTTGCTAAAGACAAACTAAGACTAAAACTAAACATGGCAGTAGCTACGAAAAGATAAAGAACACACAACAGCAAAAAGATAGGCAGGAAAAATCCTATGATGCATTCTAGATTTTGAAAGTGGAGCGTGTTTCTCTCCCACACAAAGTAAGAAGGGATCTAACTTGTTATGAACAGAGAGCAAAGCTAAAGAAAACAAAAAACAAAACCTAAGAGAGAGACGCTCCAAGCATAGCACATAACGCATGAAGTGATAAAAATATAATGAGACGAAGGACGAACTGATGATTGTTGATGGAGAAGGGGATGCACGGGGGCATCCCCAAGCTTAGACGCTTGAGTCTCCTTGAAAATTTAATGGGGATGCATGGGGGCATCCCCAAGCTTGAGAGCTTGACACTCCTGGATCTTCTTTCATCATCTTCCATCACACACTTGAAAACTCCTTCATACATAACTCATCATAAGCTGATTAGAGAGGTTAGTACCCTTAATAAAATAATTTTTTCCCACTGGATATAAAGATATTCTTGAAGAGCTACTGTTTCTGAAGAGTGCCAAAAAGTTTTTGCAAAGAAAAAGCAAGCTTAAGGTTTGCAAAAGTTAGGAGAGACAAAACGTGGCAGAATCTGTGAAAAACAGAACAGCAGATAGTAAAGAATTTTTTAGGGGCACTTCTGCAACTCAAATTAAAAAACTCAGAACATACAGAAGTTTCGTAATTGTATAGATCATACTGTGTACAAATTTCAGCTCAAAAAGATGAACTGGGATTTTTCTGGAATTTTTCTGGTCACGAGGACAGAATCTGTTTTCTGGACAGCATGTCACAACTTTTACTTCCCTTGCCGTAAGAGGCTATAACTTGACACAAAGCTGAAAAATAAAGATACAATGATGTTGCTACAGTAGTAACAATCAGAAAGACACAACAAAAGCAAAAATATCAACCTAAATTCGTTGCGGGCTGCCTCCCGAAAGTGCTTTCTTTTATGCCTTTAAGCTAGGCATGAAGCAAAAGATCAAGTTGTATCAATCGAATCATTATCAAGATCATCAAAAAGCTCTTCAATTGTACAACTAGTCTTAAGAGGTCTTTCAAATAAAGGCCTAATGAAGATACTTCTAGGGAGAAAACCAAAAGGCGGAAAATCAATGGAAGATTCATTTACAAAATTATCAAAGAGAGGTATTTCTTCCAAAGTTTTCACGGTTTCAACTTCTTTGGCAATAGGTGGTTTATTTTTAGGTCGGGGAACCTTAGGGACATAGTTGAACTTAGGTTCCCTTCTTGCCGAAGTCTCTACCTTTTTTGGTTTGATTGAGGAGAAAGTAGTTCCTAGAGTATTAATGATTTCCTCAATCTTATCTATCCTAGAAAGATCCGTATCACGGGATTTGATGACCTCCAAAGTTTTAATAATTTTAAGCATGATCTATCAAGCCTATTCAAATTCCCTTGAATCTTGCGATCCAACTCATTTATCCTAGTTATACTTTGTATTTCTAACTCTATCTTTTCAAGTTTCTTCATAATGTGAGATAGAGTTATATCTTCTTGTATGCTAGCAACAGGGAGATTTCCAACAAGATTTTCAATAACATTAAGAGACTCCCAAGTCGGGGCTTCTAGAAAATTCCCATTGATAGCAGTATCTAATATGAACCTATTCCAAGGAGTAATCCCAACATAAAAATTTCTAAGCAGGATAGTAGTGGATTTCTTCTTGGTGGCTCTTTTTTGAGAATCATTAATTCTATACCAAGCATCTTTTAAGCTTTCTCCACCTTTTTGTTTAAAGGTGAGAACCTCTGTCTCAACAAAGGCAAAAGGGCCAGACATAATGATAACTAGTAAGATAAATAATTTTTTTTTGTAAATTTTGATAAAAGAAACAAAGATAAAAACTGAAAGGTAAACTAACAAGACTAAAAAACAAAGGTAAAGGGTATTGTGCAACTCCCCTATCTTAGCACTCGGAGTCCCCGGCAACGGCGCCAGAAAACTTCCTTGATGGCTTCTCGCCCTTCGTTGGTTACCCCAAGTGGAAGGTTTGAGATGTAGTGCAGCAGCAGTTTTCCCTCGGTAAAGATACCAAGGTTTGTCTCCAGTAGGACTCCAGAGATGATAAGTAGGTGTCAGCGGCGCAACTGACGCGGACCTGCACACAGACACAAATAACTTTGTTCCCAACGAAGTTCAGAGAGGTTGTCAATCTCTCCGGTCTTGTTGTTCACAAAGGATAAAACGCAAGGGATAATGATAGCAAGTAAAAACAATAAAGTAAATATAGCTCGGAAACAGTGATGAGGATATGGACCGGGATACGTGATGTTCACTAGTGATGTCTCTCTCCCAAAAGACGATAAAACTGCTATGCGAGGTAAACAAATTACAGAAGGGCAATTGACAGGATTATGAATGCACCGCAATGCTAACTATGCTACAAAAGAAAGGAAGAGGCTCAAAAGCACAGGCAGTACGTCAAAATAAGTAGACCGAAATCCATCTGCATCTACTACTAATCATCCACCTTGAGATATCTATCCAGAACATCTCGCTGGTATTAAGTTGCGAGCCCCACCCAAAGTGTAAACCCAAAGCAACAGACAACTGCATTAAAAAGAACTTTGCGTAAAGTAAACAATCCTTGTAACCGCGGTTACAAGCACCGTTGTTTTCCCCCTTGTGGCAACAGCAGAAATATTACAAAGGTGCCTCGATCCTGTAGGGCAGCTCACGAGGTCTAAACAATGAAGATCAAAGAGGGGAGGTGAACATCACATAGCTACTGATCACGGACCCATGGTCCAAGGAAAACTACTCACGAGACATCCGGGGAGCATCCATGGTGGAGAGGAGATTCCCGGAGGTCAATCCTCCCTCCGGCAGGGTGCCGGGAAGAGGTCTTCTGGTGCTCCCGATCTTCGGAAGCGAGGCGGCGGCGGAACAGAGGTGAGTTTGTGGAATAGGGTTCCTCTTTTGGAGTTTTCCCGTGACGGAGAATAAATAGGCGAAGGGGGGCAGCCAGAGGTGGACCAGGGGCCCCAGGCGCCCCCCTGGCGCATCCAGGGGTGGGGCCGCGCCGGGTGGCCCCCTGGGCCCCCCTGGCTCCCCTCTGGCCCCTCCCGGGCTCTTCTCGAAGCTTCCTGTACGGTGATTTTTCCTGTATTTTTTCCGGAATTTTTCTGGCACTTTTTATATGGGGGAAAACTGAAATAGAAAAACAGCAGAAAACAGGAACTGGCACTGGGGTGCACTGAGTTAATAGGTTAGTCCAAATATGATCAAAAGTGTATGAAAGTGTATCTAGATCATAGCAATATCACACAAAACATGCTTGGAGCAAGAAGAAATTATAGATATGTTTTGGACGTATCAACGATGGCGACGATCTCTCCTTCCGGGAGGTGTTCTCCTCGGCGGAATCTGCCCGCCGGAGATGTCTTTTCTTCTCTGTAGGTTTTCGCCACGGAGCGGCGGCGGAACTCGCGGAACTCCTCTCTCTTTAGGGTTTTTGGCTGACCGGAGATATATAGGCCAGAGGGGGGAGCCGGGAGTGGCCCCAGGGGTCCAGGCGCCCTCCCAGCGCGGCCAAGGTGGGGGTCGCGCCAGGTGGCCACCTTGTGCCCCCCTCTGGCTCCTCTTTTGCGTGTCCTCGTCATCCTTCTGGAAAATGACCTCTGTCAATTTTCAGGTAATTTGGAAGTCGTCTGTTTCAGCAACTCAACGTCCACTTTTTACCGCTGAATCCTGCGTCTGCTGCTTCGGCATTGGAAAGTTTGCAAATTGTGTAAAACAAGGCAAAACAACATAAAAATAGCATCATAACATGAAATATATCAATGAATAGGAAAGAATTACTATATAAAATAGTTATGCATTTTGGACGTATCACCGACACCTCCCAAGGGCCCCTCCGGCGCTTGTGTCGGACGCCGTATACAATGGGCAGCGATGGAGATGATCTTATCTTTCTTTTTCTTACTTTTCCACCACACCCTCCGCTGACTAATCTTGCCTGTACCTGGACCGAGGAAAGCGCCGGGTGCAACCCAGAACAAAGAAGGCTAGGCATGGCCTTTGTGCTCGCGTGCTAGGGTCGGACGATGCAGGCCCCACCAAGCGCGCCACCGCATGCCTTAGCAGCAGGGCACACACGCGTGCAACTAGCTAGATGAGCTAGCAGCGTGGCACTAGCTAGCTCCGCGGGCATGCAGGCGGGACGTGGGGCCTCACGGGGGCGCTTCTCGCCGAACTGGAGTACCGGCGAGCGCGGCTGACTGAGAGCATCTCCAGCCACGCTCCCAACAGCCCCAGGGCGGCGATAATAGCGTTGGATGAGCATTTTTCGCTCAGTCGCACCCCCAACAGCCCAAAAAGTGTCGGGTCGGGACAAAACTGAATTCGGCGATCCCAAGCCGAACCCAACGCGCTGGGGTCGCCTGGGGGCGTCGGCGCTACGAAAAGCGCGTGAAAGGGAAACCGCCCCGCGCAATCGCGCGCACCCCGCCAAGTAGACCCACCGTGTCAGCGTCTATGTGGCCTCGTCTTCATCCCCTTGCCTCGGCTTCCCCGCGACAATGCCGCGGGGCATGGACTCGGCAGAGGCGTCCTCCGGCGGGTCGGGATCGCGCTCCATCGGCCCGGCGGCATCGCCGCCACAATTCGCCCCCATCAAGATCAAGGTCAAGTCCGAGCCGGTGCACACGCTCCGACGGCATCGTCGTCAATGAAGGGGGCTCCGGGCGCTCCGCCTCGGCAGCTCCGGTGCCAACTCCTCCCTGTCGGGGTTTCCTTTCTCGGCTGAAGTCGAAGAAGGAAGTGGTCGAGTCCTCGGCCGCCGACAAGGAGGACTACGGCCTCTCCTGGGCGAAGCAGGAATGGGCCCAGGCGGAGATGGAGCGGCATCGCCGGGAGCTGGAGCACATCGAGGCGCAGCGCCACTATGAGCTGGCGCGGGGCCGACCGATGGGGGCAGCCGAATCGGTGGCAGGGGCAGCAGCAGCCACGGCCGGAGCAGGGCCGCACCACTGCCATCTTCCCTTATGGTGGTCATCGACAGCGACGACGAGGACGCGGCGCCGCTGGGGGTGAGGAGGAGGGGGCCGACGTCCACCGGCGACGCGGGTTACATCAGCGACGCCCCCGTGAAGCGCGAGCCGCCCAGTGACGACGGCGCCGCCGGAGAAGCTGTCATCGACTACTCCGAGCTCTACCGTTTTTCTACATTTAGTCCTTATTTATGTAAAATTAGACCAAATATTATGAACTCACCTATATTTCGCACAAACTGAATGAATTTGTATCAAATGCGCGTCGAATCTGGGGCGAATCTACACCGAATCTCGGCGCGTGGGGGGTGATCCTGGGGTCGCGGCTGGATGGTCGATCACCCCCAAGGTGTTTTTTGCGCCGGCGGCCCCCAAGCGGCGCTATTTTAGTGCCGAAAATCGCCCTAGGGGGCCGAACGACTGGAGATGCTCTGAGCAGGACTATGGGCGGCTGGCCGAGTCGCACAGCCGACGAGCAGGCGTGCGGTTGCTGCCGAGGCGCGGTGCAGGCGGCGAGCGCGTCGAGTTGCTGCTGCCGACCAGAGCGGGCGGGCACGACCGATGTAACATTCCGACAAATAGGACTCGGGAAAAAGGGGTAGATTAAGTTTGTAGATTTGCATTCTAGTTTTCAAAAGGGTGAATTTGCAAAAACCTATTTTGATTAGGTCCAAAAGGATGAAGTTTGACTAGGGGTCATTTTTTATCTCTGGGATTTGAACCAAATTTGAAATTTGAAATCTTGGATTTAGCCAATATTTGAAAAGGGTATGCTAAAACAACCCAACATCAGAAAATGAAGTTGTTAACTTCATCACCTTAATTGTTTGAGTAATTGACTTGAATAGACTCAAATTCAAAATTCAAATATAAATTTGAATTTATTTGAGAATTTAGGATGGACTTTGATTTTTTTTTCATTAATTTAATACAAGGCAGAAAAATATAAACTCAATTGCACAAGATGAACAAAATTGATTTTTATCCATTTGTAATATTCTCTTACACCATTACACACCACTATCTAAACAACAAAGGAAAAATTCAGAGAAAAATACAAAAGAAATACAACATAAACATCAAAGGAAAAACCATTGTTATGGTTAAAATGTTGGTTGTGCCTAGGGCCAACCATTAATATGGAATCCATTTGTATCAAAACCAGAAACAAAGGTTCTGGAGTTGAAGTGCTAGGGCAGGGCAAATCCAACCAAAACCATTCAGGAAAAATAGATAGAACATGATAGCAGAAAATGAACCAAGTAGACCAGCTAGATGGCCTAGTAATCTACTATGAAATGCTTCAGTAATTATGAACAAAGATGAAACATTACTGTCCACCTTGATAAGATATACAAGTAGCAATAAGCTAGTTTCAACATTAATGACAGATATAAAACTCAAGAAATTGCAACAGAAATATGCCCCAGCCAGGATTCCTTTAAAATCGTTCATAAAGCAAATACATGGTCATGAAAAAGATCATGAACTCACTAATCAAGCTTAGCAACTCATTAAGGCCAGATCATGAACAATGAACAAAAGGAATAACACATTAACATCAGGGGATGGAAACCATCTCAGAAAGTACAAATTCAATTTCCAGAAACTAAAATTCTGCTAGATCATTAGGCAAAGGAATATTTTATTCAGGCCAGATTAGTAGATACATGAAAATCATGTATCTGGACATAAAACCAAAATAGAGAGGCCGTTTGGAACAGTGCACAAGCAGCTTAGTCACTAAATGCATGCCCTTATGTGTCAGCACCACAATAAATCCCAAACACTATAAATACCCCCTCCTCCCACACGATTTCACTCACAAAATTCTCAGAGCAAGCTCACAAGAACACCTTGAGGCCAGAGGCTAGAGGTTAGAGCACAAAGCTCACAAACCTTCCATAGCCAAAGGCTGGAAGAGAGAATTAAAGGGACAAGCTCACTCTATGAGTAGCCCAAACCCCAAACCAGTGCTTAGATAGGAGAAGGTCAGGAAGCACAAGGTGCAAGGAGGTGCTGCCCAAATCATCATCAGGCACACTTTGGAATCTCCAAAGGTTTAGCCCTAGATTCATTTTCCTAGTTGAGAGAGAGAGGTAGCACACAGTAGCACTGGCTAGCTGTGCATCCTCTTACAAGAGGAACACCACAGCCATGCCTAGTACTAGAGGCACAGCCATTAAGGCGTGTAAGGCAGAGGAAGAAGATGAAGTGGCAATCACCAGTAGTGACTACCTACTTCATCATCATTCCATATAATCCAACATACTTGCATATAACTGAACTCGTAAGGTTCAGAAAATTTTCTTAGACAACATGTAATTATTGGGTGATAGTTGCAAGCTCTAATAGCTGCAACAAATATATTTTTGTGTATATATGAGCAAATAGCTCACTGACTGAAGCCACATAGCAGAGGATGCAATCCATCCATGCCTTTCTGGGAATGGATTCAGTCGCTTCCCCCGCTGCCAGTCACCTAGCCCATTATCGGAAGAAGCCCAAAAGATTTCCCCCCGTGAAATTACACAACGCATAGGTGGATTTAGCAAGTTGCAACAAAACTATTGTGGCAAGTGCCCACGGTCGCTGGCTCCTACCACTTATAAGACTAAAAGAACAAGCCATGCATGCAAAATTTAAGTTTCGGGGTATGGCGAAAGAATTACGAAGTGAGCCTACCTCATATGGTTAGGTTTCGTGTGGTGAAATCAACCCACCATGATCCAAATTCTAGATTCGTTTAAGTCCTAAACTTGGCATTGGTGCACGCATCTTCTTTAATTAAGTTCAGGCTTTTCAGTGATGTTTTTCGATGAAAGAAGACTACAAGGCGGATGTGGCGACTTCGTCAATCTTAATATAATGTGCCGGCTCAATATCTCGAGTGTGCTCATAGGGTTAGAATGTGTGTGCATGCGTTTATATGAATGAATATATGTACTGTACGTGAACATCTTAGATTGTACTGTGAAAAAAAAATAGAAAAAGAATTATCTAAATGCATGTCTGGCCAGGTTGTATGCCCCCTCTCCCTATACAGCTTCCCTTCCTATCTTTTGTGCAATGAACTTTACAACAACAACAACAAAAATGAATCAAACTAATGTCCTGGTAGCGGCCAAACCTGCTTAGAATGCCCGTCTCCGGTAACTAAGGTAAGAACCATGTACTTATACGACTGCTGGAGATCTGTAACCGCATGGATCCAGATATATGTCTCGACTCCACTGCAAACTCGATCACGTACACCCGTTTTAATTTCTCAAGTTTCATTTCTTTTTGTGGGTAACACTTGTATTACTCAAATCACAGAAGCATTGCAATCAAAGTTATTAACCTCAATGGCTTCTCGGGGCTCAGATCCAATCCAGATCATGGTTCTACCCTAAGATGACCGAAGTTTGCCAAAAAGTCACTAACTTTGTTCTAAGAGTGATGTACATGAGTAATACTAGTCTTACAAAGACTCATCAGATACTTGATCTCCCTAATCAATGATGAGTAAAGTGATCTATCCATGTCGCTGTTTTGAATCATCTTCACAGCAACTAGGGAATCCAACTCGATCGCCACAGGTAGTTCTGAGCGCATTAGAGATAAAGATAGGCCCTCCATACAACCTCCATACAACCTCCAAGCTCAGCTTCCAGAGCATCCCGGCAGGAAAGAGCTCTCTACAAGATGAAAATATGATAGACCCCTGCGTATCCCGTAGCACCATACTTGAACCAGCACGTCCTTCCTCAAAAAAGGAGCCATGTGAGTTCAATTTGACCCAGCCCTGAGGAGGGGGTTCCCAACCGATAGTAGCGCGCAGGTGCTGTCATTTTATGTGACTGTGTGGCCCCCTCAAGTTTCCTAACTCTTCTACTGCAACAAAACTGTTAATTCTCTTTCCAGTGCAAAAATATATGTCTGTTAATCCTTCTTCCACTGCAACGTAAGTGCTCGACCACTCATCTAATTCCTCCGATTCTTCCTACTTCCTGCACCTGTCAAACAAGGAAAATTCAAAGTTAACTCAATTACCACAAAAGCAAAGAGCAGCGGCAAATATTAGCTTAGGTATATAGAAATAGAGTGAACGTGGATTATTTCTTGACTTTCAAAGTAGACTAGTGTCTGATTTATTTCCATAACAAATTCTCCAACAAGGGCGTGCTTAAGTAATTAATGTGTAAATGCTGACGGGATTGTGCCAAAAAATGCAGGTTATTATTTTATAAGACAGTAAATGGAACAGTAATTTAGCCCCACAAACACCCCTTTGGCTTCTTGCTAATTGCTCAAGCAATTGTTCAAAATGATAACATCTGATGGAGTAGTGACAAATATATGTTGCAGAAAGTATTGTTTTTTACCAGACACCCCTTTGATTTCTTGCTAATTACTCAAACATTGTGCAAAATGATAACATCTGAGAGAGTAATGACAGGCATATGTTGCAGAAAGTAAAAAGATATTCAGAAACATCATGTAATATTAATACCTTGTCGAAGAAGATCCAGAGCTTTTACTCTTCTTTCGAGGACGATGTTCATTCTTGTCATCCTCTTGATCACTCTTTTCATCGTTTGTGTCAACAGCTTCGTCTTTTTTATGCTTTGCCCTGGTCAAGCTTGCCAATCTTCTGGGAAGAAAAATATTGTAGTAATACTTCGCCAAATCCTTTGTTTCCTTCTGTCCGAAATCCTTTAAGGCAACCTCCATGAATTTTTGATGTTTATTCTGAGGAATCAACTTGTCAACTTTTTCAAGTTTCCTTTTGAACACTGTGGTCCATAGCTCTCCAACTTGCTCACCCATTTCATCAAGCCCACAGTTTTTGAAAGCTTCCTCTCCCAACTGATCCTTTATCCAGCTCCTTGCCTTTTTGACGTGAACTCGCACACAGTCTTCAGATCCAGGATGAGAACACTTACACTTGTCCACCAATTTTTTCCTTGCCTTGTCTGGCTTACCAGACGCTGAGATGTCCATATTTAGTGGACAGACAACTGTGCCCAGTTTCAGTAAGGTTGCAGCTTTGTAATCAACAGTATCTTCCTCAGATGGAGCACTTTTCCACTCAGGGACAGAAGCTAGATGCTGAACAGGGTCTGTTCCAACACGTTTCCTTGAGCCTGATCTATGAATACAACTTTCCTGGCAACAAGGAGAAGTGAATTAGACATAGACTTAAGAAACACCGTTTCTTATTATATGACCAGATAAAGGAAACCAGTTTATACCTCAAGAAACATTTAATAAGTGGAAAAGCATATTGCAAAACAAGAGATAGCAGTGCCACATATTTGGCATTTAATATGGGGAATAAGAAGCAGCTCTTTATTAATTACCAAGCATAGAGTTACATTCAGATTGAATTTAACTCAACAGGAAGGGTGGCATAGTGCCAGTCGTCTACTCGGCCTATTAGCAGGACTAGGGTATTTGGCACACAAGTGCGCTTGCACAGTCTACATCTCTCGGCACAAAGACATGATTTAGCAAGCTTAAACCCCAATAATCTAATCTTGGATGACCTTAGGACCACAAGTTCATCTATTTTTCAAGCATGTTAAGTGCATAACCATAAATAAGTTCTTAGGACTAACACCTGAAAGGAGGATATGAAGTGGCTTGTTAATCCTTAAATGCAGCAACATCCATAGGCAGGGCTACAACGCATGATATGTCAACTGGACTACTATGTCAGAATAATGAATGTGCCTAATCCTGACCTGCCAAATCTGAGATACCATGACATTTCAGATTTGGCCATGATATTTCAGATTTACCAATAATGAATGTGCCCACGGCGAAGGCATCATGAACTCGACTCCAACGAGCATCAGAGATCAGACAAACGCGTGCAATCGTTGGCGCAAGACCCACTATAATCACCAGGAGCAGCGATAGATGGAAGATCACCGGCTGCGACGAGCCCCGTGTAAGCCCCGCTCCAATCACGCCCCGGTGCACCAAGGACACGAACGCGGCGCGCGAACCGAAAACCTCCATCCCGCGCACCCAAAGGACGAATTCCAGCCGCCGGTTGCCAGGAGGCCTCACCTTGGGGTATGGGTAGCCGTCGTCGTCGCCCGGGACGCGGGCGTAGCGCGCCCGGCGCACCGCAAGGAACACCTCCCGCATCCGCTCCAGGTCGCCGAGGCCGCGCCCGCGGCCCCGCCCCGCCTTGGCCGCCCACAGCGCCCCTGCGGCCGCGCGGCGCGCTTTACGCAGCGCGCCGACCGCGTTCTTCCGCGCCGCGGCCGAGCTCCGCGTCGCGCGGTTCGGCAGCGAGGGCGGTCCATCGTCGTGGCCGTGGCCATGGCCGTCGCCGCGCCGGCGCTTCCTGGATTCCGGCGGAGGGGTCCTAGGAGGGGGAGAGACGCCTCCGCCGGAGCCGGCGGACGGCAGGTCGGATCCGGTCATCGGGGGCCTCCGCCGGCGAGGTGTTTGCGGGAATGCCTGCCCCCGCGGCGTTGGGGTTTTGGCGCCCGGGGTGGCACCTCTCCCTATCTCTCTTTGGGTTGCTTTCCAAGATGGGGAACTTTGCCTTGTTTGTTATTCCCTGCGTTATTGAGCCCTTTGTATTCCGTGTCAAAGTTTTGACCATAAAGCTAACAAAAAAACATAAACTAGTATATGTCATCAGAACTACTCTTTTCGTTCCAAAATAAATGCCGTGCGGGTGTTTTTGTAAAATAGTCCTCATATTTTTTTTTTCTGGACACAACTGACAATCCCCACCGTCGCTCTCCTTCCTCGTCGTCGACGCCGGCCCATGCCCCCGCCGCCACATGCCACCTCATGCCATCGTCGCCTTGCTTTCCCCAAGCCGTGGTGTCGCTACCTCGTTCCCCTCCGCAAAGGTTGTATTTTTGTGGTGACGCACAGGTATCTGCACGTCTACGCTATGAAGTACTGGCTCGAGCCGGCGAAGTTCAAGGCCATGCGCTGGGAGGTTGGTGTCGACCCATCCTGGGTGTCGCATCCAGGACGAAAGCGCGGAGACCCCATGTTCGCGAATGGCTACGCGCTCAAGGCAAAGATGCAGGTTGAGGAGCTCACCGGGCTAAAAAGGTCTCCTCCTCCTCCTCCCCCCCCCCCCCCGCGCCCCCGCGCTTCCTTCTCCAGCCTTCCCTCTCTTGCAATTTCTTCTTCATTTTCATGTATTGGTCTAGTGATCATTGTGGATTTTGTTAAGATACTTGCAATATTCATACTCATTCCATTGTCACTATCATTTTTGTTAAGAGTGCTTACATACAATATGTAGCAATGAAAATGTTGTGTTAGCATTGAATTTTGCTCCTCCGTTGCATACTCATGTTGAACTACTAGAGAGTAACAAGGATAATTTTTTGTTGGCAATGAATTCGGTTACTCTAAATTTGTGGATGAAGGCGCTGAATTCTGTTACTCTGAATTGAACACTGAATTAAACATTGGATATGTGTATACGAAGGTACTAGTGCCGAATAAAGCAATACTAACTCTATATGGCATACCTAGTTCATCAAGTGATTAGTCAAAAAAGACGTTTTCCTCTTAGATGCCAGCGTTGAAACCCAAGCCGCCGCCAGGAGAGGCCAATCTTTCAGCGCCATCCTTTGGCGGTTTTCCTCCGCCGACGACCTTTTAGTTGTCGGTAGTGGGAGGGGGCACCGGATCCCGCGCGTTTAGACCAAGTAGCTTTAGGTTTTAGGGTCCTAGTAGTTTAGGTTTTGAGTTGTTCAACGACTTGGCTTCGACGGTGGCGACGACGATGCAGAATAATGAATCTACAATTCTTTCCTTCTTTCCTCGACAAGGCGATCAACTCTATGGTCGGTGATGGATTTGTGAATTAGACTCCAAGCGGGGATGCTATGGCGGTGGTGGTATCCTTATGTTGGACTTGTGTCCTCGGGCTCTGCCATTGCGACTGTGTTTGCTCTAGTGCTGAATCGGAGCATGGGAGGTAGTCAAGGAGTAGATGCAGATGGTGGTCTACATCACTGACATTTGGAAGATGGATCATGTGTTGGGTTTTTGGTTGGTGGCTGCCAGTATGGTTTCCTCCTTCGGCGTATTAGTCGTGCAGGAGTGCCAGATTTGGAGTTCGATGGCTTGTTCGGGGTGTTGCCCCGGTCTGATTCGTTCAATGGTAATTGCTTCGCCTTTGGCGAGCCATCTTGAAAGTCCGCAAAGCTGCATACCAGCGTTGGAGCCGCATCGAGCTCGGGTGAGGAGGCAACTCGATTTTTTTCTTTGGTGGTGCTAGAGGTAGGTGATGGGCATTGATGTCAAGCTCAAAAGATTCTTCGGTCTTGATTTACTTGATCGGTGTTCCTTTAATTTTGTGTGAAGGCTAGCGATTACTATTTTTTCAGTTTTAACTTATCGATATCTACATAACTTGTAATATATTATTTATGATATAAATGAGACACGTATTACCTTCGAAAAAAAAGTGATCAGTCAAAAACGAAAAAAGTGATCAGTCATCAAAACCGAAATCCGGCTCACGGGGCTTGGCCACGGGGACGTGGATCATGAGCTCCCGTTCTCGCTTGTTGGAGCGCTGTCTGTGCACACCACGCAACGCGTTGGCCGCGAAGCGCGACACCAATATGGTGGTCTTGAAGCTGGACGATCGGCCTTCCTCCTCTTCCTCCTCCTTGCGCCGCAACTCGGCGGCCTTGCGCTTGAGGTGGCGGCGCCAGGCAGCCTGGATGTAGGTGGCGGCCCAGGTGCGCCACTGCTGTGAGTAGAAGCGAAAGGTGTGCTGCACCTGCTTACTATGCATGCGTCGGAACTGTCCAGCCACGAACTTGAGCTCTTCGGCGTGTAGCGCGAAGGACTCGACCTCGGAGAGTGCCATGACGGTGCGCGTGGAGGACGGCAGGCTAGCCCCGGACTTGGGGTCCAGCGCCCAGGTGAGTAGCTCCTCGCCGCAGAAGTCACTCTCCTGGAGCATGCTGCGGTTGAAGAAGCCGCTCCGGCCGCCGTCCGTGGTGATGCTCTCCAGGCTGCCCCGGATGATGAAGAGCATTTGGTCCACGGGGTCCCCCTCCCGGATGATGTACGTCTTCTCCGTGTACAACGCTGGCTTGAGCCGCTCGCAGATGGCGTCCAGGAGGCTCTCGTCCATGTTGGCGAACAGCGGCACCCGCCGGACCAGCCCCAGGCAGAGGTGCCGCTTGATGTCCCGCCGGAGGTCCTTGGGTAGGTTCTGCACGAGGGCCTCCTCGTCCACGCCCCGGGTGTTGATCCACTTGTATTGGTCGTACCGCCGGACGCGTTCCTGCAGCTCCAGCGGCAGCAACCGGTGGTGCATCCACTGCTCCGAGTCCCGCCGCTTCACCCGAAACTCCTCCAGCCTCACCGTCAGCGACTGGAGGTACGTCTGCAATAGACAGTTAATGTTTCCGATGAGTTCGATCCTGGGCGGCGAGGCTAGTGAACAATGAAAGATCGACTGAAACCTGAATATTTCCGATGAGCATGGCCATGAGGATGAGGCCAAAGGTGGCGAGCGTGATGGCGAAGAGCGACTCCCCGATGTAGATGGTCGTCTTGAGCCCTTGCCCGAGCGTACTGCAACAATTAATGAATTTATCAACGAGAGACGAATTTACTCAAAGTACACTGCAACAATTAATCGCACTTGGAATGTGTTACGTACCTCAAGTTTGCGAGCCCCCACCAGAGGCAAAAGAGCAGCTTGGTGGTCATGTCCTTGGAGCTGATGACCTCCGACGTGACGGCCGACGAGTAGATGCCGTAGTCGAACGGCATCTGGCCGTCATCGGTGGGCTGGCAGTTCTCGGAGATGACCTGCCTGATCACCGTGGTCCACTCCGTGTACTCCGCGGTGCTCTCCGTCTTGCCGCAGTACATGTAGATCTGGTTGCACCCCATGAACTCGCTGCACGAGAATCGCCAGCAGTCCGTCACCCGCTCAATCGACAGCAGGTACCAGAACGCACCCACGATCTTCATTTTTCCATGCATCCACATCAATTTAATCAATAACATTCATATATTGCATTTGCAGCCGACGACGTGATCTTGATATGATGGTTGGGAGGACGCACATGGCTGGCGAGCATGTACCAGAGGAGGTAGTAAGCGGCGCCGGCGAGTGCGGTCTCGGCAAAGACACCGCTGGTGCGCTTGAGCTCGGTGGAGAGCGGGTAGATGCGGACGAGGCGCGGCACGTACTGGGCGATGATGATGGACAACAGACTGTCCTTGGTCTCCAGCACGGCCGTCTTGTCCTCCCGGTACAGGAACTTCCAGATGACCAGCTGCGGCAGTGGGAGCACGGAGAAGACGTCGGCGATGAAGAAGCGGCGGAAGTAGCGCTTGGCGATCTCCACGGTGTCGATCACCAGCTCGCCGCGGCCGAACACCCGGGACGACGGCGCGATGAAGGCGGTGCGAAACTGGAGCACGATGCGCGCAATGAAGAAGATGTCGAACACGGTGCGGATCACGGCGGTGGAGATGGCGAGGCCGTGGTCGATGCCGATGCACAGGTTCTTGTTCTCCTCGCCGAGGTCCTGCTCCTCCCTGGCCCGCGGGCCGTAGAAGAACATGGGGTCGATGGCGATGGAGATGATGCAGGAGATGAGGAAGCTGCGGTTGAGGCGCACCAGGATGCGGTCCTGCGGGTCAAAGATCTTGCGGGACGTGTTCTTGAGGTCCTCCTGGAACACCGCCGCCATGGCTGCGCCCGTGCGGATGGACCGCCCCAGCGTGCGCAGCTGCGCCGACCCCTGCGTGATCACGCCGCGCGCCAGCAGCTCCGGCTGCGCCAGCCGGCGCCGCGACGCGCCCACCACGCCGCCATACCCAATGTGGAACGCCGACCGGCGCCGCTCCCCGCCGCCGCTGCCCCCGGGGTTGTACGCCTCGTACGACATCGCCATCTACGAGGCAAAAAAGAACCAAACGCTAATGCACCTGCATTGATTGATCATCATCCCGAGCAACCTTCTTCTAAAATCCAGACCATGAAATGAGATGCTTCCACCTTACGAATTTCTTCTTGCTGCCGTCGATGAACTGCGTCTTATAGCGGCCCGCTGCCGATCATGATCTGCTAGCAGGCTGACTAGCTGCGAAGGAGGCCGCTCGTTGGCTCCATTGATTCATAGTGTGGCCATTAACGATCTCCACCACAGGCTCCTCCTCCTCCTCCTCCTCCTCACGATCCAACAGATTTCTGCCGCGGGAATTAACGCCAAATGCGGCACAAATCAACGGAGAATTCCCACCTGCAATCAGCAGATGATATAATACCCGTAAGAACAAACAGGAAGCCTCTCGAATGGATGGCAAGACGGTGACGAACCTGCAATCTCCCTCCCAAATCCCAATCGCTCGCCCTCGATCTCTCTCAAGAGGAAAAAGGAAAAGAAAAAAAATCCCAAAGCAAACGTTTGGTTCCCCGTTTACGCGTACGTGGGCCGAAACTTGCGGCAGGTCAGAAGCCCAACCCACCACCATGCAGGCTAAAAACGGCAAACGCCAGCCACCGTCCGATCCGCCCATCTCGACCCTGAACCCTCTCCCTCACCAGAGCTCTCTCCCCTTTCCCCACCCACGCACCGCCGCATTTCCCCAACCAAAACCCTCCCAAAACCGCCGGGAGAAATGCCTCTGCTGCGCCGCCGGCCGGTGGCGGCGCTCTACGTCCCGGTGCGGGGCCTCCTCGAGGCCCGGGTGCCGTGGGGCCGGGACCGGGCCCTCGACCACGTCGTCGAGCGGGAGCGCCACCTCCTGCCCTTCCTCCTCACCAAGGACGCGCTCCTCACGGCCGCGCCGCCGCCGCACGCCGTGCCGCTCCACGCGCTTCCCTCCACCATCCCCTTCCCGTTCCGCCCGCTCCGCTTCCTCCGCCTCTACGGCTCCGCCTTCGAGCTCTCGCCGCACCCCGTCACCGTCTCGCCCACGCACAGGCTCAGCGCGCTCCACCTCGACGAGGCGCAGGCCGTCGACGCCACCCGCGCCGACGCCGCAGACCGCCTGCTGCGCCTCCTCATGCTCGCGCCCTCCCGCGCGCTCCCGCTCCACCTCGTCGCGCGCATCCGCCTCGACCTCGGCCTCCCCTCCGACTTCCCCCGCTCGCTCCTCCCGCACTACCCGGACTACTTCGCGCTCTCCGCCGACGGCCGCCTCCTCGAGCTCGTATGCTACCGGAAGGACCTCGCCGTGTCGGCGGTGCAGTCCTACGCGCAGCGGACCGGCGGGTACAAGGTCGGCGACCCCATCGCGTTCCACCTCTCGTTTCCCCGTGGATTTGACCTCGACAAGAACGTTCGCAAGTGGCTGGATGAGTGGCAGAAGCTGCCATACATCTCGCCTTACGAAGATGGCTCACACCTGGCTCCCAGGAGCGACATCACGGAGAAGAGGACTGTGGCGGTGCTGCATGAGGCGCTCAGCCTGACGGTGGGGAAGAAGATGGAGAAGGAGGTTTTGGTCAAGCTTGGGGAGGCTCTACGGCTGCCACCAGGGTTCAGGAAGGTGCTTGCGAGGCACCCAGGGATTTTCTACCTGTCGCATAAGCTGAGGACCCAAACGGTGGTGCTCCGGGAAGCCTACCGGAGGCATATGCTGGTGGACAAGCACCCAATTATGGGGATAAGATATCAGTTCCTGCATTTGATGCATATGGGGAGGGAGGAGGCTGGGAAAGCGAAGGGCAAGGAGAGGAAGACAATGCGTCGCGAGCAACTGATGGGAGAGGAGTATAATGCAGATGGGGATAATGAGGAAGGTGAGGAGGACTATGATGATGATGATGATGATGATGAGGACGAGGATGAGGATGAGGATGGGGAGAACATCGAAGCGGGTGTTGCTTCAGAGGATGAGAGCGATGATGAGGATACAGAGAACAGTAGTCATTCCTCAGTGCGAGAAACTGGAGATTTGCAGCAAGCCGCTAACTGAAACAAGAACCTGCATCGTAGCTGGTTTTGTGATGTTGGTGGTGATGTGCGTTTGAATGCATGAATATGCTTGAAACCTGAGCGACAGAATGTACAATCAACTTCTATAACAGGTACCCCACCTACTAGAAGATGGTGCTTCTTTTTTTAAAACTGGATTGTGAAGTAGCTGGTAATGGTTAAGTGAAATCCTCCTTGTACCATGGTGGCTTCACCGTGACTAATGTGCTATATTGCTGAAAGCATGATAGCTTTTTTCTTTCACTAATGTGCTATTCTCTTGTGTTCAATAAAAATAACTGCTGATCACAATTATTTTCTAGCTCTGTACTTCGAAATTAAGGATCATAAACCGACAAAGTGGAAAATTTATCCTTCCGTAAGCTGATGAGATTTTTTTTGTCCATTGCAAATCAATTGAGGTAATTTTTGCTATAGGTTGATTCTCAATGAATTCTTTGTGTACCAACTTGTTGCACGTGAATGCCACTCCTTTCTTTTATAAAATTTGAAGGATTTAAATGATTGAATCTTCAGGCTTGCTCCAGATTTACTAATAGGAGCCTACAGATATGTTAAAAGGATTCTGCATAAACATTAACATACGTGACAAGGTTGTTCTCGTTAATATCAAAGTTAAAAAAAAAAACTTGGATCAGGCATATAGTTTGAAGAGAATAAACATGAAAACACACACAGAAACCCTTCCACCATCTACTTTTGGTATTAAAAGAAATGATGCATTAACTATACTAGTATAAAATGTTGTTACTTGTTAGTTACGATCACCACTGGGTAATGTATATGGGGACAAGGTATCGTATATGCGGAAGGAGGAAGCGGGGAAGGCCAAGGGCGAGGAGAGGAAGACATTGCATTGTGAGCAACTGATGGGAGAGGAGTATGGTGCAGATTGGGAGAATGAGAAAGATGATTATGATGATGGTGAGATGAGGAAAACATCAAAGCGTGTGTTGCTTCACAGGAAGAGGAGAGAGATGGCGATTTTACAGACAACAGTAGTCATTCTGCAGTGGAAGAAATTGGAGAATCACAGCAGGCTGCTAACTGAGTCAAGAACCTGCACCATAGATGTTCTTCTGATGTTGGTAGTGATATGTGTTTTAGACTTTTAGTTGCATGAAAATGTTTGAAAACTGAGCAACAGAATTTACAATCAACTTCTATAACAGGTATAAACCTACTAGAAGATAGTGCTTATTTTTGTTTAACTGGATTGTGAAGTAGCTGGTGATCATTAAGTGAAATCATTCTTGTTATACCGTGCTGGCTTCACCTAAGTTACTCATATATATCGTAGGTTTTTGGGTACATTATTGAAAACATGATAGCTTGTTTTCCTTCACTAATGTGCTATTCTCTCTTTCAATAGAAAGAACTGCTGATCACAATTAATTTTAGTTCTGTATGTCGAAATTCTAAGGACCATTATACTGGCAAAGTTGCAAATATATCCTTTTGTATTCTGATGGCAAAAAAAATCTGTCCATTGCAAATCATTTGAGGTGATCTTTCTATAGGCTGATTCTCAATGAATTCTTGTGTGTACAAACTGCCATACATGAATGTAGGTATGTTCTCTTGTATTCTCATTTCTCATATCTTATAGAATTTGAAGAATTTGAATTTACAGGCATGCTCCAGATTTACTAAAACCTACAGGCATGTTCAAAAAAAGATACGTACTGTATAAATATTAATGCAGATGTGATAAGGTTATTTTCAATGATATCGACAGTTGAAAATGTATCCAGTCTAAGAAAAAACTAGAACCAGGCTTATTTGATGAGAACAAAATTGAAAAACACACACAGAACCCTTCTGTTCCATCTACTTTTGGATATGAAAAAGATTGCTGCATTAGTTGTACTAGTATAATAAAATGCTGTTAGTTATGACCAGGACTAGGTAATGTTTATACCGTTAACCATATCATTTGGTTATTTGGTGATATGTTAGATTACTTTTTGTACTAACAACAGTTATCTGTGTGCATACCCAATCACCTGTATTATAGACAACGAAATATTAGTTAACTATCTACACATCATACTCTTTAATAACGGCTGTTTTGTTCATGAGCTGCCACTGTCCTCACTATCTGAATTGCTATAGCTTCCGTTGATGCCGCGAAAAAAATGTATAACACTGCAAGGAAAGAGGGGGGGGGGGGGGGGGCTCACCGCCTAAGCGCTACGGCACAAGACAAGGTGGACGCCTTAGAGAGTTCTAAGCAACAGTATAGAGTAGAATTTGGTAGGCAGATGAATCCTTTCTGTTGCCTGTTGCTGGTTGCTGCTGTACTACTGGAGAGGAGGAGGGGGAAGAGCTGCAGACTGGGGGCTGTTTCTCTCTCTGTGTGTCCCCTCTTACCCTTTGGCGCCAGAAACACTTCTCTTTCCTGCCACTATTCTGTTTCCCGCCTAAAACTGATCCCCTGCCTGCCTGGCAAACTTAAGGCGTCCAAAATGGACTAGAGCGCCAACCGGGACGCCTTAGCAGACGCCTTAGAGCTTAAGGCGGACGGCTTACACAGGTGACTAAGGCAAGCTGGACGCTTTGAGCTTGCAGGGCGCCCTGACGCCTAAGCGTTGCCTAAGCGACGCCTTAAGGATGCCTTAAAAACAATGATTCACATGAAATAATATCACACATGCAGAGTTATTTTTTTGTACGTTCAGCTTTAAGTAGAATTTTCAAACATGCTGCAAGGAGGTATACATGGTAGAGGGATAAGTAAAAGGTGGTATAGTACGTAACATATTCTGCAGCAGCCTTCAAAGTGAGACATAATAATACTCCATTGTCCATGGTTTTTAAAGCGCCGCCTAGGCGTCAGAGCAGCCCCTCTCCGCTTTGAAAAAATGGCCGCTTTGGGCGCCTAGGCGCCTAAAATACCCGCTTAGGCGTCAGAGCGCCCCCCAAGCACTTTAGGACGCCTTAACGCTTTAAAAACCATGCCACTGTCAATGTACCTTCCTTTCCTGCACAGAGTTTTACGACATGGCTTTCCATCGATGTAGGTAGTCATGGCACCTGATGTGAAATAAATCCACAAACCCACGTATATGTATATGTCCCAGACAACCCATCGTTCTGATTTTGAAAATTCTATTTCTGTGTTCCTGATTTTAGATTTATTTCTACATTTTGTCTATTGCTTTAAGTATGCCACTGGGATGACATACTTAAGTGGTGTTTGCCATTGTTGTTCATTGCCTTACTGTTTCTCAAAATTCCAGAATTTAATGCATATCTGTATTTTGTACTCTCCCCCTTTATCTCCAATTTATAACCGGGCGAAGCAGTAGCCCCTAATCTCATGACCACGTGGTCGTGTTAGCTGGGGTGGAGGCAGCATTGGCTAGAACGGTACCTGGAGTTTGCCTTCTATGGTGAAGATGGAGGTGCTCCACGAGTTTGTATGTCGCATCTGGAGCATGCTCCGATCTTTCTAAGCTCGCCAAAAGCCTTGATGGCTTGCATTGCTCTTGCTCAAGTCGGCGGCACAGTGATAGTCTACCCATGACGGTGAGAACAGTGTATTACACTGGTGACCAAGGACCTCAGTGGGTTTATAGATCTGCTAGACACCTACACCCACATCTGGACACTAGTCTACTGTGATGAGACAAAACCTAATTTATTGGGCTGCCTAGTCTAATACTCTATAGACCCATTTAATATGCAGAGTGCACATGGTGAAATACTAGCATTTGCAAGGGATGTAGGATTTTAATTTTAGAAAACCTCAAATGATATACGCAATGTTGAAGTTTCCTTTGTTTCTATTTCGATACTAACTATAGCATTTGATACATCTGTTTACCATACACATTGCTTCGGTGCTTGGTTGGCCATGCTTCTGTATAGGTCATGAACATAAAAATGGGTGATAAAGGCTCAGATGATATCATTCTGTGAATTGTTCATCGGAAATCATGTTAGAGAAATATGTGCTTCTGAACGTGCTGATTGATTATGCCTACAGTTTAACATCTCTAGTAGGTGACCTATCTGGCCCTTTTGTTAGTAAACCCAGATAGCAGGTGTTGGAAGATTGAAATCATATGAAGGTACAGTCATCTCCATTTACACAGCTCTCGCTGTATGTAATAGACAACAAAAATGGCTTGATAACTGAGCTTCGTTAAATATGATTGGATAAAGCTTTGCTATCTTCTTTATCATTGTTAATAGTGTGTTCCCTTTGTCGATGATATACGCAATCACTGTATGTTCTCATGGAATCTCTTGTGATGGTTCTGTTGTATGATGCCATGTCAAGTAGCACTCAGCTTGATAGGGAAAACGAACAAACATGTAGTTTGCTGTACCAAGAGCACCACAATCATATGAAGATATTATGCCGATTTGAGATGTTACTACTAGTCTGATAGGAAGGAAGTAACGATGGATGCAGCATCTTTCCCCCAAAACACCATGTGAACTGTTTGGGTGCTGTTCAATCAGCTTTGTGCTGTGTAGTCTGATAAAAGTTTTGAGTCACTAGCTGCAAATGCTGACTTAATGCCCAGGGAAGCATTCAAAAGGTTCCCTGCATGTTAGTATCTTTGAATATGAAGATTTGGTTGGTGAAAGTACTGATATGCACATTCTGCTGTCTTTGTTTGCCCAGTATTTGGTCCTTTTGAGTCTTTACTTCTTTACCCTAGGAAACATCATATGTACATGGCTGATGATACGTCGTTTCTTCGGTTTCCCTAGTTAAGCTGGCAAATCACTCTACATTGTCGTCTTTCAGATCCTTTAAAGTCTTCTTCTGTAGCTTTTATACAGTAAAAAAAAACCCTTCTGAATTGCTGTAGGTCTGTCATTGTGCAAATGGTGATCTTGGATATACTGAACTGTGTGAAAAATATAAATATGATAGTGCCACAATAACGCATCTAGCTTGTGCATCAGTATCCTTGGTACACACAAGCAAAGTGGTCGGCGTTATCTTGGTCTAGCAGAAATGGCCAAACGGATCAATGCACAGATATGGATACTTGTATCACACGAAACAATCTGAGGAAGCGAACCTATTGTCGACTGAGATATTTATGGGCTGGGTACGCAAGGACGGGTGAAGTGACACATAACGTGGATTGCCCCATCGGAGGACCCTGGTTTCCTGGACACGGCCATGTGACCGGGCACCCAACCGCCGGGAGCAAGTGCCCAGCGCTAGGCCAGTAGTCGTAGTAGTAGTACCGTAGCACCACCATCCACCATGTGCGACTGCCTCGCTTCCGATCCTGAGAGGGGAAGGCCGTTGCACTTGCACCGGTAAACCCCAAGGTTTTGGTCATGTGGCCGTCCGGAACGTGACATGCATGTTAGATATTTCTTTACGCCATGTATGATGACATCTCTGTGCTCGTGACCGTGAGCATATGGTGGCACACATGGGTTTTGTTTGTCGATTTGGCCCTAGACGACGACGATACATCATCAGTAGGCGTGGTTCCTGCTGCTCGATCCTATCCTAGCGATGGCCGAACCGATGACTAACTAAACGTGATTGCACCCTTACCTGCCGCCTTTGATTGACGGGACTATTGCAATTGCAAACGTGCAGATGCGGCGTACGTGCGCTTAGCATGAGCTTCACTTCACCGTGCAAGTATTTCAGAGTTTTTCTCCTTCTTCTTCTTCTAAATCCTTCCCAGTTCATTGATTTTAAGATGGCTTACCACCTGTACGAGATGGTTTCCCAGTTCGATCTGAAGCTAACTCATAGTTGTAGCCTTGTAGGTAGGTATCGACATATCGGACCCGCAAAACTATGGCAGAACGCCAGGCAAGACAAACTGGTTCCAAATTCAGATATGAAGCGCCTTGCACATCTTCATACATCTATGCATGAGCACAAGGAGAAGAAGAAGCCTTCAGGGAGTGATCCTCACCGCCTCCACCCGCCAATCGTGCACCACTTTGAACACCTCATTAGCAATCAGCTCAAACATCTTCACTCCCCATCTAAGTGTTTCTTGATTATCCCCCCAACCCCCCCTGTTCTGCAAAACCACTCAATCATAAAACCATCTAGCAATCACGAGGATCCTTAATCTTGTTATATCAAGGACATCACTATTTCTTCCCCGCAAAAAAAAGGACATCACTATTTCTTAATCTTCAAATTGTTCAGAATATAACTGAGACAACAATCATAATCAGGTGTTTCTCAGCCTTGGCAATTTTTTTGATCCACACATCAAACATATCTTGAATGTCAAGCAAACTTTAAAGTATTCCATACCATTCTAGAAAATAAAACACCGCATAAAAAAGATGGTTTATAGACTCATCTCCGTCACAGAAAAGGCAAGTTTTGTTTTCAGTCCAAGAGTGAAAAGCATAAAACCACCACAATTGCGTACTCATTAGGGAAAAAAAGCACCACTTTTGTTTTTGGCGCAAAATGCACCGAACGCAATGCTATAAATTGGCAAAAAAAAAACACCACCTTTGTTTTTCTCGTTTACAGTGCTTGTCAATTTTTAGTGCCACCTTCGGTGCATTTTGTGCCCCAAAAATTGTGATTTTCTTGCTAATGATGACACAATTTTGGTGTCTTTATGCTTTTCAAACTCCTTTTTCTTTTGCACAAATTATCTTTAATCAAAATGTTTTTTCTAAGAACTAGCTAGATGAAAATTTTAATCGTGGAACACATTTTAACTTTACACATAATTTATATGGAAAACCAACCCCATTTTCAATCAGCTTCCTATAGTGGGATTTTACACACTAAATACCATTTTTAGTTGAGTCAATTTAATAGTATCCTCTGGTTCGTTAAGCTCACACCCCTCACGGGCTTCTTTAATGCGTGTTCATAATTCCATGAATTCACGCCAAAGTATTCTTCTAGACTTAATATTAGCAAGCCCTTTAATTAACATTTTAGCCACCAAAAGGCTTTTATCAAAATAAATACTGTATAGTCTAGGATAATTACATTTAAGTGGTTTGTCTCCAACCCACCAATCTTCCCAGAATCTTAGGGTTTTGCCACTCTGAACATTGAAGTTGCACAAAGAGAAAAAAATGTTGTATATATTTAAGTACTCCACCCTATAGAACTAGGAATCACCATGTTAGAGTTTGATGGTAGTTAAGCATTGATTTTTTTGGTATTTATCCTTTAGAATGGTTTTCCCCAAACCTTCAAAGTTATACAATTTTCACCACCATTTCATAAATAAGGGTTGATTCATCAACTTAGATATTGTATGCCCAAGCCACCAAGGTCTTTGGCTCTACATACTTCTGACCACTTCACTATGTGGTATTCCTTTTTGTTGGCTTATTCTTGCCATATAAGTCTAGCCCTAAAGAAAGTCATCATTTATTAACCCCTACAGGTAGCTCATAAAAGCACACCATAAAGTCTGGATTACCTGGTAGGGATAATTATATGGAAAACACTTGGTTTAAACCGACTGATTACACCGCATACATCCACCGCCTTGGTAGCCAACCACGTGTCCACATCGGTTTTCTGCGTACGCGGAAACGTTGTGTTCAACTCGCTTGTGTGCATGCCTACGCGCCGTACGTACTAGTACCACTTTACTACCGGTATGCGGCCGCACAGATATGCCATGCACGACCACAACGCCTTACAGATATTGGTGCTCCCTCGCAACATCCGAAGGTACATGATTGATTATGTTGTGATCGAACGCACAACATTGCTACTCCAAGCTATATGACATATGATGTTGTAGAAGAACGCTCAAAACGGGCGACGTTGGCGAGCTGTGTCCATGACAGTGAGCTGGGACAATGATGATGTGTTGCGACTTCGATGATGGTGAGCTGCGACGATGATGATGTGTTGTGACGTTGATGGTGTAGAGCTGCGGCACCGGTAGTGAGTTGTGGCGACGACGGCGGACAGTGAGCTACGGTGACGACGACGAACTGAGACCATGTCTACGATGGTCGGATGGTGAGATGCGACAACGACGAAGACGGCGGCGAGGTAAGACCATGTCAACGGTGTTGAGTTGCGACGACGACGATGGCATCGAGTTGCGTCAACGACGATGAGCTGTGACGATGCCGATGGTAGTGAGTTGCAGCGACATTAACGACGACGAGCTACGATGACAGAAGCGACAAGCTGCGTCCATGTCAACGGCGGCGAGTTGCAACGGCGGTGAGCTGCATCGATGATGTCAAGCTGTGGCAGCGAGTGGCGAGCTACGTCGACGACAGCGAGCTGCGACCAAGTTGCAGCGACGTTGAGGACATCAATTTGCAATCATATCAACGACGGTGAGCTTCATCGATGAAGGCGAGCTGTGGCAGCGAGCGGTGAGTGGACATCTACGTCGGTGGTAGTGAGTTGAGGGGACGTCGACGGCGGCGAGTTGCGATGACGGAGGCGGCGAGCTACGACCATGTCAACGGCGGCGAGGTACAACAACAGTGAGTTGCGTTGATGAAAGCGAGCTATGGCGGCGAGCAGCGAGCTACGTACGTCGACGACAACGAGTTGCGATGATGATGACGGCACGTTGCGACGATGACGCCGACCTGTGGCAATAATGACGACGGTGAGCTGCTACAACGATGACGAGCTGCGATGACGACACCGACCTACGAGGACAATGACGGCGGTAAGCTGCTACGACGATGGCAAGGAGCGACCATAGCGTCGGTGGCAAGATGCGATGACGGTGAGTTGCAATGATGGTGGTGAGCTGTGGCATCACCCTTGTTGCGAGGATTCGCATGTGCTGCCATGGAGCATCACCGAATCATCGTAGTACCGGAGCCCGGAGATGCATAGAAACCCGAAGCATCGTCGGAACGCTAAAACCTTGCGGGTGCTGCAATGAACCACTTTCGGATCGTGGGAGCAATGCCGGTGCATGGAGATTGAAGCATCATCGGGGCCGTCGAAACCACATTAGTGCTGCAACGAAGCATCGTTGTGATAAAGCATTGCCGGTGCTGGGTCGCCGAAGCATCATAGGTGTTGCAATGGAGCATAGCCGACGCTTCAAGAAATGGTCGCAAACTTGTAACACCGTTGTTGCTGCAACCTAAATACCTAATGCAGGCATAGCTTGCCGGCGCTGCAGCCGTGGCCGGTGCATGGCGAGTGCAGTTGTTTCAACGTGACTCCTGCAGCTTATTCAAGTTCTTAGTACGACAAGTTGGCTGCGGGAAGCGAGAGTGATGTGTTTAATCGCTGCGGGAGCAAATGGTCGTATTGTACACGACGTGGTATAGTGAATCAAGCGGCACAAACCATCGCTAATCAACGGCTGGCTAGGCGGCCGGCTGACGCCTAGCAGCCCCTTTATTATATTAGAGTTACCCTACCTCCATTATCCAACAATCTACCCTTCTCTATACATATACTACATTCCCTCTCTACCTTATCCTTATAAATCTTCCAATGTTTATTTCTGATACTTTTTTCATCAATTGGCAAAAGCTAGGCATCTCATAGGGAGATATCTGACATGACAAATAAAAATTGAAGCAAAGTCATCTGCTTTATTTAAAGTATCTCTAAAGAGGAATAGCTCGATCTTATGAAAACTGTTTTTTAAACTAGACAGTTGTTCCAACAAACATAACATACATTTGAAATGATGTGCACTATCATAATCATCCTCAAGGATAAATATAGTATCATCTTAATATTTCAACATATTAACACATTTTTAGTACTTTCCTCAAGTACTCCTTTAATTAAGCCATTCTTCTTAGCTCTGTCCATGAGCATGGCAAGAGCATCAACAACATGACATAAGATCAGTGGGGACAAAAAATCTCCTTTTCTCTATACTTTATGGGTGGGAAAATATAGTCCTAAATTATCATTAACTTTAACGCCCATGCCCCCTAATTGTGTGCATAAACCCATCTACCTATTTATAAAAAAATATTTTAAGCATTTGCATCACAAAAGAGCATTTTACCTTGCCATAAGCTTTTTTTCAAAATTAACTTTGAAAATCATGGAGCTCTGTTTTTTTTGCATGGATGTTGTTTAAAGCTTCAAGCAGAATCATAAATCTCTCCATAATGAATCTACTTTTAAAAAATCAGTTTGTATGGGAGAAATGACATATCCAACAATCCCATTAAGTCTATTCTTGAGTACTCTAGTAAAAAATTGAAACTGACATTCAACATGCAAATAGGCCTATATTTTGTATTTGATTAACATCTTTGGTTCTAGGGCCAAAGTGATAATTCCATAGTCGAGTCTAGATATATCCATCTTACGTGTATGGAAGTCATCAAACGAGGTTTTTAAACGCACATTATGAAGTAAAGCCATCAGGTCCACAACATTTCTTATGAGCCATATTGGACTACATTTTTATACGATATAAAGAAAACTACGCAGTTAATTTGCATGCAACATCTCCAAGAATAGTAGTGGGATCATCTATGTCCAAAGATATAGTAGAAACCTCAGGATGTCCAAAGAGATTCTTACAAACATTAGTAATGTAAGTAATCATTTTTATCACCTTAATGTGACCTTCTTCCTGATCTAAATAAGTAATCATATTTTTCACATGCACCTTCCATTAGCTTTAGCATGAAAATATTTAGTATAAGTGTCCCTTCAAAGGATCTCTGTAATTTTGGCCTTTTGCTTCCATTTTAATTCTTCTTGTTACATATGTCTATCTTACTTATCTTCAAATCTTTCTACTCCTGCCTCATCTCAGCAACAACTTCAAATTACTTAGGTATTGATCATGTCAACCATGATCCAACACTTGTGAACCAAACCCCTGTAGTTTTTGTTTGTTTTTATTGTTTGTGTTGCATTTCATGCAAGTATCCCCTCTGAATGAATGAGTCTCTTATGTTATGCTTCTACATTAACATTTAGATTGTGAGGAGTGTGAATTGTGCACATGTGAATTGTGTACCTTAGAATTCGACTACACTCAAGGAAAGTGACACTTTTGGTCATATCCATTATTTTATATGCATTGTAGTATGCCATGATAGGAAGTGTGGGTTTAGGACCATGCCATTATTATTGCATCACCCAGTAGTGAAAAACCTTAGGTTCTTACATACCCTGACATTGCAACCATCTGTTGGGAATGTGCCCTAGAGGCAAATAAAATATGTTTATTAGCATATTCCATTAGTTCATAATAAGTTTTATACTGTGCTATAATGGTATTAAGCGGAAACGTTAATACACGTGTGGTATAAAAACAACCAGGTCCCTAGTTAACTCTAGTATACTAGCTCATTGGGCAATTGATGATCAAGGTTTCCTGATCATGAGAACATAATAGTCTGTTGACAATGAGGTCACGTCATTAGGAGAATGATATGATGGACACCCACCCACCTAAAGTGTTGCAATGTGATCCAGTCACATAGTTCAACATTGCGATAACTATAACGTAGTGACCAGATCCTTAGATCGTAATGATCAATGATCATACATAACTACTATCTATGAGGATGCTTTAACTTACATCCATCGCCTCACTGAAAGATGGTGGCCACAAAGATGTATCTTAGGTATTCCGAAGTAGATATGTTAATGAGTATGCAAATAGATCAAAGCGAGATTTGTTCATCCGAGTGACGGATAGGTACTCTGGGCCCACTTGGTGATATTACATCATAAAGATTGCAATCATGTGACTAGGTCAACGGGATGTAATATGCACAGATGAGTAAACATGTTTGTCATTAACGAGGATGAATCAGGTATATAGGATACCGACGATCAAACCTTGGACAAACAAAGTACCGTATGACAAAGGGATCAGGACTCAACGTTAACGGTTTAACGATGAAGTTAATTCGATGGAAGCGCAGGGCCCATCAAGGATTGTAACTAGATCTCACATGATGTTCATTGGTCAAAGAGTGTCTGATCATGTCTGCTGTTTCCTGAACCGTAGGGTGTCACGCTTAAGGGTATTCGACGCAATAAAGATATATTCGGGATCATCAGTGAAATAAGAGAGAACACCGGAATTATTCCGGTGGAGGCTAGAAGTGGTTCTGGAGATTTTGAATTGTTCAAAATATTGTTTAAATATGTTTTAGTATTTAATTGCAGAATTAAATATAAAAATGTGATTTAAATAATTAAAAATGAACTAATAATGCATATGGGCCTCTAAGGGCCCATTCGGTAGAGAGGGGAGCTTCCCCTTAGGCCTTGGCGCCAAGGGAGAGCCCACCTCCCTGCTAACCGCACCAAACCCTTCCCCTTGGGGTTTAGTCCCACATGGGAAGGGGAGGGAGGTGTGCACCCCTCCTTGGCCTATATAAGGAGGGGTAGGGTGCCTTTTTTCATCATCCAATTGAGTTCTCTTCTCTCTCTTTCTCCTTACTCGAGTGGACTCCCCTTGTTTGAAGTCTGCACTTGGTTGGGGGTTTCTCCACCATACGCACGCCGTCATGCTGCTGGAATCGGGATACGAATCCATCTTCTTTCCGCTGCTCTTCTGGTTCGGAGCCCGGAGGGAACGTCGGGTACACCGTATGCGTGTAATCTCGCGAGGTGCTACACTTGTGGTACTCCTTCATCATCGAGGCCGTGTTGCGACGTCTTCACCGACAATGTTCCGACGGGGACGTAATCCCGTCATCGGTCTACAAGGACCGGGTGGCCTCAGGAGTCATCGTGGATCTTCACGACATCGGGGATTGCTGTGTACGACTACATCAACCACGTTCACGTGGTAACATTTACCGCTTAACGGACTACATACTGGTATGTGACCTATCTCCATCTGTTACATACATCGCCATAGCATGGGTCTTGGGTTCAGGACGCATAGGTTATGAAAAATTATTATTTTCTGCCCCGTTCCCCAACACTATCGTGTAGTAATTTCTTAGTGCTATGCTGTAACGGGGTGGGATATAACAATGATAGTAGGTTATTTTATAAAAGATAATGACCTAATGAAACATTTAGGTGGTAAATTGAAATGAAAGGCGGGAAAAAGAGGAGCAGTGGAACCCACGGGGCCCTAAGGATGACTCATGCAGGATGCCGCCATGAACGGCCACCTAGATATCAAAGTGGTAGATGAGATCGAGCTAAGTAGCTTACCCGTGTGACCATGATGTAATATGAGCTCTGCCTTCACCAAGTAAGTTGCGGGACCCCAACTCGGTGAATGTGCAGATGTAGGTGTGTTCGGTTGGTAAGATCCACTAGTTCGGTAACGGGTTACTGCCTCCCAAAGGTCTCATTTGTGTCTACCTGACTACTCAACAATTGAGTTTAGTAGCAAGATGGTGTGGCTAAATGCACGGATAAAGCAAACAAACATTTGAAAAATGTACAACTTCAACATGATTAGCCATATGCACGGTTATGGACAATCCTGAGCAACTTATCCGACTACTAACTGAATATATACTCATCTTTAATTATAATAACTTGTGATTGAACGAAAGGAATATGACTAACAAGTATAAGCTTAATGTCCAAAAGCATTGAGGCTAATCCTTGGGTCTCAGGATTCGTTCGGCTAAGCCGTGAGAATCTCTTACGTTAATCTTGGATTTGTGTGTATAAGCTAGCTATTAATCCTAAGGATACAATTAGCTACACCAACGGTATTCCTGTTGTTTATGTGCCCTAGAGGCAAATAATAAATATATTGTTCTGCCACATATATGTTTGTTCATAATAAGTTTTATACTATGCCATAATTGTATTAAGAGAAAACATTAATACACGTGTAGTATGTAAAATACCAGGTCCCTAGTTAACTCTAGTATACTAGTTCATTGTGCAATTGATGATCAAGGTTTCCTGATCACAGAGATACATACGTTCGTTGATAATGAAGTCATAATCATTAGGAGAATTATATGATGGACGCACACCCAAATCAAAGTATTGTGATGTGATCCAGTCACATAGTTCAACATTGCGACAACTCGGTAACGTAGTAACCTGATCCTTAGACCGTAAAGATCATATGTAACTGCTATCTCCGGAGGATGCTTTGATTGCATCCACCGTCACACCGTAACAGGGTGACCATAAAGGTGTAACTCAGGTACTCCAAAGGGATATGTTGGGGAGTATGGATTAGAGCGGAATTTGCCTATCTGGGTGACATATATGTACTCTAAGCCCACTCGGTGATATTGCATCATATAGCTTGCAAGCATGTGACTAGGTCTCGGAGTTGTAATATCACAGAATAAGTAAATATGTTTGTCAGTAATGAGGACGCACTAGGAATAGGATACCGATGAACAAACTTTGGACAAACAAAGTACCGTAGCGACAGAGGGATTATGACTCAATGTTAAAGGTTCAAACGATGAAGTAAATTCGTGGAAGCACATGGGCCATCATGGGTATCCAGATCCCTCTGTTGTTCATTTATCAGAGGAGTGTATCGATCATGTCTGGAGTTTTCCCGAACCGTAGGGTGTCACGCTTAAGGGTATTCAATGCATTTAGGATAGAATCGTGATCAACAGAGAAATAAGAGAGAAGTCCGGAATTGTTTCGGAGGAAATCAGAAATAGTTCTGAATGTTTTGAATTGTTCAAAAAGTTATTTAAATATGTTTTAGTATTTAATTAAATAATTAAATACTAAAAATCTGGTTTAAATAATTAAATAAAAATAAAAAGGGCATATGGGCCTCATGTGGCCCATTAGGTGGAGGGGGAGCCTTCCCCCTAGGGCCTTGCGCCTAGGGAGGGGCTCCTCCCCCCCGACCGACCCCCCTTGTGGGTTTAGTCCCACATGGGAAGGGCAGGGGGGTTACACCTGTCCTTGGACTATAAATAAAGGGGAGGGGTGCCCCCTTTTGGGCATTCCAATTTGAGAGACATCTCAAATCTCTCTCTCTCTCTCTCTCTTTCTTTCTTCATCCTTTTTCGGGTTCCCCTTGTTTGGAGCTTGTACTAGGTTGGGGGTTTCTCTAGCATATGCACACCATTGCACTGCTGGAATCAAAATTTGAATCCATCTTCTTCCGCTGCTCGGCTGGTTTGGAGCCCGGGTAACATTACTTACACCGTACGCGTGTGAGAGTATGAGGTGCTACACGTGTGGTACTCCTTCATCGTCGGGAGGTCTTCAACATGGCTAGGAGGCCGTAAGGATCGCGAGTCTACGCCAGCCACGTTCGTAGAACGTTTCCCACTTTTAGTTTTCAAAGGTATGAACACAGATTCCCTCCGTTACTTACATCAGCATAGCTAGGTCCTTGGGTTTGGGTGTCGTAGGTAGAAAATTATTGTTTTCTGTACCGGGACCCTAAAAGTGGTATCATGAGCAAGCGCTATGTGTAGATGTGTAGATGTGGGCATCAATTCTCCAATTTTTACCCTCCCACGTGTACACTTTTAATATTGCGGCAATGTTCTGATGAAGAGGCCCCGACCAACCTTACGCATACGCTTACGCGAGACTGGTTCCACGCTTGACATATGGCCTGTACCATATAAGTGGATTTGGGGGTGTATGTGTCTCTAACATTAGCGATACGAAGACGTTTGAACCGGAAGGCCCCGAAAAGGGTGTAATAGAGACAATTGCCTAATTGGTGTTGTGGCTTCTTTTCGTAGGATAGAAATGATTCTCTCTCGAAACCCTTACCAGGCACGTAAAACTTGCAAAAGATAAAGTTGAAGCGTATCTAATTTAATTTGCAAAAGGGGGGGATCATAGCATGTATGATTTATTGTTTTACATCATATTTTGCTTGCATGTTAGATATGCGACGATAGCATTATAGGATAATTGATACGTCCCAAACGTATCTATAATTTCTGCTTGTTCCATGTTTTTTTAGGTGACATTGCTATGTTTTTTGCTACACTTTCATACCTTTTTACACATATTTTGACTAACCTACTAACTCAGTGCACCCAGTGCCAGTTTCTGTCTACTGATGTCTGTAAGTTGCAGGTTTTTACCCGTATTTACAGAGCTCCAAAAATTCCAAAAAAATCAGATAAAAAATCAGCGCAGAAGAAGCTTCCGGAAACACCAAAGAAGGGCCAGAGGGGGGCCAACCCCCTCCCAGGAAGCCAAGGGGCACGGCCCCACCCCTGGACGGGCCACCAGGGCGCCTGGGAGGTGGGGACACCCCCTGGTGCCCCCATTTGGCCTATATTACCTCCTCGCTCCGGAAACCCTCGGAGAGACCCCCGCATCGCGATTTCCCCTCTGTTCCGCCGCCGCCGCGCTTCCAAGATCAGGAGCACCAGAAGACCTCTTCTCGGCACCTTGCCGGAGGGAGGATTGACCTCCAGGAGCTTCTCGACCACCATGGACGCTTCCCAGATGTGCCGTGAGTAGTCCCCCTTGGACCATGGGTCCATGACCATTAGATATGTGATGTCTTCTCTCCAATCTTGTGCTTCAATTCTTAGCCCTTGTGAGCTGCCCTACATGATCAAGGCATCTATGTAATTATTTCTGTTGTTGCTATGCTGAGTTTGCTGGGATCCGATGGATTATGAGATTATGTTCATATTGTAACGAGTTATATATTTGGTTCTCCTTTTATATTTTGTTCTCTGTTGCTTTTTAGTGCTTTGGCCAACTAGTAGATAGTAACTCCAAGAGGGAGCATTTATGCTTTATTGTGGGTTCATGCCCCCCCGATGTCTAGCTTGAGTGACAGAAACATGAGACTAGGGGATGTGCTGTTGCCACCAGGGAGAAAACAACGGTGCTTGTAACCGCGTTTGCAATGATTGTTTACCTTACGCAAAGTTTGTTAATGCAGTTGTCTGTTTCTTTGAGTTTACACTTTGGGTGCGGCTCGCAACTTAATACCAGCGAGATGTTCTGGATAGATATCTCAAGGTGGATGATTAGTGAGTAGATGTAGTTGGATTTCAGTCTACTTGTCTTGGCGTACTGCCCATACTTTTGAGCCTCTAACTTTCTTTGCAGCATAATTAGCATTGCGATGCGTTTATAATTCTATCAATTGCCCAAATGCAATTTGTTTACCCAACTTAGCTATTTTATCGTATTTTGGGAGAGAGACATCACTAGTGAACATCATGGGACCCCGGTCCATATTTCCACCACTGTTTACACCTTCACTTTATTTACCATTTTATTTCCTTTCAGTTGCTATCACCACTATCATGATCCTCTTGCATTTGATCCTTTGTAAATGACAAGGCCGGAGAGATTGACAACCTCTTTGTACAAGTTGGGAGCAAAGTTACTTGTGTCGTGTGCAGGTCCAGGTTAAGCAAGTGATATTGAGTAAACGACGCACACTTACTTCACCACCTACTTGTTGACCTTGGAGTCCTACTGGTCGAACTCAACCTTGGTATCTTTGCCAAGGGAAATTTGCTACTATATACATCTCAAACTTGCACTTGGGGTAACAAACGAAGGGCGAGAATCCGTTATCATCTCTCGTACCATCAATAATCTCTCACTAATACCAAAAAAACGTATTCTCCCTTAGTGAGCACCATCTGTAAAGATCTCCATTATGAAGCACCATGTGACGATCGAGTGTCACACATCTTTGCGTTCACATGAGATGGGTTTTGGAAGCCTAGAATATGCAGATGCAGCCTTGCTAAAATGGCAAATGCACTAAGGTTCAATTGGCGAGCCTAGAACATGCAGATATGGCCTCGGAACACTGATGACCGAAAGGTCAAGCATGAGTCACATAATTGATGTGATTGGCATGATGGCCTAACTTGGGGATATATCATCGGCCGTGTGATATTCGAGGATGATATAGCAACTAAGGATCATGCAATCACTTAGTATAAACTATGAGAGATGTTTATAGTTGTTATCTAAAACATGAAGTCCTATTATGAACAAAGTATAAATATGTTTTTGCAAATAACCATTGTAGATGTCGGCACCATCCCACCCCTCATTCAAGTTAGGATCATTCCTAGAGAAGGATAAACTGAAAACCGATGGGTCAAACTTCACCAATTAGTTTCACACTCTGAGGATTCGCCTCGTTCCCCTCAAGATGGCCTACGTACTTGATGTTGTGTTAGGTGACACACCACTAGCTGACGCCACTCAGGCGGTGAAGAATGTCTATCTCACCAAGTCAGATGATTACTCCCTTGTCTAGAGTGGCATGCTGATACGTCCCCAACGTATCTATAATTTCTGCTTGCTCCATGCATGTTTTGTGTGACTTTGCCATGTTTTGCTTGAACTTTCATACACTTTTGAGCATATTTGGACTAATCTATTAACCCAGTGCACCCATCTGCCAATTGCTGTTTTCTGCTGTTTTTGTATTTCAGGTTTTCCGGCAATTAAAAGTGCTCCAAAAAATCCGGAATAATCAGATAAAAAATCAGCGGCCCGGAAGCTTCCGGAATCACCAAGGTAGCGGAGGGGGGCCACCACCAGAAGACCAGGAGGGTCCCTGGCGCGGCCCCACCCTAGGCCGCGCCAGGAGGCCTCCTGGCTGCCTGGTGGGTCCCCTCGACACCCCCCTCCGCCTATATTTAGCCCTCGAGGTGGAAACCCCTAAGATGGAAGTACTTTTTCCAGAAGCAATTCCGATCTCCGCCGCCGTCGCCAACAGGCTTCGGGGGACCAGAATTCCTGTGCCGGCACCCTGCCGGGACGGGGAAGTGCCCCCGGATTCATCTCCATCGACGTTGCTTCCTCCCTACATGAAGCGGGAGTAGTTCTCCCTCAGGGCTGAGGTTTCTACCAGTAGCTATGTGTTCTTCTCTCTCTCCCATGATGTGATCTTCGTTGTGATCATAGGCTATGTTAATCTAGGGTGATCCCATGACATTTCCCCTTCCTCTATGTATTGGATTGATGTACTCAATTGATCTTATCTAGTATAATCCCCGAGACCAAGGTGACAACGGTCTATTGGACATGGGTTAGAAGAATATTATCATGAGTGATTTCCTCTTTTGTGTGTTGATTGAAGATTCAGAGTCTCTTGGTGCTTGTCTTTTACTATCCTTGAGATATGTTGTGGTGATTGTGGTACTCTCTTTGGATGGCCGCGGTGACATTGGGAAATCCATAGATTGAGAACTACGAACTTTGAGGTGTGCTTTTGTAGCCCTACATAATTCTCATCCTCTCTTGACCACAAAGGAATGACCTCCGAGTACGTCTCCATTGCATGTTTTATGGGAAATATCATGTGATTAGACTATGTTAATGTTGTTGAGAGTTGCCACTAGTGAAAGTATGAAGCCTAGGCCTTGTTTCCACCATTGTTATACCGTTTGTGCTCACTTTTTTCACATGTTTTCTTTCTGCACTTTTTATTACAAATTTATATTACCTTGCTTTGCCACACCTATCACTCATATTTTACCATCTCTTCGCCGAACTAGTGCACCTATACAACTCCTAGTTGTATTAGGTGTGTTGGGGACACAATAGACTTCTTGTATCTTAATTGCAGGGTTGCTTGAGAGAGACCATCTTCAATATCTACTTCCCTGAGTTCGATAAACCTTAGGTCATCCACTTGAGGGAAATTTCTGCTGTCCTACAAACCTCTGCGCTTGGAGGCCCAACATAGTCTACAAGAATAGAAGCGTGCGTAGACATCAAGCTATTTCTGGCGCCGTTGCCGGGGAGGTAAGGTTTGAAGGTATATCTTTAGATCTTGCAATTAAATCTTTTCGTTTCTTGTTTTTATTTTCACTAGTTATGCTTATGGAAAACTGCACTCTTAGTTCGCTGTTTGGGGAAGGCCGCTTTACCACGCCCGTGGTAGAGAAGTCTCCTCCACCTACTGAATGTATCCCGTTCAAAATACCACTTGGGATAGTTGAAATAATTATTAATGATTGTTATGATGGGACAGTCAATCCTAGTATTCATTTGTTGAAACTTACAGAACTTTGTGAGTTATTTAAGATTTCAGGTTTGACAAGAGGTGAAGTCATGAAGAAATTATTTTCCTTGTCACTGAAAGGAAAAGCATTGGAATGGTATAGGCTACTAGATGATTCTCACCTACGGGATTGGGAAGAGATCCAGTCTCTCTTTTACTCCAAGTTTTATCCTCTTCATGAAGTTCATGAGAATAGGAATTATGTTTATAATTTCTATCCTCATGACGGAGAGAGCATATCTCAAGCTTGGGGGAGACTGAAAACTTTAATGCTAAAATGTCCTGACCATGGGCTCCCCAAAGATATAATTATTACTAATTTTTATGCGAGGCTCTCTCGACAGGATAAAGACTTGCTCAATGCTTCCTCTATGGGTTCTTTCACAAACGAAAAGATTGATGCTAAATGGGAACTCCTTGAAAGAATTCAACACAATACTGAAGATTGGGAGATCGACAAAGGTAAAGAGTCAGGTATAAATTATGAGTATGATTGCATTAAGTCCTTTATTGAAACTGCAAGTTTTAATAAGTTTAGTGCTAAGTTTGGGATTGATTCTCAACTCCTTGTTGATTTCCTCAAATCTTTTGCTTCACATCTTAATATGCCTAAGGAGAATTGGATCAAGCATCATGAACCTTTTAAAGATATTTGCAAAGAAATTGAAATTGTTCATGATGATTGCAACATGCATGATCCAATTCCTGAAAATGAAGTTTTACATAAGCATGTTAATTTTTGTGGAGTGGATAGACCTTGTGAAAGGCCTATGATTGAAGAAGAGAAGTATTGTAAGCAACATAAGCATGAAAGAACAATCACTTGGGTCAAAGATTTAAATGAAATTGCTAGAGAATTGTGTGACCGTTATCCCTTTACTTGTGAACTTTGCTGTATAGAGGGCCACTTCAATTTTCAATGCATGAACTTTCAAAACATAACTGTTAACCATTTGTGTGATAACATGATCACTTCTGATCTTTATGATGAACTTATGTTATTTTTGATGTGTGAAGAGTTATCAGAAAAGATTTCTTGGCTAGATGTTAATTCCTTAGGAATTAGCAACACTTTGCAAAATTTCCATCTCTATTGTGTTGTTAATTGCCATGAAAATGATTACATAAGTAATATTAGAAAGGAGGGAACTTTACCAAAGTATAAATGCCTCTTATATCTCTACTAATAAAAAGGAGAGTTTCTCCCAAGTTTCCCCTATTGTTTCTAATGATAAACTAGGATATGTGGAGAAACATCATCTTCAACCACTCCCTCCTAAGGTGAATAGGAAGAAAAAGAAGAGGAGGAGGAAGAGGAGCAAGAAGGAAGAAGAATGGGTATCAACCTGGCCTGAGCATATTCCTCGCATCAATTTTTATCCTAACGGACAGAAATTTTTGGAGGACGGTGAGCTTGATTGCATTCATTATTATCCTGATGTTAAGTCCGTAGGCACTATTGAAGATGATTTTGATTATGATATGCATGTTACTTTTTGTGATTGGGAAAATGATGATAATGCTACTTATGATCTTGAAAATCTTTTTGGTACTAACTCTGAGAGTGATGATATGGAAAGCTCTAAACATGGGGATGATAGGATTGCAAGTCCTTTACCCATTAGAGATGTGGTAATTGATAATTCTTTTGCTAGTAAGAATAAAGACAACATGTTTACAAATATAGTTTCTAGCAATGATAATGCTCTTATCTACTATGATGATGTTATAACTCCTATCTTTAGTGATTATAAAGGTACCTATGGCATAAGGATAAATTATCCTTATGAAACTTGTCATAATCATGGAGGGAATTACTCCCTTGTTGAACACCATCTTCCTAATACACAATTAATCTATATTGTTCAAGTTGTTTATGATAGTCCTACTCCCACTATTACCAATGAGAAAGATTATGCTTATGTGGAGAGTAAGAGTACCCTTTTGCATGTGGATCATGGTAACAATGCTTTATGTGATACTTATATTGTTGAGTTTATTCATGATCCCACTGAAAATTATTATGAGAGGGGAACATATGCTTATAGATATTTCAATAATATCAAGTTCCCTCTCTTTATGTTGAAGGTTTTGAAGTTGCACTTATTTTGGCTTCCTATGCTAATATCTTTATGCTTCCATGAGTTATTTCTCGACAAGATCCTTTTGCATAGGAAGCATGTTAGACTTAAATGTGTTTGTTATTTGCTTGTTGATGCTCTCTTTTGTTCTTCAACTCTTATTCCTTATTCCTATGAGAGCATCATTAAAATCTTAAGCCTATCTTTATGGCTATAAAGAAAGAGCTCTAGGAAGACAACCCTTGTTATCTTTAGTTTGAGTTTTTTCCTTTCAGTTTTTAGTGGTCTTGATGATTGTTACTACTGTAGCAACATCATTCTATCTTTATTTTCAATCTTTGTGCCAAGTCTAGCCTCTGATTGCAAGAAAGTTCAAAAGTTGTGACATGCTGCCCAGAAAACAGATTCTGTCCTTGGACGAAAAAATTAGCCTAAAATCACTAGATCATCTTTTTGATCTGAATTGTTTTGACAGCGTGCTCCATACAATTGAGTTTCGAGCATCTGTTCTGAGTTTTTTGATTCGAGTGGCAGAAGTACCCCTAAAAGAATTCTTTACTACCTTCTGTTCTGTTTTTCACAGATTCTGCCACGTTTTGTATCTCCTAACTTTTGCAAACCTTAAGCTTGCTTTTTCGTTGCAATTTTTGTTGGAAATCTTGAGAAACAGTAGCTCTTCAAGAATATCTTTATATCCAGTGGAATTTATTTATTTATTAAGGGTACTAACCTCTCTAATCAGCTTATGATGAGTTATGTATGAAGTGAGTTTTCAAGTGTGCGATGGAAGATGATAAAACAAGATTCGGGAGTGTCAAGCGCTCAAGCTTGGGGATGCCCCCATGCATCCCCAACAAATATTCAAGGAGACTCAAGCGTCTAAGCTTGGGGATGCCCCCGTGCATCCCCTTCTTCATCAACAATTATCAGTTCGTCCCTCGTTGCACTATATTTTTATCACTTCATGCGTTGTGCGCTATGCTTGGAGCGTCTCGCTCTTTACTTTTCTAGGTTTGTTTTTGCTTGGTTTGCTGTAGTAACAAGTTAGACCCCAACTTACTCTTTTGTGTGGGAGATATACACGCTCCGCTTGAACTAGAACTCCTCATAGGATTTGCATGCTTATTCTTTTAGCTGTGAGTTGTTCTTTTTCTTTTCTTAGCTGCTGCTCTGTTTAGTTGTAGTGCTTTAGTTTTTCTAGAGATTTTCTTTTGTTTTAGGTTGAACTTTCTATAGATTGCATGTTTTATCTTGTTAGAGAGTTTGCTTGTTGCACTGAGTTTTGTGTCTTGACTAGGAAGTAGGTAGTTTAAGTTGCTATTCTCTTTGCAGTAGTAACTTGCAATAGTTTTGAGGTATTGACTAGAGTAATGTTTGAACTTTTGGTGTCAAGAGCTCGAGCCTATTAGTGATAGATGTCGTATTTTGGGCAATCCGTGTGTGTTCCGAAAACCAAAAACCCCTGTTGAGAACTCTAGCTACTAGATGGATCACTAACCTCTGGAGGGTTCGAATATTAGAGTACACTCACGTACCATGAGTCGAGGATGCTCAAGGATAACCAAACCCCCATACACTCCATCTCGGGGTACTTGTCTCTTTGTGAACCTCCTGATTAGATTGAGAGTTACCGATAATAAGTGCATGAGTTCTTCGGACTAATGTGAGTATTCGAAAGTTGACACTTCCACCCACCTATACTTTTTCTAGCCTCTTCGGTACCGTGCATTTCCCTTTCTAACCTTGAGAGTTGGCTCATACTTCGCCGGTGCATCCAAACCCTTGGCACGTTACGCTCTGTCATCATAAGCCTCCTTATATCTTTCCTCAAAACAGCCACCATACCTACCTACAAGGCATTTCTATAGCCTTTCTGAGATACATTGCCATGCAACATCCACCTTCTCATGACTTGATCCTCATGTCATACATGCTACTTGCTTGATCGATGAGCCGCATGCTAGTTTGGCCTTGCCCTAATCATTGCTACATGACGCGCTAGTATCATTGCATATCCTGCTATCCTGGCAGAGGCATACATTTGCATCATGATAGTTATATCTTCTTTATGTGAGTACCTTTGTAAAGTGTGAAAGATCTCTTATATTCTTGTAAAATATAGAGTGTTGCCCCTAAAGTGAGGAAAAGATCCCAAAGAGGACAAAATCAAAAGATCCCAAAGAGGACAAATGAGAGTTAAATAGAAAGAGCCATTGAGGCCACCAAATTTTTTTACAAAAAAATAGAAAAAAGAGAAAAAGAAAAATAAAAAGAGAGAAGGGGGCACACTACTATTCTTTTTTGAGAAGATCCACACTCGTACTCCATCTTATATCTTGTACTCCATAGAGATTATCGTTCATGCATATAACTATGTGGGGACCTTCACACTGTAGAACTTGGCTTGTATATTCCAATGATGAGCCTCCTCAAATGAGCTCTAGGTCTTCTTGAGCAAGCAAGTTGGATGCAACCCAACTAGTTCCATTGGAGAGCTTTTAGCTCATATGTGCATCCGTTGCATGGCAATCCCTACTCCTCACATCATATCTATCATATGGCCTTCTCTCGCCTATGATTGTCCTCATTGATGTGAGCCTTTCACACCTTTTTGTCTTCCTCCTCCACCTTCTTTCTGTTTCGCCTTTTAGGTGTCAACTTTCTTGCTCACGCTCATCCATTGCATGAGTGCTCAAAATATTGAAAGGGAGTGGATCAGTTTGACTTGTACCTGGCTAGTGGTCTGGGGACGAGTCAAGATAAGAATCCAATGGAGACCAAGTGTGAAACTTTAGTAGATAGTTGTTCTGAACAACCTTTTTTCTCTCTTTTTCCCAGTCCCCTACTTGCACGCAAACACCATCTGGAGACATTCGAGTCACGGACAGCGAGAGATCTTGCACCTTTTGTTCTTTTGTTGCTTGTGTCAATGCTAATATAGACTCTTGCTTGTTAAGACTTGAATTGAATTGCGTGCTTTGATTGCTTTACTTAAAAGTCCTTATATGGTTGTGTGGCATGTCACCACAGAAATTATGCTTGTTATCATTTACCTACTCGAGGACGAGCAGGAATTAAGCTTGGGGATGTTGATACGTCCCAAACGTATCTATAATTTCTGCTTGCTCCATGCATGTTTTGTGTGACTTTGCCATGTTTTTCTTGAACTTTCATACACTTTTGAGCATATTTGGACTAATCTATTAACCCAGTGCACCCAGCTGCCAGTTGCTGTTTTCTGCTGTTTTTGTATTTCAGGTTTTCCGGCCATTAAAAGTGCTCCAAAAAATCCGGAATAATCAGATAAAAAATCAGCGACCCAGAAGCTTCCGGAATCACCAAGGTAGCGGAGGGGGGCCACCACCAGGAGACCAGGACGGTCCCTGCCGCGGCCCCACCCTAGGTCGCGCCAGGAGGCCTCCTAGCTGCCTTGTAGGTCCCCTCGACACCCCCTCCGCCTATATTTAGCCCTCGGGGTGGAAACCCCTAAGATGGAAGTACTTTTTACAGAAGCGATTCCGATCTCCGCCTCCATCGCCAACAAGCTTCGGGGGACCAGAATTCCTGTGCCGGCACCCTGCCGGGACAGGGAAGTGCCCCCGGATTCATCTCCATCGACGTTGCTTCCTCCCTCCATGAAGCGGGAGTAGTTCTCCCTCGGGGCTGAGGTTTCTACTAGTAGCTATGTGTTCTTCTCTCTCTCCCATGATGTGATCTTCGTTGTGATCATAGGCTATGTTAATCTAGGGTGATCCCATGATATTTTCCCTTCCTCTATGTATTGGATTGATGTACTCAATTGATATTATCTAGTATAATCCCCGAGACCAAGGTGACAGCGGTCTATTGGACATGGGTTAGAAGAATATTATCATGAGTGATTTCCTCTTTTGTGTGTTGATTGAAGATTGAGAGTCTCTTGGTGCTTGTCTTTGACTATCCTTGAGATATGTTGTGGTGATTGTGGTACTCTCTTTGGATGGCCGCGGTGACATTGGGAAATCCATAGATTGAGAACTACGAACTTTGAGGTGTTCTTTTGTAGCCCTACATAATTCTCATCCTCTCTTGACCACAAAGGAATGACCTCCGAGTATGTCTCCATTGCATGTTTTATGGGAAATATCATGTGATTAGACTATGTTAATGTTGTTGAGAGTTTCCACTAGTGAAAGTATGAAGCCTAGGCCTTGTTTCCACCATTGTTACACCGTCTGTGCTCACTTTTGTCACATGTTTGCTTGCTGCACTTTTTATTACATATTTATATTACCTTGCTTTGCCACACCTATCACTCGTATTTTACCATCTCTTCTAAAAAATAGTGCACCTATACAACTCCTAGTTGTATTAGGTGTGTTGGGGACACAAGAGACTTCTTGTATCTTAATTGCAGGGTTGCTTGAGAGATACCATCTTCAACCTCTACTTCCCTGAGTTCGATAAACCTTAGGTCATCCACTTGAGGGAAATTGCTGCTGTCCTACAAACGTCTGCGCTTGGAGGCCCAACATAGTCTACAAGAATACAAGCGTGCGTAGACATCACATGCTTTATGCCATGGAGGCTTAATTGCAAAAGCGCTTTGAAAGGATAAGTGCTTATAAGATAATCACTGATATGAAGGACATTTTTTCACCGCAAGCGAGGGCTTAAAGATACGAAGCTTGTTAAGATTTCTTCTCGGCAAAGATGGATGAGCATAGCATTGTTAGTGATCACGTAGTCAATATGCCTGGCTGCGTTCAACTGTAAGGGTGATGGTCACTGGAAGCGCAACTGCCCCAAGTACCTAGAGGATAAGAAGACCGTCAAGATTGTCGGAAGAGACAAAGGTATATTTGATATACATGTTATTGAATTTTTTTAACAAGTGCTCAGAGCACCTCCTGGATATTTCATACCAGATATATCGCTCACATTTGTAACTCCATACATGGGATACAGAATAGACGACATTTGTCAAGGAATGAAGTGACGATTCGCGTGGGCAACAACTGTAAAGTTGAAGTGGTGGTCATCGGCACGACACATATTAGTCTCCCTTCGGGATTAATTCTTGTTTTGAATAAATGCTACAATGTACCCGCGTTGAGTGTGAACATCGATAGTGGGTCTTTCTTGTCGCAAGCTCACTATTCTTTTAAGTCAGATACAGTTTATAAGGATGGTAACTTTTATGTTCATGCACCAAAAAGTAATGGATTATTCGGGCTTAATCTCGATTGTAATGAATCTCATATCAATAACATAGATGCCAAAAGATTAACGCCTAGTAATGATGAACACATGACGATGTGGCATTGCCGTCTCGATCATATTGGCGTAAGGCGCATGAAGAAGGTCCATTCTGATGGACTTCTGGAGTCAGTAGATTTTGGATCTCCTGACACATGTGAGCCATGACTTATGGGAAAAATGACCAAGACTCCATTTTCTGGGATAATGGAACGTGTGGCAGACTTATTGGGAATCGTACATACTGATGTATGTGGACTAATGAATGTCTCCACACACAATGGATTCCGTTACTTCGTGACCTTCACGGATGACTTGAGTAGATACGGGTATATCTACTTGATGAAACACAAGTCCGAAACCTTTGAAAAGTTCAAAGGATTGCAGAGTAAGGCCGAGAATCAAATCGGAAAGAAAATCAAGCACTTTCGATCCGATCGAGGATGCGAGTATTTAAGTTACGAGTTTGACACTCATCTGGAGACGTGTGGCATTGTACCACAACTTACGCAAGCTGGAATACCTCAGCGTAATGGTGTGTTCGAACGACGTAATCATACACTATTAGATAGTGTGCGATGAATGATGTCTCATACTGACTTGCCTATATCATTCTTGGGGTATGCTTTAGAAACTTTTGCTTATGTTTTAATAGGGCATCGTCCAAATCCGTAGAGACAACACCACATGAGATATGGTATGGCAAGAAACCGAAGTTGTCTCACCTAAAAATTTGGGGATGTGAGACTTATGTTAGGAAACTTCAGCCTAAAAAACTTGAGTCTAAGGCGGAGAAATGCATCTTTGTAGGATATCCAAAGGAAACTGTTGGATACACCTTCGACATCAAATACGAGGGGAAAATGTTTGTCGCAAAGACCGGACACTTTCTTGAGAAATATTTTCTCTCTAAAGGTGTAAGTGGGTGGAAAATAGACCTCGATGAGATTGTCGATCCTTCACTCCAAATGGAGGAAACGACGACGAAAGATGTTCAAGAACAGTCTTCCGTAGCAGGAGAAGAAGCGGATGATGATCATGACAATCACGATGATCACAACAATCATGACGGGATCTTATCGAACCTCGCAGGTCAACAAGGGTCCGTTATGCCACTGAGTTTTACGGACAGCTTGTTAATGAAGTCACGTTAAGTGAATATGACGAACGTACGAACTACAAGGAAGCAATGGAATGCCCTGAGTACGAGAAATGGTTTGAAGCCTTGATATCCGAGATAGAATCTATGTATTCCAAAAAAGTATGGATTTTGGTGGATATTTGCGAAGACCGGAATGCCGTCAAGAATAAGTGGATCATTCAGAAAAAGACTTGCGCAGATGGAAACATATCCATGTACAAATCTTGACTTGTCGCGAAAGGTTTTCAAAAAGTTCAGGGAGTTGACTCCAAGGAGACTTTCTCACCCGTAGCAATGCTTAAGTCTATCCGGATACTACTAGCAATTGATGCCTGTTATGATTATGAAATATGACAGATGGATGTGAAAACCGCGTTCCTAAATGGAAAAAATGAGGAAGAGTTGTACATGGTACAACCCGAGGGTTTTGTGGATCCTAAGGATGCTGGAAAAGTATGCAAACTTCAACGATCCATTTATGGAGTGAAGAAAGCATCTCATAGCTAGAATCTTCGATTTGATGAGGTGATCAAAGGTTTTGGATTTATCCAAAATGTCGAAGAATTCTATGTATACAAGAAAATGAGTGGGAGATCGGTAGCATTCCTAGTACTATATGTGGATGACATACTACTAATAGGGAATGATGTGAAACTTTTGGAGAGCGTGAATGGATATTTTAATAGTCAATTTTCGATGATGGACCTAGGTGAAGCTGCATATATATTAGGCATTAAAATCTACAGAGATAGACCGAAACGCATGTTAGCACTGAGTCAAAAGACTTACCTTGAGAAGATATTGAAAAGCTTCAATATGGGGAACTCCAAGAAAGGGTTCTTGCCTGTTCCAAGAGGTATCCGATTGAGTGTGACCCAATGCCCAGTAACAAAAAAATATAGAAGGGAAATGTCCATAGTACCCTATGCTTGAGCCATAGGATCTATCATGTATGCTATGCTGAGCACTCAACCAGATGTAGCCCTACCGATTAGTCTGGATAATGGTTTCCAATGTAATATTGGGAAGGAACTTTGGAATGCAGTTAAGAACATCCTGAAGTACTTATGAAGAACTAAGGATATGTTTCTTGTCTATGGAGGATGTGAAGAAGAGCTCACCGTAAAAGGTTACGTTGATGCTAGTCTTGGTACCGACCTCGATGACTCGAAATCTCAAACAGGATACGTGTTTGTGTTGAATGGAGGCACGATAAGATGGAGGAGCGGCTAGCAGTCAGTCGTCGCCCAATCTTCAATGGAGTCGGAGTACATTGCCGCTTGCGAAGCGTCAAATGAAGCGCACTGCATGAAGAAGTTCGTGATTAAACTTGGTGTATTCCCAAGCTCTAGCGACCCTGTTAGCATTTATTGCGATAATACAAGCACCATTGCTAACGCAAGGGAACCAAGGACTAACTCTACATCCAAGCACATTCTCCGACATTTCCACGTGATGAGGGACTACATCAAGGATGGTCATACTAAGATTTGCAAAATACATACGAATCTGAATGTTGCAGACCCGATGACTAAACATCTTCCGCAGGGCAAGCATGATCAACACCGAGAGACTACAGTGTTAGATATTTGCCTGATGTAATCTAGTGTATCTGTACTCTAGTGCAAATGAGAGACTATTGTATATGTGCTCTACAGGAAAATAATAAAGATATTGTTCTGCCACATATCTGTTTGTTCATAATAAGTTTTATACTATGCTATAACTGTATTAAGCGGAAACATTAATACATGTGTAGTATGTAAACAACTAGGTCCCTAGTTAACTCTTGTATACTAGTTCATTGTGCAACTGATGATAAGGGTTTCCTGATCACGGAGACACATACGTAAGTTGAAAATGAAATCATAATCATTAGGAGAATGATATGATGGACGGACACCCAAATAAAAGTATTGCGATGTGATCTAGTCACATAGTTAAACATTGCGATAACTCGATAACTTAGTAACCTGATCCTTAGACCGTAAATATCATATGTAATTGCTATCTCCGGAGGATGCTTTGATTGCATCCACCGCCGCACCGTAACAGGGTGACCATAAATGTGTAACTCGGGTACTCCAAAGGGATATGTTGAGGAGTATGGATCAGAGCGGGATTTGTCCATGTGGGTGACGGATATTTACTCTAAGCCTACTCGGTGATATTGCATCATATAGCGTGCAAGCATGTGACTAGGTCACGGAGTTGTAATATCATAGGAAGAGTAATTATGTTTGTCGGTAACGATTATGAACTAGTTATAGGATACCGACGATCAAATCTCAGAGAAACAAAGTATCATAGCGACAGAGGGATTAGGACTCATCGTTAGAGGTTCAAACGATGAAGTAAATTCATGAAAGCACAGGGTCCATCATGTTTTTCCAAATCCCTCTATTGGTCATTGATCAGAGAGTGTCTCGATAATGTCTGGAGTTGTCCTGAACCATAGGGTATCACACTAAAGGGTATTCGATGCATTTATGATAGATTCGGGATCATTAGAGAAATAAGAGAGAACTCCAGAATTGTTCCAGAGGAAATCAGAAATAGTTCTGAATGTTTTGAATTGTTCCAAAAGTTATTTAAATATGTTTTTGTATTTAATTAATGAATTAAATATTAAAAATATGGTTTAAATAAGTAAATAAAAATAAAAGGGCATATGGGCCTCATGTGGCCCATTAGGTGGAGGGGGAGCCTTCCCCGTTGGGACTTGGCCCTAGGGACTTCGGGAGGGGCTCCTGCCCCCATTGGCCGGCCGACCCCCCTTGTGGGTTTAGTCCCACATGGGAAGAGGAGGGGGGTTGCACCTGTCCTTGGACTATAAATAAAGGGAAGGGGTGCCCCTTTTTGGGCATATGATGCACGAGAGATGATAATGGCTTCTCGCCCTTCGTTGGTTACCCCAAGTGGAAGGTGAGATGTAGATAGCGCCAAATTTCCCTCAGTGAAGATACCGAGGTTTATGTCTCTAGTAGGACTCCAAGGTCGACAAGTAGGTGGTAAAGTGAACAATGGCACCGTTCACAACTCAGGGTTGCTTACTTTACCTGGACCTGCACACAAATACAAATAACTTTGCTCCCAACAAAGTTCAGAGAGGTTGTCAATCTCTCCGGCCTTGTTGTTTACAAAGGATCAAATGCAAGGGATAAAGGATAGTAGTGGTGATAACTGCAACTGTAAAGTAAAAGAAAGAAGTAAACTGAGGGTGAAAACAGTGGTGGAAATATGGACCAGGGTCCCATGATGTTCACTAGTGATGTCTCCGTCCCAAAAGACGATAAAACTGCTATGCGAGGTAAACAAATCACAGCTGGTCAATTGACAGGATTACGGGCGCAAACCAATGCTAACTATGCTACAAAGAAAGGAAGAGGCTCAAAAGCATGGGCTGTACGCCAAAATAAGTAGACCGAAATCCATCTGCATCTACTACTAATCATCCACCTTGAGATATCTATCCATAACATATCCCTGGTATTAAGTTGCGAGCCCTACCCAAAGTGTAAACCCAAAGCAACAAACAACTGCATTAAAAGAACTTTTCGTAAAGTAAACAATCCTTGCAACCCCGGTTACAAGCACCATTTTTCCCCCTTGTGGCAACAACACACCCCCTAGACTCATGTTTCTGTCATTCAAGTTAGTCATCAGGGGGCATGAACCCACAATCAAGCATAACGCTCCCTCTTGGAGTCACTACCTACTACTTGGCCAAAGCAATAAACTTCAATGGAGAACATGCAAGAATTACTCAAGAACAAAAATATAAAAGAGAAGAACCAAATATATTACTCAATCACAATCTAAACATAGTCTCATAATCCATCAGATCCCAGCAAACTCAACATAGCAACAGCAGAAATAATTACATATGTGCCTTGATCATGTAGGGCAGCTCACAAGGTCTAATCCACGAAGAACAAAGAGGGGAGGAGAACATGACATAGCTACTAATCATGGACCCATGGTCCAAGGTGGACTACTCACGGATCATCCGAGAAGCATCCATGGTGGTGGAGATGCTCCCGGAGGTCAATCCTCCCTTCGACAGGGTGCCGAGAAGAGGTCTTCTAGTGCTCCCGATCTTGGAAGCGCGGCGGCGGAACAGAGGTGAGATCGCGAAAAAGGGATTTGTCTTTGGAGGTTTCGGGGTGAAGGAAATATATAGGCGAAGGGGGGCAGCCGGGGTTCACCAGGGGGTGCAGGCGCCCTCTGGCGTGGCCTAGGGTAGGGCCGCTCCCCCTGGCCTCCTAGGCACAGGGTGCCCCCCGAGCTCTCCTTCGGGGTCCGGAAGCTTCCGTTGCGCTGATTTTTATTGGATTTTTCCGGAATTTTTCTGGCATTTTACGTAATGGAAAAACCTGAAAAAAAGATAGCATAAAACAGAAACTGGCACTGGGGTGCACTAAGTTAATTGGTTAGTCCAAATAAGATCATAAGTGTATGAAAGTGTATAAAAAACATAGCAATATCACACAAAACATGCATGGAGCAAGCAGAAATTATAGATACATTTGGGACATATCAAAATCCCCAAGCTTAATTCCTGCTCATCCTCGAGTAGGTAAATGATAACAAGCATAATTTTTATGGTGACATGCTACCAACCATATAAGAACTTTTAAGTAAAGCAATCAAGATATGTAATTCAATTCAAGTCATAACAGGGAAGAGTCTATATTGGCATTGAAACAAGCAACATAAGAACATTAAGGTGCAAGAGCTCTCGCTGTCCATGAGTCGAATGTCTCCAGATGGTGTTTGCGAGCAAGAAGTGGGAGATGGGAACGAGAAAAATATTTATTTGTTGAGAACTCAATCTACTAAAGTTTCACACTTAGTCTTCTTTGTAATCTTATCTTGACTCGTCCCCAGACCACTAGCCAGGTACAAGTCAAATTGATCCACTCCCTTTCGATATTTTGAGCACTCATGCAATGGATGAGCTTAAGCACGAGAGTTGACACTTAGGATGGCAAAGAGAGAGATATGGTGGAGGAGGAAGACAAAAAAGGTGTGAAAGGATCACATCAATGAGGACAATCATAGGCGAGAAGCCCAAATGATAGATGTGACACCCTGGATTTTGGAACTTTCTTTTTCCAAAAACTTTTCTGATTTATTTCTAGATTTTGCCCATTTGTTTTAAATTTTTGAGCAACTCTTTGGACTTGAACTTGAGCATATTTTCTTTCCATGCTCAAGTAGCCCATGATTCCCTAGTCATTCCCATGTCATAGATCCAACCCATCCAAGCCACATTTTTATTCAAGCCATATATTCTTTTTTCCAATAAAAGGGAATATTCCCTTTATTTGAGGATTGTGAAGCAACCCCCATTTTTCTTGCTCCATAAATCCCCAAATAATTCCCTCATAGCCTTGACGTTATATCTTCCCAAATTCTACAAAAAATTGCATCGCCCAAGTGGATTTTTCCTCTAGAAAAATTCATTTATCTATGCGGGGAGAATGGAGCATTGTGAAGGGAGTGCCATTTCTCTTGGTCCAGTGCTGGTGAAACTTTTTGTGCAATCTCTTGTGATCATATCATGAGCCTACACCAAATTCCACCTCCATTTGCATAGAAAAACTCCCATAAGAAATTCCCAAAGATTTCATGCAAAAAGGGGCTTTGTAAAGGAAGTGCAAGCTAGGGGATCCAATTTGTCCTGAAACTTTCTGAGAATTATCTCGCCACTAAATAACTCCACCAAACCAAGTTTGAGCCAAATACCATCACCCATGTGAATGCATCATCAACCCAAAGTTTATGACCAATGGGACACCTTGTGAAGCAAGTGCTAGCTAGGTGTGTCAAATGGCCATGAAATTTTACACACATGAGCACACCTCCATATAACCCAGCTCCACAAAATTTCAGCCCAATTTATCAAGCCAAAGTGATGCTAGCTTCAACAAAGTGTTTCTGGTCCAAAATGGCTATTACAAAGGAAGTGCATTTTTCCTTTGGCCATTTGGGCTGTAAACCTCCAGATTACTAGTCCTTTGTACCCTATACACATGCGACAACCTCTCCCTCTCCCATTCCCCAGCATGGGAGCTCAACTTCTCTCCCAAGTTTGTTGTATCCAACTATTCTTTGAGATAGAGATCACCACACTAGCCCCCTTGACCATTCAATGGTACTGCAGTACTCTGGGGTGAGAGGATAAGCCCCTACATATGTTTGGCCACGCTGAAACCGTCCCCCGATGCACCAGCACCGGGTGGCCACGCCCCTGGCTGCAACCGGCGTGCTCTGGCCACGCCCGAATGCCCCTGGCCATGTCCAGCACGCGCTGTAGGCCGCCCTCGTCGCTATCCCCTTATCAACCCGCGCCATACGACTTTGCTTTCCACGCGTGCTCCCTCCCCCTCGACTTTCCTCGCCGGAATCCCACCGGCCGGCCACCTCCAGCGGGAACACGACGGGCACAGTGACTCTGTCCCGTCGCCATCGTCGTGCCTTGCCCCTGCTCCATGCATGCCCCTACTCGCGCGTGCCCTCCCCAGAAACATCCCGAACCTGCTCGAGCACGCCACCTACCCCCAAGCATCTCGCCGGCGTCGTCCTCTTCTGCCGGCGGCATCTATGTCGGGACCCGGAATAAGCGTATGTAATTCCAGTCACAACTCAATCACATGGAGAGCCGAGAGTCGTACCCACTTGTCTAAGCAGACAAGGCAAAGCACAGAACACTCTCGGAAATCATCGTACGTGAGAGGCATCCCATCCAGGCCGGATGATCAACTGAGATGGGCCCTCATCGCCCGCTCACAAGTCTAAATGATTATGGGTGGTGAAATCCCATACTCATAGACAAGTCGCCTCAACCATGTTATCGATTGAATCATAACCCTTACATAAACAGACTCCAGCCCGATCACTTAGTCGGGGTCTAGGGCGGGATCGATCATACAACAAAGTGTGCACGTGACAGAGTCACGAACAATCACATCGCTATGCCCCAAGCTGCGCACATCTAAGGGCCACTTGGTGTATAAAAGACCGCCAGCCAGATCACAACTAAGGTCTCTAAAACCCATACTAAGACATGCATGTTATAAACATACACGCAACACACATGCCTAGTATGAACAGCAGGTATCATCACATAACTCTACAATGTACTTCTTTATTGACTTACACATAGAGCATACAAAGATCACATGTTTGTGATCATCATTACATCATACAATGGAAGCAAATTAGGTCTGAGTACAGACAAGTTTAACAAATGGCTTAGAGAAGCCTTGTAAACATACATGCCCATCCACGAGGGACCAGCCTGCTGTCTGGAACTATACTACCAAGGTCAATGTCGAGCTTCAGGTCGGTGACTCCATCGGGGTCCGGGTTCTCATCTAAAACATAGAATAAGCAAACGTGAGTACAAAATCGTACTCAGCAAGACTTACGTCAGAACTATACTACTCATTCTCAAGTATCAAGGTAAAGGAGGTGGGGTTCAACATGCAGAAGTGCCAGCTTTGACTTGGCTAGTCCTGTACTACGAGTACCAGACTTGAGGTAAGAAGCGTACACGAGTCCACTACATGTATCCGAACAATACATCACTATGGTTACTTCCTCGACTTCCCCACGAGGAAGCAAGCCATAGCACTCACGCTTATCTTGCGAGTTTTAGAGTATCCATTCAAGTTATCTATTGATCAAGTAGAGGTCTCCAAGTAGTCCATAACCGCGGACACGGCTATTCGAATAGTTCATTAACCCTGTAGGGGTGTACATCTTCACACGCGTGTCATCACTTATCGCCTCGTTCTCGTCACCCTTCAAGCGGGTGCCAGACGTGGATGAAACCAAGGCACTACCCTCACATCACCTTCTCTAATCCAGGAGTCGACTACCTGAGTTTGGCACCGCTCGAGAGTCCGGCCGGTTCCATGAAACGGACTTAGATAATGCAAGGGACCGAGACGCCACCTCTGCCAGATGGTTTCATTGCCTCACAGGTCCACCCACATATCTATATGATGCAACCTTTTCTTCATACTTTTTCTATGCATATGCCAAATGGAAAGCCCGAATCTATTGTGACTCCTGGATCGGATCAGGTACGTAAAGAGGCCAAACGGGGTTCCCATAAAACCGTACATGTGGTCATACTCTTTTGTCTTGGATCACAAAATAGGAACTCGGGGCCTAGGGCAGTGTTCAACGAGACAACCCACTGTGTGCTCCTACACAGCCTCTCATCGTTCACCTTTGCTTAGGGTGGATTCACCAACACGTTATCATCAGCATCACTGTGTTCATTCCATCCCGACTCACAAACAAAGTAACCTCGTGGTATCACTAAGCAGCAATAAGCAGTAACATTTGCAGGGGCCACATGCTGATCATTCAACTCCTATATCTGCTAGGATTGTGGTTTGCTTAATACGGTGACAAAATGATAGGTCATGCATCGGAATGGGTTCAACTATGCGAAAGAACGTGTCTCGGTGATCTCCTAAACATGCATAAGAGAGACTGAGAGGGAAGTAGGATTTTATAGACATGATCAATGGGGTTTGCTTGCCTTGCTGATGTTACACGGTTCTTATCGGTGGTCTTCTTCTTCGGGGGTGATCACCGTCTCGGATCGTCTGTCACCGGAACAATCAATCAACAAAGGGGGGAAACATTGTAATAGAATGCACAAGCACATGATTATGTTGTCCATGATGTGAATGGTGTTGGTTTGTGGCACATTTGATTTAAATGAAGTGTATTGCATTTGAAATGCAAATTCAAACTCCATATGTTGGTTAATTTAGCCAAGTTGCAAATGCCACTGTTTGTTCTTTATAAACCATGTGATCATGTGTGTAATGTGCCTCTGATGTACAAGTGATCAAGGTTGCATTGCAAAGGTTCAAGTTGAATTAGCATTTGAATTAAATTTGAATTAATTCCAATTAATCCAAATAGAAAAAGCTACTGGTCCCATTTTAAAATCAACTCAAACATGGTTGAAAGTTGCATATTTGGATAGAGAATTTTCTGCTGATCATTGTTCATATATTATTTGTACAATTTGGAGGTAATATGAATTTTCTATGATTTATTGAAGTTTTGGCTATTTTCTGGATTTTTCTGATTTCTTTTAATTCTTTTTAATTCCTTTTCTTTTATTGCGTCAGGGTGGCATGGGGGTGATGCCTCAGGGGGGGCTGACAATAGGGGCCCATCTGTAAGCCTCAGTGGGGGTTAATCCCATCTGTTTAAAAATAAACAAGGGTTATTAGGGGCAGGGCCCCACCTGTCAGTGACTAGGGTTAGGATTAGGGGGTGTTTAGGTGCTCTAATGGAGGGGCTCGTCGGCGTTGCCACTGTAGGCTGCCGGAATTTCGCCGGAGTGGCGTTGGGGGCATGGGAGAGGAAGCGGAGAGCACTGGCGTGATGCTCAAGCTCGCCCGCGTCCAGTGGTGCTAGCTGGGGAACGGGAGGAGGTCCTGGGCCACGTCGTCGACGAGAGGCGCGGCGGCCGGAGTACTGGAGAGGTGGCGATGGCATTACGATGCACGGGAAAAGCTGTGGATGGAGGGAAAATGAGCGCAAGCTCACCCTGATTCCAATGGAGTCGACGACGAGGGCTTGAAGGGCGTGGTGACGACAAATTTTCCGACGAGGTCCACGGCGGTCGGCGGCTTGTTCTTCTTCGATTCGTCGTCTCCAAGGTGTTGCAGCTTGCGGGCGTCGGCTACTTGAGGAAGACGAGCATGAGTGTCGTCGATATGTGACGGCAGATGTCATGGGGATGGCTAAAGTGAGGGGAAGACGCGAGGAAGAAAGATGTCGATGGTGCCGGAATCGGGTTGGGCACAAACACGGTGACGGACACCACGATGTACCCAGGTTCGGGGCTCTCCGGAGAGATAACCCCTTACTCCTGCTTCTCTCTTATATATGAATGGAACCGAGCTACAATGACTGCTTCTCTATTTTCTCAGGGGAAGGTGAGCGCCGCCGTGGGAAAGGCTCTCTCCTGCTTCCCTGAGGAGTAACTACAAGCAGTGAATGAACTGAGTGACTTGTGAGTAAATGGGGGGGGGGGAATGAGCAGATCGTCCCCCACGCAGGAGGGGTACCCCGGGCTCTTATAGCATGAGCCCGGGGTAAATCGGTAACTTCACTGCCGATTGGGCCCAGCTGTCATCCTCTAATCGGCTGGGGCCCACCGACTGCTCCTCTTCGGGTGATCCGGACCCGACGAGCGGCTGCCCATGCTGTAGGCTCGTAGGGCATGATGGTGAACAGTGGAGCTAGGAGGTGCAGTCTTGTCGTCCTGTCCGCGGAATCGGCGGAGAGTCGACACCGCATCTCTGCCAGATCTTTGATGTGACTTGGCTTCTCTGCCACCCCGATCTCTCGGGATTGCGCATTTATGACCTCATACTTGTACCCGCGACCGATCTCCGGGTCAACTTCCCCAGGGGTAGCAGGTCATACCGATTGCACCTGGGCCGACTGGTGGTTCCGGGAAAGGTCGATTGCTCCGGGCAATCGTCTGTGCTGATAACCACCTCGGCCCAGCTGCGAGCCAATCGGATAATTGTCTTGATGATGAAAAGGGTGGACCAGTTGCGCCTGGGCCGACTGCTGGCATTCGGTATGGCTGATTGCCTTGGAGCAATCGGCCGTACGCCTGCCCAGCTCGACCCAGCTGCAGCCCAATCGGTCCATCCTTGTGTCTTGAAAGGTTGCTTTCGCTTGGGTGAGCCTACCCGGGTACCAGTCCCCCGACAGTAGCCCCTAAAGCTGTAAAGGTCCCACAGTCATTTGATTACGGGGCCTTTGCACTTTTTAATCTTTCTCCAATATCTTCCGAATGCTACGGCCTCCTCGAGTGCGTCACTCCGAGATCGTCGATCGACTCGGAGCTCACACTCGACTGACCGAGATTTCATCCGATCTGTTTTGAAACATCTCCGATTTCTTCTTTCACTTTTTGAGAATGGTATCCCTCGCCGATTACCTTCCAACGGTTACCTCCGTTTTCTCCGGGATGCAGTCAATGGACCGGGGCCCATGACCCACGTGCGATTTGACATAACTGCAGGCCTCGACCCCCACGTCGCACGCCTCGCTTCCCACGCTGGGATCTCTTGCGCCGGTTTGCCGGTTGGTCTTCCTGTGGGCTAGGCCACACCACGCCACACGACCGCAACCGGATCCCACTCCCCTCCCCCGCCGCCCTTATAAGCCACAGGGGAGGGCCTGTGCCTCTTCCTTATCTCATACTTCATCTTCCTCCTCTGCCTCTTGCTCTCGCGCGCCATTGCTGCTCCGCTCGAAGCTCTCCCTTGCGCTCGCAGCTTCGCCTCCGCGCACGGGATCCGCTCCGGCCTCACACTCGTGTGCTTCTCCGCCACCTCTGTGGTCTTTCCCCGCTACTCTCGCCCTTCTCGGCCTCTTTCTCCTTCCGCCCGCAAGCTCCATGGCGCCCCGGCGAGATACCTCCCAGGCCAGCCGCGGGTGCTGGAGGGGTGCCACGGTCACCGCCGACGCCATCCAAGCTCTGGTTCGCGCCCGTAAGATGCCAGCTGAGGTCCAGTGGCGCGTTCCCGGCGGCGAGATCGTGCCCATCGCACGTGCTGGCGAGAGGGTCGTCTTCCTCGCTCACTTTGAGCATGGATTCGGACTCCCCGCCAGCACCTTCTTCCGCAACTTCCTCGACTTCCATCGCCTACAACCACATCACCTCACGGCGAACTTCATCATGATCCTCTCCGGCTTCGTTACGCTGTGTGAGGGATATCTCGGCTGCCGCCCAAGCGTTGCTCTTTGGAAGCGGTTCTTCAACCTCCGAGCTCACAACGCTCGGACGGGAGCTGTGGTGCCGTCTGCCACGGAAGGTGGTGAGCCCACGTATCCGAATGACATGACCGACTGCGGCAGTTGCCTTGTCGCAGCCGGAAAACCTAGGTACAAGAGTCCCGAGATCGTCCAGTCATGCAAGAACTGGCAGACCTCCTTCTTCTACGTCAAGTCGCCCGAACAAGGCCCCGACCTCCTGAATCTGCCCGAGTTCTCCCTCGCCCGACCGACTGAGAAACATCAGTGGTCGTTGAAGTATGGCGTCGGAGACCTTGACGTGGACGCTCAAGTCGCCCGGGTTGCTCAGCTGGAGCAATAGGGGCTCCTGCCGACTGATCTTGTTGCCGCCTGGCTTCAAGCCCGAGTGCTTCCTCTGCAGCGCCGAGTGCACCGCATGTGTGACATGTCGGGGCCCCGAGATCCCACTCGGCTCTATACGTGGCGAGTGAAGCTCGAAGACCTTTGCGTCAGGATAAGGGCTATTACCTCCAGCGCCTTGCCCGATCCTTTCCGCTTCGGCCTCGAGTACCTACACCGCCGACAGACACCACCCGTGGTATGTCCCGACTGGTCCCTTTCTCCGATTGCTTTTTCCTCATGCTCAATTTCTCTGACAAATTTCTTCTTCTTGCTCAACACTTCCTTCAATCCAACCTGATGGAGGACGGCCAAGTGGCCGGCACGTATGCCCCCGACCGCGAGGAAGACGACCCCGCGGACTTCGAGTACAATGGTGAAGCTCCTTCCTCCGAGTCCGAAGATGACGACGCCAACGACGGTGAGTCCTCTGGGGACTCCTCCGAATCCGAGGATCCTGCTGCCGACGCCGACGTCGAGGCCGCCGACCCCAAGAATGCCGACACCCGAACTGCGGCTCAAGGGGGTACGCCTGACCCTTCCCTTGAGCAATTTCTGGCCGAATGGAGTGATGACGATAGTGTATCAAAGGTTGATAATCCTGATGCAGCTCCTCATGCCAAGCCGCCGAGGGTGCCGACTAAGCGCGCCTTGGCAACCAGCTCTTCTTCTGGTGCTGCCTCCAGCAAGGCCGCGAAGGCAGTGCCGACTGCACCCAAGGGTAAACAGCCTCGAGCGACGGCCACTCGGGTGCCGACTACTCAAGCGCCTCTGAACGTCGCCCCGTTGAGGTGTCGGATGCCCACGGGTGCGCCGAGAACAATCGGGTATGCCCTTATGTTCATGCTTTGAGCCTCACTATTTTCTCTTGTACTGACTGACCTTTTCTTTCTCCTTTCAGGGAACCGATTGGTCTCGACGACATTGACACTGGCATTCCTGCCCGTGCCAACGTGGTCATATCACCTGCTGCATCTGCTGCTGCTATCCACAAACGGCCACCTGCTCCACTTCGCACCTCCAAGGACGCCGAGCGTGCCGCCAAGAAAGCTCGCCTTGAGACTGCTAAAAAGACTGCCACTTCTTCCATTGCCTCCAAGATCTCCCCAAGCACGGCCGACCAAGGAGTTACTGGTGGCGAAGGAGCGCAACCAGTCGATCCGATTGCCCCATCTCCACCACGCCGCTCCGACCTGGTCTTCGCCCCCATGACGACTACTTCGCCAATTGTAGTGTCCGCGCCTCCGCTTATGACGACAACGCCGCCGATTGTGGTGTCCGCGCCACCAATTATAACGACCACCCCGCAAATTGTGGTGTCTGTGCCGCCGATTATGATGACCACACCGCCAATTGCGATGGATACATCGGCCTCGGCTCGTCCGATTGCGCCGCAGCCCCAACTGGATGCCTCCAGCCTTTTGGCGACATCAGCGCCAACGACTTCTACCATCGTTACCTCTGCCGCTGCCACTCCAACTTCATCACGACCGCCGACTTCTTCTGCGTCGGAAATTCTGATGCGCTCGGTGGACCAATTCCGGGCCGAGTACTCTCGCACCCGCCATGTCGGCACCGAGCGCGATGCTTCACCGCACTCCCAAGATCCTTTGACGGCAGCCTACAGTCGGGTGAACGACTTTGCCACCGCCATTGCTCGGGACCTCCAACAGCTCGACCGCAATCATGCAGTAAGCTCTTCCACTTTCCTTTATGATTCTCCTTCAATCGGGAGACTTTTCTTCCGGTGGGTGTGCGCCAGCGCACCCACTAGGTGTAGTCCCCGAGATTCGGGCCGATTGTTAGCAATCGGTTCGGATCTTTTATGCTCTCTGCTTTTTCTCTTGCCTTCCTCCAATCGGGAGACTTCTCTTCCGGTGGGTGCGCGCAAGCGCGCCCACTGGGTGTAGTCCCCGAGATTCGGGCCGATTGTTAGCAATCGGTTCGGATCTTTTATGCTTTTTTCTTTTTCTCCTGCCTTCCTCCAATCGGGAGACTTCTCTTCCGGTGGGTGCGCGCAAGCGCACCCATTGGGTGTAGTCCCCGAGATTTGGGCCGATTGTTAGCAATCGATTCAGATCTTCTTTTGGCTGCTGTATCTCTAAAGTTCGTCTTGCTTGTCCTCTCAGGCTGTTATGGAAGAGAAACATGAGATCTTTGAGAAACTCCTTGACGCCTATGCCGCCAGCCTCCGAACTCTCGCCCAGGCCCAGCTCGAGGTCAACAATCAATCGACTGAGATCAATAGGCTGAGAAGTAACTTCTGCATCATTTCTATCTTCTGTCCGACTGATAATTCCTCTTGTATTAACATCTGCATGTCTTCCTCTAGTTTCCGCTCCCATGGTGGGTGACCTTCAGGGCCGAATCGCCGAACTGACCGCTGAGCTTAGTCAACAAGGACCTGCGCTTGCTGCAGCCAGGCAAGAGACAAACCGCCTGAAGGGGGTGGAAGCCGACTTGACCCAGACCATCAAGAGCCTCCACTCCGAGATGGCTTCTCTTGAAAAGAAACATTTGAATGATTTAGCTGCGGCGACTGCTGTTGGGGATGGGCTCATCGCTGAGCGATACGCAGCTGTAGCCGCCCGAGAAACGCCGCAGGCCGAGAGGGATGAAGCTGTTGCCACACGATACTCCATCCGGAAAGATCGCGACGAGCATATTGCCAAATATGAGGAGTTGGAGAAACACAGTTATGAAGAAGCTACCCGACTGCGCCGCCGAGCCAAGGGTTTCTGTGACACGATGGCCGAGATGGATGTCGTCCTTAGCGATACACACTTCTTGCATCTGAGTACCTTTTCCGATTGCCTCCTATTTCTGTGTCATTTACTCATACTTCTCTTCGTGGTGCAGAGGCCTGGCCTGAATCTGAAGCAGCTACTTATGCAGCGGTGGCCCAGTCCCGAGAGGAGACCGTCGCGGCCGGAGGGACTTGCCAACTCGAAGATGATGTCTGGACTCGGCATGAGTATCTGATTGGCACTAAGGCCCGCATCCCTTTCATCAAGGGGGTTGCGCTATCCTTCAAGCTTGGCATTCTGAAAATTGCCGAACTGCTGTAGTCCCCGACTGAGGTCAAGGTCGGACTTCAGAGAATGAAAAATGCAGCCAGCTCCTCTGCCGAGGTCCGCAGATCGGACACTCTGGACGAAGAAGATTCTGACAAGGGAGATGCTCCGAATGCTACCACCGAGCAGACTCGGATTCTTCTGAAGGCCATCCCACGTCGGATCGATGTCCTGCTCAACTCCGCAGGTCGGACTGGTGCTGAAACTTCTCTTCAGACTGTGCTGAGCTGGTACCCTCAAGTGAAGCTTCCCTAGCTCTACAGCCTCAGAGAAAATGTTGCCGACTTGCTTGAGAGGACTTATACCGAGGTGAATCGGCTCGCCAACACCATGGTGAACTGGTTTTCTCCCTATGACTACACTCCATATCTTGACGAGGGAGGGAACCCGCTCGCTGCAACTTCCATTTCTGGGCTGGCCGAAGAACTTTCTGACAGCGGTTCGTCCCATACCTCTCCGAGGTCCAAGCATGTCGGGGCCACGTCTTCTGACGCGAAGTCGGAGCCGGATGCCACTGCTGCTCCGACTACAAGCTCTGCGCCATCAACTGCCCTGACTTCCTGAGCCGTGCCGTCGACGACGTCATCTATCTCTGCCGCCGATGTTTGATCAGCCTTATCTTATTCTTGTTTTCAGATTAGCCGATTGTAAGACACTATTTTAATTCCGCCGCCACCCACTGGGTGTGGTTCGATGTAATGAACTTATTCGGCCTTGGGCCTGTTATTTCTATGCAATCTGATTGCTCGTTGCAAGTTTTATTTGTGCGATCGACTTTGCGTCTTTGTCGGTTTCTTTTATCGGTCTGCACTTGGGGGGTGTCATGCCTTGTCCGTGTTGCTGCCGACATGCGGTCTGCAATCGGATCGAAGGTTGATTTCCAGCCAAGGTTCGATAAGTGTTTCGAATTTACACGACAAGGTTTAACGCAAAGGATTCTGCAATGTTAGGATCCGATTGCTCGCTGCCGGCTGCTCGGTGCACCGGTCCGTGGCGCAATCGGTGGCTAACTTAGTCAGTTATGCCCTTTTTAGAGCATTTCGACTTATATCTCGGGAATTTGTGCTGCCGACTGCCCCAACCGCTGCCCTTCTCGATGCCACAACCACTCTCGTGAATTGCGCTCAAGTCAGGTGCTAAGCTGAGTGCCAGTCCGCAGCTCCCGTGCCTCGTTGGCTTATCTTTCTGACCTCGTGGTCAGTCAGTCCCCGAGTACGTTATTCATGTTTCGGGTATGACGAAGCGTTGCCGACTTGGGCTAGCTTTTCGAATGAAATTATGCAAAGATATTCGACCGCTCTTTTTCAGAGGCATGATAGCTTTACTGATTGTTTTGCCGAATGGCATACATAGATTTCCGCTGCCCAACTATAGAACGGACATAAAAGCTCGGCGTTCCATGGCCGCTCCATTTCTACTCCTGATGTGTCCTTGTGCCGAGTGCCCTTGGTGCAGTCAATCAAATAATAGGAGTTGTTCTTGAGTGCGCGGCTGATGACGAATGGTCCTTCCCAGGGTGAGGATAGCTTGTGCTGCCCGTCTGACTTCTGAATTCGGCGTTGCACCATGTCGCCTTCTCGGAAGGCGAGAGGGCGAATCTTATTGCTGTGGTAGTGCCGCAACTTCTGCTGGTAGACTGCCGACCTGGACAAGGCCAGCATGCAAGCTTCTTCCTTGAGATCGACGCCTTCTTCTCGTGCTAACTTAGCTTCTTCCTCGGTGTACAAGGCATGCCGAGGTGAATCAAACTCGATGTCGGATGGGATGATTGCTTCTGAACCATACACCAGGAAGAAAGGAGTGAACCCATTCGACCTGTTTGGTGTGGTCCTCAAGCTGAACAGTACTGCTGGGAGTTCTTTAATCCATGATCCTGGTGCCCTCTCGAGTGGCTCCACCAATCGGGGTCTGATACCCGAGAGGATGAGACCATTTGCTCTTTCTACTTGACCGTTCGACTGGGGATGTGCCACAGATGCAAGATCCAGCCGAATGCCTTGCTGAGATGCATATCGGGCTAGTGCCCCCTTTGCGAAATTGGTGCCGTTGTCGGTGATGATGCTGTTAGGTACGCCATATCTGCACACGATGTCGGGCACAAAGCGAACCGCAGTCGGGCCATCCAGCTTCTTGATCGGGCGGGCTTCAATCCACTTGGTAAATTTATCCACTGCAACCAGGAGATGTGTCATGCCACTTCGAGCCCTCTTGAATGGACCAACCATGTCCAAGACCCACACCGCAAACGGCCATGCTATTGGGATTGTCTTCAATGCTGATGCTGGCTGATGACTTTTTGCCTTGAACCGCTGGCAGCCCTTGCAATATTTCACCAAATTCTCAGCCGCTGCGAGCGCAGTCGGCCAATAGAAACCATGTCGGAAAGCTTTGCTGGCGATGGATTTTGCAGATGCGTGATGAACACATTCACCTTGATGGATGTCTCTGAGCAATTCCAAGCCCCTGTCTTCTTCTACACATCTCTGAAAAACACCAGTTGCACTTTTGCGCACTAGCTCGTTGTTGATTATTGTGTATTTCCAAGATCGACGGCTGATTTGTCTTGACTCTGCTTCGTCTTCTGGAAGGACTCCGTCTGCTAGGAAATCTCTAATCGGCTGTGCCCATGATGGCGCACTGACGACTACCATTACTGCGGCCTGCTGGGGCGCCTCTTCTTCTTGGATCTCGGCTTCTTGGCCATTGGCCTCTTGGATCTCGGCCTCTTGAACTTCTGTCATCTCGACTTCTGTTTCTGAACTGCCGATTGCGGCGCCTGGCACGCATTCGGCAACCCTTGGTGACGATTGCTCGTCTGGAGCTGGAACTTCTTCACTGCAATCGGCAGTGCCTAACTTCATTGGTTCTTCTGAGGCTATGCCATCTGATGCTGCCTCTGCTTGCTTCCCTTTGGCCTTGCTCATCTTTCTACATTCGGCAGCCCCTGGCTTTCCATCGGCAGCCCCTGGTTTGCAATCGGCAGCCCCTGGTGCAGTTGAAGCACCTTGGGCGCTTGACTGCTTCTTCAGAGCTGGAATTTTTCCGGTTGAGCTTCTTTTGCCTTCTTCAATGCTTCAAGGTCGGTCTCCGAAATGAAGATGGAATCAGATTCTGGGGATGGCATGATGGACGGCTTCCTGATGTGCTCAAGTGACACGCCTGGTGGGATAGCTTGCCTTGTTGAGCCGAGCTTGGACAATGCATCTGCTGCTTCGTTGTTTGCTATCGACACATGGTGGAACTCACATCCTTCAAAGTATCCACTGATCTGCTGCACTAGGAAGCGATAGCTTGCCATATTTGCATCCTTTGCGTCCCAGGTGCTTGTGCACTGCTGTAATACCAGATCGGAGTCACCATAGCACTCAATATTCCGAATGCCGATTTCCTTAGCCAGCTTGATACCATGCACCAGGGCTTCGTACTCGGCGACATTGTTTGATGCTGCAAAGTGAATCTGGAGCACATATTGCATTTGATCTCCTCTTGGTGAAGTGAGCACTACGCCAGCCCCTAGGCCGCTCTTCATCTTGGATCCGTCAAAATGCATTCGCCAGAAATCCGATCCTGGGAGCTGCGGCATATATTGAGTTTCAGCCCAGTCCACCAGGAAATCGGCCAATGCTTGCGACTTGATTGCTGTTCTCGGTTCGTACTGAATGCCATGGTTGGCGATCTCGATTTCCCACTTCGCCACTCTTCCGGTTGCATCTCGGCTTTCTATGATGTCGGCCAATGGAGCCGAGCTGACGACCGTGACCAAGTGGGCTTGAAAATATGGCTTCAATCTCTTGGCCACCATGTATACTCCATAGCACATCTTCTGGTAGTGAGGGTAGTTTTGCTTGGACGCCGAGAGCACTTCACTGATGTAATACACAGGTCGCTGAATCTGCTGTGCCTTGTCCCTCTCGGGCCGCTCCACCACCATAACTGCACTGATCACCCGATTGGTTGCCTCAATGTATAACATCATTTGTCCTTCTCAATCGGGGAAGCCAGAATCGGCGCGGTGGAGAGCATGTGCTTGAGCTCTCGGAATGCTTCGCTTGCTTGAGTGTCCAGGTGAACTTCTCTGTCTTCTTTATTAGCTGATACAACGGGATTGCTTTTTCACCCAGCCGACTGAGAAATCGGCTGAGTGATGCAAGGCAACCGGTGAACTTCTGTACTTGCTTCAGGTTCTTGGGTTGCTCCATGCGCTCGATTGCCGCTATCTTCTCGGGATTGCATTCGATTCCTCTCTCGGAAACAAGAAATCCCAAGAGCTTGCCGGCTTGGACTCCCAAAACGCATTTCTCCGGATTGAGCTTGATATGATAAGTTCTCAAATTTGCAAATGTCTCTCGGAGGTCGTCTAGGAGTGTGACTCCCTTGGCCGACTTCACTACCAGATCGTCCACATAGACGTGGAGATTTCTGCCGAGTTGGGAGTGTGTACACCTCTGAATTGTGCGCTGATAAGTGGCACCTCCATTTTTCAACCCAAAAGGCATGGTGATATAACAATAAGCCCCGAAAGGGGTTATAAATGCAGTTTTTATTTGATCTTCCACAACAAGTTTAATCTGATGATAGCCAGCTGTGGCATCCAGAAAAGACAACAACTCGCAGCCGGCCGTAGAATCAATCACTTGATCGATACGGGGCAGAGCAAACGGATCCTTCGGGAACGCCTTGTTCAGGCAAGTGTAATCGATACACATGCGCCAAGTCTTGTTCTTCTTCATGAAGAGGACTGGATTCGCCAGCCACTCGGGGTAAAACACTTCCATGATGAAAGCTGCCGCTTGCAGCTTCACAATCTCTTCGCCGATTGCCCTTCTCTTATCTTCAGAAAAACGTCTCAGGGGTTGCTTGACCGGCTTCGAGCCTGGCCGAATGTGCAGCTTGTGCTCGACGAGTTCTCTCGGCACACCAGGCATGTCTTGTGGAGACCATGCAAAGTTGTCCCGATTCTCACGGAGAAACTCGACGAGCTCGCTTTCCTATTTGTCGCTAAGTCCAGGTCCGACTACAACAAACTTGGTTGAGTCGGAGGGATCTAAAGCGATCTTCTTGCTGTCCTTAGCCGACTGAAAAGCCGATTCTTCATCTGCCCTCTTGGCTGGGCCGACTGGGAGTGGATTCTTGTTCTGCGCTTGCGCCATTGCAAGCACCTTGAGAAGCTGACGCTTCTCCATTTCGACCACTTGAGAATCAGCCAAACTGCCGCCAGCCGACGTGCACTCAAGGGACTTCCTGAAGTCACCGGTGACGGTGATGACACCGTTTGGCCATTGGATCTTCATCTTGAGGTAAGTCTGCTGTGCATTGAACATGAACTTGGCAAATGCAGGAAGTCCTAACAGGGCATGATAAGGACTGCTGAGGTCGACGACCTCGAACCAAATCAGCTCCCTCCTAAAGTTCTCCTCTGTGCCAAATATGACGTCCAGCCGAATGCGACCCATGGGGGTGCAAGACAATCCAGGGACGATCCCATGGAAAGTCGTCCGACTGCGCTCCAGATCCTTCTCGGTGAGCCCTAGCTTGGTCAAGGTATCTCTGTACAGAATGTTGATTGTGCTTCCTCCATCGACGAGCACTCGGGAGAACTTGCATGAGAACCTTGGTCCTGCGAACATAGCATCAACCACCAGCGGATAATTGCCCGGATTCGGCAAGATGGTGGGGTGATCTGCTCTATCCCAAGATATAGGACACTCGGACCAATGCATGAACTGAGGAATCGGCGGCATGGTGGCATTGACTTCTTGAGCTCGAGCTCTCTGACTGCCCTTGTCGGTGGATTCGCTGGTGAAAATCATGTAGGCGGCGTCTTGCCGCGGGAACTGGTTCTGCTGCTGAGGTGGTCCTCTGTTCTGGGGTGGTGGTGGGGGTGGAGGTGGGGGTGGAGGTGGTAAAGCTTCTCCCTTCGCAATCTTTCTCACAAAATCACACTGCCGAGTGGTATGCGCAGACGGCCTGCCGGGAGTGTTGTGCAATTTGCACGGTGCATCCAGCATATCGTCAAATGTGTATTTGGGCTCTATCTGCCCCGGGGCCCTCACATTGGGTCTCATGTTTCGACTGCCCGCTGCAGCCCCTGTATCTTCTTCATTTTGAACAGCGGCCACCTACCGACTGCCGTACTGTGTGTCTGGCTGCTCGTCCTTGCGCTTTCCATTATTCTGCTGATTGTTGTTGTTGTTGCGGTTGTTCTCTCTTCTTTCCTTCCGACTAAGGCCTTGGTTCCCTGTGTCCGACTGCGGAGCCCCTGGTGATTGAATTACACCTCCAACTCCGCGCTGGATAGGGCGCATCGCCGAATCGGATACAACAAAGGAGTTGGCCACCTTCATGAGCTCGGCGAGCGATGTGAAATCCTTGCGGAGCAACTTGTGCTTCAGCATTGAATCAGCCAGGCATCCATCCGTGAAGTACTGAATGGCCTGGATCTCATGGACTCCTTCACATGAGTTCTTCAACTTGATCCACCGAGATAGGTAATCTCGGAGGGGTTCATCCTTGCCCTGCACACAAAGAGCCAACTGCCGCGGAAGGTTGGGCCGCTCATATGTGCTCGTGAAGTTGTGAATGAAAGCACTTGTAAAATCTTCCCAGCAATTTACACTGTCCTTTGGAAAACTATTCAACCAAGTCCGAGCTGAACCCTGCAGCATCAGGGGTGCATAGCGAACTGCCACGCACTGACTGCCCCCCGCAATGCGAACTGCTGTCAGGTAATCGGACAACCAATCTTCTGGCTTCACAGAACCATTGTACTTGGGAGTATCTCTCGGCAGCGTGAAGCCTTTGGGAAACTTCTCGGTCCGGATGCGATGACCGAAACACGACGGGCCAGCCTCTCCTTATTCATACTCTTGAGCCTCCTTCTCCAGGAGCTCAATGCGATGCCTGTCATTATTCTGACCGATTTGGCGAGGGCCAAGTCGGGCGCTGATTGCTGGTCTTGGTGCCGACTGCTGAGGCATGTCATTGCGCCTGCTGTTAACAGCTGGCTCTTCAATTCTTCTGCTTGCCGCTGGGGGTGGCCGATTGCTCCTGACCCTGCTTTCGTGCCGAGATGGGGCCGGTTGATGCCTGTTCTGGCGCGATGCATTCGATCGCTGGCTAGCTTCCGGAATCGGCCTCACGGTTCCCCTTGACGCCCCAGGTCCTGCATTCTGATTCTCTATTGCCACGAGCCTCTGCTCCTTTGCGGCTGCCAACAGCTCACGCATTCGGCGCGACTGCTCTCGCCGCTCATCTCCCTCTAGGTCTTCTAACTCGATTGCTATCTGCTCGGCTGCTCTCAGGTTTTTGTCCGGAGTGCTGTATGTCGGCCTCTGGATGAACGCCGATTGCGCCGGTTGCTCCGGCTTCACTGGCCTCCTTGGCCGCTCCGGTTGCTCAGCTCCCGACAGCTGCTGGTTGACTGATCTACCTCGGCTTCTCAAATCTTCCAAGACCGCGGGCTCAATCGGCCGACGTGGTCCTGCATGCGCTGCGTTGTACTCCCTTGTGATGGCTCCCAGCCTGCGCTCCTCTGCCAGCACCTGCTCGGCTCTACGCGCCAGAGCAAGCCATGCCGTCTCCAGCTCGGTGTGCACTTGATCGGGATCACCATTCTTGTTCACGGGTGTGTATAACACATCCCGCAACGCACTGGTGCCGACTCTCTCTGCAGCCTCCGCTGCCTCCTTTGCTCTTCTAGCCGCACTCGCTGCACCGCGATTGCTCGATGAAGATGCCCCCGCCATCATGACAGCTGCGTGCACTCGGCCCTCCTCTCTGCCGGGTGCTGCACTGCAGCCCCTGGTCGAGAGAGGATCTGTGACGCACGAGAAGACACGAATCTCCCTGGGATATGCCTCGGGGAAGTTGCTGATGAAGAGGCGATGACTGCCGACCTGCAGCGACACACCGGGCGGCAGGGGTGCCCCGGCCCCATACCGCGCCGAATAGTCCACCACACAATCGACTGCCCCACGCCTAAGAATCAGGCCAGAGGCGTGGCTACCGCCTGATGCATAGGAAAATCCCGTCCGGATCTTTACTACAGTCGACGCCTCGGTCTGCCCCACGGTGGGCGCCAACTGTCGTCGATATGTGATGGCAGATGCCATGGGGATGGCTAAAGTGAGGGGAAGACGCGAGGAAGAAAGATGTCGATGGTGCCGGAATCGGGTTGGGCACAAACACGGTGACGGACACCACGATGTACCCAGGTTCGGGGCTCTCCGGAGAGATAACACCCCTACTCCTGCTTCTCTCTTATATATGAATGGAACCGAGCTACAATGACTGCTTCTCTATCTTCTCAGGGGAAGGTGAGCGCCGCCGTGGGCAAGGCTCTCTCATGCTTCCCTGAGGAGTAACTACAAGCAGTGAATGAACTGAGTGACTTGTGAGTAAATGGGGGGGGGGGATGATCAGATCGTCCCCCACGCAGGAGGGGTACCCCGGGCTCTTATAGCATGAGCCCGGGGTAAATCGGTAACTTCACTGCCGATTGGGCCCAGGTGTCATCCTCTAATCGGCTGGGGCCCACCGACTGCTCCTCTCGGGGTGATCCGGACAGGACGAGCGGCTGCCCATGCTGTAGGCTCGTAGGGCATGATGGTGAACAGTGGAGCTAGGAGGTGCGGTCTTGTCGTCCTGTCCGCGGAATCAGCGGAGAGGTCGACACCGCATCTCTGCCAGATCTTTGATGTGACTTGGCTTCTCTGCCACCCTGATCTCTCGGGATTGCGCATTTATGACCTCGTACTTGTACCCGCGACCGATCTCCGGGTCAACTTCCCCAGGGGTAGCAGGTCATACCGATTGCGCCTGGGCAGACTGGTGGTTCCGGGCAAGGTCGATTGCTCTGGAAAATCGGCTGTGCTGATACCCACCTCGGCCCAGCTGCGGGCCAATCGGATAATTGTCTTGATGATGAAAAGGGTGGACCAGTTGCGCCTGGGCCGACTGTTGGCATTCGGTATGGCTGATTGCCTTGGAGCAATCGGCCGTACGCCTGCCCAGCTCGACCCAGCTGCAGCCCAATCGGTCCATCCTTGTGTCTTGAAAGGTTTCTTTCGCTTGGGTGAGCCTACCCGGGTACCAGTCCCCCGACAATGAGGGCTTCGATGGACAAGGTCTCGCGGCGGTTGGAGCCCGCTGGCCGCGGCTGTGCACGGACGTGCTCTTCGGTGAGCTACTGGTGGCGACGAACTTGCGCAAGAGAGAGGGGGAGGGCGTCCAGGGAGAGATGGATGAGAACGGGGAAGCTCTCGGGTCCTTCGTGGCGCGAGGAGGTGGCCTGGGGGCTTCTGGAGAGGCCTCGGTGGCGTGCGCGGCGGTGAGCGCGCCACCGAGCTGCTTGCCTGTCGGTGAGCAAGGAGACAAGCGGGTGGAGGTGGGCTGGGCCGCCTGGTGGGCTGGGGGGGGGGATAAGTTGGGCCACTTTGCCCTCTCTGTCCTTCTTTTCTTTTTAATTATTTCTGCTCTGTGTTCACTTTGATAAAACTGTCGGGACCCGGGGTTAGCGTATGCAAGTACAGCTAAGATATAGTCATATGGAGAGCCGAGAACCGTACCCACTTGTCTAAGCAGACAAGGCCAAGCACAGAACGTTCTCGGGAAACATCTTACGTGAGGGGCATCCCATCCAGGACGGATGATCAACTGAGATGGGTCCTCATCGTCCGCACATAAGTCTAATGATATGGGTGGTGAACTCCCATATTCAAAGACAAGTCGCCTCAACCATACTATCGACTATCTCAAAACTCTTACATAGACTTACTCCAGCCCGATCACTTAGTCGGGGTCTAGGGCGGGCTCGATCATACCACAAAGTGTGCACGAGACGGAGTCTCGAACAATCGCATCGCGATGCCCCAAGCTGCGCACATCTAAGGGCCACTTGGTGTATGAAAGACCGCCAGCCAGAACACAACTAAGGTCTCGAAAACCCATACAAAGACATGCATGTTATAAACATACACGCAGCACACATGCCTTGTATGAACAATAGGTACCATTGCAATTCTCTACAAAGTGTACAATTTTATTGATAACTCTTATAGAGTGCAAACAGAGATCACAAACATGTGATCCAACATTACAACACAAACGGAAGCAAATTATGTCTGAGTACAGACAAGTTTAACAAATGGCTTAAGAAGCCTTATTTAAACACAAGCCCTCCACGAGGGAACCAGTCGTCTGACTGGGACTAGACTAGTTGGTCTTCAGTCGTCCAGCTCGATGAAGAAGCCACCTTCGGGGTCAGTGGCATCATCTAAAACATAGATTAAGCAAACGTGAGTACAAAGTCGTACTCAGCAAGACTTACATAGGAGCTATACTACTCATGCACATGTATCAAGGTAAAGGGAGGTGGGGTTCACTTGCAGAAGTGCCAGCTTTGACTTGGCTAATCCTGAACTACGAGTACCATACTTTGAGGTAAGAAGCGTACACGAGTCCACTACCTTCTCCAACCAATTACACCACTATGGTGCCTTCCTCGACTTCCCCACGAGAAAGCACGCCATAGCACTCACACTTATCTTGGTGTGTCTTAGAAGTATCCAGTTCAAGTTGTCTAATAATCAAGCTAAGCTTTCCAAGCAGTCCATAACCGCGGACGCGGCTATTCGAATAGTTTTGTTAACCCTGCAGGGGTGTACCGCTACACACACATGATCATCATTTACCGCCTTTGATCTCGACACCATTCAAGGGGTGCCAGCGAGGATGCTCACCACAACTGTTACCTCATAGCCGATCTAGTCCGAGAAAGCCGCCTACTTGGGTTGGTTACCACAATCGTGAACCCGGCCGGTTTACCGAAGTGGACCCAAGTGATGTGTGCGTGGTGCATAAGCCGGTCTCGGATGAGCCGTTCTCTCACTTAGCAACCATTCCACAGACCTACCAGAACTCCGAACTATTGCGACATCTGGACATCCAAAGGGATGAGTTAGTAAGTTGAGAGGGGTCAGTGAGCCCAATGTGTGGTTGTACTCTTCATCTTGGATCACCACACAAGAACTCGTACTAGGGCGGTGTTCAACGAGACAACCCACCGTGTACTCCTACACAGCCTCTCATCGTTCACCTTGTATTAGGGTCGATTCACCAACACTTTTCTACCAACATCAACATGATCATTCCCATCCCGACTCACATCACAGTAACAACATGGTATCATACTAAGCATGCAATAAGTAGTAACATTGCAGGGGCCACATGATATCAATCAACTCCTACATTTGCTAGGATTGTGGTTTGCTTACTACTGTGACAAAATGATAGGTCATGCAAAGGAATGGTTTCATCTATGCGGTAGAAACGAATCATGGTGATCATCCTAAACAATGCATAAGCGAGACATGAGAGGGAAGTGGGATTTTATCGACATGATCAATGGGGGTTTGCTTGCTTTGCTGACGAGGTTCGGGTTCTGGGTCTTCAACGAAGGGGGCAGCCTCCTGCTCCGGTTCCACCTCTACTCGACAAACAACAAGCAAAGTAGCAAAGTAAATACAATGCACAATCACATGATGGAAGTTTGAATCTTGATGTACATGCTTTGATGTGTGAAGCAATTCCATTTAAATGGAGTATATTGCAAATTGAATTGCAAATTCAAACTCCACATTTGGATTCAAATTAACCAAGTTGCATGTGACATTGTTTGATCATTTTGAATCATCTTCAATTGTATAAGATATGCCTCTGATGTGTGTTTGAAATATAACATAAATCCATGGTTCAAGTTGCAAAATCATTTGATTTGAATTTGAATTAATTTCAAATAAACCAAATGACATATGCTACTGGTCCCATTTTAAAATCAACTCAAACAGAGTTGAAAGTTGCATATTTGGAAAGATAATTTTCTCCTGATCATTTTTCATATATTATTTGTCCAATTTGGAGTTAATATGAAATTTCTATGAATTTCCAAAGTTTGGGGTATTTTTTGGAATTTCTGGAATTCTTTTAATCAAATAATCTCTGGAAATTCATTTAAATTGATTTATTGCGTCAGTGCTGGCGTCAGGGGGGGGGGCTGACAAGGGGGTCCCACCTGTCAGTGGCTGGATTTAATTAAACCGTGGGGTTAATTAATCCAGTGGCTTAATTAAGCCACTGGGCCCACTGGTCAGTGACCCAGGGGGTCATTAGGCGAGTGATTAAGGGAGGGGGTTTGGGCTAACACGCCGGCGGCTAAACGCCGGCGACTGGACCGCGGCGGCGCTGCACAGGGAGGGCGAATCCGTCGACGATTTGGAGCGCCGAGACCATCAACTTGAAGCCCTCACTCGCGCGCGTCGAATGGGACCGAAACCAAGCGCTGGGGTGCACCGTACGCTCGCCGGCGTCAAGCTTTGCGGCGACCTAGCTACGGACGTGCTCGGGATTCCATTCCAGGGCACGAAAAGAAGCGGGGTTGGGATGGTTCGACGAGGAGGAGCACGGGGAACACGTTGGACATCAAGGCGGGTTCGATTTCTTAGCAGGTGGACGTCATCATGGATCCCGGCGGCGAGGAGCTTCGGCTCTCATGGCGATCAAGGCTAGAGGGAGTAATCAAAGGGGAAAAGTGAGGGGTTTTGATCCCGAGCTCACCAGGAATTCAGCAGAGGTGGTGGCGATGGCTGGGGTGGCTCAACTGCGACATAATCGACGAGGACCTTCTCTGCGGCCGGCGAGAACTCGAGGAAGAATCTGGCGTCTACGCGGGCTCCGGGCTCGATTACTTGCACTGCTCGACGAAGACGACGGCGGCGAAGAACTTGGACACGGTCTTGGGGCTTCTCGGCGTCAATGGCTACGCTGGGGCTCAACGGTGCTCCGGCGTCCTTCTCGGGCGGCGACGAATCGGGCGAGAGAGGAAGGGAAAGACGAGGAGGAGGGAGGGGAATGAACTGGGGCGGCTCTGGGATGCGTCCAGACGAAGAGATGAGGCCTGGGGAGGCCTGGAAGCTTGAGGGCGTCGCGGTGGCGTCCACGGAGTCGGCGCCTCGCCACCGAGCTGCTTGGCAGCGCGGGGTAGAAGACGACAAGGGGGGTCCGCGGGTTGGGCCGGCTAGGTGGGCTGCGGGAAGCTAGTTGGGCTGCTTCCAGGTAAGTTCCTTTTTCCATTTCTCTTCTGTTTTCTTTTCTGCTATTTGTTTTGCTGTGCTAAAAAAAATAGCTAGGCATTTTATTAAATGCTGAAATTTTTTTATGTGGCCTCATAACAATATAGACTAGCCACTCATAAAGTTTCAACATTTTTCAAATTCAAATAACTTGAATCTTAAATCAAATAGGGGTATTTGATTAATTCCCAGGCACTGTTTGAATATTTGAAAAATCTATGAGCATGGGGTGGGTCCCACATCACTTGATATGTGATCACACTCATTTATAAGACTTTTCAAAAATCTAACATGAATTTTTGGAAAAGATTTTTATCTGGCCTTTTGAATTAATTCATCTGGGGGGTTTTCTTCTCCCATTTTAATTTTGAAATTGAATTTCCTTCGATTTCTTTCATGAATGCAAAGTGAAAAAGACCCTAGCACAATACCTAACAGAGGGTTCTGACAACTCGCCCCCACTCAACAGAATCTCGTCCCGAGATTCAGAAGTCTGCGGGAGGAAGGTGGGGTACTCGGCATTGAGACGGTCTTCTCTTTCCCACGTCGCTTCTCTTTCAGAGTGGTGTGACCACTGCACTTTCAGAAACCTAATCTTCTGACGACGAGTGACACGCTCTGCGGAATCAAGAATACGAACGGGGTATTCTCGATAAGAAAGGTCATCTTGGAGATCAAGCGTTTCATGGTCGACTTCGCGGATGCGGTCCTTGAAGCAACGCCTGAGTTGGGACACATGGAATACATCATGTACTCGGGAGAGGTGCGGAGGTAGTTCAAGTTGGTAGGCAACTTCTCCACGTTTAGCAATAATGTGGAAAGGTCCGACGTAACGTGGGGCCAACTTACCTTTGATACCGAAACGTTGGGTTCCCTTCAGAGGAGTAACCCGAAGGTAAGCCTTCTCATCCAGATTGTAGCTCTCTTGCCTATGATGACGATCATAGTAGCTTTTCTGACGAGACTGGGCTGCTTTCAATTGACCACGAACAATGCTAACTTGCTCTTCTGCTTCCTTGATCATATCCGGTCCAAAGAATTGTCTTTCACCGGTTTCCGACCAGTTTAGTGGTGTTCGACATCGTCGTCCGTAAAGGAGTTCAAAAGGAGCCATGTTCAGACTAGATTGAAAACTATTGTTATAAGCAAATTCGGCAAATGGAAGAGACTTCTCCCAATTCTTTCCGAATGAGATAACACAAGCTCTGAGCATGTCTTCAAGAATTTGGTTAACCCTTTTGACTTGACCGCTAGACTGAGGATGGAAAGCTGTACTAAAGGAGAGATGAGTTCCCATAGTATTCTGAAAGCTTCCCCAAAATCTAGAGGTGAAAAGGCTACCGCGATCAGAATTGATTTCCAAAGGAACACCATGAAGGGATACAATTCTAGAGACGTACAAGTCCGCTAATTGACTAGCAGTTATAGACTCGCGAACGGGAAGGAAGTGAGCAACTTTGGAAAGCCTATCTATGACAACGAAGATGGCATTGTTTCCTTTCTGGGTTCTTGGAAAGCCGGTGATGAAGTCCATACCGACTTTGTCCCATTTCCACTCGAGAATAGACAAAGGTTGAAGTGTACCAGCAGGTCTTTGATGTTCTGCCTTAATGCGACGACAAACATCACATTCGGCAACAAATTGAGCAATGTCTCTCTTCATCCTAGTCCACCAAAATCTCTGGCATAGATCTCGGTACATTTTTGTGCTACCGGGATGAATTGAGAGGGGTGTGTCATGGGATTCCTTGAGGATGAGTTGCCTTAATTCCCTATTCTTAGGTACTACCAAACGATTTCTAAAGAATACCGTTCCTTTTCTATCTGTGGAGAAACATCTAGCAACTCCGCTAGCAATGTTCTCCTTGATCCGGCGAACACCTCGTGCACGCCTTTGGGCAACTATGATTTGATCCTCAAGAGTTGGTTTCGCCACCAAGGTAGAAAGATAGCCATGAGGAACAATCTCAAGATTGAGTTTGCGAAATTCCTCATGAAGAAGTGGTTGATACTGTTGTAACATGAGGTTGTTACAATACGACTTACGACTTAGTGCATCAGCCATGACATTGGCTTTGCCTGGGGTGTAAGAAATTCCTACGTCGTAATCTTTTATCAATTCAATCCAGCGTCTTTGCCTGAGATTAAGATCTGGCTGGGTGAAAATGTATTTGAGGCTTTGGTGGTCGGAATAGATTTCACAACGATTACCAAGGAGGTAATGTCGCCAAGTTGTTAGGGCATGAACTACGGCAGCGAGTTCAAGGTCATGGGTAGGATAGTTCTCTTCATGTGGCCGCAACTGGCGTGAAGCATAAGCTACCACATGTCGATCTTGCAGAAGTATGCATCCTAACCCTTGCCGTGATGCGTCACAATAGATCTCGAAATCTTTTTTAGTGTCTGGAGGTGCAAGTACGGGTGCAGAAGTCAATCTTCTTTTTAGCTCTTGAAAGCTTTCCTCGCACTTGGGAGTCCATAGGAATTTCTTATCTTTCTTGAGGAGTTCAGTTAGAGGCTTTGCAACTTTAGAAAAGTTCTCGACGAAGCGACGGCAATAGTTGGCTAGGCCAAGAAAACTCCAAACTTGCTTAACCGATTCAGGTGGAGTCCAGTCAAGGACGGCCTGAACTCTCTCGGGATTCACAGCAATGCCTTTTGCAGAAATCACGTGGCCTAAGTAGGTCACTTCTGGTAGCCAGAATTCACACTTGGAGAATTTAGCATACAGGCGATGCTCTCTAAGTTTCATCAATACCAGCCTTAAGTGTTCGGCATGTTCTTCTTCGTTCTTCGAGTATATAAGGATGTCATCGAGGTAAACCACGACGAACTGGTCCAAATACTCCATGAAGATCGAGTTCATCATGCGTGAGAAAGTGGCGGGGGCATTGGTTAAACCAAAGGACATGACGGTGTACTCGTAAAGACCATAACGAGTAGTAAAAGCCGTTTTGGGAATGTCCTCGTTTCGGATTTTGATCTGATGATAACCTAATCTCAAATCCATCTTGCAGAAGACAGAGGATCCTGCAAGTTGATCATAAAGATCATTGATCCTGGGCAGTGGGTACTTGTTCTTGATCGTCGCTAAATTTAGCGGGCGATAGTCTACGCACATCCTTTCTGTTCCATCTTTCTTCGTTACGAACAGAACGGGGCAACCCCATGGAGATGAGCTAGGGCGGATGAAGCCTTTCTCCAACAAAGCTTCCAGGTTGGTTTTAAGCTCAGCTAACTCACGTGGGGCCATTTTGTATGGGCATCAAGAAATTGGTGCGGTTCCTGGGGCAAGATCCACTATAAACTCTACACATCTGTCGGGTGGCATGCCCGGCAGCTCTTCAGGAAAGACATCCGGGAAGTCACGAACCACCGGAATATCTTCAAGTTCGGAAAGGGGAAGTACATTCAAGGAATGCACTTGGGTTCTTGTTCTGGGTGAGGTATAGTTGACTGTTTTGCCTGAAGGGTGGGTGAGTTTCACGGATTTGCCTTTGCAATCCAGGTAGGCATTCTGTCTTGATAGCCAATCCATTCCAAGGATGACATCAATGTCTGAAGACTTGAGGGCTATGAGTGAAGCAAGGAATACTAAACCCTCAATTGCAATTTGATTACCATGGCTTACTCTATTAGTTTACCATCTTGACCCTGGAGTTTGAATAATCATTGGGGTGGATAATTCAACAAAAGATAACTCATGACGAAGTGCATAACTTTCCGACATGAATGAATGAGATGCTCCTGGGTCGAAAATAACGGAAGTGGGAACATAATTGACTGGGAGCGTACCAAGAATGACGTCAGTAGTGTCGTCAGTCTCTTCGGCGGCGATCTGGTTCACACGTCCACGAGTGGCAGGAGGAGCGGGTTTGGCGGTGTAGACCTTCTGGGGTGGCTTGCCACGACCATTGTTGTTGTTGCCTCCGGCACGGGGTGGAGCATTCTGGTGCTGAAGCTGGTTCTGGGGACACTCACGAGAGTAGTGGCCTACTTGACCACACTTGTAATAGGCTCCGAAAACAGTTCGTGGAGCTGGGTTGTTTGGTGGAGCTGGGTGGAACTGGGTTGGTGGACGAGGCGCCACATAGGATGGCCTCGGTGGGTTGTTCTGGCGGAACATGCTGTTTGGGATCCAGATCTTGCGCTTCTGGGAGCCAGAACTGGATGAACTGTCGTCTCTGGGATGTTTGCGAAAGTCGTTGGGGGTGTTCATGTCCTCTGCCTTGATGGCCTTGTTGACAAGGACCTGGAATGTGGCAAAGTCATGAAGATTGAGCTCACGACGAAGTCCAGTGTTGAGGCCACGACGGAACCTCTCTTGCTTCTTTGCGTCGGTGGAGACTTCTTCGGTAGCATAACGAGCAAGTCGGTTGAACTCACGACTAAACTCGTCAACAGTCCTTCTGCCTTGAGTGAGGTTGCAGAACTCCTCACGCTTGCGGTCCATAAGACCTTTGGGAATGTGGTGCTCGCGGAAGGACGTGCAGAATTCCTCCCAAGATGCAGGCGGTCCATCGGGACGCATATTTAGAAATTTCTCCCACCAAGAGCTAGCTGCACCTTCGAGGTGATAGGTGGCATAGCTGACCTTGTCACCAGTTGCAACACGCCTGCTTGAAGCTTCCTCTCGATGCTGCGAAGCCAGTCATCGGCGTCAAGGGGCTCGGTGGAGTAACTAAAAACCGGGGGATGAAGTCGGATGAAGTCGTTCAGGGACACCAACTCATTGCGCTGCTGAGTGGTGTTGTGTGCAATGACTTCCAACAGATGGTGAGAGTCTCGGCGGTTCCTCTCGACCTCCATCAGAACCTGAGCCATCGTGGGTGGGGGTGGAAGGTTGCCTTCCTCCTGGTCATTCCCACGACCTTGGTTACGACCAACCTGGCCACGGGTTCCTTGAGACATCCTGAAAGAAAAACCAAAGTCAAACAGAGTTGATTGGGAGAGTCTAAACAAGGTATTGAAGTACTGGAAGGATTACAGAGCATAGGAAGTAATCATCTTGACAACATGGTGATAAAGCATACAAGCCATATATTCACAAGCTGTCATACAAACCATACATCGTTTTAGTACAAGCACCAAGCTAATACAAACGTGATGAAGATGATACATCCTTCAGAGGCACTCTGACTTCCTATACATTATTTATCTAAGCCTCTGGAATCTCAGACACCTTGCTTACAATATACTAAGATACTACTACATTCTCACTAAGTAAGACCACAGGCGGTCTCACTCATCTCCATCTCCATAGTAGTCCTCGTAAAAGTTACCCGCGTATCCCGGTAGCTGGAGGTGACCATCGGAAAACACGGAGGCTTGTGGACCCTGATATCCATTTGGGCAAGGATGGGGCCTAGGTCCAGCGTAGGGTGGAAGCAAAGGACCACGGGGTGGAAAAATGCCTCCAATCTCGGGCCAAGCAACTCGAGAAGGCATCTGAGTCCTCATTGGGTAGATCGCATCAAACTCAACTGATCCCACGCTCACAAAGGGTGCCAAAAGTGTCAGTGCTCGATACAGACGAACATGGGTGGCGTGGAGCTCGAAACGGAGAGCGCGTGCATCACGATCTCTGTCACTAGAAAACCTAGCAGTCATCTGAAGTGCGGGATCTTCTGCAGAGTGATCTGAGTAGAGTCCGGTGTAATATCCCTCTTCTCCTGGAAGTGCAGCAGGGATATAGCGGAAAGAGGTCTCTCTCAGCAAAGTGTGCTCCTCTCTCAGCAGTGTCATACATGAGTATGCAGCATCCTGCACAGCCATGTTCTCGGTAATGCCAATGCCATGTCCAAAGTGGATAGGCTGAGTGACTCCAACGTGGTGCGGGTAGATCCGAACAATGCAGTGGAACTGCGTCTGGTTGAAGTCGTGAAACTGCTCCTCAACGGTGTACTCAGGGTACCATCGATATCCCACATAGGACATCATCTCGATCAACGTGGCGGGATGGCCACGCACACCGAGGCACCTGGTCAAACGAACAATCTGCCGAGGGGGAAGATCTGCCATCTGAAACAGAAAGGAGTTTGCAAATGCATCAGATTATGAGATAAACCTGGAATGACTCGGACAGCATAACGGCTGTAATTGCAAGAAAAAGACAATTTATTACAACATGGAAACAGCACTTACATACGATGTAATGAAACAGGGAGCATAACCACTCTAACAAACCGGTCACAACTTTCCTACGGCTACAAGGAAGCAAACAACGAGATGTTCTAATCAGACAGAGGAGAGCCTAGTCCTATCTTCCCATAGAATAAGATGAGGGTGACTCACAACTCAGAACGAAGGGGGTAAGGAGAAAAAAGAAGCCTTACGTTGTTCCCTTATATACCCAGAGTAACTATATAACTATAGAAGGCTAGACTCGACTTCGGCCAAGGCTACTAGTCCTACAGTCAGTCCTTCTCTGATACCAAGTCTGTCGGGACCCGGGGTTAGCGTATGCAAGTACAGCAAAGACATAGTCATATGGAGAGCCGAGAGCCGTACCCACTTGTCTAAGCAGACAAGGCCAAGCGCAGAACGTTCTCGGGAAACATCGTACGTGAGGGGCATCCCATCCAGGCCGGATGATCAACTGAGATGGGTCCTCATCGTCCGCACACAAGTCTAATGATATGGGTGGTGAACTCCCATATTCAAAGACAAGTCGCCTCAACCGTACTATCGACTATCTCAAAACTCTTACATAGACTTACTCCAGCCCGATCACTTAGTCGGGGTCTAGGGCGGGCTCGATCATACCACAAAGTGTGCACGAGACGGAGTCTCGAACAATCGCATCGCGATGCCCCAAGCTGCGCACATCTAAGGGCCACTTGGTGTATGAAAGACCGCCAGCCAGAACACAACTAAGGTCTCGAAAACCCATACAAAGACATGCATGTTATAAACATACACGCAGCACACATGCCTTGTATGAACAGCAGGTACCATTGCAATTCTCTACAAAGTGTACAATTTTATTGATAACTCTTATAGAGTTCAAACAGAGATCACAAACATGTGATCCAACATTACAACACAAACGGAAGCAAATTATGTCTGAGTACAGACAAGTTTAACAAATGGCTTAAGAAGCCTTATTTAAACACAAGCCCTCCACGAGGGAACCAGTCGTCTAACTGGGACTAGACTAGTTGGTCTTCAGTCGTCCAGCTCGATGAAGAAGCCACCTTCGGGGTCAGTGGCATCATCTAAAACATAGATTAAGCAAACGTGAGTACAAAGTCGTACTCAGCAAGACTTACATAGGAGCTATACTACTCATGCACATGTATCAAGGTAAAGGGAGGTGGGGTTCACTTGCAGAAGTGCCAGCTTTGACTTGGCTAATCCTGAACTACGAGTACCATACTTTGAGGTAAGAAGCGTACACGAGTCCACTACCTTCTCCAACCAATTACACCACTATGGTGCCTTCCTCGACTTCCCCACGAGAAAGCACGCCATAGCACTCACACTTATCTTGGTGTGTCTTAGAAGTATCCAGTTCAAGTTGTCTAATAATCAAGCTAAGCTTTCCAAGCAGTCCATAACCGCGGACGCGGCTATTCGAATAGTTTTGTTAACCTTGCAGGGGTGTACCGCTACACACACATGATCATCATTTACCGCCTTTGATCTCGACACCATTCAAGGGGTGCCAGCGAGGATGCTCACCACAACTGTTACCTCATAGCCGATCTAGTCCGAGAAAGCCGCCTACTTGGGTTGGTTACCACAATCGTGAACCCGGCCGGTTTACCGAAGTGGACCCAAGTGATGTGTGCGTGGTGCATAAGCCGGTCTCGGATAAGCCGTTCTCTCACTTAGCAACCAGGCCACAGACCTACCAGAACTCGGAACTATTGCGACATCTGGACATCGAAAGGGATGAGTTAGTAAGTTGAGAGGGGTCAGTGAGCCCAATGTGTGGTTGTACTCTTCATCTTGGATCACCACACAAGAACTCGTACTAGGGCGGTGTTCAATGAGACAACCCACCGTGTACTCCTACACAGCCTCTCATCGTTCACCTTGTATTAGGGTCGATTCACCAACACTTTTCTACCAACATCAACATGATCATTCCCATCCCGACTCACATCACAGTAACAACATGGTATCATACTAAGCATGCAATAAGCAGTAACATTGCAGGGGCCACATGATATCAATCAACTCCTACATTTGCTAGGATTGTGGTTTGCTTACTACTGTGACAAAATGATAGGTCATGCAAAGGAATGGGTTCATCTATGCGGTAGAAACGAATCATGGTGATCATCCTAAACAATGCATAAGCGAGACATGAGAGGGAAGTGGGATTTTATCGACATGATCAATGGGGGTTTGCTTGCCTTGCTGACGAGGTTCGGGTTCTGGGTCTTCAACGAAGGGGGCAGCCTCCTGCTCCGGTTCCACCTCTACTCGACAAACAACAAGCAAAGTAGCAAAGTAAATACAATGCACAATCACATGATGGAAGTTTGAATCTTGATGTACATGCTTTGATGTGTGAAGCAATTCCATTTAAATGGAGTATATTGCAAATTGAATTGCAAATTCAAACTCCACATTTGGATTCAAATTAACCAAGTTGCATGTGACATTGTTTGATCATTTTGAATCATCTTCAATTGTATAAGATATGCCTCTGATGTGTGTTTGAAATATAACATAAATCCATGGTTCAAGTTGCAAAATCATTTGATTTGAATTTGAATTAATTTCAAATAAACCAAATGACATATGCTACTGGTCCCGTTTTAAAATCAACTCAAACAGAGTTGAAAGTTGCATATTTGGAAAGATAATTTTCTCCTGATCATTTTTCATATATTATTTGTCCAATTTGGAGTTAATATGAAATTTCTATGAATTTCCAAATTTTGGGGTATTTTCTGGAATTTCTGGAATTCTTTTAATCAAATAATCTCTGGAAATTCATTTAAATTGATTTATTGCGTCAGTGCTGGCGTCAGGGGGGGCTGACAAGGGGGTCCCACCTGTCAGTGGATGGATTTAATTAAACCGTGGGGTTAATTAATCCAGTGGCTTAATTAAGCCACTGGGCCCACTGGTCAGTGACCCAGGGGGTCATTAGGCGAGTGATTAAGGGAGGGGGTTTGGGCTAACACGCCGGCGGCTAAACGCCGGCGACTGGACCGCGGTGGCGCTGCACGGGGAGGGCGAATCCGTCGACGATTTGGAGCGCCGAGACCATCAACTTGAAGCCCTCACTCGCGCGCGTCGAATGGGACCGAAACCAAGCGCTGGGGTGCACCGTACGCTCGCCGGCGTCAAGCTTTGCGGCGACCTAGCTACGGACGTGATCGGGATTCCATTCCAGGGCATGAAAAGAAGCGGGGTTGGGATGGTTCGACGAGGAGGAGCACGGGGAACACGTTGGACATCAAGGCGGGTTCGATTTCTTAGCGGGTGGACGTCGTCATGGATCCTGGCGGCGAGGAGCTTCGGCTCTCATGGCGATCAAGGCTAGAGGGAGTAATCGAAGGGGAAAAGTGAGGGGATTTGATCCCGAGCTCACCAGGAATTCAGCAGAGGTGGTGGCGATGGCTGGGGTGGCTCAACTGCGACGTAATCGACGAGGACCTTCTCTGCGGCCGGCGAGAACTCGAGGAAGAATATGGCGTCTACGCGGGCTCCGGGCTCGATTACTTGCACTGCTCGACGAAGACGACGGCGGCGAAGAACTTGGACACGGTCTTGGGGCTTCTCGGCGTCAATGGCTACGCTGGGGCTCAACGGTGCTCCGGCGTCCTTCTCGGGCGGCGACGAATCGGGCGAGAGAGGAAGGGAAAGACGAGGAGGAGGGAGGGGAATGAACTGGGGCGGCTCTGGGATGCGTCCAGACGAAGAGATGAGGCCTGGGGAGGCCTGGAAGCTTGAGGGCGTCGCGGTGGCGTCCACGGAGTCGGCGCCTCGCCACCGAGCTGCTTGGCAGCGCGGGGTAGAAGACGACAAGGGGGGTCCGCGGGTTGGGCCGGCTAGGTGGGCTGCGGGAAGCTAGTTGGGCTGCTTCCAGGTAAGTTCCTTTTTCCATTTCTCTTCTGTTTTCTTTTCTGCTATTTGTTTTGCTGTGCTAAAAAAAATAGCTAGGCATTTTATTAAATGCTGAAATTTTTTATGTGGCCTCATAACAATATAGACTAGCCACTCATAAAGTTTCAACATTTTTAAAATTCAAATAATTTGAATCTTAAATCAAATAGGGGTATTTGATTAATTCCAAGGCACTGTTTGAATATTTGAAAAATCTATGAGCATGGGGTGGGTCCTACATCACTTGATATGTGTTCACACTCATTTATAAGACTTTTCAAAAATCTAACATGAATTTTTGGAAAAGATTTTTATCTGGCCTTTTGAATTAATTCATCTGGGGGGTTTTCTTCTCCCATTTTGATTTTGAAATTGAATTTCCTTTGATTTCTTTCATGAATGCAAAGTGAAAAAGACCCTAGCACAATACCTAATAGAGGGTTCTGACAAAAACAAATACCAAAGTATTTTTATAAATCCTCAAAACATTTATATGGCTCATGTGACATGTAGCTAGCCACTCACAAGTTTTGGAGATTTTTGAAATTCATATAATTTGAATTTCAAAACAAATAGGGGTTTATTTAATTTTCCAAGGAACTGTTTGAAAATTAGAAAATTCCATGAGTATGAGAATGAACCCAAACCACTTTTAAAATGATCAGCATCATTTATAGGAATTTTCCAAATGTTCAAATGATTTTTGGAAAAAATATTTTTATCTGGCTATTTAATAAAATTCTTTAGGGCTTTTCTTATCCCCAATTCTGAATTTCATTTGAAATTTTCACATGATGCAAAGGGCACTCAAACCCTAGCACTTACCCTAGTTGGGGTTGTGACAACTCGCCCCCACTCAAAAGAATCATGTCCCGAGATTCAGAAGTCTTCGGGAGGAAGGTGGGGTACTCGGCACGGAGGAGGTCTTCTCTTTCCCATGTGGCTTCTTTCACGGAGTGATGTGACCATTGCACTTTGAGGAACTTGATCTTCTGACGACGCGTGACACGCTCTACGGAATCAAGAATACGAACAGGGTACTCTCGATAAGAAAGGTCATCTTAGAGATCAAGCGTTTCATGGTCGACTTCGCGGATGGGGTCCTTGAAGCAACGCCTGAGTTGTGACACATGGAATACATCATGTACTCGGGAAAGGTGCGGGGTAGTTCAAGTTGGTAGGAAAATTCTCCATGTTTAGCGAGAATGCGGAAAGGTTCGATGTAACGTGGGGCCAACTTGCCTTTGATACCGAATCTTTGGGTTCCCTTCAGAGGAGTAACCCGGAGGTAAGCCTTCTCATCCAGATTGTAGCTTTCTTGCCTATGATGACGATCATAGTAGCTTTTCTGACGAGACTGGGCGGATTTCAATCGATCACGAACAATGCGAACTTGCTCTTCTGCTTCCTTTATCATATCCGGTCCAAAGAATTGTCTTTCACCGGTTTCTTACCAGTTAAGGGGTGTTCGACATCGTCGTCCATAAAGGAGTTCAAAAGGAGCCATGTTCAGACTAGATTGAAAACTATTGCTATAAGAAAATTCGAAGAATGGAAGAGACTTCTCCCAATTCTTTCCGAAAGATATAACACAAGCTCTGAGCATGTCTTCCAAGATTTGATTAACCCTTTCAACTTGACCGCTAGACTGAGGATAGAAAGTTGTACTAAAGGATAGATGAGTTCCCATAGCATTCTGAAAGCTTTCCCAGAATCTAGAGGTGAAAAGGCTACCACGATCAAAATTGATTTCCAAAGGAACACCGTGAAGAGACACAAATCTAGAGACGTACAAGTCCGCCAACTGACTAGCAGTTATCGACTCACGAACGGGAAGGAAGTGAGCAACTTTTGAAAGTCGGTCAATGACCACGAAGATGGCATCATTTCCTTTCTGGGTTTTTGGAAAGCCGGTGATGAAGTCCATACCGACTTTGTCCCATTTCCACTCTGGAATAGACAAAGGTTGAAGTGTGCCAGCAGGTCTTTGGTGTTCTGCCTTAATGCGACGACAAACATCACATTCGGCAACAAATTGTGCAATGTCTCTCTTCATCCGGTTCCACCAAAATCTCTGGCGTAGATCTCGGTACATTTTTGTGCTACCGGGATGAATTGAGAGGGGAGTGTCATGAGCTTCCTTATGGATCAGCTGCTTTAGGTCTTCATTCTCAGGAACTACTAAACGATTTTCAAAGAATATCGTTCCTTGATCATTTGCAGAGAAACATTTAGCAACTCCGCTAACAATGTTCTGCTTGATCTATTGAATACTACTATCTTGTTTCTGTGCGGCTATGATTTGATCCTCAAAGGTTGGTTTCGCCACCAAGTTGAAAACAGATCCACGAGGAACAATCTCGAGGTTTAGCTTTCGAAATTCCTCATGAAGAAGTGGTTGATACTGTTGTAACATGAGGTTGTTACAATACGACTTACGACTTAGTGCATCAGCCATGACATTGGCTTTTCCTGGGGTGTAAGAAATTCCTAAGTCATAATCTTTTATCAACTCTATCCAGCGTCTTTGCCTGAGATTAAGATCTGGCTGGGTGAATATGTATTTGAGGCTTTGGTGGTCGGAATAGATCTCACAACGATTACCAAGGAGATAATGTCGCCAAGTCTTTAGGGCATGAACTACGGCAGCGAGTTCAAGATCATGGGTAGGATAGTTCTCTTCATGTGGCCGCAACTGGCGTGAAGCATAAGCTACCACATGTCGATCTTGCATAAGTATGCATCCTAACCCTTGCCGTGAAGCATCACAAAAGATCTCGAAATCCTTTTTGGTGTCTGGAGGCGCAAGTACGGTGCAGAAGTCAATCTTCTTTTCATCTCTTGAAAGCTTTCCTCGCACTTGGGGGTCCATTGGAATTTCTTATCTTTCTCGAGGAGTTCAGTCAGAGGTTTTGCAACTTTGGAGAAGTTCTCTACGAAGCGGCGACAATAGCTTGCTAAGACAAGAAAACTCCTAACTTGCTTAACCGATTCAGGTGGAGTCCAGTCAAGGACGGCCTGAACTCTCTCGGGATTGACAGCAATGCCTTTTTCAGAAATCACGTGGCCTAAGTAGGTCACTTCTGGTAGCCAAAATTCACACTTGGAGAACTTGGCATAAAGGCGATGCTCTCTAAGTTTCATCAATACCAGCCTTAGATGTTCGGCATGTTCTTCTTCGTTCTTTGAGTAGATGAGAATGTCATCGAGATAAACCACAACAAATTTATCTAGGTACTCCATGAAGATCGAATTCATCATGCGCGAGAAAGTGGCGGGGGCATTGGTTAAACCGAAGGACATGACGGTATACTCGTAAAGACCATAACGACTAGTGAAAGCCGTTTTTGGAATGTCCTCGTTTCGGATCTTGATTTGATGATAGCCTAATCTCAAATCCATCTTGGAGAAGACAGAGGATCCTGCAAGTTGACCATAAAATCATTGATCCTGGGAAGTGGGTACTTGTTCTTTATCGTCGCTAGATTTAGCGGGCGATAGTCTACGCACATCCTTTCTGTTCCATCTTTCTTCGTTACGAACAGAACGGGGCAACCCCATGGCGATGAGCTAGGGCGGATGAATCCTTTTGCCAACGAACATCAAGTTGGGTTTTTAGCTCAGCTAACTCATGTGGGGCCAGTCTATATGGGCGTCTGGAAATTTGGGCTGTGCCTGGTATAAGATCCACTATGAACTCTACACACCTGTCGGGTGGCTAGGTTTAAGGGGTTGGATCTCTGGATAGCTTCCTAGAGGATGACCAAGGTTTACTAGGGGCTACAACAGATATGTCAGAGTAGCAAAGTACCCCAACACGATGGTTAGTGTGGTTCTTCTGGCTAGAAGACATCTAAACTGGGAGGAAGAGCTGCAATTGAATCACTAAAGGTTTCTAGAACAAAACCTACAACGAACTCTAGAGAACTGTCGGGCATGCCACCTAGAAGTTCTTCAAAAAGGACAACCAAAATGGAGAGAAGGATTTTGCCAAGGCATCAGATTATGAAGAAACCTGGAATGAGTCGGACAGCATAACGACTGTAATTGCAAGAGAAATGGAAATCCTCACAATATTTCAACAACACTTACATAAGGAGTCTCAAAATAGGAAGCACAACGACTCTAGAAGACCGAACACAACTTTCCTACGGCTACAAGGAAGCAATCAACGAGATGTTCTAGTAAGACATAGATGAGCCTAGTCCTATCATCCCGTAGAAAAGATAAGGGTGACTCAGAACTCAGATTGATGAGGGTAAGGAGAAAAAGAAGTCTTACGTTGTTCCCTTACACCCAAGTAACTATATAACTATAGAATGCTAGACTCGACTTCGACCAAGGGTTTAATAATCCTACAGACAGTCCTGCTCTGATACCAAGTCTGTCGGGACCCAGAATAAGCGTATGTAATTCCAGTCACAACTCAATCACATGGAGAGCCGAGAGTCGTACCCACTTGTCTAAGTAGAAAAGGCCAAGCACAGAACACTCTCGGAAAGCATCATACGTGAGGGGCATCCCATCCAGGCCGGATGATCAACTGAGATGGGCCCTCATCGCCCGCTCACAAGTCTAAATGATTATGGGTGGTGAAATCCCATACTCATAGACAAGTCGCCTCAACCATGTTATCGATTGAATCATAACCCTTACATAAACAGACTCCAGCCCGATCACTTAGTCGGGGTCTAGGGTGGGCTCGATCATACAAGAAAGTGTGCACGTGACAGAGTCACGAACAATCGCATCGCGATGCCCCAAGCTGCGCACATCTAAGGGCCACTTGGTGTATAAAAGACCGCCAGCCAGATCACAACTAAGGTCTCGAAAACCCATACTAAGACATGCATGTTATAAACATACACGCAGCACACATGCCTAGTATGAACAACAGGTATCATCACATAACTCTACAATGTACTTCTTTATTGACTTACACATAGAGCATACAAAGATCACATGTCTGTGATCATCATTACAGCATACAACGGAAGCAAATTAGGTCTGAGTACAGACAAGTTTAACAAATGGCTTAGAGAAGCCTTGTAAACATACATGCCCATCCACGAGGGACCAGACTGCTGTCTAGAACTATACTACCAAGGTCAACGTCGAGCTTCAGGTCGGTGACTCCATCGGGGTTCGTGTTCTCATCTAAAACATAGAATAAGCAAACGTGAGTACAAAATCGTACTCAGCAAGACTTATGTCTGAACTATACTACTCATGCTCAAGTATCAAGGTAAAGGGAGGTGGGGTTCAACATGCAGAAGTGCCAGCTTTGACTTGGCTAGTCCTAAACTACGAATACCAGACTTGAGGTAAGAAGCGTACACGAGTCCACTATCCAAGACTCCAACCAATACACCACTAAGGTTACTTCCTCGACTTCCCCACGAGGAAGCACACCATAGCACTCACGCTTATCTTGCGAGTTTTATAAGTATCCATTCAAGTTGTCTAATGATCAGGTACAGGTTCCAAGTAGTCCTTAACCGCGGACGCGGCTATTCGAATAGTTTTGTTAACCTTGCAAGGGTGTAAGCTACACACACATGACCATCGGTTACCGCCAGGTCTCGCCACCGTTCAAGAGGTGACAGCGAGGATGTTCACCACGACACTTCGCTCACAACCGGTCTATTCCAGGAGTCGACTGTCTGAGTTTGTCACCGCTCGAGAGCCCGGCCGGATCAACGAAACGGACTCAAACAATGTAGGCAACCGAGACGCCACCTCTGACAGATGGTTTCACTGTCTCACAGATCCACCCACATATCTAGGATGATGCAAAATTTCCACTCACTCTTTTGCTATGCATATGTCAAATGGAAGGCCCGAACTAATGTGACTCCTGGACGTCGACACGGATCAAGGTACTAGGCCGAGAGGGGTCAGTGAGCCCAATGTGTGGTTGTACTCTTTGTCTTGGATTACCATACAAGAACTCGGTACTTAAGGTGGTGTTCAACGAGACAACCCACTGTGTACTCCTACACAGCCTCTCATCGTTCACCTTGTATTAGGGTGGATTCACCGACACAGTTTCACTTTCATCAACACCATGTTCACCATCATCCCGACTCACATCAAAAGCAACCTCATGTAACACTAAGCATGCAATAAGCTATAACAGTTGCAGGGGCTTCATGATATCAATCAACTCCTATGTCAGCTAGGATTGTGGTTTGCTTACTACTGTGACAAGATGATAGGTCATGCATCGGATATGGGTTCAATTATGCGGTAGAATCGATACAAAGTGATCTCCTAAACATGCATAAGCGAGACTGAGAGGGAATTGGGATTTTATAGACATGATCAATGGGGTTTGCTTGCCTTGCTGACGAGGTTCGATATCGGGGTCTTCAACGAAGGGGGTGGCCTCCGGTTCCGGTTGCACGTCTATCGAGCAAACAATCAAACAAGGTATAAATTTATTTGCAATGCTCAAATACATGATCAATATTGAAATGGTGATGTTCTTGATCACAATGTGGGTACAATTCCATTTAAAAGAAGTCAAATGCAAAGTCATTTGCAAATGTGCTTCAAATTTGAATTTGAAATAAAGCCATATGGATGTTTTGCACTGTTCACCCATTTTAAAATAATCAAACGTGAAAACAGAGCCCATATTCATAATCCTTGGATTTTTCTGATAATTTTAGACATATTATATGTCCAATTTGGAGTTCATATGAATTAGTTATGATTTTCCAAAGTTTATTCAATTTTCTGTAATTTCTGGAGTATTTTAAATCTCTGGAAAACCTTTATTGCGTCATGCTGAGGTCAGGGTGACGTCACAGGGGGGCTGACAGCTGGGGTCGGCTTGTCAGTGGAAGAGGGGTTTAAACCCGGTTTAGTTTAATTAAATAGGGTTATTAGGGGGGCCAGGGCCCACCAGTCAGTGACCCAAGGGTCACTAACAGGGGATTAGCCCCCTAAGCTAATCGGGCCGCCGGCGGTTAGCCGTCGGTGACTAACCCGTGCGGCGGCGCCCGTTGCGGACGGCGGTTCCGGGCACGGCTGGGCACGGGGAAGCTACCAGGGGGTAGCCCGTGCTCGCCCGCTTCGAGCTGTGCCACTGGGGTCTCAAGGGGAGGTCTGGGAGCGCGCAGGCGACGAAGAGCAGCGGCGGCGCAGCTCTGTCTTCGGTGAGATCAGTGGCTAGGGCACGGGGAGGAGAAGGGAGTAGGGCAAAACGACGAGCTGCTCACCCTGAGCGTGAAGAGGAACTCGGGGAAGCCGGAGGAGGCGAGACGGCGGCGTATTTCTCGCCGGAGCTTCACGGCGGCCGGAGAGGAATGGTGACGAAGGCGTTGGCTCCGGGGCTCCCAGGCTCGATTAACTGCACGGCTTGACGAAGATGATGCTGGCGGAGCTTCTGGACAGCTTGCGGCGGCGAGTGGGGCACGGTGGCCGCGAGTTCTACGGCGGCGTGCTCCAGCTGGGCTCCGGGTCCGCACAGAAACGAGAGAGAGAGGGCGTGGGGAGAGAGCCAGAGGAGGGGGAAGACTGCGGGGCGGCTCTGGCGTTGCGTGGCGCAAGGAGACGCCTCGGGCTGGCCTAGGCGAGCCTCGGTGGCGTCCACGACGCTCGGCTCGCCACCGAGCTGCTTCGGGCGCCGGGGAGGAAGACGACACCGGGGGGGCTGGTGGGCATGGCTGGAAAGGTAAGTTGGGCCAACGCCTGTGGCGCCAGGTAAGCTCCCCCTCTTCTGTTTATTCTTTTCTTTTTATTTCTTCTGACATTTGTTCTGTCTTGATATAAAAAAATATCAAAACATTTTATAAAATCCCAAAATCTTTTATGTGGGCTTAGGTGTCAAGCCACTAGCCACTCACAAGTTTTGGTGACTTTTGAAAATCAAACAATTTGAATTTAGATTCAAATTGGAGTTTAATTTAATTTCCAAGCCCTATTTGGAATATTTGAAAAATCTTGGTGCATGCAGTGGGACCCACTTCACTTTATATGTGATCAAGCATATTTATAAGACTTTTCAAAAATACCAGAGCAATTTTTGGAAGAAATTTTTGTCTAGCCATTTGAATTAATTTCTCAGGGCTTTTCTTTTCCCCAAATTTTGAATTTCTTTTGAAATTTTTGCATGATGCAAAGGTGAACTCAAACCCTAGCACTTACCCTAGTTGGGGTTCTGACACCTCACCGACGCCCGCCTCCTCCAGAGCCCCCTGGTCGCGCCTCCTCCACCATTCGATGCCCCTGACTCCCCTGGTGTCTCCCCGGCCAAGTCCCGCTCGGATCCCGGCCGGAATCCTCGCTGTGGTCGTCGACCTCGTCAGAGCCGTAGCTCTGCGCCGCCGCGGCGCCGCTCCCACCTAGACACTACGGGTACGGGCCGACTCGCCTGGTGCTCCCGTTCCATTCCCCCTGGTCCCAGCCTCCGCCGGGGTACCTCGCCGGAATAGCGCCACCGGTGAGCCCCCTCCCCTGCTTCGGCCTCTCTCCCTCTCAGTCATATGACAGGGTGGACCCACCTGTCATAGAACCCCACTGGCCCGAATTATTTTCTTAAGTGAAAATGTCTTCTGGCTTTGCGCCTTCGAAGTCACCCCCACTGATTTTCCAGAAAAATCATTTAAATCATTTTAAATTATTAGTTTGACCAAACTTTGACCCTGAATAACTCCTATTCTATAAGTCCAAATGAGTTGAAACTTTTTTGCATTGGTTTGGTCTTGAGCCCCTCTTCATTTGGTATAAATTTCATACCATGTGGTTCTTTTGTTATTTGATGGTCAGATAAAAGTGTATTTGACCCCCCTTTTCCCCATTACATTATTTGAATATTTTTCAGGGCTTGTCTTGTTGAAGACCAGGAGATTTCCCCTACACCTTGTTGTTGAAGGCAAGCCACATATTCTTTTGCACCCTCGTAAATCTTTGATGTTCTATAAAATTTGTCTTATCTTTGATATGCTTGGATCACTTTGATGCTACATTGCGTGATATGCTTGATTATGATGCTATGCTTTGACCATGTTATGTTCATGATAAGCATTGATCATGTTATCACAGTATCATGCTTAGCTACATTCATGGTATTTCTATGTTGCATGATAATATCTTGACCATCTTAATATGACCGAGTTAATCAACTAAATATAATTTGAATCATGATGTGGCTATACCCGTATCTTGGCTTGTTCCACTTATGCTGATATACCTTGGATTTAAATTCTCATGTTGCACCTGATACTTGTTTATGCTGTTGAAGACATGCTCTGAGCCAAGTTGATCAGGTGCCAACGAACCAAACTTATCCGTGCAGCCACGCTCGCATGTATGGGAAGGCCTTGGCTCGGTCTATCGGTGGGTTCTCTTATGCGTATCACCAAGGTGGGAAGGCTACGCGCGCGCGGTTACCCTGGCCCAGTAAGCCGCGGTAGTCTTGAGAGCCGGTTATGTTATTGGGATCCCGTCCTTGATTGGGACAAAGTTTATGAACCATGCGATGGTCGGTCGCCATGCGATGGAAGGTGTGTCTGGAGGACACGGGGCTACCCAAGGCATGACTTGCGAAGTATGTCGGGTGATACGGTAAGGGAGACACGCGGTAGTACGGTCTCGTTGGAGAAATCCTAGTCCATTCCCGTGGGAAAAGTTCCAAGGTACTGGATGGAGGAAAAGCTCCATAGTGTGGGTAAAGTGAACAACCTCTGCAGAGTGTTAAAATCTATTCGAATAGCCGAGTCCACGGTAGACACAGTTCGTACTAGGTCACACCATGGGATCAACATGAGTATGGTTGGATGAGCATGCTAAGTGGTTGGTCATGCGATGACCCGTTTGGCCATGTGATGGCCCGTGAAAGTGGATGGTCGTGCGACGACCATGCAAGATGTTCGATCATGCGATGACCCGGTGCTTGAGTCTGCAAGGACTCCAAGGTAAGCCGCATGATCATGCGATGATCATGTGGGGTCCATGTGACCTTAAACGATGGTAGCTTGTGCATTAGTCTTAGTACTGATAGATGCGTGATGACTATATGTTTGCTTGATGTTGCTTCTCACATGTTTAACTCATTAACATACTTGAACCTGCTAATGCCATGTTATTGTTTTGCCTTGGTGTATTGGTTGTTGTGAGCTTGCAAGTACATTCAATGTACTGACCTGGCGTGTCATGCCAGATTTGCAGGCAACGCTTCGGATGCGTAGGACGACGGTCCTGGTGTTTGCGAGCTAGGAGGTGTCCCAGCCACTGTCCCTGTGGAGTGGAGTTCATCACCATCGCATTTGTTCCGCTGCCGAGTTATCATCCGCTACTAGAGAGTTAGTCTGCTGCTTGATGTAGATCCGTGGCTAGCTTGAGGAGCAAGCTTGTCCTCCGCTAGCGTTGTAATAACCCCTTGTACCCGTATATTTGGGAATAGAAAGATGTTCAGTTCTATATCAAGCAGTGTCGTGTTCCAGAAGACTTGATCTCTGGGCTGGAGCACAGACATTCCGGTCCTTTGAGCCGGGGTGCCACAAGGCTTGGTATCAAAGCAGGACTGGCTGTAGGACACCCTAGTCCGTGCGAACATTAGAAGGACTTTAGAATGACGTTAGAGCTAGAGTTATAGCTTGCTTGTGTGATGCATTTGATTGCTACATTTTTTTCTGCATATAGATAACATTCTTTTCGCTAACGATCTGTTTTGCTGAGTGTAGATGGCAGCTGGTCCAACGGACCAACTGTCACCTTCCTCCCCACTCAGCTGTGCCTATCTCCTCGCCGAAGTTTGGCGCTGTCTCTATCCCAGTGAAGAGATGTCAAGGTACCAGGTGTTCCAAGCGTCGCTCGGAGGATCGGTGCTTGATTACTGTGCCAATGTATACCTGGAAGCCAGCCTTCCCCTTGGTCAGCATGTCTACCGCTTCCGTGGTGGACACGCCGCTGCCACCGGTCGTTCTATTCAACTTGCTTCCTTGACAGTCCTCACAAGTCTTCGCCAGCAGGAAAGCATGATGCAGAAGGATCGTGCCTTCCGCCTCTACCCTACCTTGGCCACCACCCCTCGACGAGTAAGGTTTCCTAGCCCTCCCGCGGAAGCCGATGCAGAAGTGGTCAGCATGTCCCGCTATGTGATTGCCACGTACACCCTCGTCTTCGAGCTAGCCCATGATGTAAGGCAGGCAAGAAGAGCTCTAGCTGCAGCCTCGACTTCAGAAAATCCGCCTCCAGCCCCTTCATCCTCTGGCAATCCGTCGGTCGATCGTAGTGCCTAAGTTGCGCTTAGTTCATGCCGCATGAGTAATGGTAGTAGTGCATGTTACTTGTTGCATATTGGATGATGTTTTGCTAGCAGTAATATATGATCTATTTACCTGTAATCCTGACGCACTTTCGGTGCAATTAATCTTTGCTTCGTTGAATTTCCTCACCGATTCATCATTTGGTTCTTCGGTGTTTAACGAATGGGTTTTGGAGGTAGCGCATGACTCAGACGAACCCTTGCTCGCTTTCTTTTGGAGTATGGCACCACGCCTGGTTCTGAGCTGATTCGTTTTCGGCCGTCCGGGGTGGATGCATATGTTACATTTCTATTTTCAACAACCGACCCGTGTTCTGAGCTGCTTTTCAGCCGTCTCGGGTAGTTGTTGAGTTTCTTTACGCAGTGGAGACCCTATGTTCTGAGCTGTTTTCTCGACCGTCTTAGGGGACCGCTGCATTCTTTTTGTCAACACTGTGTCATGCTCTGAGCTGATTCTTGGCCGGCCGTCTTGAGCAGCGGTTGAGCTATTCCAGTAAATGTCCCAGATTAGAGGTGTAAAAACCGTTCTGGTGGCTACTGGGTTATTTGCGGATTTTATGCAAGGGATTCAGATGGTCAAAGACTACCGGTAAATCTTTCGAAGTGATTATTCCATCGATTGTTGTTGATCTTAGCTCCGTTGGATTTCTTTGTTGGTTTTCATTCGGTCTTCGTTTGGTTCTTTGGTGTCACCTTATCCACCCTGATGGAACGTTTCCCATAACCCCCGCATACCTCGAAGAATCGTGAAGGATCACAGAGCACCATGAAGTTACCAAGTCAAGAAGGGTTCACACAGGTTGCATTGGGAATATTTGACCCCAGTATGAGTTCTGCCTGAATGAATCATTTGAATCAAGTCTTCACCAACTACGACAATCGCGAAGGTTCAAGCAAAGGAACATATAAGTTTTGACCCATGAACGGGTGCATACAAAGGTAGGACATACCTCAGCCGCAACCGTGCCCAATGCAAGTTATTATATTTCGGTATATTCTGGAAGACGGTCAGAACTTGTCATGAAGCCCGTATCCAGCAAAGAAATGATCGGAAGAGATGTTTCCCCCTAACAAGCCAGCAGTCAGTAAATTTTGTCAATTTTGTACACTTGCTACCCTGGGAAAGTTTCGGCCATAAGGAACCTTAAGCTTCCGTGGCAAGACACCAGGCACAACCGACATATACAGTGTATCTGCCTTCCTTAGTACGCTATCCGGATATCTTCATGGCCAAGACAGTCAGTCTTCCACCCCAAGTCACCAGGTGAACCTTACGGTGCAAGACAGCCAGACATGCTCAGTACGCCCCATTGATGAATTCTAGCACAAGCTACCCAGCTTTCTACAATGATCGGCCGCAGAAACTTCCAGTGCAAGGAACCAATATCTCCACAGTGCAAAGAGGCAAACTTCCGAGATAAGACAACCCAGTCTTCTTCAGCAAGCTATCAGGGAAATTTCCCGTGTACGACACCCAACCTTACTTGATACGCCACCAGAGAAAGCTTATGAGGTACGACACAAAGTCTTCCCCAGCAACCTACCCCGGCCAAGCTTCGCAGACAAGCCACCCAGTCTTCCTCGACGTGTCATCATGCCTGCAACGGTATTTTCACAAATCCAGTTAATCAAAAGCGATAAAGGACCACAACTCTCGAAGACAAGCCTGCAAAAGGATCAGATACCCACCTCAGCCTGGAAGAAGGACTGGCAAGGTCATGAAGCATTGGATCTTGCCCCAATCGCAAGGGTCATCTCCTCACGTCCGACAAGGACCCGAAGCAGGATAATCTTGAGACCCCATTTATTACAACCAGCATTATCATGATGAGCCAAGATGAAGGAAGAAGATTGTCCCAGTAGAAAGACCCAGGGCAGACAGACATGGCCCTTGTCGAATCTCGCTGCAATATATCTACAAGAGCAAGTGTTGCACCTCGCAAGCTATCAAAAGTATGCAACCCTTGTCGGGACCCGGGGTTTGCGTATGCAAGTCTTGTTACGACACAATCATATGGAGATTCGAGAGCCATACTGATGTCTACGCACGCTTCTATTCTTGTAGACTATGTTGGGCCTCCAAGCGCAGAGGTTTGTAGGACAGCAACACTTTCCCTCAAGTGGATGACCTAAGGTTTATCGAACTCAGGGAAGTAGAGATTGAAGATGGTCTCTCTCAAGCAACCCTGCAATTAAGATACAAGAAGTCTCTTGTGTCCCCAACACACCTAATACAACTAGGAGTTGTATAGGTGCACAACTTCGGCGAAGAGATGGGAAAATATGGATGATAGGTGTAGCAAAGCAAGGTAATATAAATCTGTAATAAAAAGAGCAGCAAGCAAACAAGTGGTAAACGTGAGCGCAAATGGTATTTCAATGGTGGAAACAAGGCCTAGGCTTCATACTTTCACTAGTGTCAACTCCCAACAACATTAACATAGTCTAATCACATGATATTCCTCATAAAACATGCAATGGAGACGTACTCGGAGGTCATTCCTTTGTGGTCAAGAGAGGACGAGAATTGTGTAGGGCTACAAAAGCACACCTCAGAGTTCGTAGTTCTCATCTATGGATTTCCCAATGTCACCGCGGCCATCCAAAGAGAGTACCACAATCACCACAACATATCTAAAGGATAGTCCAAGACAAGCACCAAGAGACTCTCAATCTTCAATCCACACACAAAAGAGGAAATCACTCATGAAAATATTCTTCTAACCCATGTCCAATAGACCGCTATTACCATGGTCTCGGGGATTATACTAGATAAGATCAAGTGAGTACATCAATCCAATACATAGAAGAATGGGAAACATCATGGGATCATCTGAGATTAACATAGCCTATGATCACAATCAAGATCACATCATGGGAGAGAGAGAGAAGACCACATAGCTACTGGTAGAAACCTCAGCCCCGGGGAGGAACTACTCCCGCATCATGGAGGGAGGAAGCAACGTCGATGGAGATGAATCCGGGGGCACTTCTCCGTCCCGGCAGGGTGACGACAAAGGAATTCTGGTCCCCCGAAGCTTGTCTGAGATGGCGGCAGAGATCGGAATTGCTTCTGGAGAAAAGGGGTCCGGAATCAGGGTTTTCGCGTCGCGAGTAAAAATAAGGGCCAAGGGGGGCAGCCAGGGGGCCCATCAGGAGTGTAGGCGGCCTCTCGGCGCGGCCACCCCCTAGGCCGCGCCCACTGGCCGCCTAGGCACCAGGCGGGGTCCCTCTGGCCCCCTTCGGGCGTAAGGAAGCTTCTGGAACGCTGATTTTTTATATATTTTCCCGGAATTTTCTGAGCACTTTTAATATGGGGGAAACCTGAAATACAAAAACAGCAGAAAACAGGAACTAGCACTCGGGTGCACTGAGTTAATAAGTTAGTCCAAATACGATCAAAAATGTATGAAAGTGTATCAATACCATAGCAATATCACACAAAAGAAGCATGGAGCAAGCAGAAATTATAGATACGTTTTGGACGTATCACATACCCACTTGTCTAAGAAGACAAGGCCAAGCACATAACACTCTCGGAAAGCATCGAACGTGAGAGGCATCCCATCCAGGCCGGATGATCAACTGAGATGGGTCCTCATCGCCCGCACACAAGTCTAAATGATTATGGGTGGTGAAATCCCATACTCTTAGACAAGTTGCCTCAACTATACTATCGATTGTATAATAACACTTACATAAACATACTCAAGCCCGATCCCTTAGTCGGGGTCTCGGGCGGGCTCCATCATACATCAAAGTGTGCCACGTGACAGAGTCACGAGCAATCGCATCGCGATGCCCCAAGCTGCACACATCTAAGGGCCACTTGGTGTATAAAAGACCGCCAGCAAGATCACAACCAAGCTCTCAAAAACCCACAGTAAGACATGCACATTATAAAACATACACGCATCATACATGTCCAGTGCGAAAAGCAGGTATCATCACATTACTCTACAAAGTTTACATCTTTATTTAACTCTTATAGAGTACACACAAAGATCACAAGACTGTTATCCAACATTACATCAGTACAAGCGGAAGAAACTTAGGTCTGAGTACAGACAAGTTTAACAAATGACTTAAGAAGCCTTATTTAAACACAAGCCCTCCACGAGGGAACCAGAACTCTACCTGGGACTACACTAGCTTGATCAGTCGTCGAGCTCCAAGAAGAAGCAACCATCGGGGTCACTGGATTCATCTAAAAATATAAATAAGCAAACGTGAGTACAAATTCGTACTCAACAAGACTTACATAGGAACTATACTACTCATGTTAAAGTTTCAAGGCAAAGGGAGGTGGGGTTTCAATGCAGATGTTCCAGCTTTGACTTGGCTAGTCATGTACTACGAATACCAGAATCAGGTAAGAAGCGTACACGAGTCCATATATCCAAGTCTCCCAAACAATTACACCACTATGGATCATTCCTCGACTTCCCACGAGAAAGAAAACCATAGCACTCACGCTTATCTTGGCAAGTTTTAGAGTTTCCGTTGAAGTTGTCTAATAATCAAGCACAGATAACCAAGTAGTCCATAACCGCGGACGCGGCTATTCGAATATTTTTTTAACCCTGCAGGGGTGTACTGCTACACACATGAAACAATCAGTTACCACTGGGATCTCATCACCCTTCAAGTGGGTGTCGACGAGGATAATCTCCACAATTTTTACCTCACAACCAACTCAAGTTCAATGAAGACGCCTATCTGGGATGGTTTCCACATTCGTAACCCGGCCGGTTTACCGAAGTGGTCCCAGAAGATGTGTGCGTGGTGCATAAGTCGGTCTCGGTTGAGCCATTCTCTCACTTAGCATCCAGGCCACAAATCTACCAGAACTCTAAACTACTGCGACTCATTGAACTAAGGAGGAGTGAGTTAGTAGGTTGAGCGGGGGTCCATGTGCCCAACATGTGGTAGTACTCTTCATCTTGGATCACCACACAAGAACTCGGGCGTAAGACGGTGTTCAACGAGACAACCCACCATGTACTCCTACACAACCTCTCATCGTTCACCTTGTTTAGGTCAAGTTCACCAACACATTTCCACCATCATCATCATGATCACTACCATCCCGACTCACATAACAGTAACAACAATGTATCACTCTAAGCATGCAATAAGCTGTAACAGTTGCAGGGGCCACATGATATCAATCAACTCCTACATATGCTAGGATTGTGGTTTGCTTACTACTGTGACAAAATGATAGGTCATGCAAAGCAATGGGTTCAACTATGCGGTATAGACGCATCATGGTAATCATCCTAAACAATACATAAGTGAGACTGAGAGGGAAGTGGGATTTTATCGACATGATCAATGGGGGTTTGCTTGCCTTGCTGACGAGGGTCGTACGGGGTATCCTCAACGGAGGGGGTGATCTCGGGTTCCAGCTCCACCTCTATTAGATAGCAAACAATGCAAACAAAGAGATCAATATAAAGACAATTCACAATCACATGATCAATTGTATAATGTGATGTTAATGATACTGGTGTGTTGAGCATTCCATTTAAAATAAGTGTGTTGCAAAGGAATTTGCAAATTCACTCCAAATTTGAATTTGAAAAGGATCCATATGCACATATGCTTATGTCCCCCCATTTTAAAATGGTCAAACATGAAAACAAAGTCCATATTAAAATGGTCCACATGAAAACGTACAGGATAATAATGATAGATAGTGATAGCAACGGAAAAGTAAATACTAAAAGTAAATTGATAGTCTAAACAGTGGTGGATATATGGACCCGGATCTCATGATGTTCACTAGTGATGTCTCTCTCCCAAAAGACGATAAAATAGCCATGCGAGGTAAAAAAATCAAAGATGGGCAATTGACAGAATTATGTGCGCAAACCAATGGTAATTATGCAAAACAAAAAGGAAGAGGCTCAAAAGCACGGGCGGTACGCCAAGACAAGTAGACCGAAATCCATCTGTATCTACCCACTAAACATCCACCTTGAGATATCTATCCAAAACATCTCGCTGGTAAGTTGCGAATCCCACCCAAAGTGTAAACTCAAAGCAACGGACAACTTCATTAAAGAACTTTGCATAAAGTAAACAATCCTTGCACCCGCAAGTACAAGCGCCGTTGTTTTCCCCCTTGTGGCAACAACACATCCCCTAGACTCATGTTTCTGTCACTCAAGCTAGTCATCGGGGGGCATGAACCCACAATCATGCATAACGCTCCCTCTTGGAGTCACTACCTACTACTTGGCCAAAGCAATAAACAACAACGGAGAACATGCAAGAGTTACTCAAGAACAAAAATATAAAAGAAGATAATAAAATATATAACTCAATCACAATCTGAACATAATCTCACAATCCATCGGATCCCAGCAAACTCAGCATAGCAACAGCAGAAAGATTACATATGTGCCTCGATCATGTAGGGAAGCTCACGAGGTCTAATCCATGAAGAACAAAGAGGGGAGAAGAACATCACATAGCTACTGATCATGGACCCATGGTCCAAGGTGGACTACTCATGGTTCATCCGGGAAGCATCCATGGTGGTGGAGAACCTCCCGGAGGTGATTCCTCCCTCCGGCAGGGTGCCGGGAAGAGGTCTTCTGGTGCTCCTGATCTTGGAAGCGCGGCGGCGGTGGAACAGAGGAGAGATCGCGAAAAAGGATTCCGTCCCCGAGGGTTTCTCGTCACGGGGAGTAAATATGAGAAAGGGGGCAGCCAGAGGTGGGCCAGGGGCTCCTCTCTGGCCCCTCCTGGGCTCTTCGCGAAGTTTCCGTACGCTGATTTTTCCTATATTTTCACGGAATTTTTCTGGTACTTTTAATAAGGGGGAAACCTAAAATAGAAAAACAGCAGAAAACAGGAACTGGCACTCGGGTGCACTGAGTTAATAGGTTAGTCCAAATATGATCAAAAGTGTATGGAAGTTCATCAATATCATAGCAATATCACAGAAAAGAGGCATGGAGCAAGCATAAATTATAGATACGTTTTGGACGTATCAACATCCCCAAGCTTAATTCCTGCTCGTCCTCGAGTAGGTAAATGATAACAAGCATAATTTCTGTGGTGACATGCTAACAACCATATAAGAAATTTGTAAGTAAATCAATCAAAGCATGCAATTCAATTCAAGTCATAACAGGAAAGATTCTATATCTAGCATGGAAATAAGCAACATAAGAACATAAAGGTGCAAGAGCTCTCGCTCTCCGTGACTTGAATTTCTCCAAATGGTGTTTGCGTGCAAGAAAGGGGATAGGGATATACGAGAAAAAGTATTTTTATTGTTGAGAACTCAATATACTAAAGTGTCACACTTGGTCTTCTTTGGAATCTTATCTTGACTCATCCCCAGACCACTAGCCAGGTACAAGTCAAAATGACCCACTCCTTTTCGACATTTTGAGCACTCATGCAATGGATGAGCGTAAGCAAGAAAGTTGACACTTAGGATGGCAAAGAGAGAATGAGGTGGAGGAGGAAGACAAAAAGGTGTGAAAGGCTCACATCAATGAGGACAATCATAGGCGAGAGAAAGCCAAATGATAGATATGATGTGAGGAGTAGGGATTGCCATGCAACGGATGCACATATGAGCTAAAAGCTCTCCAATGGAACTAGTGGGGGTGCATCCAACTTGCTTGCTCAAGAAGACCTAGAGCTCATTTGAGGAGGCTCATCATTGGAATATACAAGCCAAGTTCTATAGTGTGAAGGTCCCCACATAGTTATATGCATGAACGATAATCTCTATGGAGTACAAGATATAAGATGGAGTACGATAGTGGATCTTCTCAAAAAGAATAGTAGTGTGCCCCTTCTCTGTTTTTTTTTCGTTCTCTTTTTTTTCTTTTTCTTTTATTTTATTTTTTTGTATTTTTTCGTGGCCTCAATGGCTCTTTCTATTTAACTCTCATTTGTCCTCTTTGGGATCTTTTAATTTGTCCACTTTGGGATCTTTTAATTTTTTCCACTCTGGGATCTTATCCTCACTTTAGGGGCAACACTCTATATATTACAAAAAGTATAAAGATCTTTCACACTTTACAAAGTACTCAAATAATAAAGAAGATGTAAATATCATGATGTATGCAAATGTATGCCTCTGCCAGTGTAGCGGGATGTGCAATGATACTAGTGCGTCATGTAGCAATGATTAGGGCAATGCCCAACTAGCATGCGGCTCATCGATCAAGCAAGTAGCATGTATGACATGAAAATCAAGTCATGAGAAGATGGATGTTGCATGGCAATATATATCTCGGAAAGGCTATGGAAATTCCTTGATAGGTAGGTATGGTGGCTATTTTGAGGAAGGATATAAGGAGGCTTATGATGACAGAGCGTATCATGCCACGGGTTTGGATGTACCGGCGAAAGTGGACGCTAACTCTCGGAGTGAGAAGAAAGCAATGCACGGCACAGGGAAAGATAGCAAAATATGGGAAGGTGGAAGTGTCAACTTTCGAATACTCACATTAGTCCGAAGAACTCATGGAATTATTATCGGTAACTCTCAATCTAATAAGGAGGTTCACATAGAGACAAGTACCCTGAGGAGGAGTGTATGGGGGTTTGGTTATCCTTGCGCAACCTCGACTCATGGTACGTGAGTGTGCTCTAATATTCGACCCCTTAGAAGAGTAGTGATCCAACTAGTAGCTAAAGTTCTCAACTAATTTGTAGGTTTTTGAAAATAAACACGGATTGCCCAAAATACGATATCTATCACTAATAGGCTAAAGCTCTTGACACCAAAAGTCCAAAAATTACTCAAAACAACACCTCAAAACTTTTGCAAGTTACTACTACAAAAAGAATAGCAACCTCAATTACCAACTTCAAGTCAAGACACAAAACTTAGTGCAACAGGAAAACTCTCTAAACAAGATAAACATGAACACTCAAGAGAGTTCCAGCAACAAACTAAACAGAAGCTCTTTTAAAAGATAAACATGAAAGCTAAGAGCAAAGCATGACAGCAGCTACGGAAAGATAAAGAACAAACACAACAAAGATAAGCAGGAAAAAGTCCTATGTTGTGTTCTAAATTTTGGAAGTGGAGCGTGTTTCTCTCCCACACAAAGAAATCTGGGTTCTAACTTGTTATGAACAGCAAGCAAAGCTAAAGAAAACTAAAAACAAAACCTAAGAGCGAGACACTCCAAGAATAGCACATAACGCATGAAGTGATAAAAATATAGTGAAACCAGAGACGAACTGATAATTGTCGATGGAGAAGGGGATGCACGGGGGCATCCCCAAGCTTAGACGCTTGAGTCTCCTTGAATATTTATTGGGGATGGGGGCATCCCCAAGCTTGAACGCTTGACACTTCTTAATATTCTTTCATCATGTTCCCTCGCACATTTGAAAACTCCCTTCATACATAACTCATCATAATCTGATTAGCGAGGTTAGTACCCATAATAAAATATTTTTTCTCTACTGGAAATAAGGATAAGCTTGAAGATATACTGTTTCTCGAGATTGCAAAAAAAAAAATTCAAAGAAGAAGCAAGCTCAAGGTTTGCAAAACGAAGAAAAGGCAAAACAGGACAGAATCTGTGAAAAACAGACCAGCAGGTAGTAAAGAATTTTTTAGGGGTACTTCTGCAACTCAAATCAAAAAACTCAGAACATACAAAAGTTTCGTAATTGTATATATCACGCTGTGTAAAAAATTCAGCTCAAAAAGATGAACTGGGATTTTTTTTCTGATTTTTCTAGTCACGAGGACAGAATCTGTTTTCTGGACAGAATGTCACAACTTTCACTTCCCTTGTCGTATGAGGCTATAAAAGGCACAAAGCTTGAAAAGTAAAGAAACAATTATGTTAAATACAGTAGTAAAAATCATCAAGACCACTAAAAACAGAAGAAAAACAAAAAGGAAAACCTAAATTCATTGCGGGCTGCCTCCCGAAAGCGCTTCTTTAAAGCCATTAGCTAGGCTTAATGCAAGAACAAAGAATCAAAGATCATCATAATAATCGGAGTTGTAATATGATTCAAATGGTTCCTCAACAAGTTCATTCTTGTTTCTCTTAGGAAAGCGGTACACACCTTTTGTTTTCCCGCGTATGCGTATTTGTCCCTTACCTATATCAATGAAGCCTTTCATGGCTCGGAGGAAATCCCTCCCAAGCACTATGTTTCCTTGATTTGGCTTCATGACAAAGAAATCAACCATTGCAATCCCCTTAAGGAATGTCACTGGTACCTCTTTTATCCTTCCCTGGATCTCAGAAATATCTCCATTAGCATGTTCATGATATGATGATAATTTGTCCATGTTAAATTTTAAAGAACCATAAACAACTTTTGGCATAGTAGAAACCATAGATCCAATGTCACATAAGGCAAGGAAGTCTTGGTTAGAGATGCTAATTCTAACAAAGGGTTCCCAGTCACCATCTATCTCATAAACATCTTTCTTATTTGGCTGGGGTTTCTTTTCCTTTTTCAAGTCTAGAGCATCCAACCTTTTTTCAATAGTAGCAAGTCTATCTGTAACAGTATCAAAACTATGGTCATAAACAAAATAACTAGATAGACCATGTATAATTTCAAGAGCTCTAGCTTCATCACAAGCTAAGAAATCCCCTTCAGCTATAATATCAAGAGAGTGCTTGCACCACCTAAAAAGACCATGGTAAAAAATTCTAAGCACAATTTTTATAGGTATCCAAGGCATAACTCTCCTATGTGCATCAGAAATTCTATCCCAAGCCTTCTTCATATTTTATCCATCCCTTTGATGGAAGTCTAAGACCTCAGACTCCCTCAAGGCACCAAATCCTAACATGCTTGACTAAACAAAAAGGATAACTAAAGGCAAGATAACTATTTTTTTGATTTTTCATAAAAGACACTAAAGCAAAAATCGAAAGGTAAACTAACAAGACTAAAAAGCAAAGATAAAATATAGTGTGCAACTCCCCTATCTTGAAGAGTGGAGTCCCCGGCAACGGCGCCAGAAATTTTCTTGATACACGAGAGAACTTCTCGGCCCCGTTGGTTACCCCAAGTGGAAGGTGAGATGTAGATAGCGGCAAATTTCCCTTAGCAAAAATGCTAAGGTTGAGTATCGTCCAGGAGGACTCCAACAGATACAAGTAGGTGGTGAAGTGAACAATTGGTGCCGTTGACAATCTAAGGATTGCTAACTTCACCTGGACCTGCCCACACAACAGATAGCTTTGCTCCCAACGAGTACAGAGGAGTTGTCAATTCCTCCGGCCTTGTTGTTTACAAAGGATAAAACGCACAGGATAATAATGATAAATAGTGATAGCAACGGAAAAGTAAATACTGAAAGTAAATTGATAGTGTAAACAGTGGTGGAAATATGGACCGGGATCTCATGATGTTCACTAGTGATGTCTCTCTCCCGAAAGACGATAAAATAGCCATGCGAGGTAAACAAATCACAGCTGGGAAATTGACAGGATTATGTGCGCAAACCAATGCTAATTATGCAAAAAAAAGGAAGAGGCTGAAAAGCATGGGCGGTACGCAAAGACAAGTAGACCGAAATCCATCTGTATCTACCCACTAATCATCCACCTTGAGATATATATCCAGAACATCTCGCTGATATTAAGTTGCGAATCCCACCCAAATTGCAAACTCAAAGCAATGGACAACTACATTAAAGAACTTTGCGTAAAGTAAACAATCCTTGCACCCGCAAGTATTAGCACCATTGTTTTCCCCCTTGTGGCAACAACACATCCCCTAGACTCATGTTTCTGTCACTCAAGCTAGTCATCGGGGGGCATGAACCCACAATCATGCATAACGCTCCCTCTTGGAGTCACTACCTACTACTTGGCCAAAGAAATAAACAACAACAAAGAACATGCAAGAGTTACTCAAGAACATAAATATAAAAGAAGAGAATCAAATATATAACTCAATCACAATCTGAACATAATCTCACAATCCATCGGATCCCAGAAAACTCAGCATAGCAACAGCAGAAAGATTACATATGTGCCTCGATCATGTTGGGCAGCTCACGAGGTCTAATCCATGAAGAACAAAGAGGGGAGAAGAACATCACATAGCTACTGATCATGGACCCATGGTCCAAGGTGGACTACTCACGGTTCATCCGGGAAGCATCCATGGTGGTGGAGAAACTCCCGGAGGTGATTCCTCCCTCCGGCAGGGTGCCGTGAAGAGGTCTTCTGGTGCTCCCGATCTTGGAAGCGCGGCGGCGGCGGAACAGAGGAGAGATCGCGAAAAAGGGTTCCGTCCCCCGAGGGTCTCTTGTCACGGGGAATAAATAGGCGAAAGGGGGCAGCCAGAGGTGGGCCAGGGGCTCCTCTCTGGCCCCTCCTAGGCTCTTCGCGAAGCTTCCGGTACGCTGATTTTTCCTATATTTTTCCCGGAATTTTTCTGGTACTTTTAATAAGGGGGAAACCTGAAATAGAAAAACAGCAGAAAACAGGAACTGGCACTTGGGTGCACTGAGTTAATAGGTTAGTCCAAATATGATAAAAAGTGTATGGAAGTTCATCAATATCGTAGCAATATCACACAAAAGAGGCATGGAGCAAGCAGAAATTATAGATATGTTTTGGACGTATCAACATCCCCAAGCTTAATTCCTGCTCGTCCTCGAGTAGGTAAATGATAACAAGCATAATTTCTGTGGTGACATGCTAACAACCATATAAGAACTTTGTAAGTAAAGCAATCAAAGCATGCAATTCAATTCAAGTCGTAACAGGCAAGAGTCTATATCTAGCATTGAAATAAGCAACATAAGAACATAAAGGTGCAAGAGCTCTCTCTTTCCGTGACTCAAATTTCTCCAAATGGTGTTTGCGTGCAAGAAAGGGAATATGGATATACGAGAAAAAGTATTTTTATTGTTGAGAACTCAATATACTAAAGTGTCACACTTGGTCTTCTTTGGAATCTTATCTTGACTCATCCCCAGACCACTAGCCAGGTACAAGTCAAAATGATCCACTCCTTTTCGCCATTTTGAGCACTCATGCAATGGATGAGCGTAAGCAAGAAAGTTGACACTTAGGATGGCAAAGAGAGAATGAGGTGGAGGAGGAAGACAAAAAGGTGTGAAAGGCTCACATCAATGAGGACAATCATAGGCGAGAGAAAGCCAAATGATAGATATGATGTGAGGAGTAGGGATTGCCATGCAACGGATGCACATATGAGCTAAAAGCTCTCCAATGGAACTAGTGGGGGTGCATCCAACTTGCTTGCTCAAGAAGACCTAGAGCTCATTTGAGGAGGCTCATCATTGGAATATACAAGCCAAGTTCTATAGTGTGAAGGTCCCCACATAGTTATATGCATGAACGATAATCTCTATGAAGTACAAGATATAAGATGGAGTACGAGAGTGGATCTTCTCAAAAAATAATAGTAGTGTGCCCCCTTCTCTCTTTTTTTTCTTTCTCTTTTTTTTTATTTTTCTTTTCTTTTATTTTTTTTGTATTTTTTGGTGGCCTCAATGGCTCTTTCTATTTAACTCTCATTTGTCCTCTTTGGGATCTTTTAATTTTTCCACTTTGGGATCTTTTAATTTTGTCCACTCTGGGATCTTTTCCTCACTTTAGGGGCAACACTCTATATATTACAAAAACTATAGAAGATCTTTCACACTTTACAAAGTACTCAAATAATAAAGAAGATGTAAATATCATGATGTATGCAAATGTATGCCTCTGCCAGTGTAGCAGGATGTGCAATGATACTAGCGCGTCATGTAGCAATGATTAGGGCAAGGCCCAACTAGCATGCGGCTCATCGATCAAGCAAATAGCATGTATGACATGAAAATCAAGTCATGAGAAGATGGATGTTGCATGGCAATATATCTCGGAAAGGCTATGGAAATGCCTTGATAGGTAGGTATGGTGGCTGTTTTGAGGAAGGATATAAGGAGGCTTATGATAACAGAGCGTATCGTGCCAAGGGTTTTGATGTACCGGCGAAAGTGGACGCTAACTCTCGGAGTGAGAAGAAAGCAATGCACGACACAGGGAAGGCTAGCAAAATATGGGAAGGTGGAAGTGTCAACTTTCGAATACTCACATTAGTCCAAAGAACTCATGCACTTATTATCGGTAACTCTCAATCGAATAAGGATGTTCACAAAGAGATAAGTACCCCGAGGAGGAGTGTATGGGGGTTTGGTTATCCTTGCGCATCCTCGACTCATGGTACGTGAGTGTGCTCTAATATTCGACCCCTCAGAAGAGTAGTGATCCAACTAGTAGCTAAAGTTCTCAACTAATTTGTAGGTTTTTGAAAATAAACACGGATTGCCCAAAATACGACATCTATCACTAATAGGCTAAAGCTCTTGACACCAAAAGTCCAAACATTACTCAAAATAACACCTCAAAAGTTTTGCAAGTTACTACTACAAAAAGAATAGCAACCTCAATTACCCTCTTCAAGTCAAGACACAAAACTTAGTGCAACAGGCAAACTCTCTAAACAAGATAAACATCAAAACTCAAGAGAGTTCCAGCAACAAACTAAACAAAATCTCTTTTAAAAGATAAACATGAAAGCTAAGATCAAAGCATGACAACAGCTACAGAAAGATAAAGAACAAACACAGCAAAGATAAGCAGGAAAAAGTCCTATGTTGTGTTCTAAATTTTGGAAGTGGAGCGTGTTTCTCACCCACACAAAGGAAGCTGGGTTCTAACTTGTTATGAACAGCAAGCAAAGCTAAAGAAAACTAAAAACAAAACCTAAGAGCGAGACGCTCCAAGAATAGCACATAACGCATGAAGTGATAAAAATATAGTGAAACGAGAGACGAACTGATAAATGTCGATGGAGAAGGGGATGCACGGGGGCATACCAAAGCTTAGACGCTTGAGTTGTCGGGACCCGGGGTTAGCGTATGCAAGTCCCGCTACGACATAGTCATATGGAGAGCCGAGAACCGTACCCACTTGTCTAAGCAGACAAGGCCAAGCACATAACGTTCTCGGAAAGCATCGTACGTGAGGGGCATCCCGTCCTGGCCGGATGATCAACTGAGATGGGTCCTCATCTTCCGTACACAAGTCTAATGATATGGGTGATGAACTCCCATATTCACAGACAAGTCGCCTCAACCATACTATCGACTATCTCATAACTCTTACATAGACTTACTCCAGCCCGATCACTTAGTCGGGGTCTAGGGCAGGCTGAATCATACCACAAAGTGTGGACGAGACAGAGTCTCGAGCAATCGCATCGCGATGCCCCAAGCTGTGCACATCTAAGGGCCACTTGGTGTATGAAAGACCGCCAGCCAGATCACAACTAAGGTCTCGAAAACCCATACTAATACATGCATGTTATAAACAAACACGCAACACACATGTCTAGTATGAACAACAGGTATCATTGCAATTCTCTACAAAGTATATACTTTATTAATAACTCTTACAGAGTGCACACAGAGATCACAAGTCTATGATCCAACATTACATCAAACATGCGGAAGCAGAGTAGGTCTAAGTAGAGACAAGTTTAACAAATGGCTTAGAGAAGCCTTATCCAAAACAAGCCCTTCCACGAGGGACCATTCGTCTGACTGAGACTACACAAGCTTGATCAGTCGTCGAGCCCCAGGAAGATTCCACCTTCGGGGTCAGGGGGTTCATCTAAAACATAGGATAAGCAAACGTGAGTACAAAGTCGTACTCAGCAAAACTTACATAGGAGCTATACTAATGCACATGTATCAAGGTAAAGGGAGGTGGGGTTCAATTGCAGAAGTGCCAGCTTTGACTTGTCTGGTCCTGAACTACGAGTACCAGACTTGAGGTAAGAAGCGTACACGAGTCCACTACATCTCCAACCAATTACACCACTATGGTGCCTTCCTCGACTTCCCCACGAGAAGGCACGCCATAGCACTCACACTTATCTTGGTGTATTTTAGAAGTATCCAGTTCAAGTTGTCTAATAATCAAGCTAAGCTTTCCAAGCAGTCCTTAACCGCGGACGTGGCTATTCGAATAGTTTTGTTAACCCTGCAGGGGTGTACCGCTACACACACGTGTCATCAGTTATCGCCTTTTGTGTGTCACCGTTCAAGAGGTGACAGCGAGGATGCCACCACAACACTTCGCCCACAGCTCCGTTCTAGTCCAGAGAGTCGCCTATCTGAGGGGGATCCGTATGGAAGTCCGGCCGAGGTTCCAGTACAGCCTCAAACGATGTGTGCATGGTCCCAAGCCGGTCTTGAAAAGCTGTTCATCCACTTCGCAAACCGTGCCACAACCCTACCAGAACTCCGAACTAATACGACTTCAGGGGATCGAACGGGGTGAGGTACTAGGATGAGAGGGGTCAGTGAGCCCAATGTGTGGTTGTACTCTTCTTCTTGGATCACCACACAAGAGCTCGGACTTAAGGCGGTGTTCAACGAGACAACCCACTGTGTAGTCCTACACAGCCTCTCATCGTTCACCTTGTATTAGGGTAGATTCACCAACACATTTCCACCATCATCAACATGATCACTACCATCCCGTCTCACATAACAATATCACCATTGTATCAATCTAAGCATGCAATAAGCAGTAACATTTGCAGGGGCCACATGATATCATTCAACTCCTACATTTGCTAGGATTTTGGTTTGCTTACTACCGTGAAAAATGATAGGTCATGCAAAGGAATGGGTTCATCTATGCGGTAGAAACGTAGCATGGTAATCATCCTATACAATGCATAAGCGATACATGAGAGGGAAGTGGGATTTTATCGACATGATCAATGGGGGTTTGCTTGCCTTTCCGACGAGGTTCAGTATCGGGGTCTTCAACGAAGGGGGTGAACTCGGGTTCCGGCTCCACTTCTATCCGAGCAAACAATACAAACAAAGTGATCAACATAAGGTACAATGCACAAGCACATGATCAATTGTATATGGTGATGTTCATGGTACTGATGTGTTGAGCATTCCATTTAAAAGGAGTATATTGCATTTTAAATGAAAATTCAAACTCCATTTGATTTATCGATGAATTTCAAATGCATTTGAATGCATGGAAGTTCATTTGAAATGGTTGATCATGAAGTGATGTTGTAAAGGTGAGGTAAAGTCTCTGATGTGTGGATGAAACCATTTAAAAGAAGTGGGCTGCAAAGTCATTTGCAAATTCACTCCAAATTTGAATTCAAATTAAAGCCATATGGATGATTGCCACTGTTCACCCAATTTAAATTGGTCAAACATGAAAACAAAGTCCATATTCAGAATCCTTGATTTTTTTTGATAATTTTAGACATATTATTTGTCCAATTTGGAGTTAATATGAATTAGTTATGATTTATTGAAGTTTAAGCTATTTTCTGGATTTTTCTCGAATTACTGAAATTAAATAAATCATTTAAAAGATTTACTGCGCCAGCCTGACGTCAGGGTGACGTCAGGGGGCAGCTGACGTGTGGGTCCACCAAGTCAGTGGGGGGGTTAAATAACCCGGTTAGTTAAACTAACCAAGGGGTTAGTTAGTGGCCTGGGCCCACATGTAAGTGGCCCAGGGGGTGGTTAGTGTGGGGATTAGGGGTTAGGGTTAGCTTCTAATGGCGCGGGTCGCTGGAGGTCTCGCCGGAGAGCTTGCCGGACTTGGGTTTTCGGCACGGGGCGAGGAGGGGAGACCACGGGCGTGCTCCTTTTAGTCTCGCGCATCCAGCGGGGTAGGAGGGGGCCAAAGGCATGGCCTCTGGCCACGGCTAGGCCAAAACTGCGGAGGCCGGCGTACTGCTTCTGTGAGGAATGGCGAATAGGGCACGGGGTAAAGCGGGGGATAGGGCGGAATGGAGAGGAGCTCACCGTGAAGCCAATGGCGAAGACGACGGGGCTGGGGGTTGCTCGACGGCGGCGCAATTGAAGTTCTTCTCCTCGGTGGCCGGCGGCGAAATCTCGACGTGGGCGTCACTTGCAGGGGGTATGAGCTTCAATTGATAGGGGGAAACGAAGAGGTCGTCGACGGGGAATGCTCTGGACAAGGTGGCGCTCTTCGGGGACCTCAGTCGCCACGGTGCCGCTCGTCGGTGCTCCGGCTAGGGCTTCGGCCACGGTGCGGAACTCGCCGGGGAAGGAGAAAGGGGAGCCGAGGGCGAGGGGAAAGCGTGCGGGGGGGGGGGGGGGTTTGCGGGTGCGTGGCGTGCACTGCGTGCAAAGGAGAGGCCTAGAAGGCTCTCCTCGACGGTGGCCGTCGACGCGTGCCCCTGCCCTCCAGCGACCTGCTTGGAGGCGCGGAGGAGGAAGAAGACAAGCGCCCCGGTGGGCTGGGCCGAGGCAGAGGGACGGTGGGCCTCGCCCCTGGGCGTTAGGTAAGTGTCTCTGATCTTTTTCTGTTTTTCTTTCTTTTCTGCAAGTTTGTTTATCTTAGAAAAAAAAATAGCTAGGCATTTTTATAAATGCTGAAACTTTTTATGTGGCTTCACAATATACTAGGCTAGCCACTTGTAAAGTTTGAATATTTTTAAAATTCAAATTTTTTGAACTTTAATTCAAATAGGGGTTTTTGATTAATTCCAAGGTCCTATTTGAATATTTGAAAAATCCATGAGCATGGGGTGGGTCCCACATCACTTGATATGTGATCACACTCATTTAGAAGAATTTTCAAAAATCAAACATGAACTTTTGGAAAAGATTTATTTCTGGCCTTTTGAATTAATTTCTCAGGGCTTTTCTTTTCCCCATTTTTGAATTTTCTTCTGAATTTTTGCATGATGCAAAGGGCACAATAAAACCCTAGCACTTACTTAACTTGGGGTTGTGACAACTCGCCCCCACTCAAAAGAATCTCGTCCCGAGATTCAGAAGTCGTCGGGAGAAAGGTGGGGTACTCGGCACGGAGACGGTCTTCTCTTTCCCAGGTTGCTTCTTTCTCGGAGTGATGTGACGATTGCACTTTGAGGAACTTGATCTTCTGACGACGAGTGACACGCTCTGCAGAATAAAGAATACGAACAGGGTACTCTCGATAAGAAAGGTCATCTTGGAGATCAAGCGTTTCATGGTCGACTTCGCGGATGGGGTCCTTGAAGCAATGCCTGAGTTGTGACACATGGAATACATCATGTACTCGGGAAATGTGCGGGGGTAGTTCAAGTTGGTAAGAAACTTCTCCACGTTTAGCAAGAATGCGGAAAGGTCCTATGTAACGTGGGGCCAACTTGCCTTTGATACCGAAACGTTGGGTTCCCTTCAGAGGAGTAACCCGAAGGTAAGCCTTCTCATCCAGATTGTAGCTCTCTTGCCTATGATGACGATCATAGTAGCTTTTCTGACGAGACTGGGCTGCTTTCAATTGATCACGAACAATGTGAACTTGCTCTTCTGCTTCCTTGATCATATCCGTTCCAAAGAATTGTCTTTCACCGGTTTCTGACCATTTTAGGGGTGTTCGACATCGTCGTCCATATAGGAGTTCAAAAGGAGCCATGTTCAGACTAGATTGGAAACTATTGTTATAAGCAAATTCGGCAAATGGAAGAGACTTCTCCCAATTCTTTCCGAATGAGATAACACAAGCTCTGAGCATGTCTTCAAGAATTTGGTTAACCCTTTCGACTTGACCACTAGACTGAGTATTGAAAGTTGTACTAAAGGAGAGATGAGTTCCCATAGCATTCTGAATGCTTCCCCAAAATCTAGAGGTGAAAAGGCTACCACGATCAGAATTGATTTCCAAAGGAACGCCGTGAAGAGACACAATTCTAGAGACATACAAGTCCGCTAACTGGCTAGCATTTATAGACTCGCGAACTGGAAGGAAGTGAGAAACTTTTGAAAGTCGGTCAATGACAACGAAGATGGCATCATTTCCTTTCTGGGTTTTTGGAAAGCCGGTGATGAAGTCCATACCGACTTTGTCCCATTTCCACTCTGGAATAGGCAAAGGTTGAAGTGTACCAAGAGGTCTTTTGTCTTCTGCCTTAATGCGACGACAAACATCACATTCGTCAACAAATCGAGCAATGTCTCTCTTCATCCTAGTCCACCAAAATCTCTGGCGTACATCTCGGTACATTTTTGTGCTACCGGGATGAATCGAGCGGGGTGTGTCATGGGTTTCTTTGAGGAGGAGTTGCCTTAGTTCCCTATTCTTAGTTACTACCAAACGATTTCCAAGGAATACCGTTCCTTTACTATCTGTGGAGAAACATTTAGCAACTCCGCTAGCAATGTTCTCCTTGATCCGGCGAACACCTCGTGCACGCCTTTGGGAAACTATGATTTGATCATCAAGGGTTGGTTTCGCCACCAAGGTAGAAAATAGCCATGAGGAACAATCTCAAGATTGAGTTTGCAAAATTCCTCATGAAGAAGTGGTTGATACTGTTGTAACATGAGGTTGTTACAATACGAATTACGACTTAGTGCATCAGCCATGACATTGGCTTTGCCTGGGGTGTAAGAAATTCCTAAGTCATAATCTTTTATCAACTCAATCCAGCGTCTTTGCCTGAGATTAAGATCTGGCTGGGTGAAAATGTATTTGAGGCTTTGGTGGTCGGAATAGATCTCACAACGATTACCAAGGAGGTAATGTCGCCAAGTTATCAGGGCATGAACTACGGCAGCGAGTTCAAGGTCATGGGTAGGATAGTTCTCTTCATGTGGACGCAACTGGCGTGAAGCATAAGCTACCACATGTCTATCTTGCATAAGTATGCATCCTAACCCTTGCCGTGAGGCGTCACAAAAGATCTCGAAATCCTTTTTGGTGTTTGGAGGCGCAAGTACGGGTGCAGAAGTCAATCTCCTTTTCAGCTCTTGAAAGCTTTCCTCGCACTTGGGAGTCCATAGGAATTTCTTATCTTTCTTGAGGAGTTCAGTTAGAGGCTTTGCAACTTTAGAAAAGTTCTCGACGAAGCGGCGGCAATAGCTGGCTAGGCCAAGAAAACTCCTAACTTGCTTAACCGATTCAGGTGGAGTCCAGTCAAGGACGGCCTGAACTCTCTCGGGATTCACAGCAATGCCTTTTGCAGAAATCACGTGGCCTAAGTAGGTCACTTCTGGTAGCCAAAATTCACACTTGGAGAATTTAGCATATAGGCGATGCTCTCTAAGTTTCATCAATACCATCCTTAGATGTTCGGCATGTTCTTCTTCGTTCTTCGAGTAGATGAGAATGTCATCGAGATAAACTACAACAAATTTATCTAGGTACTCCATGAAGATCGAATTCATCATGCGCGAGAAAGTGGCGGGGGCATTGGTTAAACCGAAGGACATGACGGTGTACTCGTAAAGACCATAACGAGTAGTAAAAGCCGTTTTGGGAATGTCCTCGTGTCGGATTTTGATTTGATGATAACCTAATCTCAAATCCATCTTGGAGAAGACAAAGGATCCAGCAAGTTGATCATAAAGATCATTGATCCTGGGAAATGGGTACTTGTTCTTTATCGTCGCTAGATTTAGCGGGCGATAGTCTATGCACATCCTTTATGTTACATCTTTCTTCGTTACGAACAGAATGGGGCAACCCCATGGCGATGAGCTAGGGCGGATGAAGCCATTTTCCAACAAAGCTTCCAGTTGGGCTTTAAGCTCAGCTAACTCACGTGGGGCCATTTTGTATGGGCGTCTGGAAATTTGTGCGGTTCCGGGCATAAGATCCACTATGAACTCTACACATCTGTCGGGTGGCTAGGTTTAAGAAGTTTGGTTACTGGATGGTTTTCCTGAGGATGACCATGGCTTACTAGGGGCTACAACAGATATGTCAGAGTAACAAAGTACCCCAACACGATGGTTAGTGTGGTTCTTCTGGCTAGAAGACATCTAAAGTGGGAGAAAGAGCTGCAAATGAAACACTATAGGTTTCTAGAAGAAAACCTACATCAAACTCTATGGAACTGTCGGGCATGCCACCTAGAAGTCCTTCAAAAAGGACAACCGAAAAGGAGGGAAGGATTTTGCAAATGCATCAGATTATGAAGAGCAGGAGTTGCTGCAGCATTGTATAATAATAAGTTGTAATAATTAACAATGCCTCCGAGTTCACCCGCTCGACATCCCCGCGAGGAAGAGAACCCGGAACCATACAGTTTAATAATAGTTTCTAGTGGTAAGATCCAGCTTCAGCATAAAGCGTCCTGTTACCGTGGACACGCACTACTGGAATCTGCTGGTTTGCCGTCAGCCATAGCTGACGGCAAAGGCCACTTTAACCGACGGCAAAGGCTTTGCCGTCAGCTTGCTGACGGCAAAGAGACTGGCCACGAATTTATCGGCAAACAGGTTCTTTGCCGTCAGCTGGAAATCGACTGACGGCAAAGCCTGTGCCGTCAGCTAGGGAGCCGAGGCTGACGGCATAAACCGTTGACGGCAACGACTTAAGCCCAGTCCCGTTAGGGGGTTAACGGCAGGCTTTGCCGTCAGCTGGAGTCCAGCTGACGGCAAAGCTGCTGCTTGTGGGCCATGCTTGCCAGGGGAGCTGCGATCAGTGCCACGTGGGGTCCTTTCCCTTTGCCGTCAGCCGCTGCCCAGCTGACGGCAAAGCTGACAACCTGGGACATTTGGTCGTCCCAGAGTTGCCAGATTTAACAGTTAGCTGCCACGTGTCCTTCTTTGCCGTCAGCCCACCGACGGCAAAGGCTTTGCCGTCAGTAAGCTGACGGCAAAGACTCTCTCTGTTTTTTTTTAATTTAATTTCTGTTAATTTCCTGCATTTTCAAACAACAATATAGATAACACAATTAATATTCTGCCAGGCCCTAAACAGCACCACAAGTGCATCACAAAGCATCGCAAAGCATCTAACAACATCACAAAGCATCACAATATAAATAACACAAAGTGCAAACAACAAAGATGGCATCACAAAGCATCGCAAAGAATCCCAAGTGCATCCGCAAGTACAAGTGCATTACAAAGTGCATTACAAAGCATCTAAGACTACAACTAGCTAGAGTCCCTGGAGCATCCATCCATGTGCCATGCTGCTTTATCAAAATCTGCATAATGAGAAGAAGAAGAAAGAATTTAGCGCTAAGTAATTAGAAGAAGAAGAAGAACAAGAAGAAGAAGAAGACAAGAACAACAAGAAGAAGAAGAAGGACACAAGAACAAGAAGAAGAAGAAGAAGAAGAAGAAAAAGATGGAGAAAAAGAAAGAAGAGAAAAAGGAAGAATAAGAAGATTTGTTTCTTCTTAATCTATCTTTTTCTCCTCTTTCTTCTTCTCTTATTTCTTCATCTCTTCTTTGTTCTTCTCTTCTGTTCTTCTCTTATGGTTTCTTTTGAAAATTTCTAAAGTAATTATGTCATTTTTGAGCTCTAATATCAACTAATTATGCTATTTTTGCCTAACTAGAATTTACTAAGCTAACTGCAGCATGGCATAGTCTAAGTTGAGCTAGGCATGTCATTTTTGAGCTCTAATATCAACTAATTATGCTATTTTTGGTGTTATCAAGTAATTATGTCATGCTTTTACCAAATAAGCAAAGTCTATGTCATTTTGTAGGTAAGTAAGCTAATTATGTAAAAAAATTATGTAATTAAGCTAATTATGCAATTTTTTGCCTAACTAGAATTTACTAAGCTAACTAAAGCATGGCATAGTCTAAGTTGAGCTAAGCAATAAGAATAAGAAGGAGAGGAATAACTAACAAATGCCAAGTCACGGAGGAGAAGCACCATCTCGGTTGGTCGCCGGGTTGGTAGGGCTCTGACCGGGAGAGGGATTGTGGGATGCGACTCTGGAATGATGCCGCAACAAGGCAAGAGTTGAAATATGTGGTTAGCATGGCAACATACAACGATATAAGTCCGTGCAAGGTTGGTCATTGAAAGGGAACTCACCGTTCCCACCGGAGAAGGCATCGGCGGAGGGGGTGGCAAACCTTGCTTCTCACACATAGCCTGCAAATTAGTTTTCGAGAAGTCAAAGAAATAGTCTTGTTGCTTCTCACACATAGCCTTTCTTCTCACACAACTGACTTACCGCAACGAAGTCGTGCATAGCCTTCGCATGGGCATTATTGCGTGCCCTCTCCTCCTCCAGCGGCCTCTGTGTATTCCGGTCCCTCTCCTCCAACAAGAGTCTGGTGGCCTCCCTCTCCTTCTCAAGTGCGGCCTGCAACCACTTCTCATCATCATCCATCCAGGGTCAAATGGACTAAAGAAATATTGAAGGAAAACTAACCTCGATGGCAAGATCAACTGGCCTCGCGCGTTGCCGTATTACAGGAGCCGAGCTAGTTTGCCTCGCCTTGATCTGAGATAGAGACTCAGTGATAGGGACGAAGCCATCACACATGGCCACCGTGCCATGACTCTTACCGCCACCAGAGATCATCAACGCCTCCGCATCCATAGGATTCAGGCTCGGGTCGAAGTCAGGGCCGCGCAGTTGTTTGACAACCTGAGAATAAGACGTCATCTTGTTGTAGGCGGAAAGGCTTGTGTACGCCGATGGCCCGTCCCCCTTAGAATATGGTGTCGCCGTCTTGTACGAGCCCTTATGGGCCATGCCAAACGCGGCGTATCCCTGAGGCTCGGGCTGGTTATGGTGTTTGGCCTACAAGAAAAGGCAAAGAGTTAGTACAACAAAAATAATGCACAAATGAATTAATGATGAAAGAAAACAAGGCACACATACCCATTTTTTGGCGTATTGCTTGATGTTGGCATTTCCTTGGTGGTGTGGCACACCAACCAATTGGGCACGACGCTCCTTGGCCACATTGTGGGTGGTCAACCAAGCATCTGTGCACCACTTGTCCACTATCATCTCCCAACAATCCATCTTATCGGCCAACCATCTCGGGGGCACCTATGAATGAAACTAATTATTGTAACTAGCCCTAACATAACTAATAAAGAATGTAACTAAGGAATCTACGTACCTCCATGTAGTGGGTCTTGTCAGGGAAAAGCTTTCGACATTCAGCCTTCGTCTTCGTCTCGTTTTGCTTGGCGTACCAATCTCGAACGGCCTGAACACGCATCTCATGCCTCGTGTTATTCAATAATCTCTTGCACTCTTTCTCGAGATTCTTCTTGGCCGCCTCCTCCGTCCCCTCCTCGACCCTATGGTAACTCTGCAATTATGCCATATATATGCACAGATGAATAGGAAATAACAAGATATAACATTGGATATTGTATACTTATTATTGGGTAAAATAATAGTTACCCAAAAATCAGCCAACACCTTGTCGGCCACGCTCACGCAAACAACACCGTTCACGTGAGTGTTTTCCGGGAGAAGCGCGGCTTGGTAGTGCTCCCACTTGAGTCCTGGCTCGGGAACCATACCCTCCCCGGGCAACTGCACTAGCCCGGGAAAGTGCTCCCTAAGCAAAGCACCAAGGAGGCAGTTTGGATTCCGGGTATTCTCCGGGTAATTCCACCCCCTGCATAATGAGAAGGCAAAGACATTAGCTACTTGGTGGAAAATAATGATATAAGGTACACAATAGACATCAACTTACTTCTCGCCATCTGGCGAAATCAACACCCTGTGCTGCAACTCTAATCGGTCTGGAACTCGTGTCATACCACGTTGGTAGACCGACTTGCTGGCAGACGGGCCCTCATCCTCCGCCTCAGCCCTCTCATCCTCCGCCTCAGCCCCCTCATCCTCCACCTCAACCTCAGCCTCCGCATCCGCCCCAGCCCCCTCACCGTCCCCCCAACTCCCCCACTCCTCGTGTGAGGGTGTCGGCTCCTGGACGGGAGGATCCCGCACCGGTGACACCCTTGTCTGCAGGGGTGAAGTGGCTGAGACTGAAGTAGCTGAGGGTGGTGGCGACTGGCTCCTATTAGGCAGCCTCCCTTTCCCGCGACCACGTCCTCTGCCTCTCTTCTTTCCTCCGCCTCTCCCACGGGGCTCCTCGGCAAAGCTCTGCAACAACTGTCTCCGTAGCTGGCCAGGTGCTATCCTCAACTTATCCCCGCCTGCCATGTCTCACCACCTGCAACAATACATAGTTAAATACTTAGTACAAATTCAAAGACAATAATTAAATGAACAATAATAAATACATGAATAATTAAACAATTAATTAAATAATTAAACAACAATGTTTGGATGCATACAAAGTACTAATAGTTGGGATCATCTGTCTCTTCTCCAAGGTCAACTGAAGCATAATCATCATCAGTATCATACGTGTCGTCATGAATGACATCGTCATCGGGTTCAGGGACATCATGTGGAAGGCCTTTTTGTAACCGATCAAGCATTGTTAGCTCATCCGGATTGGTAACCTCTTCTACTTCCACTTCTTCCTCATCATCACGTGATTCTTGTTCCTCCGTGTTCAGGGTGGACGTAGAGCAGTTCCGGAGACGACGTCTCACACCACGTGATTCTTGGAAGAATTCTCCATCATATGTTATTGGGTCAATTTGAGGTTCATAATCCTCTTCGTTTGGTGGAGGTGGTCTAAGATGGGGCGACACATCGTACACGACATACCAACCTTCCAGGTTCTTAACACTTTGACGACTGTATGGCAGATAGAAAACTTGGGTGGCCTGTTGAGCCACAATAAAGACAACATCACCGCTTAACTTCCTTTCTTGTCGGATTTCGACTAGCCCAACATGTTCATGAGTCCGTCTTGTCTTAGTAGGATCGAACCAATGACATTTGAACACAACAACATTTGGAGGATTTTCACCATAATAATGAAGTTCGTAAACTTCTTCAAGTCTTCCATAATACTCGACACCTCCCTCGCCTATAGCAGAGACACCGGAATTGGTTGTTTTTCGACCGGGCATTGAAAGCTCTTTGCTAGCAGTACGAAAGCGATACCCGTTGATGTCGTACTTCTGAAATGTCCGGACCTTAAAGTCAAAACCATTTGCTATTTGTCTCAATTCATCGTTGACTTTCTCATCTGAATTAGCTATTTTTTTTAACCAAGAGATGAAACCGGGATAGCCGCCTCCTGTCTTTTCAAGAAGTTCATACTCGAGAATGGATTCTTTTTCGATTTCAACACCATTCGAGAACTGTTTGACGTATCGACTGTATCAATTAATAACAGTTGTTAGACACAAAACTTGTTAAAAAGTTGCGAAACAATGTATCGAGGACTTACTCGATGTACGGCCGAACTTCTGTTAAGTTGTTCAATATATACATCGTTAGTGTGCGCCACTCCTCGACGCCCAGCAACTTTGATTTTCCCACACCAGAAGGAGCGAGCTTCCCTTTGAAGAGGCTGAGTTTGGATTCACGTCGTTTGGGGTCGCCCACATTGTACCGAGGCTTTGGATTATGCAAGCTGTGCAAAGTGGCATCATAGTGTGCTGTTACGAAGTTTGCCGCCTCCTCGGTAATGAAAGCCTCGGCCATCGATGCTTCAATTCTACGTTTATTTTTACATTTTGCTCTAAGTGTCTTCTGCATTCTTTCAGTTGCATAGCACCAACGATTTTGCATAGGGCCACCCAATCTTGCCTCGGTCGGGAGATGCAAAATCATGTGTTGCATCGGATTAAAGAAGCCCGGTGGAAAAATCTTCTCTAACTTGCAGAGAAACTCAGGCGCCAACTCTTCCATGTCATCTATCACGGCACGCGACAACTCTTTAGCACAAAGAACACGGAAGAAATAACTTAACTCTGCCAATACTAGCCATTCAGACTCTGGTATATAGCCGCGCAACATCACTGGCATTATCCGCTCAAGCCATATGTGCCAATCATGACTCTTGAGCCCAAAAAATTTCATTTTTTCAATGCTCGCTCCCCTCGCTAGATTCGCAGCATACCCATCAGGGAACAACAACTTTTGTTGCACCCACAAGAGGATTTCCCTTATTGCTCCCTTCTCGAGATTGTACCAGGCAGGTGGCTTGGACCAATTTTTTCTTCCTTTCGGTTGTCGCATGTTTAGTGATGGCCTATCACAAAGAGTCTCCTGGTCAACTCTAGCCTTTGTATTATCTTTGCCCTTATCAGTGCCGAAAAATGTGCCAAGAAGGGCCTCGGCGATATTCTTTTCAGTGTGCATCATGTCAATGTTGTGTGGTAGTAAGAGGTCTTCGAAGTAGGGGAGATCCCAGATGCATGGCTTGTGGGTCCAGGCGTGTTCCTCATTATAACCCAAGAAATACCCTGGACGGTTTGGATCAGGCTCCATAGATTTTAACTGTTCATGAATTTTTGTGCCCGTCAACGCAGGTGTTGCCGAGTGTTTGACAACTTTACCTTTCATGAAATTCTTCTTGTCTTTTCTGAATGGATGGTCCAAAGGCAAGAACTGTCTATGCAAGTCAAAGCAGGAATACTTTCCACCCGCCGGCAACCAATGAAACTTAAGAGTTGCTTTGCATTGTGGGCATGGGAACCTTCCATGCACACACCAGGCAACGAAAAGAGCAAATGCCGGCAGATCATGCAACGAGTATTGGTACCAAACATACATTTGAAAGTTCTCTTTCTTAGCTGCGTCGTATGTGTTGACCCCATTCACCCAAGCTTCTTTCAAGTCATCCATCAGCGGTTGCATGTACACACTCATATTCTTCCCTAGATAGTTTGGCCCTGGAACTATCAACGTCAGAAATATGTGCTTTCTTTGCATAATGGATGATGGCGGAAGATTGAGCGGAATAACAAACACAGGCCAACAACTATATTGGGTAGCCGTCATACCAAAAGGATTGAACCCATCGAGACCGATGGCGACTCGGCAATTCCTTGGCTCTTTAGCTTTTTCTGTATGTTGACGATCAAATGCCTTCCATGCGTCACCATCCGAAGGGTGTACCAACATCGGATCTCCGTTTTCATCTAATTCTTTCCTAATTCCATGTTTGTGCCATGTCATCTGTTTTGCTGTTTCTTCGAGCATGTAAAGTCATTGAAGTCTTGGTAGGATCGGAAGATACCGTAGAACACTCACAGGGATTTTGATCTGCTTCTTCTCACCTTCACCTTTTTCTACCTCAACATATCTGGAGGACTTGCAAAATGGACAATATGTTTTGTCCGCATACTCTTTCCTAAATAAGGCACATCCTTTCTCACAAGCATGTATCTGCTCATACGGCATCTTGAGTGCACTAAGGATTTTGTCTGACTCATATAGGTTTGAAGGCATAATATGACCTTCGGGTAGAAACCGCCCAAATAGGGTCATCATTGAGTCAAACAGGTCTCTTCCAATGTTGAATTGGGCTTTCAGAGCCATTACTTGTGCGATGGCATCTAGCTGAGAAATCTTAGTGTGCTCGTGAAGAGGACGTTTTGAAGACTCCAACATGGCATAGAAGGCCTTTGCGGATTCCTCCATCTCTTCGTCCTTGTTCCGAGCATCATCAAAATCATTGACCATGTCTTCAATCCCTGTACCATAGTCGTCGGTGCGCTGACGCAAAACCTCGTCTCTGTTACGTTGGGCCGACTCACCATGAAATGTCCACAAGGTATAGCCGGGAGTAAACCACGCATCTGCAGGTGTTTACCCATTACATCCTTTGTCTGTCGCGAATAATTCTTGCAGTTAGTGCAGGGGCACCATGTTTTTGGCTGGCCTTTAGAAAATGCCGTTTGCAGGAATTCATAGGTTTTTCTCAACCATTCATCGGTCATGTCTTTCTGACTAGGGTGACCGGAGTACATCCATTCACGATCAGTCATACTGTCAAGCTAGCTATATAGTATCCACATATGAACAATATAAATTATCAGTTCATCAAGTATGTCAAATTAATTATGGTCATTTTTTAATCATGGTTAAAACATTGGGATGCACGGCATGCACACCTACCAGCTACTAGGTAAAGATGGGTCCTAATCCCACCCGAGTATGTGTAGATTGGGTCATTTTCCCATGCTCTGCTCCCGATCCAACGCAAAATTTCGGCAGCACCTCCCCGCTGTTCTCCTAATACACGTCTCGGAAACTAACCGAGAGGATGTGTACTCGGAGAACAACAAGGAGGCATTGTTGAAACTCTGCATCGGATCCGGAACAAAGCATGGGAAAATGACCCAATCTACACATACCCGGGCTGTCCATGGATAACATTGGACAATTCAAAAGAATCACCGTTATAAATATGCAAATGCATGCATAGTTATAACCGTAACCCTTTCGAACGGGAGACACATATTGGTTACGCGAAGACTTTGCATTTCAATACTAAAACTACCTATCTAGATAGTGTCATCGGCACGAAGGCCGGAACAGAGCAATATAAAGGTGGAGAAGGAAGAGTTAACAAATGTGCTCACTCTCGAATGCAGTGGAGGTCGTCGAAAACCAAACCCTCGCGAAGCTACTGCACATTTAAATGCAATCAATCAAAACAAATACGCACTCGCGATAATTAATCTAACTAATACTAACATCCAACAAATTCTTCGAAAACAAATTATTTTCTTTCTTTTCTTTTAATTATTCTTTTTCTTCTACTTCTTTTCTATGTTGCAGGGATACTGCACTTTTGTGCCATCGGGAGTGATGAGCCGACGAACGCAATGTCTCGCCTTTAAGTCTCCTGTCTCCATCCATCTCCAACTCATTCTTCTGCTTCTTCTAGTCATACTTCTTTTTTTCTTTTCTAAAACTTTCTCTACTTCTCCTACTAACTAATACCTTACTAAAATGCTATTATCCAAATACTAAAACAAATTTGCTAGGGCACATGCTAGGGCCAACGATTTTTTCCCGTAAGCACCGATGGAGGCACCTCCATTCATAATTAATAACATAATAAAAACCTAATTACTAATTAAGTACAATACTAAATAAATTTGAACCTAATTTCTAACTATACTAACTAAATCTAAACAGAATTACTAAGTACAATATTAACTAAATATAAAACCTAAGTTGAATACTACCTAAGTGGAATAAAACCTAAATTTAAAAAAAATCTAGCTACCTAGCTACAGAGAGGGGTGAAGAGAGGAGGGGGGGGCTGACCTGACCAGGGGCGGCGACAATGGCGTGGGAGGCGACCTCGGGGTGGCACAGGCGGCGGGTCGGCGGCGACGACAGCGGGGGCGGGCGTCGGCGAGGCGGATCCGCGGCGGCGAGGGCGGTCCCGCTCGGCGGTGTTGGCGGCGCCGGATCCACGGGCGGGGCGGCGGTGTTGGCGAGGCGGCGGTCTACGGGGGCGGCGACGAGCGTGGGTGTGCTGGGGGGGCTCGGTCTGTGTGTGTGCGTGTGAGAGAGAGAGAGAGGGCGATGGGAGGGGGTTAACTATTCGCGGCTAAGCCGTCAGCCAACTGACGGCAAAGCTCTCCGTTAGCCTTTGCCGTCAGCTGGCTGACGGCTTAGACGGGGCAGTTAGGGCTCGCTAGTTCGTGGGGGGGGGGGGGTGGGAGCCCCTTTGCCGTCAGGGGACCTATGCCGTCAGCTTTGCTCCTCACTGCCGTCAGCCGGCTGACGGCTTTGAACCAGCTGACGGCAAAGACCTTCTATGCCGTCAGCTCCTTCTAAGCCGTCAGCAATTGCCCTGGCTGAGGGCATATCTTCTATGCCGTCAGCCCCGTGAAAATGCTGACGGCAAAGCCAGAAGCTGACGGCAAATTACGTTTTTCCAGTAGTGACGGCTATTCGAATAGATTAATCTTCCCTGCAGGGGTGCACTTGTGTTACGCTACACGCACGGATCTCCAGGGTGGCGGGAACCTTGTTAGGGAACGCTCCGCCGAGGCTATCCGACACTTCATAGCCCATCTTTCAAACTCAACAGAGAGGCCATCCGACGGTCTAAATCCTAAGTACGCCGGGCCTTCGACCCCAACCCGAACGTACTCCTTCACGGTGCGTGGATGGCCGGTGAAGTTGAAGCAAATCCAAATAAGACACCACCGCGCGAGCAAATAAGACAACACCACTTCCCGGCGCAGGCCGCGGTACTGCTGATGTCTGAAGAGTCCTCGGACGACACTAAGAAGCGGAGGAGCCCATAACTCGTAGTTCCCACGGGTAGGTAGTGCGTACATGGCATATAGCCAACTCAAGACATTCACTGAACCATTTAGCATTTTAATTAACCTGCGTGACAACCGTTATCGTTGCCTTGACTTAACCGACCCGCGGACAACGACAGCAGCCAGGACCACCCGTGCATCGGTGCCTGCCCTGTCGTCCCACCAAGTCACTGCGGTTACCAACAAGGTGAACCGTCTTCTTACCGTGTCTCGCGTGTGCTCCTGGGGGAGCTCGACTTTCGTAGTTTGGTAACTCTCGCGGCCAACGAGCAGGGGCCAAGCACACCGGTACACTGGTCATACCCTCCCTGTCGTCCCGTCGCAATACCTCTCGCGGGCACCGTTGGGTCGCCCGACTTCTTACCTGAAGAACAACCGTTGTTCAGGACCCTATGGCGGTAAGACAAAGTCAGCCTCGAGTGGAGTACAAGGATTACTCCTTGATAGCTCGCACTTGAGGTTACTAGGCATAACCCAGATAGGGGCCTTGGACGGTGTCTGCATTGTACCGTACCTATGCAGTTATAATATTTGTATCCGCGTTCACTCCCCTGAGTGGTCACGGCCCTCTATCTAATTCTAACTAACAATGCGCATGGTTCACTGCTGAATAATGCATAATAATAATAGGCAGCATAGGATAAAGGAAGGCACATCAAGGGGCGACAATGACAGGTTATGCAATTGAATAGGTAAGTAATCGTAGCAGCAGAAGTAACAATGCCTAGTGCAAGAAAAGTACGGAAAGATAGGCGATATCTGAGGAAGAGAATGGCTCTGCTTGCCTGCAAGCTCGACGGTAGTAGTAGGGTCGTCGACGACGTATTCGTACTCAGCAGCGGTGTAGTCGACGGCAGCAGCGGGGTCTACCGGAGATTAAGGGGGGGAAGAAACAGTAAATACACAGCAAGCATATACAAACAGATGCATGACATGACAGATGAAATGTTAACGGTATTCTAACGCAGTGCAATGTACTTTGTTCGGAACGGAAATTCATCGGAGGATGAGCTACCGGCTCCGGATGATTACCGGACAGGGTGTCCGGAAGGGGAAGGATCAAGCCGGAGGTGTCGTGGGTACTGGACAAACATAAGGGGGTGTATCCGTGCTAGTTGATCTATTCCGAGAAACATTCGTGTTCGGAATAAATTCATCCGGGCACTCTAACAGTGCTGGACCAGTTATCGGAGTGCCGGTCCGGAGGGGGAACGGTTCGATGTTCGTTGTGTTAGAGGGGTGTGATAGGCATGCGGATAGCGTATCCGTATTCGTTATATTTTTCTGATCAATTTTCATTTATAAAGTTTTTGCATCCGAGTTACGGTTTAAAAGTTATTGAATTTCAAAGTTTTAAATCATTTAAATGATTTTCTGAATTTCTTTTATTATTTATTTAACATTATCCAGAACATTATCCAAAACATTATCCAAAACAGTGCCTGACATGTGGGACCCACATGTCAGCCTCTATTTATTTATAAAACATTTTATTAAATCAGAAATGCCTCTGGACCCACATGTCAGCCACTGGAATTTCTTTTAAAATCTTTAAAAATCAAACTGACAAAGGGGGCCCAGGTGTCATTGACTCCAGTGCTAATTAAACTTGTTTTAAATAAGTTAAACGGCCAGGGGACCCACAAGTCAGTGACTGGGGCCAAAATCATTAGGGCTAATTACCTAGCTGACAACGGGGGCCCACCGGTCAGTCTCACCGGAGTGCTCACCGGAGCCCGTCGCCGGCGAGGTTGATGCTGCCCTCGCTGTGGTGCACGGGAGGATGCGCGGATGGTACCAATCGACGCGGACGACCACGGGGAGGAGTTTGGTGGAGGTGCGGTGGCTTGGGGTGGACGGGCACGAGCTGGAGCTCAACAATGGCGGAGGGGGTTCTCGGGCTGATGGCGACGACGTCGCATACGCGCATGGGTCGGGGAGTTCTAGGGTGCGCTCGGTGTCTGGAAGCGCACGGAGCAAAGTGACACTCGGGGGGTGCCATTTGCACGAGCCAGGACGCCATTGTGAGCTCTCCGGCGGCAGCGAGTCCTCGGCTTCAATGGAGGCGGGTGCTACGGCGAGAGGGGGGCAAGGGGAAGGGTTGGCGACGAACGGGGAGCTCACCAGGAGCACGACAGAGGTAGCAGCGGGTTCGATGCGGGCTTGTTGTGGCCGGAATTCGTCGCGGATCCCGCCGGAGCCGAAGACGAAGGCGGTGAAGTAGCGCTCGATGTGGTGGACTCGGGCTCGATTCCTCGCGGTGGGTGAGGTAGTCGACGGCGAGGCGGCTCCTGGACAACACGGCGAGGCGGCGTGAGCACGTTGGCCGCGCTTGGCCATGGCAATGGCGATGACGGCCCTCGGCTGCTTTTCCCCGAGGCATGAGAGAAGAGGAGGGGAAGGAGAGGGAGAGGGTGTCCAGGGGGTCGGGGGCGTCGCCCTTATCGCGTCGATGCCGGGAGGGAGCAGGTGGAGGCGGGGTCGGCCTGGCAGCGGCGTGCCCACGCCCGGCGGCTGTACGGGAGCAGGTGGGGGGTGGTTGGGGAAGAAGACAACCGTGGGGGGTGGGCCTGGGCTAGGTGGGCCGTTGCTCAGGGCGATATTTAGTGAATTTCCAATTTTCTGTGTCTTTTCTTTTCTGTATTTCTCTTTTGGTAATTGTTTTCCAAGCTTAGGCAATTTTGTAAAATGTGTTAGGTGTCCCAATATTAGTATAACATTATATATCAGTGACACAAAAGTTTTTGCAGCAAAAGAAAATCATTAGATATTTCTTTTAAATATTAAATGCCCAAAGTAAGGGTTTTAACCTACTGTTTGAATTGTTTGGAATTTTCTATAACTTAATAAATACCCAAGGTTGGTCCAACATAATTATAATGATTTTAGGCAATTTACAAAAATAGTTTCATGAATTTTGGAACAACTTTATTTGAGCACTTTTGTTTTATTTTTCATTTAAAGAAGTTTCAACCAGGGTTTGGTTTGTTAGATGAGCAAGGGGCATTTGGCTTTGGGTTTTGATCCCAAGGGCTCAAGTACATGGTGCATGGGGGGTTGATCAACCACAGCAAGGTTTGATCATTAGCATCACAAAATTTTATCAAGGACAAGGGAGATCAATCAGTGATAATCCAACAGTGATGATCAACAGTGATGATGATTACTGTTACATAAACTGAGGGTGTTACAAATCTCCCCCACTACAAGAATTCTCGTCCCGAGAATTTAAGTGGTAGTGAGAAAAATATTGGGGTATTCTTCACGAAGACGATCTTCGCGTTCCCAAGTGGCTTCATCTTCAAAATGATTCGACCACTGAAACTTGAGGAACTTGACGGTCTGGTTGCGGGTTCGACGCTCAGACTGATCGAGAATGCGGCTCGGATGTTCTCGATAAGTCAAGTCTTGTTGCAGCTCGATCATATCATGCTCCGCTTCACGGATAGGATCCTTGAAGCAGCGACGGAGTTGAGACACGTGGAAGACATCGTGGACTTGGGAGAGGTTCGGCGGCAATTCCAACCGGTATGCCACGGGTCCACTTCTGGAAACGATACGGAACGGGCCAATGTAGCGAGGAGCCAACTTGCCCTTGATACCGAAGCGATGAGTGCCCCTCATGGGAGTGACACGGAGGTATGCGTATTCACCAGGCTGATACTCCATTTCACAGTGTTTGCGGTCATAGTTGCTCTTCTGACGAGACTGTGCGGCCTTGAGATTTTCTTGCACAATGCGAACTTGTTCTTCAGCTTCTTGGACAAGATCCGGTCCGAAGTAGGGTCGTTCCCCAGTTCCTGACCAATTCAGGGGGGTTCGACATTTACGTCCGTATAGAACTTCGAAGGGGGCCATCTTCAAGCTAGCCTGATAGCTATTGCTGTACGAGAATTCCGCGTACGGGAGGGCATCCTCCCAATTCATGCCGAATGAAAGGACACGAGCGCGAAGCATGTCTTCCAGCACTTGATTAACTCGTTCAACTTGGCCTTGCGACTGGGGGTGATAAGTGGTGCTGAGATTCAGACGAGTCCCAAAAGCTTCCATGAAACTACTCCAGTATCGTGAGGTGAAAATGCTGCCACGGTCTGAACTGATCTCCATCGGAATACCGTGGAGTGATACAATTCGGGAGATATACAAGTGTGCTAACTGACTAGCAGTGATCGTCTCCTTGACCGGCAGAAAGTGTGCAATCGTGGAGAATCGGTCAATGACCACAAAGATGGCATCGTTACCTTTCTGTGACTTAGGAAAACCGGTGACGAAGTCCATCTCGACTTTGTCCCACTTCCAATCAGGAGGAGGGAGTGGTCGCAACCAACCAGACAGGTTTCTGATGTCCGGCCTTGACGCGACTGCAAACGTCACCTTTGGAAACAAAGCGAGCGATATCTTGCTTCATGTAAGGCCACCAGTACCGTTGACGAAGGTCTTTATACATCTTGGTACTGCCAGGGTGGATTGACAAGGGAGAATTATGGGCTTCTTCCATGATATCCGGACCACAGTTAATGAGGGCCGGGCTCACAGGAACTACTAAGCGGCCCTTGAAGTACACAGTATCACCATCATTGGCATCAATGGTAAAAGAGGAGGGCTTTCCTTCTGCGATGTCCTACTTGATCTTCACAATGTCAGGGGCCAGAGATTGTCTACTGTTAATGAGGGCGTCGAATTTTGATTCGAGAACCAGGTTATTGACGTAACCTTGAGGAACAATCTCGAGGTTCAACTTGCGAAACTCTTCATACAGAAGTGGTTGCTGCACCTGAACCTCAAGTTCAGAACAGTAAGCTTTGCGGCTCAAGGCATCGGCCATCACATTAGCCTTGCCCGGGGTATACGAAATATCCATGTTGAAGTCGGCTATTGTCTCGAGCCATCGTTGTTGACGAAGATTCAGGTCTGGCTGAGTAAACAGGTACTTCAGACTTTGGTGGTCGGTGTAGACCTCGCAACGATTACCGACGAGGTAGTGTCGCCACAGCTTCAATGCATAAATTACTGCTGCCAATTCGAGATCATGTGTTGGGTATTTGTCTTCGTGAGCACGCAACTGTCGAGAGCCATAAGCAATCACCTTGCGCTCTTGCAATAGGACACAACCTAATCCTTGACGAGACGCGTCGCAATATATCACGAAGTCCTTCTGAGTATCAGGGGGAGCGAGCACCGGGGGAGAAGTTAGCTTGGCCTTGAGTGCTTGAAAACTTTCTTGACATTTATCTGTCCACTAAAACTTGACGCCTTTGTGAAGCAGATTAGTCAGAGGCCTGGCAATCTTGGAGAAATTCTCGACGAAATGGCGGCAATAGCTAGCGAGCCCGAGAAAACTGCGGACTTGCTTGACGGTCTTGGGAGGAGTCCAGTCAAGAATAGCCTGGATACGTTCTGGGGTGACGGCAATGCCATCCTTGGAAATCACATGCCCAAGGTAGGTTACTTCGGGAAGCCAGAACTCACACTTAGAATACTTAGCATAGAGTTTGTGTTCTCGAAGCTTCTCCAGTATAAGACGAAGATATTCAACATGTTCTTCTTCATTCTTGGAATATATCAATATATCATCCAGATAAACCACGACGAACTGGTCGAGGTACGCCATGAAAATATAATTCATCAATCTGGAGAAGGTGGCTGGAGCATTGGTTAAGCCAAAGGACATGACGGTGTACTCGTATGAACCATAATGAGTAATGAAGGCAGTCTTCGGAATGTCCTCATCACGGACTCGGATTTGGTGATAACCCAACCTCAAGTCGAGTTTAGAAAACACCTTGGATCCGGCAAGTTGATCATACAGATCGTTGATCCGGGGAAACGGGTATTTGTTCTGGATGGTGGCTTGGTTAATGGGCCGATAATCCTGGACCAATCGGTTTGTCCCATCGCTCTTCTTGACAAAAAGCGAAGGTGCTCCCCAAGCTGAGGAACTGGGGCGAATGAATCCTTTCTGAAGTGCCTTGTCGATTTCCTCCTTAAGTTCAAGGAGTTCATGTGGCGGCATCTTGTAAGGACGCTTGGCAATAGGGGTGGTGCAGGGCTTCAAGTCGATGACAAATTCAACTTCTCTGATCGGGGGTATTCCCAGCAGTTCTTCTGGGAAGACGTCGGGAAAATCGCGAACGACCGGAACGTTCTCGATGCCTTCGAGGGGGGCGGCATTCAAGGCATTCATCATGAATATCTGTGTTTCAGCATTACGGGTAACTCGGGTGGTATGGTTAACAATCTCGCCGGAGGGGTGAAAAAGTTGGACAGACTTGGTGCCACAATAGAGTGCGGCATCGTGAAATTTCAACCAATCCATTCCCAGAATGAGGTCTATGGTGGAAGACGTCAGGATGATGGGGGAAGCAAGGAATTCAATTCCTTCAATTTCAACGATGGTTCCGGGCATTGTCTTGGTGGTTCGGCATTGGCCTATCGGGGTACGAACAACCATCGGTGGGTTCATCTTTTCCAATGCGAAGTTATGCGACAATGCAAATGCTTCCGACATAAATGAATGCGATGCTCCTGTATCAAATAACACAGTAGTAGGTACGGAATTAACGAGAAGGGTACCCATCACGGTAGCGGGTTGTTGCTGAGCTTCTTCAACATTGATGTGGTTAGCATGTCCACGAGCATAAGCGGCAGACCCAGTATTATAGTTGGGGGTCCTGTTGTTGCCACGACCATTTCCACGACCAGCGGGGTGAACTACCAGTTGCTTCTGTTTCTGGGGGCACTCTCTGGAAAAATTCCCAGGTTGGCGGCACGTGAAGCATAATCCATCCTGAGGACGGAGGGGTGTAGCATTGGGTGGTGCAGGCAGAGCTCTTGGCAACTGCGGTGGCGGAGGCAGACGGGGTGCAACATAAGACGACCTTGGAGCAGGGACAGCTGAATGGGTCACACTGGTAGGGAGCCAGATACGACGCTTCTGCGTTGCGCCCGAAGATGAGCCAACGTCACGATGACGCTTCAGAGAGTTCTTGTGCTCCATCTGGGCAGTCTCGACGGTGATAGCCTTGTTCACCATGGTGGCGAAGTTGGCGAAATCATGAACGGTAAGAGCGAGCCTGAGGTCTGGGTTGAGGCCACGATGGAACTTTTGCTGCCTGCGAGCATCAGTGGTGATCTCTCCTTCCTCATAGCGAGAGAGGTTGAGGAACTCGCGCTGATATGCTTCAACAGTCAGGTCGCCCTGAGTGAGGTTGCGGAATTCTTCCGCCTTACGATCCATGATCCCTTGAGGAATGTAGCGAGCGCGAAAGGCATACTGAAATTCATCCCAGGTGATGACTTCTCCAACTGGCAGTGAACGCTTGTGGGTATTCCACCACTGAGCAGCGGCGCCTTTCAGATGATAAGACGCAAAGTTCACATAGTCGGCTGGATCGACATTAGCAGACTCCAGCTCGTGCGTGATGTCGCGAAGCCAGTCATCAGCATCCAACGGCTGAACAGTGTTGCGGAACATAGTGGGGTTGAGGCGGGTGAAGTCGTGCAGAGTCACAGTGGCATGCTGATGGTGGTTCCCATTCTGATTCAGCTGGGGGAACTGAGCCATGATATTCTGCATGAACTGACGGTTCATCTCGAACTGCTGCATCATCGCGGCCATGTAATCCGGCGGCAGAGGTGGGTCGTTGGCACCACGACCACGTCCACGACCACGACCAGCCATCCTGCTAGAATTTAACAGGGGTATTTCAGCGATGAAAATTTAACGAGATACCGGAATCAGGCCTGAAGTAAAATGACAACGAAAAGGAGGCGCATATATATATAGGAGTAGTCATATAAGACATACCCATTAACACGCAGAGTCAATCGAAAATTGGGCAGCGTAACGTCGTAGAAATTAAGGAAAAAGGACTCACTAGGCGGCGCGCAGACCGCGGTAAGGATTACACGACGCGACATAGATTCCACTATGTCAATCACGCCGCAAGAAAACTGTTGGCCATAGGAGTTGATGCCAGAGAACGCGCGGCCTGCCCAGAATGAGAATGGGATCCGCGGTCCGGGACTTGGGGTACGACTCCTGCGACACGACTCAATCAATGGGGGAAGCACCAAAAACGCCGGGTGGAATCAAAAGAACGTGATCCTAATGTCAGATTTTGTAAAACTTACCAGCAAGGATAAGAGAGCGGATTCCCAGAGCATAGGTAAGGAGAAAAGGATCCTAATACCATAGATATCACACGTAGTGACATCGATGTGGGCCCGTAAGCCAAATATTAAGTTAGCAAAATAGTTTTTCAAAGTCTAGACTTAACATCGACCAAGTAGTGGTGGTGCGGCTTTCTACAGGCAGTCGGCTCTGATACCAACTTGTGACGCCCCCAAAATCAGACCGTGTACAGTAATCATACACACAGGGTACACGACTGAGATTAGGGTGCCACGGTGATAATATCACAGCACAACACTAAACACAAAAGGATAAACAAATATGTTACAATAGAGGGGGTCACGCGGACCCGAATACATAAGTCATACAAGCCATAATATCTGAGTACAGACATAGTTAGTCAAGTTTTGCCTTAAGAAGGCTAGCACAAATCACATTAGAGATACAGATCGAAAAGGCGAGGCCTCCAGCCTGGGATCCACCGAACTACTCCTGGTCGACAGGGAACTTGACGTCGTAGTAGGCGCCTCCGGGGTACTCCTGCTCCTGGGCTCCAACGTCGGCTGCAGCGGACGATCAGGCAAAACAGTAAAGGAAATAAAGCAGGTGAGTATCTAGTATACCCGCGAGTCTTACGTCCGCTACTAAGCATTATGCATTGTATCAACGGAAAGAAGAGGTTGTATATAGTGGGCTGAAAGACAGAAATCCAGAGCAAGGGTAAGAAGCTAGGCCTAACGAAGACTAGCATCTTTCGACGATGTCTTGCAGCATGAGGTAAGAATCAGCCAACAGTTATATAAAACATAAAGTAACAATGCAGCAGGAGTTGCTGCAGCATTGTATAATAATAAGTTGTAATAATTAACAATGCCTCCGAGTTCACCCCCTCGACATCCCCGCGAGGAAGAGAACCCGGAACCATACAGTTTAATAATAGTTTCTAGTGGTAAGTTCCAGCTTCAGCATAAAGCGTCCTGTTACCGTGGACACGACTATTCGAATAGATTAATCTTCCCTGCAGGGGTGCACTTGTGTTACGCTACACGCACGGATCTCCAGGGTGGCGGGAACCTTGTTAGGGAACGCTCCACCGAGGCTATCCGACACTTCATAGCCCATCTTTCAAACTCAACAGAGAGGCCATCCGCCAGTCTAAATCCTAAGTACGCCGAGCCTTGGACCCCAACCCGAACGTACTCCTGCACGGTGCGTGGCTGGCCGGTGAAGTTGAAGAAAATCCAAATAAGACACCACCGCGCGAGCAAATAAGACAACACCACTTCCCGGCGCAGGCCGCGGTACTGCTGACGTCTGAAGAGTCCTCAGACGACACTAAGAAGCGGAGGAGCCCATAAATCGTAGTTCCCACGGGTAGGTAGTGCGTACATGGCATATAGCCAACTCAAGACATTCACTGAACCATTTAGCATTTTAATTAACCTGCGTGACAACCGTTATCGTTGCCTCGACTTAACCGACCCGCGGACAACGACAGCAGCCAGGACCACCCGTGCATCGGTGCCTGCCCTGTTGTCCCACCAAGTCACTGCGGTTACCAACAAGGTGAACCGTCTCCTTACCTTGTCTCGCGTGTGCTCCTGGGGGAGCTCGACTTTCGTAGTTTGGTAACTTTCGCGGCCAACGAGCAGGGGCCAAGCACACCGGTACACTGGTCGTACCCTCCATGTCGTCCCGTCGCAATACCTCCCGCGGGCACCGTTGGGTCGCCCGACTTCTTACCTGAAGAACAACCGTTGTTCAGGACCCTATGGCGGTAAGACAAAGTCAGCCTCGAGTGGAGTACAAGGATTACTCCTTGATAGCTCACACTTGAGGTGACTAGGCATAACACAGATAGGGGCCTTGGACGGTGTCTGCATTGTACCGTACCTGTGCAGTTATAATATTTGTATCCGCGTTCACTCCCCTGAGTGGTCACGGCCCTCTATCTAATTCTAACTAACAATGCGCAGGGTTCACTGCTGAATAATGCATAATAATAATAATAATAGGCAGCATAGGATAAAGGAAGGCACATCAAGGGGCGACAATGACAGGTTATGCAATTGAATAGGTAAGTAATCGTAGCAGCAGCAGTAACAATGCCTAGTGCAAGAAAAGTACGGAAAGATAGGCGATATCTGGGGAAGAGAATGGCTCTGCTTGCCTGCAAGCTCGACGGTAGTAGTAGGGTCGTCGACGACGTAGTCGTACTCAGCAGTGGTGTAGTCGACGGCAGCAGCGGGGTCTACCGGAGATTAAGGGGGGGAAGAATCAGTAAATACACAGCAAGCATATACAAACAGATGCATGACATGACAGATGAAATGTTAACGGTATTCTAACGAACTGCAATGTACTTTGTTCGGAACAGAAATTCATCGGAGGATGAGCTACCGGCTCCGGATGATTACCGGACAGGGTGTCCGGAAGGGGAAGGATCAAGCCGGAGGTGTCGTGGGTACCGGACAAACATAAGGGGGGTATATCCGTGCTAGTTGATCTATTCTGAGAAACATTCGTGTTCGGAATAAATTCATCCGGGCACTCTAACAGTGTCGGACCATTTATCGGAGTGCCGGTCCGGAGGGGGAACGGTTCGATGTTCGTTGTGTTAGAGGGGTGTGATAGGCATACGGATAGCGTATCCGTATTCGTTATTTTTTTCTGATCAATTTTCATGTATAAAGTTTTTGCATCCGAGTTACGGTTTAAAAGTTATTGAATTTCAAAGTTTTAAATCATTTAAATGATTTTTTGAATTTCTTTTATTATTTATTTAACATTATCCAGAACATTATCCAAAACATTATCCAAAACAGTGCCTGACATGTGGGACCCACATGTCAGCCTCTATTTATTTATAAAACATTTTATTAAATCAGAAATGCCTCTGGACCCACATGTCAGCCACTGGAATTTCTTTTAAAATCTTTAAAAATCAAACTGACAAAGGGGGCCCAGGTGTCATTGACTCCAGTGATAATTAAACTTGTTTTAATTAAGTTAAATGGCCAGGGGACCCACAAGTCAGTGACTGGGGCCAAAATCATTAGGGCTAATTACCTAGCTGACGACGGGGGCCCACCGGTTAGTCTCACCAGAGTGCTCACCGGAGCCCGTCGCCGGCGAGGTTGATGCTGCCCTCGCTGTGGTGCACGGGAGGATGCGCGGCTGGTACCAATCGACGCGGACGACCACGGGGAGGAGTTTGGTGGCGGTGCGGTGGCTTGGGGTGGACGGGCATGAGCTGGAGCTCAACAATGGCGGAGGGGGTTCTCGGGCTGATGGCGACGACGTCGCATACGCGCACGGGTTGGGGAGTTCTAGGGTGCGCTCGGTGTTTGGAAGCGCACGGAGCAAAGTGACGCTCGGGGGGTGCCATTTGCACGAGCTAGGACGCCATTGTGAGCTCGCCGGCGGCAGCGAGTCCTCGGCTTCAATGGAGGCGGGTGCTACGGCGAGAGGGGGGCAAGGGGAAGGGTTGGCGACGAACGGGGAGCTCACCAGGAGCACGACAGAGGTGGCAGCGGGCTCGATGCGGGCTTGTTGTGGCCGGAATTCGTCGCGGATCCCGCCGAAGCCGAAGACGAAGGCGGTGAAGTAGCGCTCGATGTGGTGGACTCGGGCTCGATTCCTCGCGGTGGGTGAGGTAGTCGACGGCGAGGCGGCTCCTGGACAACACGGCGAGGCGGCGTGAGCACGTTGGCCGCGCTTGGCCACGGCAATGGCGATGACGGCCCTCGGCTTCTTTTCCCCGAGGCGTGAGAGAAGAGAAGGAGGGGAAGGACAGGGAGAGGGTGTCCAGGGGGTCGGGGGCGTCGCCCTTATCGCGTCGACGCCGGGAGGGAGCAGGTGGAGGCGGGGTCGGCCTGGCAGCGGCGTGCCCACGCCCGGCGGCCGTACGGGAGCAGGTGGGGGGGAGGGTGGGCCTGGGCTAGGTGGGCCGTTGCTCAGGGCGATATTTAGTGAATTTCCAATTTTCTGTGTCTTTTCTTTTCTGTATTTCTCTTTTGGTAATTGTTTTCCAAGCTTAGGCAATTTTGTAAAATGTGTTAGGTGTCCCAATATTAGTATAACATTATATATCAGTGCCACAAAAGTTTTTGCAGCAAAAGAAAATCATTAGATATTTCTTTTAAATATTAAATGCCCAAAGTAAGGGTTTTAACCTACTGTTTGAATTGTTTGGAATTTTCTATAACTTAATAAATACCCAAGGTTGGTCCAACATAATTATAATGATTTTAGGAAATTTACAAAAATAGTTTCACGAATTTTGGAACAACTTTATTTGAGCACTTTTGTTTTATTTTTCATTTAAAGAAGTTTCAACTAGGGTTTGGTTTGTTAGATGAGCAAGGGGCATTTGGCTTTAGGTTTTGATCCAAGGGCTCAACTACATGGTGCATGGGGGGTTGATCAACCACAGCAAGGTTTGATCATTAGCGTCACAAAGTTTTATCAAGGACAAGGGAGATCAATTAGTGATAATCCAACAGTGATGATCAACAGTGATGATGATTACTGTTACAGAAACTGAGGGTGTTACAGCGATGCTCTCTAAGTTTCATCAATACCGGCCTTAGATGTTCGGCATGTTCTTCTTCGTTCTTCGAGTAGATGAGAATGTCATCGAGATAAACTACAACAAATTTATCTAGGTACTCCATGAAGATCGAATTCATCATGCGCGAGAAAGTGCCGGGGGCACTGGTTAAACCGAAGGACATGTCGGTGTACTCGTAAAGACCATAACGAGTAGTAAAAGCCGTTTTGGGAATGTCCTCGTTTCGGATTTTGATTTGATGATAACCTAATCTCAAATCCATCTTGGAGAAGACAGAGGATCCAGCAAGTTGATCATAAAGATCATTGATCCTGGGAAATGGGTACTTGTTCTTTATCGTCGCTAGATTTAGCGGGCGATAGTCTATGCACATCCTTTATGTTACATCTTTCTTCGTTACGAACAGAACGGGGCAACCCCATGGCGATGAGCTAGGGTGGATGAAGCCATTTTCCAACAAAGCTTCCAGTTGGGCTTTAAGCTCAGCTAACTCACGTGGGGCCATTTTGTATGGGCGTCTGGAAATTGGTGCGGTTCCGGGCATAAGATCCACTATGAACTCTACACATCTGTTGGGTGGCTAGGTTTAAGGAGTTTGGTTACTGGATGGTTTTCCTGAGGATGACCATGGCTTACTAGGGGCTACAACAGATATGTCAGAGTAACAAAGTACCCCAACACGATGGTTAGTGTGGTGCTTCTCGCTAGAAGACATCTAAAGTGGGAGAAAGAGCTGCAAATGAAACACTATAGGTTTCTAGAAGAAAACCTACATCAAACTCTATGGAACTGTCGGGCATGCCACCTAGAAGTCCTTCAAAAAGGACAACCGAAAAGGAGGGAAGGATTTTGCAAATGCATCAGATTATGAAGAAACCTGGAATGACTCGGACAGCATAACGGCTGTAATTGTAAGAAATGACAATTTCTTACAACATGGAAACAACACTTACATACGATGTAAGAAATCAGCATTACAACAATGCTAGGAAACTGGACACAACTTTCCTACGGCTACAAGGAAGCAAACAACGAGATGTTTTAATCAGACAGAGGTGAGCCTAGTCCTATCTTCCCGTAGAATAAGATGAGGGTGACTCAGAACTCAGAACGATGAGGGTAAGGAGAAAAAAGAAGCCTTACGTTGTTCCCTTATATACCCAGAGTAACTATATAACTATAGCAAGCTAGACTCGACTTCGGCCAAGGCTGATAATCCTATAGGCAGTCCTGCTCTGGTACCTAGTCTGTCGGGACCCGGGGTTAGCGTATGCAAGTCCCGCTACGACATAGTCATATGGAGAGCCGAGAACCGTACCCACTTGTCTAAGCAGACAAGGCCAAGCACAGAACGTTCTCGGAAAGCATCGTACGTGAGGGGCATCCCATCCAGGCCGGATGATCAACTGAGATGGGTCCTCATCGTCCGCACACAAGTCTAATGATATGGGTGATGAACTCCCATATTCACAGACAAGTCGCCTCAACCATACTATCGACTATCTCATAACTCTTACATACACTTACTCCAGCCCGATCACTTAGTCGGGGTCTAGGGCAGGCTCAATCATACCACAAAGTGTGCACGAGACGGAGTCTCAAGCAATCGCATCGCGATGCCCCAAGCTGCGCACATCTAAGGGCTACTTGGTGCATGAAAGACCGCCAGCCAGATCACAACTAAGGTCTCGAAAACCCATACTAAGACATGCATGTTATAAACATACACGCACCACACATGTCTAGTATGAACAACAGTTATCATTGAAAATCTCTACAAAGTGTATACTTTATTAAGAACTCTTACAGAGTGCACACAGAGATCACAAGTCTATGATCCAACATTACATCAAACATGCGGAAGCAAAGTAGGTCTGAGTACAGACAAGTTTAACAAATGGCTTAGAGAAGCCTTATCCAAAACAAGCCCTTCCACGAGGGACCAATCGTCTGACTGGGACTACACTAGCTTGATCAGTCGTCGAGCTCCAGGAAGATTCCACCTTCGGGGTCAGGGGGTTCATCTAAAACATAGGATAAGCAAACGTGAGTACAAAGTCGTACTCAGCAAGACTTACGTAGGAGCTATACTAATGCACATGTATCAAGGTAAAGGGAGGTGAGGTTCAATTGCAGAAGTGCCAGCTTTGACTTGGCTAGTCCTGAACTACGAGTACCGGACTTGAGGTAAGAAGCGTACACGAGTCCACTACATCTCCAACCAATTACACCACTATGGTGCCTTCCTCGACTTCCCCACGAGAAGGCACGCCATAGCACTCACACTTATCTTGGTGTGTTTTAGAAGTATCCAGTTCAAGTTGTCTAATAAGCAAGCTAAGCTTTCCAAGAAGTCCTTAACCGCGGACGCGGCTATTCTAATAGTTTTGTTAACCCTGCAGGGGTGTACCTCTACACACACGTGTCATCAGTTACCGCCTTTTGCGTGTCACCGTTCAAGAGGTGACAGCGAGGATGCCACCACAACACTTCGCCCACAGCTCCGTTCTAGTCCAAAGAGTCGCCTATCTGAGGGGGATCCGTATGGAAGTCCGGCCGAGGTTCCAGTACAGCCTCAAACGATGTGTGCAGGGTCCCAAGCCGGTCTTGAAAAGCCGTTCATCCACTTCGCAGACCGTGCCACAGCCCTACCAGAACTCCGAACTACTACGACTTCTGGGGTTCGAACGGGGTGAGGTACTAGGATGAGAGGGGTTAGTGAGCCCAATGTGTGGTTGTACTCTTCTTCTTGGATCACCACAAAAGAACTCAGACTTAAGGCGGTGTTCAACGAGACAACCCATTGTGTACTCCTACACAACCTCTCATCGTTCACCTTGTATTAGGGTAGATTCACCAACACATTTCCACCATCATCAACATGATCACTACCATCCCGACTCACATAACAATATCAACATTGTATCACTCTAAGCATGCAATAAGCAGTAACATTTGTAGGGGCCACATGATATCATTCAAATCCTACATTTGCTAGGATTGTGGTTTGCTTACTACTGTGACAAATGATAGGTCATGCAAAGGAATGGGTTCATCTATGCGGTAGAAACGTAGCATGGTAATCATCCTATACAATGCATAAGCGAGACATGAGAGGGAAGTGGGATTTTATCGATATGATCAATGGGGGTTTTCTTGCCTTGCTGACGAGGTTCAGTATCGGGGTCTTCAACGAACGGGGTGAACTCGGGTTCCGGCTCCACTTCTATCCGAGCGAACAATACAATCAAAGTGATCAACATAAGGTACAATGCACAAGCACATGATCAAATGTATATGGTGATGTTCATGGTACTGATGTGTTGAGCATTCCATTTAAAAGGAGTATATTGCATTTGAAATGCAAATTCAAACTCCATTTGATTTTTCGATGAATTTCAAATGCATTTGAATGCATGGAAGTTCATTTCAAATGGTTGATCATGAAGTGATGTTGTAAAGGTGAGGTAAAGTCTCTGATGTGTGGATTAAACCATTTAAAAGAAGTGGGCTGCAAAGTCATTTGCAAATTCACTCCAAATTTGAATTCAAATTAAATCCATATGGATGATTGCCACTGTTCACCCAATTTAAATTGGTCAAACATGAAAACAAACTCCATATTCAGAATCCTTGAATTTTTCTAATAATTTTAGACATATTATTTGTCCAATTTGGAGTTAATATGAATTAGTTATGATTTATTGAAGTTTAGCTATTTTCTGGATTTTTCTGGAATTACTGAAATTAAATAAATCATTTAAAAGATTTACTGCGCCAGCCTGACGTCAGGGGGCAGCTGACGTGTGGGTCCACCAAGTTAGTGGGGGGGGGGGGTTAAATAACCCGGTTAGTTAAACTAACCAGGGGGTTAGTTAGTGGCCTGGGCCCACATGTAAGTGGCATGGGGTAAAGCAGGGGATAGGGCGGAATGGAGAGGAGCTCACCGTGAAGCCAATGGCGAAGACGACGGGGCTGGGGGTTGCTCGACGGCGGCGCAATTGGAGTTCTTATCCTCGGCGGCCGGCGGCGAAATCTCGACGTGGGCGTCACTTGCAGGCGGTATGAGCTTCAATTGATGGGGGGAAACGAAGAGGTCGTCGACGGGGAATGCTCTGGACAAGGTGGCGCTCTTCGGGGACATTAGTCGTCACGGTGGCGCTCGTCGGTGCTCTGGCTAGGGCTTTGGCCACGGTGCGGAACTCGTCGGGGAAGGAGAAAGGGGAGCCCAGGGCGAGGGGAAAGCGTGCGGGGGGGTTCTGCGGGTGCGTGGCGTGCGATGCGTGCAAAGGAGAGGCCTAGAAGGCTCTCCTAGACGGTGGCCGTCGACGCGTGCCCCTGCCCTCCAGCGACCTGCTTGGAGGCGCGGGCGAGGAAGAAGACAAGCGCCCCGGTGGGCTGGGCCGAGGCAGAGGGAAGGTGGGCCTCGCCCCTGGGCGTTAGGTAAGTGTCTCTCATCTTTTTCTGTTTTTCTTTCTTTTTTGCAATTTTGTTTAGCTTAGCAAATAAAATAGCTAGGCATTTTTATAAATGCTGAAACTTTTTATGTGGCTTCGCAATATACTAGGCTAGCCACTTGTAAAGTTTGAATATTTTTAAAATTCAAATTATTTGAACTTTAATTCAAATAGGGGTTTTTGATTAATTCCAAGGTCCTGTTTGAATATTTGATAAATCCATGAGCATGGGGTGGGTCCCACATCACTTGATATGTGATCACACTCATTTATAAGACTTTTCAAAAATCAAACATGAACTTTTGGAGAAGATTTATTTCTGGCCTTTGAATTAATTTCTCAGGGCTTTTCTTTTCCCCATTTTTGAATTTTCTTTTGAATTTTTGCATGATGCAAAGGGCACAATCAAACCCTAGCACTTACCTAACTTGGGGTTGTGACATGAGTCTCCTTTAATATTTATTGGGGATGGGGGCATCCCCAAGATTGAACGCTTGACACTTCTTAATCTTCTTTCATCATCTTCCCGCGCACACTTGAAAACTCCCTTCATACATAACTCATCATAATCTGATTAGCGAGGTTAGTACCCATAATAAAATAATTTTTTCTCTACTGGAAATAAGGATAACCTTCAAGATCTACTGTTTCTCAAGATTTCCAAAATGTTTTTGCAAAGAAAAAGCAAGCTTAAGGTTTGCAAAACAGGACAGAATCTGTGAAAAACAGACCAGCAGGTAGTAAAGAATTTTTTAGGGCTACTTCTGCAACTCAAATAGAAAAACTCAGAACATACAAAAGTTTCGTAATTGTATATAGCACGCTGTGTAAAAAATTCAGCTCAAAAAGATGAACTGGGATTTTTCGCTGATTTTTCTAGTCACGGGGACAAAATCTGTTTTCTGGACAGCATGTCACAACTTTCACTTCCCATGTCGTATGAGGCTATAAAAGGCACAAAGCTTGCAAAGTAAAGATACAATGATGTTGCTACAATAGTAACAATCATCAAGACCACTAAAAACAGAAGAAAAACAAAAAGGAAAACCTAAATTCATTGCGGGCTGCCTCCCGAAAGCGCTTCTTTAAAGCCATTAGCTAGGCTTAATGCAAAAAGAAAGAATCAAAGATCATCATAATAATCGGAGTTGTAATATGATTCAAATGGTTCCTCAACAAGTTCATTATTGTTTCTCTTAGGAAAGGGGTACACACCTTTTGCTTTCCCGCGTAGGCGTATTTGTCCCTTACCTATATCAATGAAGCCTTTCATGGCTCGGAGGAAATCCCTCCCAAGCACTATGTTTCCTTCATTTGGCTTCATGACAAAGAAATCAACCATTGCAATCCCCTTAAGGAATGTCACTAGTACCTCTTTTATCCTTCCCTGGATCTCAGAAATATCTCCATTAGCATGTTCATGATATGATGATAATTTGTCCATGTTAAATATTAAAGAATCATAAACAACTTTTGGCATAGTAGAAACCATAGATCCAATGTCATATAAGGCAAGGAAGTCTTGGTTAGAGATGCTAATTCTAACAAAGGGTTCCCAGTCACCATCTATCTCATAAACATCTTTCTTATTTGGCTGGGGTTTTTTGCCTTTTTCAAGTCTAGAGCATCCAACCTTTTTTCAATAGTAGCAAGTCTATCTGTAACAGTATCAAAACTATGATCATAAACAAAATAACTATATAGACCATGTATAATTTCAAGAGCTCTAGCTTCATCGTAAGCTAAGAAATCCTCTTCAGCTATAATATCAAGAGAGTGCTTGCACCATCTAAAAAGACCATGGTAAAAATTTCTAAGCACAATTTTTATAGGTATCCAAGGCATAACTCTCCTATGTGCATCAGAAATTCTATCCCAAGCCTTCTTCATATTTTTTCCATCCCTTTGATGGAAGTCTAAGACCTCAGACTCCCTCAAGGCACCAAATCCTAAAATGCTTGACTAAACAGAAAGGATAACTAAAGGCAAGATAACTATTTTTTTGATTTTTGATAAAAGACACTAAAGCAAAAACTGAAAGGTAAACTAACAAGACTAAAAAGCAAAGATAAAAGATAGTGTGCAACTCCCCTATCTTGAAGAGTGGAGTCCCCGACAACGGCGCCAGAAATTTTCTTGATACACGAGAGAACTTCTCGCCCCCGTTGGCTACCCCAAGTGGAAGGTGAGATGTAGATAGCGGCAAATTTCCCTTAGAAAAAATGCTTAAGTTGAGTATCGTCCAGGAGGACTCCAACAGATACAAGTAGGTGGTGAAGTGAATAATTGGCGCCGTTGACAATCTAAGGATTGATAACTTCACCTGGACCTGCACACACAACAGATAGCTTTGCTCCCAATGAGTACAGAGGAGTTGTCAATTCCTCCGGCCTTGTTGTTTACAAAGGATAAAACGCACAGGATAATAATGATAGATAGTGATAGCAACGGAAAAGTAAATACTGAAAGTAAATTGATAGTGTAAACAGTGGTGGATAGTCCCAAACGTATCTATAATTTCTGCTTGCTCCATACATGTTTTGTGTGACTTTGCCATGTTTTGCCTGAACTTTCATACACTTTTGAACCTATTTGGACTAACCTATTAACTCAGTGCACCCAGTTGCCAGTTTCTGTTTTCTCCTGTTTTTGTATTTCAGGTTTTCCGGCCATTAAAATTGCTCCAAAAATTCCGGGAAAAATATATAAAAAATCAGCACAACAGAAGCTTCCGGAATCACCAAGAGAGGGCAGGGGGGCCACCACTAGGCAGCTGATACGTCCAAAACGTATCTATAATTTCTGCTTGCTCCATGCATGTTTTGTGTGATATTGCTACGATCTAGATACACTTTCATACACTTTTGATCATATTTGGACTAACCTATTAACTCAGTACACCAAAGTGCCAGTTCCTGTTTTCAGCTGTTTTTCTATTTCAGTTTTCCCCCATATAAAAAGTGCACCAAAAATTCAGGAAAATCAGATAAAAAATCAGCGCAGAAGAACCTTCCAGATGAACCTAGGTGGGGCCAGAGGGCCACCACCAGGGGCCCAGGCACACTGGTGGCGCGCCCTAGGGGCTGGCCGCGCCAGGGGGGTGCCTGGACCCCTGGTGGCCCCCTGGCTGCCCCCTTCGCCTATATATTCTCCGTGACGAGAAACCCTCAGAAGAAGAACCCTTTTTCGCGATCTCGCCTCTGTTCCGCCGCCGCTGCGCTTCTGAGATCGGGAGCACCAGCAGACCTCTTCCCGGCACCCTGCCGGAAGGAGGGCCGACCTCCGGGAGTCTCATCTCCACCATGGATGCTTCCCGGATGTGCGGAGAGTAGTTTCCTTTGGACCATGGGTCCGTGATCAGTAGCTATGTGATGTTCTCCTCCCCTCTTTGTTCTTCATGGTTTAGACCTCGTGAGCTGCCCTACATGATCGAGGCACTTTTGTAATCTTTCTGGTGTTGCTATGCTGAGTTTGATGGGATCTGATGGATTATGAGATTATGTTCAGATTGTGATTGAGTAATATATTTGGTTCTTATCTCTTATATTTTTGTTCTTAAGTAATTCTTGCATGTTCTCCGTTGCTGTTTATTGCTTTGGCCAAGTAGTAGGTAGTAACCCCAAGAGGGAACGTTATGCTCGATTGTGGGTTCATGCCCCCTGATGACACGCTTGAGTGATAGAAACATGAGTCTAGGGGATGTGCTGTTGCCACAAGGGGGAAAACAACGGTGCTTGTAACCGCGGTTGCAAGGATTGTTTACTTTACGCAAAGTGCTTTTTAATGCAATTGTCTGTTGCTTTGGGTTTACACTTTGGGTGGGGCTCGCAACTTAATACCAGCGAGATGTTCTGGATAGATATCTCAAGGTGGATGATTAGTAGTAGATGAAGTTGGATTTCGGTCTACTTATTTTGGCGTTCTGCCCATGCTTTTGAGCCTCTTCCTTTCTTTTGTAGCATAGTTAGCATTGCGGTGCGTTCATAATCCTGTCAATTGCCCTTCTGTAATTTGTTCACCTCGCATAGCAGTTTTATCGTCTTTTGGGAGAGAGACATCACTAGTGAACATCACGTATCCCGGTCCATATCTTCATCATTGTTTCCACGCTCATTTACTTTTCTGCTTTTACTTTCAGTTGCTATCATTATCCCTTGTGTTTGATCCTTTGTGCACAACAAGACCGGAGAGATTGACAACCTCTCTGAACTTCGTTGGGAACAAAGTTATTTGTGTCTGTGTGCAGGTCCACGTCAGTTGCGCCGCTGACACCTACTTATCATCTCCGGAGTCCTACTGGAGACAAACCTTGGTATCTTTACTGAGGGAAATTTGCTGCTGTGCTACATCACGCCTTCCACTTGGGGTTTACCAACGAAGGGCGAGAAATCACTATCATCACCTCGCACATCAGCAGCGAGGAGGGCAGGTGGCACGGCCCCACCTTGGGCCGCGCCAGGGACCCTCCTGACTGCCTCGTGGGTCCCCTCGACGCCCCCTTCGCCTATATTTACCCCTTGGGGTGGAAACCCTAATAGGGACTCCTCTTTCGCGATCTCGCCTCTGTTCCGCCGCCGCCGCCGTTTCAAGATCTGGGCTGCCTGGAGAAGCTGCTCCGGCACCCTGCCGGGAGAAGCTACCCCCTCCGGGAGACCCTCCATAGCCATGGACGCCTCCCGTATGTACCGTGAGTAGTTTCCCTTGGACCATGGGTCCGTGACCAGTAGCTATGTGATCTATCTCTCCCCTTTTGTGCTTCCACTTTCGAGTCCTCGTGAGCTACCTCACATGATCGAGGCATCTATGTAAGTTCTGCTGTTGCTATGCTTAGTTTGTTGGGATCTGATGGATTATGAGACTATGTTCAGATTGTGATGAGTAATATATTTGGTTCTTCTCTTTTATATTTTGTTCTTGAGTAAATTCTTTCATGTTCTCCGTTGCGGTATTTTCTTTGGCCAAGTATTTTATTTGCAAATCCAAGAGAGAGCGTTATGCTCGATTGTGGGTTCAGCCCCTTGATGTCTAGCTTGAGTGACAGAAACATGAGACTAGGGGATGTGTTGTTGCCACCAGGGATAAAACAAAGGTGCTTGTACCTGCGGGTGCAAGGGTTGTTTACTTTATGCAAAGTTCTTTTAATGCAGTTGTCTGTTGCTTTGAGTTTACACTTTGGGTGGGATTCACAACTTAATACCAGCGAGATGTTCTGTATAGATATCTCAAGGTGGATGATTCGTAGTAGATGCAGATGGATTTCAGTCTACTTACCTTGGCGTACTTCCCATTGCTTTTGAGCCCTTCCTTTCTTTGAAACATAGTTAGCATTGCGGTGCCTTCATAATCCTGTCAATTTCCCAACTGTGATTTTTTTACCTCGCTAGCACTTTTATCGTCTTTTGGGAGAGAGACATCACTAGTGAAAATCACGGGACCGTGGTTCATCTTCACATTATTGTTCACACCCTCAATTTACTTTCAGCTTTTACTTTCCTTTGCACCTTTTATCTCTTGCGTTGATCCTTTGTAAACGACAAGGCTGGAGGAATTGACAACTCCTCTGTACTCGTTGGGATCAAAGTTATTTGTTGATGTGTGCAGGTCCACGACAACACCCTAGTCAGGAAGCAATTTCTGGCGACGTTGCCACCTACTTGTATCTCCTGAGTCCTACTGGTTCGATAACCTTGGTATCTTCATCGAGGGAAACTTGCTGCTGCACTGCATCTCAAACCTTCCACTTGGGGTAACCAACGAGGGGCGAGAAGCCATCAAGCAAATTTCTGGCGCCGTTGCCGGGGACTCAAGTCTACAAGATAGGGGAGTTGCACACTATCTTTTACCTTTGCTTTTTAGTCTTGTTAGTTTACCTTTCAGTTTTTACTTTTGTGTCCTTAATCAAAAATACCAAAAACACCTGTTACCTTGTCATTAGTTACCACTATGGCTGGTCCTTTTGCCTTTGGTGAGGCATAAGTTCTTACCTTTACTCAAAGAGGTGGTGAAAGTTTGAAAGATGCTTGGTATAGAATTAATGATTCTCAAAAAAGAGCCACCAAGAAGCAATCCACTACTATCATGCTTAGAATTTTTTATGTTGGGATTACTTCTTGGAATAGGTTTCTTTTAGACACTGCTATCAATGGGAACTTCATAGAGGCCCCAGTTTTGGAAGCCCTTAATGTTATTGAAAATCTTGTTGGAAGTCTCCCCATTGTTAGTATTAAGGAGGACATTACTTTAGCTCACATTATGAGAAAACTTGAAAAGATAGAGCTAGAGATGCCAAGTATCAATAGGGTGAATGAGTTGGATCGTAAGATTCAAGGGAATTTGAATAGGCTAGATAATTCCATGCAGAAAATTGTCAAAACTTTGGAGACTATCAAATCCCTTGATGCAAAGTCTTCTAGGATAGAAAAGATTGAGGAAGTTATTGAAACTTTAGGAACTACCTTTTCCTCAATCAAAACCAAAAAGGATGAAACTCCAGCAAAGAAGGAACCTAAGTCCGTTTACGTACCCAAGGTTCCCCGAGCTAAAGCTAGCACACCCAGTGCCAAGAGAGTTGAAACGGTGAAAACTTTGGAGGAGACACCTATCTTTAACTTTAATGAAACTCCAATTGATTTCCCTCCTTTTGATTTTATTCCAAGAAGCATTTTCATTCGTCCTTTATTTGAGAAACCCATTAAGACTAGTTGTACTATTGAAGAGATTTTTTATGATCATGATTATGGTTCAATAGATGCAACTTGATCTTCTGCTTTAAGCCTAGCTAATGGCTCTAAAGTAGCGCTTTCGGGAGGCAGCCCGCAAAAAATTTAGGTTTTTATTTTTATTTTTTTTCTGTTCTTAGTGGTCTTGATGATTGTTACTACTGTAGCAACATAATTGTATCTTTACTTTTCAAGCTTTGTGCCAAGTTTAGCCTCATACGACAAGGGAAGTAAAAGTTGTGACATGCTGTCCAGAAAGCAGATTCTGTCCTCGTGACTAGAAAAATCAGAGAAAAATCCCAGTTCATCTTTTAAAGCTTAATTGTTTACAAAGCTTGCTCTATACAATAATGAAACTTCCGTATGTTCTGAGTTTTTTGATTTGAGTTGCAGAAGTACCCCTAAAAAATACGTTTCTATCTGCTCTTCTGTTTTTCACAGATTCTGCCACGTTTTGTCTCTCTTCACTTTTGCAAACCTTAAGCTTGATTTTTATTTGCAAAACCCTTTTGGAAATCTTGGGAAGCAGTAGATCTTCCTGGAAATCTTTATTTGCAGTAGATGAAAATTATTTTATTAGGGTACTAACCTCTCTAATCATCCTACAATGAGTTATGTATGAAGGGAGTTTTCAAGTGCGCGATGGAGGATGATGAAAGAAGATTCAGGAGGGTCAAACGCTCAAGCTTGGTGATGCCCATGTGCACCCCCAATAAATATTCAAGGAGACTCAAGCGTCTAAGCTTGGGGATGCCCCCGTGCATCCCCTTGTTCATTAACAATTATCAGTTTGTCTCTCGTTGCACTATATTTTTATCACTTCATGCATTATGTGCTATTCTTGGAGTGTCTCTCTCTTAGGTTTTGTTTTTAGTTTTCTTTTTCTTTGTTTTCTGTAGTAACAAGTTATACCCCAACTTAGTCTTTTGTGTGGGAGAGATTCACGCTCCGCTTGACCTAGAACTCCTCATAGGATTTGCATGCTTATTCTTTTAGCTGTGAGCTGTTCTTTTTCTTTTCTTAGCTGCTGTTCTATTTAGTTGTAGTGCTTTAGTTTTTCTAGAGCTTTTATTTTTGTCTTAGGTTGAACTTTCTATAGGTTGCATGTTTTATCTTGTTAGAGAGTTTGCCTGTTGCACTGAGTTCTGTATCTTGACTGAAAGTAGGTAGTTAAAGTTGTTGTTCTCTTTGTAGTAGTAACTTGCAATAGTTTTGAGGTATTGACTAGAGTAATGTTTGAACTTATGGTGTCAAGAGCTCTTGCCTATTAGTGACAGATGTCGTATTTTGGGCAATCCGTGTGTTTTTCGAAAACAAAAAAACCCCCTGTTGAGAACTCTAGCTACTAGATGGATCACTAACCTCTGGAGGGTTCGAATATTAGAGTACACTCACGTACCATGAGTCGAGGATGCGCAAGGATAACCAAACCCCCATACACTCCTCCTCGGGGTACCTGTCTCTTTGTGAGCCTCCTGATTAGATTGAGAGTTACCGATAATAAGTGCATGAGTTCTTCGGACTAATGTGAGTATTCGAAAGTTGGCACTTCCACCCACCTATACATTTTTCTAGCCTCTTCGGTACCGTGCATTGCCCTTTCTCACCTCGAGAGTTGGCGCATACTTCGCCGGTGCATCCAAACCCTTGGCATGATACGCTCTGTCATCATAAGCCTCCTTATATATTTCCTCAAAAAAGCCACCATACCTACCTATAAGGCATTTCCATAGCCTTTCCGAGATACATTACCATGCAACATCCACCTTCTCATGACTTGATCTTCATGTCATACATGCTACTTGCTTGATCGATGAGCCTCATGCTAGTTGTGCCTTGCCCTAATCATTGCTACATGACGCGCTAGTATCATTGCATGTCCTGCTATCCTGGCAGAAGCATACATTTGCATCATGATAGTTACATTTTCTTTATGTGAGTACCTTTGTAAAGTGTGAAAGATCTCCTATATTCTTGTAAATTATAGAGTATTGCCCCTAAAGTGAGGAAAAGATCCCAAAGAGGAAAAAATCAAAAGATCCCAAAGAGGACAAATGAGAGTTAAATAGAAAGAGCCATTGAGGCCACCAAAAAAAATATAAAAAAGAGAAAAAGAGAAAAAAAATAAAAAGAGAGAAGGGGGCATACTACTATTCCTTTTGAGAGATCCACACTAGTACTTCATCTCCTATCCCTTTTACTCCATAGAGATCATCATCATGCATATAGCTATGTGGGGACCCTTCACACTATAGAACTTGGCTTGTATATTCCATTGATGAGCCTCCTCAAACGAGCTCTAGGTCTTCTTGAGCAAGCAAGTTAGATGCACCCCCCACTAGTTCCCTTGGAGAGCTTTTAGCTCACATGTGCATCCGTTGTATGGCAATCCCTACTCCTCACATCATATCTATCATATGGCCTTCTCTCGCCTATGATTATCCTCATTGATGTGAGCCTTTCACACCTTTTTGTCTTCCTCCTCCACCTTATTTCTGTTTCGCCTTTTAGGTGTTAACTTTCTTGCTCACGCTCATCCATTGCATGAGTGCTCAAAATATCGAAAGGGAGTGGATCAGTTTGACTTGTACCTGGCTAGTGGTCTGGGGACGAGTCCAGATAAGAATCCATAGGAGACCAAGTGTGAAACTTTAGTAGATAGTTGTTCTCAACAAACTTATTTTTTCTCTCGTATTTCCCTATCCCATGCTTGCATGCAAACACCATCTGGAGACATTCGAGTCACGGACAGCGAGAGCTCTTGCACCTTTTGTTCTTTTGTTGCTTGTGTCAATGCTAATATAGACTCTTGCTTGTTAAGACTTGAATTGAATTGCATGCTTTGACTGCTTTACTTAAAAGTACTTATGGTTGTGTGGCATGTCACCACAGAAATTATGCTTGTTATCATTTACCTACTCGAGGACGAGCAGGAATTAAACTTGGGGATGTTGATACGTCCCAAACATATCTATAATTTCTACTTTATCCATGCATGTTTTGTGTGACTTTGCCATGTTTTGATTGAACTTTCATACACTTTTGAACCTATTTGGACTAACCTATTAACTCAGTGCAACCAGTTGCCAGTTTCTGTTTTCTGCTGTTTTTGTATTTCAGGTTTTCCGGCCATTAAAAGTGCTCCAAAAATAACGGGAAAAAAATATAAAAAATCAGCGCAACAGAAGCTTCCGGAAACACCAAGAGAGGGAAGGGGGGCCACCACCAGGCAGCCAGGAGGGCAGGTGGCGTGGCCCCACCCTGGGCCGCGCCAGGGACCCTCCTGATGCCTCGTGGGTCCCCTCGACGCCCCCTTCTCCTATATTTACCCCTCGGGGTGGAAACCCCTAATACAGACTCCTCTTTCGCGATCTCGCCTCTGTTCCGCCGCCGCCGCCGTTTCAACATCGGGGCTGCCTGGAGAAGCTGCTCCGGCACCCTGCCGGGAGAAGCTACCCCCTCCGGGAGACCGTCCATAGCCATGGACGCCTCCCGTATGTACCGTGAGTAGTTTCCCTTGGACCATGGGTCCGTGACTAGTAGCTATGTGATCTATCTCTCCCCCTTTTGTGCTTCCACTTTCGAATCCTCGTGAGCGGCCTCACATGATCGAGGCATCTATGTAATTTCTGCTGTTGCTATGCTGAGTTTGTTGGGATCTGATGGATTATGAGACTATGTTCAGATTGTGATGAGTAATATATTTGGTTCTTCCCTTTTATATTTTGTTCTTGAGTAAATTCTTGCATGTTCTCCGTTGCGGTATTTGCTTTGGCCAAGTATTTTATTTGCAACTCCAAGAGAGAGCGTTATACTCGATTGTGGGTTTAGCCCCTTGATGTCTAGCTTGAGTGACAGAAACATGAGACTAGGGGATGTGTTGTTTCCACCAGGGATAAAACAACGGTGCTTGTACCTGCGGGTGCAAGGATTGTTTACTTTACGCAAAGTTCTTTTAATGCAGTTGTCTGTTGCTTTGAGTTTACACTTTGGGTGGGATTCACAACTTAATACCAGCGAGATGTTCTGGATAGATATCTCAAGGTGGATGATTCGTAGTAGATGCAGATGGATTTCGGTCTACTTACCTTGGCGTACTGCCCATTGCTTTTGAGCCCTTCCTTTCTTTGCAGCATAGTTAGCATTGCGGTGCCTTCATAATCCTGTCAATTTCCCAACTGTGATTTGTTTACCTCGCTAGCACTTTTATCGTCTTTTGGGAGAGAGACATCACTAGTGAAAATCACGGGACCCTGGTCCATCTTCACATTATTGTTCACACCCTCAATTTACTTTCAACTTTTACTTTCCTTTGCACCTTTTATCTCTTGCGTTGATCCTTTGTAAATGAAAAGGCCGGAGGAATTGACAACTCCTCTGTACTCGTTGGGATCAAAGTTATTTATTGATGTGTGCAGGTCCACGACAACACCCGAGTCAGGAAGCAATTTCTGGCGATGTTGCCACCTACTTGTATCTCCTGAGTCCTACTGGTTCGATAACCTTGGTATCTTCACCGAGGGAAACTTGCTGCTGCACTGCATCTCAAACCTTCCACTTGGGGTAACCAACGAGGGGCGAGAAGCCATCAACCCACTAATCATCCACCTTGAGATATCTATCCAGAACATCTCGCTGGTATTAAGTTGCGAATCCCACCCAAAGTGTAAACTCAAAGCAACGGACAACTGCATTATAGAACTTTGCGTAAAGTAAACAATCCTTGCACCCGCAAGTACAAGCACCGTTGTTTTCCCCCTTGTGGCAACAACACATCCCCTAGACTCATGTGTCTGTCACTCAAGCTAGTCATCAGGGGGCGTGAACCAACAATCATGCATAACGTTCCCTCTTGGAGTCACTACCTACTACTTGGTGATACGTCCCAAACGTATCTATAATTTCTGCTTGCTCCATGCATGATTTGTGTGACTTTGCCATGTTTTTCTTGAACTTTCATACACTTTTGATCATATTTGGACTAACCTATTAACTCAGTGCACCCAGTTGCCAGTTCCTGTTTTCTGCTATTTTTGTATTTCAGGTTTTCCGGCCATTAAAAGTGCTCCAAAAATTCCGGAAAAATTATATAAAAAATTAGCGTCCCGGAAGCTTCCGGAATCACCAAGGAAGGAGGGGAGGGCCACCACAGGGACTCCATAAGGTTCCCTGGTGCGGCCCCACCCTAGGCCGCGCCAGGCACCCTCCTGGCTGCCCTGTGGCCCCTCTCGGTGCCCCCGTTGGACCCTATTTTTACCCCCGTGGAGGAAACCCTGATTCCAGACCCCTTTTCTCCAGAAGAAATTCCGATCTCCGCCGCCATCGCCATCATGTTTCGGGGGGACAGAATTCCTGTGCCGTCACCCTGCCGGGACGGGGAAGTGCCCCCGGATTCATCTCCACCGACGTTGCTTCCTCCCTCCATGAAGCGGGAGTAGTTCTCCCTCGGGGTTGAGGTTTCTACGAGTAGCTATGTGTTCTTCTCTCTCTCCCATGATGTGATCTTTGTTGTGATCATAGGCTATGTTAATCTAGGGTGATCCCATGATATTTCCCCTTCCTCTATGTATTGGATTGATGTACTCAATTGATCTTATCTAGTATAATCCACGAGACCAAGGTGACAGCGGTCTATTGGACATGGGTTAGAAGAATATTATCATGAGTGATTTCCTCTTTTGTGTGTTGATTGAAGATTGAGAGTCTCTTGGTTCTTGTCTTTGACTATCCTTGAGATATGTTGTGGTGATTGTGGTACTCTCTTTGGATGGCCGCGGTGACATTGGGAAATCCATAGATTGAGAACTACGAATTTGAGGTGTGCTTTTGTAGCCCTACATAATTCTCATCCTCTCTTGACCACAAAGGAATGACCTCTGAGTGCGTCTCCATTGCATGTTTTATGGGAAATATCATGTGATTATACTATGTTAATGTTGTTGAGAGTTGCCACTAGTGAAAGTATGAAGCCTAGGCCTTGTTTCCACCATTGTTACACCGTTTGTGCTCACTTTTTTTCACATGTTTGCTTGCTGCACTTTTTATTACAGATTTATATTACCTTGCTTTGCCACACCTATCACTCGTATTTTACCATCTCTTCGCCGAACTAGTGCACCTATACAACTCCTAGTTGTATTAGGTGTGTTGGGGACACAAGAGACTTCTTGTATATTAATTGCAGGGTTGCTTGAGAGAGACCATCTTCAACGTCTACTTCCCTGAGTTCGATAAACCTTAGGTCATCCACTTGAGGGAAATTGCTGCTGTCCTACAAACCTTTGCGCTTGGAGGCCCAACATAGTCTACAAGAATAGAAGCGTGCGTAGGCATCAAGCTATTTCTGGCGCCGTTGCCGGGGAAGTAAGGTTTGAAGGTATATCTTTAGATTCTGCAATTAAATCTTTTCGTTTCTTTACTTTGATTTTCACTAGTTAGGCTTATGGAAAACTGCAATCTTAGTTCACTACTTCGGGGAGGCCGCTTTACCACACCCGTGGTAGAGAAGTATCCTCCACCTAATGAATGTATCCCATTCAAAATACCACTTGGGATAATTGAAAAGGTTATGAATGATCATTATGCAGGGGATGGAACAGTCCATCCTAGTGTTCATCTGTTGATACTTACAGAACTTTGTGAGTTATTTAAGATTTCAGGTTTGACAAGAGATGAAGTTATGAGGAAATTATTTGCCTTGTCACTGAAAGGAAAAGCATTGGAATGGTATAGGCTACTACATGATTCTCACCTGCTGGATTGGGAAGAGATCCAGTCTCTCTTTTACTCCAAGTTTTATCCTCTTCATGAAGTCCATGAGAATAGGAATTATGTTTATAATTTCTATACTCATGACGGAGAGAGCATAACTCAAGCTTGGGGGAGACTGAAAAATTTGATGCTAAAATGTCATAACCATGGGCTCCCCAAAGATATGATTATTACTAATTTCTATGCAAGGCTATCTCGACAGGATAAATACTTGCTCGATGCTTCCTCGATGGGTTCTTTCACAAACGAAAAGATTGATGCTAAATGGGAACTCCTTTAAAGAATCCAACACAATACTGAAGATTGGGAGATCGACAAAGGTAAAGAGTCAGGTATAATTTATGAGTATGATTGCATTAAGTCCTTTGTTGAAACTGCAAGTTTTAATAAGTTTAGTGCTAAGTTTGGGCTTGATTCTCAACTCCTTGTTGATTTCCTCAAATCTTTTGCTTCACATCTTAACATGCCTAAGGAGAATTGGATCAAGCATCATGAACCTTTTAAAGAGATTTGCAAAGAAAATGAAATTGTTAATGATGATTGCAACATGCATGATCCAATTCCTGAAAATGAAGTTTTATATAAGCATGTTAATTTTTGTGGAGTGGATAGACCTTGTGAAAGGCCTATGATTGAAGAAGAGAAGCATTGTAAGAAACGTAAGCATGAAAGAACAATCACTTGGGTTATCCTTTTACTTGTGAACTTTGCTGCATAAAGGGTCACTTCAATTTTCAGTGCATGTACTTTCAAAACATAACTGTTAGCCAGTTGTGTGATGACATGATCACCCCTGATCTTTATGATGAGCTTATGTTATTTTTGATGTGTGAAGAGTTATCAGAAAAGACTTCTTGGCTAGATGTTAATGCCTTAGGAATTAGCAACACTTTGCAAAATTGTCATCTCTATTGTGTTGTTAATTGCCATGAAAATGATTACATAAGTAAGAATAAAAAGGAGGGAGCTTTACCAAAGTATAAAAATGTCTCTCATATCTCTACTAATAAAAAGGAGAGTTTCTCCCAAGTTTCCCCTATTGTTTCTAATAAACCAGGATATGTGGAGAAACATCATCTCCAACCACTCCCTCCTAAGGTGAAGAAGAAGAAAAAGAAGAGGATGAGGAAGAGGAGCAAGAAGGAAGAAGAATTGGTAACAACCTGGCCTGAGCATATTCCTCGTATCGATTTTTATCCTAACGGACATAAAATTATGGAGGATGGTGAGCTTGATTGCATTCATTATTATCTTGAAGATAAGTCTGTAGGTACTATTGAAGATGATTTTGATTATGATATGCATGTTACTTTTTGTGATTGGGAAAATGATGATAATGCTACTTATGACCTTGAAAATCTTTTTGGTACCAACTCTGAGAGTGATGATATGGAAAGCTCCAAGCTTGGGGATGATAGGATTGCAAGTCCTTTAACCATTAGTGATGTGGTAATTGATAATTATTTTGCTAGTAAGAATAAAGACATCATGTTTACAAATATAGTTGCTAGCAATGATAATGCTCTTCTCTACTATGATGACGTTATAACTCCTATCTATAGTGATTTTAAAGGTACCTATGACATAAGGAGAAATTATCCTTATGAAACTTGTCATAATCATGGAGGTAATTACTCCCTTGTTGAACACCATCTTCGTAATACACAATTAATCTATAGTGTTCAAGTTTTTTATGATAGTCCTACTCCCACTATTACCAATGAGAAAGATTATGCTTATGTGGATAGTAAGAGTACCCTTTTGCATGTGGATCATGGTAACAATGCTTTATGTGATACTTATATTGTTGAGTTTATTCATGATCCCACTGAAAATTATTATGACAAGGGAACATATTCTTATAGATATTTCAATAATATCAAGTTCCCTCTCTTTACGTTGAAGGCTTTGAAGTTGCACTTATTTTTCCTTCCTATGCTAATATCTTTATGCTTCAATGGGTTTTTCCTCTACAAGATCCCTTTGCATAGGAAGAATGTTAGACTTAAATGTGTTTGTTATTTTCTTCTTGATGCTCTCTTTTGTTCTTCAACTCTTATTCCTTATTCCTATGAGAGCATCATTAAAATCTTAAGCCTATCTTTATGGCTATAAAGAAAGAGCTCCAGGGAAACAACCCTTGTTATCTTTACTTTGAGTTTTTACTTTCTGTTTTTAGTGGTCTTGATGATTGTTAGTACTGTAGAAACATCATAGTATCTTTAATTTTCAAGCTTTGTGCCAAGTTATAGCCTCATATGACAAGGGAAGTGAAAGTTGTGACATGCTGTCCAGAAAATAGATTCTGTCCTCGTGACGGGAAAAATCAGATAAAATCACCAGTTCATCATTTTGAGCTGAATTTTTTACACAGCGTGATCTATACAATCACGGAATTTCGTATGTTTTGAGTTTTTTGAGTTGAGTTGCAGAAGTACCCCGAAAAAATTCTTTACTACCTGCTGATCTGTTTTTTCATAGATTCTGCCACGTTTTGGCTCTCCTAACTTTTGCAAACCTTAAGCTTGCTTTTTCTTTGCAAAAACCTTTTGGCAATCTTGAGAAACAGTAGCTCTTCAAGAATATCTTTATATCCAGTGGGGAAAATTATTTATTAAGGGTGCTAACCTCTCTAATCACCTTATGATGAGTTATGTATGAAGGGAGTTTTCAAGTGTGCGATGGAAGATGATGAAAGAAGATTCCGGAGTGTCAAGCGCTCAAGCTTGGGCATGCACCCATGCATCCCCAATAAATATTCAAGGAGACTCAAGCGTCTAAGCTTGGGGATGCCCCCGTGCATCCCCTTCTCCATCAACAATCATCAGTTCGTCCTTTGTTTCACTATATTTTTATCACTTCATGCGTTATGTGCTATGCTTGGAGCGTCTCGCTCTTAGGTTTTATTTTTAGTTTTCTTTATCTTTGATTCTGTTCATAACAAGTTAGATCCCGTCTTACTTTGTGTGGGATAGAAACACGCTCCGTTTGAACTAGAACTCCTCATAGGATTTGCATGCTTATTCTTTTAAGATGTGAGTTGTTCTTTTTCTTTTCTTAACTGCTGCTCGGTTTAGTTGTAGTGCTTTAGTTTTTTCTAGAGATTTTCTTTTGTCTTAGGTTGAACTTTCTATAGGTTGCATGTTTTATCTTGCTAGAGAGTTTGCCTGTTGCACTGAGTTTTGTGTCTTGACTAGAAGTAGGTAGTTGAAGTTGCTATTCTCTTTGTAGTAGTAATTTGCAGTAGTTTTGAGGTATTGACTAGAGTAATGTTTGAACTTTTGGTGTCAAGAGCTCGAGCCTATTAGTGATAGATGTCGTATTTTGGGAAATCCGTGTGTTTTTCAAAAACCAAAAACCCATGTTGAGAACTCTAGCTACTAGATGGATCACTAACCTCTGGAGGGTTCGAATATTAGAGTACACTTACGTACCATGAGTCGAGGATGCGCAAGGATAACCAAACCCCCCATACACTCCTCCTCGGGGTACTTGTCTCTTTGTGAACCTCCTGATTAGATTGAGAGTTACCGATAATAAGTTCATGAGTTCTTCAGACTAATGTGACTATTCGAAATTTGACACTTCCACCCACCTATACTTTTTCTAGCCTCTTCGGTACCGTGCATTGCCCTTTCTCACCTCGGGAGTTGGCGCATATTTCGCCGGTGCATCCAAACCCTTGGCATGATACGCTCTGTCATCATAAGCCTCCTTATATCTTTCCTCAAAACAACCACCATACCTACCTACAAGGCATTTCCATAGCCTTTCCAAGATACATTGCCAAGCAACATCCACCTTCTCATGACTTGATCTTCATGTCATACATGCTACTTGCTTGATCAATGAGTCGCATGCTAATTGTGCCTTGCCCTAATCATTGCTACATGACGCGCTAGTATCATTTCATATCCTGCAACCCTGGCAGAGGCATACATTGCATCATGATAGTTACATTTTCTTTATGTGAGTACCTTTGTAAAGTGTGAAAGATCTTCTATACTTCTTGTAATATATAGAGTGTTGCCCCTAAAGTGAGGAAAAGATCCCAAAGAGGACAAAATCAAAAGATCCCAAAGAGGAAAAAGAGAGTTAAATAGGAAGAGCCATTGAGGCCACCAAAAAAAATAGAAAAAAATAGAAAAAAGAGAAAAATAAAAATAAAAAGAGAGAAGTGGGCATACTACTATTCCTTTTGAGAGATCCACACTAGTACTTCATTGTAACATCCCAAAATTTTCCAAATTTTGGAATTTTAATAAATAATATAATATTGATTGAATTGTTTTGATTTTGGGGTAAATGAAAAACTTTTCCCTTGAGTTTTTGTTTAAACCTTTACAAACCATTTAATAAAATTGGATAATCATTTATCCAATAATGAAAATTTTGGTTGTGAACTTTATTCAAAATTTCAAAGAATGATTTTCTTTCTTTTGTCCTTTTGAAATTTGGTACGAACCACAATTAAATATTTTCGAGTGAGAATAAAATGACTTTCTTAAATTTATTGTGGTCCCATACTCATTCTCGAATTCTTATTTTGGAGTTTATTGGATATTGACGTTTAAGAGATATTTAAATATTTCCAATAATTTAATAAATAAAATGAGAGGAGATACTATGACTTCTCCAAAAACAGTATTGGAAAAATTTAATAATGTCGTTAATGAGTTTTTATTTATAAAAATCTATTACTAAAATGTATTCTGAGAGGAAAATATAGTTTTCCTAGGCTCTTTATGTTTTATTTGGCCTATACAATTTTATTAGAGAGTGTTTAACCCAAAATAGGATTCCTAAGTCAATTGGACTGAGGTCATCTATCTAATTTTTTCCCTCTATCTCTCTTTCCTTTTTCTTTATCTTGGGACAAATTTTGCACTAAGGCCCATAGCCCGAGCGAGCTGTCTTCTTCCTCTCGTTCGTTCATGTGTACGTAAACACAGAAGCAAATGGCCATGGCAACTGAAGCTCTTTCTCTTTTTCCTCCCATCTACTCTTTTGACCGATTCACTTCAGAACCTACACAAAAATTGTGGACAAGTTCATGAGGAATCCATTCATGGAAACAAACACGCGTTTTAATGCTTTTAATTGTCCATAATTTTCTCCATGAATGCCATTAAATTCATTTCCAAAACCTCGCTTTTAATGCCCATTATTTCTCCATAAATGCCATTAAATCTATTTCCAAAACCTCGCTTTTAATGTTCATTATTTCACCATGAATGCCATTAACTCCATTCCAAAACCTCACCCACTCACCTTCTATGGACCTCCCATGACCCTATAAATACCGCCCCTAGGACCCCTTTGAACCACACATCCCCACGCATAAAGTCCCTCTCCAAAGCCCTCTCCTTCGTGCGCAATTTCTCGTCGGAGGAAAGATGCATCCACACTTCCGGTGAAGATTTTTGTCGCCATGAAAGGTACCTAGTCCATATTTCTTCCTCTAGTTTCTTCCCCTTGCCGATGCGCACCGTTGTGACATATTTTTCCTCTCGATTGCAAGGCCGGAGCACGCCGTCCGTGTCATTGTGCTCTTCATGTGTTCTTCTCTACTCCGGTGGAACTTCTCGGCTATCCGAAGGCGAACATGGAGCTATAACCTTGTCCATCGAGTAGCCCAAATCATCCTCTATCCCGTTCGGCTGTTTATTGACGCCCGCGACCTTTTTCCAAAATTCCGGCGAGATCTCCGGTGAGCCTTTCTCCCCTCTTTGTTCATCATTTTATTTTGTAAAAATCGAATGGGTACAGACCTATCAGAACTCGCCATTTTGCATCCTTTTTATTAATCCCGTAATTCATTTTAGCAAAAATAGTCAAACTTCAGAAATTCATATCTTCTATCCCGTAAGTCGGATTTCGACAAATTTCATATCCCCGGATTCCTTGGAAAATGTAATTTATTATTTTCCAGTAGTATTCCACTTTTGATAATTTGAAATTTAACTCAAATTTATTTCTATAATTTGAGTATATTTGATATACATCTTATTCTATAATTTATTTGCAATATTATCTTCATCAAATTTGATCCTTAAAATCAAATCTTTCTGTTTGGAAAATTGTCACATTCTTTCCATCATATAAATACACTATTTTGACCTCAAACCTTCGTCCAAGCTTCCCTTTAGTTATATCTCTTTTTTTTATAAATTTGGCTAAAAAAATTCAATTTTCTCAACAAGATCATCACGATTTCTATCGGATCTTTTTGAATCCAATCCAAGAATTGTTTTCCTATGCAAATATTCATATGGACAAACCAACTGAGTTTGACATACTCTCCATCCAATTGATTTTATAATCAACCTCCAACATATTCTATTGATTTTACAATCCTCGGATATATGATTTCCATCATGTGTCCATCCAATCCAACTTGATCCTATCTCAACCTATCCATGCCATAGTAATTAGTTTATTAATAGTAATAACTAAATATTTATGTTGTAGTTGTATCTTATTTGGATCTTCACTTTGGATTGAGTTGTGTGTTGAAGTGTTTCTCTTTTACCGTTAGATATATTGTAACGAGATGGAGAGATGACTACGAGTAGAATATTTCATCGTCAGGATCCAGGCAAGTTACTCTTTTGATCATGCTCCAGTATTACCTATATTTTTTATATGCATTGTAGTCCAACTTAAATATTATTCATTGATAGGATTATATATTATGCTATGCTATTACACCCAGTAGTTCATTGAGGTAGGTCTGAACCTTATATCATTGTCGCTACCGTGTAGAATTATACTGCTTTGCTAAGTAGACGTGGATTGGGAAGTGATCCATTATGAGGTATGAGTGACTAAGTAGTAAACAGGACCAAGATAATCTTAATGAACCACCTGGGTGGAATGGTTGGGGGCACCCTGGAGGAACCAGTGGATTTGCCTGAGTGACCTGGAGATGGCCAGTAATCACTACGGAATGCCACCCAGGCTTAAAGGGATCAATCATATTTTTCATAACTAGAAGCTTACGTGTGCAACCACAAGCTATTATGGGCTCTGGCTTGGTTGATTAGTTGTAGTGACTCTTACTAGGTGGTGCTACGAACGTAGTTATGAGTAGGTGGGATGGGCACCGCCAGAGTGAGGGAAACTCTTCTAAAAGACCATGTCTCGACCTTCCGGTTCTCATACAACATGCAGTGTGACGAACTAAAAAGGAGGTGGTCGAGTCTTGTGGGGAAAAGTGCACAAACCTCTGCAGAGTGTACAAACTGATCATGATTAGCCGTGTCCCCGGTTACGGACAACTTTGAGCATCTAGAAGTGGGAATGTTGACAGATCTCATCATATTTAATTAATCAATCGGGTTTAATCAACTTTGGGAATAGATTGACTTGGAGAAACCAATTCAATCATATTATGAGCTTTGTAGTACTGTTATGATAATCTTTGAGTAGGACAAAATCAGCTTTATGAAAACTGAAACTGTTAGAGCTTTTCCACCAGCCAAAATTGCATGTAGAAGATAGGTCTGTTATATTTTTTTTGGGAGTAACTTGCCGTACATTCAAAGTACTGACCCATTTTGGGCTGTAACCTTCGGTGTTGCAGGATTGTATACGACGAGTAAGTGATGTGATGTAGGGTTACGATGTCTACACTCAACTTTGCCGTTGGTGTTGATGGGACTCCACTTATGTATTGTTTGTTTCCGCGGTGTATTCTAGCCCAAGGGCTATAAGGTAATAAATACCATGTATTTACGTTACTTTTTGACATGTGATTCATGGTATTTCATCGAGTACTGTGTGTGCTAGCATACTGATCCAGGGATAGCACAGAAGCACAGTAGACTTGGTTCCTTTTGGGACCGGGTCGTTACAAGATGGTATCAGAGCACATGTTGTCTGTAGGTCGTGGCCCTAGAAACTGGAAAGCCATTAGGAAGTATACTCTCTAAAAATATTATTTAAAAAAAATCCATTACTACTAATCTTTTCTAAGTTTTACCAAACACTCCCTCTCATCCCAAACAAGTTAGACTATACCCATGCCACTTTGACCACTGAGAAGGATTGTGTTATGTCTCTTCAGGAAGGACAAGATATTGGACAACTCAAGACCATTTCGGAGAATAGATGTTTTCAACGTGAATTAGAAGTATGGAAGGATGGAACACTCGAAGAATTTGAAGAATCTAAAGATCCCAAGATTATTCAAGACCCATAGAAGACCCAGATACATCCAAGACTAAGATGCTTGTGAAGAAGTTAAGGAATATATTACACAATACCAATAGTATCCAAGCCCACCATGAGAGTTTTGAAATGAACGAAAGAGTGCGAGTAGAGTGCCCGACCATGCGAGCTCATGTGGAGGAAGGTACCATAGGAATTGTTTGATTGACTTTATGAGTGATATTTGGAGTTTTCTCGGAGTTCTCGCTATTGATTTAATGATTGGTGTCATTTGAACTGTTAAATTTAAATTTGTATTTTTGGGATACGTATTTCGTAGGATTTATTATTAATTGAACCTTGAGAGTGGCGAGCAACGGATGATGTATCAGAAGACCATCACATCGACGAAACTTCTTGTATCGAAGACTTTCAAGAACCGAAGAGAATGAAGACTTCCTGACGAAAATGTAGTAAACGAGTCTATTATGTATGTTAGTTGTTTGATAATTGTTGTGTAGGTATCCATCTCCTCTTCTCTCTAAAATTCTATCTCATCTCTGACCAACCTTGAAACCCATAGATGGACATTAATATTTTGATGACACCAGTGACCCAGTCAAAGTAGAAGACTGGATTCAAAATATAGAATGGACAAGAATCACCCATTTGCAAGGAGAACACAATTGTTGAAGATGGAAGTTCCCTATTCTATGGATGCATGTTTTGAGGACAAACAATGTAGGATCATCGCCACCCAAAAACGTTTATTAGTTTTGCAGGTGAAGACCTCTTTAAGAGGAGTGAGAAAGACTTAGTGTTAGAATACGTGATTCATCTATCTACATATGAAGTAATGATTTGAGTACGGGATGGATTGACCCCATACCGAAGACTCTTATTATATAATTTGGTATGTTAGATTGGTAAATCAGAGAGACAAAAAATGTAGTAGAGTGTCGACGCGACAAGCCTAAACCATAGAATGGTAAGACGCATTACCCTTGTAGATAGGCATCGTGCCTAACGTAGGTTGTACGGTGAGTAAGAAACATGAAGATTTTCAAGAAGCTTCATTTGGAAGTTATTTTGACCACCATGAGCGTCTTGATAGGTAGTTTTGGAACCTATGTATTTTTTAGAAAGACTTGTTCCTTGGGGAAATGCAGATTCTTATCTGTGGATGATTGATGAAGAACAATCATGGAATGAAGAATTTTGAAGACCCCATAAGCTTTCTTCTAAGGGTGGTAGTTCCCTAGCACCCTGGTGCTGTAAATGATGCGAACCACACCCTGGTTAAGGTTCAGAACTGGTGCCTAAAGCTACGAGCCCGGGATATGATTTAAGTAACGAAAGCATATGGAATTGTATCGGTGGAAGACAACGCTCAAACAAGAAGTGAAGATAAACTACAAGTCTCATAATGTTATGCCAAGACCATGGGGAAGTAACCCAAAATCCTCGCGCCTAACTCATTTCTTTCTAGCCTTTGCAAATCTCGAGGACGAGATTTCTTTTAAGGGTGGTAGTTTGTAACATCCCAAAATTTTCCAAATTTTGGAATTTTAATAAATAATATAATATTGATTGAATTGTTTTGATTTTGGGGTAAATGAAAAACTTTTCCCTTGAGTTTTTGTTTAAACCTTTACAAACCATTTAATAAAATTGGATAATCATTTATCCAATAATGAAAATTTTGGTTGTGAACTTTATTCAAAATTTCAAAGAATGATTTTCTTTCTTTTGTCCTTTTGAAATTTGGTACGAACCACAATTAAATATTTTCGAGTGAGAATAAATTGACTTTCTTAAATTTATTGTGGTCCCATACTCATTCTCGAATTCTTATTTTGGAGTTTATTGGATATTGACGTTTAAGAGATATTTAAATATTTCCAATAATTTAATAAATAAAATGAGAGGAGATAATATGACTTCTCCAAAAACAGTATTGGAAAAATTTAATAATGTCGTTAATGAGTTTTTTTTTATAAAAATCTATTTCTAAAATGTATTCTGAGAGGAAAATATAGTTTTCCTAGGCTCTTTATGTTTTATTTGGCCTATACAATTTTATTTGAGAGTGTTTAACCCAAAATAGGATTCCTAAGTCAATTGGACTGAGGTCAGCTATCTAATTTTTTCCCTCTATCTCTCTTTCCTTTTTCTTTATCTTGGGACAAATTTTGCACTAAGGCCCATAGCCCGAGCGAGCTGTCTTCTTCCTCTCGTTCGTTCATGTGTACGTAAACACAGAAGCAAATGGCCATGGCAACTAAAGCTCTTTCTCTTTTTCCTCCCATCTACTCTTTTGACCGATTCACTTCAGAACCTACACAAAAATTGTGGACAAGTTCATGAGGAATCCATTCATGGAAACAAACACGCGTTTTAATGCTTTTAATTGTCCATAATTTTCTCCATGAATGCCATTAAATTCATTTCCAAAACCTCGCTTTTAATGCCCATTATTTCTCCATAAATGCCATTAAATCTATTTCCAAAACCTCGCTTTTAATGTTCATTATTTCACCATGAATGCCATTAACTCCATTCCAAAACCTCACCCACTCACCTTCTATGGACCTCCCATGACCCTATAAATACCGCCCCTAGGACCCCTTTGAACCACACATCCCCACGCATAAAGTCCCTCTCCAAAGCCCTCTCCTTCGTGCGCAATTTCTCGTCGGAGGAAAGATGCATCCACACTTCCGGTGAAGATTTTTGTCGCCATGAAAGGTACCTAGTCCATATTTCTTCCTCTAGTTTCTTCCCCTTGCCGATGCGCACCGTTGTGACATATTTTTCCTCTCGATTGCAAGGCCGGAGCACGCCGTCCGTGTCATTGTGCTCTTCATGTGTTCTTCTCTACTCCGGTGGAACTTCTCGGCTATCCGAAGGCGAACATGGAGCTATAACCTTGTCCATCGAGTAGCCCAAATCATCCTCTATCCCGTTCGGCTGTTTATTGACGCCCGCGACCTTTTTCCAAAATTCCGGCGAGATCTCCGGTGAGCCTTTCTCCCCTCTTTGTTCATCATTTTATTTTGTAAAAATCGAATGGGTACAGACCTATCAGAACTCGCCATTTTGCATCCTTTTTATTAATCCCGTAATTCATTTTAGCAAAAATAGTCAAACTTCAGAAATTCATATCTTCTATCCCGTAAGTCGGATTTCGACAAATTTCATATCCCCGGATTCCTTGGAAAATGTAATTTATTATTTTCTAGTAGTATTCCACTTTTGATAATTTGAAATTTAACTCAAATTTATTTCTATAATTTGAGTATATTTGATATACATCTTATTCTATAATTTATTTGCAATATTATCTTCATCAAATTTGATCCTTAAAATCAAATCTTTCTGTTTGGAAAATTGTCACATTCTTTCCATCATATAAATACACTATTTTGACCTCAAACCTTCGTCCAAGCTTCCCTTTAGTTATATCTCTTTTTTTTATAAATTTGGCTACAAAAATTCAATTTTCTCAACAAGATCATCACGATTTCTATCGGATCTTTTTGAATCCAATCCAAGAATTGATTTCCTATGCAAATATTCATATGGACAAACCAACTGAGTTTGACATACTCTCCATCCAATTGATTTTATAATCAACCTCCAACATATTCTATTGATTTTACAATCCTCGGATATATGATTTCCATCATGTTTCCATCCAATCCAACTTGATCCTATCTCAACCTATCCATGCCATAGTAATTAGTTTATTAATAGTAATAACTAAATATTTATGTTGTAGTTGTATCTTATTTGGATCTTCACTTTGGATTGAGTTGTGTGTTGAAGTGTTTCTCTTTTACCGTTAGATATATTGTAACGAGATGGAGAGATGACTACGAGTAGAATATTTCATCGTCAGGATCCAGGCAAGTTACTCTTTTGATCATGCTCCAGTATTACCTATATTTTTTATATGCATTGTAGTCCAACTTAAATATTATTCATTGATAGGATTATATATTATGCTATGCTATTACACCCAGTAGTTCATTGAGGTAGGTCTGAACCTTATATCATTGTCGCCACCGTGTAGAATTATACTGCTTTGCTAAGTAGACGTGGATTGGGAAGTGATCCATTATGAGGTATGAGTGACTAAGTAGTAAACAGGACCAAGATAATCTTAATGAACCACCTGGGTGGAATGGTTGGGGGCACCCTGGAGGAACCAGTGGATTTGCCTGAGTGACCTGGAGATGGCCAGTAATCACTGCGGAATGCCACCCAGGCTTAAAGGGATCAATCATATTTTTCATAACTAGAAGCTTACGTGTGCAGCCACAAGCTATTATGGGCTCTGACTTGGTTGATTAGTTGTAGTGACTCTTACTAGGTGGTGCTACGAACGTAGTTATGAGTAGGTGGGATGGGCACCGCCAGAGTGAGGGAAACTCTTCTAAAAGACCATGTCTTGACCTTCCGGTTCTCATACAACATGCAGTGTGACGAACTAAAAAGGAGGTGGTCGAGTCTTGTGGGGAAAAGTGCACAAACCTCTGCAGAGTGTACAAACTGATCATGATTAGCTGTGTCCCCGGTTACGGACAACTTTGAGCATCTAGAAGTGGGAATGTTGACAGATCTCATCATATTTAATTAATCAATCGGGTTTAATCAACTTTGGGAATAGATTGACTTGGAGAAACCAATTCAATCATATTATGAGCTTTGTAGTACTGTTATGATAATCTTTGAGTAGGACAAAATCAGCTTTATGAAAACTGAAACTCTTAGAGCTTTTCCACCAGCCAAAATTGCATGTAGAAGATAGGTCTGTTATATATTTTTTTGGGAGTAACTTGCCGTACATTCAAAGTACTGACCCATTTTGGGCTGTAACCTTCGGTGTTGCAGGATTGTATACGACGAGTAAGTGATGTGATGTAGGGTTACGATGTCTACACTCAACTTTGCCGTTGGTGTTGATGGGACTCCACTTATGTATTGTTTGTTTCCGCGGTGTATTCTAGCCCAAGGGCTATAAGGTAATAAATACCATGTATTTACGTTACTTTTTGACATGTGATTCATGGTATTTCATCGAGTACTGTGTGTGCTAGCATACTGATCCAGGGATAGCACAGAAGCACAGTAGACTTGGTTCCTTTTGGGACCGGTTCGTTACATTCATCTTCTATCCTTCGTACTCCATAGAGATCATCATCATGCATATAGCTATGTGGGGACCCTTCACACTATAGAACTTGGCTTGTATATTCCAATGATGAGCCTCCTCAAACGAGCTCTAGGTCTTCTTGAGCAAGCAAGTTAGATGCACCCCCACTAGCTCCCTTGGAGAGCTTTTAGCTCACATGTGCATCCGTTGTATGGCAATCCCTACTCCTCACATCATATCTATCATATGGCCTTCTCTCGCCTATGATTGTCCTCATTGATGTGAGCCTTTCACACCTTTTTGTCTTCCTCCTCCACCTTCTTTCTGTTTTGCCTTTTAGGTGTCAACTTTCTTGCTCACGCTCATCCATTGCATGAGTGCTCAAAATATCAAAAGGGAGTGGATCAGTTTGACTTGTACCTGGCTAGTGGTCTGGGGACGAGTCCAGATAAGAATCCAAAGGAGACCAAGTGTGAAACTTTAGTAGATAGTTGTTCTCAACAACCTATTTTCTCCTTTTTCCCAGTCCCCTGCTTTCACACAAACACCATCTGGAGACATTCGAGTCACGGACAGCGAGAGCTCTTGCACATTTTGTTCTTTTGTTGCTTGTGTCAATGCTAATATAGACTCTTGCTTGTTAAGACGTGAATTGAATTGCATGCTTTGATTGCTATACTTAAAAGTCCTTATATGGTTGTGTGGAATGTCACCACAGAAATTATGCTTGTTATCATTTACCTACAAGAGGACGAGCAGGAATTAAGCTTGGGGATGTTGATACGTCCCAAACGTATCTATAATTTCTTCTTGCTCCATGCATGATTTGTGTGACTTTGCCATGTTTTGCTTGACCTTTCATACACTTTTGATCATATTTTGACTAACCTATTAACTCAGTGCACCCATTTGCCAGTTCTTGTTTTCTGCTGTTTTTGTATTTCAGGTTTTCCAGCCATTAAAAGTGCTCCAAAAATTCCAGAAAAATTATATAAAAAATCAGCGTCCCGGAAGCTTTCGGAATCACCAAGGAAGGAGGGGAGGGCCACCACAGGGACTCCAGAAGAGTCCCTGGCGCGTCCCTACCCTAGGCCGCGCCAGGCACCCTCCTGGCTGCCCTGTGGCCCCTCTCGGTGCCCCCTTTGGCCCCTATTTTTACCCCCGTGGAGGAAACCCTGATTCCAGACCCCTTTTCTCCAGAAGCAATTCCGATCTCCACGGCCATCGCCAGCAAGTTTCGGGGGGACAGAATTCCTGTGTCGGCACCCTGCCGGGACGGGGAAGTGCCCCCGGATTCATCTCCATCGACGTTGCTTCCTCCCTCCATGAAGCGGGAGTAGTTCTCCCTCGGGGCCGAGGTTTCTACTAGTAGCTATGTGTTCTTCTCTCTCTCCCATGATGTGATCTTCGTTGTGATCATAGGCTATGTTAATCTCGGGTGATCCCATGATATTTCCCCTTCCTCTATGTATTGGATTGATGTACTCAATTGATCTTATCTAGTATAATCCCCGAGACCAAGGTGACAGCGGTCTATTGGACATGGGTTAGAAGAATATTATCATGAGTGATTTCCTCTTTTGTGTGTTGATTGAATATTGAGAGTCCCTTGGTGCTTGTCTTTGACTATCCTTGAGATATGTTTTGGTGATTGTGGTACTCTTTTTGGATGGCCGCGGTTGTTGTGGTTATAGACCTAACAATAGATATAGGGGTAGTGATGGAGCTATGAAGATCTGTACGCAAAGATGGTGACACAGGGAAAAGTTATACAGGTTAGGCCTCTCCTTGGAGATAACAACCTTAATCCTGTCCCAGACAGACTGGGATGTTCTTGCTCAAAAGTGTCGATATTGTTCCCCCTCCTAGGGTAAAAAGGATGGGTTATATAGAGTGCGCCATGTCCCTCCACTGCCTAGTAGTGGGTTTTAATTACAGAGTTAATGATGGCTGTTATTACAATGATAAACGTCCCCCCATTACAGTCATTTAAGTAGGGGTAATGCATATGGTTTTAATGTCTTATAACTCTAGCTCTTCTTCTTGTCCGAGTATCATGCAGCTCGGCTTTTCTTGCTTCCGAGTAACTAGCTTATTCGGATGGTAGTGCTTTTCTCCGAATAACGCCTTACTCGGGAAATGGCCTTGTCCGAATAAGGTCGCCCCCTGTAGTGGTGATGTCGTCCGAGTGATCTAACTGCTCGGAGGAATTTTAACTTTATCCGAGTAGCTTCTTATTCGGATGAAAAGAAAAAGAGGGGGAAGAGGTTTTTTGTTTATGTTTTACTTTATAGATGTTTTCCAAGAGGTGGTAACATTAGGGATACCTCCTGGTATAAGGCACATGGGGGTATACCTTAGGTATTACCACGACAGTAGCCCCCAAGTGCTTCTGGGTGCTCGCGTGAATTCATGAGGTATATGGAGATTAAATTCGATAAGAGGCCCGGAAGGACTTTATCAATGTTTAAACTGTCCCCTCGATATGTGTAGGGTGAGTTGTTTTTGGAAAGATTGGCGACACTCAAGCGTCTCTCGGAAGAGGTGGACTGAGGCCTCGGAAGGCGTGTCTTGGGGTAAAAGGCCTTAAACCCCATATGTAACCAATCTGTAAAGTTTGATATTTAAAGCCTCAGATGACGAGCTTTAAATCATATCCCATGGGATATCAATTCTTTACCCCTCACACCTGATCATGCTAATAATCTGGCGATCTACGTCAGAGACGGACTATCAGCGAATTAGTTATTCGGAATTTCCTCTGTAATGCTTACTGAAGCTAGTTCGGGATTCTTCGAAAGTGATTGCCTGTTTTAGTCGTTCCGAATGATGACTTACTCGGATTAGTTCTAATGATCCCCTTCCGACTGATGACTTATTCGGAGCAGATTTAGAACGACGACACCTTCTTCCGAGTTGCGGCTTACTCGGAGAAGTCATTTTCTTATCTTTTTTCCGAGTTAAGGGTTTATTCGGAGAAATCGTTTGAGGGATTTTTACTTCCGAGTTATGCCAACTTGGAGAAATATTTTGTATGTCTTGCTTCCAAGTTATTTTTCCATGGGAGCGAATCTTTTTCCTGTCAGGGGATCTTTTCTGTCGGGGAGACAGATATTCTGTCAGAGCGGCCCCTCGATTTCCGCGCCAGTCAGTTATTTTACCATTAACTGCGCGCCTTTTAAGGAGGCTAGATTTGGGGGACCGCAACAGGCGCCCTCATTAAGTGCCTTGATAACTGCGTGAGCTTCTCTCTAGCATCTATAAATACAACTTCCTATTTCTTCCTCCTCAGTATAGCGCTTGCTCCTCCCTCTTCTCCTCCGGTAACCTTCCATGTTGAGAGCTTCTTCTCCCATTGGTGTTCTTCCAGGCGTTCTTCGTTCCGGCCGGACCCCCGTTTGCGCATCCTCCCGGTATCATGTCTGCAGGGGAATGGCTGCCTTCAATCGTCTCGACGGAGCTCTTCCGGCGCTACCAAGACGAGGGGTTAATCCCTCGCCATGGCTGCCGCCTTCCTGGCCCAGGTGAGGTTGAACCTCACCCTAGAGAGGACGAGCGGGTTCTTCTTCTTTCTCATGTGGATAGGGGGTTTTGTCTTCCTCCTCATCCTTTCCTACTTGATTTTCTTGCTTTCACCGGATCTCAGCTGCATCACATCGTTCCCAATTCTATCACACTTTTGTCTAGCTTTTTCTCTCTGTGTGAGGGTTTTCTTGGTATAGATCCTCATTGGAACCTTTTCCGCACCATCTACACCATAAATCCTCAAAAGATAAAGAACTCTAGGGAGGCAGAGATAAATCATCTTTGTGGGGGGATGTTCTTGGCCAAGAGACAAGGTATCCAGTATTTTGCCTCCAGTTTACCCGATTCTGTGAAGAACTGGCAGAATAGCTGGTTTTACTGTAAGGTGGATACTGCTCCTGGTACTCGGACGCTGCCTCCTTACTCGGATGTTAGACTATCCGACTCCCGAGGCTGGAATCCTCGGTTGGTTGCTTCCGAGAAACAGCGGGTTTTACCCCTGATGAGGGAAGTGGTGAGGATGAAGAAGGCAGGGCTAGATGCTATGGATCTTATTGCTCTTTTTGTTAGTCGGAGAATTCAACCCCTGCAAGCCCGAGCTAGGAGGATGTGGGAGTACACGGGGATTGATGATAACACTCGCTATAACAACTCGGCCATGTCTTAGAAAGAATTTGAACAACTTATGAAAATCATCACCAGCGTGACTCATGGTGCGCAGATGTCTGGCCGAGTCAGGCCTCTTGATATTAACCGTCCTCCGGCTCTGGTGATTTGCTTTGACCTGACTAGTCTTTTGAATGTTGCGATAGATCTTGAATTTTAACTTAATTATTTTGTCTATTTTTTAGACGAACGTTGCTCCATCTCCGATCCCTCTGGCGCCACAGCATCCTGATGAGGAGGACGAGGACAGCAACAATGATGCAAGACTCGGGATTGAAGATGACGAAGAGACGGAGTCCGATGTAGTGCTTCCTCGCACAACTGCCGAGCAGCGCTCCAAAAATAATCACGACCGTGAAGCAGCTCGGGAAGGATCCGCTCGGGGAACGAAGCGTCCCATATCTCCGAGTAAAGGGGAGAGTAGCAGCAAAGCCGCCGCCCTTAGTCCAAGTCATGGGAAAGTGGCTCCCATGAAATAGCGGAAAACGCTTTCTACCCTTGGCGGGAGGAAAGTTAGTGCTTCGACGGATGCCGCCGAAGTTCCCAGGAAGTCTTCCGGGCCAGGATCTGCTCAGGCTGCTCCCGCTGCTGTTGCTCCCCCAAGATGAGCTCTTAAGAAATCTCGGAAGTAATATCCGATAGCTTTTTATTTTTCCTCATTTAGTGATTTTTGCAAATCTTAACATTCCTCATTGCAGTGTTCGTCCGAGTGGTTCCGAGTCGCTTCCTGGCGTTGAGACTCCTGATGCTGCAGCTTATGAAGATGTTAGTAACTGCGTTGTGACTGATTTCCAGGTGCTGGATCCTATTCCTGAACAAATTCCAGTCGATGGTGAGTACCCATTCTTTGGCTCTAAATTTTATCTTCGCTCAGTGTTTTGCTTATAAGTTTACTTTTTCTAGATATGGACACTATCCTTGACGTAGATCCGATCCCAATTGCGAATGCGACGACCTTCCCTGCTTCCAGCACACAAACTGCTCCAGAAGCTTCTACCGATCAGGAGGTTGTTGCCCCTGCGCCAGTTCAACCTACCACCTCGGGGGTGAAGAGTGCCGAGAACGCGCCCGTTCCTCCTGCCACCTCGGGGGTGAAGAATGCCGAGAAGAGTTCTACTGTTTCTGTTGCAGCCTCAGGGGAAGTTCAACCTCCTCCTACTTCAATCTCGGTTGATGCCTCGATTGAGGATGCTGTTGTGGACGGATTGAAGGGGTCTTTGGCGAAGGCTTCAGAAATTGAGCTGCGGTTACGTGAGTTAGCTTCTGACGCTGGAATGATGAGGACAAATTTGCATGTAAGTACTTATGCAAGTCTTCTACCCACTGGGTGTGCATGTTCAATTGCCGAGTTGCTTCTGATAGACTTCCCGTGGGGACACTACTTAGTGTACCCAGTGGGTGTAGCTCCCAAGGCTCCGAGTAACTTCTTGAGGTTACTCGGAGTCTTGTTGTAGAGGCTATTGACTTGATGATCTTCCAGTGGGGGCACTTCTTAGTGCACCCACTGGGTGTAGCCCCCAAGGCTCCGAGTAACTTCTTGAAGTTACTCGGAGTCTTATGTTGTAGAGACTATTGACTTGATGATCTTCTAGTGGGGGCACTTCTTAGTGCACCCACTGGGTGTAGCCCCCAAGGCTCCGAGTAACTTCAAGAAGTTACTCGGAGTCTTATGTTGTAGAGACTATTGATTTGACGTTCTTTTAGTGGGGGCACTTCTTAGTGCACCCACTGGGTGTAGCCCCCAAGGCTCCGAGTAACTTCTTGAAGAGAAGTTACTCGGAGTCTTATGTTGTAGAGACTATTATCTTGAATGATTTTTCCTGTGCCAGGAGGCTTGCAAACTTGGCACTGATTTTGTGAAACTACAAGGAGAGCATGATGCTTTGAAGAAGAAGCACGCTGAGGATAATGGTAAGGCTATGTTCCTTATAGTTAATGAGGAGCTCCAGATTTTTCACCATGTGACCTTTCTAATGATTGAATCTGCAGAGGCTGCAAAGAAGGCGTTTGATACGAAGGTGAAAGAAAATGATGAATTTTTCAACAAGATGGAAAAAGAAATTGAACAGGCTGAGAAGCGTGCGAAGGAGAAGAAGACTTTGGAGAAACAAATAGCCAGCCAGAAGAAGACTTTTGAGGAAAAAGATGCCACTATCTCCCAACTTCAATCCGACCTGCAAAAACTGTCCGAGCTGCGTTCCAAAGACAAGGAGAACCATGAAGCTGAGCTGGCAACAACTCGGGAGTCTGTTAAGAATGCTGAAGAATACTGTGCCGGGAGGTTTGATTTGTTTAGTGAGATGCTATCCAGTAAGATGTCTTTCTTGTATTGTGCATCCGAACTATTGATGTCTTGTCACTTTGTTTGATTTTTGCACCATTGTTGTCTTTACAGTTTATTCTACCAATCCTGAAACGGAACAAGCTCATATGGCCAAGTTTGCCGAGTTGATGGAGAAGGACAATTACACTCCCAAGACGACGGAATTTGCCTTATCCAGAGGCCTGCTGACCATGAGGTGCGCGAGTGCGAAGAAATATGCTGAAGAGACCATGGGTGCCACCTTAGGGTTGAAAAATTACATCTCGCCTACTGAGGAAAATCATGTTCATCTGGATACAGTTGTTCCTATGCTTCAAGCGGCTTGACAAAAAATTGCTCGTTGGAAAAGGTCTTCAGCACGAAGTGGTGCAAATTATGCTCTGGCCCTGACTAAAGCTCATTTTTCAGAGAAAATCCACAATCTGGAACGAGTCGGAGAGGGTGATCCAGAGCATGATCCGAGCTGTACAACCCTTTTGTACCGATATGTTGAGACTGCGAGTCGGATTGCGAAGTTGCCGGATCTTGATTTCTTCGTGGAATCTACTGGAGTTACCAGTGACTCTGATGAGGCTAGTGATGCCTGATCATGTTGCGGGAGAAATAGTTGAATTTGCCTCGGAATGCCGAGTGGTTTTGTAATAAAATAGTTTATGTTTTATTGCTGTGCCCTGGGTGCACAATTTGTCTCTAAAACTACCTCCTTTTATCAAGAAGGCCTAACTCTGAGGTGTTGATTTGTTCTTCTATAACCAGTTTTCTGCAAGGATATAGAACTATGTTTCTGAAATCATTGTTCCTCTTCTTTCTCAGGTTTTTGAAGTGCTTGCCGAGCAATTTTAATAAAATACGGCTTAGGCTTCTATCCGAGCTGCGTGTAGTTCGGACGAGAAACTTGAGCTTTTCGCAACGTTAAGTAGCCCCCAAGTTTCAGAGAAATTTGTTGGGTAACTTAGTGAAAATTGTCTTAAGCTCTCGTCCGAGCTGCGTACAGCTCGGACAAAAAACTTGAATTTTCGCAACGTTAAGTAGCCCCCAAGTTTCAGAGAAAAACTTGTTGGGTAACTTATTTAAAATTGGCTTAAGCTCTCGTCCGAGCTGCGTACAGCTCGGACGAAAAACTTGAATTTTTCGTAACGTTAAGTAGCCCCCAAGTTTCAGGGAAACTTGTTGGGTAACTTAGTTAAAATTGGATTAAGCTCTCGTCCGAGCTGCGCACAGCTTGGACGAAAAACTTGAATTTTTCGTAACGTTAAGTAGCCCCCAGGTTTCAGGGAAACTTGTTAGGTAACTTAGTTAATATTGGCTTAAGCTCTTGTCCGAGCTGCGTGCAGCTCGGACGAAAAAAACTTGAGTTTTTCGTAACGTTAAGTAGCCCCCAAGTTTCAGGAAACTTGTAGGGTAACTTCGTTAAAATTGGCTTAAGCTCTCGTCCGAGCTGCGTGCAGCTCGGACGAAAAACTTGAGTTTTAAGTAGCCCCCAAGTTTCAGGAAAACTTGTTGGGTAACTTAGTTAAAATTGTCTTAAGCTCTCGTCTGAGCTGCGTACAGCTCGGACGAAAAACTTGAATTTTAAGTAGCCCCCAAATTTCAGGAAAACTTGTTGGGTAACTTAGTTAAAATTGTCTTATGCTTTCGTCCGAGCTGCGTACAGCTCGGACGAAAAACTTGAATTTTCGCAACGTTAAGCAGCCCCCAAGTTTGATAAGAACTTAATGAAAGTTAGCTTAAGCTTTTGTCCGAGCTACGTACAGCTCGGACGAAAACTTTGATTTTAAATAATGCAATTGATGAAGGCAGAATCTCTTTATTGAATCAATTCGCAAGGATCTCATGCATAGAAGCGCCGTAACATTTGGGCATTCCATGCATGTGGCTCTTCTATTTTATTCGTTACATCATATAGCCGATAGGCTCCATTGCCTAAGACTCGGGTTACAATGTAAGGACCTTCCCAGGGATGGGCTAGCTTGTGACCAGAGGCTTGTCTGACACGCAAAACCATGTCACCTTCCTGAAAGGAGCGAGCTCGGATATGACGCTCGTGATATCGTCGAAGATCTTGCTGATAAAATGCTGAGCGCGTTAGAGCTAAGTTTCTTTCTTCTTCTAAAAGGTCAATACCGTCTTGCCGAGCTATCTCGGCCTCTTCTTCAGTATACTGAGTTATTCGAGGGGCATTGTGCTTCAGGTCACTCGGCAGGATAGCTTCTGAACCGTATACCAGGAAAAAGGGGGTTGCCCGAGTGGACCGGTTTGGAGTCGTTCTCAATCCCAACAATACTGAGGGGAGATCTTCAACCCAGGCTCCTGCTGCTTCCTTTAGTTCCCGCATGAGACGTCGCTTGATTCCTTTCAAAATCAACCCATTTGCTCGCTCTACCTGGCCATTGGATTGAGGGTGTGCTACTGAGGCGAAGTTTACTCTGGTACCTAGGTTCCAGCAGAATTGCTTGAACTCGGCTGATTTGAAATTCGACCCGTTGTCGGTGATGATATCATGGGGAACGCCAAAACGATGTACAATGCCCTGGATGAAATTCACTGCAGTGGTTGAGTCCAAGCTTTTTATTGGTTTTGCTTCTATCCATTTTGTGAATTTGTCCACCGCTACTAGGATGTGTGTGAACCCTGATGTGCCTGTCCTCAGTGGCCCTATCATGTCCAACCCCCATGTAGCGAAAGGCCATGCTAAGGGTATTGTCTTCAACTCGGAAGCTGGTTTGTGTGGCTGATTTGCGTAAAACTGACATCCTCTGCAATGATCGACAATCCTGCTCGGAAGGCCTTGGCTACTAGTGTCCGACTTGACGCATGGTGACCGCATTCACTGGAATGTATGTCTTGTAAGATGAGTCGGCCTTCTTCTTCTGATATGCACCGCTGGGGAAGCTTTGTGACACTGTTTCTATAAAACTCGTTGTTGATCACCGAGTAGGATTTTGCTTTTCGCACCACTTTCTTGGCTTCTACCTCATCTTCTGCCAGCTCTTGCTTTTGAAAGTATCTCAAAATGGGCAAGGACCACTCGGGGGGGGGGGGGGGGTTACCTCTATGTCAAAAAAAAGATCCACAACCGCAGGAATATCTTCTTTGTCTGGAATGTTCTCATATGGTAACATGCCTGGATCGGCTTCCGAGTAAGGGTCTTCTTTCACAGTTGGGGCGTGTATGTGCTCCAGATAAACTCCTGAGGGAATTTGTCCCCGAGTTGATCCTAGCTTGGCTAAGTCATCTGCTGCTTGGTTTTGTGCTCTTGGGATATGATGGAGCTCCAGCCCATCAATTTTTCTCTCCAGTTTTCTGACTGCTACACAGTAGGTTGTCATTGCTGGGCTCCGTATATCCCATTCTTTCATGACCTGATTGATCACCAGGTCAGAGTCTCCAAAAATCATCAACCTTCTGATTCCGAGTGAAATGGCCATTCGTAATCCATACAAAAGGGCCTCATACTCGGCTTCGTTGTTTGTTGCTGGGAAATGGATTTGAAGGACATATTTCATTTCGTCTTTTCTTGGGGAAACCAGCACTACTCCTGCTCCCGCCCCATTTAACATCTTTGACACATCAAAAAACATAGTCCAGTGCTCAGGGATTGGTTGTGGGATGCTCTGTGCTTCTGTCCATTCGGCCAAAAAATCTACCAAAGCCTGTGACTTGATTGCCTTCTTGGGTTGATAATGGATATCGTATGGTAAGAGGTCTAATCCCAATTTTGCAATTCTGCCCGTAGCGTATCTGTTGTTCATGATCTCGGCCAAAGGATCTATTGATACTACTGTAACCGAGTGGTCTTGAAAGTAGTGAGACAGCTTTTGTGATGCCATGTGAATTCCCATTGCCAGCTTCTGGTAATGAGGATATCGTTGCTTGGCTGGTGTGAGGACTTCGGAGATGAAATATACAGGCCTTTGAATCTTCTGTGTTTTTCCTTCCTCTTCTCTTTCCACCACTATAGCTACGCTGACGACTTGGCTTGTGGCTGCAATGTACAATAAGAGTGGCTCCTTTTCTTTCGGTGCTGCGAGAACTGGCCGAGTTGATAGCTGCTTTTTCAGTTCTTCAAAGGCCGCCTGGGCTTCTTCGGTCCACTTGAAGTTTGACGACTTTTTCATTAGCTGATAGAGGGGAAGTGCTTTCTCTCCAAGTCGGGAAATGAATCGACTGAGTGTTGCGAGGCACCCTGTCAGCTTTTGGACATCTCGGATCTTCTGAGGTGGCTTCATGTTCTGAATTGCTGCTATCTTCTCTGGGTTGGCTTCAATTCCTCTTTCGGAAACCATGAATCCGAGTAGCTTTCCGGCTGGCACACCAAATACACACTTTTCTAGATTTAGTTTGATGTTATACGATCGAAGACTCTGAAAGGTTTCGGCCAGGTCGGCCATCAAGTTACTTCCCTCTGCTGTCTTGATCACAATGTCATCAACATATACTTCAACATTTCTGCCAATCTTCCAGATCAAACAATTCTGCATCATGCGTTGATATGTAGCCCCCGCATTTTTAAGTCCAAATGGCATGGTGACATAGCAGAAACAGCCAAAAGGAGTTATAAATGCGGTTAGTATTTCATCTCGTTCATATAATCGGATTTGATGATAACCCGAGTATGCATCGAGGAAACATAGTCTTTCACACCCAGATGTGGAATCCACAATCTGATCAATCCGAGGAAGAGGGAAGTGATCTTTTGGACAAACTTTATTGAGATGACGGAAATCTACGCAAGTTCTCCAAGATTTATCTTTCTTTGGAACCATCACAGGATTTGCTAACCACTCTGAGTGGAAGATTTCCCTAATGAATCCAGCTGCTAGCAATCTTGCTATTTCTTGTCCGATGGCTTTTCTCTTTTCTGAAGAAAAATGTCTAAGGGACTCTTTTACTGGTCTTGCCTTCGGATCAACCCGCAATTTGTGCTCAGCCAACTCCCTTGGGACTCCGGGCATGTCAGATGGATCTGCACCTTTTTGGTTTCTCCTGCTGACTCAAACGAAGATGATTTCTTGGGTTGCAACAACTCGGATGTGTCGACTGTTTTCTTCAACTCGGCCAACTCAACTTCTGCCATTTGCTGGTCGGCTATTAATGATCCTTTTTGCAGCAACTCTTCTGCTTGTTTATAATCTCCGGACACAGTGATCACACCACTAGGACCTGGCATCTTTAACTTCAAATAAACATAGCAAGGAATTTCCATGAATTTTTCATAAGCGGGCCGTCCGAGTAGCGCGTGATAAGCACTCGGAAAGTCGACTACGTCGAAGGTAATCTTTTCCTTCCGAAAATTATCAGGTGTACCGAAGAATACATTCAGAGTGATCATTCCTAGCGAGTGTGCTTTCTTTCCCGGGATGATCCCGTGAAATTCCAAGTAACTGTTACTGAGTTTAGACATCGGAATGTTCATGCCTTTTAAGGTACTAGCGTACAAAATATTTATGCCACTGCCTCCATCCATCAAGAAATTCCTCAGCCTAAAATTGCCATTTCCTGTTTCCACCAATGGGTCAACTATCATGGCGTGTCTTCCAGGGTGAGGGATATGAGGGGGATGGTCCGATTGATCGAACGTAATCGGAACATTTGTCCACTTCATATAACTCGGAACAGCAGGAGCAGCAGTGTTAACCTCTCTGAACCTCAATTTTTCAACTCTCTTCGATTCCCGGCCTGCAAAAATGACCAAAACTCCATCTTCCCGAGGAAAACCTTCACTATCCAGATCTGGACTTCCTTCCTTTTTCTTTCCCTTGTCCTGCTGGAACCCAGTCTTTGCATTTTGCGCAGCTCTCTTGATTAGTCGGCACTGCCTAGCTGTGTGCTTCGGAAGAACCATCTTTCCTTCATCATCTTGGGTGGTATGAAGAGGGCAAGGCTGATTCAGAATATCATCATCATTTGAAGGCTTTTTCTGACGAGGCTGCCACTCCTTCCTTGGCTGATTTTTGCTGTGGATCCCTGCCGCATTTGCAGCCGCTACCAATTCGGCGTCTGTTGGTGCCCCTTCTTCCTTTCGCTTACCACTCCCACTTCCATTCTTTTGCTTGGGGTTGGAAGCCGAGTTGTTACCTCCACCTCGATATTGCTGGGACTTCTGCCGAATTTCCTCTTCCCCATTAGCATACTTGTTTGCGATTTCCATCAATCTGCCGAGTGAAGTGACATCAGGGGACCTTGCGAGCTTTAAGCTTAACTCCTTGTACTTGACACCTTGCTTAAAGGCATGGATTGCTTGGAACTCGGAGACTCCTTCTACCGAGTTGTGGAGTGTGATCCATCTCTGGATATATTCTCGAGTGGGCTCATTGTGACCTTGAGTGCATAACTGCAATTCGGTCAGCCCTCCGGGTCTCTTGTAGGTTCCTTCAAAATTCTTGACGAAAACTCTGACTAGATCTTCCCATACCCAGATGCTATTTGGTGGAAGATGGTTTAGCCATGTCCGAGCTGAACCTTCCATCATCAGGGGAAGGTGCATCATGGCTATCTCGTCTCCACCACCTCCTATCTGGACTGCTATCCTATAGTCATCTAACCATGTCTGTGGCTTGGCGTCACCTCGGTATTTCTCCACTCCTTGTGCTATCCTGAAGCGAGGAGGAATTGGGGTTGATCGGATTCTCTCGCTAAAACAGACGGGGCCTGTAGCCATCGGATAACTAACTTGGTCTTGTCGATACATCCTGGCACGATCTACTCGATTTTGCACTAAATGGCTTCAAGCATCATCTTCAATATCTCGGTATCTTTCTTCTTGATGATCTACTCGGCGCCGCTCTTGGTCCGTTCTTCGAGCTGCAAAGTCTTCGTCTCTCCTCCGAGCTGTATATTCGTCACCTCTTCGGAACTCCGGGTTTCGAAACTGCTCATGGCGATATTCATCATGAGGATCCCCCTTGTTCCGAGGTGAATGATTTCTGTTTCTTCGGGGAGTATAAACAGACTGAGAGGTGCCCGTGAGGGGTGGTTGAGAGTGAACTCGTTGTACTGATTGACTGACTTCAGCGTTCTGCTCCACTGCTTTTTGTAACAGGAATGCTAAATGCTCTATTCCTTCAGCTGCCGAACCACTTGGCTGCAAGGAATTCGCAATGCGAGTAGCTGCTATTAGATTTTCCATCGGGGTATCCAGAGCTCGGAAGGATTGATTCTCGCCGTTTCCCCGTAGTTGCCGACTGGTTCTACTCTGCTTGAGGCGAGCCACCTCCCGAGCGTGATGCTCCAATGTATTCTGCAGTTCGGTCAGACGTTGCCGTTCAACTAAGTTGGTTAGCCTAGCTGCCTCTAAGCGTTGCCCTTCCAGAGTCGAGGTATCTATGGGGGTTTGCAACATTCGCTCTGCTGCTTCTGCCGTCTCTTGTTCTTCCCGAGTAAGGGGCCGCCGACTTGGACCTCCGAGCTCTAGACGCCTGAAAGCAGATGTTCGCCGACGTCCTCCTCCTCCGAGTGGTATCTCTTCATCGGCCCGAGCTGCTTCATTAGTCCGATCTTCGCCCTCTCTGGCCAGTGACCCCTGAGGTGTTGGAGTTCCGGCCATACAAACTTCTTCCATGGTGATGGGGGAACCACTGCTCCCTTCTTGTTCGGCATCTGGCTCTGGGTCGGTCATCAAAAGGTCTTCATCGTCGCCAGAGTTGAAGATGTGCAGTAGTGATGTTGTCGGACCCTCCTTCGCGATCAGTTCGCTGATGGCCTGCTGAGCTGACTCCACTGAGTCGATAACTGCCACTTGCTGGATCGGGAAGGGCTTGTTTCGGTAAGGAACGTGCGGGAGGCCTGACCTCTTCTTCTTGCGGTGAATAGGCAGCAGAGCCTGGATCTGAAGGCGAGCTGGTAACTGGAGGCGAAGGTCCCCCGATTTTTCGGCTTGAAAGTGTACGCTGCCTCTTGAAGGCAACAGCTGCGCCTGGAGCGGCGCATCCGCCAGCCAAGCGGAGTCGTCGGCCACGAAGGCCAACTAACCAAAGAAAAACATCTCGCCGTGGGCGAGTTGGGGACCACAAGTCGACGAGGAAAACGAAAAGAATCCCATCTCTACGGATGCTGATCAGCTCAGCCCCAAGGTGGGCGCCAATTGTTGTGGTTATAGACTTAACAATAGATATAGGGGTAGTGATGGAGCTATGAAGATCTGTACGCAAAGATGGTGACACAGGGAAAAGTTATACAGGTTAGGCCTCTCCTTGGAGATAACAACCTTAATCCTGTCCTAGACAGACTGGGATGTTCTTGCTCAAAAGTGTCGATATTGTTCCCCCTCCTAGGGTGAAAAGGATGGGCTTATAAAGAGTGCGCCATGTCCCTCCACTTCCTAGTAGTGGGTTTTAATTACAGAGTTAATGATGGTTGTTATTACAATGAGAAACGTCCCCCCATTACAGTCATTTAAGTAGGGGTAAAGCATATGGTTTTAATGTCTTATAACTCTAGCTCTTCTTCTAGTCCAAGTATCATGCAGCTCGGCTTTTCTTGCTTCCGAGTAACTAGCTTATTCGGATGGTAGTGATTTGCTCCGAATAACGCCTTACTCGGGAAATGGCCTTGTCCGAATAAGGTCGCCCCCTGTAGTGGTGATGTCGTCCGAGTGATCTAACTGCTCGGAGGAATTTTAACTTTATCCGAGTAGCTTCTTATTCGGATGAAAAGAAAAAGAGGGGGAAGAGGTTTTTTCTTTATGTTTTACTTTATAGATGTTTTCCAAGAGGTGGTAACATTAGGGATACCCCCTGGTATAAGGCACATGGGGGTATACCTTAGGTATTACCACGACAACGGTGACATTGGGAAATCCATAGATTGAGAACTACGAACTTTGAGGTGTGCTTTTGTAGCCCTACATAATTCTCATCCTCTCTTGACCACAAAGGAATGACCTCTGAGTGCGTCTCCATTGCATGTTTTATGGGAAATATCATGTGATTAGACTATGTTAATGTTGTTGAGAGTTGCCACTAGTGAAAGTATGAAGCCTAGGCCTTGTTTCCACCATTGTTACACCGTTTGTGCTCACTTTTTTTCACATGTTTGCTTGCTGAACTTTTTATTACAGATTTATATTACCTTGCTTCGCCACACCTATCACTCGTATTTTACCATCTCTTTGCCGAACTAGTGCACCTATACAACTCCTAGTTGTATTAGGTGTTGTTGGGACACAAAAGACTTCTTGTATCTTAATTGCGGGGTTGCTTGAGAGAGACCATCTTCAACCTCTACTTCCCTGAGTTCGATAAACCTTAGGTCATCCACTTGAGGGAAATTGCTGGTGTCCTACAAACCTCTGCACTTGGAGGCCCAACATAGTCTACAATAATAGAAGCGTGCATAGACATCACTTGGCCAAAGCAATAAACAACAACGGAGAACATTCAAGAGTTACTCAAGAACATAAATATAAAAGAAGAGAATCAAATATATAACTCAATCACAATCTGAACATAATCTCACAATCCATCGGATCCCAACAAACTCAGCATAGCAACAACAGAAAGATTACACATGTGCCTCGATCATGTAGGGCAGCTCACGAGGTCTAATCCATGAAGAACAAAGAGGGGAGAAGAACATCACATAGCTACTGATCATGGACCCATGGTCCAAGGTGGACTACTCACGGTTCATCCGGGAAGAATCCATGGTGGTGGAGAAGCTCCCGGAGGTGATTCCTCCCTCCGGCAGGGTGCCGGGAAGAGGTCTTCTGGTGCTCCCGATCTTGGAAGCGCGGCGGCGGCGGAATAGAGGAGAGATCGCGAAAATGGGTTCCGTCCCCGAGGGTTTCTCGTCACGGGGAATAAATAGGCGAAAGGGGGCAGCCAGAGGTGGGCCTGGGGCTCCTCTCTGGCCCCTCCTGGGCTCTTCGCGAAGCTTCCGGTACTTTGATTTTTCCTATATTTTTCCCGAAATTTTTCTGGTACTTTTAATAAGGGGGAAACCTGAAATAGAAAAACAGCAGAAAACAGGAACTGGCACTCGGGTGCACTGAGTTAATAGGTTAGTATATGATCAAAAGTGTATGGAAGTTCGTCAATATCATAGCAATATCACACAAAAGAGGCATGGAGCAAGAAGAAATTATAGATACGTTTTGGACGTATCAACATCCCCAAGCTTAATTCCTGCTCGTCCTCGAGTAGGTAAATGATAACAAGCATAATTTTTGTGGTGACATGCTAACAACCATATTCGAACTTTGTAAGTAAAGCAATCAAATCATGAAATTCAATTCAAGTCATAACAGGCAAGAGTCTATATCTAGCATTGAAATAAGCACCATAAGAACATGAAGGTGCAAGAGCTCTCACTGTCCGTGATTCGAATTTCTCCAAATGGTGTTTGCGTGCAAGAAAGGGGATAGGGATATACGAGAAAAAGTATTTTTATTGTTGAGAAATCAATATACTAAAGTTTCACACTTGGTCTTCTTTGGAATCTTATCTTGACTCATCCCCAGACCACTAGCCAGGTACAAGTCAAAATGATCCACTCCTTTTCGACATTTTGAGCACTCATGCAATGGATGAGCGTAAGCAAGAAAGTTAACACTTTGGATGGCAAAGAGAGAATAAGGTGGAGGAGGAAGACAAAAAGGTGTGAAAGGCTCACATCAATGAGGACAATCATAGGCGAGAGAAAGCCAAATGATAGATATGATGTGAGGAGTAGGGATTGCTATGCAACGGATGCACATATGAGCTAAAAGCTCTCCAATGGAACTAGTGGGGGTGCATCCAACTTGCTTGCTCAAGAAGACCTAGAGCTCATTTGAGGAGGCTCATCATTGGAATATACAAGCCAAGTTCTATAGTGTGAAGGTCCCCACATAGTTATATGCATGAACGATAATCTCTACGGAGTACAAGATATAAGATGGAGTACGAGTGTGGATCTTCTCAAAAAAGAATAGTAGTGTGCCCCCTTCTCTCTTTTTATTTTTTTTCTTTCTCTTTTTTTTGTATTTTTTGGTGGCCTCAATGGCTCTTTCTATTTAACTCTCATTTGTCCTCTTTGGGATCTTTTAATTTGTCCACTTTGGAATCTTTTAATTTTGTCCACTCTGGGATCTTTTCCTCACTTTAGGGGCAACACTCTATATATTACAAAAAGTATAGAAGATCTTTCACACTTTACAAAGTACTCAAATAATAAAGAAGATGTAAATATCATGATGTATGCAAATGTATGCCTCTGCCAGTGTAGCAGGATGTGCAATGATACTAGCGCGTCATGTAGCAATGATTAGGGCAAGGCCCAACTAGCATGCGGCTCATCGATCAAGCAAATAGCATGTATGACATGAAAATCAAGTCATGAGAAGATGGATGTTGCATGGCAATATATCTCGGAAAGGCTATGGAAATGCCTTGATAGGTAGGTATGGTGGCTGTTTTGAGGAAGGATATAAGGAGGCTTATGATAACAGAGCGTATCGTGCCAAGGGTTTGGATGTACCGGCGAAAGTGGACGCTAACTCTCGGAGTGAGAAGAAAGCAATGCACGACACAGGGAAGGCTAGCAAAATATGGGAAGGTGGAAGTGTCAACTTTCGAATACTCACATTAGTCCAAAGAACGCATGCACTTATTATCAGTAACTCTCAATCGAATAAGGATGTTCACAAAGAGATAAGTACCCCGAGGAGGAGTGTATGGGGGTTTGGTTATCCTTGCGCATCCTCGACTCATGGTACGTGAGTGTGCTCTAATATTCGACCCCTCAGAAGAGTAGTGATCCAACTAGTAGCTAAAGTTCTCAACTAATTTGTAGGTTTTTGAAAATAAACACGGATTGCCCAAAATACGACATCTATCACTAATAGGCTAAAGCTCTTGACACCAAAAGTCCAAACATTACTCAAAATAACACCTCAAAAGTTTTGCAAGTTACTACTACAAAAAGAATAGCAACCTCAATTACCCTCTTCAAGTCAAGACACAAAACTTAGTGCAACAGGCAAACTCTCTAAACAAGATAAACATCAAAACTCAAGAGAGTTCCAGCAACAAACTAAACAAAATCTCTTTTAAAAGATAAACATGAAAGCTAAGAGCAAAGCATGACAACAGCTACAGAAAGATAAAGAACAAACACAGCAAAGATAAGCAGGAAAAAGTCCTATGTTGTGTTCTAAATTTTGGAAGTGGAGCGTGTTTCTCACCCACACAAAGGAATCTGGGTTCTAACTTGTTATGAACAGCAAGCAAAGCTAAAGAAAACTAAAAACAAAACCTAAGAGCGAGACGCTCCAAGAATAGCACATAACGCATGAAGTGATAAAAATATAGTGAAACGAGAGACGAACTGATAAATGTCGATGGAGAAGGGGATGCACGGGGGCATACCAAAGCTTAGACGCTTGAGTCTCCCTGAATATTTATTGGGGATGGGGGCATCCCCGAGCTTGAACGCTTAACACTTCTTAATCTTCTTTCATCATCTTCCCTCGCACACTTGAAAACTCCCTTCATACATAACTCATCATAATCTGATTAGCGAGGTTAGTACCCATAATAAAATAATTTTTTCTCTACTATAAATAAGGATAACCTTGAAGATCTACTGTTTCTCAAGATTGCCAAATAGTTTTTTCAAAGAAAAAGAAAGCTTAAGGTTTGCAAAACGAAGAAAAGGAAAAACAGGACAGAATCTGTGAAAAACAGACCAGCAGGTAGTAAAGAATTTTTTAGGGGTACTTCTGCAACTCAAATAAAAAAACTCAGAACATACGAAAGTTTTGTAATTGTATATAGCACGCTGTGTAAAACATTCCGCTCAAAAAGATGAACTGGGATTTTTCTCTGATTTTTCTAGTCACGAGGACAGAATCTGTTTTCTGGACAGCATGTCACAACTTTCACTTCCCTTGTCGTATGAGGCTATAAAAGGCACAAAGCTTGAAAAGTAAAGATACAATGATGTTGCTAAAGTAGTAAAAATCATCAAGACCACTAAAAACAAAAGAAAAACAAAAAGGAAAACCTAAATTCATTGCGGACTGCCTCCCGAAAGCGCTTCTTTAAAGCCATTAGCTAGGCTTAATGCAAATAGAAAGAATCAAAGATCATCATAATAATCGGAGTTGTAATATGATTCAAATGGTTCCTCAACAAGTTCATTCATGTTTCTCTTAGGAAAGGGGTACACACCTTTTGCTTTCCCGCGTAGGCGTATTTGTCCCTTACCTATATCAATGAAGCCTTTCATGGCTCGGGGGAAATCCCTCCCAAGCACTATGTTTCCTTGATTTGGCTTCATGACAAAGAAATCAACCATTGCAATGCCCTTAAGGAATATCACTGGTACCTCTTTTATCCTTCCGTGGATCTCAGAAATATCTCCATTAGCATGTTCATGATATGATGATAATTTGTCCATGTTAAATTTTAAAGAATCACAAACAACTTTTGGCATAGTAGAAACCATACATCCAATGTCACCCAAGGCAAGGAAGTCTTGGTTAGGGATGATAATTCTAACAAAGGGTTCCCAGTCACCATCTATCTCATAAACATCTTTCTTATTTGGCTGGGGTTTCTTTGCCTTTTTCAAGTCTAGAGCATCCAACCTTTTTTCAATAGTAGCACGTCTATCTGTAGCAGTATTAAAACTATGATCACAAAAAAATAACTAGATAGACCATGTATAATTTCAAGAGCTCTAGCTTCATCACAAGCTAAGAATTCCCCTTCAGCTATAATATCAAGAGAGTGCTTGCACCATCTAAAAAGACCATGGTAAAAATTTCTAAGCACAACTTTTATAGGCATACAGGCATAACTCTCCTATGTGCATCAGAAATTCTATCCCAAGCCTTCTTCATATTTTATCCATCCCTTTGATGGAAGTCTAAGACCTCAGACTCCCTCAAGGAACCAAATCCTAACATGCTTGACTAAACAGAAAGGATAACTAAAGGCAATATAACTATTTTTTTGATTTTTGATAAAAGACACTAAAGAAAAAACTGAAAGGTAAACTAACAAGAATAAAAAGCAAAGATAAAAGATAGTGTGCAACTCCCCTATCTTTAAGAGTGGAGTACCCGGCAACGGCGCGAGAAATTTGCTTGATACATGAGAGAACTTCTCGCCCCCGTTGGTTACCCCAAGTGGAAGGTGAGATGTAGATAGCGGCAAATTTCCCTTAGCAAAAATGCTAAGGTTGAGTATCGTCCAGGAGGACTCCAACAGATACAAGTAGGTGGTGAAGTGAACAATTGTCGCCGTTGACAATCTAAGGATTGCTAACTTCACCTGGACCTGCACACACAACAGATAGCTTTGCTCCCAACGAGTACAGAGGAGTTGTCAATTCCTCCGGCATTGTTGTTTACAAAGGATAAAACACATAGGATAATAATGATAGATAGTGATAGCAACGGAAAAGTAAATACTGAAAGTAAATTGATAGTGTAAACAGTGGTGGATATATGGACCGGGATCTCATGATGTTCACTAGTGACGTCTCTCTCCCAAAAGACGATGAAATAGCCATGCGAGGTAAACAAATCACAACTGGGCAATTGACAGGATTATGTGCATAAACCAATGCTAATTATGCAAAACAAAAAGGAAGAGGCTCAAAAGCACGGGCGGTACACCAAGACAAGTAGACCGAGATCCATCTATGTCTACCCACTAATCATCCAACTTGAGATATCTATCCAGAACATCTCACTGGTATTAAGTTGCGAATCCCACCCAAAGTGTAAACTCAAAGCAACGGACAACTGCATTAAAGAACTTTGCGTAAAGTAAACAATCCTTGCACCCGCAAGTACAAACACCGTTGTTTTCTCCCTTGTGGCAACAACACATCCCCTAGACTCATGTTTCTGTCACTCAAGCTAGTCATCGGGGGGCATGAACCCACAATCATGCATAACGCTCCCTCTTGGAGTCACTACCTACTACTTGGCCAAAGCAATAAACAGCAACGGAGAACATGCAAGAGTTACTCAAGAACATAAATATAAAAGAAGAGAATCAAATATATAACTCAATCACAATCTGAACATAATCTCATAATCCATCAGATCCCAGCAAACTCAACATAGCAACAGCAGAAAAATTACATATGTGCCTCGATCATGTAGGGCAGCTCACGAGGTCTAATCCATGAAGAACAAAGAGGGGAGGAGAACATCACATAGCTACTGATCATGGACCCATGGTCCAAGGTGGACTACTCACGGTTCATCAGGGAAGCATCCATGGTTTTGGAGAAGTTCCCGGAGGTGATTCCTCCCTCCGGCAGGGTGCCGGGAAGAGGTCTTCTGGTGCTCCCGATCTTGGAAGCGCGGCGGCGGCGGAACAGAGGAGAGATCGCGAAAAAGGGTTCCGTCCCCGAGGGTTTCTCGTCATGGGGAATAAATAGGCGAAAGGGGGCAGCCAGAGGTGGGCCAGGGGCTCCCCTCTGGCCCCTCCTGGGCTGTTCGCGAAGCTTCTGGTACGCTGATTTTTCCTATATTTTTCCCGTAAGTTTTCTGGTACTTTTAATAAGGGGGAAACCTGAAATAGAAAAACAGCAGAAAACAGGAACTGGCACTGGGGTGGACTGAGTTAATAGGTTAGTCCAAATATGATCAAAAGTGTATGGAAGTTCATCAATATCATAGCAATATCACACAAAAGAGGCATGGAGAAAGCATAAATTATAGATACGTTTTGGACGTATCAGGTGTCCACGGGGAAGGCGTTCCTGTGCATCTTTTGGTGCGCTGACACCACGGGTGTGTAGCACGTGCTCTCGTGTGTCGCCTGGTGCATGCGGGCATCCTCGGGGTTGACTAAATCAACGACGGCGAGATCGCCGGCGGCATCAGAAGCCCGACGAAGACGCAATCGTCAATGTGGTGCACGGATTTGATCGTGGCCTAGTGCGTTCGATGCGTACGTGTACGGTGAAGATGACGGGCATGGTCTCGGGTTCATTTGCTTCAAGGGTGCTTGCCGACGAGAGCTGCGGCGGCTCGAAACTCCGGCGACATGGCAGCGGTGGCTCAAGGAGGAATATGGCGTCGTGAGTTTAGGAGAAACGAGCAGAATCTCACCACGAGCACGACGATGTAGTCAGCGGGCTCCGGGAGGCTCTATCGGCGGCGAATCGACAACGGCCATCTTCGATGGCCGGCGATAGCTCGAGCTCAGTTCCGGCGTCTAGCGTGGCTCCGGGCCCGATTCCTTGCGTGGGGTGGCGTAGTATACGGAGGCGAGGACGGTACACACGGTGGTGCGGCTCGAGGAGGTCACTGGCCACGCATGCGCACGGCCGTGTCCCGGCGTTATTCTCGGGAGTCAATGGAAACGGCGAGGGAGGAAGAGGAAGAAGCTCTGGAGGGGGTAATGAAGGCGGGACGCTTCTGGGCGTCTCCAGGCGTAAGAAGGAGGAGCAGGGAGGCTGCTATGTGGCCAGGGGCACGTCAGCACGCTCGACATTGCCGGCACGCAGCTGTGCGTGCGCTTGCTTGGGGTAGACGACAAGGTGGGGAGGTAGGCCTGGGCCGGCTGGGGTTAAGTTGGGCCGAAAGAAGGTAAGGCCTTTTTCTTATTTCTGTCTGTTTTTCTTTTCTGCATTTTGTTTTGTCTTAGCTAAATAAATAGCTAGACATTTTTTGTAAGTGCTCAAATCTTTTATATGTATTTACATGATCTGTGGCTAGTCATATCCAAAGTTTGAACATTTTTTAATTCAAATTATTTGAATTCAAATTCAAATAGGGGTATTTGATTAATTCCAAGGTCTTGTTTGAATATTTGAAAAATCTATGAGCATGGGATTTATTCCAAATTACTTGATATGTTATCATACTCAATTATGAGACTTTAAAAAAATGTAAAATAATTTTTTGGAGCAATTTTGAAAGTGTCCATTTTAATTAAATTCATCTGGGGGGTTTCTTCTCCCATTTCATTTTCATTTTGTAAATTTTGACATGATGCAAGGTTGATGTTGAACCCTAGCACATACCTAAGTTGGGGTTGTGACAACTCGCCCCCACTCAAAAGAATCTCGTCTTAAGATTCATAAGTCATTGGGAGGAAGGTGGGGTACTCTACACTGAGACGGTCTTCTCTTTCCCACGTGGCTTCTTTCTCGGAGTGGTGTGACCGTTGCACTTTCATACACTTAATCTTCTGACGACGAGTGACACGCTCTGCTGAATCAAGAATACGAACAGGGTATTCTTGAGAAGAAAATTCATCTTGGAGATTGTAACACCCCGGGTGTCACGCTACAGTAATCACCTACAGTAATCAGGATTACTGTTGCTAATCACTGTTGATAATCTCTGTTGCTCAAAATGGCCTTGATCAAAATTTTGCTTTGATCAACTTGGGTCAGTTCACATTCAAATTCCCCCTTGATATTGTTGAAAGCAATGAGGTCATGGACCTTGATCATCATGAATCAAATACAATCCAAGCTCAAATCAAATTCCCTTTGATTTGAGATCAATCAAAGCTCAAATGCTTTTGGTTGAATATTAAAAACCATGTGGCAAATAAACTTTGCCTAAAAATTATGAAACCACCTTTAGAAAATCACTAATAATCTTTGGACCATGTTGGTATGGTTGTGGTTATTTATTGAGCTATGGTAAAATGCAAAAAATTATAAACAGTAGCCAAAACCCCCTATTAACCATTTAATATTTAATTCAAATATTAAATTACTTTTATTTGTGTCCAAGACATTTTGTGGCACTCATATACTGATTAAAAATATTATTGGTGCTAGTTACCCATTTTTGTAAAATCCTAAGGCTAGCTAATTTAAATAAATAGAAAAAACAGAAAAGTAAATAAAAAAAGGAACTGGCCCAGGCCGACTGGGCCTAGTGCCCAGCCAACCCAGGCCGGTCCAGCCAGCCACCTAACCCTGGCGGCCTAGACAACAGCCTAGCCCAAACCCCGGTCAACCTGCCTCGCACGAACCGTCCCCCTCACCCGTTCCTCTCGCCCTCTCGCCCGAAGCCTCCCTCCCCCGACCCCGTTCCCCTTCCCCTCCTCCTAGCGGCGCGGCAGCCGCCGATTCCGGCCGCCGCCGGCCAGCCCCACACGTCGGCTGCACCGCCCTGCCCCCCCTCGCGGCGCTTCACCTCCCCCACCACGCCGATCTGTGGTCGCCGCCTCCTTGCGCGACTTTGGCCGAACCCTAGCCTCCGTGGCCCCGGTGCACGGGCCACCAAGGCTCGCCGGCGATGGCGCCCTCCGTGGCCACGGCCGCCTCCGCAGGTCTCCCTCGCGCTGCCGCGATGCCCCCAACCTACCGTGAGCACCCCCCTCTCTCCCTGCTCCGCAGCCTCAACCGCCGCCGTTCCTCCCCGATGTGAGCCTCCCTTGCTCCCCTTCCCTTTGCCCTCGTTGTGCCGCACCACCGTGGCCACCGTGACCGGCCACACGCTCGTCGCGCCTTGGTCGCGCCTGGCCTCGCCCTCGGTCGCGCACTGCCGTCCTCTGGCCGCGCCCAGCACGCCCCTGGCCACACTACATCCACCCCTCGTCGTGCCCTGGGCGCCCCTCTGATGCTCAATGTCGCTGCAACTAATGTGTGTTGTCGCTGCAATCACTGAAGAATGTCATGCCCTTTTAGACAGTAGCCAATACTACAAAGTGCCCCTTTGGACAACAACAAAATTAGAGCAAAACGAATTCTAAAGTGGTTAAAAATGATATAAACATAGAGTATAAGTAACAAGCTTCAAATTGTTACATTGGACCAACTTCTGAATGTGCAAGGATTTAATCCTATAAAATTCACAAAGTGCAAGTTTTGGTTAATGGGAAAATGACAGGAAACAGATTATTTTATAGCTACTTTAGAAAACATTTTGGACATGTTAAAGTATCCTATCATAACATCAAAAGACATGGGCTTGTTATACACATAACCAACTTCAGTTTACCCCACTCGACCAACTCCATTCGATGCATGAATTAATTTCTACGAAAATCACAAAGTGCTATGTTCTGTTAACTATAACAGTTTCTGGAATTATTAACAGATGACACTGTTCAAACAAAGTATTAATTAAGCAAATGAAATCCAACAAACATGAAATTTGTACCAGATTGTAGACCATAGAAAATGCTTCGATTTGATATAGGACACTAATTTGTCGGGTGAGCAGAACCAAAAACCGTAGCCTTTCGAAAACTGCTAATTGATGTTTAAAACAAAAATTCCCAGACTTAGCCAAATTACAGAGAATCCAGAAATGAGACAATGAGGTCTCGGCCCCACCTTGACCCTGTTGACCAGTCAACCTTGACTGGTCAACTGCTGACTAGACCCCATTGGCCCCACATGTCATTGACTGTGGCTGTCTCCGTCTGGATATATAAATCTTTAACCAATTATTTTGAATTAAAATAATTCCCGGCAATAAAGAAAATCATTTAAAACTTCAGAAAATAATATAAAATAAACCGTAGCTCAGATCAATATATTTTATACATGAAAGTTGATCAGAATAATACAACGAGTACGGATATGCTACCCATACCCCCACCGCACCCATCTAACATACCGAACGTGGTGCTTTTCTCCTCCGGTTCATCTGTCTGTCAGACGATCGGAGCCGGTAAAACTTTCCGGATGAAATTGTTTTGAACATGAAAGTTGTTCAGAATGGATCCACTAGCACGGATACACTACCCACATGTCTGTCATATGTCTCTAACACTGCAGACATGGAACCTTCCCCCTCCGGATCATCGGTCCGGTAATCAACCGGTACTGATGAGTCATCCCCGGATAAATTCCCGCTCCGCCTAAATTACTTAACACTGCGTTAGAGCCCCGTTGCTTTGTATATTCTATGTCATATTTTTGTATTGCTATTATTGTCGTGTATTTATTGTTTTTCCCCCTCTCTTATTGTTCGGTAGTCTCGACGTCCGTTGCCGATGCCCCTGTGATCGACTACTTCGTCGACGACCGTACCGCTACTACCGAGCTTCCAGGCAAGCAGAGCCATTTTCCTTCCCCAGATATCGCCTATCTTTTCCGTACTTTTCTTGCACTAGGCATGGTTACTGCTGCTGCTACTTTACAATCCTATTCAATTGCATAGCATGTTTTTGTCGCCCCTTGATGTACCTTCCTTTATCCTATGCTGCCTTATAAAAATATATATAATATTCAGCAGTAAACCCTGCGCATTGTTAGCTAGGTTTAGAATAGCGGGTCGTGATCACTCCGGTGAGTGAACGCGGATTACAAAATATTATAACTACAACAGGTACGGATCAATGCAGACGCCCTAGGGAACTTACAACGGCGAGACTCTGCCGAGTCGCTTCGAGTTTGACTTACTAGTGGACGGACTCGTATTTCACTCTCGTCGGCTCAGTAGCGTAGCATCACTGGGATGATATGAGGGTATTCCTCTTTAGTTCATTCCGCTGGTGTCTCGGCACCACCGGGGTGATACGAGAATATTCCCTCTTTAGTTCATTCCGCTGATGTCTCTGTCGAACCTCTTCAAGTGTACCATCGAGGGTGATTCCTCCTGGTTCCACTTGATGGTAGGCACTCGAATCAACTGGTGTCCTTACAGGTAAGGAGTCGGGTGACCCCACGGTGCCCGCGCAGGGTATCTTAGCGGAACGACAGGTCAGGTGTATTCCACCGGTGTGCGGCGGGCCTGGTACTGTTCGTGGCCGAAGGATTTCCTGTTGTACGAAAGTCGAGCTCTACCAAGAGCACACGCGAGACAAGGTAAGGAGACGGTTCACCTTGTTGGTAACCGCACGAGTTGGTGGGACGACAGGGCAGGCACCGACGTTACTGGTGGTCCTGACTGCTGCCGTTGTCCGCGACTCATTCAATAAGGGGCAACGATAACGGTTGTCTCGACAGAAAATTAATAAAATGCTTAACGGGTTCGGCGGATGACTTGAGTAGCCTTTTGGCTTGTACGCACTACCTATACGTGGGATTACGCGTTTGGGCGCCTCCGCAATGTAGCCTCGTTCGAAAGCTCTGAAAGACGTCCAGTTCAGCATTGCGGCAGGGACGGATCGCGCTGCGGCGTTGGAATTCACCCTCCTCGCAACGACCCGGAGAGCGAGGGGTGATAGGCCCATGACCCCCTTGCACTTAGGGCTGTAGACCGGCGGGGACCTCTCTGATGAGTCGTAGGATGGACTGCGTTGTGTCGGATAGCCTCGGTGGGGTGCTCCCTAACCAGGTGTACGCCACCCTGGAGATCCGAGCGTGTAGTGTCACACTAGTGCACCCCTGCAGGGAAGATTAATCTATCGATAGCCGTGTCCACGGTAACATGACGCTTTATGCTGAAGCCAGATCCTACCACTACAAACTACTACTATTAAACTGTTGGTTCCGGGTTTTCTCCCTCGCGGGGATGTCGAGGGAGGGAACTCGGAGGCATTGTTAATTATGATTACAACTTATTATTATACAATGCTGCAGCAACTTCTGCTGCATTGTTACTTTCATTACTGTTATATTAAACTGTTAGCTGATTCTTACCTCATGCTGCAAGACTCGTCGGAAGATGCTAGTGTTCGATAGGCCTAGATTCTTACCCTTATTCTGATTTCTACCTTGCAGTCCACTATATACAGCCTCCCTTTTCCATTTGATACATGCATAAATGCTTAGTAGCGGACGTAAGACTAGCGGGTATGCTAGATACTCACCTGCTTTATTTTTCCCCTTTTATTGTTTTGCCTGATCGGCCGCTGCAGTCAATGTCGGAGCCTTGGAGCCCAGAAGCAGGAGATCCCCGATGCCGACCACCGCAACATGAAGATCCCCGATGCCTTCTACGACGCTGAGTTCCCCTTTGACCAGGAGTAGTTTGGAGGTTCCCAGGCAGAAGGCCTCGCCTTTTCGATCGTTGTTGATATTTGTGCTAGCCTTCTTAAGGCAAACTTGTATCCTTGTGTCTGTACTCAGATACTATTGCTTCCTCTGAATTTGTGCTCTCGAGCTGTTATATTCGAGCCCTCGTGGCCCCTGGCTTGTATCAAACAGCTTGTATTATTTTTATTTGTAGAGTTGTGTTGTGATATCTCACCGTGAGTCCCTGATCTCGATCGTGTACCTTGCGTGTATGATTACTATACACGGTCTGATTTTGGGGGCGTCACAGAGATCAAGCGTTTCATGTTCGACTTCGCGGATGGGGTCCTTGAAGCAACACCTGAGTTGTGACACATGGAATACATCATGTACTCAGGAAACGTGTGGGGGTAGTTCAAGTTGGTAGGCAACTTCTCCACGTTTAGCAAGAATGCGTAAAGGTACAATGCAACATGGGCCAACTTGGCTTTGATATCAAATCGTTGGGTTCCCTTCAGAGGAGTAACCCAAAGGTAAGCCTTATCATCCAGATTGTAGACTTCTTGCCTATGATGAAGATCATGGTAGCTTTTCTGACGAGACCAGGATGATTTCAATTGATCACGAACAATGCGAACTTGCTCTTCTACTTCCTTGATCATATCCGGTCCAGAGAATTGTATTTCACCGGTTTCTGATCAGTTTAGGGGTATTCGACATCTTCGTCTATAAAGGAGTTCAAAAGGAGCCATGTTAAGACTAGAATGGAAACTATTGTTATAAGAAAATTCGGCGAATGGAAGAGACTTCTCCCATTCTTTTTGACAGAGATAACACAAGCTCTGAGCATGCCTTCGATAATTTGGTTAACCCTTTCAACTTGAACGCTAGACTGAGGATGGAAAGCTTTGCTAAAGGAGAGATGAGTTCCCATAGCATTTTGAAAGCTTCCCCTAAATCTAGAGGTGAAAAGGCTACCACGATCAGAATTGATTTCCAATGGAACACCTTGAAGAGTCACAATTCTAGAGACATACAAGTTCCTTAACTTGCTAGCAGTAATAGACTCGCGAACGGGAAGGAAGTGAGTAACTTTGGAAAACCTATCAATGACAACGAAGATGGCATCATTTCCTTTTTGGGTTTTTGGAAAGCTAGTGATGAAGTCTATACTGACTTTGTCCCATTTCCACTCGGGAATAGGCAATGGTCGAAGAGTGCCAGCAGGTATTTGATGTTCGGCCTTAATGTGACGACAAACATCTCATTCAGCAATGAACTGAGCAATTTTTCGCTTCATCCTAGTCCCCCAAAATCTCGGGCGTAGGTCTCAGGTACATGTTTGTGCTACCAGGATGAATCGAAAGGGGAGTGTCATGAGCTTCCATAATAATCGGCCTCCTAAGATTGTGTTTTCGTGGTTCAACTAATCGAGTGCCAAAGAAAATGACACCTTGATCATTTATGGAGAAACATTTAGCAACTCCACTAGCAATGTTCTTCTTGATCTCTGGAATACCACTATCACGTTTCTAGGCGGCTATGATTTTATCCTCAAGGGTTGGTTTCGCCACCAAGGTAGATAGAAAGCCATGAGGAACTATATCGAGATTGAGCTTTCGAAATTCCTCATGAAGAAGTGGTGGATATTGTTTTAACATGAGGTTGTTACAATACGACTTACGACTTAGTGAAAGTCCAAGTATGTGATCAGAGGGGGAGGGGGTGAATGATCACTTCAAAATTTTCGACTGAAACTTTTGAAGTGAAGCATAAGTAGTACGGAATAGCGAAGTAAAACTGGAAGCGAAACTAAATGCAGTGAATCAAAACCCATTGAAGCATAACTGTGAAACAAATGCAATACTGAAGGTAAATGCTTGAAGTAAAACGAACTGGGACTCGGCGATGTTTGTTCGACCAGTTCAGGCTCTGCAAAGCGCTACGTCTGGTTGGAGGGACTGGTGATTGAACACCTGGAGAAAATCTCTCTCTGTCCGTTGCTCCACTGCACCAAACTCCATGAGCTTGGTCAGTTCTTCACTCGTGGTTGATTACTGAGGAAATCACCGAAACCTTTGACAAACTGGACTTCGAGGCGACAATTACTCTTCTCTCTCTGAAGAACAACACTCTAACCGTCTAGGAGAATTGCAGTTCTCCAAGATAAAAGGCTAGTAAGCTTTCACCTAAGTCATCTCGAATCTACTCAGATCAATGGGACTTAGGCTTCAGTATTCTGGATTTTGGGTTTTGCTTCGGTGGCGTTTTTGGGGTGCTCTCTTCAGTCTCTCTTGGAATGATCTCAGAGCAGCCACCAGCAAATGGAGGAGGGGGCGGCGTATTTATAGTTGGCGATCCCGAGGTGCGGAATGACCAAATTGACCCGAGGTGACAGCTTGACACGTGTCCACAACGGTCGGATTTGTCATTAATGCGCAACTTTACTTGAGGAACAAGTAAAGCTGACTCACGGACTTTGTTCTGCTTCAGAAGCCAAAGAACAAAGTCTTTGCTACCGAAGCTTAACTTAGTGCACATGAGATTTCTTCGCTCAGGCTTCTCACTTGGTTTGGATTTGATCTGAGCATTTTCTCAATGACTTCGATGTCCACAAACTAAATACCCCTCTTGATAGTACGGTTTGTCCTATGACTCAAGGAACAGAAAAAGAACTACACAAAAACATCTAAGTCTTGCGCCGTCCTCTTCATTTCCTTCAAAGAGTAGAGCTTCAGGACACCTTCATTTTTGGGGGTCAACCTTCGTGATTAAGCTTCGCTCTGTGGGTTATGCTTCGATAACATGAAGACCTTCCCTGAAGCTTTATCACATAGCTTGTCCTTCAGGAACCTATGCAACTGTTTATACTAGAAAACATTGTTAGTTCCTCTACTGTCTTGTCCAACAATATCCAAAACACACGGGGGCAAAACTTTGCTCTTACAATCTCCCCCTTTTTGGACTATTGTTGACAAAACATGCATCGATAAAAGATATTGAAGTTTTTGTGAAGTGATGGGACAAACTCTAAGATATGAAGTTTTTGGCTCCCCCTGAATGCAAGCATCGAAGATTTATATAATCGAAGTTAATGCTTGAGATAATTTTCTTCGGTGGAGAGCAAAACAAAATATCTTAGCGATTACAATTGCATGGAAGATATATATCCAGAATGTATGCAATTCCTTCCAATGACCTGTGACTTAGAAAATAATAACCACCTGCAAGATAGAAGATACGAAGCAATACTTGCAAGCAAGGGGTTATTAAAACTTAAGTGTAGCACAGGAGTAGCATGACCGAAGTAAAACTTAAGTTACAACCCAATCGAAGAGAATGGAATGTTTGTCGTAACTTAACCAAATAAAGCAAAAGCAAATGGTAAGAACCCTTTCCCCAATGCAAATGTAGCTCATCGATGCCCTCATTCTCCCCCTTTTTGTCACTGATTGGACGAAAGGTTGAGAAAAGGTTCGAGAGATCTATTGCGCGGCATCAGCACCCTGAGAACCCGACGAAGTTGTGGCGTGTCTGAGTGATGAGGTTGATGTCGAGGTCGCTATCGTCGAGGCCGTCGTCGTCCTTTGAAGTGATGGAGTCATTCTCGGAGACGGTATCTGGCCGGATGGGTTCAGGTTTGTTGACGAAGAATACTTCATCAATCTTGTGCAAGGGAGGGATCTTCTGATTCGGGCGGTCCACTGAGTCATCACGAGAAAAGTTTCGCTGGAGGTGCGGATACTCTTTGTAGATGCGATCTTTACGAAGGCCTTTGACAGAGTTGAATTTCCGGAGCCCCTTCCAGGAATGGCGTTTGAGAACACGCAAATACTGATTGTTGTTGAGAGAAATATTGCCAACTCTGTTGATCTCATCAGCAAGAAATTGCATTTGGCGCTGATTGGCTTCAATATAGTTTTCAAGTATTTGCTGCGATCGAAGGTTAACTTCAAAATGATGGCAGTCTTTCTGGAACTTCTTGGATAAGTTTCGCTCATTGAATTCATGGCGTACACCAACATATGTGGCAAAAGGATCATTGGGTTTCCTCAGCAATTCCAAAGAGTCACGCACTGGTGGGAGGAAAAGCTTCGGATGATGGCGAGCCACAAAGTCTTCGTTCCAACCATAGTTACATACAACTTGCAGCCAGGGAGCATAAGGTTTCAGTGTGAAAGGTAGCTCTGCTGCATGAACCAAATTTCTAAGGAAGCAATCCTCAAAGTCAAATATGAGACCATGTGTGAGCTTCATAATGGCATGCCTTGTCTCTGGATAAATGTTCGATTCTTCCGAAGCAGTACTCAAAGGGATCAATGAGTTGGAAAAGATGTAGAACCAAGTCCTTGAAATGAAGTTCAAATGCTTCGGGCGAATGTTTTCAGGAATGTAGCTTGCAGTGACTTCGGGGTCCAATAGAGTAGCAAATTCTTCGTCAGTCAGATCAGATTCTAAGTGAATCTTTTCGGGGACTCCAGAATGCCTTGGTATATTGAAAAGTTCCATGAATTCAACAGAGGACATCCTGAAGACTTTGCCTTGTATCATCCATTCCAGCGTCCAGGAGCTGGGTTCATTTTCTTCACCAGAAACATAGAGAGTTGCATAGAATTGCTTGATAAGTTCAGAATTGAAGGGAGTGCTCAAAGCGAACAACCGAGTCAAATTCTGATTCTCAATGGTTTTGGCGACGTTCTGAAAGAAAGTGGCAGTGGAAAGACTTCGCATATCCAGAAATTTATGCCTAAACAGAACTCCTTGCTGACAGAAGACTTTGGTGTATAAGATTTGCTATTCTGCAGTCCAAAAGCGAAGATCATCTGCAGTGCGATCTGAAGCATATGGACTGACACCAAAGAAACGGTGGCGCTTTTGATGCTGTTCTAAGTTGAAGTCCGGGCCATGTCTTGAAGAATAACCAGCACCCTTGAAAATAGGAAAAGTTTCACGAGGGTAATTGGAGTCAAGCTGGGTATCTTGGCAGGGGCGCGAACGCACGCGAATCCATTGCAGAGGAGCAATTGGGTTGGCTCTTGAAGGGCCAACATATTGAGCGACAATAAGCGCTTGCTCTTGCGAGAGATTCAGAATCTGTACTTGTTCTTCTTTGTCGTCATGTGCTTCGGTATTGGGCACATGTGCTTCAGAATCTTGAACAGTCCTGGCAGGGGAAAAATCTCGGGATATATGAGTTCTGGAGTGGGTTGGTGATGGAGCATTAGCTTCACGGGGAGGTGATGGAGGTGGTGCGGGAGCAAATGGTGGAGTGGGAATTCTTTGTGGTTCGGGGGTTGGAGAACGGATGGGTGTGGGAACACGGGGTGGTATGGGTGTGGGGTTTCGTGCAGGCGTTGGTGTTGGGGTTGGAGCTCTTTGTGGTGGAGTTTTTTTGGGGGTGGTTCTGGTAGGACGAGGTGTGGGAGTTTTGGTGGTTGGGGCTGAAGGCTTAGGTGAGGGCTTGGATGGGTTTGGCTTCGGTGTAGGAGTGGGAACTGCTTCAGGGGTTTCCTGGGGCTGTTCATCACTGGTATCCATGTCTGCGGCTGAGGCCAAAGTAACCTTGTGCTTCTTTGTGGTCCTCTTCTTGGGTGAAGGACCTGATGCCTTAGATGCAGCAGGCTTGGGAGATGGTGCCGGAGCAACAACACGTTCAGCTTCGGGCGAAGCCTTGCGTTTCCGCGAATCTCTTTCCATAATGGAAGCATTATGGGTCTGCACCATATCATCCACAGCGGCCTCTATTTTGCCTTTGAAGATTTTGATGTTGTTCTTGGTGGTGGAATTGACATCTGTCACTTGTTGAAGCAACTTCAGAGCGTGCTATTTGAATTCTTCATCAGGTTCTGATTCAGCTCGCTTCTGATAGTTGTGAATCTTTTTTCTTTCAGCCCTGTCTCTTGATTGCAGATCCTTCAGCTGGCTGATCATTGTGGTGATCATTGCTTCGATAGATCTGGAGATGTAAACTTCTCCAAGATCAACAACATCAGGATCTTCAGCTGCACACTTCTCCCAAAGGGCTTCAGTGATGCCCAACTGATCCCAGAGTTCGCCTTCACGAGGGTCAGGGAATTGATGGTCACTCTGACGATCACCTTCAGTTTGAGCTTCAGGAAGAGATATTCCTTTCTGCTTTGATGGAATAGAGGAGGGAGTCATGTCAACAACGGGATTCTTCTGACTTGCCCTAGCAGCTTTCTCTGGTTTCTTTGTCCTGAGGCTGTCTAATGTAGCCTTTCGTTTAGCTTCATGCTCTGCCAGCTGTTTAGCTTCAGCGGCAGCTTTTTCTTCGTTCTTTGCGACTTCGGTGAGCTTGCGCTTCGTCTCAGCCTTCTCCGCAGCCAATCTAGCGGAGTCCAACTCCTTTTGTTTTCTGGCAGCATCCTCATCTGCCTTCTTCTTCTCACCAGAGCTTCTGGCAACAATGTTGCGCTCAAGTGCCTCTTCGAGGTCTTTCTGTCTCAATTCTTCTTCAGTGAGCTTGTGCTTCGCTGAAGGGTTTGTTGCAGCAGACTGCTTGGGCTTCGTTGATGCTGAAGCCTTTGCAGGTTGTTTCTTGGCGGGGTCGTGCTTCTGCTTCGTTCGCCTCTCAGTGTTGAGGGCATCAGCCGGTGGCTTGGAGGCCAAGGGCTTCGCAACCACCAAGTTTTACAAATCAATGGTGGGGCAAGCAGAAGACTTGTCCTTGGGGTCTTGAAACTTAAGCCCCTTCGCATCAGGTTTCTCTCCTGGATTCTTCTTCAGAGGGATCTGAAGTCTTTGCTTCTTGGGAGGAGCAGGATCATCAGATTCATCATCTGCTTCGAGTTCTGATTCGTTGTCAGCAGCATTTGATTCGTCCATGAGTGAATCTTCCAGAGCAGCTTGCTCTAGCCTGACATGCTCTTCATCTTCTGTGGTAGCATGGGGAGGAGAAGCAGATTTCTTCTTCAGCTTCTTCTTCTTCTTCTTCGTGCTAGGCCCTTCATCATGGGCTTCAGCTTCAGCCATCTTGGCTGCCTTCTTCTCTTCTTTGAGTCTCTTGATTTCAGCAGCGATTCTCAAACGTTCTTTCTCTTCTGGATAATCATCTGGTGTCTTAAGAGTGTTGGGGTGAGGAAGTTTCGGTGGAACTGTGTAGTAAAGGTGGCGATTCTCTTTGGTGTACTGACTGCATATGGCCGAAGTATACTGATAGGGTGGACTGAAGGCAAACTGCATAGCCCACTTCCAGGTAGGGATGCTCTTGTACTTGTACCATCTAACAGCCCAGTACCGGCGAATGTTTTGCAATCGATTCTTGCGTTGATCCTTGGTTTCACCAGGAGGCGTGTCATAACCCAGAGCAAGACGAATGGATTCGGGAATGCCTCTGGCGTTGTTGGTTTCCTTCGTTCTGCCTCCTTTCTTCTTCGGAGCAGACCGTTCTGCTTCGTTGATGTGGTCAAGATTGGGTGACTCATTTCTGAAGCCTAACTCAGCAGACATCCTGTGAAAAGCGCAAAGGTAGCGAGGGAAAAAGGCAAGTATGGAATGAGCACCAGCAAAAGTTTCGATCTAAAACAAAAGTTTTCACAAGAGATTCAGTGAAGAATTTGGGTAAAGATTCTGGTCTGTTCTGAGCTAGACTTAACCTTATGCAATGATAAGCCAAAACCCTAACACAGAACAGATGGATTCTAACCCTAATTTCTAACCTGAATCGGGATGGAAACCTTTGGCTAGCAGAAACAGATTTCCCAACAGTGCAACGATCCAACGGATCAAAGAAACCTAAGGAATTCATCCAAAAAGATTAAGAACACGGATCCAATCGGGAAACGGAAGAACAGATGGGATGGAGATTGGATCGTGGCTCGGCGTACCCTAACTCGGTGGCGTCGAGCAGGTATGGCGGCGATGAGCGGTGAGGACGTGCTCGTCGACGACGTGAAGTCCACGGCGGCGCTCTTCCGGCAGTGAAGCGGCGAGAACGGCGATGGGGAAGAAGAGCTCGGCGGCGCTCAGGAGAGAGAGGGTTCCGGGGAGATGCGAATGAGGAGGTGGGATGGATTCGCTGGGGTGAGATGCCTTATATAGGTCGGTCTGACAGGAGCTGTCAGATCAGATCAAACGGCCCCCAGCGTCTGTCTCTCCGGATTCTACGGCGAGGATTTCGTGGCGAATCGCGAGAAAATCTCAACGACCCGGATTTGATGGGATCTCAACGGCCGAAGAATAAGTCCATGACTTGAGTAAAAACTTCGATGAGAATTGGAAGCATTTGATTCGGAACTCAATGATGTTCGAAGCAAATGTTTTCCGTTTCAATTGTGCTCAACCATTTTGCACAGACAGAATAAGACAGAAAAAGAATATAAAGGGTAGGGTCCGAAACTTATCACCTCGAAGAAAAACCAGACGAAGCAAAAGGTGATAAGCATAGAGGACTAAAACCAAGTAAAATAAAAATAAACAAAACGAAGAAAAAACAAACAACGAAACTAAATAGGTAAGAAACGAAGTAAATGAATATATACAGAAGTAAAAATGGTTCGGTCTTACAGTACATGTCGTGAGTCCAATATATTGAGCTCACACCTTAACGTACAGAACCTTTTCTCATCCAATGGTTTCATGAAAATGTCTGCCAGTTGATCTTCAGTTCTGACATGACTAATAACAATATCTTCACGCTGAACATGATGACGAAGAAAATGATGGCGAATATCTATATGCTTCGTGCGAGAGTGCTGTACAGGATTGTGAGCAATTTTTATTGCACTCTCATTATCACATAGGAGAGGGATTTTCTTCACATGAATACCATAGTCCTTCAGCGTTTGCTTCAGCCATAGAATACCATAGCATGACCCAGCAGCAATGTATTCGGCTTCAGTAGTAGATATTGAAACACAGTTTTGCTTCTTTGAAGCCCAACACACAAGTGATCTTCCAAGGAAATGACAAGTCCCTTAAGTTGATTTCCTATCCACACGATCACCAGCCCAGTATGAATCAGAATAGCCAATAAGATCAAACTGAGCTCCCTTGGGATACCACAACCCCAAGGTAGGTGTGTGAGCAAGATAACGAAGAATTCGCTTTACAGCAGTGTGATGCGATTCCTTTGGATTGGCCTGAAAACGAGCACAAATACATACTGAAAGCATAATGTCAGGTCTAGATGCACAAATATATAAAAGGGACCCAATAATAGACCGGTATTTCTTCTGGTCGAAGGCTTTGCCCTTCTCATCTGCATCTAAGAAGCCATTGGTAGGCATAGGAGTCTTAATAGTTTTGCATTCAGTAAGACCAAACTTCTTCAGGCAATCCTTAAGATATTTTTCTTGAGAAATAAAGGTGCCATTCTTCTGCTGACGAATTTGAAGTCCAAGGAAAAACTTCAATTCACCCATCATAGACATCTCATATTTATTCGACATCATTTTGGCAAAATCTTCGCTGATTTCAGTGTTAGTGCATCCAAAAATGATATCATCTACATATATTTGACATACAAACAAATCACCATTATAAGATCGAGTGAAAAGCTTTGGGTCAGTGGTTCCTGGTTTGAAGCCTTTCTTCAGAAGGAAATCCTTCAATGTGTCGTACCAAGCACGAGGTGCTTGCTTCAACCCATAGAGGGCCTTATGTAACCTGTACACCATGTCGGGTTTCTTTGGGTCTTCAAAACCTGGAGGCTGCATAACATACACTTCTTCCTCGATTTCTCCGTTAAGAAAAACACTTTTCACATCCATTTGATAAAGCAGAATACCATTGAAATTTGCAAAAGCAAGCATAACACGAATGGATTCGAGACGAGCAGCTGGAGCATAAGTTTCGCCGAAATCGATACCTTCGATTTGGGTGTAACCTTGTGCTACCAGACGTGCTTTGTTCCTTACCACTATACCGTCTTCATCTTGCTTATTGCGAAAAATCCACTTTGTACCAATGATGTTGTGCTTCGTGGGATCAGGTCTATCAACTAAGGACCAGACTTTGTTTCGCTCGAACTGGTTAAGTTCTTCGAGCATGGCAGTTAACCAATCTGGATCCTTCATGGCTTCATCAAACTTTGAAGGTTCTAGCATGGAGACAAACGAAAAGTTTCCACAGAAGTTAGCCAAACGAGTACGAGACGAGTTGTGGGACGACCTGGTTGATGAATTTCTTCAAGGATCGAATCAAAATCAACTCTTCTTCGAACTCGTGATAAGGTTGAATCATTAGCTTCAGGCTCAGCTTCTGCTTCAGGATCTTCTTCACCTTCAGCTTCAGCATTTCCTTCGGGATTAGCATTTCCTTCGTTCCTTTGTTCTTATTCGTCCTGTTCATCATTAGCTTCAGGATGTTGATCTCCAGCGCCCTGGGCTATGTGTGGGAACATTGGACCATCATCATCCCTATTAGCTTGACGAGCATTGGCTTCAACAGGGCGAATCTCTCCAATAGCCATGGACCTGATCACTTCATCAAGAGGAGGTTCATCTAGATCATGAGGCAAATGATCTTTTTGAGAGCCATTAGTTTCATCAAACCTCACATTCACAGTTTCCATAACTTTCCCAAAGTGAGAGTTATAGACTCTGTAGGTGTGAGAGTTTGAGCCATAACCTAAAAGAAAACCTTCATGTGCCTTAGGGGCAAATTTGGAGCTATGATTCATATCTCTAATAAAGCATGGAGAACCAAATACCCTAAGGTACGAAACATTTGGTTTGTTCCCAGTGATAAGCTCATGTGAAGTCTTCTTCAGAAATTTGGGAAGGTAAACCTTGTTGATGATATGACAAGCTGTGTTAATTGCTTCGGCCCATAACCTAATAGGAGTCTTGTATTCAGCAAGCATAGTTCTGGCCATCTCAATGAGAGTTCTATTCTTCCTTTCGACAACACCATTCTGTTGAGGTGTATAAGCAGCAGAGAACTCATGAGTAAAACCATTATCATCAAGAAAATCTTCAATATGAGTATTTTTGAATTCAGTTCCATTATCACTTCGGATATGCTTCAGAGATAATTCATATTCTGTTTGAGCTCTCTTAGCGAATGACTTGAAGATTTCAACAACTTTGCTCTTTTCATCCAAAAAGAAAACCCACGTATAACGAGAGAAGTCATCAACAATAACTAGACCATATTTGTTTCCTCCCAGGCTAGCAGAATTTTGAGGACCAAAAAGATCCATATGAAGCAATTCAAGAGGACGAGTGGTAGTCATGATAGTCTTCGCTGAATGATGTTTCTTCGTAATTTTACCAGCTTCACAAGCACTGCAGAGACGATCCTTGTCGAATTTAACTTTGCTAAGGCCAATAACATGATTCTTCTTCACTAAGTTATGAAGATTTCTCATCCCTGCATGGCCAAGTCTTCGATGCCATAACCAACCAGATGAAGCTTTTGCCATTAAGCACGTGGATACAGCAGGGCCCGAAGAAAAATCAACAATGTATAAATCTCCTTTTCGGTAACCCTCGAAGACAAACGTATAGTCATCCTGTGAAAATACAACACAACGTGAAGCAGAAAATAGAACAAGCATACCCATATCGCATAACTTCGAAATAGACATTAGATTATATCCAAGGGATTGGACTAGCATAACCTTGTCAATGTGCTTATCTTTCGATATGGCAACCTTACCCAAACCTAAAACTTTACCCTTGTTGTTATCACCGAAGGTAATGTACTTCTGAGAAGAGTGAGATAATTTTTCTTCGGTGAATAACTCCTTGTCTCCGGTCATATGATTTGTGCAACCACTATCCATGACCCATTCGGATCCACCGGAGACATAGCCCTGCAGAAGAATTAGTTCTTCTTAACCACCCACAAACGAGCAGGTGACTGATGTCAGAACCCAAAAGTAGGTTTGTGTTTAACCTAGCTTGCATTTTTGCATCTTGAAAAAAAAATTGCAAAAGAAAAGGAAATGGGGAAAAGAAAAGCCCTAAATGAATTAAATAAAAAGGCCAGAAATAAATCTTTTTCCAAAATTCTTTTGGATGTTTTGACAAATCCTAAAAATGCGTCTGATCATTTTAAAAGTGATTTGGGATTAAACCCATGCTCATAGATTTTTCAATAATTCAAATAGTGGCTTGGAAATTAAATCTTTTGTCTATTTGAATTGAAATTCAAATAATTTGAATTTCAAAAATTTCCAAAACTTGGGGTTGACTTCTACATAGTCACCTAGGTTTTATAAAAATGTTTGGGGATTTTTATAAATGCCCTAGCTATTTTATTTTAATGGGCAAAACAGACAACAGAAAAGAAAATAAGAAAACACAGAGAAGCCTTACCTTGCGCCACGGGCGAAGGCCCACTTGGCCCAGCCCGGCCCCCTTCCTGTCGTCTTCCTCCTTGACAGAAGGAGCGCTGGAAGCGCCGTGCGCCGTGCATGGCCGCCACCTCCACCTCCTCGCCACCTCCTGCTTCCCCCTCATCTTCTCCTTCGCGCTGGAGATGCCTGGGAAGCTCCCAGTTCCTTTCCCCCCCTCACACTGGCTTTCTTCTCTCTCTCCCCCGGCGAATGTCGCGAGACCCGAGCCCCAGCCGGAGCACGCCGACGTGGAACGCGCGGCCACCGTGCCTCATTCGGCACGCAACCGTGTCCAGACGCACCACGGCCGTCGACTTCGTCAAGCCGCTGCATCAATTCGAGCCGAAGGCCCCTCGAATCGACGCAAGCTCCAAGAACCCGCCGCCGGCCGCCTTTGTTCCCGGCGAGGAATTCGTCGCCCACAGGACCTCCCCAGCCCCGCCGTCCCCTTCATTGTGTTCCCGGTGAGCTTCTGGAGCGAACCCCCTCCCCGTTCTTCTTCTCGAGCCGTGCTTCGCCGTCTCCGTCGAGACAGTGGGCAGCCGCCGCCCCCCGTCGACGTAGCCATGGCCACGGGCCTCCTCGCGTTGCCCCGTTGGCACGGGCGTACGCGCGACGTCGCGGGCTTCGTCCCCGTGCCCCCAGCCTCCTCCCCCGTGGCCTAAATCGCCACCCTGGCGAGAGCGCCGCCGTGGCAGGGCCACCGGCGTTTAGCCGCCGGTCGGTTAACGCTAAGCCCCCTCCTAATCCCCTCTCTCTCTCTCGCTGAGAGTGGGCCCAGCCCCTTAATTAAACGGGGTTCAAAATTAAACAGAGCTAATTAACCCTCTGCCACTGACTGGTGGGCCCCTTTTGTCAGTTGACCAGTCAAACCCCTGACGCTAGCATGATGCAATGCTGACGCAGTAAATCTTAAATCAGTTATTTAATTCAGTAAATTCCAGAAATTGGCTGAAACTTTGAAAAATCATAGAAAATTCATTTTAACTCCAAATTCAACATATAATATATGAAAAATTATCAGGAGAAAATCCTCTATCCAAATATCCAACTTTCAGCTATGTTGGAGTTGATCTTAAAAAGGGATCAGTAGCTTTTGCTATTTGATTTAATTGGAATTATTTCAAATTCAATTCAATTGATATTCCAACTTCAAACTTTGAAATGCATCACACATCACTTGTACTTCAGAAGCATTTCACACATATTGATACCTTGGTTTACAATGAACAAATTTTAGCAAATGCAAGTTGACCAAATTTGAATAACATTTGAAGTTTGAATTTGAATTTACTTTTCAAATCAACTTCAATTAAAATGTGGCAATTCAAACATAGGTCACATCAGCACCTTGCCATGCTTTGTTTTACATATTGTTTGTGCATTGTATTATTTTGATTGTGCTTTACTTCCAGTGCTTCGGTGATTGCATCTTCTCGGTAGATTTGATCTCGGAGACGAGTTCAACCTCACGTCGGAAGAGTGTTACATCGTGATCGTCAGCAAGGCAAGCAGCCCCCTTTTTATCATGTCTATAAAATCCCAGTTCCCTCTCATTCTCGCAAATGCATGTTTAGGATGTCACCATGATACGTTCTACCGCTAGTTGAACCCATTCCTTTGCATGACCTATCATTTTGTCACAGTAGTAAGCAAACCACAATCCTAGCAGATGTAGGAGTTGGTTGATATCATGTGGCCCCTGCAACTGTTACAGCTTATTGCATGCTTAGAGTTGTTACCTGAGGCTATTTTTGATGTGAGTCGGGATGGTAGTGATCATGTGAATGATGGTGGTAACGTGTTGGTGAATCTACCCTAAACAAAGGTGAACGATGAGAGGCTGTGTAGGAGTACATAGTGGGTTGTCTCGTTGAACACTGCCTTAGGCCCGAGTTCTTGCGTTGTTATCCAAGACAAAGAGTACGACCACACATTGGGCTCACTGACCCCTCTCGGCCTAGTACCTCACCCCGGACCAGTCCAGGAGTCGCAAGTAGTTCGCCCTTTAACGATCTCAAGCAGGTGGAACCAAGGTAAGTGTTTGGCGTAGGTTGTGGGCACGTTGAATCAAGTGATCATGATCGAGTTGAGCTTGATGGCGGTCACACAACGTTTGAGTCCGCATCGGAACAATCGGCCGGATTCCGACTGTGGTCCCAACTCAAATAGGCGACTCCCTAGGACTAGAGATGGTGCCGTGAGTGAAGTGTCGTGGCAGCATCCTCGCCGGTACTCACTTGAAGGGTCCATCCCCAGACGGTAACTGATGAGGCGTGTGTGTAGCAGTACACCCCTGCAGGGTTAATGAACTATTCGAATAGCCGTGTCCGCGGTTATGGACTACTTGGAGACCTTTACTTGATCATAGATAACTTGAACCGGATACTTCTAAAACACACCAAGATAAGTGTGAGTGCTATGGCGTGCTTCCTCGTGGGGAAGTCGAGGAAGGCACCATAGTGGAGCATTGATTGGAGACTGTTACTTGGACTCGTGTACGTTCTTACCTCTCTCTGGTACTCGTAGTTCAGGATTAGCCAAGTCAAAGCTGGCACTTCTGCAAGTGAAACCCCACCTCCCTTTACCTTGATACATGTGCATGAGTAGTATAGTTCCTATGTAAGTCTTGCTGAGTACGACTTTGTACTCACGTTTGCTTATTCTATGTTTTAGAGACGAGAGCACTGAACCTGATGGTGGCCTCTACCTCGAGATCGACGTGGACCAATGTCGTATAGTTCCAGGCAGCAGCCTGTGCCCTTTGTAGGGTCGTTGTACTTTTCTTTCAGGCTTCTTAAGCCATTTGTTAAACTTGTCTTTACTAAGACATAATTTGCTTCCGTTGATGTTTGATGTAATGTTGGATCACATCCATGTGATCTCTGCTTGTAATATAACTACTATGTCTGCTCGGTTTAGCAGAAGTTATAAATACTGAGTTTGTAGAGTTCATGTTGTGATTACCTGCTGTTTACACTCGACATGTATGCTGCGTGTATGTTTATAACATGCATGTCTTAGTGTGGGGTTCGATAGCTTGGTTGTGTTCTTGCCGGCGGTCTTTTATACACCAAGTGGCCCTTAGATGTGCGCAGCTTGGGGCATCGCGATGCGATTGCTCGTGACTCTGTCACGTGGCACACTTTGTTTTATGATCGAGCCCGCCCGAGATCCCGACTAAGTGATCGGGCTGGAGTAAGTCTATGTAAGGGTTATGATCCAATCGATAACATGGTTGAGGCGACTTGTCTGTGAATATGGGATTCACCACTCATATCATTAGACTTGTGTGCGGACGATGAGGACCCATCTCAGTTGATCATCCAGCCTGGATGGGATGCCCCTCACGTTCGATGCTTACCGAGAGTGATCTGTGTTTGGCCTTGTCTGCTTAGACAAGTGGGTACGGGTCTCGGCTCTCCATGTGATTGTATTATGACCGGAATTACATACGCTAACCCTGGGTCCCGACAGACTTGGTATCAGAGCAGGACTGCCTGTAGGATTATCAAACCTTTGGCCGATGTCGAGTCTAGCATTCTATAGTTATATAGTTACTTTGGCTATAAGGGAACAACGTAAGACTTCTTTTTTCTCCTTATCCTCATCGATCTGAGTTCTGAGTCAACCTCATCTTATTCTACGGGAAGATAGGACTAGGCTCATCTATGTCTTTACTAGGACATCTCGTTGATTGCTTCTTTGTAGCTGTAGGAGTGTTGTGGTCTTTTTTGAGCCATCATTCCATAGTGTTTCTGTGGAAGTGATGTCCGTTATCCTATAGGTTGTCTCAATTTCCATCCCGGTACAGCCGTTATGCTGTCCATTTGCGGCTTTGATGCTATTGCATTATAGTCTTCTATCTCAGCATAGAATTGTGTCCTAAATCCTATTCTGATTGTTGATTCTTATCACACAAAATGTCAGGTGCAAATCAAGGTGTTGATCCCAGTTCCAGTTATATAGACGATGAAGAACCTCCACCACCAACCTCAACGGCAGAAATCATGTTGGAGGCTGAACAGAATCGTCGTGATCAGACACGTCTTCTCGAGCGCATTGAGCAGAACACTTCTCGTCAGCATCTTAGTGTTGTTACCATACAGGATTTCATTCTCCTCAACCCGCCAGTATTCCGATGTCCTTATGAGCCCCTTGATGCCGATGATTGGCTTCGTTCCCTCGAGCGTAAGCTTGAGACAGCCCATGTTGCTCCCGGTGATCGTGTCCTATTTGCGGCATATTTTCTGGAAGGTGCTGCTTTTCAGTGGTGGGAAAACTTCGTGGCAATGCAACCAGTTGGTCACGTGGTGACTTGGCCAGAGTTCTGTGATGAATTCCGTAGATATCATATTCCGGATCAGCTGATGGAGCGCAAGAGAGAAGAATTTTGCAATCTGACCCAAGGAAAGATGACTGTTCATGAGTATAGGACTGAGTTCACTCGTCTAGCACGTTATGCCCAAGAAGAAGTATCCACCGACGCCAACAAACAAGCAAGGTTCCGCAAGGGACTTAGCCCCGTCCTTCGTCATGACCTGAATCTTCACGAGTTCGTCAACTTCAGGGACTTGGTCGACAAATCCTTCAAGGCCGAGTATGGAAATGAGTTGTATGAAGAGTCTCGCAAGCGTGATCGTGAGTTTGCCCAATCTTCTGGCCCAGTTTCTCGGAAACGCCATGTTTGCATTCCCTTCAGTGACGTCAGTCGTGCCGTAAGTGCTTCTAGACCCCCAACCACCATATATCGTCCACCTCAACCCAATCTTCCTCCTTGGAATTTTGTTGGACAATCAAGTGCTCAAGTTCCTTTCATTCCACGTGGTGTTTGTTTCCAATGTGGACAATCAGGTCACAATGTTCGAGAGTGTCCCCAAAATCATGTAGCCACCACACCTAAACCAAAGCAAGCCTTTCGTCGTGGCAAGCCACTACCCAAGACTTCCAAGGTGAAGCCTCCTGTTTATGAACATGGTTATGTGAATCATGTATCCATTCTAGATTCCCACAAGTCAACCGATGTTGTACTCGGAACCCTTCCTGTCAATTCCACCCCAGCTTCGGTTCTTTTTGACCCAGGAGCATCTCACTCATTCATATCCCAGGACTTTGCACTGTCACATGACATCTCTTTTTCGATGTTATCCACCCCCTTAGTTGTGCAAGCCCCTGGATCCAGATGGCACACCACCATGGTGAGTCATGAGAATTAAATTGCAATTGAGGGTTTAGTATTCCTTGCCTCACTTATAGCCCTCAAGTCTTCAGACATTGATGTGATCTTAGGTATGGATTGGTTATCAAGACAGAATGCTGTCCTTGATTGTAAAGCCAAGTCAGTGAAACTAACCCATCCATCAGGCCAGACAATCAAGTACACCTCACCAAGCTCTAAAACCCAGGTGCATTCTTTAAATGTGCTTCCTCTTCCAGACCTTGAAGATGTTCCGGTGGTTCGTGACTTCCCGGATGTCTTTCCAGAAGAGCTGCCAGGAATACCACCTGACAGATCTGTAGAGTTTGTGGTAGATCTTATCCCAGGAACCGCACCAATATCCAGACGCCCATATAGAATGGCCCCACGTGAGTTAGCTGAGCTTAAAATCCAACTTGAAGCTTCGTTGGAAAAAGGCTTCATCCGCCCTAGCTCATCGCCATGGGGTTGCCCCGTTCTGTTCGTAACGAAGAAAGATGGAACAAAAAGGATGTGCGTAGACTATCGCCCGCTAAATCTAGCGACGATAAAGAACAAGTACCCACTGCCCAGGATCAATGATCTTTATGATCAACTTGCAGGATCCTCTGTCTTCTCCAAGATGGATTTGAGATTAGGCTATCATCAGATCAAAATCAGAAACGAGGACATCCCCAAAACGGCTTTTACTACTCGTTATGGTCTTTATGAGTACACCGTTATGTCCTTTGGTTTAACCAATGCCCCCGCCACATTCTCGCGCTTGATGAATTCGATCTTCATGGAGTACTTAGATAAATTTGTTGTAGTTTATCTTGATGACATCCTCATCTACTCGAAGAACGAAGAAGATCACGCAGAACATCTTAGGCTGGTATTGATGAAACTTAGAGAGCATCGCCTGTATGCTAAATTCTCCAAGTGTGAATTCTGGCTACCAGAAGTGACCTACTTAAGCCATGTGATTTCTGCAAAAGGCATTGCTGTCAATCCCGAGAGAGTTCAGGCCGTCCTTGACTGGACTCCACCTGAATCGGTTAAGCAAGTTAGGAGTTTTCTTGGCTTAGCAAGCTATTGTCGCCGCTTCATCGAGAACTTTTCTAAAGTTGCAAAGCCTCTGACTGAACTCCTCAAGAAAGAGAAGAAATTCGAATGGACTCCCAAGTGCGAGGAAAGCTTCCAAGAGCTAAAAAGAAGATTGACTTCTGCACCCGTACTTGCGCCTCCAGACACCAAAAAGGATTTCGAGATCTATTGTGATGCTTCACGGCAAGGGTTAGGATGCATACTTCTGCAAGATCGACATGTGGTAGCTTATGCTTCACGCCAGTTGCGGCCACATGAAGAGAACTATCCTACCCATGATCTTGAACTCGCTGCCGTAGTTCATGCCCTAACAACTTGGCGACATTACCTCCTTGGTAATCGTTGTGAGATCTATTCCGACCACCAAAGCCTCAAATACATTTTCACCCAGCCAGATCTTAATCTCAGGCAAAGCCGCTGGATTGAGTTGATAAAATATTATGACTTAGGAATTTCTTACACCCCAGGCAAAGCCAATGTCATGGCTAATGCACTAAGTCGTAAGTCGTATTGTAACAACCTCATGTTACAACAGTATCAACCACTTCTTCATGAGGAATGAATTTCGAAAGCTCAACCTCGAGATTGTTCCTCGTGGATCTCTTTTCAACTTGGTGGCGAAACCAACCCTTGAGGATCAAATCATAGTTGCCCAAAGGCGTGCACGAGGTGTTCGCCGGATCAAGGAGAACATTGCTAGCGGAGTTGCTAAATGTTTCTCCACAGATAGCAAAGGAACGGTATTCTTTGAAAATAGTTTGGTAGTACCTAAGAATAGGGAACTAAGGCAACTCATCCTCAAAGAAGCCCATGATACACCCCTCTCCATTCATCCCGGTAGCACAAAAATGTACCGAGATCTACGCCAGAGATTTTGGTGGACTAGGATGAAGAGAGAAATTGCTCAGTTCATTGCTGAATGTGATGTTTGTCGTCGCATTAAGGCAGAACATCAAAGACCTGCTGGTACTCTTAGACCTTTGCCTATCCCCGAGTGGAAGTGGGACAAAGTCAGTATGGATTTCATCACTGGCTTTCCAAAAACCCAGAAAGGAAATGATGCCATCTTCGTTGTCATAGATAGACTTGCCAAGGTTGCTCACTTCCTTCCAGTTCGAGAGTCTATAACTGCTAGCCAGTTAGCGGACTTGTATGTCTCCCGAATCGTGTCACTCCACGGTGTTCCTTTGGAAATCAATTCAGACCGTGTTAGTCTTTTCACTTCTCGATTTTGGGAAAGTTTCCAGAATGCTATGGGAACCCACCTCTCGTTTAGCACCACTTATCACCCGCAGTCCAGTGGTCAAGTAGAAAGGGTCAATCAAATTCTCGAAGACATGCTCAGAGCTTGTGTTATCTCTTTCGGAAAGAAATGGGAGAATTTTCTTCCTTTTGCCGAATTTGCGTATAACAATAGCTTCCAATCTAGTCTGGGCATGGCTCCTTTTGAATTTCTCTATGGACGGAAATGTCGAACACCCCTAAACTGGTCAGAAACCGGTGAAAGACAATTCTTTGGACCGGATTTGATTCAGGATGCAGAAGAGCAAGTTCACATTGTTCGTGAGAAATTGAAAACAGCCCAGTCTCGTCAGAAAAGCTATTATGATCGTCATCATAGGGAAGAAAGCTATAATCTGGATGAGAAGGCTTACCTTCGGGTTACTCCTCTGAAGGGTACCCATCGCTTCGGTATCAAAGGCAAGTTGGCCCCACGTTATATCGGTCCCTTTCGCATTCTCGCCAAACGTGGAGAAGTTGCCTACCAATTGGAACTACCCCCTCACCTCTCCCAGGTTCATGATGTCTTCCACGTCTCTCAACTCAGGCGTTGCTTCAAGGACCCCATCCGCGAAGTAGACCACGAAACGCTTGATCTCCAAGATAACCTTTCATATCGAGAGTACCCTGTTCATATTCTTGATGAAGTCGAGCGTAGCACCAGACGTCGGAAGATCAGATTCCTCAAAGTGCAGTGGTCACATCATTCAGAGAAAGAAGCCACCTGGGAACGAGAGGATCGTCTACGAGCTGAGTACCCCACCTTCCTCCCGACGACTTCTGAATCTCGGGACGAGATTCTTTGAGTGGGGGCGAGTTGTCAGAACCCCAAAGTAGGTTTGTGTTTAACCTAGCTTGCATTTTTGCATCTTGAAAAAAAATTGCAAAAGAAAAGGAAATGGGGAAAAGAAAAGCCCTAAATGAATTAAATAAAAAGGCCAGAAATAAACCTTTTTCCAAAATTCTTTTGGATGTTTTGAAAAATCCTAAAAATGAGTCTGATCATTTTAAAAGTGATTTGGGATTAAACCCATGGTCATAGATTTTTCAATAATTCAAATAGTGGCTTGGAAATTAAATCTTTTGTCTATTTGAATTGAAATTCAAATAATTTGAATTTCAAAAATTTCCAAAACTTGGGGTTGACTTCTACATAGTCACCTAGGTTTTATAAAAATGTTTGGGGATTTTTATAAATTCCCTAGCTATTTTATTTTAATGGGAAAAACAGACAACAGAAAAGAAAATAAGAAAACACAGAGAAGCCTTACGTTGAGCCACGGACGAAGGCCCACTTGGCCCAGCCCGGCCCCCTTCCTGTCGTCTGCCTCCTTGACAGAAGGAGCGCTGGACGCGCCGTGCGCCGTGCATGGCCGCCACCTCCACCTCCTCGCCACCTCTTGCTTCCCCCTCATCTTCTCCTTCGCGCTGGAGACGCTTGGGAAGCTCCCAGTTCCTTTCCCCCCCTCGCGCTGGCCTTCTTCTCTCTCTCCCCCGGCGAATCTCGCGAGACCCGAGCCCCAGCCGGAGCACGCCGACGTGGAACGCGCGGCCACCGTGCCTCATTCGCCGCGCAACCGTGTCCAGACGCACCACGGCCGTCGACTTCGTCAAGCCGCTGCATCAATTCGAGCCGAAGGCCCCTCGAATCGACGCAAGCTCCAAGAACCCGCCGCCGGCCGCCTTTGTTCCCGGCGAGGAATTCGTCGCCCACAGGACCTCCCCAGCCCCGCCGTCCCCTTCATTGTGTTCCCGGTGAGCTTCTGGAGCGAACCCCCTCCCCGTTCTTCTTCTCGAGCCGTGCTTCGCCGTCTCCGTCGAGACAGTGGGCAGCCGCCGCCCCCCGTCGACGTAGCCATGGCCACGGGCCTCCTCGCGTTGCCCCGTTGGCACGGGCGTACGCGCGACGTCGCGGGCTTCGTCCCCGTGCCCCCAGCCTCCTCCCCATGGCCTAAATCGCCACCCCGGCGAGAGCGCCGCCGTGGCAGGGCCACCGGCGTTTAGCCGCCGGTCGGTTAACGCTAAGCCCCCTCCTAATCCCCTCTCTCTCTCGCTGACAGTGGGCCCAGCCCCTTAATTAAACGGGGTTCAAAATTAAACGGAGCTAATTAACCCTCTGCCACTGACTGGTGGGCCCCTTTTGTCAGTTGACCAGTCAAACCCCTGACGCCAGCATGATGCAGTGCTGACGCAGTAAATCTTAAATCAGTTATTTAATTCAGTAAATTCCAGAAATTGGCTGAAACTTTGAAAAATCATAGAAAATTCATTTTAACTCCAAATTCAACATATAATATATGAAAAATTATCAGGAGAAAATCCTCTATCCAAATATCCAACTTTCAGCTATGTTGGAGTTGATCTTAAAAAGGGATCAGTAGCTTTTGCTATTTGATTTAATTGGAATTATTTCAAATTCAATTCAATTGATATTCCAACTTCAAACTTTGAAATGCATCACACATCACTTGTACTTCAGAAGCATTTCACACATATTGATACCTTGGTTTACAATGAACAAATTTTAGCAAATGCAAGTTGACCAAATTTGAATAACATTTGAAGTTTGAATTTGAATTTACTTTTCAAATCAACTTCAATTAAAATGTGGCAATTCAAACATAGGTAACATCAGCACCTTGCCATGCTTTGTTTTACATATTGTTTGTGCATTGTATTATTTTGATTGTGCTTTACTTCCAGTGCTTCGGTGATTGCATCTTCTCGGTAGAGTTGATCTCGGAGACGAGTTCAACCTCACGTCGGAAGAGTGTTACATCGTGATCGTCAGCAAGGCAAGCAGCCCCCTCTTTGATCATGTCTATAAAATCCCAGTTCCCTCTCATTCTCGCAAATGCATGTTTAGGATGTCACCATGATACGTTCTACCGCTAGTTGAACCCATTCCTTTGCATGACCTATCATTTTGTCACAGTAGTAAGCAAACCACAATCCTAGCAGATGTAGGAGTTGGTTGATATCATGTGGCCCCTGCAACTGTTACAGCTTATTGCATACTTAGAGTTGTTACGTGAGGCTATTTTTGATGTGAGTCGGGATGGTAGTGATCATGTGAATGATGGTGGTAATGTGTTGGTGAATCTACCCTAAACAAAGGTGAACGATGAGAGGCTGTGTAGGAGTACACAGTGGGTTGTCTCGTTGAACACTGCCTTAGGCCCGAGTTCTTGTGTTGTTATCCAAGACAAAGAGTACGACCACACATTGGGCTCACTCACCCCTCTCGGCCTAGTACCTCACCCCGGACCAGTCCAGGAGTCGCAAGTAGTTCGCCCTTTAACGATCTCAAGCAGGTGGAACCAAGGTAAGTGGTTGGCGTAGGTTGTGGGCACGTTGAGTCAAGTGATCATGATCGAGTTGAGCTTGATGGCGGTCACACAACGTTTGAGTCCGCATCGGAACAATCGGTCGGATTCCGACTGTGGTCCCAACTCAAATAGGCGACTCCCTAGGACTAGAGATGGTGCCGTGAGTGAAGTGTCGTGTCAGCATCCTCGCCGGTACTCACTTGAAGGGTCCATCCCCAGACGGTAACTGATGAGGCGTGTGTGTAGCAGTACACCCCTGCAGGGTTAATGAACTATTCGAATAGCCGTGTCCGCGGTTATGGACTACTTGGAGACCTTTACTTGATCATAGATAACTTGAACCGGATACTTCTAAAACACACCAAGATAAGTGTGAGTGCTATGGCGTGCTTCCTCGTGGGGAAGTCGAGGAAGGCACCATAGTGGAGCATTGATTGGAGACTGTTACTTGGACTCGTGTACGTTCTTACCTCTCTCTGGTACTCGTAGTTCAGGATTAGCCAAGTCAAAGCTGGCACTTCTGCAAGTGAAACCCCACCTCCCTTTACCTTGATACATGTGCATGAGTAGTATAGTTCCTATGTAAGTCTTGCTGAGTACGACTTTGTACTCACGTTTGCTTATTCTATGTTTTAGAGACGAGAGCACTGAACCTGATGGTGGCCTCTACCTCGAGATCGACGTGGACCAATGTCGTATAGTTCCAGGCAGCAGCCTGTGCCCTTTGTAGGGTCGTTGTACTTTTCTTTCAGGCTTCTTAAGCCATTTGTTAAACTTGTCTTTACTAAGACATAATTTGCTTCCGTTGATGTTTGATGTAATGTTGGATCACATCCATGTGATCTCTGCTTGTAATATAACTACTATGTCTGCTCGGTTTAGCAGAAGTTATAAATACTGAGTTTGTAGAGTTCATGTTGTGATTACCTGCTGTTTACACTCGACATGTATGCTGCGTGTATGTTTATAACATGCATGTCTTAGTGTGGGGTTCGATAACTTGGTTGTGTTCTTGCCGGCGGTCTTTTATACACCAAGTGGCCCTTAGATGTGCGCAGCTTGGGGCATCGCGATGCGATTGCTCGTGACTCTGTCACGTGGCACACTTTGTTTTATGATCGAGCCCGCCCGAGATCCCGACTAAGTGATCGGGCTGGAGTAAGTCTATGTAAGGGTTATGATCCAATCGATAACATGGTTGAGGCGACTTGTCTGTGAATATGGGATTCACCACTCATATCATTAGACTTGTGTGCGGACGATGAGGACCCATCTCAGTTGATCATCCAGCCTGGATGGGATGCCCCTCACGTTCGATGCTTACCGAGAGTGATCTGTGTTTGGCCTTGTCTGCTTAGACAAGTGGGTACGGGTCTCGGCTCTCCATGTGATTGTATTATGACCGGAATTACATACGCTAACCCCGGGTCCCGACAGACTTGGTATCAGAGCAGGACTGCCTATAGGATTATCAAACCTTTGGCCGATGTCGAGTCTAGCATTCTATAGTTATATAGTTACTTTGGCTATAAGGGAACAACGTAAGACTTCTTTTTTCTCCTTATCCTCATCGATCTGAGTTCTGAGTCAACCTCATCTTATTCTACGGGAAGATAGGACTAGGCTCATCTATGTCTTTACTAGGACATCTCGTTGATTGCTTCTTTGTAGCTGTAGGAGTGTTGTGGTCTTTTTTGAGCCATCATTCCATAGTGTTTCTGTGGAAGTGATGTCCGTTATCCTATAGGTTGTCTCAATTTCCATCCCGGTACAGCCGTTATGCTGTCCATTTGCGGCTTTGATGCTATTGCATTATAGTCTTCTATCTTAGCATAGAATTGTGTCCTAAATCCTATTCTGATTGTTGATTCTTACCACACAAAATGTCAGGTGCAAATCAAGGTGTTGATCCCAGTTCCAGTTATATAGACGATGAAGAACCTCCACCACCAACCTCAACGGCAGAAATCATGTTGGAGGCTGAACAGAATCGTCATGATCAGACACGTCTTCTCGAGCGCATTGAGCAGAACACTTCTCGTCAGCATCTTAGTGTTGTTACCATACAGGATTTCATTCTCCTCAACCCGCCAGTATTTCGATGTCCTTCTGAGCCCCTTGATGCCGATGATTGGCTTCGTTCCCTCGAGCGTAAGCTTGAGACAGCCCATGTTGCTCCCGGTGATTGTGTGCTATTCGTGGCATATTTTCTGGAAGGTGCTGCTTTTCAGTGGTGGGAAAACTTCGTGGCAATGCAACCAGTTGGTCACGTGGTGACTTGGCAAGAGTTCTGTGATGAATTCCGTGGATATCATATTCCGGATCAGCTGATGGAGCGCAAGAGAGAAGAATTTTGCAATCTGACCCAAGGAAAGATGACTGTTCATGAGTATAGGAATGAGTTCACTCGTCTAGCACGTTATGCCCAAGAAGAAGTATCCACCGACGCCAACAAACAAGAAAGGTTCCGCAAGGGACTTAGCCCCGTCCTTCGTCATGACCTGAATCTTCACGAGTTCGTCAACTTCAGGGACTTGGTCGACAAATCCTTCAAGGCCGAGTATGGCAATGAGTTGTATGAAGAGTCTCGCAAGCGTGATCGTGAGTTTGCCCAATCTTCTGGCCCAGTTTCTCGGAAACGCCATGTTTGCATTCCCTTCAGTGACGTCAGTCGTGCCGTAAGTGCTTCTAGACCCCCAACCACCATATATCGTCCACCTCAACCCAATCTTCCTCCTTGGAATTTTGTTGGATAATCAAGTGCTCAAGTTCCTTTCATTCCACGTGGTGTTTGTTTCCAATGTGGACAATCAGGTCACAATGTTCGAGAGTGTCCCCAAAATCATGTAGCCACCACACCTAAACCAAAGCAAGCCTTTCGTCGTGGCAAGCCACTACCCAAGACTTCCAAGGTGAAGCCTCCTGTTTATGAACATGGTTATGTGAATCATGTATCCATTCTAGATTCCCACAAGTCAACCGATGTTGTACTCGGAACCCTTCCTGTCAATTCCACCCCAGCTTCGGTTCTTTTTGACCCAGGAGCATCTCACTCATTCATATCCCAGGACTTTGCACTGTCACATGACATCTCTTTTTCGATGTTATCCACCCCCTTACTTGTGCAAGCCCCTGGATCCAGATGGCACACCACCATGGTGAGTCATGAGAATTAAATTGCAATTGAGGGTTAAGTATTCCTTGCCTCACTTATAGCCCTCAAGTCTTCAGACATTGATGTGATCTTAGGTATGGATTGGTTATCAAAACAGAATGCTGTCCTTGATTGTAAAGCCAAGTCAGTGAAACTAACCCATCCATCAGGCCAGACAATCAAGTACACCTCACCAAGCACTAAAACCCAGGTGCATTCTTTAAATGTGCTTCCTCTTCCAGACCTTGAAGATGTTCCGGTGGTTCGTGACTTCCCGGATGTCTTTCCAGAAGAGCTGCCAGGAATACCACCTGACAGATCTGTAGAGTTTGTGGTAGATCTTATCCCAGGAACCGCACCAATATCCAGACGCCCATTTAGAATGGCCCCACGTGAGTTAGCTGAGCTTAAAATCCAACTTGAAGCTTCGTTGGAAAAAGGCTTCATCCGCCCTAGCTCATCGCCATGGGGTTGCCCGTTCTGTTCATAACGAAGAAAGATGGAACAGAAAGGATGTGCGTAGACTATCGCCCGCTAAATCTAGCGATGATAAAGAACAAGTACCCACTGCCCAGGATCAATGATCTTTATGATCAACTTGCAGGATCCTCTGTCTTCTCCAAGATGGATTTGAGATTAGTCTATCATCAGATCAAAATCAGAAACGAGGACATCCCCAAAACGGCTTTTACAACTCGTTATGGTCTTTATGAGTACACCGTTATGTCATTTGGTTTAACCAATGCCCCCGCCACATTCTCGCGCTTGATGAATTCGATCTTCATGGAGTACTTAGATAAATTTGTTGTAGTTTATCTTGATGACATCTGAAGGGATCATTGCATAGAAAACAAAAAATTTCCTACGATTGCAACTGCCAAGATCACATCTAGGAGATAACTTGTAACGGTTTGAGAAGGACTCACCCTCGAAGACCAAAAAGATTTAACGAGAACGATTCTCGTGGGTGATGTAGTCGATCACTTGCCGACCTCAAGGTCGTGATGAAGATGGGCGCCACAAACGGGCAGCGCCTCCGTAATCGGTCACACGTACGGATCAGCGACGACCTCCGCCCCTTGCTCTAGTTGGGCAGCGGAAGTAGTGGATCCTCGGGAACTCCAGCAGCACTACAACATAGTGGTGGTGGTGGTAGATAAGATCTTGAGCAGGGCTTCGCCTAAGCACCGTACTCGTGAAACTGGATCAGCTAGCAAGGGGAGGAAGATGCCAACCAAAGGGCATATGAGAGATGGAGGAATGAGTGACTAGAGGGGTCTCCACCTCCTCCTTTTATAGGAGAGGGGGGCAGCACCCAAGGCGCCCCAAGAGGTGCCCCCACCTCTCCCCTCTTGATTGCTAGTGGAGTCTCCACTCACACATAATCAAGTGGCACTTTCTCCCATTTAACCTCCACTCAAAAACCAAAGGTCTTCCAATTAAAACTCCTTTTAATTCACTTGTTTAATGTCACTCAAATTAATGAACACTTCATTTAATGAGTACTTCATTGATGAACACTTCATTCAATGAACACATTAACAATTATCCCCTTGCACTATTTCGATATCCCGAAACTATTCCGGCAGTTTTATCGAAACAGTCCCTGTGCTGTCCTGTGCTATCCAGTATTTTCTCCTGCGTTCCGTATCCACTTAAAACACGTCGACGAATCCTTAAGTGTGTCACCCTACGGTTCGTGAATAAAATGGACATGACTGAGACTCTTCTCCGATCAATAATCATCAGAGGGATCTGGAGATCCATGATGACTCCCACTTACTCAACGATGAACTAGTGATCGTGTGAACCATTACTCCGTAACCAATTCCTTTTGTCTCGCGATATTTTACTTGTCCGAGATCCGATCATTTGGTATCATCCATACCTAGTTCGATCTCGTTACCGACAAGTACTCTTTACTCGTTCCGTGATATAACATCCTCGTGAGCCAGTCACGTGCTTGCAAGCGATGTCAATGTGATATCACCGAGAGGGCCCAGAGTATATCTCTCCGTCATCTGGATGGACAAATCCCACTCTTGATCCACGAGCCTCAACTAACACTTTCCAAGTACCCAACGACACCTTTATAATCACCCTGTTACGGTGTGACGTTTGATGGAATCAAAGTACTCTTCCGGTGTCAGTGATTGACGTGATCTCATGGTCTAAGGATTAGAGTTACTTCGTGAAAGTTTGATACAGCAATAGAAACTTGATGACATGATCGTATTGCTATAACTACTATGGGTATATGTTCATCACATCATTCTCCAATGACATGACCTTGTTATTAACAACATCCAATGTTCATGACCAGGAAACCTTGATCATCCGTTAATCAACAAGCTAGTATAAAGAGAGGCATTACTAGGAACCTTTTCTCTGTTTATTAAACACACATGTATTAACGTTTCCGGTTAACACAATTATAGCATGAAAATAAACATTTATCATAAACATGGAATAAGATAATAACCACTTTATTATTGCCTCTCGGGCATATTCCCTTCAGTCTCCCACTTGCACTAGAGTCAATAATCTAGTTTGGTACTTGCGCATCCAACACCTATGGCATTCAGTTGTTATCCATACGCATTGCTAGTGGTAAACCTAATCTCCAGATCTGACACTTTAGGTCCGTGTGTATTTGCATTTCTTTGCGTCTCTACGCATCACTCATTCACTAATGAGATGGCATTGCATAAATTTGGTCCTCCGGTGAGACCTTAGTCCCTTGAGCTCAAAACATGTTGAATCTATTGTCGTACAATAGATCTTCATAGTATTAGCTCGCTTGGAACTACACCTAGTTTGTCAAACAAACTTCTTGACACAAATGCCCTCCTTTGCTGCTGCTAGAGCAGTCATATACTTAGCCTTTCCTTGTAGTATTCGTTATAATGTCTTAACTTTGGAACTCATCCAAATCCATTTGGAACTATTCCAAATCTATCATGGAACTTTCTTCCATTACATTTTGCCACCTTAACATACCGCCAAAATTGAGATAAATTTAGATTGTATCTTGCGACAAAACTAGTATCAATGTAACACTTTACAATGAACTATTGTCCAACATACATAATATATATTCTTAGTCCTTCCAAAGCACGTAAGGATATCTTTACTATTGTCCAATGATCATCTTATGAATCATTCTGGTATATGCTCATAACATTTAGAGCATAGGACATTCTTGGAATTGTACATATCATGGTGTACATGATTGATCAAATCATTCATGTGATTTTACTCACCAAGTGTCAAAACACTTGAATCTCGCTTCAACCTTTTCCATGCGGCAAGAACTTTTCTCGTCGTTTCCATATTGAACTTATTCAATATTTCATATATGTACTTCGGCCCAACCATATTAGCACCTCAATCTATCTATATAGACCATATTAGCCCAATATACTGGTTTTGCCCAAATCTTCCATTACAATCAAATTTTCAATGAAACTTCACCCGTGTCAATAAAATATACATCATTTCCAATCAACAATATGTCTTCTACATAATGTATTAGAAATATGTCTCAGTGCTCCCACTTAATTTCTTGCAAAAGCAAGCATCTTCACCGTCTCTGATGAAACTAAACGTTTTAACAATTTCATCATGATGAAGATTCCAACTCCGTGAATTCTTATTTCAACCATTGAAATTTGCATGCTATTTTAGCATCCTTTGAATTAACAGAACCCTTTGGACCGTGTCCTGTACACGTCTTAGGTAACCATTCTATTAGAAGAACGTTGTTCTGTTTGTTCAACTACCATATACCAAAACTAGCATATGTAGTGGTTGCTACAATAATCCGTCCAGACTAAATATCGTTATGAAAGATCAAATCTTGTCCTAGCCAACTCTTTGAACATAATCGTAAACCATTTTAACGATATGTCGAATATTTCATAGATGTGAGAACATCCACGTCTGTTTCTTTATAGATCCAAACACGGTATCTAGAGGGTCTTCCAAGTTCAGAAACTTGGTTTCTCGTGTATGGAACTATCACGGATTTTATAGCTTCTAGCCATTTTGACGGAGTCAGGGCCCATCATCGCTTCTTTGCATGTAGTCGGTCCATTATTATCAAATAACAATGATTCAATCTCAAATCTTACTATTTGATCGATTATCCGAACTACGCAGTTCAATAGGAACTTAGATCGCCGTGACCACAACCTTTGGGACACGGGAGCCAAGAGCATTGCGGCCGCTTCCGGGACACTTTCCGGCGCTGCGCCACTTAGCACATAAAGCTTAGGTTCAACAACCTAATCGAAGTTCTACTGTCCTCCCACTTAACTTTTCGCAAAAATTCCTTCTCAAGAAACTTGATGCTCTTAGCCACAAAAAAAACTTTTGTCTTTAGTGTTCTGGAGGAATACCCAACGGTTACTTTGGGATAACCTACAAAGACGTACTTTATCCGACTTTGGGCTTAAACATTTTACATATGCCTTGCATACCAAAATTTAAGAAAAGACAAATTGGGTTTTATCCCATTCCATAACTTATATGGTGTCATTTCAACGGATCTCGATGGCGCTCTTTTCAGTGAAAAGCGGTAGTCTCTAAAGCTTAATCCTTAAAATATAATGGCAATTTTATAAATAACACCTTTGATCCTTACCATGTCAAACAAGGTTTGATTACATCTCTCGAACACTCCATACTCCTATGGTGTTTCGGGAAATGCAAGTTTTGGAACGATTCCTAAACTCTCAGGCATTTGCTAAACTTTTAACTCAAAAATCTTCTTTTATGATCCAATCATAAACTCTTATTTTCTCGTTACAATGATTTTCACTTCATCTTGAAATTTATTAGAACATTTTCAAACATTTCATACTTCTTCCTTATCAAGTAAATATACACATATATTCACTCAAATCCTCGGTTAAAGTATATGAAGTTATAAGACCCACCACACACGGCTACACATAATGAACTATACACATCAACATGTATAATGTCCAATAAGTTAGTCGTCCGTCCTTATTTGGCCTATGAACGGAGTTTCAATCATTTCTAGGAAATTCTTACAAGCGTCAGTTGATTCAAAATCAAAAGACTCCAAAATTCCACCAACATGGAGTTTCTTCATGTTATCTTTCCAATATGATTTAAACGGTGTTTCAATCATTTCTAGAAATTTCTCACAACCGTCAATTGATTCAAAATCAAAAGACTCCAAAATTCCATCACCATGGAGTTTCTTCATGTGTTTCTTTCCAATATGATTCAAACGGTGGTGTCACTCGTAAGTGATCTTCTAATCATTTGTCTTGCGACATGTTTAGCATCAGTTATTATGGATGTGATTTCTCCAACAAGATTTATAGAGTTCATCCATCTTCTATGAATATGGTGATAATTTGAACAACTATTGTTCGTATAACACCAGAACAGAATAATAATTATTCAAATAAATCTTGAAGGCTAGGTTTAATTCCAACGATAAACACAATAACACTTTATTTTGTTCTTGATGAGAATCATCCCATATTCATTTGCTAGTTACTCAGGCCATTGCAACTCTTGTATTGCGTTGTTCCGTATGACACTTCATACCAACCAATCAGTATCCAATACTCAAGAATCACACTGTTTAACAAGCAATGAATATACCCATAACATGTATATCATCTATATACCCGAGCTGGACATTTCCAGTCTTTTCCTTTTTCTTTTCGCCAAAATATTTTTCAGATCCTCTTTCAGCAATTCCTTTCCTTTTTAGAAGAATTTATCAACATCACTTGTGGCACCATTCATATGACACATAATCCAAAGTGTGTTAGTCAAATACTAACACCCTTTGATTCTCACTTTGATGTAGATCACTGTCATCAAATGTTTGGTGTTCTTCCAAATTCCATTCTTTAGTAATCTTATAGTGTAGTAAACATTTTACCTACATCTTCCATTCATCCTATCATGACAACTTTCATGACAGAACTACCATAGCTCATAGGGACAAACTGTGAGTACAATATTAGTTCCCAAAACCTTTTTGGGAGATTAGGACACATAGTGTCTCCAACCTTCACAAATTCTCATACAATATGAGAACATGTTTCTCACTAAATTTTACTCTATCACATTGCAACTAAACATTGTTTCAGATATCGCTATATCTTCCACACATGATAGTTTCTGAAACAATCATTTCAGCTCCTAGATAACCTTGATAATAACAAACAACATTTGAATATCAAGGATCATGGAGGCAAGTGTGATACTTAGACACTAACACTGGAATTGTTACTCTCGATTTAATACACATTATTAAACTTCATGGAGCAAACAAGGTTTGCTAAAGTTTGCAATAAGACTTTAAACTTTAGATTGACACTCAAACAATACGGTACCAGTCCGTAAAGTTAAATATCCAGAATTCTATAGTTCTATTATCTCAATTATAGCTAAGCGCAAAGGTAGTAAACAAATGCCAATGACTACAACGAACTATGCAAATTCACTTTGATTTAGTTCATGATAAAATGAGTTCATCTAACTCCCACTCAAAAACAACATCACTCGAGTCGTCTTTGGTGATTAGACGAACCAAATTCACTACACCACGACCGATCATCACGTGAGGCAGTGTAGCTGCAATGGCGAGCATCTCAATATGGTTCATCATATCATCCATATGACTCGTGCTTAACCTTTCGGTCCATGTTCCGAGGCCATGTCTGTACATGCTAGGCTCGCCAAGTAGAACCTTAGTATTTGCATGTGTTTCAAGGCCATGTCTGTACATGCTAGGCTTGAAAACACCCGTTGTATGCGAACGTAGAGTTTATCACACCCGATCATCACGTGGTGTCTCGAAACGACGAACTTTCTTAACGGTGCATACTAAGGAAGAACATATAATTATCTTGATATTAAGTGAGAGGGATCATCTTATAATGCTACCGAAGCGATCATGATCGTAACTAAGCAAAATAAGATGCATAAAAGGATAAACATCACATGCATGGATAATGTGATATGATATGGTCCTTCTCGCATTAGATCTCCATCTTGTGCGTCTTGGTATGATCTCCATCATGCCACCGGCGCGGCACCAAGGTCCATGGCGCCACCACCATGGTCGTCCTTCTCCATTACAATATATCTCATGGATATATCTACAGCACGCAGGCCTTAAAAAGGAAAAACACAACCATATGGCTCCTGCCGGTTGTTTACAATAAATCTCATTTCATACAACAATTTTGTAACAATGACCATATCACATCACAAGCCCTGCAAAAACAAGTTAGACGCTTCTAAATTATCTTTGCAAATTTTACGTGGTTTTGGGCTTCCTAGGAAAGAACCGATCTTACCTACGAACAAGAACCACAACGTTGATTCGCTAGTTGTTTCTTTTCGTCCCTTTCCAGGGCCCTCCGTTGCAAATGCCATATCACTAATGTTAGAGAAACAGACACCCCAAAGCCACTTTATACGGTACAAGCCGTATGTCAAGCGTGACACGCAATCTGCGCTTAGGGCCGCTTCAATCCAACATTGCCGCAATATGAACAAGTGCACAAAAGAGGGTAACAACTAGAGGATCAACGCCCACATCTCTATGTGTTCTAACCGTACAAAGCATCTACGCATAGACGAGGCTCTGATACCACTGAAGGGATCGTTGCATAGAAAACAAAATTTTTCCTACGATTGCAACTGCCAAGATCACATCTAGGAGATAACTTGTAACGTTTTGAGAAGGACTCACCCTCGAAGACCAAAAAGATTTAACGAGAACGATTATCGTGGGTGATGTAGTCGATCACTTGCCGACTTCAAGGTCGTGATGAAGATGGGCGCCACAAACGGGCAGCGCCTCCGTAATCGGTCACACGTACGGATCAGCGACGACCTCCGCCCCTTGCTCCAGTTGGGCAGCGGAAGTAGTGGATCCTCGGGAACTCCAGCAGCACTACAACATAGTGGTGGTGGTGGTAGATAAGATCTTGAGCAGGGCTTCGCCTAAGCACCGTACTCGTGAAACTGGATCAGCTAGCAAGGGGAGGAAGATGCCAACCAAAGGGCATATGAGAGATGGAGGAATGAGTGACTAGAGGGGTCTCCACCTCCTCCTTTTATAGGAGAGGGGGGCAGCACCCAAGGCGCCCCAAGAGGTGCCCCCACCTCTCCCCTCTTGATTGCTAGTGGAGTCTCCACTCACACATAATCAAGTGGCACTTTCTCCCATTTAACCTCCACTCAAAAACCAAAGGTCTTCCAATTAAAACTCCTTTTAATTCACTTGTTTAATGTCACTCAAATTAATGAACACTTCATTTAATGAGTACTTCATTGATGAACACTTCATTCAATGAACACATTAACAATTATCCCCTTGCACTATTTTGATATACCGAAACTATTCCAGCAGTTTTATCAAAACAATCCATGTGCTGTCCAGTATATTCTCTGGCGTTCCGTATCCACTCAAACGCGTCAACGAATCCTTAAGTGTGTCACCCTACGGTTCGTGAATAAAATGGACATGACAGAGACTCTTCTCTGATCAATAATCATCAGCGGGATCTGGAGATCCATGATGACTCCCACTTACTCAACGATGAACTAGTGATCGTGTGAACCAAAACTCCGTAACCAATTCCTTTTGTCTCGCGATATTTCACTTGTCCGAGATCCGATCATTTGGTATCATCCATACCTAGTTCGATCTCGTTACCGACAAGTACTCTTTACTCGTTCCGTGATATAACATCCTCGTGAGCCAGTCACGTGCTTGCAAGCGATGTCAATGTGATATCACCGAGAGGGCCCAGAGTATATCTCTCCGTCATCTGGATGGACAAATCCCACTCTTGATCCACGAGCCTCAACTAACACTTTCCAAGTACCCAACGACACCTTTATAATCACCCTGTTACGGTGTGACGTTTGATGGAATCAAAGTACTCTTCCGGTGTCAGTGATTGACGTGATCTCATGGTCTAAGGATTAGAGTTACTTCGTGAAAGTTTGATACAGCAATAGAAACTTGATGACATGATCGTATTGCTATAACTACTATGGGTATATGTTCATCACATCATTCTCCAATGACATGACCTTGTTATTAACAACATCCAATGTTCATGACGAGGAAACCTTGATCATCCGTTAATCAACAAGCTAGTATAAAGAGAGGCATTACTAGGAACCTTTTCTCTGTTTATTAAACACACATGTATTAACGTTTCTGGTTAACACAATTATAGCATGAAAATAAACATTTATCATAAACATGGAATAAGATAATAACCACTTTATTATTGCCTCTCGGGCATATTCCCTTCAACATCCTCATCTACTCGAAGAACGAAGAAGATCACGCAGAACATCTTAGGCTGGTATTGATGAAACGTAGAGAGCATCGCCTGTATGCTAAATTCTCCAAGTGTGAATTCTGGCTACCAGAAGTGACCTACTTAGGCCACGTGATTTGTGCAAAAGGCATTGCTGTCAATCCCGAGAGAGTTCAAGCCGTCCTTGACTGGACTCCACCTGAATCGGTTAAGCAAGTTAGGAGATTTCTTGGCTTAGCAAGCTATTGTCGCCGCTTCATCGAGAACTTTTCTAAAGTTGCAAAGCCTCTGACTGAACTCCTCAAGAAAGAGAAGAAATTCGAATGGACTCCCAAGTGCGAGGAAAGCTTCCAAGAGCTAAAAAGAAGATTGACTTCTGCACCCGTACTTGCGCCTCCAGACACCAAAAAGGATTTCGAGATCTATTGTGATGCTTCACGGCAAGGGTTAGGATGCATACTTCTGCAAGATCGACATGTGGTAGCTTATGCTTCACGCTAGTTGCGGCCACATGAAGAGAACTATCCTACCCATGATCTTGAACTCGCTGCCGTAGTTCATGCCCTAAAAACGTGGCGACATTACCTCCTTGGTAATCGTTGTGAGATCTATTCCGACCACCAAAGCCTCAAATACATTTTCACCCAGCCAGATCTTAATCTCAGGAAAAGACGATGGATTGAGTTGATAAAAGATTATGACTTAGGAATTTCTTACACCCCAGGCAAAGCCAATGTCATGGCTGATGCACTAAGTCGTAAGTCGTATTGTAACAACCTCATGTTACAACAGTATCAACCACTTCTTCATGAGGAATTTCGAAAGCTCAACCTCGAGATTGTTCCTCGTGGATATCTTTTCAACTTGGTGGCGAAACCAACCCTTGAGGATCAAATCATAGTTGCCCAAAGGCGTGCACGAGGTGTTCGCCGGATCAAGGAGAACATTGCTAGCGGAGTTGCTAAATGTTTCTCCACAGATAGAAAAGGAACGATATTCTTTGAAAATCGTTTGGTATTACCTAAGAATAGGGAACTAAGGCAACTCATCCTCAAAGAAGCCCATGATACACCCCTCTCCATTCATCCCGGTAGCACAAAAATGTACCGAGATCTACGCCAGAGATTTTGGTGGACTAGGATGAAGAGAGAAATTGCTCAGTTCATTGCTGAATGTGATGTTTGTCGTCGCATTAAGGCAGAACATCAAAGACCTGCTGGTACTCTTAGACCTTTGCCTATCCCCGAGTGGAAGTGGGACAAAGTCAGTATGGATTTCATCACTAGCTTTCCAAAAACCCAGAAAGGAAATGATGCCATCTTCGTTGTCATAGATAGACTTTCCAAGGTTGCTCACTTCCTTCCAGTTCGAGAGTCTATAACTGCTAGCCAGTTAGCGGACTTGTATGTCTCCCGAATCGTGTCACTCCACGGTGTTCCTTTGGAAATCAATTCAGACCGTGGTAGTCTTTTCACTTCTCAATTTTGGGAAAGTTTCCAGAATGCTATGGGAACCCACCTCTCGTTTAGCACCGCTTATCACCCGCAGTCCAGTGGTCAAGTAGAAAGGGTCAATCAAATTCTCGAAGACATGCTCAGAGCTTGTGTTATCTCTTTCGGCAAGAAATGGGAGAATTCTCTTCCTTTTGCCGAATTTGCGTATAACAATAGCTTCCAATCTAGTCTGGGCATGGCTCCTTTTGAATTTCTCTATGGACGGAAATGTCGAACACCCCTAAACTGGTCAGAAACCGGTGAAAGACAATTCTTTGGACCGGATTTGATTCAGGATGCAGAAGAGCAAGTTCGCATTGTTCGTGAGAAATTGAAAACAGCCCAGTCTCGTCAGAAAAGCTATTATGATCGTCATCATAGGGAAGAAAGCTATAATCTGGATGAGAAGGCTTACCTTCGGGTTACTCCTCTGAAGGGTACCCATCGCTTCGGTATCAAAGGCAAGTTGGCCCCACGTTATATCGGTCCCTTTCGCATTCTCGCCAAACGTGGAGAAGTTGCCTACCAATTGGAACTACCCCCTCACCTCTCCCAGGTTCATGATGTCTTCCACGTCTCTCAACTCAGGCGTTGCTTCAAGGACCCCATCCGCGAAGTAGACCACGAAACGCTTGATCTCCAAGATAACCTTTCATATCGAGAGTACCCTGTTCATATTCTTGATGAAGCCGAGCGTAGCACCAGACGTCGGAAGATCAGATTCCTCAAAGTGCAGTGGTCACATCATTCAGAGAAAGAAGCCACCTGGGAACGAGAGGATCGTCTACGAGCTGAGTAACCCACCTTCCTCCCGACGACTTCTGAATCTCGGGACGAGATTCTTTGAGTGGGGGCGAGTTGTCAGAACCCCAAAGTAGGTTTGTGTTTAACCTAGCTTGCATTTTTGCATCTTGAAAAAAAAATTGCAAAAGAAAAGGAAATGGGGAAAAGAAAAGCCCTAAATGAATTAAATAAAAAGGCCAAAAATAAATCTTTTTCCAAAATTCTTTTGGATGTTTTGAAAAATCCTAAAAATGAGTCTGATCATTTTAAAAGTGATTTGGGATTAAACCCATGCTCATAGATTTTTCAATAATTCAAATAGTGGCTTGGAAATTAAATCTTTTGTCTATTTGAATTGAAATTCAAATAATTTGAATTTCAAAAATTTCCAAAACTTGGGGTTGACTTCTAGATAGTCACCTAGGTTTTATAAAAGTGTTTGGGGATTTTTATAAATGCCCTAGCTATTTTATTTTAATGGGCAAAACAGACAACAGAAAAGAAAATAAGAAAACACAGAGAAGCCTTACCTTGCGCCACGGGCGAAGGCCCACTTGGCCCAGCCCGGCCCCCTTCCTGTCGTCTTCCTCCTTGACAGAAGGAGCGCTGGACGCGCCGTGCGCCGTGCATGGCCGCCACCTCCACCTCCTCTCCACCTCCTGCTTCCCCCTCATCTTCTCCTTCACGCTGGAGACGCCTGGGAAGCTCCCAGTTCCTTTCCCCCCCTCGCGCTGGCCTTCTTCTCTCTCTCCCCCGGCGAATCTCGCGAGACCCGAGCCCCAGCCGGAGCACGCCGACGTGGAACGCGCGGCCACCGTGCCTCATTCGCCGCGCAACCGTGTCCAGACGCACCACAGCCGTCGACTTCGTCAAGCCGCTGCATCAATTCGAGCCGATGGCCCCTCGAATCGACGCAAGCTCCAAGAACCCGCCGCCGGCCGCCTTTGTTCCCGGCGAGGAATTCGTCGCCCACAGGACCTCCCCAGCCCCGCCGTCCCCTTCATTGTGTTCCCGGTGAGCTTCTGGAGCGAACCCCCCTCCCCGTTCTTCTTCTCGAGCCGTGCTTCGCCGTCTCCGTCGAGACAGTGGGCAGCCGCCACCCCCCGTCGACGTAGCCATGGCCACGGGCCTCCTCGCGTTGCCCAGTTGGCACGGGCGTACGCGCGACGTCGCGGGCTTCGTCCCCGTGCCCCCAGCCTCCTCCCCCGTGGCCTAAATCGCCACCCCGGCGAGAGCGCCGCCGTGGCAGGGCCACCGGCGTTTAGCCGCCGGTCGGTTAACGCTAAGCCCCCTCCTAATCCCCTCTCTCTCTCTCGCTGACAGTGGGCCCAGCCCCTTAATTAAACGGGGTTCAAAATTAAATAGAGCTAATTAACCCTCTGCCACTGACTGGTGGGCCCCTTTTGTCAGTTGACCAGTCAAACCCTGACGCCAGCATGATGCAGTGCTGACGCAGTAAATCTTAAATCAGTTATTTAATTCAGTAAATTCCAGAAATTGGCTGAAACTTTGAAAAATCATAGAAAATTCATTTTAACTCCAAATTCAACATATAATATATGAAAAATTATCAGGAGAAAATCCTCTATCCAAATATCCAACTTTCAGCTATGTTGGAGTTGATCTTAAAAAGGGATCAGTAGCTTTTGCTATTTGATTTAATTGGAATTGTTTCAAATTCAATTCAATTGATATTCCAACTTCAAACTTTGAAATGCATCACACATCACTTGTACTTCAGAAGCATTTCACACATATTGATACCTTGGTTTACAATGAACAAATTTTAGCAAATGCAAGTTGACCAAATTTGAATAACATTTGAAGTTTGAATTTGAATTTACTTTTAAAATCAACTTCAATTAAAATGTGGCAATTCAAACATAGGTAACATCAGCACCTTGCCATGCTTTGTTTTACATATTGTTTGTGCATTGTATTATTTTGATTGTGCTTTACTTCCAGTGCTTCGGTGATTGCATCTTCTCGGTAGAGTTGATCTCGGAGACGAGTTCAACCTCACGTCGGAAGAGTGTTACATCGTGATCGTCAGCAAGGCAAGCAGCCCCCTCTTTGATCATGTCTATAAAATCCCAGTTCCCTCTCATTCTCGCAAATGCATGTTTAGGATGTCACCATGATACGTTCTACCGCTAGTTGAACCCATTCCTTTGCATGACCTATCATTTTGTCACAGTAGTAAGCAAACCACAATCCTAGCAGATGTAGGAGTTGGTTGATATCATGTGGCCCCTGCAACTGTTACAGCTTATTGCATACTTAGAGTTGTTACGTGAGGCTATTTTTGATGTGAGTCGGGATGGTAGTGATCATGTGAATGATGGTGGTAATGTGTTGGTGAATCTACCCTAAACAAAGGTGAACGATGAGAGGCTGTGTAGGAGTACACAGTGGGTTGTCTCGTTGAACACTGCCTTAGGCCCGAGTTCTTGTGTTGTTATCCAAGACAAAGAGTACGACCACACATTGGGCTCACTCACCCCTCTCGGCCTAGTACCTCACCCCGGACCAGTCCAGGAGTCGCAAGTAGTTCGCCCTTTAACGATCTCAAGCAGGTGGAACCAAGGTAAGTGGTTGGCGTAGGTTGTGGGCACGTTGAGTCAAGTGATCATGATCGAGTTGAGCTTGATGGCGGTCACACAACGTTTGAGTCCGCATCGGAACAATCGGCCGGATTCCGACTGTGGTCCCAACTCAAATAGGCGACTCCCTAGGACTAGAGATGGTGCCGTGAGTGAAGTGTCGTGTCAGCATCCTCGCCGGTACTCACTTGAAGGGTCCATCCCCAGACGGTAACTGATGAGGCGTGTGTGTAGCAGTACACCCCTGCAGGGTTAATGAACTATTCGAATAGCCGTGTCCGCGGTTATGGACTACTTGGAGACCTTTACTTGATCATAGATAACTTGAACCGGATACTTCTAAAACACACCAAGATAAGTGTGAGTGCTATGGCGTGCTTCCTCGTGGGGAAGTCGAGGAAGGCACCATAGTGGAGCATTGATTGGAGACTGTTACTTGGACTCGTGTACGTTCTTACCTCTCTCTGGTACTCGTAGTTCAGGATTAGCCAAGTCAAAGCTGGCACTTCTGCAAGTGAAACCCCACCTCCCTTTACCTTGATACATGTGCATGAGTAGTATAGTTCCTATGTAAGTCTTGCTGAGTACGACTTTGTACTCACGTTTGCTTATTCTATGTTTTAGAGACGAGACCACTGAACCTGATGGTGGCCTCTACCTCGAGATCGACGTGGACCAATGTCGTATAGTTCCAGGCAGCAGCCTGTGCCCTTTGTAGGTTCGTTGTACTTTTCTTTCAGGCTTCTTAAGCCATTTGTTAAACTTGTCTTTACTAAGACATAATTTGCTTCCGTTGATGTTTGATGTAATGTTGGATCACATCCATGTGATCTCTGCTTGTAATATAACTACTATGTCTGCTCGGTTTAGCAGAAGTTATAAATACTGAGTTTGTAGAGTTCATGTTGTGATTACCTGCTGTTTACACTCGACATGTATGCTGCGTGTATGTTTATAACATGCATGTCTTAGTGTGGGGTTCGATAGCTTGGTTGTGTTCTTGTCGGCGGTCTTTTATACACCAAGTGGCCCTTAGATGTGCGCAGCTTGGGGCATCGCGATGCGATTGCTCGTGACTCTGTCACGTGGCACACTTTGTTTTATGATCGAGCCCGCCCGAGATCCCGACTAAGTGATCGGGCTGGAGTAAGTCTATGTAAGGGTTATGATCCAATCGATAACATGGTTGAGGCGACTTGTCTGTGAATATGGGATTCACCACCCATATCATTAGACTTGTGTGCGGACGATGAGGACCCATCTCAGTTGATCATCCGGCCTGGATGGGATGCCCCTCACGTTCGATGCTTACCGAGAGTGATCTGTGCTTGGCCTTGTCTGCTTAGACAAGTGGGTACGGCTCTCGGCTCTCCATGTGATTGTATTATGACCGGAATTACATACGCTAACCCCGGGTCCCGACAACTGAGAAGATGTTGAAGCACTGGTTGAAGCAATATTAAATCGAACAGGAGTATATTGCTTCGGTGTACCATCAAGTACACCATAAATGTAAGTCCTCTGCGAATGGTTAGCATAAGAATGAGCATATGCAATCTTAGTATGATTATTATGAGGACGATAAGTATGACGACCAGTGCGATAGTATTGCTTCTGAGGAACATTTGATTCAGTCACCAGAGGATCATTTCTCGTTTCAAGAGAATAGAAATGATTCGGTGGTACCGAAGACTTTCCCTGCATGGTATGGTTAGCAGGCAGTTTTTCCACAAGTGCTTTCTGCACCCATATTTGCCTCTTATAGAAGCCATTCTTAGGAGGAGTACCAACATACTCAGCTGTAACCTTTCCCTGTTCATCTTTGATGAGCTTGTAGTCAGAATCAAGTGATTCGTCTATAATAGCTTTGTTCATCTTGCAATCAAAACCTGAAAGGTTAGCTATATCAATGGGGTTTCCCTTCGCAAGGACCCAAACAGTCTTAGGATACTGCTCAGGTTCCCAATAGGTGCCATCAGGGTTTATCTTTCTTTCGAAACCAACACCTTCATTCCTGGTATTCCTATGAAGGAGAGCCTTCCTCAGGATATCACAGAGATACTTGTGGCCTTGCACACTTTTGAACATGCCTGTTTCAAATAAGCTTTTCAACCTGAGGAGTTCCTCGGTAACAGCAGGATTTTCCTCATCAGAGGCATTAGTATCATCAATAACAATAGGAGCTTTGCCTTTGGAATCAATTTTGCTTCGTTCCAAACAATCCAAACAAGGTGATTCAGTTTAATGATTTGCTTCAGAACCTTGTTGAGCCATGAGAGAGAGATTGACATTTTCCAACTCTTCATGAGCCTCTTTCAGTTTTTCAAGAGCCATTTTCCTCTGAAGAAATTCATAGGTGAGCTTCTCATAATCAACTAAGAGAAGATCATGCCGAGAGGATAATTCTTCAAACTTTTCTTTCAGAGCTTCATGCTCATTAGTTAAAGTTTGACCTTTCTCTATCTCATCGATCAACAGAGTTTCTGATTTCTTAATGGTTTTGCTTAGTGAATCAAGTTCATCTTGTTGGATTGAAGCAATTTTAGCAAGTTTAGCAAGCTTATCTTTGAGTCACTGTCATATGAAGAACAATCAGAAGTATCATAGTTAGATTTTGATGAAGATACCTTTGCCTTGGCCATGAAGCAATATGCAGGAGATTCATCTTCACTACTGTTGTTGGTGAAGAATGAGCTCGAAGCTTTTGTCGAAGCATCTGCTGAAGCGAATGCCAAACTAGCAACACCATCTGATTCGGACCCAGACCCAGACCTTGAGCCTGATTCAGCTTCGGACCCAGAGGCTTCGTCTTCAGAGTTCATCTCCTTTCGCAGATAGGCCTTGGCTCGGTGAGAGCTGCTTCGACGAGACGAGTGAGTCTTCGATGAAGAACCCTCACGCTTCTTGTGATACTTCTTCCTCTTGTCATCATCAGAATCTTTCTTCTTATCTCTTCTCGAACTGGAATCATGTCTCTTGGATTCATAGCTTCTGGAAGATCTGTGGGACTTGGATGAGGAGTCTCTAAGCGAATGCTTTGCTTTGTTCTCAGCTTCCCACAGAGGGCAATCAGCAATGTAGTGACCTGGCTTCTTGCACTTGTAGCAGCAGTTGTCCTTCGATGGAGAGCTTCTTGACGATGAGCGGTGAGATGAGTGAGTTGAGCTTCTTGAAGAATAACTCTTCTTCGGTGAAGAAAAACCTTTTCTTTGGAAGCGGTTGAAGTGTCTCATGATCAATGCCAAATCCTTTCCAATGCTTGCAGGATCATCTGATTTGACACCTGAAGCAGAACTGACCTCGGGTGAAGAATGACGCAAAGCTTTTGCTTTCAAGGCATGAGTTTTTCTTCGAGAGCCATTTATGTCACGTTTCTCATCTTCTTCCATTTCAAAGGTATTGAGTCTCTCAAGAATATCAACGGCAACAAGACGTCTGAAATCAGTCCTTTCCTTGATCATCAGCACAATGTGATCAAACGAGTCATCCAATGAGCGAAGCAAAGTTCTTACAACTGAGTGAGGAGTAATGTCAACTCATTAGCAAGAGCTGTGAGTCTGCTGTAAATGGAGCTGACTTTTTCACCCTCGTTTCTCTTGAAGCGATAGAATTTATTTCAGAGTGTGTCAATTCTGGCATCCTTCTGGGTAGAAACACCTTCACCAATCTTTCCAAGATAGTCCCAGACACCTTTGGCAGTAGGAATATTCTTCACTTCATGATACTTTTCTGGTGTCAAGTGATTGGTGATGAAAACCCAAACTTGCTCACGAGACTAGGATGATTTCAATTAATCACGAACAATGCGAACTTGCTCTTCTACTTCCTTGATCATATCCGGTCCAAAGAATTGTATTTCACCGGTTTCTGATCAGTTTAGGGGTATTCGACATCTTCGTCCATAGAGGAGTTCAAAAGGAGCCATGTTAAGACTAGAATGGAAACTATTGTTATAAGAAAATTCGGCAAATGGAAGAGACTTCTCCCAATTCTTTTCGAAAGAGATAACACAAGCTCTGAGCATGCCTTCGATAATTTGGTTAACCCTTTCAACTTGAACGCTAGACTGAGGATGGAAAGCTTTACTAAAGGAGAGATGAGTTCCAGTAGCATTCTGAAAGCTTCCCCAAAATCTAGAGGTGAAAAGGCTACCACGATCAGAATTGATTTCCAAAGGAACACCTTGAAGAGTCACAATTCTAGAGACATACAAGTCCCTTAACTTGCTAGCAGTAATAGACTCGCGAACGGGAAGGAAGTGAGTAACTTTGGAAAACCTATCAATGACAACGAAGATGGCATCATTTCCTTTTTGGGGTTTTGGAAAGCTAGTGATGAAGTCTATACTGACTTTGTCCCATTTCCACTCGGGAATAGGCAATGGTCGAAGAGTGCCAGCAGGTATTTGATGTTCGGCCTTAATGTGACGACAAACATCTCATTCAGCAATGAACTGAGCAATTTTTCGCTTCATCCTAGTCCACCAAAATCTCTGGCGTAGGTCTCGGGTACATCTTTGTGCTACCAGGATGAATCGAAAGGGGAGTGTCATGAGCTTCCTTAAGAATCGGCCTCCTAAGATTGTGTTTTCGTGGTTCAACTAATCGAGTGCCAAAGAAAACGACACCTTGATCATTTATGGAGAAACATTTAGCAACTACACTAGCAATGTTCTTCTTGATCTCTCGAATACCACTATCACGTTTCTAGGCGGCTATGATTTTATCCTCAAGGGTTGGTTTCGCCACCAAGGTAGATAGAAAGCCATGAGGAACTATCTCGAGATTGAGCTTTCGAAATTCCTCATGAAGAAGTGGTTGATATTGTTTTAACATGAGGTTGTTACAATACGACTTACGACTTAGTGAAAGTCCAAGTATGTGATCAGAGGCGGAGGGGGTGAATGATCACTTCAAAATTTTCGACTGAAACTTTTGAAGTGAAGCATAAGTAGTGCGGAATAGCGAAGTAAAACTGGAAGCGAAACTAAATGCAGTGAAATCAAAACCCATTGAAGCATAACTGTGAAACAAATGCAATACTGAAGGTAAATGCTTGATGTAAAACAAACTGGGACTCGGCGATGTTTGTTCGACCAGTTCACGCTCTGCAAAGCGCTACGTCTGGTTGGAGGGACTGGTGATTGAACACCTGGAGCAAATCTCTCTCCGTCCGTTGCTCCACTGCACCAAACTCCATGAGCTTGGTCAGTTCTTCACTCGTGGTTGATTATTGAGGAAATCACCGAAACCTTTGACAAACTGGACTTCGAGGCGACAATTACTCTTCGCTCTCTGAAGAACAACACTCTAACCGTCTAGGAGAATTGCAGTTCTCCAAGATAAAAAGGCTAGTAAGCTTTCACCTAAGTCATCTCGAATCTACTCAGATCAATGGGACTTAGGCTTCAGTATTCTGGATTTTGGGTTTTTCTTCGGTCGCGTTTTTGGGGTGCTCTCTTCAGTCTCTCTTGGAATGATCTCAGAGCAGCCACCCGCAAATGGAGGAGGGGGCGGCGTATTTATAGTTGGCGATCCCGAGGTGCGGAATGACCAAATTGACCCGAGGTGACAGCTTGACACGTGTCCACAACGGTTGGATTTGTCATCAATGCGCAACTTTACTTGAGGAACAAGTAAAGCTGACTCACGGACTTTGTTCTGCTTCAGAAGCCAAAGAACGAAGTCTTTGCTACCGAAGCTTAACTTAGTGCACATGAGATTTCTTCGCTCAGGCTTCTCACTTGGTTTGGATTTGATCTGAGCATTTTCTCAATGACTTCGATGTCCACAAACTAAATACCCCTCTTGATAGTACGGTTTGTCCTATGACTCAAGGAACAGAAAAAGAACTACACAAAAACATCTAAGTCTTGCGCCGTCCTCTTCATTTCCTTCAATGAGTAGAGCTTCAGGACACCTTCATTTTTGGGGGTCAACCTTCGTGATTAAGCTTCGCTCTGTGGGTTATGCTTCGATAACATGAAGACCTTCCCTGAAGCTTTATCACATAGCTTGTCCTTCAGGAACCTATGCAACTGTTTATACTAGAAAACATTGTTAGTTCCTCTACTATCTTGTCCAACAATATCCAAAACACACGGGGGCAAAACTTTGCTCTTACACTTAGTATGTCAGCCCTGACATTGGCCTTGCCTGGGGTGTATGAGATTCCTACGTCGTAATCTTTTATCAACTCTATCCAACGTCTTTGCTGAGATTAAGATCTGGCTGGGTGAATATGTATTTGAGGCTTTGGTGATCAGAATAGATCTGGCAATGGTTACCAAGGAGGTAATGCCGCCAAGTTTTTAGGGCATGAAGTACGACAGCGAGTTCAATATCATGGGTAGGGTAGTTCTCTTCATGTGGACGCAACTGGCGTGAAGCGTATGCTACCACATGTCGATCTTGCATAAGTATGCACCCTAACCCTTGCCGTGAAGCGTCACAATAGATCTTGAAATCCCTCTTTGTGTCTGGAGGCGCAAGTACGGGTGCAGAAGTCAATCTTCTTTTCAGCTCCTGAAAGCTTTCCTCGCACTTGAGGGTCCATTCAAATTTCTTATCTTTCTTGAGGAGTTCTGTTAGAGGCTTTGCAACTTTGGAGAAGTTCTCAACGAAGCGGCGACAATAGCTTGCTAAGCCAAGAAAACTCCTAACTTTCTTAACAGATTCAGGTGGAGTCCAGTCAAGGACGGCCTGAACTCTCTCGGGATTCACAACAATGCCTTTTGCAGAAATCACGTGGCCCAAATAGGTCACTTCTGGCAGCCAAAATTCGCACTTAGAGAACTTGGCATAAAGGCGATGCTGTCGAAGTTTCATCAATACCAACTTAAGATCTTTTGCGTGCTCTTCTTCGTTCTTAGAGTAGATGAGAATGTCACCAAGATAAACTATAACAAATTTATCTAGGTACTCCATGAAGATCGAATTCATCAAGTGCGAGAAAGTGGCGGGGGCATTCGTTAAACCGAAGGACATGACGGTGAACTCGTAAAGACCATAACCAGTAGTGAAAGTCGTCTTGGGAACTTCCTCATTTCGGATTTTGATTTGATGATAGCCTAATCTCAAATCCATCTTGGAGAAGACAGAGGATCCAGCCAGTTGATCATAAAGATCATTGATCCTGGGAAGTAGGTACTTGTTCTTTATCGTCTCTAGATTTAGTGGGCGATAGTCTACGCACATCCTTTCGGTTCCATATTTCTTCGTTACGGACAGAACGGGGCATCCCCATGGCTATGAGCTAGGGCAGATGAAGCCTTTTGCCAACAAAGCTTCAAGTTGTATTTTAAGCTCAGCTAACTCATGTGGGGCCATTCTATATGGGCGTCTAGAAATTGGGGCAGTACCTGGCATAAGATCTACAATGAATTCTACGCATCTGTCGGGTGGAATTCCCGACAGCTCTTCAGGAAAGACATCCAGAAAGTCACGAACTACCGGAATATCTTCAAGGTCGGGAAGGGGAAGCACATTAAAAGAATGCATCTGGGTTCTCGATCTTGGTGAGGTGTAATCAATTATCTGGCCTGAAGGATGGGTAAGTTTAATGGACTTGGCTTTACAATCAAGGACAACATTTTGTCTCGATAACCAATCCATACCAAGGATGACATCAATGTCTGAAGACTTGAGGGCTATAAGTGAAGCAAGGAATACTAAACCCTCAATTGCAATTTGATTACCATGGATTACTCTATTAGTTTGCCATCTTGACCCTAGAGTTTGAATTATCATTGGGGTGGACAGTTCAACAAAGGATAGTTCATGACGAAGTGCATAACTTTTCGACATGAATGAATGAGATGCTCCTGGATCGAAAAGAACGGAAGTAGGAACATAATTGACTGGGAGTGTACCAAGAATGACGTCAGAAGTGTCGTTAGTCTCTTCAGCTGAGATCTGGTTCACACGTCCACGAGTTGCAGAAGAAGATGTCTTGGTGGTAAAGACCATCGGGGGTGCCTTGGCACGTCCATTGGGGTTCTCTCCAGCACGGGGTGGACCATTCTGATTCTGCTTCTGGGGACAATCACGAGAGTAGTGGCCTTCCTGGCCACACTTGTAGAAGCCTCCAAAGACAGTGCAGGGAGCTGGGTTGCCAGGTTGAGCGGGGTGGAATGGAGCTGGCGAGCGAGGTGCCACAAAGTATGGCCTCGGAGGGTTGTTCTGGAGGAACATGCTATTGGGGATCCAGATCATGCGCTTCTGAGGGCCTGAACTGGATGAACTATCATCTCTGGGGTGCTTGCGGAAATCTCCGAGAGTGTTCATATCCTCCGCCTTGATGGCCTTTTTGACAAGGACCTGGAATGTGGCGAAGACATGAAGATTGAGCTCACGACGAAGTCCAGAATTGAGTCCCTTGCGGAACCTCTCTTGACTTTGGAGTCGGTGGAGACCTCTTCGGGAGCATAGAGGGCAAGACGGTTGAACTCCCAACTAAACTCATCAACAGACCTTCTTCCTTGGGTAAGATTTTAGAACTCCTCTCTCTTGCGGTCCATGAGTCCCTTAGGAATGTGATGCTCGCGAAAAGCGTCACAGAACTCATTCCAAGATATCAACTGTCCAGCTCGACTCATGTTTAGGAAGTTCTCCCACAAAGAGCTAGCTGCACCCTCAAGGTGGTAGGTGGCATAGTTGACTCTGTCACCATCTGCAACATGTGCAGCATAAAGCTTGCGCTCGATGCTGCGGAGCCAGTCATCGGCATCAAGGGGCTCAGTGGAGTAGCTGAAGACCGGGGAATGAAGCCGGATGAAGTCATTCAGTGACACCAAGTCATTTCGCTGCTGGGTGGTGTTCCGGGCAATGGTTTCCAGCAACTGATGAGAGTCCCTTCTATTCCTTTCAACCTCCATCAGAACCTGAGCCATCATGGGTGGCGGTGGAAGATTGTTGATGGCTTCTCGCCCCTCGTTGGTTACCCCAAGTGGAAGGTTTGAGATGCAGTGCAACAGCAAGTTTCCCTCGGTGAAGATACCAAGGTTATTGAACCAGTAGGACTCAGGAGATACAAGTAGGGGGCAACGTCGCCAGAAATTGCTTCCTGACTAGGGTGTTGTCGTGGAGCTGCACACAGCAACAAATAACTTTGCTCCCAACGAGTACAGAGGAGTTGTCAATTCCTCCGGCCTTGTCGTTTACAAAGGATCGACGCAAGAGATAAAAGGTGCAAAGGAAAGTAAAAGCTGAAAGTAAATTGAGGGTGTGAACAATAATGTGAAGATGGACCGGGGTCCCGTGATTTTCACTAGTGATGTCTCTCTCCCAAAAGATGATAAAAGTGCTAGCGAGGTAAAAAAATCACAGTTGGGCAATTGACATGATTATGAAGGCACCACAATGCTAACTATGCTGCAAAGAAAGGAAGGGCTCAAAAGCAATGGGCAGTACGCCAAGGTAAGTAGACCGAAATCCATCTGCATCTACTATGAATCATCCACCTTGAGATGTCTATCCAGTACATCTCGGTGGTATTAAGTTGCGAATCCCACCTAAAGTGTAAACTCAAAGCAACAGACAACTTCATTAATAGAACTTTGCGTAAGGTAAACAATCCTTGCACCCGCAGGTACAAGCACCGTTGTTTTATCCCTGGTGGCAACAGCACATCCCCTAGTCTCATGTTTCTGTCACTCAAGCTAGACATCAAGGGGCTGAAGCCACAATCGAGCATAACGCTCTCTCTTGGAGTTGCAAATAAAATACTTGGCCAAAGCAAATACCGCAACGAGAACATGAAAGAATTTACTCAAGAACAAAATATAAAAGAGAAGAACCAAATATATTACTCATCACAATCTGAACATAGTCTCATAATCCATCAGATCCCAACAAACACAGCATAGCAACAACATAAATTACATAGATGCCTCGATCATGTGAGGCAGCTCACGAGGACTCGAAAGTGGAAGCACAAAAGGGGGAGAGATAGATCACATAGCTACTGGTCACGGACCCATGGTCCAAGGGGGACTACTCACGGTACATACGGGAGGCATCCATGGCTATGGATGGTCTCCCGGAGGGGGTTCCTCCTTCCGGCAGGGTGCCGGGCAGCTTCTCCAGGCAGCCCCGATCTTGAAACGGCGGCGGCGGCGGTACAGAGGGGATTTCGCGAGAAAGAGATCGATCTTAGGGGTTTCCACCCCGAGGGGTAAATATAGGCGAAGGGGGCGTCGAGGGGACCCACGAGGCAGTTAGGAGGGTCCCTGGCGCGGCCCAGGGTGGGGCCGAGGCACCTGCCCTCCTGTCTGCCTGGTGGTGGCCCCCCTTCCCCCTCTTGGTGATTCCGGAAGCTTCTGTTGCGCTGATTTTTTATGTATTTTTCCCGGAATATTTGGAGCACTTTTAATGGCCGGAGAACCTGAAATACAAAAACAGCAGAAAACAGAAACTGGCAACTGGGTGCACTGAGTTAATAGGTTAGTCCAAATAGGTTCAAAAGTGTATGAAAGTTCAAGCAAAACATGGCAAAGTCACACAAAACATGCATGGAGCAAGCAGAAATTATAGATACGTTTGGGACGTATCAACATCCCCAAGCTTAATTCCTGCTCGTCCTCGAGTAGGTAAATGATAACAAGCATAATTTCTGTGGTGAGATGCCACACAACCAAATAAGGACTTTTAAGTAAAGCAATCAAAGCATGCAATTAAATTCAAGTCTTAACAAGCAAGAGTCTATATTAGCATTGACACAAGTAACAAAAGAACAAAGGGTGCAAGAGCTCTCGCTGTCCGTGACTCGAATGTCTCCAAATGGTGTTTGCGTGTGTAACACCCCAGGAGTTGCACTACAGTAATCACCTACAGTAATCATAATTACTGTTGCTAATCACTGTGATTGACGTTGCAACTCCATGCCTTGATCATTTTGAATCAAAACAAAACTCCACATGCCTTTTGATTGGCTATTAAAAATGTGATGCAATTAAACTTTGCCCCAAAATCATGCAACCACTTCTATAAATTCCAAATATTCGTTGTACCATGCCAATGTGGTCATGGGTATTTATTGGGCTATGGAAAAATGCCAACAATTAATAACAGTACTAAAACAACACTAATTGCCATTTATAAATCCCAAACAAATAACTAATAAATTTATAAAAGTCTGAAACCTTTTGTGGGCCTCTGGTGTTATGCCCTACTATTTGTGGGACAATATTTATGTAATAAAAAAGCCTAAACCATTAACTTAATTGCCAACAGCTTTTGACAGAAGGTAAATGAACAAAATTCAGAAACAATTAAAATCTCGCACATGGGCACGGCCCACCCCTCGGCCCACCCGGGCCTTTTCCCCCTCCACTTGCCTTCCTGTTCCTCTGGCACAGAGACAGGGCGCCATGGCCGGGCTGCACCTGCTCGTTCTTGGCTCGCGACAGTGGCCGTGGATGGCACAAATATCTCGCCCCCCCCTGTGGATCGTGGATCTCGACCATGCCATTCTTCCCCCTCCGCTTGCTCTCCCCTGCCCCGCCCCTGCTTGCCCGTGGTTGCCCGTGCCCCGCCCGTGGCCGTACCACCGGCGTCCGCGGAGCCAACAACGACGCCGAGCTCCGTCGTCTTGTCCTGTGCGTTCCCCTCCGACGTCCTCTTCACCTCGAGCCAGGAATCGTACCGCGACCCCCCGCACGACTACGAATCGGCTGCTTCTTCTTCCTCGGGCCATCGCGCCAGTGACGCCACCGAGCTCTGCCCCGAGCTCCGTCGCGCCTGCTGCCAGCCCTGCTCGGCCCCTGTGAGCACCCCGCCCCTTTCCCCTCGCTCACCCGCGCCGTTTGCCCACCGTAGCTCCATCCCCACGGACACAGTGCTCCGTCGCCGCGGAGTTCGTCGTTGCCGCCGCTACTAGCCACCTCAGCTCGCACGAATCGTTGGAATGGATGCGCCTCGCCGTGTAGATCGCGTAGACATCGATTTGGCGCGAAATGATGCACTGTATGCCGAGCTAGGTCGCCGCCGTGTTCACTGTAGATGACGCCGGCGAGCTCTGCTTGCAGCCGTGGGACTTAACCCCCCTCACACCCCCTGACACGCAGCCCCACCCATTCTGTATTAGTGCTAATCCACTGTCTGGCTTAATCCCCCCTGTTAGGTTAGGCGTCTGTTAGATTAGTAATAAGAAAACTGTTAGCTGTTATGTTAGACTGACTAGTGGGCTCTGGGCCTATTAGAATAAATTAAACTGCTACATTAAACTGTTAGTGTATGACAGGTGGGCCAGCCCCTGTTTAAATATCTCTGGAATTAAAATAGCTGTTTAATTAATCTAGTTGTATTTGACACATGGGCCCCCCTAGATATTTTGATTTAAAAAAATATTTAAATGATTTAAATATTAGAAATTCAATATCTTTTAAACCGTAACTCCGATGAAAATAAATTGTATATCAAAATTGATTTGAAAATTATACCGAATACGAATACGCTATCCGTATGTCTATCACACCCCTCTAGCACAACGAACATCGAACAGTCCCCCTCCGGACCGACTCTCCGATAAATTGTCCGGTACTGCTAAAGTACCCGGATGAATTTATTTCGAGCACGAAAGTTCTTCGGAATAGATCAACTAACCCGGATACACCACCCACACATGTGTCGGATGTCCACGACACATCCGGCATGATATCTCCCCCCTCCGGACACCTTGTCCGATAATCACCCGGAGCTGGCCGTTCATCCCCGGATGAATTCCCGCTCCGAGCAACGTGCATTGCACTGCGGTAGAACACCATTAACATTTCATCTGTCATGACATGCATCTGTTTGTATATGTTTGCTGTGTATTTACTGTTTCTTCCCCCCCCCCTTAATCTTCGGTAGACCCCACTGCTGCCGTCGACTGCATCGCTGCTGTGTACGACTACTTCGTCGACGACCCTACCCCTACCGTCGAGCTTCCAGGCAAGCAGAGCCATTCTCTTCCCCAGATATCGCCTATCTTTCCGTACATTTCTTGCACTAGGAATTGTTACTGCTGCTGCTACGATTACAATCCTATTCAATTGCATAGCCTGTTTTTGTCGCCCCTTGATGTACATTCCTTTATCCCATGCTGCCTATTATATATATTATATTCAGCAGTGAGCCCTGCGCATTGTTAGCTAGGATTAGATAGAGGGTCGTGATTACTCAAGGGAGTGAACGCGGATAAAAATATTATAACTGCACAGGTACGGTACAATGCAGACACCGTCTCAGCCCCCCTAGTTCGGCTCTGCCGAGCCACCATCAAGTGTGAGCTATCAAGGAGTAATCCTTGCACTCCACTCGTTGTTGACTCTGTATAGCCGCCCTAGGTACCTGAGTAACGGTTGTCCTTCAGGTAAGAAGTCGGGCGACCCAACGGTGCCCGCGAGAGGTATTGCGACGGGACGACAGGGAGGGTACGACCAGTGTACCGGTGTGCTTAGCCCCTGATCGTTGGCCGCGAGAGTTACCAAACTACGAAAGTCGAGCTCCTCCAGGAGCACACGCGAGACAAGGTAAGGAGACGGTTCACCTTGTTGGTAACCGCAGTGACTTGGTGCGACGACGGGGCAGGCACCGATGTACTGGTGGTCCTGGCTGCTGTCGTTGTCCGCGGGTCAGTTAAGTCGAGGCAACGATAACGGTTGTCACGCAGGTTAATTAAAATGCTAAATGGTTCAGTGAATGTTTTGAGTTAGCTATATGCCATGTACGCACTACCTACCCGTGGGAATTACGAGTTATGGGCTCCTCTGCTTCGTACTGTCGTCTGAGGACTCTTCAGACGTCAGCAGTACCGCGGCCTGCGCCGGGAAGTGGTGTTGTCTTATTTGATCGCGCGGTGGTGTATTATTTGTATTTGCTTTAACTTCACCGGCCAGCCTCGCACCGTGCAGGAGTACGTCGGGGTTAGGGTCCAAAGCCCCGCGTACATATGATATAGTCCGGCGGATGGCCTCTCTGTTGAGTTTGAAAGATGGGCTATGAAGTTTCGGAAAGCCTCGGTGGAGCGTTCCCTAACAAGGTTCCCGCCACCCTGGAGATCCATGCGTGTAGCGTAACACAAGTGCACCCCTGCATGGGAAGATTAATCTATTCGGATAGCCGTGTCCACGGTAACAGGACGCTTTATGCTGAAGCTAGATCTTACCACTACAAAATATTATTATTAAACTGTATGGTTCCGAGTTTTCTTCCTCGCGGGGATGTCGAGGAGGTGAACTCGGTGGCATTGTTAATTATTACAACTTATTATTATACAATGCTGCAGCAACTTCTGCTGCATTGTTACTTTATGCTTTATATAAACTGTTGGCTGATTCTTACCTCATGCTGCAAGACATCGTCGGAAGATGCTAGTCTTCGTTAGGACTAGCTTCTCTTCCTTATTCTGATTTCTACCTTGCAGTCCACTATATACAACCTCTTCTTTCCGTTGATACAATGCATAATGCTTAGTAGCGGACGTAAGACTCGCGGGTATGCTAGATACTCACCCTGCTTTATTTCCTTTACTGTTTTGCCTGATCGGCCGCTTCTGTCGACGTTGGAGTCCAGGAGTAGGGGATCCCCGATGTCGACCACCGCAACGTGAAGATCCCCGGTGCCTTCTACGACGTCGAGTTCCCCGTTGAACAGGATTAGTTTGGAGGTTCCCAGGTAGGAGGCCTCGCCTTTTCGATCGTTGTTGATACTTGTGCTAGCCTTCTTAAGGCAACCTTGTATTCTTGTGTCTGTACTCAGATACTATTGCTTCCGCTGACTTTGTGCTTTCGAGCTGTTGTATTCGAGCCCTCGTGGCCCCTGGCTTGTATTATACAGCTTGTATTATTTTATTTGTAGAGTTGTGTTGTGATATCTTAACGTGAGTCCCTAATCTCGATCGTGTACCTTGCGTGTATGATTACTGTACACGGGTTGATTTTGGGGGCGTCACAAGTTGGTATCAGAGCCGGCTGCCTATAGGAAACCCCCTAACCACTCCTTGGTCGAAGTCGAGTCTAGTATTTGCAAAAACTATTTTGCTAACTTACTGTTTGGCTTACGGGCCCACATTGATGTCACTACGGTGCTATCTATGGTATTAGGATCCTTTTCTCCTTACCTATGACTCTGGGATTCTATCTTCTTATCCTTGTTGGTAATATTTTACTAACTCTGACATTAGAATCTCGTGGTCATTCTGCCCGGAGAGCCCTACATTCCAGATGATCGCTTGCGTCACGAGAAGATCCCGAAGATTACTCTCTGATGAATTCCCGAGTACCTTTGTGCCCATTGCCTTTATAATTCTCTACCACCGGTAAATCCCCATGGATAACTAACCGTCCTTGCTATCGGTACTTTCATTCCCCGATGCTCTTGTGTTTACAAGATGCCGCGAAATGCCCTCCGTTGTTCCGAGAATACTCGTGCCTGCTGCCTTGCAGCTCCTTTTCACACTGCGGATAATTCCTCACGCTTGCCAAGGATCCGTTCATCCCAAATTGTTCATGTGATTCCCAAAATACTTTGAAGTACTACTTGAACTCCTGGGTATCCATCTGCAGCGTACTGCAATTGGAGTTTCTTCTTACCCGCTTGCATTATGGTTAAATCCATATGTCTAAGTATTCTTCATCGACATCCCTTGTCCTTGCCATGTGGATCTTATGGAAGTCATCGTGTGCGCGAGTGCACACAGTTATCAGTTGACCTTACAAACTCATTCTTCTGGCTCAGACGTCATTCCGGACATGAACTGGATCTCTGTAAATCAAACCTTCGTTGGTTGTCCGTATAAGTCCGTTCAGCTTATATACCCATGGTCAGAACATCTGCTTCTGATCTCCCCCTTTTTGAAACCATAATCCCTTGTACTTAAGCATCGGATTATTCTGATGTTTTCTATAACCCGATGCCTTTGCATCCTTTCTTCTTATGGCTGAGTACCGATACTCATACCAGATTCTTTGCGGACCGCCTGACTTTTTGGTGGATTATTACCTGCCGCCCCCTTGCGTCCTAAATCATTGACGAGCTTCCCCTGATACGAAATGCCTTGGCGAATGGTATCATCTACCCGGTATCGTCAGCCTTCTGCTTTCGAACTTGTGTCCCTTGATTATGATGGTTGTTTTATGGGTTTCAAAATGCCCCGATGGGTTAACCCTATGCTTCCCCTACTCTGTGTGGACCCGAATTTTTATGCGGGTTATACTCTACTGGCCTTCCGTCAGATGAGTTTGCAATCCTACCTACTTTATGTGAGCGAGAAGTGATTGAAAGGTTATGCATTGAAGAAGTGGGAGTCGAACCTGAACCTTTGTGTTCATGCCCATGGATACGATGTACAACTTGTCATGAAAGCTCTTGTGAAGATAATAACCCCATGTGGTGTAAGTTCCTCTGCACCTATGATCTTCCGTTCTGCCTTCGAGTATTACCCCTCTGGTATCTCGGCGATATTGTGCCCTTGCACCACCTCTTATGCATTCTTGCTGGTGCAATACTTCTTATCGAATTTGCCATTCCACATGTTATGGGTTGTCGTCAACCAAAAACGTCGAATACCTTTGCTTCACCGTTCCTTGCTTGTTGTCATCGCTATTCGATGGCATTCTCTTGAAACCTCTCGACAACTGTGTCGTAATCCACATCAACACCTTGGATTCTTCCAAGTGTTAATTCAGTTCATGGTGTGGAATACCATCCTTGCCCCTCGATGATTTGTGTTATCATCGACAACCTCCTTTGACCTCCGCCAATACAAACTTGGTCATGTTTGTCATGCTCTGCTTCCCTTGGGAAGAATATACACCTGATACTTGTGTATCATCACATTTTCTGTTTCATTGGTCTGATTAATCTGATAATCATATTTTTCCATTTTCATTGGTCTATTTAACCTTTCTTGAAATGAAAATTATCTAAGCAGTGATAATTCCCTGCTTATGTAAACACTTCGGTGTACTACTCTGTCAGTACTACCTGTTGCTATCGTTGAAAACCTTTCGGTAACCACCTTTGGACGAGAACCTTGTCAATTGGTCCGCCTCGTCTGAACGAGGGGGAAAATTATTCTCGTTGTCCCTTGCACTTGGTGTCGATGTTGTTGCCAACATCGTTAACAAGCTGTTCTCTGACCTACTTTGCCACTTGATCACCTTGTTTGCCACCACCCGTCTTATTCATGTGGGCCCATAACCCGCAGTTCCACAGGATCGAAACCCGACTCTTTGTGCCTTTCTGTTTCCGAGGTTATTCCTCTTTATTGACCTCGTATGCAATTCACGAGTCACCAGCATTGTGTTATTCAGTCCAATACCAGACACAGTACTTATGCCTGATGCTCTGGACCCCCCTCCCTTTTTCACCATCCATCATCGGCATCGAATGCATGCCTATCCGCTTGAAACCTCTCATACGTTCTTAGTTTCTCTCGATGTATTTCCCTGAGTTTAAACTCGAGAGATATCATGTGCCTTATCCTCTGAGACAACCTCGGTTAATTAACCTTGTACAGATCCGACCCCCCCCCTTAAGTTTTCCTCCTAGACTGTTTGTAGGTACGATGTCGCCCCCGAAAGAAGGATGACAACTCATCGGCATGCACTGATATTGAGAAATAAGGACGTCAACGTGAAGGATTAACTTCTTCGAGAAAGACAACAAGCACCAGAAGACTCGTTAGGATACGAAACCGAAGCCTTACCCCTACCACTATTTTTAATTCTCGGGACGAGAATTCTTTGTAGTGGTGGAGATTTGTAACACCCCGGGAGTCGCACTACAGTAATCACCTACAGTAATCATAATTACTGTTGCTAATCACTGTGATTGACGTTGCAACTCCATGCCTTGATCATTTTGAATCAAAACAAAACTCCACATGCCTTTTGATTGGCTATTAAAAATGTGATGCAATTAAACTTTTCCCTAAAATCATGCAACCACTTTTATAAAATTCCAAATATTCATTGTACCATGCCAATGTGGTCATGGGTATTTATTGGGCTATGGAAAAATGCCAACAATTAATAACAGTACTAAAACAACACTAATTTCCATTTATAAATCCCAAACAAATAACTAATGAATTTATAAAAGTCTGAAACCTTTTGTGGGCCTCTGGTATTATGACCTACTATTTGTAAGACAATATTTATGTAATAAAAAAAGCCTAGACCATTAACTTAATTGCCAACACCTTTTGACAGAAGGTAAATGAACAGAATTCATAAACAATTAAATCTCGCACATGGGCACGGCCCACCCCTCGGCCCACCCGGGCCTTTTTCCCCCTCCACTTGCCTTCCTGTTCCTCTGGCACAGAGACAGGGCGCCATGGCCGGGCTGCACCTGCTCGTTCTCGGGTCGCGACAGTGGTCGTGGATGGCACAAATATCTCCCCCCCCCCCGTGGATCGTTGATCTCGACCACGCCATTCTTCCCCCTCCGCCTCCTCTCCCCTGCCCCGCCCGTGCTTGCCCGTGGTTTCCCGAGCCCCGCCCATGGCCGTGCCGCCGGCGTCCGCGCGGCCAACTACGACGCCGAGCTCCGCCGTCTTGTCCTGTGTGTTCCCCTCCGACGTCCTCTTCACCTCGAGCCAGGAATCGGACCGCGACCCCCCGCACGACTACGAATCGGCTGCTTCTTCTACCTCGGGACATCGCGCCATTGACGCCACCGAGCTCTGCCCCGTGCTCCCCCGCGCCTGGTGCCAGCCCTGCTCGGCCCCTATGAGCACCCCGCCCCTTTCCCCTCGCTCACCCGCGCAATTTGCCCACCGTAGCTCCATCCCCACGGACACAGTGCTCCGTCGCCGCGGAGTTCGTCGTTGCCGCCGCTACTAGCCACCTCAGCTCGCACGAATCGTTGGAATGGATGCGCCTCGCTGTGTAGATCGCGTAGACATCGATTTGGCGCGAAATGATGCACTGTATGCCGAGCTAGGTCGCCGCCGTGTTCACTGTAGATGACGCCGGCGAGCTCTGCTTGCAGCCGTGGGACTTAACCCCCCTCACACCCCCTGACACGCGGCCCCCACCCGTTCTGTATTAGTGCTAATCCACTGTCTGGCTTAATCCCCCCTGTTAGGTTAGGTGTCTGTTAGATTAGTAATAAGAAAACTGTTAGCTGTTATGTTAGACTGACTAGTGGGCCCTGGGCCAGTTAGAATAAATTAAACTGCTAGATTAAACTGTTAGTGTATGACAGGTGGGCCAGCCCCTGTTTAAATATCTCTGGAATTAAAATAGCTGTTTAATTAATCTAGTAGTCTATGACACATGGGCCCCCTAGATATTTTGATTTAATAAAATATTTAAATGATTTAAATATTAGAAATTCAATATCTTTTAAACCGTAACTCCGATGAAAATAAATTGTATATCAAAATTGATCTGAAAAATATACCGAATACGAATACGCTATCCGTATGTCTATCACACCCCTCTAACACAACGAACATCGAACCGTCCCCCTCCGGACCGACTGTCCGATAAATTGTCCGGTACTGCTAAAGTACCCGGATGAATTTATTTCGAACACGAAAGTTCTTCGGAATAGATCAACTAACCCGGATACACCACCCACACATGTGTCGGATGTCCACGACACCTCCGGCATGATATCTCCCCCCTCCGGACACGTTGTCCGATAATCACCCGGAGCTGGCCGTTCATCCCCGGATGAATTCCCGCTCCGAGCAACGTGCATTGCACTGCATTAGAATATCGTTAACATTTCATCTGTCATGCATGCATTTGTTTGTATATGTTTGCTGTGTATTTACTGTTTGTTCCCCCCCTTAATCTCCGGTAGACCCCGCTGCTGCCGTCGACTACACCGCTGCTGAGTACGACTACTTCGTCGACGACCCTACCCCTACCGTCAAGCTTCCAGGCAAGCAGAGCCATTCTCTTCCCCATATATCGCCTATCTTTCCGTACATTTCTTGCACTAGGCATTTTTACTGCTGCTGCTACGATTACAATCCTATTCAATTGCATAGCCTGTTTTTGTCGACCCTTGATGTACATTTCTTTATCCCATGCTGCCTATTATATATATTATATTCAGCAGTGAGCCCTGCGCATTGTTAGCTAGGATTAGATAGAGGGTCGTGATCACTCAGGGGAGTGAACGCGGATACAAATATTATAAGTGCACAGGTACGGTACAATGCAGACACCGCCTCAGGCCCCCTAGTTCGGCTCTGCCGAGCCACCATCAAGTGTGAGCTATCAAGGAGTAATCCTTGTACTCCACTCGTTGCTGACTCTGTATAGCCGCTCTAGGTACCTGAGTAACGGTTGTCCTTCAGGTAAGAAGTCGGGCGACACAATGGTGCCCGCGAGAGGTATTGCGATGGGACGACAGGGAGGGTACGACCAGCGTACCGGTGTGCTTGGCCACTGATCGTTGACCGCGAGATTTACCAAACTACGAAAGTCGAGCTCCTCCAGGAGCACACGCGAGACAAGGTAAGGAGACGGTTCACCTTGTTGGTAACCGCAGTGACTTGGTGGGACGACGGGGCAGGCACCGATGTACTGGTGGTCCTGGCTGCTGTCGTTGTCCGCGGGTTAGTTAAGTCGAGGCAACGATAACGGTTGTCACGCAGGTTAATTAAAATGCTAAATGGTTCAATGAATGTCTTGAGTTGGCTATATGCCATGTACGCAGTACCTACCCGTGGTAATTACGAGTTATGGGCTCCTCTGCTTCGTAGTGTCGTCCGAGGACTCTTCAGACATCAGCAGTACGGCGGCCTGCACCGGGAAGTGGTGTTGTCTTACTTGCTCGCGCGGTGGTGTCTTATTTGTATTTGCTTTAACTTCACTGGCCAGCCTCGCACCGTGCAGAAGTACGTCGGGGTTAGGGTCCAAAGCCCCGCGTACATAGGATATAGTCCGGCGGATGGCCTCTCTGTTGAGTTTGAAAGATGGGCTATGAAGTGTCGGATAGCCTCGGTGGAGCGTTCCCTAACAAGGTTCCCGCCACCCTAGAGATCCGTGCGTGTAGCGTAACACAAGTGCACCCCTGCAGGGAAGATTAATCTATTCGAATAGCCGTGTCCACGGTAACAGGACGCTTTATGCTGAAGCTGGATCTTACCACTACAAACTATTATTATTAAACTGTATGGTTCCGAGTTTTATTCCTCGCGGGGATGTCGAGGAGGTGAACTCGGAGGAATTGTTAATTATTACAACTTATTATTATACAATGCTGCGGCAACTTCTGTTGCATTGTTACTTTATGCTTTAAATAAACTGTTGGTTGATTCTTACCTCATGCTGCAAGACATCGTCGGAAGATGCTAGTCTTCGATAGGCCTAGCTTCTCTTCCTTATTCTGATTTCGACCTTGCAGTCCACTATATACAGCCTCTTCTTTCCGTTGATACAATGCATAATGCTTAGTAGCGGACGTAAGACTCGCGGGTATGCTAGATACTCACCCTGCTTTATTTCCTTTACTGTTTTGCCTGATCGGCCGCTGCAGTCGACGTTGGAGTTCAGGAGTAGGAGATCCTCGATGTCGACCACCGCAACGTGAAGATCCCCGATGCCTTCTACGATGTCGAGTTCCACGTTGACCAGGAGTAGTTTGGAGGTTCCCAAGCAGGAGGCCTCGCCTTTTCGATCGTTGTTGATACTTGTGCTAGCCTTCTTAAGGCAACCTTATATTCTTGTGTCTGTACTCAGATACTATTGCTTCCGCTAACTTTGTGCTTTCGAGCTGTTGTATTCGAGCCCTCGTGGCCCCTGGCTTGTATTATAAAGCTTGTATTATTTTATTTGTAGAGTTGTGTTGTGATATCTTAACGTGAGTCCCTAATCTCGATCGTGTACCTTGCGTGTATGATTACTGTACACGGGTTGATTTTGGGGGCGTCACAGCGTGCAAGCAAGGGACTGGAAGAAAGAGAAAACAGGTTGTTGAGAACAACTATCTACTAAAGTTTCATACTTGGTCTCCTTTGGATTCTTATCTGGACTCGTCCCCAGACCACTAGCCAGGTACAAGTCAAACTGATCCACTCCCTTTCGATATTTTGAGCACAGATGCAATGGATGAGCGTGAGCAAGAAAGTTGACACCTAAAAGGCGAAACAGAAAGAAGGTGGAGGAGGAAGACAAAAAGGTGTGAAAGGCTCACATCAATCAGGACAATCATAGGCGAGAGAAGGCCATATGATAGATATGATGTGAGGAGTAGGGATTGCCATACAACGGATAAACATGTGAGCTAAAAGCTCTCCAAGGGAACTAGTGGGGGTGCATCTAACTTGCTTGCTCAAGAAGACCTAGAGCTTGTTTGAGGAGGCTCATCATTGGAATATACAAGCCAAGTTCTATTTGGGATCTTTTGATTTTTTCCTCTTTGGTATCTTTTCCTCACTTTAGGGGCAATACTCTATATTTTACAAGAATATAGGAGATCTTTCACACTTTACAAAGGTACTCACATAAACAAAATGTAACTATCATGATGCAAATGTATGCCTCTGACAGGGTAGCAGGACATGCAATGATACTAGCGCGTCATGTAGCAATGATTAGGGAAAGGCCCAACTAGCATGCGGCTCATCGATCAAGCAAGTAGCATGTATGACATGAAGATCAAGTCATGAGAAGGTGGATGTTGCATGGCAATGTAGCTCGGAAAGGCTATGGAAATGCCTTGTAGGTAGGTATGGTGGCTGTTTTGAGGAAAGATATAAGGAGGCTTATGATGACAGAGCGTATCATGCCAAGGGTTTGGATGCACCGACAAAGTATGCGCCAACTCTCGAGGTGAGAAAGGACAATGCACGGTACCGAAGAGGCTAGAAAAAGTATAGGTGGGTGGAAGTGTCAACTTTCGAATACTCACATTAGTCCTAAGAACTCATGCACTTATTATCAGTAACTCTCAATCTAATCAGGAGGTTCACAAAGAGACAGGTACCCCGAGGAGGAGTGTATGGGGGTTTGGTTATCCTTGCGCATCCTCGACTCATGGTACGTGAGTGTACTCTAATATTCGAACCCTCCAGAGGTTAGTGATCCATCTAGTAGCTAGAGTTCTCAACAGGGGTTTTTTGGTTTTCGAAAAACACACGGATTGCCCAAAATACGACATCTATCACTAATAGGCAAGAGCTCTTGACACCATAAGTTCAAACATTACTCTAGTCAATACCTCAAAACTATTTCAAGTTACTACTACAAAGAGAACAACAACTTTAACTACCTACTTTCAGTCAAGACACAGAACTCAGTGCAACAAGCAAACTCTCTAACAAGATAAAACATGCAACCTATAGAAAGTTCAACCTAAGACAAAAGAAAAGCTCTAGAAAAATTAAAGCACTACAACTAAACAGAACAGCAGCTAAGTAAACAAAAAGAACAACTCACAGCTAAAAGAATAAGCATGCAAATCCTATGAGGAGTTCTAGTTCAAGTGGAGCGTGAATATCTCCCATACAAAAGAAAGTAAGCTGGGATCTAACTTGTTACTACAGCAAACAAAGCAAAAGAAAACTAAAAACAAAACCTAAGAGCGAGACGCTCCAAGAATAGCACATAACGCATGAAGTGATAAAAATATAATGCAACGAGGGACGAACTGATGATTGTTGATGAAGAAGGGGATGCATCGGGGGCATCCCCAAGCTTAGACGCTTGAGTCTTCTTGAATATTTATTGGGGGTGCACATGGGCATCCCCAAGCTTGAGCGTTTGACACTCCTGAATCTTCTTCCATCACCTTCCATCGCGCACTTGAAAACTCCCTTCATACATAACTCATTGGAGGCTGATTAGAGAGGTTAGTACCCTAATAAAACAATTTTCCTCTACTGCAAATAAAGATAATCTTGAAGAGCTACTATTTCTCAAGATTTCCAAAAAGTTTTTGCAAAGAAAAAGCACGCTTAAAGTTTGCAAAAGTGAAGAGAGACAAAACGTGGCAGAATCTGTGAAAAACAGAACAGCAGGTAGAAACGAATTTTTTAGGGGTACTTCTGCAACTCAAATAAGAAAAACTCAGAACATACACAAGTTTCTTAATTGTATAGAGCACGCTGTGTAAAAATTTCAGCTCAAAAAGATGAACTGGGATTTTTCTATGATTTTTCTAGTCACGAGGACAGAATCTGTTTCTGGACAGCAAGCACCAACTTTTGACCTTTCTTGCAATCTGAGGCTAAACTTGGCACAAAGCTTGAAAACTAAAGATACAATGATGTTTCTACAGTAGTAACAATCATCAAGACCACTAAGAATAGAACAAAAGAAAAAAGAAAAACCTAAATTCGTTGCGGGCTGCCTCCCGAAAGCGCTTCTTTAGAGCCATTAGCTAGGCTTAAAGATTATAGAAGATGCTCTCACAAGAATAAGAATTTTGAAGCAAAAGAGAGCATCAAGAAGCAAATATGAAACGCATTTAAGCCTAACCCACTTCCTATGCATAGGCATATTGTAAGAAAATAAATCAAAGAAGCACAAAGTGACATGCATAGGAAGGTAGAACAAGAACAACTTCAAAACTTTCAACATGAAGAGAGGTGTTTTTGTAACATGGAAGTTTCTACAACCAATCTTTCCTCTCTCAAAGTAATTTTCAGTAGCATCATGAACAACATCAAGAATATAAATATCACATAAATCATGTTGTTCATGACCTACAAGCACACGTGTATTGTTTTCAACACGGTTTTTAGGATGATAAGATAGATGCAACCCATCACATTGAGCCTTGATAAGAGCAAAATTCTCTGGAATGGTTGGAGATTTCAAAAGGATAATAGGGCAATCAAGTGTGGGTGCAACAACAATAATTTCATGCTTAACATAAGGAACTATAGCAAGTTCATCTTCGTAGGCATCATCCATAGTGGCATCGTGGCCATCAACAAAGCAAGTATCAAAATCATCAGAAAGGGAAGTATCAAGTGAATCCTCGGAATCATAAGATTCCTATTCATAGAAATCATTAGCCTCTGTTTGGGAAGCAAGCATTCTATTTTTAAAATCCTCAATATAAGCATTGGAAGTATAAATCTCAAAGCAATAAGCAAGAACAGCAAAGTCTTCAGACTTGTGAATAGTATCATAATAATTTTCAATCAAAGAAGCAATCTCATAAGCACCTTTAAAAGCAACAAACTCTTCAATCTTTTCAACATCAAAGTAATCATAAACACCTTTGGCATAAGAAGATAGGATCTCATTTTCATTAAACTCACATTGGAAAGGAAGGTGTTTACGCTCTATATTAGAGCAACAAGTAAAATCATAAATGTGGCATAAACACTCAGCATAGCAATAAGAAGTTTGTATTTGGTCCCATAAGGGTTTCCCTTTCTGAGATAGGCGGTGCCGCGTGTAATGAGCATGCTTATCCAATGATGTTCCCTCAACCAAATCGGTTGGGTTTTTAGCGCGAGCACAAATTGATCGAAGACGAGCCAAGTGAAACATGTCCATCCTACCATATTTGGGTGGTTCACCACCCATGGTAAAGATAGCATCAGCAAGCAAGGTAACATGTATTTTTGGTATTTTTGATTAGGGACACAAAAGTAAAAACTGAAAGGTAAACTAACAAGACTAAAAAGCAAAGATAAAAGATAGTGTGCAACTCCCCTATCTTGTAGACTGGAGTCCCTGGCAACGGCGCCAGAAATTTTCTTGATGGCTTCTCGCCCCTCGTTGGTTACCCCAAGTGGAAGGTTTGGGATGCAGTGCAGCAACAAGTTTCCCTCGGTGAAGATACCAAGGTTATCGAACCAATAGGACTCAGGAGGTACAAGTAGGTGGCAACGTCGCCAGAAATTGCTTCCTGACTAGGGTGTTGTCGTGGACCTGCACACAGCAACAAATAACTTTGCTCCCAACGAGTACAGAGGAGTTGCCAATTCCTCCGGCCTTGTCGTTTACAAAGGATCAACGCAAGAGATAAAAGGTGCAAAGGAAAGTAAAAGCTGAAAGTAAATTGAGGGTGTGAACAATAATGTGAAGATGGACCGGAGTCCCGTGATTTTCACTAGTGATGTCTCTCTCCCAAAAGACGATAAAAGTGCTGGAGAGGTAAACAAATCACAGTTGGGCAATTGACAGGATTATGAAGGCACCGCAATGCTAACTACGTTGCAAAGAAAGGAAGGGCTCAAAAGCAATGGGCAGTACGCCAAGGTAAGTAGACCGAAATCCATCTGCATCTACTACGAATCATCCACCTTGAGATATCTATCCAGAACATCTCGGTGGTATTAAGTTGCGAATCCCACCCAAAGTGTAAACTCAAAGCAACAGACAACTGCATTAAAAGAACTTTGCGTAAAGTAAACAATCCTTGCACCCGCAGGTACAAGCACCGTTGTTTTATCCCTGGTGGCAACAGCACATCCCCTAGTCTCATGTTTCTATCACTCAAGCTAGACATCAAGGGGCTGAACCCACAATCGAGTATAACGCTCTCTCTTGGAGTTGCAAATAAAATACTTGGCCAAAGCAAATACCGCAAGGGAGAACATGCAAGAATTTACTCAAGAACAAAATATAAAAGAGAAGAACCAAATATATTACTCATCACAATCTGAACATAGTCTCATAATCCATCAGATCCCAACAAATTCAGCATAGCAACAACAGAAATTACATAGATGCCTCGATCATGTGAGGCAGCTCACGAGGAATCGAAAATGGAAGCACAAAAGGGGGAGAGATAGATCACATAGCTACTGGTCTCGGACCCATGGTCCAAGGGGGACTACTCACGGTACATACGGGAGGCGTCCATGGCTATGGATGGTCTCCCGGAGGGGGTTCCTCCTTCCGGCAGGGTGCCGGGGCAGCGTCTCCAGGCAGCCCCGATCTTGAAACGGCGGCGGCGGCGGTACAGAGGGGATTCCGCGAGAAAGAGATCGATCTTAGGGGTTTCCACCCCGAGGGGTAAACATAGGCGAAGGGGGCGTCGAGGGGACCCACGAGGTAGTCAGGAGGGTCCCTGCTGCGGCCCAGGGTGGGGCCGCGCCACCTGCCCTCCTGGATGCCTGGTGGTGGCCCCCCTTCCCTCTCTTGGTGATTCCGGAAGCTTCTGTTGCGCTGATTTTTATATATTTTTCCCGGAATTTTTTGAGCACTTTTAATGGCCGGAAAACCTATTAACTCAGTGCACCCAGTTGCCAATTTCTGTTTTCTGGTGTTTTTGTATTTCAGGTTTTCCGGCCATTAAAAGTGCTCCAAAAATTCCGGGAAAAATATATAAAAAATCAGCGCAATAGAAGCTTCCGGAATCACCAAGAGAGGGAAGGGGGTCCACCACCAGGCAGCCAGGAGGGCAGGTGGCACGACCCCACCTTGGGCCGCGCCAGGGACCCTCCTGACTGCCTCGTGGGTCCCCTCGACGCCCCCCTTCTCCTATATTTACCCCTCGGGGTGGAAACCCCTAATACTGACTCCTCTTTAGCGATCTCGCCTCTGTTCCACCGCCGCCGCCTTTTCAAGATCGGGGCTTCCTGGAGAAGCTGCTCTGGCACCCTGCCGGGAGAAGCTACCCCCTCCGGGAGACCATCCATAGCCATGGACGCCTCCCGTATGTACCGTGAGTAGTCCCCCTTGGACCATGGGTCCGAGACCAGTAGCTATGTGATCTATCTCTCCCCCTTTTGTGCTTCCATTTTCGATTCCTCGTGAGCTGCCTCACATGATCGAGGCATCTATGTAATTTCTGTTGTTGCTATGCTGCGTTTGTTGGGATCTGATGGATTATGAGACTATGTTCAGATCGTGATGAGTAATATATTTGGTTCTTCTCTTTTATATTTTGTTCTTGAGTAAATTCTTGCATGTTCTCCGTTGCGGTATTTGCTTTGGCCAAGTATTTTATTTGCAACTCCAAGAGAGAGCGTTATGCTCGATTGTGGGCTCAGCCCCTTGATGTCTAGCTTGAGTGACAGAAACATGAGACTAGGGGATGTGTTGTTGCCACTAGGGATAAAACAAAGGTGCTTGTACCTGCGGGTGCGAGGATTGTTTACTTTACGCAAAGTTCTTTTAATGCAGTTGTCTGTTGCTTTGAGTTTACACTTTGGGTGGGATTCGCAACTTAATACCAACGAGATGTTCTGGATAGATATCTCAAGGTGGATGATTAGTAGTAGATGCAGATGGATTTCGGTCTACTTACCTCGGCGTACTGCCCATTGCTTTTGATCCCTTCCTTTCTTTGCAGCATAGTTAGCATTGTGGTGCCTTCATAATCCTGTCAATTGCCCAACTGTGATTTGTTTACCTCGCTAGCACTTTTATCGTCTTTTGGGAGAGAGACGTCACTAGTGAAAATCACGGGACCCTGGTCCATCTTCACATTATTGTTCACACCCTCAATTTACTTTCAGCTTTTACTTTCCTTTGCACCTTTTATCTCTTGCGTTGATCCTTTGTAAACGACAAGGCCAGAGTAATTGACAACTCCTCTGTACTCGTTGGGAGCAAAGTTTTTTGTTGCTGTGTGCAGGTCCACGACAACACCCTAGTCAGGAAGCAATTTCTGGCGACGTTGCCACCTACTTGTATCTCCTGAGTCCTACTGGTTCGATAACCTTGGTATCTTCACCGAGGGAAACTTGCTGCTGCACTGCATCTCAAACCTTCCACTTGGGGTAGCCAACGAGGGGCGAGAAGCCATCATTGGCCTAGTGCGTTTGACGCGTACGTGCATGGTGATGATGACGGGCATGGTCTCGGGTTCATTTGCTTCACGGGTGCTTGCTGACGAGAGCTGCGGCGGCTCGGAACTCCGGCGACATGGCAGCGGTGGATCGAGGACGAATAGGGCGTCGTGAGTTTAGGGGAAAGGAGAAGAAGCTCACCACGAGCACAACGATGTAGTCAGTGGGTTCCGGGAGGCTCTATCGGCGGCGAATCGACGACGGCGATCTTCGGTGGCCGGCGACAGCTCAATCTCAGTTATGGCGTCTAGCGTAGCTCCGGGCCCGATTCCTTGCGCGGGGTGGCGTAGTAGACGGAGGCGAGGACGGTAGACACGGTGGTCCGGCTAGAGGAGGTCACTGGCCGTGCATGCGCACAGCTGTGCTCCAGCGTTCTTCTCGGGCATTAATGGAAACGGCGAGGGAGGAGGAGGAAGAAACTCTGGAAGGGGGGAATGGAGGCGGGAATCTTCTGGGCGTCTCCAGGCGCAAGAAGGAGGAGCAGGGAGGCTGTTGCGTGGCCAGGGGCACGTCGGCGTGCTCGGCATGGCCGGCACGCAGCTGTGCGTGCCCCTGCTTGGGGTAGACGATAAGGTGGGGAGGGGGGCCTGGGACGGCTGGGGTTAAGTTGGGCCGATAGAAGATAAGGCCTTTTTCTTATTTCTGTCTGTTTTTCTTTTCTGCATTTTGTTTTGTCTTAGCTAAATAAAAAGATAGACATTTTTATAACTGCTCAAATCTTTTATATGGCTTTACATGATGATGCCCCACAGGCGTAAGGGATCGAGATAGTCTTCGCGGGTAAGTTAACCCAATATATTGATTCGACACACGGGGAGCCAAAGAGTATTTATAAGCTTTGACAGTTGAGTTTTCAATTCAACCGCTCCTGAAATATACTTTCTTGCAACAATAGATAAGTGGTAACGGTGATATGATAGTGATGATAGCAACAACAAAAGTAAATAGCAAAAATTACCAACTAGTAACTAGCAAGATTGAAAACACTGTAGGCTAGGGAGATGGATGGTCGGGCGCTGCATGGATGAGAGTAAACATATAATAGATTCTAACACGGGGCAAGGCACACAGAAAAGCAATGATCATCTATGAAAATATCAAACAATAGGCATGTATCCCGTAGGTAGTTGTGCGTGCTTGCAATAAGAACTTGCACAACATCTTTTGTCCTCCCATCCCGCTAAGAACGGGGCCAAAAGGAACTTATGGAGATTAAGGCGCTCCTGTCAAAGAGCACCGGAACAAAGCAATAAACTCAATGGATACATGGAATCCTCAAATCATGGACCATCCCCTTTGGTGTCCCAAGATGTCACCTTTGGGATCGCCGGTTCCGGACCATAATAGGTGCACACAACTCATAGATAGGATCTAGAACACAAATATACTCATGAAAACACATAAGGTTCAGATCTGAAAACATGGCACTCGGGCCCAAAGTGACAAGCATTAAGAACAACAAGTTGTAGCAAAGAAGATAAACACCAATCTAGATGATAGGCAACATGCCCCCAACAATCTGACGAACTATTACATGATTAAACTCATCCAATCCCTACCATCCTCTTTGCCTACAACAGGGAATTACTCACACATGTGAAGAGAATTCATGGAGGATGGATGGATTGGTGATGGTGATGACGATGGCGATGATCTCCCCTCTCCGGAGGCCAAATCAGCCTCCAGATTAGCCCTCCCGAAGAAGAACAGAGGGTGCGGCGGCTCCGCGACGGAAACTGGGAAAACGACTTCTCGTCTGGGGTTTTCTCGTCACGGGGATAAATAGGAGCCTCGGTAGGACACCAGCAGAGGGGGGGGCAGCCCAGGCGGCCAGAGGGCGCGGCCCCACCCCTAGCCGCGCTAGGGGGGCGCCTGGGGCCCCCAGGTCCTCCCCTCTGGTTCCACTTCTTGCTCCTGGCTCCATCAGGTGCGTGGATTATCTGGTATTTTTCTGGGAATTTTCTGGGATGTCTAAAAATCCATTTTCCTGCACACAATAAAACCATACCGGCAGCTCTGCTGAAAACAGCGTTAGTCTGGGTTAGTTTCGTCCAAACCATGCAAGGATGAGGGCAAAACAATAGCAAAAGTGTTTGGAAAAGTAGATACGTTTGAGACGTATCAACTCCCCCAATATTAGCATATTGCTTGTCCTCAAGCAATTCAGTTCAACGAACTGGACGCGACAAAGAAAACTTTGACAAACTCTTTTGCTTCATTAGATGTAAATAAGCATGTACTACGAAAAGACTTTAGCAAGTAATGAAACAATGCTATAAGGACAATGCACGGAGCAATTATTCTTTCATGTGATCAATCACAAACAACTAAAAGTAAATAATAAGCTACTGAAAATCAAGACAGGATCACAATGCACATAGCTTGAACATACGTGAGTGGCATTTCGCTAGCCTCCATGAGTGAAGAAAAACATAAATGCAGAAACTCCTCCGGAGTTTTAAAGGTGACTAGAACTCAGTATTTCAAACTAGCAATAACACAAGCATGCAGAAGACAATGTAATACTTTGGGACAATGCATTGTAACACCCTCTGTTTTTGTAACAGTAATCATCATCACTGTTGATCATCACTGTTGGATTATCACTGATTGATCTCCCTTGTCCTTGATAAAACTTTGTGATGCTAATGATCAAACCTTGCTGTGGTTGATCAACACCCCATGCACCATGTACTTGAGCCCTTGGGATCAAAACCCAAAGCCAAATGCACCTTGCTCATCTAAAAAACCAAACCCTAGTTGAAACTTTTTGAATGAAAAATAAAACAAAAGTGCTCAAATAAAGTTGTTCCAAAAATCATGAAAATATTTTTGTAAATTGCCTAAAATCATTATAATCATGTTGGACCAACTTTGGTAATTTTTGAAGTTACAGAAAATTCCAAACAATTCAAACAGTAGGTTAAAACCCTTGCTTTGGGCATTTAATAATTAAAAGAAATATCTATTGATTTTATTTTGCTGCAAAAACTTTTGTGGCACTGATATATAATGTTATACTAATATTGGGACACCTAACACATTTTACAAAATTGCCTAAACTTGGAAAATAATTACCAAAAGAGAAATACAGAAATGAAGGGCACAGAAAATTGGAAAATCCTTAAAGCTCGCCTGGGGCGAGGCCCACCTCAGCCCAGCCCACCCCACCCTTGTCTTCTTCCTCCCCCACCTGCTCCCACCTGCTCCCGTACGGCGGCCGCCGTGGGCACGTCGCTGCCAGGCCGGCCCCGCCCTTCACCTGCTCCCTTCCGCCGCGGAGGCGATAAGCACACCCCGGTCGACCCCCTGGACAACCCCGCATCTCCATTACCCTACTCCTCGCCTCACACGCCTCGGGGAAAATCCTCCGGAGCCGCCGCCGTTCACTGTCGTGGCCACCCGCGGCCACTCGACGAACTAGCCCAAGCCATCGTGTCCATCACACTCGCCGCCGTCGACCCCGTCTTCCAGTGCAGCCCGTTGCCGCCGGGAGCCACCACAGCACTCGGAATCTTCGTCGTCTTCAAGCTCCAGCCGCCGAGATCGTCGTCCGATTCCGGCAGCTCCAAGCCCTCCCCGAGCCCGCTGCCAACCCCGACGCGTTCGTGGTGAGCACCCTAACCACCCCCAACCGCCCGTTGAGTCCCGGTAGCGCCGTAGACGAAACCCCCTTTTAGCTGCTCCGGCCGCCGTGGTTCGTCGTCGTAGCCGTCAACTTGGTCTATCCCAGCCCGCGCTAAGTGCACCAGTAGGACCCTTGTGATGCGTGCATTCGATTTGGACCGGTAGTTAGCTCGATTTCGTAGCGTGTCGTAGTTCACCATTGGAGCCCGAGCGGCTGCTCCGCCATTTTTGAAGCAAAGCTCGACCTGGACCGCCCCATCACTCTCCCCCACCCCAGATCGACGCGGGTCACTCTACTCGATCGAATGCAAAAAGAATCGCGCAATATGGCCCAGTAAATCGAGCCCCAGCTCGAGTTCGCCGGAGTCCAGTCGCCGGCGCGACTCCGGCGGACCTCCCAGTCGCTGCCATGCGGGGCCCCCTGGTCAGATACGTGCTTAGCACTAATCCCCCTCGGATAAGTCACTGACAGTGCCCCCCCTGGGCTGTTTAATTAAGTTAAACTTGATAATTACCTCTGTGACACTGACAACTGGGCCCCAGCTGTAAGTCATTTAGAAATAAATAAAATTATAAAAACTAGTCACTGACATGTGGGCCCAGAGGGTATTTCTGATTTAATAAAATGTTTTATAAATAAACAGAGGCTGACATGTGGGTCCCACATGTCCGGCACTGTTGTGGATAATGTTTTGGATAATGTTCTGGATAATGTTGAATAAATAATAAAAGAAATTTAGAAAATCATGTAAATGATTTAAAACTTTGAAATTCAATAACTTTTAAACCGTAACTCGGATTCAAAAACTTTATACATGAAAATTGATCAGAAAAATATAACGAATACGAATACGCTATCTGTATGCCTATCACACCCCTCTAAACCAACGAACATCGAACCGTCCCCCTCCGGACCGATTGTCTGATAAATTTTCCGGTACTGTTAGAGTGCCCGGATGAATTTATTCTGAACACGAAAGTTGTTCGGAATAGTTCAACTAACCCGGATACACCCCTCTTATGTTTGTCCGGTACCCACGACACCTCCGGCTTGATCCTTCCCCCTCCGGACACCCTGTCCGGTAATCATCCGGAGCCGGTAGTTCATCCCCAGATGAATTCCCGCTCCGAGCATATTGCATTGCACTGCGTTAGAACACCGTTAACATTTCTTCTGTCATGTCATGCATCTGTTTGTATATGCTTGCTGTGTATTTACTGTTTCTTCCCCCCCTTAATCTCCGATAGACCCCGCTGCTGTCGTCGACTACACCGCTGCTGAGTACGACTACGTCGTCGACGACCCTACTACTACCGTCGAGCTTCCAGGCAAGCAGAGCCATTCTCTTCCCCAGATATCGCCTATCTTTCCGTACATTTCTTGCACTAGGAATTGTTACTGCTGCTGCTACATTGCTTACCTATTCAATTGCATAACCTGTTCTTTGTCGCCCCTTGATGTGCCTTCCTTTATCCTATGCTGCCTATTATTATTATTATGCATTATTTAGCAGTGAGCCCTGCGCATTGTTAGCTAGGATTAGATAGAGGGCCGTGATCACTCGGGGAAGTGAACGCGGATACAAATATTATAACTGCACAGGTATGGTACAAAGCAGACGTCGTCAAAGGCCCCTATCTGGGTTATGCCTAGTCACCTCAAGTGTGAGCTATCAAGGAGTAATCCTTGTACTCCACTCGAGGCTGACTTTGTCTTGCCGCCATAGGGTCCTGAGCAACGATTGTCCTTAAAAGGTAAGAAGTCGGGCGACCCAACGGTGCCCGCGAGAGGTATTGCGACGGAACGACAGGGAGGGTACGACCAGTGTACTGGTGTGCTTGGCCCCTGGTCGTTGGCCGCGAGAGTTACCAAACTACGAAAGTCGAGCTCCTCCAGGAGCACACGCGAGACAAGGTAAGGAGACGGTTCACCTTGTTGGTAACCGCAGTGACTTGGTGGGACGACGGGGCAGGCACCGATGTACTGGTGGTCCTGGCTGCTGTCGTTGTCCGCGGGTCAGTTAAGTCGAGGCAACGATAACGGTTGTCACGCAGGTTAATTAAAATGCTAAATGGTTCAGTGAGTGTCTTGAGTTGGCTATATGCCATGTACGCACTACCTACCCGTGGGAATTACGAGTTATGGGCTCCTCTGCTTCGTAGTGTCATCCGAGGACTCTTCAGACGTCAGCAGTACCGCGGCCTGCGCCGGGAAGTGGTGTTGTCTTATTTGCCGCGGCAGTGTGATAGGTATTTGCTTTGATTTAACTTCACCGGCCAGCCTCACACCGTGCAGGAGTACGTCGGGGTTAGGGTCCAAAGCCTCGCGTACATAGGATATAGTCCGGCAGATGACCTCTCTGTTGAGTTTGAAAGATGGGCTATGAAGTGTCGGATAGCCTCGGTGGAGCGTTCCCTAACAAGGTTCCCGCCACCCTAGAGATCCGTGCGTGTAGCGTAACACAAGTGCCCCCCTGCAGGGAAGATTAATCTATTCGAATAGCCGTGTCCACGGTAACAGGACGCTTTATGCTGAAGCTGGATCTTACCACTAGAAACTATTATTAAACTGTATGGTTCCGGGTTCTCTTCCTCGCGGGGATGTCGAGGAGGTGAACTCGGAGGCATTGGTAATTATTACAACTTCTTATTATACAATGCTGCAGCAACTTCTGCTGCATTGTTACTTTATGCTTTATATAAACTGTTGGCTGATTCTTACCTCATGCTGCAAGACATCGTCGGAAGATGCTAGTCTTCGATAGGCCTAGCTTCTTACCCTTATTCTGTTTTCTATCTTGCAGTCCACTATATACAGCCTCTTCTTTCCGTCGATACAATGCATAATGCTTAGTAGCGGACGTAAGACTCGCGGGTATGCTAGATACTCACCTTTTCTTTATTTCCCCTTTTTGCTTTGCCTGATCGGCCGCTGCAGCCGACGTTGGAGCCCAGGAGCAGGAGTACCCCGGAGGCGCCTACTACGACGTCGAGTTCCCCGTTGACCAGGAGTAGTTCGGTGGATCCCAGGCAGGAGGCCTCGCCTTTTCGATCTGTATCTCTGATGTGATTTGTGCTAGCCTTCTTAAGGCAATACTTGACTAACTATGTCTGTACTCAGATATTATGGCTTGTATGACTTATGTATTCGGGTCCGCGTGACCCCCTCTATTGTAACATATTTGTTTACACTTTTGTGTTTAGTGTTGTGCTGTGATATTCTCACCTTGGCACCCTAATCTCAGCCGTGTACCCTGCGTGTATGATTATTGTACACGGATTGATTTTGGGGGCGTCACAAGTTGGTATCAGAGCCGACTGCCTGTAGGAAGCCACACCACCACTACTTGGTCGATGTTGAGTCTAGACTTTGAAAAACTATTTTGCTAACTTAATATTTGGCTTACGGGCCCACATCGATGTCACTACGTGTGATATCTATGGTATTAGGATCCTTTTCTCCTTACCTATGCTCTGGGAATCTGCTCTCTTATCCTTGCTGGTAAGTTTTACAAAATATGACATTAGGATCACGTTCTCTTGATTCCACTCGGCGTTTTTGGTGCTTCCCCCATTGATTGAGTTGTGTCGCAGGAGTCGTACCCCAGGTCCCGGACCACGGATCCCATTCTCATCCTGGGCAGGCCGCGCGTTCTCTGGCATCAACTCCTGTGGCCAACAGTTTTCTTGCGGCGTGATTGACATAGTGGAATCTATGTCGCGTCGTGTAATCCTTACCGCGGTCTGCGCGCCGCCTAGTGAGTCCTTTTTCCTTAATTTCTACGACGTTACGCTGCCCGATTTTCGATTGACTCTGTGTGCGAATGTGTATGTCTTATATGACTACTCCTATATTTATCTGCGCCCCCTTTTCGTTGTCGTTTTACTTCCGGCTTGATTCCGGTATCTCGTTAAATTTTCATCGCTGAAATACCCCTGTTAAATTCTAGCAGGATGGCTGGTCGTGGTGGTCGTGGTCTTGGTCGTGCTGCCAACGACCCACCTCCGCCGCCGGATTACATGGCCGCGATGATGCAGCAGTTCGAGATGAACCGTCAGTTCATGCAGAATATCATGGCTCAGTTCCCCCAGCCGAATCAGAATGGGCACCACCATCAGCATGCCACCGTGACTCTGCACGACTTCACCCGCCTCAATCCCACTATGTTCCGCAACACTATTCAGCAGTTGGATTCTGATGACTGGCTTCGCGACATCACTCATGAGCTGGAGTCTGCTAATGTCGATCCAGCCGACTATGTGAACTTTGCGTCTTACCATCTGAAAGGAGCCGCTGCTCAATGGAGCACCCACAAGCGTTCCCTGCCAGTTGAAGAAGTCATCACTTGGGATGAATTTCAGTCTGCTTTCCGCGCCCGCTACATTCCTCAGGGGGTCATGGATTGTAAGGCGGAAGAATTCCGTAACCTCACTCAGGGCGACATGACTGTTGAAGCCTATCAACGCGAGTTCCTCAACCTCTCTCGCTATGCGGAAGGAGAGATCACCACTGATGCTCATAGGCAGCAGAAGTTCCGTCGTGGCCTCAACCCAGAACTCAGGCTCGCTCTTGCCGTTCATGATTTCGCCAACTTCTCCACCATGGTGGACAAGGCTATCACCGTCGAGACTGCCCAGATGGAGCACAAGAACTCTCTGAAGCGTTATCGTGACGTTGGCTCATCTTCGGGCGCAACGCAGAAGCGTCGTATCTGGCTCCCTACCAGTGTGACCCATTCAGCTGTCCCTGCTCCAAGGTCGTCTTATGCTGCACCCCGTCTGTCTCCGCCACCGCAGATGCCAAGAGCTCTGCCTGCACCACCCAATGCTACCCCACTTCGTCCTCAGGATGGATTATGCTTCACGTGCCGCCAACCTGGGCATTTTTCCGGAGAGTGCCCCCAGAAACAGAAGCAACTGGTAGTTCACCCCGATGGCCGTGGAAATGGTCGTGGCAACAACAGGACCCCCAACTATAATACTGGGTCTGCTGCTTATGCTCGTGAACATACTAACAACGTCAATGTTGAAGAAGCTCAGCAACAACCCGCTACCGTGATGGGTACCCTTCTCGTTAATTCCGTACCTGCTGCTGTTTTATTTGATACAGGAGCATCGCATTCATTCATGTCGGAAGCATTTGCATTTTCGAATAACTTCAAGTACGAAGCGATGAAACCACCGATGGTTGTTCGCACCCCGATAGGCCAATGCCGAACCACCATGCTGGTGCCAAACACCACCATTCAAATCGAAGGAGTTGAATTCTTTGTGTCGCCCATCCTCCTGAAGTCTTCCACCATAGACCTCATTCTGGGAATGGATTGGTTGAAATTTCACGATGCCGCACTGTATTGTAGCACCAAGTCTGTCCAACTTTTTCACCCCTCCGGCGAGATTGTTAACCACACCACCCGAGTTACCCGTAATGCTGAAAAACAGATATTTATGATGAATGCTTTGAATGCCGCCCCCCTCGAAGGCATCGAGAACGTTCCAGTCGTTCGCGATTTTCCCGACGTCTTCCCAGAAGAACTGCCGGGAATACCCCCGATCAGAGAAGTTGAATTCGTCATCGACTTGAAGCCAGGCACTGTTCCTATTGCCAAGCGTCCTTACAAGATGCCGCCACATGAACTCCTTGAACTTAAGGAGGAAATCGACAAGGCACTTCAGAAAGGATTCATTCGCCCCAGTTCCTCAGCTTGGGGAGCACCTTCGCTTTTTGTCAAGAAGAGCGATGGGACAAACCGATTGGTCCAAGATTATCGGCCCATTAACCAAGCCACCATCCAGAACAAATACCCCCTTCCCCGGATCACCGACCTGTATGATCAACTTGCCGGATCCAAGGTGTTTTCTAAACTCGACTTGAGGTTGGGTTATCACCAAATCCGAGTCCGTGATGAGGACATTCCGAAGACTGCCTTCATTACTCGCTATGGTTCATACGAGTACACTGTCATGTCCTTTGGCTTAACCAATGCTCCAGCCACCTTCTCCAGATTGATAAATTATATTTTCATGGAGTACCTCGACCAGCTCGTCGTGGTTTATCTGGATGATATATTGATATATTCCAAGAATGATGAAGAACATGCTGAACATCTTCGTCTTATACTTGAGAAGCTTCGGGAACACAAACTCTACGCTAAGTATTCTAAATGTGAGTTCTGGCTCCCCGAAGTAACCTACCTTGGACATGTGATTTCCAAGGATGGCATTGCCGTCACCCCAGAACGTATCCAGGCTATTCTTGACTGGACTCCTCCCAAGACCGTCAAGCAAGTCCGCAGTTTTCTCGGGCTCGCTAGCTATTGCCGCCGTTTCGTCGAGAATTTCTCCAAAATTGCCTGGCCTCTGACTAATCTTCTTCACAAAGGCGTCAAGTTTGAGTGGATAGATAAATGTCAAGAAAGTTTTCAAGCACTCAAGGACAAGCTAACTTCTCCCCCGGTGCTCGCTCCCCCTGATACTCAGAAGGACTTCGTGATATATTGCGACGCGTCTCGTCAAGGATTAGGCTGTGTCCTATTGCAAGAGCACAAGGTGATTGCGTATGGCTCTCGTCAGCTGCGTGCTCACGAAGACAAATACCCAACACATGATCTCAAATTGGCAGCAGTAATTTATGCATTGAAGCTGTGGCGACATTACCTCGTCGGTAATCGTTGCGAGGTCTACACCGATCACCAAAGTCTGAAGTACCTGTTTACTCAGCCAAACCTGAATCTTCGTCAACAACGATGGCTCGAGACAATAGCCGACTTCAACATGGATATTTCGTATACCCCGCGCAAGGCTAATGTGATGGCCGATGCCTTGAGCCGAAAAGCTTACTGTTCTGAACTTGAGGTTCAGGTGCAGGAACCACTTCTGTATGAAGAGTTTCGCAAGTTGAACCTCGAGATTGTTCCTCAAGGTTACGTCAATAACCTGGTTCTCGTGTCAAAACTTGACACCCTCATCAAGAGTAGACAATCTCTGGCCCCTGACATTGTGAAGATAAAGTAGGACATCGTAGAAGGGAATCCCTCCTCTTTTACCATTGATGCCAATGATGGTGATACTGTGTACTTCAAGGGCCGCTTCGTAGTTCCTGTGAGACCGGCCCTCATTAACTGTGGTCCGGATATCATGGAAGAAGCCCATAATTCTCCCTTGTCAATCCACCCTGGCAGTACCAAGATATATAAAGACCTTCGTCAACGGTACTGGTGGCCTTACATGAAGCAAGACATCGCCCGCTATGTTTCTCAATGTGACGTTTGCAGTCGCGTCAAGGCCGGACATCAGAAACCTGCTGGTTGGCTGCGACCACTCCCTCCTCCTGATTGGAAGTGGGACAAAGTCGAGATGGACTTCGTCACCGGTTTTCCTAAGTCACAGAAAGGTAACGATGCAATCTTTGTCGTCATCGACCGATTCTCCAAGATTGCACACTTCCTGCCGGTCAAGGAGACGATCACTGCTAGTCAGTTAGCACACTTGTATATCTCCCAAATTGTGTCACTCCACGGTATTCCGATGGAGATCAGTTCAGACCGTGGCAGCATTTTCACCTCACGATACTGGAATAGTTTCATGGAAGCTTTCGGGACTCGTCTGAATCTCAGCACCGCTTATCACCCCCAGTCGCAAGGCCAAGTTGAACGAGTTAACCAAGTGCTGGAAGACATGCTTCGCGCTTGTGTCCTTTCTTTCGGCATGAAATGGGAGGATGCCCTCCCGTACGCAGAATTCTCGTACAACAATAGCTATCAGGCTAGCTTGAAGATGGCCCCCTTCGAAGTTCTATACGGACGTAAATGTCGAACCCCCCTGAATTGGTCAGGAACTGGGGAACGACCCTACTTCGGACCGGATCTTGTCCAAGAAGCTGAAGAACAAGTTCGCGTTGTGCAAGAAAATCTCAAGGCCGCACAGTCTCGTCAGAAGAGCAACTATGACCGCAAACACCGTGAAATGGAGTATCAACCTGGTGAATACGCTTACCTCCGTGTCACTCCCATGAGGGGCACTCATCACTTCGGTATCAAGGGCAAGTTGGCTCCTCGCTACATTGGCCCGTTCCGTATCGTTTCCAGGAGTGGACCCGTGGCATACCGGTTGGAATTGCCGCCGAACCTCTCCCAAGTCCACGATGTCTTCCACGTGTCTCAACTCCGTCGCTGATTCAAGGATCCTATCCGCGAAGTGGAGCATGATATGATCGAGCTACAACAAGACTTGACTTATCGAGAACATCCGAGCCGCATTCTCGATCAGTGTGAACGTCGAACCCGCAACAAGACCGTCAAGTTCCTCAAGGTACAGTGGTCGAATCATTCTGAAGATGAAGCCACTTGGGAACGCGAAGATCGCCTTCGCGATGAATACCCCGACCTTTTCCTCGCTACCACTTAAATTCTCGGGACGAGAATTCTTGTAGTGGGGGAGATTTGTAACACCCTCTGTTTCTGTAACAGTAATCATCATCACTATTGATCATCACTGTTGGATTATCACTGATTGATCTCCCTTGTCCTTGATAAAACTTTCTGATGCTAATGATCAAACCTTCCTGTGGTTGATCAACACCCCATGCACCATGTACTTGAGCCCTTGGGATCAAAACCCAAAGCCAAATGCACCTTGCTCATCTAACAAACCAAACCCTAGTTGAAACTTTTTGAATGAAAAATAAAACAAAAGTGCTCAAATAAAGTTGTTCCAAAAATTATGCAACTATTTTTTTAAATTGCCTAAAATCATTATAATCATGTTGGACCAACTTTGGTAATTTTTGAAGTTACAGAAAATTCCAAACAATTCAAACAGTAGGTTAAAACCCTTGCTTTGGGCATTTAATAATTAAAAGAAATATCTATTGATTTTATTTTGCTGCAAAAACTTTTGTGGCACTGATATATAATGTTATACTAATATTGGGACAGCTAACACATTTTAAAAAATTGCCTAAACTTGGAAAATAATTAGCAAAAGAGAAATACAGAAATGAAGGGCACCGAAAATTGGAAAATCCTTAAAACTCGCCTGGCGTGAGGCCCACCTCAGCCCAGCCCACCCCACCCTTGTCTTCTTCCTCCCCCACCTGCTCCCACCTTCTCCCGTACGGCGGCCGCCGTGGGCACGTCGCTGCCAGGCCGGCCCCGCCCTTCACCTGCTCCCTTCCGCCGCGGAGGCGATAAGCACACCCCGGTCGACCCCCTGGACAACCCCGCATCTCCATTCCCCTCCTCCTCGCCTCACACGCCTCGGGAAAAATCCTCCCGAGCCGCCGCCGTTCACTGTCGTGGCCACCCGCGGCCACTCGACGAACTAGCCCAAGCCATTGTGTCCATCACACTCGCCGCCGTCGACCCCGTCTTCCAGTGCAGCCCGTTGCCGCCGGGAGCCACCACAGCACTCGGAATCTTCGTCGTCTTCAAGCTCCAGCCGCCGAGGTCGTTGTCCGATTCCGGCAGCTCCAAGCCCTCCCCGAGCCCGCTGCCAACCCCGACGCGTTCGTGGTGAGCACCCTCACCACCCCCAACCGCCCGTTGAGTCCCGGTAGCGCCGTAGACGAAACCCCCTTTTAGCTGCTCCGGCCGCCGTGGTTCGTCGTCGTAGCCATCAACTTGGTCCGTCCCAACCCGCGCTAAGTGCACCAGTAGGACCCTTGTGATGCGTGCGTTCGATTTGGACCGGTAGTTAGCTCGATTTCGTAGCGTGTCGTAGTTCACCATTGGAGCCCGAGCGGCTGTTCCGCCATTTTTGAAGCAGAGCTCGACCTGGACCGCCCCATCACTCTCCCCCACCCCAGATCGACGCGGGTCACTCTACTCGATCGAATGCAAAAAGAATCGCGCAATATGGCCCAGTAAATCGAGCCCCAGCTCGAGTTCGCCGGAGTCCAGTCGCCGGCGCGACTCCGGTGGACCTCCTAGTCGCTGCCATGCTGGGCCCCCTGGTCAGATACGTGCTTAGCACTAATCCCCCTCGGATAAGTCACTGACAGTGGGCCCCCCCTGGGCTGTTTAATTAAGTTAAACTTGGTAATTACCTCTGTGACACTGACAACTGGGCCCCAGCTGTAAGTCATTTAGAAATAAATAAAATTATAAAAACTAGTCACTGACATGTGGGCCCAGAGGGTATTTCTGATTTAATAAAATGTTTTATAAATAAACAGAGGCTGACATGTGGGTCCCACATGTCAGGCACTGTTGTGGATAATGTTTTGGATAATGTTCTGGATAATGTTGAATAAATAATAAAAGAAATTTAGAAAATCATTTAAATGATTTAAAACTTTGAAATTCAATAACTTTTAAACCGTAACTCGGATTAAAAAAATTTATACATGAAAATTAATCAGAAAAATATAACGAATACGAATACGCTATCCGTATGCCTATCACACCCCTCTAACGCAACGAACATCGAACCGTCCCCCTCCAGACCGACTGTCTGATAAATTGTCCGGTACTGTTAGAGTGCCCGGATGAATTTATTCTGAACACGAAAGTTGTTCGGAATAGTTCAACTAACCCGGATACACCCCTCTTATGTTTGTCCGGTACCCACGACACCTCCGGCTTGATCCTTCCCCCTCCGGACACCCTGTCTGGTAATCATCCGGAGCCGGTAGTTCATCCCAGATGAATTCCCGCTCCGAGCATATTGCATTGCACTGCGTTAGAACACCGTTAACATTTCATCTGTCATGCCATGCATCTGTTTGTATATGCTTGTTGTGTATTTACTTTTTCTTTCCCCCCTTAATCTCCGGTAGACCCCGATGCTGCCGTCGACTACACCGCTGCTGAGTACGACTACGTCGTCGACGACCATACTACTACCGTCGAGCTTCCAGGCAAGTAGAGCCATTCTCTTCCCCAGATATCGCCTATCTTTCCGTACATTTCTTGCACTAGGCATTGTTACTGCTGCTGCTACGTTGCTTACCTACTCAATTGCATAACCTGTTCTTTGTCGCCCCTTGATGTGCCTTCCTTTATCCTATGCTGCCTATTATTATTATGCATTATTTAGCAGTGAGCCCTGCGCATTGTTAGCTAGGATTACATAGAGGGCCGTGATCACTCGGGGAAGTGAACGCGGATACAAATATTATAATTGCACAGGTACGGTACAAAGCAGACGCCGTCAAAGGCCCCTATCTGGGTTATGCCTAGTCACCTCAAGTGTGAGCTATCAAAGAGTAATCCTTGTACTCCACTCGAGGATGACTTTGTCTTGCCGCCATAGGGTCCTGAGCAACGATTGTCCTTAAAAGGTTAGAAGTCGGGCGACCCAACGGTGCCCGCGAGAGGTATTGCGACGGAACGACAGGGAGGGTACGACCAGTGTACCGGTGTGCTTGGCCCCTGGTCGTTGGCCGCGAGAGTTACCAAACTACGAAAGTCGAGCTCCTCCAGGAGCCCACGCGAGACAAGGTAAGGAGACGGTTCACCTTGTTGGTAACCGCAGTGACTTGGTGGGACGACGGGGCCGGCACCGATGTACTGGTGGTCCTGGCTGCTGTCGTTGTCCGCGGGCAGTTAAGTCGAGGCAACGATAACGGTTGTCACGTAGGTTAATTAAAATGCTAAATGGTTCAGTGAATGTCTTGAGTTGGCAATATGCCATGTACACACTACCTACCCGTGGGAATTACGAGTTATGTGCTCCTCTGCTTCGTAGTGTCGTCTGAGGACTCTTCAGACGTCAGCAGTACCGCGGCCTGCGCCGGGAAGTGGTGTTGTCTTATTTGCCGCGGCAGTGTGATTGGTATTTGCTTTGATTTAACTTCATCGGCCAGCCTCGCACTGTGCAGGAGTACGTCGGGGTTAGGGTCCAAAGCCCCGCGTACATAGGATATAGTCCGGCGGATGACCTCTCTGTTGAGTTTGAAAGATGGGCTATGAAGTGTCGGATAGCCTCGGTGGAGCGTTCCCTAACAAGGTTCCCGCCACCCTGGAGATCCATGCGTGTAGCGTAACACAAGTGCCCACCTGCAGGGAAGATTAATCTATTCGAATAGCCGTGTCCACGGTAACAGGACGCTTTATGCTGAAGCTGGATCTTACCACTAGAAACTATTATTGAACTGTATGGTTCCGGGTTCTCTTCCTCGCGGGGATGTCGAGGAGGTGAACTCGGAGGCATTGCTAATTATTACAACTTATTACAACTTCTGTTGCATTGTTACTTTATGCTTTATATAAACTGTTGGCTGATTCTTACCTCATGCTGCAAGACATCGTCGGAAGATGCTAGTCTTCGATAGGACTAGCTTCTTACCCTTATTCTGTTTTCTATCTTGCAGTCCACTATATACAGCCTCTTCTTTCCGTTGATACAATGCATAATGCTTAGTAGCGGACGTAAGACTCGCGGGTATGCTAGATACTCACCTTTGCTTTATTTCCCCTTTTTCGCTTTGCCTGATCGGCCGCTGCAGCCGACGTTGGAGCCCAGGAGCAGGAGTACCCCGGAGGCGCCTACTACGACGTCGAGTTCCCCGTTGACCAGGAGTAGTTCGGTGGATCCCAGGCAGGAGGCCTCGCCTTTTCGATCTGTATCTCTGATGTGATTTGTGCTAGCCTTCTTAAGGCAAAACTTGACTAACTATGTCTGTACTCAGATATTATGGCTTGTATGACTTATGTATTCGGGTCCGCGTGACCCCCTCTATTGTAACATATTTGTTTATCCTTTTGTGTTTAGTGTTGTGCTGTGATATTCTCACCGTGGCACCCTAATCTCAGCCGTGTACCCTGCGTGTATGATTATTGTACACGGATTGATTTTGGGGGCGTCACATGCATGTTACACTAAGAATGACAATTATGCTCTCATAGTTGGTGCTTTGAAGAAAGAAAGGGAGACTCTCGAACCGTGGCTTTTGATGGCAAGGTTGAAAACCCGTGAAAGGAAGCAAAAACTAAACATGTGCCAGAGCTCTTGGTTTTGAAAACAGAGATAAAACATTTTTGGGAGATGCAACTTTCCAGTCAACGGTCAACGGTAAAGGTCTCTCAATATCTCCCATGCCAACCATATATAATGCCTTTTTCTTACACATATTCCCTTATCCATGAATCCTTCGATGGTCTATGGAACCTTTTATTTTGCCTCAAGGATGGAAGGAGGGTATCGTTCCACCTATCATAAGCAGCATTTGGTCCATATCACTCCATCATCGAGTATGGGGGAGGTGTAACTCTCATATTATTTTTTCTGTTTGACTAGTTAAAACTTCCGTCAAAATATCTTTGGCATGAAAGATACTGATTTCCCCTCACCGTACCATGAGCTTGTACGGTTACAAAAGGGATACTTTTGAATAATTTTCGAGATGGCACAAGAAAGTCTAAGTTAGGAGTGGCCGGTAAATACCACATATAGGTAGGTATGGTGGACTCAAATGGAACAACTAGGTTTGCAAAGGAGTTTGGAAGCACAAGCAGAATTCTGCTTAGTGCGAGCGAAGGCTAGCAAAAGACTGGGAAGCGACCAACTAGAGAGCAATAACTGTCATAATCATGCAGAGCGACAAAGTAACATTGAATCGGGCATGAAAGTGATATAACTATTCTGAAACAAAAAGATCATCAAGGCAAAAATAGACTTTCTAGTAATAAGCATGTGTAAACATGTGCCAAGTCAATCCAAAAATCCTCCGAAGGGAAATACCACTCCAGTGTGCCAAACCATGAACAATGCAATGCATGTAAATCATTTCAACAACACATTATGTACTCTAGCTATTTGGGACTAGCCACAAGGAAAGCATGAACACTGGGAAAGCATTGTAAACATAGCACTATGTCGCTACAAGCTGGTCTCTAGATCATAAGTACAGGCATATGTACAAAAGTAGAAACAAGAAGAGTTCATACCGGTTTTCCTTGTTGCTTCCCTTCCATCGATCTTCGTCATTACTGCCTGGTCACTTGCACGATCAAACGTAGGAAATATAATCAAATGCCATCACGGACTCGGGCTGATCTCTGAAAACAAAGCAAACTAAAGAGAGAAAGGAAATCTTTTTGGGTTTTTTTAAAAGTTAAAAGAAAGCGAAAGAAAAGAGAAAATATTTTTGTTGTTTTTGCAAAGAAAGAAAGAAGAACGGGCAAAAACTTCGAAAAGATCAAAGCGAATAAAATGGATAATACAATGGAAAAGTGAGAAGGGCACGTACTCCCCCAAGCTTAGGCTTTTGGCCTAAGTTGGTAGTAGCTAATGTCCCCAGGAGCCTCCTGCTCCAGGGTAGTACTGGTGAGTCCAAGGGTCGTATGAGGCTTCCGGTGCGTACACCGAAGTCCTCGGTTCCTCCCACGAAGAAGGATCCGCGCTCCAAGCAGAGGAAGACCCTTCACCAAACTGGGTGAAGGTCTCCCCCTGGAAAGGTGGGAACTCACCATGCTCCTCCTCATCGGGCACAACCCCCTCCATGGGGTTATGAAACTGATGCTGGACCATGAACTCATCGAACTGGATAACATCAAAGGACCATCCGTTCCTGCGAGAAAAATCAAACAAAAGAGGTGCAAGTAGACGGATCTTGCGTTCCGTGGTAGCTCCGAAACGCAAGATATAATCAAGGTTACCAAACTCGGAAGTCATGGTAACAAACTTATGCCTTTTCATAGCAGCAAGATCAAAACTTAAATAAGTAAAAGGCTTATCATCTGGGTGTGGGGTGCCATTAAGAGACTCGAGGATAAGTGTTGTGTAAACGCCACCAAATAAGTCTCCCTTGTTACCGTTCATAGCAAGGCGTCGAGCAATCAAGGCACCCACATTATAATCAAACCTCCCTGAAAGGGCGGTTGCCAGGATAGCAATATCCGGCGCAGATATGTTGCTCGTGTTGTCACGAGCTAACACCCCTCTAGCAATATAATACGCAAAATACCTGAGGTGTGGAAATAAGATGCAGGAGATCTTTGACCGATGAATATCCCTTGTATCCATGCTGCAGAGAGAGTTGAAGACGGTCCTCTGCTCGGAGGGCTGAGAGCTCATCTTCGCCGTCAGTCCCACACTCGACACACCTATTATTTCACAAAACTTTTCCAAAGGCATGGTCAAAAGATCATTGTAAATTTTAAACTCAACAGAACCAGCATCAAGGTTATATCTAAAACTGTTAATAAAACAGGAGGTGAGTATTTTATACTGAGTAACACGGCACGTTGCGAGCCGCGTCAAACCTGCATTAGCACAAAGATTATAGAACTCCTCCCTAATTCCTGCAGCTTCAAGGAATTCATCGCACGGGAAAGTCATTGCACGTGCTTGATTTGTGTCCTCCAACAAATCTAAGGGCACATGATCTTCGTTGTAGCTCACCCTAGCAGTTGAGGGTGAAGCTGCAGCTCTTGTAACTCGGTCGGAGCGCTCGGGCCTCTTCTTCCCAAGCCACCCCTTTGCTCTTCCTAGCAAACTCATTTCTGAAATTTTTGACAATTTACAAAAACAAGTTAAGGCAAACTACTCAACTCACTTACCTAAGGCATAAACTTTCATCAAAACTTGGAAAATAAAATTCTACACATGCATGCAAGCTCATATAAACAGCACCAAGAGCTACTAAATACTCAAAATAGAAGCCACTAATCAAAAATCTAATTGGAGGGGTGAAGGAGTTACATACCAGGGAGTATTTGCTCAAAAATTCAGCTCGAATGGTGGGCTGTAGAGAGAGATCGAAAATCGCCTCCAAGAACAGCAAGAACGCAAGAACAAAGTGCAGAACTCGTGTTTTTGGAGAGAGAGGAAGGAGGAGGAAGAAGACATACCTGGAAGTGGGGCCTGTGGGCCCCAGGCGCCCTGTGGGCGCGGCTAGGGGGCAGGCCGCGCCAGCTGGCCGCCTGGGCCACTGGTGGCCCCCCTGGTCAGCCCCAGGTGCCTCTCGGTCACTCCCGGCATGGAAATTTTTATTCTTATTTTTCTAGAATTTTTCTGAAAACTTCACTGTTGAAAATTTCTCAGAGTTCAAAAAGCTGCAAAACTTTTTGAAAACTTAAAGCGGTGATTAGTATTGTGAAGCTTTTAAAAACATAAAAACTTGGTACAGCAAAGAGAATGAAAGCTAAAGCAAATGAAAACATAAAAAGCTTGACATTTTACCTATATAAAACAAGCTTCACTAGTAAGGTTGATCAAGTCTTACCAACAAACCGGCGATATATAGAACAAGAAGTCTCCCCTCTTATGAAGTGATCATTGCACCTTTACTTTAATGGACATTGTCCCCACCATAATGGTTTTGTATTTGTGGTGCATATGTAGTGGACAGTCCCATTCTCCAATCTTCACGGTCTTGATATTCTCTATAGAGTTAAGGCCATGCCTCTTTTCGATCTTCTTTGGAAAATAAATCGTGTGTTCTTTATCATCAACGTTGAAGGTGACCTTTCCTTTATTGCAATCAATGATAGCACCTACGGTGTTAAGAAAAGGTCTACCAAGAATAATGGACATGCTCCCATCCTCGGGCATGTCAAGCACAACAAAATCTGTCAGGATCAAACAGTTAGCAACTTCAACGGGTACATTGTAACAGCCCATGTGCAATAATTAGAAAACACCATGAGATTGTACTTTGTCTGTTGACTTTGTAACTTGGCATGATGCTAAACATTATAGTTTCATGTGGTGATTTAAATTTGCATTGGGATTGGAGCCCATCTGGTTTGGTTGAGCTTGCTTCCAAAGTGGTTCAAGAAAGGTGTTTGAAAGATTTTCATTGTTGCATGCATGCTCTCCCTGATCCCAAACTTGGCATAGCCATTTCAATTGCTATGGCAAGGGTTTTAGAAGCCTCAAATCATTTTTGCCATCATCAGAAATATGGGCTCTAGTTCAAAGTGATTTTGAATTCAAAAATAAGCTCACAATTTTGTTGTTGCCACAAATGCCCAAACCATTTTTGGAAATTGAGGAATAATGCAAGGTTAATTATACATATTTTTATGTATTTTTCCTACTTGTATTTTTCCAGAAAAACCCTAAGTCCTTTTCTGTGTTTTTAAATGGAAAAGGGGGTTCAGGAGGGGGCTTCCTTTTGTTTTCCCTCTTTTTTCCTTCAGCCCAGCCCACCTGGGTCCGTTTTCCCCTCGGCCTGGCCCGCAGCGAAGGGGTACGCTCCTTCTTCCCCACCTTTCCAGCGTGGAGTCACCGCTTTTCCCCTTTCCCTCTCACAGCCGGCGCCACGGCGGCCGGTGGAACCCCGGAGGCAGCGGGAGGCGCCCCCCTCCTTTATAAGCGCGTCTAGGGATCCCTCCAGGAACCCTAGTTCCATTCCTCCCTTCCCTTCCGCTCGCTGCCGCCTCCAGGACCGACGCCTCCTTCCCCTGTTCCCGCCATGACTCCGGTGAGAAGCTTCAATTCGCCGCCGTCCTCGCCTCGTCTTCAACACACGTCTGCGCCCTGCGAACCCCGTGCTAAACCTCGTCGATTTCCCCTTGCAGGATCGAGCGAGGTGAAGCAGAGAGCCCCTCCGACGACGACCCCGCCACGGCAACCTTCGTCCCCGACGACGGCCAAGCTCGCCTCCCTCTTCTCTGGTTGCTCGAGGTCGACTCCAGCACCCCCTAGGTGAGCTACAACTCCACCTGTGCCTGTAGCTCGCCTGGTCCAGTCCCGTGTCGTAGCGCCGTAGTTTCTGCCGCCGTAGACGTTGCCGCCGTGCGTATCGTGACCTCCGTGCCCGTGGCGTGTCCCGACCATGCCGTGCGTGCCTTGGAGGCGCTCTGGGCGCGTGTGTAGCCTCAAAGGAGGGCCCTTGCACGCGAAACGCCCACTGTCACCCGCGTCTGAACTCGCTGCAGCTGCACTGGCGCCGCCGGAGTTCAGTTGAACGTGCCGTCACCGACGTGGGGTTTCGGGCCCCGATCTGGACACCATCGTGTAGTTGGTAGTCCCAGCTACCCTTCCAACGCCGTAGCGTGGACGCCGGAGCCCCGTAGCCGATGTCAGCCCCGCCAGAAATGCTGTGCACGCCGGTCGGCATCTTCTTCAGAGCTCGATGTCGATGTGCGCCGTCACCTTCAGTTGATCATAGCATCGCCACCAGAGAACTTGAGCCAGGTCCAGAGGCACCCTCGCCTAGAGGGATGTCCCCTCTACGCGCCGGACACCTTGGGCAAGCCGGGAACCTCCCAACGTCGACGGGAGCCTCGCCGCGTTTTCGCGATTCAGGTGTGCTGTGTGCTCGTCAGAGTCAGAGGGATTCAGAGGAGGAGGAGCAAGCTCTACTTGTTGAGCTGGGCCTTTGTACCCGAGAAGCTTCAGTAGCGCAGTGGTTGGCCCCCTCTCGAAGAGAGGAGAGGTCGTGGGTTCGATCCCTCCCTAGGACGCTTGGTCCTTTTTCTTTTCTGTGGTTTATTTCTTTTTTTTCTACAGAGAAGTGGGCTGAGCCCACTGGTGGGTTTTGGAACTCGCCGAGTGCGCCGAGGCCAGCCCATGTGGTCTGAGCTTTTTTTTCTTTTCATTTTCTTTTGTTTTCTTTTCTGTTTTAACTCAAATTTGAATTAGAATTCAAATTCAAATCAAATTTGAACTCCAACTCCATCCAGGGGCATCCCATATATGTTTTTGGGGTAGCTTGAGCTACTGACCATCATGGTGAGGTCCCTTTTGCATTTTGCCCCTCTGATTTTTGGAGTGTGGCAATTTTGCAAATAAACCCCTTTTCCTTTTCTTTGTTTTTGCCAAGTTTCTGCCCAAATTAAAAATGGCCATGCCATATATGAATTTTGGGTAGTTCCAAACAAAGAGTTGCATGGTGGTGATGGTTATATCATTTGGGCCTTTTCCAAAATGCATCAAGTGCAATTTTGCACTCAGCCCCCTGAGCTCCAGTTGAAATTGCAACTGTGTTTGCAAATTCAAATGGTACCATGTTATATATGGTTTTGGGGGAGAATTTTGCAAGGATTGCAATGGTGATGTCCTCATGAGATTTGAGCAACTCCTTTTGGACAAGGTGTGACCACCTCATCCAGGATCAATCTGTCCTTTTCCTTTCTTTGCGTCATTCCAATTTCAGTGCATGTTGGAAGTGATGATCTTTTGTTCCTTTCATGTTCTGTTTCATGTCCTCTCCAAATCCTTTCCCCAAACCAGCACCCAACATATTTCCTGTGCAGTGTGGCTGGATTCCAACTTTTGTTGCACCTTCCTTGTGTCAAATTCACCGGCACTACTCCGTCTCCGGAATCGATGTTTACTTTCACATTGTAATTATTTCTGTTATTTGCTTTGTTGATCATGCTATGTTGACATGCTACTTACACCTAAAATAAGGCTAAGACCAGAGCCATTTTCACGTAAATAAATTGCATATGAAGATGTTGACGTGTCGTCACCACCTTCATTTAAATTGCCTAGATAGGGTCACAACATGTCTAATTTAACCTGATCATACCGTCCTTTCCTGTGCATTGTACCCGTTACTCACTTGTGTGCCTTTTCCTTGCCGGTACCTTACGTTAGCACCTGAGACCGCCGAGGAGACTTACGTGGAGATTTCCGACACCGAGCCCGAGGACACTGCTACGTCTGCTTCGACGACCCATTACCCAGGCAAGGGGAAGATTTATACCATTACTTGATACCTTTCTGCCTACCTTCCAAGCTGTAGTCCAGAACGTTTGCTTGATCCTATCCACTTTGCTTTTGCCTCGTTCAAAACCAAACAGCCATGATCCCCACATCCCAGCAAAACATTGTATTGCTAAGTTACCACTGCTCAGCCATTGCTTAGTATGAGTAGGAAAAACTTGCTGCTTACCCTATGCTATGGTTTGGGATATCATGTTATTTAAGGAAGTTGGTTGATATTTATTATTATTATGATGTTAATTTGTACCTGACGAAAGATGGGAGACCAGGCTGTTCCCGCCAGGTGTTTTGTTCCATTTGAGTCACCTAGGTCCCGAGTTCCGGGTATTGTGTTTCTTGACGAGCGTGCCTAATCGTGTGTGGGATTCTATGGGGTCCCCTTGTCTTACCTACCTAGCTTCGTACAGTTCTAGTGGTGGCCCAAGCTGATTTACTATTTGCAATGTGTGTGTGCTGGTGGTACCCCAGTTGTTTGCAAACCACCGTGGGCCAGGAGGACTTGTGCCTTGGCTGGCCCACCTTTGACCGGCGAGGGCCCGGTCCTCATGTGATGTTTAACCGGTAACCCAAACCCTGTTGATACGGAAGAGGCCGATCTGAGAGCGTGGCCAGCTTTTGGATTGGATGTCGAATCCCCGGGGGCCACCCGGAATTGTGTGATGTTAGTTAGAGGGACTCTGACGTTCCGGAGTTTCAGGCGCTTACCTAGCCAAGTGGAAACCGGGCGTACATGCGAAGCCTATGATGGGCAGTTGGTACACCCCTGCAGGTTTAAATCTTTTCGAAAAGCCGTGTCCGCGGTTATGGACGACTTGAGACCTACTCCTTGTTCATAGTATGACATCAATTTGAATCATTATTAAAACTTGCCTACCGTGTGAGTGCCTTGGTTGCTTTTCTTCGTCCAGGGGGACTGAGAAAAGATCCAGGTTGTGTTATGTTTGACGTAAGTAGGTGGATAGCAGACTTACGACACGATGTCACGTGTATTTCTCGGATCTTACCCCTACTCTAATAGAACGATAGCCAACATATATGCTAGTGCGGCTGCAACCTTTACCTTTATCTTGTCTTACCATAGGGAGTTAGTTATCCTCTAATGTTATAATCTCACCCCTGTTTTCCTTTTGTGCTTTTACTGTTTTTCCTGATCGGCCGCTCCAGTGGAGTACTTTCTTGACCCGAGCACTGGACGATACTTCGTGGAGGTGCCCCCGGAGGAGGACGATGAGGATGACCTCGTTCAGTAGATCCTACAGTTGGGCTTCGACGGTCCGTGGGTGGACTCTTTATGTGCAGCCCTCTCTAGGGCAATTTGGCTTTTGACCGTACTCGGTCGTGTTTGTCTTCCGCTTGTGGCATGATTTACTGCTGGGTCCACGAACCTCTGAAATAATGTAATAATTATCCAGTGGCGATGTATGCCCTGGACTCTATATAGTTATGTCTTAGTTAAAGTTCTTCGTTCTTATACTTGTTGTTGAGAATCCGGCAGCGACACGAGTGCGAGTGTCGTGAGTCGGTGGCTCTTTATGCGCTACTAACTTGAGCGAGACGCGAAAGCGACTAACTCGAGTTAGCTCTATATAGTCGTTGGAAGCAGTTGACAGAGTTGGAGGCAGGCGGTTTTATCCGCGCGAGCACTTCCCCTTGGGGTGCACCAGCTTTGTTTGTCCAGAAGAAGGATGGGACTAGCCGCTTGGTCCAGGACTATCGCGGTATCAAAAAGAAGACCATCAAGAACAAGTACCGTTTACCCCGCATCAATGATCTGTTTGAACATTTAAATGGGTCTAAGGTGTTTTCCAAGCTTGACTTGAGGATGGGGTATCATCAAATCCGTGTTTGTGAAGAGGATATTCCCAAGACCGCGTTCAGCACACGTTATGGGATGTACGAGTTCACAGTCATGACTTTTGGGTTCTCAAATGCCCCTCCGACATTCATCAGAGCTATGAACTATTTGTTCCAAGATTGGCTTGATGTGTTTGTGATCCTATACCTCGACGACATTCTTGTCTATTCCAAGTCAGAGGCTGAGCATGAGGAACATTTGCGCTTGGTGCTGCAGAAGTTAAGAGAGCACCGGTATTACGCCAAGTTCTCCAAGTGTGAGTTTTGGCTGGACAAGGTCAATTTTCTGGGCCATGTCATCTCCGCCGAGGGAATTGCGGTTGACACAGAGCGAGTCCGCACTATTCTAGAGTGGACTCCATCGAAGAATGTAAAGCATCTAAGGAGTTTTCTCGGCCTCGCCAGTTATTGCAGGAGGTTTGTGCAAAATTTCTCCAAAATAGCGAAGTCAATGACTGAGTTGTTGTGCAAGGACAAGCGGTACACTTGGTCACCAGCTTGCCAGTCAGCCTTCGAGGAGTTGAAAGAGAAGCTGACCACAGTTCCAATTCTCACGCCGCTAGATGAGTCACAGCCTATTCAGGTGTTTTGTCATGCTTCTTTGCAAGGTCTGGGCGGAGTTTTGATGCAAGGCAGGAATATTGTGGCTTATACCTCACGGCAGTTGAAGACAAGTGAGAAGAATTATCCCACGCACGACTTGGAGCTTGCAGCTGTTGTGCACGCTTTGGTCACTTGGCGACACCTCCTCTTAGGGAGGAAGGTGGATGTGTTCACGGACCACAAGAGTCTGAAGTACTTGTTCACTCAGCCAAATCTGAACTTGAGGCAAAGAAGATGGCTTGAAACCATTACTGAGTATACAGTTGATATTCAGTACACGCCTGGGAAGGAGAATGTCATAGCTGATGCGCTAAGCCGCAAGGGCGATTGCAATAATGTCCAGGTGCAGAAGATCCACAATGTTTTGTGTGAGTCCTTTCGAAGGCTCAATCTCGAGCTAGTTGCAGCAGGCTATCTTGCCAACCTTGTGGTAGAGCCCACTATCCATGAGAAGATTCATGAAGCTCAGTCTGGCAGCTCAATGATACAGAAGATCAAGTAGGGTATTTTCGCCTCAGTTCCTAAGTACGGTTGCTTTTCAGTGCATAATGACGGCACCGTGTTGTTCGAAGAGCGAGTTGTTGTTCCCAAGGAGGGAGATCTCAGAGAGGTCATCATGAAGGAAGCCCATGATTACAAGCTATCGATTCACCCTGGAAGTACAAAGATGTATCAAGATCTCAAGCAAAGCTTTTGGTGGACTTGTATGAAGCGGGATGTTGCCCGTTACGTGTCTCAATGTGACGTGTGCAGGAGAGTGAAGGCACAGCACGAGAAGCCAGCAGGGTTGCTTCAGCCACTTGAGATTCCAGAGTGGAAATGGGATCATATAGAGATGGATTTCATCACAGGCTTCCCTTTGTCGCAGAAGAAGAACAATGCCATCTTTGTTGTCATTGACAATCTTTCCAAAGTTGCCCACTTCTTCCCAGTGAAGGACTCCATTTCAGCAGCTCAGTTGGCGGATTTGTACACCGCAAGAGTTGTATCTTTGCATGGAATTCCCAAGAAGATCAGTTCCGATAGAGGCAGCCTTTACACCTCCAAGTTCTGGCAGGCCTTTCAAAAGGCGATTGGTACGACAGTGTTGTTCAGTACCGCTTATCACCCTCAGACAAGTGGGCAAGTCGAGCGCGTGAACCAAATCCTCGAGGACATGCTTCGGGCATGTGTCATCTCGTTTGGCATGAAGTGGGAAGAGTGCTTGTTGTATGTTGAGTTCTCCTACAACAACAGCTATCAGGCAAGTCTGCAAGCAGCGCCGTTTGAAGTCTTGTATGGCCGCAAGTGCAGGACACCTTTGAACTGGTCCGAGACAGGTGAGAGGCAGCTGTTCGGTCCAGATGTGATCCAGGAGGCAGAGGACAGAGTGAAGATTGTCCGAGAGCACCTAAAGGCAGCACAGTCTAGGTAGAAGGCCTATTATGACAAAAGGCACCGTGGTGTAGCGTTTCAGGTTGGTGATTGGGCGTATCTGAGAGTGTCTCCGTTGAGGGGAACTCACCGCTTTAGCATCAAAGGAAAGCTCGCTCCAAGATTTGTCGGACCTTTCCGCATCCTTGAGACTAGAGGACCTCTTGCTTTTCGGCTCGAGCTCCCAGAGAGTCTGTCCATGGTGCATGACGTGTTCCATGTGTCCCAGCTAAAGCAGTGCTTCAACCAGCCAGAGCAGGCTGTTGACTTGGGCGAGATGCAGCTGAGTGCGGACCTTGCCTACTCATAGCGTCCAGTCCGTGTTCTTGAGACGTCCGAGCGCAAGACTCGCAACAAGACCGTCAAGTTCATGAAAGTTCAGTGGGCACATCATTCGGACAAGGAAGCAACGTGGGAGCGCGAAGATCATCTCTGTTCTGAGTATCCTGAGTTGTTTCAGGCTTAGATCTCGGGACGAGATCCTGTGTTGGTGGGGGAGTGTTGTAACAGCCCATGTGCAATAATTAGAAAACACCATGAGATTGTACTTTGTCTGTTGACTTTGTAACTTGGCATGATGCTAAACATTATAGTTTCATGTGGTGATTTAAATTTTCATTGGGATTGGAGCCCATCTGGTTTGGTTGAGCTTGCTTCCAAAGTGGTTCAAGAAATGTGTTTGAAAGATTTTCATTGTTGCATGCATGCTCTCCCTGACCCCAAACTTGGCATAGCCATTTCAATTGCTATGGAAAGGGTATTAGAAGCCTCAAATCATTTTTTCCATCATCAGAAATATGGGCTCTAGTTCAAAGTGATTTTGAATTCAAAAATGAGCTCACAATTTTGTTGTTGCCAAAAATGCCCAAACCATTTTTGGAAATTGAGGAATAATGCAAGGTTAATTATACATATTTTTATGTATTTTTCCTACTTGTATTTTTTCCAGAAAAACCCTAAGTCCTTTTCTGTGTTTTTAAATGGAAAAGGAGGTTCAGGAGGGGGCTTCCTTTTGTTTTCCCTCTTTTTCCTTCAGCCCAGCCCACCTGGGTCCGTTTTCCCCTCGGCCTGGCCCGCAGCGAAGGGGTACGCTCCTTCTTCCCCACCTTTCCAGCGTGGAGTCACCGCTTTTCCCCTTTCCCTCTCACAGCCGGCGCCACGGCGGCCGGTGGAGCCCCGGAGCCAGCGGGAGGCGCCCCCTCCTTTATAAGCGCGTCTAGGGATCCCTCCAGGAACCCTAGTTCCATTCCTCCCTTCCCTTCCGCTCGCCGCCGCCTCCAGGACCGACACCTCCTTCCCCTGTTCCCGCCATGACTCCGGTGAGAAGCTTCAATTCGCCGCCGTCCTCGCCTCGTCTTCAACACGCGTCTGCGCCCTGCGAACCCCGTGCTAAACCTCGTCGATTCCCCCTTGCAGGATCGAGCGAGGTGAAGCAGAGAGCCCCTCCGATGACGACCCCGCCACGGAAACCTTCGTCCCCGACGACGGCCAAGCTCGCCTCCATCTTCTCTGGTTGCTCAAGGTCGACTCCAGCACCCCCTAGGTGAGCTACAACTCCACCTGTGCCTGTAGCTCGCCTGGTCCAGTCCCGTGTCGTAGCGCCGTAGTTTCTGCCGCCGTAGACGTTGCCGCCGTGCGTATCGTGACCGCCGTGCCTGTGGCGTGTCCCGACCATGCCGTGCGTGCCTTGGAGGCGCTCTGGGCGCGTGTGTAGCCTCAAAGAAGGGCCCTTGCGCGCGAAACGCCCACTGTCACCCGCAACTGAACTCACTGCAGCTGCACTGGCGCCGCCGGAGTTCAGTTGAACGTGCCATCACCGACGTGGGGTTTCGGGCCCCGATCTGGACACCAGCGTGTCGTTGGTAGTCCCAGCTACCCTTCCAACGTCATAGCGTGGACGCCGGAGCCCCGTAGCCGATGTCAGCCCCGCCAGAAATGCTCTGCACGCCGGTCAGCATCTTCTTCAGAGCTCGATGCCGATGTGCGCCGTCACCTTCAGTTGATCATAGCATCGCCACCAGAGAACTTGAGCCAGGTCCAGAGGCACCCTCGCCTAGAGGGATGTCCCCTCTACGCGCCGGACACCTTGGGCAAGCCGGGAACCTCCCAACGTCGACGGGAGCCTCGCCGCGTTTTCGCGATTCAGGTGTGTTGTGTGCTCGTCAGAGTCTGAGGGATTCAGAGGAGGAGGAGCAAGCTCTACTTGTTGAGTTGGGCCTTTGTACCTGAGCAGCTTCAGTAGTGCAGTGGTTGGCCCCCTCTCGAAGAGAGGAGAGGTCGTGGGTTCGATCCCTCCCCGGGACGCTTGGTCCTTTTTCTTTTCTGTGGTTTATTTCTTTTTTTTCTACAGATAAGTGGGCTGAGCCCACTGGTGGGTTTTGGAACTGGCCCAGTGCGCCGAGGCCAGCCCGTGTGGTCTGAGCTTTTTTGTCTTTTCTTTTTCTTTTGTTTTCTTTTCTGTTTTAATTCAAATTTGAATTCAAATTCAAATCTGATTTGAACTCCAACTCCATCCAGGGGCATCCCATATATGTTTTTGGGGTAGCTTGAGCTACTGACCATCATGGTGAGGTCCCTTTTGCATTTTTCCCCTCTGATTTTTGGAGTGTGGCAATTTTGCAAATAAACCCCTTTTCCTTTTCTTTGTTTTTGCCAAGTTTTGGCCCAAATTAAAAATGGCCATGCCATATATGAATTTTGGGTAGTTCCAAACAAAGAGTTGCATGGTGGTGATGTTTATATCATTTGGGCCTTTTCCAAAATGCATCAAGTGCAATTTTGCACTCAGCCCCCTGAGCTCCAGTTGAAATGGCAACTGTGTTTGCAAATACAAATGGTACCATGTTATATATGGTTTTGGGGGAGAATTTTGCAAGGATTGCAATGGTGATGTCCTCATGAGATTTGAGCAACTACTATTGGACAAGGTGTGACCACCTCATCCAGGATGAATCTGTCCTTTTCCTTTCTTTGCGTCATTCCAATTTCAGTGCATGTTCGAAGTGATGATCTTTTGTTCCTTTCATGTTCTGTTTCATGTCCTCTCCAAATCCTTTCCCCAAACCAGCACCCAACATATTTCCTGTGCAGTGTGGCTGGATTCCAACTTTTGTTCCACCTTCCTTGTGTCAAATTCACCGGCACTACTCCGTCTCCGGAATCGATGTTTACTTTCACATTGTAATTATTTATGTTATTTGCTTTGTTGATCATGCCATGTTGACATGCTACTTACACCTAAAATAAGGCTAAGACCAGAGCCATTTTCATGTAAATAAATAGCATATGAAGTTGTTGACGTGTCGTCACCACCTTCATTTAAATTGACTAGATAGGGTCACAACATGTCTAATTTAATCTGATCATACCGTCCTTGCCTGTGCATTGTACCCGTTACTTACTTGTGTGCCTTTTCCTTGCCGGTACCTTACGTTAGCACCTGAGACCGCCGAGGAGACTTACGTGGAGATTTCCGACACCGAGCCCGAGGACCCTGCTACGTCTGCTTCGACGACCGATTACCCAGGCAAGGGGAAGATTTATACCATTACTTGATACCTTTCTGCCTACCTGCCTAGCTGTTGTCTAGAACGTTTGCTTGATCCTATCCACTTTGCTTATGCCTCGTTCAAAACCAAACAGCCATGATCCCCACATCCCAGCAAAACATTGTATTGCTAAGTTACCGTTGCTCATCCATTGCTTAGTATGAGTAGGAAAAACTTGCTGCTTACCCTATGCTATGGTTTGGGATATCATGTTATTTAAGGAAGTTGGTTGATATTTATTATTATTGTGATGTTAATTTATACCTGACGAAAGATGGGAGACCAGGTTGTTCCCGCCAGGTGTTTTGTTCCATTTGAGTCACCTAGGTCCCGAGTTCCGGGTATTGTTTTTCTTGACGAGCGTGCCTAATCGTGTGTGGGATTCTATGGGGTCCCCTTGTCTTACCTACCTAGCTTCGTACAGTTCTAGTGGTGGCCCAAGCTGATTTACTATTTGCAATGTGTGTGTGCTGGTGGTACCCCAGTTGTTTGCAAACCACCTTGGGCCAGGAGGACTTGTGCCTTGGCTGGCCCACCTTTGACCGGCGAGGGCCCGGTCCTCATGTGAGATTTAACCGGTAACCCAAACCCTGTTGATACGGAAGAGGCCGATCTGAGAGTGTGGCCAGCTTTTGGATTGGATGTCGAATCCCCGGGGGCCACCCGGAATTGTGTGATTTTAGTTAGAGGGACTCTGACGTTCCGGAGTTTCAGGCGCTTACCTAGCCAAGTGGAAACCGGGCGTACATGTGAAGCCTATGATGGGCAGTTGGTACACCCCTACAGGGTTAAATCTTTTCGAAAAGCCGTGCCTGCGGTTATGGACGACTTGAGACCTACTCCTTGTTCATAGAATGACATCAATTTGAATCATAATTAAAACTTGCCTACCGTGTGAGTGCCTTGGTTGCTTTTCTTCGTCCAGGGGGACTGAGAAAAGATCCAGGTTGTGTTATGTTTGACGTAAGTAGGTGGATAGCAGACTTACGACACGATGTCACGTGTATTTCTCGGATCTTACCCCTACTCTAATAGAACGATAGCCACCATATATGCTAGTGCGGCTGCAACCTTTACCTTTATATTGTCTTACCATAGGGAGTTAGTTATCCTGTAATGTTATAATCTCACCCCTGTTTTCCTTTTGTGCTTTTACTGTTTTGCCTGATCGGCCGCTACAGTGGAGTACTTTCTTGACCAGAGCACTGGACGATACTTCGTGGAGGTGCCCCTGGAGGAGGACGATGAGGACGACCTCGTTCAGTAGATCCTAGAGTTGGGCTTCGACGGTCCGTGGGTGGACTCTTTATGTGCAGCCCTCTCTAGGGCAATTTGGCTTTTGACCGTACTCGGTCATGTTTGTCTTCCGCTTGTCGCATGATGTACTGTTGGGTCCACGGACCTCTGAGATGATGTAATAATTATCCAGTGGCGATGTATGCCCTGGACTCTATATAGTTATGCTTTATTAAAGTTCTTCGTTCTTATACTTGTTGTTGAGAATACGACAGCGACACGAGTGCGAGTGTCGTGAGTCGGTGGCTCTTTATGCGCTACTAACTTGAGCAAGACGCGAAAGCGACTAACTCGAGTTAGCACCGCATCGGGGGCCTAACATACATCCTCACAAATACCTATTGGGACAGCTGTTGATTTGTCAGCCATCTGAAGGGAGATATCTGTAGGGATTAGTTTCTCTAAACAAAGCCTTTTGTAAAGAGAGAAAGGCATAACACTCACTCCTGCCCCAAGATCACATAAAGCAGTTCTGACGTAATTATTCTTTATGGAGCAAGGAATAGTGGGTATACCTGGATCACCGAGCTTCTTAGGAATCTTGCCACTGAAAGAGTAGTTAGCAAGCATAGTAGATATTGCCTCATTAGGAACTTTTCTTTTATTAGTAACAATATCTTTCATATATTTCGAGTAGGGAGGTAACTTAATAGCATCAGTCAAAGGAATTTGAAGACAAATAGTTTCATCCATTCACAAAATTTATTATAATGCTCTTCTTCTTTAGATTTGAGGGACTTACTTGGAAAGGGCAAGGGTTTCTGTATCCATGGTTCTCTTTCCTTCCCATGTCTCCTTGCGATGAAGTCTTCTTTAGAGTACCTCTTGCGTTTATCGGGTGCTTCTTCTTCTCTTACCGTGGGAGGATCATCCTTCTCCGCATCCTTTTCTTCAGGCTCGGCACCGTCTTCTGTTTCAGCATCGGAGGTAGATATGATATTAGGATCAACAGCTGGCTTTTCACTTGTAATAGGATCACCGGGATTGTCAGCCTCCTTGTGTTTCTTCTTCTTCTTTTTCTTTGGAGATCTAACAATCTCGTCTTCTTCTTGTACTTGAGAATCTTGCTCGATCCTCTTTGGACGCCCCTCAGGATAGAGTGGGTCCTGGGTGTGTGTTCCACCCCTAGTTTTAATTCCATAAGCTTGTATGTCCTATTTGGCATTATTAGCAAGCAAATCCTTTTGCACATTAGAAATTTGTTCAAGCTGAGTTTGAACCATATGAAAATGCTTAACAAGACATTTAACATCATTAACTGTTCTTTCTAGAACATCACACAAAATTTTGATAGCAAGAGAATTATCATGCAACTGACTTTGTAATCTCCTATTAAAATGGTCTTGCTTAACAATAAAATTATCAAGCTCATCTAAACATTGGTCGGGAGGCTTACCTTTAGGGAGGTCACTTTCAGTAAAGTCTAATAGAGAGTGTACCTCTACCAAGGGAGGGTGAGTAGTAGGCTCACACAACTTCTCAATAGGCGGTAAATTCTTCACGTCTTCGGCTTTAATACCTTTCTCCTTTATAGACTTCTTTGCTTCTTGCATATCTTCGGGGTTCAGAACAAGTATGCCCATCTTTTTCGGTGGTAGAAGTGGTTCAGGGACGGACCAGTCTTCATAGTTTTTGGCGATTTTTCACATTAATTCTTCTGCACTGTCCGGCGTTCTTTCCCTGAAAACACAACTAGCACAACTATCCAGATAGGTTATGGATTCGTCGGTTAAACCAGCATAAAATATATCAAGCAATTCATTCTTGGGGATCCCATGTCCCGGCATAACCTTAAGTAAATCACAAAACCTCCCCCAAGCTTTAGGGAGGTGCTCATCCTGCAATTGTTTAAAGTTATAGATTCATTGCAAAGCAGCATGTTGCAGATGAGCCGGAAAATATTTATCAACGAAGAATTGGACTAAGTCCTGAGGACTCTTAACGGAACCATAGGGTAGTGCATCGTACCATGATTTAGCGTCTTCCTTCAAAGAAAAAGGAAAAAGCTTGGACACATAGAAGTTTCGTATCTTCTCATCAGTAGTGAATAGGTTGCTTAACTCAGCGAGTTTGGTCAAGTGTGCTATAGCATCATCATTTTCTCTGCCAAAAAAGGGGTCAGCCTCGACTGTAGATATAAGTGAAAGATCAACAGAGAAATCATAATCGGGATCAGTGATGCATATAGGTGACGTGGCAAATTTAGGATCAGGAATAACTTTGTTCTTCATGGCGTGCCCCTTGAGCAACTCCTTAACAGCACCAGGGTCAGAGTCGACACACTCTCTGAGTTCCCTGCAAAAGTCATCATCAAGAGTAACATAATCATCATCAAGGATTCTCTCCTTGAGTTCATCTAAGCTCGGGTAACCAAAGGTTTTGCAGGTAGGAATATAGGTAGCAGGGGTCTCGGTCTTGGATTTTGCTGCAGTCTTAGCAGTCCGAGTTTCAATATAGTGACCAAGAAAAGTAGCATCATCAAGAGTAGTGGAAGCATCATCAAAAGTATCGGACATAGTAACAGACTCAATAGAAGCATCATGTAGTGGTGGTGAAGTAAACTTACTCATAACAGAAGGTGAATCAAGTGTAGCACTTGTGTTCAGAACAGTACATTTTCTTGTACGAGATGGTAAGATCGGAACCTTGGGGTCTCCTTTCTTACCCATAGCGGATGATATGCAGCAGGAAGGATACTTCAAGTAGACTTGTAAATATTGCTACGCTCCCCGGCAACGGCGCCAGAAAAGGCTGCTTGATGCCCCAAAGGCGTAAGGGATCGAGATAGTCTTCACGGGTAAGTTAACCCTATTTATTGATTCGACACACGGGGATCCAAAGAGTATTTATAAGATTTGACAGTTGAGTTGTCAATTCAACCGCACCTGAAATATACTTGCTTGCAACAATAGATAAGTGGTAACGGTGATATGATAGTGATGATAGCAACATCAAAAGTAAATAGAAAAAAGTAACAACTAGTAACCAGCAGGATTGAAAACACTGTAGGCTAGGGAGATGGATGGTCGGGCGCTGCATGGATGAGAGTAAACTTATAATAGATTCTAACACGGGGCAAGGCACACAGAAAAGCAATGATCATCTAGGCAAATATCAAACAATAGGCATGTATCCCGTAGGTAGTTGTGCGTGCTTGCAATAAGAACTTGCACAACATATTTTGTCCTACCATCCCGCTACGAACGGGGCCAAAAGGAACTTATGGAGATTAAGGCGCTCATGTCAAAGAGCACCGAAACAAAGCAATAAACTCAATGGATACATGGAATCCTCAAATCATGGACCATCCCCTTTGGTGTCCCAAGCTGTCACCTTTGGGATCGCCGGTTCCGGACCATAATAGGTGCATACAACTCATAGATAGGATCTAGAACACAAATATACTTATGAAAACATGGCACTCGGGCGCAAAGTGACAAGCATTAAGAACAACAAGTTGTAGCAAAGAAGATAAACACCAATCTAGATGATAGGCAACATGCCCCCAACAATCTGACGAACTATTACATGATTAAACTCATCCAATCCCTACCATCCCCTTTGCCTACAGCAGGGAATTACTCACACATGTGAAGAGAAGTCATGGAGGATGGATGGAGTGGTGATGGTGATGACGATGGCGACGATCTCCCCTCTCCGGAGGCCAAATCAGCCTCCAGATTAGCCCTCCCGAAGAAGAACAGAGGGTGGCGGCGGCTCCGCGACGAAAACTGGGAAAACGACTTCTCGTCTGGGGTTTTCTCGTCACGGGGATAAATAGGAACCTCGGTAGGGCACCAGAGGAGGGGGAGCAGCCCAGGCGGCCAGAGGGCACGGCCCCACCCCTGGCCGCGCCAGGGGGGCGCCTGGGGCCCCCAGGGCTCCCCTCTGGTCCCACTTCTGGCTCCTGGCTCCATCGGGTGCGTGGATTTTCTGGTATTTTTCTAGGAATTTTCTGGGATGTCTAAAAATCCATTTTCCTGCACACAATAAAACCATACAGACAGCTCTGCTGAAAACAGCGTTAGTCCGGGTTAGTTTCGTCCAAATCATGCAAGAATGAGGGCAAAACAATAGCAAAAGTGTTTGGAAAAGTAGATACGTTTGAGACGTATGACATGACCAATGGCTAGTCACATCCAAAGTTTGAACATTTTTTAAATTCAAAATATTTGAATTCAAATTCAAATAGGGGTATTTGATTAATTCCAAGGTCCTGTTTGAATATTTGAAAAATCTATGAGGATGGGATTGATTCCAAATCACTTGATATGTGATCATACTCAATTATGAGACTTTTCAAAAATGCAAAAGGAATTTTTGGAGCAATTTTTAGAGTGACCATTTGAATTAAATTCATCTGGGGGGTTCCTTCTCCCATTTCAATTTCATTTTGAAAAATTTGACATGATGCAAGGTTGATGCTAAACCCTAGCACATACCTAAGTTGGGATTGTGACACTCAGGATCAACTTTTCCTCGATCAGTTGAAGCCATGTGGACCACCAGAGATACCTACAATGAAGAAACCTCACTCTATGGGAAAAGGACCGTGTACCCTGCCCGTCAGCCCGAGCATTTACTCAAGTTCGTAGTCGTCCGCTTTGCCGGGAGACCTCAGTCTGCTTCGCTGAAGATCGCCTACCCAGCTCCGCATTTTGACCATAAGGACTATGGCAGAACGTGACATGGTCTATCGCCACCCACGGATATGGCATCATGACAAGTGAATCTCAGCATGAGGAAACGTTCAGAGTTTGTGCCCCGGCCAAAATTCATACTCAAGGTGGACGGGCGGAAAGCAAAACGATGCAACCCAGGTGCAGACATTCCAGGTCCCGCACAATGGAACAGCACGACAGTAAGCAGTTTTAGATACCATCTACCCAGGATGGCCAAGCCCTTGTTCTCGAAGAAGCCAATACAAAGGATTCAAGATCGTGCCGCGGGTAAGGCCCAAGATACCCCGAGAATAGTATGGGTATCGTCGACGTTCAGCCCATGACGGGACATCTCGTTATCAAACAAGTCAGCAAACACGAGGATGAATGTCAGCAGGAAAGGATCTGATATCTCAAGGAAGAACATTCATTCAGAGATATGGATTGGGTGAAGCAAGCCCCCTGAGCCAAAAGTAATTGGATGCTACCATGGGAGCAGTATGAAATAAAAAGCAGATCCGAGAAGCAATGGGTTTCCTAAGGATGGTAAGTTTTCAATGGTTCCCTGAGCAACCAAATCTCGAGGATGAGATTTTCTAAGGGGTAGGTTTGTGACACCCTGGATTTTGGAACTTTCTTTTTCCAAAAAATATTATGATTTATTTCTAGATTTTTCCCATTTGGTTTGGATTTTTGAGCAACTCTGTAACAGCCCAGTTTTTGCAAAAAATAAAAATTTTGTTTTCGGTGTGAATTGTTTGATTGTCTGATTTGTTTGCGGTGTTTGCATCCCCGATTTATTGATCGGCGATTATTTTTCCCCCTCTTATCTCGTACCGGACGGAGACCGACCCTTGCCACCCTGACACTCAACCTTTGCGACACCGGGTTTCACCCGATCACCGTCGCGAAAACCGCACGAGACCAGCCGAAGCCAACGGAACGAAAAACCCCGTTTAATAATTAAACGGGTTATTTTTATAGCGCACCGGAAAGTGTTTTTGGAACGGTTCCAGCACGAGGTGAACGCCTCCGGCTCGACGCGCTGATCGCGCAGTTCGAAGTTTTACCCGAATCGGAGGTACTGCGGACCCCCGGCGGTCAGAAACGTGAGCACCGCGCACGAGAGGGGTACCGAGGGCGTTTGCGTAAACTGGCCAGCCAACCAGCCCTATATAAAGACCACCAGCCTCCCACAACCCAATTAGGGTTTACCCTAATGGAAAATTGCAGCCACCCCCCTCCACTTTGCCCCAAATTTGCCTCCAAATCCTCCAGATCCCCGAAACCCTAGCCTTCCTCTGATCTGAGCCGTCAGATCTGAGATCCAACGGCTCAGATCGAGCCACCGCAGCACAGCCAGCCTCCCAGACCGAATCCGGGCCCCGCCGGGCCGAGCGCCGCCTCCGCGGGCCCGCCCGAGCCCATCGCGCCGCCGCCGTTTCCGTGGAGCCACTGCACCGCCCGCGCCTCCGGCGACCTCGCCACAGCCGCCGCTCGCCGCGCGTGCACCGGTGAGCTCCTTCCTCGCCCCGGCTTCCTCTCCTCCCTCTCTCTTTCTCACCCCCGCCGCCTCCTCTCTACAGGGCCCGCGCGACGACGCCGCCGACCGCCGCACGCCATGGCTGGGCGAGCTCTCGCGTTGCCACGCCGTAGAACGCCGAGCCGGGAGCGCGCACCCGCCAGGCCTCGGACGTCGCCCCTGCCACTGCGCCCCTGCCCCGCCTTCCCTAGCGCCGCCCTCCTCGCCCTGCGTCGCGCCCACTCGTCGTCACCGGCCGGCCGGCGAGATCGAGCCGCCGCCGCCTCGGGTACGGCTGCTCGGGCTGGAACCGCCGCCACGTCGCGCCAGGGTGGGTCGGCCTCCCCTCCCACGGCCCAGCACCGACGCGGCCCAAGCGCCCAAGGCCCAGGCCGCCGGCCTCCAGCACCCCACCTCTCCAGCCGAGCTGGGCCGGCCCGTTGGGTGGGAGCCCGACCCCTTTTTTCTGTTCTTTTTTTATTTTTATTATTCCAGCACCTCAATTTCTGCTAAGTCTTTATTTTGTTGCTGCTGATCTGTTTTTGCGACGACCATAGAGATTAATCCGTAGCTCCGATGAACGTGCCCCCAAAACGAAAGTTGCTCAGAATTGCGTGTACTTTAATTCATCTTTTGTGAGCATTTGCATTTGAGGTCATCTTTATTGTGTAATTGTGTGCTGAACAGGGCATCAGGCCGTTAAACTGCTATTTTTCTTGTTAGATGCTGCTGTTATTATTTTGTTGCAACTTTGCATGATGATTGTGACTCATCCATGAGGCCTATTGCATTGATTCTTTTTTCATTGTGTTAAGCATCATGTGTACTTCATTTCCATGCTTTAACATGTCATGTTTGGGTGCTATAGCTATATTAAATCTTGCTCCAAAGTGGTGATCCTGATGTTAATGTGCTGCTGTGCTGAAAACTGTTATTTTGTTGCAACTTCGGTCGACGAGTGTGTCGCGACCGTTTATCGGAATTGAGTGATTCCAATTGCATATTGTTAAGCATCATGTCTACTTTCATTACATGTATTGCATCTTCATGTTAGCATTACTGGTCATATAGTTATTTAGCTCCAAAGTTGCTATGCTGCTGTTTTTGACAGCCACCTCTGTTTTTCTCTACGTCTGTTACTTTGCGATGCCATGTTGTTTGCTTAATATCTTTTGATCTATGATGCCTATTTGCATGATTCCTTTTGCCATACCTTCCCTGTCATGTCTACTTTAATTGCAAGTCATTTGTGAGCATGTTTGCACTGATTAACCTGTTTATGCATTGCTCTAAAGTGTGCTTCGTGATGTTGGCAGTTAGTACCCGTAACTTGTTTTGCTTGTATCTTTTTAACCGTAACTCCGTTTGGAGTGTGCCCTACATGTAACTTGATTAGTTTTTCATGTACTTTGTGTTTATGCTATTGTTTGCTGTTGTTAACCAACCTAAAATATGGTTTAGGGCAGAACAGTACCAAATCTTTAATCATCGTGCGGCACTTAGTGTTATGCCATGTTTAGGTTGTGCCTCACTTAAATTGACTAGCATAGATAGTTTAATTTTTTCTTCACCTCTTGCCATGTTTGTGTGTTATGCCATGCTTGCTTGAGCTGCCATGTTAATAACCGTTGGTTGGTCACCTATAGCTAAGAAACTTGAACCATCGTAAATGTGCGGTATTCGTCGTGTGTGACCGATACCCCACTTAAATTGTTAGTAACCGTTCTCGACGATAGATCCGTATCGCGTTGCCGTGTCGTGTGATGTCTCTTTGATCTTGTATTGCTTCGAAGTAATAGTGGTGCACCGTTGATTGATTTCCAGTGTTTACTTCTTGTGTGCTCCCGCGGGTACCTCTCGGAGACGATGCGAGCTTGCGATCGACTACACCTTCGGAACCCGACTTATCAACAGGCAAGGACTATACATTACTTATGATCCATTCTATTTCAACCAGCGGTTTGCATGCTAGTCTAGGTTAGGTTCGATGTTTGATCCTACCACATGTTTACAGCCTCTTTCAAACCGATACAGCCATGTCCCCTCCCAGCAAACCTTGTACTGCTATGTTACTATTGCTCGTTGCTCAGCCCCTGCTTAGTATGCATGCTTAGAATGCTACGATGTTACCCTGTTACTCCTGGGTTTGGGATATCACATTATTATATTGTTGTTGATGATATGATTATTATAATGTTGACTATATTCGACGAAGGATGGAAGGTCTAGGCTATCCCGCCCCGACGCTTTTTTCCATTCGAGTCACCTAGGATCCGAGTTCCGGGTATTGGTTTTAAGGCTGAGCGTGCCTAACCGCGTGTGGGATTTTATGGGGTCCCCTTTTCTTACCTATCTAGCTTCAAACACTTCTAGAGGTGGCCCAAGCTGATTTACCATTTGAAAACATGCATATATATCTTGTCGGGTCGCTCCTAGCAGATATCTTTCAAAACAACTTGGGCCAGTGGAGACATGGTTTCTCTATTGGTCCACCCGATCATCTAGGACCCGGTTTCCCATGTGTGATTAACCGGCAATCCGACCTGCGTCATACGGAAGAGTCTGATCCGAGAGCGTGGCCGGCTTTTGGATTGGGTGTCGACTCCCCGGGGGCCACCCAGATTTGTTCGTTGTTAGTTAGAGGGACCTGTCGTTTCGGATCTCTTGGAACTAAATCATAAAATGGTTGCCTGTGCTGGGTAGCAACTGAGAGTGATGGGCGTGCGTGCGGGTCCTTGTAATGGGCAGTTGGTACACCCCTGCAGGGTTAAATCTTTTCGAGAAGCCGTGTCCACGGTTATGGACGACTTGAGACCTACTCCTTGTTCATAGACAACAACAACTGAGATAATCTTAATATAACTTGATCAACGTGTGTGTGCCTTAACTGCTTCTTCTTCGTCGGGATGCGAAGAGGAGGACAAGGATAGGATAGGTGTTATGTTTACGTAGTAGGTGGATAGCAGACTTGTTGGAGGCGATTCCTCATCGAATGCTTGGCTTCTTATCTTACTCTCTAGATCGTTAGCCACTTCATAAAGTCTAGTGCGGCAGCAACCTCACCACTTACCCCATTCTTACCGTAAACTACTAGTTGTCCTAGAATGACGAGTGATGAAGTCCTTGCTGGGTCAGATGACCACTACAATTGGATGATGAGTACTTCTGTACTCATGATACTACCCCCAAACTCTTTTCAGGGTTCTTGATCGACAACAGGTATGGTGATCGACGTTTCACGTGGAGACTCGACGACGACTAGTTAGGCGGATCCCGGCGGAGGGCCTGGACCCGTGTGGTTATGGGAATCGATGATTTTCTTTTGCCACTAGGCATTTGATTGTAGTCTGTACCCAGACATGTATCTTCCGCTGATGTATTGTATTAAGGCAACTGTATGCCGATTGTATGAGATGTTGTATCCTTGTATCTGTAATGTTGTGATATCATGTTGGAAATCCGGGGCATATGGCTTTGTCATATGTCGCGGTGGGACCGATATGTGCTTCGTCCCCGGATCTGGATGGAAACATCTAGATCTGGAACAGTACCGCATATCGGGCCTTACAACTTGTTATCAGAGCCTTACCGACCGTAGGATCCCTTCTCTGGCCGAAGTCGAGTCTAGACAAAAACTATTTTGTAGTTACTAAGTTAGTTATCGGAGAGTAGGAATCTTTTACTCCTTACCCATGCTCTGGTCAGGACAAGTGTCGTAAGTGTTTTACTCTCGACTTATCCCCCTTCAAACTTTAGGATCTCGAGAGAGTGGAGTATCGGAACCGTTACAATGCCTTGTTTACAGCGTATTGTCTCGATTCCGATCTCAGGTTGGGAAATCCTGTAGTGCCTTTAGACTTCCAACTCTGGTGTACATCTGGGTCGTCCCTTGCCCTCACTCCTTTTGCCCGGTGTTTTTACGACTTGCGTCGAAAATCACTATCCCTTGATCTGGTTTTCACGATCGTTCTTCCTCTTGTCACTGACGGTTTCATTTTTCCGACGATGTCGTCTCTCTGCGGAAAAGTATCTCGATGGAGCTTCGACGTTCGACATGAAGCAGATCCCTTGTTGGTGGTGTTGAAGATCGTCGTCTCTCTTTTCTCTCCCCCCCTCTCCCCCGGATCGTCCAGGATCTCGGGACGAGATCCATTGTTGGTGGTGTTGTATTGTAACAGCGCAGTTTTTGCAAAAATTAAAAATTTTGTTTTCGGTGTGAATTGTTTGATTGTCTGATTTGTTTGCGGTGTTTGCATCCCCGATTTATCGATCGACGATTATTTCCCCCCCCCCCTCTTATCTCGTACCGGACGGAGACCGACCCTTGCCACCCTGACACTCGACCTTTGCGACACCGGGTTTCACCCGATCACCGTCGCGAAAACCGCACGAGACCAGCCGAAGCCAACGGAACGAAAAACCCCGTTTAATAATTAAACTGGTTATTTTCATAGCGCACCAGAAAGTGTTTTCGGAACGGTTCCAATGCGAGGTGAACGCCTCCGGCTCGACGCGCTGATCGCGCAGTTCGAAGTTTTACCCGAATCGGAGGTACTGCGGATCCCCGGCGGTCAGAAACGTGAGCACCGCGCACGAGAGGGGTACCGAGGGCGTTTGCGTAAACTGGCCAGCCAACCAGCCCTATATAAAGACCACCAGCCTCCCACCACCCAATTAGGGTTTACCCTAATGGAAAATTGCAGCCACCCCCCTCCACTTTGCCCCAAATTTATCTCCAAATCCTCCAGATCCCCGAAACCCTAGCCTTCCTCTGATCTGAGCTGTCAGATCTGAGATCCAACGGCTCAGATCGAGCCACCGCAGCACAGCCAGCGTCCCAGACCGAATCCGGGCCCCGCCGGGCCGAGCGCCGCCGCCGCGGGCCCGCCCAAGCCCATCGCGTCGCCGCCGTTTCCGTGGAGCCACCGCACCGCCCGCGCCTCCGGCGACCTCGCCACAGCCGCCGCTCGCCACGCGTGCACCGGTGAGCTCCTTCCTTCCTCGCCCCGGCTTCCTCTCCTCCCTCTCTCTTTCTCACCCCCGCCGCCTTCTCTCTACAGGGCCCACGCGACGACGCCGCCGACCGCCGCACGCCATGGCTGGGCGAGCTCTCACGTCGCCACGCCGTAGAACGCCGAGCCGGGAGCGCGCACCCGCCAGGCCTCGGACGTCGCCCCTGCCACTGCGCCCCCTGCCCCGCCTTCCCTAGCGCCGCCCTCCTCGCCCTGCGTCGCGCCCGCTCGTCGTCGCCAGCCGGCCGGCGAGATCGAGCCGCCGCCGCCTCGGGTACGGCTGCACGGGCTGGAACTGCCGCCACCTCGCGCCAGGGTGGGCCGGCCTCCCCTCCCACGGCCCAGCACCGACGCGGCCCAAGCGCCCAAGGCCCAGGCCGCCGGCCTCCAGCACCCCCCCTCTGCAGCCGAGCTGGGCCAGCCCGTTGGGTGGGAGCCCGACCCCTTCTTTCTGTTCTTTTTTTTATTTTTATTATTCCAGCACCTCAATTTCTGCTAAGTCTTTATTTTGTTGCTGCTGATCTGTTTTTGCGACGACCATAGCGATTAATCCGTAGCTCCGATGAACGTTCCCCCAAAACGAAAGTTGCTCAGAATTGCGTGTACTTTAATTCATCTTTTCTGAGCATTTGCATTTGAGGTCATCTTGATTGTGTAATTGTGTGCTGAACAGGGCATCAGGCCGTTAAACTGCTATTTTTCCTGTTAGATGCTGCTGTTATTATTTTGTTGCAACTTTGCATGATGATTGTGACTCATCCATGAGGCCTATTGCATTGATTCTTTTTTCATTGTGTTAAGCATCATGTGTACTTCATTTCCATGCTTTAACATGTCATGTTTGGGTGCTATAGCTATATTAAATCTTGCTCCAAAGTGGTGATCCTGATGTTAATGTGCTGCTGTGCTGAAAACTGTTATTTTGTTGCAACTTCGGTCGACGAGTGTGTCGCGACCGTTTATCGGAATTGAGTGATTCCAATTGCATATTGTTAAGCATCATGTCTAATTTCATTACATGTATTGCATCTTCATGTTAGCATTACTGGTCATATAGTTATTTAGCTCCAAAGTTGCTATGCTGCTGTTTTTGACAGCCACCTTTGTTTTTCTCTACGTCTGTTACTTTGCGATGCCATGTTGTTTGCTTAATATCTTTTGATCTATGATGCCTATTTGCATGATTCTTTTTGCCATGCCTTCCCTGTCATGTCTACTTTAATTTCAAGTCATTTGTGAGCATGTTTGCACTGATTAACCTGTTTATGCATTGCTCTAAAGTGTGCTTCGTGATGTTGGCAGTTAGTGCCCGTAACTTGTTTTGCTTGTATCTTTTTAACCGTAACTCCGTTTGGAGTGTGCCCTACATGTAACTTGATTAGTTTTTCGTGTACTTTGTGTTTATGCTATTGTTTTATGTTGTTAACCAACCTATAATATGGTTTAGGGCAGAACAGTATCAAATCTTTAATCATCGTGCGGCACTTAGTGTTATGCCATGTTTAGGTTGTGCCTCACTTAAATTGACTAGCATAGATAGTTACTTTGTGCTTCACCTCTTGCCATGTTTGTGTGTTATGCCATGCTTGCTTGAGTTGCCATGTTAATAACCGTTGGTTGGTCACCTGTAGCTAAGCAACTTGAACCATCGTAAACATCCGGTATTCGTCGTGTGTGACCGATACCCCACTTAAATTGTTAGTAACCGTTCTCGACGATAGATCCGTATCGCGTTGCCGTGTCGTGTGATGTCTCTTTGATCTTGTATTGCTTCGTAGTAATAGTGGTGCACCGTTGATTGCTTTCCAGTGTTTACTTCTTGTGTGCTCCCGTGGGTACCTCTCGAAGACGATGCGAGCTTGCGATCGACTACACCTTCGGAACCCGACTTATCAACAGGCAAGGACTATACATTACTTATGATCCATTCTATTTCAACCAGCGGTTTGCATTGCTAGTCTAGGTTAGGTTCGATGTTTGATCCTACCACATGTTTACAGCCTCTTTCAAACCGATACAGCCATGTCCCCTCCCAGCAAACCTTGTACTACTATGTTACTATTGCTCGTTGCTCAGCCCCTGCTTAGTATGTATGCTTAGAATGCTACGATGTTACCCTGTTACTCCTGGGTTTGGGATATCACATTATTATATTGTTGTTGATGATATGATTATTATAATGTTGACTATATTCGACGAAGGATGGAAGTTCTAGGCTATCCCGCCCCGACGCTTTGTTCCATTCGAGTCACCTAGGATCCGAGTTCCAGGTATTGGTTTTAAGGCTGAGCGTGCCTAACCGCGTGTGGGATTTTATGGGGTCCCCTTTTCTTACCTATCTAGCTTCAAACACTTCTAGAGGTGGCCCAAGCTGATTTACCATTTGAAAACATGCATATATATCTTGTCGGGTCGCTCCTAGCAGATATCTTTTAAAACAACTTGGGCCAGTGGAGACATGGTTTCTCTGTTGGTCCACCCGATTAGCTAGGACCCGGTTTCCCATGTGTGATTAACCGGCAATCCGACCTGCGTCATACGGAAGAGTCCGATCCGAGAGCGTGGCCGGCTTTTGGATTGGGTGTCGACTCCCTGGGGGCCACCCAGATTTGTTCGTTGTTAGTTAGAGGGACCTGTCGTTTCGGATCTCTTGGAACTAAATCATAAAATGGTTGCCTGTGATGGGTACCAACTGAGAGTGATGGGCGTGCGTGCGGAGCCTTGTAATGGGCAGTTGGTACACCCCTGCAGGGTTAAATCTTTTCGAGAATCCGTGTCCACGGTTATGGACGACTTGAGACCTACTCCTTGTTCATAGACAACAACAACTGAGATAATCTTAATATAACTTGATCAACGTGTGTGTGCCTTGACTGCTTCTTCTTCGTCGGGATGCGAAGAGGAGTACAAGGATAGGATAGGTGTTATGTTTGCGTAGTAGGTGGATAGCAGACTTGTTGGAGGCGATTCCTCATCGAATGCTTGGCTTCTTATCTTACTCTCTAGATCGTTAGCCACTTCATAAATGCTAGTGCGGCACCAACCTCACCACTTACCCCATCCTTACCGTAAACTACTAGTTGTCCTAGAATGACGAGTGATGAAGTCCTTGTTGGGTCAGATGACTACTACAGTTGGATGCTGAGTACTTCTGTACTCATGATACTACCCCCAAACTCTTTTCAGGGTTCTTGATCGACAACAGGTATGGTGATCGACGTTTCACGTGGATACTCGACAACGACTAGTTTGGCGGATCCCGACGGAGGGCCTGGACCCGTGTGGTTATGGGAATCGATGATTTTCTTTTGCCACTAGGCATTTGATTGTAGTCTGTACCCAGACATGTATCTTCCGCTTATGTATTGTATTGAGGCAACTGTATGCCGATTGTATGAGATGTTGTATCCTTGTATCTGTAATGTTGTGATATCATGTTGGAAATCCAGGGCATATGGCTTTGTCATATGTCGCGGTGGGACCGATATGTGCTTCGTCCCCGGATCTGGATGGAAACATCTAGATCTGGAACAGTACCGCATATCGGGCCTTACAAACTCTTTGGACTTGAACTTGAGCATATTTTCTTTCCATGCTCAAGTAGCCCATTATTCCCTAGCCATTCCCATGTCACAGATCCAACTCATCCAAGCCAAATTTGTATTCAAGCCATATATTCCTTTTTCCAATAATAGGGAATACTCCCTTTATTTGAGGATTGAGAAGCAACCTCAACCTCAATTTTTATTGCTCCATAAATCCCCAACTAATTCCCTCATAGCCTTGATGTTATATCTTGCCAAATTCTCCAAAAACATTGCATCGCCCAAGTGGATTTTTCCTCTAGAAAAATTCATTTCTCTGTGGGGGAAGAGTGGAGCATTGTGAAGGGAGTGCCATTTCTCTTGGTCCAGTGCTGGTGAAATTTTTTGTGCAATATCTTGTGATCATATCATGAGCCTACACCAAATTCCAGCACCATTTTCCTAGCCAAACTCCCACAAGAAATTCCCAAAGATTTCATGCAGAAAGGGGCTTTGTGAAGGAAGTGCAAGCTAGGGGATCCCATTTGTCTTGAAACTTTTTGAGAATTATCCCACCACCAAATAACTCCACCAAACCAAGTTTGAGCCAAATCCCATCAGCCATGTGAGTGCATCATCAACCCAAAGTTTCTGACCAGTGGGAGACCTTGTGAAGCAAGTGCTCGCTAGGTGTGTCCAATGGCCATGAATTTTACGCACATGAGCACACCTCCATATAACCCAGCTCCACCAAATTTCAGCCCAATTCATCAGTCCAAAGTGATGCTAGCTTCAAAAAAGTATTTCTGGTCCAAAATGGCCATTACAAAGAAAGTGCATTTTTCCTTTGGCCATTTGGGCTGTAAACCTCCAGATCACTAGTCCTTTGTACCCTAAACACATGTGAAAACCTCTCCCTCTCCCATTCCCCAGATGTGAGCTCAACTTCTCTCTCAAGTTTGTTGTATCCAACTATTCTTTGTGATAGAGATCACCACACTAGCCCCTTTGACCATTCAATGGTACTGCAGTACTCTGGGGTGAGAGGATAAGCCCCTAGACATGTTTGGCCACGCTGAAATCCTCCCCAGATGCACTAGCTCCGGGTGGCCACGCCCCTGGCTACAATCGGAGTGCTCTGGCCACGCCCGAATGCCTCTGGCCATGTCCAGCACGCGCTGCAGGCCGCCCTCATCGCTGTCCCCTTGTCAACCCGCACCGTACGGCTTTTCTTTCCACGCGTGCTCCCTCCCCCTAGACTTTCCTCGCCGGAATCCCGCCGTCGGCCACCTCCAGCGGGAACACGACGGGCACAGTGGCTCTGTGCCGTCGCCATCGTCGTGCCTTGCCCCCTGCTCCACGCATGCCCCTGCTCGCGCATGCCCTCCCCGGAAACCTCCCAAACACGCTCAAGCACGCCACATGTACCCGAGCATCTCGCATGTGTCGTCCTCTTCTGCTCGGCGGCATCCAGGCCCTAGCATCGCCGGCGAGCTATAAAACGGCGCCCCCGCCTCACAGCTCATCACCAGCAGCCCATCCCTCCTCCCAATCGACCTCGTCTGCCCGGAATCGCAGCCCCGAACCATTCTTCCCCAGCTCCAGCCACCAGCTTAGCTATGGTGCCCCAACCGACGCCCACCTCCTCCAGAGCACCCCTGGCCGCGCCTCCTCCACCATTCGATGCCCCTCACTCCCCTGGTGCCTCCCCAGCCAAGTCCTGCTCGGCTCTCGGCCTGAATCGTCGCCGTGGTCGTCGACCTCGTCGGAGCTGTAGCTCTGCGCCGCTGCGATGCCGCTCCCCCTAGAAAAGGTCCACCATTTCGGACGCTACGGGTACGGGACGACTCGTCGTGGTGCTCCCGTTCCATTCCACCTAGTCCCAGCCTCCGCCGGGGTCCCTCGCCGGAGTAGCGCCGCCGGTGAGTCCACTCCCCTGCCTCGGCCTCTCTCCCTCTCAGTCATATGACAGGGTGGCCCCACCTGTCATAGACCCCCACTGTCCCAAATCGTTTCCTAAGTGAAAACGTCTTATGGCTTTGTGCCTTCGACGTCACCCCCCACTGATTTTCCAGAAAATCATTTAAATCATTTTAAATGATTAGTTTGACAAAACTTTGACCCTGAATAACTCCTATTCTATAAGTCCAAATGAGTTGAAACTTTTTGCATTCGTTTGGTCTTGAGACCCTCTTCATTTTGGAATAAATTTCATACCATGTCCTTCTATTCTTATTTGCTGGTCAGATAAAAGTGTATCTGACCCCCTTTTCCCCATTACTTTATTTGAATATTTTTCAGGGCTTGTCTTGTTGAAGACCAGGAGCTTTCCCCTACACCTTGTTGGTGAATGCAAGCCACAATTTCTTTTGCACCCTCGTAAAGCTTTGGCGTGCTTTAAAATTTGTCTTATCTTTCGATGATATGATATGATTTGATCATGATATGCTTGGATCACTTTGATGCTACATTGCATGATATGCTTGATTATGATGCTATGCTTTGACCATGTTATGTTCACGATAAGCTAGTCAGGGGCATGAACCCACAATCAAGCATAACGCTCCCTCTTGGAGTCACTACCTACTACTTGGCCAAAGCAATAAACAACAACGGAGAACATGCAATAATTACTCAAGGACAAAAATATAAAAGAGAAGAACCAAATATATTACTCAATCACAATCTGAACATTGTCTCATAATCCATCAGATCCCAGCAAACTCAGCATAGCAACAGCTGAAATAATTACATATGTGCCTTGCTCATGTAGGGCAGCTCACAAGGTCTAATCCATGAAGAATAAAATAGCTACGGATCAGTAGCGATGTGATGTTCTCCTTCCCTCTTTGTTCTTCATGGATTAGACCTTGTGAGCTGCCCTACATGATCAAGGCACATATGTAATTCTTTCTGTTGTTGCTATGCTGAGTTTTCTGGGATCTGATGGATTATGAGACTATGATCAGTTTGTGATTGAGTAATATAAATGGTTCTTATCTTTTATATTTTTGTTCTCGAGTAATTCTTGCATATTCTCCATTGCTATTTATTGCTTTGGCCAAGTAGTAGTTAGTGACTCCATTAGGGAACGTTATGCTCGATTGTGGGTTCATGCCCGCAGATGACTAGCTTGAGTGACATAAACATAAGTCTAGGGATGTGCTATTGCCACAAGGGGGGAAACAACGGTGCTTGTAACCATGGTTAAAAGGATTGTTTACTTTATGCAAAGTTCTTTTAATGCAGTTGTCTGTTGCTTTGGGTTTACACTTTGGGTGGGACTTGCCAGTTAATACCAGCGAGATGTTCTGGATATATATCTCAAGGTGGATGATTAGTAGTAGATGCAGTTGGATTTTGGTTTACTTATTTTGGCGTACCTCCCATGCTTTTGAGCCTCTTCCTTTCTTTGTAGCATAGTTAGCATTGCAGTGCGTTTTTAATCATGTCAATTGCCCAGGTGTGATTTGTTTACCTCGCATAGCAGTTTTATCGTCTTTTGGGAGAGAGACATCACTAGTGAACATCACGGGACCCCGGTCCATATTCTCATCACTTTTTACCTGCTCGATTTATTTCCTTCTTTTACTTTCTAGTTGCAATTACCACCACTATTATCTGTTCGTTGATCCTTTGTAAACAACAAGGCCAGAGAGATTGACAACCTCTCTGAACTTCGTTGGGAGCAAATTTACTTGTGTGTGTGCAAGTCCAGGTTAAGGGAGCAATATCTCAAACGGCGTGTTGCTCGCTTCACCACCTACTTGTAGTTATCAGAGTCCTACTGGATTGACACTAAACCTTGGTATTTTTACAAGGGAAATTTGTGGCTATTCTACATCTCACCTTCCACTTGGGGTAACCAATGAAGGGCGAGAAGCCATTATCATCTCTCGCACATCAAGCAAATTTCTGGCGCCGTTGCCGGGGACTCCAATCTAGAAGATAAGTGAGTTGCACACTATATTTTACCTTTGATTTTTTGTCTTGTTAGTTTACCTTTCAGTTTTTATCTTAGTGTCCTTTATCAAAAATCACAAAAAAAATGTTTGTCACTCTTGCTACTACTATGGGTTCCACTGAAAACACCAAGTTGTGTGACTTCACTATTCACAACAACAATGATTTTATCTGCACTCCTATTGCCACACCTGCCACTTCAGCTACCTCTTATGAAATTAAACCTGGTTTATTAAACCTTGTTATGAGATATCAATTCTCTGGTGCTGGAGATGATGTTGTTTACACTTAAATAATTTTGTTGAGCTATGTGATATGCAAAAGTATAAATATGTAGAAGGTATGTTGTTAAGCTTAAGCTTTTTCCTTTCTCCTTGAGGGAAGGAGCTAAAATCTGGTTTCAATCCTTGCCTAGGAATAACATAGATTCTTGGGATAAGTGCAAAGATGCTTTTATTGGGAAGTCCTACCCACCTGCTAAAACTATCCAATTGAGGAGCAACATTATGAGTTTTAAACAATTGGATAATGAACACGTTGCCCAAGCGTGGGAACGAATAAAATATCTTGTTAAGAAATGTCCTACACATGGTTTGACTACTTGGATGGTTATCCAAACTTTTTATGTAGGCTTGAACTTTACCTCGCGGAACCTGTTAGATTCGGTCGCGGGAGGAACCTTTATGTCAACAACACTTGGTGCTGCCAAAAAACTTCTAGATTAGATGATGACCAACTATTCCCAATGGCACACCGAACGCGCTCCAACAGGTAGGAAGGTAAATTCTGTCGAGGAGATTTCCTCCCTAAATGAAAAAGTTGACTTGATTATGTCTCTACTTACCAAGCAATCTCCTATTGATCCTCGTGATGTTCCTTTAAATTCTTTGGTTGATCAAGAACAAGTAGATGTGAACTTTATCTCTAGAAAAAACTTCAACAATAATGCTTATAGGGGTAATTTTTCTAGCAATCCTAGACCGTTCCCATCCATCTATGGGAACAACAACACTTATCCTAGCAACAAGAACCCCACCTCTGAATTAGAAATCATGCTTAAAAGAATTTATCACTACTCAAAAAGCCTTCAACAAGAGTGCAGATGAAAGATTAGACAAATTAGATAATCTCTCTTTGAAGGTAGACAACTTAGCCCATGATATTGAGATGCTTAAAAATTAGAACCTCTCCCCTCGAGGAGAGGAAGGCCACTCCTATTAATGCTATCCAATTTCAAATTAATGAAAACATTAGGATGATGGCTAAACTTGAAGAAAGATGGGCTAGAGAAAAGGAGGAAGAAGATAGAATTAAGAGCCTTCCTACACACCACTGTTGCTACTATCCAAATTGTTGAGGACACCCAAAATTTTAGCACGCAACACACTCCTAGTCCCATTTGACCTATTAATGGTGATGCTATTACCTCAACCATAGATCAAGAAACTCCTATGAACATAGAGGCTTTCAAACAAGAGAGCCTAGATGACACCACTACCACCTTTGATAGTAGTAACATTGATTTTGATAGTTTCACCCTCTCAGAAATTATTAGCTTACTACACAAAATGTCTAGAGACCCCACACTAGCACACTAAATCTTGCCTTCACGGAGCATATCACTAATGCTCTCATCAAAGCTAGGGAGGAGAAGCTTAGAATAGAAGCCTCCATACCTAGGAACCTACAAGATGGTTGGGATCATATGATAAAAATAAATTGAATAACTTCTCTTGCTATGTTTTATGTGATGTTGGAGCTAGTACCTCCGTCATGCCCAAAAGAATGTATGATATGTTTGAATAGAAACCATTTGATCCTTGTTCTTTTGGTGTTCGTCTCGTTGATTCTTACGTAAAGAAACCTTTGGGGAAGATCGACGATGTTCTTATCATTGTAAATGACAATTATGTTCTCGTTGATTTTACTATTATGGACATAGAGTGTGAACCTTTATGTCCAATTATATTGGGACGTCCCTTTCTTCGCACCGTTGGTGCCATTATTGACATGAAAGAGGGGAGTATAAAATTTCAATTCCCTCTTAAAAAGGGGATGGAACACTTTCCTAGAAAGAAGATTAAGTTACCTTTTAAGTCCGTTACACGGGCTAGCTATTGAAAGTGCAATATATCGACCAAAGGGGGGGTGAATAGGAGATTTTCAATTTTGCTACCAGATTTTGATTTTCTTCAGGACTGAAGCAGTCATGAAGCTGAAGAAGTAACCAAAATCATGAAGAAATAAAACTTCACAGAATGTAATCATCAGGGCAGCTCATCATAATGCAACAGAAATAAATCAAATCAGATAAGTAGAAGTGCTTCAGATGCATAGTATGAAGACTAATAGCAGAGGGAGAGCTGAAGCACAAGCAGTCAACATAGATACTGAAGACATAATACTGAGGCTTAAGAGATTGCAGAGATATCACCAGAAATTGAAGACAATGGTTTGGTAGACCAGTTCAAGTTGCTGTGACAACTCTACGTCTGGTTGGAGAGGCTGAGATTCAACTCAGAAGACATAGTCTTCACCTTGTTCTCCTTGAACTAAAGTCCTTAGACTCCGTCCAATAACTCAGGTGAGTCTTCAAGGTAGACTCCCAAAACCTTTACAGACTCAGTCACTCCGGGAAGTCACAATTTCATCTTGACTTCCTCAGACTAAAGACTTCTACACCGGCTGGAAGATCACAGTCTTCAAGAGTAAAAAGCTTCGGATCACACAAACCGACTTCCTCAGAAATGCTCAACTACTCAGGCTGGTGGTTTTCCTCACATAGGTTCTTCAGTTTTCTCAGAGGTGGGTTGCTCTCAAATGACAAGTGTCAGTTTTTCTCTCGGAGAAGCCAACCCACAAATGGGGCTGGGGGTGGCTATTTATAGCCGCGGAGCAACCCGAGGAGAAAGGACATAAATGCCCATGCATGCAATTACTCTCATGCCCTCGGAAATGACCGTTGCTAGACAAGTTCTAGCCTCTCACCACGCAACACGTGGCACGGTCAAAGTATTCTCTCTCCAGACTCCTCAACCGAAGTTAGTTACCTCAGTGTCCTGAAGAACAACGTCTCAGACACATGAGGACTGAACTTCTACTGCAGGAGATTTCTCTCTCTTCAGGAGAACTGCACTCGCAGTCTCCAGACTCCTCAACCAAAGACAGATTCCTCAGTGTCCTGAAGAACAAGGTCTCAGACACCCGAGGAACTGAACTTCTACTGCAGGAGATTTCCTCAGGGTTTTTCTTCAGGATTCCTAACTGAGCACTTCCTCAGACCTTCGGAACTCGTTTTCTTCAACCCCTCCCACAGTGCGGTGTTTTCCTATGACTCAAGAAGTATAAAAAGTCTTAGCGAAGACTACGCTTCAACTTCGTCTTTAGCGCGAACTTCCTCAGGATCGTCTTCAGCTCCAGCTTCAACCGAACGCTTCAGGATCCTACTTCCTCAGGATTTCGCGCAACTTCATTACTCAAGAAGTATAAAAAGTCTTAGCGAAGACTACGCTTCAACTTCATATTTAGCGCGAACTTCCTCAGGATCGTCTTCAGCTTCAGCTTCAACCGAACGCTTCAGGATCCTGTTTCCTCAGGATTTCGCGTGACTTCATTCTTGAGGAAACGCACCGTTTTCTCCAATGTTCCTCAACATTTTGGGGGGTCGACATTGGTGGTTAAACACCTCATCAGGGACTGTTCTCCTGTGTATACTCACAAACACATCAGTCCCTTAACCGTTTTGTCATCAAACTCCAAAACATCAAGGGGAGGGCACTTGATGCACTTACAATCTCCCCCTTTTTGGTGATTTGATGACAATCAGGTTAAGCTTCAACGGGGATAAAATTATGAGTTTGAAGAATAAAAACTTTGAAGAACATTTTTATCATTAAGATGGATATAATGAAGCTCCCCCTGAGGATATGCATATAAGTTGAAGAATGTTTAATATCTAGAGCATTTTGAGGTATATGAGGAGCTCCCCCTATATCCAGGCATTTCTGAAGCAGTGCATGTTATGAAGTGTTTGAGGAAATTAAACAACGCACTGAGAGAGGTGTTTGCAGAGACAATCACATGCATATATGATAAACTTGAGGAAATAGCATGTGGTAACTGAGGAATAGTATCAGGCAAACACCAAAATTACAGTTTACAACTCGTTACAAAAAATACTGAAGAACGAGAGTTGTAACTGAAGAACTCCATAACTAAAACCCGCTTGAAGACTAACAGATTTCTCCCCCTTTGTCATAAAATGAACAAAAAGGGAAAAACTGAAGCTAACGCCCCTTTGAAGTTGCTTCAAGGCTGAGGTGAGTCACGCCTGAGGCAATCCGTTGCAGTGTGAGGACATCCAGCAGTGTCTTCAGCTTCTTAAGCAGTCATCTCCTGGTTTGAAGAATAAGAATCCATTGTCGGAGGAGGAGTTGTGCAGCGTCTGAATTGTCTTGGGGGTCTGATGGCAGGAATTGGAGGCTGTTGAAGCTCCAACTTGGCAAGGTCTTCAGGGGTGATTACTTCTCGCATCAGTGCATCAAGATGTTGATATGTATGATGAGCATACTGATGCACTTTCTTCACAGAAGAATGCGTGTGAGCCATATAGCTGAGAATCTCAGAAAACTGACGCTTTACCCAGTCATGATTTCTATCAACTTTCTGATGAAGACTAATCAGAAGCTCTCGATCAGTCATCACTCGAGCCTGAGTTGTATCCTCAGTTGAGGCATGAGTTCTTGTTTCATCAGTTGTGCGAGACTGAGGATGACGAATATTTCCACCGAGGGAATTGGTCGGGAGAACTTCTTCATAGAAGATGCCTTTGCCTTTGTCATTTGAAGCAATAGTATGCTGAAGCACTTCGACAGGTGGCAGATAAGTCCTGTGATTCGGGTGATCAGGTTGGAAATCAATTCTAGTCACTGCACGAATTAACTTCATGATCCAAGGCGCGTATGGCTTCAGGATATGCGGATTCTGTGCAGCATCAACTAGAGTTCTGAAGAAAAAGTCAGGAACATTGATTGGCCCAGACATGCAGAGGTTGTGAAGTATGTTCTTCATGACACCAATGACTTCTTCAGCAGAGGATTCATAGCCTTTGATGGGGCAGAAGGTCTTCGCCAGAATCCGATACAGTGTGCTCGGCAGATACTGAAGCTCAGAGACTGGAAACTTTGTGCGAGCTGGGGCTTCAGGGGCCTGAGGCTTCATGAGCATGTTCATCAGGTCATCTCGAAGTATTTGAGACCCATAGGAGCAGGCAGCAGGGGAAGTGCACTGAGGCAACTCAAGAATGTCAATTGCTTCAGGAACAGTGATGGTGTAGTGATGATGCTCAGTCATCCACTCGAGGACCCAGGTGTTGATATCCAGAGGATTTCCTGAAACATACAACGTGGCATAAAACTGAAGCACAAGCTCTTCATTCCAGTGTATGCATTCAGAGCAGAACTGAAGCAGCTTCGCATGATGCAGATCCTGAAGCACATTGTTGAAGCAAGGAAGGGCTTCCATATCCATCAGAGGGATGTGTTTGTGAGGAAACAGTTTGTTTTGCTTGTAGAGCACTGAAGCATAGTAGTTCTTCTGAGTGGCAGTCCAGAACCTCAGCAGCTTTCGAGGTGGAGTAGAGTGATACGGATTTTGAATCCCCTCTTGAAAGAAACTCATGGCGTTGAAGAAATCAGTAGCATCAAAGCTTGGAGTATCATCAGCTTCAAGGTCACGGAAGAATGGTCGCTTCTGCTTTGGACACAAGGACCGAGCTTGAACTGGGCCTTGAGGTGGGGAAGGCACTTGAGGCACTTCAATCTGAAGAGTAGCTTGAGGCTGAGGCGGAGTCGCTGCAGATGCATCAGGCACAGATGTGTTGATGTCCTTGGGGAGACGAGGTGATGTGGCCTGTTTGTCTTCAGAGCCATCCTTTGAGGCTTCAGCATTTGTACTGGTTTCTGCTTCAGGAGGGGCAGTTGTGCTTTGGTCGGCTTCAGCTTCAGTTTCAGCAGCAGGTGGGTCTGGCTGAGGATCAGCAGTTGTAGTGTCAGCTGCATCAGTATCAGTGGTGGTGTTTGCTGCAGCATCAGTATTAGCAGCAGAATTTGTTGGAGCACTAGAGGCTTCGGGGTCATCAGCATCAAACGCTGAGGACGATGCACCAACAGAGGCTTCAGACTGCAGAGAAGTGTCAGGAAGCACCTCGGTCACTATATTGGAGTGAGGTTCAGGTGAGAAGACAGTATGAGTGGGTGAGTTTGTCAGCCCATAGTCCTCATCATAAATGCGAGGAGTTCCATTTTCCATAATATCAACGTCCATGTCTTCAACCTCAGTGATAACTGGTGGCGGTGGGGACGGTGGAGTTGGAACAATGGGTGTTGCAGCAGGGGGTGGAGTGAAGACTATTAAGCTGCGCTGAGGATTTTGAGGTGGAGTTGAGGTAGCAGTGATATGAATGGTGGTATCAGCGGGTTGTGTTGTAGGAGGAGCTGAGGAAAGGGGTGTAGCATCAATGGGATCCTCAACAGCAGGATTCTTTGCAGCAGGTGGAGTTGAGGGTTGTGCTTCAGGCGTGCGCTTGAGGCTTTTGGCAGAGGCATCAGCAGGCTGTCGAAGCTTCATCAACTTGGTCATCTGTTGTGAGATCCGTTCCTTGGATTGACCAATATAAGCACGATTGGCAGCGAACTCAATGTTGAGACGTTGAACTTCGCATTGATGCTCAGTAAACTCCTGAGGAGTAACTTCAGTGATAGGTTTCTTCTTGAAGTCACTGTGGACTTTCTTCAGTTTGGCCTTCAACTGTTTCTGAAGATCACGTTGATGAATCTCATTTATGAGGAACTGTTGAACATAGAACTTGATGTCTTTCAGAATGTCCAAATCATCAAGCGGAGTGTCAGGCTTAACAGACCAAATTTCAATGTACTCCAAGATCTTCTTGGGATCAAGGAGAAGCGGGATTTCTGAACCCGTTGCTTCAGCTTTGCGTCTGGCCGCAGCACGCACGTATTCAATCTTATCAGCTTCAGTGGCGACGAAGCCGGCACAATCCTCAAATTCATCTTCATCATCAGAGGATTGAGGAGTATGATGAATGGCGCCACGCATAGCAGTTTTCTTTGGTGAGGGGCGAGGGCCGCGTTGAAGAACAGTTTTGGTCTTCAGCTGAGGCTGAGGCATTGTGGTTGAGGCCTCAGGAGCATGACCTGAGTCATCAGTGCGTGTCCTTGAGGAGGGGGCAGCCCCATCCGTGCGTTGACATGAGGAGCCAACAACTTGAGGCTTAGCTGAGGTCTTCTGAGAAGGTTTCATGCCAGGAGCCTTTTTGCGGTGCTAAGGCGGTGGTTATTGTCTGGGTTGAGACTGATCTTGAGGCGGAATTTGTATTGAAGCAGTCAAGTCACGGACCAGATTCTTGACACGGCTGCGAGTGCGCTTGAGGTACTGTTCATGTGCAGCAGGAAATTCTTCAGGAGTATGCAGTGTTGTGGGATCAGGAATGACTCCAGGAGCTGGGGGAGGTCGAGCCTTGATACCCAAGGTCTTTAGTGGCGGATTAACTGCAAACATTTCCTCATGCTGAGGATTAAGCCATTGATAGGCCACCCAGCGCTTGGCCCATTCCCTCGTGATCTTCTGTACCCGTTTCTTTCGTTCATCAGTAGTTTCTCTTTCGGGAGTCTTCAACTTCTCATAGAGTTCAGGAGGCAGGTCTTTAGCGGTATCAGTATGCTTACGCCGAGGAGCCATTTTCTTCAGCTGAGATGTCTGAGGAATTGTGCGTTCAAGCTGAGCTGCAAATGAAGTGAGACTATGAGAACCATACGATTCCTCAGCAGACATGTACCTGTGACAGAATTAAGTTGCGAGGGAAGTGGGGTACGGTTATATGCGTTCGTGAGGAATAGGCTGAGGAAAATGAAGAAATGAGGCATAGGTACAGGTCTCAGAGAGCTAGCAGTACAGTTGAGGAAGAACTGGCTTGAGGACTCAACAGTGCTGAGGAATAATATGCGGAGGAATTAACCACTGAGGAATAAGCATACCAGACTTGAGGCGAATGCTGAGGGACAATGAGTCTTCGTCCCCGGCGACGGCGAACTCCGGCGATGTTAGCGCTCGAGCGTGAGGAGCTCAAGGGCGGCGGCGCGAGAGTGAGAGAAGCGGTGGGGCGTAAATGACCGGGGGTGGGGGGTAGAGGGCTATTTATAGAGGGGTGAAAGCTGAGGAGGTTGCGAAATTTGTGGACGAGATAGCCCCTGATTGTTGGGATCCTCAGTGGATATCATGATGGTGGATAATTACGACGTGCGGTAAAATCGCAACAAATTGAAGACAGTTGTAACAGAAAATCTGTGATTTGAGGACCTTGAGGACAAGGGCTGAAGACGAAGACAAATGGTCTCAGGCTGATGATGATGACTTAAGGTCTCAGCCTGAGGAATATATGATTTCCGGATGAACGCATATGAGATAGACAGATTAGATAAGTGAGCACAGAGGGACGGGTCCGATCACGTTCACCTAGTTGAAGAAGAAAAAACTGAAGATCAATAACTATAGGTGAACGTTGTTGAGGACAAACACGATAATCATCAGTAATGAAGACTTCGAATCCTGAGGAAGATCAATAACATCAAATCCTGAGGAAGTTGAGGAACACCAAATCCTGAGGTGTTTTGGGCGGTGGCGCTACCCACCTTATAGGGAATGAGACACTTGATACCATACAATTTTCGTATGGATCTTGAGTCAATTTCCACGTTGATTTCTTCACACATAGCAAGGTAGTTCCTCATGATTTGAGGAGTATGACGCATCGTGTGTTGTGCATCAGGATTCTTCAATATTGTTAAGCGTTAGGATGTGTGTCCATTCACTGGACGTTTGAGGAATCTAAGATATTTAGCTCACACCTCAGAGTGCTAAATCGCTTCTCATCCAAAGGCTTAGTGAATATATCAGCAAGTTGGTCTTCAGTCTTCACATGGCTGATGACGATATCTTCCTTGAAGACATGATCCCGAAGAAAGTGATACCGAATCTCAATATGCTTCGTCCTCGAGTGCTGTACCGGATTCTGAGAGATCTTGATGGCGCTCTCATTTTCACATAGGAGTGGTACTTTCTTCAGGTTGATGCCGTAGTCCTTCAGAGTTTGCTTCATCCAAAGAAGTTGTGAGCAGCTTGCACCAGCAGCAATGTATTCAGCTTCAGCGGTGGAGAGAGAGACGCGGTTCTGCTTCTTCGATGACCAGCACACAAGAGAACGTCCGAGGAAGTGACATGTTCCTGAGGTAGACTTCCGATCCACTCGATCTCCAGCATAATCTGAGTCTAAGTACCCGACGAGATCCAGCTGTGTGCCTTTTGGATACCATAAGCCTAGCGACGGGGTGTGAGCCAAATATCGAAGAATTCGTTTCACCGCTTGGTGATGCGATTCCTTTGGTGCCGCTTGGAATCGGGCACACATGCAAACGCTCAACATTATATCAGGCCTGGATGCACATAGATATAGCAGAGAACCTATCATGGAGCGGTATACCTTTTGATCGTAGTCCTTGCCATTTTCATCGGGGCCAAGTTGTCCGTTTGTAGGCATCGGTGTCTTGATGCCCTTGCAGTCTTGCATTCCGAATTTCCTCAGGCACTCCTTGAGATACTTCTCCTGAGAGATGAAGATGTCGTTACGTTGTTGACGAATTTGGAGTCCTAAGAAGAACTTCAGCTCGCCCATCATCGACATCTGATACTGTTCACTCATCAAGAATGCAAATTCTTCACTATATTTCTTGTTAGTGCATCCAAATATTATGTCATCAACATAAATTTGACATATGAATAATGCATCATCATATCGTTTTGTGAAAAGAGTTGGGTCGAGGGAACCAGATTTGAAGCCCTTGCTGATGAGGAAGTCCCTTAGTGTGTCATACCAAGCGCGAGGGGCTTGCTTCAGTCCATAGAGGGCTTTCTTCAATCTGTACACCATATCAGGCTTCTTGGCGTCTTCAAAACCTGGAGGTTGAGCAACATATACTTCTTCCTCGATATTACCATTGAGGAAGGCACTTTTCACATCCATTTGATATAACTTGATATTATGATGATTAGCGAATGCAAGCATAATGCGAATGGACTCAAGTCTAGCTACAGGAGCGAAGGTTTCACCGAAGTCGACCCCCTCGACTTGAGTATATCCTTGAGCTACGAGACGAGCTTTTTTTCTGATGACTTGTCCATCTTCATCAAGTTTGTTGCGGTAGATCCACTTCGTGCCGATGACATTGTGCACTCTAGGATCAGGACGTTTGACTAGTTCCCAAACATCATTGAGTTTAAACTGAAGAAGTTCGTCTTGCATTTCCTGAATCCATTCCTCTTCTCGGAATGCCTCGGTGACTTTGGTGGGCTCTGAAATTGATACAAACGAGAAATGCCCACAAAAGTTAGCTATGCGATTAGCTCTTGCACGAGTGAGAGGACCTGGTAGGTTGATGTCAGCGAGGATTTTGTCCACTTGAACTTCATTTGCCACACGAGGAAGTCGAGGAGGATGATCTTGAGGCGCATCTTCGTCACTGCTGTCAGATTCGTTAGCATCAGCTTCAGGTGCTTCAGGAGCTTCGGGCGTATCAGGTGCCTCAGGATTAGGATCGTCATCAGGATTATTCGCTTCAGGATTTGGGTGTTCTTCAGGAGCAGGAGGTATGTGGATTTCTTCAGAATGATCCACAGGAATGATGTCACCAGCACCCATCTTCTTGATCTGTTCTTCAGGTGGTGCTTCACCTAAATCATGTGGCAGGTGCTCTCTTTGGGAGCCATCAGACTCATCAAAACGCACGTCTACAGTTTCAACAATTTTGTAATGACTAATGTTGAAGAATCTGTAGGTGTGCGAGTTGATACCATAACCGAGCATGAAACCCTCACATGCTTTGGGTGCAAATTTGGACTCGTGATGAGGATCACGTATCCAGCAAGGTGCACCGAATACTTTGAAGTAACTTACATTGGGTTTCTTACCGACCATTAACTCGTATGATGTTTTATTGAAGACCTTGTGAAGATACACTCGATTGACGATGTGACAGGCAGTGTTGATTGCTTCAGCCCACCACTTGAGTGGAGTATTGTACTCAGCCAGCATCGTGCGAGCCATCTCGATGAGGGTTCGATTCTTCCTCTCAACAACGCCATTTTGCTTAGGAGTGTATGGCGCAGAGAATTCATGAGCAATTCCCAAGTCATCGAGGAATTCTTCCACACCGAAGTTCTTGAACTCAGTGCCGTTGTCGCTTCGAATGTGCTTGATCTTCAGGTTGTAGTTGTTCATGACTCGCAGGGCGAAGCGCTTGAGGATTGCTGGAGTTTCTGACTTATAGAGAAGAAAATGCACCCAAGTGTATCGTGAGAAGTCATCAACAATAACAAGACCATACATGTTACCTCCGAAGCTCGAATACTTTGGAGGACCAAATAGATCCATGTGAAGCAATTCCAGTGGTCTCGTAGTAGTCATGATGGTCTTCGCTGGGTGATTGGCCTTGGTCATCTTTCCAGCTTCGCAGGCACCACAGAGCCGGTCCTTTGAGAATCTGATTTCCTCAATCCCGAGGACATGTTTCTTCAGTACCAGCTTCTGAAGATTTCTCATTCCAGCGTGGCCGAGTCTTCGATGCCATAGCCAGCACTCTGAGGCTCGTGCCAAGAGGCATGTAGCAACCTGAGGACCTTCAGAGAAATCTACAATATACAGGTCACCTTTCCTAACCCCACTAAAGACAATGGATTTATCGCTAATCATGAAGACAATACAACCATGTTTTCCGAAGAGAACAGCGAGATCAAGATCACATAGCATAGATACAGACATCAAGTTGTATCCAAGAGATTCAACAAGCATGACTTTATCAATATGTTGGTCTCGAGAGATAGCCACTCTGCCGAGACCCAATACCTTACTTTTACCTTTATCAGCGAAGGTGATGGTTTTCTTTGAAGGACTTAGTGATGATTCCATAAGAAGACTTCTGTCACCAGTCATGTGATTTGTGCATCCACTATCCATCACCCATTCAGTCTTTCCCTGCAAATGAATTAGTATCTCATACAGCAAGTTATGAGCTAGTCTCAGTTTGAGGAGTTTAAGATTCCTCAGAATTAATTCCTCAGGATGTTCCTCAGGATTGATTCTATGAAATCAAACAATATAATTATCCTTCAACTGACTCATTTATTGTTTTCCTGGGCATATGATCTGCATAAATTGTAATTGCCTCAGGACATGTCCCTGCAAGAATGATTAGTTCTTAACCACCCACATCTTTATGGGTGGTCTTGAGGCACATGAGGATTGATGAGGATGGTGAGACCTAATGGGGTGTGAGATGGCAGCATCAGGATAAACAAATGAGTAAGCATTCTTATGAGGAGCTTCCCTGTGAACAAAATGGTTAGCAGATACATGATTATAATCATTTCCTTTTGAGGTATCGTCCTCAGATGATATCCTCAGCTCATTTGCATCTGCATTCACAGGAAGGTTAGTGATGAGGTCCTTTGGCACCCAAATCTGCTTGACTGGAGGACCGTTCCTGCAGTTAGTTCCGATGAATCTGGCAAATACCTCACCATTACCATTCTTAAACAGTTTATAGTTTGAGTCAAATGACTCAGTCATCACGTCTGAAGAAACAGCATCATAACCAGATAAGGTATAGGGATCAGGAGGAGGCATCATTGCTCGAGCCCAAATGGTCTCAGGATATTGTTCAGGTTTCCAGTAAGACCCATCAGGGTTGAGTCTCCGAGTGAATGCGATGCCTTCTTTCCTAGGGTTTCTGTTGAGGATCTGTTTCTTGAGAATGTCACAGAGAGTCTGATGTCCTTTCAGACTCTTGAACATGCCTGTTTCCAGTAGACTCTTCAACCTAGCATTTTCTTCAGCAATGTCTATGGTATCCTCAGATGAGGGGTTAGATACCACAGAAGTAATAGAAGTAACAGAGTCTGAAGACATTGAGTAACTAGACACAGATATAATTTGATCACGTTCAATGCATCTTAAACAGGGAGGATTGAATTCTTCTTGTGGCATGATGATCTGTTGGGAGAGGAGTGAATCATTTTCTTTCTTCAGATCATCATGAGACATCCTTACACGTTCAAGTTCTTGTTTCCTCATGAGGAACTCATGAGACAGCTTTTCATGATCAGTAAGGAGTGCCTCATGCCGATTGAACAAGTCATCAAACTTTGACTGAAGAATTTTTGATTCATCAGTCAACTTTTGAGTCTTCATCATTTCCTCAACCAACATATCATCACTTTTGTTTAATGAGAACTGAGTCTTTTCAAGTGCACGTTGTTGCTTAGATGCAAGTTTAGCAAGTTTAGCATAGTTTTCATCAGGTTCTTCATCAGAGGGTTGATCTGATGATGAGTAAGAAGATACCTTGGAGGACTTGGCCATGAAGCAGAAGGAAGGAGTTGTGTCTTCAGCTTCATCATCAGCATGTGATGGACCAAATTCTTTAGTGCTGAAGATTGACTTTGAGACAAGTGTCGTGGCAAGAGCCAAACCAGCCACACCCTTAGATTCTTCAGATTCTTCTTCCTCAGCATCAGGGTTGGAACCAGATTCTTCCGAGTCCAATTCTTTCCCGAGATAAGCGCGAGCCTTACGGGAACTGCTATTCCCGTATCCAGTAGACCTTGAGGATCTTGAGGATTGCTTCTTTGTCTTTTCATCAGAACTTTCATCTTTCCCTTTCTTCTTCTTCTTCAGTTTAGCTTCCTTTTCCCATAGAGGACACTCAGCGATGTAATGCCCAGGTTTCTTGCACTTGTGGCAAAATCTCTTTCTAGCTTCGACAGAATCATCATCTTTGCTTTTTCTTGAGGACGATCTTGAGGAATTTCCGAAGCGATTCTTCTTCGTGAACCTTTGAAACTTTCTGGTAAGGAGAGCAAGTTCACGGCTGAGAGTCTCAGGATTATCAGTATCAGCCTCAGACTCTTCATCAGAGGACACTCTTCGTGCTCTAGCTTTTAGCGCGCGGACCTTAGGCGTGGGGCTGTATAAGTCTCGTTTTTCAGAGAGCTTCAGTTCATGAGCATTGAGGCGCTCGAGAATGTCTGCTGGATCCAGAGTCTTGAAGTCCGGCCTTTCTTGAATCATCAGTGATAGGAACTCAAATGAGTCATCCAGTGACCTCAGCAGTTTCTTCACAACTTCATGATCTGTGATATCAACAGCACCAAGAGCTTGAAGTTCATTGGATATGTCAGTGAGTCTGTCAAAGGTTTGTTGCACGTGCTCATTATCCAGCCTCTTGAACCGATTGAAGAGACTGCGGAGTGTGTCAACTCGTGAGTCTCGTTGAGCTGAGACTCCTTCATTAACTTTAGACAGTCTTGTCCATATCTTCTTTGCAGTATCCAGACCACTGATACGGTTGAACTGAGCCTTATTGAGATGACCACCAATGATGCTTCGAGCTTTTGCATCAAGCTGCCAGTTTTTCTTGACAACTTCGGGAGCATTCATCAGATTTGCTTCAGGAATGCCTTGATCAACAATGTCCAACAGATCCTTGTCAATGGCTTCAAGATGCATCCTCATCTTGTTCTTCCAGTATGGATAGTCTGTTTCGTCGAAGATGGGGCAGTTTGAGGCAACGCTCATTGTACCTGAGGTTGACATAACTAAAACTCCAGGTGGTTAAACCGAATCACACAGAACAAGGGAGTACCTTGCTCTGATACCAATTGAAAGTGCAATATATCGACCAGAGGGGGGTGAATGGGAGATTTTCAATTTTGCTACCAGATTTTGATTTTCTTCAGGACTGAAGCAGTCATGAAGCTGAAGAAGTAACCAAAATCATGAAGAAATAAAACTTCACATAATGTAATCATCAGGGCAGCTCATCATAATGCAACAGAAATAAATCAAATCAGATAAGCAGAAGTGCTTCAGATGCATAGTATGAAGACTAATAGCAGAGGGAGAGCTGAAGCACAAGCAGTCAACATAGATACTGAAGACATAATACTGAGGCTTAAGAGATTGAAGAGATATCACCAGAAATTGAAGACAATGGTTTGGTAGACCAGTTCAAGTTGCTGTGACAACTCTACGTCTGGTTGGAGAGGCTGAGATTCAACTCAGAAGACATAGTCTTCACCTTGTTCTCCTTGAACTAAAGTCCTTAGACTCCGTCCAATAACTCAGGTGAGTCTTCAAGGTAGACTCCCGAAACCTTTACAGACTCAGTCACTCCGGGAAGTCACAATTGCATCTTGACTTCCTCAGACTGAAGACTTCTACACCGGCTGGAAGATCACAGTCTTCAAGAGTAAAAAGCTTCGGATCACTCAAACCGACTTCCTCAGAAATGCTCAACTACTCAGGCTGGTGGTTTTCCTCACATAGGTTCTTCAGTTTCCTCAGAGGTGGGTTGCTCTCAAATGACAAGTGTCAGTTTTTCTCTCGGAGCAGCCAACCCACAAATGGGGCTGGGGGTGGCTATTTATAGCCGCGGAGCAACCCGAGGCGAAAGGACATAAATGCCCATGCATGCAATTACTCTCATGCCCTCGGAAATGACCGTTGCTAGACAAGTTCTAGCCTCTCACCACGCAACACGTGGCACGGTCAAAGTATTCTCTCTCCAGACTCCTCAACTGAAGTTAGTTACCTCAGTGTCCTGAAGAACAACGTCTCAGACACATGAGGACTGAACTTCTACTGCAGGAGATTTCTCTCTCTTCAGGAGAACTGCACTCGCAGTCTCCAGACTCCTCAACCGAAGACAGATTCCTCAGTGTCCTGAAGAACAAGGTCTCAGACACCCGAGGAACTGAACTTCTACTGCAGGAGATTTCCTCAGGGTTTTTCTTCAGGATTCCTAACTGAGCACTTCCTCAGACCTTCAGAACTCGTTTTCTTCAACCCCTCCAACAGTGCGGTGTTTTCCTATGACTCAAGAAGTATAAAAAGTCTTAGAGAAGACTACGCTTCAACTTCGTCTTTAGCGCGAACTTCCTCAGGATCGTCTTCAGCTCCAGCTTCAACCGAACGCTTCAGGATCCTACTTCCTCAGGATTTCGCGCAACTTCATTACTCAAGAAGTATAAAAAGTCTTAGCGAAGACTACGCTTCAACTTCGTCTTTAGCGCGAACTTCCTCAGGATCGTCTTCAGCTTCAGCTTCAACCGAACGCTTCAGGATCCTGTTTCCACAGGATTTCGCGCGACTTCATTCTTCAGGAAACGCACCGTTTTCTCCAATGTTCCTCAACATTTTGGGGGGTCGACATTGGTGGTTAAACACCTCATCAGGGACTGTTCTCCTGTGTATACTCACAAACACATCAGTCCCTTAACCGTTTTGTCATCAAACTCCAAAACCTCAAGGGGAGGGCACTTGATGCACTTACAGCTATTCTCAAACGCTCAAGCTTGGGGATGCCCCCATGCATCCCCAATAAATATTTAAGGAGACTCAAGCGTATAAGCTTGGGGATGCCCCCGTGCACCCCCTTCTCTATCAACAATCATCAATTTTTCCTCCGTCTCACTATATTTTTATCACTTCATGCGTTATGTGCTATGCTCGGAGCGTCTCGCTCTTACGTTTACTTTTTAGTTTTATTTAGCTTTGTTTGCTGTTCATAACAAGTTAGAACCCAGCTTACTTTGTGTGGGAGAGAAACACGCTCCACTTTAAACTAGAACACATCATAGGATTTTCATGCTTATCTTTCTTCTGTTGTGTGTTCTTTATCTGTTCGTAGCTGTTGCCATGTTTAGCTCTTAGTTTTCATGTTTATTTTTCTCAAGAGCCTTAGATTTTGTTTAGCCTTTCCGAGATATATTGCCATGCAACATCCACCTCCTCATGACTTGATCTTCATGTCATACATGCTCCTGCTACACTGGCAGAGGCATACATTTTCATACATCATGATAGCTACATCTTCTTTATGTTGAGTACCTTGTAAAGTGTGAAGATCTTCTATAATTTTTGTAAAATAGAGTTTTTCCCTTAAGTGAGGAAAATTTCCCAAAGAGGACAAATTAAAAAGATCCCAAAGAGGACAAATGAGAGTTAAATAGAAAGAGCCATTGAGGCCACCAAAAAATACAAAAAAAGAAAAAAAAGAGAGAAGGGACAAATTATTTTATATCTTGTACTCCATAGAGATGATCATTTATGCATATAGCTATGTGGGGACCTTCACACTATAGTACTTGGCTTGCATATTCCAAGGATGAGCTTCCTCAAACAATCTCTAGGTCTTCTTGAGCGAGCAAGTTGGATGCACCCCCACTAGTTCCATTGGAGAGATTTTCTTAGCTCATATGCGCATCCGTTGCATGGCAATCCCTACTCCTCACATCATATCTATCATTAGGCCTTCTCGCCTATGATTGTCCTCATTGATGTGAGCCTTTCACACCCCTTTTGTCTTCCTCCTCCACCATATCTCTCTCTTTTCCATCCTAGGTGCAACTCTCGTTCTTACGCTCATCCATTGCATGAGTGATCAAAATATCGAAAGGGAGTGGATCAAATTGACTTGTACCTGGCTAGTGGTCTGGGGATGAGTCAAGATAAGATTCCAAAGTAGACTAAGTGTGAAACTTTAGTAGATTTAGTTCTCAACAAATACATATTTTTTCTTGTATTCCTATCTCCCACTTCTTGCACGCAAACACCATTTGGAGACATTCGAGTCACGCACAACGAGAGCTCTTGCACCTTTACGTTCTTATGTTGTTTGTTTCAATGCTAATATAGACTCATGATTCTTATGACTTTAATTGAATTACATACCTTGATTGCTTTACTTTCAAAGTTCTTATATGGTTGTTAGCATGTCACCACAGAAATTATGCTTGTTATCATTTACCTACTCGAGGACGAGCAGGAATTAAGCTTGGGGATGTTGATACGTCCCAAACGTATCTATAATTTCTGCTTGCTCCATGCATGTTTTGTGTGATATTACTATGTTTTATATGCACTTTCATACACTTTTGATCATATTTGGACTAACCTATTAACTCAGTGCACCGCAGTGCCAGTTCCTTTTTTTGCTATTTTTCTATTTCAGGTTTCCCCGTAATAAAAATGCTCCAAAAATTCTGGAAAAATACAATAAAAAATCAGCGCAACCGAAGCTTCCAGAATCACCAAAGTGGGGCCAGAGGGACACCACCAGGGCCCCAGGCGCCCTCCCGGCGCGCCCTAGGGTGGGGCCGCGCCAGGGGGGCACCTGTACCCCTACTGGCCCCCCTGGCTTCCCCCCTTCGCCTATATATTCTCCATGACGAGAAACCTCGGAAGACAGAACCCTTTTTCGAGATCTCGCCTCTGTTCCGCCGCCCCCATGCTTCCAAGATCGTGAGCGCCATCAGACCTCTTCCCAGCACCCTGTCGGAGGGAGGATTGACCTCCGAGAGCTTCTCCTCCACCATGGACGCTTCCCGGATGATCCGTGAGTAGTCTACCTTGGACCATGGGTCTGTGATCATTAGCTATGGCATGTTCTCCTCCCCACTTTGTTCTTCATGGATTAGACCTTGTGAGCTGCCCTACATGATCAAGGCACATATGTAATTCTTTCTGCTATTGCTATGCTGAGTTTGCTGGGATCTGATGGATTATGAGACTATGTTCAGTTTGTGATTGCGTAATATATTTGGTTCTTATCTTTTATTTTATTTTTCTTGAGTAATTCTTGCATGTTCTCCGTTGTTGTTTATTGCTTTGGCCAAGTAGTAGGTAGTGACTCCGGGAGGGAACATTATGCTCGATTGTGGGTTCATGCCCCCTGATGACTAGCTTGAGTGACAGAAACATGAGTCTAGGGGATGTGTTGTTGCCACAAGGGGGGAAAATGGTGCTTGTAACCGCGGTTGCAAGGATTGTTTACTTTATGCAAAGTTCTTTTAATGCAGTTGTCTGTTGCTTTGGGTTTACACTTTGGGTGGGGCTCGCAACTTAATACCAGGGAGATGTTCTGGATAGATATCTCAAGGTGGATGATTAGTAGTAGATGCAGTTGGATTTCGGTCTACCGATTTTGGTGTACCGCCCATGCTTTTGAGCCTCTTCATTTCTTTGTAGCATAGTTAGCATTGCGGTGCGTTTTTAATCCTGTCAATTTCCCAGCTGTAATTTGTTTACCTCGCATAGAAGTTTTGTCGTCTTTTGGGAGAGAGACATCACTAGTGAACATCACGGGACCCCGGTCCATATTCTCACCACTGTTTACACGCTCAATTTATTTCCTGCTTTTACTTTCTAGCTGACGTCACTATTATCCTTTATCCCTTGTGTTTGATCCTTTGTAAACAAAAAGGCCAGAGAGATTGACAACCTCTCTGAACTTCGTTGGGAGCAAAGTTACTTGTGTGTGTGCAGGTCCAGGCTAAGGGAGCAATATCTCAAACGGCGCGTTGCTTGCTTCACCACCTACTTGTAGTTATCGGAGTCCTACTGGAGACAATCTAAACCTTGGTATCTTTGCCAAGGGAAATTTGCTGCTATCCTACATGTCACCTTCCACTTGGGGTAACCAACGAAGGGCGAGAAGCCATTATCATCTCTCGCACATCAATCATCATGAATGCTCTTACTATTTGAGGCATCTTCTTCATTTCTGTAATGATTCCCTTCTGTCACCATACTATTTTGAACTTCTTCCCTGACCACATTTACATATTGCATTAGTGACATGCTCCCTAAAGTAATCACAATCCCAACAACATGTTCATTCTACTTTCCCTTCTTGTTTATAGTCTCATCTTTCTTAAGTCCTCCGGAGTTTCTAGTTCAATAAAATCAATTTTTCGTCTTTGTTTCATACAGAACCTCATACCACCCTGTTCATCAATAGATTCAACAAGAAACCCAATGTCATAAACCAATAGGTCTTTTTTGTTATCTCAGTGTCCACTCAGTTCCTATGTAGATCCCTCACACCAACTTAAAATCTGATAGGATCTTTTCCATTAATATTCTCCATGTCAATCTCCGGCGAGGGATCCTAAAGTAGACCCCAGCTAACTATCACCAGCGTAATCTCTCGGGGATTCAAGAAACCTAGTCATATTAGCCCAAATAGTATGTGATAACCCTCAACTGTAGGGGATCGAGATAGTCTTCGCGGGCAAGATAACCCAATTTATTGATTCGACACTTGGGGACACAAAGAATACGTACAGGCTTTGACAATTGAGTTGTCAATTCAACCGCACCTGAAATAAACACTTGCTTGCACGAAAGTATTAGGAGCAATTGTCATACGGTGGTAGTAGTGGTGGTGATAATAGTGGTGATAGTGGTAGTGGAACAGCAAAAGTAAAACAGCGAAAGTAAACAACTAGTAACCAGCAGAAAGAAAACACTGTAGGCTAGGGAGATGGATGGTTGGGCGTTGCTTGGATGAGAACGAACATGCAACAGATTCTAACTTGGGCAAGGCTCACAGAAAACAAAGGATCATCTAGGCAAATATCAAACATCAGGCATGTATCCCAGGGTAGTTGTACGTGCATGAAATAAGAACTTTGCACAACCTCTTTTGTCCTTCCCTCCCGCTACGAACGGGGCCAAAAGGAACTTAGGGAAATTAAGGTCTCCTACAGCGGAGAACCGGAACAAAGCATTAACACTTCATGGATACACGGAATCCTCAAATTATAGTCCATCCCCTTTGGTGTCCCAGGCTGTCACCACTGGGATCGCCGGTTTCGGACTATAATAGGTGCATACAACTCATAGATAGGATCAAGAACACCACAAACTCAAGAAACAAAAGGGTGATCAGATCTGAAATCATGGCACTCGGGCCCAAAGTGACAAGCAATAAGAGCAACAAGTTGTAACAGAGATGATAAACACCAAGTAGATGATAGGCAACATGCCCACAACAAATCTGATTGAACTATTACATGATCTAACTCATCCAATCCCTACCATCCCCTTTGCCTACAGCAGGGAATTACTCACACATGAAAGGAGAAGTCATGGATGGGTGATGGAGAGGTGATGACGATGACGATGGCGATGATTTCCCCCTCACCAGAGGCCAATTCAGCCTCCAGATTAGCTCTCCGGAGAAGAACAGAGGGTTGCGGCGGCTCCGCAGCGTAGATCGAAAAAGCGACTTCTGTTTCGACGTTTCCTCGACGGGAGAATAAATAGGGGCCAAGGTAGGTCACCAGCGGGTGTGGGACCCACCCAGGAGGGCAGGTGGCGCGGCCAGGGGGTGGGGCCGCGCCAGGCACCCTCCTGGCTTCCCCCTGGCTTCCCTGTGGCCCACCTTTGGCCTGACGGAAGCTTCCGGAACGCTTATTTTTAATATAATTTTTTGGGATTTTTCCAGCGTACCTAAATATCCAGAAACCTGCACAAAAGAAAAACAGCACTGGTAGCTCTGCTGAAAACAGCGTCAGTCCGGGTTAGTTTCGTCCAAATTATGCAAGAATGAAGTCAAAACAATAGCAAAAGTGTTTGGAAAAGTAGATACGTTTGAGACGTATCAACTCCCCCAAGCTTAGCTATTGCTTGTCCTCAAGCAATTCAGTTCAACGAACTGGACGCGACAAAGAAAACTTTGACAAACTCTTTTTCTTCACTAGATGTATATAAGCATGTACTACGAAAGAGTTCAGCAAGTTTTGACACCATGCTACAAGGACAATGCACGAAGCAATCCTTCTTTCATGTAATCAGTCACAAACAAACGTAAAGTAAATGATATGCTGCTGAAAATCAATTCAAGATCACACTGCACATATCATGAACATATCAGAGTGGTATCTCGCTAGTCTCCATGAGTGAAGCAAAACATAAATGCAGAAGCTCCTCCGGAGTTTTAAAGGAGACTAGAACTCAGAACTCAGAATAAGAAACATCACAATCATGCAGAAGACAATGTAGTACTTTGGGACAATGCATGTTACACTAAGAATGAAAATTATGCTCTCATAGTTGGTGCTTTGGAGAAAGGAAGGTGGAGACTCTCGAACCGTGGCTTTTGATGGCAAGTTGAAAACCCGTGAAAGGAAGCAAAGACTAAACATGTACCAGAGCTCGCAGCTTTAAAACAGAGATAAATTTCTTTTTGAGAGTGCAACTTTCCAGTCAACGGTGAACGGTAAAGATCTCCCAATATCTTCCATGCCAACTGTATCTTTTTATTCTTTTTCTCTCTTTTTTTTGCTTACACTTTTGTTCCCAACTCCATCTATCCTTTGATGGTCAATGATGCCTTTTATTTTTGCCTCAAGTATGGAAGGAGTTTGTTTCTCGTTCCATCTATCCTTAGCAGCATTTGGCTCATTTCATTCCATCATCAAGTATGGGGGAAGTGCAACTTTTCTCTTTTGCATTTGACTAGTTAAAACTTCCGTCAAATCTTTTTGGCATGAAAGATACTTATTTCCCTTTACCGCACCATGAGCTTGTACGGTTACAAAAAGGAAACTTTTGAATAAGGTTTTGAGATGGTACATGAAAGTCTTCGTTAGGAATGGCACGTAAATACCATATATAGGTAGGTATGGTGGACTCAAATGGAACAACTGGGTTTAGAAAGGTGATTGTGGAAGCACAAGCAGAATTCCGCTTGGTGCTGGAGGAAGGCTAGCAAAAGACTGGGAAGCGACCAACCAGAGAGCATAACGTTCATAATCATACAGAGCGACAAAGTAACATTGAATCAGGCATGAAAGTGATATAACTACTCTGAAGTAAAAAGATCATCGAGGCAGAACAGAGTTTTTAGTCTTAACATGCGTGAACATGTGCCAAGTCAATCCAAGAATCCCCCGGAGGGAAATACCACTTCAATATGCCACACCATGAACAATGCAATGCATGTCAATCATTTCAAGCAACACATTATAAACTCTAGCTATTTGAGACTAACCACAAAGAAAGCATGAACCACTGGGAAAGCATTGTAAACATAGCACTATGTCGCTACAAGCTGGTCTCTAATCATAAGTACATGCATATGTACAAAAGTAGAAACAAGAAGAGTTCATACCGGCTTTCCTTGTTGCATCCCTTCCGTCGATCTCGTCATTACTGCCTTCTCACTTGCACAATCGAACGTAGGAAATTATAATCATCACGGACTCGAGCTGAACTCTGAAAACAAAGCAAACAAAAGAGCAAAGGAAACATATTTTTGGGTTTTTTAAGGTTTAACGAAAACAAAAGAAAGAAGAAATCTTTTTGGGTTTTTGCAAACTAAAAGAACAAAGAAGAGCAGGCAAAAACTACAAAAAGATAAAAGCGAACCAACGGGAGATACAAATGGAAGGAGGAGAAGAGCACGTACTCCCCCAAGCTTAGGCTGTTGGCCTAAGTTGGGCTCTTCTACTGCTGTCCCGAGGAGCCTCCTGCTCCCGGGTAGTACTGGTGCATCCATGGGTCGTAGGGGAAGTCGGGGGCATACACCGACACCCTGGGGTTATCCCACCCTGAGGTGGAAGGTCCCGACTCCCATCCAGAGGAAGATCCTTCACCGTAGGGGGTGACGGTCTCCTCCTGGACTGGCGAATGCACCTCGTGCTCCTCCTGAGCGGGTGGATACACGACGCGCTCCCCCTCATCTAGGTCGACCCCCTCCATGGGGTCATGGTACTGGTATCTCCCCATGATCTCATCGAACTCGGCCACCGAAAACCGAAATCCGTTCCTTCTAGAAAAATCAAACACAAGTGGTGCAGGTAGACGGACATGGCGTTCCACATTATCTTTGAACCGCAAGATATAATAAAGTGCAAAGCGGTCAGAGGCCTTAGTAACAAAGAAATGCCTCTTCATGGCAGCCAAGTCAAGACTAGTAAAAGAAAGGATAGCATCATCTGGGCGCGGCACTCCCTGAACGGAGTGCAAAAGAAGTGTGGCATAAACCCCACCGAAGACGTCTCCCTTGGTACTATTAGTAGCAAGGCGCTTCGCAATGAGCGTACCCACATGATGCTCATGCTTACCTGAAAGAGCATTTACCATAATAGCTGTATCGGGCGTGGAAGTGCTGCTCATGTTGTCTCGAGCCAACACTCCCCTCGCAACATAATAGGCAAAGTACCTGAGATGAGGAAACATAATGTTAGAAATCTTCTGCCGATTGGACCTCCTCACTTCAGTGTTGCAGAAGGAGTCGAGGAGGGTGTTGATCTCAACGGTTGGAATATTCTTCCTCTTCTTCTTCTCAACCAAGCCTGGTAAACCTAAAACTTCACAAAATCTGTTCATAGGCATGGTTAGCAACTGATCATAAAGTCGAAACACCACAGTATCATTGTCAGAATAAAATCTGAAACTGTTAACAAAAACGGCTGTGAGTGTTTCATACTGAGGAACACGGCTCGTAACAAGCCGTGTCAAACCTGCATTCTCGCAAAGAGCATAAAACTCTTCCTTATTGCCGGCGTATTCCGTGAAATCGTCGCATGGAAATTCCATGGGCTTCGCGGGAAACACGTCCAACAATTCCACGGGTACGATATCTTCATTGTAACTAGCTCTCGTGGACGAAGGTGCAGCTGCGGAACGTGTTATACGGCTGGAGTGCTCGGGTTTCTTCTTCCCAAGCCACCTCCCCAACTTCTCCATTCCTGAAATTTTTAGCAATTCACAAAAACGAAGATTTAAGCAAAACTAGTTTGGACAAAACATTCTTTTCACTTAACCAAGGCTCAAACTAGCTGCAAAACTTGAAAAATAAATTTCTACTTAAACTTTTAAGCTTAACTAAACAGCACCAAGAACCACTAAATACTCACTAAAGAAGCCACCAACTAGAAAACTAATTGGAGGAGTGAGGGGGTTACATACCAGGGAGCACTTGTTCAAGAAATCAGCTCAAACAAGTGGCTGGAAGAGGAGATCGAAGGTACGAGCTCAAGAACAGCAAGAACGAGAAAACCAGAGGAAGAACTCGAGTTTTCGGGCAGAAAGAGAGAGAATGAGAAGAGAGATGCCACCAGGGGGCATGGGGCCCACCCAGAAGGGTGGGTGGCGCGGCCAGGGGGCTGGGTCGCGCCACCTGGCCTTCTGGCTTGGTGGTGCCCCCCCCCCCCTTGTTCAGCCACAGGTGCCCTCTGGTGGCATTTTACCTGGAAACTTCAAATATAATTTTTTTGTAATTTTCTGGGCAACTTCACTGTAGAAAAAAATTCAAAGTTCAAAAAGCTGCAAAAACTTTCGTGAACTTGAGAGAGAAGTTAGAGCAAGTGAAGCTTTAAACATAGAAACTTTGGTACAGCAAGGAGAATAAAAGCTAGAGGAAATGAAGACATAACAAGCTCAACTTTTTACCTATATAAAACTTGCTAGCTAGCAAGGTTGATCAAGTCTTACCAACAAACCGGTGGCATATAGAGCAAAAGGTCTCGCCTCTTATGAAGTGGTCATTGCACTCTCACTTTAATGGACATTGTCCCCACCATAATTGTTTTGTATTTGTGGTATACATGTAGTGGACAATCCCATTCTCCAATCTTCACGGTCTCGATATTCTCGATGGATTTAAGGCCATGCCTTTTGTCGATCTTCTTTGGAAAATACACCGTGTGTTCTTTATCGTTTACGTTGAAGGTGACCTTCCCTTTATTGCAATCAATAATGGCACCTGCGGTATTAAGAAAAGGTCTACCAAGAATAATGGACATGCTCCCATCCTCGGGCATGTCAAGCACAACAAAATCAGTAAGTATTAAGCAATTGGCAACTTCAACAGGAACATCCTCACAAATACCGATAGGGACGGCCATAGACTTGTCGGCCATCTGAAGGGAGATATCTGTAGGAATTAGTTTCTCTAAACAAAGTCTTTTGTAGAGAGAAAAGGGCATAACACTCACTCCTGCACCAAGATCACATAAAGCAGTTCTAACATAATTATTTTTTATGGAGCAAGGAATGGTGGGTATACCTGGATCACCGAGCTTCTCAGGAATCTTGCCACTAAAAGAGTAGTTAGCAAGCATAGTAGACATTGCCTCATTAGGGACTTTTCTTTTATTAGTGACAATATCTTTCATATATTTAGAGTAAGGAGGTAATTTAATAGCATCAGTCAAAGGGATTTGAAGAAAAAGAGGTTTCATCCACTCACAAAACTTGTTGTAGTGCTCTTCTTCTTTGGTTTTGACGGACTTGCTAGGGAAAGGCATGGGTTTCTGCACCCATGGTTCTCGTTCCTTACCGTGTCTTCTTGCTAGGAATTCTTCTCTTGTATACTTTTTGCGCTTATCGGGTGCTTCTTCTTCACGAACCTCGGGTGGATCATTCAGCATCTTTTTCAGGTTCAGCACCATCTTCAGTCTCAGCATCGGAGGTAGATACACTGTTTGGGTCAACAGCTGGTTCTTCTTCTTCTATAGGATCATTGGAATTGTCAGATTCCTTGTGTTTCTTTTTCTTTTTCTTTTTCTTCTTCTTTGGAGAGCTAACAATTTCTTCTTCCTGTAATTGAGAATCTTTCTCGATCCTCTTCGGGTGTCCTTCTGGATAAAGAGGGTCCTGGGTGTGTGTTCCACCCCGGGTCTTTATACCGTAAGCTTGTAAATTGTCCTGTTTGGCATTATTAGCAAGCAAATCTTTTTGCACATTAGAAATTTGTTCAAGCTGAGTTTGAACCATATGTAAATGCTTCACAAGACATTTAACATCATTAACTGTTCTACCTAGAACATCAAGCAATCTTTTGATAGTAAGAGTGTTTTCATTCAACTGACCTTGTATCTTTTCATTGAAGTGATTCTGCTTCATAATAAAATTATCAAGCTCATCTAAACATTGGTCAGGAGGTTTACCTTTAGGGATGTCACTTGCATTGAAGTCTAAAAGAGAATGTACTTCTACCATAGGTGGGTGAGTGGTAGGCTCACACAGCTTCTCGATCGGAGGTAGATTCTTTACATCTTGAGTTTTAATACCTTTTTCTCTTATGGACTTCTTTGCTTCTTGCATATCTTCGGGGCTTAAGACCAGCATGCCCCTCTTCTTTGGTGGTGGAGGTGGTTCAGGCACGGACCAATCTTCATGGTTTTTGGCAATCTTGCCCATCAGTTCTTCGGCATCGTCCGGTGTTCTTTGCCTGAAAACACAACCAGCACAACTATCAAGATAGGATTTAGACCCATCGGTTAGACCAGCATAAAAGATATCAATTAATTCATTCTTAGGGATTTCGTGTCCCGTTCTAGCCTTCAGCAAACTGCAAAATCTCCCCCAAGCTTTAGGGAGATGCTCATCCTGCAACTGTTCAAAATTATAAATTCTTTGTAAAGCAGCATGTTGCATATGAGCAGGAAAATACTTATCAACGAAAGATATAGTCATGTCTTGAGGGCTTTGGATGGATCCACATGGTAGTGCATCATACCATGCTCTAGCATCTCCTTTTAAAGAAAAAGGAAGGAGCTTGGTCACATAAAAGTTCCGGATCCTTTCATCAGTAGTAAACAAGCTACCTAACTCAGTGAGTTTGGTCAGGTGCTCGATAGCATCGTCATTTTCTCTACCATAAAAAGGATCAGCTTCAACTGTGGATATAAGTGAAAGGTCAACAGAGAAATCATAATCAGGATCTGAGATGCATATAGGTGACGTAGCAAAAGTAGGATCAGGAGTAAACTTGTTCTTCAGGGAGTGCTTTGCTAGCAACTTCTTTATAGTGGCAGGGTCGGAATCAGCACATTCATTGAGTTCCCTGCAAAGATCATCATCAAGTATAATATAATCATCCTCAAGGAGCTTTTCCTTAAGGCCTGCAAAGTTATGAGTTTTTCCAATAGGAGTTTGGGTAACAGGAATTTCATCACCCGAAAGTCGGGCAGCAGCAGCAATCTGTTCATCTATAAAAGAACCAAGTGAACCTGTAGTCTCAAAGGTAGTAGAAGCATCATCAAAAGTATCTGACATATTTCCAAACTCAGCAGAAGTAGCATGTAATTGTGGTGAATCAAACTGACTCATAACTGAAGGTGAATCAAGTTTCGCACTAGTGCTAAGAGCAGTACCTCGCCTCGTACGGGATGGTAGGATCGGAACCTTGGGGTCTCCTTTCTTACCCATAATGGATAACGTGCAGCAGGTAGGATACTTCGAGTAGACCTGTAAATAAAGCTATGGTCCCCGGCAACGGCGCCAGAAAACAGTACTTGATAACCCTCAACTATAGGGGATCGAGATAGTCTTCGCGGGCAAGATAACCCAATTTATTGATTCGACACTTGGGGACACAAAGAATACGTACATGCTTTGACAATTGAGTTGTCAATTCAACCGCACCTGAAATAAACACTTTCTTGCACGAAAGTATTAGGAGCAACTGTGATACGGTGGTAGTAGTGGTGGTGATAATAGTGGTGATAGTGGTAGTGGAACAGCAAAAGTAAAACAGCGAAAGTAAACAACTAGTAACCAGCAGAAAGAAAACACTGTAGGCTAGGGAGATGGATGGTTGGGCGTTGCTTGGATGAAAACGAACATGCAACAGATTCTAACTTGGGCAAGGCTCACAGAAAACAAAGGATCATCTAGGCAAATATCAAACATCAGGCATGTATCCCAGGGTAGTTGTACGTGCTTGCAATAAGAACTTTGCACAACATCTTTTGTCCTTCCCTCCCGCTACGAACGGGGCCAAAAGGAACTTAGGGAAATTAAGGTCTCCTACAGCGGAGAACCGGAACAAAGCATTAACACTTCATGGATACACGGAATCCTCAAATTATAGTCCATCCCCTTTGGTGTCCTAGGCTGTCACCACTGGGATCGCCGGTTCCGGACTATAATAGGTGCATACAACTCATAGATAGGATCAAGAACACCACAAACTCAAGAAACAAAAGGGTGATCAGATCTGAAATCATGGCACTCGGGCCCAAAGTGACAAGCAATAAGAGCAACAAGTTGTAACAGAGATGATAAACACCAAGTAGATGATAGGCAACATGCCCACAAAAAATCTGATTGAACTATTACATGATCTAACTCATCCAATCCCTACCATCCCCTTTGCCTACAGCAGGGAATTACTCACACATGAAAGGAGAAGTCATGGATGGGTGATGGAGAGGTGATGACGATGACGATGGCGATGATTTCCCCCTCACCGGAGGCCAATTCAGCCTCCAGATTAGCTCTCCGGAGAAGAACAGAGGGTTGCGGCGGCTCCGCAGCGTAGATCGAAAAAGCGACTTCTGTTTTGACGTTTCCTCGACGGGAGAATAAATAGGGGCCAAGGTAGGTCACCAGGGGGTGTGGGACCCACCCAAGAGGGCAGGTGGCGCGGCCAGGGGGTGGGGCCGCGCCAGGCACCCTCCTAGCTGCCCCCTGGCTGCCCTGTGGCCCCCCTTTGGCCTGACGGAAGCTTCCGGAACGCTGATTTTTACTATAATTTTTTGGGATTTTTCCAGCGTACCTAAATATCCAGAAACCTGCACAAAAGAAAAACAACACTGGTAGCTCTGCTGAAAACAGCGTCAGTCCGGGTTAGTTTCGTCCAAACTATGAAAGAATGAAGTCAAAACAATAGCAAAAGTGTTTGGAAAAGTAGATACGTTTGAGACGTATCAGTATGCAACTTTCCTTTAGCATTATTCCCTAGATCCCAAAGATCAATTGAAATAATAACCCCAGTGCCTAGAAATGTAAAGAGTTCAACCAACTTTGCTTTGTTAGGAAATCTCATCAAAAAAGTATTACTTCCATGAATATTGGATCTCTACTTCCAGTTCCAACCAAACATAGCATGGAAACCTTGAGACATCTGAGTCTAGTTCAGTTGCCCATAATTAATAATAATGATAGCCATATGATTAGCATGTTTTGGAGAGAAAAACTCTTTAGTATTTCATATCAGCAACGACCTAGCTCTATCAACATAGCCCGCCTACTTGGCAAGAGGTTTTGCATGTTTAAGGGATGGTACGGTCATTACTCCTGTGAGAACCTTTATGACAAATGACAGCATGCAGATGAACTTTACATTTCCCGCAGATAATCTCTCCGGGTCTACTCTCTCTGTCATCTCCTTTATACACACACACCCTCTTTGTTAACATGGGAAATGGGAATCACATTTTATTTAGTCACATTTGCTAGCAGATATTCATACTGTGATGCCATCAGATGAGTGCGGATATGTCTCATTTGTTCCAACATGCATTAGCTGTGAGTAGTTCTGCACATGAACTTGAGAATTATGAAATGGTAACTGTTGTAAATTGCCATGTTTTTGGGCATTAAAGATCCGTTGATTTTGAGGTATCGCACCCTGATTCCTCACACCATGTTGTACCCAAGTTGTTGTGAGGCAGATTGTTGACCATGATTTTGGATCTGGTAAGATCCAAAGCTTTGTACCCGAGAAAGGGTAATCCCTTGCATCCCAATAGCGGCCACTCTCAAAACCCTAAGGACGTGTTTGGTTCACATCTCCATTTTTGTCTGGATTGCATAGCCTGTTCTCGAGGGCCTGGTTGAGAAAATGCGGGCAATAAACCAACATGTGCATGTTGTTTGGTTTCCTGCTTTTCAATGCAAGCCATATGGAGCAAGTTGTTTGGTTGGCTGCATTTGTGCTTCAAGGGTGGAGCAGATGCAACATGTTGTTTGGTTGCATACACGTATGTGATTTGCTCACCCCTTTGAAATGTGGTGGCCTTACCACCACATTAGCAGTACCACAACAGATGAACAACAACAAACAAATAAGAAGAGGAACAAAATAAGAACATCAGGTAATAAGAAAGCCCTAATTAACACTACACATGATAAGTTAACCATAACAGGGGCATCCCATGCCCCCTGCTATGCACCAGGATGCTAACATGGCCAATATATACAACACTAATTCACGACAGCTCATTAGTACTAAGTTCACGCACGACAAGTTCAAACTACTACTAAGCATAAGGAGATAACATATAAACTAGATCAGAGGGCTAAGATGAAGTCGCCCACTTGTTTCTGGTGCAGCACACTGTGCAGGCGTTGGAGGTCTTCTAAGAAACTTCCACTGATGGGGGGAAAGGGCAAGCACATATCACAAGGGGGAAAGGGGAAATGAGTAAAGGGTACTTACCGGAGACGCTTGAGCTGCCGCCGCTGGAGCGATGGACGATGAGCCAATATTGCCCACTGAAATGTCGGCCATGCTGCTCCCTGCCTCGGTGGAGGACGACGGCGCCGGTGGCCAAGCTCCAAAGGCACTCACTCTGCTCCAGGTCCTCCATGGATCGTAGGGGATCGCCGACGATGGAGGAGAAAACCCTCCAATGGGGATAAAAATACCCTCACCCGCGGGCCCCTCCATGGACGGCGCCTGCGATGCCGGCGTGTGCGCCACCGGTGCAACCGATGGCCCATGCGTCGCCGCATTGGCGAGATAGGGCGGCCTGGTGCAGATGGGGGAGGGGGCGAGGAGGGCCACCCTAAGACCCCCCCCCCCCCCCCCCGCCGTGTTGGCGACGCTGACAGCCCATTGGTCATGGACGGGTTTCCACCATGCGATGGGGGTCAAGGGGCGGCGCGGAGGAGGGCGAGTCATTGGTGCGCCGGAGAGGAACGGGTGGTGAGGGACTGGGGAGAGTGAGAGAGAGGGCCGGTGTGAATGGGGTAGTGGGCGGTGAGAGCAGCGGGCTAGGGAGGTATGAGTCGTCTCACCCGTCTCTCGCGCTCCCCGAGGCAAGACGCGAAAACGGCAAGGGTAACTCTTCCCGGCCTGGCTCGGCAACAACGGCGGATTCCTGCGTCGCTAGCGAGCATGACCCTAAGATGCTTTAAGGTTCATGCGATCGCATATGTGGATGCAGCCCAGGCAATCAAACATATCGATTTTGCCCCGCGCAAATTTAATTAAACTGGATGCAAGCAACCAAACGCGTGCTAACATTTTCTGCAGTCTGAATTTCCCCTTTATATATGTCCTTCTCCACCATCTCCACTCAGCAGGCAGATAGATGTCGTCTTCCTCGTGTATGGTAATCATAGCCGGTTCTTTCTTTACAGCATGATGAACCAAACCATAATTCCGACGGAGCGTTCAGGTGGTGGTGGTGGAATTCGCCAACCAACCATCCCAGTCGAGAACATGCGTGCACTCCCGGCCGCGAGGGAGGCAGCGACCAAACGGAAGGCCCAGAATCGCCGCATGCAGTCCACAAGACTGGAACCGTGCGTGCGCTGAGTTACGTCAGATTGTGGAGATGCGTCACCGAATGAATGATCAACTGAGATCAAAGCCGTAAAGCCCCCTAAAGCTGTGTATTGGCCGTCGACTTAAGTAGTGGCTCTCGTGACTTCAAAACAATGATCCGATGGATTTTGTCCCTTCTTCCTTCCTGCTAACAGGAGGAGTATCATGCATGTGCACCTTGTGGGCACATCAACAAACGCACGCACGTTGGGAATTCATCCGACTGTCAATTATTCACAATAGATAAACACTTGTAATAACAGTAACGTATGTGTGATGGTGTTCGGTCTCAGCAAGTTTTCTTGTTTGGTTGATGGCATCACTGCATACGTATATAAACCGCTTTTGCCATACTTAATTGTTCATCTTAAGCATGCATTTGTGTGATCCGCTCCGCTCCCACTAGTAATCCATCGTCAGGCATCAATGATTGCAGAGTTTGGTCACGAAATTACTTACTTAAACGCGCCTTTCTTCCTTTCCCTGATACTAGAATTTTGGGTTTACTTTTCTGAATATTTTGTAGAATTAAAGGTAGGTGATCAAGAAACCCTTGCATATGCACGCATATCCAACGTTAACTGATCCTGATTAAAATTACAAACTGTCGTGTGCATATCCCGTTTAGTTGTTTTTTTTTTGGAAAACGGAATATACTAATATCACGAAGATAGAAATTACACCTAGCCTCTGCACCTACAAGATTTACAAGATGTCGCAAGACATCCAGGATGCACACAGCCAAAGAAAATAACAAAAAAAAGGTCTCGCCGCAGCGATCAATCCCTCTCAGCAGTAGCACACTAACCACCACCTAATGCAACACCCAGAAAATATATTAGATCTCCAAAAGCAACGCCTTCAAGAAGAAAACAGTACAGAAGCACTGTCGTTGCCCGATCCAAGATCTTAGATTTTCACCCTGAAAGAAGTCCGAGCTCTCAAAACAATTCCTTCAACAAGGAAATTGCCAGACACAACCAATAAAGGTCAAATCTTAGTCTTTTTCCCTGAAAGTCCCGACTCGACACCCGAAGAGCACCACCAAAAATGAAATCCTGCAATGTTGCCGCCCCCATTTAACAGTGTTGCTTCTAATAGTTATCAATCACATGGCAAACTTCATCGTAACCAAGGCTCCGTCCAACTAACTGATCATCCGATCTCAGCCACAATGACCTTCTCCAGCGTTGATTACTGCATATAAATCGAAAGGCCGACATGTCCCGTTCAGTTGTTAGTGTTTCTTTTTTGAGATAATTGTCACCCTCGATCGTGGCCCCCATGGACTACACATCCCTAGTCTATCCCACTACCAAAAGGGAACCACTCGCAATCAGACTACTGATAGCTAGCATCCTATCAGACCAGCCCACAACCATTGGATTAGAAAAGTTTGATTCGTTGATTGGACCCCTCCTGAGAACATGCGTGCAGTTAGTTTCCATATAAATGGTATCCGTTAATTCACTTTGCTTCTTAACTCCAACCTAAAATCACGTGAGGATAATATTTCTATCTTATTTATTCTCTAGTATTTGGCTTTTATTTAGGGTGTTTGTTTTGACGAAAATATTTTCAAGGCTAATAAATTTGCTTCGACATCACTCGGATTTGCTTCTATCAAAAAATATTGTAGTACATAATTAATTTTCCTTGATTTAATGGAAAATTGTTTCATATGGTTAGATAATTTGCTTCAACCGCAGCTGAATTTGCTTCGATCAAATATTTTGTTTTATTTTCAAAACAACAAAAAATATAGAATTGCAAACCTGAAAAATTATCTCGACGTGACAAAAAGTGTGCAATATGTGTCGTTATATATTCTTCCACCTGGAAAAATTATCTCGACGTGACAAAAACCGCAGCTGAAGTTTCAATGTGACAGGTACGATGTTACTATCCATTATGCAACCTGTAGATGCTTCGTCCATTTAGATAACACGCTTCTGAAAACATGTGTATATGCTTTCTTTTCGTGTGGCTGCATATTTGCTTCTTTAAGTGTTCAACGTTAGTTTGATTCATATATTCATATGACATGCTTCCTGTAGTCCACGGATTTGCTTCCATGTAACATAAAGGATGATTGAGTACATTCTTCACATATTAACCAGTATGATGACAATGGTAGATTATAAATTAGCAAGCGACTTGGAGGATGACAATTCCCATGGAAGACGCGCACTAGCTGGTGGCGAGGTTAGATCTGTAACAGCATGGCCACACACAGTTCAACGAGGTTGACCTGGATGGGAAGTAATCCCCTGAGAAAAGCTCCTTCCCAACCTCAATTGTTGCACCTGCGGCTGTAGGCATCTGCTCAAGGTTGCATGCCCCACCACTTGAGAGCATCATGCACTTCGCCGCCTTGAACATTTCACACCCAGCCATGCCACTGCTCCATCTCACCTTCGATATCAAGCAACCTGCACAATCTGGTAAGGAAATAAATAGTATGGAGCACTGAGGCAGTGGGTCGGTTGCCGTAGTAGGTCGGCTCGTGCGGTGCAGTGGATGTTCGTTGCATCGAAAGCAGAGCAATGGAGGGTGAGATCCACGGTGGTGGTGATGGATGCATTAGAAGCAGGAGGCTCCGACGGAGAGAACCAAGAGGGCGTAGGAAGGAGGAAGGAAGAAGAGGCGAGATTTTTGGGATAGAGACGGAGACGAGAGATTTATGGGGGTAGTTGGAGGGGGATGCGTGGTAAACGGGTGCTTTAAATGATTTTTTTTCCAACGAGCTTTCAACCGTGTAATGGCAATGGATCGGTCCGATGTTTGTTTCCTATCAGACGTATGATAGTAAGCGTTTACCCTACCAAAATGTTTGGAGCTGGATTGATCCCGCGTGATTAAATGCCAAGCACTGTACTACGTACGACTTCTAAACAGAAGATTAGGACACGTCTGCAAGATAATGACTCCTGGAATCAAAGCCTAGCATGCGCGCGCCAATTACTTGCTACATGCGGGATGCAGTGATGCAGACCACGCAGCGCTGCATATTTTATGCAAAGTTCTTTAGGCAGAAGATTTGCACCCCCAGGCCTGCCTACGTACGTCCGTTCCGTTAACAATTTGTTTAATCTTCTCTTTAGTTTGGAGCAGCACTGTGAGTACGTGCATTATGCCGACGGCCGGTCAGTGTCGAACAGATGCCAAGATTCGTGCCCAGCCGATGTCATCGATCGTCGGCTGATCCATCGACGAGGCTTTAATTTGGCTTGCAGAGGTTTGTTTTGCCACCTTTACTTTTCCCCGGTCGAAAGGTAGGCCGGCTGTCGATAAGAGAATACACTATCTCATATCCCATTAACTAGTTAACTAAACAAAGCGTGTGGTTCGTTTGGAAGACGATGTTGTTCAAAAGTTCTAGTTAATTAACCAAGTGTAAGCGCGCGCGCGCTGTTTGCTTCCACACCGCACCGGTTGAGGAGGCGATGTCGTGTGACCTTCTCATCACACATTTTCATAGTGTATCTGCATGGGTGGCAAAGCGAAGTGGCCAAACTAAAGGGAACTCCGTCATGCTTGTCTCTTTGATCCAGACTTATATTATTGGTACTACTTTACTTAGTACTAGTATATCTTTTTTATCGTTACTGGGCATGCATGATTTAGCGGCTTGATAGATAGATCCTGGACCACACGCGTTACCAGTGGTGCAGGATCTTCTATTCTTCGATATCCATCTCCATAATCTTAATTGTTTGAGTTGCTTTAGCATTTGGATAGGATAAGATGTAAACAAGGCACAGTGTGCATCCTGAAAATGCAGAGGCGAAATGTGTATTGATGCTGTTTGTATTTCCTTTGATACACCATTATGAGATAAAATAAAGAAGTGTCTATTACTCCCTCCGATCCTAAAAAAAGTGTCGTAAGTTACACTATAAGTTATAACTATCCTAGTTGTTTTTCCAAGACATTTTTTTAGGATCGGAGGGAGTATTAAAAAGTACTGCTGGTCGTGCATGCACGTGTTGTAATTAATGCATTGGTGAATTTTTTTATTATAAAAATGAACATGTTAATTAAGTGATTTTACAAACTACAAAATTTATTTCATCACTCACCATCTATCTTGGTTGAAGAGATTTTTAAATTAAGCCCTATAAACCAAAAAGGAGGGAGTACTATCACAAACAAACGTGAGCGAACATAGAAACGAAAGCAGGTGTTGACTGAAACTTAGAAATCCCTTGAAATATAGAGAAACACAGAAGAAATCCAACGGATTAAATAAATTGTTGACATAATTAGTTTTTACACTTTGTCGACACAAGAATATATTTGTGGTAATCTAAAGGACAACTTTCATATATAAGCATATTAACATAGTGTATGAGGTTGTCCTTTTACATGTACACCATATTTTAACATCATAAAATAATATGTGAAGGGGAATTTTAGGCCCCACTTTCATTGTGGTTAAAGTCATAGTAAAAGTACTGCCATACATGGACTATACTGCTCAGTGGGTAGTTTTGTGTTGTATGGTGGTTAAAATGAAAATTATCCATAGATCCATTGTGAAATGGAAAATTCCTTATTCACGGAAAAGAAAGTTCCATTCACGTGTCTGTTCCACTAGAAATAGCAGGTTTTTTTAAGGCTTGCAAATTTCCCTTTTTAGCCCGAAAAGTGGAAAGTTTGCACTCCGTTTTCATCCCTAGTTAAGAGGATAATCGTCCTTTTGTTAAACTAGTTGTTTGGCTTTTACTAGTCATGGTACAGTGCAATGGAGTTTGAAAAGTAATTTTGAACTTGAAAATGCAAGTACTCCTCGTGTGTGGTTTAGGTAATTAATAATATATTTTTGATGGATTAATGTTTACATTGAGATATATATTTGAAAAGAGTTACATAAGCAATGCATAAAGAACATTTTTCATCAACATAAATATATGATTGGGACTTGGCAATGAATATAAAATTCCTATGAAGCAACAATGGCATCGATTTATACATGAAGGTTTATTCCACGAAGTGATGCTAAAGAAATTGGAGATGAATTCAAAGTGAATGCCATATACATGTAGTCGTGCATCCAGATATAGCTCAATGAGTGAATCAAAATATGATCAAGATGAATTACATGTGATGGCCAAGATATCATCAAAATGGAATTCATTGAAGGATCTCAGAGATTTTCATGCTTAGGATAATGAGTTGAGCCACGACCAATTTAATTAGTTTGGTTTTTTTATCTATCCATGATATTTCCTTTTTTCCATGGTTAATTAAATATATTTTTGTGATGCCAATTTAAGATGTGTTTTTACCATGGCAAATAAACATGTGTTTGTCATGGAAAATTTATTCTATGAACCATGCCGAATTTACTTTAAACGTAGAATAAAAACGTAGTTGAAATATATCACGGAAATTTCTGTGTAAAAAGCTTCATAATTCATGTGCAATAGACATGAATTTTTTAACCTTCCCCCCAAAATATTATCGAAACATATCAGTAGGATCTAATTTCGAAGATCTCGCTGCAATGGATTTAATAGTAAAAATGATTTTTCGATCGGACGGGAATAAAAAATGGACGCTGAGTAAATCCGTAATATTCCTAGGAAATTCTTGGAGTTAGCACGGTACTGAGGTCTCTGGAGCGAGTGACAGATTATCTCTTTTGGCTCGGTATTCTTAAAAAAGAGGGGAAGCAGAACCAAGTCAAGATGATATGGGTCGCCCCTTCTTCTTGCGCGAAATGCACCATACGTATCCCCGCAAAAACGAATGCACCTACAGAGGTAAGCGACTCGGGGGCGCTCGGGCTCGATATCGGCGGCGACGCGCAGGGCCTGTCCACGGGTCTGATCAAAGTATGATTCCCCAGTGCCAAAAGTCCTAAAGCCTATGGCGCCAACCATGGAGAGTCCGCGGAGAAGAAAAGTCAACTAAGGTTGGCCCTCGGCCTCTGCGAATCCGTAAATCAAAGAGCATGCCGTAATAGAAAGGGTATGAAAATGCCGTGTGGAGTTAGCTTTTCGACGAAGACCCGTCCCGTGCAGCGATTTGGGATCCTCGTTTTGATCAACCCGTTGTGGAAGCCTTTACTCGAGGAGGTGCTGCTGGTCCAGTGAATATCGCTTATTCTGGAGTTTATCAGTGGTGGTTTAAGACATACAAATTATTTGAAACTAAAAACATAAAAGATTTCTATTTATATCATCTACTTTGTTACTTCATGCATGCGTGGGCAGTAAATGACGTGACGCGATCAATGGCTATCAGCATCTTTTAGCAAACTTGTGAATCAACCTGTGGTTGAGTTGGTTAGAGAGACAGTGGTATTCTCAGTTCATCAGAGTTTAAATCCTAGATTTGACATTGGTATCGTATTTTTCTGAATTTATTTCAGGCCTTCCGGCGATGCGCTTTTAGTGGAAGGAGACGTTTTTGTCGAAGACGAGGTGGTGACTTTATTAATTTTAAGATGATGTGCCGACTCAATATTGTAAAGATGCTTACAGAGGTAAAGTGTACGTGTGTGCGTTGATAGAGGTAAATGTATACTCGTGTATGTAAACATCTGCGTTGTACTGTGTCATTAAAAGAACATCTTTTAGCAAATTCCCCTGAAAAAAACCATCATCTAGCAACACCAAAAAAAAGTCCATGGATTCGAATCTACAGCGCCTGTTCGACACGTCCTCACCCTCACGGGGCCGATCCTTCTCCGGCCCTTCCGGAAGCGTACCGGCATCGGTTCGGCCGCACTCCCGCGGCCAGGACAAGGCGTCCGTAGATGGCATCGCATCAACGGCGCAGCAAGAGATTGGCGGCGCCACGCGATAGGTCGATAACGATATTGCCCGTCGAAGGCGACCGCTTCGCGTCGCCGTCGCCTCATCCCCTCGACCGATCAGGCGATCACCGGCGCGAGCGTGCGCTTTAATTTCCCCGTGCGTACGTGTGGGGAGCGGTCGGTTTACCCTGGCATGCGCGTAACCCGCGCCCCGCCGCCCGCCCGACGGCGACGCCGCTTGAAAGGAAAGGCGCGCTCCGGCGATCGGCAGCAATCTACTGCGGTCCGATTCCGCGCGGAGGGAGCCGTTATTCCGCTGAAGTGGTTAATCCACATCCGCCATGCATGGCATGCATGCAACAGTTAACCGTCTGGTGCGTGCCGGATGAGTGTGTGGCCCTCCGTGCAGCAGCTGAGGACCGCCCATCTGTCGATCCGGAGTGGGGGCGGAGGCAAAACCGGAACGAAAGCAGATGAGATCATGGCCTTGTTGGGATATTGATCTCGTCGGAAATCGACATACATATCGATCTCGCGAAATGCATGCACACTAGTACGTAGTAGGAGTATTAGCGTAGCTAAGGTGTTTGGACTCGCTACCGTCCGTTCGGTTTGTTATGACATCTTCCAAATCAATCCTCAAACCTTCGGTATTTAAAAAAAAACTTTCGTACTTATTTACATTAAACTGTTTGGATTGATTTTTTTCCATCTAACGTGATGTTGTATCTGTTTGCGAGTCGATCCGCATATTCGTTTTTCGCAAATTTAAAGCAAACCGGGGAAGATTTGCAAGAGTCTGGATCGTCGACATGTAGGATTTCGACACCTCCGAAACATTCAAATCCCGTTCATGACTCAGCTACCCTCCCCCTCCCCCCCCCCCCCCCCATCCACCTAGGTGTTCGGTCAAATACTATTGATTTTTTTACCATCTAATTTTTTCTATAGATCATGATAGTAGTATACTCGGTGATGGAGGACGAGTTATTGTGCGATGCTTGGTTGTCCGTGTCTACAAACTTCCTAGGTACAAAGCAAGCGGGTACGAGCTTTTGGCACAACGGATATTACGAGTTGCACATGATCCATGAGCGCAATGCCAAGTCGCTAGCCCATTGATGGTACATTATCTTCAACTTCGTCAACAAGTATCATTGTGCGGTTAATCAAGTGCACAATATAATGCTACCGGGCATCCCAGCTATGGAGACCATAAGTTTCTGTTCATTCTTGTTCTATATTTCGATCAATTCATTGATTCACTCAAGGCTAAAACTGATGATTACATTGTATAACCTAGGGGTGGATTTTAGCGATAGTGTTGGATGGTCGGCTCCCATATCAGTGTCTGTGAACTTGTCCAGACCAATCCGCACCCCGAAAACAATGTTTGTTTTACGGGTCAGCATTGGAAATACCCTTAGTTGGAATCTTGGATGTGTGTTACTGCAACTACTTAGTACTACTACACCCTAATATTATGCATCAATAATATTTTAAAAATAGATACAAAATTTAATAAAAATAAAAATGTATCTATCATCTATCATGACAGTACAAGGAACGACATGAATAATTAAAATCACATCCTTGAAAAAGAAATTGTTTGAGGCCATATCTCAAATGGAGCATAATAATGCGTCGGGACCAGATGAATTCCCCCATTGAGTTCAATTATAAATGTTGGGGGTCATTAAAGGTGATATTCTTCCAATATTTGAGGACTTATACAATGGTGATCTTTCATTGTTTCATCTCAATTTTGGAATTATCACGCTCTTAGCCAAGAAAGTAGATGTTGCTCGAATTGAGAAATTTAGACCCATTTGTTTACTAAATATTATTATAAAAACCTTTAATAGGGTGTGAACTAATAGATTGTATAATATTGCTCATATGGTCGTGCGCCCAACATAGACTTTGTTCATGTCTGGTCGCAATATTCTTGAGGGAGTGGTTGTCCTTCATGAGATGATCCATGAGCTCCAAACTAAGAAACTTGATGAAGTTATCCTCAAACATGATGCTTGGTTGTCCGTGTCTTCAAACTTTCTAGGCATAAAGAAAGCGGGCACGCGCTTTTGGAAAAGAGTTCATTCTTTGTTTCATGAGAAAAAGCACAACGGCTACTACGACTTGCACATGATCCATGACTGCAGTGCCAATTTGCTAGCCCACCGATGGTACACTATCTTCAAATTTATCAATAAGTATTATTGTCGTCGTTTGGTAACGGCAGATGCCATGGGGATGACTAAAGAGGGGGACAGACCGAGGTTAGTGTCGCCGGTGCCAGAATCGAGAGTGGGGACAAACACAGTGAGACACCGCGATATACCCAGGTTCGGAGCTCTCCTTAGAGATAACATCCCTAGTCCTGTCGAGCTAGCTATAAGCAATAACTCGAGCTATAATGAATGCTCCGTGAGCTGTTTGAGAGAAAGGGGAGAGGGCTCTAAGCACAACTCTCTCCTTGCTCTCTCTCTCTCTCTGGTGGGTGAAGTGAAGTAAATGCCGTCATCTCCTCACGCAGGAGGGATCCCTGGGGCTCTTATAGGCCGAGCCCAGGGTAGTACAGTAATCTTCGGTTAGTCCAGGGCCCAGATGTAAGCTACTGGGTCCCGCCGACTGCGCCCTTTACGGGTGCCAGGCGGCGGAAAGTTGTAGCCCTACTTTGTCATGGAATCTTGCTATGTAGGTCTGGAGAGCTCTACGTCTAACCTTGCGGCTGCCTTCCTGCCTTGTTGCCTCCGCCGCCCTGTCAGCTGATGTGTCAAGGAAACAGCACGCGTCTGACAGGTCGGCATGGTACTGTTCTGGCTGCCACGTGGATCTCTTGGGATCACCTATTGATGACGTCGGGCCGGGTGCGCCCATCCGGCCCAAGGTCAACTCTCATGGTTACCTCGGATGTTCTTGTGTCTTTGTGGGCCGAATGAACTTAGGTGAGGCCGACTGCTCTCTCCCAGAGCAATCAGCTTCCGACCTAATCAACTCGGCCCTCTGGAGATCGATCTTGCGCTATTTGGTATTCTTATTTTAGATCGGCGATCCTCAGATCGGCGGTCTTCAGGTCGGCCTCGATCAGATCGGCCTTCTTCCGAATGGCGGTCTTTAGGTCGACCGGGATTAGCTCGGCCTCGCATAGATCGCCTGAGTGAGCCTACCCGGGTCTCGGGGGTCATTCCCACGACAATTATTGTGAGTGAACAATATGATGCAACCGGACACCCTAGTTATGGAGATCATAAGTTTCTATTCATTCTTGTTCTATATGTTGATAAATTCATTGATTCACATAAGGATAGAACTGATGATTATCACTTTGAAAGCGCTTATGACAAATTTAAGTGGTGTTTTCTTTAACAAGCCCTTCACATAAAAGGATTTGCAACTGAGTGGAGAAAACAAGTGGATTCTTATTTTCAAGACGGGAGTGTGGCAGTTAAGGTCAAAGATGATATTGGACATTATTTTTAAATTCATAAGGGATCAAGGCAAGGTGACCCCATGTCACCAATATTACTTAATATTGTGCCAGAAATGTTGGATATTCTTATAGCAAGAGATAAGAAGGACGGTAAGGTTGGGAGTCTTATTCCACATCTGGTTGATGGAGGTGTGTTTATCTTCCAGTATGCGGATGACATAATCATTTTTATGGAATATGACCTTCAATAGGCGATTAATATGAAATTTATTATGTGTATTCTGGAACAACTTTTGGGTCTCAAAATTAATTTCCACAAAAGAGAGATCTTCTTTTTGTTAAGGCCAAAGAGGAGGAGAGTCAGTACTCAGTAAATGCAATTGTTTGGCTGTGAGGTAGTGGCGTGGTCATACCAAAGGTATAACCTTAAGCATTAGGAATCGAGGGGTACCCTTAGTATTTTGACCTCCAAAAAATACCCAAGAAAATAAATGAAATCACCAAAGCATAAAGAGTTTGACAAAACACAGGGACATAGGTCACAACGTCTCCGAGTAATCCGTTACTCGGAAGAAGAGATGGTCTTCGAGTAATCAGTTACTCGGAAAGCAGATAGGCTCCGAGTGATCAGCTACTCGGAAGAGGGAATCGGCGAGCTGCTCACTACTCGGAGAAAGAAGAACAAAGGGAGCGAAGCATTAAAGCAAGAGGTGTTTCTCCTTCTTAATTAGCAGTAATGAGTAGACCGTTTCTTGTATTAAGTATAGGCGTTTATACCTGTAATTATGACCCATTTACCGGGGCATTGAAGGGGCAGAGGCGCACTCTATATAAGCCTCCCCCTCACCCTAGGGAGGGTCACGCGCAACACATCCTTTGAGCCTTGAGCAAGAACACCCTAGTAAGCCTAGGACAAGATTAAGGTTGTTATCTCCAAGGAGAGGCCTAACCTGTATAATTCCACTCGCATCAACCTCTCTACGTACAGATTCATATAGCTCCAAACATCACCCTTATATCATTGTCAGGATTATATCCATGACAGTTGGCGCCCACCGTGGGGCTGAGTTGATCAGCGATCGTAGAGATGGTGTCTTCTTCATCTTCCTCGTCGGTCCGCGGCCCCGATCTCGTCTGCGGCGAGATGTTTTATTTCGGATCGTTGGCCTTTGTGGCTGATGATTCTGCTTGGCTAGCGGATTCACCGCTCCAGGCACAATTGTTGCCTTCGAGAGGCAGCATCCACTTTCGAGCTGATGAATCGGGGGCTCTGCGCCTCCAGTTGTCGGCTCAGCGTTAGGCAGAAGCTCCCTTGTCCATTTTGCGTAAGAAGAAATGTTTAGTTTGTCCACGCGCTCCTTATCGCAACAAGAAAGTCAGGGTGCAACAAGTGGCAGTCATCGACTCAGTGGAGTCAGACCAGAGAGCCTTTGATGAATTGATCGCAGGAGAAGGCGCATCGGCATCCCTTTTGCATCTTTTCAACTCGACTGAAGACGAGGGTATGGTGATGTCTGACCCAGAGCCTGATGAAGAGCAAGAGGGTAGCAGCGGCGTCCCAATCGCAGTTGCAGAAGTTTGCATGGCGGAAACACCTCCAGCTTAACCGTCGCCAGGCTGAGTTGATCCATCTCGGAATGGGGCTAATAGCCCATCTGGAGTTGATGTTCATGAGCCAGCTCGACGCACATCTGCCTTTCGGAGGTTGGAACTCGGAGGGCCGAGTCGGCAGCCCCGGCCTCTCACTCGGGAGGAACAAGAAGAGCAAGAAGCGGCCGAGCGATTGTTGCACACTCCCATTGACACCTCCACCCCGGAAGGTCGCTGCCTAGAAGCAGCCAGATTAACCAACCTTGTCGAGCGAGAGTGTCTGACCGAGTTGGAGAATACCTTAGAGCGTCAAGCCCGAGAGGTTGCTCGTCTCAAGCAAAGAAGAACCAGCCGGAAGTTGCGAGGGCAGGGAGGAGAGCCTTTCCGAGCCATGGAGACTCCAGTGGAGAACCTCATAGCGGCAACTCGGATTGCAAATTCCCTGCATCCTAGTGGATCAGCAGCAGAAGGGATTCAACATTTGGCTTTTCTGTTGCAAGCATCGGTAGAGCAAAACGCTGCAGTCAGTCAATCACAGCAGCGTGTCCACTCCCAAGTTTCTCCCACTAGAACCTCGCAATCAGTGCATACGCCTTACGGTGACACTCGGAGAAATAGGAACATATCTCCTCGACATAGAAATAACTCCCTGGAAGGCTATCGCCAAGATCAATACCGGCGTCAAGAACATCGGAGACAAGATAATTATGAGGCTCACAGATCTGAACAAGGAGCCCCACGTAGAAGGGATTTTCATCAGCGCCAAACCGGTCATCACGGAAACCGATACATTGATGTTGATGATGATGACCGGAGTCATCTGGTGCAGAGCCGGGTTGATCGCGCTAGGTCCCATCGGCAAAATCAGGCTCGTCCCTCAATGGCTACAGGCCAGTTTGTTTCAGCGAGAGAATCTGATCCACGCCAATTCCACCTCACTTCCTAATAGCACAAGGGGTGGACAAGTACCGAGGTGATGCCAAACCCCGGACATGGCTAGATGACCACGGAATAGCTGTGCAAATCGGAGGGGGAGGAGATGAGATAGCCATGATTCACCTTCCTTTGATGCTGGAGGGCTCAGCTCGGACGTGGTTGAACCAGCTTCACCCCAGCAGTATTTGGATTTGGGAAGATCTAGAGAGAGTTTTTGTCAAGAACTTCGAAGGAACTTACAAAGAGGCCCGGAGGGTTGACCGAGTTGCAATTGTGTGTACAAGGGAACACGGAGTCCACCAGGGATTACATCCAAAGGTGGATTACGCTCCACAACTCGGTAGAAGGAGTTTCCGAGTTCCAAGCCATCCATGCTTTCAAGCAAGGGGTTAAGTATAGATAATTGAGCCTCAAACTGGCAAGATCACCCCATGTCACTTCACTCGGGAGACTAATGGAGATCACGAACAAGTACGCCAATGGTGAAGAGGAGATTCTCCAGAAGACCCAGCAACACCAAGGTGGAGGGAGCAACTCGGCACCCAACCCAAAGCAGAAGACTGGAGGCAACAATAAGCGAAAAGCAGAAGACGCCCCAACAGATGCCGAGTTGGTAGCAACTGCGAATGCCTCCGGGGTTCACGGCAGAGGTCAGCCAAGGAAAGAGTGGAAACCACGCCAACAGAAGCCGGCAAATGATGATGAGGTTTTGGATCAACCCTGTCCTCTTCATACAACCCGAGATGTTGAGGGAAAGCTAAATCAATAGGTGTCGGAGCTGCTACAATTGCTTTAGCCGGAGCTGATGTCAGCAAGCTCAGACCTAGATAGTGAAGGTTTCCCTAGAGAAGATGGAGTTCTGGTCATTTTTGCAGGCCGGGAGTCAAAAAGAGTTGAGAAGATACGATTCAGAGAGGTTAACTCGGCGGCTCCATCAACTCCAAGTTACATGAAGCGGGTCGATACTCCGATCACATTTGACCAGTCGTATCACCCTCCCCATATTCCTCACCCAGGAAGACATGCCTTAATTGTTGACCCCTTGGTGGAGACGGGGAATGGAAAATGTAGACTGAGAAATGTCTTAATGGATGGAGGCAGTGGTATAAACATTCTATATGCCAGCACCCTAAAAAGTATGAATATTCCAATGTGTAAGCTTCATAAAAGTTATTTAGAATTTCATGGAATCATCCCAGGGAAGAAGGCACATTTGCTAGGCATGATCTCTCTCAACGTGGCTTTTGTTACTCTAAGTAATTTCCGGAAAGAAAAGATTACCTTTGAGGTAGTTGATTTTCCGAGTGCCTATCACGCCCTACTTGGAAGGCCAGCCTATGCAAAATTTATGGCATACCGTGTTATGTCTATCTGAAGTTAAAAATGTCTAGCCCACATGGCGTGATCACTATCTCAGGAGACTACAAGCAAGCCAAGGAACTGCTGCAAAAAGGGCCGTTGATAGCTGACCAGCAAATGGATGAGGTCGAGCTGGCCGAGTACAAGAAAGTGGTTGACTCTTCCGAGTTACTTCAAATCAAGAAGACGTCTTCATTTGAGTCAGCAGGGGAAACCAAGAGGGTGCATATTCATCCTACCGACAAGGATAAGTTCACCAATATCGCAACCGACTTTGACCCTAAATAGGAACTCGAGCTCATCAACTTCCTCCGTGAGAATCCGGGAATTCCAAGGGGGTTGGCTGAGCACAAATTACATGTTGACCTAAAGGCAAGACTGGTTAAAGAGTCCCTTAGGCGTTTCTCTTCTGAAAAGAGAAAGGCTATCGGACAAGAAGTAGCAAGACTGTTGGCAGCCGGATTCATTAGGAAAATCTTCCACTCCGAGTGGTTAACAAATCCTATAATGGTTCCGAAGAAAGATAAAACTTGGAGAACTTGTGTTGATTTCCGTCACATCAATAAAGCTTGTCCAAAAGACCATTTCCCCTTCCTCACATTGACCAGATTGTGGATTCCACATCGGGCTGCGAGATATTATGTTTCCTCGATACATACTCGGGTTACCATCAAATCCGGTTATATGAACGAGATGAACTAAAAAAACATTCATAACCCCATTTGGTTGTTTCTGCTACACCACAATGCCATTCGGGCTAAAAAATGAAGGAGCCACATATCGACGCATGATGCAAAATTGTTTGATTTGGCAAATCGATAGAAACGTTGAAGTGTATGTGGATGATATTGTGATCAAATCGGCCGAGGGAAGTAGTTTGTTAGCCGACTTGGAGAGAAAGCCTTACCTCTCTACCAACTGATGAAAAATCACCAAATTTCGTCTGGACTGGAGAAGCTCAAGTAGCTTTTGGTGAACTCAAGAGGCAATTGTCAACTCAACCAGACCTTGCAGCACCCAAAGAAAATGAACCACTATTGTTATACATTGCAGCTACAAGCCAGGTTTTCAGCGTGGCCATAGTGGTAGAAAGGGAAGAAGAAGGGAAGGCACAGAAGGTTCAAAGACCTGTGTACTTCATCTCTGAGGACCTCGCACCATCCAAGCAACGCTATCCTCATTACCAGAAGCTGGCAATGGGAATATACTTGGCATCTCAGAAGCTTGCGCGTTACTTTCAAGATCATTCCATCATAGTTGTATCAGAAGCTCCTCTCGCAAAAATCATGAACAACAGATATGCAACGGGAAGAATTGCAAAATGGAGTTTGGATTTGCTTCCTTACGATATCCATTACCAGCCCAAAAAATCAATCAAGTCACAAGCATTGGTGGACTTCTTGGCCGAGTGGACTGAAGTACAAAATCCCCCACAGCCAATCCCAGAACATTGGACACTGTTTTTTGATGGATCCAAGATGTTAAATGGAGCATGAGAAGGGGTAGTATTGGTTTCACCAAGGAAAGATGAAATGAGATACGTTCTCCAAATACACTTTCCAGCAACAAATGATGAAGCCGAGTATGAAGCCCTTTTGTATGGTTTAAGAATGGCCATTTCACTCGGAATCAGGAGGCCGATGGTGTTTCACTGGTAGAAAGAGGCCCATTTGTCCCGGTTCCGGAACCGGGACTAAAGGGTTGTAACTAATGCCCAAAACCTTTAGTCCCGGTTTTCCCACGAACCGGGACAGATGGGGCTCCACGTGGCCTATGCGGCTTGATCAGGAAGAAGGTCCTTTTGTCCCGGTTAGTAACACCAACCGGGACCAAAAAGCTTCCACGCGTCAGCTTTTCAGGGGCTGTGGTTTTGTTTTTTTTAAGACGGGGGGGTGGGGATTTATTGTTTTGTAGGGTTAATTTAGGGATTTGTGTTAGCTAGCTAATTAATAGAGAGAGGTGTCCTCTCTTATCTCCGTTCTTGGTCGACGCTACGTACTATACATATAGAGAGGACTTGGTCGACATGCTAGCTAGCTAGTAAGAAAATGAAGGAATTAAACAATTAAGTACAGAAGATCATCATGAACATATACAGAGAGAAGTGATCGACATCTCCTTCTCCGAGATATAGTTCGAACAACAAGTTTCCGTATATCTATCCGACGATACTGGCTACATATATACAATATAAATTCTCTTACAATACCCTAATTAAGCTGTGAAATTAAGTTCCATATGGTATTCTCCGCCTTTCTTGATGACGTGGTCAACAAAGAATCCCGCCAATTCCTCTTGAATTGCTATTATGTGATCTTGTGGTAGGAGTTCTTTCTGCAGCTCCCAAATCTAATTCGAATAAGGGGGTCAATGTAGATATATGAATGAAACTCAACACAAATGATGGTAATAAAATAAAATTATGAATAGTATTGCTTACGAACTTTAAATTGTTCTTTAGAGTAATCGGCATTCTTATAGATCGTCGCGTTGTATATGTACTCACAAATGTAGTACCCACAAAGATTAGTCCCTTCTTCCTTCCACAACCACTTTACGAGAAATAGAGGTCAATCAAACTGATAATCAAGCATTATATAAATGGTATTGATGAAACTATAGAATCAATATAATGGGAGATGCGCGGAACTAGCTAGTAGTACTTACTTTCGGGTTTGAAAATTCCAGATCCTTCGGCAGTCCCAGAGCTTTTTTGGTGAACTGTATCCAAACCCTGCCAGACATAAAAAAATAATTATTACCTGATATCAGAAAATGAACAAAGTTGTGCGATAATGATCGATTGAACTTACTTCTTAAGCATTTTAGTGCTGAACGCATACGTCTCGAATCTTTTCGTCTTGAGTCTAAGATGCTTACTACTCCCTCCTCAAGCATAATCTCTACGATAATAAAGTGGAAGCTGCGACACATGCATAACTCATCAATTACATTACTATAACCTCGAGTAAATAAGGAAAACTGAATATGCACAGTAACATTCACTTGATGTTGTAAGGCCAGATTTTTTTTTTGATGTTGAAGCAAAGATTGTAGCAAGTTGGCCTCGGCTAGTTTGGGAAATGCTTCAATCTCAAAATGATTAAAGAGATTTAGGTTAATGAACCCAATATTATAGATTTGTCTTTGCTTGCATTCCATGATCTTCAATCTTCATGATATAGTGAATTATATGTACATGCAATGAAAGAGCTGAGCTATATATAAAGACTTAATTAAATAAGTAGTACTTACAGACAGTAGCAAGTGACGATTACTTTATCGATGGCCTTTTGATTGTAAAGCTGGAATGGCTCCTCAAAAGGAACCGGCAACAAGTCAAGTCCAACGAGGTCTTGCTTGTCTTTAACCATAACCATCAAATTATCGTACTCAGATTTCTTGCAGGCGTTCATGTACCACTGATGTAATCCTCGCATCATCGTTGGTAGCGGTTCAATAGGTGATCTGACGAGAGGATACCCGTAACGGTATGTGTATTCGTCCACTACCTCCAGTGGATCAAAATGTGTATCGTCGGGCAGGTAATCACCAGGTTTGGTACCGGGCACCATCCCATCCGCCAGCTAATCATCAGGTTTGGTACCGGGCACCATCCCGACCGGCAGATTTGCGACAACTATATCGCTAGACACCTGCAGCGGGGGGCACGATTTGTTCGCCTGTTCACCGAGCTGGGGAATTGTTTTCCCTATTGCAATTTGTTTTTATCTCCTTTTGTTAGTTGCAGTGGTTCCAAGCCGGCGCGCTTCTTGCGCTTTCTTTTTCAGAATGCGGACATAGTTGTCATCTAGCGGAGCCGGTGTTGGTCGCTCCAGGGCATCAAAAGTGCGCTTCGCTTTCGCCTCATCTATCTTCAGAGGCGGAGGTGGGTTTTTTTTCAAACACGCATCCACTTCGGCTTGAACGATCTTCGCGGTTTCCTCCGAGATCTTCTCGTATGGTAACTTCTCAAGAGGCTTTGACAGATGATGGACCATATTTGTATCGCTTCCCGCCACTGGTTGTAATGCTAGACGCCGAAGCGACGACGACTCTTTTTTCTTTGCTGTTTAAGATCAGGCGCCGGAGCGGCGGCGGCGGCTCTCTTTTGCTCTTGCTGATGAGGCGAAGGAGGAGGCGGGCTGCTCGGACGCGCCGACGCAGGCGGAGAAGGAGGCGGAGGAGGAGGCGTGCACTGATCACTCGCCGGAGGAGGACTCAGAGAAGTAGGTGTGCCCTAATCACTCGCCGAAGGAGGAGGCGGGCCCTGATACGTCCAAAACGTATCTATAATTTCTGCTTGCTCCATGCATGTTTTGTGTGATATTGCTATGTTCTAGATACACTTTCATACATTTTTGATCATATTTGGACTAACCTATTAACTCAGTGCACCCCAGTGCCAGTTCCTGTTATCTCCTGTTTTTCTATTTCAGTTTTCCCCCATATAAAAAGTGCCAGAAAAATTCGGGAAAATTCAGATAAAAATCAGCGTGGAGGAAGCTTCGCGAAGAGCCCGGGAGGGGCCAGAGGGGAGCCAGGGGGGCCAGGCGGCCACCCGGCGCGGCCCCACCCCTGGCCGCGCCAGGGGGGCGCCTGGGGCCCCTGGTCCACCTTTTGCTGCCCCCCTTCGCCTATTTATTCTCCTTCACGGGAAAACTCCAGAAGAGGAACCCTATTCCGCAAACTCGCCTCTGTTCCGCCGCCGCCGCGCTTCCGAAGATCGGGAGCACCAGAAGACCTCTTCCCGGCACCCTGCCGGAGGGAGGATTGACCTCCGGGAGTCTCCTCTCCACCATGGATGCTCCCCGGATGTCTCGTGAGTAGTTTTCCTTGGACCATGGGTCCGTGATCAGTAGCTATGTGATGTTCTCCTCCCCTCTTTGATCTTCATTGTTTAGACCTCGTGAGCTTCCCTACATGATCGAGGCATCTTTGTAATATTTCTGCTATTGCTATGTTAAGTTTGATAGGATCTGATGGATTATGAGATTATGTTCAGATTGTGATAGAGTAATATATTTGGTTTTTATCTCTTATTTTTTTTCCTAAGTAATTCTTGCATGTTCTCCGTTGTTGTTTATTGCTTTGGCCAAGTAGTAGGTAGTGACTTCAAGAGGAAACGTTGTGCTAGATTGTGGGTTCATGCCCCCCAATGACACGCTTGAGTGACAGAAACATGAGTCTAGGGGATGTGCTGTTGCCACAAGGTGGAAAACAACGGTGCTTGTGACCGCGGTCACAAGGATTGTTTACTTTACGCAGAGTTCTTTTTAATGCAGTTGTCTATTGCTTTGGGTTTACACTTTGGGTGGGGCTCGCAACTTAATACCAGCGAGATGTTCTGGATAGATATCTCAAGGTGGATGATTAGTAGTAGATGCAGATGGATTTCGGTCTACTTATCTTGGCGTACTTCCTGTGCTTTTGAACCTCGTCCTTTCTTTTGTAGCATAGTTAGCATTGCGGTGCGTTCATAATCCTGTCAATTGCCTTTCTGTAATTTGTTTACCTCGCATAGCAATTTTATTGTCTTTTGGGAGAGAGACATCACTAGCGAACATCACGTATCCCGGTCCATATCCTCATTATTGTTTCCACGCTATATTTACTTTACTGCTTTTACTTGCTATCATTATCCCTTGCATTTTATCCTTGTCAACAACAAGACCGGAGAGATTGACAACCTCTCTGAACTTCGTTGGGAACAAAGTTATCTGTGTCTGTGTGCAGGTCCGCGTCAGTTGCGCTGCTAACACCTACTTATCATCTCTGGAGTCCTGCTGGAGACAAACCTTGGTATCTTCACCGAGGGAAAACTGCTGCTGCACTACATCTCAACCTTCCACTTGGGGTAACCAACGAAGGGGGTGAGAAGCCATCAAGCAAAGTTTTCTGGCGCCGTTTCCGGGGACTCCAAGTGCTAAGATAGGGGAGTTGCACACCACCCTTTACCTTTGTTTTTTAGTCTTGTTAGTTTATCTTTCAGTTTTTATCTTTGTGTCTTTTATCAAAAACTACAAAAAAATCTGCCACACTTGCTGCTACTATGGGTTCCACTGAAAACACCAAGTTGTGTGACTTCACTAGTCACAACAACCAAGACTTTATCTGCACTCCCATTGCCACACCTGCCACTTCAGCTACCTCTTATGAAATTAAACCTGCTTTGCTAAACCTTGTTATGAGAGATCAATTCTCTGGTGCTAGAGATGATGCTGCTTTACACTTGAATAATTTTGTTGAATTATGTGATATGCAAAAGTATAAAGAAGTAGAAGGTGATGTTGTTAAGCTCAAGCTCTTTCCTTTCTCTTTAAGGGGAGATGCTAAAATCTGGTTTCAATCTTTGCCTAGAAATAGCATAGATTCTTGGGACAAGTGCAAAGATGCTTTTATAGGGAAGTACTACCCTCCTGCTAAGATTATCCAATTGAGGAGTAATATTATGAATTTTAAGCAATTGGATAATGAACACGTTGCCCAAGCTTGGGAACGAATGAAATCTCTTGTTAAGAAATGCCCTACACATGGTTTGACTACTTGGATGGTTATCCAGACTTTTTATGCAGGCTTGAACTTTACCTCGCGGAACCTGTTAGATTCGGCCGCGGGAGGAACCTTTATGTCAACTACACTTGGTGCTGCCACGAAGCTTCTCGATGAAATGATGACCAATTATTCCCAATGGCACACCGAACGCGCTCCAACAGGTAGGAAGGTAAATTGTGTCGAGGAAATTACCTCCCTCAATGAAAAAGTTGACTTAATTATGTCTCTACTTACCAAGCAACCCTTTATTGATCCTCATGATGTTCCTTTAAATTCTTTGGTTTCCCAAGAACAAGTAGATGTGAACTTTATTGCTAGAAACAACTTCAACAACAATGCTTATAGGGGAAATTTTGCTAGCAATCCTAGACCGTTTCCATCCAACTATGGGAACAACAACACCTACCCCAGCAACAAGAACCCCTCTTCTGAACTAGAAAGCATGCTTAGAGACTTTATCACTACCCAAAAAGCCTTCAGTAAAATGTAGAAGAGAAATTAGCTAAAATAGATAATCTCTCTTTGAAGGTAGAAAGCTTAGCCCTTGATATTGAGATGCTTAAAATTAGAACCTCTCCCCTTGAGGAGAATAAGGCCACTCCTATTAATGCTATCCAGTTACAAATCAATGAAAATATTAGGATGATGGCTAAACTTAAAGAAAGATGGGCTAGAGAAAAAGAGGAAGAGGATAGAATTAAGAGCCTTCCTACACACCACTCAGTTGCCACTATCCAAATTGTTGAGGACACTCAAACTATTAGCACCCAATGCACTCCTAGTCCCGTTGGACCTATTAATGGTGATGCTAATACCTCAACCATAGAAAAAGAAACTCCTATGAACATAGAGGGTTTCAAACAATTGAGCCTAGATGACACTACTACCACCTTTGATAGTAGTGATATTGATTTTGATAGTTGTACCCTCTTAGAAGTTATTAGCTTGCTACAAAAAATGTCTAGAGACCCCCACACTAGCACACTTAATCTTGCCTTCACGGAGCATATCACAAATGCTCTCATCAAAGCTAGGGAGGAGAAGCTTAGAGTAGAAGCCTCCATACCTAGGAAGCTAGATGATGGTTGGGACCCTATGATCAAAATTAAATTAAATAACTTCTCTTGCTATGCTTTATGTGATGTTGGAGCTAGTACCTCCGTTATGCCCAAAAGAATAGTTGATATGTTTTAATTGAAGCCTTTTGAGCCTTGTTCTTTCGGTGTTCGTCTTGTTGATTCTTCCATAAAGAAACCTTTGGGGAAGATCGACGATGTTCTTATCATTGTCAATGACAACTATGTTCCCATCGATTTTATTGTTATGGATATAGAGTCTGAACCTTTATGTCCAATTATTTTGGGACTTCCTTTTCTTCGCACCGTTGGTGCGGTTATTGACATGAAAGAGGGGAATATAAAATTTCAATTCCCATTCAAAAAGGGGATGGAACACTTACCTAGAAATAAAATCAAGTTACCTTTTGAGTCCGTTACTCGGGCTAGTTATTCTCTTTCTCTTGATAAAACTTGATTCTTCTTTTGCATCATGCCTAGCTAATGGCTTTAAAGAAGCGCTTTCGGGAGGCAGCCCGCAACGAATTTAGGTGTTTATTTTTTCTTTTGTTGTGTCTTGATGATTGTTACTTCTGTAGAAACATCATTGTATCTTTATTTTTCAGCTTTGTGCCAAGTTATAGCCTCTTACGGCAAGGGAAGTAAAAGTTGTGACATGCTGTCCAGAAAACAGATTCTGTCCTCGTGACCAGAAAAATTCCAGAAAAATCCCAGTTCATCTTTTTGAGCTGAAATTTTTACACAGTATGGTCTATACAATTACAAAACTTCCGCATGTTCTGAGTTTTTTTATTTGAGTTGCAGAAGTGCCGCTAAAAAAATTCTTTACTATCTTCTGTTCTGTTTTTCACAGATTCTGCCACGTTTTGTCTCTCCTTACTTTTGCAAACCTTAAGCTTGCTTTTTATTTGCAAAAACTTTTAGGCACTCTTGAGAAACAGTAGCTCTTCAAGATTATTTTTATATCCAGTGGAAAAAATTATTCATTAAGGGTACTAACCTCTCTAATCAGCTTATGATGAGGTATGTATGAAGGGAGTTTTTAAGTGTGCGATGGAAGATGATGAAAGAAGATCCAGGAGTGTCAAGTGCTCAAGCTTGGGGATGCCCCCATGCATCCCCAATAAATATTCAAGGAGACTCAAGCTTCTAAGCTTGGGGATGCCCCCGTGCATCCCCTTCTCCATCAACAATCATCAGTTCGTCCTTCGTCTCACTATATTTTTATCACTTCATGTGTTATGTGCTATGCTTTGAGCGTCTCGCTCTTAGGTTTTGTTTTTAGTTTTCTTTAGCTTTGCTTGCTGTTCATAACAAGTTAGATCCTTTCTTACTTGTGTGGGAGAGAAACACGCTCCACTTTCAAAATTTAGAACACATCATAGGATTTTTCCTACCTATCTTTTTGCTGTTGTGTGTTCTTTATCTTTTCATAGCTACTGCCTTGTTTAGTTTTAGTTTTAGTTTGTCTTTAGCAAGAGCCTTGACTTTTGTTTAGTTTGTTGCTGCAACTCTTTTTAGTTTTCATGTTTCTCTTGTTAAGAGAGTTGGTTGTTGCACTGAGTTGTGTCTTGTCTTGAAAGTAGGTAATTGAGGTTGCTATTTAATTTTAGGAGTAGCTTGCAATAGTTTTGAGGTATTCATGTGAGTAATGTTTGAACTTTTGGTGTCAAGAGCTCTAGACTATTAGTGATAGGTGTCGTATTTTGGGCAATCCGTGTGTATTTTCAAAACCTACAAAACTAGTTGAGAACTCTAGCTACTAGATGGATCACTACTCTTCTGAGGGGTCGAATATCCGAGAACACTCACGTACCATGAGTCGAGGATGCGCAAGGATAACCAAACCCCCATACACTCCTCCTCGGGGTACTTGTCTCTTTGTGAACCTCCTCATTAGATTGAGAGTTACCGATAATAAGTGCATGAGTTCTTCGGACTAATGTAAGTATTGAAAGTTGACACTTCCACCATCCCATATTTTGCTAGCCTCTCTTGTGCCGTGCATTGCCTTCTTCTCACTCCGAGAGTTGGTGGCCACCTTCGCCGGTACATCCAAACCCTTGGCATGATACGCTCTGTCATCATAAGCCTCCTTATATCTTCCCTAAAAACAGCCACCATACCTACCTATCAAGGCATTTCCATAGCCTTTCCGAGTTATATTGCGATGCAACTTCCACCTCTTCATGACTTGATCTTCATGTCATACATGTTCCTGCTACACTGGCAGCGACATACATTGCATACATCATGTAGTTACTTCTTCTTTATGATTTTGAGTACCTTGTAAAGTGTGAAAGATTTCCTTTACCTTCTTGTAAAATAGAGTGTTGCCCTTAAGTGAGGAAAAGATCCCAAAGTGGACACAATAAAAGATCCCAAAGAGGACAAATGAGAGTTAAATAGAAAGAGCCATTGAGGCCACCAAAAAAATACAAAAAAATAGAAAAAAGAGAAAAAAGAAATAAAAAGAGAGAAAGGGGCAACACTACTATCCTTTTGAGAGATCCACACTAGTACTCCCTTTATATCCTTGTACTCCATAGAGATGATCTTTTTTCATATAGTTCCATTGGAGAGCTTCCTAGCTCGTATGTGCATCCGTTGCATGGCAATCCCTACTCCTCACATCATATCTATCATTTGGCATCTCTTGCCTATGATTGTCCTCATTGATGTGAGCCTTTCTCTTCCTTTTTGTCTTCCTCCTCCACCATATTTCTCTCTTTGCCATCCTAAGTGTCAACTCTCGTGCTTACGCTCATCCATTGCATGAGTGCTCAAAATATCGAAAAGGAGTGGATCAAATTGACTTGTACCTGGCTAGTGGTCTGGGGATGAGTCAAGATAAGATTCCAAAGAAGACCAAGTGTGACACTTTAGTAGATTGATTTCTCAACACAAAAATACTTTTTTCTCGTATTCCCTATCCCCCTTCTTGCACGCAAACACCATTTGGAGACATTCGAGTCACGGACAGCGAGAGATCTTGCGCCTAATGTTCTTTTGTTACTTGTTTCAATGCTAATATAGACTCTTGCATGTTATGACTTGAATTGAATCTCTAACCTTGATTACTTTACTTTTCAAAGTTCTTTTATGGTTGCTAGCATGTCACCACAGAAATTATGTTGTTATCATTTAACTACTCGAGGACGAGCAGGAATTAAGCTTGGGGATGTTGATACGTCCAAAACGTATCTATAATTTCTGCTTGATCCATGCATGTTTTGTGTGATATTGCTATGTTCTAGATACACTTTCATACATTTTTGATCATATTTGGACTAACCTATTAACTCAGTGCACCCCAGTGCCAGTTCCTGTTTTCTGCTGTTTTTCTATTTCAGTTTTCCCCCATATAAAAAGTGCCAGAAAAATTCGGGAAAATTCAGATAAAAAATCAGCGTGGAGGAAGCTTCGCGAAGAGCCCGGGAGGGGCCAGAGGGGAGCCAGGGGCCCCCAGTAAGTATCTATAAGTATCTGATACATCCAAAACGTACCTATAATTTCTGCTTGCTCCATGCATGTTTTGTGTGATATTGCTATGATATTGATACACTTTCATACACTTTTGATCATATTTGGACTAACCTATTAACTCAGTGCACCCCAATGCCAGTTCTTGTTTTATGCTGTTTTTTCTATTTTAGTTTTCCCCCTATTAATAGTGCTCCAAAAAACGGGAAAATCATATAAAAAATCAGCGTTCCGGAAGCTTCCGGATTCACCGAAGAAGGGCCAGAGGGGCCCCACCTGGTGCCTAGGCGGCCAGTGGGCGCGGACTAGGGCTTGGCCGCGCCGGGAGGCCGCCTTGGCGACTGGTGGCCCCCCTGGTGCCCCCCTTTGGCTCCTATTTATTCTCCCGTCACGAAAACCCTGATCCTGGACCCCTTTTCTCCAGAAGCAATTCCGATCTCCACCGCCATCGCGAACAAGCTTCGGGGGACCATAATTCCTGTGTCGGCACCCTGCCGGGACGGGGAAGTGCCCCCGGATTCATCTCCATCGACGTTGCTTCCTCCCTCCATGATGCGGGAGTAGTTCCTCCTCGGGGCTGAGGTTTTTACCAGTAGCTATGTGGTCTTCTCTCTCTCCCATGATGTGATCTTGATTGTGATCATAGGCTATGTTAATCTAGGATGATCCCATGATGTTTCCCCTTCTTCTATGATGTACTCACTTGATCTTATCTAGTATAATCCCCGAGACCATGGTGACAGCGGTCTATTGGACATGGATTAGAAGAATATTTTCATGAGTGATTTCCTCTTTTGTGTGTGGATTGAAGATTGAGAGTCTCTTGGTGCTTGTCTTTGACTATCCTTTAGATATGTTGTGGTGATTGTGGTACTCTCTTTGGATGGCCGCGGTGACATTGGGAAATCCATAGATGAGAACTACGAACTCTGAGGTGTGCTTTTTTAGCCCTACACAATTCTTGTCCTCTCTTTACCACAAAGGAATGACCTCCGAGTACGTCTCCGTTGCATGTTTTATGAGGAATATCATGTGATTAGCCTATGTTAATGTTGTTGGGAGTTGCCACTAGTGAAAGTATGAAGCCTAGGCCTTGTTTCCACCATTGCAATACCGTTTGCGCTCACGTTTACTACTTGTTTGCTTGCTGCACTTTTTATTACAGATTTATATTACCTTGCTTTGCTACACCTATCACCCATATTTTACCATCTCTTCGCCCAACTAGTGCACCTATACAACTCCTAGTTGTATTAGGTGTGTTGGGGACACAAGAGACTTCTTGTATCTTAATTGCAGGGTTGCTTGAGAGAGACCATCTTCAACCTCTACTTCCCTGAGTTCGATAAACCTTAGGTCATCCACTTGAGGGAAATTGCTGCTGTCCTACAAACCTCTGCGCTTGAAGGCCCAAGATAGTCTACAAGAATAGAAGCGTGCGTAGACATCAAGCTATTTTTGGTGCCGTTGCCGGGGAGGTGAGTGCTTGAAGGTATATCTTAAGATCTTGCAATTAAATCTTTTCGTTTCTTGTTTTTATTTTCACTAGTTAGGTCTTATGGAAAACAACAAAATATTATGAGAGATCTTTATGTCCTCTACCTTGAGTTGGGACATGAAGTGTTTGAAGAGAAAATCAAAAAGTCTATGGAGATTCATTATTTGCACAACACTCATGTTAGTAGCAATGTTATTAGCATGTCTTCTTTGAATACTTTTGATACTAATGATATGCAAAGCCATAAGCTTGGGGATGCTACGTTTTATGAAGATGATCTTTTTAGCCCCCCAAGTTTTGATGAGGAAATTTCTTTTGATGATACTTTGCCTCCTATCTATGATGATTATTGTGATGACACTTATGCCATAAAGAATAAATGTTTGCAAGTGTATCATGATAAGAATGATTCTTGTGATAGCTATTTTCTTGAGTTTGCTCCCACTATTACTAATGAGAAGGATTTTGCTTATGTGGAGAGTAAAAAATTCTCTATGCTTGTGAATCATGATAAGAATTTTTTATGTGATACTTATATTGTTGAGTTTATTCATGATCCCACTGCAAATTATTATGAGAGGGGAACATATGCTTATAGATATTTCAATAATATCAAGTTCCCTCTCTTTATGTTGAAGGTTTTGAAGTTGCACTTATTTTGGCTTCCTATGCTAATATCTTTATGCTTCAATGAGTTATTTCTCTACAAGATCCCTTTGCATAGGAAGCATGTTAGACTTAAATGTGTTTGATATTTGCTTCTTGAGGCTCTCTTTTGTTCTTCAACTCTTATTCCTACGAGTGCATCACTAAAATCTTAAGCCTGTCTTTATGGCTATAAAGAAAGAGCTCAAGGGAGACAACCCTTGTTATCTTTACTTTGAGTTTTTACTTTCAGTCTTTAGTGGTCTTGATGATTGTTACTACTGTAGCAACATCATTGTATCTTTATTTTCAAGCTTTGTGCCAAGTCTAGCCTCCGATTGCAAGAAAGTTCAAAAGTTGTGACATGGTGTCCAGAAAACAGATTCTTTCCTTGGACGGAAAAATTAGCCTAAAATCACCAGATCATCTTTTTGATCTGAAGTTTTTTGACACCGTGCTCCATACAATTTACTTTCGAGCATCTGTTCTGAGTATTTTGATTCGAGTTGCAGAAGTATCCCAAAAAAATTCTTTACTACCTGCTGTTCTGTTTTTCACAGATTCTGCCACGTTTTGTCTCTTCTAACTTTTGCAAACCTTTAGCTTGCTTTTTATTTGCAAAAACCTTTTGGAAATCTTGAGAAACAGTATCTCTTCAAGAATATCTTTATATCCAGTGGTATTTTATTTATTTATTAAGGGTACTAACCTCTCTAATCAGCTTATGATGAGTTATGTATGAAGGGAGTTTTCAAGTGTGCGATGGAAGATGATGAAAGAAGATTCCGGAGTGTCAAGCGCTCAAGATTGGGGAAGCACCCATGCATCCCCAATAAATGTTCAATGAGACTAAAGCGTCTAATCTTGGGGATGCCCCCGTGCATTGCCTTCTCCATCAACAATCATCAGTTTGTCCTTCGTCTCGCTATATTTCTATCACTTCATGCGTTATGTGCTATGCTTGGAGCGTCTCGCTCTTAGGTTTTATTTTTAGTTTCCTTTAGCTTTGCTTGCTGTTCATAACAAGTTAGATCCCGTCTTACTTTGTGTGGGAGAGAAACACACTCCACTTTCAAAATCTAGAACACATCATAGGATTCTTAATGCCTATCTTTTTGCTGTTATGTGTTCTTTATCTTTTGGTAGCTACTGTCATGTCTATTTTTAGTCTTAGTTTGTCTTAGCAAGAGCCTTGGCTTTTGTTTAGTTTGTCGCTGGAACTCTCTTTAGTTTTCATGTTTATCTTGTTTAGAGAGTTGGTTGTTGCACCGAGTTATGTCTTGTTTTTGAGAACTAGGTGATTGAGGTTGCTATTTAATTTCAGTAGTAACTTGCAATAGTTTTGAGGCATTGATGTCAAGAGCTCTAGCCTATTAGTGATATGTGTCGTATTTTGAGCAATCCTTGTGTATTTTCAAAACCTACAAAACTAGTTGAGAACTCTAGCTACTAGATGGATCGCTAATCTTTGGAGGGATCGAATATTAGAGTACACTCACGTACCATGAGTCGGGTATGCGCAAGGATAACCAAACCCCCATACACTCCTCCTCGGGGTATTTGTCTCTGTGTGAACCTCCTTATTAGATTGAGAGTTACCGATAATAAGTGCATGAGTTCTTCGGACTAATGTAAGTATTCGAAAGTTGACACTTCCACCTACTCATATTTGCTAGCCTTTCCTGTGTCGTGCATTGCCTCATTCTCACTCCGAGAGTTGGTGTCCACCTTCGCCGGTACATCCAAACCCTTGGCATGATACGCTCTGTCATCATAAACCTTCTTATATCTTTCCTCAAAACAGCCACCATACCTACCTATCAAGGCATTTCCATAGCCTTTCCGAGATACATTGCCATGCAACATCCATCTTCTCATGACTTGATGTTCATGTCATACAAGCTACTTGCTTGATCGATGAGTCGCATGCTAGTTGGGCCTTTCCCTAATCATTGCTACATGACGCGCTAGTATCATTGCATATCCTGCTACACTGGCAGAGGCATACATTTGCATACATCGTGATAGTTACATCTTCTTTATGATTTGAGTACCTTGTAAAGTGTGAAAGATCTTCTATACTTCTTGTAATATATAGAGTGTTTCCCCTAAAGTGAGGAAAAGATCCCAAAGAGGAAAAAATCAAAAGATACCAAAGAGGACAAATGAGAGAAATATAAAGAGCCATTGAGGCCACTAAAAAAATACAAAAAATAGAAAAAAGAGAAAAATAAATAAAAAGAGAGAAGAGGGCACACTACTGTTCCTTTTAAGAGATCCACACTCGTACTCCATCTTATATCTTGTACTCCATAGAGATTATCATTCATGCATATATCTATGTGGGGACCTTCACACTATAGAACTTGGCTTGTATATTCCAATGATGAGCCTCCTCAAATGAGCTCTAGGTCTTCTTGAGCAAGCAAGTTGTATGCACCCCCACTAGTTCCATTGGAGAGTTTACCTTAGCTCATATGTGCATACGTTGCATGGCAATCCCTACTCCTCATATCATATCTATCATTTGGCTTTCTCTCACCTATGATTGTCTTCATTGATGTGAGCCTTTCACACCCTTTTTGTCTTCCTCCTCCACCATATTCTCTCTTTGCCATCCTAAGTGTCAACTTTCTTGCTTACGCTCATCCATTCCATGAGTGCTCAAAATATCGAATAGGAGTGGATCATTTTGACTTGTTCCTGGCTAGTGGTCTCGGGATGAGTCAAGATAAGATTCCAAAGAAGACCAAGTGTGAAACTTTAGTAGATTGAGTTCTCAACACAAAAATAACTTTTTTATCTCGTAATCCCTATCCACTTTCTTGCATGCAAACACCATTTGGAGACATTCGACTCACGGACAGCGAGAGCTCTTGCACCTTTATGTTCTTATGTTGCTTGTTTCAATGCTAATATATACTCTTGCCTGTTATGACTTGAATTGGATTACATGCCTTGATTGCTTTACTTAAAAGTTCTTATATGTTTGGTAGCATGTCACCACAGAAATTATGTTTGTTATCATTTACCTACTCGAGGAGGAGCAGGAAATAAGCTTGGGAATGTTGATACGTCCAAAACGTACCTATATTTTCTGCTTGCTCCATGCATGTTTTGTGTGATATTGCTATGATATTGATACACTTTCATACACTTTTGATCATATTTGGACTAACCTATTAACTCACTGCACCCCAGTGCCAGTTCCTGTTTTCTGTTGTTTTTCTATTTCAGGTTTCCCCCATATTAAAAGTGCTCCAAAAATCGGGAAAAATTAGATAAAAAATCAGCATTCCGGAAGCTTCCAGATTCACCGAAGAAGGGCCAGAGGAGGCCCATCTGGTGCCTAGGCGGCCAGTGGGCGCGGCCCAGGGCTTGGCCGCGCCGGGAGGCCGCCTTGGAGACTGGTGGGGCCCCTGGTGCCCCCCTTTGGCTCCTATTTATTCTCCCGTCGCGAAAACCCTGATCCCGAACTCCTTTTCTCCAGAAGCAATTCCGATCTCCGCCGCCATCGCCAACAAGCTTCGGGGGACCAGAATTCCTGTGCCGGTACCCTGCCGGGACGGGGAAGTGCCCCCGGATTCATCTCCATCGACGTTGCTTCCTCCCTCCATGATGCGGGAGTAGTTCCTCCTCGGGGCTGAGGTTTTTACCAGTAGATATGTGGTCTTCTCTCTCTCCCATGATGTGATCTTGATTGTGATCATAGGCTATGTTAATCTAGGATGATCCCATGATGTTTCACCTTCTTCTATGATGTACTCACTTGATCTTATCTAGTATAATCCCCGAGACCATGGTGACAGCGGTCTATTGGACATGGGTTAGAAGAATATTTTCATGAGTGATTTCCTCTTTTGTGTGTGGATTGAAGATTGAGAGTCTCTTGGTGCTTGTCTTTGACTATCCTTTAGATATGTTGTGGTGATTGTGGTACTCTCTTTGGATGGCCGCGGTGACATTGGGAAATCCATAGATGAGAACTACGAACTCTGAGGTGTGCTTTTGTAGCCCTACACAATTCTCGTCCTCTCTTTACCACAAAGGAATGACCTCCGAGTACGTCTCCATTGCATCTTTTATGAGGAATATCATGTGATTAGACTATGTTAATGTTGTTGGGAGTTGCCACTAGTTAAAGTATGAAGCCTAGGCCTTGTTTCCACCATTGCAATATCGTTTGCGCTCACGTTTACTACTTGTTTGCTTGCTGCACTTTTTATTACAGATTTATATTACCTTGCTTTGCTACACCTATCACCCATATTTTACCATCTCTTCACCGAACTAGTGCACCTATACAACTCCTAGTTGTATTAGGTGTGTTGGGGACACAAGAGACTTCTTGTATCTTAATTGCAGGGTTGCTTGAGAGAGACCATCTTCAACCTCTACTTCCCTAAGTTCGATAAACCTTAGGTCATCCACTTGAGGGAAATTGCTGCTGTCCTACAAACCTCTGCGCTTGGAGGCCCAACATAGTCTAGAAGAATAGAAGCGTGCGTAGACATCAGCATCATACATCGTTTTGGAGTCCCACATGACATTATCACGGACAACGGGTCAAACTTCAACTCGGCTGAATTTAAGAAATTTAGTTGGGGCAATGGCATTCAAGTTAATTTTGCCTCAATAGCACATCCTCAATCCAATGGCCAGGTTGAACGAGCAAATGGACTGATACTGAAAGGAATCAAGCCACGACTCCATCGAGAATTAAAAGAAGCAGCAGGCGCTTGGGTAGAGGAGCTTCCCTCAGTTCTGTGGGGATTGAGAACAACAACTAACCGCTCTACTCGGTCAACCCCTTTCTTCCTGGTGTATGGGTCAAAAGCAATCCTTTCGAGTGACCTCAAGCACAATGCCCCCGAGTAAGCCAGTACACCGAAGCGGAAGCCGAAGCCGCAAGACAAGATGGTGTTGATCTCCTGGAAGAGGAAAGAAATTTAGCTCTTAGCCGTTCAGCATTCTACCAGCAAGACCTACGCCGATACCATGATCGACACGTCCGAGCTCGCTCATTCCAAGAAGGTGACATGGTGTTACGTATCAAGCAGACTTCTGATCACAAGTTAGCCCCTCCGTGGGAAGGACCCTATGTCATATACCGGGTATTACATAATGGAGCTTATCGGTTATATGATGTAACTAATAACATAGAAGATCCACATGCATGGAATGCTCAGTTGTTACGTCGCTTCTATGCGTGAACGCGGTTGTAAGACTTGAATAAAATATAATGTTTGTATGAAGAGTGTTTTCACGAATCTCTGTACTTTCATCTGTTATCAAAAAATCAATTTTTCGTCCGAGCTTTGCGTAGCTCGGACGAGAGCTTAGAAATTTTTCTAAGTATCCTTCAAGTTATTTATAACTTGGGGGCTGCTTAACGCTCAAACAATCAAGTTTTTGTCCGAGCTATGCCCAACTCGGACGAGAGCTTAGAAAAATATCTAAGTACCCTTCAAGTTATTTATAACTTGGGGGCTGCTTAACGCTCAAAAAATCAATTTTTTGTCTGAGCTGTGCACAGCTGGGACGAGAGCTTAGAAAAAAATTCTAAGTACCCTTCAAGTTATTTATAACATGGGGGCTTCTTAACGCTCAAAAAATCAGGTTTTTGTCCGAGCTGTGCGCAGCTCGGACGAGAGCTTAGAAAAAAAATAAGTACCCTTCAAGTTATTTATAACATGGGGGCTGCTTAATGCTCAAAAATCAAGTTTTTTCCGAGCTGTGTGCAGCTCGGACGAGATCTTAGAAATTTTTTCTAAGTACCCTTCAAGTTATTTATAACTTGGGGGCTGCTTCACGCTAAAAAAATCAAGTTTTTGTTCGAGCTGTACGCAGCTCGGACGAGAGCTTAGAAAAAACAATCAAGTACCCTTCAAGTTATTTATAACTTGGGGCTGCTTAACGCTCAAAAATCAAGTTTTTGTCCGAGATGTGCGCAGCTTGGACGAGAGCTTAGAAAAAAATTATAAGTACCCTTCAAGTTATTTATAACTTGGGGGCTGCTTAACACTCAAAAAATCAAGTTTTTGTCATAACTTGGGGGCTGCTTAACGCTCAAAAAATCAAGTTTTTGTTCGAGCTGTGCGCAGCTCAGACGAGAGCTTAGAGAAACTTTCTAAGTACCCTTCAAGTTATTTATAACTTGGGGGTTGCTTAACGCTCAAAAAATTAAGTTTTAGTCTGAGCTGTGTGCAGCTCGGACGAGAGCTTCGTAAAAATTTCTAAGTATCCCTCCACAATCTTCAGGGCTATTTAATGCACAACCAGACAACCACGGAACATACCAATAGATAGCTAAAGCAAAAGCATGTCTAGTTCCCAGGGCACAACACAAACGACAACGATGTTCATTACATAGACCACTTGGCATACCGAGGCAAATTTTAAAGTTTTTTGTTCCATCCAAACCAATTGCTCATTCGTCCCCGGCTTCGTCCGACTCACTCAAGACGCCAGTAGATTCCACGAAGAAGTCTAGATCAGGCATCAGAGCAATCCGACTAGCAGTTTCAGCGTAGCGAGGCTTAAATGTGGTTCAACTTTTCCCTTGTTCAGGATCACCGCCACCAACCCTTTCAAGGTTGTGAACCCTCTCAGGAAAGTGTGCCTTTGTCAGGGCCAACGCATAGTTCGCACCACTTCATGCCGAAGACCGTTTCCAGCGTGCTAATTGCTGAGGAGTTGCTTGAAGAGTGGGGACAACCGTATCAAGTTTCACGTGATTTTCCTCACCAGGCGACAATTTTCTCTTCAGCGCCAAGGTGGCACCCATGACTTCCTCAGCAAATCTCTTAGCCTTGGCACACCTCATGGTCAGCAAGCCTCGGGCTAAAGAAAATTCTGTTGTCAACGGTGTGTAGTTGTCCCTCTTCATCACTTAGGAAAACTCAGCCAATCGAGCTTGCTCCGCCTATGGATCGGTTCCATACGCTGCAAAGAAACAAGTTAGCATACGCCGAATTGGCAGGACACCAAACACGATCAACACAAGTTTCCCACAACTCACCAGATAGAGTCTCGCTGAAAATAGCAAACCTCCCAGCACAATACTCCTCCGATGCCTTCACAGATTTCCGAGTTGCCTCCAGCTCGTCCTTGTGATCTACCTCTTCCTTAGAGTGCAGCTTGGACAACTTTTGCAGATCATATTGGAGTTTCGCAATGCTGGCCTCATTCTCCTTCACAGTTTCTTTGTAATAGTGTACAGATTTCTCCAAAGATCTCTTCTCTTTGGCACGCTTCTCAGCCTGCTCTATCTCCTTCTTCATCTTGGCCACAAAATCATCATTCTCCTTGACCTTGGCGTCAAAAGCTTTCTTGGCCGCCTCTACGTCAGGACACAGAACAAAAGAAAAGAGAGGGTATCAAAAGCAAGTTTTTATCTCTTTTTATAAAATCTAAGACAACATAGCTTACCAATGTCGTCAGCATGTTGTTTCTTCAGTTTGTTGTGCTCTTCAAGCAGCACCTGATACGTACAAAACGTATCTATAATTCCAGCTTGCTCCATGCCTCTTTTGTGTGATATTGCTATGATATTGATGAACTTCCATACACTTTTGATCATATTTGGACTAACCTATTAACTCAGTGCACCCCAGTGCCAGTTCCTGTTTTCTGCTGTTTTTCTATTTCAGGTTTCCCCTTATTTAAAGTGCCAGAAAAATTCCTGGAAAAATATAGGAAAAATCAGCGTACTGGAACCTTCTAGAAGAGACAAAGTGGGGGCCCAGGGGGGGCAGGGGGGCCCAGGCGGCCACCCGGCGCGGCCACCCCCCTAGGCCGCGCCAGGGGGCGCCTGGAGCCCCTGGCCCACCTCTGGCTTCCACCTTCGCCTATTTATTCCCCGTGACGAGAAACCCTCGGGGACGGAACCCTTTTTCGCGATCTCTCCTCTGTTCCTCCGCCGCTGCGCTTCCATGATCGAGAGCACCAGAAGACCTCTTCCCGGTACCCTGCCGGAAGGAGGAATCACCTCCGGGAGCTTGTCCACCACCATGGACGCTTCCCGGATGAACCGTGAGTAGTCCACCTTGGACCATGGGTCTATGATCAGTAGCTATGTGATGTTCTCCTCCCCTCTTTGTTCTTCATGGATTAGACCTCGTGAGCTTCCCTACATGATCGAGACACTTATGTAATCTTTCTGCTGTTTCTATGCTGAGTTTGCTGGGATCCGATGGATTATGAGATTATGTTCAGATTGTGATTGAGTTATATATTTGATTCTCTTCTTTTATATTTATGTTCTTGAGTAATTCTTGCATGTTCTCCGTTGCTGTTTATTGCTTTGGCCAAGTAGTAGGTAGTGACTCCAAGAGGGAGCGTTATGCATGATTGTGGGTTCATGCCCCCCGATGACTAGCTTGAGTGACAGAAACATGAGTCTAGGGGATGTGTTGTTTCCACAAGGGGGGAAACAACGGTGCTTGTACTTGCGGGTGCAAGGATTATTTACTTTACGCAAAGTTCTTTAATGCAGTTGTCCGTTGCTTTGAGTTTACACTTTGGGTGGGATTCGCAACTTAATACCAGGGAGATGTTCTGGATAGATATCTCAAGGTGGATGATTAGTAGGTAGATGCAGATGGATTTCGGTCTACTTGTCATGGCGTACCGCCCATGCTTTTGAGCCTCTTCCTTTCTTTATAGCATAATTAGCATTGGTTTGCGCACATAATCCTGTCAATTGCCCGTCTGTAAATTTTTTACCTCGCATGGCTATTTTATCGTATTTTGGGAGAAAGACATCACTAGTGAACATCATAGGACCCCGGTCCATATTTCCAACACTGTTTACACTCGCTATCAATTTACTGCTCTATTTACTTTTCCGTTGCTATCACTATCATTATTATCCCCTGCGTTTTATCCTTTGTAAACAACAAGGCCGGAGGAATTGACAACTCCTTTGTACTCGTTGGGAAGAAAAGTTATGTGCTGTGTGTGCAGGTCCAGGTGAAGTAAGCAACCTTGAGTTGTGAACGGAGCCATTGTTCACTTCACCACCTACTTATCGTTGTTGGAGTCCTATTGGTTCGACACTTAAACCTTAGCATCTTCGCTAAGGGAAATTTGCCGCTATCTAGATCCCAACCTTCCACTTTGGGTAACCAACGAGGGGCGAGAAGTTATCTCGGGCATCAAGCAAGTTTCTGGCGCCGTTGCCGGGGACTCCACACTTCAAGATAGGGGAGTTGCACACTATCTTTTATCTTTGCTTTTTAGTCTTGTTTGTTTACCTTTCAGTTTTTGCTTTAGTGTCCTTTATCAAAAACCAAAAAAATAGTTGCTACATTTCTTCTTTGTCTTTCTCTGCCTACTGATGCTATCTTCACCATGGGTGTGGAACCACCCAAATATGGAAGGATGGACATGTTTCACTTGCATCGTCTTCGATCAATTTGTGCTCGCGCTAAAAACCCAACTGAATTGGTTGAGGGAAAATCATTGGATGAGCATGCTCATTATACGCGGCACCGACTATCTCAGAAAGGGAAACACTTATGGGACCAAATACAAACTTCTTATTGCTATGTTGAGTGTTTATGCCACATTTATGAATTTACTTGTTGCTCTAATATAAAGCATAAACACCTTCCTTTCCAATGGGAGTTTAATGAAAATGAGATCCTATCTTCTTATGCCAAAGGTGTTTATGATTACTTTGATGTTGAAAAGATTGAAGAGTTTGTTGCTTTTAAAGGTGCTTATGAGATTGCTTCTTTGATTGAAAAGTATCACGATACTATTTACGAGTCTGAAAACTTTGCGGTTCTTGCTTATTGCTTCGAGAATTATACTTCCAATTCTTATATTGAGGATTTTAAAAATAAAATGTTTGCTGCCCAAGAAAAGGCCAATGATTGCTTTGAGGAGGGATCCCATGATTCCGAGGACTCACTTGATACTTCCCTTTCTGATGAACTTAATACTTGCTTTGTTGATGGCCATGATGCCAATATGGATTATGCTTGCGAAGATGAACTTGCTATAGTTCCTTATGTCAAGCATGAAATTGTTGCTATTGAACCCACACTTTATTGTCCTATTATCCTTTTGAAATCTCCAACTTATATTCCGGAGAATTGTGCTATTATAAAGGCTCAATGTGATGGGTTGCATTTATCTATGATCCTAAAAACCGTGTTGAAAACAATACACGTTTGCTTGTAGGCCATGAACAATATGATTTATGTGATAGTTATATTCTTGATGTTGTTCATGATACTACTGAAAATTACTTTGATAGAGGAAAGTTTGGTTATAGAAACTTCCATGTTACAAAAACACCTCTCTCTAAGTGAAACTTTTGAAGTTGTTCTTGTTCCACCTTCCTATGCATGTCACTTTGTGCTTCTTTGATTTATTTTCTTACAAGATGCCTATGCATAGGAAGTGGGTTAGGCTTAAATGTGTTTCATATTTGCTTCTTCATGCTCTCTTTTGCTTCAAAATTCTTATTCTTGTGAGAGCATCTTCTATAATCTTTAAGCCTAGCTAATGGCTTTAAAGAAGCGCTTTCGGGAGGCAGCCCGCAACGAATTTAGGATTTCCTTTTTGTTTTCCTTCTGTTTTAGTGGTCTTGATGATTGTTACTACTGTAGCAACATCATTGTATCTTTACTTTTCAAGCTTTGTGCCTTTTATAGCGTCATATGACAAGGGAAGTGAAAGTTGTGACATGCTGTCCAGAAAACAGATTATGTCCTCGTGACTAGAAAAATCATGGAAAAATCCCAGTTCATCTTTTTGAGATAAAATTTTCACACAGCATGATCGATACAATTACGGAACTTTCGTATGTTCTGAGTTTTTTTATTAGAGTTACAGAAGTATCCCTAAAAAATTCATTACTACCTGCTGGTCTGTTTTTCACAGATTCTGTCCTATTTTGCCATTTCCTCGTTTTGCAAACCTTAAGCTTGCTTTTTCTTTGCAAAAATTTTTTGGAAATCTTGAGAAACAGTAGCTCTTCAAGATTATCTTTATTTCCAGTAGATAAAAAATATTTTATTATGGGTACTAACCTCGCTAATCAGATTATGATGAGTTATGTATGAAGGGAGTTTTCAAGTGTGCGAGGGAAGATGATGAAAGAAGATTCAGGAGTGTCAAGCGCTCAAGCTTGGGGATGCACCCATGCATCCCCAAGAAATATTCAAGGAGACCCAAGCGTCTAAGCTTGGGGATGCCCCCGAGCATCCCCTTCTCCATCAACAATTATCAGTTCGTCTCTCGTTTCACTATATTTTCATCACTTCATGTGTTATGTGCTATGCTTGGAGCGTCTCGCCCTTAGGTTTTATTTTTAGTTTTCTTTAGCTTTGCTTGCTGTTCATAACAAGTTAGAACCCAGATTTCTTTGTGTGGGAGAGAAACATTCTCCACTTCCAAAGTCTAGAACACAACATAGGATTCTTCATGCTTATCTTTGTTGTGTGTGTTCTTTATCTTTTCGTAGCTACTGTCATGTTTAGCTCTTAGTTTTCATGCTTATCTTTTTAAATAGCTTTTGTTTAGTTTTTTGCTGGAACTCTCTTGAGTTTTCATGTTTATCTTGTTTAGAGAGTTTGCCTGTTGCACTGAGTTTTGCGTCTTGACTTGAAGTACGTAATTGAGGTTGCTATTCTTTCGTAGTGGTAACTTGCAATAGTTCTGAGGTGTTGTTTTGAGTAATGATTGGACTTTTAGTGTCAAGAGCTTTAGCCTATTAGTGACAGATGTCGTATTTTGGGCAATCCGTGTTTATTTTCAAAACCTACAAAATTAGTTGAGAAGTCTAGCTACTAGATGGATCACTACTCTTCTGAGGAGTCGAATATTAGAGTACACTCACGTACCATTGATACGTCCAAAAAGCATCACTATTTTATATTGTGATTTCACCCTATTCATTGATATATTCCACTTTCAAGTATTGTTCTTATGTTGTTTTGGCTTATTTTACACAGTTTACAACTTTCCGGTGCCGAAGCAGCAGAACCATAATTCAGCGGTAAAAAGTGGATACCAAGTTGCTGAATCAGATCAAGTCCAAATGCGATGAAATTTTACGGGGAGTATTTTTGGTGGGTTTCCGGATTGACAGAAACCTGAACCCCAGTTCGCAGACTTTCGCACAAGGGAGTTATGGATCCTTGATCGTAATGTTGTGGTTACGCTCATGCCTTAATTACTACCTTGTATTTGCGGATGCTTGCAAGGTGTGTAATCATAAGAGTACACTTATCTTAGTCTAGAAGGTGTACTAGCATTGATCCACCCACCGACACTTATCAACAAGATACATATTACTTGGCGGAGTATGGTGAAAGTGACTTGACTATCTCTCCCGTGTTTTCTCGAGAACGCTTTAGCTTTTATAAGTTCAGTTCCTAGGCTTATCCTTGTTAAAGGATTGGGCCACTTGCTACTCCTCAGTTACCCTGTTTACTTTGCTTGTCTTTTACTTTTCTGTTGCTTAAACCAAAACCCCTAAATATTTACCTTTGAGTGTTTGCAGCCTTTTCCTTATCCAGTGTCACTTATCAGTACCTTCTGCTCCTCGTTGGGATCGACATCCTTATTTATCGAAAAGCTACAATTGATCCCCTAGACTTGTGGGTTATCAAGAATTGTTTATTGGAGCGGTTAACGGGCGAGGCGATCCCACTAAACCTATTAACTTCTCCGCCATCAACGAGCTTTTCTGGCGCCGTTGCCGGGGACTGTAGCGCTATTGGTAAGAGAAGCCGGTAAGGGAACTTTTATTTTCTGTTGTTACTTTCAGTCCCTATGGACTCTTCTGTTGTTGGTTCGTTGCTGGTAAGGAGCCGCCCCACGACTGTGGTGGTCACTCCTACCCCTACTGAAATTGTGCCCTATAGAATACCATCTGGTATTGTTGATTATGTCTTGGCTAATCGTTGTACAGGAGAAGGACATCCCGGAGAACACCTGCTATATTTATCACAATTATGTTCTTTATTTAAGCTTGCAGGTGTGACGATGGAGTTCGTCATGAAGAAACTATTCTCCATATCACTCAAAGATAAAGCTTCAGATTGGTATAATCTACTCGATAACTCTGATCTACGTGAATGGCCAGAGCTTATGTCTCTCTTTTATGCAAAGTTTTATCCTCTTCGTGAAATTCACCAAGACAGGAACTACATCTACAATTTTTGGTCTCGCAACGGAGAAAGCATCGCTCAAGCTTGGGGGAGACTGAAGTCCCTGATGCTCAAATGCCCAAACCATGAGCTCCCCAAGGAAATTATACTTACAAATTTTTATGCCAGGCTTTCTCGTCAGGACAAGGAGATGTTGGATGCCTCCTCTAGTGGGGTATTCCATACCAGAAGTATGGAAGAAAAATGGGATCTTATAGAAAGGATCCAGAAGAACACTGAAGACTGGGAAATTGATAAAGGTATTGAACCAGCTATAAACTATGAGCATGACTACATTGAGAGTTATGTGAAGACTGATTACTTTAATATCTTTTGCTCTAAAATTGGTCTTGATTCCCAGCTAATGGTTGACTTTTGCAAGGACTTTGCTTCTCATATTGATTCTTCCAGGAAAAAGGAGAATCAACATCATAAACCTTTCAAGGAGTCACCAATTGAGATTAATGTTACTGACCCTGTTTTACCTGCAGTTGTGTATGAACAACCTCCTTACCCCTCCAGGATAAAGGAGCACTCTTTTGTTACAGGTATTCTAAACAAGAATTGAAGGACCACTAACGAACCTGAGGACACGATCAAGGTCCAGCCTCAAGTTGCAATGGTCAAGGATCTGGTAACTAGTGATATCGAAGAATCCACTATTAGTTTTTGTGCTGTTGCCACTAACATTGTCACAACCAGGAACAAAGGCCCAATTTCAGGTACACCAGTTGTATCTGTCAAAATATGAGATCATAATTACTATGGGCTATGTGATTTGGGATCTAGCGTCAGCGCTATTCCCTTCACACTTTATCAAGAGATCATGCACGAGATTCAGCCGTGTGAGATCGAGGACATAGATGTCACTATCCATCTTGCAAATAAACAAACAATCTATCCAGTTGGGATTGTAAGAGATGTGGAAGTACTCTGCGGGAAGGTAAAATATCCTACAGACTTTCTTGTACTTGGTTCAGTGCAAGATAGTTTTTGCCCTATTATCTTTGGTAGGCCCTTCCTCAGCACTTGCGGAGCTATAATAGATTGCAAGAAAGGTAAAGTTTCTGTTGAATTCAACGGTGAGCAGTATGAATTTAATTTTTCTAAGTTTTCTAAGCAGCCTCGTGGTCCTGACCTGTCAAGTAATGACAAAATTATTGAAGAAATTGCTTCCATTACTATTCCTCCTAATGACACTTTGCAGCAATTTATGGAAGACCACGAGAATGATGTACATATGCAGGAGAGGGATGAACTAGAAGACATATTTCTAAGACAAACTCCCATCCTGAAGCACAATCCCCCGGTTGAACCTTTAGGAATCCTCTCGCAACCGAAAGAAGACCCGGTGTTCGACCTAAAACCACTACTCGATACGCTCAAGTATGCTTATTTAGATGAAAAGAAAGTATATCCTGTTATTATCAATTCTAACCTTTCAGGGTATGAAGAAGAGCGATTATTGGAGACACTCCGAAGACACCGAGGTTCTATTGGCTATACTCTTGATGATCTCAAGGGTATTAGTCCATCCATTTGCCAACATACTATCAATCTCGAGCCCGATGCTAAACCGGTTGTTGATCATCAACGACGGTTGAACCCAAAGATGAAGGACGTGGTTAGGACGGAGGTTCTCAAACTTCTAGCCGCAGGTATCATCTATCCTATAGCTGATAGTAAGTGGGTAAGTCCCGTTCATTGTGTTCCTAAGAAAGGAGGTATGTTCCTAATGATAAAAATGAACTAATACCTCAGAGGACTATTATTGGATATAGAATGTGTATTGATTTCAAGAAGTTAAACAAGGCCACCCGGAAGGACCACTATCCTTTGCCCTTTATTGATCAGATGCTCGAGCGGTTGTCTAAAAACACCCACTTCTGCTATCTTGAGGGGTACTCTGGCTTCTCCCAGATTCACGTCAACACCGCGGATCAAGAGAAGACCACTTTCACGTGTCCTTATGGTACTTATTCTTATAGGCGTATGCCTTTTGGTTTGTGTAATGCACCTTCTACTTTTCAGAGGTGTATGTCTGCAATATTTCATGGTTTCTGTGAGGAGATTGTAGAAGTTTTCATGGACGACTTTTCCGTCTATGGAAACTCCTTTGACCACTGTCTCCACAATCTTAATAAAGTTTTGCAGAGATGTGAAGAAACAAATTTGGTGCTCAATTGGGAGAAGTGCCATTTCATGGTTAACGAAGGGATAGTTCTTGGACACAAGATTTCCGAAAGGGGAATTGAAGTGGACAAGGCAAAAATTGAAGATATTGAAAGGATGCCTTATCCAAGGGACATTAAAGGTATTCGTAGTTTTCTAGGTCATGCTGGTTTCTATAGAAGTATTATCAAGGACTTTTCTAAGATCTCGAGACCCCTTACCAATCTTCTCCAGAAGGATGCCCCTTTTGTATTTAATGAAGATTGTAAGGAAGCTTTTGAAGTTCTTAAGAAAGCCTTGATAACCGCTCCTATAGTACAACCACGTGACTGGAATTTTCCCTTTGAAATTATGTGTGATGCTAGTGATTTTGCTGTTGGAGCTGTTCTAGGACAAAGGGTTGACAAGAAGTTGAATGTCATCCACTATGCCAGCAAAACACTTGATAGTGCTCAAAAGAATTATGCTACTACAGAGAAGGAATTCTTGGCGGTGGTGTTTGCTTGTGATAAGTTTAGGCCGTATATTGTTGATTCTAAAGTTATTATTCATACTGACCATGATGTCATTAAGTATCTCATGCAGAAAAAGGATGCCAAACCAAGACTCATTAGGTGGGAACTCCTTCTTCAAGAATTTGACTTGCAGATTGTCGATAGAAAAGGAGAAGACAATCCGGTGGCGGATAATCTTTCAAGGATGGAAGATATCCCGCACGATCCTATTCCAGTCAACGACAGTTTCCCAGATGAACAGCTTGCTGTTGTAAAAGTACAATCTCATTCCGACCCTTGGTTTGCAGATTATGCTAATTTTATCGTTGCAAAGTTTTTGCCTCCAGGTTTCACATTTCAGCAGAGGAAGAAATTCTTCACGGATTTGAGGCACTACTTTTGGGATGATCCACATCTTTATAAAGAAGGTGTGGACGGGATCGTAAGAAGGTGTATACCGGAGCACGAGCAGCAGGACATTCTTCGATAATGTCACAATAGTCCCTATGGAGGACATCATGCCGGTGAAAGGACCGCCCATAAAGTTTTACAATCAGGTTTTTATTGGCCTACTCTCTTTAAGGACGCCCGAAGGTACGTTCTATCTTGTGATAAGTGTCAGAGAGTTGGTAACATTAGCAGGAGAAATGAGATGCCTATGAATTACTCGCTAGTGATCGAACCTTTCGATTGTTGGGGTTTTTATTTTATGGGTACTTTTCCTCCTTCACACAAGTACACACACATCTTAGTTGTTGTTGATTATGTAACCAAGTGGGTAGAAGCAATCCCCACTGAGAGTGCTGATCACAAGACATCTTTGAAAATGCTCCAAGATGTAATTTTTCCTAGGTTTGGAGTACCAAGGTACCTCATGACAGATGGAGGGTCACACTTCACGCATGGAGCTTTTAGGAAAGCTCTAGCCAAGTACGATGTCAATCATAGGATTGCATCACCGTACCACCCTCAAACTAGTGGGCAAGTTGAGCTCACCAATAGGGAGATCAAGTTGATCTTGCAGAAAACAGTAAACAGTTCTAGAAAGGACTGGTCAAAGAAGTTAGGAGATGCTTTGTGGGTGTATAGAACTGCTTACAAAAACCCCATGGGAATGTCTCTGTATAAGATGGTCTATGGCAAGGCTTGCCATTTACCATTAGAGTTAGAGCATAAAGCTTTCTGGGCTGTCAGAGAGCTGAATGCAGACCCAAAGTTAGCTGGTGAAAAGCGTCTCATGAACTTGACTTCTCTAGATGAGTGGAGAAGTGAAGCTTACGAGAGCGCTAAAATGTTCAAGGAAAAGGTAAAGAAGTGGCACGATAAAAGAATTCTGAAACGTGAATTTAATGTTGGTGATAAAGTTTTGTTGTTTAGATCTCGTTTCAGGTTTTCTCCAGGTAAACTACTTTCCAGATGGGAAGGACCTTTTCATATCGAAGAAGTATGTCGGTCGGGTGCAATCAAGATCAATAATTTCTAAGGCACCAAACCTCAAGTTGTGAATGGACAAAGACTCAAACATTATATGGCAGGTGATCCAACCAATGTGGATGCAAACATGATATATACAAGTACTCATGAAGAACATGTTGCAGCCCAGTTTCAGACTCCGGCAGGAGCAGAATTAGAAAAGGTATGAATTATGGTAAGAAAACACCGCGAACGTCAATAAAAGTTAACTTTAAAGAGTTTTTGCGAAATTAGGAAAATTCCAAGCCCGAGTGGAGCCGGAGAGGAGTTCCAGGGAGGCCAGGAGGCCCCCTGGCGCGGCCCCACTCCTGGTCGCGCCAGGCACCCTCCTGGCTGCCCTGGACTCCGCCTCCAACTCCACCTAGGCTTGAAACCTTCCTTCTGTTGCAGAAATTTTTGCTATATATTTCCCGGGATAGTCCCGGCACCGTATCTCTCGATTTCGCGTGTTTTCTTTCTCGGTTTGTTTCTGCCAGGGGGAAAAGCTGTTGCTGAAGATGTCTTCTTGTGACTCGAGGGGAGAGGACTTCTTGGGATGGCGTCTACGTCAAGTTCAGAAGGATCTTAATCAAGGGAAGCACGTTGATTGGGCTACCGAAGAATAAATTGCCGCAAGACAAGCGGAGATGGAGCTTGCCGTGAGAGAGGAAGTCAAGACTATCACTGCCCAACAACAAGGAGGTCCAAGCAATCCATCATGGTGGGATCTGTCCAACCTCAGTATGATCTTTCTCTTAACCTTTCAGGGGCCTCCACTTCACTTGAAGATCAACGCATGCTTTCCACCATCTCCGAGGCCTACCGCATCACCAACCAACTCTGCGAAGATTTCCGTGCGCTAAAAATACAAGTGGAAGTCTTGGAGTAAGAGAACCAAACCCTTCACCGTGTCATCAGGGATCTGAAGAAACAACCACAACAAGATGAGGAGTAAAACTCCTCGGGTAATGGCACCCCCTTAGCTTGTTCCAAGATTGGGGGAGTGCCCGGTATCTTTATCTTTTTCTTTAGGAGTCAAGTAGAGTCGTATCATGTCTAGGGAGGTCACTTTATGAAATAGGTGTTGCTTTGAGGTCTATCACTCCTCTTGTGGAGAGCTTTGTATCCGTGAGTGTGGAGTCGTCTATGAAATAATATTAATGAGAAGTCTATTGGTTTCTTCGTTGCACTTGGTATTCTCTTCACGCAATAGACATTATGAGCTGATTCTTATGGGTAGTATTGACCTTATACCAGGTATGGCTTCGAAAACTTTATTTAATCTTGGAAAGTATAGCTTTGGTAATAACAACAAGCATGTTTTTCTCAAAGTAGCGACATAGCCAAAACCTTTGTGTTATTATGCTTAAAGTGTTATGTTGACAAGGAAGACAACTTGATGTTTCATACTAGTTTTAATGTTTATGCTTTGTATTGCTTGCATCTAAGTTATCATCAATTGTCTGCTCTCTCAAAGCCTTGCTAGCCAAAACTTTGTACTAATAGGAATTCTGCTTGTACTTCCATACATTGAAACGAACTTCTTCCACTTGAGTCCACCATACCTTCCTACTTGTGGTATTTCACTACCACTCCTAAAGTATATAATTTATGTGTTATCTTTAAATGTTCAAAATCTTCTGTTTTGTGCTGCTGATTCAGCTCATGAGGAAGTGGTGGGTGACCCATGATCTTCTTAATTTGGACAAGTTTTATCTTAGGATTTCATGTCTAATCTGCAAACCCCTAATACGAGAAGGGACTGGCATGAGTGCCCAGCTCGTAAAAGATAAATACTAACACACAAGTTCCTTCGCCCTTTTACGAGTGATAAACAAAGGAATCCAAGGGTATGTGATTGTCCCCACCTGGGAGCCGTTCCTTGAAACTTGTCCAAATCATGAAGTGAGTGAGTTATCTATCAGTAGTCGTTGACGGATCATGCACCTCCCAAAAGTTTGTTTTTATTCTGTTTGATCTAGAGATGGCACGTAAGTTTTCCCTTCTTACCCTTTTGCACGGGGTTTATCTTTATTTTGTGCTGAGTCAGTCCTTCCTACTTCCTTCCTTCTTCAGAGAGAACAGACATTTGATGTTGATAAAGATGCTTGTATATAAAGTTGCATTGAAATCTACCATGTTACATCTTTGTTGACATTATCTTTTGATAAGTGAGTTGTTTGCAAAAGCTTATGCTTAGTAAACATCTTCCTTTGTGTTGATATGTGCACTTCTTGACTAATAGCATGTTCTTTCAAAAGCTTCAACTGTTCCATTATAAGTGAAAGAGCAAAAGTAAAAGTTATTAGTTTTTCCTTGACCAAGGCTATGTTTGTCATGATTTGATGAGTTTTCGAGGTCCTACTTTGTTATAATTGTTACTACTTTCTCATAAGGACCTTATGAGTTGAGGTTGCTGTTGAGGATGTTTAAGTTTGGTGAGGAATCTTGAAGCTTCTTGTTCGTATTATTTTATCGACACTTCACTCTCTAAACTTGTGGACAGGTTTACCGAGCTCAGCAATCGCTTGAGGACAAGCGAGGTCTAAGCTTGGGGGAGTTGATACGTCCAAAAAGCATCACTATTTTATATTGTGATTTCACCATATTCATTGATATATTCCACTTTAAAGTATTGTTCTTATGTTGTTTTGGCTTATTTTACACAGTTTACAACTTTCCGGTGTCGAAGCAGCAGAACCAGAATTCAGCGGTAAAAAGTGGATACCAAGTTGCTGAATCAGATCAAGTCCAAATGCGATGAAATTTTACGGGGAGTATTTTTATAAAGATTGACGGGGATCACCGAAGGAGGAGGTGAGGGGACCCACCAGGCAGCCAGAAGGGTGCCTGGCGCGGCCCCCCTCCTGGCTGCGCCAGGCACCCTCCTGGATGCCTGGTGGCCCCCCTCGGTGCCCCCTCTCGCCTATAAGACCCCCCTGGGGTGAAAACCCTAAAAAGAGAGTTGTTTCCGTGTTTCGCCGCCGCCACGGGGCGGAAACCTACAGAGGAGAAAAACCATCTCCGGCGGGCAGATTCCACCGGGGAGATCACCTCCCGGAAGGGGAGATGGCCGCCATCATCATCATCATCGTCACGGGCATCATCGAGATCATCATCAACATCATCCCAACATCAGCACCATCTCCATCTCCATCCCATCTCCTCTCACAATTGCAACTTGTGTTGTAATCCGTACTATCTATCCTCTCTACTCTGTTGGTGTTGATTACTACTTTGTGGTGAATGCTATTGAGTTTTGTTGGAGGAATATCATTGTGTCCAGATTGTTTATCACCCATCTATCACCTCTGATCATGATCTCTTTTATGTCTTGTGAGTAGTTACTTTAGTTCTTGAGAACATGGGAGAAGTCTAGTTGTTAGTAGTCATATGATGTTAAAGTATTATGTGTTGTTCGATACTTAAGTTGTGTTGTTATTTCTCTGGTGGTGTTATGTGAGTCGAACACATAACACTTCACCTTTCATGGGCCTAGAGGAATACATTGTGCACAATGGATGCTTATGGTGGGTTGCCGGAGTGACAGAAACCTGAACCCCAGTTCGCAGACTTCCGCACAAGGGAGTTATGGATCCTTGATCGTAATGTTGTGGTTAGGCTTATGCCTTAATTACTACCTTGTATTTGCGGATGCTTGCAAGGTGTGTAATCATAAGAGTACACTTATCTTAGTCTAGAAGGTGTACTAGCATTGATCCACCCACCGACACTTATCAACAAGATACATATTACTTGGTGGAGTATGGTGAAAGTGACTTGACTATCTCTCCCGTGTTTTCTCGAGAACGCTTTAGCTTTTATAAGTTCAGTTCCTAGGCTTATCCTTGTTAAAGGATTGGGCCACTTGCTACTCCTCAGTTACCCTGTTTACTTTGCTTGTCTTTTACTTTTCTGTTGCTTAAACCAAAACCCCTAAATATTTACCTTTGAGTGTTTGCAGCCTTTTCCTTATCCAGTGTCACTTATCAGTACCTTCTGCTCCTCGTTGGGATCGACATCCTTATTTATCGAAAAGCTACAATTGATCCCCTAGACTTGTGGGTTATCAAGAATTGTTTATTGGAGCGGTTAACGGGCGAGGCGATCCCACTAAACCTATTAACTTCTCCGCCATCAACGAGCTTTTCTGGCGCCGTTCGGAGCCGAACAAGAACTCGGAGAAATAGCCATGATGACGGACAAGAGTACCTTCCCATTGGTGAACCGAAGCGAATCCAAGGAGTACGGACGCGACTTCAGCATCGACAGCGACATAGTCACTCACCAAGTGCACCCTACGGACCCGGACAAAACAGTCCGCGTGTACGCCCACCTACCAGAGGAGCAGGCGACGGCTCTCGTCGCTTTCCTTCGAGACGAGTGGGAAATATTCGCCTGGTGCCCAGCCGACATGCCTGGGATACCACGCGAATTCGCGGAACACGCCCTACGCATCAAGCAAAACACGAAGCCGGTGAAGCAAGCGCTGAGACGATTCTCGGAGCCCAAGCGCAGAGCAATCGGAGAGGAAGTCAACTGGTTACTCCACGCCCAGTTCATCCGAGAAACGAAGAAAGCCACCTAGATAGCCAACCCAGTGCTGGTGCCCAAGAAAGACACGACCGTGCTGCGCATGTGTGTCGACTACGGACCAGTCAACAAGCATTGCCCGAAGGACCACTTCCCCCTTGCCCTCACGGCTATCAACTTCATCAAATCAATCATCTTGAGGTTCGGAGTGCCACACAACATCATCACGGACAACGGCACGAACTTCACAGCCGCAGAATTCCAGAACTTCTGCGAAGAACTGGGCATCAAAATCAATTATGCATCAGTCGTGCACCCACAGTCCAACGGCCAGGTGGAAAAAGCAAACGGCCTTGTGTGCGGGGGAATCAAGAAACGGCTCCTCGCACCACTCGAGCAAGCCGCCGGCAACTGGGTAGACGAAATCCCCGCGGTATTATGGAGCCTACGAACTACACCAAACACCGCGACCCAGTACACACCCTTCTTCATGGTGTACGGGGCAGAGGCAGTCCTACCACATGACCTCAAGTTTGGAGCACCTCGGGTCACCGGATATCAAGAAGAAAAAGCAGAAGAAGCACTACAAGATGACAAAGATACGGCTGACGAAGCAAGAGATACAGCCGTGGCAAAATCAGAGGGGTACCAGGACAAGCTACGCACCTACCAAAGCAGTCGCTTGCGCACTAGAACCTTCAACAAAGGTGACCTAGTCCTACGGCTGATACAAGAGAAGGTCCATAAACTTGCCCCCCAATGGGAAGGACCATTCATAGTCTCAGAAGTCATCGGAGGTGGCGCCTATAGGCCGAAGAACCCGAAGACGGACGAGGACGTGGGCAACCCATGGAACGTAGCAAACTTGCGACTGTTCTATCCATAGTCCCCATCGGTCAGACATGACTGGCAACTCATGTAGCCGCTCGACCGCAATAAAATAAATGGTGCCCAAATACTGCCATATCAAAGCACTCGGGGGCTTAAGCATAAAATCCCCCCGAGAGACGCTATCGCCTACACGATCTTAACCACAGCACTCGGGGGCTTAAGCATAAAATCCCCCCGAGAAACGCTATCGCCTACGCGATCTTAACCACAGCACTCGGGGGCTTAAGCATAAAATCCCCCTGAGAGATGTTATCGCCTACGCGATCTTTACCACAGCACTTGGGGGCTTAAGCATAAAATCCCCCCGAGAGACGCTATCGCCTACGCGATCTTTACCACAGCACTCGGGGGCTTAAACATAAAATCCCCCCGAGAGACGCTATCGCCTACGCGATCTTAACCACAGCACTCGGGGGCTTAAGAATAAAATCCCCCCGGGAGACGCTATCGCCACTCAAGCGATCTTAACCAAAAGCACTCGGGGGCTTAAGAATAAAATCCCCCCGAGAGACGCTATCGCCACTCAAGAGATCTTAAACACAAACACTCAGGGGGCTCAAGCACAAAAACTCCCCCGAAAGACGCTATCGTCACTCACGGACCTCTACATCCAAGCACTCGGGGGCTCGAGCACCACCTCCTCCCGAAGACCGCTCGCGCAGTCTGAAGCTTAAAAAGCCCAAGCAAAAATACCCAGCCAGCCCCACCTGCTGAGAGCAAGGCTCGAAAGACATGGCCACAATCAGATGGAGCACCAAGTACTCTGAAGAAACTTTGGAGGAAGCACAGGACACAGACTCATTTAATCTTCATCTGATCGCCAAGGATCACCTAAAGACTCGGGGGCTAATCCCATCGGGAGCGCTGTCGCGCACCCGATAAAAGACAAAAATTAACGGAAGAACGGCAAGGGAAACAAATCTCAGCCTACGCTCGACCCTCCGACTCAAGCGTAGCCTCGGGGGCTACTCCTATCGGGAGCGCTATCGCGCACCCGATACAACCCACAGTGCAAAGTTTGGACGGACTCGAGAACAGCTCCTGATCGCCAAGAACCCGAACACAGCTCTCGGTTGCAAAGAACTCGACGACAGTTCCTGATCGCCAAGGACTCGAACACAGTTCTCGGCTCCAGAAGGCCCAAAGATAAATTCCATTGCAAAGGCTCAAGCATAGTTTACATCATAAGGATCATTTTCAGTACAAAAAGGACTCAACTATATTTGGATAGAAGGCAGCTCCTGTTACAAGAGGGAATCACCCAAAGAATTATGACTTCTACATATGCGCCCATGCTGGGATGATTGGCACTAAGACAGCAAGCATCATCACAGACAAAGGAGGAGTCAAAGCAGCAGGCTCATGATGTCAATGACATAACAAAAGGTGAAACTCGACTTATTTGCAGAGCAGTTGAAGACGATGCTCCACCAACTTCTTTTCCTGCTACACCAGCTTCTTCTCCAGATGCAGCTGCACGCCTTCTTCTCCGGATGCACAGCCTCTTCCCCGAGTTGCCAGCAAAGATGAGGCCGCCTCCAGTTCTACAAGGTCGCTTGGCGCGCCCGCTTGATCGATGGGTTGACGTCGATGTCCTCTTCGGAGCTGATGGAGACGGCACCACCACCAGAGGAGTCGCCAGAAGACGGAGCTGTAGAAGATGCAGGCGTAGGACTCCTCGACCTTGTGGAGTTGTCGCTGCTCGACTCCTGCCAGTGTGGATCCATGCTATTTCCGCTCAGATCGAACGCGCGGACAGTGACAGTGATTTCTCCATCAAAACGACAGCTGAGCATATCGCCATCTCGCAGATTCAACCGTCGAGCAAACAAACTCCAACCAGAGCCAAGAAAAATCAAGCGGGAGCTATCAACCTCCAAGTCAACATAAGAAGGAGATCGACAGCTCCCTTGAAGATGCAGAAGCAAGCCATCCAAGCCACGTTCAGAGACAATGGCGGAAAAATCAGAGGGAAGAAGAACGCGATTGGCACTCTAGCCACGAACACGTAAAAGAAAGTCATAGCGCCAGAATCCCTCCTCCAAGGGAGAAGAGGAAGGCACTGGCGCCGTACCATGGCGATCACCACGGCCACGACGAACACGGCCACGGCCAACACTCCGCTTGGGAGCCATGAGAGGAACAAGAGAAGAAAGAAGAGGCAAAGCAGCAAGCCGGATGGAGGTGAAACGCTGTGGAAGAGAAAGGCTTATTTATAGAACAAAAATCTCCCAGCACGGAGAAGCCGAGACGACAGCAGCAATTAATTCAAAGACCAAACGTCGCAGACGTCTCAGATTCCAAGACCAAGATGCTTTCCCACGGGACGCACTGTGCGTGAGACGCGTCAATTCACGCGTGTTTCCAATGCGCGTATCGGAAACTCAACCAGCGCCTGCCGCACGCCACAGCGGTCATCATCATGACCGGTCATGAAGAAGTGACGGTTCACTGGCGAGGCATCCCTGACAACCATCAAACAGAGGCATCGTTATCCTGACAAGCGGCGAAGAAAACCAACAGACATCAAGGCTCGGAGATTCCATCTTTCAGATCTTTTTTCCGATGAAGAAAAACATCTTACTCCCATCGGGAGAGTACATCATAAGAGTCATGGGTGCTCCCTCACCTAAAGGTCAGCAATGTGCTCGAGTGACCACTCGCGCTCACGAGAGTCCCGGGTGCTCCCTCACCTAAAGGTCAGCAATGTGCTCGAGTGACCACTCGCACTCATGAGAGTCTCGGGTGCTCCCTCACCTAAAGGTCAGCAATGTGCTCGAGTGACCACTCGCACTCACGAGAGTCTCGGGTGCTCCCTCAACCCGACGCAAGACAAACATGCATTCGCCAAAATCATACGGCGCTAAGAGTCTTAGGTGCTCCCTCACCTCAAGAACCGAAATGGCATTCGAGTGACTACTCGCGAAAAACCACCCGTCTGAGCACTCGAAACAAGCTCCACGGGTGAATGAGTGAACAGCTCGCTTGATGTTTTGTTCCAAGCGGGTGCAATGCTATAAGGCTCCGCGCCTCAAAAACACACATTCCTGGAACACGATACACTGTGCCCAGATGCCACGCAAGATTAGCGTGTAGGTAAGACCCCGCTGCGAAGTTCGGCCGGGCTGGTACTTGCCGAAGAGCGATTTCACTCCCAACCTTTTCCATGCGCTGCGCATGATAAAAAAAGTCGGTCGGACGCGCCTTAGGCTACGCACATTACTGGAGGCAAATGAACACCGTAAGGCCTGAAGCGGCATGACTTTTTCTCGACACCAGTGTTCCAAGCTCACGTCGAGGGACGTGGGTTTGATTGGACTACTGCGGTATTTTCCCTATTGCAATTCACCAAGGCTCGACCAGTCGACTCCTTGGGCCCTTTATTCTTAGCATCCCTCGAAACGGGTTTTGTCATGGCCACCAGACTGTCAGCGACCCGCGGATGTACCGCGCATACCAATAACCGAAAAATGAATGTACTCGAGTCCCTACGCGACTCTTTGAGTCCCCCAGGCACTCGGGGGCTACTGACGAGGGGGTGACCCCACGACTCCTACGGATAAACCTACCTGGTGTCCCTGAAGACAGAAGGCCCATGAAGATACAACCTCGGCCCGCTAATTGGCACCGACGTAGGAGTCTGCGACTCACAATGAAGGTGCGAGAAACTGCCGTATGGAGCAAGCTAGGGTTAGGAAAGCTTAGCTGTAAACGTAGGTGAACTCCCCGAGACCTAGCCCAGTATTTAAGGGCTAGGAGGCGCGGAAAAAAGGACAACCAATATCATCTGTAACCCTAGCCTTGAGCGCTCCAGCCTTGGCATCCACTGTAATCGCATCTCCCCCATCAATAATATCAAGCAGGAGTGTGCCTTCCTGTTTGCCGACGAGCTATCGTCCAACGTGTGCCTCTCATGACTAACCCAGGGTCCCTGACCATGGGATTTGCCGGGGTTGATTCCCGTCACTCCTCCTCGGAGTACTTGTCTCTTTGTGAACCTCCTTATTAGATTGAGAGTTACCGATAATAAGTGCATGAGTTCTTCGGACTAATGTCAGTATTTGAAAGTTGACACTTCCACCTTCCCATATTTTTCTAGCCTTTCCTGTGTCGTGCATTGCTTTCTTCTCACTCCGAGAGTTAGCGTCCACCTTCGTCGGTACATCCAAACCCTTGGCACGATACGCTCTGTCATCATAAACCTCCTTATATCCTTCCTCAAAACAGCCACCATACCTACCTATCAAGGCATTTCCATAGCCTTTCCGAGAAACATTGACATGCAACATCCATATTCTCATGACTTGATCTTCATGTCATACATGCTACTTGCTTGATCGATGAGCCGCATGCTAGTTGGGCCTTGCCCTAATCATTGATACATGGCGCGCTAGTATCATTGAATATCCTGCTACACTGGCAGAGGCATACATTTGCATACATCATGATAGTTACATTTTCTTTACGATTTGAGTACTTTGTAAAGTGTGAAAAATCTTCTATACTTCTTGTAATATATAGAGTGTTGCCCCTAAAGTGAGGAAAAGATCCCAAAGTGGACAAATTAAAAGTTCCCAAAGAGGACAAATGAGAGAGAAATAGAAAGAGCCATTGAGGCCACCAAAAAATACAAAAAAAGAGGGAAAAAAGAAAAATAAATAAAAAGAGAGAACGGGGCACATGATGTCTACGCACGCTTCTATTCTTGTAGACTATGTTGGGCCTCCAAGCGCAGAGGTTTGTAGGACAGCAGCAATTTCCCTCAAGTGGATGACCTAAGGTTTATCGAACTCAGGGTAGTAGAGGTTGAATATGGTCTCTCTCAACCAACCCTGCAATTAAGATACAAGAAGTCTCTTGTGTCCCCAACACACCTAATACAACTAGGAGTTGTATAGGTGCACTAGTTCGGCGAAGAGATGGTAAAATATAGGTGATAGGTGTGGCAAGACAAAGTAATATAAATCTGCAATAAAAAGTGCATCAAGGAAACAAGTGGTAAACGTGAGCACAAACGGTATTGCAATGGTGGAAACAAGACCTAGGCTTCATACTTTCACTAGTGGAAACTCTCAACAACATTAACATAGTCTAATCACATGATATTTCCCATAAAACATGCAATGGAGACGTACTCGGAGGTCATTCCTTTGTGGTCAAGAGAGGACGAGAATTGTGTAGGTCTACAAAAGCACACCTCAGAGTTCGTAGTTCTCATCTATGGATTTCCCAATGTCACCGCGGCTATCGAAAGAGAGTACCACAATCACCACAACATATCTAAAGGATAGTCAAAGACAAGCACCAAGAGACTCTCAATCTTCAATCCACACACAAAAGAGGAAATCACTCATGATAATATTCTTCTAACCCATGTCCAATAGACCGATGTCACCTTAGTCTCGGGGATTGTACTAGATAAGATCAATTGAGTACATCAATCCAATACATAGAGGAAGGGGAAATATCATGGGATCACCCTAGATTAACATAGCCTATGATCACAACGAAGATCACATCATGGGAGAGAGAGAAGAACACATAGCTACTGGTAGAAACCTCAGCCCCGAGGGAGAACTACTCCCGCTTCATGGAGGGAGGGAAGCAACGGCGATGGAGATGAATCCGGGGGGCACTTCCCCGTCCCGGCAGGGTGCCGGCATAGGAATTATGTCCCCTTGAAACTTGATGGCGATGGAGGCGGAGATCGGAATTGCTTCTGGAGAAAAGGGGTCTAGGATCAGGGTTTCCGCGACGGGAGAATAAATAGGGGCCAAAGTAGGGCACCAGGGGGTGTGGGACCCACCTAGGAGGGCAGGTGGCGCGGCCAGGAGCTGGGCCGCGCCAGGCACCCTCCTGGCTGCCCCTTGGCTGCCCTGTGGCCCCCCTTTGGCCTGGTGGAAGCGTCCGGAACGCTGATTTTCTATATAATTTTTCCGGGATTTATTGGGCATTTTAATTATTGGAAAATCCTGAAATAAAAAAACAGCAGAAAACAGGAACTGGCAACTGGGTGCACTAAGTTAATAGGTTAGTTCAAATATGCTCAAAAGTGTATGAAAGTTCAAGAAAAACATGGAAAAGTCACAAAAAACATGCATGGAGCAAGCAGAAATTATAGATACGTTTGGGACGTATCAGCACACTACTATTCCTTTTGAGAGATCCACGCTCGTACTCCCTCTTATATCTTGTACTCCATAGAGATTATCATTCATGCATATAGCTATGTGGGGACCTTGACACTATAGAACTTGGCTTGTATATTCCCATGATGAGCCTCCTCAAATGAGCTCTAGGTCTTCTTGAGCAAGAAAGTTGGATGCACCCCCACTAGTTCCATTAGAGAGCTTACCTTAGCTCATATGTGCATCCGTTGCATGGCAATCCCTACTCCTCACATCATATCTATCATTTGGCTTTCTCTCGCCTATGATTGTCCTCATTGATGTGAGCCATTCACAACTTTTTGTCTTCCTCCTCCACCATATTCTCTCTTTGCCATCCTAAGTGTCAACTTTCTTGCTTCCGCTCATCCATTGCATGACTGCTCAAAATGTCGAAAAGGAGTGGATCATTTTGACTTGTACCTGGCTAGTGGTCTGGTGATGAGTCAAGATAAGATTCCAAAGAAGACCAAGTGTGAAACTTTAGTAGATTGAGTTCTCAACACAAAAATACTTTTTCTCGTATATCCCTATCCCCTTTCTTGCACGCAAACACCATTTGGAGACATTCGAGTCACGGACAGCGAGAGCTCTTGCACCTTTATGTTCTTATGTTGCTTGTTTCAATGCTAATATAGACTCTTGCCTATTATGACTTGAATTGAATTACATGTCTTGATTTCTCTACTTACAAAGTTCTTATATGGTTGTTAGCATTTCACCACAGAAATTATGCTTGTTATCATTTACCTACTCGAGGACGAGCAGGAATTAAGCTTGGGGATGTTGATACGTCCAAAACGTATCTATAATTCCTGCTTGCTCCATGCCTCTTTTGTGTGATATTGCTATGATATTGATGAACTTCCATACACTTTTGATCATATTTGGACTAACCTATTAACTCAGTGCACCCCAGTGCCAGTTCCTGTTTTCTGCTGTTTTTCTATTTCAGGTTTCCCCCTTATTTAAAGTGCCAGAAAAATTCCGGGAAAAATATAGGAAAAATCAGCGTACGGGAACCTTCCAGAAGAGCCAAAGTGGGGGCCAGGGGGGCCTAGGCGGCCACCCGGCACGGCAACCCGCTAGGCCACGCCAGGTGGCGCCTGGAGCCACTGGCCCACCTTTGGCCGCCCCCTTCTCCTATTTATTCCCCGTGATGAGAAACCCTCGGGGACAAAACCCTTTTTTGCGATCTCTCCTCTATTCCGCCGCCGCTGCACTTCCAAGATCGGGAGCACCAGAAGACCTCTTGCTGGCACCCTGCCGGAGGGAGGAATCACCTCCGGGAGCTTCTCCACCACCATGGACGCTTCCCGGATGAACCGTGAGTAGTCCACCTTGGACCATGGGTCTATGATCAGTAGCTATGTGATGTTCTCCTCCCCTCTTTGTTCTTCATGGATTAGACCTCGTGATCTGCCCTACATGATCAAGGCACTTATACAATCTTTCTTCTGTTGCTATGCTGAGTTTGCTGGGATCCGATGGATTATGAGATTATGTTCAGATTGTGATTGAGTTATATATTTGATTCTCTTCTTTTATATTTATGTTCTTGAGTAATTTTTGCATGTTCTCCGTTGTTGTTTATTACTTTGGCCAAGTAATAGGTAGTGACTCCAAGAGGGAGCGTTATGCATGATTGTGGGTTCATGCCCCCCGATGACTAGCTTGAGTAACAGAAACATGAGTCTAGGGGATGTGATGTTGCCACAAGGGGGAAAACAACGGTGCTTGTACTTGCGGGTGCAAGGATTATTTACTTTACGCAAAGTTATTTAATGCAGTTGTCTGTTGCTTTGAGTTTACACTTTGGGTGGGATTCGCAACTTAATACCAGCGAGATGTTCTAGATAGATATCTCAAGGTGGATGATTAGTAGGTAGATGCAGATGGATTTCGGTCTACTTGTCTTGGCGTACCACCCATGCTTTTGAGCATCTTCCTTTCTTTATAGCATAATTAACATTGGTTTGCGCACATAATCCTGTCAATTGCCCAGCTATAATTTGTTTACCTCGCATGGCTATTTTATCGTCTTTTGGGAGAAAGACATCACTAGTGAACATCATAGGACCCCGGTCCATATTTCCAACACTGTTTACACTCGCTATCAATTTACTGCTCTATTTACTTTTCCGTTGCTATCACTATCATTATTATCCCGTGCGTTTTATACTTTGTAAACAACAAGGCCGAAGGAATTGACAACTCCTCTGTACTCGTTGGGAAGCAAAGTTATTTGCTGTGTGTGCAGGTGCAGGTGAAGTAAGCAACCTTGAGTTGTGAATTGCGCCATTGTTCACTTCACCACCTACTTATCGTTGTTGGAGTCCTATTGGTTCGACACTTAAACCTTAGCATCTTCGCTAAGGGAAATTTGCCGCTATCTACATCTCAGCCTTCCACTTTGGGTAACCAACGAGGGGTGAGAAGTTATCTCGTGCATCAGCACCTCATACGCTTTCTTCGTGGCTGCATTCTCCTCTTGCAAATTTACAAAAGAAGAACCCAGCTTGCAAGCCTCCTAGTGCAGGAGAAGAATCATAACGAACCAAAGGTCTCCTTACAAAAGACTCCGAATAACTTCAAGAAGCTACTCGGAGCCTTGGGGGCTGCACCCAGTGGGTGCACTAAGAAGTGCTCCCATTGAAGGTTCATAAAACCAAAGTCTCCTTACAAAAGACTCTGAATAACTACAAGAAGTTACTCGGAGCCTTGGGGGCTACATCCAGTGGGTGCACTAAGAAGTGCTCCCACTGAAGGTTCATAAAACCAAAGTCTCCTTACAAAAGACTCAGAATAACTTCAAGAAGTTACTCCGAGCCTTGGGGGCTACACCCAGTGGGTGCACTAAGAAGTGCTCCCACTGACGGTTCATCAAACCAAAATCTCCTTACAAAAGACTCTAAATAACTTCAAGAAGTTACTCGGAGCCTTGGGGGCTACACCCACTGGGTGCACTAAGAAGTGCTCTCACTGGAAGTTCATAAAAACAAAGTATCTTTACAAAAGACTCTGAATAACCTCAAAAGTTATTCGGAGCCTTGGGGGCTACACCCACTGGGTACACTAAGAAGTGTTCCCAGTGGAAGTTTCAAATTAACATAAATAACGGCAACTAAGACAGAAGAGTCATTCGGACACCCAGTGGGTAGAAAACTTACATAAGTACTTACGTGCATATTTGCCTTCATGAACTCGGCCTCGGAAGCTAATTCGCGCAAGCGCAGCTCAAATTGAGAAGCCTTCACCAAGGATTCCTTCAGGCCGCTGATGATAGCATGCTCAACCGAAGAGGCAACTGGGATCGAAGTTGAGGAAGCTGGATCATCCTCTTGCGCAGCCACAGGAGCAGCAGGAGTCTCTTCAGCAACCTTTTCCACAGGAGCCTCGCGTGAGGCAGAAGGAGCAGATGAAGTTCTGACGGCAGGATGACCTGATTCAAGGGGTGCATCTTTTTCAAGAACAACCACCTCAGGAATAATCACCTCAGGGGCAGTCGGCTCAATCACTGTCCGAGTTGGGCTTACAGCAGAATCAACGTCCATATCTACTAAATAAAAAAAGTGAAGTCAATAGACATAATCAAGAAAATATGAAGGCACGGTAATAAGAGCATCAAGAGACATGATCAAGAATCCCTACCACCAGTTGAAGCATCCTTAGGAATAGTGTCCATGGCAGGAAACTCGGTCACTCCGCAGGTGCTGACATCCTCATAGGCCTCTGCATTCTGGTCCTCATCCCCAGGAAGTGACTCGGAACCACTCAGAAGGGCACTGCAAAACAAGATGGTTGAGAAGATTGAAGAACTGGAGAAAAATCGAATTAAAAAGGAAATAGAAATATTACTTGTGGGCGGTCTTCAAAGCACGCCTCGGGGGAGCCACGAAACCTTTGGCTGGACTAGAACCAGCTCCCTTTGCTTTTCCAGTCTCAGCGGCATCCCCAGAATGGTTAACCTTCCTACCCCCAAGAGTGACGAGATTCTTCTTCTTCAAAGGTGCAACCCTCCCATGGCTGGAACCCAGCGCCAGAAGTTTTCTGCTACCCTCTTCACCACTCGGAGGATGAGACCTCTTGCGAGTCCGAGTAAGACCCTCTCACGCCGAGTCGCGGTCTTGATTGCTCTTTGACCGCAACTCGGACGATACTTGATCACGAGCTGCCTCGGATTCTAGCTCCTCTCCAGTCTCAAACACAATTCCCGCACCGGTATTGCTATATTCATCTTCCTCGGTGGGATGTTGAGGGGCCAAAGGAATGGGGGAATGGAATCGGTAAACATCCTGGCACAAAAGGACAAAAGGCCCGAGTTAGAGCAAACAGGCAAAAGAAAATCAGCACAAGAATGCATGAAAAATGGATGAACTTACAAAAGTAGGAGGGTGCTCGCTGTCAAGTGGTCTGACTCGGCCCGCCGATTGAATACCATGGGTCACGCTAGTAATGACCTTCATTTGATGCTCAAATTCATCTATCGGTATCTCGGCATTGCTATACCAAGTGTCATCATCGAGCCCAGTGTACGCCCACATCCCTACGGTCCTAGCTTGGAGAGGTTGAATCCTCCGAATGACAAAAGTGGTAATTAGATCCATAGCATCCAAACCGGATTTCTTCAGCCTCACAACCTCACGCATCAAAGGGATCACCTGCTACTTCTCAGTGTTGGTGAGACGATGGTTCCAACCCTGGGAATTTGTCAGCCTCACATCCGAGTAAGGAGGCAACGTACAAACTCCCGGCCCCTCCGCCACCTTGCAATAAAACCAACTATTCTGCCAGTTCTTTACGGAATCTGGCAGACTTGAAGCAAAATATTGGGTTCCCTGCTTCCTAGCCAGGAACAAGCCCCCGCACAAATGGTTGAATTCCACACCACCACCTTCCCCGGACTTCTTCGCCTTCTGAGGCTTGATGGTATAGATAGTGCAGAAAGGATGACAATGCGGTTCTATGCCCAAGAAACCCTCGCAAAGGGTGAAAAGGCTAGAGAGCAAAGTAATGGCGTTTGTGACAAGATGGTGAAGTTGAGAACCGGTGAAAGCTAAGAAATCCAACAAGAACGGATGCGGAGGAAGAGAAAACCCGCAATCCACATGGGAAAGAAGAAAACCCGTTCACCCTCCCGAGGAAGGGGTTCATCTTCCCCAGGAGAAGGAAGGTGGCTGCCATGGAGGGGGAACATACCAGAGTCTTGGTACCCTTGCAGCATCTCCGTCGTCACGATCGATGGAAGCCATTCCCCGGCAGACATGGTCCCGGCAGGGTGTCACGGCGAGAAGAGAAAAGTCGCAGGCGGGGCGCGAGCAACCGGCGAGGAGGAAGATGGACGCTCCGGCGGCGAGGACGCGAGGAAGAGAGAGGAAGAAGAAGAGAAGGAACCGCCAAGGGGCAAGTGAATCCAGATCTGTTTTTGGCCACGGGGGGAGCTTTTATGCTACAAAGAAGCCAACCGCCACGCGTCAGATCCGAAACCCATTACGAGGACGCCGGTTTGTTTCCCCGTATTCCGCCCTACTTTATAGGGAGCAGTTAATCATTATCCTAAAAGACCGCTACGGGAATCAAGGCGATAGATCTGACAACGCGTCCACTTACCTTGATAAAGAGATTCTCTGACAAAGCAAGATCCACTTCATTTAAGACACAAACAGATTTAACTCGAGGCCTGAGACCGTTTCGCCCACTCAGAAATTATGTAGCTCCACACCGAGGAGAGAACTTACTCGGAAGCCTCTCTGCCGACATCTCAAACCGAGTAAGACATCACTCGGAAGACTTCCCGAGTAAGTTACCACTCGGAAATGATTATCATACCAAAATGACCGAGTAAGCCATCACTCGGAGCGATAAGGAATGCAAGCAGTGATCAAGTGACATGAAACAGCGACAGGAGGGGACACCACCTGGAGCTAAGTAAACTAGCTATGAATGAATTGCATTCCGAGGCGCACAGCAAACAGAAAATCTTGTATTTATTAATTACTCGAGGAAAGTTCCGAGTAGCTAACTCGCTAGTGGTCCGTATCTGACGTAAATCGCCAGATCACTAGTATGATAAGGTGTCGGGGGTAAAGACATGATATCCCACGTGGTATGATCTAAAGCTCAATTTTTGATACCTTGGAATATCAACTTTACAAATCTGGTTTATATGGAGTTTAAGGCCTTTTACTCCGAGACACGCCCTCCGGGGCCTCAGTCCACCTCTTCCGGGAGACGCTTGAGTGTCGCCAGATTTTTCCATTAACTTGCCCAACTCATGTTCGACGGAAAAGTTCAAATATCAATAAAGTCCTTTCGGGCCTCTTATTGAGTTTAACCTTCACATACCTCATGAATCCTAACGATGTCGACTGCCTCAATCACGAGTGCCCGAAAGCACTTCGGGGCTACTGTCGTGGTCATACCAAAGGTATACCCTTAAGCATTAGGAACCGAGGGGTACCCTTAGTATTGTGACATCCCAAAAATACCCAAGAAAATAAATGAAATCACCAAAGCATAAAGAGTTTGACAAAACACAGGGACATAGGTCGCAACGTCTCCGAGTAATCCGTTACTCGGAAGAAGATATGGTCTCCGAGTAATCAGTTACTCGAAAAGAAGATAGGCTCCGAGTGATCAACTACTCGGAAGAGGGAATCGGCGAGCTACTCACTACTCGGAGAAAGAAGAACAACGGACGCGGAGCATTAAATCCAGAGGCGTTTCTCCTTCTTAATTAGCAGTAATGAGTAGACCGTTTCTTGTATTAAGTATAGGCATGTATACCTGTAATTATGACCCATTTACCGAGGCATTGAAGGGGCAGAGGCGCACTCTATATAAACCTCCCCTCGTCACCCTAGGGAGGGTCACGCGCAACACATCCTTTGAGCCTTGAACAAGAACACCCCAGTAAGCCTGGGACATGATTAAGGTTGTTATCTCTAAGGAGAGGCCTAACCTGTATAATTCCACTCGCGCCAACCTGTCTACGTACATATTCATATAGCTCCAAACATCACCCCTATATCATTGTTAGGATTATATCTACGACAGGTAGGATCCCTTTTGTTTACATACCTTACGATTTCCACTCATCACCGCAAGCTCACAAATGAGGAATGGAAAGTTATTGAAGACTGATTTTTAAAAAATGCTCATCAGTTGGAAGGCTAAGTTTTTGTCATATGGAGGACGACTTACCCTCATCAACTTTGTCCATACTTGTCTACCGATGTTCATGCTATCCTTTTTTGAGATACCCAAAGGGGTCTAAAGAAGGCTACAATTTTATCGGTCTAGGTTCTGTGGGCAACTGATACGTCCCAAACGTATCTAATTTTCCAAACACTTTTTCTATTGTTTTGCCCTCATTCTTGCATGATTTGAACTAAACTAACCCGGTCTGACGTTGTTTTCAGCAGAGCTGCTTGTATGGTTTTATTGTGTGCAGGAAAATGGATTTTTGGACATCTCAGAAAATTCCCAGAAAAAACATAAAAAATCCAGGCACCCGGAGGGACCCAGGACCAGAAGGTGGGCCAGAGGTGGGATAGGGGGAGCCCAGACGCCCAGCTGGTGCGGCCACCCCCCTGGCCGCGCCGGATGGCCGCCTGGGTGGGTCCCAACCCCTCTGTTGACCTACTTTGGCCTCTATTTATTCTCGTGATGAGCAAACTCCGAAACAAAAGTCATTTTTCCAGAACCCGTCGCGGAGCCGCTGCCACCCTCTATTCTTCCTCGGGGGGGGGGGGCTAATCTGGAGGCTGATTTGGCCTCCGGAGAGGGGAGATCGTCGTCATCGTCATCGCCATCACCAATCCATCCTCCCTCCATGACTTCTCTTCACATGTGTGAGTAATTACCTGCTGTAGGAAAAGGGGATGGTAGGGTTTGGATGAGTTTCATCATGTAATAGTTTGTCAGATTGTTGGGGGTATGTTCCCTATCATCTACTATGGTGTTTATCATATTTGCTACAGCTTGTTGCTCTTAATGCTTGTCACTTTGGGCCCGAGTGCCATGTTTTCAGATCTGAACCACTTGTGTTTTCATGAGTATATTTATGTTTGATATCCTATCTATAAGTTGTATGCACCTATTATGGTCCGGAACCGGCGATCCCAAAAGTGACAGCTTGGGACACCAAAGGGGATGGTCCATAATTTGTGGATTCCATGTATCCATTGAGTTTATTGCTTTGTTCCGGTGCTCTTTGACAGGAGCACCTTAATCTCCATAAGTTCCCTTTGGCCCCGTTCGTAGTGGGATAGTAGGACAAAAGATGTTGTGCAAGTTCTTATTGCAAGCATGCACAACTACCTACGGGATACATGCCTAATGTTTGATATTTGCCTAGATGATCATTGCTTTTCTGTGTGCCTTGCCCCGTGTTAGAATCTATTACATTTTCATTCTTATTCATGCAGCACCCAACCATCCGTCTCCGTAGCCTACAGTATTTTCAATCCTGCTGGTTACTACTAGTTTACTTCTGTTGTTTTACTTTTGTCGTTATCACCATTGCTACCACTATCATACCACAGTTGCTATTAATTCTTTTTTGCAAGCAAGTATATTTCAGGTGCGGTTGAATTGACAACTCAACTGTCAAATCTTATAAATACTCTTTGGCTCCCCTTTTGTCGAATCAATAAATTGGGTTAACTTACCCGCGAGAACACTACAATCGATCCCCTACAGTTGAGGGTCATCAAGTACTGTTTTTTGGCGCCGTTGCCGGGGAGCATAGAAATATTTACAAGTCTACTTGAAGTATCCTGCCTGCCACACTTCATCCTCTATGGGTAAGAAAGGAGACCCCAAGGTTCCGATCCTACCATCCACTACAAGAAAATGTACCGTTCTGAGTACCAGTGCTACGCTTGATTCACCATCTACTGAGTCTGTTACTATGTCCGATACTTTTGATGATGCTTACACTACTCTTGATGATATTAGTTTTCTTGGTCACTATATTGAAACTGGGACTGCGAAGGTTGCAGCAGAATCCAAGACCGAGACTCCTGCTTCCTATATCCCTACTTGGAAAACCTTTGGTTACCCAGACTTAGATGAACTCAAGGAGAGGATACTTGATGATGATTATATTACTCTTGATGATGATTTTTGCAGGGAACTCAAAGAGTGTGTCGACTCTGACCCTGGTGATGTTAAGGAGCTGCTCGAAAAGCACTCCATGAAGAATAAAATTATTCCTGATCCTAAATTTGCCACATCTCCTATATGCATCACTGATCCTGATTATGATTTCTCTGTTGATCTTTCACTTATATCTACAGTCGAGGCTGACCCTTTTTATGGCAAAGAAAATGATGATGCTATAGCCCACCTGACCAAACTCGCTGAGTTAGGTGACTTATTTACTACTGATGAGAAGATACGAAACTTCTATGTGGCCAAGCTTTTTCCCTTTTCCTTGAAGGAAGACGCTAAATCATGGTACGATGCATTACCCTATGGTTCCATTGAGAGTCCTCAGGACTTAGTTCAATTCTTTGTTCATAAATACTTTCCTGCTCATATGCAACATGCTGCTTTGCAAAGAATCTATAACTTTAAAAATTTGCAGGATGAGCACCTCCCTAAAGCTTGGGGGAGGTATTGTGATTTAATCAAGGCTAGACCGGGACATGAAGTCCCAAAGAATGAATTACTTGATATATTTTATGTTGGTCTAACCGATGAATCCAGGTCCTATCTGGATAGTTGTGTTGGTTGTGTTTTCAGGGAAAGAAAACCGGACGAAGCCGAAGAATTAATGGGAAAAATTGCCAAGAACCATGAAGATTGGTCCGTTCCTGAACCTCCACCACCAAAGAAGAGGGGCATGCTTGTTCTGAGCCCCGAAGATACGCAAGAAGAAAAGAAGTCTATAAAGGAGAAAGGCATTAAAGCCGAAGACGTGAAGAATCTACCGCCTATCGAGAAGTTGTGTGAGCCTACTACTCACCCTCCCTTGGTAGAGGTACACTCTCTATTAGACTTTACTGAAAGTGACATCCCTAAAGGTAAGCCTCCCGACCAATTCTTAGATGAGCTTGATATTTTATTATTAAGCAAGACAATTTTAATAGGAGGATACAAAGTCAGTTGCATGATAATTCTCTTGCTATCAAAAGTTTACTTGGTGTTCTTGAAAGAACAGTTAATGATGTTAAATGTCCTGTTAAGCATTTTCATATGGTTCAAACTCAACTTGAACAAATTTCTAATGTGCAAAAAGATTTTCTTGCTAACAATGCCAAATAGGACATACAAGCTTATGGCATCAAGACTAGGGGTGGAACACACACCCAGGACCCACTCTATCCTGAGGGGCATCCAAAGAGGATCGAGCAAGATTCTCAAGTACAAGTAGAAGACGAGATTTTTAGCTCTCCAAAGAAGAAAAAGAAGAAGAAGAAACACAAGGAAGCTGACAACTCCAATGATCCTATTACAAGTGAAGAACTTGTTGTTGATCCTAACATCATATCTACCTCCGATTCTGAAACTGAAGACGGTGCCGAGCCTGAAGAAAATGATAAGGAGAAGAATGATCCTCCCGAGGTTTCAGAAGAAGAAGCACCCGATACACGAAGAGGTATACTAGAGAAGACTTCATCACAAGAAGACATGGGAAGGAAAGATAACCATGGGTACAGAAACCCATGCCCTTTCCAGGTAAGTCTCTCAAATCTAAAGAAGAAGAGCATTATAATAAATTTTGTGAATGGATGAAACCTCCTTTTCTTCAGATTCCTTTGACTAATGCTATTAAGTTACCTCCTTATTCAAAATATATGAAACATATTGTCACTAACAAAAGAAAAGTTCCTAATGAGGCAATATCTACTATGCTTGCTAACTACTCTTTCAGTGGCAAGATTCCTGAGAAGCTTGGTGATCCAGGTATACCCACCATTCCTTGCTCCATAAAAAATAATTATGTCAAAACTTCCTTATGTGATCTCGGAACAGAAGTGAGTGTTATGCCTTTTTCTCTTTATAAGAGGTTATGTTTAGATAAGTTAATCCCTACAGGTATATCTCTTCAGATTGCTAATACGGTGAGGATAGTTATCTCACTCCTCGTTGGTTACCCCAAGTGGAAGGTGAGATGTAGCGTAGCAGCAAATTTCCCTCGATGAAGATACCAAGGTTATCGAACCAGTAGGACTCCAAGAGATACAAGAAGGTGACAACTGCGCCAGAAATTAGCTTCGGGCTAGATAGTTGACATGGACCTGCACACAGCAACAAATAACTTTGCTCCCAACGAGTACAGAGGAGTTGTCAGTTCCTCCGGCCTTGCTGTTTACAAAGGATTAACGCAAGAGATAATGATAGTGGCAACTGAAATTAAATTGATGGTGTAAACAATGATATGAAGATGGACCAAAGTCACGTGATTTTCACTAGTGATGTCTCTCTCCCAAAAGACGATAAAAGTGCTAGAGAGGTAAAAAAATCACAGTTGGGCAATTGATAGGATTATGAAGGCACGGCAATGCTAACTATGCTGCAAAGAAAGGAAGGGCTCAAAAGCAATGGGCAGTACGCCAAGGTAAGTAGACGAAATCCATCTTCATCTACTACGAATCATCCACCTTAAGATATCTATCCAGAACATCTCGCTGGTATTAAGTTGCGAATCCCACCCAAAGTGTAAATCCAAAGCAACAGACAACTGCATTAAAAGAACTTTGCGTAAAGTAAACAATCCTTGCACCCGCGGATACAAGCACCGTTGTTTTATCCCTGGTGGCAACAACACATCCCCTAGTCTCATGTTTCTGTCACTCAAGGTACACATCAAGGGGCTGAACCCACAATCAAGCATAACGCTCCCTCTTGGAGTTGCAATAAATCACTTGGCCAAAGTAAAATACGGCAACAGAGAACATACAAGAATTTACTCAAGAACAAAATATAAAAGAAAAGAACCAAATATATTAGTCATCACAATCTGAACATAGTCTCATAATCCATCAGATCCCAACAAACTCAGCATAGCAACAGCAAAAAGTTACAAAGGTGCCTCGATCATGTGAGGCAGCTCACGAGGACTCGAAAGTGGAAGCACAAATAAGGGAGAGATAGATCACATAGCTACTGGTCACGGACCCATGGTCTAAGGGAAACTACTCACGGTACATACGGGAGGCGTCCATGGCTATGGATGGTCTCCCGGAGGGCGTAGCTTCTCCCGGCAGGGTGCTGGAGCAGCTTCTCTAGGCACCCCCGATCTTGAAACGGCGGCGGCGGCGGTACAGAGGCGAGATCGCGAAAGAGGGATTGATATTAGGGGTTTCCGTCACGGGGGGTAAATATAGGAGAAGGGGGGCACCGAGAGGGACCACAGGGCAGTCAGGAGGGTGCCTGGCATGGCCCAGGGTAGGTCCGCGCCACCTGCCCTCCTGGCTTCCTGGTGTTGGCCATCCTTCACTCCTTTGGTGATTCCGGAAGCTTCCGTTGCGCTGATTTTTTATCTGATTTTCCCGGATTTTTTGGAGCACTTTTAATGGCCGGAAAACCTAAAATACAAAAACAGCAGAAAACAGCAACTGGCAGCTGGGTGCACTGGGTTAATAGATTAGTCCAAATATGCTCAAAAGTGTATGAAAGTTCAAGCAAAACATGGCAAAGTCACACAAAACATGCATGGAGGAAGCAGAAATTATAGATACGTTTTGGACGTATCAACATCCCCAAGATTAATTCCTGCTCGTCCTCGAGTAGGTAAATGATAACAAGCATAATTTCTGTGGTGACATGCCACACAACCATATAAGGACTTTTAAGTAAAGAAATCAAAGCATGCAATTCAATTCAAGTCTTAACAAGCAAGAGTCTATATTAGCATTGGCACAAGTAACAAAATAACAAAAGGTGCAAGAGCTCTCGCTGTCCGTGACTCAAATGTCTCCAGATGGTGTTTGCGTGCAAGCAAGGGATAGGGAAATCCGAGAGAAAAAAATAAGGTTGTTGAGAACAACTATCTACTAAAATTTCACACTTAGTCTCCTTTGGATTCTTATCTTGACTCGTCCCCAGACCACTAGCCAGGTACAAGTCAAACTGATCCACTCCCTTTCGATATTTTGAGCATTCATGCAATGGATGAGCGTGCAAGAAAGTTGACACCTAAAAGGAGAAACAGAAAGAAGGTGGAGGAGGAAGACAAAAAAGGGTGTGAAAGGCTCACACCAATGAGGACAATCATAGGCGAGAGAAGGCCATATGATACATATGATGTGAGGAGTAGGGATTGCCATGCAACGGATGCACATGCGAGCTAAAAAGCTCTCCAAGGGAACTACTGGGGGTGCATCCAACTTGCTTGCTCAAGAAGACCTAGAGCTCGTTTGAGTAGGCTCATCACTGGAATATACAAGCCAAGTTCTATAGTGTGAAGGTCCCCACATAGCTATATGCATGATGATGATCTCTATGGAGTACAAGGGATAGAGGATGAAGTACTAGTGTGGATCTCTCAAAAGGAATAGTAGTGTGCCCCTTCTCTCTTTTTATTTATTTTTCTCTTTTTTCTATTTTTTTGTATTTTTGGTGGCCTCAATGGCTCTTTCTATTTAACTCTCATTTGTCCTCTTTGGGATCTTTTGATTTTGTCCTCTTTGGGATCTTTTGATTTTGTCCTCTTTGGGATCTTTTCCTCACTTTAGGGCCAACACTCTACATTTTACAAGAATATAGGAGATCTTTCACACTTTACAAAGGTACTCACATAAAGAAGATATAACTATCATGATGCGAAGGTATGACATGAGGATCAAGTCATGAGAAGATGGATGTTGCATGGCAATGTATCTCGGAAAGGCTATGGAAATGCCTTGTAGGTAGGTATGGTGGCTGTTTTGAGGAAAGATATAAGGAGGTTTATGATGACAGAGCGTATCGTGCCAAGGGTTTGGATGTACCGGTGAAGGTGGACGCTAACTCTCGGAGTGAGAAGAGAGCAATGCACGGCTCAGGAGAGGCTAGAAAATGTATAGGTGGGTGGAAGTGTCAACTTTCGAATACTCACATTAGTCCGAAGAACTCATGCACTTATTATCGGTAACTCTCAATCTAATCAGGAGGTTCACAGAGAGACAAGTACCCCGAGGAGGAGTGTATGGGGGTTTGGTTATCCTTGCGCATCCTCGACTCATGGTACGTGAGTGTTCTCTAATATTCGAACCCTCCAGAGGTTAGTGATCCATCTAGTAGCTAGAGTTCTCAACAGGGGTTTTTGGTTTTCGAAAAACACACGGATTGCCCAAAATACGACATCTATCACTAATAGGCTCGAGCTCTTGACACCAAAAGTTCAAACATTACTCTAATCAATACCTCAAAACTATTGCGAGTTACTACTACAAAGAGAAAAGCAACTTCAATTACATACTTCTAGTCAAGACACAAAACTCAGTGCAACAGGCAAACTCTCTAACAAGATAAAACATGAAACCTATAGAAAGTTCAACCTAAAACAAAAGAAAATATCTAGAAAAACTAAAGCACTACAACTAAACAGAGCAGCAGCTAAGAAAAGAAAAAGAACCACTCACAGCTAAAAGAATAAGCATGCAAATCCTATGAGGAGTTCTAATTCAAGCGGACCGTGTATCTCTCCCACACAAAAGAGTAAGTAAGCTGGGATCTAACTTCTTACTACAGCAAACAAAGCTAAAGAAAACTAAATAAACAAAACCTAAGAGCAAGACGCTCCAAGAATAGCACATAACGCATGAAGTGATAAAAATATAATGTAACGAGAGACGAACTGATAATTGTTGATGAAGAAGGGGATGCACGGGGGCATCCCCAAGCTTAGACGCTTGAGTCTCCTTGAATACTTATTGGGGGTGCACATGGGCATCCCCAAGCTTGAGCGTTTGACACTCCAAGATCATCTTTCATCATCTTCCATCGCACACTTGAAAACTCCCTTCATACATAACTCATTGTAGACTGATTAGAGAGGTTAGTACCCTATTAAAATAATTTTTTCCTCTACTGCAAATAAATATAATCTTGAAGAGCTACTGTTTCTCAAGATTTCCAAAAAGTTTTTTGCAAATAAAAAGCAAGCTTAAGGTTTGCAAAAGTGAAGAGAGACAAAACGTGGCAAAATCTATGAAAAACAGAACAGCAGATAGAAACGAATGTTTTAGGGGTACTTCTGCAACTCAAATAAAAAAACTCAGAAAATATGGAAGTTTCGTAATTGCATAGAGCATGCTGTGTAAAAAATTCAGCTCAAAAAGATGAACTGGGATTTTTCTGTGATTTTTCTTGTCACAAGGACAGAATCTGTTTTCTGGACAGCATGTCACAACTTTCACTTCCCTTGTCGTATGAGGCTATAAAAGGCACAAAGCTTGAAAAGTAAAGATACAATGATGTTTCTACAGTAGTAACAATCATCAAGACCACTAAAAACAGAAGAAAATCAAAAATAAAAACCTAAATTCGTTGCGGGATGCCTCCCGAAAGCGCTTCTTTAAAGCCATTAGCTAGGCTTAAAGCAAATAGATCAAAGTTCTCGAAAATCATCGGAAGGTTCACCAAGGATCTCAAAAGGGTTTTCAATAAGCTCGTCCTTGTTCTTCTGAGGGAAAATATACATACCTTTGTCTTTACCATGCAAACATATTTGTCCTTTACCTATATCAATGAAGTCTTTCATGGCTCGGAGGAAGTCCCTTCCAAGCACTATATTTCCTTGATTGGCCTTCATGATGGAGAAGTCAATTCCTTTTTAGAAACATGACTTGAACATATTTTAATCTTCCCTGGATCTCAGAAATATCACCATTAGAATGTTCATGGAAAGATGGAAATTTGTCCATGCTTGCAAGGTACAAAGAATCATAAATAAAGCTTGGTATTATAGAAACTGTAGATCCAATGTCACAAAAAGCAAGGAAGTTTTGATTAGAGGTAACAATCCTAACAAAAGGCTCCCAGTCATTTTATATTTCCAAAATCTCCTCTCTAGTAGGATTTAGTTTTTCTACTACTTTTAAGTCTAGAGCATCAAGTTTCTTTTAAATAGTAGCAATTCTATCTATAACAGTATCAAGGCCATCATAAACAAAATAACTAGATAAACCATGTATAATTTCAAGAGCTCTAGCTTCATCACACTCTAAAAAGTCTCCTTCAGCTATAAGATCAAGAGAGTGCTTACACCACTTAAAAAGGCCAAAGTAAAAATTTCTAAGCACAATTCTTATAGGTAACCAAGGCATATTTGCCTTATGTGCTTCAGAAGTTCTGTCCCATGCCTTCTTCATATTCTCCCCGTTCCTTTGGTGGAAATCAGAGACCTCGGATTCCCTCATAGTACCGACTCCTAACATAATTGACCACACAAGACAGGTAACAGGTATTTTTGATAAGGGACACAAAAGTAAAAACTGAAAGGTAAACTAACAAGACTAAAAAGCAAAGATAAAAGATAGTGTGCAACTCCCCTATCCTATAGACTGGAGTCCCCGTTAACGGCGCCAGAAATTGGCTTGATACGGTGAGGATAGTTATCTCACTCCTCGTTGGTTACCCCAAGTGGAAGGTGAGATGTAGCGTAGAAGAAAATTTCCCTCAGTGAAGATACCAAGGTTATCGAACCAGTAGGACTCCAAGAGATACAAGAAGGTGATAACTGCGCCAGAAATTAGCTTCGGGCTAGATAGTTGACGTGGACCTGCACACAGCAACAAATAACTTTTCTCCCAATGAGTACAGAGGAGTTTTCAGTTCCTCCGGCCTTGTTGTTTACAAAGGATTAACGCAAGAGATAATGATAGTGGCAACTGAAAGTAAATTGATGGTGTAAACAATGATATGAAGATGGACCAAAGTCACATGATTTTCACTAGTGATGTCTCTCTCCCAAAAGACGATAAAAGTGCTAGCGAGGTAAAAAAATCACAGTTGGGCAATTGACAGGATTATGAAGGCACCGCAATGCTAACTATGCTGCAAAGAAAGGAAGGGCTCAAAAGCAATGGGCAGTACGCCAAGGTAAGTAGACCGAAATCCATCTGCATCTACTATGAATCATCCACCTTGATATATCTATCCAGAACATCTCGCTGGTATTAAGTTGCGAATCCCACCCAAAGTGTAAATCCAAAGCAACAGACAACTGCATTAAAAGAACTTTGTGTAAAGTAAACAATCCTTGCACCCGCGGATACAAGCACCATTGTTTTATCCCTAGTGGCAACAGCACATCCCCTAGTCTCATGTTTCTGTCACTCAAGCTAGACATCAAGGGGCTGAACCCACAATCAAGCATAACACTCCCTCTTGGAGTTTCAATAAATCACTTGGCCAAAGTAAAATACGGCAATGGAGAACATGCAAGAATTTACTCAAGAACAAAATATAAAAGAGAAGAACCAAATATATTACTCATCACAATCTGAACATAGTCTCATAATCCATCAGATCCCAACAAACTCAGCATAGCAACAACAGAAAGTTACAAAGGTGCCTCGATCATGTGAGGCAGCTCACGAGGACTCGAAAGTGGAAGCACAAAGAAGGGATAGATAGATCACATAGCTACTGGCCACGGACCCATGGTCCAAGGGAAACTACTCACGGTACATACGGGAGGCGTCCATGGCTATGGATGGTCTCCCGGAGAGGGTAGCTTCTCCCGGCAGGGTGCCGGAGCAGCTTCTCCAGGCAGCCCCGATCTTGAAACGGCGGCGGCGGCAGTATAGAGGCGAGATCGCGAAAGAGGGATTGATATTAGGGGTTTCCGTCACAGGGGGTAAATATAGGCAAAGGGGGGAACCAAGAGGGACCACAGGGCAGTCAGGAGGGTGCCTGGCGCGGCCCAGGGTGGGGCCGTGCCACCTGCCCTCCTGGCTGCCTGGTGGTGGCCCTCCTTCCCTCCTTTGGTGATTCCAGAAGCTTCCGTTGCACTGATTTTTTATCTGATTTTCCCGGATTTTTTGGAGCACTTTTAATGGCCGGAAAACCCTAAATACAAAAGCAGCAGAAAACAGCAACTGGCAGTTGCGTGCACTGGGTTAATAGATTGGTCCAAATATGCTCAAAAGTGTATGAAAGTTCAAGCAAAACATGGCAAAGTCACACAAAACATGCATGGAGGAAGCAGAAATTATAGATACGTTTTGGACGTATCAGTGGGTGACAAGTCAACAGCCGTCCCGATAGGTATTTGTGAGGATGTTCCCGTTGAAGTTGCTAATTATTTGATTCCTACAGACTTTGTTGTGCTTGACATGCCCGAGGATGGGAGCATGTCCATTATTCTTGGTAGACCTTTTCTTAACACCGCAAGTGCCATTATTGATTGCAATAAAGGAAAGGTCACCTTCAACGTAGATGATAAAGAACACACGGTGTATTTTCCGAAGAAAATAGGCAAAAGGCATGGCCTTAACTCTATAGAGAATATCGAGACCGTGAAGATCGGAGAATGGGATTGTCCTCTACACGTGCACCACAAATACAAAACCATTATGGTGGGGACAATGTCCATTAAAGTAAAGGTGCAATGATCACTTCATAAGAGGTGAGACTTTTTGCTCTATATATTGTCGGGTTGTTCGTAATAAAGGGTTCGTAGCAAGGAAAACAAAAAAAATTCCTACGCATAAACAACCAACAAGCCAAGATCTAATCTAGGAGATGTAAGCAACGAGTAGGATGTCATAGAAGAACTCACCCTCGAAGACTTAAAACGTTACGAGATCAAATCTCGTGGATGATGTAGTGGTTCACTTGCCGATATCAAGATCGCGATGATGTACGCTGAGCGTCTCCGTGCTCGGTCACACGTACAGCTTGATGACGACCTCCGTTCCCTCGATCCAGCGGGGCAGCGGAAGTAGAGGATCCCCGGAAATCCAGCAGCACAACAACGTGATGCGGTGAAGAATCCCACGGTCAGGGCTTCGCCAAGCGGAAGACCATGGTATGGAGCAGCGGGTGGAGAGGAAGGGAGGTGAGGCAAGTGTATGGGAGGGGAAGCCCTCACCCTCCTTTTATAGAGGAGGAGTGGGCAGCCCAAGAGGGGGGGCGGCCAACTCATGGTGCCTCCACCTCTTCCCCTCTTGATGTGAGTGGAAGCCACACTCACACCCACCCATGCTCCCTTAATTGTCCACTTGGAAAATCCAAAGGTTTTCTTTAATAAATAAATAAAACATTTATATTTCTTTATTTAATATTTTTTAATCCTATTAACAAACATTTGCACATTGCACCTCGAATCATTTGTTAATTCTATTAACAACCATCCGACAAAAACCCCTTGATTTATTTCAATTTTACCCGAAACAATTTCGGTGTTGTCCAAAACATTCTTCAATATTCCTTATCCTCTCAAAATGCATCATCAAACCTTAAGTGTGTCACCCTACGGTTCGCGAATAATAAAGACATGATTGAGACACCCCTCCGATCAATAATCAACAGCGGGATCTGGAGATCCGTGATGACTCCTATATATTCAATGATGAATCTTGTGATCGTGTGAACCATCAACGTCGTAACTAATTCCCTTTGTCTTGCGATATTTTACTTGTCCGAGATCCGATCATCGGTATCAACCATACCTTGTTCGATCTCGTTTCCGACAAGTACTCTTTTACTCGTTCTGTGATATGACATTCTTGTGACCTAGTCACGTGCTTGTAAGCGGTGTCAATGTGATATCACCGAGAGGGCCCAGAGTATATCTCTCCGTCATTTTGGATGGACAAATCCCATTCTTGATCCATGAGCCTCAACTAATACTTTCCGAATACCTAACACCACCTTTATAGTCACCCTGTTACGGTGTGACGTTTGATGTCATTAAAGTATTCTTTCGGTATTAGTGATTGACATGATCTCATGGTCTAAGGAACAAGATTACTTCGAATGCAAGATATAACAATATAAACTAAATGACTTGATCGTATTGTTATACTTAGTTTGGGTATATATTCATCACATCATTCTCCTAATGATATGATCACGTTATTAACAACATCCAATGTTCATGATCAGGAAACCTTGATCATCTGTTAATCGACGAGCTAGTTAAAAGAGAGGCTTTACTAGGAACCATTGTTTGTTTATTAAACACACATGTATCAACGTTTCCGGTTAATACATATCTAGCATGAGAAATAAACGTTTATCATAAACAAGGAATAATATAATAAACACTTTATTATTGCCTCTCGGGCATATTCCCTTCAGTCTCCCACTTGCACTAGGGGCAATAATCTATATTACATAGTAATGAATCTAACACCCATGGAGTTCTGGTGTTTATCATGTTTTGCCTTTCGGAGAGTTTTAGTCAACGGATCTGCCACATTCAGATCTGTGTGTACTTTGCAAATCTTCACATCCCCATCCTTGACATAATCGCGGATGGAGTGAAAACGGCGCTTGATATGCTTGGAATTCTTGTGAGACCTTGGTTCCTTAGCATTGGCAATGGCACCATTGTTGTCACAATAGATAACCATTGGATCCAAAGCACTCGGAACCACACCTAGTTCGGATATGAACTCCTTCATCCAAACTGCTTCATGTGTTGCCTCTGAGGCAGCAACATATTCCGCTTCTGTTGATGATCCTGCTACCACAGATTTCTTGGAACTCCTCCAGCTTACTGTTCCTCCATTCATAATAAATACGTATCCGGATTGTGACTTAGAGTCATCCGGATTAGTGACGAAGCTAGCATCGACGTAACCTCTTGCGACGAGCTCTTCTTCACCGCCATACATGAGAAACATATCCTTAGTTCTTCTCAAGTACTTAAGGAAATTCTTGACCGCCGCCCAGTGTTCCAAACCTGGATCGGATTGGTACCTGCTAGTCAAACTAACAACATGTGCCACATCTGGTCTTGTACATAGCATAGCATACATGACAGAACATATGGCTGAAGCATAGGGAATCTTATTCATTTCCTCTCTATCTTCTGCTGTAACTGGACATTGAGTCTTACTCAATGTCTTGCCTTGCAACATTGGTAAAAACCCCTTCTTACTTTTATCCATTCTGAACTTCTTCAAAATCTTGTCAATGTATGTACTTTGCGAAAGTCCAATTAAGCGTCTTGATCTATCCCTGTAGATTTTGATGCCTAATATATAAGCTGCTTCACCGAGGTCTTTCATCAAAAACTACTGTTCAAATAACCTTTTACACCTTTTAACAATTCTATATCATTTCCAATCAACAATATGTCATCCACATACAGTACTAGAAATGCTACAGAGCTCCCACTCACTTTCTTGTAGATACAAGCTTCTTCGTACGTTTGATCAAATCCAAACTCTTTGATCACCTTATCAAAACGGAGGTTCCAACTCCGGGATGCTTGCTTTAGTCCATAAATGGAACGTTGAAGCTTGCATATCTTTTCAGCATCCTTAGGATCAACAAAACCTTTGGGTTGCATCATATACAACTCTTCCTCAATGTCACCATTCAGGAATGCCGTTTTGACATCCATCTGCCAGATTTCATAATCGAAAAATGCAGTAATTGCTAACATAATCCTAACTGACTTTAGCACCGCTACTGGTGAGAAGGTCTCATCGTAGTAAACTCCTTGAATTTGTCGAAAACCTTTTGCGACAAGTCGATCTTTATAGACGGTCACATTACCATCAGCATCAGTTTTCTTTTTAAAAATCCATTTGTTCTCAACGGCCTTACGGTCATCGGGTAAGTCCACCAAAGTCCAAACTTGGTTTTCGTACATGGATCCCATTTAGGATTTCATGGCTTCAAGCCATTTTTTGGAATCTGGGCTCATCATTGCTTCATCATACGTCGCAGGGTCATCACTTCCATCTACCATGAAGTTTAAGACGGGATTCCCATACAGTTCAGGAGCTGTACGTTCCCTAGTTGACCTGCGAAGCACGGTAGTTTCCTCTTCTGGAGTTTCATGATCTTGATCATTAATTCCCTCTTCAACTGACGGAGTCGGCACTGGAACAACTTCTGGTGCTGAGCTACTCGCCATTCCAAGAAGAGAAGGTTCAATAACCTCATCGAGTTCTACCTTCCTACTATTCACACCTTTCGAGAGAAACTCCTTCTCTAAAAAGGATCCATTCTTGGCAACGAAAATCTTTCCTTCGGATCTGTGATAGAAGGTGTACCCTATTGTTTCCTTAGGGTATCCTATGAAGATGCATTTTTCCGCTTTGGGTTCGAGTTTATCAGGTTGAAGCTTCTTCACATAAACATCGCAGCCCCAAACTTTTAGAAATGACAGCTTAGGTTTGTTTCCAAACCATAATTCATACGGTGTCGTTTCAACGGATTTAGATGGTGCCCTATTTAAAGTGAATGCAGCGGTCTCTAGTGCATAACCCAAAAATGACAGTGGCAAATCTGTAAGAGACATCATAGATCGAACCATATCCAATAAAGTACGATTACGACGTTCGGAAACACCATTACGCTGTGGTGTTCCGGCAGGTGTGAGTTGTGAAACTATTCCACATTGTTTCATATGCATGCCAAACTCGTAACTTAAATATTCACCTCCACGATCAGATCGTAGAAATTTAATCTTTCTGTTACGATGATTTTCAACTTCACACTGAAATTCTTTGAACTTTTCAAACGTCTCAGATTTGTGTTTCATTAAGTAAATATATCCATATCTACTCAAATCATCTATGAAAGTGACAAAATAACGATATCCACCGCGCGCAGATACACTCATTGGTCCACACACATCAGTATGTATGATTTCCAGTAAGTCTGTCGCCCGTTCCATAGAACCTGAAAACGGGGTTCTAGTCATCTTGCCCATAAGGCATGGTTCACACGTTTCAAATGATTCATAATCAAGTGATTCTAAGAGTCCATCAGAATGGAGCTTCTTCATGCGTTTAACACCAATATGACCTAAGCGGCAATGCCACATGTAAGTAGCAATATCATCATTTAACTTGATTCTTTTGGCATTCACACTATGAATATGTGTATCAATACTATCAAGATTCAAAAGAAATAAACCATTCTTCTCAGGTGCGTGACCATAAAAGATATTATTCATATAAATCGAACAACCATTGTTCTCGGACTTAAAGGAATAACCACTCTGCATTAAGCAAGATCCAGAAATGATGTTCATGCTCAACGCAGGCACCAGATAACATTTATTCAGGTTTATAACTAATCCAGACGGTAAACGAAGAGGTAGCGTGCCGACGGCGATCACATCAACTCTTGATCCATTGCCGACGCGCATCGTCACCTCATCCTATGCTAGTGGTCGCTTATTCTACCGTTCCTGTTTCGAGTTACATATGTGAGCAACCGAACCAGTATCAAATACCCAGGCGCTACTGCGAGTACTAGTAAGGTACACATCAATAACATGTATATCACATATACCTTTGTTCACTTTGCCGGCCTTCTTATCTGCCAGATATTTGGGGCAGTTTCGCTTCCAGTGGCCAGTGCCCTTGCAATAGAAGCACTCAGTCTCAGGCTTAGGACCATTCTTGGTTTTCTTCTCAGGTGTAGAAACATACTTGCCAACCTTCTTGAAGTTGCCCTTTGGTTTGCCTTTCTTGCCTTTCTTGAAACTAGTGGTATTATTGATCATCAACACTTGATGCTCTTTCTTGATCTCCACTTCGGCAGTTTTAAGCATCGAGAGAAGCTCAGGAAGAGACTTCTTCATGCCTTGCATATTATAGTTCATCACAAAGTTCTTGTAACTAGGTGGCAGAGATTGAAGAACACGATGTATCCCTAGCTCATTGGGAATCGTTATTCCCAAGGCTATGAGCTTATCAGCGTACGCAGACATTTTGAGTACGTGCTCACTGACGGAGCTGTTCTCTTCCATCATGCAGCTAAAGAACTTTTCTGAAGCATCATAACTCTCAACTGCAACATGGGTATCAAAAATCATTTTCAATTCTCCCATTGTAGCATAAGCAGTGTTGTTCTCGAAACGTTTTCGCAGCTCTGGTTCTAATCCATAAAGGATGCCGCAATGAACTATATTGTGGTCTTCTTTTTGAGTCAGATAAACATTTTTATCTTCATCAGAAGCATCATCAGCGGGCTGGTCACCTAGCGGTGCATCAAGCACATAGAGCTTCTTGCAAGCGGTGAGGAGAATCCTCAGGTTAAGTGCCCAGTTGGTAAAGTTGCTACCATTGTTCGCTAGCTTTTCTTTCTCCATGAACATATTGAAATTGAAGGTAGGTGCCGCCATGATCTACAACATATTTGCAAAGACTATTTAGACTAAGTTTATGATAAATTAAGTTCAAGTTAATTCAAAAAATTATCCCATGAACTCCCACTCAAAAACAACATCCCTCTTAGTCGTTTTGGTGATTACACAAACCAAATTCACTACACCAAAACCGATCATCACGTGAGATGATGTAGCTGCAAAGGCGAACATCGACATGTTCATCATATCATCCATATGACTTATGTTTTACCTTTCGGTTTGTGTTCCGAGGCCATGTCTGTACATGCTAGGCTCGCCAAGTAGAACCATTGTATTGCGTGTGTTTCAAGGCCATGTCTGTACATGCTAGGCTTGAAAACACCCGTTGTATGCGAACGTAGAGTCTATCACACCCGATCATCACGTGGTGTCTCGAAACGACGAACTTTCTTAACGGTGCATACTAAGGAAGAACACATTATTATCTTGATATTAATTGAGAGGGGTCATCTTATAATGCTACCGTCGCGGTCTAAGCAAAATAAGATGCATAAAAGGATTAACATCACATGCATGGATAATGTGATATGATATGGTCCTTCTTGCACTTGAGCTCCATCTTGTGCATCATGGTATGATCTTCATCATCCCACCGGCGTGGCACCAAGGTCCATGGCACCTCCATCTTGATTGTCCATCAAATTACAACATATCACATGGATATGATATACAGCACGCAGGCCATAAATAATAAGACAACCATATGGCTCCTGCCGGTATGTCAATAACTTACAAAATGGATCATCTCATACATCAAATTTGTAACATTGACCATATCACATCACATGCCCTACAAAAACAAGTTAGACGTCTCTAATTTATTTTTGCATATTTTACGTGGCTTGGGCTTACGAAGATAGAACCGTTCATACCTACGAACATAAACCACAACGTTGATAAAACATATTTTTAACAACCCGTTGTAGATTAGGTCCTAACTATAGTGAGAGAGACAGACACCCGCCAGCCACTTATGCAATACAAGTTGCATGTCAGTCGTGGAACAAGTCTCATGTACGCGGCATGTAAGGTTAGTCCGGGCCGCTTCATCCCACTATGCCACTAGGATCCAAAATACAAAAGGAGGCAAAACCATGATCATCAACGCCCACATCCATATGTGTTCTACTCGTACAAACCATCTACACATAGACGAGGCTCTGATACCACTAAAGGGTTCGTAGCAAGGAAAACAAAAAAAATTCCTACGCATAAACAACCAACAAGCCAAGATATAATCTAGGAGATGTAAGCAACGAGTAGGATGTCATAGAAGAACTCGCCCTCGAAGACTTAAAACGTTACGAGATCAAATCTCGTGGATGATGTAGTGGTTCACTTGCCGATCTCAAGATCGCGATGATGTACGCTGAGCGTCTCCGTGCTCGGTCACACGTACAGCTTGATGACGACCTCCGTTCCCTCGATCCAGCGGGGCAGCGGAAGTAGAGGATCCCCGAAAATCCAGCAGCACAACAACGTGATGCGGTGAAGAATCCCACGGTCAGGGCTTCGCCAAGCGGAAGACCATGGTATGGAGCAGCGGGTGGAGAGGAAGGGAGGTGAGGCAAGTGTATGGGAGGGGAAGCCCTCACCCTCCTTTTATAGGGGAGGAGTGGGCAGCCCAAGAGGGGGGGGCGGCCAACTCATGGTGCCTCCACCTCTTCCCCTCTTGATGTGAGTGGAAGCCACACTCACACCCACCCATGCTCCCTTAATTGTCCACTTGGAAAATCCAAAGGTTTTCTTTAATAAATAAATAAATAAAACATTTATATTTCTTTATTTAATATTTGTTAATCCTATTAACAAACATTTGCACATTGCACCTCGAATCATTTGTTAATTCTATTAACAACCATCCGACAAAAACCCCTTGAACTATTTCAATTTTACCCGAAACAATTTCGGTGTTGTCCAAAACATTCTTCAATATTCCTTATCCTCTCAAAATGCATCATCAAACCTTAAGTGTGTCACCCTACGGTTCGCGAATAATACAGACATGATTGAGACACCTCTCCAATCAATAATCAACAGCGGGATCTGGAGATCCGTGATGACTCCTATATATTCAACGATGAATCTTGTGATCGTGTGAACCATCAACGTCGTAACTAATTCCCTTTGTCTCGTGATATTTTACTTGTCCGAGATCCGATCATCGGTATCAACCATACCTTGTTCGATCTCGTTTCCGACAAGTACTCTTTTACTCGTTCTGTGATATGACATTCTTGTGACCTAGTCACATGCTTGCAAGCGGTGTCAATGTGATATCACCGAGAGGGCCCAGAGTATATCTCTCCGTCATTTTGGATGGACAAATCCCATTCTTGATCCATGAGCCTCAACTAATACTTTCCGAATACCTAACACCACCTTTATAGTCACCCTGTTACGGTGTGACGTTTGATGTCATTAAAGTATTCTTTCGGTATTAGTGATTGACATGATCTCATGGTCTAAGGAACAAGATTACTTCGAATGCAAGATATAACAATATAAACTAAATGACTTGATCGTATTGTTATACTTAGTTTGGGTATATATTCATCACATCATTCTCCTAATGATATGATCACGTTATTAACAACATCCAATGTTCATGATCAGGAAACCTTGATCATCTGTTAATCGACGAGCTAGTTAAAAGAGAGGCTTTACTAGGAACCATTGTTTGTTTATTAAACACACATGTATCAACGTTTCCGGTTAATACAATTCTAGCATGAGAAATAAACGTTTATCATAAACAAGGAATAATATAATAAACACTTTATTATTGCCTCTCGGGCATATTATGGTCCAAGGGAAACTACTCACGGTACATACGGGAGGCGTCCATGGCTATGGATGGTCTCCCGGAGGGGGTAGCTTCTCCCGGCAGGGTGCCGGAGCAGCTTCTCCAGGCAGCCCCGATCTTGAAACGGCGGCGGCGGCAGTACAGAGGCGAGATCGGGAAAGAGGGATTGATATTAGGGGTTTCCGTCACAGGGGGTAAATATAGGCAAAGGGGGGCACCGAGAGGGACCATAGGGCAGTCAGGAGGGTGCCTGGCGCGGCCCAGGGTGGGGCCGCGCCACCTGCCCAGCTGGCTGCCTGGTGATGGCCCTCCTTCCCTCCTTTGGTGATTCCGGAAGCTTCCGTTGCGCTGATTTTTTATCTGATTTTCCCAGATTTTTTGGAGCACTTTTAATGGCCGGAAAACCTGAAATACAAAAGCAGCAGAAAACAGCAACTGGCAGTTGCGTGCACTGGGTTAATAGATTGGTCGAAATATGCTCAAAAGTGTATGAAAGTTCAAGCAAAACATGGCAAAGTCACACAAAACATGCATGGAGCAAGCAGAAATTATAGATACGTTTTGGACGTATCAGTGGGTAACAAGTCAACAGCCTTCCCGATAGGTATTTGTGAGGATGTTCCCGTTGAAGTTGCTAATTATTTGATTCCTACAGACTTTGTTGTGCTTGACATGCCCGAGGATGGGAGCATGTCCATTATTCTTGGTAGACCTTTTCTTAACACCGCAAGTGCCATTATTGATTGCAATAAAGGAAAGGTCACCTTCAACGTAGATGATAAAGAACACACGGTGTATTTTCCGAAGAAAATAGACAAAAGGCATGGCCTTAACTCTATAGAGAATATCGTGACCGTGAAGATCGGAGAATGGGATTGTCCTCTACACGTGCACCACAAATACAAAACCATTATGGTGGGGACAATGTCCATTAAAGTAAAGGTGCAATGATCACTTCATAAGAGGTGAGACTTTTTGATCTATATATTGTCGGGTTGTTGGTAAGACTTGATCAACCTTGCTAGCTAGCATGTTTTATATATGTAAAAAGTGGGGCTTGTTATGTTTTCATTGGATTTAGATTTTATTCTCTTTGTTGTACCAAGTTTATATGTTTTTGAAGCTTCACCATTCTAATCACTGCTTCCAGATTTCAGAAAGTTTCGCTGCTTTTTGAACTCTGAAATTTTTTCAACAATGAAGTTTTTAGAAAAAATCCAGAAAATTTAGAATAAAAATTTCCATGCCGGGAGTGACCGAGAGGCACCTGGGGCTGACCAGGGGGGGCACCAGTGGCCCAGGCGGCCAGCTGGTGCGGCCAGCCCCCTGGCCGCGCCCACAAGGCGCCTAGGGCCCACAGGCCCCATCTTCAGGTGAGTCTTCTTCCTCTCTCTCCCTTTATTCCCCAAAACACGAGTTCTGCACCTGGAACTTGCGTTCTTGCTGCTCTCCGTCCAGAATTTTGATCTCCCTCTACGACCCATCATTTGAGCTGAGATTTTGGGCAAATACTCCCTGGTATGTAACTCCTCCACCCCTCCAATTAGATTTTTGATTGGTGGCTTCATTTGTGAGTATTTAGTAGTTCTTGGTGCTGTTTATATGAGCTTGCATGCATGTGTAGAATTATTTTTTCCAAGTTTTGATGCAAGTTTATGCCTTAGGTAAGTGAGTAGAGTAGTTTGCCTCAACTCACTTTGTTTAAATCCTTGTTTTTGTGAATTGTCAAAAACTTCAGAAATGAGTTTGCTAGGAAAAGCAAAGGGGTGGCTTGGCAAGAAGAAGCCCGAGCACTCCGATCGATTTACTAGAGCTGCAGATTCACCCTCAGCTGCTAGGGTGAGATACAATGAAGATCATGTGCCCCTGGAGTTGTTGGAAGACACGAGTCCATCATGCGCAATGATGTATCCATGCGATGAATTTCTTGAAGCTGCAGGAATTAAGGAGGATTTTTATGGCATTTGCGCCAATGCAGGTTTGACACGGCTAGCACTATGCCGTGTGGTACAATACAAGAAGCTCACCTCCTGCTTTGTTAACAACTTTTTTTACAACCATACTGCTGGAACCGTCGAGTTCAAACTTTATAATAATCTTATAACCATGTCTTTGGGACAGTTTTGTGATATAATAGGTGCGCCGAACGCCGGTCAGACGGCGAGGATGAACACTCAGCCCTCCGAGTTGAGAACCCTCTTCAACTCCCTTTGTAGCCAGGAGGAGAGCGACATTCGGCGTACAAAGATTTCCAGCATATTATTCCCCCACATCAGGTATTTCACGTACTTTATTGCTAGAGGGTTGTTGGCTCGTGACAACTCGAGCAACGGTTCTACACCAGACTTCGCTATCTATGCGAACGCCCTCTCTGATAGGAATGATTATAATGTGGGTGTCTTAATTGCTCGACGCCTTGTTACGAACAGTAACAAGGGTGATTTATTTGGTGATGTTTACGCCACGCTTATCCTTGAGTCTCTTAGCGGCACCCCACATCCTGATGATGTTTCGTTTTCTTACGCAAGCCTTGATCTTGCTGCTATGAAGAGGCATAAGTTTGTTACCATGACTTCCCAGTTAGGTAACCTTGTTTATATTTTGAGGTTCGAAAAGACCATTACTCGTGAGATCTGTCTACCTGCACCACTTTTGTTTGATCACACCCGCAGGAACGGATGGTCCTTCAATGATGTCCAGTTCGATGAGTTCATGGACCAATATCAGCTGCATAACCCCATGGAGGGGGTTGTGCCCGACGAGGAGGAGCATGGTGAGTTCCCACCTTTCCAGGGGGAGACCTTCACCCAGCAGGGTGAGGGGTCTTCTTTTGCTTGGAGCGCAGGACCTTCCTCATGGGAGGACCCGAGTACTTCGGTGTACGCATCGAAGGGCTCATACGACCCTTGGACTTACCATCACCCCGGAGTAGGAGGCTCCTGGGGGCAGTAGCTGCTACCAACTTAGGCCAAAAGCCTAAGCTTGGGGGAGTACGTGCCCTTCTCACTTTTCCATTTGTATTATCCGTCTTTGTTTTGTTCGCTTTGATCTTTTCAAAGTTTTCGCCCGTTCTTCTTTATACTTTTAATTTGCAAAAACAACAAAAAGATTTCTCTTTTCTTTTTCTTTCGTTAAACCTTTGAAAAACCCCAAAAAGATTTCCTTTCTCTCTTTAGTTTGCTTTGTTTTCAGAATTCAGCTCGAGTCCGTGATGGCATTTGATATATTTCCAACGTTCGGTCGTGCAAGTGACAAGGCAGTAATGACGAAGATCGACGGAAGGGAAGCAACAAGGAAAACCGGTATGAACTCTTCTTATTTCTACTTTTGTACATATGCATGTACTTATGATCTAGAGACCAGCTTGTAGCGACATAGTGCTATGTTTACAATGATTTCCCAGTGTTCATGCTTTCTTTGTGGATGATCTTAAATAGCTAGAGTGCATAATGTGTTGTTGAAATGATTTACATGCATTGCATTGTTCATGGTTTGGCATATTGAAGTGGTATTTCCCTTCGGAGAATTCTTGGATTGACTTGGCACATGTTCACACATGTTTATGACTAATGTCTATCATGCCTTGATGAACTTTTATTTCAGAATAGTTATATCACTTTCATGCTTGATTCAATGTTGCTTTGTCGCTCTACATGATTATGACAATTATTGCTCTCTAGTTGGTCGCTTCCCAGTCTTTTGCTAGCCTTCGCTTGCACTAGGCGAAATTCTGCTTGTGTATCCAAACTCCTTTTCAAACCAGTTATTCCACTTGAGTCCATCATACCTTCCTATATGTGGTATTTACCGGCCACTCCTAACTTAGACTCTCTTGTGCCATCTCGAAATTTATTCAAAAGCTTCCCTTTTGTAACCGTACAAGCTCATGGTGCGGTGAGGGAAAATCAGTATCTACCATGCCAAAAATATTTTGACGGAAGTTTTAACTAGTCAAATTTAAAAAAAAAAGAGTTACACCTACCCCCATACTTGATGATGGAATGAAATGGACCAAATGTTGCTAATGATAGATGGAACGATAACCTCCTTCCATACTTGAGGCAAAATAAAAGGTTCCATAGACTGGCAAACGATGGATGGATAAGGGAACAAAAGTGTAAGCAAGAAGCATTAATATGGTTGGCATGGGAGATATTGAGAGACCTTTATCGTTCACCTTTGACTGGAAAGTTGCACTTCTCAAAAGAATTTTATCTCTGCTTTCAAAACCAAGAGCTCTGGCACATGTTTAGTCTTTGCTTCCAACCACGGGTACCTTGCCCTCAAAAAGCCACGGTTCGAGAGTCTCTCCTTCTTTCTTCAAAGCACCAACTATTGAGAGCATAATTGTCATTCTTAGTGTAACATTCATTGTCCCAAAGTATCACATTGTCTTCTGCATGCTTGCGATATTGCTAGTCTAAAATTCTTAGTTCTAGTCTCCTTTAAAACTCCGGATGAGTTTCTACATTTATGTTTTGCTTCACTCGTGGAGGCTAGCGAGATACCACACTAGTATGTTCAAGTTATGTGCATTGTGATCTTGTCTTGATTTTTGGCAGCATATTGTTTACTTTTGGTTGTTTGTGATTGATCACTCGAAAGAAGGATTTCTTCGTGCATTGTCCTCATAGCATTGCTTTGATACTTGCTAAACTCTTTTCGTAGTACCGGCTTATATACATCTTATGAAGCAAGAGAGTTTGTCAAAGTTTTCTTTGTCGTGTCCAGTTCGTTGAACTGAATTGCTTGAGGACAAAGCAATAGGCTAAGCTTGGGGGATTTGATACGTCCCAAACGTATGTACTTTTCCAAACACTTTTGCTATTGTTTTGCCCTCATTCTTGCATTATTTGAACTAAACTAAACCGGACTGACGTTGTTTTCAGCAGAGCTGCTTGTATGGTTTTATTGTGTGCAGGAAAATGGATTTTTGGACATCTCAAAAAATTCCAGAAAAAACACAGAAAATCCACGCACTCGGAGGGACCCAGGACCAGAAGGTGGGCCAGAGGGGGGGCAGGGGAGCCCAGGCGCCCAGCTGGCGCGGCCACACCCCTGGCCGCGCCGGGTGGCCGCCTGGGTGGGTCCCACCCCCTCTGGTGACCTACTTTGCCTCTATTTATTCTCGTGATGAGGAAACTCTGAAACAGAAGTTGTTTTCCCAAAACCCGTCGCGGAGCCGCCGCCACCCTCTGTTCTTCCTCGGGAGGGCTAATCTGGAGGCTGATTTGGCCTCCGGAGAGGGGAGATCGTCGCCATCATCATCGCCATCACCAATCCATCCTCCCTCCATGACTTCTCTTCACATGTGTGAGTAATTCCCTGTTGTAGACAAAGGGGATGGTAGGGATTTGATGAGTTTGATCATGTAATAGTTCATCAGATTGTTGGGGGCATGTTGCCTATCATCTACTATGGTGTTTATTATGTTTGCTACAACTTGTTGCTCTTAATGCTTGTCACTTTGGGCCCGAGTGCCATGTTTTCAGATCTGAACCACTTGTGTTTTCATGAGTATATTTATGTTTGAGATCCTATCTATAAGTTGTATGCACCTATTATGGTCCGAAACCGGCGATCCCAAAGGTGACAGCTTGGGACACCAAAGGGGATGGTCCATAATTTGAGGATTCCATGTATCCATTGAGTTTATTGCTTTGTTCCGGTGCTCTTTGATAGGAGCACCTTAATCTCCATAAGTTTCCTTTGGCCCCGTTCGTAGCGGGATGGTAGGACAAAAGATGGTGTGCAAGTTCTTATGGCAAGCACTCACAATTACCTACGGGATACATGCCTAATGTTTGATATTTGCCTAGATGATCATTGTTTTTCTTCATTCTTATTCATGCAGCGCCCAACCATCCATTTCCCTAGCCTACAGTATTTTCAATCCTGCTGGTTACTACTAGTTTACTTCTGTTGTTTTACTTTGGCCGTTATCACCATCACTACCACTATCATACCACAGTTTCTATTAATACTTTGTTGCAAGCAAGTATATTTCAGGTGCGGTTGAATTGACAACTCAACTATCAGAGCTTATAAATACTCTTTGGCTCCCCTTATGTCGAATCAATAAATTGGGTTAACTTACCCGCGAGAACACTACAATCGATCCCCTACAGTTGAGGGTCATCAGCAACGCGAGGAGCAAAAGCAAAATTATAGACTTGCTAAATGGGACATATTGTGTAGACCTAAGGATCAAGGTGGATTGGGCATTGAATACCTCAAAATAGAAAATAAGTGGTTACTAAGTAAATGGTTGTATAAGTTACTTTACGAAGAAGGTGTTTGACAAGAGTTGTTGCATAACAAATACCTTAACTCCAAAATGTTATACCAGGTATAGCCATTGTGGGTCGGGTTGCGGCGGCGGCTAGGGTTTGGGTTCCGGTTGGGGAGGCAAGCAGCAGGAAAAGGGGGCGAATGGACGCGATGGAACTGGGGGGGGGGGGGGGACGCCGACTAGAGTGAAAAGCCGCATTAATAGATGAGGACGTCCATCGTGTGTGAAATGACCGGTGATGTGACTAGTCATGTATGCGGACGAACACACGGGAATTTGCGGTTACTGACGCGTGGCACGGGGGGTGTCCACACGTCAGTAACAGCGAACACACTAACGACCAACTCCCTTGACAAACGGCAGACCGCCGTTCGAGCATTCGAGAGGGTGGGCGATGCAGGGAGGGGGGGAATGAGGAAAATTCGCTCAATGGGGTAAAACTGAGCGGTACTGACGAATGAGGGGCACCAGGATAGTTGTCCCAATAAACAAACCCAAACAAATCCATCTCCTGGTGAAGCAACCAGCACGCACGGTTCCATTCAGGTGAGAACTTATCTTCTGGTGAAAGCAAGGAGCACATTTTCATTCAGGTGAGAAGTTACCCAAACAAATCCATCTCCTGGTGAAGCAAGGAGCAAAGTTCCATTCAGGTGAGAACTTAGGTCCGAAGGGATGCAAAGTGGTCTTCTTCTTTCCTATTAAACCAGCAAGTGCCTTTCGGCTTGTGCGGCTTCGGGGGACCCCTAATCGGTGGTTGTGGAACACGATCTCTCTCCCTCTCCCTCACACGACACAACGGAAGCAGCAAGAAACATGACGACGATCGAGGGCCATACAATCGCCGAAAGCTACCTACAGACCGACTATCAGCCAGGGAGTAGGACTCAAAAAGCCATTAGGGAGGACCCAAATCAAAAACGTCACATTGTTCCTTCTTTGTTCACGCCGCCGTTCCATGCCTGCCCGCTACTCCTTCATCACCTTCCAAGTCTTCCTACATCCATCCATGTACCGAGTACTGACTACGTGTCTTGCCACACAGACTTGCTAGAAAAAAACCAGTCAAATTTCTCGGACGGATAGCCATGCCACCAAATCGCTTCTTCGGCGTTTTGCTCCAGCTTCTTCCTGCGCATCCACGACTTTGCTTCTCGCTCGCGTCTCCACCGGGACGCGACCAAATGTCTGTATCCAGAGGCTCCCCTGTTCCTTCCTTGCGGCGAAATTAAATGAAATTTGGAACCAAGTGCTAGTGTGTACTCCAGTTATACAAGGAGAGTTCCATAGCAGAAGCACCTCAGATCACTGAACATTTCCCCCTTATCAGATTCAGTTTTACGTCGGCACCAACCAACACTGCTATTCAGAGATGACAGAAAATTGTAGACAGCACAATCACCATATCATTATCATACTATCAACAAATGTACACACATGAGGCATAACATAAGCCAGCAACAGCCTGTGTGATCCGAACTGAAGAAATAAAAATATGAAGAGCAATATAAACTACTACTCCTCCAGCAGCGGCGGGCACCAGCTGAGCTACGGTTGCTCTGAAGAAGCAAGCACCAGCAGAGCAGCTACGAGCTGGACCCTCTCTCTCTCTCTCCCTTTCTCTATCTCTAATCCTTAAATTTTTACTAATACTAATACTACTGCTTAATAATTACACTAGTGTGAACTCAACTGAAGCAAGTGTGAGCTAAGTATGGACAGAGACCAACCAACTAACTGCTGCAGGGGAAGGGAAGATTCCGGGGATCTCCTATGCCTAAGGCTCCCTCTGGTAACTTCCTCTTTCCATCTCCTCTGTTTCTTGCCGTCCTCCGGGAAACGTGGAGGGGCTCGATCGGCTCAGGCCTGGGATTCGAGCTCGCCGGCGGTAACAAAGGTGCCGTGGAAGCCGTACGGCACGCGGGACGGCAGCTGGATCGTCGCCTCCAGCCGCATGTCGGCGGCATTGACCACCAGCAGCTCTGAGGTGCCGGCCGCCTCGTCGTGCACGAAGGTGAGAATGTACCCGTCGTCCTCGCCGCGGGACGTTGCGGGGTCCATGGGCACGAAGCAGGGCTCGCCGCCGAACCTGCCCTCGCCGTACTCGAACTTGGCGAGCTCGCCGGTGGCAAGGTCGACCTTGGCGAAGCCCGACACCTTGGGCCACGGCTCGGCGACCGCGAGGTAGGCGTACCGCGTCTTGCGGCCCAGCAGGTTGGAGTTCACCATGCCGACCTCCAGGTTCACCTGCTCCGACAGCGCCAGGATTGGGCGGCGCGTGGACTCGCCGGTGCGGGTGTTGAGGCGGATCTCCGTGAGCACGCTCTCGAGGCACTCGTCGGACTCGTTGAAGATGGAGTCAGCGGGGGTCATGCAGGAGCCGATCACCACCACCTCGTCGGTCTCCTCCTCCTCCCACGCGTTCCACAGGTGGAAGCAGAAGCAGTCCGGCACGTCCACCCACACCATCTCCGACGCGTCGGCGGCGCACTTGGGCAGCACGCCGAAGCGGGACGTCTTCTCCTTGTCGAGCACGACGGGCGAGCCGCCGCGCAGCATCTCTTGCAGCTTGAACACCACCTGGTGGTCAGGCACGACCACGAAATTCTCGGTGATGGCGAAGTCGTGGATCATTGTGGGCTGGTCCAGCGGGATCTCGACGTCGGCCGACTTGGTGCCGTCGGCGGCGAAGTAGAAGTACTTGAGGTAGGGCTTCTTGATGACGTCGTAGCTGAGGGCGTGGAGCTCCCCGGTGGCGGGGTCGAGCTTCGGGTGCGCGATCATGGGGCACTCGAGCTGGCCGTCGAAGTCGTATCGGCCGACGGTGCGGAGATCGCCGTCGTCGGTGACGCGGACGTGGTACGGGATATCGTCCTCGGACATGGCGAGGAGGTGGCCGTTGAAGTACACCAGTCCGGCGTTGGCGACGCCGGTGCCGCGCGAGGGGTCGACGAGGCCGCAGGCGGCCCGCGCGTAGAACAGAGCAAGGCGCGCGATGCCGGAGTGGCCGTGGAGCTCGCCGATGGCCTTGGGGAACATGGGCCGTCCCATGGCGCGCTCCTGCTGCAGGCGCTCTGTGTCGGTGAAGCGGGAGGCGTAGGTCTCGGCGACACCGTTGCGGATCCTGAGAGCGTGCACCATGCCGTCGCCGTCGAACAGGTGGTGGCCGGCGACGGGGTCGAAGTGCGGGTTGGCGCCGTTGCGGGCGTAAACACCGTTGATGAACGGGGGGATGCGGCCGGTGACGGGGAGCGCGCGCACGGGCGGGGTCTCGCCGACGGGGGCGAAGTTGCCGGCGATCTGCACGGCGGGGTCGACGGTCCGGGAGAGGCCGTGGGGGCGCTCCAGCACGTTGGCCACGAAGCCCTCCTCGAAGGCGTCGAGCGCCGTGGCGGCCGCGCGCTGGAAGAAGTTGAGCTTCTTCTCCTCCCCCTGCCTCCGCGGCGGCTCCTCAACGGCGGGCGCCTTGGGGACGGCAATGAGGGGCTTGGGCAGCGAGCCGGCGCCGCGCGCGAGGCGGGAGGGCGCGGAGCTGACGGCGCGGGCGGAGAACCTGGCGGAATTGGGCCTGGGGCGCGGGGTGTGGCGCCGCTGTATGGAGGAGACGGAGCTGGAGGCAGTGAGTGTCTGCATCTGGAGCGGCGGGGGCAGGATCGGCGGTGGGTTTTGGGGGGGCGGAATTGGCGTGGGTTTTTGCGGTGTGAGTGAGGTGAGGAGAGGGGAGGAGGTTTGGATGGACCGGTGGATGGTGGATGTTTGGAGCTTGGAGGGCGAGCGTATATATAGAGTTGGAGCGGGGAGGCGGGCAGGGCAGGGAAGCAAGGGCGATCGATCGATGAGGGAGACGCGCTCGTGGGTGGTAAAATCGGTCGATGGGATGGTGGGGGCGTGGACGGTTTGAACAGGGAGTCCAAGGAAATGTTGACACACTGGGTCTGGGAGTGGGGCGCCCACGTGGTGCGCTGCGGGGGCGGCACCGGGGACGGGCTGACTGGGACCCCCAGTGAGCCCCTTTGCTGCTGCTGTACTCGCATGTGTGTGTGCGCCTTCTTCTTCTTGGCTTTTCTCGCATTTTTTAATAGATAAAATATGTGGAGTCGATAGATAACAAAGCGCGCACACACAGTAGGACGGGTACCGACTAACGATCGAGTTTCCCTCCCTTGGCGCCGCAGTAGTCACAACACCTCGGTACTTGCACCTTGGACTCTTCCATGTGCATATGCCATTGCCAACCCTCCTCCTCCTCCTATCCTCTCGTTTGTTTGGAGGACAGGACAGCACGGTACCATTAGCAGCATAATTAAGCAGGATCCCCGTTGATGTGGCGCGCTTCGGCGCTCGCCACCGCAGCGTGGCTAACCGTCTGCGACAAGGACGGACACTGCGGCCTTTGTGTATCGTCCCTCCGGGGACAGTTGGGCAAATCAACGCCGCGGAGGCCCCTATTTTGCTGCCCCTTTGGCGGCACAGCGCTCGTCAATTGCGCTTGGTCGGCTTGGAGGCTCGACAGGAGCATCATTTTCATTTTCCCCGGTATAACACAGAGCAGAGAGACTACTGTGCCAGTGCCAGATCGCCCAACATCCGTATGCCGAATCGACACACGTTTTACTTAATTAAACCTTGATCGTGATTTTATTAAGTAATAACACAAGGCAAGGGGGTTTCCAAGTATCAAGGGACGTCGGAACGTGGAGGGGACAGGCGCGGGGGGTGGTGGGCTCAGGTGCTGCCCGCCCCCGCCGGCATGGCCGAGAGCGCGCCCAGAGCGGCGGCGTCCTCTTCCTTCCATCGGCCGGCCCGGCCCCCCTACCCCTACCCGCGCGTTCACGCGCCACGTACACCGTCCGGGCTTGTTCCCTTCTGCTGCGTGCCCACAGGAGACGCGACGGACGCAGCCATCCCACGCCGGGGCCATGCCCCCCGCCCCTCTTGACACCCCACATGCACGGCCGGACACTCGGCTGGGCCTGGGCGGCGCTCTGCCGGCCCTCTCTCTTCCTAGTACAACTACTGGCACTGCGCATTTCACATGGATCTCTTCTGTTTCACACGAGCTTATCTTTGTTTCAGACAGGCGTCCACTGGTGTGTGTGAGCCGACGGTGATTTGGTCGGTCCAGCCCGACCGACTCCCCGGTGGTTATGTTTCCACTGCGACGTAGTACTAGTGGACCAGACCCAAGCGAACAGTGCCTGCGACTAATGTGTCCAGTAGCCCAGTGAGCTCAAACTAGCTATCGTAGTACGTGTGCCTCAACAAAAAAAAGGTATGGTAGTACGAAGAGGATAGGGTGATTTTTTATTTTTCTTCGGAAGCATGCATGGATCGTGGGGCTTGCTCAGCTCTGCACTGTATTGTGCAGCGGACTGTAGGGTACGCGGAATTCGCAAGTCGGTGAGGTGAGGTGAAGCGTGCATGCTCTTCTGTCGAAAAGCGGTTGGTGGACGACGCGGTCGGCATGGTGGAAAACAACAGCCTCCCCGACGGCAAGCAACGTGGATCACTCCCGGACCGACGGTCGACTGGAGTGCCGCTCCAAATATCTGCCTTCTTCCTTTCGGGTTAAAAAAAGGTGCACGTGAATCCCTAACTAAATAATTTGATCAGTATAATATGGCTTTCTTTTCCAAGGAATCAATATAGTACATATGGCTTGGCCAACCCCCGCGATAAATTATCTAGTTAGATGCTGCCTTGTAAGGCTTGAATTGCTATGAACATTGTGTGGTTTGGTTGGATCAATGAAAAGGTGAAATCAAGGAAGAAACCCCTTTCTTTCAAAAAAAATTACGTATGACTTATATATATATATCTCTTAAAAATCATACTTCCTTTGTACATAAATATGAGACGTTTCAGATCACACTAATCTAAAGTGTTTCAAATTTGTTTAGTACTCCTATTAGAAAATTTGAATATTACTATAATTTTTAATGGTGCAATTTATGTATACATGAAACTGTCCTTTAGTGGGTGATGAGAAACCCGGCCTTCAATCTTTTGGTACACCTCAAGAAATGCTTGAATGCGGTTTATGTGCGTGATTGTGCCAATAAATTTATAGTCTATGGAGCCTAGCATACCCCTTTCGTCCTCTATAATCATGTTGTGTATAATGACACAATATGTCATGATAATTTTCAACGCATCATTGTTTCAAAAACGATAGACCCTCGAATAACGATGAACGTGAAATCCCTAACTTAATCTTGTGATCAGTATAATGTGGCTTTCTTTTCTGGGGAATCAATATAACACGTATGACTTGTATATCTTACAAATCATACTTTCTTTGTACATAAATATAAGACGTTTCAGATCACACTAATTTAAAGAGTTTCATATTTGTTTAGTACTCCTGTTAGAAATAGTATATTTTCTAATGGTAGAATTTTTGTACACATGAAACTGTCCTTTAGTGGATGGTGAGAAGCCTAGTCTCCAATCTTTTGGTACACCTCAAGAAATCCTTGAATGCGGTTTATGCGCTTGCAAGGCCTAACGATTGTGCCAATAATTTTACAGTCTATGAGGCCTAGCATACCCCTCTCATCCTCTGTAATTATGTTGCGTAGAATAACACAATACGTCATGAAATTTTTCAACACATCATTGTTTCAGAAACAATAGACCCTCGAATAATCGTAAACCTTGCTTGCACCACTTCAAATGACTTCTTAGAGCAACTCTAGCAGATATGTCAAAAAGCGGTCGTCCCGCAAAACAAACCTTGATATGCGGTACGCAAATTTTTTTTTGGGGAAGCAATAAAAAGCGCCCCGTGAGCGCCATATCTGCCTTTCCCCCTGCCCAGTTTGCTGCTCTCCGTACCAGAATTCATCCCCGCGCGCAAAAGCGGTCGCCGCACATTCATGCCGATTGAGCGATTGTTACCGCTCACTAGATGCCAGCCTAGAACGCCACGAGCTCTCACACGCGCCACCGAGAGCACTGGACTTCGCCTGAAATCGGCAGCCCGTACGCTTGTCTGTCGGTATTGAACATACATGGCGGCTGAGAAACCCACTACGACGTCCCGCATTCAAGTCGGCATTCAACCGACGCCCTTACCGTCCCACTATTTAAACGCGATCGCGCACTAATTCTTTTGCAGTTCTCTCATTATCCTCGCATTCTAAACTTCCGCTATGACGATGAATTCTAGAGCCATGTGAGAGAGCATGTCGACGAAGCAGAAGCACGAGTTGGTCCGTCTAGTGGGTAGTTGGCAAGCCCGACGTGCGCGATGCATAGAGACCAGCTTGCCAGAGCCGTCCCGTACCAGCATCACCATTGGCCAGGTGCGGGCCCATTTCAATGTCGTCGTGGCGGACGACCCAGCGTCGCCGCCACTTTCAACTTTCCGGTGGATTCTGGAGGAACAGAGAGGTACGAAAACCCAAATGTACGGTGATCGGACGAGCAACAATGGGAGGTCTACGAGGTCGCTCCTCGGCGATCGTGCTAGCTACGACACGCCCTTTGGGGTGGCGGACACGAAGGTATCTCAGGCGATTGCGGATGACAACGTAGGCAGCTCCACCTCCTGAACGACGCCCACGTAGGGCAGCTAAGGCATATCCACATCCATCGTGGACCTCTCTTCCATCGGCGTCAGCCAGGCGGTGAACGACGACTCGAAGGAAGAGTAGAACACATAGTGAGCCTACTTCGTGCCCGACCGCCATGTTCAAGTCTCACTTCCGAGAGCAACAATGAAGTGGATTTAATTCCCGAAGCTCGCGGCCGCGCACATGTCCCCAATTTTGTTATAGACTAGGTTAAAATACGTTTTTATGAAAACCATCTAATTTGCATGAAATGCAATCAATTTATATAAATTATATTCAATTTTGACCGAAATCCGTCTGAGTTTATACAAATTTAATGTATTTTTACCGATTGATAGGTGCGGTTACGGTTGGATAATCGACTTTCGTATTAGTGTTGGTGGATCGGATCCGAATCGGTGGTGCGTAAACACTCACATCTGTTAACACTGCGCGTGAACTGCTGTTCGACAACAAATCGTGCTCCTCCTGCGTGACGCATGTGTAATTAGACGCGCCTAATTAAGTGAAGCTTCCGAATCAATCAGGTAGACAGTTTCCAAGGGCACCAACCATTGCGAGGAAGGCCGACATAGGTAGGGCAGGAAAGAATGCTTGTTCGTTCGCCATGCACGATGCCGACCCTGAGAAGGACGTGACAGCACACGCGTCGCCCAGGGATTGGCGCAGCTCCTCATTTCGCCATTGAAAACCCACGATGGAGCTGTGGGTCAAACTGAAACCGACGAGGCCTTTCCGTTAATCCTGCTGCTACCAGACAGATGGACGCCGGGCAGCGGCCAAAAACGGCAAAGCGCGCGCGTTCCAGGGCCTTTCCATCCACCGCGCCCTCTGTTGCGGTCTTCTCCACCACGACGACGACGACGACGTCACTGTTAATTAGCACTTGGAGTCATGCTTTTTAATCAGAAAATGCTGCTGGGACGCGTGTGGCCTCGTGATTGGGCGCTGCGCGGTGACGTGGCGCCCTGGACCAGCGGCTGACGGCGTGGGCTGGGCACACGTGTTCCGCGCTCATTGGCGGGCGCATGCCGTGCTCCGCATGTTAAATCTGCTGCCACTGTCTTCCCCGTCATTTTCCATGGCTCTCGCTACAGGAATGAGGCCACATTCCGCGTCTGGATCATCGAGAGGAAGGAAAAGGAAAACATTTCATTCATTCTGGGGTATTTTATCCGGATCATCATCGGTCCTGGACCACTTTATCGACCCAGAATTGGGAATTGATCGTCGTTTTTTATGCGTTTTTGAGTGATGATCTTGGACTCGCAAGTCAGTGTTGTGTCTACTATGCACGCGCGCGGTTGCTATCAGGTCCATGTGTCGATAGCGCATTTTTCGTCCGGGTTTCCCTCGGCGGCCAAAGAATATCTTCTTCCTCGCTTCAGGTGCATGTGAGCGTCATCTGAACCAACTGTTTACCCGCGTCGATCAACGACCAGTGCTACGTTACAGAAAACTGTAGCTCGATGCAGAGGCCGGTGACGTGAAACCCAAGTTTGCCATCCACGGAAACAACGACCATAACAAGCGAACAAATCCGTGCTGGGAGGAGTAAGCGGCGGGAGCAAGCTAGAGGCGAAACGTGCTCGTGATTCGTAGGTGGGTTTCCTTCTCCTTCTTCGTCTTCGTCTTCCACCTTTCTTCTTCTTCTTCTTCATCCCGCACTGTGATTTGCATGCATGAGTGGCACGGCATGCAGTGACGGCGGTCGCTGGGCTCCCCTTTCCTTCCTCAGGTGGGTCAACGTCGCACGTTACATGGGCACCACGGACCAGGGCAGGTGCCCATGCTCCATTGGAGCTCGCCGCCACTGGCAACAGCGACGCCCGCCGCCCACGCTTTCTTCCTCCCTGCGCTTTTCCGATCAAGGTCGATCCACACAAATTACGATTCAACGGAGAGTTCTTGTTTAATGGATCTCAAGATCTCCCCTTCCCAGCTCTTGTCGATCGCGTACGTTATCCTACTCTAATAATCAGGCGCCCTTTTGTTTGTCCTAACTAACACAACTGATTAACGACGACGTCGATCGATCTTCTTTTATTTATGGAAAAAGGGGCTTTTGGTCGGCGAATTATTTTCCATACTTTCTCAGGGGCGAGTCGTTTTCCATGTCCCCGCTAACTGCAACTACAACTGACCCCGATTAATTCGTAAACTAAATCTCGCAGCGGGAAGGAGGAAAGAGACCATGGAAGAGCGGCACTCTACGTGCTGACGTTACGGGCGCCGATTGGCCATGCACGACCTAGCTCGCTTAAAAGTGGGCCATAACGGTGAACCAACATGTGGTTGAATGATAAGGAGGATGGTGGTATTTTCAGTTCACTAGAATTTAAGTTTTAGATTTAACTTTGATGTTCCTATTTTTTTTTAGAACTTTTGATGATGTGTGTGTTTAGTGAGAGGAAAACGTTCTCGTCGACTACGAAGTGGCGTCTTCGTTAATACCATTAGATGATATGTCAGCTCGGTCTTTTGGAGGTGCTCATAAGGATAGAGTGTGCGTGCGTTCATATGAATAAGAATATGTCGAGAGCAATAGTAACATGGAGCGTCGAACCAGGTCCTCGCCGAAAACGGGAATGTCGTTGCGAGCAACAATATGTTCCGACATCCCAAGCGGAGGCCAAGCCAAGGGTTGTGTGGTATCGGTGCAGGAAGGAAGAGGGGTTATCATTGTCAAAGAAGTAATGGTGTATGAACGAAGAGTGGATTAGGGGGAGGGGGGTTGGCCCAAGCAGCAAGACAACCGCAAAGGGAAGGAGCATGCATTTAGGCTAGCGTCGATTGGATGCATGAGCATATCTTGAGTCGCATCGTAGGAAGAAAAAAGGTAAGGGGAAAAGAAAAACAGTACTGTAAGGACTTGTTTGGTTACGAGAATGAAGAGGATTGGAAGGTATCGAGGAAGATTTTGAGTTACAAGGGATTTAAACCTTCGCAATCCAATCCCCTTTAAACCTCTCCAAATCACATGCAACAAAACAAGCATTAAGGAATCATGAATTGAGATCCAACACCCATCTAATTGACTAAAGCTGAAAGCATTTCCAGGCACCTGTTTAACATGTGCTCCCTTATACTAGCAATAACACATATAACTAGTACATGAAAATTTAAGTATAAAATCTTTCATGGTCAACAATATCATAAATTAGTATTACCTATATAGTAGTAGTGTATAATATTACTTTCATAATTTATATTATCATATATTAATATCTTAGATTACTTTATTTATTGTTATGTACTTCCTCCATTTCAAAATAAGTGTCACAAATTTATCTAGATATGAATGTGTCTAGATGTAAAACTAAATTTAAATACATTTGCATCTAGATACATTTATATCCAGAAAAATCTACGCCACTTATTTTAGGATGAAGAAAGTATACCATAAATTTTCATCATTCAATTCGATGATATCTGATCAAAATTACTTAGTTGATTATGATACTAACTACAATACTTCCATTACATGAAATCTAACTGTACAATGATCAGTTGCGTTGAGACTTTAGACCCAACTTCTTCTCTTTTGCGTTGAGACTTTACACCCAATTTTTTTTAAGGGGGCTAGACCCAACTTCTTGTATGAAAGTGTCGACCACTTTTGGATCGTAAAAGATTTACAGAAGTAGAAAATGCAGGGCCAGCCACCTGCTGACCGGTAGTTGGTTGGCATGTCCTTGAAGGCCATACACGTGTTAAGCCTATCTTATTCGTCAAGTAGGTTTGGCCACAAACCTCCGAAAAAATACATCATTTTCTACATGATATAAACAACCATATATTCACTTTTTTTGTTGTTGGTTCCGTTAGCCATCTCTGTTGCACTTTGGCACTCGCCAGATTGCCATTGGCGCAGATGCTTCTAGCCTGCCAATAATTATTTTCTTCAATCATTTTTTGCGGGCCCGGTCCGCCTGATCTCTATTGCCTTTGTAGTTCGCCTACCGTTGCTGTTTAGTGGCTAGGATGTCAGGTCGCTGGACTAATGATGCCTCGAATTGACCGGAAATAGTGCCGCCTGATGGAGTGCGGCTGCACTCCATCAAATCCATGGACCATAGAGCTCCTGATCCACCAAATTCGTATAGAAAATTAAGCTCACTGTACTTGCTCTAGCTATAAAAATGGAGTTTTCAATTCTGAAAGATGTTGTTTATAACTTTACATCACGTCCGCAAGTTAGACACCCCTTGACTGCCATCACCGTTTCTTTCCCCCCTGCCTACAGAGCAGTGCACGTCCACTCGTTTCGATCGATTCGATATATGCATTAGCTCTAACTAATCGATCAGACAATAAGTATTATAACATGATAACGTCCAGCTAGTGAGCTAGACAGTCACTAGCGCACCAGTCAATTCGATCCCCAGCATAATGGAGCAAAGCTACTACTAAGCTTAGCAAGTTGCAAGTTCACGCACTTGCAACTTGCAAGTTGCAAGAGGCACAGTGGGGATGGATGATTATCACGTCTACCGCCCGTGCATGCAATACCATGTATCACAGCGGTGGCGTGTGCACCACAAGCACCCGTCGACGTAGGGTTAACGTACGTAGTAGTGTAAGTGCTACTGCTTGCTATACATTCCACATGTTGTTCCTCCTTGATTGTGGGGCGGAGAAGAGAGGAGAGGGCTCATGCAATATGAGTGGAATGTACATATGCATATGCTCCCGGCCCTTGGATCGATCGGCAAGAATTAAGTGGAAACACGACGTGGCGAATTGGAGCATGAAATTCGCTGTTGCCGATGCAATGCTTGTCTGGCCTTTTCATGGCTGGAGGTCCCGATTAGCAACGGAGTTTGTATGGTAGCAGGGTAAAGGAGGAACGAAGATAGGATGACATGAAATGATGGGTGCGCACGATCAATCACCATGTGCGCCATGTGATGTGTGCGAGAGAAAATTTGATGCGATAAGATCCAAAAGAAGGGAGAAAAATGAACCACCCTAGCTACTACGTACTGCAGTTCACCACAAATTTGGTCGAGTTAGAGCATCTTTAACAGACGCGCGCTAATAAACTTTTACAACGCCGAAATAGCTTTTTAGAGTGTGGTGTACTAGTTTGCTTTAATAGACATTGTTAGAATAATCTGAGTCGCATATCGATCTACCGAGTATCAAACAATCACAACAAGCACAAGCACGACACTGAGATTTGTTAACGAGGTTCACCAACACGGCTACATCCTCGGGGCATGACTACGCACGCTCCTCCCCATATACCAAATCACATGATACAGTCCACAACAAGCCCATCGAGGCAATCCGACAGCGCTCCGGCCACCTGCCAAGGTCGGTCCGGTCGCCCCTGCCACGGGCGCCGGACCGTCCCTCTTGTGATCTCTGTCTAGCCTATCAACTTGTGTCTAGTGTATTTTGCTACCCCGCGATGCCTTTATATAATAGGCCCGGGTTACACGTGTCTGACTCAAACACCTAACCCACCACTATTACAAGTCCAACTGTATCACAACTCGTACACATATATTCGGCACATATATTTTAAGCACTCCACCTTGAAGAATATATCCTCGCCACCTTGAAGCCTTCATGTGCTATATTTTGGCGCGCCGCAGATAGCGCTCCAGCAGACGCCTAAAACACCAACCGCGACTAGCAGAATCAATATTTGACACTCAAACATACAACAAAGAAGATCAAACACACACAAAATAAATCAACAATAAATAGTTCAATTATAATTTTACAACTCAAACAAATAGTTCATGAATAATAATACAACATACAATTCAATAATACAACAAATAGTTTTGTTGCCTATTCCATGACTAGCACTCCTCGACTAGATCCTTTTGAAGTTCATCATGCGCATCGACACGTCGAATGGCAAGATAGGAGGAAACAAAGCGGGCCACTCTATCAACCCTCCTTCGCACTCGCACGGGATGTCCCATCAACTCATACTAAGAATAGTTTAAATCTTGTCCACACTCATTCTCGATGATCATGTTATGCATGATCACACAAGCGTTTATGATGTGCCAAAGGATCTTTTGATCGCAAAATCTAGCCGGTCCTCTCATAATAGCAAATTGGGCTTGCAAAATCCCAAATGCTCTCTCCACATCTTTCTGAGCCGCTGCTTGAGCAATGTGGAAATCAAGATTTTTCTTACCTTGTGGTGCCTTCAACGGCTTCACAAATGTTTGTCACCTTATATATGGCCATTTGCTACAAACTCCACCGGTGAAGTTTACCCATTTGCAATTCTATTCATGAGAGATGACCGTTGAAGAACATTGATATCATTCAACGATCTAGGAATTTCAAAAAAAAACATGCTAAATCCAAGTCTTCTGATCGGTCACCGCTTCAAGGATTATAGTGAAATCATTTTTATGACGTTGGAATTATCTATGCCATGCTGCAGGATAGTTCTTTCAACTTCAATACATGCAATCTATTGAGCCAAGCAACCTTGAAACTCGCGAGCTGTGTTGATCTGCAAAAATAAAAGTGAACCAATCACACTATATAAATTAAACAAGAAAGTTCACCACAAATTTGGTAGTCAGTTCCGACTTAAAACGTCTACTTAAATAAACTTGTGTACTGTAGTAGTAGATATAATTGACCGGTGTTCTTTTAATTTATCTGGCACATTGTACTAGCACGGGGCTCGAGCAAGGCGATCGAGGCAGCCATGCCGACCCAGCCAAGTTGCGATGGAGGTTAATCTGCAGCCACTTGGCCGCGCGCGTACGTAGTGGCAGTGCACGCACGAGAGACCGCGTGCGGTCAGACGAGATCGTGCCGGCCATGTCGTGCCCCGGGCCGCCGCCCCTCGTCCGGGCGGCGCGGCGGTTCCTGGCGGTTGCCGCCCGATCCAAATCTTGGACGGTTAGGTCACATGGAAGAGCACAAAATCCCAGCGACATGGCCAACTTGCCATGATTACATCAGCTAGCTAGTTTTCTCACAAATAATAAGCATACCAGCTTAAACAAAGATTAATCGGGATTTGGGGGACATGCAGGCCGGATTCAGGTATATGCGAGTCTCCGAGACCAGTCCAGAGAGGGTATAGATTAAACCTACTTTCTTCGTTTTAATAAAGGGTTTATACTACCTGCTATGGCCGGGTGTTGATGTGCATAATATATACGCACAGTTGAGGTTGAAGTTGAATTGAAGAGCATGAGGGCTTGCAACTGGAGAATATTGTAGGTCAGACGGTCCTCACATCCAAAGTTGGTGCGTGATTTCTTGTGCTGTTGTTGACCTGAGGGAATATTCTATGTTTCCTCCTTCTCTTGATTTGATTAATTAATCTCTGATCTCGGTGGTTAAGTCCGGTCCAACATGGTCGTCAGACTAATAATCAGCTGGACGCAATTAATAGCGCGCGGCACACAGACAGACAGACGGCCGTTCGACCGCCCGCCGCGCCGCCCAGTTAGTGGCTAGCTAATTAACAACGTGCATGCATGTGTTAGCGTACTTAACTAGAGTAATTAGCAACTGGAGTCTGGAGCAGACAAACTGAGCATGTATGTGAGCCACATTTGAAAAGGAAGACCTCTAGCAGCTCGTACTACTACTACTCTACTGTTCAAGAACAGATCGATCTCTGACCATCACATTGGTGTGGTGTGATAGATACACTACTGTGACTTTTCTCTCGTTCAATCGACATCAACTTGGTGTCCTGCCACCCGGATCCCATTGTAAGTTCATGCATGAACTTCTCTGGCCGGCAGGATCGTTGATATTTAAGCTAGCTAGAATAGGAGAGTACTGATGAACGCCAGACACCCATGATACATCCATGTGGTAGCTGCAAGCAAGGAGACGACATGGCTGCATGCATGCATGAGGCAGAAAATCAACGTCCATGTCTACATGATACTTATTCCGTGAAAAAGGAAAACGTAGCCGAACATCAATACCACGCACCGAACATAACTGACGATCTGCCGTGAGATATCTTGCCGGGCATGGAGACCAGCCGGAGCTCACATTGATGCATCTATCCACGATGTTCGTCGGATACAGTCACACATTACACATGGATGCTCTCGCGCCGCGGCTGACGCGGCCGGGGTCCCGCGCGGCGCCGGGGTACCGAGATAACCGACCGATCAACCTCCGGGGCGTCGCCGGCACATGGCGGCACATGTGACCTAGCCAACCGTCGCCAGTTCCAATGTCACCCCCTCACCTGCATTGCCGTCCCAAGGAAGATCTGCAAGATCTTCAACCCAGTATTCTATGACCTGATCTCTCCATTAATTGTGCCAATAATCCACACATACTATATTATTTCAAAAAAGAAATTAAACAAATCCACAATGAATATAGTAGTGGTAGCTTTGCTAGAAGGGTCTGACTCTGCCAAGAATTTTAAGCAATGATTTGGGAGTCCACAACTCTCATTAATCAATATGATCTTCCTTAGCTTGCTTGGTCCATAAGAATGGTACATCAGTCTAGGAGTATCTATTTCTTGTTAAGAAGTTCATTCAGAGATGTGTGGTTTTGTGAGTCCGGCAACAACATACTCAATGTGGGTTCTTGTGGACGCATACATGGGCAGCACGGTACAAGAAGTTAATGTGTGGTTTGTAGCCATGCACTATGGCTCATGTGTCATGTGCCCCTGTTGCCAAATTGCAGTGCATAGTGGTAGCCCACTCGCGACCCCGGGCTTGCAGTTAGTTTGTTATGGGTCGGCTAGCTCCTCGTGATCTCTGGTCCTCGCATTAATTGGCGCATACGATCATGGTAATATGATATGATGCTACTCCATGAGAAAGATATATGGCCTGCCCTAATCATGCATAGATGCATGTGGCCCTACCCACATCATGCTGCTGCTGCTCTCTCTCCCTCATACTGTATACTACATGCTCCCCACCAGAAATAACTGCCAACGGCCAATACCCACCGGCCGGTCTATGCTTCAATTGTTCTTTACATCCACTTTCAAAAAAAAATTGTTCTTTACATCCCATGCATACGCAGCTCCTCCACTTCTACCAACGTATGCCAATATCCCAGAGGTTTCATTTTTTGGGGACATGCAGTTCGTCGAAAACTATAGGTAGACTACTTAATTAAGATTCAATTTCAAATATACATGCAATTTTTTTGGCTGCGTACATCGCTTGATGCAGAGATCGATGGTAATCTATCGATCAGTAGTATAGTATCGTGGTGCATGCCATTTTGCCTTTGTTTGGTTGTTTTCATTCTGAAAATGTCCGTATCATTCCTGCAAAAAAGAAGAAGAAAATGTCCGTATCAACGGCGACGTTGTTCAACAGACTGGGATGCGAAACTTGTCGGCCGGGTCTGAGCACATATATATTTGACCACTGACACGGGAATGGGCACACACACGTCTGTCTGCATATGCAGTTGGCCCAAGATGTTACATAAAATCCAACATGCAAGTTGCAAGCGGGCATGCAAGTTGCAAGCGGGCATGCAAGTTGCTGCACTAGCTTGGGAGCTACCTAATGGCGGGGTACTGGCTGCCCTATAGCATTGGCAGGCCGTGTGTGGCAGCCCGCACGCATCAAACAAATGATCGACGTAGCATTCGACCTGTCACAACGTATGAGCATGTGACGATGAAAACCAGTGGGTGGGCACTTGGCAGTAGCAATTGGCAGCCTCATCGGACCATTGATCTTCAAATTCAAATCACTCGGAAATGTTACGCCACCAAGCACAATTCAAACATGCAAAGACTCATGTAGCACTACTCATCTCTGACGTGGAAACCAAGGGCATCTCTAGGCCATCCACCATATCTTAATTTCCTACTATATTTTTTTGGGATTAAACTTTCAGTCAACTAGCCCATGGAAATAAGTTTTTTTTCACACAAATTCATTTCAAACATAAATGTAAACGATTTCAAAGCATAATTAAACAATGGTACCACATTAGCATAATATATCAACATCGATCTAGGTAAAGCATCGACATAAACTAAATAGAACTACATGGTCCAGGAGAAGCCCCACCCCCCGTGGTAGTTGGAGGTGGGATGACTCCACTGCACTGAGTCACACTTATCATCCTCTTCGTCAAAGAGCTCGACCTCAAGCTCCTCGAACATATCCTTACACTTGATATCTTCGTGCGGCAGGAAGGCGGTGGTGCTCGACGACGGGAAAGAGGGCTAGGGCAACGATCCTTTTGGATGAGGAAGACGACTCAGGCGAGATGATGTGGGAACTCGGGGAGGCCACGTGGTTCGTGAGGCAGTGAAGACCATAAGCGCCAATGACCGAAATTGGGGATGGTTGAGGTATGAATCAACGATGATGGCGGGAATGGGTGGCAGTTGGTATGATCAAGGTTTTGGGGGTGGTCAGACCATATTTTATAGTTGGAGTCAGCCCAATCGTGCAGCACACCGGATTTCACGCCATGAATATGAGAGGCGAGGGGCTTCCCCACTTTTACTGAGACTCATATCTTCGAGAGCAAAACTGAGCGGGAGAAAGATTTGGAAAAAAAAATATAGAGAAGTAAAGGAAACGTGAAAATGGGCTAAATGGGTGTTAATTCGCCAAATCAGAAAAAATCCCCCCACATTTGAGGGATGTGCTAGAGATGCCCTAACTTTAAATTATAACTGATATTCATCAATGACAGTTTACAAGCATCTCATAACTGATGAGAATTGTTCAAGCCTTATGATAAAAACTTGGAAGAATGCAAGTAGATTGAAGCACAAGATCTTCTTTTGGTTGGTTCTGGACAACAGATTAAACACAAGAGCATTGCTCATACATCTCAAACGTATATACATGTTTTGGTTGTTTAATACTCCCTCCATTCCGAAATATAAGGTGTGTAGTTTCTCTTAAAAAGTCAAACTTAGTTAACTTTGACCATATTTGTAGATAAATATATCAATATAAATTATTCCACAACAGGATCACTAGATTCATCGTGAGACATATTTATATTGTATTTATTAAATATCATAGATGTTGATATGTTTTGCTATAATTTTGGTCAATGTTAAAAAAGTTTGAATAAAAGAAAACTATACATCTTATATCAAGGAACGAAGGGAGTCTACTATATTTATATTAATTTGTCATCATTTTGAAATTATTATTTTTATTGATTTTTCTAGAATAACCTATCAACTCAATGCTTAGTGTCGCTTACTGTTTTCCGCACATTTTTGGACTTATAGAAAAGTTAATTTTACAAAACCAAAAAATCATTTAATTTTTTTAAAGAAATGTTGCATCGGGAAGCTTCATGGACTTAATGGGCCATGCCTAACACATGACCACGATATGTATTGAGCTCATTCGCCAAGGTAAGACCCATGAACCGGCACGTAACAAATTATATTTTTTTCTCAAAAATTGATTCAAAAAGCATGCGTACGATAGCTCTATAGGACGAGGACAAATAATTAAGGAGTACTCCTTGTAGCCCATCCAGCGAACACTTTGAAAACACGTTACGTGTCGCTTCCCTCGGGTTTCTTTGTATTTATTTTTATGGACGTATTTCGGTGTTTAAAATTGATTTTTTTCGGTTTTATCAGTTTCGCGCGGTTTTTTCTTACATTTTGATAAAAAAATAAAAATACTTTTTAAAAGGTAAAAAGGACACAATCATGCATCTCACGGAGGCACGAATCTGCTTCCGCAAGAGGCACATCGCGTGCCTCTAAAAATAGAGGCACGATCATGACTTCAAAGGAGGCACAAATCTGTTTATTCGAGAGGCACATGACGTGTCTTAAAAAAAAGGCACGATCCGTGCCTTAAAAACGATCGTGCCTCCACAAGAAGCATGTATTAATTCCACAAGAGGCACACCACGTGTCTCTAAAAACAGAGTCACGACCCCATACCTCTAAAAAGGGCACGATTGTGGAGGCAGCGTGCTTCTAAAGAAGGGAAAAAAGAAGCACGAGAGTGCGCCACTTGTCAAGCGCGGAAGGGTGTGGGGTGTTCGTTGGAAGGACCACTCCTCTATTAGTGATTTCGTTATAGGATACTCATGAGCATCACTTTGCTGAGCCTTCACTGAAGGTAAGCCCGATTGGGTTGGCCCATTTATAACCAGCGAGTTTTTTTGGGTCGTTTCTTATCTAGGAAATTCTATTTCTTCAACTTATATTGATTTTTTTGTTATGTAATAAAAAGTCTTAATCTAAAAAAAATAAGAAATTAGTGTATATTAAAAAAATTATTAAGTATAAAAACTGTCCGATGTGTATTAAAAAAGTATTCTTCATATACAATAAAAAAGTTTAGTGTATATTAATTTTCTTTTATTTTTATAAAAAATATAATCATATAAAATAAAAAAGTTTAATGTAGATTAAAAAAAACTATATATTACGAAATTTTTAAAATGTATAATTGAATAATTCAATATCTTTCATAAAATGATTAACATGTTGTAACAAAACAATAAAAAATAAATTCCAAAACTGAAATAGAAAATAAACAAAAGCAAATAGGAAACTGAAACAAGGAAAAAAAGAAATAGAAAAATACCACAACTGAAGAGGGCTGATCCAATTGGGACGAGATGTGCCTTAACCCGAAATCACTAATTAAGTATTAATCCATGCATCTAACACTTCCACCTTACCGCGACACTGCATTCGTTCCATTTATCGCAATCTAGAGTATTCCTTTCTTTTAGTATTTTTTGAACGTTCTATCTCTTAAATCGTTTGTTCAAATCTTGAACGTTTTTTACCATTGGATTCCTCGTATTGAGATTTTTAAAACTAGATACTATATTAATAAGTTTTAACAATTTTTTCAACAAAAGATACAATCATGCCTTTCACATAAGCAAACTCGTGTCTACACGAGAGTCACAATCAGGCCTCACAAATAAAATTTGTAAAATCATTTTTATAGGCACGATCGTACTTCTCACAGAAGCAAAATGTGCTTCCTTTAGAGATACAATTGCATCCCTTAGGAGAAAAAGAACTAATTTTCCTTCTTTTCTAGAAGCATGGTAGTGCTTCTTGTAGAAGAAAACCTGTGAAGTTAAAACATCTTTATAAAAAAATACATTTTTTTGTGTATTTTCTCTAAAATATTTTTTTTCCAAAATGTAAGAAGTATTCGGCATGCGATACATGACACATTTTAAGCATATCAAAATAACCCTTGTGAGGCTTCTGTCAAAAATACTTCCTTCATCCCAAAATCCTAACTAAATCTAGATACATTCACATTTACAAAAATATGAGTCAAGATTTTTTTTAATGGATGGAGTACTTTTAAATTAATTGATTTCCCTCAAATAGGTTTTGCGCACTCGGACCGACCGGTCCGTTTTTTCTGAGAGAGAGACCGGCCGTCCGTTTAGAGGGCAACTAGTTCTAGAGTACTCGTTCGGGATCCACCGCAACAAGCAGTTTTGATGCGTCTACGTGCCACGTGTCGCGCGCTGAATGCTTCTCTCGGAAATTCGTTTTATTTTTATTTGTGTGCGCGTATTTTAGGTGCTTAAAAAAGTTTTTTTTTTGGTTTTTTGGTTTTCGCGCATTTTTTTTACATTTTGGTGATTTTTTTAAGAAGCACGAGTTTACTATCGCGAGAGGCACAACCTTACTTCTGCGGGAGGCACGTCGCGTGCCTCCGCAAGAGGCACTGTCGTGCTTCCATGAAAGACATTATCGTGCTTCCGCGAGAGGCACTATCGTGACTCCGTGAAAAGGCACTACGATGCCTCCGCGAGAGGCACTATCGTGACTCCATGAAAAGGCACTATCGTGCCTCCGCGAGAGGCATTATCGTGTCTCCGCGAAAGGCTCTCGTACCTCTAAACACAGGAAAAGCGGAAAATGTTTTAGAACGCGACAAGTAATACACATACAATGCGCCATGTGTCACGTATGGAAGGCCTCGCGATGTTCGTTGCTACGAATACCACATGTCATGTACGAAAGGCCTCGCGATGTTCGTTGCTACGAATACCACATGTCATGTACGAAAGGCCTCGCGATGTTCGTTGCTACGAGTACTCTAAACCTAACCTAGTGATTTCGGCCCGTTTACACCTTGTGTGTCTGTCGCTCGCTCGGACCGCGCAGAAGATAATGCCCACTTATATAAACGACCCGCCGTGGGCCGGCCCGTTGGCCACCTATGCTCTCGCTCCTCTCCTCTTCTCTGGTTCACCACCGCCGCTGCTTGCACGGAACAGATTCCTACCCTCCTCGTCTCGTGCGTCGTGTCCAAACCCCAAACCCTCGTGCGAAGTCACCCACCCCGGCGACGGCGATGGATCTCCGCCGTCCGCCGCGCTCGACGTCCGGCGGCGTCGAGCCCAAGATCCGCCAGGTGGGATTCGTCACCCCAGACGTTTCGGGACCGTCGGACCCGCTCTCCCTCGCCGACGCGGCGGTGTCGCAGCCTGGCGCGGCCGCCGGGTCGCCTCCGGCATCGGACCTCTCACCGGGCTCGCTCTCCCCCGTCATGATCCCTCCTCCGCGGCATGTCGACCGCCTCTCCCCCGAATCCCCCTCTCCCCCGCCGTCCGACGTCCTCCTCGCATCCTCGGCGCCCCAGCCTTCCTCCATGCGCTTTGACGCCGCATCCAAGTTCCGAGAGGACGACTCGAGGTCCCTGGCCCCTTCCGCGGGGGAGCTAGGTACGCGGCTCCTGTCCGATTGGAGTAATTTTACTCCACTTCCTCATCAGTTAATTCGGTGCCCATGGCTATGAAGTAGAGGTTCTGACTTATAGCCTTTTAGGGGCTGTTGTCTTGTCAGTGAGAATTTCTTTGGACGAGAGTTTCATTTGGCTAAGCGTATAAGGCCTCTTTAGCTGTGCTAAACGATAACCTAGATGGCCTAACTAGCTCATTTCAGCTAAGCCACATTTGCCCCAGCCCCTTACTTGGTTTGGTTACAATACTTTTGACTTTGCTATCACCTGTGAGTGCTGACAGAAAAAAACAGTAGTTAAGATGGCAGTTGTCATGTGTGTCGCGAGTCTCGCTGATAAGAGCGAGCCAAATTGGCTGTACTCGCAAGGCGGGGATTTTCGAGTGTGTTTGGATTGCAGCCTGAGGCTGCCCTGCCAAAATTTTGGCGTTGACCGCTAGTATCGGCCACGTTTGGAACAAAGCCAAATTTTGCTGCCCACGCCAATATTTTGGTCTTCCGTTCAGAATTAGTGTCCGTGCGTTGGCGAGACAAGGGCGGCGAAATCCTTCGCCAGTGATTTGGCGAGGCCAATATTGGCAGGGCTGGCATGGGCGTGAACCAAACAGCCCCTTCCTTGCCACTAAATGCTACTGCTATGAAACAGTTCTAAATAGCCTGGAAAAGGGAGTCTAGAAGAATTCTAACCTGTGATCCAAACATCCCATGTATTTAAAACCTTAACACTTTGATTTTAAAATAAATAGAGATGACCCAAATATAAAGTACTGGACTCAATTCACACTTCATCACCAAGACATGAAAGTAGATGAATTCACGGAAAAAAGAGGCCACATGACCCACTCAGCATGGTATTATCCCATGCCCAAATCCTAGAAACGATAGAAACACTTTACAGGTCAAAATGCAGCTGTGATTTTGTGCTCGTGTGTGAGCTGTAACGGTCATGCCACTGATGTTGAGGGTGATCACCTTTGATGATCATGGGGTACTTCATAGCCGCAAGCAGTGCAGCTGTGAAGCCTTTCTTGTGGTGTAGACTGAAAAGTTTGGGTATTATCTTGTCGTGGTCCTGCCTTGTGGGGTTAAGATGTCATGTTGCAAGTGAAAATTAAATCGTGTCCAGTTGTGATCTGCTTGTAGAACTAGCAAAGTCGAGTTTACTTTATTCCTGAGCCTCGGCATCAGGTTGTCACTTCTTAAGCTGTTGCTTCTCAAGTTTGTTTTTAGCATTTTGCGTAACCTGTGGTGTCTTGAGGTATTTTAATAGCCTCAAGTTTGAACTAAAACCCCGACAAAAATTATGGAACGGAGGAAGTAACTTTTTTCCTTAGCTTGTAGTCAGGGAAATTTTAAGGCCAGTTTGCTTACCTTGCATTTGCTAAAAGAAAACATTGGGTGAATATAATATGTACATATCTTAACATTTGTGGAAGTTCTTGGCAAAATCCTTTTTATTTTCTTTAATTTTCCATAATGTGTTGTTTATTTCTTTCAGAAGCAAACAAGGGAGATTTGGCTGAAATAAGGAATGAAGGTGCTCCAGCCTCAATTCTGCAAAAGCAGAAACCTTCTAAAGCAGAGAGGCGTGCTATTCAGGAGGCTCAGCGTGCCGCGAAAGCTGCTGCGAAGGAGGCAGGTAATACCTTGTTTGCAGCATTTATATAGTATTATAGTAATAAAACCTTCTAATCCATCCCACTATTTTTGGGCATGTTGGGGGCAAAGTGAAAATTTCAGGTCCAGGCAATTAGTAAATAGAGCTCACTTTCTAACGCATTCATGTTTATTCACAATGATCTTACACAACTATATTGTACCCACAGCTTCCTAGCATGATGGTCACATTAATTTGGACTGTAGGTTTATCAGGGAAGTCTACAGGCGCTGCTTCTGGGGCTAATTCCGCAACAACCAAGCAAGCCAAGCCAGCTAAAATTTCTCAGAAGAAAGATGTGCCCCCTGCTCCAAGTACAGTTGCTTCTGAGAAGAAGGTTACTGAACGGCAACCAGAGAGAGATAGAAAAAAAGATGTTCCTCATCCTCGAATGCAGTTTGATGACGTGCATAGGGTGGAGAAAGCAAAAAAACGTGCAATTGTCAACCAATCAGAGGCTCGAAACAGAGTTGAATTGTTTAGGCATCTGCCACAGTACGAGCATGGCACTCAACTTCCTGACCTCGAGTCAAAGTTCTTTCAACTTGAACCAATTCATCCTTCTGTGTACAAGGTAATTGGAATCTCCTACTCTACCCAAAATGTTATATGTATGTGCCATAAATGCTTTTGTTTCTCGATCTCAAGTATAGTCATTTGGTAATGATTTGTAGTTCATCAGACAGTAAATCTTAATGCATTTAGGCGTTGGATCGTGTAGTAGGAAACTATTGACAGCTTTGTGACATAGATTAAAACAATAAGCTGCAGCTATCTCTTATTCCCCTCCATTGTGGTCTGAAACTACATGCTTCTGCCCTTGTGTTACCTTTTGCTTTATGTCGAACATTCACAATATTTTATGTATGCAAGAATATGTATAAAACAATCATTTTCCTTTTCTAGCCCTATTATTACAAATGGCAAGTGCCCTCCTCCAGGAACAACTTGAGGGTTTTGGAGCTATTTTGTAAACAACCATTTTTTTGGCTAAGAACGAAGCAAATCATGCCCCCCTTTGTGTATAATGCTTAATTGTTATAAATTTGTTTGTGAGATCACCAAAGTACTTTGCAGTCAACGCCTACAACATAATATGGATAATTTCATAATGTGAACTACTGTGTTGCTAATATGTTTACTAATCCGGTAATTATTTACCGAACTTGTTTTAATTTGGTTACCTGAATGCCTCGATGTTGGTTGTTTTGAGAAGTAAACATATTAGCTACTCCCTCCATTCCATATTAACTTCGCTGAAATGGATGTATCTAGATGTATTTCAGTGCCAGATACCTCCATTTCAGCGATAGTTAGTATGAAGCGGAGGGGGTAATAAGTTAAGTTTGTGCTGTCAATTTCGGTTAAGTTATATGACTCATCTGTTCTTCGCTATCTTTCAGGTCGGGCTCCAGTACTTGTCTGGTGAGGTATCTGGTGGCAATGGTCGTTGTGTAGCAATGCTTCTTGCGTTCAGAGAGGCAATAAAAGATTACTCCACTCCACCAAATAAAACTCTCAGCAGAGATCTTACTGCAAAAGTCAGTAGTTATGTGTCATTTTTTATCGAGTGCCGCCCACTCTCAATTAGCATGGGCAATGCTATAAGGTTCTTGAAAAACAGGATTGCCAAGCTACCACTTAAATTGTCAGAGTCAGAAGCCAAGGCCAGTCTTCAGTCTGATATTGATCGTTTTATTAATGAGAAGATAGTTGTTGCAGATCAGGTTATTGTCAGTCATGCCATAACAAAAGTCAGAGACGATGATGTCTTGCTAACATATGCGTCATCATCAGTTGTTGAAATGATTTTGGAGCATGCTCATGAACTGGGTAGGAAGTTCCGTGTTATAGTGGTGGATGCTCGTCCCAAGCTCGAGGGAAAAGGATTACTGCGTAGATTAGTGGCGAAGGGCATCAACTGCACATATATCCATATAAATGCAGTTTCATACATCATGCATGAAGTTACAAGAGTCTTCTTGGGCGCATCCTCGATATTATCAAATGGAACAGTTTATTCCCGAGTTGGGACAGCATCTGTGGCTATGGTGGCACATGCATTTGGAATTCCTGTTTTAGTTTGCTGCGAGGCATACAAATTTCATGAGAGGGTGCAACTTGATTCTATATGTGCAAATGAGCTTGGTACGCATATTTTCCTGTATGCGTTGTAAGTATACATCTGGGTCATTGAATAAGAACTTTATGACATAATTTTTTGCTCAGGTGATCCAGATGTCATTTCAAAAATTCCTGGGAGGGCAGATTTGGGCGATCTTAAGGACTGGGCTGACAACGAGAATCTCCAACTGTTAAATCTCACGTATGTAACTGAATACCATAAATGGAATTGTTTCTTAGATCCATTGATTTTACTTTGCATGGAAATAATTTTGCTCATCTGATAGGTATGATGCTACCCCTTCTGATTACGTGTCGATGATCATAACAGATTATGGAATGGTAAAATACTCTTAAGCTTCTGATTACAGTCCATGCCTTTGTATATTTAATAATGTATTATATTTTTCAATTTGTTGTCCTCACATAATTACACACCTATTGAATTTGGCTAATAACAGTATAGCAAATTCTCATTTTATTACTACTAAATTTTACCTATCCCATCTGCTCAAGGATACAATTTATTTCCTTAATGATGTTTTTACATGGGAGGTGCTTCATTGTGCTGTTAAGCGATCAAATTAACTGTTACTTAATCTGCGTAACAGCTGTCTGCTTAGGATTCTGTTGAGAAACAGAAACAATATCAGTGTTGTAAACTCGATCAACTTGACTACTTGTGGTACTGATTTTATCCAACCAGCTGGAAACAAGGTAGAATGAGGATCATGCATACTTGCTTTACAGTTATCTTCTGAGCTTTGACCTAAGTCAACTGAATTCAATTTTGTACATCCAATTAATCTCACGGGAAGTTGTTGAGGGAAGCCACGGTTCAACTCTGAACATCCACACCTGTTATTGTCTGCTTATGCTTGTTTTGTTTAGGGCTTCATCATACATATTAAGGTGATGTCTCTTATTTCGTCCATTTAATTGATGCGATTGTTTTGTTGTCGCAGCTTCCACCTACAAGTGTACCAGTCATCGTGAGAGAGTACCGCAAGGAGCAGTTGTGGGTATAGATCTACTTGTAGTATGATCACAGTTTTGGCATCTGTTGCTCTGCCTAAGCGCAGCATGAGTGGACATATACAACTTGTATGTTTTGAGATGTGGGCCATCAAACCCCTTTGCCAACTTACCATTTTGTTTGCAGAAAATGGTCATCTGATTTTGACATCTGTGATTTCATGAAAGTGCATTCTATTTGAAGTCTTTTAAAGCCCTGTGGGATGCCAACTTTTAGTATGAGTGGTACTTGCTTGGAGAAATGGATTTTCACTCGACTTTAGATACGTTCAGGTGCTCGGCCAGTTCCATTTATCGGGGTGGACCAAAACATTTCCATGTTTAGCGAAAGCCAAACATGAAACTAAATCGTGCGCAGGGACAGGTCAACAAATGACCAGACCTTAATATCTGACGATTTGTAACGGTCGTGAATGAGTAGACGCCTCTGGAAGACTTTGGAATGTTATCATTTGGTACGAACTCCATGTCTCATCGGGAAGTGAAATCCACCTTGCAAAGCCGAATCGATTTCCTGTAAAGGGAAATACGGCTCAGCCGTGGCATTCCAAATCTTTGTTCTGAATTCGCATACTTGTAGGTATTCCTATTAAAGGAAATCCAAGCTTTGTTCTGAATTTGCACACTTGAAGGTATTCCTATTAAAGGAAATCTAGGGAAGAAACTATTTTACATGAATTTTACTAGGAATCATGTCGGTGTGTTGCAACGTGAAAAAAGAATTGCATTCTTTCAATACAATGAGTTCAATTCAAGATCCCTTCACATCTTCACATTATATATTTGAACATAGCGCATAAATCGCGTACACACATCTATCATTGAATCACATCATTGCAAGTGAATGTTTATTCATTAATCTTATCGAGTTGGTCGTCGTTTGCGCTTTCCGGGCTACGATCTAAATCACCCCGTACGCGCACTCATTTTTAAATTATACATTTTTCTTGTAAATGCATCAACATTTTTTATAAATACACAAATACATTTTAATTATATTGACTTTTTTAAAGAGCATGAATATTTGTAAGCATGTAAACACTTTTTTCGAATGACATGAAATTTGTTTTGAAAGGGTAAGCATTTTTTAAATTAGATGAATATTAGTTTAATAGCGAACACTTTTCTTAAAACTACGCAAACTTTTGAAATGAATGAATAATTTTTAAAATTAGATCTTCCAAAAAGCACAATAAAACTAAAAGTGATTCGGTTACATGTACGCGCGCGAATCCAATGTTTTCTTAATAATTCGTATTTTTCCTTTCTGGCACATCAAAGTTTAATTCCTTCTTTTAATTTATTTTCTTCCTAAGATGAAGGATGGAGTTTATTCCTTTTATTTTTTCTTCACTAAGGAAAGTGCAAGTCCTATATGTAGGTTCACAATATATCCTTTTTAGGTATATTCTCTTCATTTTTAATTAAATATAACAATGCACGTGCATTGCAATATGTTCTTACGTTTACCTGTGTTCTTTCCACATTAATTTGATTGTGTAATCATTATTTATAAAATCCTGTCTGTGATTTACCTTCACACATTAATGTGTTTTGCTACAGATTTTAGGAAGGAGATTTGGTGATTTTGGTGATAATTATGATTATTTATTGCCGCGTGAGAAAGACACACGAAGATAGATGAACGAAACGGACGATGAACAAAGGAGCATTGCATTCTTTTTAAGTAGTAGAGATATTTTTCTTGTAAATGCATCAATATTTTTCCTAAAATATATAAATACATTTTAAATTATATGGAATTTGTTTTGAGAGGGTGAGCATTTTATAAATTAGATGAACATTAGTTTAATACATGAACACTTTTTTTAAGACTACGCAAACATTTTAAAATGGATCAATAACTTTTCAAAGTAGATTTTCCGAAAGGCAGAAAAAAACTAAAAGTGATCTGGTTACATGTACGTGCGCGCATTCATTTTTATCCAACGTTAGAAATTTACCATGTATTTTTTGCCAATGTTTAGAACCACATGTTTTTTTGAGCGAGACGTTAAACGCGATTAATGGGTCGAGGCACTAAAGCCCAGCTAAAAGATGTGAGGCCCAGGCTAGATTGAAAGCTATAAACTTTTGTTTTTTGAAAACCTGTAAACTGCGGGTTGATTGCTATAAAAATGAAGGGTATTTTTGAAAAATTATTAAAACAGACTAAGAAAGTCACTTTTCTTTATTATTAGGTAGAGATAGGCATATTGTCTCGCTTGGACCCAACGAATTTTAGGCCTCGTCTGGTTCAAATCATAAGAAAACTGAAGAAAATCACCTGAACAAGAGTTTTTGCTACCATGACACTATTCATATGTTTGGTTGAAAAGATGGAGTAAAGGAAACCGTAGAAAATTTGTCTCAATATATGTCTCAAAAGGAAAATTGCAGGAATTTTATAATCCATTTGAGCCTCTTTTTTCATAATAACAAGACTAAAATATTTGGTGTTTTCGTAACATAGTTTATTTTTCTATTTTAGAGAAATCATTTTAATGCCATTTTTAGGGGATAAAGATAGCTTCCATTCAAACATAGCAAGTGATCTCACATTGTCGTTTACAACCGCTAGGAAGGGGAGAATTTTCCTATCGAGATCAGGGTCTTTTTGTTAGAATCAATGAACTCCAGATGAAAACTCAGCCAAGAGTTGTTAGTACCCTGATTTCTTCTAGCCCAGGTAGCCAACTCATGGGCTGCACTAGTGCTCTCGCACTCCCAACTTCTTGAATAATAAAATCGTTGTAACACCCTCAGTGTTATGCTATCGTAATCACTTTTGATTACTATCAAGTCCCTGGGATTAACCATGCATTGATCACCTTGATCCAAATGACCATTCGAAATCCCCTTTGAATGGAATTAAAAAAACAAAATGGAAATTAAACTTGAACCAAAAATTGTTCAGTCAATTTTGTTAAATGCCTAAAAACCAGTAGGTCATAATATACTAGCATTGAAATTTTATGGCAAGCTATAAGTATTTTAAATAAACCATTTTAGAGCCAAACAGTCCCATTTAAGTCATTTAAATAATTAAACAAAGTCATTTTAGTTGGCCACCAAACTTTTTGTAGCACTATTTTAATAAGTCTCTACTCCTAAAGGAGGAGTTGGTACGTCGTCTCGTCGACGGACGGATCGAACGAACCCCCCCTTCCCCATCGAACGAAGTCCACCCGCCCACCGATTTTCCCCTCTGCAGAACCATGCTTTCCAGCATAAAACCCCCAGAAAAAACCGCATGTAGGGTTTGCGCCGCCGCCGCTCATCTCCATCCGCGAGCCGTCGCTCTTCTCTCCCCTCACGTCGCTCCTCCTCTCCGCGAGCTTCTGTGTATCTCGTGCTTCTTGAGGTGGCCGCCGTTGTACACATGGAGTGATGGCTGGTCTCCGTCGGATCTCCACATCACCCACTCGCCGCTGCTTGCGCAGGGATAAATAGATGAAGCAGAGATCGATCGAGGACCGCCGCCGCATAACAGCACGCATGGGCACGACGCCGTCGCACAACGACCTTTCCTCCAGTTCCCTGACTCCGACGAGGGGCCGCCCAGGGCCAAGGGGAAGGGAGAGGACGCGGGGGGAGAGGAGAATGGAGAGATCGGGGAGGTGGTGCTGATGTTCGACGAGAAGGAGATCGAGGCACTCGAGCGTAAGGAGTTTTCCTTCAGGCGCATTGTCAATATGTTGGAGGGCGAGGGCGGGCTGGAGATCGACAAGATTGCCAAGGTCAGGAATGCTCGCTGCATGGAAGGTCCGTTCGCTTACAGATTTTCTCAAGGTGAGGTGGTCTCTTCACTTCTCTCCGTTCTAGCCTGTATGAGTTCATAATTTCATGGGTACAACGGATGTTGTTGTAACACCCTCACTGTCAGTGAACAGTAATCACTGTTACTGTTCATCTATACTGTTCAAAAACTTTTGTTGATCAACTAGTTCAGTTCAAATTCAATTTTCCTTTGATATTGTTGCAAGCAAAGTGAACCATGGGCATTGATCATCATGGATGAAAACAAAGTCCAAGCCTTTTGAATTAAAATTCAAACAAACCCTAAGATGCCTTTTAGTGATTATTAAAAATAAGTGATGAATAAAACATTGTCCAATAATTGTGAAACCACTTTTGTAAAATCACTAATAATCAGTGGACCATGCCAATATGGTTTTGGGTATTTATTATGGCACTGAAAAATTTCAAACAATTCTAAACAGTAGCCAAAACCCCCCAAATAACCATTTAATATTTAAATTAAATATTAAATTACTTTTAATATTGCCCAAACCTCTTGGGGAATTAACCTAGGGTGGTTGCTAAATTATGGTACACTTACACCATTTTACAAAAATGCCTAGATGAATAAAATTATTACAAAAAGAAATAAATAGAAAAGAATAAAAACAAAAACAGAAAAATGGGAAAACCTAATCTAACGCTGGGGGGCGAAGCCCACCCCCCCTTCCCCCTTGGGCCAGCCCACCCCGGCCCACTCCCCCTCCCCGTCTTCTTCAACCTCCGTACAGGCGTGGCGCCCATCGCGCGGTCGGCCGCAGCCTCGTCGCCGTGGCGGCCATCCAGGCCACCTCCGGCGGGGATAAGAGCCCCGGGATGCCCTCCCCCGAACCCTAACCCTAGCCCGTCCCCATTCCCCTCGCGCTCGCCCCCGGGTCGTCTTCTAGCTCCCGCCCGAGCCACCCGTGCTCTGCCGTGGCCACGCCGCCGGCGCCGACGCGGCCACCGACGCCCTCACGCCGAGACGAGCTGTCCCAGCGACTCGTCGTCGTCGATTTCCTCTCCTCGCGCGCGCAATCGGCCGGAGCCGCCCCGTGGACACCGCTACGTCGCCGATTCCCCCTCTGCGCTGCCGTGGAGCTCCTCCAAATTCGAGCCGGCCCGTGCCTTCGCCAAGCACACTGCCACCTCGACTCGCTCGCGGTGAGCTTACGCTCCGAACCCCCCTGTTCTCGTCGAGTTTAGCCCGCCCCCTCGCCGTTCCCATCGAGCCATGGACCAGCCGCCGCGGGAGGTCTTCGGCGTCGTCGATGGAGGCCGTCCCAGCCCGCGCCAACTGCACGGCACGACGCGCGGCGGACTCCTCTTTCGAACGAGCCAGGGCGCGCCCCATTTGGTGCCCTGTGGCGACCAGAAGCCCCCTCGCCGGCGTTGGTCTCGCCGGTGTGCTCGCATGTGAGGCTGACCTGCGGGTCCCGCCTGTCAGTGGTGTCATTAGTGTTAATGACCCACTGACCAGTGGCCCCCACCCCTCTGTTAATTATTTAGTGATTAAACCAAATAAAACTGTTAGGAATAACCCTTCAAGTCTATGACATGTGGGCCTAGGCCATTTGTTTAAATTAATAAAACTGTTAGTTGTCTCTCACTGACCACTGGGTCCCACCTGTAGGTAATTATGTTAAAAGAAATAAAATGCTATTAGTCTATGACATGTGGGACCCCACTGTAATTAGGTTTAATTAAAATGTTTAATTAGCATGTGAGGCTGACCAGTGGGTCCCACTGGTCAGGTTTGACCAGTCAACCCTCTGTGGATAATGTTGGAATTTATTAATAAAATAAATTCAGAAAATTGATTTAAATTGATTAAACTTATAAATTCAATATCTTTTAAACCGTAACTCGGATCGAAAAACTTTATACATGAAAGTTGATCAGAAAAATATAACGAATACGGGTACGCTATCCGTATACCAACCCCACCCCCCTAACACACCGATCATCGACATTCCCCCTCCGGGCTGTCTGTCGATAATTCCCGGTACCGATAAAAAGTACCCGGATGAATTTATTCCGAACACGAAAGTTGTTCGGAATAGATCAACTAGCACGGATACACCCCCCTTATGTTTTTCCGGTACCCACGACACCTCCGGCTTGATCCTTCCCCCTCCGGTCACCCTGTCCGGTAATCACCCGGAGCCGGTAGTACATCCTCAGATGAATTCCCGCTCCGAGCAACATGCATTGCACTGCGTTAGAACACCGTTAACATTTCATCTGTCATGTCATGCATATGTTTGTATATCATTGCTGTGTATTTACTGTTTCCTCCCCCCATTAATCTTCGGTAGACCCCGCTGCTACCGCCGACTACACCGCTGCCGGGTACGACTACTTCGTCGACGATCCTACCCCTACCGTCGAGCTTGCAGGCAAGCAGAGCCATTCTCTTCCCCAGATATCGCCTACCTTTCCGTAAATTTCTTGCACTAGGCATTGTTACTGCTGCTGCTATGTTATACTCCTATTCAATTGCATAGCCTGATTTTGTCGCCCCTTGATGTACCTTTTCCTTTATCCTATGCTGCCTATTATTACTTATGCATTATTCAGCAGTGAGCCCTGCGCATTGTTAGCTAGGATTAGATAGCGGGCCGTGATCACTATGGGAGTGAACACGGATACAATATATACAACTGCACAGGTACGATACAATGCAGACACCGCCAAAGGCCCCTATCTGGGTTATGCCTACTCACCTCAAGTGTGAGCTATCCGGGAGTAATCCTTGTACTCCACTCGAGGCTGACTTTGTCTTGCCGCCATAGGGTCCTGAACAACGGTTGTCCTTAAGGTGAGAAGTCGGGCGACCCAACGGTGCCCGCGAGAGGTATATCGTCGGGAACGACAGGGAGGGTACGACCGACGTTACTGGCGTGCTTGGCCCCTGCTCGTATCTCGCGAGAGTTACCACACCACGAAAGTCGAGCTCTACCAAGAGCACACGCGAGACAAGGTAAGGAGACGGTTCACCTTGTTGGTAACCGTAGTGACTTGGTGGGACGACAGGGCAGGCACCGATGTACTGGTGGTCCTGACTGCTGTCGTTGACCGCGGGTCGGTTAAGTCGAGGCAACGATAACGGTTGTCACGCAGGTTAATTAAAATGCTAAATGGTTCGGCGGATGACTTGAGAGACCGGTTGGTCTGTTCGCACTACCTACACGTGGGATTACGGTGTGGGCCCTCCGCGTCGTAGTTCGTCCGAAAGCTCTTCAGACGTCAGCAGTACTGCGGCCTGATCGCCGGTAAGTGGTCTTGTCTTTTGCTGCAGCAGGTGTGTTTGGATTTGCTTTTGCTTCACCGGCCAGACTCGCACCGTGCAGGAGCGTGCAAGGGTGAGGGACCTAGACCCCTTGGCGCATAGGATATAGTCCGGCGGATGGCCTCTCTGTTGAGCCTAGGATGGGCTGCGTCGTGTCGGATAGCCTCGGTGGGGCGTTCCCTAACAAGGTTCACGCCACCCTGGAGATCCGAGCGTGCAGGCTGAACAGTAGTGCACCCCTGCAGGGAGTTTAATCTATTCGAATAGCCGTGTCCACGGTAACAGGACGCTTTATGCTGAAGCTGGATCTTACCACTAGAAACTATTACTATTAAACTGTATGGTTCCGGGTCTTCTTCCTCGCAGGGAGTCGAGGAGGGGAACTCGGAGGCATTGTTATTATTAATCATTACAACTTATATTATACATTGTTGCAGCAACTTCTGCTTCATTGTTACTTTATTGCTTTATATAAACTGTTGGCTGTTTCTCTTCTCATGCTGCAAGACATCGTCGGAAGTTGCTAGTCTTCGTTAGGCCTAGCTTCTTACCCTTGCTCTAGATTTCTGTCTTTCAGTCCACTATATACAACCTCTTCTTTCCGTTGATACAATGCATAATGCTTAGTAGCGGACGTAAGACTCGCGGGTATACTAGATACTCACCTGCTTTATTTCCTTTACTGTTTTGCCTGATCGGCCGCTGCAGTCGACGTTGGAGCCCAGGAGCAGGAGTACCCCGGAGGCGGATACTACTACGTCGAGACCCCCGCTGACCAGGACCAGGAGTAGTTTCGGAGGCTCCCAGGCAGGAGGCCTTGCCTTTTCGATCTGTATCTCTGATGTTATTTGTGCTAGCCTTCTTAAGGCAAAACTTGACTAACTATATCTGTACTCAGATATTATGGTTTGTATGACTTATGTATTCGGGTCCGAGTGACCCCCCTTTATTGTAACATATTGGTTTATCCTTTTGTGTTTAGTGTTGTGCTGTGATATTCTCACCGTGGCACCCTAATCTCAGCCGTGTACCCTGCGTGTATGATTACTGTACACAGATTGATTTTGGGGGCGTCACAAGTTGGTATCAGAGCCGACTGCCTGTAGGAAGCCACCCCACCACTACCTGGTCGAAGTTGAGTCTAGACTTTGAGAAACTATTTTGCTAACTTAATATTTGGCTTACGGGCCCACATCGATGTCACTACGTGTGATATCTATGGTATTAGGATCCTTTTCTCCTTACCTATGCTCTGGGAATCTGCTCTCTTATCCTTGCTGGTAAGTTTTAAAAAAAAGCTGACATTAGGATCACGTTCTCTTGATTCCACCCGGCGTTTTTGGTGCTTCCCCCCATTGATTGAGTCGTGTCGCAGGCGTCGTACGCCAGATCCCAGACCGCGGATCCCATTCTCATTCTGGGCAGGCCGCGCGTTCTCTGGCATCAACTCTTGTGGCCAACACTTTTCTTGCGGCGTGATTGACATAGTGGAATCTATGTCGCGTCGTGTAATCCTTGCCGCGGTCTGCGCGCCGCCTAGTGTGTCCTTTTTCCTTAATTTCTACGACGTTACGCTGCCCGATTTTCGATTGATTCTATGTGTGGATGTGTATGTCTTATATGACTACTCCTATATATCCGCGCCTCCTCTTTGTTGTCGCTTTACCTCTTACTCGTTTCCGGTATTTCGTTAAGATGTTCATCGCTGAAATACCCCTGTTAAATTCTAGCAGGATGGCTGGTCGTGGTGGTCGTGGTGTCAACGATCCACCTCCGCCGCCGGACTACATGGCCGCGATGATGCAGCAGTTTCAGATGAACCAAGTGTTTATGCAAGGAGTCATAGATCAGCTCCAGAACCAGAATCAGAACCAGAACCAGCACCAGAACCAACCGCCTGTGGTTACTCTGCGGGATTTCATGCGTCTCAATCCCCCTCTCTTCCACCAACCGGAACAGCCACTGGATGCTGATGATTGGCTTCGTGACATCACTCGTCAGCTGGAGTTCGCTAATGTGAGCGCTGCTGATTATGTCACCTTCGCGTCCTATTTCCTGCGTGGTCTCGCTGCTCAGTGGTGGGACACTTACATGGGCTCGCTAGCTGAAGGGACTGTCGTCACCTGAAATGACTTCAAGGCTGCCTTCCGCGCTCGTTATGTCCCCCAGGCGATTATGAACCGTATGAAGGCCGAGTTCTGCAACCTCGTTCAGGGCAACAAAACTGTCGAGGCATACCAGAGGGAATTCCTCCGCCTCTCCCGCTATGCTGCAAGTGACCTCCCCAATGATGCAAGTAGGCAAGAGAAGTTCCGTGATGGACTCAACGCAGATCTCCAGCTTGCACTGGCTTTGCACGTCTTCCCCGACTTCGCCACCATGGTGAATCAGACTATCACCCTTGAGACCGCTCAGCTTAAGTTCGGTGGTTCGCCGAAGCGCCCCCGTGATGCTGGCTCATCTTCGGGCACAGCACAGAAGCAACGCGTTTGGCTTCCACACAGTCTTATGCGTCCAACTGCCCCTGCAGCAAGGCCGTCGTATGTTGCACCCCGTCTGCCTCCGCCCCCGCCGAGACAGCCGAAGACTGAGACTGCACCTCTCCGTCCGCAAGATGGCCTGTGTTTCAAGTGCCGTCAGCCAGGCCATATTTCCCGAGACTGCCCTCAGCGACAGAATCAACTGGTAGTTCACCCTGCTGGCCGCGGAAATGGTCGTGGCAACAATGGGACCCTCAACTATAATACTGGGTCAAATCCTCATGCTCGTGGTCATGCTTACAACATTGATGTTGAAGCAGCTCAGGAACATCCCGCTACTGTGATGGGTACACTCCTCGTTAACTCAATACCTGCTACTGTTTTATTTGATACAGGAGCATCGCATTCATTTATGTCTGGAGCATTTGCTTATAAGCATGGCATTTACCACGAAAAGATGCATGCCCCCTTAATAGTCCGGACTCCCGTTACCCAGTGTCGTGTCGACATGGTTGCACCTAACCTCACTGTCGAGATCGAGAGATTTGAGTTCATGGTTTCTCCGCACATTCTGAAAACCTCCACCATCGACCTTATCCTTGGCATGGATTGGCTAAAAACCCACAATGCCGCACTTTATTGTGGCACCAAGGTCATCCAACTTTTTCATCCTTCTGGCGCGATTTTGAGTCACACTGCCATTGTGTCAATGAATGCCGAAGCTCGTATATATGCTCTGAATTCCTTGAATGTCGCACCTCTCGAAGGGATTGAGAAAGTCCCAATCGTTTGTGAATTTACCGACGTATTCCCAGAAGAACTGCCGGGGATACCCCCGATCAGAGAAGTTGAATTCGTCATCGACTTGAAGCCCGGCACCGTCCCTATTGCCAAGCGCCCATATAAGATGCCACCTCACCACCTCCTGGAATTGAAGAAGGAGATCGACACGGCCCTCGAGAAAGGCTTCATCCGTCCTAGTTCCTCTGCTTGGGGAGCACCTTCGCTCTTTGTCAAGAAGAGTGATGGCACGAACCGTTTGGTCCAAGATTACCGACCTATCAACCAGGCCACGATACAGAACAAGTACCCCCTCCCTCGGATCAACGATCTTTATGATCAACTTGCTGGATCCACGGTATTTTCAAAACTTGACTTAAGGTTGGGTTACCATCAGATCCGGGTCCGTGAGGAGGACATCCCGAAGACCGCATTCATTACTCGCTATGGTTCATACGAGTACACCGTCATGTCCTTTGGCTTGACGAATGCACCAACCACCTTCTCCAGATTGATGAACTTTATATTCATGGAATATCTCGACAAGTTTGTCGTGGTTTATCTGGATGATATATTGATTTACTCCAAGACTGATGCAGAACATGCTGAACATCTTCGCCTTATACTTGAAAAGCTTCGAGAACACAAACTCTATGCTAAGTATTCTAAGTGTGAGTTCTGGCTTCCCGAAGTAACCTATCTTGGTCATGTGATTTCCAAGGATGGCGTTGCCTTCAACCCCGAACGTATCCAGGCTATCCTTGACTGGACTCCGCCCAGGACTGTCAAGCAAGTCCGAAGTTTCCTCGGCCTTGCCAGCTATTGCCGCCGTTTTGTTGAGAATTTCTCCAAGATTGCCAAGCCTCTGACTAATCTGCTTCACAAAGGCGTTAAGTTTGAGTGGACTGATAAATGTCAAGAAAGTTTTCAAGCTCTCAAGGACAAGCTCACTTCACCCCCGGTGCTTGCTCCTCCTGATACTCAGAAGGACTTCGTGATTTATTGCGACGCGTCTCGTCAAGGTTTAGGCTGTGTCCTAATGCAAGAGCGCAAAGTGATTGCTTATGGCTCTCTTCAGTTGCGTGCTCACGAAGAAAACTATCCAACACATGATCTCGAATTGGCAGCAGTAATTTATGCATTGAAGCTGTGGTGACATTACCTCGTCGGTAATCGTTGCGAGATCTTCACCGACCACCAAAGCCTGAAGTACCTGTTTACGCAACCCGACCTGAATCTCCGCCAACAGAGATGGCTCGAGACAATAGCCGACTACGACATGGGAATTTCTTACACCCCTGGCAAAGCTAATGTGGTGGCCGATGCCTTAAGCCGCAAAGCCTATTGTAGTGAACTTGAAGTTCAAGTGCAACAGCCACGTCTGTATGCAGAACTCCGCAAGCTGAACATCGAAATTGTTCCGCAGGGATATGTGAACTCCCTGGTGGTCCAACCAGACCTCGACACCCGCATCAAGACGGTACAACATTATGACTCTGACATTTGGAAGATTAAGCATCGTGTCGCGCGCGGAGAGCCCTCATTCTTCACTATTGATGCAAATGATGATAATGCGGTGTACTTCAAGGGTCGTTTAGTGGTTCCGGTAGCCAAGGCCAACCTGAATTACGCCTCTGATGTCATGAAAGAAGCTCATGATACACCCTTATCGATTCACCCTGGTAGTACCAAGATGTACCAAGACATTCGTCTGCGGTACTGGTGGTCTAACATGAAACAAGACATTGCTCGTTATGTTGATGAGTGTGACGTTTGCCGTCGCGTGAAAGCCGAACATCAAAGACCTGCTGGTACTCTGCAACCACTCTCTATTCCTGAATGGAAATGGGACAAGATTGAAATGGACTTCGTCACCGGATTTCCCCGATCACAGAAAGGTCATGATGCCATCTTTGTCGTCATCGACCGATTCTCCAAGGTTGCTCATTTTCTGCCTGTCAAGGAGACGATCTCTGCTAGTCAGTTGGCAGACTTGCATGTTTCCAGAATTGTTTCCCTCCATGGTATTCCGTTGGAGATCAGTTCCGACCGAGGCAGCATTTTCACCTCAAAGTTCTGGGATAGTTTCCAAGAAGCTATGGGCACTCATCTAAGCTTCAGTACAGCTTATCACCCCCAGTCGCAAGGACAAGTCGAACGAGTCAACCAAGTGCTTGAAGACATGCTTCGAGCTTGTGTCATTTCATTCGGTAAGAAATGGGAGGAATCTCTTCCATTTGCTGAATTCTCGTATAACAATAGCTATCAGGCTAGTCTGAAGATGGCCCCCTTTGAAGTTCTCTATGGACGTAAGTGTCGAACCCCTCTGAATTGGTCCGAAACTGGAGAACGAACTCTCATTGGTCCGGACATCATACAACATGCTGAAGATCAGGTTTGCGTTATTCGTGAACACTTGAAGGCTGCTCAGTCCCGCCAGAACAGCAACTATGATCGCAAGCACAAAGAAATGGTCTATCAACCTGGCGAATATGCGTGCCTCCGTGTCACCCCGATGTGAGGCACTCATCGCTTCGGGATCAAAGGCAAGTTAGCTCCTCGCTACATTGGCCCGTTCCGTATTATTTCCCGGAGTGGACCAGTGGCATACCGATTGGAATTGCCGTCGAACCTCTCTCAAGTCCACGATGTATTCCACGTGTCGCAACTCTGACGTTGCTTCAAAGACCCTATTCGTGAAGTGGAGCATGATATGATTGAGCTGCAACAGGACTTGACTTATTAAGAACATCCGAGCCGCATTCTCGATCAGTCTGAACGCAAGACCCACAACAAGACGACCAAGTTCCTCAAAGTTCAGTGGTCGAATCATTCTGAAGACGAAGCCACTTGGGAACGCGAAGATCGTCTTCGTGAAGAATACCCCGATCTTTTCACCTCTACCACTTAAATTCTCGAGACGAGAATTCTTGTAGTGGGGGAGATTTGTAACACCCTCACTGTCAGTGAACAGTAATCACTGTTACTGTTCATCTGTACTGTTCAAAAACTTTTGTTGATCAACTAGTTCAGTTCAAATTTAATTTTCCTTTGATATTGTTGCAAGCAAAGTGAACCATGGGCATTGATCATCATGGATGAAAACAAAGTCCAAGCCTTTTGAATTAAAATTCAAACAAACTCTAAGATGCCTTTTAGTGATTATTAAAAATAAGTGATGAATAAAACATTGTCCAATAATTGTGGAACCACTTTTGTAAAATCACTAATAATCAGTGGACCATGCCAATATGGTTTTGGGTATTTATTATGCCACTGAAAATTTTCAAACAATTCTAAACAGTAGCCAAAAACCCCCAAATAACCATTTAATATTTAAATCAAATATTAAATGACTTTTAATATTGCCCAAACCTCTTGGGGAATTAACCTAGGGTGGTTGCTAAATTATGGTACACTTACACCATTTTACAAAAATGCCTAGATGAATAAAATTATTACAAAAAGAAATAAACAGAAAAGAATAAAAACAAAAACAGAAAAATGGGAAAACCTAATCTAACGCTGGGGGGCGAAGCCCACCCCCCCTTCCCCCTTGGGCCAGCCCACCCCGGCCCACTCCCCCTCCCCGTCTTCTTCAACCTCCGTACAGGCATGGCGCCCATCGCGCGGTCGGCCGCAGCCTCGTCGCCGTGGCGGCCATCCAGGCCACCTCCGGCGGGGATAAGAGCCCCGGGATGCCCTCCCCCGAACCCTAACCCTAGCCCGTCCCCATTCCCCTCGCGCTCGCCCCCGGGTCGTCTTCTAGCTCCCGCCCGAGCCACCCGTGCTCTGCCGTGGCCACGCCGCCAGCGCCGACGCGGCCACCGACGCCCTCACGCCGAGACGAGCTGTCCCAGCGACTCGTCGTCGTCGATTTCCTCTCCTCGCGCGCGTAATCGGCCGGAGCCGCCCCGTGGACACCGCTACGTCGCCGATTCCCCCTCTGCGCTGCCGTGGAGCTCCTCCAAATTCGAGCCGCCCCGTGCCTTCGCCAAGCACACTGACACCTCGACTCGCTTGCGGTGAGCTTACGCTCCGAACCCCCCTGTTCTCATCGAGTTTAGCCCGCCCCCTCGCCGTTCCCGTCGAGCCATGGACCAGCCGCCGCGGGAGGTCTTCGCCGTCGTCGATGGAGGCCGTCCCAGCCCGCGCCAACTGCACGGCACGACGCGCGGCGGACTCCTCTTTCGAACGAGCCAGGGCGCGCCCCATTTGGTGCCCTGTGGCGACCAGGAGCCCCCTCGCCGGCGTTGGTCTCGCCGGTGTGCTCGCATGTGAGGCTGACCTGCGGGTCCCGCCTGTCAGTGGTGTCATTAGTGTTAATGACCCACTGACCAGTGGCCCCCACCCCTCTGTTAATTATTTAGTGATTAAACCAAATAAAACTGTTAGGAATAACCCTTCAAGTCTATGACATGTGGGCCTAGGCCATTTGTTTAAATTAATAAAACTGTTAGTTGTCTCTCACTGACCACTGGGTCCCACCTGTAGGTAATTATGTTAAAAGAAATAAAATGCTATTAGTCTATGACATGTGGGACCCCACTGTAATTAGGTTTAATTAAAATGTTTAATTAGCATGTGAGGCTGACCAGTGGGTCCCACTGGTCAGGTTTGACCAGTCAACCCTCTGTGGATAATGTTGGAATTTATTAATAAAATAAATTCAGAAAATTGATTTAAATTGATTAAACTTATAAATTCAATATCTTTTAAACCGTAACTCGGATCGAAAAACTTTATACATGAAAGTTGATCAGAAAAATATAACGAATACGGGTACGCTATCCGTATACCACCCCCACCCCCCTAACACACCGATCATCGACATTCCCCCTCCGGGCTGTCTGTCGATAATTCTCGGTACCGATAAAAAGTACCCGGATGAATTTATTCCGAACACGAAAGTTGTTCGGAATAGATCAACTAGCACGGATACACCCCCCTTATGTTTTTCTGGTACCCACGACACCTCCGGCTTGATCCTTCCCCCTCCGGTCACCCTGTCCGGTAATCACCCGGAGCCGGTAGTACATCCTCAGATGAATTCCCGCTCCGAGCAACGTGCATTGCACTGCGTTAGAACACCGTTAACATTTCATCTGTCATGTCATGCATATGTTTGTATATCATTGCTGTGTATTTACTGTTTCCTCCCCCCATTAATCTTCGGTAGACCCCGCTGCTACCGCCGACTACACCGCTGCCGGGTACGACTACTTCGTCGACGATCCTACCCCTACCGTCGAGCTTGCAGGCAAGCAGAGCCATTCTCTTCCCCAGATATCGCCTACCTTTCCGTACATTTCTTGCACTAGGCATTGTTACTGCTGCTGCTACGTTATACTCCTATTCAATTGCATAGCCTGATTTTGTCGCCCCTTGATGTACCTTTTCCTTTATCCTATGCTGCCTATTATTACTTATGCATTATTCAGCAGTGAGCCCTGCGCATTATTAGCTAGGATTAGATAGCGGGCCGTGATCACTATGGGAGTGAACACGGATACAATATATACAACTGCACATGTACGGTACAATGCAGACACCGCCAAAGGCCCCTATCTGGGTTATGCCTAGTCACCTCAAGTGTGAGCTATCCGGGAGTAATCCTTGTACTCCACTCGAGGCTGACTTTGCCTTGCCGCCATAGGGTCCTGAACAGCGGTTGTCCTTAAGGTGAGAAGTCGGGCGACCCAACGGTGCCCGCGAGAGGTATATCGTCGGGAACGACAGGGAGGGTACGACCGACGTTACTGGCGTGCTTGGCCCCTGCTCGTATCTCGCGAGAGTTACCACACCACGAAAGTCGAGCTCTACCAAGAGCACACGCGAGACAAGGTAAGGAGACGGTTCACCTTGTTGGTAACCGCAGTGACTTGGTGGGACGACAGGGCAGGCACCGATGTACTGGTGGTCCTGACTGCTGTCGCTGACAGCGGGTCGGTTAAGTCGAGGCAACGATAACGGTTGTCACGCAGGTTAATTAAAATGCTAAATGGTTCAGCGGATGACTTGAGAGACCGGTTGGTCTGTTCGCACTACCTACACGTGGGATTACGGTGTGGGCCCTCTGCGTCGTAGTTCGTCCGAAAGCTCTTCAGACGTCAGCAGTACTGCGGCCTGATCGCCGGGAAGTGGTCTGTTCTTTTGCTGCAGCAGGTGTGTTTGGATTTGCTTTTGCTTCACCGGCCAGACTCGCACCGTGCAGGAGCGTGCAAGGGTGAGGGACCTAGACCCCTTGGCGCATAGGATATAGTCCGGCGGATGGCCTCTCTGTTGAGCCTAGGATGGGCTGCGTCGTGTCGGATAGCCTCGGTGGGGCGTTCCCTAACAAGGTTCACGCCACCCTGGAGATCCGAGCGTGCAGGCTGAACAGTAGTGCACCCCTGCAGGGAGTTTAATCTATTCGAATAGCCGTGTCCACGGTAACAGGACGCTTTATGCTGAAGCTGGATCTTACCACTAGAAACTATTACTATTAAACTGTATGATTCCGGGTCTTCTTCCTCGCAGGGAGTCGAGGAGGGGAACTCGGAGGCATTGTTATTATTAATCATTACAACTTATATTATACATTGTTGCAGCAACTTCTGCTTCATTGTTACTTTATTGCTTTATATAAACTGTTGGCTGTTTCTCTTCTCATGCTGCAAGACATCGTCGGAAGTTGCTAGTCTTCGTTAGGCCTAGCTTCTTACCCTTGCTCTGGATTTCTGTCTTTCAGTCCACTATATACAACCTCTTCTTTCCGTTGATACAATGCATAATGCTTAGTAGCGGACGTAAGACTCGCGGGTATACTAGATACTCACCTGCTTTATTTCCTTTACTGTTTTTCCTGATCGGCCGCTGCAGTCGACGTTGGAGCCCAGGAGTAGGAGTACCCCGGAGGAGGATACTACTACGTCGAGACCCCCGCTGACCAGGACCAGGAGTAGTTTCGGAGGCTCCCAGGCAGGAGGCCTTGCCTTTTCGATCTGTATCTCTGATGTTATTTGTGCTAGCCTTCTTAAGGCAAAACTTGACTAACTATGTCTGTACTCAGATATTATGGTTTGTATGACTTATGTATTCGGGTCCGAGTGACCCCCCTTTATTGTAACATATTGGTTTATCCTTTTGTGTTTAGTGTTGTGCTGTGATATTCTCACCGTGGCACCCTAATCTCAGCCGTGTACCCTGCGTGTATGATTACTGTACACGGATTGATTTTGGGGGCGTCACAGTTGTTGTCTGCATTTTCATTTGTGCGTGTACATGTTTGTGGGTGGTGGTAGATGTTTTCTTGCAGTATGATCATGGTTGATGTGATGGCTGGCAGATTAGGAAGTGGGACTGCAAGGAGCATGGTGCACAACTGTGGGCGAGGAATTGAGGTAACATCAAATTATTGTGCTGCCAAGCTGCAATGGTGGTTATGATCCGCATCGTTTCTGCCTCGGAAGCTGATAGAAAATCTTTGAGGGATATGCTTCAGCAGACTTTTGCTTGGTTCATCGAAGCCACCAAGTCATGCGTCCTCTCATCCTGGCGAAAACTGAAGATTCAGCACACTGCAGGGCCCTGGACCGCGCTGAGGGTGGGCGTACCGCTAGCCCTAGGTGGCCCCTCATGGTCGGCACGCATTGGTAGGGCCGGCACTGCCCTCCTGTAGATGGTCGCCGTGTGTATGCTCAACGCAATCATAGATGATATGGATATGAAGACACAAGGAGGCTTGAAATCATGCTCTTTATTTTACTGGGAACCTACACCTACTATTAATGAAGCAAACACAAACTGAGCCTTAATGTGCTACTTTTTTATCTATAATTATTGACATTGCTTGATTCTTTTTATTTAATTAGTCTATCCACAAGATAGGGAGACTAGGTTAATTTGTTTCTTATCGTTTGATTCATTATTGTTACGTGGGCTTCCCTAGAGAGATTAACATTTTTTGATTCAGTATGGGCACATAGCATGTCCATGTTGTCTGCATATAGGACGTACATATAGTATTTTAGTAACCAAGTGCATTTTTAATAATTATATAATGAAGCTATATTTATTTCTTTGTGCAAATTATAATGGAGCTATCTTTGATTTACAACAACAGTTTACTGATGGTTATGTGTTGGTAACTTTGTATTATTTTTCCATATTATTTCTTTTGTGAAGCACCTCATATAAGTTGCAAGATTTAGAATAGCATAGGCTGAAGAAAGTACCTCTTCGAGTTCCTATTTGCATAGGCTCAAGCAAGCACATCTTCAATTTGCATATGCTAGAAGAGAAATATATATACTTGAAACCCGATGAGTGTGTGAGATTCTAGGTTCAGAGGACGGCTCAAAAGAGCAATTGCATCGAACTAACAAGGTTTAACCAAAATGCTACATGTCTGATCAGACGTACAATCTTTGTTATGCATTTATCATTTTTTAGATTTAAAGCTCTGATGATCACACTACTAGATTATCATATTTTTAGGATTCGTTAACAAAATTATGCTGAAATTAATGGAGAACAATGGACTTTGTGTTTGATATGCGGATTAACAGATTTTTACTTACAAATTCCGTGGTGGATTTTTACCTAATGTTGTTGAAAATTTTAAATCTTGACATGGTTGTTTTGATTAAGCACTGTGCTTTTTCATGAAGGGATTGAGATTACCAAGATTCGGATTGGATCTCAGCTGCCGTGTCAGCGCAGGAGAACTGCTCAAACGCGTAGCCACTGCATGCGTATGCAGATTACCCACGAAATGCCCTCCTTTGATATAAGGTTCCTGAGCCCCTCGACTTAAATCTCGAAGAAATCACAACTTTCACTGCTCTAAATTTATGCTTCTGAAGCTTCCAATTTCATTGACTTTGTCAGAGCATCGTGCGCCAGGCACAAATTTTCAATACTGTTCTATTTGTAGGTGCTCAAATGAATCGACTCAAAACTAATTTTCATATCAGATAGTTGACCCAAATAGCCGAACTATAATGCCACATGGTCTAGACTATTCTAATTAATACAATTATTCTGTCATCGAAGTGAAGTTGTCTCATACAATTTAACAACATTGATTATCTGATGATTCTTGCTGATTCAACTATTGCAAAGTTCAGTTACCTTGTTTTTAGTTACATCTATTCTATCCAGTAGTTAAACTTAGTTATCGAAGGAAGGAGTGGGTGATATCATATATATTTTACACAAGTGCATGTCATATCATATGTTAATGTATTCAGCATAATATATCTCTAGATTTCTCTACATTCTATGTTTCTGTTGTTGACACCGTATCCATTTTAACATTTGGGTTTCAGATAAAGGTTTCACTCAAATTGCTGATCATGGAAAAGACCATCCCCATCCATTGAATTACCTGAACTGTCATTTGATGAATTGCAAGAAAAGACAAATGATTCACAAGCTTTCAGTTCGTGAGGGTTCGTATGGAAGAGTGTATTATGTTATTCAAGAGAACGGGATACATGTGGCTGTGAAAAAGCTTAATACTTCAACAGACGCTGAGCCAAAGTTATCTAAAAATGTTATTGACCAATTGTTATACGTATATTGCATACAATGATAATACAAAAGGTGTGTTTCTATATATGTTCTTTCTGCAGAATATGAGAGATATGGAGATGAATTTTGTCGATGCTCAAACATAACCCATCAACAAGAATCTCAAGGCAATGTCGTTGGAAGGGGTTGAAAGTCCAGTGATAGCCAGTAGCAAAAAAAAACATAGATGTTATCTCATATTTTCTTTTGTCAGATTAATATTTCATGCTGAGGTTACCTGAACTGTCATTTGATGAATTGCTGAGGTTACCTGAGCATCGACAAAATTCATCTCCATATCTCTCATATTCTTTTGTCACGTTAATTTTTCATGTTCAATTGATTTCACTCATTGTCGTGTTGTGATGAGCGATCATGTTTCTACCATATGAACATCATTAAATCAACATGTGTGCATGAAACAAAATCAAATTTGTAGACATCAGATGCCTTGCTATGAGACTACAAGTTGCAATATCTTACAAATGATGGTATTCTTAGACGATGGTGTAAGAACCACATTAACTCTATAATATAAAGGTATAAATATTTGATATATGGCATTATGTTGCGGGCTATATTTTGTGAAATTTGCTATGCAATCCATTTGTATATGCAACTAACAAAAAAAGCCCGTTGCAACGCACGAGCATTCTACTAGTAACAATAATATTAGAGTTGGCTTCACAGTTTATAAAAATCAAAAGCTAAACAAATAAAACAGGAGGCAAAAGAATAACAGAAAAGAGAAATTGCAAAAGAGCTATTTGTCGCCCAGGGCAATTCCACCCAGGGCCCAACCCACTTCCCCCCTTCTCATTCCCATTGTTCCCCTGCTCCAGGGACATGGCGACCGCGGCAGCTCGTCCACGCCGGACCAGCTCGTCACCGTGTCGCTACAGGAGCCGGGGAGGATAAGGTCCACGCCGCGCCCCCCTCCGCAAACCCTAGATCGGGCACGCGATCCTCCCCCATTTCCCCTCCTCTTCCTCCTTCTCGTCCCCATGGTCTTCCGTGCGCAGCCGTGGGCACGCGGTCGTCGCCGTCGCGTCCATCGGCCTCCACGGCGGTCGTGAGCTTGTCCAGCAACCGCACACCTCCACGCCGGCTTCACCCTCAAGATCGGGCCAATACATGCTGGAAGCCGCGAATCGAGCCTCTCTCCTTCGCCTCGGCTGCCGGCAACCGGTGACAAATTCGTCGCGTCCCCTCCCTCTCCGACCTCCACGAGCACGCCCCGAGCACCCGGTGAGCTCACAAACCTCCCAACCCCTTTCCTCCCTCCCCTGTGTCCCGTAGGTCCGCCGCCACGAGACCGAACTCCGGCCGCCGCCCAGATCGATGTAGCCATCGACCTGGTCCACCTTCGTCCATGCGAATGGCACCGGTGGGTGCGGCTCGTCACGCAGGTCAAGTAGCAACTGATTTCGCCAGAAATGATCGACCCTAACGTGCACACAGTCATCGCCCCGTGCTCGGCCGCCATTGCTGCGAGCTTGAGCTCGTCGAGCTCCGAAGGCCGCGTGTTTCCCTCCCGTGCGCTCCCCTGCATGCATGCTCCGCACCTGCCCGCCGCTCTCCGCCGTGGCCCCTGCTCCGGCCTCCTCGCTGTGCTTCTGGCGCCGGCGTGGGCACGTCGTGGGCTAGCCGGGGGCTAATCCCTCATTAGGGCCTCTAAGCCCCCTGATAAGCTAACCCCACCTCACTAATCCATTGTTAAAAATAAAACAAATAAAGATCACCCTCTGTGAGACTTAGATGTGGGCATGTTGCTGATGGCTTCTCGCCCTTCGTTGGTTACCGCAAGTGGAAGGTTTGAGATGTAGTGCAGTAGCAGTTTTCCCTCGGTGAAGATACCAAGGTTTGTCTCCAGTAGGACTCCAGAGATGATAAGTAGGTGTCAGCGGCGCAACTGACGCGGACCTGCACACAGACACAGATAACTTTGTTCCCAACGAAGTTCAGAGAGGTTGTCAATCTCTCCGTTCTTGTTGTTTACAAAGGATAAAACGCAAGGGATAATGATAGCAAGTAAAAGCAGTAAAGTAAATAGAGCTTGGAAACGGTAATGAGGATATGGACCGGGACGTGATGTTCACTAGTGATGTCTCTCTCCCAAAAGATGATAAAACTGCTATGCGAGGTAAACAAATTACTGAAGGGAAATTGACAGGATTAAGAACGCACCGCAATGCTAACTATGCTACAAAAGAAAGGAAGAGGCTCAAAAGCACAGGCAGTACGCCAAGATAAGTAGACCGAAATCCATCTGCATCTACTACTAATCATCGACCTTGAGATATCTATCCAGAACATCTCGCTGGTATTAAGTTGCGAGCCCCACCCAAAGTGTAAACCCAAAGCAACAGACAAATGCATTAAAAAGAACTCTGCGTAAAGTAAACAATCCTTGTAACCGCGGTCACAAGCACCGTTGTTTTCCGCCTGGTGGCAACAACACATCCCCTAGACTCATGTTTCTGTCACTCAAGCGTGTCATCGGGGGGCATGAACCCACAATCTAGCACAACGTTCCCTCTTGAAGTCACTACCTACTACTTGGCCAAAGCAATAAACAGCAACGGAGAACATGCAAGAATTACTTAGGAACAAAAATATAAGAGATAAAAACCAAATATATTACTCTATCACAATCTGAACATAATCTCATAATCCATCAGATCCCTCCAAACTCAGCATAGCAACAGCAGAAATATTACAAAGGTGCCTCGATCATGTAGGGCAGCTCCCGAGGTCTAAACAATGAAGATCAAAGAGGGGAGGAGAACATCACATAGCTACTGATCACGGACCCATGGTCCAAGAAAACTACTCACGAGACATCCGGGGAGCATCCATGGTGGAGAGGAGACTTCCGGAGGTCAATCCTCCCTCCGGCAGGGTGCCGGGAAGAGGTCTTCTGGTGCTCCCGATCTTCGGAAGCGCGGCGGCGGCGGAACAGAGGCGAGTTCGCGGAATAGGGTTCCTCTTCTGGAGTTTTCCCGTGACGGAGAATAAATAGGCGAAGGAGGGCAGCCAGAGGTGGACCAGGGGCCCCAGGCGCCCCCTGGCGCGACCAGGGGTGGGGCCGCGCCGGGTGGCCGCCTGGCCCCCCTGGCTCCCCTCTGGACCCTCCCGGGCTCTTCGAGAAGCTTCCTCCACGCTGATTTTTTATCTGAATTTTCCCAAATTTTTCTGGCACTTTTTATATGTGGGAAAACTGAAATAGAAAAACAGCAGAAAACAGGAACTGGCATTGGGGTGCACTGAGTTAATAGGTTAGTCCAAATATGATCAAAAATGTATGAAAGTGTATCTAGAACATAGCAATATCACACAAAACATGCATGGAGCAAGCAGAAATTATAGATACGTTTTGGACGTATCAACATCCCCAAGCTTAATTCCTGCTCGTCCTCGAGTAGGTAAATGATAACAACATAGTTTCTGTGGTGACATGCTAGCAACCATAAAAGAACTTTGAAAAGTAAAGCAATCAAGGTTAGAGATTCAATTCAAGTCATAACATGCAAGAGTCTATATTAGCATTGAAATAAGTAACAAAAGAACATTAGGTGCAAGATCTCTCGCTGTCCGTGACTCGAATGTCTCCAAATGGTGTTTGCGTGCAAGAAGGGGGATAGGGAATACGAGAAAAAAAGTATTTTTGTGTTGAGAACTCAATCTACTAAAGTTTCACACTTGGTATTCTTTGGAATCTTATCTTGACTCGTCCCCAGACCACTAGCCAGGTACAAGTCAATTTGATCCACTCCTTTTCGATATTTCGAGCACTCATGTAATGGATGAGCTTAAGCACGAGAGTTGACACTTAGGATGTCAAAGAGAGAAATATGGTGGAGGAGGAAGGAAAAAAGGAAGAGAAAGGCTCACATCAATGAGGACAATCATAGGCAAGAGATGCCAAATGATAGATATGATGTGAGGAGTAGGGATTGCCATGCAACGGATGCACATACGAGCTAAGAAGCTCTTCAATGGAACTAGTGGGGGTGCATCTAACTTGCTTGCTCATGAAGACCTAGAGCTCGTTTGAGGAGGCTCATCCTTGGAATATGCAAGCCAAGTTCTATAGTGTGAAGGTCCCCACATAGCTATATGCATAACGATCATCTCTATGGAGTACAAGGATATAAAGGGAGTACTAGTGTGGATCTCTCAAAAGGATAGTAGTGTTGCCCCTTTCTCTCTTTTTATGACATGTGAGACCCACTGGTCAGTTGACCAGTCAAAGGTCCAGCCTATGATAGGTAGGCCCCACAAGTTAGGTTGACCAGTCAACATAACTATTCTGGATAATGTTTATTTAATTATTAAAATAAATTCTAAACTTGTTTAAAATGATTAAATATTTGAAAATCAACATCTTTTAAAACGTAAATCACATGGAAAAACTTTATACATGAAAATTGATCAGAAAAATACAACGAATACGGATACGCTACCCATACCCCCACCACACCCCTCTAACATAACGCACACGAGACATTCCCCCTCCGGTTGCATTGTCCGGTAATCACCCGGAGCCGGTAAAATTGCCGGTTAAATTCCCGTTTCGTTTGCAACGTGTAGCACTGCGTTAGTTCACCCCTAGCATCACGTGTTTCCATGTCTTGCATTTGTATTGTTATTATTGCCATGTATTTATTGTTTCTCCCCCTTTTTATTCTCCGATAGACCCCGCGATTGCCACCAACTACACCATTGCCAAGCACGACTACTGCGTCGACGACCATACCCCTACCGTCGAGCTTCCAGGAAAGCAGAGCCATTTTCCTTCCCCAGATATCACCTATCTTTCCATACATTTCTTGCATTAGGCATTGTTACTGTTGCTGCTACGTTACAATCCTATTAAATTGCATAACCTGTTTTTGTCGCCCCTTGATGTACCTTCCTTTATCCTATGCTGCCTATAAATATATATTATATTCAGCAGTGAGCCCTACGCTTTGTTAGTCAACTAGGATTAGATAGAGGGACGTGATCACTCAGAGGAGTGAATGATACGTCCCAAACATAACTATAATTTCTGCTTGCTCCATGCATGTTTTGTGTGATATTGCTATGATCTAGATACACTTTCATACACTTTTGATCATATTTGGACTAACTTATTAACTCAGTGCACGACAATGCCAGTTCATGTTTTCTGTTGTTTTTCTGTTTCAGGTTTCCACCATATTAAAAATGCTCCAAAAATTCGGGAAAAATCGGATAAAAAAATCAGCGCAACGGAACCTTCCGGAATCACCAAAGTGGGGCCCAGAGGGCCACCACCAGGGACCCAGGCGGCCACCTGGCGCGGTGATGCCCCACAGGCGTAAGGGATCGAGATAGTCTTCGCGGGCAAGTTAACCCAATTTATTGATTCGACACACGGGGAGCCAAAGAGTATTTATAATCTTTGACAGTTGAGTTGTCAATTCAACCGCACCTGAAATATACTTGCTTGCAACAATAGATAAGTGGTAACGGTGATATGATAGTGATGATAGCAACATCAAAAGTAAATAGCAAAAAGTAACAACTAATAACCAGCAGGATTGAAAACACTGTAGGCTAGGGAGATGGATGGTCGGGCGCTGCATGGATGAGAGTAAACATATAATAGATTCTAACACGGGGCAAGGCACACAGAAAAGCAATGATCATCTAGGCAAATATCAAACATTAGGCATGTATCCCGTAGGTAGTTGTGCGTGCTTGCAATAAGAACTTGCACAACATCTTTTGTCCTACCATCCCGCTACGAACGGGGCCAAAAGGAACTTATGGAGATTAAGGTACTCCTGTCAAAGAGCACCGGAACAAAGCAATAAACTCAATGGATACATGGAATCCTCAAATCATGGACCATCCCCTTTGGTGTCCCAAGCTGTCACCTTTGGGATCGCCGGTTCTGGACCATAATAGGTGCATACAACTCATAGATAGGATCTAGAACACAAATATATTCATGAAAACACATAGGGTTCAGATCTGAAAACATGGCACTCGGGCCCAAAGTGACAAGCATTAAGAACAACAAGTTGTAGCAAAGAAGATAAACACCAATCTAGATGATAGGCAACATGCCCCCAACAATCTGACGAACTATTACATTATTAAACTCATCCAATCCCTACCATCCCCTTTGCCTACAACAGGGAATTACTCACACATGTGAAGATAAGTCATGGAGGTTGGATGGAGTGGTGATGGTGATGACGATGGCGATGATCTCCCCTCCCCGGAGGCCAAATCAGCCTCCAGATTAGCCCTCCCGAAGAAGAACAGAGGGTGGCGGCGGCTCCGCGACGGAAACTGGGAAAACGACTTCCGTTCTGGGGTTTTATCGTCACGGGGATAAATAGGAGCCTCGGTAGGGCACCAGAGGAGGGGGGAGCAGCCCAGGCGGCCTGAGGGCGCGACCCCACCCCTGGCCGCGCCAGGGGGCGCCTGGGGCCCCCAGGGCTCCCCTCTGGTCCCACTTCTGGCTCCTGGCTCCATCGGGTGCGTGGATTTTCTGGTAATTTTCTGGGAATTTTTCGGGATATCTAAAAATCCATTTTCCTGCACACAATAAAACCATACAGGAAGCTCTGCTGAAAACAGCGTTAGTCCGGGTTAGTTTCGTCCAAATCATGCAATAATGAGGTCAAAACAATAGCAAAAGTGTTTGGAAAAGTAGATACGTTTGAGACGTATCAACTCCCCCAAGCTTAGCATATTGCTTGTCCTCAAGCAATTTAGTTCAACGAACTGGACGCGACAAAGAAAACTTTGACAAACTCTTTTGCTTCATTAGATGTATATAAGCATGCACTACGAAAAGAGTTTAGCAAGTAATGAAACAATGCTATAAGGACAATGCACGAAGCAATTCTTCTTTCATGTGATCAGTCACAAACAACTAAAAGTAAATAATAAGCTACTGCAAATCAAGACAGGATCACAATGCACATAGCTTGAACATACTTGAGTGGCACTTCGCTAGCCTCCATGAGTGAAGCAAAACATAAATGCAGAAACTCCTCCAGAGTTTTAAAGGTGACTAGAACTCAGTATTTCAGACTAGCAATAACACAAGCATGTAGAAGACAATGTAATACTTTGGGACAATGCATGTTACACTAAGAATGACAATTATGCTTTCATAGTTGGTGCTTTGAAGAAAGAAGGGGAGACTCTCGGACCGTGGCTTTTGATGGCAAGGTTGAAAACCCGTGACAGGAACAAAAGACTAAACATGTGCCAGAGCTCTTGGTTTTGAAAACAGAGACAAATTTTTTTTTAGAAGTGCAACTTTCCAGTCAACGGTGAATGGTAAAGGTCTCTCAATATCTCCCATGCCAAACATATATAATGCCTTTTGCTTACACATATTCCCTTATCCATAAATCTTCGATGGTCTATCGAACCTTTATTTTGCCTCAAGGATGGAAGAAGTGGGCCCTGTGGGCCCCAGGCGCCCTGTGGGCGCGTCCAGGGGGCAGGCCGGGCCAGCTGGCCGCCTGGGCCACTGGTGGCCCCCCTGGTCAGCCCCAGGTGCCTCTGGGTCACTCCCGGCATGGAAAATTTTATTTTTATTTTTCTAGAATTTTTCTGAAAACTTCACTGTTGAAAATTTCTCGGAGTTCAAAAAGCTGCAAAACTTTCTGAAAACTTAAAGTGGTGATTAATATTGTGAAGCTTCAAAAACATAAAAACTTAGTACAGCAAAGAGAATGAAAGCTAAAGCAAATGAAAACATAACAAGCTTGACTTTTTACCTATATAAAACAAGCTTCACTAGTAAGGTTGATCAAGTCTTACCAACAAACCGGCGATATATAGAACAAGAAGTCTCCCCTCTTATGAAGTAATCATTGCACCTTCACTTTGATGGACATTGTCCCCACCATAATGGTTTTGTATTTGTGGTGCACATGTAGTGGACAGTCCCATTCTCCAATCTTCACGGTCTCGATATTCTCTATAGAGTTATGGCCATGCCTCTTGTCGATCTTCTTTGGAAAATACACCGTGTGTTCTTTGTCATCAACGTTGAAGGTGACCTTTCCTTTATTGCAATCAATAATAGCACCTGCGGTGTTAAGAAAAGGTCTACCAAGAATAATGGACATGCTCCCATCCTCAGGCATGTCAAGCACAACAAAATCCGTAAGGATCAAACAGTTAGCAACTTCAACGGGTACATCCTCACAAATACCTATCGGGACAGCTGTTGACTTGTCAGCCATCTGAAGAGAGATATCTGTAGGGATTAGTTTCTCTAAACAAAGCCTCTTGTAAAGAGAAAAAGGCATAACACTCACTACCGCACCAAGGTCACAAAAAGCAGTTCTTAGGTAATTATTCTTTATGGAGCAAGGAATGGTGGGTATACCTGGATCACCGAGCTTTTTAGGAATCTTGCCACTGAAAGAGTAGTTAGCAAGCATAGTAGATATAGCCTCATTAGGAACTTTTCTTTTATTAGTGACAATATCTTTCATATATTTCGAATAAGGAGGTAAATTAATAGCATCAGTCAAAGGAATTTGAAGAAAAAGAGGCTTCATCCATTCACAAAATTTATTATAATGCTCTTCTTCTTTAGATTTGAGGGACTTACTTGGAAAGGGCATAGGTTTCTGTATCCATGGTTCTCTTTCCTTCCCATGTCTTCTTGCGATGAAGTCTTCTTTAGAGTACCTCTTGCGTTTATCAGGTGCTTCTTCTTCTCTTACCTTGGGTGGATCATCCTTCTCGGCGTCTTTTTCTTCAGGCTCGACATCGTCTTCTGTTTCAGCATCAGAGGTAGATATGCTGTTAGGATCAACAGCTGGCTTTGCACTTGTAATAGGATCATCGGGATTGTCAGCCTCCTTGTGTTTCTTCTTCTTCTTTTTCTTCTTTGGAGAGCTAACAGCCTCGTCTTCTTGTACTTGAGAATCTTGCTCGATCCTCTTTGGGTGCCCCTCAGGATAAAGTGGGTCCTGGGTGTGTGTTCCAGCCCTTGTTTTAATTCCATAAGCTTGTATGTCCTGTTTGGCATTATTAGCAAGCAAATCTTTTTGCACATTAGAAATTTGTTCAAGCTGAGTTTGAACCATATGAAAATGCTTAACAAGACATTTAACATCATTAACTGTTCTCTCTAGTACATCACATAAACTTTTGATAGCAAGAGAATTATCATGCAACTGACTTTGTAACTTCCTATTAAAATGGTCTTGCTTAACAATAAAATTATCAAGCTCATCTAAGCATTGGTCGGGAGGCTTACCTCTAGGGATGTCACTTTCAGTAAAGTCTAATGGAGAGTGTACCTCTACCAAGGGAGGGTGAGTAGTAGGCTCACACAACTTCTCAATAGGTGGTAAATTCTTCATGTCTTCGGCTTTAATACCTTTCTCCTTTATAGACTTCTTTGCTTCTTGCATATCTTCGGGGTTCAAAACAAGCATGCCCCTCTTTTTCGGTGGTAAAAGTGGTTCAGGGATGGACCAATCTTCATAGTTCTTGGCAATTTTGCACATTAGTTCTTCTGCATCGTCCGGTGTTCTTTCCTTGAAAACACAACTAGCACAACTATCCAGATAGGTTCTGGATTCATCGGTTAAACCAGCGTAAAATATATCAAGCAGTTCAACCTTGGGGATCCCATGTCCCGGCATAACCTTAAGTAAATCACAAAACCTCCCCCAAGCTTTAGGGAGGTGCTCATCCTGCAGTTGTTTAAAGTTATAGATTCTTTGCAAAGCAGCATGTTGCAGATGAGCTGGGAAATATTTATCAACAAAGAATTTGACTAAGTCCCGAGGACTTTTAACGGAACCATAGGGTAGTGCGTCATACCATGATTTAGCGTCTTCCTTCAAAGAAAAAGGAAAAAGCTTGGCCACATAGAAGTTTCGTATCTTCTCATCAGTAGTGAATAGGTTGCTTAACTCAGCGAGTTTGGTCAAGTGTGCCATAGCATCATCATTTTCTCTGCCATAAAAGGGGTCAGCCTCGACTGTAGATATAAGTGAAAGATCAACAGGGAAATCATAATCAGGATCAGTGATGCATATAGGAGATGTGGCAAATTGAGGATCAGGAATAACTTTGTTCTTCATGGAGTGCCTTTTGAGCAGCTCCTTAACATCTCCAGGGTCAGAGTCGACACACTCTCTGAGTTCCCTGCAAAAATCATCATCAAGGATTCTCTCCCTGAGTTCATCTAAGCTCGGGTAACCAAAGGTTCTGCAGGTAGGAATATAGGTAGTAGGGGTCTCGGTCTTGGATTTTGCTGCATCCTTAGCAGTCTGAGTTTCAATATGGCGACCAAGAAAGGTAGCATCATCAAAAGTAGTGGAAGCATCATCAAAAGTATCGGACATAGTAACATACTCAATAGAAGCATCATGTAGTGGTGGTGAAGTAAACTTACTCATAACAGAAGGTGAATCAAGTGTAGCACTAGTGTTCAGAACAGTACCTTTTCTTGTACGGGATGGTAAGATCGGAACCTTGGGGTCTCCTTTCTTACCCATAGCGGATCATATGCAGCAGGCATGATACTTCAAGTAGACTTGTAAATATTGCTATGCTCCCCGGCAACGGCGCCAGAAAATGCTGCTTGATGCCCCACAGGCGTAAGGGATCGAGATAGTCTTCGCGGGTAAGTTAACCCAATTTATTGATTCGACACACGGGGAGCCAAAGAGTAATTATAAGCTTTGACAGTTGAGTTGTCAATTCAACCGCACCTGAAATATACTTGCTTGCAAAAATAGATAAGTGGTAACGGTGATATGATAGTGATGATAGCAACATCAAAAGTAAATAGCAAAAAGTAACACCTAATAACCAGCAGGATTGAAAACTCTGTAGGCTAGGGAGATGGATGGTCGGGCGCTGCATGGATGAGAGTAAACATATAATAGATTCTAACACGAGGCAAGGCACACAGAAAAGCAATGATCATCTAGGCAAATATCAAACATTAGGCATGTATCCCGTAGGTAGTTGTGCGTGCTTGCAATAAGAACTCGCACAACATCTTTTGTCCTACCATCCCGCTACGAACGGGGCCAAAAGGAACTTATGGAGATTAAGGTACTCCTGTCAAAGAGCACCAGAACAAAGCAATAAACTCAATGGATACATGGAATGCTCAAATCATGGACCATCCCCTTTGGTGTCCCAAGCTGTCACCTTTGGGATCGCCGGTTCTGGACCATAATAGGTGCATACAACTCATAGATAGGATCTAGAACACAAATATATTCATGAAAACACATAGGGTTCAGATCTGAAAACATGGCACTCGGGCCCAAAGTGACAAGCATTAAGAACAACAAGTTGTAGCAAAGAAGATAAACACCAATCTAGATGATAGGCAACATGCCCCCAACAATCTGACGAACTATTACATGATTAAACTCATCCAATCCCTACCATCCCCTTTGCCTACAGCAGGGAATTACTCACACATGTGAAGAGAAGTCATGGAGGATGGATGGAGTGGTGATGGTGATGGCGATGGCGATGATCTCCCCTCTCCGGAGGCCAAATCAGCCTCCAGATTAGCCCTCCCAAAGAAGAACAGAGGGTGGCGGCGGCTCCGCGATGGAAACTGGGAAAACGACTTCTGTTATGGGGTTTTCTCATCAGGGGGATAAATAGGAGCCTCGGTAGGGCATCAGAGGAGGGGGGAGCAGCCCAGGCGGCCTGAGGGCGCGGCCCCACCCCTGGCCGCGCCAGGGGGGCACCTGGGGCCCCCAGGGCTCCCCTCTGGTCCCACTTCTGGCTCTTGGCTCCATCGGGTGCGTGGATTTTCCGGTAATTTTCTGGGAATTTTTCGGGATGTCTAAAAATCCATTTTCCTGCACACAATAAAACCATACAGGCAGCTCTGCTGAAAACAACGTTAGTCCGGGTTAGTTTCGTCCAAATCATGCAAGAATGAGGTCAAAACAATAGCAAAAGTGTTTGTAAAAGTAGATACGTTTTAGACGTATCACGCGGCCTAGGGCTTGGCCTCGCCAGGGGGGTGCCTGGACCCCTGGTGGGCCCCCTGGCTGCCCCCCTTCTCTTATTTATTCCCCGTGACGCGAAACCTCCGAAGACAGAACCCTTTTTCGCGATCTCACCTATGTTCCGCCGCCGCCGCGCTTCCAAGATCGGGAGAGGCAGTAGACATCTTCCCGACACCCTGCGGGAGGGTGGATTGACCTTAGGGAGCTTCCCCTCCACCATGGACGCTTCTTGGATGTGCCGTGTGTAGTTTCCCTTGGACCATGGGTCCGTGATCATTAGCTATGTGATGTTCTCCTTCCCTCTTTGTTCTTCATGGTTGAGACCTCGTGAGCTGCCCTACATGATCGAGGCACGTATGTATTTCTCTTCTGTTGCTATGCTGAGTTTGCTGGGATCTGATGGATTATGAGACTATGTTCAGTTTGTGATTGAGTAATATATTTGGTTCTTATCTTTTATATTTTTGTTCCTAAGTAATTCTTGCATGTTGTCCGTTGCTGTTTATTGCTTTTTCCAAGTAGTAGGTAGTGACTCCAAGAGGGAATGTTATGCTCGATTGTGGGTTCATGCCCCCCGATGACACGCTTGAGTGACAGAAACATGAGTCCATGGGATGTGTTTTTGCCACAAGGGGGAACAAAAACGATGCTTGTAACCGCGGTTGCAAGGATTGTTTACATTACGCAAGGTGCTTTTTAATGCTGTTGTGTGAATTAGTCGGGCAACGATAACGGTTGTCCGCGAGCTAATAATAAAATGACTAATGGTTCGGTGGATGACTTGAGATGCCCGTTGGTCTGTACGCACTACCTTCACGTGGGATAAGGATTTATGGGCTCCCCTGCGTCGTAGTTCATTCTAAAGCTCTTCAGACGTCAGCAGTACTGTGGCCTGATTGTCGGGAAGTGGTGTGTCTTCTTCGTCCGGACGGTGTATTTAGATTTGATTTTGCTTCACCGGCCAGACTCGCATCGTGGAGGAGCGTGGAAGGGTGAGGGACCTAGACCCCTAAGCGCATAGGATATAGTCCCGCGAATGACCTCTCTGCTGAGCCTAGGATGGATTGCGGCATGTCAGATAGCTTTGGCGGAGCATTCCCTAACAAGGTGCCCGCCACCCTGGAGATCCGAGCATGCAGGCTGAACAGTAGTGCACCCCTGCAGGGAGTTTAATCTATTCGAATAGCCGTGTCCACGGTAACAGGACACTTTATGCTGAAGCCGGATCCTACTACTACAAACTACTACTATTAAACTATTGGTTCCAGGTTTTCTTCCTCGCAAGGAAGTCGAGGAGGGGAACTCAGAGGCATTTATAAATTGGTAATTGTTACAACTTACTATTATACAATGCTGCAACAACTTCTGCTGCATTGTTACTTTATGCTTTATATGAGCTGTTGGCTATTCTCTCCTCATGCTGCAAGACTCATCGGAAGATGCTAGTCTTCGATAGGCCTAGCTTCTCATCCTTATTCTGACTTTCTACCATTCAGTCCACTATATATAGCCTCCCCTTTCAATTTGATACAAATGCATAAATGCTTAGTAGCGGACGTAAGACTCGCGGGTATGCTAGATACTCACCCTTGCTTTATTTCCCCCGTTTGTTTTATATACCCGACCGATTGCTGCGATCAGACTTTGGAGCCTTGGAGTCCAGGAGCAGGAGATCCCCGATAACGACCACCGCAACATGAAGATCCCTGATGCCTTCTACGACGTCGAGTTCCCCGTTGACCTAGAGTAGTTTCGGAGGCTCCCAAGCAGGAGGCCTTGCCTTTTCGATCTGTATCTTTGATGTTATTTGTGCTAGCCTTCTGATACGTCCCAAACATATCAATAATTTCTGCTTGCTCCATGCATGTTTTGTGTGATATTGCTATGATCTAGATACACTTTCATACACCTTTGATCATATTTGGACTAACCTATTCACTCAGTGCACCCCAGTGCCAGTTTTTGTTTTCTGCTGTTTTTCTATTTCAATTTTCCCCCATATTAAAAGTGCTCAAAAAATTCGGGAAAAATAAGATAAAAAATCAGCGTGAAGGAACCTTCCGGAGTCCCGAAGGGGGACTAGGTGGGACCCACCAGGGCCCCAAGCGGCCACCTGGACCCCTGGCTGCCCCCCTTCGCCTATATATCTCCCATAATGTGAAACTTCCGAAGACAGAACCCTTTTTCGCTATCTCGCCTCTGTTCTGCCGCCGTCGCGCTTCCAAGATCGGGAGCACCAGCAGACCCCTTCCCGGCACCCTGCCGGAGGGAGGATCGACCTCCGGGAGCTTCCCCTCTACCATGGACGCTTCACGGATGTTCCATGAGTAGTTTCCTTTGGACCATGGGTCCGTGATCAGTAGCTATGTGATGTTCTCCTCCCCTCTTTGTTCTTCATGGTTTAGACCTCGTGAGCTGCCCTACATGATCGAGGCACATATGTAATCTTTCTGCTGTTGCTATGCTGAGTTTGATGGGATCTGATGGATTATGAGATTATATTCAGATTGTGATAGAGTAATATATTTGATTCTTATCTTTTATATTTTTGTTCATAAGTAATTCTTGCTTGTTCTCCGTTGCTGTTTATTGCTTTGGCCAAGTAGTAGGTAGTGACTCCAAGAGGGAACGTTATGCTCGATTGTGGGTTCATGCCCCCTGATGACACGCTTGAGTGACAGAAACATGAGTCGAGGGGATGTGTTGTTGCCACAAGGGGGAAAACAACGGTGCTTGTAACCGCGGTTGCAAGGATTGTTTACTTTACAGAAAGTTATTTTTAATGCAGTTGTCTGTTGCTTTGGGTTTACACTTTGGGTGGGGCTCGCAACTTAATACCAGCGAGATGTTCTCGATAGATATCTCAAGGTGGATGATTAGTAGTAGATGCAGATGGATTTCGGTCTACTTATTTTGGCGTACTTCCCATGCTTTTGAGCCTCTTCCTTTATTTTGTAGCATAGTTAGCATTGCAGTGCGTTTATAATCCTGTCAATTTCCCATCTGTAATTTGTTTACCTCACATAGCAGTTTTATCGTCTTTTGGAAGAGAGACATCACTAGTGAACATCACGGGATCCCGGTCCATATTCTCATCATTGTTTACACGCTTATTTACTTTCTAGCTTTTACTTTCAGCTGCTATCATTATCATTATCCCTTGTGTTTTGATCCTTTGTAAACAACAAGACCGGAGAGATTGACAACCTCTCTGAACTTCGTTGGGAGCAAAGTTATTAGTGTCTGTGTGCAGGTCTAGGAGAAGCAAGTGATTATCTTCGAACAGCGCATCACTTGTCGAACCACCTACTTATCATCTTCGGATTCCTACTGGAGACAAACCTCGGTATCTTCACCGAGGGAAACTTGCCTCTACGCTGCATCTCACCTTCCACTTGGGGTAACCAACGAGGGGCGAGAATCAATTATCCTCTCTCGCGTATCAAGAAAATTTCTGGCGCCGTTGCCGGGGACTCTGAGTGATAAGATAGGGGAGTTGCCCACTACCTTTGAACTTTACTTTTTAGTCTTGTTAGTTTACCTTTCAGTTTTTATCTTTGTGTCCTATATCAAAAATCACAAAAAATCATTTATCTTGCTTTTAGTAGTCCTCCTTGTTTAGATGAACATGTTAGGACTTGGTGCTTTGCGGGAATTGTAAGTTCTAGATTTCTGTCAAAGGGATGGAGAAAATATGAAGAAGGCATGGGTCAGAATTTCTGAAGCACATAAAAAAGAATTATGCCTTGGATACCTATAAAAATTGTGCCTAGAAATTTTGACCATGGTCTTTTTAAGTGGTGTAAACACTCTCTTGATATTATAGCTGAAGGAGAATTTTTAGAGTGTGATGAAGCTAGAGCTCTTGATATTTTGCATAGTCTATCTAGTTATTTTATTTATGATCGTAGTATTGATACTGTTATAGATATACTTGCCACTATTGAAAAGAGGATGGATGCTCTAGACTTGAGGAAGGTAGAAGAACTTAAATCCAACAAGAAAGAAATGTTGGAGATAGATGATGATTGGGAGCCCTTTGTTAGGATTAGCATCTCTAACAGAGACTTCCTTGCTTTTTGTGACATTGGATCCATGGTTTCTACTATGCCAAAATTAGTTTATGATTCTTTGAAACTAGATATGGATAAATTGTCATCTTATCATGAACATGCTAATGGAGATATTTCAGAGGTTAAAGGAAAGGTAAAATAAGTCCAAGTTGCATTCCTTCATAGGATTGCACCGATGTATTTCTTCATCATGGAGCCAAAAACAAGTAACATCGTGCTTGGAAGGGACTTCCTCCGAGCTATGAAAGGCTTCATTGATATTGGTAACGGGCACATACGCTTGCGCGATAAGGCAAAAGGTAAGTACCTATTTCCTAGGAAGAAGAAGAATGAGCTTATTGAAAATCAATTTGCAGGTTTTTATGATTCCGACGATCTTGGAGACCTTTGATTCTTCTTTTTCCTTATGCCTAGCTTAAAGGCGTAAAAGAAAGTGCTTGTTGGGAGGCAAACCAAGATGTTTTTACTTCTGTTTTTAGTGCTATTGATGATTGTTACTACTGTAGCAACATCATTGTATCTTTATTTTCAAGCTTTGTGCCAAGTTATAGCCTCTTATGATAAGGGAAGCAAAAGTTGTGACATGCTGTCCAGAAAAAAGATTCTGTCTTCTTGACGAAACAAAATCTGATCAAATGACCAGTTCATATTTTTGATCTGAATTTTTTACACAACGTTCTCTATAAAATTGTTAAAGTTTTGTATGTTCTGAGTTTTTTGATTTGAGTTGCAGAAGTACCCCGAATTTTTTTCTCTACTACCTGTTGTTCTGTTTTCCATAAATTCTGCCATGTTTTATCTCTCCTTACTTTTGCAAACCTTAAGCTTGCTTTTTATTTGCAAAAACCTTTTGGAAATCTTGAGAAACAGTAGCTCTTCAAGAATATCTTTATACCCAGTGGACTTTTTTTATTTTATTAAGGGTACTAACCTCTCTAATCAGGCTATGATGAGTTATGTATGAAGGGAGTTTTCAAGTGTGCGATGGAAGATGATGAAAGAAGATCCGGGAGTGTCAAGCGCTCAATCTTGGGGATGCCCCCATGCATACCCAATAAATATTCAAGGAGACTCAAGCGTCTAAGCTTGGGGATGCCCCCGTGCATCCCATTCTTCATCAACAATCATCACTTCGTCCTTCGTCTCACTATATTTTTATCACTTCATGCATTATGTGCTATGCTTGGAGCGTCTCGCTCTTAGGTTTTATTTTTAGTTTTCTTTAGTTTTGCTTTCTGTTCATAACAATTTAGACCCCATATTACTTTGTGTGGGAGAGAAACACACTCCACTCCAATCTAGAACACATCATAGGATTTTTCATGCTTATCTTTTTGCTGTTGTGTGTTCTTTATCTTTCCGTAGCGACTGCCATGTTTAGTTTTAGTTTTAGTTTGTCTTTAGCAAGAGCCTTGGCTTTTGTTTAGTTTGTTGCTGTAACTCTCTTTAGTTTTCATGTTTATCTTGTTAAGAGAGTTGGTTGTTGCACTGAGTTGTGTCTTGTCTTGTAAAGTAGGTAATTGAGGTTGCTATTTAATTTTAGTAGTAACCTGCAATAGTTTTGAGGTATTGATGTGAGTAATGTTTGAACTTTTGGTGTCAAGAGCTCTAGCCTATTAGTGATAGGTGTCGTATTTTGGGCAATCCGTGTTTATTTTCAAAACCTACAAAACTAGTTGAGAACTTTAGCTACTAGTGTCAGAACCCTCTGTTAGGTATGTGCTAGAATAGCAGGTATTTGCATCATGTTAATTTTTTTTCAAAAGAAATCAATTGAAATCAAAATTCAAATGCAAAATGGGAGAAGGAATCCCCCTAGATGAATTAATTCAAAAGGCCAGAAATAAATCTTCTCCAAAAATTCATGTTTGACTTTTGAAAAGTCCCATAAATGAGTGTGATCACATGAAAAGTGACGTGGTAGAATTCCCATGCTCATGGATTTTTCAAATATTCAAACAGGAGCATGGATTTAAATTTAAACCCCTATTTGAATTAAAGTTCAAATAATTTGAATTTAAAAAATGTCCAAACTTTATAAGTGGCTAGCTATATATATTGTGAGGCCATATAAAAATTTGGGGAATTTAATAAAATTCCCAGCTAACTTTTTTAGCAAGGCACAACAAATAACAGAAATAAAACAGAAAGAAAAAGAGAAAAGGGCCTTACCATGGTTTTCGGCCCAACTAACCGAGGCAGCCCAGCCCAGGGGCAGGCCGGTCTTCTTCCTCGCGCCAGCCAGGCTGCTGCCGCCGTGGCGAGCATGCCGGCGACGCCCTGGCCACCTCCTGCTTCCCCGTGTCCTCGTCTCGCGCCTAGAGACGTCCCAAGTCATCGTCGTCCACTTCCCTCTCTCCCTGGTCGCTCACTCGCTCTCTCTCGCAAGAAACCACACCAACCCGAGACCACCGGAGTTCACCGCCGTGCCCCGACGTGGCCATCGACGCCGAGAAGCCCCCAGAGCCTGTCCATCTTCTTCGCCGTAGTCATCTTCGTCTTCGAGCAGAAGATGGGGAGCTGAAGCCCCCTGGAGCCGCCGAATCGAGTCTTCTTCTTCGTCTACGACCGCCGTGCGCCATCGTCGATTGCGTCTCCGGCAAGCCACCTCCGTCCTCGCCACCAACTCCGTTGAGTTCCTGGTGAGCCATAGCTCAAAACCCCTCTAGCTACGCTCTCGATTGCTTCCTTTGTGCCGTTCCTCCATGAGATCCAAAGCTCCTCGCCGCCGGGAACCATGGCGACGGGCCTCTGCTACGCAAAGGTCGCCGCCTCCATGTCCTTCGTCTCCGCCTTGCTCCTCTGCAACGATTTCGTGCATCGCTGGCTCAAGTAGAGCACCACGGCGAGCTTTGCCTCGAGCCCGTGCCTCTGCCGCCGCTAGGGCACGACGTCGGCGCCATTCCAGTGCACCCCAGCCACCCCCTCCACTCCAGAACGACGCGGGCAACTCCCAGCTCGCGAACGGAGCCAGCAGCGCGTCAAACGCGTGCCCAAAGCACGATCCCGACGTGCTCCGGCGTGAAAAGGACCTCGTCGGCGACGAGAAATCCATTAGCACATAACCCCAACCCTTAATCCCCCTGGCGCCACCTGCCAGTGACCTGACATGTGGGCCCAACCCCTACTTAATCCCCTCTGTTAACTTAAATTAATTTAAATCGTTTTAATTAACAGAACAACCACTGACATGTTGGTCCCAGTGGTCAGAGGCCCCCTGACGTCAGCATGACCTCATGCTGATGCAGTAAAGCTTATTTGATTTAATTTAATTCAGAAAAAGGGCAGAAAATACTTTAAACTTTGGAAATTCATATAATATTCATTCTAACTCCAAATATGGCAAATAATATGTCTAAAATTATCAAAAAAATCTAAGGAATGTGAATATGGACTTTGCTTATATGTTTGACCAATTTAAATTGGGTGAACAGTGGCAAACATCCATATGGCTTTAATCTGAATTCAAATTTGAGGTGCATTTGCAAATGACTTTGCAATTGGCTTCTTTTAAATGGAATTGTACCAACATTGTGACCATGAACATAACATTACAATATTGATCATGTGCTTGAGCATTGCAAGTATATTTATTCCTTGTTTGCTTTGTTTGCTATCGAATAGAGGTGGAGCCGGAACCCGAGATCACCCCCTTCATTGAAGACTCCGATACTGAACCTCGTCAGCAAGGCAAGCAACCCCCCCCATTGATCATGTCGATAAAATCCCAATTCCCTCTCAGTCTCGCTTATGCATTGTTTAGGATGATTACCATGATAACGTTTCTGCCGCATAGTTGAACCCATATCCTTTGCATGACCTATCATGTTGTCACAGTAGTAAGCAAACCACAATCCTAGCAGATGTAGGAGTTGGTTGATATCATGTGGCCCCTGCAACTGTTACTGCTTATTGCATGCTTAGAGTGTTACAAAGTTGGCACTGTGATGTGAGTCAGGATGGTAGCAATCATGTTGATGATGGTGGAAATGTGTTGGTGAATCTACCCTAATACAAGGTGAACGATGAGAGGTTGTCTAGGAGTACACAGTGGGTTGTCTTGTTGAACACCGCCTTAAGTCCGAGGTATTGTGTGGTGATCCAAGAAGAAGAGTGCAACCACACATTGGGCTCACTGACCCCTCTCAACCTAGTACCTCACCCCGTTCGAACCCCAGAAGTCGCAGTAGTTCGGAGTTCTGGTAGGGCTGTGGCACGGTCTGCGAAGTGGATGAACGGCTTTTCAAGACCGGCTAGGGACCCTGCACACATCATTTGAGGCCGTACTGGAAGCTCGGCAGGACTTCCATACGGATCCCCCTCAGATAGGCGACTCTCTGGACTAGAACGGATCTGTGGGCGAAGTGTTGTGGTGAACATCCTCGCCGACACCCCTTGAATGGTGTCGAGGCCAAAGGCGGTAACTGATGGTCATGTGTGTGTAGCGGTACACCCATGCAGGGTTAACAAAACTATTCGAATAGCCGCGTCCGCGGTTATGGACTGCTTGGAAAGCTTAGCTTGATTATTAGACAACTTCAATGGATACTTATAAAACTTGCCAAGATAAGCGTGAGTGCTATGGCGTGCTTTCTCGTGGGGAAGTCGACAACAGGGAACATAGGGGTGTATTTGGTTGGAGACAGGTAGTGGACTCGTGCACGCTTCTTACCTCAAGTGTGGTACTCGTAGTTCAGGACTAGCCAAGTCAAAGCTGGCACTTCTGCATTGAAACCCCACCTCCCTTTACCTTGATACATGTGCATGAGTAGTATAGTTCCTACGTAAGTGTTTCTGAGTACGACTTTGTACTTACGTTTGCTTATTCTATGTTTTAGATGAACCCACTGACCCCGAAGGTGCATTCTTCCTCGAGCTTGACGACTGAAGCCCAAGCTAGTATAGTTCCAGTCAGACGACTGGTCCCTCATGGAAGGGCTTGTTTATAAATAAGGCTTCTCTAAGCCATTTGTTAAACTTGTCTGTACTCAGACCTACTTTGCTTCCGCATGTTTGATGTAATGTTGGATCACGGTCTCGTGATCTCTGTGTGCACTCTGTAAGAGTTATCAATAAAGTTATAAACTTTGTAGAGAATTTCAATGATACCTGCTGTTCATACTAGACATGTGTGCTGCGTGTATGATTATAACATGCATGTCTTAGTATGGGTTTTCGAGACCTTAGTTGTGATCTGGCTGGCTGTCTTTTATACACCAAGTGGCCCTTAAATGTGCGCAGCTTGGGGCATCGCGATGCGATTGCTCGTGACTCCATCACGTGCACACTTTGATGTATGATCGAGCCCGCCCTAGACCCCGACTAAGTGATCGGGCTGGAGTAAATCTATGTAAGGGTTATAATACAATCGATAGTATGGTTGAGGCGACTTGTCTATGAGTATAGGAGTTCACCACCCATATCATTTGGACTTGTGTGCGAACGATGAGGACCCATTTCAGTTGATCATCCGGCCTGGATGGGATGCCCCTCACGTTCGATGCTTTCCGAGACCGTTCTGTGCTTGGCCTTGTCTGCTTAGAGAACTGGGTACGGTTCTCGTCTCTCCATATGATTGTGCTGTAGGAAGTCTTGCATACGCTAACCCCGGGTCCCGACAACTAGATGGATCGCTATTCTTTGGAGGGATAAAATATTAGAGTACACTCGCGTACCATGAGTCAAGGATGCGCAAGGATAACCAAACCCCCGTACACTCCTCCTTGGGGTACTTGTCTCTTTGTGAACCTCCTTATTAGATTGAGAGTTACCCATAATAAGTGCATGAGTTCTTCGGACTAATGTAAGTATTGAAAGTTGACACTTCCACCTCCTCATATTTGCTAGCCTCTCCTGTGTCGTGCATTGCCTTCTTCTCACTCCGAGAGTTGGCGTCCACCTTCGCCGGTACATCCAAACCCTTGGCATGATACACTCTGTCATCATAAACCTCCTTATATCTTTCCTCAAAACAGCCACCATACTACCTATCAAGGCATTTCCATAGCCTTTCTGAGATATATTGCCATGCAACATCCACCTCTTCATGACTTGATCTTCATGTCATACATGTTCCTGCTACACTGGCAGCGGCATACATTGCATACATCATGATAGCTACATCTTCTTTATGATTTGTGTACCTTGTAAAGTGTGAAATATCTTCTATACCCTCTTGCAAATTAGAGTGTTGCCCTTAAGTGAGGAAAAGATCCCAAAGTGGACAAAATAAAAGATCGCAAAGAGGACAAATGAGAGTTAAATAGAAAGAGCCATCGAGGCCACCAAAAAATACAAAAAAAATAGAAAAAGGAGAAAAAGAAAATAAAAAGAGAGAAAGGGGCAACACTACTATCCTTTTGAAAGATCCACACTAGTACTCCCTCTTATCCTTGTACTCCATAGATATGATCATTCATGCATATAGCTATGTGGGGACCTTCACACTATAGAACTTGGCTTGCATATTCCAAGGATGAGCCTCCTGAAATGAGCTCTAGGTCTTCATGAGCGAGCAAGTTAGATACACCCCCACTAGTTCCATTGGAGAGCTTTTCTTAGCTCATATGTGCATCCGTTGCATGGCAATCCCTACTCCTCACATCATATCTATCATTTGGCCTTCTCGCCTATGATTTTCCTCATTGATTTGAGCCTTTCTCATCCTTTTTTTCTTCTTCGTCCACCATATTTCTCTATTTTCCATCCTAAGTGTCAACTTTCGTGCTTATGCTCATCCATTGCATGAGTGCTCAAAATATCGAAAATGAGTGGATCAAATTGACTTGTACCTGGCTAGTGGTCTGGGGACGAGTCAAGATAAGATTCCAAAGAAGACCAAGTGTGAAACTTTAGTATATTGAGTTCTCAACACACAAAAAAAAAATACTTTTTTCTCGTATTCCCTATCCCTCTTCTTGTAGGCAAACACCATTTGGAGACATTCGAGTCACGGACAGCGAGAGCTCTTGCACCTAATGTTCTTTTGTTACTTGTTTTGATGCTAATATATACTCTTGCATGTTATGACTTGAATTGAATCACATACCTTGATTGCTTTACTTTTCAAATTTCTTATATGGTTGCTAGCATGCCACCACAAAAATTATGCTTGTTATCATTTACCTACTCGAGGACGAGCAGGAATTAAGCTTGGGGATGTTGATACATCCCAAACGTATCGATAATTTCTGCTTGCTCCATGCATGTTTTGTGTGATATTGCTATGATCTAGATACACTTTCATACACTTTTGATCATATTTGGACTAACCTATTAACTCAGTGCACCCTAGTGCCAGTTTTCTATTTTCTGTTGTTTTTCTATTTCAGTTTTCCCCCATATTAAAAGTGCTCAAATTTTTTGGGAAAATCAGATAAAAATCAGCGTGAAGGAACCTTCCGGAGTCCCGAAGGGGGACCAGGTGGGACCCACCAGAGCCCTAGGCGGCCACCTGGCGCGGCCTAGGGATTGGCCGCGCCAGGGGGGCGCCCGGACCCCTGGTGGCCCCCCTGGCTGCCCCCCTTCACCTATATATCTCCCGTAATGTGAAACTTCCTAAGACATAACCCTTTTTCGCGATCTCACCTCTGTTCTGCCGCCGCCGCGCTTCCAAGATTGGGAGCACCAGCAGACCCCTTCTCGGCACTCTGTCGGAGGGAGGATCGACCTCCGAGAGCTTCCCCTCCACCATGGATGCTTCCCGGATGTGCCGTGAGTAGTTTCCTTTGGACCATGGGTCCGTGATCAGTAGCTATGTGATGTTCTCCTCCCCGCTTTGTTCTTCATGGTTTAGACCTCGTGAGCTGCCCTACATGATCGAGGCACATACGTAGTCTTTCTGCTGTTGCTATGCTGAGTTTGATGGGATCTGATGGATTATGAGATTATGTTCAGATTGTGATAGAGTAATATATTTGATTCTTATCTTTTATATTTTTGTTCCTAAGTAATTCTTGCATGTTCTCCGTTGCTGTTTATTGCTTTGGCCAAGTAGTAGGTAGTGACTCCAAGAGGGAACATTATTCTCGATTGTGGGTTCATGCCCCCCGATGACACGTTATACTTTCAACTGCTATCATTATCATTATGCCTTGTGTTTTGATCCTTTGTAAACAACAAGACCGGAGAGATTGACAACCTCTCTGAACTTCGTTGTGAGCAAAGTTATTAGCGTCTGTGTGCAGGTCCAGGAGAAGCAAGTGATTATCTTCAAACGGCACATCACTTGCCGAACCACCTACTTATCATCTTCGGAGTCCTACTGGAGACAAACCTCGGTATCTTCACCGAGGGAAACTTTCCGCTACGCTGCATCACACCTTCCACCTGGGGTAACCAACGAAGGGCGAGAAGCAATTATCCTCGCTCGCGTATCACCTTCTTAAGGCCAAACTTGAATAACTATGTCTGTACTCAGATATTATGTCTTGTATAAGTTATGTATTCGGATCCTCGTGATCCCTGGTTTGTAACTTAAAGATTTACCTTATTTGTGTCTAGTGTTGCGCTGTGATATTCTCACAGTGGAACCCTGATTTCGGTCGTGTACCCTGCGTCTATGATTACTGTACACTGCTTGATTTTGGGGGCGTCACAATCATCAAATTGTTTCTTTAGACATTCCAACTCTTAAAGAACACACCAAGTTCGTCCCAAGAAAGGACCACTTCCATTTCCGATGCCAACAACCTCAAAATTATCTGATTCTAGTGTCACTGGCTGTCGAGTTACAACACCCAGGCATTGTAGCCCCATAACACAAGCTTTAGCTTCGACTTCTACACCATCTTCACATATCTAATTATTTTTGGCATCTGATAAGACGACAACTCTCACATGATTACGGGCAATGATGCCCACAGTAGTTGCACATGTGCTTTGGAGGAAAGAGGCATCAACATTCAATTAAATCCAACCTACATAAGGTTTCCTACAAGCTTATGATTGCAAGCTAGATTGATCTTGCGCTAAGTGAAGATGTGCACCCAACATCTCTAATACTAGGATTCAACCAACAATTTCATTTTCTCATCCTTCTTTTGCTAGACGTCACTCTGTAAACATTTAAGATGGATTTGAAGAAAGTTTACGAACCTTGTGATAGTGCTATCTCCTTTGTCGTGAGCATTTTCACATCTAAGGTGCTAGGCACGCCATAGGCGTTGGAAAATAAGGCTACTTCTGCATTTCCTAGTGTTCGAAAGCTTCTTCTAATGATAGATCACAAAACTTATGTATTTCATATCTTAAGGCTCCCACTTCAGTACAAGAAACACTTGCATGAAAAATTCTTTATTTAGTTAACGCAAACACACCGCAAATGTGGTCATTCTCCAAAATTCTTCAAAATTCCTCGATCTTTGATGGGGAGATTATCCTTAATAACCCTCCAGCCAAAAAATCCAAACCATTTTAGGGATGTTGTGGGCTTTCCATAGGAATTTCTAGATATTATCGGACCCATCACCCATACTGCTTGTTCCGGGAAGATTGCACTCCTCATGCTGATAAGTGAATAGGCTAGCTTGTAAGCACTTTACACCGAAAATGTACCATTTCTCTCATAGTGCCTTGCAACGCAAGCTCAAAGGGAACTAACGGGAGGTTGCATCTGAAGAATCCTATCCACACCCTCCTTAAAGAAAAATCCTCCTATGTGAATTACTCGGTACCTCTCACAATGTGTTGACGGAAATTTCTATACATTGATCTAGTTTTCCCTTCTCTTGCTAAGTGGAGTTTTTAGGTATCCAATTATCTCTCCAAATCTTGATATCTTTACCACTGCCCACGCTCCATATTATGCCTTTACGCATAAGGTCAAGAACATGTTCAAGATCACGCCAAACCATAGAAGCATTAGGTTTGAAGTATGGTATCCATAAGTTTTTCTTTGGGATAATAATTAGCCTTCATCAGCATAACTGCAAGATTGTCTAGGTGTTGGAGTCTCCAATCCTACTGAGCAAGGAGTTCTTGGTTGAATAACTGATGTCTTTTTATACGGTTTTAGATGTAGTTAGGATTCCCCTCTTTCTCCAAGGAGTGACCCTGGGTATCGAACCCACGAGAGCCTTTGTTCTGTTGCCAAAAGATTCTAACAAAAAAGGTGGTTATCTTTAGCTTCAGTCCCTGGACCTTAAACACACAATGTAATACTTGCTGGATGTTAACAATAATAAAAATACGGGCATGGGTTGAGGTCTTGTAAGAGCAAAGTTTTGCCTCCGTGTGTTTTGGATATTGTTGGACAAGACAGTAGAGGAACTAACAATGTTTTCTAGTATAAACAGTTGCATAGGTTCCTGAAGGACAAGCTATGTGATAAAGCTTCAGGTAAGGTCTTCAAGTTATCGAAGCATAACCCACGGAGCGAAGCTTAATCACGAAGGTTGACCCCCAAAAATGAAGGTGTCCTGAAGCTCTACTCGTTGAAGGAAATGAAGAGGACGGCGCAAGACTTAGATGTTTTTGTGTAGTTCTTTTTCTGTTTCTTGAGTCATAGGACAAACCGTACTATCAAGAGGGTATTTAGTTTGTGGACAACGAAGTCATTGAGAAAATGCTCAGATCAAATCCAAACCAAGTGAGAAGCCTGAGCGAAGAAATCTCATGTGCACTAAGTTAAGCTTCGGTAGCAAAGACTTTGTTCTTTGGCTTCTGAAGCAGAACTAAGTCCGTGAGTCAGCTTTACTTGTTCCTCAAGTAAAGTTGCGCATTGATGACAAATCCGACCGTTGTGGACACGTGTCAAGCTGTCACCTCGGGTCAGTTTGGTCATTCCGCACCTCGGGATCGCCAACTATAAATACGCCGCCCCCTCCTCCATTTGCGGGTGGCTGCTCCAAGAATATTCCCGAGAGAGATTGAAGAGAGCACCCCAAAAACGCCACCGAAGCAAAACCCAAAATCCAGAATACTGAAGCCTAAGTCCCATTGATCTGAGTAGATTCGAGATGACTTAGGTGAAAGCTTACTAGCCTTTTTTATCTTGGAGAACTGCAATTCTCCTAGACGGTTAGAGTGTTGTTCTTTAGAGAGCGAAGAGTAATTGTCGCCTCGAAGTCCAGTTTGTCAAAGGTTTCGGTGATTTCCTCAATAATCAACCACGAGTGAAGAACTAACCAAGCTCATGGAGTTTGGTGCAGTGGAGCAACGGACGGAGAGAGATTTGCTCCAGGTGTTCAATCACCAGTCCCTCCAACCAGACGTAGCGCTTTGCAGAGCGGGAACTGGTCGAACAAACATCGCCGAGTCCCAGTTCGTTTTACTTCAAGAATTTACCTTCAGTATTGCATTTGCTTCACAGTTATGCTTCAATGGGTTTTTATTCACTGCATTTAGTTTTGCTTCCAGTTTTACTTCGCTATTCCGCACTACTTATGCTTCACTTCAAAAGTTTCAGTCGAAAATTTTGAAGTGATCATTCACCCCCTCCCCCTCTGATCACATACTTGGACTTTCAATTGGTATCAGAGCTAGTCACTCCCTACACTCTGTGTGTTTTGGATTAACCTCCTGGAGTGTCTTCAAGTATGTCTTTCGCAATTATTCGCTCCGGCGAACCTATTCCTGTTTTCAATGGGAAGGACTACCCTTACTGGAAGGACAAGATGAAAAGAAACATGATGGCTATCAACTCGACTGCCTGGCAAGTTGTCTTGTATGGAGTCACTGTTGCCGATGAGAAGGCCATCACCCCTAAAGAAGCAAAGCTGATTGATCTTGATTCTGAAGTTTGGGTTTTCATCACCAATCACTTGACACCAGAAAAGTATCATGAAGTGAAGAATATTCCTACTGCCAAAGGTGTCTGGGACTATCTTGAAAAGATTGGTGAAGGTGTTTCTACCCAGAAAGATGCCAGAATTGACATACTCCGAAGCAAATTCTATCGCTTCAAGAGAAACGAGGGTGAAAAAGTCAGCTCCATTTACAGCAGACTCACAGCTCTTGCTAATGAGTTGATTTACCTCGGTGCTGATGACATTACTCCTCACTCTGTTGTGAGAACTTTGCTTCGCTCATTGGGTGACTCGTTTGATCACATTGTGCTGATGATCAAGGAAAGGACTGATTTCAGACGCCTTGTTGCCGCTGATATTCTTAAGAGACTCAATACCTTTGAAATGGAAGAAGATGAGAAACGTGACATAAATGGCTCTCGAAGAAAATCTCATGCCTTGAAAGCAAAAGCTTCGCGTCATTCTTCACCCGAAGTCAGTTCTGCGTCAGGTGTCGAATCAGATGATCCTGCAAGTATTGGAAAAGATTTAGCACTGATCATGAGACGCTTCAACCGCTTCCAAAGAAAAGGTTTTTCTTCACCGAAGAAGAGTTATTCTTCAAGAAGCTCAACTCACTCATCTCACCGCTCATCCTCAAGAAGCTCTCCATCGAAGGACAACTGCTGCTACAAGTGCAAGAAGCCAGGTCACTACATTGCTGATTGCCCTCTGTGGGAAGCTGAGAACAAAGCAAAGCATTCGCTCAGAGACTCCTCAACCAAGTCCCACAGATCTTCCAGAAGCTATGAATCCAAGAGACATGACTCCAGATCGAGAAGAGATAAGAAGAAAGATTCTGATGATGACAAGAGGAAGAAGTATCACAAGAAGCGTGAGGGTTCTTCATCGAAGACTCACTCATCTCGTCGAAGCAGCTCTCACCGAGCCAAGGCCTATCTGGGAAAGGAGATGAACTCTGAAGACGAAGCCTCTGGGTCCGAAGCTCAATCAGGCTCAAGGTCTGGGTCTGGGTCTGAATCAGATGGTGTTGCTGGTTTGGCATTTGCTTCAGCAGATGCTTCGACAAAAGCTTCAAGCTCATTCTTCACCAACAACAGTAGTGAAGATGAATCTCCTGCATATTGCTTCATGGCCAAGGCGAAGGTATCTTCATCGAAATGTAACTATGATACTTCTGATTGTTCCTCATATGACAGTGATTCAAAGATAAGCTATGCTAAACTTGCAAAAATTGCTTCAATCCAACAAGATGAACTTGATTCATTAAGCAAAACCATTAAGAAATCAGAAACTCTGTTGATCGATGAGATAGAGAAAGGTCAAACTTTAACTAATGAGCATGAAGCTCTGAAAGAAAAGTTTGAAGAATTATCCTCTCGGCATGATCTTCTTTCAGTTGATTATGAGAAGCTCACCTATGAATTTCTTCAGAGGAAAATGGCTCTCGAAAAACTGAAAGAGGCTCATGAAGAGTTGGAAAATGTCAATCTCTCTCTCATGGCTCAACAAGGTTCTGAAGCAAATCATAAAACTGAATCACCTTGTTTGGATTGTTTGGAACGAAGCAAAATTGATTCCAAAGGCAAAGCTCCTATTGTTATTGATGATACTAATGCCTCTGATGAGGAAAATCCTGCTGTTACCGAGGAACTCCTCAGGTTGAAAACCTTATTTGAAACAGGCATGTTCAAAAGTGTGCAAGGCCACCAGTATCTCTGTGATATCCTGAGGAAGGCTCTCCTTCACAGGAATCCCAGGAATGAAGGTGTTGGTTTCGAAAGAAAGATATACCCTGATGGAACCTATTGGGAACCTGAGCAGTATCCTAAGACTGTTTGGGTCCTTGCGAAGGGAAACCCCATTGATATAGCTAACCTTTCAGGTTTTGACTGCAAGATGAACAAAGCTATTATAGACGAATCACTTGATTGAGACTACAAGATCATCAAATATGAACAGGGAAAGGTTACAGCTGAGTATGTTGGTACTCCTCCTAAGAATGGCTTCTATAAGAGGCAAATAGGTGCAGAAAGCACTTGTGGAAAAACTGCCTGCTAACCATACCATGCAGGGAAAGTCTTCGGTACCACCGAATCATTTCTATTCTCTTGAAACGAGAAATGATCCTCTGGTGACCGAATCAAATGTTCCTCAGAAGAAATACTATCGCACTGGTCGTCATACTTATCGTCCTCATAATAAGCATACTAAGATTGCATATGCTCATTCTTATGCTAACCATTCGCAGAGGACTTACATTTATGGTGTGCTTGATGGTACACCGAAGCAATACACTCCTGTTCGCTTTAATATTGCTTCAACCAGTGCTTCAACATCTTCTTAGTCACCTGCTCGTTTGTGGGTGGTTAAGAAGAACTAATTCTTCTGCAGGGCTATGTCTCCGGTGGATCCGAATGGGTCATGGATAGTGGTTGCACAAATCATATGACCGGAGACAAGGAGTTATTCACCGAAGAAAAATTATCTCACTCTTCTCAGAAGTACATTACCTTCGGTGATAACAACAAGGGTAAAGTTTTAGGTTTGGGTAAGGTTGACATATCGAAAGATAAGCACATTGACAAGGTTATGCTAGTCCAATCCCTTGGATATAATCTAATGTCTATTTCGAAGTTATGCGATATGGGTATGCTTGTTCTATTTTTTGCTTCGCGTTGTGTTGTCTTTTCACAGGATGACTATACGTTTGTCTTCGAGGGTTACCGAAAAGGAGATTTATACATTGTTGATTTTTCTTCGGGCTCTGCTGTATCCACGTGCTTAATGGCAAAAGCTTCATCTGGTTGGTTATGGCATCGAAGACTTGGTCATGCAGGGATGAGAAATCTTCATAACTTAGTGAAGAAGAATCATGTTATTGGCCTTAGCGAAGTAAAATTCGATAAGGATCGGCTCTGCAGCGCTTGTGAAGCTGGAAAAATTACGAAGAAACATCATTCAGCGAAGACTATCATGACTACCACTCGTCCTCTTGAATTGCTTCATATGGATCTTTTTGGTCCTCAAAATTATGCAAGCCTGGGAGGAAACAAATATGGTCTAGTTATTGTTGATGACTTCTCTCGTTATACTTGGGTTTTCTTTCTGGATGACAAGAGCAAAGTTGTTGAAATCTTCAAGTCATTCGCCAAGAGAGCTCAAACAGAATATGAATCATCTCTGAAGCATATCCGAAGTGATAATGGAACTGAGTTCAAAAATACTCATATTGATGATTTTCTTGATGATCATGGTTTTACTCATGAGTTCTCTGCTGCTTATACACCTCAACAGAATGGTGTTGTCGAAAGGAAGAATAGAACTCTCATTGAGATGGCCAGAACCATGCTTGCTGAATACAAGACTCCTATTAGGTTCTGGGCCGAAGCAATTAACACAACTTGTCATATCATCAACAAGGTTTACCTTCACAAATTTCTGAAGAAGACTTCACATGAGCTTATCACTGGTAACAAACCAAATGTTTCGTACCTTAGGGTATTTGGTGCTCCATGCTTTATTAGAGATATGAATCATAGCTCCAAATTTGCCCCTAAGGCACATGAAGGTTTTCTTTTAGGTTATGGCTCAAACTCTCACACCTACAGAGTCTATAACTCTCACTTTGGGAAAGTTATGGAAACTGTGAATGTGAGGTTTGATGAAACTAATGGCTCTCAAAAAGAGCATTTGCCTCATAATCTAGATGAACCTCCTCTTGATGAAGTGATCAGGTCCGTGGCTATTGGAGAGATTCGCCCTGTTGAAGCCAATGCTCGTCAAGCTAATAGGGATGATGATGGTCCAATGTTCCCACACATAGCCCGGGGCGCTGGAGATCAACATCCTGAAGCTAATGATGAACAGGACGAAGAAGAACAAAGGAACAAAGGAAATGCTAATCCTGAAGGAAATGCTGAAGCTGAAGGTGAAGCAGATCCTGAAGCAGAAGCTGAGCCTGAAGCTAATGATTCAACCTTATCACGAGTTCGAAGAAGAGTTGATGTTGATTCGATCCTTGAAGAAATTCATCAACCAGGTCGTCCCACAACTCGCTCTCGTACTCGTTTGGCTAACTTCTGTGGAAACTTTTCATTTGTCTCCATGCTAGAACCTTCAAAGTTTGATGAAGCCATGAAGGATCCAGATTGGTTAACTGCCATGCTCGAAGAACTTAACCAGTTCGAGCGAAACAAAGTCTGGTCCTTAGTTGATAGACCTGATCCCACGAAGCAAAACATCATTGGTACAAAGTGGATTTTTCGCAATAAGCAAGATGAAGACGGTATAGTGGTAAGGAACAAAGCTCGTCTGGTAGCACAAGGTTACACCCAAATCGAAGGTATCGATTTTGGCAAAACTTATGCTCCAGTTGCTCGTCTCAAATCCATTCGTGTTATGCTTGCTTTTGCAAATTTCAATGGTATTCTTCTTTATCAAATGGATGTGAAAAGTGCTTTTCTTAAAGGAGAAATCGAGGAAGAAGTGTATGTTATGCAGCCTCCAGGTTTTGAAGACCCGAAGAAACCCGACATGGTGTACAGGTTACACAAGGCCCTCTATGGGTTGAAGCAAGCACCTCGTGCTTGGTACGACACATTGAAGGATTTCCTTCTGAAGAAAGGCTTCAAACCAGGAACCACTAACCCAACGCTTTTCACTCGATCTTATAATGGTGATTTGTTTGTATGTCAAATATATGTAGATGATATCATTTTTGGATGCACTAACACTGAAATCAGCGAAGAATTTGCCAAAATGATGTCGAAGAAATATGAGATGTCTATGATGGGTGAATTGAAGTTCTTTCTTGGACTTCAAATCCGTCAACAGAAGAATGGCACCTTTATTTCTCAAGAAAAATATCTCAAGGATTGCCTGAAGAAGTTTGGTCTTACTGAATGCAAAACTATTAAGACGCCTATGCCTACCAATGGCTTCTTAGATGCAGATGAGAAGGGCAAAGCCTTCGACCAGAAGAAATACCGGTCTATGATTGGATCCCTTTTATATCTTTGTGCATCTAGACATGACATTATGCTTTCAGTATGTATTTGTGCTTGTTTTTAGGCCAATCCAAAGGAATCACATCACACTGCTGTAAAGAGAATTCTTCGTTATCTTGCTCACACACCTACCTTGGGGTTGTGGTATCCCAAGGGAGCTCAGTTTGATCTTATTGGCTATTCTGATTCAGACTGGGTTGGTGATCGTGTGGATAGGAAATGAACTTCAGGGACTTGTCATTTCCTTGGAAGATCACTTGTGTGTTGGGCTTCAAAGAAGCAAAACTGTGTTTCAATATCTACTGTTGAAGCCGAATACATTGCTGCTGGGTCATGTTGTACTCAGATTCTATGGCTGAAGCAAACGCTAAAGGATTATGGTATTCATGTGAAGAAAATTCCACTCCTATGTGATAATGAGAGTGCAATCAAAATTGCCCATAATCCTGTACAACACTCTCGCACGAAGCATATCGATATTCGCCATCATTTTCTTCGTGATCATGTTCAGCGTGAAGATATTGTTATTAGTCATGTCAGAACTGAAGATCAATTACCAGACATATTCACGAAACCATTGGATGAGAAAAGGTTCTGTACGTTAAGGTGTGAGCTCAATATATTGGACTCACGACATGTATTGTAAGACCGAACCTTTTTACTTCTGTATATATTCATTTACCTCTTTTCTTACCTATTTAGTTTCGTTGTTTGTTTTTGCTTCGTTTAGTTTATTTTTATTTCGCTTGGTTTTAGTCCTCTATGCTTATCACCTTTTGCTTCGTTTGGTTTCTCTTCGAGGTGATAAGTTTCGGACCCTACCCTTTCTATTCTTTTTCTTTCTTATTCTGTCTGTCCAAAATGGTTGAGCACAATTGAAACGGAAAACATTTGCTTCGAACATCATTGAGTTCCGAATCAAATGCTTCCAATTCTTATCGAAGTTTTTACTCAAGTCGAGGACATATTCTTCGGTCGTTGACATCCCATAAAATCTGGGTCGTTGAGATTTTCTCGCGATTCGCCACGAAATCCTCGCCGTAGAATCCTAAGAGACAGACGCTGGGGGCCGTTCGATCTGATCTGACAGCTCCTGTCAGACTGGCCTATATAAGGCATCCCACCCCAGCGAATCCATCCCACCTCATTCGCATCTCCCCGGTACCCTCTCTCTCCCGAGCGCCGCCGATCTCTTCGTCCCCGTCGCCGTTCTCGTCGCTTCACTGCCGGAAGAGCGTCGCCGTGGACTTCACGCCGTCGACGAGCACGTCCTCTCCGCTCATCGCCGCCGTAGCTGCTCGACGCCACCAAGTTAGGGTACGCCGAGCCACGATCCAATCTCCATCCATCTGTTCTTCCGTTTCCCGATTGGATCCGTGTTCTTAGTCTTTTTGGATGAATTCCTTAGGTTTCTTTGATCCGTTGGATCGTTGCACTGTTGGGAAATCTATTTCTGCTAGCCAAAGGTTTCCATCCCGATTCAGGTTAGAAATTAGGGTTAGAATCCATCTGTTCGGTGTTAGGGTTTCAGCTTATCATTGCATAAGGTTAAGTCTAGCTCAGAACAGACTAGAATCTTTACCCAAATTCTTCACTGAATCTCGTGTCAAAACTTTTTTTTGGATCGAAACTCTTGCTGGTGCTCATTCCATACTTGCCTTTTTTCCCTCGCTACCTTTGTGCTTCTTCACAGGATGTCTGCTGAGTTAGGCTTCGGAAATGAGTCACCAAATCTTGACCACATCAACGAAGCAGAACGGTCTGCTCCGAAGAAGAAAGGAGGCCGAACGAAGGAAACCAACAACGCCAGAGGCATCCCCGAATCCATTCGTCTTGCTCTGGGTTATGACACGCCTCCTGGAGAAACCAAGGATCAGCGCAAGAATCGATTGCAAAACATTCGCCGGTACTGGGCAGTTAGATGGTACAAGTACAAGAGCATCCCTACCTGGAAGTGGGCTATGCAGTTTTCCTTCAATCCACCCAATCATTATACTTCGGCCATGTGCAATCAGTACACCGAAGAGAATCGCCACCTTTACTACCCAGTTCCACCAAAGCTTCCTCACCCCAACACTCTCAAGACACCAGATGATTATCCAGAAGAGCAAGAACGATTGAGGATTGCTGCTGAATTCAAGAGACTCAAAGAAGAGAAGAAGACAGCCAAGATGGCTGAAGCTGAAGCCCATGATGAAGGGACTAGCTCGAAGAAGAAGAAGAAGAAGAAGCTGAAGAAGAAATCTGCTTCTCCTCCCCATGCTACCACAGAAGATGAAGAGCATGTCAGGCTAGAGCAAGCTGCTCTAGAAGATTGAATCATGGACGAATCAAATGCTGCTGACAACGAATCAGAATTCGAAGCAGATGATGAATCTGATGATCCTGCTCCCCCCAAGAAGCAAAGACTTTAGATCCCTCTGAAGAAGAAGCCAGGAGAGAAAGCTGATGCTAAGGGGCTTAAGTTTCAAGACCCCAAAGTCAAGTCTTCTGCTCTCCCCACCATTGATTTGTCAAACTTGGTGGTTGCGAAGCCCTTGGCCTCCAAGCCACTGGCTGATGCCCTCAACACTTAGAGGCGAACGAAGCAGAAGCACGACCCCGCCAAGAAACAACCTGCAAAGCCTTCAGCATCAACGAAGCCTAAGCAGTCTGCTGCACAAAACCCTTCAGCGAAGCACAAGCTCACTGAAGAAGAATTGAGACAGAAAGACCTCGAAGAGGCACTTGAGCGAAACATTCTTGCCAAAAGCTCAGCTGAGAAGAAGAAGGCAGATGAGGATGTTGCCAGAAATCAAAAGGAGTTGGACTCCGCTAGGTTGGCTGCGGAGAAGGCTGAGACGAAGCGCAAGCTCACCGAACCCGCAAAGAACGAAGAAAAAGCTGCCGCTGAAGCTAAACAGCTGGCAGAGCATGAAGCTAAAAGAAAGGCCACTTTAGACAGCCTCGGAACAAAGAAAGCAGAGAAAGCTGCTAGGGCAAGTCAGAAGAAGCCCGTTGTTGACATGACTCCCTCCTCTATTCCATCGAAGCAGAAAGGCATATCTCTGCCTGAAGCTCAAACTGAAGGTGATCGTCAGAGTGACCATCAATTCCCTGACCCTCGTGAAGGCGAACTCTGGGATCAGTTGGGCATCACTGAAGCCCTTTGGGAGAAGTGTGCAGCTGAAGATCCTGATGCTGTTGATCTTGGAGAAGTTTACATCTCCAGATCTATCGAAGCAATGATCACCACAATGATCAGCCAGCTGAAGGATCTGCATTCTAGAGACAGGGCTGAAAGCAAAAAGATTCACAACTATCAGAAGCGAGCTGAATCAGAACCTGATGAAGAATTCAAATAGCACGCTCTGAAGTTGCTTCAGCAAGTGACGGATGTCAATTCCACCACCAAGAACAACATCAAAATCTTCAAAGGAAAAATCAAGGCCGCTGTGGATGATATGGTGAAGACCCATAATGCTTCCATTATGGAAACAGATTCGCGGAAACGCAAGGCTTCGCCCGAAGCTGAACGTGTTGTTGCTCCGACACCATCTCCCAAGCCTGCTGCATCTAAGGCATCAGGTCCTTCACCCAAGAAGAGAACCACCAAGAAGCGCAAGGTTACTTTGGCTTCAGCCGCAGACATGGATACCAGTGATGAACAGCCTCAGGAAACTCCTGAAGCAGCTCCCGCTCCTTCATCGAAGCCAAATCCATCCAAGCCCGCACCTAAGCCTTCAGCTCCAACCACCAAAACTCCCACACCACCTCCTACCAGAACCACCCCCAAACAAACTCCACCACATAGAGCTCCTACCCCAACCCCAACGCCTTCACGAACCCCCACACCCATACCACCCCGTGTTCCCACACCCATCCGTGCTCCAACCCCCGAACCACAAAGGATCCCCACTCCACCAGTTGCTCCCGCACCACCTCCATCACCTCCCCGTGAAGCTAATGCTCCATCACCAATTCACTCCAGAACCCATGTATCCCGAGATTTTTCCCCTGCTAGGACTGTTCAAGATTCTGAAGCACATGTGCCCAATACCGAAGCACATGACGACGAAGAAGAACAAGTACAGATTCTGAATCTCTCTCAAGAGCAAGCGCTTATAGTCGCTCAATCTGCTGGCCCTTCAAGAGCCAACCAAATTGCTCCTCTGCAAAGGATTCGCGCGCGTTCGCGCCCCTGCCAAGATACCCAGATTGACTCCAATTACCCTCGTGAAACTTTTCCTATATTCAAGGGTGCTGGTTATTCTTCAAGGCATGGACCGGCATTCAACTTGGAACAGCATCGGAAGCGCCATCGGTTCTTTGGTGTCAGTCCGTATGCTTCTGACCACACCGCAGATGATCTTCGATTTTGGACTGCTGAGCAACAAGTCTTATACACCAAAGTCTTCTGTCAGCAAGGAGTTCTGTTCAGGCACAAGTTTCTGGACATGCGAAATCTTTCAACTGCCACTTGCTTTCAAAACGTTCTCGAAACTATAGAGAATCAGAATTTGACTCGGTTGTTTGCTTTGAGCACTCCCTTCAATTCTGAGCTCATCAAGAAATTCTATGCAACTCTCTATGTTTCTGGTGAAGCAAATGAACCCAGCTCATGGACGCTGGAATGGATGATACAAGGGAAAATCTTCAGGATGTCCTCTGCTGAATTCATGGAAATTGTCAATATTCCAAGGCATTCTGGAGTTCACGAAAAGATTCACTTAGAATCTGATCTGACTAACGAAGAATTTGCTACTCTGTTGGACCCCGAAGTCCTGCAAGCTACATTCCTAAAAACATTCGCCCGAAGCATTTGAACTTCATTTCAAGGACTTGGTTCTACTTCTTGTCCAACTCATTGATCCCTTTGAGTACTGCTTCGGAAGAAACGAACATTTATCCAGAGACAAGGCATGCCATTATGAAGCTCACACATGGTCTCATATTTGACTTTGAGGATTGTTTCATTAGGAACTTGGTTCATCCAGCAAAGCTACCGTTCACACTGAAACCTTATGCTCCCTGGCTGCAAGTTGTTTGTGACTATGGCAGGAACGAAGACTTTGTGGCTCGCCATCACCCGAAGCTTTTCTCGCCACCAGTGCGTGACTCTTTGGCACTATTGAGGAAGCCCAATGATCCCTTTGCCACATATGTTGGTGTGCGTCGTGAAGTCAATGAGCTAAACTTATCAAAGACGTTCCAGAAAGACTGCCATCATTTTGAAGTTAATCTTCGATCGCAGCAAATGCTTGAAAACTATATTGAAGCCAATCAGCGCCAAATGCAATTTCTTGCTGATGAAATCAACAGTGGGCAACATTGGACTTAACAACAATCAGTATTTGCGTGTTCTCAAACGCCATTCCTGGAAGGGGCTCCGGAAGTTCAACTCTGTGAAAGGCCTTCGTAAAGATCGCATCTACAAAGAGTATCCGCACCTCCAGCGAAACTTTTCTCGTGATGACTTAGTGGACCGCCCGAATCAGAAGATCCCTCCCCTGCACAAGATTGATGAAGTATTCTTCGTCAACGAACCTGAACCCATCCGGCCAAATACCGTCTCCGAGAATGACTCCATCACTTCAAAGGACGACGACGGCCTCGACGATAGCGACCTCGACATCAACCTCATCACTCAGACACGCCACGAAGCTATTCCTACGTCTTCTTCCGAAGAAGAATCCTCAGGCGACCAGTCTTCGTCGGATGAGTCTTCGTCAAGCACAGCTTCGTCGGGTTCTCAGGGTGCTGATGCCGCGCAATAGATCTCTCGAACCTTTTCTCAACCTTTTGTCCAATCATTGACAAAAAGGGGGAGAATGAGGGCATCGATGAGTTAGATTTGCATCGGGGAAAGGGTTCTTGCCATTTGCTTTTGCTTCGTTTGGTTAAGTTACGACAAACATTCCATTCCTTTCGATTGGGTTGTAACTTAAGTTTAACTTCGGTCATGCTACTCCTGTGATACTCTTAAGTTTTAATAGCCCCTTTGCTTGTAAAGTATTGCTTCGTATCCTCTATCTTGCAGGTGGTTATTATTTTCTAATTCATAGGTTATTGGAAGCAATTGCATACATTCCTGGATATATATCTTCCATGCAATTGTATTCGCTAAGATATTCTGTTTTGCTCTCCACCGAAGAAAATTATCTCAAGCATTAACTTCGATTATATAAATCTTTGATGCTTGCATTCAGGAGGAGCCAAAAACTTCATATCTTAGAGTTTGTCCCATCTCTTCACAAAAACTTCAATATCTTATATCGATGCCTGTTTTGTCAACAATAGTCCAAAAAGGGGGAGATTGTAAGAGCAAAGTTTTACCCCCGTGTTTTTTGGATATTGTTGGACAAGACAGTAGAGGAACTAACAATGTTTTCTAGTATAAACAGTTGCATAGGTTCCTGAAGGACAAGCTATGTGATAAAGCTTCAGGGAAGGTCTTCAAGTTATCGAAGCATAACCCACGGAGCGAAGATTAATAACGAAGGTTGACCTCCAAAAATGAAGGTGTCCTGAAGCTCTACTCATTGAAGAAAATGAAGAGGACGGCGCAAGACTTAGATGTTTTTGTGTAGTTCTTTTTCTGTTTCTTGAGTCATAGGACAAACCGTACTATCAAGAGGGGTATTTAGTTTGTGGACATCGAAGTCATTGAGAAAATGCTCAGATCAAATCCAAACCAAGTGAGAAGCCTGAGCGAAGAAATCTCATGTGCACTAAGTTAAGCTTCGGTAGCAAAGACTTCGTTCTTTGGCTTCTGAAGCAGAACTAAGTCCGTGAGTCAGCTTTACTTGTTCCTCAAGTAAAGTTGCGCATTGACGACAAATCCGACCGTTGTGGACACGTGTCAAGCTGTCACCTCAGGTCAGTTTGGTCATTCCGCACCTCGGGATCGCCAACTATAAATACGCCGCCCCCTCCTCCATTTGCGGGTGGATGCTCCAAGAATATTCCTGAGAGAGATTGAAGAGAGCACCCCAAAAACGCCACCGAAGCAAAACCCAAAATCCAGAATACTGAAGCCTAAGTCCCATTGATCTGAGTAGATTCGAGATGACTTAGGTGAAAGCTTACTAGCCTTTTTATCTTGGAGAACTGCAATTCTCCTAGACGGTTAGAGTGTTGTTCTTCAAAGAGCGAAGAGTAATTGTCGCCTCGAAGTCCAGTTTGTCAAAGGTTTCGGTGATTTCCTCAATAATCAACCACGAGTGAAGAACTGACCAAGCTCATGGAGTTTGGTGCAGTGGAGCAACGGACGGAGAGAGATTTGCTCCAGGTGTTCAATCACCAGTCCCTCCAACCAGACGTAGCGCTTTGCAGAGCGTGAACTGGTCGAACAAACATCGCCGAGTCCCAGTTCATTTTACTTTAAGCATTTACCTTCAGTATTGCATTTGCTTCACAGTTATGCTTCAATGGGTTTTGATTCACTGCATTTAGTTTCGCTTCCAGTTTTACTTCGCTATTCCGCACTACTTATGCTTCACTTCAAAAGTTTCAGTCGAAAATTTTGAAGTGATCATTCACCCCCTCCCCCTCTGATCACATACTTGGACTTTCAGGTCTAGATACTCACAACCTTGTATTTACGATCGAATACTTGTCTTGATATAAAACATATATAGTCCTGGTGGACACCTGTGTCGATGTGTCTTACGAATTATCAAGGTGGGAGCGTGATACTCTCTCCTCGTTGGTTACCCCAAGTGGAAGGTGAGATGTAGGATAGCGGAAAATTTCCCTCGATGAAGATACCAAGGTTTGTATCTAGTAGGACTCCGGAGATGATAAGTAGGTGTCAACGACACGACTGACGTGGACCTGCACACACCACAAATAACTTTGCTTCCCAACGAGTACAGAGAGGTTGTCAATCTCTCTGGCCTTGCTGTTCACAAAGGATCAACGCAACAGATAATAATGATAATGATAGCAGCTAGAAATTAAAAGCGGGAAAATAAAAGAGCGTGTAAACAGTGATGAGAATATGGACCGGGGTCCCGTGATGTTCACTAGTGATGTATCATTCCCAAAAGACGATAAAACTTCTATGCGAGGTAAACAAATTACAGTTGGGCAATTGACAGGATTAAAAACGCACCGCAATGCAAACTATGCTACAAAGAAAGGACGAGGCTCAAAAGCATGGGCGGTACGCCAAAATAAGTAGACCGAAATCCAACTGCATCTACTACTAATTATCCACCTTGAGATATCTATCCAGAACATCTCGCTGGTATTAAGTTGCAAGCCCCACCCAAAGTGTAAACCCAAAGCAACAGACAACTGCATTAAAAAGCACTTTGCGTAAAGTAAACAATCCTTGCAACCGCGGTTACAAGCACCGTTGTTTTCCCCCTTGCGGCAACATCACATCCCCTAGACTCATGTTTCTGTCACTCAAGCGTGTCATCGGGGGGCATGAACCCACAATCGAGCATAACGTTCCCTCTTGGAGTCACTACGAACTACTTGGCCAAAGCAATAAACAGCAACGGAAAATTACTTAGGAACAAAAATATAAAAGATAAGAACCAAATATATTACTCAATCACAATCTGAACATAGTCTCATAATCCATCAGATCCCAGCATAGCAACAACAAAAAATTACATATGTGCCTCAATCATGTAGGGAATCTCACGAGGTCTAAACCATGAAGAACAAAGAGGGGAGGAGAACATCACATAGCTCCTGATCACGGACCCATGGTCCAAGGGAAACTTGTAAGTGCATCTAGTGCCCCTTTGAGGTTTTGGAGTATTTGATGACAAAACGGTTAAGGGACTGATGTGTTTGTGAGTGTACACAGGAGAACAGTCCCTGAAGAAGAGGTTAACCACCGTTGTCGACCCCCCAAAATGTTGAGGAACATTGAAGAAATCGGTGTATTTCTTGAAGACTGGTGAGGCGTGAAATCCTGAGGAAACAAGATCCTGAGGCATTCAGATGATGCTGAAGAAGACGTGTGTCATACTGAAGCATCTCGCACTGAAGCCGAAGTTGAAGCTTAGTCTACGTTAAGACTTTTATAATTCTTGAGTCATAGGAAAACACCACACTGTTGGAGGGTTGAGGAAAATGAGTTCTGTATTTCTGAGGAAGTGCTCAAATACAAATCCTGAAGAAAACCCTGAGGAATCTCCTGCAGAAGAAGTTCAGTTCCTCGGGTGTCTGAGACCTTGTTCTTCAGGACACTGAGGAATCTAACTTCGGTTGAGGAGTCAGGAAACTGCGAGTGCAGTTTTCCTGAAGAAGAGAGAGAGAGAATATTTTGGACCATGCCACGTGTTGCGTGGTAAGAGGCTAGAACCTGTCTAGCAACGGTCCGAAGGGTGGGCACGATGGTAATTTTGTGCATGGGCATTTATGTCCTTTAACCTGGGGTTGCTCCCTGGCTATAAATAGCCGCCCCCAGACCCGTTGGAGGGTTGACTGCTCCGAGAGAAAATCTGACACTTGTCATTTGAGAGCAAACCACCTCTGAGGAACCTGAAGAACCTAAGTGAGGAAAAGCACCAGCCTGAGTAGTTGAGCATTTCTGAGGAAGTCGATTCGAGTGATCCGAAGCTTGTTACTCTTGAAGACTGTGATCTTCCAGCCGGTGTAGGAGTCATCGTTCTGAGGAAGTCAAGATGAAATTGTGACTTCCCGGAGTGAACGAAGTCTATGAAGGTTTCGGGAGTCTAACTTGAAGACTCACCTGAGTAATTGGACGGAGTCTGAGGACTTTAGTTCAAGGAGAATAAGGTGAAGACTATGTCTTCTGAGTTCAATCTCAGCCTCTCCAACAAGATGTAGAGTTGTCACAACAACTTGAACTGGTCCATCAAATCTGTGTCTTCAGTGCCTTGGTGCTATTTCTTCAAACTCCGTTTTTATGTTTATGCACTGATGACTTGTCATGATGCCTTCCTTTCTGAGTTTCCTCAGTTCTGATTCCTCATACATTGCATCAGTTACACTTTAGCCCTGTAGATCGAAGTTGCCTTTCATTACAATATGTTCCTTTGTAGTCATGTCTACTTTCTGTAATGTTTCTGAGCTTCATAGCTTTGTAAGTTTCCTCAATTTCGAATTGCCTCAGTCCTGAGGAAATTGAAATTCCTCAAGATATTTGAAAATCTCCCATTCACCCCCTCTGGTCGATATACTGCGCTTTCAATTGGTATCAGGGCAAGGTACTCCCTTGTTTTGTGTGATTCGGTTTAACCACCTGGAGTTTTAGTTGTGTCGACCTCAGGTACAATGAGCGTTGCTTCAAACTGCCCCACCTTCGACGGTACAGACTACCCGTACTGGAAGAACAAGATGAGGATGCATCTTGAAGCCATTGACAAGGACCTGTGGGATATTGTTGATCAAGGCATTCCTGAAGCTACTCCGATGACTTCTCCTGATGTTGTCAAGAGAAACTGACAGCTTGATGCAAAATCTCGAAGCATCATTGGTGGCCACCTTAACAAGGCTCAGTTCAACCGTATTAGCGGTCTGGATACAACAAAGAAGATATGGACAAGACTGTCAAAATTCAATGAGGGAGTTTCCGCACAACGAGACTCTCGAGTTGATACACTTCGCAGTCTCTTCAACAGGTTCAAGAGGCTGGACAATGAACATGTGCAGCAAACCTTTGACATGCTCACTGACATATCAAATGAACTCCAAGCACTGGGTGCCACTGACATCACAGATCACGAGGTGGTGAAGAAACTACTGAGGTCCCTGGACGACTCATTTGAGTTCCTATCACTGATGATTCAAGAACGTCCTGACTTCAAGACTCTTGATCCTGCTGACATTCTTGGGCGCCTTAATGCTCATGAACTGAAGCTCTCTGAGAAACGAGACTTATACGGATCCACTCCAAAAGTCCGCGCGCTAAAAGCTAAGGCACGAAAGGTATCCTGTGATGAAGAGTCTGAGGCAGACTCTGATGATCCTGAAGCCCTCAGTCGGGAACTGGCTCTCCTCACCAGAAAGTTCCAAAAATTCACGAAGAAGAATCGCTTTGGAAATTCCTCAAGATCTTCCTCAAGATGAAGCAAAGATGATGAATCAGTTGAGACAAGAAAGAGAGTCTGCCACAAATGCAAGAAACCTTGCCATTACATCATTGAGTGCCCTCTTTGGGAAAAGGAAGCTAAGCTGAAGAAGAATAAGAAAGGGAAAGATGACAGTTCTGATGAAAGGTCAAAGAATAAATCCTCAAGATCCTCAAAGACTGCTAGATACAAGAACAACAACTCTCGTAAGGCTCGCGCATATCTCGGCAAAGAATTGGATTCTGAAGAATCTGATTCCGAACCTGAAGCTGAGGAAGAAGGGTCTGAAGAATCTGAGGGTGTGTATGGTGTCGCTCTTTCCACAACACTAGTCAGCAAGTCAATCTTCAGCACTGAGGAATCTGTCACACACCACGTTGATGACGAAGCTGAAGATACCTCTCCTGCCTTCTGCTTTATGGCCACGACCTCCAAGGTATCTTCTCATTCTTCCTGTGATGATGCCTCAGATGAAGAACCTGATGAAAACTATGCTAAACTTGCTAAACTTGCTTCAAAGCAACAACGTGCACTTGAGAAAATTCAGAACTCATTAAACAAGAGTGATGATTTGTTGGTTGAGGAAATGACGAAGTCTCAAAAATTGACCGATGAATCAAAAGCTCTTCAGTCAAAGTTTGATGGCTTAATCAGTCGTCATGAGGCACTCCTCACCGATCATGAGAAGCTGGCTCATGAGTTCCTCATGAGAAAGCATGAACTTGAGCGGGTGAGGATGTCTCATGACGATCTGAAGAAAGAAAATGACTCGCTCCTCTCCCAACATATCATCATGCCTAAGGAAGGATTTAATCCTCCCTGTTTAAAGTGCATTGAACATGACCGTATTACTTTTGTACCTAGTTCTTCAATGTCTTCAGAATCTGTTATATCAACTACCTCTGTGGTATCTAACTCCTCATCTGAGGATACCATGGACATTGCTGAAGAAAATGCTAGGTCGAAGAGTCTTCTAGAAACCAGTATGTTCAAGAGTATGAAAGGGCTATGAATAACGTAAAGGCCATACTTCCATTATGAATAGGGTGTATCTTATGAATCTTGATAATAATACTAAACATCCATAACACTGACGCTAAACGTCGGAAGACTGACAGAAATCTTGATTTTCTTGTTTGCTTCCCTATCATGTGATTTTTTCTTTGCTCGACGGCATGATGTGATTTTTCTACAAGGTTTGAGTTTTGCCATGATCCCTCTATGCTGCTCTTAGTATGCTGGTTGCCTTGATCATGGACTACATCAAATTCCTTGGATCTCATCCTAGTCTTGCTATAGAAAATTTTACATGAACGGGCTTGTGGATTTTATGAACTCAAATCCACACGGGGGTCACGCGTTTAACGAAGTTTGGCTTGTGGCATTAGTTGCTACACGCACCCCGTATGTTAAACTAGCAACAAAAGAAGTATCGTGTTTTTGTTTTGTCTAGGGTTTCTCGTTTGCCTTGTAAACCTGCTTAACAACCACGATAAAAGTTGCAACAACCCGTGTAGATGGCGATCTAACTCGTTTTTGCAGAGTATGCCTGTGATGTGGTATAGCCTTCAAGATTTGCAATGTGTTTGTATGAGATGCTATATGTTATATAATATTTATTCGCGACCTGCGTTTCGTGGTACGGCGTGATGACTGGAGTCATATGATTGTCACTTAATTATGGCCTGCGTGCCAGAACTGTTTATTAGCTCGAGGCAAAGCAATAGATAGATGCAAGGTGATGATCTACGATGCGGAGGTGGACCCCGACGCACATGCCGGAAGCCGTGGTGATGTTCCCGGTGCCAAGGAGAAAGTTGGTGGACGCGGTGACTTCTACCACGACGGCGTGAAGACTACGAAGACTTCACGAAGCAAAGGGCTATATCATATCACATAATTTTATGAACTGCCTGTGATGTATATCCCTTTGATGCACCCTTGTTTGATGCGCGGTAGTCGTGTTTTATTAGGGTGATCTCTCGCAAAACAATATCAAGTTGATAGTGTTCTTCCAACTGTAGCACCGTCTATACTATGTTTCACATCGGAGCAGGTCATGTCACATGGGTGCACACGTGTGTGACGCATAAAAGGCGGGTGTGTTAAAAGAACACACAGCGCATTACACTTGGTTGTCTTGACGGTTTGGATAAAAGTTTGCTACCGGAACACGCCCATCGAAAGATGAACAAGAATCACATGTGTTGTGATTGGCAAGTTGGCCTACCGGTCCAATCTAAGTCATCAGTGATGTCACATCAATGGCGGACGATTGGGTCGGATCTTGAATCACTCCAGCATCAATTACGAGAGATATTGATCTGAGTGGGAGCGCACTTAGTAATTAAATTGATTAATCACAAGTGCAACTTAATTATGAACAAAGTCTTAGTATTTGCATTATCGTTGTAGAATAATGGCTCGCGTTACCACCTTCCCAATTGATTTTGATTAACTGTATTATCTGGTAAAAACTTTACGATTGGTACCGTATTGTGAGGACTATCCTCAATAGTGCCGAGAAGGACCATGTCCTATCGCAAATTTTTGATGCTCTCCCGCTGATGCTATGGATGATGTGACTTACGTTCATAATCCAAAAATGCTAGAATTCCACCACAGCTAAGTGCATTGTCTTCACCACCATGAAACCCGAACTTTGAAAAGTTTGGGATAGTTATGTTATATTCATGGAACTGAAAAATTGTTTTCAGTAGTAAGACAATTAATGTTGGATATAAGATATCTAGTACAATGTATGATTGTAAGCATTAGTGAAAATGTTCATTGTGCTCTAAACAAAACTGATAAGTGTGGGATCCAGAAGAACAATGATCATATGATGATGAGGATTAAGGGAAAGGAAGTTCCATAGGGTGTTAGTAAGACTTACACGCCGGAAAGGCCATGGCCTGCGCCACCCTTGATCATGTGTGGTCTTCTGTGAGTAGGAGTGACATTGGAAATAGAACTATGATACGTATAAAGGCAAAACAAAAGAAGACTGGAATAACCAGCTCAGAAATGAAAGTCATACGGAGTTATAGATGAATTCATTGCTGGTCAAGAGATGTAATTCTTGGGAATCATGATTAAGCAGTTAATTGTGGATTATGTATATTGTGATTAAACTGTTGATCACCGGAATATCACATCGATTGCATATTGTTGCAACTCGATGCAAGAAATACTATGGCCTTTATGACTAGCTAATGATGAGTTTTGACACGCTCGGGAACACGGTAAAAGGTTTACTATACCGTATGTTGACTCTATGATTATCTTCATAATTCATTTTAGAGTTGAGTAAATTGTTACTACACTTTAGCCTTGTTGCAAAACATCATTTTGAATCATGTTTGTTGCAAGAGAGTTGTTCAAATCTATGAATAACGTAAAGGCCATACTTCCATTATGAATAGGGTGTATGTTATGACTCTTGATAATAATACTAAACATCCATAACACTGACGCTAAACGTCGCAAGACTGACAGAAATACCACATAGATGTGGCACTGCCGTTTATCACAAGTGACATAACATGCATGAAGAATTTCCATAAGTGATGGACTTTCGAGTCATATGATTATGAATCACTTGACGCTTGCGATCTTTGTCTCGAAGTAATGTGACTAAAACACCGTTGATAGGCCATACATGAACGGGCAACTAAACCATTGGTAATCATACATGATGATGTGTGTAGTCACATAAGTGTAGTTGTGTGCAGTGGATTCCCTATCTTCACTAATGAGTTGAAGTAGATATGTGGATATCTGTTCAATAGAGACATACGTCTGAAATCTTTGAAATGTTCAAGGAATTTTAGAGTGAAATAGAAATTCATTGTAACAAGAAAATAAAGCTTCTGCAAATTAGATTGTAGAAAGTAATATTTTAGTTACAAGTTTAGTGAACGTCTGATGAGTTGTGAAGAACTGTCATAACTTGCGTCTCCCGGAACATCACTATGAGTAAAGTGTTCGAGAGATGTAATCAAGCCATGTATGACACGGTAAAGATCAAATATGACGTTTATCAATTTTCCATTATACTTATTAAAGTTATGCATTAGTGACTACGGCTTTTACACTGAAAAGAGCATCATCAAATCTGTTGAAATGACACCATATTAGATGTGGTATGGACTGTTAAAACCATGTTGTCTTTTCTTAAAATTTGGGTATATGAGGCATATGTTTGACATACTCAAAACCCCAAATCAGATAAGTGCTATTTTGTTAAGGTTATGCCAAAAAGTTTTTGTATTCCTCTATCACTACACAAAAGCAAAACTGATTGCTGTTAAGAACAATGTGTTTTGAAGAAAATGGTTTCTTGCAAAATAGTGAGTGGGAGGACAGTGCAACTTGTTAAAGATTGTTGAATCTTGAAATAAGTGCACTGTTGAACCACACAGGTTAGAGAAAACTCGTACAAACATTCATGATATGTAAAACGAGATATTGTTGTTCGACAATGATAAACCTGTGATATACAAAGAAGCGTTGATGGGCCCTGACTCCGGGATTTGGCTAAATGCCAAATAATCCGAGATAGTATCCATGGAAGTAAGTCAAGTTTTGAACTTGGTAGACCCTCGGAAAGACTAAAAGTCTGAAGAATATATATATGGATCTATAATTGATTCGGATGAAATTGTTTTATCCATAAAGCTCAACTCGTTGGAAAATTGTTTTCTAGCAAGTTCAAAGGTTGACTACGGCGAAATAGTGTCGACCGTAGAAATGCTTTAGTCAGTTCGGATTATACTAGCAATCACTACATATCTCATTTATAGGATATGGTAGAATGAACGTCAAAACAAAGTTCCTACATGGAAATATAACAAAGGACGTATACGTGATACGACCGGAATGTTTTGTCGATTCAAAGGATGCTAAAATAGATGCAAGCCTTGGATATCCAGTGATGGACTGGAGCTAGCATAATGGAGTTGGAATTTTCGTTGTGATGAAATTGCAAAAAGAGTTTGTTTTCATCAGGAATAACGAAGATGCTTGAATATTCAAGAAAGTAAGTGGGAGCTGAATAATATTTCTAAAACCTTATGTATATGACATATTGTTGATTAGAAATGATATAAATTTCTTGACACGAATAAGGACTTTATTGGAAATAGTTTTCAGCTGAAGTACTTGGGCTAATATAGCATTAGTATTGAGCACAATGATCTATGTAGATAGTAAGTGTCTGATCATGCTAAAGCCAACATTACATGTTGACATGATACTAAAGTAGTTTAGTATTAATACGCCAAGAAGGATGTTCTTGCCGAGGTCATGGTGAAAAGTTGTTTGCGGAAATCGGTGTTCATGAACACAGATAAGCAAAACACATGAATTGGATTTCACTCACCTATGTGTTTGGATTAATCATGTACACCATAATATGTAAAACAACCAGATATGTCCAGTGCTCCAAAAGGTTGTGAGCAAGATACCAAAGTGATCAATATGTTGATCATTGGACAAACAGTGAAAAGTTAAACTTATGATAGATAAGATATGTTTCTCAGAAAATGGAGATAATGAAGAGCTCGTTGTAACAAGTTACACCAGCTGAATTTTGATGTAAACAGTTACACCAATTCAGTCTTCATACTTACTCCGATCGATTTTTGATTTTAATTGGGATTATGTGTTTCACACGTAAGGGTGGCACAGTATGGAGGAACTATGTCAAGTTCGATACTGTGGCGAATTCTATAACAGAGGCTAAGTATATTGTTGCTTAAAAAGTAACAAGGAGGGTATGTTGAATCATAAATTCATTTATGAACATGGTATGGTTTCCTAGATGCTTGAAGCTCATGGAACATTGACGAATGATTTCATGACTTATTCTAAAGGAACCAAGGTCCTGCCAAATGATTCAAACATATACAAAGCTAAACTGATAAAATTAGTGAATTTTATGATAGCGTGAAAACGCGAAGATATGCAAGATACAAACGGGCCTGAAACGTCAGAAGATGAGGTCTATACCACAAATGAAGCATTTCTTACACCGGTATGCCATAGGTGTAAAGTGCTCAAGCACTGACAATATTATTGACTCTAGTGCAAGTGGGAGACTGTTGGAAATATGCCCTAGAGGCAATAATAAAATGTTATTATATATATATTTCCACGTTCATAATTAATGTTTATATTTCTGTGCTATAATTGCAATGACCCTGACTGTGAGATTCAGAAGAAAACTCATTTGCATGTGTGGAAATGTAAACACCAAGAGTTCCTGGTTTAGCCTCTAAGACCAGCTCATGTGCTAACTGATGATTACGTTTTCTTAATCATGGACATTGTTCTTGTAACAAGGATGTCAGTAGCAATGGGAACATATTGTTAGCAGAACAATGATGTTGAACCGACCCCAGTATTGAATGATATACTTAGAGATCACATCGTAACTACGTTATAAGTCATATCATGAAATGTTTTCATATACGTAATTCCTTAGACCATGAGAGTATCGAGTTGCTTCACACAGGAAGACATGCTTTGGTTCTTAGATGAATCCTCCCGTAAATGGGAAGTAGTAAAATAAGTTCTGGGTATGTCAGATGGTGTGGCTAGTGACTGCGATAGTTCAAGAATTGGATTTGCTCCTTCACGATGAAGAAGATATTCACTTCGGGCCCACTCGGTATGACGGTATCCATTATAGTCTGGCCAGACGCATTGTGATTCAGTCACGGGGATACCGGAATACGATAACGAGAAAAGGGACAAACGAGCAAAGAGGATAACGAGTGGCTTGTGTTCAAAAGTTGTTACACATGGGTGCCAAACTTCTCTCCTCTAACTTTGTCATATATCGCGAAGCAAAGGGAATGGTACATGACTAAACATAATGGTTCACTCGAAGTTTCTTCGTGTATGTGCGGGAGTCAACATGGGTGTCCATGGCTCCGCTGTTGATTATTGGCTATTGACAAAAGGCTGTTGACCTATGTCCGGAAGATGTTCTGAGTCATGTACGCATTATACCGAACCTATTGGGTCACACACTTAACGAGCAGTAGTCTGTTAGAATACTAGTATGGTAGAAGGTTTAGTGGAAGCAAAGCAGAATAGTTCATACGGGTACCGGAAGTAGTTCCGGAGATTTATGGAATAGTTCATAAGGGCACCAGAAGTAGTTCTGGGTATTTAGGACATGTTCGGATCTCTCTGGAGTAGTCCCAGGTGGTTCCGGAACATATGAAAATGGTAATGGGAAAGTTTACGATCAACCGGAATAGTTTCGGTGATCGGTGGACAGCTTAAACAATATGTTGTGTTCACCGGACATAATAACCTTTGCCCGGATGGCTCCGAAACCCATTTAGATGGCTCCGGAACATTCGTTAGAGGTTCCGGAAGGTATTGGAAGTGCTCCAAAAGTGTCCGGAATGTCCCGAAACAGTCCCGGTAGGTCCCGGAAGGTCCTGGAAGCTTCTAGAAGGTTCCGGAAGGTTCCGGGCAGTACCACCCACTGCCCTGCGCCCCTGGCCTTGGGGGTCAAGCCACCTAGGATTCCCTGGCCGGCCAGGTGGTGGGGGCGCACCAAAAAGGGGTGGGAGATCCTCCAGGTGGGATTTCCAAATACCATTATGGAAGGTTTCCGGTGGGAAGGTATGTGTAGGTTTGGAAGGCTTGGGAGTCCAAGTTGGACTCCCAAACCTCCTTGAGCTGCGCCCTAGGCCCCTTGGCCACCTATATAAGGTGAGCCAAGGGTGGGGGGAAGACACACAATCAATCCCCAAGGCCTATGCGCCACCCTCCCTCCTCTAAACCCCGTTGCTCCACTTTTAGACCCCGGTTTAGACGCTGTTCTAGATCGGAATCCGTTAGGGTTTTCTCCCTCTAGTTTTCTCGGTGGCATTCATCTCTGGACGGAGGAGCGCTGCTGGATTGCTGCTACGGGATGTGTGGATACTAATGGAGGGGTCGTACCTTCGACCCTTCTTCGAGGAGCTTGTTCATGGGACTTGTCCGTGGGACTAGATCGCGGGACTTGTTCGTGGGATTGATCGAGGGACTGTTCGTGGGAGAACTTGCGAGATCTACTTCCACTACGTCCACGAGCTTCACCAACTCTACTTCCGCTACATCGGTTGGTGAGCCATGACCTAAAACCTTGTATGCAATCTTCTTGGATGATCTTGGGTTCTTGATTCGTAGGCCGAAATTTTTTGTTTTCTACTACGTTTCCCAACAGATATTACTTGAGTCAGTTGAAGGAAATTTACATTATTTGATTTCGTGGAATCAATCCTGAGGAACATCCTGAGGAATTAATTCTGAGGAATCATAAATTCTTCAAACGGATACTGGCTCACAACCTGTTGTATGAGATAATAATTCCTCTGCAAGGGAAGATCGAATGGGTAATGGATAGTGGATGCACTAATCACATGACTGGTGATAGAAGTCTTATCATGGAATCATCACTGATTCCTTCTTCGAAGAAATCCATCACGTTCGCCGATAAAAGGTAAAAGTAAGGTATTGGGTCTCGGCAGAGTTGCTATCTCTCGAGACCAACGCATTGACAAAGTCATGCTGGTTGAGTCCCTTGGGTATAACCTGATGTCTGTGTCTATGCTATGTGACCTTGATCTTATTGTCATATTTGGAAAATATGGATGTGTTGTTCAAATGGTGAGTGATAACTCCACCGTCTTCTGGGGAGTTAGAAAAGGTGACATGTATATTGTAGACTTTTCTGAAGGTCCTCAAGTTGCTACTTGCCTCATGGCTCGAACCACAGAGTGTTGGCTATGGCACAGAAGAATTGGACACGCTGGAATGAGGAATCTCCACAAACTGGTCCTGAAGAAACATGTCCTCGGGGTTGAGGAAATCAGATTCACCAAGGACCGGCTCTGTGGCGCTTGTGAAGCTGGAAAGATGACCAAGGCCAAGCATCCCGCGAATACCATCATGACGACAACAAGACCTCTGGAACTGCTTCATGGACCAATTTGGTCCACCTAAGTATTCAAGCGTCGGAGGCAGTATGTATGGTCTCGTTATTGTTGATGACTTCCCACGATATACTTGGGTGCATTTTCTTCTCTATAAGTCAGAAACCCCAGCTATCTTCAAGCGCTTTGCTCAGCGAGTCATGAACAACTACAACCTGAAGATCAAGCACATTCGAAGCAACAATGGGACAAAATTCAAGAACATTGGCGTGGAGGAATTCCTCGATGAGTTGGGCATCACTCATGAGTTCTCATCACCTTATACTCCTCAGCAAAATGGAGTTGTTGAGAGAAAGAACAGAACCCTCATCGAGATGGCTCGGATGATGCTTGCTTAGTACAACACTCCACTCAAATGGTGGGCTGAACCAATCAGCACTGCCCGCCACATCATCAATTGAGTGTATATTCATAAGTTCTTCAAGAAAACATCATATGAGCTAATGGTCGGTAAGAAACCCCAATGAAAGTTACTTCAAAGTTTTTGGTGCACCATGTTGGATTCGAGATCCTCATCATCAATCCAAGTTTGCACAAAAAGCATGTGAGGGCTTCATGATTGGTTACGGTATCAACTCGCACACCTACAGAGTCTTCAACATCAGTCATCACATAATTGTTGAAACTGTAGATGTGCGGTTTGATGAATTTGACGGCTCACAAAGATAGCACCTGCCACCTGTGCTAGATGAAGCATCACCTGATAAACAGATCAAGAAGATGGGTGATGGTGATATCATACCCGTGGATCATCCTGATGAAACACACATACCTCCTGCTCCTGAAGAACACCTAAATCCTAAAGCAAACGGTCCTGATGACGATCCTGATCCTGAGGCTCCTGAGACTCCTTAAGCACCAGAAGCTGATGCTAATGAGTTTGATGACAGTGAAGATGATTCACCTCAAGATCATCGACCTCATCTTCCTCGCGTGGTGAATGAAGTTCAAGTCGACAAAATCCTCGCTTATGTCAACATACCAGGTCCTCTCACTCGTGCTAGAGCAAATCGTATAGCTAACTTTGGTTGGAATTTTTCGTTTGTATCTATCTCAGAGCCCACCAAAGGTTCTGAGGCATTCCAATAAGCGGCATGGATTCAGGTGATGCAGGAAGAACTTCTTCAGTTCAAACTGAATGATGTTTGGGAAATGGTCAAACGTGCTGATCCTCGAGTTCACAATGTCATCGGAAAGAAGTGGATCTACCGCAACAAACTCGATGAAGATGGCCAAGTCATTAGGAACAATGCTCATATTGTCGCACAAGGATACACACAAGTTGAGGGTATCAACTTCGGTGAAACCTTTGCTCCTGTTGCTAGACTTGAATCCATTCGCATCATGCTTGCATTTGCTAACCATCATAATATCAGGTTATATCAAATGGATGTTAAAAGTGCATTCCTCAATGGTAATATCGAGGAAGAAGTATATGTTGCTCAACCCCCAGGTTTTGAAGACTCGAAGAATCCTGACATGGTGTATAGATTGAAGAAAACTCTTTACGGACTGAAGCAAGCCCCTCGGGCTTGGTATGACACACTAAGAGATTTCCTCATCAGCAAGGGCTTCAAATCTGGTTCCCTTGATCCAACTCTTTTCACCAAACACTATGATGATGCCTTATTCATATGTCAAATCTATGTTGATGACATTATATTTGGATGCACTAACAAGAAATATAGTGAAGAATTTGCCTTCTTGATGAGTGAACAGTATCAGATGTCCATGATGGGCGAACTGAAGTTCTTCTTAGGGCTTCAAATTCCTCAGCAACGCAATGTCATCTTCATATCTCAGGAGAAGTACCTCAAGGAGTGCCTGAGGAAATTCGGGATGCATGACTGCAAAGGTGTCAAGACACCGATGCCTACAAATGGACAACTCGGTCCTGATAAAAATGGCAAGGATTACGATCTAAAGGTATACCGCTCCATGATAGCTTCTCTGCTATATCTATGTGCATCTAGGCCTGATATAATGTTGAGCTTTTGCATGTGTGCCCGATTCAAAGCGGCACCTAAGGAATTGCATCACCAGGCGGTGAAATGAATTCTTCGATATTTGGCTCACACCCCTTCGCTAGGCATATGGTATCCAAAAGGAACGCAGCTGGATCTTGTTGGGTACTCAAAGTCAGATTATGCTGGAGATCGCGTGGATAGGAAGTCTACCTCAGGAATATGTCACTTCCTCGGACGCTCACTGGTGTGCTGGTCATTGAAGAAGCATAATTGTGTCTCCCTCTCCACTGCTGAAGCTGAATACATTGCTGCTGGTGCTAGCTGCTCACAGCTTCTTTGGATGAAGCAAACTCTGAAAGACTACGGCATTAACTTGAAGAAAGTACCACTACTATGTGACAATGATAGTGCCATCAAGATATCTCAGAACCCAGTCCAGCACTCGAGGACGAAGCACATTGAGATTCGGTATCACTTTCTTCGGGATCATGTGTTGAAGGAAGACATAGTCATCAGCCACGTGAAGACTGAAGACCAACTTGCTGATATATTAACTAAGCCTTTGGATGAGAAGCGTTTTGGTACTCTGAGGTGTGAGCTAAATATCTTAGATTCCTCAAATGTCCAGTGAATCGACACACATCCTAATGCTTAAACAATATTGAAGAATCCTGATGTATAACACACGATGCGTCGTACTCCTCAATTCATGAGGAACTACCTTGCTAAGTGTGAAGAAATTAACGTGGAATGGACTCAAGATCCATACGACAATTGTATGGTATCAAGTGTCTTATTCCCTATAAGGTGGGTAGCGCCACCGCCCAAATTCCTCAGGAATCATTGTCCTCAGTTTCCTCATTTGTGCCTTCATCCTGATACTTACTGTTTAGTCCTCAACAGCATTCACCTATAGTTTTTGCTCTTCAAAATTTTGTTTCTTCATCTAGGTGAATGTGATCGGACCCGTCCCTCTGTGCTCACTCATCCAATCTTTCTATCTTAAGTATGTGTTCATTTGAAACTCACTTGTTCCTCAAACTGAAGCTTTAACTTTATCCTCAAAACCTTCATTGTCCTCAGTTTCCTCAAGATGAGGACTATCAATTTAACTTTAATCTTATCCCTTGATCGTTGCGATTTTACCGCGGATCATGCATATCCATCAATGAGATAAACTCAAAGAGCCGAACCGCCAGGGGTAATCCTGTCCACAAATTTCGTGACCCCTTGATGGCTTCTCGCCCCTCGTTAGTTACCCAAAGTGGAAGGTTGAGATGTAGACAACGGAAAATTTCCCTCGGTGAAGATACCAAGGTTTGTCTCCAGTAGGACTCCGACAACGACATGAAGGTGACAACGGCGCCAGAAATTAGGCGGTTCTCGTGGACCTGCACACACAACAGATAACTTTGCTCCCAACGAGTTCAGAGAGGTTGTCAATCCCTCCGGCCTTGTTGTTTACAAAGGATCAAACACACGGGATAATAATGATAACGATAGCAACGGAAAAGGAAATAAAGAAGAAAATAAATAACGGGTGTAAACAGTGTTGCAAATATGGACCGGGGTCCCATGATGTTCACTAGTGATGTCTCTCTCCCAAAAGACGATAAAATAGCCATGCAAGGTAAACAAATTACAACTGGGCAATTGGCAGGATTATGTGCGCAAACCAATGCTAACTATGCTATAAAGAAAGGAAGAGGCTCAAAAGCATGGGCGGTACGTCAAGACAAGTAGACCGAAATCCATCTGCATCTACCTACTAATCATCCACCTTGAGATATCTATCCAGAACATCTTTCTGGTATTAAGTTGTGAATCCCACCCAAAGTGTAAACTCAAAGACACAGACAACTGCATTAAAGAACTTTGCATAAAGTAAACAATCCTTGCACCCGCAAGTACAAGCACCGTTGTTTTCTCCCTTGTGGCAACATCACATCCTCTAGACTCATGTTTCTGTCACTCAAGCTAGTCATCAGGGGGCATGGACCCACAATCATGCATAACGCTCCCTCTTGGAGTCACTACCTACTACTTGGCCAAAGCAATAAACAACAACATAGAACATGCAAGAATTACTCAAGAACATAAATATAAAAGATGAGAATCAAATATATTACTCAAACACAATCTGAACATAGTCTCATAATCCATCAGATCCCAGCAAACTCAGCATAGCAACAGCAGAAAGATTACATATGTGCCTCGATCATGTAGGGCAGCTCACGAGGTCTAAACCATGAAGAACAAAGAGGGGAGGAGAACATCACATAGCTACTGATCATGGACCCATGGTACAAGGTGGACTACTCACGGTTCATCCGGGAAGCATCCATGGTGGTGGAGAAGCTCCCAGATGTGGTTCCTCCCTCCGGCAGGGTGCAGGGAAGAGGGCTCCTGGTGCTCCCGATCTTGGAAGCGTGGCGGCGGCGGAACAGAGGAGAGATCGCGAAAAAGGGCTCTGTCCTCGAGGGTTTCGGGACGAAAGGGATATATAGGCGAAGGGGGCAGCCAGAGGTGGACAAGGGGCCCCAGGCGCGACCTAGGGGGTGGCCGAGCTAGGTGGCTGCCTGGGCCACCCCTGGATCCCCTCCGGCCCCACTTGGGCTCTTCTCGAAGATTCCTATACGCTGATTTTTCCTATATTTTTCCCAGAATTTTTCTGGCACTTTAAGTAATGGGAAAACCTGAAATACAAAAACAGCAGAAAACAGGAACTGGCACTGGGGTGCACTGAGTTAATAGGTTAGTCCAATTATGATCAAAAGTGTATGGAAGTGCATCAATATCGTAGCAATATCACACAAAATAAGCATGGAGAAAGCAGAAATTATAGATACGTTTTGGACGTATCACCCCTCAGTTTTACCCCTCTATAAATAGCCACCACCCCCATGGTCATTTTCCCCCACACCTCATTCCCTCTCGCGCCACCTCCCTTGAGATCTTCAAGCTCTCGCGTAGTCGACGTCGGAGTCCATTGTCGCCGGAGAAGACCGTCTCGGGTTTCCTCAGTATTTGCCTCATCTCTGGTACGCTCATGTCAAATTTGTTTATTCCTCAGTACTGCAACTTCTTCAAGATTTTCTTCAAGCCACTCAATTCCTCAGCAGTACTGATTTTTTTAAACCTATGCCTCATCAATTTTATTTCCTCAACACCTTCCTCATGAACGCATATAACCGTACCCCACTTCCCCCGAAACTTAATTCTTTCAAAGGTACATGTCTGCTGAGGAATCATATGGTTCTCATAGTCTCACTTCATTTGCAGCTCATCTCGAACGAACAATTCCTCGGTCTCTTCAACTGAAGGAAATGGCTCCTTGTCGCAAACTCACTGATACAGCTCGTGACTTTCCCCCGGCACTGTATGAAAAACTGAAGACTCCATAACGTGATACTGTCGGTGAACGTAAGAAAATGATTCAAAAAATCATGAGGGAATGGGCTAAACGATGGGTTGCATATCAATGGATCAATCCTCAGCATGAAGAAATGTTTGCAGTCAATCCACCCCTGAAGACTTTGGGCATCAAGTCTCGTTTACCTCCTGAACCGGGAATCATTCCTCATCCCTCGAGCTTGAAGACCCCTGATGACTTTCTTGAGGCTTATTAGCGCTACCTCAAGAGAACGGCTCATATTGCTCAAAGTCTGTCCCGTGACTTGGCTGCCTCAGTGCAGATTCCTCCTCTGTCGGGACCCGGAATATGCGTATGTAATTCCAGTCACAACTCAATCATATGGAGAGCCGAGAGTCGTACCCACTTGTCTAAGCAGACAAGGCCAAGCACAAAACACTCTCGGAAAGCATCGTACATGAGGGGCATCCCATCCAGGCCGGATGATCAACTGAGATGGGTCCTCATCGCCCGCTGACAAGTCTAAATGATTATGGGTGGTGAAATCCCATACTCATAGACAAGTCGCCTCAACCATATTATCGATTGAACTATAACACTTACATAAACAGACTCCAACCCGATCACCTAGTCGGGATCTCGGGCGGGCTCAATTATACAACAAAGTGTGCCACGTGACAGAGTCACGAGAAATCGCATCGGGATGCCCCAAGCTGCGCACATCTAAGGGCCACTTGGTGTATAAAAGACTGCCAGCAAGAACACAACTAAGTTATCGAAAACCCATACTAAGACATGCATGTTATAATCATACATGCAGCAGACATGTCTAGTATGAACAGCAGGTATCAGCACATAACTCTACAATGTACTTCTTTATTGACTTATATATAGAGCATACAAATATCATATGACTATGATCCATCATTACATCAAACAACGGAAGCAAATTAGGTCTGAGTACAGACAAGATTAACAAATGGCTTAGAGAAGCCTTGTTCAACATACATGCCCATCCACGAGGGACCAGACTGCTGTCTGGAACTATACTACAATGGTCAACATCGTGCTAAAACATAGAATAAGCAAACGTGAGTACGAAGTCGTACTAAGCAAGACTTACATCAGAACTATACTACTCATGCTCAAGTTCAAGGTAAAGGGAGGTGGGGTTTCATCATGCAGAAGTGCCAGCTTTGACTTGGCTAGTCCTGTACTACGAGTACCAGACTTGAGGTAAGAAGTGTACACGAGTCCACTACCAAGTCTCCAACCAATACACCACTATGGATACTTCCTCGACTTCCCCACGAGAAAGCACGCCATAGCACTCACGCTTATCTTGCGAGTTTTAGAGTGTCCATTCAAGTTGTCTAATAATCAGGTACAGGTTCTAAGTAGTCAATGACCAAGGACGCGGCTATTCGAATAGTTTTGTTAACCCTGTAGGGGTGTAAACTACACACACACATGACCATCAGTTACCGCCAGGTCTCGTAACCATTCAAGGGGTGCCGGCGAGGATGTTCACCACGACACTTCGCTCACAACCGGTCTATTCCAGGAGTCGACTATCTGAGTTTGTCACCGCTCGAGAGTTCGGCCGGATCAATGATACGGACTCAGACAATGTAGGCAACCGAGACGCCACCTCTGACAGATGGTTTCACTGCCTCACAGATCCACCCACATATCTAAGATGATGCAACACTTCACTCACTCTTTTTCTATGCATATGCCAAATGGAACGCCCGAACTAATGTGACTCCTGGACGTCAACACGGATCAAGGTACTAGGCCGAGAGGGGCCAGTGAGCCCAATGTGTGGTTGTACTCTTTGTCTTGGATTACCATACAAGAACTCGGGCTTAAGGCGGTGTTCAACGAGACAACCCACTGTGTACTCCTACACAAGCTCTCATCGTTCACCTTGTATTAGGGTAGATTCACCAACACAATTTCACCTTCATCAACACCATGATCACTATCATCTCGACTCACATCAAAAGTATCCTCAGTGTAAACTCTAAGCATGCAATAAGAAGTAACAGTTGCAGGGGCCACATGATATCAATCAACTCCTATGTCAGCTAGGATTGTGGTTTGCTTACTACTGTGACAAGATGATAGGTCATGCATCGGATATGGGTTCAACTATGCGGTAGAATCGATAACAAGGTGATCTCCTAAACATCCATAAGAGAGACTGAGAGGGAAGTGGGATTTTATAGACATGATCAATGGGGTTTGCTAGCCTTGCTGACGAAGTCCGGTACGGTGTCTTCAACGAAGGAGGTGGCCTCCGGTTCCGGTTCCACTTCTATCGAGCAAACAAAGCAAACACCGGAACAACAACAATGTAAACATTACATTGCAATGCACAATCACGATGCATAATGTAGCATGGCACGGTATTGATGTGACCTAGGTTCAATTTGTCACATGTTCATTGAAGTTGATTTGAAAAGTTAATTCAAATTCAAACTCCAAATGTTGTTCAAATTTGCCAAGTTGCATTTTCTATTGTTTGTTCTTTGTAAACCATCTTGGCATGTGTATGATATGCCTCTGATGTACAAGTGTTTATGTTTGCATTGCAATGGTTCAAATTGGAATAGCATTTGAATTAAATTTGAATTAATTCCAATTAAGCCAAATAGCAAAAGCTACTGGTCCCAATTTAAGATCAACTCAAACATAGTTGAAAGTTGATTATTTGGATAGAGAATTTTCTGCTGATCATTTTTCATATATTATTTGTCCAATTTGGAGTTAATATGAATTTTCTATGATTTTTATAAGTTTATACTATTTTCTGTATTTTCTGAAATTTCTTTAAATTCTTTTCTATTTACTGCGTCATGCTTGTGCAAGGGTGACGTCATGGGGGGCTCTGACCAGGAGGACCCACTGGTCAGCTTCTGTCGGGTTAATCCCCGGCTTAGTTAATTAACAGGGGTTTAAAAAGGATCCTGGGCCCACATGTAAGTGGCCCAAGGGTGTGATTAGCACCTAATCTAACCGCAGCCACGTCGGCGGGCTGCCGGCGTCTAGCCGCCGGTGGCACCAGCGCGGCGGCGCACACACGGGACGGCGCTCCCGTCGTCCATTTGGCGTGCCAAGGCCATGGGAGGAAAGCCCGTGCTCCCACACATCACCTCGTGCACGCGGGTGAGCACGGGGAGGGCCAGAACATCGTCGGCGACGAGTTCCGCGGCGGTCAGAGCTCTGGAAGACGACGGCGGCGAGTTGGTGCACGGGAAGAGCTGGGGTTGGAGGGGAACGGTGTGGAATCTCACCCTGATGCCAACGGGGTTGACGTCTAGGGCGGAGGAGGTCGGACGGCGACGAATTTCCCGACGAGGTCTACGGCGGCAGGCGGCGAAACGACGAAGATGGCGTCGGCTTCGGGGGATCCCTGGTTCAATTGATCACAGCAGTCGACGTAGACGAGCGTTGCGGTCCTTCTGGACAAGGTGGGGTGGCTCGAGCTTGCCGGTGGCCACGGCTACGCGTGTCGGCGCTCTCCGGCGAGCTACGGTTCACGACGAAATCGTGCAGAGGAGGGAGGGACGAAGAGCGGAGAGAGGGGGAAAAGAAAGAGCGCATGTGTGGCGTCTCTGTGGCGAGGGGAGGAGGCCTAGGTGGCCTGGAATCCGCGAGACGTCGCGGTGGCGTCGTCGACGCGCTCTCGGCTCGCCATCGAGCAGCTTGAGGAAGATGACACGCCGGGAGTGGGCCTGGGTCGTGGGGGGTTAGTTGGGCCCGAGGCCTGGTAGGTTGGGCTGGGTTTTCTTTTTCTTTTTTCCTCTTTGTTTTGTTCTGTTTTCTTTTTCTGTAAATTGTTTTGCTCTGGATAAAATAGCAAAGCATTTGTAAAATCCTCAAAACTTTTATGCGACCTTACATGGCATAACACTAGCCACTCACAAGTTTTGGGAATTTTTGAAATTCAAATAATTTGAATTTCAATTCAAGTAGGGTCATTATTTAAATTCCAAGCTCTGTTTGAATTTTTGAGAAATCTTGGTGCATGTAGTGGGACCCACTTCACTTTAAATGTGATCATGCTTATTTATAAGACTTTTCAAAAATAACAGAGGAATTTTTTGGAGGAATTTTTTGTCTGGCCATTTGAATTAAATTCTCAGGGCTTTTTGCTTTCCCCATTTTTGAATTTCATTTGAAATTTTCACATGATGCAAAGAGGCACTCAAACCCTAGTAGTTACCCAAGTTGGGGTTCTGACATCCTCAGCCTGCTGCTCAGCCTCAGCCTCGGCCTCAGTCTCGGTCTCCCGGACAGCCTCGTAGAAAGACTCCTGGCATCAAACCTTCGATGAAATCCCCAGTAAAGCCTCAGGCTCGAAGCTCCTCATGCCAACGAACTTCTGGAGCTACTCCTGCCTCAAGGCTTCACACTGATGAGTCTGGCAGTGCACCTAAGGCCTCCACCACAATGCCTCTGCCTCAGCCGAAGAGCAAGACAACCATTCATCGAGGCATAAGACCCTCTCCAAAGAAAACTTCCATGCACGGTGCCATTCAGACTGACTTCAGCTCAGATGAAGAAGACGAGTTTGAAGATATGGTTGGCTTTGTGGCCACTGAGGAACAAAAGCTTGACTATGTGCGTGCTGCAGCCAGACGCAAAGCTGAAGCAACAGGTTTAGAAATTCCACTTCTCCTCGATCCCAAGAAGATATTGGAGTATATTGAAATTTGGTCTGTGAAGCCTGATACTCCTCTTGATGATTTGGATATACCCAAGGACCTCAGCTTCTATATTCAACAGTTCCTCATCAATGAGATTCATCACCGAGACCTCAAGAAGCAGTTGCAACGCCAACTGAAGAATGTTCACAGTGAATTCAACAAAAAACGGTTACTGACGTTACTCCTCAGGAATTCATTGAGTATCAGTGTGAAGTTCACCGACACACTACTGAGTTTGAAGCAAAATGTGCATACATAGGCAAATCAAAGGAAAGGATGTCCAGGAAAATGAACAACCTGATGAAACTTCGTCAGTCACAGTCCTCAGTGCCTTTACTTAGAAAAAACAGTCCTCAGTGCCTCCTGCTGCCCCTGCGACATCCACTGCCATGCCTGAGGATTCCACCCGGAGACACAAGCGTATGCCTGAAGATGCTCCTGCCACTCCTCCCGCAGGCAAGAAGCCCGCTCTTGAGACCACTACTGAGGAGCCAATTGATGCTACTCCGCTCTCGTCTGCTCTTCTGGCCTCAAAAGAAGTTGATGCCATCGTGCCACCCACTACTGCCTCACCTCCACCCGCAAATCCTCAACGTAGCATCATTGTCTTTACCCCACCCTCCAAGGAACTTGCCTCAGCTGCTTCCACCCAAATCATTTCAACACCTTAGTTTCCTCCTCCTCCAATCATCACTGAAATTGAGGACATGGATGTTGATATTGAGGATACTGGAACTCCTCGTATCTTGGATGAGGACTATGAGTTGGAAAACTCACCCACTCATACCATTTTTTCACTTGAGCCTCACTCCCCCACCGCCACAGAAGTCCTGCCTGATACTGTTCAAGACTCCGATGACTGTGTGCATGAAGCCTCTGCTGCTTCTGATGTTGCTGATGATGACACTAATGATGCATCTGCTGCCTCTGATGAGGCTGATGAACCTGATGCTGAAAGTGCTCAGCCAGCCACTGAAACTGAGGCAGAGCACAACACCAATGCTGAACCCGAGGCTACAAAGGACATCTCCTCTAAAAAACAAGTCACATCTCCCTCAGCCCCAGCTGCCTCACCGAAACCTGGCCCTGATGCCTCACCGGAAGCACCTGCGTCCCCACCTGTGCCTCCACCTGCTTCAGACGCACCTGTTCCTCGGGAGAAAGCCTCAGCACTTTCAATCTGTCCAAAGCAGAAGCAGCCATTTTATCGCAACATTGAGGCTGATGCACGTCCAAGATTCAACGCTGATGCATTCTTCAACGCCATGAGCTTCTTTCAAGATGGGATTCAGAATCACTCTGCTCCACCAATCAAGCTGCTGAGGTTCTGGACTGCAACCCAGAAGAATTATTATGCCTCAGTCCTTTACATGGCGCATAAGGTCTTTCCTCATAAGCACATTCCTCATTCGGATATGGAGGACATTCTGTGCTGCAACAATGTGCTTCAAGATCTCTTTCATGCCAAACTGCTTCAGTTCTGCTCCGAGTGCATACATTAGAATGAAGAGCTTGTGCTTCAGTTCTACGCAACTCTGTATGTCTCAGGCGATCCCAAGGACATCAACACTTGGGTTCTGGAATGGATGACTGAGCATCAACACTACAGTGCCTCGGTGCTTGAGATCATTGAGATTCTTCAGCCGCCTCTCTCTGATGCATCAGTCCCCATCACTTATGGTGCTCCACTTCTGAGGGATGATATGATGAACATGCTTATGAAGCCTCAAGCCCCTGAAGCTCCTCCACGTACATAGTTCCTCGTGACTGAGCTTCAGTATATGCCAAGCACTCTATACCGCATGCTGGCCAAGTCCTTCTGCCCAATCAAGGGGTATGAATCCACTGCTGAAGAAGTGGTAGGCATCATAAAGAACATCCTATATAACCTCTGCATGTCTGCGCCCATCAAAGTCTTAGACTTCTTCTTCAGGATAATGGTTGATGCTGCTCAGAATCCTCACATCCTGAAGCCATATGCGCCGTGGATTATGAAGCTGATTTGTGCCAAGACTGGTATCAACTATAGGCCTGATCAGCCAAATCATCGCACGTATTTGCCTCCAGTTGAAGTGCTTTAGCATACTCTGGCTTCAAATGCCAAAGGCAAAGATGTCTTCTATGAGGAAGTTCTACCTGAGTATTCCCTTGGAGGAAACATTAGACAACCTCAGTCCCGTACTACTCATGAGGAGTGCACGCATGCCTCAACTGAGGAAACTACTCAAGCTCGCGTGATGACCGACCGAGAACTTCTCATTATTCTTCATCAGAAGGTCGATCGCAATCATGACTGGACCAAGCGTCAGATTGGAGATATCCTCAGCTACATGGCGCGAATGCACACCTCCCAAAAGAAGATTCATTAGTATGCCCATCATACCTATCAAAGACTTGATGCTCTTCTCACTGAAGTGATTGTGCCTCAAGACCTCGCAAAACTCGGCCTCAAGCTGCCTCAGGTCTCAGAGATACGGCCTCCTCGCCAGTTTTGCCGATGCAACACACCACCTCTGGCGATGGATTCCTTCTCTTCGGGACACGAGATCTCTCCTGAAGACACTGCGGCTTGTCCTCACACTGCAACGGCTTGCCTTTAGCCTGATTCACCTCAGCCCTGAGGCACTACTCTTGGGTCGTTAGTCGTAGTCTCTCCTTTTTCCCATTTAATGACAAAGGGGGAGAAAATATGTTAGTCTTCAAGCGGGTCTATATGGGGTTCCTCAGTTACAACTCTCGTTCTTCAGACTACTTTTGTAACGAGTTGTAAACTGATACTTTTCTGGTAGTCTGATACTTTTGAGTTACCTCACGATGTTCCTCTAGTTTATTTTATACTCATGATATTCCTTAGCAACCACTTTACTCAGTGTTGTGTTTAATCTTCAAGCATTCTAGCCTCAGCACTGATTTTAGACAGTACTGGATATAGGGGGAGCTCCTCATGTTTGTCAAAATATCCACTAAGTTCAAAAGGTCTTCAATATATGCATATCCTCAGGGGGAGCATCTCTATATCCAGTTAGTATGAATTATTTTCTTCAAGTTTTAATTCCTCAAAATTACTTATTTAATCCCGTTGAAGCTTTAACATGATTGTCATCAAATCACCAAAAAGGGGGAGATTCTAAGTGCATCTAGTGCCCCTTTGAGGTTTTGGTGTATTTGATGACAAAACGGTTAAGGGACTGATGTGTTTGTGAGTGTACACAGGAGAACAATCCCTGAAGAAGAGGTTAACCACCATTGTCAACCCCCCAAAATGTTGAGGAACCTTGAAGAAATCGGTGTATTTCCTAAAGATTGGCGAGGCACGAAATCCTGAGGAAACAGATCCTGAGGCATTCGAATGATGCTGAAGAAGACGTGCGTCATCCTGAATCATCTCGCGCTGAAGATGAAGTTGAAGCTTGGTCTATGTTAAGACTTTTATACTTCTTGAGTCGTAGGAAAACACCGCACTGTTGGAGGGGTTGAGGAAAATGAGTTCTGTATTTCTGAGATAGTGCTCAAATAGAAATCCTGAAGGAAACCCTGAGGAATATCCTGCAGAAGAAGTTCAGTCCCTCGGGTGTCTGAGACCTTGTTCTTCAGGACACTGAGGAATCTAACTTCGGTTGAGGAGTCAGGAAACTACCAGTGCAGTTTTCCTGAAGAAGAGAGAGAGAGAATATTTCAGACCGTGCCACGTGTTGCGTGGTAAGAGGCTAGAACCTATCTAGCAACGGTCCGAAGGGTGGGCGCGATGGTAATTTCGTGCATGGTCACTTATGTCCTTTCACCTGGGGTTGCTCCCCGGCTATAAATAGCCGCCCCCAGCCCCATTGGAGGGTTGGCTGCTCTGAGAGAAAAACTGACACTTGTCATTTGAGAGCAACCCACCTCTGAGGAACCTGAAGAACCTAAGTGAGGAAAAACACCACCCTGAGTAGTTGAGAATTTATGAGGAAGTTGGTTCGAGTGATCTCAAGCTTGTTACTATTGAAGACTATGATCTTCCAGCCGGTGTAGGAGTCATCGTTTTGAGGAAGGCAAGATGAAATTGTGACTTCCCGGAGTGAACGAAGTCTGTGAAGGTTCCGGGAGTCTACCTTGAAGACTCACCTGAGTAATTGGACGGAGTCTTAGGACTTTAGTTCAAGGAGAATAAGGTGAAGACTATGTCTTCTGAGTTCAATCTCAGCCTCTCAAACCAGATGTAGAGTTGTCACAGCAACCTGAACTGGTCCATCATATATGTGTCTTCAGTGCCCTGGTGCTATTTCTACAACCTTTTTTTTTATGTTTATGCACTGATTACTTGTCCTAATGCCTTCCTTTCTGAGTTTCCTCAGTTTTGATTCCTCATACATTGCATCAGTTACACTTTAGGCCTGTAGAGTGAAGTTGTCTTTCATTGCAATATGTTCCTTTGTAGTCATGTCTAATTTCTATAATGTTTCTGAGCTTCATAGCTTTGTAATTTCCCTCAATTTCGAATTGCCTCAGTCCTGAGGAAATTGAAATTCCTCAGGATATTTGAAAATCTCCCATTCACCACTCCTCTGGTCGATATACTGCGCTTTCAAAACTACTCACGACACATTCGGGAAGCGTCCATGGTGGAGGGGAAGCTCCCGGAGGTCAATCCTCCCTCCGACAGGGTGCCCGGAAGAGGGCTGCTGGCGCTTCCGTTCTTGGAAGCGCAGCGGCGGCGGAACAAAGGTGAGATCGCGAAAAAGGGTTTTGTCTTCGGAGGTTTCAAGTCACGGGGAATAAATAGGCGAAGGGGGCAGCCAGGGGGCCCACCAGGGGTCCAGGCGCCCCCCTGGCGCGGCCAGACCCTAGGTCACGCCAGGTGGCCGCCTGGGTCCCTGGTGGTGGCCCTCTGACCCCACCCAGGTGATTCTGGAAGGTTCCTTCACGCTGATTTTTAATCTGGTTTTTCCCGAATTTTTGGAGCATTTTTAATATGGGGGAAACCTGGAATAGAAAAACAGCAGAAAACAGGAACTGGCAATATGGTGCACTGATTTAATAAGTTAGTTCAAATATGATCAAAAGTGTATGAAAGTGTATCTAGTTCATAGCAATATCACACAAAACATGCATGGAGCAAGCAGAAATTATAGATACGTTTGGGACGTATCAACATCCCTAAGCTTAATTCCTGCTCGTCCTCGAGTAGGTAAATGATAACAAGCATAATTTCTATGGTGACATGCTAGCAACCATATAAGAACTTTGAAAGTAAAGCACTCAAGGTATGTGATTCAATTCAAGTCATAACTTGCAAGAGTCTATATTAGCATTAAAACAAGCAACGAAAGAACATTAGGTGCAAGAGCTCTCGCTGTCCGTGACTCGAATGCTCCAAATGGTGTTTGCGTGCAAGAAGGGGGAGATGGTGATGGCGTGGAAGTGATAACGGCTTCTCGCCCTTCGTTGGTTACCCCAAGTGGAAGTGAGAAGTAGGATAGTAGTATATTTCCCCTATGTAGAGGATAGGGTTTGTATCCTGTAGGACTCCGACAATGATAAGTAGGTGGTTCGGCAAGTGATGCGCCGTCTGAAAAGAATCACTTGCTTCTCCTGGACCTGCACACGACACAAATAACTTTGCTCCCAACGATGTTCAGAGAGGTTGTCAATCTCTCCGGTCTTGTTGTTTACAAAGGATCAAACACAAGGGATAATGATAATGATAGCAACTGAAAGTAAAATCTAGAATATAAATGAGCGTGTAAACAATGATGAGAATATGGACCGGGGTCCCGTGATGTTCACTAGTGATGTCTCTCTCCCAAAAGACGATAAAACTACTATGCGAGGTAAACAAATTACAGACGAGAAATTGACAGGATTATAAACGCACCGCAATGCTAACTATGCTACAAAAGAAAGGAAGAGGCTCAAAAGCATGGGCAGTACGCCAAAATAAGTAGACCGAAATCCACCTGCATCTACTACTAATCATCCACCTTGAGATTTCTGTCCAGAACATCTCGCTGGTATTAAGTTGCGAGCCCCACCCAAAATGTAAACCCAAAGCAGCAGACAACTGTATTAAAAAGAACTTTGCATAAAGTAAACAATCCTCGCAACTGCGGTTACAAGCACCATTGTTTTCCCCCTTGTGGCCACAACACATCCCCTAGACTCATGTTTCTGTCACTCAAGCGTGTCATCAGGAGGCATGTTCCCACAATCGAGCATAACGTTCCCTCTTGAAGTTACTACCTACCACTTGTCCAAAGAAATAAACAGCAACGGAGAACATGCAAGAATTACTTCGGAACAAAACTACACAAGATAAGAACCAATTATATTACTCTATCACAATCTGAACATAATCTCATAATACACCAGATCCCATCAAACTCAGCATAGCAAAAGCAGAAAGATTACATATGTGCCTCGATCATGTAGGGAAGCTCATGAGGTCTAAACCATGAAGAACAAAGAGGGGAGGAGAACATCACATAGCTACTGATCACGGACCCATGGTCCAAAGGAAACTACTCACGGCACATCCGGGAAGCGTCCATGGTGGAGGAGAAGCTCCCGGAGGTCGATCCTCCCTCCGGCAGGATGCCGGGAAGGGTCCTGACGGTGCTCCCGATCTTGGAAGCGCGGCGGCGGCGGAACAGAGGCGAGATCGCGAAAAAGGGTTTTGTCCTCTGAGGTTTCCCGTGACAGAGATTAAATAGGAGAAGGGGCAGCCAGGGGGGCACCAGGATTCCAGGCGCCCCCCCTGGCCGCGCCAGGTGGCCGCTTGGGAACCTGGTGGTGGCCCCTCGTCCCTCCTTCGGGGCTCTGGAAGTTTCCGGTACGCTGATTTTTATCTGATTTTTCCCGAATTTTTGGAGCACTTTTTATATGGGGGAAAACTGAAATAGAAAAAAGCAGAAAACAGAAACTGGCACCGGGGTGCACTCAGTTAATAGGTTAGTCCAAATATGATCAAAAGTGTATCTAGATCATAGCAATATCACACAAAACATGCATGGAGCGAGCAGAAATTATCGATACGTTTGGGACGTATCAACATCCCCAAGCTTAATTCCTGCTTGTCCTCGAGTAGGTAAATGATAACAAGCATAATTTCTGTGGTGACATGCTAGCAACCATATAAGAACTTTGAAAAGTAAAGCAATCAAGGTATGTGATTCAATTCAAGTCATAACATGCAAGAGTCTATATTAGCATTGAAACAAGCAACGAAAGAACATTAGGTGCAAGAGCTCTCGCTGTCCATGACTCGAATGTCTCCAAATGGTGTTTGCGTGCAAGAAGGGGGATAGGGAATACGAGAAAAGGGTATTTTTGTTGAGAACTCAATCTACTAAAATTTCACACTTGGTCTTCTTTGGAATCTTATCTTGACTCGTCCCCATACCAATAGCCAGGTACAAGTCATTTTGGTCCACTCCCTTTCGATATTTTGAGCACTCTGCAATGGATGAGCGTAAGCAAGAGAGTTGACACTTAGGATGGCAAAGAGAGAAATATGGTGGAGGAGGAAGACAAAAACGGTGAGAAGGGCTCACATCAATGAGGACAATCATAGGCGAGAAGGCCAAATGACAGATATGATGTGAGGAGTAGGGATTGCCATGCAACGGATGCACATATGAGCTGAAAAGCTCTCCAATGGAACTAGTGGGGGTGCATCTAACTTGCTCGCTCATGAATACCTAGAGCTCTTTTGAGGAGGCTCATCCTTGGAATATGCAAGCCAAGTTCTATAGTGTGAAGGTCCCCACATAGCTATATGCATGAATGATCATCTCTATGGAGTACAAGGATAAGAGGGAGTACTAGTGTGGATCTTTCAAAAGGATAGTAGTGTTGCCCCTTTCTCTCTTTTTATTTCTTTTTCTCTTTTTTACTATTTTTGTATTTCTCTTTTTACTAGTGTTGCCTCAATGGCTCTTTCTATTTAACTCTCATTGGGATCTTTTATTTTGTCCACTTTGGGATCTTTTCCTCACTTAAGGGAAACACTCTAATTTACAAGAGGGTATAGAAGATCTTTCACACTTTACAAGGTAATCAAATCATAAAGAAGATGTAGCTATCATGATGTATGCAATGTATGCCGCTGCTAGTGTAGCAGGATATGTATGACATGGTGATCAAGTCATGAAGAGGTGGAAGTTGCATGGCAATATATCTCGGAAAGGCTATGGAAATGCCTTGATAGGTAGGTATGGTGATTGTTTTGTGGAAGGATATAAGGAGGTTTATGATGACAGAGCATATCATTACAAGAGCTTGGATGTACCGGCAAAGGTGGACGCCAACTCTCGGAGTGAGAAGAAAGCAATGCACAGCACAGGAGAGGCTAGCAAATATGAGGAGGTGGAAGTGTCAACTTTCAATACTTACATTAGTCTGAAGAACTCATGCACTTATTATCGGTAACTCACAATCTAATAAGGAGGTTCACAAAGAGACAAGTACCCCGAGGAGGAGTGTATGGGGGTTTGGTTATCCTTGCGCGTCCTCGACTCATGGTACGTGAGTGTACTCTAATATTCGATCCCTCCAAAGATTAGCGATCAATCTAGTAGCTAGAGTTCTCAACTAGTTTTGTTGGTTTTGAAAATAAAAATGGATTGCTCAAAAACGGCACCTATCACTAATAGGCTAGAGCTCTTGACACCAAAAGTTCAAACATTACTCACATCAATACCTCAAAACTATTGCAAGTTACTACTAAAATTAAATAGCAACCTCAATTACCTACTCTCAAGACAAGACACAACTCAGTGCAACAACCAACTCTCTTAACAAGATAAACATGAAAACTAAAGAGAGTTCCAGAAACAAACTAAACAAAAGCCAAGGCTCTTGCTAAAGACAAACTAAAACTAAAACTAAACATGGCAGTAGCTACGAAAGGATAAAGAACACAGAACAGTAAAAAGATAGACATGAAAAATCCTATGATGCGTTCTAGATTGGAGTGGAGCGTGTTTCTCTCCCACACAAAGTCGGGGTCTAACTTGTTATGAACAACAAGCAAAGCTAAATAAAACTAAAAATAAAACCTAAGAGCGAGACGCTCCAAGCATAGCACATAACGCATGAAGTGATAAAAATATAGTGAGACGAAGGACGAACTGATGATTGTTGATGGAGAAGGGGATGCACGAGGGCATCCCCAAGCTTAGACGCTTGAGACTCCTTGAATATTTGTTAGGGATGCATGGGGTCATCCCCAAGCTAGAGCGCTTGACACTCCTGTATCTTCTTTCATCATCTTCCATCGCACACTTGAAAACTCCCTTCATACATAACTCATCATAAGATGATTAGAGAGGTTAGTACCCTTAATAAAATAATTTTCCCCCACTGGATATAAAGATATTCTTAAAGAGCTACTGTTTCTCCAGATTTCAAAAATGGTTTTGCAAAGAAAAAGCAAGCTTAAGGTTTGCAAAAGTAAGGAGAGACAAAACGTGGCAGAATCTGTGAAAAACAGAACAACAGGTAGTAGAGAATTTTTTCGGGGTACTTCTACAACTCAAATAAAAAAAACTCACAACATACGAAAGTTCCGTAATTGTATAGAGCACGTTGTGTAAAAATTTCAGCTTAAAAAGATGAATTGGTGATTTGATCCGATTTATTCCGTCACGAGGACAGAATCTGTTTTCTGGACAGCATGTCACAACTTTCGCTTCCCTTGTCATATGAGGCGATAACTTGGCACAAATCTTGAAAATAAAGATACAATGATGTTGCTACAGTAGTAACAATCATCAAGACCACTAAAAACATAAGTAAAAACATCTTAGGTTGCCTCCCAACAAGCGTTTTCTTTTACGCCTTTAGCTAGGCATAAGGCAAAAGAAGAATCAAGTTTTATCAAGAGAAAGAGAATAGCTAGCCCGTGTAACAGACTCAAAAGGTAACTTGATTTTATTTCTAGGGAAGTGTTCCATGCCCTTTTTGAGTGGGAATTGAAATTTTATATTCCCCTCTTTCATGTCAATGATAGTACCAACGGTGCGGAGAAAAGGACGTCCCAAAATAATTGGACATAAAGGTTCACACTCTATATCCATAATAATAAAATCAACGGGAACATAGTTGTCATTGACAATGATAAGAACATTGTCGATCTTCCCCAAAGGTTTCTTTACGGAAGAATCGACAAGACGAACACCAAAAGAACAAGAATCAAAAGGTTTCAATTCAAACATATCATACATTCTTTTGGGCATGACGGAGGTACTAGCTCCAACGTCACATAAAGCATAGCAAGAGAAGTTATTTAATTTAATTTTGATCATAGGGTCCCAACCATCATCTAGCTTTCTAGGTATGGAGGCTTCTATCCTAAGCTTATCCTCCCTATCTTTGATGAGATCATTTGTGATATGCTCCGTGAAGGCAAGATTAAGTGTGCTAGTGTGGGGGTCTCTAGACATTTTGTGTAGTAAGCTAATAACTTTTGAGAGGGTGCAACTATAAAAATCAATATCACTACTATCAAAGGTGGTAGTAATGTCATCTAGGCTCACTTGTTTGAAACCCTCTATGTTCATAGGAGTTTCTTCTTCTACGGTTGAGGTATTAGCATCACCATTAATAGGTCCAATGGGACGAGGAGTGCATTGGGTGCTAATAGTCTTGGTATCCTCAACAATTTGGATAGTGGCAACTGTGTGGTGTGTAGGAAGGCTCTTAATTCTATCCTCTTCCTCTTTTTCTGTAGCCCGTCTTTCTTTAAGTTTAGCCACATCCTAATATTTTCATTAATTTGTAATTGGATAGCATTAATAGGAGTGGCCTTGCTCTCCTCAAGGGGAGAGGTTCTAATTTTTAACATCTCAACATCAAGGCCTAAGCTGTCTACCTTCAAACAAAGATTATCTAATTTAGCTAACTTTTCTTCTACATTCTTGTTGAAGGCTTTTTGGGTAGTGATAAAATCTCTAAGCATGCTTTCTAATTCAGAAGTGGGGTTCTTATTGCTAGGGTAAGTGTTTTTGTTCCCATAGTTGGATGGAAACGGTCTAGGATTACTAGCAAAGTTGCCCCTATAAGCATTATTATTAAAGTTGTTTCTAGCAATGAAGTTCACATCTACTTGTTCCTGAGCAACCAAAGAATTTAAGGCAACATCATGAGGATCAATAGAGGGTTGCTTGGCAAGTGGAGACATAATCAAGTCAACTTTTTCGTTTAGGGAGGTAATTAACTCAACAGAATTACCTTCCTACCTGTTGGAGCGCGTTCGGTGTGCCATTGGGAATAATTGGTCATCATCTCATCGAGAAGCTTTGTGGCAGCACCAAGTGTAGTTGACATAAAGGTTCCTCCCGCGATCGAATCTAACAGGTTCCGCTTGTTAAATTTCAAGCATGCATAAAATGTCTAGATAACCATCCAGGTAGTCAAACCATGTGTAGGGAATTTCTTAACAAGAGATTTCATACGTTCCCAAGCTTGGGCAACGTGTTCATTATCCAATTTCCTAAAATTCATAATGTTACTCCTCAATTGGATAATTTTAGCAGGTGGGTAGTGATACACGAGATAACTTCTCGCCCTCGTTGGTTACCTCAAGTGGAAGGTGAGATGTAGATAGCGGCAAATTTCCCTTAGCAAAAATGCTAAGGTTGAGTATCGTCCAGGAGGACTCTAACAGATACAAGTAGGTGGTGAAGTGAACAATTGGCGCCGTTGACAATCTAAGGATTGCTAACTTCACCTGGACCTGCACACACAACAGATAGCTTTGCTCCCAATGAGTACAGAGGAGTTGTCAATTCCTCCGCCCTTGTTGTTTACAAAGGATAAAACGCACGGGATAATAATGATAGTGATAGCTGCGGAAAAGTAAATACTGAAAGTAAATTGCAAGCGGGTGTAAACAGTGGTGGAAATATGGACCTGGGTCCTATGATGTTCAGTAGTGATGTCTCTCTCCCAAAAGACGATAAAATAGCCATGAGAGGTAAACAAATCACAGCTGGGAAATTGACATGATTATGTGCACAAACCAATGCTAATTATGCTATGAAGAAAGGAAGAGGCTCAAAAGCATGGGCGGTATGCCAAGACAAGTAGACCGAAATCCATCTGCATCTACCCACTAATCATCCACCTTGAGATATCTATCCAGAACATCTCGCTGGTATTAAGTTGCGAATCCCACCCAAAGTGTACACTCAAAGCAACAGACAACTGCATTAAAGAACTTTGCGTAGAGTAAACAATCCTTGCACCCACAAGTACAAGCACTGTTGTTTTCCCCCTTGTGGCAACAGCACATCGCCTAGACTCATGTTTCTGTCACTCAAGCTAGTCATCGGGGGGCATGAACCAACAATCATGCATAGCGCTCCCTCTTGGAGTCACTACCTACTACTTTGCCAAAGCAATAAACAGCAACGGAGAACATGCAAGAATTACTCAAGAACATAAATATAAAAGAGGAGAATCAAATATATAACTCAATCACAATCTGAACATAATCTCATAATCCATCGGATCCCAGCAAACTCAGCATAGCAACAGCAGAAATATTACATATGTGCCTCAATCATGTAGGGCAGCTCACGAGGTCTAATCCATGAAGAACAAAGAGGGGAGGAGAACATCACATAGCTACTGATCATAGACCCATGGTCCAAGGTGGACTACTCACGGTTCATCCGGGAAGCATCCATGGTGGTGGAGAAGCTCCCGTAGGTGGTTCCTCCCTCCGGCAGGGTGCCGGGAAGAGGTCTTCTGGTGCTCCCGATCTTGGAAGCGCGGAGGCGGCGGAACAGAGGAGAGATCGCGAAAAAGGGTTCCGTCCCCGAGGGTTTCTTGTCACGGGGAATAAATAGGCGAAAGGGGGCAGCCAAAGGTGGGCTAGGGGATCTAGGCGCCCCCCTGGCGCGGCCAGGGGCCTGGCCGCGCCCTCTTGCTGCCTGGCCCCCCTGGCTCCCCTCTGGCCCCTCTCGGGCTCTTCGCGAAGCTTCCGGTACGCTGATTTTTCCTATATTTTCCCGGAATTTTTCTGGTACTTTTAATAAGGGGGGAACCTGAAATAGAAAAATAGCAGAAAACGGGAACTGACACTGGGGTGCACTGAGTTAATAGGTTAGCCCAAATATGATCAAAAGTGTATGGAAGTTCATCAATATCATAGCAATATCACACAAAAGAGGCATGGAGCAAGCAGAAATTATAGATACATTTTGGACGTATCAACATCCCCAAGCTTAATTCCTGCTCGTCCTCGAGTAGGTAAATGATAAAAAACATAGTTTCTGTGGTGACATGCTAACAACCATATAAGAACTTTGTAAGTAAAGCAATCAAAGCATGCAATTCAATTCAGGTCGTAACAGACAAGAGTCTATATCTAGTATTGAAACAAGCAACATAAGAACATAGAGGTGCAAGAGTTCTCGCTGTCCATGACTCGAATGTCTCCAAATGGTGTTTGCATGCTAGAAAGGGGATACAGATATACTAGAGAAAGTATTTTTATGTTGAGAACTCAATCTACTAAAGTTTCACACTTGGTCTTCTTTTGAATCTTATCTTGACTCATCCCCAGACCACTAGCCAGGTACAAGTCAAAATGATCCACTCCTTTTCGACATTTTGAGCACTCATGCAATGGATGAGCGTAAGCAAGAAAGTTGACACTTAGGATGGCAAAGAGAGAATATAGTGGAGGAGGAAGACACAAAGGTGTGAAAGGCTCACATCAATGAGGAAAATCATAGGCGAGAGAAAGCCAAATGATAGATATGATGTGAGGAGTAGGGATTGCCATGCAACGGAAGCACATATGAGCTAAAAGCTCTCCAATGGAACTAGTGGGGGTGCATCCAACGTGCTTGCTCAAGAAGACCTAGAGCTCATTTGAGGAGGCTCATCATTGGAATATATAAGCCAAGTTCTATAATGTGAAGGTCCCCACATAGCTATATGCATGAATGATAATCTCTATGGAGTACAAGATATAAGAGGGAGTACGAGTGTGGATATCTCAAAAGGAATAGTAGTGTGTCCCTTCTCTCTTTTTATTTCTTTTTTCTTCTCTTTTTTTCTATTTTTTTGTATTTTTGGTGGCCCCAATGGCTCTTTCTATTTCTCTCTCATTTGTCCTCTTTGGGATCTTTTGATTTTGTCCTCTTTGGGATCTTTTGATTTTATCCTCTTTGGGATCTTTTGAATTTGTCCACTTTGGGATCTTTTCCTCACTTTAGGGGCAACACTCTATATATTACAAAAAGTATAGAAGATCTTTCACACTTTACAAAGTACTCAAATCATAAAGAAAATGTAACTATCATGATGTATGAAAATGTATGCCTCTGCCAGTGTAGCAGGATATGCAATGATACTAGCGCATCATGTAGCAATGATTAGGGAAAGGCCCAACTAGCATGCGGCTCATCGATCAAGCAAGTAGCATGTATGACATGAAGATCAAGTCATGAGAAGATGGATGTTGCATGGCAATATATCTCGGAAAGGCTATGGAAATGCCTTGATAGGTAAGTATGGTGGCTGTTTTGAGGAAGGATATAAGGAGGCTTATGATGACAGAGTGTATTGTGCCAAGGGTTTGGATGTGCCGGCGAAGGTGGACACTAACTCTCAGAGTGAGAAGAAAGCAATGCACGGCACAGGAGAGGCTAGCAAAATATGGGAAGGTGGAAGTGTCAACTTTCGAATACTCACATTAGTCCGAAGAACTCATGCACCTATTATCGGTAACTCTCAATCTAATAAGGAGGTTTCACAAAGAGACAAGTACCCCGAGGAGGAGTGTATGGGGGTTTGGTTATCCTTGCGCATCCTCGACTCATGGTACGTGAGTGTACTCTAATATTCGACCCCTCAGAAGAGTAGTGGTCCATCTAGTAGCTAGAGTTCTCAACAAATTTGTAGGTTTCTGTAAATAAACACGGATTGCCCAAAATACGACATCTATCACTAATAGGCTAAAGCTCTTGACACCAAAAGTCCAAACATTACTCAAAACAATACCTCAAAACTATTGCAAGTTACTACTACAAAAATAATAGCAACCTCAATTACCTACTTCAAGTCAAGACACAAAACTCAGTGCAGCAGGCAAACTCTCTAAACAAGATAAACATGAAAACTCAAGAGAGTTCCACCAACAAACTAAACAAAAGCTCTTAAAAAGATAAGCATGAAAGCTAAGAGCAAAACATGACAATAGCTACGAAAAAGATAAAGAACACACACAGCAAAGATAACCAGGAAAAGGTTCTATGTTGTGTTCTAAATTTTGGAAGTGGAGCGTGTTTCTCTCCCACACAAAGAAAGCTGGGCTCTAACTTGTTATGAACAGCAAGCAAAGCTAAAGAAAACTAAAAACAAAACCTAAGAGTGAGATGCTCCAAGAATAGCACATAACGCATGAAGTGATAAAAATATAGTGAAACGAGAGACGAACTGATAATTGTCGATGGAGAAGGGGATGCACGGGGGCATCCCCAAGCTTAGACGCTTGAGTCTCCTTGAATATTTCTTGGGGATGCATGGGGGCATCCCCAAGCTTGAACGCTTGACACTTCTTAATCTTCTTTCATCATCTTCCCTCGCACACTTAAAAACTCCCTTCATACATAACTCATCATAATCTGATTAGCGAGGTTAGTACCCAGAATAAAATAATTTTTCTCTACTGAAAATACAGATAATCTTGAAGAGATACAGTTTCTCAAGAGTGCCAAAAGGTTTTTTCAAAGAAAAAGAAAGCTTAAGGTTTGCAAAACGAAGAAAAGGCAAAACAGGACAGAATCTGTGAAGAACAGACCAGCAGGTAGTAAAGATTTTTTTAGGGATACTTCTGCAACTCAAATCAAAAAACTCAGAACATACGAAAGTTTCGAAATTGTATAGAGCACTCTGTGTAAAAACTTCAGCTCAAAAAGATGAACTGGGATTTTTTCTCTGATTTTTCTAGTCACGAGGACAGAATCTGTTTTCTAGACAGCATGTCACAACTTTCACTTCCCTTGTCGTATGAGGCTATAAAAGGCACAAAGCTTGAAAAGTAAAGATACAATGATGTTGCTACAGTAGTAACAATCATCAAGACCACTAAAAACAGAATAAAAACAAAAAGGAAATCCTAAATTCGTTGCGGGCTGCCTCCCGAAAGCGCTTCTTTAAAGCCATTAGCAAGGTTTAATGCAAAAAGATCAAGTCTTTTCAATTGAACCATCATCAAGATCATCAAAAATCTCTTCAATAATACAACCACTCTTAAGAGGTATTTAAAATAAAGGCCTAATAAAGATACTTCTAGGAATAAAAGCAAAAGGCGGAAAATCAATTGGAGTCTCATTTATCTTAAAGAGAGGTATCTCTTCTAAAGTCTTCACAGTCTCAACTCCTTTGGCAATGGATAAATTATTTTTGGAACGAGGAGCCTTTGGAAAGTAAACGAACCTAGGTTCCTTCTTTGTCGGAGTTTCCACCTTTTTGGTTTTTATTGAGGAGAAAGTAGTTCCTATAGTGTCAATGATTTCCTCAATCTTATCAATCCTAGAAGGGTACAAGTCATGGGATTTATGGTCTCCAAGGTTTTAAATTTTTTATGCATGGAGCTATCTAGTCTATTCAAGTTCCCTTGAACCTTACGATCCAACTCACTTATCTTATTAATACTTGGCATCTCTAGCTCCATTTTTTCAAGTTTTTTCATAATATGAGCTAGGGTAATGTTCTCTTGAATGCTATCAATGGGAAGATTTCCAACAAGATTTTCCATAACACTAAGAGATTCCCAAACTGGGGCTTCTATGAAATTCCCATTGATAACAGTATCTAGAATAAACCTATTCCAAGAAGTAATTCCAACATAAAAGTTTCTAAGCAGGATAGTAGTGGTTTGCTTCTTGGTGGCTCTCTTTTGAGAATCATTAATTCTATACCAGGCATATTTCAGACTTTCACCACCTCTTTGTTTAAAGGTGAGCACTTCTGACTCACCAAAGGCAAAAGGACCAAACATACTGATAACTACTAGCAAGGTAACTATTTTTTTTATTTTTGATAAAAGACACTAAAGCAAAAACTGAAAGGAAAACTAACAAGACTAAAAAGCAAAGATAAAAGATAGTGTGCAACTACCCTATCTTGAAGAGTGGAGTCCCCGGCAACAGCGCCAGAAATTTGCTTGATACACGAGATGACTTCTCGCCCTCGTTGGTTACCCCAAGTGGAAGGTGAGATGTAGATAGCGGCAAATTTCCCTTAGCAAAAATGCTAAGGTTGAGTATCGTCCAGGAGGACTCCAACAGATACAAGTAGGTGGTGAAGTGAACAATTGGCGCCGTTGACAATCTAAGGATTGCTAACTTCACCTGGACCTGCACACACAACAGATAGCTTTGCTCCCAACGAGTACAGAGGAGTTGTCAATTCCTCCGGCCTTATTGTTTACAAAGGATAAAACGCACGGGATAATAATGATAGTGATAGCTGCGGAAAAGTAAATACGGAAAGTAAATTGAAAGCGGGTGTAAACAGTGGTGGAAATATGGACCTGGGTCCTATGATGTTCACTAGTGATGTCTCTCTCCTAAAAGACGATAAAATAGCCATGTGAGGTAAACAAATCACAGCTGGGCAATGGACAGGATTATGTGCGCAACCCAATGCTAATTATGCTATGCAGAAAGGAAGAGGCTCAAAAGCATGGGCAGTACACCAAGACAAGTAGACCGAAATCCATCTGCATCTACCCACTAATCATCCACCTTGAGATATCTATCCAGAACATCTCGTTGGTATTAAGTTGCGAATCCCACCCAAAGTGTAAACTCAAAGCAACAGACAACTGCATTAAAGAACTTTGCGTAAAGTAAACAATCCTTGCACCCGCAAGTACAAGCACCGTTGTTTTCCCCCTTGTGGCAACAGCACATCCCCTAGACTCATGTTTCTGTCACTCAAGCTAGTCATCGGGGGGCATGAACCCACAATCATGCATAACGCTCCCTCTTGGAGTCACTACCTACTACTTGGCCAAAGCAATAAACAGCAACGGAGAACATGCAAGAATTACTCAAGAACATAAATATAAAAGAGGAGAATCAAATATATTACTCAATCACAATCTGAACATAATCTCATAATCCATAGGATCCCAGCAAACTCAGCATATCAACAGCAGAAAGATTACATATGTGCCTCGATCATGTAGGGCAGCTCACGAGGTCTAATCCATGAAGAACAAAGAGGGGAGGAGAACATCACATAGCTACTGATCATAGACACATGGTCCAAGGTGGACTACTCACGGTTCATCCGGGAAGCATCCATGGTGGTGGAGAAGCTCCCGGAGTTGGTTCCTCCCTCCGGCAGGGTGCCGGGAAGAGGTCTTCTGGTGCTCCCGATCTTGGAAGCGCGGCGGCGGCGGAACAGAAGAGAGATCGCGAAAAAGGGTTCCGTCCCCGAGGGTTTCTCGTCACGGGAATAAATAGGCGAAAGGGGGCAAACAGAGGTGGGCCAGGGGCTCCAGGCGCACCCCCCCCCCTGGCGCGGCCAGGGGCCTGACCTCGCCCCCTGGCCGCCTGGGCCCCCCTGGCTCCCCTCTGGCCCCTCTCGGGCTCTTCGCGAAGCTTCCGGTACGCTGATTTTTCCTATATTTTCCCCGGAATTTTTCTGGTATTTTTAATAAGGGGGAAACCTGAAATAGAAAAATAGCAGAAAACAGGAACTGGCACTGGGGTGCACTGAGTTAATAGGTTAGTCCAAATATGATCAAAAGTGTATGGAACTTCATCAATATCATAGCAATATCACACAAAAGAGGCATGGAGCAAGCAGAAATTATAGATACGTTTTGGACGTATCAGGTAGTACTTCCTAATAAAAGCATCTTTGCACTTATCCCAAGAATCTATGCTATTCCTAGGCAAAGGTTGAAACCAGATTTTAGCTCCTTCCCTCAAAGAGAAAGGAAAAAAACTTGAGCTTAACAAAATCACCTTCTACTTGTTTATACTTTTGCATATCACATAATTCAACAAAATTATTCAAGTGTAAAGGAGCATCATCTCCAGCACCAGAGAATTGATCTCTCATAACAAGGTTTAATAAAGAAGGTTTAATTTCATAAGAGGTAGCCGAAGTGGCAGGTGTGGAAATAGGAGTGCAGATAAAGTCTTTGTTGTTGTGACTGGTGAAGTGACACAACTTGGTGTTTTCAGTGGAACCCATAGTAGCAGCAAGTGTGGCCGATTTTTTTGTAATTTTTTATATAAGACACAAAGATAAAAACATAAAGGTAAACTAACAAGACTTAAAAGTAAAGGTAAAAGGTAGTGGGAAACTTCCCTATCTTATCACTCGGAGTCCACGGCAACGACGCCAGAAATTTGCTTGATGGCGTGGAAGTGATAATGGCTTCTCGCCCTTCGTTGGTTACCCCAAGTGGAAGGTGAGAAGTAGGATAGCAGTAAATTTCCCCTATGTAGAGGATAGGGTTTATCTCCCGTAGGACTCTGGCAATGATAAGTAGGTGGTTCGGCAAGTGATGCGCCGTCTGCAAAGAAGTACTTGCTTCTCCTGGACCTTCACATGACACGAATAACTTTGCTCCCAACGAAGTTCAGAGAGGTTGTCAATCTCTCTGGTCTTGTTGTTTACAAAGGATCAAACACAAGGGATAATGATAATGATAGAAACTGAAAGTAAAAGCTAGAAAATAAATGAGCGTGTAAACAATGATGAGAATATGGACCGGGGTCCCGTGATGTTCACTAGTGATGTCTCTCTCCCAAAAGACAATAAAACTGCTATGTGAGGTAAACAACTTACAGACGGGCAGTAGAAGAGATTATAAACGCACCGCAATGCTCACTATGCTACAAAAGAAAGGAACGGGCTCAAAAGCATGGGCAGTACGCTAAAATAGGTAGACCGAAATCCATTTGCATCTACTACTTATCATCCACCTTGAGATATCTATCCAGAACATCTCGCATGTATTAAGTTGCGAGCCCCACCCAAAGTGTAAACCCAAAGCAACAGACAACTGCATTAAAAAGAACTTTGCATAAAGTAAACAATCCTTGCAACCGCGGTTACAAGAAACGTTGTTTTCCCCCTTGTGGCCACAGCACATCCCATAGACTCATGTTTCTGTCACTCAAGCGTGTCATCAGGGGGCATGTACCCACAATCGAGCATAACGTTCCCTCTTGGAGTTACTACCTACCACTTGGCCAAAGCAATAAACACCAACGGAGAACATGCAAGAATTACTTCAGAACAAAAATACAAAAGATAAGAACCAATTATATTACTCTATCACAATCTGAACATAATCTCATAATCCATTAGATCCCATCAAACTCAGCATAGCAAAAGCAGAAAGATTACATATGTGCCTCGATCATGTAGGGCAGCTCACGAGGTCCAAACAATGAAGAACAAAGAGGGGAGGAGAACATCACATAGCTACTGATCACGGACCCATGGTCCAAAGGAAACTACTCACGGCACATCCGGGAAGCATCCATGGTGGAGGAGAAGCTCCCGTAGGTCGATCCTCCCTCCGGCAGGGTGCCGGGAAGGGTCCTGATGGTTCTCCCAATCTTGGAAACGCGGCAGTGGTGGAACAGAGGCGAGATCGCGAAAAAGGGTTCTGTCCTCAGAGGTTTCCCGTGATGGAGATTAAATAGGCGAAGGGGGGCAGCCAGGGGGCCCACCAGGAGTCCAGGCGCCAGGCCCCTGGCCGAGCTAGGTGGTCGCCTGGGCACCTGGTGGTGGCCCCCTGGCCCTCCTTCGAGGCTCTGGAAGCTTCCGGTACGCTGATTTTTTATCTGATTTTTCTCGGATTTTCGGAGCACTTTTTAAATGGGGGAAAACTGAAATAGAAAACAACAGAAAACATAAACTGGCACTAGGGTGCATTGAGTGAATAGGTTAGTCCAAATATGATCAAAAGTGTATGAAAGTGTATCTAGATCATAGCAATATCACACAAAACATGCATGGAGCGAGCAGAAATTATCGATACGTTTGGGACGTATCAGATGGGAATACGAGAAAAAATATTTTTGTTGAGAACTCAATCTACTAAAGTTTCACACTTGGTCTTCTTTTGAATCTTATCTTGACTTGTCCCTAGACCACTAGCTAGGTACAAGTCGATTTGATCCACTCCTTCTCGATATTTTGAGCACTCATGCAATGGATGAGCGTAAGCACGAAAGTTGACACTTAGGATGTCAAAGAGAGAGATATGGTGGAGGAGGAAGACAAAAAGGGCGAGAAAGGCTCACATCAATGAGGACAATTATAGGAGAGAAGGTCAAATGACAGATATGATGTGAGGAGTAGGGATTGCCAAGCAACGGATGCCCATACGAGCTAAGAAAATCTCTCCAATGGAACTAGTGGGGGTGCATCCAACTTGCTCGCTCATGAAGACCTAGAGCTCGTTTGAGGAGGCTGATCCTTGGAATATGCAAGCCAAGTTCTATAGTGTGAAGGTCCCCACATAGCTATATGCGTAAATGATCATCTCTATGGAGTACAAGATATAGGGAAAGTACAAGTGTGGATCTTTCAAAAGGAATAGTAGTGTTTCCCCTTTCTCTCTTTTTATTTTATTTTTCTCTTTTTTCTATTTTTTTGTATTTTTTTGGTGGCCTCAATGGCTCTTTATATTTAACTCTCATTTTTCCTCTTTGGGATCTTTTATTTTGTCCACTTTGGGATCTTTTCCTCGCTTAAGAGCAACACTCTATTTTACAAGAAGGTATAGAAGATCTTCACACTTTACAAGGTACTCAAACATAAAGAAGATGTAGCTACCATGTTGTATGCAATGTATGCCTCTGCCAGTGTAGCAGGAACATGTATGACATGAAGATCAAGTCATGAAGAGGTGGATGTTGCATGGCAATATATCTCGGAAAGGCTATGGAAATGCCTTGATAGGTAGGTATGGTGGCTATTTTGAGGAAAGATGTGGGGAGGTTTATGATGACAGAGCGTATCATGCCAAGGGTTTCGATGCACCAGCAGGTAGACGCCAACTCTCGTAGTGAGAAGAGGGCAATGCACGGTACGGAAGAGGATACCAAATATGAGGAGGTGGAAGTGTCAACTTTCAATACTTACATTAGTCTGAAGAACTCGTGCACTTATTATCGGTAACTCTCAATCTAATGAGGAGGTTCACAAAGAGACAAGTACCCCGAGGAGGAGTGTATGGGGGTTTGGTTATCCTTGCGCATCCTCGACTCATGGTACGTGAGTGTACTCTAATATCCGATCCCTCAAAAGATTAGTGATCCATCTAGTAGCTAGAGTTCTCAACTAGGTTTGTAGGTTTTATAAATAAACACGGATTGCCCAAAATACGACACCTATCACTAATAGGCTAGAGCTCTTGGCACCAAAAGTTCAAACATTACTCACAACAATACCTCAAAACTATTGCAAGTTACTACTAAAATTAAATAGCAACCTCAATTACCTACTTCAAGACAGGACACCACTCAGTGCAACAACCAACTCTTTTGACAGGATAAACATGAAAACTAAAGAGAGTTCCAGCAACAAACTAAACAAAAGTCAAGGCTCTTGCTAAAGACAAACTAAGACTAAAACTAAACATGGCAGTAGCTACGAAAAGATAAAGAACACACAATAGTAAAAATATAGGCATGAAAATCATATGATGTGTTCTAGATTGAAGTGGAGCATGTTTCTCTCCCACACAAAGTAAGATGGGGTCTAACTTGTTATGAACAGCAAGAAAATCTAAATAAAACAAACAGGTAAACCTAAGAGCGAGACGCTCCAAGCATAGCACATAACGCATGAAGTGATAAAAATATAGTGAGACAAAGGACGAATTGATGATTGTTGATGGAGAAGGGGATGCACGAGGGCATCCCCAAGCTTAGACGCTTGAGTCTCCTTGAATATTTATTGGGGATGCATGGGGGCACCCCCAATCTTGAGCGTTTGACACTCGCGGATCTTTTTTCATCATCTTCCCTCGCACACTTGAAAACTCCCTTCATACATAACTCATCATAAGCTGATTAGAGAGGTTAGTTCCCTAAATAAAATAATTTTTTCCCACTGGATATAAATATATTCTTGAAGAGCTACTGTTTCTCAATATTTCCAAGAGGTTTTTGTGAAGAAAAAGCAAGCTTAAGGTTTGCAAAAGTAAGTAAAGGCAAAACGTGGCAGAATCTGTGAAAAAAAGAACAACATGTAGTAAATAATTTGTTTTGGGTACTTCTGCAACTCAATCAAAAAACTCACAAAATACGAAAGGTTCACAATTGTATAGAGCATGATGTGTAAAAAATTCAGCTCAAAAAGACGAACTGGTGATTTTTTTCGATTTTTTCCGTCAAGAAGACAGAATCTGTTTTCTGGACAACATGTCACAACTTTTGCTTCCTTTATCATAAGAGGCTATAACTTGGCACAAAGCTTGAAAATAAAGATACAATGATGTTGCTACAGTAGTAACAATCATCAAGACCACTAAAAAGTGAAGTAAAACATCTTGGGTTGCCTCCCAACAAGCGCTTTCTTTTACGCCTTTAAGCTAGGCATAAAGCAAAAGAAGAATCAAAGGTCTCCGAGATCATCGGAGTCATAAAAACCTTCGAATTGATTTTCAACAAGCTCATTCTTCTTCTTCCTAGGAAAGAGGTACTTACCTTTCGCCTTACCGCGTAAGCGTATATGCCCGTTACCAATATCAATGAAGCCTTTCATAGCTCGGAGGAAGTCCCTCCCAAGCACGATGTTGCTTTGGTTTGGCTCCATGATGAAGAAATCCATTGGTGCAACCCTATGGAGGAATGCAACTTGGACTTATTTTACCTTTCCTTTAACCTCTGAAATATCTCCATTAGCATGTTCATGATAAGATGACAATTTATCCATGTCTACTTTCAAAGAATCATAAACTATTTTTGGCATAGTAGAAACCATGGATCCAATATTACAAAATCAAGGAAATCTTGGTTAGAGATGCCAATCCTAACAAAAGGCTCCCAATCGTCCTCTATCTCCAACATTTCTTTCTTGTTGGACTTAAGTTCCTCTACCTTCCTCAAGTCTAGAGCATCCATCCTCTTTTCAATAGTGGCAAGTCTATCTGTAACAGTATCAAAACTACGATCATAAACAAAATAACTAGATAGACCATGAAAAATATCAAGATCTCTAGCTTCATCGCACTCTAAAAAGTCTCCTTCGGCTATAATATCAAGAGAGCGTTTACACCACTTAAAAATACCATGGTAAAAATTTCTAAGCACAATTTTTATAGGTATCCAAGGCATAATTCTTTTATGTGCTTCAGAAATTTTGTCCCATGCCTTCTTCATATTTTCTCCACCCCTTTGACGGAAATCTAAAACTTCCGATTCCCGCAAAGCACCAAGTCCTAACATGTTCATCTAAACAAGGATGACTACTAAAAGCAAGATAAATAATTTTTTTGTGATTTTAGATATAGGAAACAAAGATAAAAACTGAAAGGTAAACTAACAAGACTAAAAAGCAAAGGTAAAATATAGTGTGCAACTCCCCTATCTTAGCACTCGGAGTCCCCGACAACAGCGCCAGAAATTTTCTTGATACTCTCTCCTCGTTGGTTACTGATACGTCCCAAACATATCTACTTTTCCAAACACTTTTTCGACTTTTTTGCCCTCATTCTTGCATGATTTGAACTAAACTAACCCGGACTGACGCTGTTTTCAGCAGAGCTGCCTGTATGGTTTTATTGTGTGCAGGAAAATGGATTTTTGGACATCTCAGAAAATTCCCAGAAAATTTACAAAAAATCCACGCACCCTAAGGAGCCTAACTAGAAGTGGGGACAGAGGGCAGCCAGGGCGGCCCAGGCGCCCTGCTGGCGCGGCCCCACCCCTGGTCGCGCCAGCTGGCCTCCTGGGCGACTCCCACCGCCTCTGGTGCCCTACCTCGACTCCTATTTATTCCCGTGACGAGGAAACTCCGAAATAGAAGTCTCTTTTCCAGAACCCGTCGCGGAGCCGCCGCCACCCTCTGTTCTTCCTGGTGAGGGCTAATCTGGAGGCTGATTTGGCCTCCGGAGAGGGGAGATCGTCGCCATCGTCATCACCATGGCCAATCCATCCTCCCTCCATGACTTCTCTTCACATGTGTGAGTAATTCCCTGTTGTAGGCAAAGGGGATGGTAGGGATTGGATGAGTTTGATCATGTAATAGTTTGTCAGATTGTTGGGGCATGTTGCATATAATCTACTATGATGTTTATCATCTTTGCTACAACTTGTTGCTCTTAATGCTTGTCACTTTGGGACCGAGTGCCATGTTTTCAGATCTGAACCACTTGTGTTTTCAAGAGTATATTTATGTTTGAGATCCTATCTATGAGTTGTATGCACCTATTATGGTCTGGAACCGGCGACCCCAAAGGTGACAGCTTGGGACACCAAAGGGATGGTCCATAATTTGAGGATTCCATGTATCCATCGAGTTTATTGCTTTGTTTCGGTGCTCTTTGACAGGAGCACCTTAATCTCCATAAGTTCCCTTTGGCTCCGTTCGTAGCGGGATGGTAGGACAAAAGATGTTGTGCAAGTTCTTATTGCAAGCACGCACAACTTGTTGGGGTTCGCAGCGGTAAATACAAATTTTTCCTAACTAGTGTTTCCCATAACCCAAGATCTAGCTAGCCGTATTGCCGTAACGGAAAGGAGTGTCGAATAACATACCGCGGGGTGTAGTCCGTTGCGCTGGAAACGTTCCCGCAAACGTGGCTGGTGTAGTCGAACAAGTTTCACAGCCCCCTGGCTGTGTTAGCACCCGGATGGGTGTAGTGTCACACGTGTAGCACCTCGTAGTACTCGCACACGTACGAGACTCAATGATGACCTCCGATATCCGATCCAGCGAAGGTGGTGGAAGTAGACCTGTGGAACCAGAGCTTCAGCAGCACGACGGCGTGCGTATAGTGGAGACATCTCCAACCTAGTGCTACTTCCAAACAAGGGGAGTCCGCTCATAGGAGGGAGAAAGGGGGAGAGAGAGAGATCAACAGAATTTATCTGTATTTTTCTGGAATTTTCTGTGTTAAAAAAGGGCTACCCACCACGTCTATATATAGGGGAAAATTGGGGTGCAATACCTGTCAACTAGCCATGTGGTACTAAACTTTTAGTACCACATGTGCTAGCCGTGTGCACACAAGGGCATGGCCGCATGTGGCCGGCGGTCGGCCATGGCCTTGGCGCAAGGCGTGGTGGCCAAAGTGGCCACTTGGCCACATGGGCCCCATGGCCCATGGCGCCCTTGCTCCCCCCTTTTTATTCTTTTTCTATTATTCTTTTTTTTCTTTCATCTTTCTTTAAAGAAAAAACAAAAAAATAAAAGAATATAATTCCATTAGTTATTTAAATTATATTTTAATATTTAATTCATTAATTAAATAATAAAACATATCTAAATAACTTTCCGAACAATTTAGTGCCTCGGAACTTTTCCGTCTCACCTCCGAAACGATTTCGGAGTTCTCTCTTATATCTCCGGTAACTTCGATAGTTCCGAAAAGGTCTCCGATTTCATCGAGCCCTTAAGTGTGTTACCCTACGGTCCGAGAACACTCCAGTCATGACCGAGATGAGGCTATGGTCAATGATCATCAGCGGGACCTGGATGCCCATAATGACCCATGTGCATTCCGGATATCAATACCGATTGGACCTTACGTCGTATAGCATTCCCTTTGTCAATAATACTAGATTGTTCTGAGATTCGATCAATGACATCCTATTTCTGGTTCAACCTCATTCTGAACAAATCCTTATTCACTCGTTCCCGTGATATTCATCCCCGTGACCTAGTCACATCCTGCAGCTTTATGGATGGAATCTCACCGAGTGGGCCCTGAGTATCTATCCATCACATGGATTGACAAATCCCGCTCTTGTAACAATACTCCTCAACATATCTCCACGGAATACCCAAGATACAATCGTTATGACCCGCATATTTCAGTCAGGTGGTGGGATGTAAGTCAAAGCATCCGGGAAGATAGAAATTATGCACGTACTCACGGTCAAAGGAACGGTCTACTACGTTATGTAATTACAACACTGAACCTTCATAAGTTTGATCATGTTGTAATGCTTACTTTGGGTAATGTTCATCACGTCACTCATCCAGTGAGGTGACCTCACAGTCAAGAGACTTAATTGTCCATGATCGCGAAACCACGATCATCATGTTGACCATGAACTAGTTATTGAAATAGAGGCTAACTAGGAACACTAGGGGTTTCTATACCACACATGTATCATTGTTTCACTGATACAGTTCTAGCACGATATGAAACTGGTTATGAACTTGCTTAGATATATTGGAATAATCATATATTATTTGCCTCTAGAGCATATATCCAACAGTCTCCCACTTGCACTAGAGTGCTAATAATCTAGCCGCATTTTCCCGATCATAATCATCTTATCGCATAAGTGTTCATTGATCATGCTTGCTAATGGAAGAGGGTTCGTCAACGAACTGCACAAATTCAGATTCGTATGTTTCCTTTGCAACTGGTATAGGTCAACTAGTTTGACATGCCACTCATTATCATATAATGGTTGGATATAAGTTTCGCGGGAGAGTGAGACTATTATTTTCACAGTATCCTTTAGTGATCCTTTGGTTCAGTCTTCAGAAGACTTGTCCATAGTCATATATACTGGGAAATACACTCAGCCAGAATTCAATACTTCTTACGCTAAACTTTTATCCATACGTCTACTTTCCTTCAGTAGTATTATGTTTGTAGTGTCGTGAATCTTGCTCACATTTCTTCGGTGATGTCTCTAATTCCATATAGACTCATAATAAGGCTTGCAATTGTAATCTTGCATTACATTCAAGTCTATTATCATTTCTATAATTTAGAGCATAGTCCTCAGTATTCCTCATATACTGAATGCATGGACCTTATTCAGATTCTGTGTTTTACTCCTAAAGCACATCGAAATTTGTTCTTCTTTCAAGAACTTTTGAGTCATTCTTTTGTTGGATTCACAACACATGTTTTTATGGTAGAATCATATGTCAAGAACATATAAGATCACATGTCCAAGTACATGGTGCATCTCTATTCTTCCGTCAAGACATTGCTTGTGATATTTGGATTTTCATCCATTATATAATTTCTAGCCACAAGAACCTGCTTCTTGCCTAGAAGATTATTCCAACCTTCACTTTAGTTCATTAGACGTTTCTTAATCTATTCTTATAGATTTCAACGTGTAACGTGTTAGTACTTCACATAAAAGAAGATTCTTGTAATCTTGCTATTTATTTGCCTTATGCTCTATATATATCATAATGCATATGTGTATATAAGACGATTCTCTATATACACAATCAATGCATATCCATATATATACATATGAGATCATTCTCCACACATATCAATGCATATATGTTTGAGACAGTGATCATGCTCCCAGTCAAATATATCTATCATATACTCATATATTTGTGGTTTAGCTTTCATCAAGTTAACGTCTTTATTCTTATGTCTTACATAAAAATAATTCTCTCAAAGCTCCCACTCAGAAAATGCCCTCTGCATTCCAAGTTTCTTGGAAGTCTCCAAAGCTCCCACTCAGTTTCATGAAACTGCAGGCCCGCTCAATATTTTGGTCATTACAAAATCACTTGATCAAATCAAGGTTGAGGGTTTCCTGTCTTGAGGTGCTATAGTCCATACTTTAACGAAATAAACTTTCGTCATGCCTATTGCAATTTAATTTAAAATCCCAATTTGAATGAGACGCAATTCCAGGCTATGGTCCACTTTAGTGTAAATGAAATATTTTATTGATTAAAGCATTCCTACGTTTCCGTAGTCAATCAATATTGAACTTTGGTCATAACAGTTTTATGAGCCAAATAACACCTTATGCCTGTTGCATTGTTCTCAATAACTATCTAGTTTATCGGGAATATGAAATAACCGATTTATTTCACACGACGTGAGCCATCCTATATGCAACTCAATATTATTTCATTTCTCCTTGTGTTCTAGGCTACCATCATTGCTTTGTATTTCAAGCAATGTTATTCCTTTTGTTTCATTAAGAAAGGCTCATGATTATTGTTCTGTACAGAACGTATTCATGAAAACCTTCTAGATTCAACTAAGGCTTCAACACATATACCAGGATCAATCATCTATGGCATATCCTTCCTTTTACAGTGTTGTTACATTGGAACACGCTTCCGTTGCAATACTCTGATATTCTGAAGGCAAGGTCTTACTACCTTGGTCAAAGTTTCCATTATCTCCCATTGGATCCATGTAGAGAAACTACTTCTCACACTACCAATTAAGCAATACAAGTTTTGCTATTCGGGGAGAATATGTAATTTCAATCGCTTGCTATTTTGGTACAAAGAAATTATTTCTTTAGAAACTTTCTAACACCATCATTTATGGAGCTATCTTGTCTCATTAGATTCGGGATGGTTTCCTAATTCATGATGTGGGTGTTTTAACTTAATGAATTAAACAACCTTGTTCTTTAATAATTTTAGTGCAAGGGGAAAGAACGTTTTAGAACATACTACAGTTTAGTATGACTACGAATGGTTTAAGTAGTCTAGCACTTTCAACTTCCATCGTAATTTGTGGTACAATTTCCACAAGTCTCCCATTATGTCAACTTTAATACTTATCACTCAGATCATAGCTTAGTGATTTGTATCCTTATATTCTTACGTCACACTGTGATTCCTGAATCTCAGTTTTATGATCTCAATTGGATACAAGCTTTCAATTAATCATATGAAGTATTTAATGATAAATCATGTGCCCATTTAGTACATCATTTATGTATAATGATTGGCACAAGTTCTACTTGCTAGAACCTTGTCTTGGTCATATTTATTGCAGAGGTTCATAGATCGTGTATCTAATCCATCTCACGCAATCAAGTTATGACTTTCATTCGGTAATGAATACACAAGCTAATAGATCATACATTTAATGAATTCAGCAGTTATGAAATCACTTTATGCAATCAAATCTTTGACTTGTTGTAATCAAGATAATTTTATCATTAAACATTAAATATCACTTGACAATAATAGCAGTATTATAAATGCTTTCTATCATAATATAAATCAAGACGTAATCAAAGTATAATCACACTTTATTCATTTAACCAGAACAAATGACTTGTCTCATTACATGAATAACTTTGTCTCGCGAGATGCAAGACACTAAACTAAGTGTTCATACTATATGATTACATAAGATTTATCTAATAATCTAAGTATCTCCTATGATAGATGTCTCGGCGGAATCCATGCTGGCCATCAACTGACTTGGTTGCCATCAATCCTTGATTTCACCTCTTCCCGTCCATGCAACGACAGGTCTTGTTTTCATAAAACATAATAAGTATCAGATACTCATTTACTGCAAGTGTTGTATAAAGGGGAACAAACATTTATATAGTATATCAAGTATATACCTTCTCCATCAACGACCTCTGCATCCTATATAGGTGCAATCTCTGCGGCCAAGAGATTAGTCATGAAGTTCTGGAGACTCATATTAGCTCCACTCCCGACATAGCTATGAACATAATCACCATAAATCGGGGGAAGCAAGTGCAATAACGTGTTTATCGCAAACTCTTCTGTGGTGGTTTCGTTCATTGTCCAATATGCATAATCCTCCACCAGAGTCAGGTACATCTCATGCATCCTGTCTAAGTGATCACCAAGGCTTGTGCGTTCTTCCATCTTTGTAGATAGAAACTTGCTTTCTAACTCAAATCTGGCAACTCTGAACTCACGTATGAACATTGTATTTAGCGTGTCCATCATGTCATATGAGTCAGTGTCCTGAAACTGAATACTCAAATCCTCTGACATGCTTGAAATCATGGCATTCCTGACTACGGAGCACTTCTGTCAACGAGCATAATGATCAAGTATCTCCTGATCGCCAACATCGTTGTCTGGATGTTCTTCCACATGCATTTCTATTGTGAACAAGATGTTTGCTCTTTTGAGCGAAGTCCTAAGGCGTAAGTACCAGTCAGCAAAATTCGACCCATCTACTCTAATTCTTTCACCCTCCATGAAGAAAGATAATTCACGTTACTATATTTCATTCATTTTCTACAAACATAATTTGCAAGGAACACAATTGAGACTAGTTCACAACAATGAGTTCATATAATCACATTATGAATGAGCTCGCACTAAAACAATCATCCCTCGGAAGTTTTAGTGATTACATGATCCAGATTCACTGCCCGCCCTCGAATATCACACGGCCGACGGGTTAGTTTCAAAGGTAGACAACAACTTATGCAATCACATTAGGTATGTGACTCATGCTCGATCTTTCGATCTCTAATATTCCGAGGCCATATCTGCATATTCTAGGCTCGCCAAATTAACCTCCATGTTATATGCTGCTCAGCAAGGCCATATTTGCATATGCTAGGCTTGCCGAACCCAGCCTCATGCGAACTCAGTTTAATATGTGTGACACCGATATGTACGGAATGTCGGCCATATGGGTGAACCTTCCAGGTGGTGCACACTTTGGTAGAATACTTGTGTTTGGATTTGTTAAGGGATCATCTTATCACATGCTACCGTCGTGTATCCTATACTAGCAAGTTTTAAGATGTTTGAACTATGGCAACACTAAGTCTACAGTGTCTCCAATTGAGTTTGTTTTATCATGTTGATGTTTACTACTTACTAGTGACACATAGCAAAGCTATCACTACATCACAATCAAACAAACGATAGCCCCCACTTAGCAATACAAAGTTTAGATGATCTAGTTGTATATTGCAAGTTTTACGTGGCTGCTAGGGCTTTCATAGTTAAATAGGTTTTAACCTACGAGTCAACCACAACGTCAACCATACGATTTTCTCTATTACACCCCGCACGGGGCCCTCCATTGCAAATTCCACATCCGCTAAAGTAGAGAGGCAGGCACCCCCCTAGGGCCAGTTTATACGGTACAAGCCGCATGTCAAGCGTGGAACCAGTCTCGCGTAAGGGCACGCGTAAGGTCGGTCGGGGGCCGCTTCATCAAACGATGCCGCAGATGTGAACAAGTACACATGGGAGGGTAACAATCATACAATCAACGCCCACATCCCCGATGTGTTCTATCCGTACAGTAATACTAAGCATAGACCTAGATCATGATACCACTATTGGGGTTCGCAGCGGAAAACACAAATTTTCCTAACTAGCGTTTCCCATAACCCAAGATCTAGATAGCCGTATTACCGTAACGGAAAGGAGTGTGGAATAACATACCTCGGGGTGTAGTCCGTTGCGCGGGAAATGTTCCCGCAAACGTGGCTGGTGTAGTCGAACAAGTTTCATAGCCCCCTGATTGTGTTAGAACCCGGATGGGTGTAGTGTCACACGTGTAGCACCTCGTAGTACTCGCACGCGTACGAGACTCGATGACGACCTCCAATCTCCGATCCAGCGAAGGTGGCAGAAGTAGACCTGCGGAACCAGAGTTTCAGCAGCACGACGACGTGCGTATAGTGGAGACATCTGCAACCTAGTGCAGCCTCCAAACAAGGGGAGTCCGATCATAGGAGGGAGAAAGAGGGAGAGAGAGAGAGATCAACACAATTTATCTGTATTTTTCTGGAATTTTCTGTGTTGAAAAAGGACTACCCACCACATCTATATATAGGGGAAAACCGGGGTGCAATACCTGTCAACTAGCCATGTTTTTTTAGGGGTTTAAAACACTTTACTCAACAGACAATGTCAAACTGATACAAGAACTATGGGGCTGTAACAGCCACAAGTGGCGCCCCGCTTGAAGGGAACTAGCAAACGTAGCGATAGTTTTAGCATCGAAAGTAAACTCTCTAAACTCTGTAGTAAATAAACAAGGATTAAAACTAGACTGTCTGGAGCGGATTTCCTTGATGATAGCCCTGTGGTTGCCTCCTTTGTCTTCCAAGATGTCTTTTATCATCTCTTTATTATCACATGCGATAACACAGGACTCCGCCATAAGATCTTACGCCAAGCTCTGAGCTTCTCTGCATGCGATCACGTCCAAAACCTCCAGGTTTGTCATTCCATGAATAACCAAAGCTGAGGAGCCTAGATAGGCTCCCGCCGCATCTCTAAAAATTGTGGCCGCCACACCAACTCCATCGCTTGAGACAAAGCTAGCCACATTTGCCTTCATCTGGATGCCCGGAGGGGGAGACCAAATGCGAGGAGGCGCACGAGGTCTAAGTCCCGGGCCAAACACGCTTGAAAGAGAACTCTGAGGTAGGATTGAACGAATTTCTCTAATGAAGTTTTCCACAAACATATGAGTAGCCATTGGACTCTGAAAGATAGAATCGTGAATAGCCTTGCGCCGCGCCATCCAAATGGCCCATAAGGTTACCGCAAATTCTATGAATCGAGTATGTGATAAAGAGTCCAGCAGCTGGAAGAGCCAAAGCTTGGCATTAGGGATTGATTTTCTTCTAGTGCTTCTTGAATGTCTTCCCCTGCTAAAGCCCAAACACATCTCGATGGAGAGCAAGCAATGAGAGAGTGCTCCCAAGAATCCGGCATACCACAAAGAGAGCAACAGTCGTCAGTACTCATATTTTGGTGTTTTCTAATATCCTCCGTAGGCAGCGAGACCTTTGCCAATCTCCATAAGAAACTCTTGATTCTTGAACGGACGTTAATACCCTAGAGTTGGCTCCAAGACTTCTCCTCTCCCTGCATGTCATGCTGAACAGATATTCCTTGGAGAAGATTTTCATTAGAGTTTTTCAGCTTCCTCAACATATGATAACAATATTTTACTGAAAAAAGTCCTCTTCTGTCCTTCGAGCATGAACAGAAATCGTCCACCGGTGCCGTGCATACAGGGATATTCAGTATAGCAGACACATCTGCCGGGATAAAGAATCGGTTCAGTTTTTGGAGGTTTCAACTGCCCATGGCCCCATTAATGTAATCGGCAACCCGAGAGGGGGCGGTCAACTAGCCATGTGGTACTAAACTTTTAGTACCACATGTGCTAGCCGTGTGCACACATGGGTGTGGCCGCATGTGGCCGGCGGCCGGCCATGGCCTTGGCGCAAGGCGTGGTGGCCAAAGTGGCCACTTGGCCACATGGGCCCCATGGCCCATGGCGCCCTTACTCCCCCCCCCCCTTCGTTTTTTTTTCTTCTTTCTTTAAAGAAAAAACAAAAAACCAAAAGAATATAATTTCATTATTTATTTAAATTATATTTTAATATTTAATTCATTAGTTAAATAATAAAACATATCTAAATAACTTTCCGAACAATTCGGTGCCTCGAAACTTTTCCGTCTCACCTCCGAAACGATTTTGGAGTTTTCTCTTATATCTCCGGTAACTCCGATAGTTCCGAAAAGGTACGGTCCGAGAACACTCCAGTCATGACCGAGATGAGGCTACGGTCAATGATCATCAGCGGGACCTGGATGCCCATAATGACCCCTGTGCATTCCGGATATCAATACCGATTGGACCTTACGTCGTATAGCATTCCCTTTGTCAGCGATACTAGATTGTTCCGAGATTCGATTAATAACATCCTATGTCTGGTTCAACCTCATTCTGAACAAATCCTTATTCACTCATTCCCGTGATATTCGTACTCGTGCCTAGTCACACGCTGCAGCTTTATGGATGGAATCTCACCGAGTGGGCCCTGAGTATCTGTCCATCACATGGATTGACAAATCCCGCTCTTGTAACAATACTCCTCAACATATCCCCACAGAATACCCAAGATACAACCGTTATGACCCGCATATTTCAGTCAGGTGGTGGGATCTAAGTCAAAGCATCCAGGAAGATAGCAATTATGCACGTACTCACTGTCAAAGGAACGGTCTACTACGTTCTGTAATTACAACACTGAACCTTCATAAGTTTGATCATGTTGTAATGCTTACTTTGGGTAATGTTCATCACGTCACTCATCCAGTGAGGTGACCTCACAGTCAAGAGACTTAATTGTTCATGATCGCGAAACCACGACCATCATGTTGACCATGAACTAGTTATTGAAATAGAGGCTAACTAGGAACACTGGGGGTTTCTATACCACATCTGTATCATTGTTTCACTGATACAGTTCTAGCACGGTATGAAACTGGTTATGAACTTTCTTAGATATATTGGAATAATCATATATTATTTGCCTCTAGAGCATATATCCAATACAACTACCTACGGGATACATGCCTAATGTTTGATATTTGCCTGGATGATCATTGTTTTTTGTGTTCCTTGCCTCGTGTTAGAATCTATTACATGTTCACTCTTATCCATGCAGCGCCCGACCATCCATCTCCCTAGCCTACAGTATTTTAATCCTGTTGGTTACTATTAGTTTATTTCTGCTGTTTTACTTTTGTTGTTACCACCATCGCTACTACTATCATACCACAGTTGCTATTAATACTTTGTTGCAAGCAAGTATATTTCAGGTGCGGTTGAATTGACAACTCAACTGTCAAAGCTTATAAATACTCTTTGGCTCCCCTTGTGTCGAATCAATAAATTGGGTTAACATACCCGCGAGAACACTACAATCAATCCCCTACAGTTGAGGGTCATCAAGTACTGTTTTCTGGCACTGTTGTCGGGGAGCATATCAATATTTACAGGTCTATTTGAAGTATTCTACCTGCTACACTTCATCCGCTATGGGTAAGAAAGGAGACCCCAAGGTTCCAATCTTACCATCCACTACAAGAAAAGGTACGGTTCTGAGTACCAGTGCTACGCTTGATTCACTTTCCGTTATAAGTAAGTTTGCTTCACCACTACCACCACATGCTACTTCAACTGAGTATGTTACTATGTCCGATACTTTTGATGATGCTTCCACTACTCTTGATGATACTAGTTTTCTTGGTCACTATATTGAAACTCGGACTGCTAAGGTTACGGCACAGTCCGAGACTGAAACTCCTGCTACCTATATTCCTACTTTCAAAAAGTATGGTTACCCAGACTTAGATGAACTCAAGGAGAGAATCCTTGATGATGATTATATTACTCTTGATGGTGATTTTTGCAGGGAACTTAAAGAGTGTGTCGACTATGACCCTGGAGTTGTAAAGGAGCTGCTTGAAAAGCACTCCATGAAGAACAAGATTACTCCCGATCCTAAATTTGCTACATCTCCTATATGCATCACTGATCCTGATTACGATTTCTCTGTTGATCTTTCACTTATATCTACAGTCGAGGCTGACCCCTTTTATGGCAGAGAAAATTATGATGCTATAGCACACCTGACCAAGCTCGCCAAGTTGGGTAACTTATTTACTACTGATGAAAGGATACAAAACTTTTATGTGGCCAAGCCTTTTCCTTTTTCTTTGAAGGAAAACGCTAAAGCATGGTATGATGCATGATACGTCCAAAACGTATCTATAATTTCTGCTTGCTCCATGCCTCTTTTGTTTGATATTGCTATGATATTGATGAACTTACATACACTTTTGATCATATTTGGACTAACCTATTAACTTAGTGCACCCCAGTGCCAGTTCCTGTTTTCTGCTGTTTTTCTATTTCAGGTTTCCCCCATATAAAAAGTTCTCCAAAAATTCGGAAAAATCCAATAAAAAACAGGAAGCTTCGGGAATCACCGAGGGGGGGCCAGAGGGGACCCACCAGGGCCCCAGGCGCCCTCCCGACGCGCCCCAGGGTGGGCCCGCGCCAGGGGGTCGCCTAGACCCCTGCTGGACCCCCTGGCTGCCCCCCTTCGCCTATATATTCCTCGTGACGAGAAACCCCCGTGACGGGAACCCTTTTTCGCGATCTCTCCTCTGTTCCGCCACCGCCGCGCTTCCAAGATTGGGAGCACCAGAAGACCTCTTCCCGGCACCCTGCCGGAGGGAGGAACCAACTCCGGGAGCTTCTCCACCACCATGGACGCTTCCCGGATGAACCGTGAGTAGTCCACCTTGGACCATGGGTCTATGATCAGTAGCTATGTGATGTTCTCCTCCCCTCTTTGTTCTTCATGGATTAAACCTCATGAGCTGCGCTACATGATCGAGGCACTTATGTAATATTTCTGCTGTTGCTATGCTGAGTTTGCTGGGATCCGATGGATTATGAGATTATGTTCAGATTGTGTTTGAGTAATATATTTGATTCTCCTCTTTTATATTTATGTTCTTTAGTAATTCTTGCATGTTCTCCGTTGCTGTTTATTGCTTTGGCCAAGTAGTAGATTGTGACTCCAAGAGGGAGCGTTATGCATGATTGTGGGTTCATGCCCCCCGATGACTAGCTTGAGTGACAGAAACATGAGTCTAGGGGATTTGATGTTGCCACAAGGGGGAACACAACGGTGCTTGTACTTGCGGGTGCAAGGATTGTTTACTTTACGCAAAGTTCTTTAATGCAGTTGTCCATTGCTTTGAGTTTACACTTTGGGTGGGATTCGCAACTTAATACCAGCGAGATGTTCTGGATAGATATCTCAAGGTGGATGATTAGTAGGTAGATGCAGATGGATTTTGGTCTACTTGTCTTGGCGTACCGTCCGTGCTTTTGAGCCTCTTCCTTTCTTTATAGCATAATTAGCATTGGTTTGCGCACATAATCATGTCAATTGCCCAGCTGTAATTTGTTTACCTCGCATGGCTATTTTATCGTCTTTTGGGAGAGAGACATCACTAGTGAACATCATAGGACCCCGGTCCATATTTCCAACACTGTTTAAACTATCAATTTACTTTCAGTATTTACTTTTCCGTAGCTATCACTATCATTATTATCCCGTGCGTTTTATCCTTTGTAAACAACAAGGCCGGAGGAATTGACAACTCCTCTGTACTCGTTGGGAAGCAAAGTTATTTGTTGTGTGTGCAGGTCCAGGTGAAGTTAGCAACCTCGGTTGTAAACGGCGCCATTGTTCACTTCACCACCTACTTGTATCTGTTGGATTTCTATTGGTTCGACATTCAACCTTAGCATCTTCGCTAAGGGAAACTTGCTGCTGTCTACATCTCAACCTTCCACTTTGGGTAACCAACGAGGGGGCGTTAATTCGTACCATCAAAAGCAATTTCTGGCGCCGTTGCCGGGGACTCCGCACTTCAAGATATGGGAGTTGCACACTATCTTTTATCTTTGCTTTTTAGTCTTGTTAGTTTACCTTTCAGTTTTTATCTTCGTGTCCTTTATCAAAAATAAAAAAAATAGCATGTCTAGTTCCTGACTTGCCAATCAATGTATGACTTCTTTGAAACCAGATCTTATTGGCATGGAGGTTTCACGAGGAACAACAAAAGTGGTACAAGGAACACCGCTTGTCTCAAAAGGGGATACACTTATGGAAACAAATACATCAGTTGTATGAGTATGCTAGAAATTTGTGCTCAATATATAATATATCTTTTTGCAGGGATGAATCTTGTTGCTTTATGAGGCAGAAACACCTTGCTTTCCAATGTGAGTACAATGATGATGAAACCTTATCTTGTTATGCTAAGAGAAACTATGATTTTTATGATGCAGAGGAAATAGAAGAATTTGTTGCTTATAAGGGTGCCTATGAAATTACTTCTCTTCTTAAAAATATTGATGACGCCCCTTAAAAATCTGAGAGTCTTGCTATACTTAACTATTGTTTGGAAAATTACGATGCAAACTATTATATTACTAATCATCTTGAGAGAATCTCTCCTCCAAAGGAAGAGACTAATGTTTTGCAGGACTCTATGGAAGAAGAAATTACTGAACCTGAAAGCTCCTTGGATGAAAAAGAGGAGGAGAGTGACGAACAAGAGGAGGAAGAATGGAGCCATCCATGTCTACCTTCTAATGAGAGTAACTCTTTGACTCTTACATTATATGAGTGTTATGATCCTATGGATTCTTTTGAAATATCCCTTTTTGATGAAGTTGATGCCTTCTATGCTTATGGTCGTGATGCCACTATGGATGATGCTTATGAAGATGAACTTGCTATAGTTCCTCATGTTAAGCATGAAAATTTTTCTATTGCACCCACACTTGATGGTCCTATTATCCTTTTGAAATCTCCAACTCGTATTCCGGAGAACTGTGCTCTTATTATGGCTCAATGTGATGGGATGCATTTATCTTATGTTCCTAAACACCGTGTTGAAAACTATACATGTGTGCTTGTAGATCATGAACAATATGATTTATGTGATAGTTAAATTCTTTATGTTCTTCATGATGCTACTGAAAATTACTTTGAGAGGGGAAAGTTTGGTTGTAGAAACTTCCATGTTACAAAAACACCTATCTTTTTGTTGAAAGTTTTTAAGTTGTTCTTGTTTCACCTTTCTATGCATGTCACTTTGTGCTTCATTGATTTATTTTCTTACAACATGCCTATGCATAGGAAGTGGGTTAGGCTTAAATTTGTTTCATATTTGCTTCTTGATGCTCTCTTTTTCTCCAAATTCTTATTCTTATGTGAGCATCTTCTACAATCTTTATGCCTAGCTTAAAGGCATAAAAGAAAGCGCTTTCGGGAGGCAGCCCGCAACGAATTTAGGATTTCCTTTTTGTTTATCTTCTGTTTTTAGTGGTCTTGATGATTGTTACTACTGTAGCAACATCATTGTATCTTTACTTTTCAAGCTTTGTGCCATTTATAGCCTCATATGACAAGGGAAGTGAAAGTTGTGACATGCTGTCCAGAAAACAGATTCTGTCCTCATGACTAGAAAAATCACAGAAAAATCCCAGTTCATATGTTTTAGCTGAAATTTTTACACAGCGTGATCTATACAATTACGGAACTTTCGTATGTTCTGAGTTTTTTGATTTGAGTTGCAGAAGTATCCCTAAGAAATTCTTTACTACCTGCTGGTCTGTTTTTCACAGATTCTGTCCTGTTTTGCCTTTTCTTCGTTTTGCAAACCTTAAGCTTGCTTTTTCTTTGAAAAAACTTTTTGGCAATCTTGAAAAACAGTATCTCTTCAAGAATATCCTTATTTACAGTAGATAAAAATTATTTTATTATGGTTACTAACCTCGCTAATCAGATTATGATGAGTTATGTATGAAGGGAGTTTTCAAGTGTGCGAGGGAAGATGGTGAAAGAAGATTCAGGAGTGTCAAGCGTTCAAGCTTGGGGATGCCTCCATGCATCACCAAGATATATTCAAGGAGACTCAAGCGTCTAAGCTTGGGGATTCTCCCGTGCATCCCCTTCTTCATCAACAATTATCAGTTTGTCTCTCGTTTCACTATATTTTTATCACTTCATGCGTTATGTGCTATGCTTGGAGCGTCTCGCTCTTAGGTTTTATTTTTAGTTTTCTTTAGCTTTGCTTGCTGTTCATAACAAGTTAGAACCCAGATTTCTTTGTGTGGGAGAGAAACATGCTCCACTTTCAAAATCTAGAACACAACATAGGATTTTTTTCATGCTTATCTTTGTTGTGTGTGTTCTTTATCTTTTTCATAGCTACTGTCATGTTTAGCTCTTAGTTTTCATGTTTATCTTTTCAAAGAGCTTTTGTTTAGTTTGTTGCTGGAACTCTCTTGAGTTTTCATGTTTATCTTGTTTAGAGAGTTTGTTTGTTGCACTGAGTTTTGTGTCTTGACTTGAAGTAGGTAATTGAGGTTGCTATTCTTTTGTAGTAGTAACTTGCAATAGTCTTGAGGTATTGTTTTGAGTAATGTTTGGACTTTTGGTGTCAAGAGCTTTAGCCTATTAGTGATAGATGTTGTATTTTGGGAAATCCGTTTTTATTTTCAAAAATTACAAAATTAGTTGAGAACTTTAGCTACTAGATGGATCACTACTCTTCTGAGGGGTCGAATATTAGAGTAAACTCACGTACCATGAGTCGGGGATGCGCAAGGATAACCAAACCCCCATACACTCCTCCTCGGGGTACTTGTCTCTTTGTGAAACCTCCTTATTAGATTGAGAGTTACCGATAATAAGTGCATGAGTTCTTCGGACTAATGTGAGTATTCGAAAGTTGACACTTCCACCTTCCCATATTTTTCTAGCCTCTCCTGTGTCGTGCATTGCTTTCTTCTCACTCCGAGAGTTAGCGTCCACCTTTGCCGGTACATCCAAACCCTTGGCATGATACGCTCTGTCATCATAAACCTCCTTATATCCTTCCTCAAAACAGCCACCATACCTACCTATCAAGGCATTTCCATAGCCTTTCCGAGATACATTGCCATGAAACATCCACCTTATCATGACTTGATCTTCATGTCATACATGCTACTTGCTTGATCGATGAGCCGCATGCTAGTTGGGAATTTACCTAATCATTTCTACATGACGCGCTAGTATCATTGCATATCCTGCTACACTGGCGGAGGCATACATTTGCATACATCATGATAGTTACATATTCTTTATGATTTTAGTACCTTTGTTAAGTGTGAAAGATCTTCTATACTTTTTGTAATATATAGAGTGTTGCCCCTAAAGTGAGGAAAATATCCCAAAGTAGACAAATTAAAAGATCCCAAAGAGGACAAATGAGAGGAATAGAAAGAGCCATTGAGGCCACCAAAAAATACAAAAAAAATAGAAAAAGGAGAAAAAGAAATAAAAAGAGAGAAGGGGGCACACTACAATTCCTTTTGAGAGATCCACACTAGTACTTCATCCTCTATCTTGTACTCCATAGAGATTATCATTCATGCATATAGCTATGTGGGGACCTTCACACTATATAACTTGGCTTGTATATTCCAATGATGAGCCTCCTCAAATGAGCTCTAGGTCTTCTTGAGCAAGCAAGTTGGATGCACCCCCACTAGTTCCATTGGAGAGCTTACCTTAGCTCATATGTGCATCCGTTGCATGGAAATCCCTACTCCTCACATCATATCTATCATTTGGCTTTCTCTCGCCTATGATTGTCCTCCTTGATGTGAGACTTTCACACCTTTTTGTCTTCCTCCTCCACCATATTCTCTCTTTGCCATCCTAAGTGTCCACTTTCTTGCTTACGCTCATCCATTGCATGAGTGCTCAAAATGTCGAAAAGGAGTGGATCATTTTGACTTGTACCTGACTAGTGGTCTGGGGATGAGTCAAGATAAGATTTCAAAGAAGACCAAGTGTGAAACTTTAGTAGATTAAGTTCTCAACACAAAAAAACTTTTTCCCGTATATCCCTATCCCCTTTCTTGCACGCAAACACCATTTGGAGACATTCGAGTCACGGACAGCGAGAGCTCTTGCACCTTTATGTTCTTATGTTGCTTATTTCAATGCTAAATATAGACTCTTGCCTGTTACGACTTGAATTGAATTGCATGCTCTGATTGCTTTACTTCAATGTTCTTATATGGTTGTTAGCATGTCACCACAGAAATTATGCTTTTATCATTTACCTACTCGAGGACGAGCAGGAATTAAGCTCGGGGATGTTGACACGTACAAAACGTATCTATAATTTCTGCTTGCTCCATGCCTCTTTTGTGTGATATTTCTATGATATTGATGAACTTCCATACACTTTTGATCATATTTGGACTAACCTATTAACTCAGTGCACCCCAGTGTCAGTTCCTGTTTTCTGTTGTTTTTCTATTTCAGGTTTCCCCCATATAAAAAGTGCTCCAAAAATTCGGGAAAAATCCCAGCGTACAGGAAGCTTCGGGAATCACCGAGGGGGGGGGGGGGCAGAGGGGACCCACCAGGGCCCCAGGCGCCCTCCCGGCGTGCCCCGGGGTGGGGCCACGCCAGGGGGCCGCCTGGACCCCTGGTGGACCCCTTGGCTGCCCCCTTCGCCTATATATATTCCTCGTGACGAGAAACCCCCGTGACGGGAACCCTTTTTTGCGATCTCTCCTCTGTTCCGCCGCCGCCGCGCTTCCAAGTTCGGGAGCACCAGAAGACCACTTCCCGGCACCCTGCCGGAGGGAGGAACCACCTTCGGAAGCTTCTCCACCACCATGGACGCTTCCCGGATGAACCATGAGTAGTCCACCTTGGACCATGCGTCTATGATCAGTAGCTATGTGATGTTCTCCTCCCCTCTTTGTTCTTCATGGATTAGACCTCGTGAGCTGCTCTACATGATCGAGGCACTTATGTAATATTTCTGTTGTTGCTATGCTGAGTTTGCTGGGATCCGATGGATTATGAGATTATGTTCAGATTGTGTTTGAGTAATATATTTGATTCTCCTCTTTTATATTTATGTTCTTGAGCAATTCTTGCATGTTCTCCGTTGTTGTTTATTGCTTTGGCCAAGTAGTAGATTGTGACTCCGAGAGGGAGCGTTATGCATAATTGTGGGTTCATGCCCCCCGATGACTAGCTTGAGTGACAGAAACATGAGTCTAGGGGATGTGTTGTTGCCACAAGGGGGAAAACAACGGTGCTTGTACTTGCGGGTGCAAGGATTATTTACTTTACGCAAAGTTATTTAATGCAGTTGTCCATTGCTTTGAGTTTACACTTTGGGTGGGATTCGCAACTTAATACCAGCGAGATGTTCTAGATAGATATCTCAAGGTGGATGATTAGTAGGTAGATGCAGATGGATTTCGGTCTACTTGTCTTGGCGTACCGCCCGTGCTTTTGAGCCTCTTCCTTTCTTTATAGAATAATTAGCATTGGTTTGCGCACATAATCCTGTCAATTGCCCAGCTGTAATTTATTTACCTCGCATGGCTATTTTATCGTCTTTTGGGAGAGAGACATCACTAGTGAACATCATAGGACCCCGCTCCATATTTCCAACACTGTTTACACTATCAATTTACTTTTAGTATTTATTTTTCCGTAGCTATCACTATCATTATTATCCCGTGCGTTTTATCCTTTGTAAACAACAAGGCCGGAGGAATTGACAACTCCTCTGTACTCGTTGGGAAGCAAAGTTATTTGTTGTGTGTGCAGGTCCAGGTGAAGTTAGCAACCTTGGTTGTAAATGGCGCCATTGTTCACTTCACCGCCTACTTGTATCTGTTGGAGTTCTATTGGTTCGACATTCAACCTTAGCATCTTCGCTAAGGGAAACTTGATGCTGTCTACATCTCAACCATCCACTTTGGGTAACCAACGAGGGGGCGTTAATTCGTACCATCAATGCACTACCCTATGGTTCCATTGAGAGTCCTCAGGACTTAGTTCAATTCTTTGTTGATAAATATTTCCCTGCTCATATGCAACATGCTGCTTTGCAAAGAATCTATAACTTTAAACAATTGCAGGATGAGCACCTCCCTAAAGCTTGGGGGAGGTATTGTGACTTAATCAAGGCTAGACCGGGACATGAAGTCCCCAAGAATGAATTACTTGATGTATTTTATGTTGTCCTAACTGATGAATCTAGAGCCTATCTGGATAGCTGCGCTGGTAGTGTTTTCAGGGAAAGAACACCGGACGATGCTGAAGAATTAATGGGCAAGATTGCCAAGAACCATGAAGATTGGTCCGTCCCTGAACCACCTCCACCACCAAAGAAGAGGGGCATGCTTGTTCTGAGCCCCAAAGATATGCAAGAAGCAAAGACGTCTATAAAAGAGAAAGGTATTAATACCGAAGACGTGAAGAATCTACCGCCTATCGAGAAGTTGTGTGAGCCTACTACTCACCCTCCCTTGGTAGAGGTACACTCTCTATTAGACTTTACTGAAAGTGACATCCCTAAAGGTAAGCCTCCCGATCAATGCTTAGATGAGCTTGATAATTTTATTATTAAGCAAGACCATTTTAATAGGAGGATACAAGGTCGGTTGCATGATAATTATCTTGCTATCAAAAGTTTGCTTGGCGTTCTAGAAGGAACAGTTAATGATGTTAAATGTCTTGTTAATCATTTTCATATGGTTCAAACTCAGCTTGAACAGATTTCTAATGTGCAAAAAGATTTGCTTGCTAACAATGCCAAATAGGACATACAAGCTTATGGCATCAAAACCAGGGGTGGAACACACACCCAGGACCCACTCTATCCCGAGGGGCATCCGAAGAGGCTCGAGCAAGATTCTCAAGTACAGGTAGAAGACGAGATTGTTAGCTCTCCAAAGAAGAAAAATAAGAAGAAGAAAAAGAAACACAAGGAGGCTGACAACTCCAATGATCCTATTACAAGTCAAGAACTTGTTGTTGATCCTAACAACATATCTACCTCCGATGCTGAAACTAAAGATGGTGTTGAGCCCGAAGAAAATGATAAGGAGAAGAATGATCCTCCCGAGGTGCAAAAAGAAGAAGCACCTGACAAACGCAAGAAGTACACTAGGGAAGAATTCTTAGCAAGAAGACATGGGAAGGAAAGAGAACCATGGGTAAAGAAACCCATGCCCTTTCCAGGTAAGTCTCTCAAATCTAAAGAGGAAGAGCATTATAATAAATTTTGTGAATGGATGGAACCTCTTTTTCTGCAAATTCCCCTGACTGATGCTATCAAGTTACCTCCTTATTCAAAATATATGAAAGATATTGTTACTAATAAAAGAAAAGTTCCTAATGAGGAAATATCTACTATTCTTTCAGTGGAAAGATTCCTGAGAAGCTTGGTGATCCAGGTATACCCACTATTCCTTGCTCCATAAAAAATAATTATGTCAAAAATTCCTTATGTGATCTCGGAGCAGGGGTGAGTGTTATGCCTTTTTCCCTTTATAAAAGGCTATGTTTAGATAAGCTAATCCCTACAAATATCTCTCTTCAGAAGGCTGACAAGTCAATAGCCGTCCCGATAGGTATTTGTGAGGATGTTCCCGTTGAAGTTGCTAATTGCTTATTTCTTACAGATTTTGTTGTGCTTGACATGCCCGAAGATGGTAGCATGTCCATTTTTCTTGGAAGACCTTTTCTTAACACCGCAGGTGCCATTATTGATTGCAATAAAGGAAAGTTCACCTTCAATGTCGATGATAAAGAACACATGGTGTATTTTCCAAAGAAGATCGACAAAAGGCATGGCCTTAACTCTATAGAGAATATCGAGACCGTGAAGATTGGAGAATGGGACTGTGCACTACATGTGCACCACAAATACAAAACCATTATGGTGGGGACAATGTCCATTAAAGTAAAGGTGCAATGATCACTTCATAAGAGGTGAGACTTTTTGCTCTATATATCGCCGGTTTGTTGGTAAGACTTGATCAACCTTGCTAGCTAGCATGTTTTATATAGGCAAAAGGTGGAGCTTGTTAAGTTTTCATTTGTTTTAGCTTTTATTCTCTTTGTTGTACCAAGTTTATATGTTTTTGAAGCTTCACAATTCTAATCACTGCTTCAAGTTTTCAGAAAGTTTTGCAGCTTTTTGAACTCTGAAATTTTTTCGACAATGAAGTTTTTAGAAAAATTCCAGAAAAATAAAAATAAAATTTTCCATGCCGGGAGTGACCCAGAGGCACCTGGGGCTGACCAGGGGGGGCACCAGTGACCCAGGTGGCCAACCCCCTGGCCGCGCCCATAGGTCGCTTGGGGCCCACAGGCCGCACCTCCAGGTATGTCTTCTTCCTCCTCCTTCCTCTCTCTCAAAAAACACGAATTCTACTCCCGTTCTTGCGTTCTTGCTGTTCTTGGAGGCGATTTTCAATCTCTCTCTACAGCCCACCATTTGAGCTAAGATTTTGAGCAAATACTCCCTGGTATGCAACTCCTTCACCCCTCCAATTAGATTTTTGATTGGTGGCTTCATTTGTGAATATTTAGTAGTTCTTGATGTTGTTTATATGAGCTTGCATGCATGTGTAGAAATTTATTTTCCAAGTTTTGATGCAAGTTTATGCCTTAGGTGAGTGAGTAGATTAGTTTGCCTCAACTCACTTTATTTAAATCCTTGTTTTTGTGAATTGTTAAAAATTTCAGAAATGAGTTTGCTAGGAATAGCAAAGGGGTGGCTTGGAAAGAAGAAGCACGGGCGCTCCGATCGAGTTACTAGAGCTGCAGATTCACCCTCAGCTGCTAGGGTGAGCTACAATGAAGATCATGTGCCCCTGGAGTTGTTGGAAGACACAAGTCCAGCATGCGCAATGATGTATCTGTGTGATGATGTTCTTGAAGCTGGAGGAATCAAGGAGGATTTTTATGGCCTTTGCTCCAATGCAGGTTTGACATGGCTAGCACTATGTCATGTGGTACAATATAAGAAGTTCACCTCCTGCTTTATTAATAGTTTTTTTATAACCATGTTGCTGGAACCGTCGAGGTCAAAATTTACAATGATCTTATAACCATGTCTTTGGCACTGTTTTGTGAAATAATAGGTGTGTCGAACACTGGTCAGACGGCGAGGATGAACACTCAACCCTCCGAGTTGAGGACTCTCTTCAACTCCCTTTGTAGCCAGGAAGAAAGCGATATTCGGCGTACAAAGATTTCCAGGATTTTATTCCCCCACATCAGGTATTTTGCATACTTTATTGCTAGAGGGGTGTTGGCTCGTGACAGCATGAGCAACGGTTCTGCACCAGATTTCGCTATCTATGCGAACGCCCTCTTTGATAGGAATGATTATAATGTGGGTGCCTTAATTGCTCGACGCCTTGTTATGAATAGTAACAAGGGCGATTTATTTGGTGGTGTTTACGCCACACTTATCCTTTAGTCTCTTAACGGCACCCCGCATCCTGATGATGTTCCCTTTTCTTACGCAAGTCTTGACCTTGCTGCTATGAAGAGGCATAAGTTTGTTACCACGACTTCCCAATTTGGTAACCTTGTTTATATTTTGAGGTTTGAAAACACCATTACTCGTGAGATCCGTCTACCTGCACCACTTTTGTTTGATCACACCCGCGGGAACGGATGGTCCTTCAATGATGTCCAGTTCGATGAGTTCATGGACCAGTATCAGCTGCATAACCCCATGGAGGGGGTTGTGCCCGACAAGGAGGAGCATGGTGAGTTCCCACCTCTCCAGGGGGAGACCGTCACCCAATACGGTGAGGGGTCTTCTTCTGCCTGGAGCGCAGGAACTTCCTCATGGGAGGACCCGAGGACTTCGGTGCACGCACCGGAGGGCTCGTTCGACTCTTGGACTCACTCGTACTACCCCGGAGCAGGAGGCTCCTGGGGGCAGTAGCTGCTACCAACTTAGGCCAAAAGACTAAGCTTGGGGAGTACGAGCCCTTCTCACTTTTCCATTGTATTATCCGTTTTTATTTTGTTCGCTTTGATCTTTTCGAAGTTTTTGCATGTTCTTCTTTGTTCTTTTAATTTGCAAAAACAACAAAAATATTTCTCTTTTCTTTCGTTAAACCATTGAAAAAACCCAAAAATATTTCCTTTCTCTCTTTAGTTTGCTTTGTTTTCAGAGTTCAGCTCGAGTCCGTGATGGCATTTGATTATATTTCCCACGTTCGGGCATGCAAGTGACAAGGCAATAATGAAGAAGATCGACGAAAGGGAAGCAACAAGGAAAACCGGTATGAATTTTTATTGTTTCTACTTTTGTACATATGCCTGTACTTATGATCTAGAGACCATCTTGTAGCGACATAGTGCAATGTTTACAATGCTTTCCCAGTGTTCATGCTTTCTTTGTGGCTGATCTCAAATAGCTAGAGTGCATAATGTGTTGTTGAAATGATTTAGATGCATTGCATTGTTCATGGTTTGGCATATTGAAGTGGTATTTCCCTTCGGAGAATTCTTGGATTGACTTGGCACATGTTCACACATGTTTATGACTAAAAAGTCTATCATGCCTTGATGACCTTTTTATTTCAGAATAGTTATATCACTTTCATGCCCGATTCAATGTTGCTTTGTCGCTCTGCATGATTATGACAATTATTGCTCTCTAGTTGGTCGCTTCCCAGTCTTCTGCTAGCCTTCACTCACACTAAGCGGAATTCTGCTTGTGTATCCAAACTCATTTTCAAACCAGTTATTCCACTTGAGTCCACCATACCTACTTATATGTGGTATTTACCAACACTCCTAACTCAGACTTTCTTGTGCCATCTCGAAATTTATTCAAAAGCTTCCCTTTTCGTAACCATACAAGCTCATGGTGCGGTGAGGGAAAATCAGTATCTACCATGCCAAGAATATTTTGACGGAAGTTTTAACTAGTCAAATTTATATAAAAAAGAGAGAGTTACACCTCCCCCATAATTGACTAATGATAGATGGAACAATAACCTCCTTCCATTCTTGAGGCAAAATAAAAGGTTCCATAGATTGTCAAAGGATTTATGGATAAGGGAACAAAAGTGTAAGGAAAAGCATTAATATGGTTGACATGGGAGATATTGAGAGACCTTTACCGTTCACCATTGACTGGAAAGTTACACTTCTCAAAAGATTTTTTTGTCTCGGTTTTCAAAACCAAGACCTCTGGCACATGTTTAGTCTTTGCTTCCAACCACGGGTTTTCAACCTTGCCATCAAAAAGCCATAGTTCGAGAGTCTCCCCTTCTTTCTTCAAAGCACCAAATATTGAGAGCATAATTGTCATTCTTAGTGTAACATGCATTGTCCCAAAGTACTACATTGTCTTTTGCATGATTGTGATATTGCTCGTCTGAAATCCTTAGTTCTAGTCTCCTTTAAAACTCCGGAGCAGTTTCTGCATTTATGTTTTTCTTCACTCATGGAGGCTAGCGAGATACCACTCTAGTATGTTCAAGCTATGTGCATTGTAATCTTGTCTTTATTTTCGGCAGCATATTATTCACTTTTGGTTGTTTGTGATTGATCACTTGAAAGAAGAATTTCTTCGTGCATTGTCCTCATAGCATTGTTTTGATGCTTGCTAAACTCTTTTCGTAGTACCAGCTTATATACATTTTATGAAGCAAAAGAGTTTGTCAAAGTTTTCTTTGTCACGTCTAGTTCGTTGAACTAAATTGCTTGAGGACAAGCAATAGGCTAATCTTGGGGGAGTTGATACGTCCCAAACGTATCTACTTTTCCAAACACTTTTGCTACTGTTTTCCCCTCATTCTTGCATGATTTGAACTAAACTAACCCGGACTGACGCTGTTTTCAGTAGAGCTGCCTGTATGGTTTTATTGTGTGCAGGAAAAAGGATTTTTGGACATCTCAGAAAATTCCCAGAAAAATTACAAAAAATCCACGCACCCGAAGGAGCCCGGAGCCAGAAGTGGGGCCAGAGGGCAGCCAAGGGGCCCCAGGCGCCCTGCTGGCGCGGCCCAACCCCTGGCCGCGACAGCTGGCCGCCTGGGCGACTCCCATCGCCTCTGGTGCCCTACCTCGACTCCTATTTATTCCCGTGACGAGGAAACTCCGAAACAAAAGTCGCTTTTCTAGAACCCGTCGCGGAGCCGCCGCCACCCTCTGTTCTTCCTCGGGAGGGCTAATCTGGAGGCTGATTTGGCCTCCGGAGAGCGGAGATCGTCGCCATCGTCATCACCATCGCCCATCCATCCTCCCTCCATGACTTCTCTTCACATGTGTGAGTAATTCCCTGCTGTAGGCAAAGGGGATGGTAGGGATTGGATGAGTTTGATCATGTAATAGTTCGTCAGATTGTTGCGGGCATGTTACCTATCATCTACTATGGTGTTTATCATCTTTGCTACAACTTGTTGCTCTTAATGCTTGTCACTTTGGGACCGGGTGCCATGTTTTCAGATCTGAACCACTTGTGTTTTCATGAGTATATTTATGTTTGAGATCCTATCTATGATTTGTATGCACCTATTATGGTCCGGAACCAGCGATCCAAAAGGTGACAGCTTGGGACACCAAAGGGGATGGTCCATAATTTGAGGATTCCATGTATCCATCGAGTTTATTGCTTTGTTCTGGTGCTCTTTGACAGGAGCACCTTAATCTCCATAAGTTCCCTTTGGCCATGTTCGTAGCAGGATGGTAGGACAAAAGATGTTGTGCAAGTTCTTATTGCAAGCACGCACAACTACCTACGGGATACATGCCTAATGTTTGATATTTTCCTGGATGATCATTGTTTTTATGTGTGTCTTGCCCCGTGTTAGAATCTATTACATGTTCACTCTTATCCATGCAGCGCCCGACCATCCATCTCCCTAGCCTACAGTATTTTAACCATGCTGGTTACTATTAGTTTATTTCTGTTGTTTTACTTTTGCTGTTACCACCATCGCTACCACTATCATACCACAATTGCTATTAATACTTTGTTGCAAGCAAGTATATTTTAGGTGCGGTTGAATTGACAACTCAACTGTCAAAGCTTATAAATACTCTTTGGCTCCCCTTGTGTCGAATCAATAAATTGGGTTAACTTAACCGCGAGAACACTACAATCGATCCCCTACAGTTGAGGGTCATCAGTTACCCCAAGTGGAAGGTAAGATGTAGGATAGAGGCAAATTTCCCTCGGTGAAGATACCAAGGTTTGTCTCTAGTAAGACTCCTAAGTTGATAAGTAGGTGTCAACGGCGCGACTGACATGGACCTGCACACAACACAAATAACTTTGCTTCCCAACGAGTACAGAGAGGTTATCAATCTCTCCGGCTTTGTTGTTCGCAAAGGATCAACGCAACAGATAATAATGATAATGATAGCAGCTAGAAAGTAAAAGCAGGAAAATAAAAGAGCTTGTAAACAGTTATGAGAATATGGACTGGGGTCCCGTGATGTTCACTAGTAATTTCTCTCTCCCAAAAGACGATAAAACTGCTATGCGAGGTAAACAAATTAAAGTTGGGCAATTGACAGGATTAAAAATGCACCGCAATGCTAACTATGCTACAAAGAAAGGACGAGGCTCAAAAGCATGGGCGGTACGCCAAAATAAGTAGACCGAAATCCAACTGCATCTACTACTAATTATCCACCTTGAGATATCTATCCAGAACATCTCGCTGGTATTAAGTTGCGAGCCCCACGCAAAGTGTAAACCCAAAGCAACAGACAACTGCATTAAAAAGCACTTTGCGTAAAGTAAACAATCCTTGCAACCGCGGTTACAAGCACCGTTGTTTTCCCCCTTGTGGCAACAACACATCCCCTAGACTCATGTTTCTGTCACTCAAGCGTTTCAACGGGGGGCATCAACCCACAATCGAGCATAACGTTCCCTCTTGGAGTCACTACCTACTACTTGGCCAAAGCAATAAACAGCAACGGAAAACATGCAAGAATTACTTAGGAACAAAAATATAAAAGATAAGAACCAAATATATTACTCAATCACAATATGAACATAGTCTCATAATCCATCAGATTCCAGCAAACTCAGCATAGCAACAGCAGACAATTACATATGTGCCTCGATCATGTAGGGCAACTCACGAGGTCTAAACCATGAAGAACAAAGAGGGGAGGAGAACATCACATAGCTACTGATCACAGACCCATGGTTCAAGGGAAACTACTCGCGGCACATCCGGGAAGCGTCCATGATGGAGGGGAAGCTCCCGGAGGTCAATCCTCCCTCCGGCAGGGTGTCGGGAAGAGGGCTGCTGGCGCTCCCGATCTTGGAAGCGCGGCGGCGGCGTAACAAAGGAGAGATCGCGAAAAAGGGTTCTGCCTTTGGAGGTTTCGCGTCACGGGGAATAAATAGGTGAAGGGGGGCATCCAGGGGGGCACTAGGGGCCCAGCCCCCCCCCCAACGCGGCCAGACCCTAGGACGCGCCAGGTGGCCGCCTGGGTCCCTGGTGGTGGCCCACTGGCCCCACCCAGGTGATTCCGGAAGGTTCCTTCACGCTGATTTTTTATCCGATTTTTCCCGAATTTTTGGAGCATTTTTAATATGGGGGAACTTGGAATAGAAAAACAGCAGAAAACAGGAATTGGTACTGGGGTGCACTGAGTTAATAAGTTAGTCCAAATATGATCAAAAGTGTATGAAAGTGTATCTAGATCATAGCAATATCACACAAAACATGCATGGAGAAGTAAGTGTAAGCAAAAGCATTAATATGGTTGACATGGGAGATATTGAGAGACCTTTACCGTTCACCGTTGACTGGAAAGTTACACTTCTCAAAAGATTTTTTTTGTCTCTGTTTTCAAAACCAAGAGCTCTGGCACATGTTTAGTCTTTGCTTCTAACCACGGGTTTTCAACCTTGCCATCAAAAAGCCACGGTTCGAGAGTCTCCCCTTCTTTCTTCAAAGCACCAACTATTGAGAGCATAATTGTCATTCTTAGTGTAACATGCATTGTCCCAAAGTACTACATTGTCTTCTGCATGATTGTGATATTGCTCGTCTGAAATCCTTAGTTCTAGTCTCCTTTAAAACTCCGGAGGAGTTTCTGCATTTATGTTTTGCTTCACTCATGGAGGCTAGCGAGATACCACTCTTGTATGTTCAAGCTATGTGCATTGCAACCTTGTCTTGATTTTCGGCAGCATATTATTCACTTTTGGTTATTTGTGATTGATCACTTGAAAGAAGAATTGCTTCGTGCATTGTCCTCATAGCATTGTTTTGATGCTTGCTAAACTCTTTTCGTAGTACCGTCTTATATACATTTTATGAAGCAAAAGAGTTTGTCAAAGTTTTCTTTGTCACATCCAGTTCGTTGAACTGAATTGCTTGAGGACAAGCAATAGGCTAAGCTTGGGGAGTTGATACGTCCCAAACGTATCTACTTTTCCAAACACTTTTGCTACTGTTTTTCCCTCATTCTTGCATGATTTGAACTAAACTAACCCGGACTGACGCTGTTTTCAGCAGAGCTGCCTGTATGGTTTTATTGTGTGCAGGAAAATGGATTTTTGGACATCTTAGAAAATTCCCAGAAAAATTACAAAAAATCCACGCACCCGAAGGAGCCCGGAGCCAGAAGTGGGGCCAGAGGGCAGCCAGGGGGGCCCAGGCGCCCTGCTGGCGCAGCCCCACCCCTGGTCGCACCAGCTGGCCGCCTGGGCGACTCCCACCGCCTCTGGTGCCCTACCTCGACTCCTATTTATTCCCGTGACGAGGAAACTCCGAAACAGAAGTCGCTTTTCCAGAACCCGTCGCGGAGCCGCCGCCACCCTCTGATCTTCCTCGGGAGGGCTGATTTGGCCTCCGGAGAGCGGAGATCGTCGTCATCGTCTTCACCATTGCCAATCCATCCTCCCTCCATGACTTCTCTTCACATGTGTGAGTAATTCCCTGCTGTAGGCAAAGGGGATGGTAGGGATGGGATGAGTTTGATCATGTAATAGTTCGTCAGATTGTTGGGGGCATGTTGCCTATCATCTACTATGGTGTTTATCATCTTTTCTACAACTTGTTGCTCTTAATGCTTGTCACTTTGGGACCGAGTGCCATGTTTTCAGATCTGAACCACTTGTGCTTTCATGAGTATATTTATGTTTAAGATCCTATCTATGAGTTGTATGCACGTATTATGGTCCGGAACCAGCGATCCCAAAGGTGACAGCTTGGGACACCAAAGGGGATGGTCCATAATTTGAGGATTCCATGTATCCATCGAGTTTATTGCTTTGTTCCGGTTCTCTTTGACAGGAGCACCTTAATCTCCATAAGTTCCTTTTGGCCCCGTTCGTAGCGGGATGGTAGGACAAAAGATGTTGTGCAAGTTCTTATTGCAAGCACGCACAACTACCTACGGGATACATGCCTAATGTTTGATATTTGCCTGGATGATCATTGTTTTTCTGTGTGCCTTGTCCCGTGTTAGAATCTATTACATGTTCACTCTTATCCATGCAGCGCCCGACCATCCATCTCCCTAGCCTACAGTATTTTAATCCTGCTGGTTACTATTAGTATATTTCTGTTTTTATACTTTTGCTGTTACCACCATCGCTACCACTATCATACCACAGTTTCTATTAATACTTTGTTGCAAGCAAGTATATTTTAGGTGCGGTTGAATTGACAACTCAACTGTCAAAGATTATAAATACTCTTTGGCTCCCCTTGTGTCAAATCAATAAATTGGGTTAACTTACCCGCGAGAACACTACAATCGATCCCCTACAGTTGAGGATACAAGGGATCATGGGTACCAATGGGGTCTTATAACGAGAAGGCACAAGATAAATTAGTTGCAAGATCAACAAAGAACACATTGGAGTCAAAGTCCCCAATAATCCCGAACCCCAAACACATAGGGTGCAAGGGAGATGCCTCAACCCATTGGCTAGGCAAATTACTCACACATGGCTATCGGATCATAGAAAAGAATGTAAATAAGGGAGATGTTCTTGATTAATAAATCCTACAATACGACTTTGGTTATTGCTAATCACGAATATAAGTATGACTATGGTGGATGATGATGGTGGAGTTGGATGTACTGGAAGGTAATGATGGTTGCGTTTGTAGATGGATGTGGCTTTGGTTTCGCATCCAATGCTCCGTCTGGCCTCTTCTTTCACGAATTACGCCTAAATTTGGTGTGTGGTTGAGAGGAGGATGTGATGCCTTGGAAGGGATGAGCATATTTTATTCATTCGCGTACATAACATCCTTTCGTTCCCACAAAGTGTTAGTGATAACATAACAGAGATAATGTATGTCAGGTCACTCAATGCTACTTCCCTTGGCTTTGGAACTAGCAATAGACATGGTGTCAAAAGGTTACACCTAATGGGTTGACTATGTTAGTTGCATAGCCGATACAGTTGCACCACTCTGTGGAGATAAATCAAAGTATTGGTTCATGAGGCGGAAGGTAACCCGATCAGGTCCATCAGCATCATACCCAACAGTGTGGAAGAGTGTGCCCAGGAACTCGAGCATCAACATGCTATTTGTCATGGTGTTCTAAAAAACAAAATTCTGCAATTCAATACATAATAAATTGAAATAATTACTTATGACAAGTGTGGCTATGGTGGTCAAACATGCCCACTTGGTGGAATTCACGGTCCTCGTGTTCAACTTCTTGTATAGCTTGATGTTCCCATGGTATTAAAATTCAATGCCATCATAAATTGGTTGAACACTCGAACGATAAGACCCCTCACATGAAGAATGTTCGGTTCTCCTAGTAATCATCTAGCCAAAACAAAATTTCAGTCCAATAGATTGATAATAAACTGGTTCCTATGGATGCATGCAAAGTTTCTCCCTAAAAACAACATCAAAATCATGCTAATCTAGTAATGTAGATCAAAAACATGTACGAAGTAGGCATGTCAATGAGAGACAAATTAAGCATGAGATGAAGAGAGATAACTTGGGGTTCGGAGGAGAAATATACCGTAGATCAATCTCACAAAATGATTCGATTAAAAACGTAGTAGAGAGAGAGAATTTCAGTAAGGGTTCAAAGAGTTTTTGGAAAGAAGAAGAAGAGAGATTGGAAAAACTAATACTTGTTACCTTTATCCTGGGCATTATAGCATCGGCGAACATGTGGTACAACCGCCAGTACGAGCGGTTGCGCTCATACCGTACCCCATTACGCGTCACGGATATATGTTGCTCTCTGATGCATTTGTGGTACGATTGCGGGTACAATACCCTATGATCGTACCAGACGTCATTGTCGATGCTTAGACAACCATGCCTTCTGTCTGAGTTCATGTGCTAGATGGTACGCTCCTGGGTACAACCATAGTGGGATTGTATGACACGACGTTGCAGTCTTCGAACACGTTGGCTTCTGTTAGGGGTGTGATACTGATGACCCACAAGTATAGGGGATCGTAACAGTTTTCGAGAGAAGTATTTCAACCCAAATTTATTGATTGGACACAAGGGGAGCCAAAGAATATTTGTTAAGCCTTAACACTTGAGTTGTCAATTTAACCATGATTGAGAAGTAGCTTCCTTGCATCAATGGATTAGTAGCACAAAAAAATTATAGTAATGATAGTACTAATAGTAGAAGTGGTAACAGTAGCAAAGTGGTAGCAGTAGTAACAAGATCACAACAAAGTACAAAATTGTAGAAGTATCAATAGAAACAAGACGTAGACATGGAATAAACATTGAGTAGTCTATGGATGAGATTAAATATGCAACGGTCATAACCTAGAGAGGTACACAATAGCTCTAGTTCATCAATCATATGTAGGCATGTGTTCTGTAAATACTCATACGTTTTTATAATAAGAATTTGCATAACATGTTTTTGTCCTATCCTTCCGTTATATATAGAGGGGTCCTAATGGAAACTAAGTATAATTAAGAAGCTATGTTTAATAGGGAACCGGAACAAAGCATTAACATATAGTGAACACGCGTAATCATCAAATTGCAACCATCCCCGCCGTTATCCCAACTATTATCACTTTGGGATCTAGGGTTCAGAATCACAATAGGTGCATACAGCTTGCCAGATAGAATACAAACTCATATATAATCATGAAGACATGAAGGGTTCAAATCTGAAATCATGGCACTCGTAACCTAGTGACTAAGCATAGAAAAGTCATAGCAACATCAATCTCAGAACATAATGGATACTAGGGGTGATGCCCTAACAAATCTGACAATCGATTACATAAAAAATATCATCCAATCTCATCTACCTCCATATGCCTACGAAGAAATTGTTGGGAATGTGCCCTAGAGGCAAATAAAATATGTTTTATCGAGCATATTCCATTAGTTCATAATATGTTTGATACTATGCTATAACTGTATTAGGTGGAAACATTAATACAGGTGTGGTATACAAACAACCAGGTCCCTAGTCAACCCTAGTATACTAGTCCATTGGGCGATTGATGATCAAGGTTTCCTGATCATGAGACAATGGCGTCTGTTGACAATGGAGTCGTATCATTGGATAATGATATGATGGACATACACCCACCAGAAGTGTTGCGATGTGATCAAGTCACATAGTTCGACATTGCGATAACTATAACGTAGTGACCAGATCCTTAGACCGTAATGATCATACGTAATTACTGTCTATTAGGATGCCTTGATTTGCTACCCATTGCCTGACTGAAATATGCTGGCTATAAAGGAGTACTTCAGGTATTCCGAATAGATATGTTAATGAGTATGCAAATAGATCAACGCGGGATTTGTCCATCCGTGTGACGGATAGGTACTCTGGGCCCACTCGGTGATGTTACATCATAAAGTTTGCAAACGTGTGACTAGGTCACGGAGTTGTAATATCACGGGAACGAGTAAACTTGTTTGTTGAGAACGAGGACGAACTAGGTATATTGGATACCGATGATCAAACCTCGGAAAAGCAAAGTACCATAGGACAAAGGGAACAGGCACACGGTTAACGGATCCAACAGCGATTGAAGTTCATTCGATGGAAGCGCATGGGCTATCAAGGATTGTAACCAGTTCCAATTGATTAGTCATTGATCAATGAGAATTGTCTCGATCATGTCTGCTCTTTCCCGGACCGTAGGGTGTTACACTTAAGGGTACTCGACGCAGTAAGGATTGATTCGGGATCACCGAAGAAATTGGAGAGAACACCGGAATTGTTCCGATGAAGGCCGGAAGTTGTTCCGGGTATTTTGAAAGGTTCAAAATATATTTAATAATGTTTAATATATGTTTTATTATTTAATTATCTGAATTAAATATTAAAATATATTTAAATATAATTAAAAATGAATTAAAAGGCATATGGGCCTCATAGGGCCCATTAGGGGGAGAGGGAGTCCTCCCCCATGGCGCCATAGAGGGGCCCACCCCCTTTATTCATGGCGCACCCCCTTCCCCTTGGGATTAGTCCCACCCCGGAAGTGGAGGGGGGGGTGGCACCCCTCCTAGGCCTATATAAGGAGGGGTAGAGGTGCCCTTTTATTCATCATATTTTTGAGATAAGTTCTCATCTCTCTCTCCCTCCTTTCTCCTTCCTCGAGTGGACTCCCCTTGTTTGGAGTCTACACTTGGTTGGGGATTTCTCCACTATACGCACGCCGTCGTGCTGCTGGAATCGGAATCCGAATCCATCTTCTTTCCGCTGCTCTACTGGTTCGGAGCCCGGAGGGACGTCGGGTATACTGTATGTGTATAATCCCGCGAGGCACTACACTTGTGGTGCTACTTCATCGTCGTGGTCGTATCGCGAGGTCTTCATCAGCAACGTTCCGACGGGGACGAAATCCCGTCATCGGTCTACAAGGATCGGGTGGCTACAGGAGTCATCGTGGATCTGCGCGGCATCGGGGATTGCCGGTACGACTACACCAACCACGTTCATGCGGGAGCGTTTCCCGCTTAACGGACTACATACTGGTATGTGATCTATTTATGTCTGTTACTTGCATCGCCATAGCATAGGTCTTGGGTATGGGTCTCGTAGGTTATGAAAAATTTGTGTTTTCTGCCCCGAACCCCAACAGTGGTATCATGAGCAAGGCTATGCGTAGATGTATTGTACGGATAGAACACATCTAGTATGTGGGCATCAATTCTCCAATTGTTACCCTCTCACGTGTACTCATTTAGCGTTGCGGCAATGTTTGATGAAGCGGCCCCCAACCGACCTTACGCGTTTACGCGAGACTGGTTCCACGCTTGACATATGGCTTGTACCATATAAAGTGGCTGGGGGTTTCTGTCTCTCTGCATTAGCGATGCGAAGATGTTTGCAACGGAGGGCCCCGACAGGGGTGTAATAGAGACAATTGCGGGATTGGTGTTGTGGCTTGTTTTCGCAGGATAGAAAACGGTTCTTTTCTCGAAACCCCTAGCAGCCACGTAAAACTTGCAAAAGATAAAGTAGAAAGGCGTTTTCAACTTTAATTTGCATGTAAGGGGGAATCATAGGTTGTATGATTTACAGTTTTACTTCCTGTTTTATGCTAGTATGCTAGATATATCGACGGTAGCACGAAACAGGACCATCTCTCACAATACCAACATTGTGTTCTCCCTTGGTGGGCACCGCCTGGAAGGTTCTCCCATATGGCTTGATGCTCCATACATACTGGAGTTGTCCTACATATTAAACGGAGTTCGCATGAGGTTGGGTTCGGCAAGCCTGGCATATGCAGATATGGCCTTGCTGAACAGCTAACATCAAGGTTCGATTGGCAGGCTTGACGTATGTAGATGCGGGCCTGGAACACAGGAGACCGAAAGGTCGAGCACGAGTCACATGCCTGATGTGATTGGCTTAGAGGCCTACCTGGTTCGCATACTGATGGCCGTGACGATCGGGGGAGGTATGGGGGCTGGGATTGTGTAATCACTTAGTCAAATTGAGAGGTGTTTATTTAAGTGGGAGCTTTCTAGAATTTTGAGATCAAATTGAAACTCCACATTATGAACTTAATCTTCATGTCTTAGCAAATATCATTGTAGACAACGTCATACCAATGTTTAGAACTATGGATCTTTTTTTTAGTATGATAGAACTTAAGGTAAATGGGTCTTACTTCATTGATGTGTACCAACACCATTAGAGACATACTCATTAGTAATGACTTGCTAAACATAATACGGAGAACTGCTAGGAGATACACCTGATGACTCCGTAATCAAGGAAGATGATGATGAGTATCGCACTCACCGTCACTTATGAATGACTGTCCAATACCCCATAATTCATTCTATGGAATCTGAATTGTGAATGCATGTTAACCAACACGTATGACGTGCTAGGTGAACTTGAAAGCACTTGGTCACAAATCAGAGTAATGGAATATGAGTATATGGACGGGGTTTCTTTCAACTATGGTGGAAGGAACAACCTGCTGAGAAAGTCACTTGGAAAATGTATAAGATACATGGAACACCTTGTGTATAACTTGGACTACTGAATGACTGATTACTTTGCGATAACTGGGGAGTTGCATCCGCTTCCTCCCAGTTAAAAAGACCATGTCTGGACTATGTCATGAAGGAGAATCGTTCACCTGTCATGAGGTCATGGTTAAAGTCAAGAACTTTAAGAGTAGAACCAATGCAGGAATGGTCATTGACGGAGAAGGTATATTTGATATACGAGTTATAAATGTCTTTCCCACGAAACACTAATTGCGGTTGATTAATTATTCGATGCTTGAACTTACTGCTTGAGAGTGACTTGGAAGGGATGAGGTGACAATGTGTGCTGACGGCAATCAAGATAGTTGATGGTCGACAACACTCTCCCTCTACATCTATCAATTGATTAATATATGAATAAATTTTATGATCGTTTGAATGAGGACTTTATTAGTGTGTCTTGCATCTCTCGAAGACAATTATTCATATTAGTGAGAAACAAGTCAGTTGTTCTCCTTTTATGAATGATATCTCTTATGGTCACATTACGATTATGAATGAGTTATTCTTATACTGATGATAGTTGTTTGATCATTTATAAGAAATATTGTAATGCCAAGAAATATCCAGGCTTAATAATGACACTACAGTTTAAGTCATGAATGGTATGATGATGTCTTAAGATACTTGATCTCTTGACACATACAAACCATGCCTTTTAGGTGAGATGACTAAAACCTCGCATTCTGGTAAACGGAATGTGTACTGATTGTTGAGTATCATACATTGTGATGTATCGTATGTCAGCATGTGGTGAATTTCATTATTTCGTGAACTTCGTATGTGGACTTAGATGAATATTTGTATTCACTAATGAAACATGAGTCTGAAATAATTTGATATGATCAAAAGGGATTTCAGAGTAAAGATGGATATTAAATTAACAACAAAGACAAGTCTCTACGATTTGATCAAAGTGACAAATGTTTTGAGTTAGTCTTGGGCATAAAGACTTGTGTGAAAGTTGTTCCACAAATTGCAATGTCTTGAGACACTTCAATATGATTGACGTGCCTGAACATTGTGATCATATTCTATCGAAAAGTGTATGGTCTAAGTTATCTCTTACCAAGTTACGTTATTATTGTTTAGAGTTATTAATTTAATATGCAAACACTCACTTCAGCATAGGGAACCATCTGAGTTCGTGGAAACCAACACTATATATGTCATGGTGTGTTGTGGTTTCTAGGAAGCTTGATTTATGTAAGATAAATTATCTTTGTAGTGTATCCTTAGACAACTATGGATGCATCTTCCACAACTAGAACCAAAAGGAGCAAAACTTGTATTGCTATGTTTGGTGTTTGTCAAGAATTGTTCTTGATAAATGTGGTAATGGAAGAAAAGTGAAAGTTCAACCAAGGTAATTGACCTTGCCTCCAAATGCCAGAGTAGTGCAACGGAATATGTTCTGGAAGCAAAGCTCTACAATAAGAGGAGAAACTAATGATAATGATCATGATCTTCTGATGGGAGCTTTTACTGAGAAAGGTAGGATTCAAGAATATATATATTTGCCCCTGGTGCAAAATGATATTCATGATTCACTTGTCATGTTAATGGAACAAGACATTCCAACGAACTACAAAGAAGCGATGGTGGACCTAAGTACGAGATATGACTATGAGTCATGAAATCCTATGTTGAGTTACATTTAAGATTGCTTGAATCTTATCAAGTAAGGAGGTTACTTGATATTCACAATAACTTCAGAGTTATGAGGAATAAATGTGAACATCAAAGGGACGTCAAGATTGGTTTGTCACAAAGATTGTTTCTGACAAATTCAATGGGTTGACTACAATGTGTAGCAATGCTTGAGTCAAAGGGATATTCACTACGATTGATCCAGGATTGTTATCAGTACCGTGACTTCCTCAAATCCTGTATTTGAAGAAGTGTTGTAATTGGTACAACAAGAAGGTTTTGGAAAAAACATATGGATACTAGTGTCTCGTAAACTGAATTCTCATTTTGATGGACGATCAAAGGATTTTTGAACTTAACCAAAATATCGAGGAAACATGCATTTGCATGAAACAGAGTGGGAGCTGAATAGTTTCCTGAAACTTAATATGTAGACGACATATTTTGAGTGGGAGCTATGGGAGTATTATCCTAGACTTATATGTAAATGACATATTTGAGTAGGAGCCATGTGGTTAGTATCCTGAACTTAATATGTGTCTGACATATCTAAGTGGGAGCCATGTGGATGTTATCCTTGTCTTATATGTGGCCGACATATTTGAGTGGGAGCAATATGAGTGTTATCCTATAACTTAATATGTGCATGACATATTTGAGTGGGAGCATGATAACATTCTCATATATGGATAACATATTATGAATGGTGCAGTTGGTGTTAATGATTTTTTGAATCTTTCATAAATGAAGATGAATAAGTATTAAGCATTGAAGATCTATTAAGATAGATATGTGTTTAATAACATTGAGTCGTACTACTTTCCTGGATAAGACTCTGAAGGAGTTCAGAATGGGACAAGTCAAGAAGTGGTCCTTACTTGTATATCCAAGAGAAGTGTTGAGTTAATCTCGGTACAAGAACAATGGTTAATGGTTAATGAAAGAAATTGATGTGTTGGATCTTCTATGCCTTTGTCATAGGTTCTTTCATACAAAACCAGAGTTATGTACTCGACGTAATGTGACCCAAGTTCTTAGTAGTAAGAACATGTTGTGATATGATTTATGAGTAAATCATTGAACAAAGAGTTAAGTTTATCCTTCAGTGTCTGAAAAGAACTGAGGATACATCTCAAATTTGTAAAGGATAGTGGACTTGACCATAAATGTTATGTTGGTTCAAGTTTTGACACTAACCTAGAAAATTGAGATATCATACTAATGAATGCCTAAGTTGAAAGAAACATGGTTAGACATCAAAGTTGCATACAATGCACTAAGGATTGAATCTACATTGATGTGGCTGCTTTAGAAGTAGCAGGAATTATATTATGGCTTAAGAAGTTCGACTTCTGATTGAGTGAGTTTCAAGTGTGCATGACTATGGGAAAGTCCGCGTGACCCACCGGATGTCATTGCTATGACACAGCAAACGAAGTCTCCCTTCACCGCCAAATATATATACCTCATCATTATAGTGGATAATGAAGGAATGTCAAACTAGGTGACATTATGATTTGCAAAAGGACATACGGTTCTGAATGGTACCCAGACCGTTGATACAACCTCTTCCACGGGCAAGCATGATCAATAAGGAGTTATGATCCAGAGATAATGCAACTAGATTATTTGTACTCTAGTGCAAGTGGGAGACTGTTGGGAATGTGCCCTAGAGGCAAATAAAATATGTTTTATCGAGCATATTCCATTACTTCATAATACGTTTGATACTATGCTATAACTGTATTAAGCGGAAACATTAATACAGGTGTGGTATACAAACAACCAGGTCCCTAGTCAACCCTAGTATACTAGTCCATTGGGCGATTGATGATCAAGGTTTCCTGATCATGAGACAATGGCGTCTGTTGACAATGGAGTCGTATCATTGGATAATGATATGATGGACATACACCCACCAGAAGTGTTGCGATGTGATCAAGTCACATAGTTCGACATTGCGATAACTATAACGTAGTGACCAGATCCTTAGACCGTAATGATCATACGTAATTACTGTCTATTAGGATGCCTTGATTTGCTACCCACCGCCTGACTGAAATATACTGGCTATAAAGGAGTACTTCAGGTATTCCGAATAGATATGTTAATGAGTATGCAAATAGATCAACGCGGGATTTGTCCATCCGTGTGACGGATAGGTACTCTGGGCCCACTCGGTGATGTTACATCATAAAGTTTGCAAACGTGTGACTAGGTCACGGAGTTGTAATATCACGGGAACGAGTAAACTTGTTTGTTGAGAACGAGGACGAACTAGGTATATTGGATACCGATGATCAAACATCGGGCAAGCAAAGTACCATAGGACAAAGGGAACAGGCACACGGTTAACGGATCCAACAGCGATTGAAGTTCATTAGATGGAAGCGCAGGGGCTATCAAGGATTGTAACCAGGTCCAATTGATTAGTCATTGATCAATGAGAATTGTCTCGATAAAAATGTCTGCTGTTTCCCAGACCGTAGGGTGTTACACTTAAGGGTACTCGACGCAGTAAGGATTGATTCGGGATCACCGGAGAAATTGGAGAGAACACCGGAATTGTTCTGATGAAGGCCGGAAGTTGTTCCGGGTATTTTGAAAGGTTCAAAATATATTTAATAATGTTTAATATATGTTTTATTATTTAATTATCTGAATTAAATATTAAAATATATTTAAATATAATTAAAAATGAATTAAAAGGCATATGGGCCTCATAGGGCCCATTAGGGGGAGAGGGAGTCCTCCCCCATGGGCCATGGCGCCATAGAGGGGCCCACCCCCTTTATTCATGGCGCACCCCCTTCCCCTTGGGATTAGTCCCACCCCGGAAGTGGAGGGGGGGTGGCACCCCTCCTTGGCCTATATAAGGAGGGGTAGAGGTGCCCTTTTATTCATCATATTTTTGAGATAAGTTCTCATCTCTCTCTCCCTCCTTTCTCCTTCCTCGAGTGGACTCCCCTTGTTTGGAGTCTACACTTGGTTGGGGATTTATCCACTATACGCACGCCGTCGTGCTTCTGGAATCGGGATCTGAATCCATCTTCTTTCCGCTGCTCTACTGGTTCGGAGCCCGGAGGGACGTCGGGTATACTGTATGTGTATAATCCCGCGAGGCACTACACTTGTGGTGCTACTTCATCGTCATGGTCGTATCGCGAGGTCTTCATCAGCAACGTTCCGACGAGGACGTAATCCCGTCATCGGTCTACAAGGATCGGGTGGCTACATGAGTCATCGTGGATCTGCGCGGCATCGGGGATTGCCGGTACGACTACACCAACCACGTTCATGCGGGAACGTTTCCCGCTTAACGGACTACATACTGGTATGTGATCTATTTCTGTCCGTTACTTGCATCGCCATAGCATAGGTCTTGGGTATGGGTCTCGTAGGTTATGAAAAATTTGTGTTTTCTGCCCCGAACCCCAACAGAAATTACTCACACATGATTGTGAGCATCATGGAATTGGTGATGGAGAAGGATTGGTGATGACTATGGCAACGAATCCCACTCTTCGGAGCCCAAAATAGACTCCATATCCAGGCTCCAAGTGAAGAACAATAGGTTATGATGCCTCCGCGATGAGAAAACTCAACAAATATTTTCTGTGACTTTTCTCCGAAGATGTGAATTTATGACGAAGGAATCGACGAAAGGCGGTGTCCAGGGGCCCACACGGGCGGGTGGCGTGACCTGGGGTGGTGGTCGTGCCACCTGGACATGTGGCCACACGTAGCTCCTCTCGGGTCCCTCTCACTTCCTAAATTCCTCATTTATTTCATAAAATATCCTCAAAAATACTGGGGCATTTTGACTACTTTTATTTCTGCACAAAAAACAATACCATGGCAGTTCTACTGAAAGCAGCGTCGGACTGTATTAGTTTCATTCAAATCATGCAAATTATAGGGATAAACTAAGGCAAAATTATTTGGAAATGTAGATAGGTTGGATACGTATCAATTCCCCCAAGCTTACCTCATTGCTTGTCCTCAAGCAATTCAATTGATAAATTGAAGGTGATACATTTTTTTACAAACTCATTTGCTTTTCTAGGTGATCACAAGTTTTACTAGTGAGCAAGGTGTAAAAGACTATGAAACAACCATATGCATGATGACGTTTAGAACTTATGTTTACTCATATCAATAGGATAACCAACTAGAGAGCAATAATACTATATGTCAAACATAAACACTCTATCAAACTAACTATGATGCAGCATGATCGAATGGTATCTTGCTAGCCCTTTCTGAAACCGCAAAACATAAATGCAGAGAACCTCTAAAGTTTAAGCATCGACTAAACATTATAATTCAGCAAGAAGACATCCAATCATGATCCATCAAACATTAGTTAAACTCAATGCATGTTACACTAAGAATCATATACGCATTCTCTATGTTGGTGCTTAAAGAATAGGATGGTGACTCTTGAAAATTGAAATAATTAAAGTGTAAAAGATATACCTCGAAAGGAAGTAAATATTTAACATATACCAATGCTCATTGGTTAAATCAAAGATAAATTTGTTTTGAGAGGTCTGCCTTTCTTGTCAAACCAACGGACCGATTACTGGTGATACTCCACAAAAAAGATATTAGGTGACGGAAAACCTATCATAGATGACAATTTTACCACCACGTCGAAGATAAACATTGCTGAGAGGAACTTTCAGGGATTATCGATCGACGATTACCAAAGGAGTAGAGGAAATCACCCTTGGTTGGTTTCGAGAGAGGAACAATTGTGAAAAACATCGATTGCTTGTTTCAATTACATGACCATCTTCGGTGCTTGATTTCCTCTTCAATGTTTATGGTTCCCTTTCTAATGTCCTATTCGATTCACATGGTTCATAAAACTTAGAAATAGGAATAACACATGAATAGATTGTCATGTCATTTTTTTTGCGGAATCATATAGAGTCATATACAAAACTAGGTGTAAACATAGGTTCTTCACATGAGGATGGAGCGGATAAAAAAAATTCAATGAAAACTAGTAAAAGCAAATTGCAAGCAAAATCTTATGGACTATAGTCCTACGAATCGAACAACTCAATTCCCGTTAAAAAAAGAGAATCAAACAACTCAAAAGACTCATAAAATTAAAATCCTTCAAAACTTCTTTAAAAATCATTTGAATCGGAGTGGCCTAAGAGTCACAAACGAATTCGACTGTCCGTCTGAGATCAAATCCATCTCCATCGGTGCCTAGCCCCCATAGACCCCATCATCAACCTCTCTCGGTGTCTCCTCTCCCTCCATAGTCCACCTCGCGCCTCGTTCTCTCCGCCGCCGCCCCCCTCCCTCCATTCCTCCGTCCACCGCCACCTGCATCCCACCAAAACCCACCCCCCTCCTCTATAAATAAATACACGCACATACACACGCCACTATCACCACCACCGCCTCTCCAACCCCCCAGATCTCGACGCCCATCTGCAATGGCGGCCGCATCGTCGCTCCACGTCGCTGCCACGGCCGCCACCCCTCGGGTGGGATCTGCCGGCCCCAAATCCGCATCAGGTAGCGCCGTCGCTCCGTGAGTGCTTTAACCGTGGCCGCCGGGTCTTTCGCTGATTTTCGCGTGCGTTATCTGCTGCAGCAGCGGCGAGGAGCGTGCGCGTGTCCAGATCGGGTGCGGCGGCGCGTCCTGGAGGCAGGCTGGTGGCGTGTTCGGCCGTTGCAGTTGAGTGCCCTGTTTTCTGCTATGAGAACTTCTCCTGCGTTGCTTGTTGCCCGCACTCCACTGAACTGTTCGCTTAATCTTCTGTGTGGTTTCGTGTGCAGACCAAGGCTGATGCGCCGGCGAGCGAGGCGGAGTCCAAGTCTGGAGGGTAAGAATGTAACAGCGCACTTCCTCGTCTACGTGATATATGCACAACTGTGTTCTGAGGCTCATGATGAATCAGGATCCATGGTGAAACTATCTTGGGAAAAACGGTTTTGCAACGTAGGAGCTAACAATTCAGTATTGGACTCAATTTAGCGTAGATTTGATTGGGTTCGCTGTCTTAATCTGTATTGGGTTACACTCCAGTTCAGACTTCTAATTAGGGCCTATATAGTTTTACAAACTTAATTTTACCCCTGTCAAGAAACACATGTGGTTTTAGAAAGCATGCGGTGAAACTTCTCTACCTTTGTTTAGGATCATATTAGAAATCATTTTCCTTGTAAAATTCAGTAGAAAAGGGAATCATAAGGTTCTTAATAATATTTCTGAACAGAAGAAGTATGTAGTCAAAGTTGAAAGCTCATTTACAGCAAGGACCAAAGTCACCGTTTTAGGACAGAAAGCCTTTTCTGTTTGTGCTTGAGAGCTGGAGTGAATGTGACTTGGAAGTCACATGATTTCACAGTCATTCTTCTTACTTGATGGAAAAGATTGCAGGACCAATTTCGTAATAGCTGATATGCACCTGTTCTTCTGGTAGACAGCATATTGGTATCCGTTAAATATCCTTATAGCAAACAAATAAGCAGTTGCCAAGTGGCTAGGAGCACAGATTGCAGCATATCTAGGGAGTATGCAAGCTGCTTCAGGGAATTGCAAGCTGAGATTTGGCATTAATCAACATTATTTTGGTTATTTTGACAAAGACAACATGTGTTGACTTGGTGCTTCTTTGCTTATTTCTAGGAACATACTTATTAGAGTAACAAAATAGAAGCTGTATTCTACCATGAGCCTGCTACTCTATTTCGACGTTTAAGTAAAAACTGACAACATTCAACATTGTGATTTGTTAAGCGCTTCACCTTTGCTTTGTAGGTTTTTTAAAGCCTGGGTTTGGATATTTTTCTATTTGTTGGTGGCTGAAAGTCAACAAAAATTTGTAGCTAGGGAGTATGATGCAAACTCTCGTGTGAAAAATCTACTAAAACTTTTGCGCAGTAGATTTTTTAAAGCATCCCAATATTTTACTACTATTTATGGTGGGCCAAAAGTCAACACAAACTTGTAGCTAGGGAGTATAATGCAAACTCTGGTGTGAACTTTAGTTGGTGGGATTTGTCATATGTAATGTAAGTCCGACTAATTAAACTGGATTTATTCTCTGAAATTCAGTAGGACGCTTAGTGTCAAGAGCTGAGAAGGGATAGGATGGCCTTTCTACTCTCTCCTCTATAGGAAGCTTTAAACTGGGTGTTGGTTTTTAAAATGCAACTATGCTACCCTCTTCGTTCTTTTGTTTTATGTTGCCCAATAAGTAAATATTTTACCGCATTTTCTTTCATGAATATGATTTCTTGTATGCTTAAGGGCTCTCCCAATGCATTGTTTCTTAGCACAATATCATAGGAGCAATAAATATTTAAGATACCACCCCCACAATGCATTGTTTCTTAGTGGTTGTATCTTATTTAATGATTTTGGTTGCATGCATAAATATGATTGGTCTAACCATGCTTTTTGCATATGACCACGTGCAAGGGTTGTATCTTAGCTAAGATACAACCTCGCTCTCTTTCTTCATTAAATACCATGCCACATAAGCAAAATGCCTATGATTTCGTGCTAAGATACTAGCATTGGGAGTGCCCTAAGTGCAAGTTCCTGATTGTGTAATAACTTATGTGTAGTCATGAAGTCTTGCTGTTTGAGGCTCTTCGCGAGGGACTGATGGAAGAGATGCAAGCGGATCCAACGGTGTGTGTCTTTGGTGAAGATGTTGGTCACTATGGGGGTTCTTACAAGGTGACCAAGGGTTTGGCCGATATGTTTGGAGACCTCCGTGTTCTTGATACACCTATTGCCGAGAACTCGTTCACCGGCATGGGAGTTGGAGCAGGAATGAAGGGGCTGAGGCCTGTTGTTGAAGGCATGAACATGGGCTTCCTTCTCCTTGCTTACAACCAAATCTCAAACAACTGTGGCATGCTTCATTACACCTCTGGCGGCCAGTTCAAGATACCACTTGTGATCCGAGGTCCTGGTGGCGTTGGTCGTCAGCTTGGTGCAGAGCATTCACAGCGTCTGGAGTCATACTTCCAGTCAATCCCTGGCCTCCAGATGGTTGCTTGCTCTACTCCTTACAATGCGAAGGGTTTAATGAAGGCTGCCATAAGGAGTGAGAACCCTGTTGTGCTATTTGAGCACGTCCTTTTGTACAACCTGAAGGAGAAAATTCCTGATGAGGAGTACACCCTATGCCTGGAGGAGGCTGAGATGGTACGACCCGGTGAGCATGTGACTATCCTCACATACTCACGTATGAGGTACCATGTGATGCAGGCTGCAAAGACGCTGGTGAACAAAGGGTACGATCCTGAGGTGATTGACATTAGGTCGTTGAAACCATTTGATCTGCACACGATTGGTAACTCCATTAAGAAGACCCACCGTGTGCTTATTGTGGAGGAGTGCATGCGCACTGGTGGGATCGGCGCCAGTCTGAGATCCGCCATCATTGACAACTTCTGGGACTACCTTGATGCCCCTATCATGTGCCTGTCATCGCAGGATGTGCCAACACCATACGCCGCAACTTTGGAAGATGCAACAGTCGTGCAGCCTGCTCAGATTGTTGCCGCTGTTGAGCAAATATGCCAATAGGGCATCATCTGTTTCAGTATCGTTAAATTTGTATCTGCACTGGCTTGGAAGAACTTTTAATTCGTCATTTTTGCCATGTAGCGAGGTGTTCATTGTGGTATAGGCTTTGTATCCATTTTTTTATTCCTGCTTGAGTCAACACTTGAGCTACATAACTGTACTGTATTATGCTGAATGCTAAGGGTCTGAAGTCGGGTTTACTAGAAGAAATCTTTGAATATCCTGGGTGAGATATGAGTATGTGTTTGGTTATCTTTGTTTTGCCTTCCAAAGAAAGATGATCTTGGTTACATGGTTAAAAGTCATGCTGCCTAGTCCTGGGCCCACTAATGACATGATCTTATTTTGTCAAGCTTTAAAGCTTAGATCGTGGTTTGTTTCTTAAGTTCTCAGAGCAGATGTCAACATTTTACCCGTCTTTTTTTTTTTACTTTGCATATTAGATCTCGTTAGGACAAGCCTTTAAGGCTTTAACAAACAATTACACTATTAATGTGTAACTTTTATGTTACAAAATGATAATACTACTATATTAGATATGAGGGATCTGTCAATCCGGACATTTAGGCTAATTTTACGAGGTCCGATTGGATGGCAAATTTCTCTGTCATGATAGTGACTGGGTCGTTCGTTCAGATGTACAGATTTGAAGCCTCTGATTGTAGATGCTCTTAAGTCTTACCACAAATCACAACAGGCAATTTCAGTTTCGAAATGCATACTTAGAGAGATTGTCCAGGACTCCAGGCTAAACTACACTAGCTAAAAGTAAGAAATGGCTGCTCACTCCAACCACAGCAGCGCCTAATAAATTCTCAGAACTACAAGAAAAACACAGCTAACACTCCGGATGACTGCAGCTGACATTCTCACAGAACTACACATGTCACCACAGCTGGAATACTACAATCAGCAACAAAAGTTGGGGATACAGCCAGCCCAATCTTCCTTCAAACCCGTAGCGCCGACGGCCATCGCTTCCCCTTTCCCTCACCGCCACGCCGCCTGGCTGATACGCCACGCCAGGGTTCCACCCGGAGGGTATGGCATTGCCGGCGACGAGCATCTTGCCAGACCTGAACGTCAGGCGCATGGAGAAGGGCCCCTGGAGGGTGGAGCCGGAGTTGAGCTTCCACACCGCGCCCCAGGACTGCTGCATGGGGATCCACGCCGCGGTTGGCCCTTCATGGCTCTGCATGATGTCGACGGCGGAGAGGTCACTGTCGCTGTCCTCGTACTCGACCAGGACGGCGAGGTAGTTCGGGTTTGAGCCGGAGTCCACTTTGAAGGTCAGGCCTACTCCAGTCCAGTCACAGGTCACACTGTACAGTCACAAATGCTAACACAACGGATTAATGACAACTACAGAAGCAATGCACACATGAGCTTGACCATTGCAAGAGGCCATGTAAGAGTAACTATGACATATGCTCATCCATTTATGCATACCGGGTGTACTGGATTTGGATGAGGCCGGCACCGCGGAGTCGGTCAGCTTGGCCAGGTTTCGCCATGGCACCAAATGCTGTCCCGCTCATGTCGAAGTGGGCTGCCTCATTCTGGCACTGTCCGTCTACCAGCTCACTCAGGCATGGGCCGCCACCAGGGCCCTGGTCCGTGATGACAACGGTCACCGGAATGCCAGAGCAAGCTTCATTGCTACCGCACACCACCTGATGAATCAAGATTTCCAAATGTCAAATGACAGACATTTTTCAAAATCATGCTCATGGCCTCAGCTGCAGAGTTACACGCACCCGGTAGCAGGCGCCACAGCCATCACCAGAGTCGTATATGACAGGGCCTCCAGCGGCAATCATGGATGAGAATGGCGGCTGGTCAACAGCATACTGATATCCGCACGCGCCACCTACAGCACATGTGATTCAGGTATGTATGCATCAGACATTAATTTCAAGTTCAAACACCAGCTTGGGCAGAACTAGTACCATTAAATCATATATCTGTTGATCTCAAAGAAGAAAACTCATAGTATATCTGTTACCTTCACTTCCCGCACCATTAGCGTCACCATACCACGTAGCGATGCCACCGGACCAGCTGGAGAGCTCACGGTGGAACTCAGTGGATGCACAAGGGTGGAAGAGTGAAGCAATAACAACTCTAATGGCAATGAAGGACAAGAGCTGAAGCTTGGAAGCCATACGCAGAACTCTGTCAATTAGCTATGGCCTGTAAGGTTTGAGATATGGTTGGCTTACAAGTAGGAAATACAAATAGAGGAATAGTGTTGGCTTTGCAAGGTGCATAACAATTTGTTTAATGAAGGGCAGGCCATAGTACACAGGTTCTCTTTGGACAGAAGATACACTGAAACAAGACTAGGAAGATTTTGCAGTGCAATTTTGTCCTTTTCTTTTAACAAAAATGGCATCAATCACATATTCGCTGCCACACAGGAAACTGATAAACAGTTGACAAGTGACTGAGAGCACAAATGAGAACAAATTTCGGAGAGGTCCCTTTCCTTGGGACAGTTGCACACATTCTGACACAGTTGGCATGAGGTGAAAATTATATATGAATATGTGATTGATGCCATAATAAATATTCGCTCAGCATCTCAGCTCTTCATTAATATTCAATGCACCATAATAAATATCCTATCTTGTAATGTTAAATTATGATGGAACTATGAGTATGATACTGAGATATATGAAAAAGCATCATGAACCCATTTGATCCTGTCTAACAATCCCAAAGATATTAGGATGATACACTAAGGGGTTGTTTGGTTCCCAGCCACAACTTGCCACACTTTGCCATAACTCATGTTAGGCAAGTTTGACTAAGTTAGGTGTGTGTTTGGTTTTAGCCACACTTTGTGGCAAGATTCTTTATGCCCCACATGTCATACATATAAAATGTGATTGTTATTATGCTAGGTAAAAACTACAAGTGATTGTTATTTAAGTACGTCATGCTAGTTATAAGCATTATCACCATATGTCTATTATAGTTAAGACCTCGGCGTTATCAATGCATCTAGGATAACCCTTATGTATGAGCGGTTTATGGGTATAATAAGCAATAAAAAAACATGTAGTGCTAGTAGGGGTACATATTACAAATATGCTCTTAGAGATTATCAATGTCATGTGTGTTTTCCTTAATAATGGAAGCTTTTATCACCGCGGCCTCTGCATCCTAAGATGCATACTGTTGTTCATAAGCATTTGACACCTCAAGTGGTAGTAAGGGCAAGTTGTAGATTTGAAGAAAAATGTGGAATCTGAATAACGAAAAAATGTTGGGGTTCATACAAAACCATTGCCAGATCATCATCTTTTACTATGTAAACATAACAATTCCACAGCTTGTGCTACCATACCCTTCTTTTGGAGAGTAAAATATAAACCTAAAACAAAATACTAGGTGGAATCTGAATAACGAAGAAATTTTGGGTTCATAGAAAACCATTGCCAGATCATCATCTTTTACTATGTAAAGTTGTAAACATAACAATTCCACAGCTAGTGCTGCCATACCCTTCTTTTGGAGAGTAATATAAAAACCTAAAACAAAATACTAGGTAGTGAATACATAATTTTCAAATCCGTACTGTATGGTAATATCAACTACTATACTTTAACACCTCAAAAGAAAACTACCACTTTACTTTAAGATTAGTAATCTTTTCTAGAAGAGGAGCACCACAGAAAATCCTGAATCCAACTAATCTGAAATACAAAATGAAATGTGTGTAGTAACTAGTGATAGCTTTAATCATTTAGAGTTTCCGGAACAAACGGTTCAAGACAACAGGTACATTGCGTATATTCATCCTAAGATAACTATTTACTTATTTTGAGGATGAATACTGATAAAGTGATAATCAAGTGAGAATTCAAAATGACAAAGACTCGCACTCAACTATTCAGTCTCTACTACTCAATCTGGCTCTAGCTAGCTACCTACTTACACTACACAATGTTCTACTACTTATCATCATTGCTACAGATTCCGCAGCCACCACACAAATTATAAGTCTCGGTATGGCTGATGACAGTTCTAGTTCCTAGCTACACTCCCATACATATATGTGGCTGATGCCTGGCGAGCTAATAAACAGAAGCGTCTTCGAACTCGGCGAGAGTTTGCAAATAAGCGGGCCCTGAGCCCCTGAACTTGTTGCAATCCAAAGCAGTAAGAAGAATCGAGCAATTTCCTAAGTACATGTGGTAGTGCTTGCAACTTGCAAAAGTCACTAGCAACTCATATATCTGAGACAAATATGTGAAAGGGACAGAAATGCACATCCTCCTAATTTCCTAAACAAATCCAATCTGTAGTGCACCGTACATATAGATACACTAGAAAAAGCCAATACAAATCGAAATCAAATCAACCCTAAGTCGATTTGACTCGCGAAAACAACAAGTCAATAACCCCAACCAAATTTGCATATGAACCCTGAATGCCTGAAGCGTCATTGACAACTAGTACTCCGTAGCAAACACGGTTACGCGTCAGAACAGCACCATGTGTAAGAATTATAATAACAGAGTGGCAATGGAGCAGCCTTACCGGTCGAAGTCAGGGGCCACCGTGCTCTTCGAGTCCGGCCACCCTTCCCGTGCACAGGGAGAAGGCGAGCAAATGCAGCGACACAGATTCAGAAGAGATACTAAGCCAAAGCGGGTCGAGGCATCCAGTTGCTGCTGTGAATGCACGGAGAAGGTGGGGTTTGCTGAAATGTAGGGGCGGCAGTGGAGGAACGGAGCGGCGGCGGGGGCGCGGGGCGGAGGGGGAAGAGGGAAGGCGGGGGACTGGGGAAGTAGAGTGTCTCGGAGGGAGTGAGATGGGGGAGAGAGAGGTGGCGAGGGCCCTGTTTGGATCCATGGGTTAGAGTTAGAGTTGGTTAGATTGTACCAATCTAACCCCAAAACATCCAAACAGGAGGGTTAGAGTTGGTTAGATGCATCTAATCCATCCAAAAAATCTAACCCACCCAAAAGGTGCTTATTTGGGTTAGAGTTAGATGGGCCCACAAAAAGTTACTTTTTCTACTACCTCCACCATACAAAATCCTGAATAAAGTAATCAAATGATTGAAATAGTACATTTATTGCCAATCTAACCCCACCATCCAAACACCTCTTTGGTTAGAGTTAGTTTGGGGTTAGTCTAGAGTTAGAATCTAACTCTAACCTCTAACCGAGTTAGAGTATCCAAACAAACAGGGCCGAGGAGTGACATGCCTGTGTTTTTGGTTGCACGCCGGCCGGGAGCCCGGGAGGCCGGGACACCGTCTCTGGCGTCTTCCTGGCCCACAACAGCTGGTCAACAGGCTCATAAGCTTTGTAAAAAAAAAGGTCCTGTTGATTTAGCCGATTTTCAGATAATTGACCACTTTTTAGTTTCTTTCAGAATTTTCAACTTCATCCGTTTGACACTTCTATCTAGTTAGAGTCTAATTAGCTAATAGTTATAATGCTTTTTCGTGTACATGTCGTCTCATATTATGCTTCATGGTTAATTTTGACATCCAATGTGGTCATGTATCCTTCTACGTTCTACGGACCGATCCGCCGGTCTATTTCTCCGCAAACATGAATCAAACAAAGTGGGGCATTGCAGGAGTCCGGACACTATAAACATTTGCTTTCGACACCTCATCCCACCTCAAAATCACTCACAAGTCCGCGATTTCACCACTTTCCCCTTGATGACAGCCACCGCCGCACCACCCCTAGTGTTGCCAAGGCTTGCTCAGCTCATCTCTCCCTGTTCGCCGCACAGGTGACATCCTTCCCTGCAGATGTCGTCTGTGGTGATGAATTAGCCCGACTAATGTTCACCGAAATGGTCATGCCAATTTTAATGAACATTTTCTCTCCTTCGTTCAAGAAAATGAATCGGATTCAAAGTATATGTACACGAACTTTATTGAGTCGTCCAACGATTTTTCTAATGAAGATGAATATGTGGATGAAACTATGATGATGCAGGCAGCCCTTGTAGAAGTGGAGCAAGTAAAAAACATGTTCTCAATTTCAATGGATCGATCAAAGGCCATAAGGTGTTGAATCGCAACATGGCACGAGGGCACTTGACACTAGTGGCTGACTACTTTGCTTCGGATGCCATGTTCGCGAAGAATTTTGGCCGGCGCTTTTGGATGTGGAAGAATGTGTTTGTTCGCCTCTACAATATCTTCTGATCCTACGATGACTACTTCATTTTAAAGAAGGATGTTGTAGGGATAATTGGATTCTCCGGCTATCAAAACTGCACGGCTGCATTGCAGATGCCTGCATATGGCATGGTTGCGGATTCATGGGACGAGTACCTTCGGATGTTCGAGAGCACATGCAGTCGGGGACGTCATGGTGCGATTTTCTCATGCAGTGGTGCAGGTGTTTGGTCCTTAATACTTAAGAGAACCAACTATTGTGGACCCCAAAGGATCATGGCAACGTTAGAAGCAAGAGGATGGCCAGGTATGCTCGGATCTCTTGATTGCATGCATGGAGGTGGAAGAACTGCACATATGCTCTACAAGGACAATATTAGGGTCATATGGATAAACTCACCATCATTTTTGAAGCGGTTGTTTCACATGACCTTTGAATTTGACATGCTTTCGTTGCATGCGTGGGTCCCACAACGATATCAATGTGATGTCGCATCTCTATTATTTGCTCGATTAACTGAAGGACGAGCTCCTTCATGCAACTATATTATCAATAGACAAGAGTATAACATGGACTACTATCTGTTTGACGACATTTATCCTGCGTGACGATATTCCTCAAGACCATCCCCCAACTAATAGGTAAGAAAAAAAGCTCACTTTGCCCAAAGACAAGAATAAGATAGAAATCATTGGAGAGGGCATTTGAAGTGCCCCAAGCTCGATTTGCAGTTATCTGAGGACCTGCAAAACAATGGGATTCAAAGAACTTGTGAGAGATGATGGCATGTTGTGTGATCATGACAACATGATCGTGAAGGATGAGGGGGAAGGTGTTGCCGAAAATCTGGCTTTGAGAACATGAGTGGTCCTATTGAACTTCCACCTCAAAATCCAGCCACATTTGACGAGTTCGTGCAAATGCATCAACAAATTAAACATCGTGCAACTTAAGGAAGAACTGATTGAGCATTTTTTAGCTTGTAAGGAAGAAAATTAAACATAAATTTGAGTTGAATTTACATTCAACTAATTTAATTATTGAATTGTAATAAATTTTAATTTATTTTAGTTTGTTGAATTTATCAGATTTCTATGAAGCTTTTAATCGATGAATGCGATCAAGGTTGAATGATCAACTTTCACTGATCGCTCGCTTAATACTTTTTTTTTGCGGGAACTCGCTTAATACTTTCATCAGAGACGTCACAGCTCGAGTAGCAACAACACAAGAAGGTGGTACACCAAGCCGCCCAACACTCCCACGACTGCTCCGTAATCCCCGCGTCCACGGCCAGCCGTCGCCGCGGCGCCCTCGTCCAGCGCCGGCGTGCCGTTGGTGCTACCCCGGCCCACGCACGGCGGCGCCCTGAGGTAGGTCGCCTGCATTCCACCGTACCTTCCCTCGCCGACGCACAGCTCCTCGTTGCCGCGCACGTCGAGCCGCCTTCCGAGCCGCGCCACGAACTCACCCGGCAGGGCGATCTCCCCGGCGAGCCGGTTCTGGCTCAGGTTGAGCTGCCCCAGGTGCGGCAGCGCGCCGAGGCTCGCCGGGATCGGCCCGTTCAGCCGGTTCCGGTCCAGCGATAAAGCCATCAGGCTACCCAGCGCCGCGAACGCGCCTCGCGGAATCGGCCCGGTGAGGTTGCACCCCGACAGGCCCAGCACCTGCAGCCGCCGCAGCGACCCGACCACCGCCGGCACCGCCGTGCCGATGGGGTTGTCCTGCAGGAGCAGGTACTGCAGCTTCGCCAGCCCGGCGAGCGAGGCCGGCAGCGGGCCCGCGAGTCCGTTGTGGCTCAGGTCCAGGAACACCAGCTCCTTCAGAGAGCCGACCTCCGGCGGCACCACGCCGGCGAGCCGGTTGTAGCTCAGGTCCGCCTTCTGCAGCATCTTCAGGCTACCCAACGCCGCCGGCACGCCGCCGCCGATGCTGTTCCAGCTCAGGTCCAGGATGGACAGGCTCGACATCCCTCCAATCTCCCGCGGTATCTGCCGCGCGCGCAGAAACAAAAGCTCATGCGACGTGTCAGTGACTCGGTGGCATCGGCATGCACATTCATGACGAAGTTAACGGCGCGCGTGAGGTCGACGCACGTACCTCGCCGGTGATGTTGTTGTAGCTGAGGTCGAGCTGCTGCAGCGCGGCGAGGCCGCCGAGCTCCCTGGGGATGTCGCCGTGGAAGCCGTTCTGAGACAGGCTAAGCACCTGCAGGCTCTTCAGGTTGGTCAAGGTAGCCGGTATCCGGCCGGTGAGGCCCGGGTTGGACTTGAGAACGAGCTGCTCGAGGGAGGAGGCATTGGTAAAGAGCGCCGGCGGCAGCTCGACGGGGCTTTCGTCGACGAAGCAGCCGAAGAGGGAGAGGGTCCGGAGGTGGGGCAGGCCGAGGACGGCGGGGGCGGCGAGCCTGGCGCCGGGCCTGCAGGGCGGGGTGGAGACGTCGGGGCCGAAGTGGAGGCGGGTGGCGCGGAGGCGGCGGCTGTCGTCGGGGGCGAGCTCGCACTGGAGGCCCGGCCAGGGCGTGTCGGTGCAGGGCCGCGGGTGGAGCTGCGGCCACGTGGGGTCGCCGAGGAGGTCGGCCATTACCCTGAAGATGGCCGCCAGCTCCGACCTCGGCAGCTGCGCCGGGGCGTCGCCCGCGAGCTGAGCGCCGGCCACGGCTTGGATGAGGAGGATGGAGACGACGCCGACCGAGAGGAGGGAAGAAGCCATTCTGCAAGTACGTAGTGTGGGGTAGAGAATAGGTCTCGGCATCTGAATGATGTAGAGTAGCTAGCTTTATGGAATGGGATTTGAGACTGAGACAAGGCACACGCACTCTTCTGACAGGCCTTCACACACACATGGTGGAAATTTAAAAGGCACAAGTTCATTTACTACTGGCCGGAAATACTGCGAACATAACCTGACAGACAATGTCATCACGAAAGAAAGAACCATGGTCGTCAGTGCACGGGCGAGACAAGGAAGGAGGCGTACGTGAAAAATGAATATTTTATATGGATGTATCTAGATCTCAGCCAATTAAAGCTTAACAAAATCTTAATTAAATGATATGATATGTGAAAAAAACAACCTTTTTATAAGAATCTTTACACACGATCATTCGAATATAGTATTGACTGAAACATGATTAAGTCTTATTCAACTGAAATTTAGCAATCTCCTTTTCATATAGGACGATCTGCGAGAACTTTTATCCATCTCGCTCATAGCACGATGGAATTGTCAGATTGCATCCCGAGCTCCCGACGTGTTGCTTCAATTGTTCGATATGATCACTAACGCTATAACGAATGATTAAAAAAGCCTCATGGTCAATCAATGAAAACCTGTAAGTTCTCTAAATAAAAGATAGATCATTCTGGATCGTCAAGAGCACACATTTGCAGCCTTGATTGGGTATGTACACGTGCACTAAGTTGATTGAATTTACTATTTTGATAAATTGGTTTTGTGAAACAAGAAATAGTTGATATCTGTGCTAACCTTGATTGATCCCTCGATAAGGTATCCTGGCTAGGCGATTAGATCGAATGAGAATGAAGAGATCAAATTACTACACGGGTTCGAGCCTTTACAATCGAGATAAAACTATATTCTTGTTTGTGTTATATTATTACGATCGAGTGTATAAAATGTAAGATACAATCAAGGGATATATCTAGATCTTTTCTATTGTGTTCTATCGACTAACCCAATCTTGATTTATATAGGATGCTCGGGTCCCTAGGGTTACAAGATCCTAGTCGACTACATTGATGGAGGGGAGTCCTCCATGAATACAGTTTATTTGTCTTGAACAAAAATGCTTATAAAATCTTTCTTGTATAGGTTTCATGGGCTGACATGATGGTCTAAGACAAAAACCAACCTAGGGTCTCGTGATGGCCTACTTGGGCCGACTCCACCAAGACGAGACAACCTTGGTTTGTAGCACCGCCAGTAGTCCCTGAATCGGTATCTGAGCTTGGATGTTTAACGGTCGATGTCGATCACTTGAACATCATCTTATATCTTTTTGTCAAGGTCGGAGCTGGTTTATCGAAACTCCTCTAAGAGTGAAGTCCTGTTGTCGGCTTGAAATGGTCGGCCTCCTCCCCGAAGTCCCCTACCCCTCATTGAGAGAGGCCTCTTTCGATCTTGATTTGTTGATGAAGTAAGTCGTATCAAACGAAAAAATTCCCAACAATCTAACCTATGTGATTCATTGTTCCCACATAGCGCTTGCTAAATTTATCGGACACAATCATGGTCCCACTGGATTAGACGAGATACTCCGTCAACTGGTTGAGCCGGACCACATGGTCATGCTGACCACCGTTTTTTCAGTGGGATGAGGATTTACTCATGCCACGTCTAATCAAGAAGACGGATGTGCACCTCGACCTCGCGCCATTAAATGGTGTCTTCTCAATTCTAGTACGATTTTGTCAGCGTTAGTAGGGAGGAGAGACCGAAGGAATCGTTACTTCTCCCCCCCCCCCCCATTATCCCAACGGTCGTCTCCTACCTCTCGCATGCCTTCATAGCTCATGTTGTCCACTGAGCATTCCATAAATCTTCCAATTCTTCACATGCTCAGAAAAATCCTTAATGATCTGCAAAACGATGTCAGAGTCTACACGCAACTCTTCACTCACATCATCTCACTTCATTTTGAAGAAGGTTTTAACACAATTATAATTAGGATCTACTCTTTGTTTACCCCATTTATCTAAATTATTAAGACTCTTGATTAAGTTGAATTTTTGTGTGCCAACCCCAAGCTTGAGTAATGCTATAATCCACAAATTCCCCTATAGATGCAAGGTCTTCTTTCCCCTCACAGTGAGCATCTAGTCCTTCATAAAAGAAATGCAACACCATTCACGAGTAGTTATGATGAGGAAATTGATTAAATAGAGAGTGATACTTTATATATATGCTTTCACCTGGTTTCTGTCGAAAGTATAGAGAGTTATACCTGCTTTCACTTGGTTTCTGTCGAAAGTATATAGAGTTATACCTGCTTTCACCTGGTTTTTGGTAGCTTATTATGATGAGGACATTGATTAAACATTGTTCGTTTCCTCGCAATGTGTTCATTGAAAAAAAGTGTAGCAACCACAACATCACTATCATCGTCGGATGGTTCTTCGAATGATGATGAACATATAGTGTCATTGTAAAAACACACTCATTCGAGCTAGCTGATATGATCCTCCCGAGTGATGTGAGTCAAGTACATACCTCACCGGACATAGACGGCCGTGGACGAGGCTCGGCCTGGTAAATGCCCAAACACCTTGCACGCTACTGTGGAAATCCTTGTCCGGTAAAGCACCCTCTCTTCGGGTTGGCGGACCACGTGTCCTCCGGCGATGACCGTGAAGGTAGCGATGGTGTGCCAACGATAATGGGAGTGACCGAGGGGGGCATCGGAGGATATGGGCGCGAATGTGATGGCGGGATCGGGTGGGTGGGTGAGGGGTTTGGGAGGGATCACCGAAAAGGATGGAATCTAAGCGGCGGCGGCGAGACGATGAAGACACAAAAGTCAAACTCGTCTTGGATAAGGTTAGAAGGAAGAAGACTAACATGTGTGCTACCTGGCGGGCGAGGGAAAAACAAAGAAACTATTTTTTTTCGTTTGTGATGATCTAAATTGACACGGGCGAACAAAATACTAGCATATGGACGAAATGTTTAATCCGAAAGAGCCGTAGTGCACACACATGCATGTACAGATACAACAGCAGTGGATCTATCAAGGGGCATCAGATGGTTGCGGTTCAGATCAGTGGCCTTCAATGGCAGCAGCGGGATTAAAAAGATGTCGCGCAAGGCGCCAGCCAGCCAGGGGGGGCGAAAATCACACTTTTGACCTTTTCATCAAACTTCAGCACAGTTTGACCCTCTGGGAAAACAAATTTCAAAACTAACCCAATAGGGTAGCGCCCGCCGCAGTGGCGCTACCCTCCATGGGGCAACGCCGTGGGCAGTGGCGCTACTCTATTGCCACCGTGGCAGGGGGGCCGCAGGCTCTAAGCAGTGGGGTCCGGAGGCTGATAGGGTAGCGCCGTCAGTGGGGGCGCTACCCTACTGTGTATACACGAAGCAGTTGCTGTTCTAACTTGCATCTGGATCCAGCCGGTGTCCTCTGCGGCGACGGGCAACGGGCGACGGGCGGGACCTGAAGAACGGCGGCGGCTCGAGGTGCGCCCCTCTCCTCCTCTCTCCCTTCTCCGTTCCTTCTCCTTCCATGACCTCGCCCTCGCCTCCTCCCTCGAGTGCAGGTACGAGCAGCGGCGAACGGCGGTTCTCGCCCGAGTCCCCAGCGGGCAGCGCTGGGACGGCTCGTCGACGGTGCTGCGACGGCGAGTCTGCAGGTAAGCCCCCTACGCCCCCACCCCCTCCTCTCATCTCCTCTCACGGTCCTCCTCCCCTGACGCCTTAGGCACACAAAAAATCCCCATGTTTATGTTCAGATTTTACAGATGCTACAAATGCTTGATTTGAATTAGATGGGTTTGGTAGAATTTACAGATGCTTGAGATGCTTGACATGCTTGAGATGGGAGAAATTTACAGATGCTTCAGATTTTTAGACATGTTTACCTAGTTGATGTTCAGATTTTTAGACATGTTTACAAAAATACAATGCAGCGGAAGTACTTGCTAGTGTTGATTTCTTTTGGTGGATGTATCTCTGGTTAGATAGCAGCTCCAGACATGTTGATTTTTAGACATGGTTGAAATGTAATGTTGTTTGTTAGATGTAGGTTGAGTAACATGAGCTATTTTGTATGGATTAGATAGCATTACATTGTATATTTTTGATGGATGTATGAAATATATGGTACTACATTGTGTGGTTTTTTGATAGATGAAATTACATTGTGCAATTTTATTTGATTCTACATGAGCATTGGAAGCCAAATACATTGAGCTATTTTGTGTTTTTGTAGGAATGGCGGAATCAAGTAGTTCGGTGCAATCAATTCTGCATCCACACTATGATAACCAACACCGTGGGATGTTGATGGCGGAAAGAGGCGAGGTAATGCAAATACACCATGTTACTTTATTGATGGTGGAAAGAAGCGATGTTGATGTTTATGCTATGCATTTGCAGGTTTTGGAACCTTTGCGATTGAGGTCTCACTCGGTGCATATCACGAAGAACATGAAAAAAGATGAGTACATGCATTACGACGAGCGGTACACGGAGTTCATCGAGATGACCGGACTTCTTCCTTTCATCAATATGGTCACTCGGTCGATGCCAAATATGAACCCAGCTGCCATCACCGCACTTATTGATCGGTGGAGGCCGGAGACGCACACATTTCACCTCCGTGTAGGTGAGATGACCGTGACTCTTCAGGACGTGGCCATGATCCTGGCTCTCCCCATCGACGGAGCACCTTTGGTGTTCGATACAGCCTCGGGTGGGTGGCGCTCCCAGATGGCGTCTCTTATTGGTACGGCGCCTGCAGAGCCGATGACCAAGGAAGAGAAGAAGAACAATAGAGTCCCCTCTGGCGCTACTTATGTTTGGATTGTCGGGAACTTTGGAAAGTGTCCCATCGATGCTGACAGAGACACGGTGCAGAGGTACGCACGAGTGTACATATGGTATGTTATCTCGAGAACACTTTTTCCTGACGGTGGAGGTAGGACCGCTTCTTGGGTGTGGATTAAGGCGCTAACTGATTTGAGGAGAAAGACGAGCTGGGGATCGGTGGTACTTTCTTATCTTTATCGGCAGGGTAATTAGTTATGCATATATGCTTTCATGTGTTAAGCGTTAGCTTATGTGATATAGGAGTTTCTAATAAATGTTTTTGTGCTTTCATGTGTAGTTGGACGATGCTTGTAAAAGGATTGGGAAAGAGAGCGGTATTGGTGGTCCCTTAGTGCTGCTTTCCGTGTGGATGTGGGAGCGCTTTTCTATTGCACGGGCGAAAGTGTGTAATTACAAACCTTGGGAGGATCATGAAAACCCGCTTCGATGGCCTACCTGGGCGTACAAGTGGGATGTGGTGGCGGAAGTCACCGGTGACCCGAGTATGATGTACCGCACGTACATAAATGAGTTCGATGCACTTACGCCAGAGCAGGTAATATTTATTTTTGTAAGATTGCAATTCTTATTTGGGGTTGGAGATAGGTAATAACAATCCAAAAACTTGCAGTATTTGATAGGTTAATTTATATCCATATGGACTTGGGGATGGTGTTTGTGATACTTTTGGTTAATTCGAGTTGAACCCAATGTGTTTGAAAGATAGGCATTTATGGATGATAAAGGCGCCGATGATATGCCTATGGGGTGTCGAGTGGCACTTGCCTCACCGTGTCTTGTCTCAGTTTGGATTATATCAATCTTTCCCGCCGGAGTGGATTGATACTAGTATTTACCTTCATGGGTGAGTGTTTATTTTTCCGCACATCAATTTGGAAGTTTGACACAAAATTCCTCATGCACCATCGATGGTGCAACCTCGCATGACCTGGAATATCAATCTCCACCGCATTGAGAATTCCTTGATGACGGTCTGAGATGACACACACTTCTCTTTGAGGTGGAATAACTTTGGTCCTCAATAGACGCATAAACCACTCCCAGTTATCGTTGTTCTCCGCCGAGACCAAAGAAAAAGCCAAAGGCAACAACCGATTATTGGCATCATTGGCTATTGCAACTAAGAGTGTGCCCTTGAACTGGCCGGTCAAGAAAGTCCCATCAATAGAGATTACCGGCCTACAATGTTCGAAAGCCCTTTTGCATTGACCAAACGCCCAGAACGCACGGCCAAATACTCTCACGGTTGCACCTTTATAAGTCCTTGTTTGCGAGCCACATGGCTCCACCTCCACCACCATGCCCGGATTAGTTGCCGACATCGCTCCCAACAACCTAGGGAGTCGGTTATAAGCTTCCTCCCAATCACCATACAACATTTTAAACGCGGCTTGCTTCGCCTTCCATGCCTTCCATACTTCACCGTCAAACCATATAGATTTTTTACCGAATCTATTATGTTTTGGATTGTGAGTGTTGGAAGATTCTTAACGGTGTTGGAAACTTTGTATCCGATGAATTCGGATGTCAATTGTCGATGAATGTTCTTCACCTTGGGGTCATCGATGTTCTTGCCACTGCACATGTGAGTTTACACACAACTTGATATGTGCCATTGAGGACCACCTTTATATGGTCTTGCACGAACAATCCATGGGCATCCATCCTCCTCGCATTTAACCGTGAAACGTTTCTTCTTGTCTGAGTGAACCACCTTGTACGGGCGAAAATGCTTGACCGCAAACTCCGCAATCCATATTTGGAATTCTAACAATGTATCAAACGTCAAACCTTCACGAATTCCATACTCCTTGGCCTTCTTATCCCGCACCGAACTACTCCTTGGTCCAAGCACAATGCTCGTGCCACCATCAACAACGGCTTCATCCGCGTGGCTAAGATCACGGAACAATGGTGTCCTATGATCCCGACCAAACACCTTTTTGAAAACCTCGGCCTCCTTAGCCGTGAAGCCTTCTTCATCAATGTCCTCTTCGGGACCATCATCATCCGAATCGGATGCATACACTTGGCTATATATCTTTTCATGGTTCTCGGTGTCATTGGTCATGTCCTCTTGCGCACAATATGCGTCCACGTCACCAACATCATTGTAACCAAGTTCACCGTCAAACATATTGCCCTCATTCTCATCATACTCCTCTTCCGATGGTTCACATTGGCTATTTGCATTTTGGCTAGAAGGTTGGCTAAATTGATGTTGGGTCATCGGATCTTGTGTCATCTCATCATGGCTCAACGCAACACGTGACTCACTCCGAACCGGGCTACTACCAACATGTGGCTCACTCCGAACCGGGCTACTATGGTTCAAGTCCAAAGCAACCTTCCTTGTGGCAAACAACTTGAGAGCCTTGTCTTGTGATTCCGCCACCACCTCCTTGTAAGCACTCCAACAAAGCTCGGAGTTGACACGCATAATCTTTCAACGAATATGATGCCCGAAACCAACATTATGCCTCCCCTCTAACTCAACAACATCATTTTGGTGAGTCCACTTCAATTCTTCCTTGCATCTTTCCACAAGCTCGGCATAGGTAGGGCTATGCTCAAAAACCACCACAACCTCTTCCTTATCAAACTCTCCATTGCCTTTTATAAATGCCTCCTTATCCACATGATGCACATTAATAATCCTTGCCATCTAAATAAAAACATATTTATAGCACCAAAGTGCATCAAAGATTAGCAAACACAATCCTTGACATCTATTTTTGTACAAAGTCATCCTTGCCATCAATTTTTGTACTTAGCTAAGCAATTAACTTAACCCTAATTATTAGCCATTAACTTAACCCTAACTAAATCTAGTCAAATATCAAACTCTAATCTACAAATCCTATAACCCAAAAGGTTCCTAGCCATCATACAACTCACCACTAGCCAACACAACAAGAATAAAGCATTCATATTACACCAAATCAAATTTGTAGAGTTTCCAAGATTTAAACAAAAACTACACAAAAAATGAAGATTTCAACCGGAGAAACGAAAGAGATTGAGGGAGAGTACCTTCTTCCATCCGGGGGGGGGGGGGTCCAAATCCACCAAGAAATCACCCCAAACGGAGAGATTGGAAGGGGGGAGATTTGGGGGGAGAGAGAGCAAGAATGGCTGCAGATTGAAGAAGAATAAGGTTGGGGTCGCGGGTGGGTGGGCCCACCTAACTTATTTGCCCAGGAGGGTAGCGCCACTGCTGGTGGCGCTGCACTACATAGGGTAGCGCCCCCCCTGACGGCGCTAACCTATCAACCTTCGGACCCCACTGCTCAGAGCCTGCGGGCCCCCTGCCACGATGGCAATAGGGTAGCGCCACTGCCCACGGCGTTACCCCATGGAGGGTAGAACCACTGCGGCGGGCGCTACCCTATTGGGTTAGTTTTAAAATTTGTTTTCCCAGAGGATCAAAGTGTGTTGAAGTTTGATGAAAATGTCAAAAGTGTGATTTTCGCCGCCAAGGGTAGTGCCTGTCTGTGTCTGTGGCGCCTATGTATAAATGTATCTTTCTCTTGTACTTGGGGCTCATGTGGAGGCTCACTAATCTGATAGCACTACAGTGTCGACCAGCAGTTGCGAGGAAATGCGATGTGGTTTCTCTCTGTCGTGTCCCGTTGCGTTGGGGCCCTTTCACTCACTGTGCTTAGACACGTCGCGTTGCATGCTCGTGCTACCTCCTCTCGTTGTTTCCAGTTGTTAATCTTACCAGGCGTGCACAGCACATGCAATGCAGGGCGACGGTGAGCAGCGCGACGCCGATGCTCGTGCGCGACGGCCCCATCGGGGCGCTACACATGTACTGGTGAGGCGCTGGCCGCCCTGGCTCGTGCTGCATGCAGCCCCCCCTGGGGCAGCGGCAGCGGCAGACGACTGACCACGTAAACTGTGGTGCTTCAGTGATCACCTGGGACACACTCTCTCTCCCGTCTTGTAGTCTAGTCCGCCATGGTCAAAGATTGATTTGCGTGAAAAGACGGAAGCCCAACAACAACAGTCGCTGCAGCTGCAGGACCCTGCACTACCAGCTAGTGGCTGTTCTAACCTCTCATTTTTTCGTAGAAAAAAACTAGCCAGTGGGTGGCAAGCAGAGCAGGCAGTGGCATGCATGCATGCGCGGGGGCTCCACCTCCACGGCACAGCGACGGTACTACTCCGTCGAGCGCGGCAGCTAGCGGGGGTTGCGTCTGGCGAGCGACTCTGGCGCCGCCGCAGGCGCCGGACGAACACGAGCGCGCGGGCCACGGGCTGCCAGGGGCGGTCGCCGGTCGAGCTGCGCGCGCCCGGCGTCGTCGTCTCCTCTCCTGTCCGTGGCTCGTGCGCCAGCGAGCGAGCGAGAGCAGCGGCAGGGCACGGGGAGCCTGCCTGCCTGCCTGCACCCTCGATCGAGCGGCAGCGAAGTTAATTGGATTAGCTGGCGCGCGCGGCAGGGCCTGGAGCCGGACACGCGGAGGTGGGCTGGCTGGCGAGATGGCTTTCGTGCTCCGGCTTTGGGGAGTGGCAACACGACGCGCGCCTCGGGCGGCACGAGCCTCGCGGAAAAGGACATGCTCGTCTGCGCTGGAGCTGCCATGCTGGTGCTCCGCCACGGCACGGCACGGCACGGCAGGGCGACGGAGTAAAAGGCGTGCGAGCGTGCGCGCTGCGCACTGAGCAGACCGGGCAGCAGCTGTGTACCGTGCGAGCACGTAAATGTGGCTCCATCTGGGAAAGTTGAACTTTGCATGAAAGTTTTCCATCCATCTAACAGTTCCACTTTTTAACAAGATAATGTTGATAACACATGCTTATTTGAAGGGACTGTGTATAGTTTTAAACTTTATAAAGTAGTCTCAAGTTGTTGTTGTTCCCACTTTGCAAACCGAAGAGTTGCCTTAGAGCATCTCTTAGGGCATCTCCAATGGTTGTAAGATAGGTGTTGGTTAGTTTGTCACCTAGGATCTAAAGATGATGTGGCATGTAATAAATGAGGTGAGAGAGCAAAGTAGTATGTAGATTAACCAACACCTCTTGAACAAGCTCCAAGGTAGACTAGAGAGCAACTATATTATTATTTTACTTTTTATTGAATGTCTTACATACAACCCATTGAAGTGCTTGTATGATAGCTTGTTGGTTGATGACATGGACAATTTACCAACAACACCTACATACAAACTATTGAAGATGCTCTTATGCGGATATTCAAGCCTCTCGTAAACGTTTGACCAACTTTTAATCATGTTTTACTGTATAATGTGAATCTATATTTAACGTGGTAATATTTTCAATAGCCGTACGAGTGTACTAATGAGTGAGAAATCATATCCTCAAAATAGTTGCAATGTAGTACATGCATACAGATACAGATCCTCGACGATGGAGGTAATACCATAGTCTCGATTGATGATGTTTGTTTCTGAAGCGTAAGAAAGTACATGTGAGTGTTTAGCCTCAATCGGTTGTCTCTCATCGGCTTATAGAGTACGCCACGAGGGATGTTATTATGACTGGTTAATGCAGGAATTACATCCAATCGTGGTTCGACTGCATCATGGTCATTAACTATCGTATTAAATCAGATTAATCATTGAGTAATAATTTTCTTTATACTAACATAGGATAGTGATTGGCGGGATCTTAAATTGATCTAGAGTGGGACGACTAATCCTGGCCTCTAACTCTTCGTCTTGAGACGACTAGAAGAGAACACCCGAGTGAATGATTCTTGGTCATTTTGGTTGATTCTCCCTCTTATTGTCTTCCATGGATTTGTGCTCTTAGCTGGGTTAATTGTATACTTGGGCCTACCCCTTAAGTATTCTCATATCACTAGTTTTCATGTTTGTTGAGGTCTCGCATGCAATTGGTCTGTGTTTTTATACTTGGGCCTACCCCTTAAGTATTCTCATATCACTAGTTTCCAAGTTTGTTGAGGTCTCGCATGCAATGGGTCAAAATGTGTGTTACTTTTTTTTTATCAATTTTCATCTGTTTTCTTATATACATCTCAGATCTTTATATCGGTACGGATCTTTATATCGCTAGGGATTGCAAGCTGGTGGCCCAGGAGATCGAAGTGGGCTCTTTTGCAAAACATGGTGCTATTGTTAGAGAAATAGTGAGTAGAACTACTAGCTTTAATTCTTGCAAAGTAGTTCATGAATTTCGAGGTTCCAATGTGGAAGCTCACAACCTTACAAAGCATGCGCTAACGCTTGGGGCTGGCTGCCATGTCTGGTTAGGTCAGCCTGGCGATTTCTATTTCATACCTGTAAATGTTTCCAGGAATGAATAAAAGCTTTGTGTGGTTGCCTCGAAAAAAAAATCTATTTTCTTACTTTTTTATGTACATGTTGATTTTTAATACACGTTGTACATTTGTGCATACACATTGAACAATGTTTGATACAACTTTAACATTTTTCCCATACACGATGACCGTTGTTTTAGTAAATGTTTATTTGAATACCTGTTAATTATTTATCAAATACACGTTCAACATTGTTTAAAATTATTTGAAACATTTTATATATTATGCAAATATCAATTAAAATTTATATTATATAATGTCACAAACATTTACCTAAAACAAGTGAAAGTTTATTTAAATGGTCAGGAACTTTTTTTCCACAACCGAAATAGTTTAAAAATTACGTAAACATTTTTAAAAAACTTCGTGCACATTTATTTGACACAAATATTTTTTAAATGCCTCGAAAACTTTTTTAATGGAATGAAAGATATTTTAAATCACAGAGAAAAATATTGTACATTATATAAACATTTTTAATGTCAAAAATATATTTCAAATGTCATGAACATATCTATGAATAGCACGAAAACATATTTGTATTTAACTTTCATGATTGTAAAAAAATATGAAAAGGGAAAGACAAAGGAAAGAAAACAAGAAATTGTACAAGCGTACTTCATTTTTTAGGGTACAAGCGTAATTCTTTGTGATAGCCATCCGACGAATGTGACAGACATATCTTCAGAAGGCATGATCTTTTTGTAAATGTAATATGCATTATTGTATTGACAGAAATATTTTATTTTACACGAAAACATTATCATATATTTTTTCCTAAAAACTAAATGTTATATACAATTTTTTAGATGCGCTTACCTTGCTTCAATTCATGGAGATTTTTCTTTAATGCTATCGGCAACTACGCTAAAAAATTCTATACACCACGTTAACATTTTTTTACTACCGCTTATACTTCCAAATAATCTAAATAAATATATTTTTACATAAAACATATATTGTGATATAACTTTTGACCGAACCTCCACGCCCACTAGTATCTAGCGATAGCGCGCAACCTCCAACGGTCCTTTTGTTGGATAAAAAAGAGCCCAAGTTTACCATGATTAAATTAAAAAAAATTATAAATTGGAAAATTGCATCAAATTATTTTTTTCTATAAAAGAGATCCACATGAAAAATATGTATAACTACACGTAAAAATAATTACTATAAAGTATTAAATTTCAACGAGATTAGATGAAATAGTACTTAAACATTACAATTGCTATTTGACTAAGGAGGATAGAATGGGAAATTTTCCATGACATTTTATGATAAAGAAAACTCTTTTTTCGTGAGATTTTCCATGGCCGTATAATAAATTGAGCATACTGGAAAAATTAGATCTTGCGTGGTAAAAAACTAAATTTTCCATGGTTCAAAATTAAAATTGCTATGTTACGAAAAATATATTTACTATTATCAAAAAACCCAAAATTATCATGGTCCAAAAAAATAAAGTTATTATTGTTGAAAGGTAAAATTTCTATGTCTATAATTAAAATTTCCATGCTCACACAAAATAAAGTTGCCATGGTTCAATTTTATTGCCATGATAAAAGTACAAAAACTAAATAATAAAACAAAGAAAATGAAAAAAACAAATGAAATAAGAAAATATTTATGGCTATGTATCTAATACTAATGAAATAAGAAAAAAAAAACATATTTTTCATTATATGTTTCCATGTATGTAACAATATTTTTTTGTGTATTTTGTTGTCTTTGAGCAAAAAAGAAGAAGAGGTGGAATTCCAACCCTGATCTCCCCGAACCACTGCGCTACTTGGTGTGTTTTGATTGCTATATGTTCGTGCTTGTTTTGTTTCCATTTTAACGAAAATAAAAACGAATGTGTCATGTCCCACTACTTCGAGATTTGTGCTCCTATAAACGAAGAATTGGTAGCAGGGTCACGCCAGAAGGCAGATTTACTGACGTTCCCTCCCTGTATATTTTTAAATAATTGATTATAGGAACATTATTGAAACCTTTACACAATGAAGTCTTGGAAATAACACTTGCCTCATGATTTGTTTTGGACACTATTCATATGTTCCAGAGGATGTATATTTTCGCAAGATCTCTATTTTAGATATATTCACAAATCACAACGCTTATTTTGTGAATTATAACCCATTTTAAATTTATTTTAGTGTATTTTGAGGCTTTTGGATGATAGTTTTGATAGTTATACTGACGGGGATCAACCCCGGCAAATCCCATGGTCAGGGACCCTGGGTTAGTCATAGAGAAGGCACAGGTATGACGATACTCGTCGGCTAACAGGAGAAGCACTTCCTGCTCGATATTATTGCTTGAGGGGCGATTACAGTGGAGGCCAAGGCGAGTTCTCGCAAGGCTAGGATGAGTAGATGCGTATTGAGTTGATCTGGACGTCTCCCCTCCCAGCCTTTATATACTAGGCTAGGTCTCGGTGAATCCCTACTAGGTTACAAAGATGGTTTCCTAGTTCTAGTCATTGCCTGGTACGCCAAGTTGCACCTTCCATATTAGTCACGGACTCCTACGTCGGTGCCTGGTTGGGCCAATCGCGGGCTTGTCGCAGCTTTCCAGCGGGCCTTCTGTCTTCATATGCACCAGGTAGCCTTTCAGGCAGGAGCCGTGGGGTCACCCCCTCGTCAGTAGCCCCCGAGTGCCCGAGGGACTCGAAGAGTCGCGCAGGGACTCGAATTCATCTGCGCTTTATTGTTTGTAAGCGTGGCATCGCCACGGGTCGCTGGTAGTTTTGAGCCATGACAATATCTGTTTTGAGGGATTGCTAAGCTGAAAGGGCCCAAGTGTAACACGCTCACTGTCATGAACAGTAATCACTTTGCTAATCAAGGGTTACTGTTGCTAATCACTTTTGTTAATCACTGTTATTAAAACTGGCCTTGATCAAACTTTGCAAATTGTTATTTTTCTATTCATGGTGGTTGGCATTAAGCAATGTGACCATGGGCCTTGCTCATCATGGATCAAAACAAATCGAAGCCCCTTTGCATTTGAAATCAAAACTTAGCTCAAATGCCTTTTGGTTGAATATTGAAAACATAGTGAAAATAAAACATTGCCCAAAAATTGTGCAACCACTTTTGTAAAATGCCCAATATTAAGTGGGCCATGTCCATGTGGGTATGGGAATTTATTAAGCTATAAAACAAATCAAACAGTAGTAAAACAATGGCATTTAATACCTTTTTAATAAAACAAAAATGCAAAAGAATTTATGAAAGTCCAAATCTTTTTGTGGCACTTAAGTATGGTGCAACAATAATTTAGGAGCAAGTTTCATGTTGTAGAAAAATATAAAGGGTATTAAAATAATTACAATTAGAAATAAATAAAAAGAAAGAAAACTGAAAACAACAAAAAAATGAAATTTTTTCCTAAACTACGCTCTGGGCGAAGGCAACCCCGGCCCAACCCAGCCCACCCCACCCTTCCCCAACCTCTGTTCATGGGGGGCGCCGTGGCAAGCATCCCACGGCCGGCCACGCCCCCCATCGCCGTGGCGGCCATCCCGCCATCACCGGCGGGTATAAGAGTCCCCTGCGCCCCCGTGGAACCCTAGCGCGCCCCAACCCCCTCCCAGATCCCCCTCGCGTCGCTCGCCTCTCCCACCGCTCGTCCGTGCACGACAGGGCGCCACCGTGGGCGGACCTCGCCGGGACGCGCGGCCACCGGCGTCCATTCACCCCCTCGCCTTGTCCAGGAGGTCCAGCGCGCTCGGCCTCGTCTGCCAGTGCCCTCAATTGACGCTGGTGCGCCCCCACGGCTCGCCATCGAGCTCGTTCCTCCACCGGCTGCTGCAAAGGCCTTCGTCGATTTCTTCGGCTACGCATCGCCCCGAGCCTCCCTTCCGCGCCGACCAGCTCCACTGTGAGCTCCCTCCTCACCCCCTTCCATTCGCGGCCGAAACCGTGCCCCGTAGCCCCTGTCTACGGTGCTCACGTTCCGGCCGCCGCTGACACTCGTCGTAGCCGTCGCTAGGGTCCACTTCAGCTCGCACTTATGGCACAAATGGAAGCGGCTCCTCGTGCTGGTACCGTAGGTCCAAACCGCGTGCGTTTTGGTCGGCTGTGCTGGCCGCGGCGACCTCACCGTCGTGCCCTGTTCTTCGCCGGCGTCAATGGCGTGGACGCCTGGGACTTAGCCCCCCTCCTCACACCCACTGACCAATGGGTCTGGCAGTAGATTAGTGCTAATCACCCTATTAGAAGAGGTAACCCCCTGGTGTTAGTAACTGTGACGCCCCCAAAATAAATCCGTGTACAATAATCATACACGCAGGGTACACGGCTAAGATTAGGGTGCCACGGTGATAATATCACATCACAACACTAAACACAAAAGGATAAACAAATATGTTACAATAGAGGGGGTCACGCGGACCCGAATACATAAGTCATACAAGCCATAATATCTGAGTACAGACATAGTTAGTCAAGTTTTGCCTTAAGAAGGCTAGCACAAATCACATCAGAGATACCGATCGAAAAGGCGAGGCCTCCTGCCTGGGATCCACCGAACTACTCCTGATCGACGGGGAACTCGACGTCGTAGTAGGCGCCTCCGGGGTACTCCTTCTCCTGGGCTCCAACGTCGGCTGCAGCGGCCGATCAGGCAAAGCGAAAAAGGGGAAATAAAGCAAATGTGAGCATCTAGCATACCCGTGAGTCTTACGTCCGCTACTAAGCATTATGCATTGTATCAACGGAAAGAAGAGGCTGTATATAGTGGACTGAAAGACAGAAATCCAGAGCAAGGGTAAGAAGCTAGGCCTATCGAAGACTAGCATCTTCCGACGATGTCTTGCAGCATGAGGTAAGGATCAGCCAACAGTTTATATAAAGAATAAAGTAACAATGCAACAGAAGTTGCTGCAACATTGTATAATAATAAGTTGTAATAATTAGCAATGCCTCCGAGTTCACCTCCTCGACATCCCCGCGAGGAAGAAAACCCGGAACCATACAGTTTAATAATAATAGTTTCTAGTGGTAAGATCCAGCTTCAGCATAAAGCGTCCTGTTACCATGGACACGGCTATTCGAATAGATTAATCTTCCCTGCAGGGGTGCACTTGTGTTACGCTACACGCACGGATCTCCAGGGTGGCGGGAACCTTGTTAGGGAACGCTCCACCAAGGCTATCCGACACTTCATAGCCCATCTTTCAAACTCAACAGAGAGGCCATCCGCCGGTCTAAATCCTAAGTACGCCGGGCCTTGGACCCCAACCCGAACGTACTCCTGCACGGTGCGTGGCTGGCCGGTGAAGTTAAAGCAAATCCAAATAAGACACCACCGCGCGAGCAAATAAGACAACACCACTTCCCGGCGTAGGCCGCGGTACTGCTGACGTCTGAAGAGTCCTCGGACGACACTACGAAGCAGAGGAGCCCATAACTCGTAATTCCCACGGGTAGGTAGTGCGTACATGGCATATAGCCAACTCAAGACATCCACTGAACCATTTAGCATTTTAATTAACCTGCGTGACAACCGTTATCGTTGCCTCGACTTAACCGACCTGCGGACAACGACAGCAGCCAGGACCACCAGTACATCGGTGCCTGCCCCGTCGTCCCACCAAGTCACTGCGGTTACCAACAAGGTGAACCGTCTCCTTACCTTGTCTCGCGTGTGCTCCTGGAGGAGCTCGACTTTCGTGGTTTGGTAACTCTCGCGGCCAATGATCAGGGGACAAGCACACCGGTACACTGGTCGTACCCTCCCTGTCGTCCCGTCGCAATACCACTCGCGGGCACCGTTGGGTCACCCGACTTCTTACCTTTAAGGACACCAGTTGGTTCGAGTCCCTACCATTAAGTGAAACCAGGAGGAATCGCCCTCGATGGTACACTTGAGCTGGCTCGACTGAGACATCAGCGGAATGAACTAAAGAGGTAAACCTCATATCATCCCGGTGATGCTACGCTACTGAGCCGACGAGAGTGAAATACGAGTCCATTCCACTCGTAAGCCAAACTCGAAGCGACTCGGCAGAATCTCGCCGTTGTAGGTTCCCTAGGGCGTCTGCATTGATCCGTACCTGTTGCAGTTGTAATATATCGTTCCCGCGATCACTCCCAAAGTGATCACGACCCTCTATTCTAAACCTAGCTAACAATGCGCAGGGTTTACTGCTGAATAATTCATAAGTAATAATAGGCAGCATAGGAGTAAAGGAAGGTACATCAAGGGGCGACAAAAACAGGCTATGCAATTGAATAGGATTGAAATCGTAGCAGCAGCAGTAACAATGCCTAGTGCAAGAAATGTACGGAAAGATAGGCGATATCTGGGGAAGAGAATGGCTCTGCTTGCCTGTAAGCTCGGTAGTAGCGGTACGGTCGTCAACGAAGTAGTCGTAGTCGGTAACGGTGTAGTCGACGGCAGCAGCGGGGTCTACCAGAGATTAAGGGGGGAAGAAACAGTAAATACACAGCAAGCATATACAAACAGATGCATGACATGACAGATGAAATGTTACCGGTGCTCTAACGCAGTGCAATGCACGTTGCTCGGAACGGAAATTCATCTGAGGATGAACTACCGGCTGCGGGTGATTACCGGACAGTGTGTCCGGAGGGGGAGATATCATGCCGGAGGAGTCGTGGACATCCGACACATGTGTGGGTGGTGTATCCGGGTTAGTTGATCTATTCCGAACAACTTTCGTGTTGGAAATAAATTCATCCGGGTACTTTAGCAGTACCGGACAATTTATCGGACAATCGGTCCGGAGGGGGACGGTCCGATGTTAGTTGTGTTAGAGGGGTGTGGTTGGTATACGGATAACGTATTTTTATTTGTTATATTTTTCTGATCAAGTTTGATATATAAATTATTTTCATCGGAGTTACGGTTTAAAAGATATTCAATTTCAAAGTTTTATTCAATTTAAAAGAATTTCTGGAATTTCTTTTATTATTAAATTATAACATTATCCACAATCTTATCCACAACAGTACTGACAGGGTGGACCCACATGTCATAGACAGGGTATTTAAATCATTTTATTTAATTGAATAAAACAGAGAGGACCCACATGTCATACACACCTCTATTAATTAAATGTTTTAATTAACAAAACTCAGTAGAGGCCCACATGTCATAGGCTATAACATCTAAGTAATTGATTAATTCATTCAGGGATTAAGTAATGGCCTAGGGCCCACATGTAAGACACCTAGGGGGTATCTATTAGTGCCTAAATCAACAGGGGGGTTTAGTCCTAAATAGGGGATTAACCAGGGGGTTGGTTTAACCCACTGGGCAGTTAGCCCGCACACCGGCGACGAGGGCACGACGGCGTGCGGCTGCCGGAGTGGCAACGCGGCGCGCCCGACGGCGGCAGGCCGGAGCGGCCCACGTGCGCGCGGCGAGGGCACAGGGCAGAGGTGCACCCGACCATGGCGGCTGCCGGCTGGGCATGCACGCAGGCGCACTGGGCGCGTCGAGTAGCGTGGTGAGCATGAGCTCACCGGCGGCCTAGTGCGGCGGCTACAGAGGCGGAACGGAGGGGAGAAGGAGAGGAATCGGCATGGCGGCTCACAGGGAAGCTCGAGGGCGTCCTGGGGGGCGCGGGGTTGGCCGCGGGGGCGCCATATCCGGCGAGGTCGACGGCGGCTGTGGCGGCGGGGAAAACGCGATTCCGGCAGTGCAGCGCGTCCCGGCCGGAGTTCGAGGAGGAAACCGATGTGGGAGCACGCGGTAGTCCTCTTGGACGGCGTTGTGAGGTGCGGGGTGGCCACGCTGGTCGCGACGGCGCGGCGACGACCGCGTCGGCTCCTACGTGGGGAGGACACAGAAAGGAAGGGAGAGGGGAAATGGCGCGAGAGGGGCAAAAGGGAGGGGTGGCTAGGGTTCGATCTAGGGTTCCACAGGGCCTCCTTATCCGGAGAGGGCGTGGGGGGGGGCATGTGATGTGGGGGCATGGCCAACAGTGGCCATGGCGCCCTGTTGCCGTGAGCAAGTGGGGGGGGGAGGGGAACAGTGAGGTAGGGGATGGGGTAGGTGGGCTGGGGTGGGCTGGGTTTGCCCAGGGCGTAGGATAGATGTATTTCTTTTTGTTTTCTATTTTCTTTCTTTATTGTTCACTTATTTTAAATACTTTTGTATTTTTGTAAAATATGTAATAGGTTCCATAATTAGTGTTATGCTCCATATGAGTGCTACAAAAAGTTTAGGGCATTTATAAATTCATTTGCATTTTGTTTTATTTAAAAAGATATTAATTGGCATTGTTTGGCTGCTGTTTTTATTTGTTTAACATTTTTAAACATGGTAATAAAATCTCATTCCACTTTTAACAAAGCCTACTGATATTTAGGCATTTTATAAAATTGGTTCACCAATTTTTAGTACATTTAAAATTTGCACTTGTTTATTTTATTCCATGGCAATTTAATAATTCCCAAAGCTATTGTTTCTATTTCATAAAACTTTCTATACACTTTAATAGAACACCCATTGCTATTTTAATCATGGCCTAATGATTGCTAGGCATTTTATAAATAGATTCCATCATTTGGTTTAACTATGATTTCATTTTTATATTTACTTTCAAAATACTTTTTGATGACACCACAAGATTGGTTTCACAGTCAACATAGACTAGTGATTATTCTAAGGACTAAGGGTGACTTGGTTTAACCATGATCATGTTGATTGACTGGCATCCAAAATTCTTGAAGCAAAGTTTTATAATTTACCCAATTTGAAAAATTTATCTGGGTTGGAAATTGACAGAGCTATGATCAAGGTGATCATGGCTTGATCATCAACAGTAATGATCACTAACAGTGGAATCACTTTAGGGATTACCGTTACTGATTCTGAGGGTGTTACAGTAACCTGAGCACATGACATGTGGGCCCATGCTATTTAAATCCCTATTAAATAAACTTTGATTAAACTAATAAGACACTGACTAGTGGGCCCGAGGCCAGTGGTTTAGTTAATAAAACTGTTAATTAAAACCCCCTCTCTATGACTGTTGGGCCCCACTAGCAAATTAGATTAAATCAAATGTTTTATTAATAAGTGCCAATGACATGTGGGACCCCAATGTTATTTAAATTATTAAAATGGTTTTATTAACTGTGAGGCTGACCAGTGGGACCCACTAGTCAGGTTTGACCAGTCAACCCTTCTGTGGATAATGTTAGATTTTAAATAATAAAAGAAATCCAAAAATTGTTTTAAAACGATTTAAACTTTGAATTTGAATATCTTTTAAACCGCAAGTCAGATTCAAAAACTTTATACATGAAAATTGATCAGAAAAATATAATGAATACAGATACGCTATCCGTATACCAACCACACCCCTATAACGCACCCGGACATCGAACCGTCCCCCTCCGGACCGTCTGTCCGATGATTTGTCCGGTATTGTCAAAGTATACGGATGAATTTATTCTGAACACGAAAGTTGTTCGGATTGTTTCAACTAGCACGGTTACACCATCCACACGTTTGTCGGATGTCCACGACACCTCCGGCATGAACCCTTCCCCCTCCGGACACCCTGTTCGGTAATCACCCGGAGCTGGCAGTTCTTCCCCGGATGAATTCCCGCTCCGAGCATAATACATTGCCCTGCGCTAGAACACCGTTACCTTCGCTTATGTCATGCCATGCATATGTTTGTTTATGATTGCTGTGTATTTACTGTCCCCCCCCCTTATCTCCGATAGACCCCGCTGCTGTCGACTACACCGCTGCTGGGTACGACTACTACGTCGACGACCCTGCCCCTACCCGCGAGCTTCCAAGCAAGCAGAGCCATTTTCCTTCCCCAGATATGGCCTATCTTTCCGTACTTTTCTTGCACTAGGCATTGTTACTGCTGCTGCTACGTTACAATCCTATTCAATTGCATAGCCTGTTTTTGTCGCCCCTTGATGTACCTTCTTTATCCTATGCTGCCTATTATATTTATGCATTATTCAGCAGTGAGCCCTGCGCTTTGTTAGTCTACTAGGATTAGATAGCGGGCCCTGAACACTCTGGGGAGTGAATGCGGATACGATAATTATTGAAGGGTTCGTAGCAAGGAAAACAAATTTTTTTCCTACGCATAAACAACCAACAAGCCAAGATCTAATCTAGGAGATGTAAGCAATGAGTAGGATGTCATAGAAGAACTCACCCTCGAAGACTTAAAACGTTATGAGATCAAATCTCGTGGATGATGTAGTGGTTCACTTGCCGATCTCAAGATCGCGATGATGTACGCTGAGCGTCTCCGTGCTCGGTCACACGTACAGCTTGATGACAACCTCCGTTCCCTCGATCCAGCGGGGCAGCGGAAGTAGAGGATCCCCGGAAATCCAGCAGCACAACAACGTGATGCGGTGAAGAATCCCACGGTCAGGGCTTCTCCAAGCGGAAGACCATGGTATGGAGCAGCGGGTGGAGAGGAAGGGAGGTGAGGCAAGTCTATGGGAGGGGAAGCCCTCACCCTCCTTTTATAGGGGAGGAGTGGGCAGCCCAAGAGGGGGGTGCGGCTAACTCATGGTGCCTCCACCTCTTCCCCTCTTAATGTGAGTGGAAGCCACACTCACACCCACCCATGCTCCCTTAATTGTCCACTTGGAAAATCCAAAGGTTTTCTTTAATAAATAAATAAAACATTTCTATTTATTTATTTAATATTTGTTAATCCTATTAACAAACATTTGCACATTGCACCTCGAATCATTTGTTAATTCTATTAACAACCATCCGACAAAAACCCCTTGAACTATTTCAATTTTACCCGAAACAATTTCGGTGCTGTCCAAAACATTCTTCAATATTCCTTATCCTCTCAAAATGCATCATCAAACCTTAAGTGTGTCACCCTACGGTTCGCGAATAATACAGACATGATTGAGACACCTCTCCGATCAATAATCAACAGCGGGATCTGGAGATCCGTGATGACTCCTATATATTCAACGATGAATCTTGTGATCGTGTGAACCATCAACGTCGTAACTAATTCCCTTTGTCTCGCGATATTTTACTTGTCCGAGATCCGATCAACGGTATCAACCATACCTTGTTCGATCTCGTTTCCGACAAGTACTCTTTTACTCGTTCTGTGATATGACATTCTTGTGACCTAGTCACGTGCTTGCAAGCGGTGTCAATGTGATATCACCGAGAGGGCCCAGAGTATATCTCTCCGTCATTTTGGATGGACAAATCCCATTCTTGATCCATGAGCCTCAACTAATACTTTCCGAATACCTAACACCACCTTTATAGTCACCCTGTTACGGTGTGACGTTTGATGTCATTAAAGTATTCTTTCGGTATTAGTGATTGACATGATCTCATGGTCTAAGGAACAAGATTACTTCGAATGCAAGATATAACAATATAAACTAAATGACTTGATCGTATTGTTATACTTAGTTTGGGTATATATTCATCACATCATTCTCCTAATGATATGATCCCTTTATTAACAACATCCAATGTTCATGATCAGGAAACCTTGATCATCTGTTAATCGACGAGCTAGTTAAAAGAGAGGCTTTACTAGGAACCATTGTTTGTTTATTAAACACACATGTATCAACGTTTCCGGTTAATACAATTCTAGCATGAGAAATAAACGTTTATCATAAACAAGGAATAATATAATAAACACTTTATTATTGCCTCTCGGGCATATTCCCTTCAGTCTCCCACTTGCACTAGGGGAAATAATCTATATTACATAGTAATGAATCTAACACCCATGGAGTTCTGGTGTTTATCATGTTTTGCCTTTGGGAGAGTTTTAGTCAACGGATCTGCCACATTCAGATCTGTGTGTACTTTGCAAATCTTCACATCCCCATCCTTGACACAATCACGGATGGAGTGAAAACGGCGCTTGATATGCTTGGAATTATTGTGAGACCTTGGTTCCTTAGCATTGGCAATGGCACCATTGTTGTCACAATAGATAACCATTGGATCCAAAGCACTCGGAACCACACCTAGTTCGGATATGAACTCCTTCATCCAAACTGCTTCATGTGTTGCCTCTGAGGCAGCAACATATTCCGCTTCTGTTGATGATCCCGCTACCACAGATTGCTTGGAACTCCTCCAGCTTACTGCTCCTCCATTCATAATAAATACGTATCCGGATTGTGACTTAGAGTCATCCGGATCAGTGACGAAGCTAGCATCAACGTAACCTCTTGCGACGAGCTCTTCTTCACCGCCATACACGAGAAACATATCCTTAGTTCTTCTCAAGTACTTAAGGATATTCTTGACCGCCGCCCAATGTTCCAAACCTGGATCGGATTGTACATAGCATAGCATACATGACAGAACCTATGGCTGAAGCATAGGGAATCTTATTCATTTCCTCTCTATCTTCTGCTGTAACTGGACATTGAGTCTTACTCAACGTCTTGCCTTGCAACATTGGTAAGAACCCCTTCTTACTTTTATCCATTCTGAACTTCTTCAAAATCTTGTCAATGTATGTACTTTGCGAAAGTCCAATTAAGCGTCTTGATCTATCCCTGTAGATTTTGATGCCTAATATATAAGTTGCTTCACCGAGGTCTTTCATCAAAAAACTACTGTTCAAATAACCTTTTACACCTTTTAACAATTCTATATCATTTCCAATCAACAATATGTCATCCACATACAGTACTAGAAATGTTACAGAGCTCCCACTCACTTTCTTGTAGATACAAGCTTCTCCGTACGTTTGATCAAATCCAAACTCTTTGATCACCTTATCAAAACAGAGGTTCCAACTCCGGGATGCTTGCTTCAGTCCATAAATGGAACGTTGAAGCTTGCATACCTTGTCAGCATCCTTAGGATCAACAAAACCTTTGGGTTGCATCATATACAACTCTTCCTCAATGTCACCATTCAGGAATGCCGTTTTGACATCCATCTGCCAGATTTCATAATCGAAAAATGCAGCAATTGCTAACATAATCCTAACTGACTTTAGCATCGCTACTGGTGAGAAGGTCTCATCGTAGTCAACTCCTTGAATTTGTCGAAAACCTTTTGCGACAAGTCGAGCTTTATAGACGGTCACATTACCATCAGCATCAGTTTTCTTTTTAAAAATCCATTTGTTCTCAACGGCCTTACGGTCATCAGGTAAGTCTACCAAAGTCCAAACTTGGTTTTCGTACATGGATCCCATTTCGGATTTCATGGCTTCAAGCCATTTATTGGAATCTGGGGTCATCATTGCTTCATCATACGTCGCAGGGTCATCACTTCCATCTACCATGAAGTTTAAGACGGGATTCCCATACAGTTCAGGAGCTGTACGTTCCCTAGTTGACCTGCGAAGCACGGTAGTTTCCTCTTCTGGAGTTTTATGATCTTGATCATTAGTTCCCTCTTCAACTGACGGAGTCGGCACTGGAACAACTTCCGGTGCTGCGCTACTCGCCATTCCAAGAAGAGAAGGTTCAATAACCTCATCGAGTTCTACCTTCCTACTATTCACACCTTTCGAGAGAAACTCCTTCTCTAAAAAGGATCCATTCTTGGCAACGAAAATCTTGCCTTCGGATCTGTGATAGAAGGTGTACCCTATTGTTTCCTTAGGGTATCCTATGAAGATGCATTTTTCCGCTTTGGGTTCGAGTTTATCAGGTTGAAGCTTCTTCACATAAACATCGCAGCCCCAAACTTTTAGAAATGACAGCTTAGGTTTGTTTCCAAACCATAATTCATACGGTGTCGTTTCAACGGATTTAGATGGTGCCCTATTTAAAGTGAATGCAGGGGTCTCTAGTGCATAACCCCAAAATGACAGTGGCAAATCTGTAAGAGACATCATAGATCGAACCATATCCAATAAAGTACGATTACGGTGTTCGGAAACACCATTACGCTGTGGTGTTCCGGCAGGTGTGAGTTGTGAAACTATTCCACATTGTTTCATATGCATGCCAAACTCGTAACTTAAATATTCACCTCCACGATCAGATCGTAGAAATTTAATCTTTCTGTTACGATGATTTTCAGCTTCACACTGAAATTCTTGAACTTTTCAATCGTCTCAGATTTGTGTTTCATTAAGTAAATATATCCATATCTACTCAAATCATCTGTGAAAGTGACAAAATAACGATATCCACCGCGCGCCGATACACTCATTGGTCCACACACATCAGTATGTATGATTTCCAGTAAGTCTGTCGCCCGTTCCATAGAACCTGAAAACGGGGTTCTAGTCATCTTGCCCATAAGGCATGTTTCACACGTTTCAAATGATTCATAATCAAGTGATTCTAAGAGTCCATCAGAATGGAGCTTCTTCATGCGTTTAACACCAATATGACCTAAGCGGCAATGCCACATGTAAGTAGCAATATCATCATTTAACTTGATTCTTTTGGCATTCACACTATGAATATGTGTATCAATACTATCAAGATTCAAAAGAAATAAACCATTCTTCTTAGGTGCGTGACCATAAAAGATATTATTCATATAAATCGAACAACCATTGTTCTCGGACTTAAAGGAATAACCACTCTGCATTAAGCAAGATCCAGAAATGATGTTCATGCTCAACGCAGGCACCAGATAACATTTATTCAGGTTTATAACTAATCCAGACGGTAAACGAAGAGGTAGCGTGCCGACGGCGATCACATCAACTCTTGATCTATTGCCGACGCGCATCGTCACCTCATCCTTTGCTAGTGGTCGCTTATTCTGCAGTTCCTGTTTCGAGTTACATATGTGAGCAACCGAACCAGTATCAAATACCCAGGCGCTACTGCGAGTACTAGTAAGGTACACATCAATAACATGTATGTCACATATACCTTTGTTCACTTTGCCGGCCTTCTTATCTGCCAGATATTTGGGGCAGTTTCGCTTCCAGTGGCCAGTGCCCTTGCAATAGAAGCACTCAGCCTCAGGCTTAGGACCATTCTTGGTTTTCTTCTCAGGTGTAGAAACAGACTTTCCAACCTTCTTGAAGTTGCCCTTTGGTTTGCCTTTCTTGCCTTTCTTGAAACTAGTGGTCTTATTGATCATCAACACTTGATGCTCTTTCTTGATCTCCACTTCAGCAGTTTTAAGCATCGAGAGAAGCTCAGGAAGAGACTTCTTCATGCCTTGCATATTATAGTTCATCACAAAGTTCTTGTAACTAGGTGGCAGAGATTGAAGAACACGATGTATCCCTAGCTCATTGGGAATCGTTATTCCCAAGGCTATGAGCTTATCAGCGTACGCAGACATTTTGAGTACGTGCTCACTGACGGAGCTGTTCTCTTCCATCATGCAGCTAAAGAACTTTTCTGAAGCATCATAACTCTCAACCTGCAGCATGGGTATCGAAAATCATTTTCAATTCTCCCATTGTAGCATAAGCAGTGCTGTTCTCGAAACGTTTTCGCAGCTCTGGTTCTAACCCATAAAGGATGCCGCAATGAACTATATTGTGGTCTTCTTTTTGAGTCAGATAAACATTTTTATCTTCATCAGAAGCATCATCAGCGGGCTAGTCACCTAGAGGTGCATCAAGCACATAGAGCTTCTTGCAAGCGGTGAGGAGAATCCTCAGGTTAAGTGCCCAGTTGGTAAAGTTGCTACCATTGTTTGCTAGCTTTTATTTCTCCATGAACATATTGAAATTGAAGGTAGGTGCAGCCATGATCTACAACATATTTGCAAAGACTATTTAGACTAAGTTTATGATAAATTAAGTTCAAGTTAATTCAAAAAATTATCCCATGAACTCCCACTCAAAAACAACATCCCTCTTAGTCATTTTGGTGATTACACAAACCAAATTCACTACACCAAAACCGATCATCATGTGAGATGATGTAGCTGCAAAGGCGAACATCGACATGTTCATCATATCATCCATATGACTTATGTTTTACCTTTCGGTTCGTGTTCCGAGGCCATGTCTGTACATGCTAGGCTCGCCAAGTAGAACCATTGTATTGCGTGTGTTTCAAGGCCATGTCTGTACATGCTAGGCTTGAAAACACTCGTTGTATGCGAACGTAGAGTCTATCACACCCGATCATCACGTGGTGTCTCGAAACGACGAACTTTCTTAATGGTGCATACTAAGGAAGAACACATTATTATCTTGATATTAATTGAGAGGGATCATCTTATAATGCTACCGTCGCGGTCTAAGCAAAAAAAGATGCATAAAAGGATTAACATCACATGCATGGATAATGTGATATGATATGGTCCTTCTTGCACTTGATCTCCATCTTGTGCATCATGGTATGATCTTCATCATCCCACCGGCGTGGCACCAAGGTCCATGGCACCTCCATCTTGATTGTCCATCAAATTACAACATATCACATGGATATGATATACAACACGCAGGCCATAAATAATAAGACAACCATATGGCTCCTGCCGGTATGTCAATAACTTACAAAATGGATCATCTCATACATCAAATTTGTAACATTGACCATATCACATCACATGCCCTGCAAAAACAAGTTAGACGTCTCTAATTTTTTTTTGCATATTTTACGTGGCTTGGGCTTACGAAGATAGAACCGTTCACACCTATGAACATAAACCACAACGTTGATAAAACATATTTTTAACAACCCGTTGTAGATTAGGTCCTAACTATAGTGAGAGAGACAGACACCCGCCAACCACTTATGCAATACAAGTCGCATGTCAGTCGTGGAACAAGTCTCATGTACGCGGGCATGTAAGGTTAGTCCGGGCCGCTTCATCCCACTATGCCACTAGGATCCAAAATAAAAAAAGAGGCAAAACTATGATCATCAACGCCCACATCCATATGTGTTCTACTCTTACAAACCATCTACGCATAGACGAGGCTCTGATACCACTGAAGGGTTCGTAGCAAGGAAAACAAAAAATTTTCCTACGCATAAACAACCAACAAGCCAAGATCTAATCTAGGAGATGTAAGCAACGAGTAGGATGTCATAGAAGAACTCACCCTCGAAGACTTAAAACGTTACGAGATCAAATCTCGTGGATGATGTAGTGGTTCACTTGCCGATCTCAAGATCGCGATGATGTACGCTGAGCGTCTCCGTGCTCGGTCACACGTACAACTTGATGACAACCTCCGTTCCCTCGATCCAGCGGGGCAGCGGAAGTAGAGGATCCCCGGAAATCCAGCAGCACAACAACGTGATGCGGTGAAGAATCCCACGGTCAGGGCTTCGCCAAGTGGAAGACCATGGTATGGAGCAGCGGGTGGAGAGGAAGGGAGGTGAGGCAAGTCTATGGGAGGGGAAGCCCTCACCCTCCTTTTATAGAGGAGGAGTGGGCAGCCCAAGAGGGGGGTGCGGCCAACTCATGGTGCCTCCACCTCTTCCCCTCTTGATGTGAGTGGAAGCCACACTCACACCCACCCATGCTCCCTTAATTGTCCACTTGGAAAATCCAAAGGTTTTCTTTAATAAATAAATAAAACATTTCTATTTATTTATTTAATATTTGTTAATCCTATTAACAAACATTTGCACATTGCACCTCGAATCATTTGTTAATTCTATTAACAACCATCCGACAAAAACCCCTTGAACTATTTCAATTTTACCCGAAATAATTTCGGTGTTGTCCAAAACATTCTTCAATATTCCTTATCCTCTCAAAATGCATCATCAAACCTTAAGTGTGTCACCCTACGGTTCGCGAATAATACAGACATGATTGAGACACCTCTCCGATAAATAATCAACAGCGGGACCTGGAGATCCGTGATGACTCCTATATATTCAACGATGAATCTTGTGATCGTGTGAACCATCAACGTCGTAACTAATTCCCTTTGTCTCGCGATATTTTACTTGTCCGAGATCCGATCATCGGTATCAACCATACCTTGTTCGATCTCGTTTCTAACAAGTACTCTTTTACTCGTTCTGTGATATGACATTCTTGTGACCTAGTCACGTGCTTGCAAGCGGTGTCAATGTGATATCACCGAGAGGGCCCAGAGTATATCTCTCCGTCATTTTGGATGGACAAATCCCATTCTTGATCCATGAGCCTCAACTAATACTTTCCGAATACCTAACACCACCTTTATAGTCACCCTGTTACGGTGTGACGTTTGATGTCATTAAAGTATTCTTTCGGTATTAGTGATTGACATGATCTCATGGTCTAAGGAACAAGATTACTTCGAATGCAAGATATAACAATATAAACTAAATGACTTGATCGTATTGTTATACTTAGTTTGGGTATATATTCATCACATCATTCTCCTAATGATATGATCCCTTTATTAACAACATCCAATGTTCATGATCAGGAAACCTTGATCATCTGTTAATCGACGAGCTAGTTAAAAGAGAGGCTTTACTAGGAACCATTGTTTGTTTATTAAACACACATGTATCAACGTTTCTGGTTAATACAATTCTAGCATGAGAAATAAACGTTTATCATAAACAAGGAATAATATAATAAACACTTTATTATTGCCTCTCGGGCATATTCCCTTCAGTTATAAACTGCACAGGTACGGTACAATGCAGACACCGCCTAAGGCCCCCTAACTCGGCTCTGCCGAGCCACATTCAAGTGGAGCTACCGAGCAGTAATCCTCATACCTTCACTCGTTGTTGACTCTGTATAGCCGCTCTAGGTACCTGAGAAACGGTTGTCCTTAAGGTAAAAAGTCGGGCGACCCAACGGTGCCCGCGAGCGGTATTGCGTCGGGAACGACAGGGAGGGTACGACCGACGTTATTGGCGTGCTTGGCCCCTGCTCGTATCTCGCGAGAGTTACCAAAACCACGAAAGTCGAGCTCTTCCCAGAGCACATGCGAGACAAGGTAAGGAGTCGGCTCACCTTGTTGGTAACCGCAGAGACTTGGTGGGACGACAGGGCAGACACCGATGTACTGGTGGTCCTGACTGCCGTCGTTGACCGCGGGTCAGTTAAGTCGAGGCAACGATAACGGTTGTCACGCAGGTTAATTAAAATGCTAAATGGTTCGGCGGATGACTTGAGAGGCCGCAAAGGCCTGTACGCACTACCTTCACGTGGGATAAGGAGTTATGGGCTCCCCTGCATCGTAGTTTGTCCGAAAGCTCTTCAAACGTCAGCAGTACCGCGGCCTGCGCCGGCAAGTTGTGTCTTCTTCGCTCGAGCGGTGTGTATTTGGATTTGCTTTTTCTTCACCGGCCAGCCACGCACCGTGCAGGAGCGTGCAAGGGTGAGGGTCCTAGACCCCTTGGCGCATAGGATATAGTCCGGCGGATGGCCTCTCTGTTGAGCCTAGGATGGGCTGTGTCGTGTCGGATAGCCTCGGTGGGGCGTTCCCTAACAAGGTTCACGCCACCCTGGAGATCCGAGCGTGCAGGCTGAACAGTAGTGCACCCCTGTAGGGAGTTTAATCTATTCGAATAGCCGTGTCCACGGTAACAGGACGCTTTATGCTGAAGCTGGATCTTACCACTACAAACTACTACTATTAAACTGTATGGTTCCGGGTCTTCTTCCTCGCAGGGAAGTCGAGGAGGGGAACTCAGAGGCATTATTATTATTAATCATTACAACTTATATTATACAATGCTGCAGCAACTTCTGCTCCATTGTTATTACATTCATGCTATTGAACTGTTGGCTGATTCTCTCCTTGTGCTGCAAGACTCGTCAGAAGATGCTAGTCTTCATTAGGCCTAGCTTCTTACCCTTATTCTGATTTCTACCTTGCAGTCCACCATATACAGCCTCCCCTTTCCATTTGATACAAATGCATAAATGCTTAGTAGCGGACGTAAGACTCGCGGGTATGCTAGATACTCACCTTGCTTTATTTCCCCCTTTTTGTTTTGACTGATCGGCTGCTGCAGTCGATGTTGGAGCCTTGGAGTCCAGGAGCAGGAGATCCCCGATGTCGATCACCGCAACATGAAGATCCCCGATGCCTTCTACAACGTCGAGTTCCCGTTGACCAGGAGTAGTTTGGAGGTTCCCAGGCAGGAGGCCTCGCCTTTTCGATCTGTTGTTATTTGTGCTAGCCTTCTTAAGGCAACCTTGTATCCTTGTGTCTGTACTCATATACTATTGCTTCTGCTAACTTTGTGCTCTCGAGCTGTTGAATTTGAGCCCTCGTGGCCCCTGGCTTGTATTAAACAGCTTGTATTATTTTATTTGTAGAGTTGTGTTGTGATATCTCACCGTGAGTCCCTAATCTCGATCGTGTACCTTGTGTGTATGATTACTGTACACGATCTGATTTTGGGGGCGTCACACCAAGGAGTCGACTGGTCGAGCCTTGGTGAATTGTGCTGGTGACAAATACCACAGTAGCCCAATCAAGCTCACATCCCTCAACATGAACTTGGAACGACCGGTGTCAAGCAAAGTCATGCCGCTTCAGGTCTTATAGGATCAATTGCTGCCAGTCTAAGAACATAGCCTGAGCGCGTCCGCTCGGCTCTTTCTATCATGCGAGCGCATGGATAAGGTCGGGAGTGAAATCGCTCTGCAGCAAGTCCCGGCCCGGCCGTTCTGCGCAGCGGGGTCTTACCTACACGCTATAATTGTTTTTGTAGAGGCTCGGAGCCTGATTAGCGATGCACCCACTTGGAATAAACAATCAAGTGAGCTGTTTTAGCAGTCACTCGCGGAGTTTTGTAATGAAATCAGGCGAGGAAAATAAGAAAGCACCCACTCGGAATGTCGTCGAGTGCGCGAGTAAGTCATGTTTGTTGAATTGCTGAGTCTTTTTTGTGAGTAGTCACTCGAATGCTTGACTGCTTTCGGGGCGAGGGAGCACCCGAACTCTGAGAGTATGTTTTTTCTGCTGGTGCGAGTGATCACTCGAGCACATTTTTACCTTCTGGATGAGGGAGCACCCGGACTCGAATAAAGGTACTCCCGATGGGAGTAAGAATTTTGTAGAGTCAGAAAATTTGAACGTATAGTTGGCTTTTGGAATCTTTTGGTTTTTGGCCAACTGTTTTTATCTTGATCCGTCCCTCCTTAGATGCCGTGTTGACATGCATTGTCCTGCTGCTTGATGACCTATGATGATAATTGATTTTTTTTGATCCATCACGTCTTCTGGACCGTCATGATGATGGTTTGGACGTCGTGCAACCTGTTGCCTATTGGTTTTCTGAGGCTTGTATGGGAAACAGGCGAGATTTGACGCGTCTTGTAAGTAATGCTGACCGTGTGAATGCATCTTTGCCTTGGAATTCGTAACTCCCGGCCCAGAGGTCTTTGATGCAATGATGACGCCGCCTGAGCTTCCGCGTGCTTTTCCTGGTTTGCCCTTGGAATGCGCTATAAATACTTCCTGTGGTTGCCCATCCTTGGCATCCATTCTTCTCATCTTTCTCTGCTTCTTCTTCTTCATATGGCGCCCAAGCGTGGTAGAGGTGTGGCTGGGCGAGGTCGTGGCCGCCGTGGTCGTGGTGGCCGCACGCCTCGTTCTTTACGAGGTGGACGCCATGGTACCACGTTGGTGCCTTCTTCCTCTTCCTCCATGGAGGAGGGTTTTTGGCGTTATGACTTTCTTTTGTGTGTTCTTAGCTGGGATGCTGCCCGGATTCCTCTTCCCTTCTCGTTTGCCTCCATTGCTTCTGAGTGTAACTTGAGGGGCCTCTGGTTCCGTCTCCACGGATGTGCTCGCTCTTCTTCTTGGGTGGAGCTGGAGACTGATAGTTCATCCTTGAATTTCCTTGGGATTGGCTGGAGGACGTTTTCTTGTCGGTTAAATCTACGCGGTGGAGATAGCCTTTGCTGTCATTTTGACGGCGAAGATACTGTTATTATCCGCGCATTTGATGCTGGTGGCAACCGTCTGGATCCATACTGTGGGGAAACGAGCAGCGACGATTCCAACGGCTCGAGTGGTGGTTCGCCTGCTTCTCCCGTGTCTTCGTCTTCGGCCGATCCCTCGGGCGATGGTGTTTGCTCTTCTAGTTCAAAGGAAGAACTGGACGTCAAATCGGTCGTTAAGCGACTGCGTCATTAGGCGAGGCACCTTGTAGAACTGGAGGGCGGCGACCTTGTAGAACTGGAGGACGGCGAGCTTCTTCTTCACCGGCTGAGTTGCTACTTTGTCTGTGGTGATGCCCGTCAGGTTGTGGCACGAAAGTGCCAATTATCTCAGCATGAGCACACATGTAGAAGTTGATTGTAGCCCATCTTGCAGTTCCACAGGTCCTTCTGTGGCGGCAACTGTCGTTTCGACTTCTTTGTAATGGAATGAATGTCTTTGACTCCTTTGTAATGAGGTTGCCTTCGACTCCTTTGTAATGAGATGAATGTCTTTGACTCCTTTGTAATGAAGATGGGAGTAGCCCCCGAGGCTGCGTTTGATTTGTAGAATCGAGCGCAGGCTTTATGAATTTTTTTCTTACTGGTTTGTAGCTGTTTTTAGAATTTTTCCAACTATGGATCGGGTGCGCCTCAGTGCTCCCGATGGGAGTAGCCCCCGAGTCTTTAGGTGATCGCTTGCGATCAGGTGAAGACTAAAGATTCGTGTGCTTTTCGATGCGACTTGCTTTGTTTTTTGGCGAGAGTCTTGCGTTCTTTCCTCCCTATGTTTGTAGATAAGGTCACGTTTGTTGGCGAGGATATCATCTCTCAGGGGGAGTTTACTGCTCGAGCCCCCGAGTGCTTTTTGGGTAAAAGTCGCGTTTTAGCGAAGATAGCGTCTCTCGGGGGGAGTTTTAAGGCTCTAGCCCCCGAGTGCTTTTTGATAAAAGTCGCGTTTTAGCGAAGATAGCGTCTCTCGGGGGGAGTTTTTATGCTCTAGCCCCCGAGTGCTTTTTGAGTAAAAGTCACGTTTTAGCGAAGATAGCGTCTCTCGGGGGGAGTTTTGACTTGAGCCCCCGAGTGCTTTTGAGTAAAGGTCGCGTTTAGCGAAGATAGCGTCTCTCGGGGGGAGTTTCGACTCGAGCCCCCGAGTGATTTTTGAGTAAAAGTCACGTTTTAGCGAAGATAACGTCTCTCGGGGGGAGTTTCGACTCGAGCCCCCGAGTGCTTTTGAGTAAAGGTCGAGTTTAGGGAAGATAGCGTCTCTCGGGGGGAGTTTCGACTCGAGCCCCCGAGTGCTTTTGAGTAAGATGCTTTGGGCAACATTGTTTTATTCCTTCGAATTTTACATGGGTTGCCGATTGGTGCTGCTGCCGATGTCTTGATAGTGTCTAGAGGACTATGGGTAGAACAGGCGTAGGTTCGCTACGTTCCATGGGTTTCCCACGTCCTCGTTGGTCTTCAGATTCTTCAATCTGTATGCTCCTCCTCCTATGACTTCCGAGATGATGAACGACCCTTCCCATTGTGGGGCATGTTTGTGCACTTTTTCCTGTATTAGCCGTAGCACAAGGTCTCCTTTGTTGAACGTTCTAATCCGTAGGCGACTGCTTTGATATGTGCGTAGTTTGTCCTGGTATCCTTCAGATCTTGTGATTGCTGTGTCCTTTGCTTCGTCTGCTACGTCTTTGTCGTTTTGCAGCGCTTCTTCTGCCTCTTCCTCCTCGTATGCTGAGATTCTGGGCGCTCTGAATTTTAAGTCGTGTGGTAGCACCGCTTCTGCCCCGTATACCAAGAAGAAAGGTGTATACTGGGTTGAGCTGTTTGGGGTGGTGCGTAGGCTCCATAGAACTGCTGGGAGCTCCTCTACCCAATTGCATGCAGCTTGTTCTAGTGGTGCTAAGAGTCGCTTCTTTATTCCTCCGCATACTAGGCCGTTTGCTTTCTCTACTTGGCCATTGTACTGCGGGTGTGCGACTGATGCGTAGTTGATTTTGATGCCCAGCTCCTGACAGAAGTTTTGGAACTCTGCTGCTGTGAAGTTTGTACCATTGTCTGTGATGATGTTGTGTGGTACCCCGAATCTGAAGATGATTGACTTGATGAAGTTGACTGCCTTGAGGGCTGTTGAGCTGGTGATTGGTACTGCTTCGATCCACTTGGTGAACTTGTCTACTGCGACCAGTAGGTGTGTTCGTCCTCCCTTTGATGATTTCTTGAGTGGGCCCACCATGTCGAGTCCCCATGTGGCAAATGGCCATGATAATGGTATGGTTTTGAGTTCCGATGCTGGGGCGTGCGACCTACTGGCGAACTTTTGGCAGGCGATGCAACGCCGTACGATATCCTCTGCATTTATCATAGCGGTCGGCCAGTAGAAACCTGCTCGGAAGGCTTTTGCCACGAGTGCTCGACTGCTGGCATGATGCCCGCAGGTGCCTTCGTGAATCTCAAGTAGTAGGGATTTGCCGTCTTCTTAGTCTATACACTTTTGGAGGACCTGAGAGATGCTGTGCTTGTAGAGCTTTCTGTTGATTACTGTGAATGCTTTAGATCGTCGACTGATGCGCCGGGATTCTGCAACGTCTTGTGGTAAAGTGCCTTCGACTAGGAATCAAAGGAAGGGCCTTGCCCAGGCTGGGTCTTCGAGTGTTGCTGGTATTTCAACTTCTATTGCTTGATTGTTTGTATCGTCAGCTGCGCTCGCTGCTGCCACCTGTGATGGTTCGTTTGTGTCGTCTTTTTTGCGACTACCTTGAGTTCTATTGGCTTTGCTTTTATTGATCTCTGATTGATGCTCTTCTAGGAAAACACCTGGTGGTATTGGTCCTCGCGTCGATCCGATGTTCACGAGTTCGTCGGCTTCTGTGTTATTTGCTCTGGGGATGTCGTTTAGCTTGCAGCCGTCGAATCCTCCCTCTAGCGCGTTATAGAGCTTCTGGTAGGCTGCCATGTTGTCTGCGACTGCATTACAGTCTTTCATCGCTTGCTGGACGACGAGGTTGGAGTCGCCATAGATCGATAGGCGAGTGGAACCGCAAGTTTTTGCCATGCACATGTGATACGGTGAGGATAGTTCTCACTCCTCGTTGGTTACCCCAAGTGGAAGGTGAGATGTAGCGTAGCAGAAATTTTCCCCTATGTAGAGGATAGGGTTTGTCTCCCGTAGGACTCGCAGAGATACAAGATGGTGGTAAAGTGAACAATGGCGCCGTTCACAACCGAGGGTTGCTAACTTCACCTGGACCTGCACACAGATACAAATAACTTTACTCCCAACGAGTACAAAGGAGTTGTCAATTCCTCCGGCCTTGCTGTTTACAAAGGATTGATGGCGCGAGAGTTGACGGGTGTAGTCTTCTCGCCCTTCGTTGGTGAGCCCCAAGTGGAAGGCGTGATGTAGCACATCAGCAAATTTCCCCCGGTAAAGATACCAAGGTTTGTCTCCAGTAGGACTCCAGAGATGATAAGTAGGTGTCAGCGGCGCAACTGACGCGGACCTGCACACAGACACAAATAACTTTGTTCCCAACGAAGTTCAGAGAGGTTTTCAATCTCTCCGGTCTTTTTGTTCACAAAGGATAAAACACAAGGGATAATGATAGCAACTGAAAGTAAAAGCAGAAAAGTAAATGAGCGTGGAAACAGTAATGAGGATATGGACCGGGATACGTGATGTTCACTAGTGATGTCTCTCTCCCAAAAGACGATAAAATTGCTATGCGAGGTAAACAAAATGACAGAAGGGCAATTGACAGGATTATGAACGCACCGCAATGCTAACTATGCTACAAAAGAAAGGAAGAGGCTCAAAAGCACGGGCAGTACGCAAAAATAAGTAGACCGAAATCCAACTGCATCTACTACTAATCATCCACTTTGAGATATCTATCCAGAACATCTCGCTGGTATTAAGTTGCGAGCCCCACCCAAAGTGTAAACCCAAAGCAACAGACAACTGCATTAAAAAAGCACTTTGTGTAAAGTAAACAATCCTTGCAACCGCGGTTACAAGCACCGTTGTTTTCCCCCTTGTGGCAACAACACATCCCCTAGACTCATGTTTCTGTCACTCAAGCGTGTCATCGGGGGGCATGAACCCACAATCGAGCATAACGTTCCCTCTTGGGGTTACTACCTACTACTTGGCCAAAGCAATAAACAGCAACGGAGAACATGCAAGAATTACTCAGGAACAAAAATATAAGAGATAAAAACCAAATATATTACTCAATCACAATCTGAACATAATCTCATAATCCATCAGATCCCATCAAACTCAGCATAGCAACATCAGAAAGATTACAAAATTGCCTCGATCATGTAGGGCAGCTCACGAGGTCTAAACCATGAAGAACAAAGAGGAGAGGAGAACATCACATAGCTACTGACCACGGACCCATGGTCCAAGGAAAACTACTCACGAGACATCCGGGGAGCATCCATGGTGGATAGGAGACTCCCGGAGGTCGGCCCTCCCTCCGGCAGGGTGCGGGGAAGAGGTCTTCTGGTGCTCCCGATCTCGGAAGCGCGGCGGCGGCGGAACAGAGGAGAGATCGCGAAAAAGGGTTCTCCTTTCGGAAGTTTCCCGTGACGGAGAATATATAGGCGAAGGGGGGCAGCCAGAGGTGGACCAGGGCCCCCAGGAGCACCCTGGCGCGGCCAGGGGTGGGGCCGCGCCGGGTGGCCGCCTGGGCCACCCCTGGCTCCCCTCTGGCCCCACTCGGGCTCTTCGCGAAGCTTCCTGTACGCTGTTTTTCCTATATTTTTCCCGGAATTTTTCTGGCACTTTTTATGTGGGAGAAAACTGAAATAGAAAAACAACAGAAAACAGGAACTGGCACTTTGGTGCACCGAGTTAATAGGTTAGTCCAAATATAATCAAAAGTGTATGAAAGTGTATCTAGATCATAGCAATATCACACAAAACATGCATGGAGAAAGCAGAAATTATAGATACGTTTTGGACGTATCAACATCCCCAAGCTTAATTCCTGCTCATCCTCGAGTAGGTAAATGATAACGGCAAAATTTCGGTGGTGACATGCTAGCAACTGATAGCTTCTCGCCCCCTTCGCTGGTAACCCCAAGTGGAAGGTTGAGATGTAGTGCAGCATCAGTTTTCCCTCGGTGAAGATACCAAGGTTTGTCTCCAGCAGGACTCCAGAGATGATAAGTAGGTGCCAGCGGCGCAACTGACGCGGACCTGCACACAGACACAGATAACTTTGTTCCCAACGAAGTTCAGAGAGGTTATCAATCTCTCCGGTCTTGTTGTTTACAAAGGATAAAACGCAAGGGATAATGATAACAACTTGAAAGTAAATGCAGAAAAGTAAATGTAGCGTGGAAACAGTGATAAGGATATGGATCGGGATACGTGATGTTCGCTAGTGATGTCTCTCTCCCAAAAGACGATAAAATTGCTATGCGAGGTAAACAAATTACAGAAAGGCAATTGACATGATTATGAACGCACCGCAATGCTAACTATGCTACAAAAGAAAGGAAGAGGTTCAAAAGCACAGGCAGTACGCCAAAGTAAGTAGACCGAAATCCATCTGCATCTACTACTAATCATCCACCTTGAGATATCTATCCAGAACATCTCGCTGGTATTAAGTTGCGAGCCCCACCCAAAGTGTAAACCCAAAGCAACAGACAACTGCATTAAAAAGAACTCTGTGTAAAGTAAACAATCCTTGTAACCGCGGTTACAAGTACCGTTGTTTTCCCCCTTGTGGCAACAGCACAGCCCCTAGACTCATGTTTCTGTCACTCAAGCGTGTCATCAGGGGGCATGAACCCACAATCTAGCACAACGTTCCCTCTTGGAGTCACTACCTACTACTTGGCCAAAGCAATAAACAGGAACGGAGAACATGCAAGAATTACTTAGGAACAAAAATATAAGAGATAAAAACCAAATATATTACTCTATCACAATCTGAACATAATCTCATAATTCATCAGATCCTATCAAACTCAACATAGAAATAGCAGAAATATTACAAAGGTGCCTCGATCATGTTGGGAAGCTCACGAGGTCTAAACAATGAAGATCAAAGAGGGGAGGAGAACATCACATAGCTACTGATCACGGACCCATGGTCCAAGGAAAACTACTCACGAGACATCCGGGGAGCATCCATGGTGGAGAGGAGACTCCCAGAGGTCAATCCTCCCTCCGGCAGGGTGCCGGGAAGAGGTCTCCTGGTGCTCCCGATATTTGGAAGCGCGGCGGCGGCGGAACAGAGGCGAGTTCGCGGAATAGGGTTCTGCTTCTGGAGTTTTCCCATGACGGGGGATAAATAGGCGAAAGGGGGCAGCCAGAGGTGGTCCAGGGGCCCCAGGAGCCCCCCTGGAGCGGCCAGGGGTGGGGCCGCGCCGGGTGGCCGCCTGGCTCCCCTCTGTCCCCACCCGGGATCTTCTCGAAGCTTCCGTCACGCTGATTTTTTATCTGAATTTTCCCGAATTTTTCTGGCACTTTTTATATGGGGGAAAACTGAAATAGAAAAACAGCAGAAAACAGGAACTGGCACTAGGGTGCACTGAGTTAATAGGTTAGTACAAATATGATCAAAAGTGTATGAAAGTGTATTTAGATCATAGCAATATCACACAAAACATGCATGGAGCAAGCAGAAATTATAGATACGTTTTGGACGTATCAACATCCCCAAGCTTAATTCCTGCTCGTCCTCGAGTAGGTAAATGATAACAACATAATTTCTGTGGTGACATGCTAGCAACCATATAAGAACTTTGAAAATTAAAGAAATCAAGGTCAGAGATTCAATTCAAGTCATAACAGGCAAGAGTCTATATTAGCATTGAAAATAAGTAACAAAAGAACATCAGGTGCAAGAGCTCTCGCTGTCCGTGACTCGAATGTCTCCAAATGGTGTTTGCGTGCAAGAAGGGGGATAGGGAATATGAGAAAAAAGTATTTTTTTGTTGAGAACTCAATCTACTAAAGTTTCACACTTGGTCTTTTTGGAATCTTATCTTGACTCGTCCCCAGACCACTAGCCAGGTACAAGTCAATTTGATCCACTCATTTTTCAATATTTTGAGCACTCATGCAATAGATGAGCGTAAGCACGAGAGTTGACACTTAGGATGGCAAAGAGAGAAATATGGTGGAGGAGGAAGACAAAAAGGATGAGAAAGGCTCACATCAATGAGGACAATCATAGGCAAGAGATGCCAAATGATAGATATGATGTGAGGAGTAGGGATTGCCATGCAACGGATGCACATACGAGCTAAGAAGCTCTCCAATGGAACTAGTGGGGGTGCATCTAACTTGCTCGCTCATGAAGACCTAGATCTCTTTTGAGGAGACTCATCCTTGGAATATGCAAGCCAAGTTCTATAGTGTGAAGGTCCCCACATAGCTATATGCATGAAGATCATCTCTATGGAGTACAAAGATATAAAGGGAGTACTAGTGTGGATCTCTCAAAAGGATAGTAGTGTTGCCCCTTTCTCTCTTTTTATATCTTTTTCTCTTTTTCCTATTTTTTTTGTGTTTTTTTGGTGGCCTCAATGGCTCTTTCAATTTAACTCTCATTTGTGCTCTTTGGGATCTTTTATTGTGTCCACTTTGGGATCTTTTCCTCACTTAAGGGCAACACTCTATTTTACAAGAAGGTAAAGGAGATCTTTCACACTTTACAAGGTACTCAAAATCATAAAGAAGATATAACTATCATGATGTATGCAATGTATGTCGCTGCCAGTGTAGCAGGAACATGTATGCCATGAAGATCAAGTCATGAAGAGGTGGAAGTTGCATGGCAATGTAACTCGGAAAGGCTACGGAAATGCCTTGATAGGTAGGTATGGTGGCTGTTTTGAGGAAATATATAAGGAGGTTTATGATGACAGAGCGTATCATGCCAAGGGTTTGGATGTACCGGCAAAGGTGGACACCAACTCTCGGAGTGAGAAGAAGGCAATGCACGGCACGGGAGAGTCTAGCAAAATATGGGAAGGTGGAAGTGTCAACTTTCAATACTTACATTAGTCCGAAGAACTCATGCACTTATTATCGGTAACTCTCAATCTAATAAGGAGGTTCACAAAGAGATAAGTACCCCGAGGAGGAGTGTATGGGGGTTTGGTTATCCTTGCGCATCCTCGACTCATGGTACGTGAGTGTTCTCTAATACTCGACTCCTTAGAAGAGTAGTGTTCCATCTAGTAGCTAGAGTTCTCAAATAGTTTTGTAGATTTTGAAAATAAACACGGATTGCCCAAAATACGACACCTATCACTAATAGGCAAGAGCTCTTGACACCAAAAGTTCAAACATTACTCACATCAATACCTCAAAACTATTGCAAGTTACTACTAGAAGAAAATAGCAACCTCAATTACCTACTTTCAAGACAAGACACAACTCAGTGCAACAACCAACTCTCTTTAACAAGATAAACATGAAAACTAAAAAGAGTTCCAGCAACAAACTAAACAAAAGACAAGGCTCTTGCTAAAGACAAACTAAAACTAAGACTAAACATGGCAGTAGCTATGAAAAGATAAAGAACACACAACAGCAGAAAGATAGGCATGAAGATTCCTATAACGTGTTCTAAATTTTGAAAGTGGAGCGTGTTTCTCTACCACACAGAGTAAGACAGGACCTAACTTGTTATGAACAGCAAGCAAATCTAAAGAAACTAAAAATAAAACCCAAGAGCGAGACGCTCCAAGCATAACACATAACACATGAAGTGATAAAAATATAGTGAGACGAAGGACGAACTGATGATTGTTGATGGAGAAGGGGATGCACGGGGGCATCCCCAAGCTTAGACGCTTGAGTCTCCTTGAATATTTTTTGGGGATGCATGGGGGCATCCCCAAGCATGAGCGCTTGACACTCCTGGATCTTCTTTCATCATCTTCCATCGCACACTTGAAAACTCCCTTCATACATAACTCATCATAAGCTGATTAGAGAGGTTAGTACTCTTAATAAATAATTTTTCCTCACTAGATATAAAGATATTCTTGAAGAGCTACTGTTTCTCAAGAGTGCCAAAAAGTTTTTGCAAAGAAAAAGCAAGCTTAAGGTTTGCAAAAGTTAGGAGAGACAAAACGTGGCAGAATCTGTGAAAAACAGAACAGCAGGTAGTAAATAATTTTTTAGGGGAACTTATGCAACTCAAATAAAAAAACTCAGAACATACGGAAGTTTCGTAATTGTATATAGCATACTGTGTAAAAATTTCAGCTCAAAAAGATGAAATGGGATTTTTCTGGTCACGAGGACAGAATCTGTTTTCTGGACAGCATGTCACAACTTTTACTTCCCTTGCCGTAAGAGGCTATAACTTGGCACAAGGTTGAAAAATAAAGATACAATGATGTTGCTAAAGAAGTAACAATCATCAATACACAAAAAAATCAAAAGGAAAACTCCTAAATTCGTTGCGGGCTGCCTCCCGAAAGCGCTTCTTTAGAGCCATTAGCTAGGCTTAAAGATTATGAAAGATGGTCACAAGAGAATAAGAAATGAAGCAAAAGAGAGCATCAAGAAGCAAATGTGAAACAAATTTAAGCCTAACCCACTTCCTATGCATAGGTATATTGTAAGAAAATAAATCAAAGAAGCACAAAGTGACATGCATAGGAAGGTAGAACAAGAACAACTTCAAAACTTTGAACATGAAGAGAGGTGTTTTTGTAACATGGAAGTTTCTACAACCAAACTTTCCTCTCTCAAAGTAATTTTCAGTAGCATCATGCACAACACCAAGAATATAACTATCACATAAATCATGTTGTTCATGACCTACAAGCACACGTGTATTATTTTCAACACGGTTTTTAGGATGATAAGTTAGATGCAACCCATCACATTGAGCATTGATAAGAGCAAAGTTCTCCGGAATAGTTGGAGATTTCAAAAGGATAATAGGTCAATCAAGTGTGGGTGCAACAACAATAATTTCATGCTTAACATAAGGAACTATAGCAAGTTCATCTTCGTAGGCATCATCCATAGTGGCATCAGGGCCATCAACAAAGCAAGCATCAAAATCATCAGAAAGGGAAGTATCAAGTGAGTCCTCGGAATCATAAGATTCCTCTTCATAGCAATCATTAGCCTCTTATTGGGCAGAAATTTTTTTATTGTTAAAATCCTCAATATAAGAATTGGAAGTATAATTCTCGAAGCAATAAGCAAGAACTGCAAAGTTTTCAGACTCGAAAATAGTATCGTGATATTTTTCAATCAAAGAAGCAATCTCATAGGCACCTTTAAAAGCAACAACCTCTTCAATCTTTTCAACATCAAAGTAATCATAAACACCTTTAGAATAAGAAGATAAGATCTCATTTTCATTAAATTCACATTGGAAAGGGAGGTGTTTATAATCTATATTAGAACAACAAGTAAAATCATAAATGTGGCACAAAAGTTTAGCATGGCAATAAGAAACATGTATTTGATCCCATAAGTGTTTCCCTTTCTGAGATAGGCGGTGCCGCGTATAATGAGCATGCTCATCCAATGATTTTCCCTCAACCAAGTCGGTCGGGTTTCTAGCGCGAGCACAAATTGATCGAAGACGATCCAAGTGAAACATGTCCATCCTACCATATTTGGGTGGTTCATCACCCATGGTGAGGATAGCATAATTAGGCAAAGCAAGACAAAGGCAAAAGGTAGCAACTATTTTTGTGGTTTTTCATAAAGGACACTGAGATAAAAACTGAAAGGTAAACTAACAAGGCTAAAAAACAAAGGTAAAGGGTAGTGTGCAACTCCCTTATCTTAGCACTCGGAGTCCCCGGCAATGGCGCCATAAAACTTTGCTTGATGGCTTCTCGCCCCCTTCGTTGGTTATCCCAAGTGGAAGGTTGAGATGTAGTGCAGCAAAAGTTTTCCCTCGGTGAAGATACCAAGGTTTGTCTCCAGCAGGACTCCAGAGATGATAAGTAGGTGTCAGCGGCACAACTGACGCGGACCTGCACACAGACACAGATAACTTTGTTCCCAACGAAGTTCAGAGAGGTTGTCAATCTCTCCGGTCTTGTTGTTTACAAAGGATAAAACGAAAGGGATAATGATAGCAACTTGAAAGTAAATGTAGAAAAGTAAATGTAGCGTGGAAACAGTGATAAGGATATGGACCGGGATACGTGATGTTCGCTATGATGTCTCTCTCCCAAAAGACGATAAAATTGCTATGCGAGGTAAACAAATTACAGAAAGGCAATTGACAGGATTATGAACGCACCGCAATGCTAACTATGCTACAAAAGAAAGGAAGAGGTTCAAAAGCACAGGCAGTACGCCAAAGTAAGTAGACCGAAATCCATCTGCATCTACTACTAATCATCCACCTTGAGATATCTATCCAAAACATCTCGCTGGTATTAAGTTGCGAGCCCCACCCAAAGTGTAAACCCAAAGCCACAGATAACTGCATTAAAAAGAACTCTACGTAAAGTAAACAATCCTTGTAACCGCGGTTACAAGCACCGTTGTTTTCCCCCTTGTGGCAACAGCACATCCCCTAGACTCATGTTTCTGTCACTCAAGCGTGTCATCGGGGGGCATGAACCCACAATCTAGCACAACATTCCCTTTTGGAGTCACTACCTACTACTTGGCCAAAGCAATAAACAGCAACAGAGAACATGCAAGAATTACTTAGGAACAAAAATATAAGAGATAAAAACCAAATATATCACTCTATCACAATCTGAACCTAATCTCATAATCCATCAGATCCTATCAAAATCAATATAGCAATAGCAAAAATATTACAAAGGTGCCTCGATCATGTTGGGCAGCTCACGAGGTCTAAACAATGAAGATCAAAGAGGGGAGGAGAACATCACATAGCTACAGATCACGGACCCATGGTCCAAGGAAAACTACTCACGAGACATCTGGGGAGCATCCATGGTGGAGAGGAGACTCCCGGAGGTCAATCCTCCCTCCGGCAGGGTGCCGGGAAGAGGTCTTCTGGTGCTCCCGATCTTTGGAAGCGCGGTGGCGGCGGAACAGAGGCGAGTTCACGGAATAGGGTTCTGCTTCTGGAGTTTTCCCGTGACGGGGGATAAATAGGCGAAAGGGGGCAGCCAGAGGTGGGCCCGGGGCCCCAGGCGCCCCCCTGGCGCGGCCAGGGATGGGGCCGCGCCGGGTGGCCACCTGGCCCCCCTGGCTCCCCTCTGGCCCCACCCGGGCTCTTCTCGAACCTTCCGTCACGCTGATTTTTATCTGAATTTTCCCGAATTTTTTTGGCACTTTTTATATGGGGGAAAACTGAAATAGAAAAAAAGCAGAAAACAGGAACTGGCACTGGGGTGCACTGAGTTAATAGGTTAGTCCAAATATGATCAAAAGTGTATGAAAGTGTATCTAGATCATAGCAATATCACACAAAACATGCATGGAGCAAGCATAAATTATAGATACGTTTTGGACGTATTAGCAACCGTATAAGAACTTTGAAAAGTAAAGCAATCAAGGTTAGAAACTCAATTCAAGTCATAACAAGCAAGAGTCTATATTAGCATTGAAACAAGTAACAAAAGAACATTAGGTGCAAGAGCTCTCGCTGTCCGTGACTCGAATGTCTCCAAATGGTGTTTGCGTGCAAGAAGGGGGATAGGGAATACGAGAAAAACAATTTATTTGTTGAGAACTCAATCTACTAAAGTTTCACACTTGGTATTTTTCTGGAATCTTATCTTGACTCGTCCCCAGACCACTAGCCAGGTACAAGTCAATTTGATCCACTCCTTTTTCAATATTTTGAGCACTCATGCAATGGATGAGCGTAAGCACGAGAGTTGACACTTTGGATGGCAAAGAGAGAAATAGTGTGGAGGAGGAAGACAAAAAGGGTGAGAAAGGCTCACATCAATGAGGAAAATCATAGGCAAGAGATGCCAAATGATAGATATGATGTGAGGAGTAGGGATTGCCATGCAACGGATGCACATACGAGCTAGGAAGCTCTCCAATGGAACTAGTGGGGGTGCATCTAACTTGCTCGCTCATGAAGACCTAGAGCTCGTTTGAGGAGGCTCATCCTTGGAATATGCAAGCCAAGTTTTATAGTGTGAAGGTCCCCACATAGCTATATGCATAATGATCATCTCTATGGAGTAGAAGGATATAAAGGGAGTACTAGTGTGGATCTCTCAAAAGGATAGTAGTGTTGCCCCTTTCTCTCTTTTTATTTCTTTTTCTCTTTTTTCTATTTTTTCTATTTTTTTGTGGCCTCAATGGCTCTTTCTATTTAACTCTCATTTGTCCTCTTTGGGATCTTTTATTGTGTCCACTTTGGGATCTTTTCCTCACTTAAGGGCAACACTCTATTTTACAAGAAGGTAAAGGAGATCTTTCACACTTTACAAGGTACTCAAAATCATAAAGAAGATGTAACTATCATGATGTATGCAATGTATGTCGCTGCCAGTGTAGCAGGAACATGTATGACATGAAGATCAAGTCATGAAGAGGTGGATGTTGCATGGCAATATATCTCGAAAAGGCTATGGAAATGCCTTGTTAGGTAGGTATGGTGGCTGTTTTGAGGAATGATATAAGGAGGTTTATGATGACAGAGCGTATCATGCCAAGGGTTTGGATGTACCGGCAAAGGTGGACACCAACTCTCGGAGTGAGAAGAAGGCAATGCACGGCACGAGAGAGGCTAGCAAAATATGGGAAGGTGGAAGTGTCAACTTTCAATACTTACATTAGTCCGAAGAACTCATGCACTTATTATCGGTAACTCTCAATCTAAAAAGGAGGTTCACAAAGAGACAAGTACCCCGAGGAGGAGTGTATGGGGGTTTGGTTATCCTTGCGCATCCTCGACTCATGGTACGTGAGTGTTCTCTAATATTCGATCCCTCCAAAGATTATTTATCCATCTAGTAGCTAGAGTTCTCAACTAGTTTTGTAGGTTTTGAAAATACACACGGATTGCCCAAAATACGACACCTATCACTAATAGGCTAGAGCTCTTGACACCAAAAGTTCAAACATTACTCACAACAATACCTCAAAACTATTGCAAGTTACTACTAGAATTTAAATAGCAACCTCAATTACCTACTTTCAAGACAAGACACAACTCAGTGAAACAACCAACTATCTTTAACAAGATAAACTAGAAAACTAAAAAGAGTTCCAGCAACAGACTAAACAAAAGCAAAGTATCTTGCTAAAGACAAACTAAGACTAAAACTAAACATGGCAATAGCTATGAAAAGATAAAGAACACACAACAACAAAAAGATAAGCAGGAAAAATTCTATGATGTGTTCTAGATTTTGAAAGTGGAGCGTGTTTCTCTCTCACACAAAGTAAGACGGGGTCTAACTTGTTATGAACAGCAAGAAAAACTAAAGAAAACTAAAAAAAAACCCTAAGAGCGAGACGCTCCAAGCATAGCACATAACGCATGAAGTGATAAAAATATAGTGAGACGAAGGACGAACTGATGATTGTTGATGGAGAAGGGGATGCACGGGGGCATCCCCAAGCTTAGACGCTTGAGTCTCCTTGAATATTTATTGGGGATGCATGGGGGCATCCCCAAGCTTGAGCGCTTGACACTCCTGGATCTTCTTTCATCATCTTCCATCGCACACTTGAAAACTCCCTTCATACATAACTCATCATAAGCTGATTAGAGAGGTTAGTACCCTTAATGAAATAAATTTTCCCCACTGGATATAAAGATATTCTTGAAGAGCTACTGTTTCTCAAGAGTGCCAAAAAGTTTTTGCAAAGAAAAAGCAAGCTTAAGGTTTGCAAAAGTTAGGAGAGACAAAACGTGGCAGAATCTGTGAAAAACAGAACAGCAGGTAGTAAAGAATTTTTTAGGGGCACTTCTGCAACTCAAATCAAAAAAATCAGAACTATATAGAGCACGCTGTCAAAACAATTCAGATCAAAAAGATGATCTGGTGATTTGATTCGAATTTTTCTCTCAAGGGACAGAATCTGTTTTCTGGACAGCATGTCACAACTTTTGCTTCTCTTATCATAAGAGGCTATAACTTGGCACAAAGCTGAAAAATAAAGATACAATGATGTTGATACAGTAGTAACAAACATCAAGACACAACAAAAGCAAAAAGAAACCTAATTCTTTGTGGGCTGCCTCCCAAAAGCGCTTTCTTTTATGCCTTTAAGCTAGGCTTAAATATTATGGAAGATGCTCTCACAGGAATAAGAATTTTGAAGCAAAAGAGAGCATCAAGAAGCAAATATGAAACACATTTAAGCCTAACCCACTTCCTATGCATAGGCATCTCGTAAGAAAATAAATCAAAGAAGCACAAAGTGACATGCATAGGAAGGTGGAACAAGAACAACTTCGAAAGTTTCAGTTTAGAGAGAGGTGGTTTTGTCACATGGAAGTTTCTATAACCAAACTTTCCTCTCTCAAAGTAATTTTCAGTAGCATCATGAACAACATCAAGAATATAACTATCACATAAATCATGTTGTTCATGACCTACAAGCACACGCGTATTGTTTTCAGCACGGTTTTTAGGATAATAAGATAGATGCAACCCATCACATCGAGCCTTGATAAGAGCAAAATTCTCCGGAATAGTTGGAGATTTCAAAAGGATAATAGGGAAATCAAGTGTGGGTGCAACAACAATAATTTCATGCTTAACATAAGGAACTATAGCAAGTTCATCTCCGTAGGCATCATCCATAGTGGCATCATGGCCATCAACAAAGCAAGTATCAAAATCATCAGAAAGGGAAGTATCAAGTGAGTCCTCGGAATCATAAGATTCCTCTTCATAGCAATCATTAGCCTCTTCTTGGGCAGCAAGCATTCTATTCTTAAAATCCTCAATATAAGAATTGGAAGTATAATTCTCGAAGCAATAAGCAAGAACTGCAAAGTTTTCAGACTCGAAAATAGTATCGTGATACTTTTCAATCAAAGAAGCAATCTCATAGGCACCTTTAAAAGCAACAAACTCTTCAATCTTTTCAACATCAAAGTAATCATAAACACCTTTAGCATAAGAAGATAAGGTCTCATTTTCATTAAACTCACATTGGAAAGGAAGGTGTTTATGATCTATATTAGAACAACAAGTAAAATCATAAATGTGGCACAAAAGTTTAGCATGGAAATAAGAAACATGTATTTGATCCCATAAGTGTTTCCATTTCTGAGATAGGCGGTGCCGCGTATAATGAGCATGCTCTTCCAATGATTTTCCCTCAACCAAGTCGGTTGTGTTTTTAGCGCGAGCACAAATGGATCGAAGATGAGCCAAGTGAAACATGTCCATCCTACCATATTTGGGTGGTTCAACACCCATGGTAAAGATAGCATCAGCAAGCAAGGTAACAGGTATTTTTGGTATTTTTGATTAGGTACACAAAAGTAAAAACTGAAAGGTAAACTAACAAGACTAAAAAACAAAGGTAAAGGGTAGTGTGCAACTCCCCTATCTTAGCACTCGGAGTCCCCGGCAACGGCGCCAGAAATTTTCTTGATGGCGCGAGAGTTGACGGGTGTAGTCTTCTCGCCCTTCGTTGGTGAGCCCCAAGTGGAAGGCATGATGTAGCACAACATCAAATTTCCCTCGGTAAAGATACCAAGATTTGTCTCCAGTAGGACTCCAGAGATGATAAGTAGGTGTCAGCGGCGCAACTGACGCGGACCTGCACACAGACACAAATAACTTTGTTCCCAACGAAGTTCAGAGAGGTTGTCAATCTCTCCGGTCTTGTTGTTCACAAAGGATCAAACACAAGGGATAATGATAGCAACTGAAAGTAAAATCAGAAAAGTAAATGAGCGTGGAAACAATAATGAGGATATGGACCGGGATACGTGATGTTCACTAGTGATGTCTCTCTCCCAAAAGACGATAAAACTGCTATGCGAGGTAAACAAATTATAGAAGGGAAATTGACAGGATTATGAACGCACCACAATGCTAACTATGCTACAAAAGAAAGGAAGAGGCTCAAAAGCACGGGCAGTACGCCAAAATAAGTAGACCGAAATCCAACTGCATCTACTACTAATCATCCACCTTGAGATATCTATCCAGAACATCTCGCTGGTATTAAGTTGCGAGCCCCACCCAAAGTGTAAACCCAAAGCAACAGACAACTGCATTAAAAAAGCACTTTGCGTAAAGTACACAATCTTTGCAACCGCGGTTACAAGCACCGTTGTTTTCCCCCTTGTGGCAACAGCACATCCCCTAGACTCATGTTTCTGTCACTCAAGCGTGTCATCGGGGGGCATGAACCCACAATCGAGCATAACGTTCCCTCTTGGGGTTACTACCTACTACTTGGCCAAAGCAATAAACAACAACGTAGAACATGCAAGAATTACTTAGGAACAAAAATATAAGAGATAAAAACCAAATATATTACTCAATCACAATCTGAACATAATCTCATAATCCATCAGATCCCATCAAACTTAGCATAGCAACAGCAGAAATATTACAAAAGTGCCTCGATCATGTAGGGCAGCTCACGAGGTCTAAACCATAAAGAACAAAGAGGGGAGGAGAACATCACATAGCTACTGATCACGGACCCATGGTCCAAGGAAAACTACTCACGAGACATCCGGGGAGCATCCATGGTGGAGAGGAGACTCCCGGAGGTCGGCCCTCCCTCCGGCAGGGTGCCGGGAAGAGGTCTTCTGGTGCTCCCGATCTCGGAAGCGTGGCGGCGGCGGAACAGAGGAGAGATCGCGAAAAAGGGTTCTCCTTTCGGAAGTTTCCCGAATATATGGGCGAAGGGGGGTAGCAAGAGGTGGACCAGGGGCCCCAGGCGCCCCCCTGGCGCGGCCAGGGGTGGGGCCGCGCCGGGTGGCCGCCTGGGCCACCCTTGTCTCCCCTATTGCCTCACTCGGGATCTTCGCGAAGCTTCCTGTACGCTGATTTTTCCTATATTTTTCCCGGAATTTTTCTGGCACTTTTTATATGGGAGAAAACTGAAAAAGAAAAACAGCAGAAAACAGGAACTGGCACTATGGTGCACTGAGTTAATAGGTTAGTCCAAATATGATCAAAAGTGTATGAAAGTGTATCTAGATCATAGCAATATCACACAAAACATGCATGGAGCAAGCAGAAATTATATATACGTTTTGGACGTATCAAGGATTAACGCAAAAGATAATGATAGTGATAGCAACTAAAAGTAAAGACCGAAAGTAAATTAAGGGTGTAAACAATGATATGAAGATGGACCGGGGTCCCGTGATTTTCACTAGTGATGTATCTCTCCCAAAAGACGATAAAAGTGCTAGCGAGGTAAACAAATCACAGCTGGGCAATTGACAGGATTATGAAGGCACCGCAATGCTAACTATGCTGCAAAGAAAGGAAGGGCTCAAAAGCAATGGGCAGTACGCCAAAGTAAGTAGACCGAAATCCATCTGCATCTACTACGAATCATCCACCTTGAGATATCTATCCAGAACATCTCGCTGGTATTAAGTTGCGAATCCCACCCAAAGTGTAAACTCAAAGCAACAAACAACTGCATTAAAAGAACAATGCGTAAAGTAACCAATCCTTGCACCCGCAGATACAAGCACCGTTGTTTTATCCCTAGTGGCAAAAACACATCCCCTAGTCTCATGTTTCTGTCACTCAAGCTAGACATCGAGGGGCTGAACCCATAATCGAGCATAACGCTCTCTCTTGGAGTTGCAAATAAAATACTTGGCCAAAGCAAATACCGCAACGGAGAACATGCAAGAATTTACTCAAGAACAAAATATAAAAGAGACGAACCAAATATATTACTCATCACAATCTGAACATAGTCTCATAATCCATCAGATCTTTACGGAAGAATCAATAAGACGAACACCAAAAGAACAAGAATCAAAAGGTTTCAATTCAAGCATATCATACATTCTTCTGGGCATAACAGAGGTACTTGCTCCAACATCACAAAGAGCATAATAAGAGAAGTTATTCAATTTAATTTTTATCATAGGATCCCAACCATCTTCTAGCTTCCTAGGTATGGAGGCTTCTAGTCTAAGCTTCTCCTCCCTAACTTTGATTAGAACATTGGTGATATGCTCCGTGAAGGCAAGATTGAGTGTGCTAGTGTGGGGGTCTCTAGACATCTTGTGTAGGAAACCAATAACTTCAGGTAAAGTGCAGTTATCAAAGTCTAAATCACTACTATCTATCAAGGAGGTAGTGATATCATTTAGGTTCACTTGTTTGAAAGCCTCTATGTTCATAGAGGTTTCTTCATCTATGGTTGAGGTGGTAGCATCACCATTGATAGGTCCAGTGGGACTAGGGGTGTGATGGGTGCTAACAGTTTGGACATCCTCAACTACTTGGATAGTGGCTACTGTGTGGTAGGTAGGAAGGCTCTTAACTCTCTCTTCTTCCTCTTTTTCTCTAGCCCATCTCTCTTTGAGTTTATCCATCATCCTAATATTTTCATTGATTTGTAACTGGATAGCACTAATAGGAGTGACCTTACTCTCCTCAAGGGGAGAGGATCTAATTTTTAACATCTCAACATCAAGGGCTAAGTTGTCTACCTTCAAATAAAGATTATCTAATTTAGCTAGTTTTTCTTCCACATTCTTGTTGAAGGCTTTTTGGGTAGTGATAAAGTCTCTAAGCAAGGTCTCTAGTTCTGAAGTGGAGTTTCTGGTGGTAGGATAAGTGTTGTTCCCATAGTTGTTGGATGGGAAAGTCCTAGGATTGTTGCTACCAAAGTTACTCCTATAAGCATTATTGTTGAAGTTGTTTCTAGAGACAAAATTAACATCTACTTGCTCCTGAGCAACCAAAGAATTTAAAAGAACATCTTGAGGATAAATAGAAGGTTGCTTGGTAAGTAGAGACATGATAAGGTCAACCTTTTCATTTAAAGAGGAGATCTCCTTGACAGAGTTTACCTTCTTACCGGTTGGAGATCTCTCGGTGTGCCATTACGAGTAGTTCAACATCATCTCATCAAGTAGCTTTGTGGCGGCACCAAGCGTGGTTGACATAAAAGTTCCTCCCGCGGCCGAATCTAACAGGTTCCACGAGGTGAAGTTCAAGCCTGCATAAAAAGTCTGGATAACCATCCAGGTAGTCAGTCCATGTGTGGGGCAGTTCTTGACAAGCGTCTTCATACGTTCCCAAGCCTGGGCAAAGTGTTCATTATCCAATTGCCTGAAATTCATAATATTACTCCGCAATTGAATAATTTTAGCAGGGGGGTAGTACTCCCCTATAAAAGCATCTTTGCATTTACTCCAAGAATCGATACTGTTCTTGGGCAAAGATTGTAGCCACTCCTTGGATCTTCCTCTCAAAGAGAAAGGAAAAAGCTTCAGCTTGACGATGTCTCCATCCACTTCCTTGTACTTCTACATGTCGCAGAGGTCGATAAAGTTGTTTAGTTGTAAGGAAACATCTTCTCCTGCTCCTGAGAATTGATCTTTCATGACAAGGTTAAGCAGAGCAGGTTTAATCTCATAAGAAGGTGCTGAAGTGGCAGGTGGAGCAATAGGAGTGCAGATAAGGTCACTGTTGTTGTGACTAGTGAAGTCACACAACTTAGTGTTTTCATTGGAACCCATAGCAGCAGCAGGTATTTTTGGTATTTTTGATTAAGGACACAAAAGTAAAAACTGAAAGGTAAACTAACAAGACTAAAAAGCAAAGATAAAAGATAGTGTGCAACTCCCCTATCTTGTAAACTGGAGTCCCCGGCAACGACGCCAGAAATTAGCATGATACGGTGAGGATAGTTCTCACTCCTCGTTGGTTAACCCAAGTGGAAGGTGAGACGTAGCGTAGCAGCAAATTTCCCCTATGTAGAGGATAGGGTTTGTCTCCCGTAGGACTCGCAGAGATACAAGAAGGTGGTAAAGTGAACAATGGCGCCGTCCACAACCGAGGGTTGCTAACTTCACCTGGACCTGCACACAGATACAAATAACTTTGCTCCCAACAAGTACAGAGGAGTTGTCAATTCCTCTGGCCTTGCTGTTTACAAAGGATTAACGCAAAAGATAATGATAGTGATAGCAACTGAAAGTAAAGACTGAAAGTAAATTAAGGGTGTAAACAATGATATGAAGATGGACCGGGGTCCCGTGATTTTCACTAGTGATGTGTCTCTCCCAAAAGACGATAAAAGTGCTAGCGAGGTAAACAAATCACAGTTGGGAAATTGACAGGATTATGAAGGCACTGCAATGCTAACTATGCTACAAAGAAAGGAAAGGCTCAAAAGCAATGGGCAGTATGCCAAAGTAAGTAGATCGAAATCCATCTGCATCTACTATGAATCATCCACCTTGAGATATCTATCCAGAACATCTCGCTGGTATTAAGTTGCGAATCCCACCCAAAGTGTAAACTCAAAGCAACAGAAAACTGCATTAAAAGAACTATGCGTAAAGTAAACAATCCTTGCACCCGCAGGTACAAGCACCGTTGTTTTATCCCTGGTGGCAGCAGCACATCCCCTAGTCTCATGTTTCTGTCACTCAAGCTAGACATCGAGGGGCTGAACCCACAATCGAGCATAACGCTCTCTCTTGGAGTTGCAAATAAAATACTTGGCCAAAGCAAATACCGCAACGGAGAACATGCAAGAATTTACTCAAGAACAAAATATAAAAGAGAAGAACCAAATATATTACTCATCACAATCTGAACATAGTCTCATAATCCATCAGATCCCAACAAACTCAGCATAGCAACAACAAAAATTACATAGATGCCTCGATCATGTGAGGCAGCTCACGAGGACTCGAAAGTGGAGGCACAAAAGAGGGAGAGATAGATCACATAGCTACTGGTCACGGACCCATGGCCCAAGATAAAATACTCACGGTACATACGGGAGGCGTCCATGGCTATGGAGGGTATCCAGGAGGGGGTACCTTCTCCCGGCAGGGTGCCGGAGCAGCTTCTCTAGGCAGCCCCGATCTAGAAACGGCGGCGGCGGCGGAACGGAGGCGAGATCGCGAAAAAGGAGTCCGTCCTAGGGGTTTCCATCCCGATGGGTAAATATAAGCGAAGGGGGTATCGAGGGGACCCACCAGGCAGCCAGGAGGCCTCCTGGCGCGGCCTAGGGTGGGGCCGCGCCAGGGACCCTCCTGGCCTCCTGGTGGTGGCCCCCCTTCGCTCCTTTGGTGTTTCCGGAAGCTTCCGTGACGCTGATGTTTTATCTGATTTTTCCGGATTTTTTGGAGCACTTTTAATGGCCGGAAAACCTGAAATACCAAAACAGCAGAAAACAACAACTGGCAACTGTGTGCACTGAGTTAGTAGGTTAGTCCAAATAGGTTCAAAAGTGTATGAAAGTTCAAGAAAAACATGGCAAAGTCACACAAAACATTCATGGAACAAGCAGAAATTATAGATACGTTTGGGACGTATCAACATCCCCAAGCTTAATTCCTGCTCGTCCTCGAGTAGGTAAATGATAACAAGCATAATTTCTGTGGTGACATGCCACACAACCATAAAAGGACTTTTAAGTGAAGCAATCAAAGCATGCAATTCAATTCAAGTCTTAACAAGCAAGAGTCTATATTAGCATTGACACAAGCAACAAAAGAACAAAAGGTGCAAGAGCTCTTGCTGTCTGTCACTCGAATGTCTCCAAATGGTCTTTGCGTGCAAGCAAGGGATAGGGAAATACGAGAGAAAAAATAAGGTTGTTGAGAACAACTATCTACTAAAGTTTCACACTTAGTCTCCTTTGGATTCTTATCTGGACTCGTCCCCAGACCACTAGCCAGGTACAAGTCAAATTGATCCACTCCCTTTCGATATTTTTAGCACTCATGCAATGGATGAGCGTGAGCAAGAAAGTTGACACCTAAAAGGCGAAACAGAAAGAAGGTGGAGGAGGAAGACAAAAAAGGTGTGAAAGGCTCACATCAATGAGGACAATCATAGGCGACAGAAGGCCATATGATAGATATGATGTGAGGAGTAGGGATTGCCATACAACGGATGCACATGTGAGCTAAAATCTCTCCAAGGGAACTAGTGGGGGTGCATCTAACTTGCTTGCTCAAGAAGACCTAGAGCTCGTTTGAGGAGGCTCATCATTGGAATATACAAGCCAAGTTCTATAGTGTAAAGGGTCCCCACATAGCTATATGCATGATGATGATCTCTATGGAGTACAAGGGATAGGAGATGAAGTACTAGTGTGGATCTCTCAAAAGGAATAGTAGTATGCCCCCTTCTCTCTTTTTTTAATTTTTCTCCTTTTTCTCTTTTTTGTATTTTTTTGGTGGCCTCAATGGCTCTTTCTATTTAACTCCCATTTGTCCTCTTTGGGGTCTTTTGATTTTGTCCTCTTTGGGATATTTTCCTCACTTTAGGGGCAATACTCTATATTTTACAAGAATATAGGAGATCTTTCACAGTTTACAAAGGTACTCACATAAAGAAAATGTAACTATCATGATGCAAATGTATGCCTCTGCCAGGATAGCAGGATATGCAATGATACTAGCGCGTCATGTAGCAATGATTAGGTCAAGGCCCAACTAGCATGCGACTCATCGATCAAGCAAGTAGCATGTATGACATGAGGATCAAGTCATGAGAAGGTGGATGTTGCATGGGAATGTATCTCGGAAAGGCTATGGAAATGCCTTGTAGGTAGGTATGGTGGCTGTTTTGAGGAAAGATATAAGGAGGCTTATGATGACAGAGCGTATCGTGCCAAGGGTTTGGATGCACCGGCGAAGTATGCGCCAACTCTCGAGGTGAGAAAGGGCAATGCACGGTACCGAAGAGGCTAGAAAAAGTATAGGTGGGTGGAAGTGTCAACTTTCGAATACTCACATTAGTCCGAAGAACTCATCCACTTATTATCGGTAACTCTCAATCTAATCAGGAGGTTCACAAAGAGACAGGTACCCCGAGGAGGAGTGTATGGGGGTTTGGTTATCCTTGCGCATCCTCGACTCATGGTACGTGAGTGTACTCTAATATTCGAACCCTCCAGAGGTTAGTGATCCATCTAGTAGCTATAGTTATCAACAGGGGTTTTTGGTTTTCGAAAAACACACGGATTGCCCAAAATACGACATCTATCACTAATAGGCAAGAGCTCTTGACACCATAAGTTCAAACATTACTCTAATCAATACCTCAAAACTATTGCAAGTTACTACTACAAAGAGAAAAGCAACTTTAACTACCTACTTTCAGTCAAGACACAAAACTCAGTGCAACAGGCAAACTCTCTAACAAGATAAAACATGCAACCTATAGAAAGTTCAACCTAAAAAAAAATAAAAGCTCTAGAAAAACTAAAGCACTACAACTAAACAGAGCAGCAGCTAAGAAAAGAAAAAGAACAGCTCACAGCTAAAAGAATAAGCATGCAAATCCTATGAGGAGTTCTAGTTAAAGCGGAGCGTGAATCTCTCCCACACAAAAGAAAGTAATCTGGGATCTAACTTGTTACTACAGCAAACAAAGCAAAAGAAAACTAAAAACAAAACCTAAGAGCGAGATGCTCCAAGAAAAGCACATAATGCATGAAGTGATAAAAATATAGTGCAACGAGAGACGAACTGATAATTGTTGATGAAGAAGGGGATGCACGGGGGTATCCCCAAGCTTAGACGCTTGAATCTCCTTGATTATTTATTGGGGGTGCACATGGGCATCCCCAAGCTTGAGCGTTTGACCCTCCTGAATCTTCTTTCATCATCCTCCATCGCGCACTTGAAAACTCCCTTCATACATAACTCATTGTAGGCTGATTAGATAGGTTAGTACCCTAATAAAATATTTTTCCTCTACTGAAAATAAAGATTTCCAGGAAGAGATACTGTTTCCCAAGATTTCCAAAAGGTTTTTGCAAAGAAAAAGCAAGCTTAAGTTTCGCAAAAGTGAAGAGAGACAAAACGTGGCAGAATCTGTGAAAAACATAACAGCAGATAGAAACGATTTTTTTAGGGATACTTCTGCAACTCAAATAAAAAAACTCAGAACATACGGAAGTTTCTTAATTGTATATAGCACGATGTGTAAACATTTCAGCTCAAAAAGATGAACTGGGATTTTTCTAGTCACGAGGACAGAATCTGTTTTCTGGACAGCATGTCACAACTTTTACTTCCCTTGCCGTATGAGGCTAAACTTGGCACAAAGCTTGAAAAGAAAAGATACAATGATGTTGCTACAGTAGTAACAATCATCAAGACCACTAAGAACAGAACAATAGCAAAAATAAAAACCTAAATTCGTTGCGGGCTGCCTCCCGAAAGCGCTTCTTTAGAGCCATTAGCTAGGCTTAAAGCAGAAGATCAAGTATTTTCAAGAGAATAACTAGCCCGTGTGACGGACTCAAAAGGTAACTTAATATTTTTCCTAGGGAAATGTTCCATCCCTTTCTTGAGAGGGAATTGGAATTTGATAGTTCCCTCTTTCATGTCAATGATAGTACCAACTGTGCGAAGAAAAGGACGTCCCAAAATAATTGGACAAGAAGGTTCACATTCAATTTCCATAATAGTGAAATCAACGGGAACATAATTGTCATTGGCAATGATAAGAACATCGTCGATCTTCCCCAAAGGTTTCTTTACGGAAGAATAACCAAGACGAACACCAAAAGAACAAGAATCAAAAGGTTTCAATTCAAGCATATCATACATTCTTCTGGGCATAACAGAGGTACTTTCTCCAACATCACAAAGAGCATAATAAGAGAAGTTATTCAATTGAATTTTTATCATAGGATCCCAACCATCTTCTAGCTTCCTAGGTATGGAGGCTTCTAGTCTAAGCTTCTCCTCCCTAACTTTGATTAGAGCATTGGTGATATGCTCTGTGAAGGCAAGATTGAGTGTGCTAGTGTGGGGGTCTCTAGACATCTTGTGTAGGAAACCAATAACTTCAGGTAAAGTGCAATTATCAAAGTCTAAATCACTACTATCTATCAAGGAGGTAGTGATATCATTTAGGTTCACTTGTTTGAAAGCCTCTATGTTCATAGAGGTTTCTTCATCTATGGTTGAGGTGGTAGCATCACCATTGATAGGTCCAGTGGGACTAGGGGTGTGATGGGTGCTAACTGTTTGGACATCCTCAACTACTTGGATAGTGGCTACTGTGTGGTAGGTACGAAGGCTCTTAACTCTCTCTTCTTCCTCTTTTTCTCTAGCCCATCTCTCTTTGAGTTTAGCCATCATCCTAATATTTTCATTGATTTGTAACTGGATAGCATTAATAGGAGTGACCTTACTCTCCTCAAGGGGAGAGGTTCTAATTTTTAACATCTCAACATCAAGGGCTAAGTTGTCTACCTTCAAACAAAGATTATCTAATTTAGCTAGTTTTTCTTCCACATTCTTGTTGAAGGCTTTTTGGGTAGTGATAAAGTCTCTAAGCAAGGTCTCTAGTTCTGAAGTGGAGTTTCTGGTGGTAGGATAAGTGTTGTTCCCATAGTTGTTGGATGGGAAAGTCCTAGGATTGTTGCTACCAAAGTTACTCCTATAAGAATTATTGTTGAAGTTGTTTCTAGAGACAAAATTAACATCTACTTGCTCCTGAGCAACCAAAGAATTTAAAAGAACATCTTGAGGATAAATAGAAGGTTGCTTGGTAAGTAGAGACATGATAAGGTCAACCTTTTCATTTAAAGAGGAGATCTCCTCGACAGAGTTTACCTTCTTACCGGTTGGAGATCTCTCGGTGTGCCATTGCGAGTAGTTCAACATCATCTCATCAAGTAGCTTTGTGGCGGCACCAAGCGTGGCTGACATAAAAGTTCCTCCCGCGGCCGAATCTAACAGGTTCCGCGAGGTGAAGTTCAAGCCTCCATAAAAAGTTTGGATAACCATCCAGGTAGTCAGTCCATGTGTGGGGCAGTTCTTGACAAGCGTCTTCATACGTTCCCAAGCTTGGGAAACGTGTTCATTATCCAATTGCCTGAAATTCATAATGTTACTCCGCAATTGAATAATTTTAGCAGGGGGGTAGTACTTCCCTATAAAAGCATCTTTGCATTTACTCCAAGAATCGATACTGTTCTTGGGCAAAGATTGTAGCCACTCCTTGGCTCTTCCTCTCAAAGAGAAAGGAAAAAAAAGCTTTAGCTTGACGATGTCTCCATCCGCTTCCTTGTAATTCTGCATGTCGCAAAGCTCGATAAAGTTGTTTAGGTGTAAGGCAGCATCTTCTCCTGCTCCTGAGAATTGATCTTTCATGACAAGGTTAAGAAGAGCAGGTTTAATCTCATAAGAAGGTGCTGAAGTGGCAGGTGGAGCAATAGGAGTGCAGATAAGGTCACTGTTGTTGTGACTAGTGAAGTCACACAACTTAGTGTTTTCATTGGAACCCATAGAAGCAGCAGGTATTTTTGTTATTTTTGATTAAGGACACAAAAGGAAAAGCTGAAAGGTAAACTAACAAGACTAAAAAGCAAAGATAAAAGATAGTGTGCAACTCCTCTATCTTGTAGACTGGAGTCCCCGACAACGGCGCCAGAAATTAGCTTGATACGGTGAGGATAGTTCTCACTCCTCGTTGGTTACCCCAAGTGGAAGGTGAGATGTAGCGTAGCAGCAAATTTCCCCTATGTAGAGGATAGGGTTTGTCTCCCGTAGGACTCGCAGAGATACAAGAAGGTGGTAAACTGAACAATGGCGCCGTCCACAACCGAGGGTTTCTAACTTTACCTGGACCTGCACACAGATACAAATAACTTTGCTCCCAACGAGTACAGAGGAACTGTCATCTTTCCCTTTCTTCTTCTTCTTCTTCAGTCTAGCTTCCTTTTCCCATAGAGGACACTCAGCGATGTAATGCCCAGGTTTCTTGCACTTGTGGCAGACTCTCTTTCTTGCTTCGACAGAGTCATCATCTTTGCTTTTTCTTGAGGACGATCTTGAGGAATTTCCGAAGCGATTCTTCTTCGTGAATCTTTGGAACTTTCTGGTGAGGAGAGCAAGTTCCTGGCTGAGGGTTTCAGGATCATCAGTATCAGCCTCAGACTCTTCATCAGAGGACACTCTTCGTGCTCTAGCTTTTAGCGCGCGGACCTTAGGCGTGGAGCTGTATAAATATCGTTTTTCAGAGATCTTCAGTTCATGAGCATTGAGGCGCTCGAGAATGTCCGCTGGATCTAGAGTCTTGAAGTCAGGCCTTTCTTGAATCATCAGCGACAGGAACTCAAACGAGTCATCTAGTGACCTCAGTAGTTTCTTCACAACCTCATGATCATTGATATCAGCGGCACCCAGTGCTTGAAGTTCATTTGATATGTCGGTGAGTCTGTCAAAGGTTTGTTGCACGTGCTCATGGTCCAGCCTCTTGAACCTGTTGAAGAGACTGCGAATTGTATCAACTCATGAGTCTCGTTGAGCAGAGACTCCTTCATTGACTTTTGACAGCCTTGTCCATATCTTCTTTGCAGTATCCAGACCACTGATACGGTTGAACTGAGCCTTGTTAAGATGACCACCAATGATGCTTCGAGCTTTTGCATCAAGCTGCCAGTTTTTCTTGACGACTTCAGGAACAGTCATCAGATTAGCTTCAGGAATGCCTTGATCAACAATATCCCACAGATCCTTGTCAATGACTTCAAGATGCATCCTCATCTTGTTCTTCCAGTATGGATAGTCTGTCCCGTCGAAGATCGGGCAGTTTGAGGAAACACTCACTGTACCTGAGGTCGACATAACTAAAACTCCAGGTGGTTAAACCGAATCACACAGAACAAGGGAGTACCTTGCTCTGATACCAATTGAAAGTGCAATATATCGACCAGAGGGGGGGGGGTGAATGGGAGATTTTCAATTTTACTACCAGATTTTGGTTTTCTTTAGGACTGAAGCAATACGAAGCTGAAGAAGTAACCAAAATGTTGAAGAAATAAAACTTCACAGAATGTCATCATTAGGGCAGCTCATCACAATGCAACATAAATTAATTAATTCAGATAAGCAGAAGTGCTTCAGATGCATAGTATGAAGACTAAGAGCAGAGGGAGAACTGAAGCATAAGAAGTCAACATAGCAAGTACTGAAGCTTAAGAGGTTGAAGAGATAGCACCAGTGATTGAAGACTTTGGTTTGGTAGACCAGTTCAAGTTGCTGTGACAACTCTACGTCTGGTTGGAGAGGCTGAGATTCAACTCAGAAGACATAGTCTTCACCTTGTTCTCCTTGAACTAGAGTCCTCAGACTCCGTCCAATAACTCAGGTGAGTCTTGAAGGTAGACTCCCGAAACCTTCACAGACTCAGTCACTCCGGGAAGTCACAATTGCATCTTGACTTCCTCAGACTAAAGACTTCTACACCGGCTGGAAGATCACAGTCTTCAAGAGTAAAAAGCTTCGGATCATTTGAACCGACTTCCTCAGAAATGCTCAACTACTCAGGCTGGTGGTTTTCCTCACTTAGGTTCTTCAGTGTCCTCAGAGGTGGGTTGCTCTCAATTGACAAGTGTCAGTTTTTCTCTCGGAGCAGCCAACCCACAAATGGGGCTGGGGGTGGCTATTTATAGCCGCGGAGCAACCCGAGGTGAAAGGACATAAATGCCCATGCATGCAATTACTCTCATGCCCTCGGAAATGACCGTTGCTAGACAAGTTCTAGCCTCTCACCACGCAACACGTGGCACGGTCAAAGTATTCTCTCTCCTCACGATTTTCAGAAGAATCGCACTAGCAATCTCCAGACTCCTCAACCGAAGTTAGTTACCTCAGTGTCCTGAAGAACAACGTCTCAGACACCCGAGGACTGAACTTCTACTGCAGGAGATTTCCTCAGGGTTTTTCTTCAGGATTCCTAGTTGAGCAATTCCTCAGACCTTCGGAACTCGTTTTCTTCAACCCCTCCAATAGTACGATGTTTTCCTACGACTCAAGAAAGAAAAAGACTTAACGAAGACTACGCTTCAGCTTGATCTTCATCTTGACATGTCATCAGTATGGCGCAACTTTCTTCAGGATCACAATTCTTCGGGATCTAGTTTCTTCAGGATTCCAAGTCTTCAGGATCCTATTTCCTCAGGATTCCAAGTCTTCAGGATCCTGTTTCCTCAGGATTTTGCGCCAATACGTTCTTCAGGAAAACCTTCGTTTCTTCAATGTTCCTCAACATTTTGGGGGGTCGACATTGGTGGTTAAACACCTCATCAGGGACTGTTCTCCTTTGTATACTCACAAACACATCAGTCCCTTAACCGTTTTGTCATCAAACTCCAAAACCTCAAGGGGAGCTAGGGCACTTGATGGACTTACAATCTCCCCCTTTTTGGTGATTTGATGACAATCAGGTTAAGCTTCAACGGGGATAAAATTATGAGTTTGAAGAATAAAAACTTTGAAGAACATTTCTATCATTAAGCTGGATATAATGCAGCTCCCCCTGAGGATATGCATATGAGTTGAAGAATTTTTAATATCTAAAGCATTTTGAGGTATATGAGGAGCCCCCCTATATCCAGGCATTTTTGAAGCAGTGCAAGTTATGAAGTGTTTGAGGAATTTAAACAACGCACTGAGAGAGGTGTCTGTAGAGATAATCACATGCATATATGATAAACTTGAGGAAATAGCATGAGGTAACTGAGGAATAGTATCAGGCAAACACCAAAATAACAGTTTACAACTCGTTACAAAAAAATCTGAAGAACGAGAGTTGTAACTGAAGAACCTCCTAACTAAAACCCGCTTGAAGACTAACAGATTTCTCCCCCTTTGTCATAAAATGAACAAAAAGAGAAAAACTGAAGCTAACGCCCCTTTGAAGATGCTTCAAGGCTGAGGTGAGTCACGCCCGAGGCAATCCGTGGCAGTGTGAGGGAAGGCAGCTGTGTCTTCGGCTTCTTCAGCAGTCATTTCTTGGTTTGAAGAATAGGAGTCCATGGCCGGAGCAGGAGTTGTGCAGCGTCTGAATTGCCTCGGGGGTCAGATTGCAGGAATCGGAGGCTTTTGAAGATTCAATTTTGCAAGGTTTCAGGGGTGATTACTTCTCGCATCAAGGCATCGAGATGTTGATATGTATGATTAGTATACTGATGTACTTTCTTCACTGAAGAATGCGTCTGAGCCATGTAGCTGAGAATTTCAGAAAACCGACGCTTCACCCAATCATGATTTCGGTCAACTTTCTGCTGAAGACTAATCAGAAGCTCTCGGTCAGTCATCACTCGAGCCTGAGTCGTATCCTCAGTAGAGGCATGAGTTCGGGTTTCATCAGTAGTTCGAGACTGAGGATGACGAATGTTTCCACAAGGGGAATTGGTCGGGAGAACTTCTTCATAGAATATGCCTTTGCCCTTGTCATTTGAAGCAGTCGTATGCTGAAGCACTTCGACAGGCGGCAGATAGGTCCCATGATTCGGGTGATCAGGTTGGAAATCAATACCAGTCGTGGCTCGGATGAGCTTCATGATCCATGGCGCGTATGGCTTCAGGATATGAGGATTCTGTGCTGCATCAACCAGAGTTCTGAAGAAGAAGTCAGGAACGTTGATTGGCCCAGACATGCAGAGGTTGTGGAGTATGTTCTTCATGATGCCAATGACTTCTTCAGCAGTGGATTCATAGCCTTTAATGGGGCAAAAGGTCTTCGCCATAATCCGATACAGTGTACTTGGCAGATCCAGAAGCTCAGAAACTGGAAACTTTGTGCGAGCTGGGGCTGCAGGTGCCTGAGGCTTCATAAGCATGTTCATCAGGTCATCTCGAAGAATTTGAGATCCATAGGAGCAAGCAGTTGGGGAAGTGCACTGAGGCAAATCAAGAATGACAATTGCTTCAGGAAAAGTGATGGTGTAGTGATGATGCTCAGTCATCCACTTGAGGACCCAGGTGGCGATATCCAAAGGATCTCCTGAAACATACAAAGTTGCATAAAACTGAAGTACAAGCTCTTCGTTCCAGTGGATGCATTCGGAGCAGAACTGAAGCAGCTTGGCATGATGTAGATCCTGAAGCACACTGTTGAAGCAGGGAAGGGCTTCCATATCCATTAGAGGAATATGCTTGTGAGGAAACAGTTTGTTTTGCTTATAGAGAACTGAAGCATAATAGTTCTTTGAGTGGCTGTCCAGAACCTCACCAGCTTTCGAGGTGGAGCAGAATGATATGGATTTTGAATCCCCGCTTGGAAGAAACTCATGGCATTGAAGAAATCAGTAGCATCGAAGCTTGGGGTATCATCAGCTTCAAGGTCACAGAAGAATGGTTGCTTCTGCTTCGGACACAAGGACCGAGCTTGAACTGGGCCTTGAGGTGGTGGAGGCGCTTGAGGCACTTCAATCTGAAGAGAGGCTTCAGGCTGAGGCGGAGCCGCTGCAGATGTTTCAGGCACAGACGTGTTGAGGTCCTTGGGAAGACGAGCTGATGTTGCCTGTTTGTCTTCAGAGCCATCCTTTGAGGCTTCAGGATGAGCATTTGTACTGTTTTCTGCTTCAGGAGGAGCATTTGTGCTGTGCTCGGCTTCAGCTTCAGTGTCAGCGGCGGGTGGATCTGTCTTAGGATCAGCAGTGGTAGTTTCCGCAGCATCAATATCAGTAGTAGTGGTTGCTGCAGCATCAGCAGCAGAATTTGTGGGAGCACTTGTGGCTCCAGGTTCATCAGGATCAGACGCTGAGGATGATGCACCAACTGATTCTTCAGACTGCTGAGAAGTATCAGGAAGCACCTCGGTCACGGTGGGGGAGTGAGGCTCAGGTGAGAAGATAGTATGAGTGGGCGAGTTGGTCAGCCCATAATCCTCATCATGTACGCGAGGAGTTCCATGATCCATAATGTCGACGTCCATGTCTTCAACCTCAGTAATAATCGGTGGCAGTGGGTAGTGAGGAGATGGAACAATGGGTGTTGCAGCAGGGGGTGGAGTGAAGACGATTAAACTGCGCTGAGGATTTGGAGGTGGAGTTGAGGCAGCAGTAATGAGAACGGTGGTATCAGCGGCCTTCGATGCCGGAGGATCTGAGGAAAGTGGTGTAGCATCAATGGGGTCCTCAACAGTAGGCTTCTTCGCGACAGGTGGAGTTGAGGGTTGGGCTTCGGGCAGACGCTTAAGGCTTTTGGTAGAGGAAGCAGGGGGTACTGAGGAAGCAGGCTGACGAAGCTTCATCAACTTTGCCATCTGCTGAGACATCCGTTCCTTGGATTTTCCAATATAAGCACGGTTGGCAGCGCACTCAGTGTTGAGGCGTTGAACTTCACATTGATGCTCTATAAACTCCTGAGGAGTAACATCAGTGATAGGTTTCTTTTTGAAGTCACTGAGGACTTTCTTCAGTTTGGCCTTCAACTGTTTCTGAAGATCACGTTGATGAATCTCATTTATGAGGAACTGTTGAACATAGAACTTGATGTCTTTAGGGATGTCCAAATCATCAAGAGGAGTGTCAGGCTTGACAGACCAAATTTCGATGTACTCCAAGATCTTCTTGGGATCAAGAAGAAGCGGGATTTCTGAACCCGTTTCTTCAGCTTTGCGTCTGGCTGCAGCACGCACATATTCAATCTTATCAGCTTCAGTGGCGATGAAGCCGGCCAAATCCTCAAATTCATATTCATCATCAGAGGTTTGAGGAGTATGATGAATGGCGCCACGCATAGGAGTTTTCTTTGGTGAGGGGCGTGGGCCGCGTTGAAGAACAGTTTTGGTCTTTAGCTGAGACTGAGGCATTGTGGTTGAGGCCTCAGGAGTATTACCAGATTCATCAGTGCGAATCCGTGTGGAGGGAGCAGCACCATCCGTGCGTTGACATGAGGAACCAATAACATGAGGCTTAACTGAGGACTTCTGGGAGGCTTCATGCCAGGAGCCTTTTGCGGTGCTGAGGCGAAGGTTATGGCCTGGGTTGAGACTGATCTTGAGGTGTAATCTGTACTGAGGCAGTCAAGTCACGGACCAGATTCTTGACACGGCTTCTACTGCGTTTGAAGTATTGTTCATATGCCGCAGGAAATTCATCAGGGGTGTGCATTGTTGTGGGATCAGGAGTGACTCCTGGTGCAGGAGGAGGTCGAGCCTTGATACCCAAGGTCTTCAGCGGTGGATTGACAACAAACATTTCCTCATGCTGAGGATTAAGCCATTGATATGCCACCCAACGCTTGACCCATTCCCTCGTGATATTCTGGACCCTTTTCTTACGATCATCAGCAGTTTCACGTTCGGGAGTCTTCAGCTTCTCATAGAGCTCAGGAGGCAGGTCTTTAGCAGTATCAGTGAGCTTACGCCGAGGAGCCATTTTCTTCAGTGGTGGAGACTGAGGAATGGTTCGTTCAAGCTGAGCTGCAAATGAAGTGAGAATATGAGAACCATACGATTCCTCAGCAGACATGTACCTGTGACAGAGTTAAGTTGTGAGGGAAGTGGGGTACGGTTATATGCGTTCATGAGGAATAGGCTGAGGAAAGCAAATGAATGAGGCATAGGAATAGGTCTCAGAAAGCTAGAAGTACAGTTGAGGATTAAATGGCTTGAGGACACAACAGTACTGAGGAATAAGACACTGTGGAATAAGCCACTGAGGAATAGGCATACCAGAACTGAGGCGAATGCTGAGGAACCACGAGTCTTGTTCCCCGGCGACGTTAGCACGAGAGCTTGAGGATCTCAAGGGCGGCGACGCGAGAGTGAGAGAAGCGGTGGGGGGAAATGACCGGGGGGTAGAGTGCTATTTATAGAGGGTTGAAAGCTGAGGGGTTGCGAAATTTGTGGACCAGATTGCCCCTGATTGTTGGGATCCTTAGTGGATATCATAATGGTGGATAAGCACGACGTGCGGTAAAATCTCAACAAATTGAAGACAGTTGTAACTGTAAATCCTTGATTTTAGGAACTTGAGGACAAGGGCTGAGGATGAAGACAAATGGTCTCAGGCTGATGATGAAGACTAATGGTCTCAGCCTGAGGAATATATGATTTCCGGATGAACGCATATGAGATAGACAGATTAGATAAGTGAGCACAGAGGGACGGGTCCGATCATGTTCACCTAGATGAAGAAGCAAAAGCTGAAGAACAATAACTATAGGTGAACACCGTTGAGGATAAACACGGTAATTATCAGTAATGAAGACTTCAAATCCTGAGGAAGCTGAGGAACAACAAATCCTGAGGTGTTTTGGGCGGTGGCGCTGCCCACCTTATAGGGAATGAGACACTTGATACCATACAATTGTCGTATGGATCTTGAGTCAATTCCACATTAATTTCTTCATACTTAGCAAGGTAGTTCCTCATGACTTGAGGAGTACGACGCATCGTGTGTTGTACATCAGGATTCTTCAATATTGTTTAAGCGTTAGGATGTGTGTCCATTCACTGGACGTTTGAGGAATCTAAGATATTTAGCTCACACCTCAGAGAGATAAATCGCTTCTCATCCAAAGGCTTAGTGAATATATCAGCAAGTTGGTCTTCAGTCTTCACGTGGCTGATGACGATATCTTCCTTCAAAACATGATCCCGAAGAAAGTGATACTGAATCTCAATGTGCTTCGTCCTCGAGTGCTGTACTGGATTCTGAGAGATCTTGATGGCGCTCTCATTGTCACATAGTAGTGGTACTTTCTTCAAGTTAATGCCGTAGTCTTTCAGAGTTTGCTTCATCCAAAGAAGCTGTGAGCAGCTAGCACCAGCAGAAATGTATTCAGCTTCAGCAGTGGAGAGGGAGACGCAGTTCTGCTTCTTCGATGACCAGCACACTAGAGAACGTCCGAGGAAATGACATGTTCCTGAGGTAGACTTCCGATCCACTCGATCTCCAGCATAATCTGAGTCTGAGTACCCAATGAGATCCAGCTGTGTGCCTTTTGGATACCATAAGCCTAGCGACGGGGTGTGAGCCAAATATCGAAGAATTCGTTTCACCGCTTGGTGATGCGATTCCTTAGGTGCCGCTTGGAATCGGGCACACATGCAAACAATCAACATTATATCAGGCCTAGATGCACATAGATATAGCAGAGAACCTATCATGGAGCGGTATACCTTTTGATCGTAGTCCTTGCCATTTTCATCAGGGCCAAGTTGTCCATTTGTAGGCATCGGTGTCTTGATGCCCTTGCAGTCTTGCATCCCGAATTTCCTCAGGCACTTCTTGAGGTACTTCTCCTGAGAGATGAAGATGCCGTTGCGTTGTTGACGAATTTGGTGTCCTAAGAAGAACTTTAGTTCGCCCATCATGGACATCTGATACTGTTCACTCTTCAAGAATGCAAATTCTTCACTGTATTTCTTGTTAGTGCATCCCAATATTATGTCATCAACATAAATTTGACATATGAATAATGCATCATCATATCGTTTTGTGAAAAGAGTTGGATCGAGGGAACCAGATTTGAAGTCCTTGCTGATGAGGAAATCCCTTAGTGTGTCATACCAAGCCCGAGGGGCTTGCTTCAGTCCATAGAGGGCTTTCTTCAATCTGTACACCATATCAGGTTTCTTTGCGTCTTCAAAACCTGGAGGTTGAGCAACATATACTTCTTCCTCGATATTACCATTGAGGAAAGCACTTTTCACATCCATTTGATATAACTTGATATTATGATGGTTAGCGAATGCAGGCATAATACGAATGGACTCAAGTCTAGCAATAGGAGCAAAGGTTTCACCGAAGTCGATCCCCTCGACTTGTGTATATCCTTGTGCTACGAGACGAGCTTTGTTTCTGATGACTTGTCCATCTTCATCGAGTTTTTTGCGGTAGATCCACTTCGTGCCGATGACATTGTGAACTCGAGGATCAGGACGTTTGACTAATTCCCAAACATCGTTCAGTTTAAACTGAAGAAGTTCGTCTTGCATTGCTTGAATCCATTCCGCTTCTTGGAATGCCTCAGTGACTTTGGTGGGCTCTGAAATTGATACAAACGAGAAATGCCCACAAAAGTTAGCTATACGATTAGCTCTTACACGAGTAAGAGGACCTGGTAGGTTGACGTCAGCGAGGATTTTGTCCACTTGAACTTCATTTGCCACACGAGGAAGTCGAGGAGGATGATCTTGAGGCGCATCTTCGTCACTGTTGTCAGATTCATTTGCATCTGCTTCAGGTGCTTCAGGAGCTTCAGGGGTATCAGGAGCCTCAGGATCAGGATCGTCATCAGGATTATTTGCATCAGGATTTGGATGTTCTTCATGAGCAGGAGGTATGTGTGTTTCTTCAGGATGATCTACAGGAATGATATCACCAGCACCCATTTTCTTGATCTGTTCTTCAGGTGGAGCTTCATCTAAATCATGTGGCAGGTGCTCTCTTTGGGAGCCATCAGATTCATCAAACCGTACGTCTATAGTTTCAACAATTTTATGATGATTTTTGTTGAAGACTCTGTAGGTGTGCGACTCGAGGCCATAGCCAATCATGAAGCCTTCATAGGCTTTAGGCTCAAATTTAGATTGATGATGAGGCTCACGGATCCAACAAGGTGCGCCGAAGACCTTGAAGTAACTTACATTAGGTTTCTTACCAACCATTAGCTCGTATGAAGTTTTCTTGAGGAACTTATGAAGATACACCCGATTGACGATGTGGCAGGCAGTGTTGATTGCTTCAGCCCACCATATGAGAGGTGTGTTGTATTCAGCAAGCATCGTTCGAGCCATCTCAATGAGGGTTTGGTTCTTCCTTTCAACAACTCCATTTTGCTGAGGAGTGTATGGAGCTGAGAACTCATGAGTGATGCCCTTCTCATCGAGAAATTCCTGTACGCCAGAGTTCTTGCATTCGGTACCGTTGTCACTTCGAATGTGCTTGATCTTTAGGCTGTAGTTGTTCATGACGCGCTTGGCGAAGCGTTTGAAGACAGCTTGGGTTTCTGACTTAAAAGTGAGAAAATGCACCCAAGTGTAACGTGAGAAGTCATCAACAATAACCAGACCATAGCAATTTCCTCCGAAGCTTGAGTACTTAGGAGGACCGAAGAGGTCCATATGAAGAAGCTCAAGAGGACGAGTAGTAGTCATGATGGTCTTGGCAGGATGCTTGGCCTTGGTCATCTTTCCAGCTTCACAAGCACCACATAGCCGGTCCTTCGTGAATCTGATTTCCTCAATTCCGAGGACATGTTTCTTCAGTACCAGCTTCTGGAGATTCCTCATTCCAGCGTGGCCGAGTCTTCGATGCCATAGCCAGCACTCTGAGGCTCGTGCCATGAGGCATGTAGCGACCTGAGGACCTTCAGAGAAATCTACAATATACAGATCACCTTTCCTAACTCCACTGAAGACAATAGAGTTATCGCTAACCATATAGACATCACAACCATATTTTCTGAAGAGAACAACGAGATCAATATCACATAGCATAGATACAGACATCAAGTTGTATCCAAGGGATTCAAAAAGCATGACTTTATCAATGTGTTGGTCTCGAGAGATACCCACTCTGCCGAGACCCAATACCTTACTTTTACCTTTATCGGCGAAGGTGATAGTTTTCTTTGAAGAAGGACTCAGAGATGATTCCATAAGAAGGCTTCTGCACCAGTCATGTGATTTGTGCATCCACTGTCCATCACCCATTCAGTCTTTCCCTGCAAAGTAATTAGTATCTGATACAGCAAGTTATGAGCGAGTCTCAGTTTGAGGGTTTTATGGTTCCTCAGAATTAATTCCTCAAGATGTTCCTCAGGATTGATTCAGTGAAACCAACAGTAAAAATATCCTTCAACTGACTCAATTGATGTTGTCCTGGGCATGTGATCTGTAAAATTTATGATTGCCACAGGACACGTCCCTGCACAGACGATTAGTTCTTCTTTACCACCCACATCTTAATGGGTGGTTTTGAGGTACATGAGGGATGATGAGGGCGATGAGACCTAATGGGACGTGAGATGGTGGTATCAGGATAAACAAATGAGTAAGCATTCTTATGAGGGGCTTCCCTGTGAACAAAATGGTTAGCAGATACATGATTATAATCATTTCCATTTGAGGTATCGTCCTCAGATGACACCCTCAGCTCATTTGCATCTGCACTCACAACAAGATTAGTGATGAGGTCCTTCTGAACCCAAATCTGCTTGACTGGAGGGCCATTCCTGCAGTTAGTTCCGATGTATCTGGCGAATACCTCACTATTAACATCCTTAAACAGTTTATAGTTTGAGTCAAAAGACTCAATCACCACATCTGAAGAAACAACATCATAACCAGATAAAGTATAGGGATCAGGAGGAGGCATCTTTGCCCGAACCCAAGTGGTCTCAGGATATTGTTCAGGTTTCCAGTAAGACCCATCAGGGTTGAGTTTACGAGTGAATGCGACACCTTCTTTCCTCGGGTTCCCGTTGAGGATCTGTTTCTTGAGGACGTCACAAAGAATCTGATGTCCTTTCAGACTCTTGTACATGCCGGTTTCTAGTAGACTCTTCAACCTAGCATTTTCTTCACAAATGTCTTTGGTATCCTCAGATGAGGGGTTAGATACCACAGAAGCAATAGAAATAACAGAGTCTGAAGACATTGAAAAACTAGGCACAGAGATAATTCGGTCATGTTCAATGCATTTTAAACAGGGAGGATTGAATCCTTCTTGTGGCATGATGATCTGTTGGGAGAGGAGTGAGTCATTATCAGATCATCATGAGACATCCTCACACGTTCAAGTTCTTGCTTCCTCATGAGAAACTCATGAGCCAGCTTCTCATGATCGGTGAGGAGTGCCTCATGACGATTGAACAAGTCATCAAACTTTGACTGAAGAACTTTTGATTCATCAGTCAACTTTTGAGTCTTCGTCATTTCCTCAACCAACATATCATCACTCTTGTTTAGTGAAATCTGGATCTTTTCAAGTGCACATTGTTGTTTAGAAGCAAGTTTAGCAAGTTTAGCATAGTTTTCATCAGGTTCTTTATCAGAGGGATCATCTGATGATGAGTAAGAAGATACCTTGGAGGACTTGGCCATGAAGCAGAAGGCAGGGGTTGTGTCTTCAGTTTCATCATTAACATGTGATAGACCAGATTCCTCAGTGCTGAAGATTGACTTGGAGACACGCGACGTGGCAAGAGCCAGACCGGCCACACCCTCAGATTCTTCTGATTCTTCTTCCTCAGCATCAGGGTTGGAACCAGATTCCTCCGAGTCCAATTCTTTGCCGAGATATGCGCGAGCCTTACGGGAATTTATGTTCCTGTATCCAGCAGACTTTGAGGATCTTGAGGATTTCTTCTTTGGCTTTTCATCAGAACTGTCATCTCTCCCTTTCTTCTTCTTCTTCTTCAGTTTAGCTTCCTTTTCCCATAGAGGACACTCAGCGATGTAATGCCCAGGTTTCTTGCACTTGTGGCAGACTCTCTTTCTTGCTTCGACAGAGTCATCATCTTTGCTTTTTCTTGAGGACGATCTTGAGGAATTTCCGAAGCGATTCTTCTTCGTGAATCTTTGGAACTTTCTGGTGAGGAGAGCAAGTTCCCGGCTAAGGGTTTCAGGATCATCAGTATCAGCCTCAGACTCTTCATCAGAGGACACTCTTCGTGCTCTAGCTTTTAGCGCGCGGACCTAAGGCGTGGAGCTGTATAAATCTCGTTTTTCAGAGAGCTTCAGTTCATGAGCATTGAGGCGCTCGAGAATGTCTGCTGGATCTAGAGTCTTGAAGTCAGGCCTTTCTTGAATCATCAGCGACAGGAACTGAAATGAGTCATCCAGTGACCTCAGTAGTTTCTTCACAACCTCATGATCTGTGATATCAGCGGCACCCAGTGCTTGAAGTTCATTTGATATGTCGGTGAGTCTGTCAAAGGTTTGTTGCACGTGCTCATTGTCCAGCCTCTTGAACCTGTTGAAGAGAATGCGAAGTGTATCAACTCGTGAGTCTCGTTGAGCAGAGACTCCTTCATTGACTTTTGACGGCCTTGTCCATATCTTCTTTGCAGTATCTAGACCACTGATACGGTTGAACTGAGCCTTGTTAAGATGACCACCAATGATGCTTCGAGCTTTTGCATCAAGCTGCCAGTTTTTCTTGACGACTTCAGGAGCAGTCATCAGATTAGCTTCAGGAATGCCTTGATCAACAATATCCCACAGATCCTTGTCAATGGCTTCAAGATGCATCCTCATCTTGTTCTTCCAGTATGGATAGTCTGTCCCGTCGAAGATGGGTCAGTTTGAGGCAACGCTCATTGTACCTGAGGTCGACATAACTAAACTCCAGGTGGTTAAACCGAATCACACAGAACAAGGGAGTACCTTGCTCTGATACCAATTGAAAGTGCAATATATCGACCAGAGGGGGGGTGAATGGGAGATTTTCAATTTTACTACCAGATTTTGGTTTTCTTCAGGACTGAAGCAATACGAAGCTGAAGAAGTAACCAAAAGGTTGAAGAAATAAAACATCACAGAATGTAATCATTAGGGAAGCTCATCACAATGCAACATAAATTAATTAATTCAGATAAGCAGAAGTGCTTCAGATGCATAATATGAAGACTAAGAGTAGAGGGAGAACTGAAGCATAAGAAGTCAACATAGCAAGTAGTGAAGCTTAAGAGGTTGAAGAGATAGCACCAGTGATTGAAGACTTTGGTTTGGTAGACCAGTTCAAGTTGCTGTGACAACTCTACGTCTGGTTGGAGAGGCTGAGATTCAACTCAGAAGACATAGTCTTCACCTTGTTCTCCTTGAACTAGAGTCCTTAGACTCCGTCCAATAACTCAGGTGAGTCTTCAAGGTAGACTCCCGAAACCTTCACAGACTCAGTCACTCCGGGAAGTCACAATTGCATCTTGAATTCCTCAGACTGAAGACTTCTACACCGGCTGGAAGATCACAGTCTTCAAGAGTAAAAAGCTTTGGATCATTCGAACCGACTTCCTCAGAAATGCTCAACTACTCAGGCTGGTGGTTTTCCTCACTTAGGTTCTTCAGTGTCCTCAGAGGTGGGTTGCTCTCAATTGACAAGTGTCAGTTTTTCTCTCGGATCAGCCAACCCACAAATGGGGCTGGGGGTGGCTATTTATAGCCGCGGAGCAACCCGAGGTGAAAGGACATAAATGCCCATGAATGCAATTACTCTCATGCCCTCAGAAATGATCGTTGCTAGACAAGTTCTAGCTTCTCACCACGCAACACGTGGCACGGTCAAAGTATTCTCTCTCCTCACGATTTTTAGAAGAATCGCACTGGCGATCTCCAGACTCCTCAACCGAAGTTAGTTACCTCAGTGTCCTGAAGAATAACGTCTCATACACCCGAGGACTGAACTTCTACTGCAGGATATTTCCTCAGGGTTTTTCTTCAGGATTCCTAGTTGAGCAATTCCTCAGACCTTCGGAACTCGTTTTCTTCAACCCCTCCAACAGTACGATGTTTTCCTACGACTCAAGAAAGAAAAAGACTTAACGAAGACTACGCTTCAGCTTGATCTTCATCTTGACATGTCATCAGTATGGCGCAACTTTCTTCAGGATCACAATTCTTCGGGATCCAGTTTCTTCAGGATTCCAAGTATTCAGGATCCTGTTTCCTCATGATTCCAAGTCTTCAGGATCCTGTTTCCTCAGGATTTTGCGCCAATACGTTCTTCAGGAAAACCTGCGTTTCTTCAATGTTCCTCAACATTTTGGGGGGTCGACATTGGTGGTTAAACACCTCATCAGGGACTGTTCTCCTGTGTATACTCACAAACACATCAGTCCCTTAACCGTTTTGTCATCAAACTCCAAAACCTCAAGGGGAGGGCACTTGATGCACTTACAGCTAACTTCACCTGGACCTGCACACAGATACAAATAACTTTGCTCCCAACGAGTATAGAGGACTTGTCAATTCCTCCGGCCTTGATGTTTACAAAGGATTAACACAAAAGATAATGCTAGTGGTAGAAACTGAAAGTAAAGACTGAAAGTAAATTAAGGGTGTATACAATGATATGAAGATGGACCGGGGTCCCGTGATTTTCACTAGTGATGTCTCTCTCCCAAAAGACGATAAAAGTGCTAGCGAGGTAAACAAATCACAGTTGGGAAATTGACAGGATTATGAAGGCACCGCAATGCTAGCTATGCTGCAAAGAAAGGAAGGGCTCAAAAGCAATGGGCAGTACGCCAAAGTAAGTAGACCAAAATCCATCTGCATCTACTACGAATCATCCACCTTGAGATATCTATCAAGAACATCTCGCTGGTATTAAGTTGCGAATCCCACCCAAAGTGTAAACTCAAAGCAACAGACAACTGCATTAAAAGAACTATGCGGAAAGTAAACAATCCTTGCACCCGCAGGTACAAGCACCGTTGTTTTATCCCTGGTGGCAACAACACATCCCCTAGTCTCATGTTTCTGTCACTCAAGCTAGACATTGAGGGGCTGAACCCACAATCGAGCATAACGCTCTCTCATGGAGTTGCAAATAAAATACTTGGCCAAAGCAAATACCGCAACGGAGAATATGCAAGAATTTACTCAAGAACAAAATATAAAAGAGAAGAACCAAATATATTACTCATCACAATCTGAACATAGTCTCATAATCCATCAGATCCCAACAAACTCAGCATAGCAACAGCAGAAATTACATAGATGCCTCGATCATGTGAGGCAGCTCACGAGGACTCGAAAGTGGAGGCACAAAAGAGGGAGAGATAGATCACATAGCTACTGGTCACGGACCCATGGCCCAAGAGAAACTACTCACGGTACATACGGGATGCGTCCATGGTTATGGAGGGTCTCCCGGAGGGGGTAGCTTCTCCCGGAAGGGTGCCGAAGCAGATTCTCCAGGAAGCCCCGATCTAGAAACGGCGACAGCGGCGGCACAGAGGTGAGATCGCGAAAAAGGAGTCCGTCCTAGGGGTTTCCACCCCTAGGGGTAAATATAGGCGAAGGGGGGGGTGTCGAGGGGACCCACCAGGCAGCCAGGAGGCCTCCTGGCGCGGCCTAGGGTGGGGCCGCACCAGGGACCCTCCTGGCCTCCTGGTGGTGGCCCCCCTTCGCTCCTTTGGTGTTTCCGGAAGCTTCCGTGACGCTGATTTTTTATCTGATTTTTCCGGATTTTTGGAGCACTTTTAATGGCCGGAAAACCTGAAATACAAAAACAGCAGAAAACAGCAACTGGCAACTGGGTGCACTGAGTTAGTAGGTTAGTCCAAATAGGTTCAAATGTGTATGAAAGTTCAAGCAAAACATGGCAATGTCACACAAAACATGCATGGAACAAGCAGAAATTATAGATACGTTTGGGACGTATCAGCATGCCGTGAATTAGTGCCTCGTACTCTGCTTCGTTGTTGGAGGCGTTGCTGAAGTTGATCTGGAGGATGTATTTGAGCTTCGTTCCTTTGGGGGAGACTAGGACGACGCCTGCTCCGGCTCCTTGCTGTCTTTTGGATCCATCGAAATACATCGTCCATGAGTTGGATAGGTCTGGGGGACCTGGTATTTGGACTTCTGCCCACTCGACCAGGAAATCTGGGAGTACTTGGGATTTTATTGCTGTTGGGTGTTTGAACTGCAGGTCTTGTGGGCTGAGCTCCATGTTCCACTCGGCGACTCGATCGGTCGCTCTGGGATTGTTGAGGATGTCCGCGAGTGGTGCACTGCTCACGATTGTGATGGAGTGTTCGTAGAAGTAGTGCGATACTTTCCTGGAGGTCATGATGATGGCGAGCATGAGCTTCTGGTAGTGTGGGTACCGCTGCTGTGGCTTCGTGAGTAGCGTGCTGAAGTAGTAGATTGGTCTTTGGATGTTCTGGATTTTGCCTTCTTCCGCCCGTTCGACGACAAGCTGAAGTGCAATATATCGACCAGAGGGGGGGGGGTGAATGGGAGATTTTCAAATATCTCGAGGAATTTCTATTTCCTCAGGACTGAGGCAATACGAAATTGAGGAAGTTGAAACCCGAGGAAGAAAAAATGAAGTACAAAAGCAATGACGTGAATGGAAAACAACCTATTGCACAGCTAAGGTAAGATTGAAGCACGAACTGAGGAAGCAGTGCAGGGTGAACTCAGAAACTAAAGCATCAGGATAAGTAATCAATGCATAAACATAATACCGAGGTTGAAGAAATAGCACTAGGGCACTGAAGACGAAGACTTGATGAACCAGTTCGAGTTGCTGTGACAACTCTACGTCTGGTTAGAGAGGCTGAGATTGAAACTCAGAAGACATAGTCTTCACCTTATTCTCCTTGAACTAAAGTCCTCAGACTCCATCCAATAATTCAGGTGAGTCTTCAAGGTAGACTCCCGAAACCTTCACAGACTCAGTCACTCAGGGAAGTCACAATTTCATCTTGACTTCCTCAGACTGAAGACTTCTAGACCGGCTGGAAGATCACAGTCTTCAAGAGTAAAAAGCTTTGGATCACTCGAACCGACTTCCTCAGAAATTCTCAACTACTCAGGTTGGTGGTTTTCCTCACTTAGGTTCTTCAGTGTCCTCAGAGGTGGGTTGCTCTCAAATGACAAGTGTCAGTTTTTCTCTCGGAGCAGCCGACCCACAAATGGGGCTGGGGGTGGCTATTTATAGCCGCGGAGCAACCCCATGTGAAAGGACATAAATGCCCATGCACGCAATTACTCTCGTGCCCTCGGATATGACCGTTGCTAGACAAGTTCTAGCCTCTCACCATGCAACACGTGGCACGGTCAAACTATTCTCTCTCTCCTCACAATCTTTAGAAGAATCGCACTGGCGATCTCCAGACTCCTCAACCGAAGTTATTTGCCTCAGTGTTCTGAAGAACAACGTCTCAGACACCCGAGGACTGAACTTCTACTGCAGGAGATTTCCTCAGGGTTTTCTTCAGGATTTCTAATTGAGCACTTCCTCAGAAATACATAACTCATTTTCCTCAACCCCTCCAACAATGCGGTGTTTTCCTACGACTCAAGAAGTATAAAAAGTCTTAGCGAAGACTACGCTTCAACTTCGTCTTCAGCGCGAACGTCCTCAGTATCGTCCTTAGGATCTGGTACATCTTCAGCTTCAGCCGAGCGCTTCAAGATCCTGATTCCTCAGGATTTTGCACAACTTCATTCTTCAGGAAACACACCGATTTCTCCAATGTTCCTCAACATTTTGGGGGGTCGATAATGGTGGTTAACCTCATCCTCAGGGACTGTTTTCCTGTGTATACTCACAAACACATCAGTCCCTTAACCGTTTTGTCATCAAATACTCCAAAACCTCAAAGGGGGCACTAGATGCACTTACAATCTCCCCCTTTTTGGTGATTTGATGACAATCAGGTTAAAGCTTCAACGGGGTAAAATAAATAATTTTGAGGAAAAACTTGAACAAAACAATTCATTGTTTCCGGATATAGAGATGCTCCCCCTAAGGATATGCATGTTTTGAGGACTTGGTACAATTTTTGAAAAACATGAGGAGCTCCCCCTATATCCTGGATTGTTTGAAACAGTGCATCATATGGAGTAATTTGAGGAATCAAACATAGCACTGAGTAATGTGGTTACTGAGGAATAACATGAGTAATAGATAAACTTGAAGAATATCATGAGGTAACTTAAGAGTATCAGAAACCACACAAAATATCAGTGTACAACTCATTACAGAAATGATCGGAAGAACGAGAGTTGTAACTGAGGAACCCATATGACCCCGCTTGAAGACAACTATTTCTCCCCCTTTGTCATTAAATGAACAAAAAGGAGAGACTACTGCTAACGTCCCATAGAAGTGCCTCAGGGTTGAGCATCAGGACGGAGGCACGCCGGGGCAGTGTGGGGAAAAGCCGCAGTGTCTTCAACTTCTTCAGGCGAGAATTCTTGCGCTGAAGAAAAGGAGTCCATCGCCAGAGGTGGTGTCTTGCTTTTGGTGAACTGACGTGGAGGCTGAATCTCAGGAAGTGGAGGCTGTCTGAGGCCAAGCTTGGCGAGGACTTCAGGAGTGATCACCTTAGTCAAAAGAGCATCAAGTCGCTGATACGTATGATGAGCATATGATACGTCCAAAATGTATCTATAATTTCTGCTTGCTCCATGCATGTTTTGTGTGATATTGCTATGATCTAGATACACTTTCATACACTTTTGATCATATTTGGACTAACCTATTAACTCAGTGCACCCCAGTGCCAGTTCCTGTTTTCTGCTGTTTTTCTATTTCAGTTTTCCCCCATATAAAAAGTGCCAGAAAAATTCGGGAAAATTCAGATAAAAAATCAGCGTGACGGAAGCTTCGAGAAGAGCCCGGGAGGGGCCAGAGGGGAGCCAGGGGGGCCCAGGCGGCCACCCGGCGCGTCCCCACCCCTGGCCGCGCCAGGGGGGTGCCTGGGGCCCCTGGCCCACCTCTGGCTGCCCCCTTTCGCCTATTTATCCCCCGTCACGGGAAAACTCCAGAAGCAGAACCCTATTCCGCGAACTCGCCTCTGTTCCGCCGCCGCCGCGCTTCCGAATATCGGGAGCACCAGAAGACCTCTTCCCGGCACCCTGCCGGAGGGAGGATTGACCTCCAGGAGTCTCCTCTCCACCATGGATGCTCCCCGGATGTCTCGTGAGTAGTTTTCATTGGACCATGGGTCCGTGATCAGTAGCTATGTGATGTTCTCCTCCCCTATTTGATCTTCATTGTTTAGACCTCGTGAGCTGCCCAACATGATCGAGGCACCTTTGTAATATTTCTGCTATTGCTATGTTGAGTTTGATAGGATCTGATGGATTATGAGATTATGTTCAGATTGTGATAGAGTAATATATTTGGTTTTTATCTCTTATATTTTTGTTCCTAAGTAATTCTTGCATGTTCTCCGTTGTTGTTTATTGCTTTGGCCAAGTAGTAGGTAGTGACGTCAAGAGGGAACGTTGTGCTAGATTGTGGGTTCATGCCCCCCGATGACATGCTTGAGTGACAGAAACATGAGTCTAGGGGATGTGCTCTTTCCACAAGGGGGAAAACAACGGTGCTTGTGACCGCGGTTACAAGGATTGTTTACTTTAGCAGAGTTATTTTTAATGAAGTTGTCTGTTGCTTTGGGTTTACACTTTGGGTGGGGCTCGCAACTTAATACCAGCGAGATGTTCTGGATAGATATCTCAAGGTGGATGATTAGTAGTAGATGCAGATGGATTTCGTTCTACTTACCTTGGCGTACTGCCTGTGCTTTTGAACCTCTTCCTTTCTTTTGTAGCATAGTTAGCATTGCGGTGCGTTCATAATCCTGTCAATTGCCTTTCTGTAATTTTTTTACCTCGCATAGCAATTTTATCGTCTTTTGGGAGAGAGACATCACTAGCGAACATCACGTATCCCGGTCCATATCCTTATCACTGTTTCCACGCTACATTTACTTTTCTGCATTTACTTTCAAGTTGCTATCATTATCCCTTGCATTTTATCCTTTGTAAACAACAAGACCGGAGAGATTGACAACCTCTCTGAACTTCGTTGGGAACAAAGTTATCTGTGTCTGTGTGCAGGTCCGCGTCAGTTGCGCCGCTGACACCTACTTATCATCTCTGGAGTCCTGCTGGAAAAAAACCTTGGTATCTTCACCGAGGGAAAACTGCTGCTGCACTACATCTCAACCTTCCACTTGGGGTAACCAACGAAGGGGGCGAGAAGCCATCAACATACTGATGAACTTTCTTCTGAGTTGTATGCATCTGCGCCATATAGCTGAGGATGTCACCGATATGACGCTTTGTCCAGTCATGATTCCGATCCACCTTCTGGTGCAGACTGATGAGGAGCTCGCGATCAGTCATCAGGCGAGCTTGAGTAGTTTCCTCAGTCGAGGCATGGGTGCGCTCCTCATGAGTGGTGCGAGACCGAGGCTGGCGAATGTTTCCACCGAGCGAGTCCTGAGGAAGTAATGCTTCATAAAAAGGCGCTTTGCCCTTGGCATTAGCATCAAGAGTGTGTTGAAGCACTTGAACAGGTGGAACGTATGGACGATGATTAGCCTGATCAGGCTTAAAGTTGATGCTAGTCTTGATGAAGATGAGCTTCATAATCCATGGAGCATATGGCTTCAGAATATGAGGATTCTGAGTAGCATCCACCAGCGTCCTGAAGAAGAAGTCTGAGACATTAATTGGAGCCGATATGCAAAGGCTATATAGAATGTTCTTCATGATGCCCACGACTTCCTCAGCAGATGACTCATATCCCTTGATGGGGCAGAAGGACTTAGCCAAAATTCGGTACAAGGTGCTGGGCAGATACTGAAGCTCAGAAACGAGGAACTTTTTCCGGGGTGGAGCTTCAGGGGCTTGTGGCTTCATCAGCATATTCATCAGGTCGTCCCGAAGAAGTGGAGCACCATATGTGATGGGGACTGAGGCTTCATAAGGAGGGAGCTGAAGAATCTCCACAATCTCAGGTACTGAGGCAGTGTAGTGCTGATGCTGAGTCATCCATTCAAGCACCCAAGTGTTGTTGTCTTTGGGGTCCCCTGAGACATATAGTGTGGCATAAAATTGAAGCACAAGTTCTTCATTCCAATGGATGCACTCGGAGCAGAACTGAAGTAGTTTGGCATGATACAAGTCCTGCAGCACATTGTTGAAGCAAGGGATGTTCTCCATATCCAAATGAGGAATATGTTTATGAGGAAACACCTTTTGTGCCATCTAGAAGATGGAGGCATAATAGTTCTTCTGTGTAGCTGTCCAAAACCTCAGGAGCTTGCTGGGCGGAGGAGAGTGATACAGATTCTGGATCCAAGCCTGAAAGAAGTTCATAGCGTTGAAGAATGCATCAGTGTTGAAGTTTGGACGTGCATCAACTTCAAGATTGCGATAGAATGGCTTCTTCTTCTTCGGGCACAGATAAATGGCTGAGGCAGTTTCCTGAGGAGCTGGTGAGGCTGAAGCAGAAGGTGGCGGCTGTGGAGAGGCATGGTCTTCAGCATGCGACTCAGGCACTGGTTTTGGCGAAGTTGCAGGTGCTGAGGGAGATGTAACTTGTCTATCCTCAGTGCGATCTGGTGCAGCCTCAGTATCAGCATTGGTGCTGTGCTCGGCTTCAGCTTCAGCTGCGGGGGGATCAGTCTCAGGTTCAGCAGTTATTGTCGCCGCAACATCAGTATCAGCAGCAGAATTGGGGGGGTGCACTCGTGGCTTCGGGTTCATCAGCATCAGAGGCTGAGGACAATGCACCAACAGATTCTTCAGACCGTAGAGAGGTATCAGGAAGCACCTCGGTCATAGTGGGAGAGTAAGGCTCTGGGGAGAAGATTGTATGAGTGGGGGAGTTTGTCAGCCCATATTCCTCATCATGGGCGCGAGGAGTTCCATGATCCATAATATCTACATCCATGTCTTCAATCTCAGTGATAATTGGGGAGGTGGGCACTGAGGTGTTGGAACAATGGGTGTGACAGCAGTTGGTGGAGTGAAGACGATGATGCTGCACTAAGGATTTGTGGGTGGAGTGTGAGAAACAGGGGAATGAGTTGTGGTCTCAGCAGCCCTAGATGCCGGAGGAGCTGAGGAGAGTGGTGTAGCATCAAGTGGCTCCTCAATTGTGGGCTCCAGTGTGGGCTTCTTTGCAGCAGGTGGAGTTGAGGGTTGAGCCTCGGGCAGGCGCTTGAGGCCTTTAGGGGCTGAGGCGGTAGGGGGTGCTGAGGCAGCGGGCTTTCGAAGCTTCATCAATTTAGCCATCTGCTGAGACATCCGCTCCTTGGATTTTCCGATATAGGCACGGTTGGCGGCACACTCAGTGTTGAGACGTTGAACTTCACATTGATGCTCTATGAACTCCTGAGGAGTAACATCAGTGGCAAGTTTATTTTTGAAGTCGCTGAGGACTTTCTTCAGTTGAGCCTTCAACTGTTTCTGAAGATCACGTTGATGAATCTCATTGATGAGGAACTGTTGAACATAGAACTTGATGTCTTTAGGTATGTCCAAATCATCAAGAGTAGTATCAGGCTTGACAGACCAGATTTCAATGTATTCCAAGATCTTCTTCGGATCAAGGAGAAGCGGGATTTCAGAACCCGTTGCTTCAGCTTTGCGTCTGGCAGCAACACGCACATATTCAATCTTGTCTTCTTCAGTGGCGACGAATCCGGCCAAATCTTCAAATTCATCTTCATCATCAGAACTTTGTGTATCATGATGAATGGCACCACGCATAGCGGTTTTCTTGGGTGAGGGTCGGGGGCCGCGTTGAAGAACGGTTTTGGTCTTCAGCTGAGGCATTGTGGTTGAGGCCTCAGGAGCACCGCCAGATTCATCAGTTCGAATCCTTGAGGCGGGGGCAGCACCGTCCGTGCGTTGACATGAGGAACCTGGAACTTGAGGCTTAGCCGAGGACATTTTTTAGGGCTTGATGCAGGGAGCCTTTTTGCGATGCTGTGCTTGAGGTTGTGGCTTCGGCTTCGGCTTCGGCTGAGAAGGAATCTGCACTGAGGCAGCCAAGTCATGGGCCAGATCACGAGCGAGATGTTCCGTTCTCTTGAGGTAATGCTGATAAGCCTCAGGAAATTCATCACGGGTCTTCAGGGTTGAAGGATGAGGAATAACACCCGGTGGAGGAGGAGGACGAGCCTTGATGCTCAAGGTCTTTAGTGGTGGATTGACTGCGAATGATTCCTCATTCTCATGATTGATCCATTCATAGGCAGCCCATCGTTTAGCCCATTCCCTCATGATTTTCTGAACCCTTTTCTTTCGCTCATTCGCAGTTTCACGTTCGGGAGTCTTCAGCTTCTCATAGAGCTCAGGAGGTAGGTCTTTAGCAGTATCAGTGATGTTACGCCTAGGAGCCATTTTCTTCAGTGGTGGAGACTGAGGAATGGTACGTTCAAGCTGAGCTGCAAATGAAGTGAGACTATGAGAACCATACGATTCCTCAGCAGACATGTACCTGTGACAGAATTAAGTTGCGAGGGAAGTGGGGTACGGTTATATGCGTTCATGAGGAATAGGCTGAGGAAAGCAAAATAATGAAGCAAAGGTTTTAGGTCTCAGAAAGCTATCAATACTGTTGAGGAATGTAGTGGCATGAGGAAACGGGAAGGTTTCTTGAGGACATAACAGTACTGAGGAATAAGCGACTGAGGCATAAGCGTACCAGAACTGAGGCAAAGGCTGAGGAACCACGAGTCAGTCTTCCCCGGAGACGGCGAACTCTGGCAACCAAAGTTGTCAAAATCGCGATTCAACTCGTAGAATCGTAAGACTTTACGACTCTACACGTGGAAAAAGATCCAAAACGTAAGTATAATCGTTTTTTCCTGAGTCGCTGTGGAATCGCGCTGCAAGTCGTGGGATCGTTCGGAATCGGGTCCTGAGTCTGTAATGTGAACGATTCTGACCAGCGTGCAACTGTACCCTTGGATTAAAAGATGGACGGTTGATATCTCATACACTAGCACATATATAAGTTGTCCATTTCCTTGCTAGACCTAGCCCGTCCTTCTTTTGGTGGCGGCGTGCCTGAGTTTTTCTTTCCCTTTCCCCACCTAAGCCTGACCTTGAAATTTGCTGAGATGAGATCCAATTCAAGCTAGAAAGCACAAGGGGGAAGAAAGGGATTGACCTGAAGATCACAAGGGTGCTCTACATCGTAGGTAATTTGTGATCTTCTTCCTTTTTATTTACTAGTTAGAAGTTAGAAGCAGAGCAGCCATGGAAGCGCCATGTTCGGGCATCCATGTCAGCGGGGAGCTAGGCGTCGTCTCACTGCTCATAGCAGGCAGCCGCCATGTCCACCTGCAGCTGCTTCCCGGCAAGGGTCTCCACCGGCACGCTCCGCTCCACCGGGGCCAGCAGCCCTCACATGCTCACAGCCCGTGCACGCCCATATCCCCCTCCCCTGTATGATTGAACAAAATCCTGTGCTGGGTTAATTCAAATGGAAATAGAAATCCCAAGTTCCTCGTTTCTTAAGAAAACTAGCAGAAATTAAATATTGTAGTTGATGGTAACAGCTGAGTATTGCTACTCTACAAAATGTACTACACTAGTACAAGGGATTAGGCACACCGCTATATATTCTAGTAATCATTTGGTTGCTTATGCATGGGCTATACTAACTAAGTAGCATTTCTCTTAACTTTTTTTGCTTATTTTTTGCAGGGTGATATGTCGACTACAGCTTCTAGCCAAGTTAAAACGAAAAGGAAAAATGCTCCTGGAAATCGATCTGATCCTGGATGGGGTCATGGAGAGGAAGTTGATCCTAGAAAGAAGACTGTGAAATGCAAGTACTGCTCCTCTATTAGAGGAGGAGGGATTTATAGATTGAAGCATCATTTGGCGGGGACTCGGTTTAATTCAGAGCCATGTTCGAAAGTACCCGATGATGTCCGAGTAATGTTTCTAAAGCTGTTACAGTGTCGAGAAGAAGAGAGTGATGCAAAGAAGAGAAAGTTGGAACAGATAATAACCGGTTCTCAAGAAGAAAATACTGCAGCAGAGAATGAGCAAGGTCATGGAGATCAATTGGTTAACAACAGTAAAGCCCAGACTACTGTGAATCAGTTTTACAAAAAGCAAGAGAGAGAGGAGGTTTGTATTCAGATTTGCCGTTTCTTCTATACTTCCGCTATATCATTCAATGCTGTCAAGAACCCAGAATTCCTGAAAATGGTTCAAATGATAGGACAATATGGTAAAAATCTGAAGCCTCCATCATATCATGAAATAAGAGTAAAATATCTCAAGCTAGAAGTTCAGAGAACAATGAATCTGGTTGCTGAATTTAAACAAGAGTGGAAAAATACAGGTTGTACAATTATGTCGGATGGCTGGACCGATAGAAAGAGAAGATCCATATGCAACTTTTTGGTGAACAACCCAAAAGGTACTGTCTTTTTGGCCTCCGTTGATACTTCCGATATTTCCAAAACAGCCGACAAAATTTGTGAAATGCTAGATGATATTGTTGAGATAGTAGGAGAGGACAATGTTGTGCAAGTTGTGTCGGACAATGCAGCTAACTACAAGGCAGCGGGTGATCTATTGATGGAAAAGAGAAAAAAGTTATTCTGGACACCTTGTGCCGCACATTGCATTGATCTAATTCTGGAAGATTTTGAGAAAAAAATGAAGGTGCATGCCACAACAATTGCAAAGGGCCGGAAAATATGCTCATACATTTATTCGAGAACACAACCGCTTTCTTGGCTGAGAGATTTCACTAAAGGAAGAGAGCTAATTAGGCCAGCGATCACAAGATTTGCTACTTCGTATTTGACATTGGGTTGTCTACATGAACTGAAAGGTGCACTGGTCAACATGTTTAGTTCAAACAAATGGAGGGGTAGAAAATTTTCTGCTACAAGAGAAGGCAAGGAAGTTCAACAAATTGTATTGGACAGCCGTGGGTTTTGGCCTAATGTCGCGCTTTGTCTTAAGGCTGCATTGCCACTTATAAGAGTTCTTCGGTTGGTTGATTCAGATGAGAAGCCCGCAATGCCTTTTATTTATGATGAGATGATTCGTGCAAAAGAAAAGATAAAGCAAAATTTTGGCAATGTGAAGAAGAGGTACGTACATCTATTTTTGATTCATAGTTGGTCGAGAGGGTTGGGAAAATACATAAGGTGTGTACAGGCTCAATGCTAGACTTGTCCAAGTAGCTCAGTGGTGAAGCGGCTCTATTGTTACGCATCAGTAACCTCTATTGATCTTGGCCATTTTTGTATATATTTTTTCTCTGTTTGATAGCATGTCCTTCAGCAGAGAATTCAGTTCTATAATTTGAACATAACATGTACGCAAGCCCTTCAGCATAAAAGTCAGTTCTATAAAAACTGAACATAACATGTACGCTAGCAGAAATTTCAGTTATATAAGAACTGAGCATCAGTAACCTCTATTGATCTTGGCCTTTTTTATATTATTTTTCTCTCTATTTGATAGCATGTCTTCAGCAGAGAATTCAGTTCTATAATCCGAACATAACATGTACGCTAGCCCTTCAACAGAGAATTCTGTTATATAAAAACTGAACATATAATGTATGCTAGCAGAAAATTCAATTATACAAAAACTGAGCATCCATTGTTGATTCATAGTTAGTGGGTGCTAAATATGTTGCAGATTCTAGTCTTACATATTTTTCTGTACATCTATTGTTGATTCATAGTTAGTGGGTGCTAAATATGTTGCAGATTCTAGTATTACATATTTTTCTGTATATTTACTGTTCTATATTTTCTCTTAATAGGTATAAGCAAATATTTGAGATTATTGATGAAAGATGGGAAACGCAGCTCCATAGGCCTTTGCATGCTGCTGCGTACTACCTAAATCCACATTGCCATTATAGTGCCAATTTTCGGGCCGCTGAAGTAAAACGTGGCCTTTACACTTGTCTTGAGAAAATGGTTCCTGATCTAGACGAAAGAGTGAAGATAGACATACAACTTGATGCATTTAAAAATGGATTAGGTCTTTTTGGAATGGAATCTGCTATTATGACCAGAACAAAGAAATCTCCAGGTTAGTTACTTTGCACAAGTGTGTTCTAACTTTATAGCTATGGTATTGTTTTAGGTAAGTAATAGTTATTGAATTCTTGCACCAGCTGATTGGTGGGATTCATATGGAGATGAGGTCCCCGAGTTGCAAAAATTTGCAATTAAAATTTTGAGCTTAACTTGTAGCTCTTCAGGCTGTGAGCGGAACTTTAGTGCCTTCGAGCAAGTAAGAACTTCATTTCCTATTTTTTCCCTTGCAACATTATGTGTGATAAACTAATGCTATTATTCTGAAAATTATGTAGGTACATTCTAAAAAAAGAAATCGCTTGCACCAAGAGAAGATGAATGATTTAGTCTTTGTCATGTACAATCTGAAGCTGTTTGATAGGCAAGCTAGAAGAATGAGAAAAGCAAAAGTGACCTATGATGCAGAAGATGTATCTTCTGATGATGAATGGATAACTGAAAAAGAGGATCCTGTTCTCCCTCCACAAAAGAATTGGTTACGTGCTCTAGATAGAATTGCTCAAAGGGAAGCAGAGAAAGAGCAAGAGACTGATCCTGAAAAGGAAGTTGAGAATATGGTCAATAATTTAACCGAAGCATGTACGCATAGTTACTCCAATTGAATATTAACATGTTGTTTCATTATTTTTTCATAGAAATCACCATTATTTTGCTTTCTTCACAGGTGGTGATGATCTTGGATTGGATCAGTGCCTAGATGGCTATGACTTTGAGGACTACAATTCTGAAGATGGCGAAGAGGGCAACAATCGAGTCCCAGATGGCAATAATCAAGGTCCTTCTACATCTGAGAGAGGCAGTACTAGTGCTGCAGCACACACAGTCAATGAGGATGATGATCTTAATTTGGATGACCTGTACTGAGTGTTCTTCTTCACTAATGTAGTGAATTATTTAGTACTGTTTGCTTAGGTTGAACCTGCACATCTGTGCCTATGCCCTTTAATTTTATGAACTTGTATGTTTGAGACCTATGGCTTATGCCAAATTCTACTTGTGGTTATGGACTTATTCTACTAATTATGCTATGTTATATTTTGTTCATTCTCTTAGAAAATAAACATTGTTAGACACTCTTGAATTATCAGAAATGTCTAAAAATCTAGTATTGGTAGAATCAGTTAGAATCTTAGATTCTACGACTCGATTCTACGATTCGATTCCACCGAGGACTTTCCGATCCGATCCATAATCGCGATTCTGACAACTTTGCTGGCAACAGTAGCACGAGAGCTTGAGGAGTTCATGGGCGGCGGCGCCAGAGGGAGAGGAGAGGTGGGGGGGGAATGACCGTGGGGTGGATGGCTATTTATAGAGGGGTGAAAGCTGAGGGGTTGCGATATTTGTGGACAAGATTGCCCCTGATGGTTGGGATCCTCAGTCGTTATCATAATGGTGGATAAGCACGACGTGCGGTAAAATCGCAACAGAATAAAGAAAATCGTAACTGATAATCCTCAATTTTGGGAACCTGAGGACAAAAGCTGAGGATGAAGAAAAATGGTCTCAGGCTGAGGAATACATGATTTCCAAACGAACGCATATGAGATAGACAGAATTGATAAGTGAGCACAGAGGGACGGGTCCAATCACGTTCACCTAGATGAAGAAGCAAATGCTGAGGAACAATAACTATAGGTGAACGCTGTTGAGGACAAACACGGTAATCATCAGTGATGAAGACTTCAACTGAGGAAACTGAGGAATAACATATCCTGAGGAATTTGGGCGGTGGCGCTACCCACCTTATAGGGAATGAGACACTTGATACCATACAATTGTCGTATGGATCTTGAGTCAATTCCACGTTAATTTCTTCACACTTAGCAAGGTAGTTCCTCATGAAATGAGGAGTACGACGCATCGTGTGTTGTACATCATGATTCTTCAATATTGTTTAAGCGATGTGTGTCCATTCACTGGACGTTTGAGGAATCTAAGATATTTACCTCACACCTCAGAGTGCTAAATCGCTTCTCATCCAAAGGATTTGTGAATATATCAGCAAGTTGATCTTCAGTCTTCACGTGGCTGATGACGATGTATTCCTTCAATACATGATCCCGAAGAAAGTGATACTGAATCTCAATGTGCTTCGTCCTCGAATGTTGTACTGGGTTCTGAGAGATCTTGATGGCGCTCTCATTGTCACATAGTAGTGGTACTTTCTTCAGTTTGATGTCGTAGTCCTTCAGAGTTTGCTTCATCCAAAGAAGCTGTGAGCAGCTAGCACCAGCAGCAATGTATTCAGCTTCAGCAGTGGAGAGGGAGACGCAGTTCTGCTTCTTCGATGACCAACACACCAGAGAACGTCCGAGGAAATGACATGTTCCTGAGGTAGACTTCCGATCCACTCGATCTCCAGCATAATCTGAGTCTGAGTACCCAATGAGATCCAGCTGTGTGCCTTTTGGATACCATAAGCCTAGCGACGGGGTGTGAGCCAAATATCGAAGAATTCGTTTCACCGCTTGGTGATGCGATTCCTTAGGTGCCGCTTGGAATCGGGCACACATGCAAACGCTCAACATTATATCAGGCCTAGATGCACATAGATATAGCAGAGAACCTATCATGGAGCGGTATACCTTTTGATCGTAGTCCTTGCCATTTTCATCAGGGCCTAGTTGCCCATTTGTAGGCATCGGTGTCTTGATACCCTTGCAGTCTTGCATTCCGAATTTCTTCAGGCACTTCTTGAGGTACTTCTCCTAAGAGATGAAGATGCCGTTGCATTGTTGACGAATTTGAAGTCCTAAGAAGAACTTCAGTTCGCCCATCATATACATATGATACTGTTCACTCATCAAGAATGCAAATTCTTCACTGTATTTCTTGTTAGTGCATCCAAATATAATGTCATCCACATAGATTTGACATATGAATAATTCATCATCATATCGTTTTGTGAAAAGAGTTGGATCGGGGGAACCAGATTTGAAGTCCTTGCTGATGAGGAAATCCCTTAGTGTGTCATACCAAGCCCGAGGGGCTTGCTTCAGTCCATATAGGGCTTTCTTCAATCTATACACCATATAAGGTTTCTTTGCATCTTCAAAACCTGGGGGTTGAGCAACATATACTTCTTACTCGATATTACCATTGAGGAATGCACTTTTCACATCCATTTGATATAACTTGATATTATGATGGTTAGCGAATGCAAGCATAATACGAATGGACTCAAGTCTAGCAACAGGAGCGAAGGTTTCACCAAAGTCGATCCCCTCGACTTGTGTGTATCCTTGTGCTACGAGACGAGCTTTGTTTCTGATGACTTGTCCATCTTCATCGAGTTTGTTGCGGTAGATCCACTTCGTGTCGATGACATTTTGAACTCGAGGATCAGGACGTTTGACTAATTCCCAAACATCATTCAGTTTGAACTGAAGAAGTTCATCTTGCATCTCCTGAATCCATTCCGCTTCTCGGAATGCCTCAGTGACTTTGGTGGGCTCTGAAATTGATACAAACGAGAAATGCCCACAAAAGTTAGCTATACGATTAGCTCTTGCACGAGTGAGAGGACCTGGTAGATTGACGTCGGCGAGGATTCTGTCCACTTGAACTTCATTCGCCACGCGAGGAAGACGAGGAAGATGATCTTGAGGCACATCTTCGTCACTGCTATCAGATTCATTTGCATCTGCTTCAGGTGCTTCAGGGGTATCAGGAGCCTCAGGATCAGGATCGTCATCAGGATTATTTGCACCCGGATTTGGATGTTCTTCAAGAGCAGGAGGTATGTGCGTTTCTTCAGGATGATCCACAGGAATGATATCACCAGCACCCATCTTCTTGATCTGTTCTTCAGGTGGAGCTTCATCTAAATCAGGTGGCAGGTGCTCTCTTTGCGAGCCGTCAGATTCATCAAACCGCACATCTACAGTCTCAACAATTTTGTAATGACTGATATTGAAGACTCTGTAGGTGTGAGAGTTGATACCATAACCAAGAATGAAACCCTCACATGCTTTGGGTGCAAATTTGGACTGGTGATGAGGATCACGAATCCAGCAAGGTGCACCGAATACTTTGAAGTAACTCACATTGAGTTTCTTACCGACCATTAGCTCATATGATGTTTTATTGAAGAACTTGTGAAGATACACTCGATTGACGATGTGGCATGCAGTGTTGATTGCTTCAGCCCACCACTTGAGTGGAGTGTTGTACTCAGCCAGCATCGTGCGAGCCATCTCGATGAGGGTTCGGTTCTTCCTCTCAACAACTCCATTTTGCCGAGGAGTGTAAGGCGCAGAGAATTCATGAGTGATTCCCAAGTCGTCGAGGAATTCTTCCACACCAAAGTTCTTGAACTCAGTGCCGTTGTCGCTTCGAATGTGCTTGATCTTCAGGTTGTAGTTGTTCAAGACTCGCTGGGCGAAGCGCTTGTGGATAGCTGGAGTTTCTGACTTATAGAGAAGAAAATGCACCCAAGTGTATCGTGAGAAGTCATCAACAATAACAAGACCATACATATTACCTCCAAAGCTTGAATACTTTGGAGGACCGAATAGGTCCATGTGAAGCAATTCCAGAGGTCTTGTAGTAGTCATGATGGTCTTCGCTGGTTGCTTTCCCTTGGTCATCTTTCCAGCCTCGCATGCACCACACAGTCGGTCCTTTGAGAATCTGATTTCCTCAATCCCGAGGACATGTTTCTTTAGCACCAGTTTCTGAAGATTCCTCATTCCGGCGTGGCCGAGTCTTCGATGCCATAGCCAGCACTCTGAGGCTCGAGCCATGAGGCATGTAGCAACCTGAGGACCTTCAGAGAAATCTATAATATACAGATCACCTTTCCTAACTCCACTGAAGACAATGGAGTTATCGCTAACCATATAGACAATACAACCATATTTTCCGAAGAGAACAACGAGATCAAGATCACATAACATAGAGACATACATCAAGTTGTATCCAAGGGATTCAACAAGCATGACGATACGTCCCAAACGTATCTATAATTTCTGCTTGCTCCGTGCATGTTTTGTGTGATATTGCTATGTTTTTTATATACTTTCATATATCTTTATAACATATTTTGGAACTAACCTATTAATGGTTGCAAGAGTGCACAAGTTCTTGTTTTTCTACTTTATGTGTAGGAATTACTTGGATAAAGGAAAGATCACAAAAGGAAGCCTTGTAAGAGTTGGACTCTAACTTTCCCGAAATCTGTCCCCACCAGACAGCTTTTAAAGATCGCCTCGGAAACGCTAGAAGACGGCCTCAAACGGAAAAAATTAAAACTAAAAAGTTGTAGCGAATTTTTGTCCGGCAGATTTAAACATAAAATTTGGCCCAATCGGAGTTCGGATGATTCCAGAAACCACGAAATACAGAAGACGTAATCTGGATGACGGGAATCCGAGAGTCTATATAAAGAGAGGAAACCTAGGTCAAAGGGCACCCACGAAAATTCCTCCCCCTTGGCAGCCGTCTTGAGGGGGAGATCAATCTCCAAAGCAGCACCATCTCCAAGGAAGAAGAAGGGGCCAAGGGCCGCTGCCCCCAAGGGCCGTGGCCACCGCCGTGGCCGTGGCCGTGGCCGTGGGCGCCGCCGCCGCCGTGGCCGCCGCCGTCGCCGTCTCCTTCATCTCCTTCGGGCTGCACCTCTCCATCAACAACTCTCACTATCACCATGTCCATGTGTGAGTAGTTCCCCTCGGGGCTAAGGCTTGTATCTTGATCTATGTGGTTTCTCTCTCTCCCATGATGTGATCTTTGTTGTGATCATTGGCTATGTTAATCTAGGATGATCCCATGATGTTTCCCCTTCCTCTATGTATTGGATTGATGTACTCAATTGATCTTATCTAGTATAATCCCCGAGACCATGGTGACAGCTGGTCTATTACACATGGATTAGAAGAATATTTTCATGAGTGATTTCCTCTTTTGTGTGTGGATTGAAGATTGAGAGTCTTTTGGTGCTTGTCTTTGACTATCCTTTAGATATGTTGTGGTGATTGTGGTACTCTCTTTGGATGGCCGCGGTGACATTGGGAAATCCATAGATTGAGAACTACGAACTCTGAGGTGTGCTTTTGTAGCCCTACACAATTCTCGTCCTCTCTTGACCACAAAGGAATGACCTCCGAGTACGTCTCCATTGCATGTTTTATGGGAAATATCATGTGATTAGACTATGTTAATGTTGTTGAGAGTTTCCACTAGTGAAAGTATGAAGCCTAGTCCTTGTTTCCACCATTGCAATACCGTTTGTGCTCACGTTTACCACTTGTTTGCTTGCTGCACTTTTTATTACAGATTTATATTACTTTGTTTTGCCACACCTATCACCCATATTTTACCATCTCTTCGCCGAACTAGTGCACCTATACAACTCCTAGTTGTATTATGTGTGTTGGGGACACAAGAGACTTCTTGTATCTTAATTGCAGGGTTGCTTGAGAGAGACCATCTTCAACCTCTACTTTCCTGAGTTCGATAAACCTTAGGTCATCCACTTGAGGTAAATTGCTACTGTCCTACAAACCTCTGCGCTTGGAGGCCCAACATAGTCTACAAGAATAGAAGCGTGCGTAGACACCAAGCTATTTCTGGCGCCGTTGCCGGAGAGGTGAGTGCTTGAAGGTATATCTTTAGATTCTGCAATTAAATATTTTCGTTTATTGTTTTTATTTTCACTAGTTAGGTTTATGGAAAACTGCAATCTTAGTTCGCTGCTTTGGGGAGACCGCTTTGCCACACCTGTGGTAGAGTAGTCTCCGCCACCTACTGAATGTATCCCGTTCCAAATACCACTTGGGATAGTTGAAATAATTATTAATGATTGTTATGATGGGACAGTCAATCCTAGTATTCATTTGTTGAAACTTACAGAACTTTGTGAGTTATTTAAGATTTCAGGTTTGACAAGAGGTGAAGTCATGAAGAAATTATTTGCCTTGTCACTGAAAGGAAAAGAATTGGAATGGTATAGGCTACTAGATGATTCTCACCTACGGGATTGGGAAGAGATCCAGTCTCTCTTTTACTCCAAGTTTTATCCTCTTCATGAAGTCCATGAGAATAGGAATTATATTTATAATTTCTATATAATTCCTATTCTCATGACAGAGAGATCATAGCTCAAGCTTGGGGGAGACTGAAAACTTTGATGCTAAAATGTCCTAACCCTGGGCTCCCCAAAGATATGAATATTACTAATTTCTATGCAAGGCTATCTCGACAGGATAAAGACTTGCTCGATGCTTCCTCGATGGGTTCTTTCACAAACGAAAAGATTGATGCTAAATGGGAACTCCTTGAAAGAATCCAACACAACACTGAAGATTGGGAGATCGACAAAGGTAAAGAGTCAGGTATAATTTATGAGTATGATTGCATTAAGTCCTTTGTTGAAACTCCAAGTTTTAATAAATTTAGTGCTAAGTTTGGGCTTGATTCTCAAATCCTTGTTGATTTCCTCAAATCTTTTGCTTCACATTTTAATATGCCTAAGGAGAATTGGATCAAGCATCATGAACCTTTTAAAGAGATTTGCAAAGAAAATGAAATTGTTAATGATGATTGCAACATGCATGATCCAATTCCTGAAAATGAAGTTTTATATAAGCATGTTAATTTTTGTGGAGTGGATAGACCTTGTGAAAGGCCTATGATTGAAGAAGAGAAGTATTGTAAGCAACATAAGCATGAAAGAACAATCACTTGGGTTAGAGATTTAAATGAAATTTCTAGAGAATTGTGTGACCTTTATCCTTTTACTTGTGAAATTTGCTGCATAAAGGGTCACTTCAATTTTCAGTGCATGTACTTTCAAAACATAACTGTTAGTCAGTTGTGTGATGACATGATCACCCCTGATCTTTATGATGAGCTTATGTTATTTTTGATGTGTGAAAAGTTATCAGAAAAGACTTCTTGGCTAGATGGTCATGCTTTGGGAATAAATAACACTTTGCAGAAATGCCATCTCTATTGTGTTGTTAATTTCCATGAGAATGATTACATAAGTAAGATTAGAAAGGAGGGAACTCTACAAAAGTATAAAAATGTCTCTTATATTTCTACTAATAAAAAGGAGAGTTTCTCCCAAGTTTCCCCTATTGTTTCTAATGATAAACCAGGATATGTGGAGAAACTTCCCCTCCAACCACTCCTTCCTAAGGTGAAGAAGAATAAAAAGAAGAGGAGGAGGAAGAGGAGCAGGAAGGAAGAAGAATGGGTAACAACCTAGCCTGAGCATATTCCTCGCATCTATTTTTATCCTAACAGACAGAAATTTATGGAGGATGGTGAGCTTGATTGCATTCATTATTATCTTGAAGATAAGTCTGTAGGTACTATTGAAGATGATTTTGATTATGATATGCATGTTACTTTTTGTGAAATGGAAAATGATGATAATGCTACTTATGACCTTGAAAATCTCTTTGGTACCAACTCTGAGAGTGATGATATGGAAAGCTCCAAGCTTGGGGATGATAGGATTGCAAGTCCTTTACCCATTAGTGATGTGGTAATTGATAATTATTTTGCTAGTAAGAATGAAGACAACATGTTTACAAATATAGTTTCTAGCAATGATAATGCTCTTATCTACTATGATGATGTTATAACTCCTATTTTTAGTGATTATAAAGGTACCTATGACATAAGGAGAAATTATCCTTATGAAACTTGTCATGATCATGGAGGGAATTACTCCCTCGTTGAACACCATCTTCCTAATACACAATTAATCTATAGTGTTCAAGTTGTTTATGATAGTCCTACTCCCACTATTACCAATGAGAAAGATTATGCTTATGTGGAGAGTAAGAGTACCCTTTTGCATGTGGATCATGGTAACAATTTTTTATGTGATACTTATATTTTTGAGTTTATTCATGATCCCACTGAAAATTATTATGAGAGGGGAACATATGCTCATAGATATTTCAATAATATCAAATTCACTCTCTTTATGTTGAAAGCTTTGAAGTTGCACTTGTTTTTCCTTCCTATACTAATATATTTATGCTTCAATGAGTCGATATTCTATAAGATCCCTTTGCATAGGAAGCATTTTAGACTTAAATGTGTTTTGTATTTGCTTCCTGATGCTCTATTTTGTGCTTCAACTCTTATTCCTATGAGAGCATCATTAAAATCTTAAGCCTATCTTTATGGCTATAAAGAAAGAGCTCTAGGGAGACAACCCTTGTTATCTTTAGTTTGAGTTTTTACTTTCAGTTTTTAGTGGTCTTCATGATTGTTACTACTGTAGCAACATCATTGTATCTTTATTTTCAATCTTTGTGCCAAGTCTAGACTCCGATTGCAAGAAAGTTCAAAAGTTGTGACATGCTGTCCAGAAAACAGATTTTGTCCTTGGACGGAAAAATTATCCTAAAATCATCAGATCATCTTTTTTATCTGAATTTTTTTAACAGCATGCTCCATACAATTGACTTTTGAGCGTCTGTTCTGAGTTTTTTGATTCGAGTTGCAGAAGTACCCCTAAAAAATTCTTTACTACCTGCTGTTCTGTTTTCCACAGATTCTGCCACGTTTTGTCTCTCCTAACATTTGCAAACATTAAGCTTGATTTTTATTTGCAAAAACCTTCTGGCACTCTTGAGAAACAGTAGCTCTTCAAGATTATCTTTATATCCAGTAGGGAAAAATTATTTATTAAGGGTACTAACCTCTCTAATCAGCTTATGATGAGTTATGTATGAAGGGAGTTTTCAAGTATGCGATGGAAGATGATGAAAGAAGATCTAGGAGTGTCAAGCGCTCAAGCTTGGGGATGCCCCCATGCATCCCCAATAAATATTCAAGGATACTCAAGCATCTAAGCTTGGGGATGCCCCCGTGCATCCCCTTCTCCATCAACAATCATCAGTTCGTCCTTCGTCTCACTATATTTTTATCACTTCATGCATTATGTGCTATGGTTGGAGCATCTCGCTCTTAGGTTTTATTTTTAGTTTTATTTAGCTTTGCTTGCTGTTCATAACAAGTTAGATCCCGTCTTACTTTGTGTGGGAGATAAACACGCTCAATTTTCAAAATCTAGAACACATCATAGGATTCTTCATGCCTATCTTTTTGCTGTTATGTGTTCTTTATCTTTTCGTAGCTACTACCATGTCTAGTTTTAGTCTTAGTTTGTCTTTAGCAAGAGCCTTGGCTTTTGTTTAGTTTGTCGCTGGAACTCTCTTTAGTTTTCATGTTTATCTTGTTAAGAAAGTTGGTTGTTGCACTGAGTTATGTCTTGTCTTGAAAGTAGGTAATTGAGGTTGCTATTTAATTTTAGTAGTAACTTGCAATGGTTTTGAGGTATTGATGTGAGTAATGTTTGAACTTTTGGTGTCAAGAGCTCTAGCCTATTAGTGATAGGTGTCGTATTTTGGGCAATCCGTGTTTATTTTCAAAACCTACAAAATTAGTTGGGAACTTTAGCTACTAGATGGATCACTACTCTTTGGAGGGATCGAATATTAGAGTACACTCACGTACCATGAGTCGAGGATGCGCAAGGATAACCAAACCCACATACACTCCTCCTCGGGGTACTTGTCTCTTTGTGAACCTCCTTACTAGATTGAGAGTTACCGATAAAAAGTGCATGAGTTCTTCGGACTAATGTAAGCATTTAAAGTTGACACTTCCACCTCCTCATTTTTGCTAGCCTCTCCCGTGCCGTGCATTGCCTTCTTCTCACTCCGAGAGTTGGCGTCAACCTTCGCCAGTACATCCAAACCCTTGGCATGATACGCTCTGTCATCATAAACCTCCTTATATCTTTCCTCAAAAAAGCCACCATACCTACCTATCAAGGCATTTCCATAGCCTTTCCGAGATACATTGCCATGCAACATCCACCTCTTCATGACTTGATCTTCATGTCATACATGTTCCTGCTACACTGGCAGAGGCATACATTGCATACATCATGATAGCTACATCTTCTTTATGCTTTGAGTACCTTGTAAAGTGTGAAAGATCTTCTATACCCTCTTGTAAATTAGAGTGTTGCCATTAAGTGAGGAAAAGATCCCAAAGTGGACAAAATAAAAGATCCCAAAGAGGAAAAATGAGAGAGAAATAGAAAGAGCCATTGAGGCCACCAGAAAAAAAAAGAGAAAATGAAATAAAAAGAGAGAAGGGGGCACACTAATATTCCTTTTGAGAGATCCACACTCGTACTCCATCTTATATCTTGTACTCCATAGAGATTATCATTCATGCATATAGCTATGTGGGGACCTTCACACTATAGAACTTGGCTTGTATATTCCAATGATGAGCCTCCTCAAATGAGCTCTAGGTCTTCTTGAGCAAGCAAGTTGGATGCACCCCACTAGTTCCATTGGATAGCTTACCTTAGCTCACATGTGCATCCGTTGCACGGCAATCCATACTCCTCACATCATATCTATCATTTGGCTTTCTCTCGCCTATGATTTTCCTCATTGATGTGAGCCTTTCACATCATTTTTTGTCTTCCTCCTCTTCCTTTTCTCTCTTTGCCATCCTAAGTGTCAACTTTCTTGCTTACGCTCATCCATTGCATGAGTGCTCAAAATGTCGAAAAGGAGTGGATCATTTTGACTTGTACCTGGCTAGTGGTCTGGGGGTGAGTCAAGATAAGATTCGAAAGAAGACCAAGTGTGAAACTTTAGTAGATTGAGTTCTCAACACAAAAATATTTTTTCTCGTATATCCCTATCCCCTTTCTTGCACGCAAACACCATTTGGAGACATTCGAGTCACGGACAGCGAGAGCTCTTGCACCTTTTGTTCTTTTGTTGCTTGTGTCAATGCTAATATAGACTCTTTCTTGTTAAGACTTGAATTGAATTGCATGCTTTGATTGTTTGACTTAAGAGTTCTTATATGGTTGGTAGCATGTCACCACAGAAATTATGCTTGTTATCATTTACCTACTCGAGGACGAGCAGGAATTAAGTTTGGGGATGTTGATACGTCCCAAACGTATCTATAATTTCTGCTTGCTCCATGCATGTTTTGTGTGATATTGCTATGTTTTTGATATACTTTCATATATCTTTATAACATATTTTGGAACTAACCTATTAATGGTTGCAAGAGTGCACAAGTTCTTGTTTTTCTACTTTATGTGTAGGAATTACTTGGATAAAGGAAATATCACAAAAGGAAGCCTTGTAAGAGTTGGACTCTAACTTTCCTGAAATTTGTCCCCACCAGACAGCTTTTCAAGATCGCCTCGGAAACGCTAGAAGACGGCCTCAAACGGAAAAAATTAAAACTACAAAGTTGTAGCGAATTTTTGTCCGGTGGATTTAAACATAAAATTCGGCCCAATCGGAGTTCGGATGCTTCCAGAAACCACGAAATACAGAAGACGTAATCTGGATGACGGGAATCCGAGAGTCTATATAAAGAGAGGAAACCTAGGTCAAAGGGCACCCACGAAAATTCCTCCCCCTTGGCAGCCGTCTTGAGGGGGAGATCAATCTCCACAGCAGCACCATCTCCAAGGAAGAAGAAGGGGCCAAGGGCCGCTGGCCCCAAGGGCCGTGGCCGTGGCCGTGGGCGCCGCCGCCGCCGTGGCCGCCGTCGTCGCCGTCTCCTTCATCTCCTCCGGGCTGCACCTCTCCATCAACAACTCTCACTATCACCATGTCCATGTGTGAGTAGTTCCCCTCGAGGCTAAGGCTTGTATCTTGATCTATGTGGTTTCTCTCTCTCCCATGATGTGATCTTTGTTGTGATCATTGGCTATGTTAATCTAGGATGATCCCATGATGTTTCCCCTTCCTCTATGTATTGGATTGATGTACTCAATTGATCTTATCTAGTATAATCCCCGAGACCATGGTGACAGCTGGTCTATTACACATGGATTAGAAGAATATTTTCATGAGTGATTTCCTCTTTTGTGTGTGGATTGAAGATTGAGAGTCTTTTGGTGCTTGTCTTTGACTATCCTTTAGATATGTTGTGGTGATTGTGGTACTCTCTTTGGATGGCCGCGGTGACATTGGGAAATCCATAGATTGAGAACTACGAACTCTAAGGTGTGCTTTTGTAGCCCTACACAATTCTCGTCCTCTCTTGACCACAAAGGAATGACCTCCGAGTACGTCTCCATTGCATGTTTTATGGGAAATATCATGTGATTAGACTATGTTAATGTTGTTGGGAGTTGCCACTAGTGAAAGTATGAAGCCTAGTCCTTGTTTCCACCATTGCAATACCGTTTGTGCTCACGTTTACCACTTGTTTGCTTGCTGCACTTTTTATTACAGATTTATATTACTTTGTTTTGCCACACCTATCACCCATATTTTACCATCTCTTCGCCGAACTAGTGCACCTATACAACTCCTAGTTGTATTAGGTGTGTTGGGGACACAAGAGACTTCTTGTATCTTAATTGCAGGGTTGCTTGAGAGAGACCATCTTCAACCTCTACTTCCCTGAGTTCGATAAACCTTAGGTCATCCACTTGAGGGAAATTGTTGTTGTCCTACAAATCTCTGCGCTTGGAGGCCCAACATAGTCTACAAGAATAGAAGCGTGCGTAGACACCACATGACTTTGTCAATGTGTTGGTCTCGAGAGATAGCAACTCTGCCGAGACCCAATACCTTACTTTTACCTTTATCAGCGAAGGTGATGGTTTTCTTTGAAGAAGGACTCAGAGATGATTCCATAAGAAGGCTTCTGTCACCAGTCATGTGATTTTTGCATCCACTGTCCATCACCCATTCAGTCTTTCCCTTGGAGGACTTGTCCATGAAGCAGAAGGCAGGGGTTGTGTCTTCAGCTTCATCATCAACATGTGATGGATCATATTCCTCGGTGCTGAAGATTGACTTGGAGACAAGCGACGTGGCAAGAGCCATACCAGCCACACCCTCAGATTCTTCAGATTCTTCTTCCTCAGCATCAGGGTCGGAACCAGATTCTTCAGAGTCCAAATCTTTGCCGAGATATGCGCGAGCCTTACAGGAGTTGCTATTCCTGTATCCAGCAGACTTTGAGGATTTCTTCTTTGTCTTTTCATCAGAACTATCATCTTTCCCTTTCTTCTTATTCTTCTTCTTCTTCTTCTTCAGTCTAGCTTCCTTTTCCCATAAAGGACACTCAGCGATGTAAGGCCCAGGTTTCTTGCACTTGTGGCAGACTCTCTTTCTTGTTTCGATAGAGTCATCATCTTTGCTTTTTCTTGAGAAAGATCTTGAGGAATTTCCGAAGCGATTCTTCTTCGTGAATCTTTGGAACTTTCTGGTGAGGAGAGCAAGTTCCCGGTTGAGGGTTTCAGGATCATCAGTATCAGCCCCAGACACTTCATCAGAGGACAATCTTCGTGCTCTAGCTTTTAGCGCGCATACTTTAGGCGTGGAGCTGTACAAGTCTCGTTTTTCAGAGAGCTTCAGTTCATGAGCATTGAGGTGCTCGAGAATGTCAACAGGATCCAGAGTCTTGAAGTCAGGACGTTCTTGAATCATCAGCGATAGGAACTCAAATGAGTCATCCAGTGACCTCGGTAGTTTCTTCACCACCTCATGATCTATGATATTAGCGGCACCCAGTGCTTGAAGCTCATTGGATATGTCAGTGAGTCTGTCAAAGGTTTGCTGCACATGCTCGTTGTCCAGCCTCTTGAACCCGTTGAATAGACTGCGGAGTGTATCAACTCATGAGTCTCGTTGAGCAGTGACTCCTTCATTAACTTGTGAGAGTCTTGTCCATATCTTCTTTGCAGTATCCAGACCACTGATACGGTTGAACTGAGCCTTGTTGAGATGACCACCAATAATGCTTCGAGCTTTTGCATCAAGCTGCCAATTCTTCTTGACAACTTCAGGAGTAGTCATCAGAGTTGCTTCAGGAATGCCTTGATAAACAATATCCCACAGATCCTTGTCAATGGCTTCAAGATGCATCCTCATCTTGATCTTCCAGTACGGGTAGTCTGTCCCGTCGAAGATGGGGCAGTTTGAGGCAACGCTCATTGTACCTGAGGTCGACATAACTAAAACTCCAGGTGGTTAAACCGAATCACACAGAACAAGGGAGTACCTTGCTCTGATACCTATTGAAAGTGCAATATATCGACCTGAAGGGTGGGGGTGAATGGGAGATTTTCAAATATCTCGAGGAATTTCTATTTCCTCAAGACTGAGGCAATACGAAATTGAGGAAGTTGAAACCCGAGGAAGAACAAATGGAGTACAAAAGCAATGACGTGAATGGAAAACAACCTATTGCACAGCTAAGGTAAGATTGAAGCACGAACTGAGGAATCAGTGCAGGGTGAACTCAGAAAGTAAAGCATCAGGATAAGTCATCAGTGCATAAACATAATACTGAGGTTGAAGAAATAGCTCCAGGGCACTGAAGACGAAGACTTGATGAACCAGTTCGAGTTGTTGTGACAACTCTACGTCTGGTTGGAGAGGCTGAGATTGAACTCAGAAGACATAGTCTTCACCTTATTCTCCTTGAACTAAAGTCCTCAGACTCCGTCCAATAACTCAGGTGAGTCTTCAAGGTAGACTCCTGAAACCTTCACAGACTCAGTCACTCATGGAAGTCACAATTTCATCTTGACTTCCTCAGACTGAAGACTTCTACACCGGCTGGAAGATCACAGTCTTCAAGAGTAAAAATCTTTGGATCACTCGAACCGACTTCCTCAGAAATGATCAACTACTCAGGCTGGTGGTTTTCCTCACTTAGGTTCTTCAGTGTCCTCAGATGTGGGTTGCTCTCAAATGACAATGTCAGTTTTTCTCTCGGAGCAGCCGACCCACAAATGGGGCTGGGGGTGGCTATTTATAGCCGCGGAGCAACCCCAGGTGAAAGGACATAAATGCCCATGCACGCAATTACTCTCGTGCCCTCGGATATGAACGTTGCTAGACAAGTTCTAGCCTCTCACCACGCAACACGTGGCACGGTAAAACTATTCTCTCTCTCCTCACAATCTTCAGAAGAATCGCACTGGCGATCTCCAGACTCCTCAACCGAAGTTAGTTACCTCAGTGTCCTGAAGAACAACGTCTCAGACACCCGAGGACTGAACTTCTACCGCAGGAGATTTCCTCAGGGTTTTCTTCAGGATTTCTAATTGAGCACTTCCTCGAAATACAGAACTCATTTTCCTCAACCCCTCCAACAGTGAGGTGTTTTCCTACTGTAAGTGCATCAAGTGCCCTCCCCTTGAGGTTTTGGAGTTTGATGACAAAACGGTTAAGGGACTGATGTGTTTGTGAGTATACACAGGAGAACAGTCCCTGATGAGGTGTTTTACCACCAATGTCGACCCCCCAAAATGTTGAGGAACATTGGAGAAATCGGTGCGTTTCCTGAAGAATGAAGTTGCGTGAAATCCTGAGGAATCAGGATCCTGAAGCGTTCAGTTGAAGATGAAGATGAGGATGATCCTGAGGACGTTCGCGTTGAAGACGAAGTTGAAGCATAGTCTTCGCTAAGACTTTTTTTATACTTCTTGAGTCGTAGGAAAACACCGCACTGTTGGAGGGGTTGAAGAAAACGAGTTCCGAAGGTCTGAGGAATTTCTCAACTAGGAATCCTGAAGAAAAATCCTGAGGAAATCTCCTACAGTAGAAGTTCAGTCCTCGGGTGTCTGAGACGTTGTTCTTCAGGACACTGAGGTAACTAACTTCGGTTGAGGAGTCTGGAGATCGCCAGTGCGACTCTTCTGAAAATCATGAGGAGAGAGAATACTTTGACCGTGCCACGTGTTGCGTGGTGAGAGGCTAGAAATTTTCTAGCAACGGTCATTTCCGAGAGCATGAGAGTAATTGCATGCATGGGCATTTATGTCCTTTCACCTCGGGTTGCTCCGAGGCTATAAATAGCCACCCCCCAGCCCCATTTGTGGGTCGGCTGCTCCGAGAGAAAAACTGACACTTGTCATTTGAGAGCAACCCACCTCTGAGGAAACTGAAGAACCTATGTGAGGAAAACCACCAGCCTGAGTAGTTGAGCATTTCTGAGGAAGTCGGTTCGAGTGATCCGAAGCTTTTTACTCTTGAAGACTGTGATCTTCCAGCCGGTGTAGAAGTCTTCAGTCTGAGGAAGTCAAGACACAATTGTGACTTCCCGGAGTGACTGAGTCTGTGAAGGTTTCGGGAGTCTACCTTGAAGACTCACCTGAGTTATTGGACAGAGTCTGAGGACACTAGTTCAAGGAGAACAAGGTGAAGACTATGTCTTCTGAGTTGAATCTCAGCCTCTCCAACCAGACGTAGAGTTGTCACAACAACTTGAACTGGTCTACCAAACCAATGTCTTCTACCTCTGGTGCTATCTCTTCAACCTCTTAAGCTTCAGTATTTGATATGTTGACTTCTTATGCTTCAGCTCTCCCTCTGCTCTTTGTCTTCATACTATGCATCTAAAGTACTTCTGCTTATCTGAATTGATTTATTTCTGTTGCATTATGATGAGCTGCCCTAATGATTACATTCTGTGAAGTTTTATTTCTTCATGATTTTGGTTACTTCTTCAGCCTCATGATTGCTTCAGTCCTGAAGAAAACCAAAATCTGGTAGTAGAATTGAAAATCTCCCATTCACCCCCCCTATGGTCGATATATTGCACTTTCAATTGGTAACAGAGCAAGGTACTCCCTTATTCTGCGTGATTCGGTTTAACCACCTGGAGTTTTTGTTATGTCGACCTCAGGTACAATGAGCGTTGCCTCAAACTGCCCCATCTTCCACGGGACAGACTATCCATACTAGAAGAACAAGATGAGGATGCATCTTGAAGCCATTGGCAAGGATCTGTGGGATATTGTTGATCAAGGCATTCCTGAAGCAAATCTGATGACTGCTCCTGAAGTTGTCAAGAAGAACTGGCAGCTTGATGCAAAATCTCGAAGCATCATTGGTGGTCATCTCAACAAGGCTCAGTTCAACCGTATCAGTGGTCTGGATACTGCAAAGAAGATATGGACAAGACTGTCTAAAGTCAATGAAGGAGTCTCAGCTCAACGAGACTCACAGGTTGATACACTCCGCAGTCTCTTCAACAGGTTCAAGAGGCTGGACAATGAGCATGTGCAACAAACCTTTGACAGACTCACTGACATATCTAATGAACTTCAAGCACTGGGTGTTGCTGATATCATAGATCATGAAGTTGTGAAGAAACTACTGAGGTCACTGGATGACTCATTTGAGTTCCTATCGCTGATGATTCAAGAAAGGCCTGACTTCAAGACTCTGGATCCAGCGGACATTCTCGAGCACCTCAATGCTCATGAACTGAAGCTCTCTGAAAAACGAGATTTATACAGCTCCACGCCTAAGGTCCGCGCGCTAAAAGCTAGAGCACGAAGAGTGTCCTCTGATGAAGAGTCTGAGGCTGATACTGATGATCCTGAAGCTCTCAACCGTGAACTTGCTCTCCTCACCAGAAAGTTTCAAAGATTCACGAAGAAGAATCGCTTCGGAAATTCTTCAAGATCGTCCTCAAGAAAAAGCAAAGATGATGACTCTGTCGAAGCAAGAAAGAGAGTCTGCCACAAGTGCAAGAAACCTGGGCATTACATCACTGAGTGTCCTCTATGGGAAAAGGAAGCTAAACTGAAGAAGAAGAAGAAAGGGAAAGATGACAGTTCTGATGAAAAGACAAAGAAAAATCCTCAAGATCCTCAAAGTCTGCTGGATACAGGAATAGAAGTTTCCGTAAGGCTCGCGCATATATCGGCAAAGAATTGGACTCGGAAGAATCTGGTTCCAACCCTGATGCTGAGGAAGAAGAATCTGAGGGTGTGGCCGGTCTGGCTCTTGCCACGCCCTTGTCTCAAAGTCAATCTTCAGCACTGAGGAATCTGGTCTATCACATGTTGATGATGAAGCTGAAGACACAACCCCTGCCTTCTGCTTCATGGCCAAGTCCTCCAAGGTATCTTCTTACTCATCATCAGAGGATCCCTCTGATGAAGAACCTGATGAAAACTATGCTAAACTTGCTAAACTTGCATCTAAGCAACAACGTGAACTTGAAAAGATTCATACCTCACTAAACAAGAGTGATGATATGTTGGTTGAGGAAATGACGAAGACTCAAAAGTTGACTGATGAATCAAAAATTCTTCAGTCAAAGTTTGATGACTTGTTCAATCGTCATGAGGCACTCCTTACCGATCATGAAAAGCTGGCTCATGAGTTCCTCATGAGGAAACAAGAACTTGAACGTGTAAGGATGTCTCATGACGATCTGAGGAAAGAATATGATTCACTCCTCTCCCAACAGATCATCATGCCACAAGAAGGATTTAATCCTCCCTGTTTAAAATGCATTGAACATGATCGTATCATCTCTGTGCCTAGTTCCTCAATGTCTTCAGACTCTGTTATTTCTATTGCTTCTGTGGTATCTAACCCCTCATCTGAGGATACCATAGACATTTCTGAAGAAAATGCTAGGTTGAAGAGTCTCCTGGAAACCGGCATGTTCAAGAGTCTGAAAGGACATCAGACTCTTTGTGACATCCTCAAGAAACAGATCCTCAACAGGAACCCGAGGAAAGAAGGTGTCGCATTCACTCGGAATCTCAACCCTGATGGGTCTTACTGGAAACCTGAACAATATCCAGAGACCACTTGGGTTCTGGCAAAGATGCCTCCTCCTGATCCCTATACTTTATCTGGTTATGATGTTGTTTCTTCAGATGTGATGATTGAGTCTTTTGACTCAAACTATAAATTGTTTAAGAATGTTAATGGTGAGGTATTTGCCAGATACATCGGAACTAACTGCAGGAACGATCCTCCAGTCAAGCAGATCTGGGTTCCGAAGGACCTCATCACTAACCTTCCTGTGAATGCAGATGCAAATGAGCTGAGGATATCATCTGAGGACGATACCTCAAAAGGAAATGATTATAATCATGTATCTGCTAACCATTTTGTTCACAGGGAAGCTCCTCATAAGAATGATTATTCATTTGTTTATCATGATGCCACCATCTCACACCCCATTAGGTCTCATCACCCTCATCAGTCCTCATGTGCCTCAAGACCACCCATTAAGATGTGGGTGGTTAAGAACTAATCATCCTTGCAGGGACATGTCCTGAGGCAATTACAAATTCTGCAGATCATATGCCCAGGACAACATCATTTGAGTCAGTTGAAGGATATTTATATTGTTTGGTTTCATAGAATCAATCCTGAGGAACATCCTGAGGAATTAATTCTGAGGAACCATAAATTCCTCAAACTGAGACTGGCTCATAACTTGTTGTATGAGATACTAATTCCTTTGCAGGGAAAGACTGAATGGGTGATGGACAGTGGATGTACAAATCACATGACTGGTGACAAAAGCCTTCTTATGGAATCATCACTGAGTCCTTCAAAGAAAACCATCGCCTTCGCTGATAAAGGTAAAAGTAAGGTATTGGGTCTCGGCAGAGTGGCTATCTCTCGAGACCAACACATTGATAAAGTCATGCTTGTTGAATCCCTTGGATACAACTTGATGTCTGTATCTATGCTATGTGATCTTAATCTCGCTGTTCTCTTCGGAAAATATGGTTGTGTTGTCTTCATGATGAGCGATAACTCCGTTGTCTTCAGTGGGGTTAGGAAAGGTGACCTGTATATTGTAGATTTCTCTGAAGGTCCTCAGGTCGCTACATGCCTCATGGCACGAGCCTCAGAGTGCTGGCTATGGCATCGAAGACTCGGCCACGCTGGAATGAAAAATCTTCAGAAGCTGGTGCTGAAGAAACATGTCCTCGGGATTGAGGAAATTAGATTCACAAAGGACCGGCTGTGCGGTGCTTGCGAAGCTGGAAAGATGACCAAGGCCAAGGATCCTGCCAAGACCATCATGACTACTACAAGACCTCTGGAATTGCTTCACATGGATCTATTCGGTCCTCCAAAGTATTCAAGATTTGGAGGTAATATGTATGGTCTTGTTATTGTTGATGACTTCTCACGATACACTTGGGTGCATTTTCTTCTCTATAAGTCAGAAACCCTATCAATCCTCAAGCGCTTCGCCCTGCGAGTCATGAACAACTACAACCTGAAGATCAAGCACATTCGAAGCGACAACGACACTGAGTTCAAGAACTTCGGTGTGGAAGAATTCCTCGATGACTTGGGAATCACTCATGAATTCTCTGCACCTTACACTCCTCAGCAAAATGGAGTTGTTGAGAGGAAGAACTGAACCCTCATCGAAATGGCTCGCACGATGCTGGCTGAGTACAATACTCCACTCAAGTGGTGGGCTGAAGCAATCAACACTACATGCCACGTCGTCAATCGAGTGTATCTTCACAAGTTCTTCAATACAACATCATACGAGTTAATGGTCGGTAAGAAACCCAATGTAAGTTACTTCAAAGTATTCGGTGCACCTTGCTGGATTCGTGATCCTCATCACGAGTCCAAATTTGCACCCAAAGCATGTGAGGGTTTCATGCTTGGTTATGGTATCAACTCGCACACCTACAGAGTCTTCAATATTAGTCATTATAAAATTGTTGAGACTGTAGACGTACGGTTTGATGAATCTGATGGCTCCCAAAGAGAGCATCTGCCACATGATTTAGGTGAAGCACCACCTGAAGAACAGATCAAGAAGATGGGTGCTGGTGATATCATTCCTGTGGATCATCCTGAAGAAATCCACATACCTCCTGCTCCTGAAGAACATCCAAATCCTGATGCAAATAATCCTAATGACGATCCTGATCCTGAGGCTCCTGATACCCCTGAAGCTCCTGAAGCACCTGAAGCTGATGCAAATGAATCTGACAACAGTGACGAAGATGCGCCTCAAGATCATCCTCCTCGACTTCCTCGTGTGGCAAATGAAGTTCAAGTGGACAAAATCCTCGCTGACGTCAACCTACCAGGTCCTCTTACTCGTGCAAGAGCTAATCGTATAGCTAACTTTTGTGGGTATTTCTTATTTGTATCAATTTCAGAGCCCACCAAAGTCACCGAGGCATTCCAAGAAGCGGAATGGATTCAGGCAATGCAAGACGAACTTCTTCAGTTTAAACTGAATGATGTTTTGGAACTAGTCAAACATCCTGATCCTTGAGTTCACAATGTCATTGGCACGAAGTGGATCTACCGCAACAAACTCGATGAAGATGGACAATTCATCAGAAACAAAGCTCATCTCATCGCTCAAGGATATACTCAAGTCAAGGGGATCGACTTCGGTGAAACTTTCGCTCCTGTTGCTAGACTTGAGTCCATTCGTATTATGCTTGCATTCGCTAACCATCATAATATCAAGTTATATCAAATGGATGTGAAAAGTGCTTTCCTCAATGGTAATATCGAGGAAGAAGTATATGTTGCTCAACCTCCAGGTTTTGAAGACGCAAAGAAGCCTGATATGGTGTAAAGATTGAAGAAAGCCCTCTATGGACTGAAGCAAGCCCCTCGGGCTTGGTATGACACACTAACGGACTTCCTCATCAGCAAGGGCTTCAAATCTGGTTCCCTCGATCCAACTCTTTTCACAAAACGATATGATGATGCATTATTCATATGTCAAATTTATGTTGATGACATAATATTTGGATGCACTAACAAGAAATACAGTGAAGAATTTGCATTCTTGATGAGTGAACAGTATCAGATGTCCATGATGGGCGAACTGAAGTTCTTCTTAGGGCTCCAAATTCGTCAACAACGCAACGACATCTTCATCTCTCAGGAGAAGTACCTCAAGGAGTGCCTGAGGAAATTCGGGATGCAAGACTGCAAGGGCATCAAGACACCGATGCCCATAAATGGACAACTTGGCCCAGATGAAAATGGCAAGGACTACGATCAAAAGTTATACCGCTCCATGATAGGTTCTCTGCTATATCTATGTGCATCTAGGCCTGATATAATGTTGAGCGTTTGCATGAGTGCCCGATTCCAAGCGGCACCTAAGGAATCGCATCACCAAGCGGTGAAACGAAATCTTCGATATTTGGCTCACACCCCGTCGCTAGGCTTATGGTATCCAAAAGGCACACAGCTGGATCTCGTCGGATACTCAGACTCAGATTATGCTGGAGATCGAGTGGATCGGAAGTCTACCTCAGGAACATGTCATTTCCTCGGACGTTCTCTAGTGTGTTGGTCATCGAAGAAGCAGAACTGCGTCTCCCTCTCCACTGTTGAAGCTGAATACATTGCTGCTGGTGCTAGCTGCTCACAGCTTCTTTGGATGAAGCAAACTCTGAAGGACTACGGCATCAACCTGAAGAAAGTACCACTGCTATGTGACAATGAGAGCGCCATCAAGATCTCTCAAAATCCAGTACAGCACTCGAGGACGAAGCATATTGAGATTCGGTATCACTTTCTTCGGGATCATGTATTGAAGGAAGATATAGTCATCAGCCACGTGAAGACTGAAGACCAACTTGCTGATATATTCACTAAGCCTTTGGATGAGAAGCGATTTAGCACTCTGAGGTGTGAGCTAAATATCTTAGATTCCTCAAACATCCAGTGAATGGACACAGATCCTAACGCTTAAACAATATTGAAGAATCCTGATGTACAACACACGATGCGTCGTACTCCTCAAATCATGAGGAACTACCTTGCTAAGTGTGAAGAAATTAACGTGGAATTGACTCAAGATCCATACGACAATTGTATGGTATCAAGTGTCTCATTCCCTATAAGGTGGGTAGCGCCACCGCCCAAACACCTCAGGATTTGTCGTTCCTCAACTTCCTTAGGATTTGAAGTCTTCATTACTGATGATTACCGTGTTTGTCCTCAACAGCGTTCACCTATAGTTATTGTTTTTCAACTTTTGCTTCTTCATCTAGGTGAACGTGATCGGACCCGTCCCTCTGTGCTCACTTATCTAATCTGTCTATCTCATATGCGTTCATCCGGAAAACATGTATTCCTCAGGTTGAGATCATTAGTATTCATCATCAGCCTGAGACCATTTGTCTTCATCCTCAGCCCTTGTCCTCAAGTTCCTCAAACCAAGGATTTTCAATTTGTTGCGATTTTACCGCACGTCGTGCTTATCCACCATTATGATATCCACTAAGGATCCCAACAATCAGGGGCAATCTGGTCCACAAATTTCGCAACCCCTCAGCTTTCACCCCTCTATAAATAGCCCTCTACCCCCCTCCCGGTCATTTCCCCCCACCGCTTCTCTCACTCTCGCGCCGCCGCCTTTGAGCTCCTCAAGCTTTTGTGCTAACATCGCCGGCGTTCGCCGTCGCCGGGGACGAAGACTCATTGTTCCTCAGCATTCGCCTCAAGTCTGGTATGCTTATTCCTCAGCGTCTTATTCCTCAGTACTTTTGTGTCCTCAAGCCAGTTAATCCTCAACTGTACTGCTAGATTTCTGAGACCTATACCTATGCCTCATTCCTTTGTTTTCCTCAGCCTATTCCTCATGAACGCATATAACCGTACCCCACTTCCCTCGCAACTTAATTCTTTCACAGGTACATGTCTGCTGAGGAATCGTATGGTTCTCATAGTCTCACTTCATTTGCAGCTCAGCTCGAACATACAATTCCTCAGTCTCCACCGCTGAAGAAAATGGCTCCTTGACGTAAGCACACTGATACCACTAAAGACCTGCCTCCTGAGCTCTATGAGAAGCTGAAGACTCCCGAACGTGAAACTGCTGATGATCGTAAGAAAAGGGTCCAGAAGATCACAAGAGAATGGGCCAAGCATTGGGTGGCATATCAATGGCTTAATCCTCAACATGAGGAAATGTTTAATGTCAATCCGCCGCTGAAGACCTTGGGTATCAAGGCTCGACCTCCACCTGCACCAGACGTCACTCCTGATCCCACAACAATGCACACTCTTGATGACTTTCCTGAGGCATATGAGCAATACCTCAAGCGCAGTCGCAGCCGTGTCAAGGATCTGGTCCGTGACATGACTGCATCAATACAGATTCCGCCTCCGGCTCAGGCTCAACCCAGGCCACAACCTCCGCCTCAGCACCGCAAAAAGGCTGCTGGCATCAAGCCCTCCATGCAGTCCTCAGCTAAGCCTCAAGTTGTCGGTTCCTCTTGTCAACGCACGGATGGTGCTGCCCCCTCCTCAAGGATTCGCACTGATGAATCTGGCAATGCTCCTGAGGCCTCAACCACATTGCCTTAGTCTCAGCTGAAGACCAAAACTGTTCTTCAACGCGGCCCATACCCCTCACCAAAGAAAACTGCTATGCGTGGCGCCATTCATCATACTCCTCAAACCTCTGATGATGAAGATGAATTTGAGGATTTGGCCGGCTTCGTCGCCACTGAAGCTGATAAGATTGAATATCTGCGTATTGCGGCCAGACGCAAAGCTGAAGCAACGGGTTCAGAAATCCCGCTTCTCCTTGATCCCAAGAAGATCTTGGAGTACATCGAAATTTGTTCTGTCAAGCCTGACACTCCTCTTGATGATTTGGACATTCCTAAAGACATCAAGTTCTATGTTCAAAAGTTCCTCATAAATGAGATTCATCAACGTGATCTTCAGAAACAGTTGAAGGACAAACTGAAGAAAGTCCTCAGTGACTTCAAAAAGAAACCTATCACTGATGTTACTCCTCAGGAGTTTATAGAGCATCAATGTGAAGTTCAACGCCTCAACACTGAGTGCGCTGCCAACCGTGCTTATATAGGCAAATCCAAGGAACGGATGTCTCAGCAGATGGCAAAGTTGATGAAGCTTCGACAGCCTGCTTCCTCAGTACCCCCAGCTGCCTCTGCCAAAAGCCTCAAGCGCCTGCCTGAAGCCCAACCCTCAACTCCACCTGCTGCGAAGAAGCCTACTGTTGAGGACCCCATTGATGCTACACCACTTTCGTCAGCTCCTCCGGCATCAAAGGCCGCTGATACCACCGTTCTCATTACTGCTGCCTCAACTCCACCTCCAAATCCACAACGCAGCTTAATCGTCTTCACTCCACCCCCTGCTGCAACACCCATTGTTCCAACTCCTCCGTCCCCACCGCCACCGACTATCACCGAAGTTGAGGACATGGACGTCGACATTATGGATCATGGAACTCCCCGCGTCCATGATGAGGATTATGGGCTGACCAACTCGCCCACTCATACTATCTTCTCACCCGAGCCTCACTCCCCCACCGTGACCGAGGTGCTTCCTGATACTTCTCAGCAGTCTGAAGAATCAGTTGGTGCATCGTCCTCAGCGTCTGATGCTGATGAACCAGTAGCCACAAGTGCTCCCACAAATTCTGCTGCTGATACTGATGTTGCCGCAACCACTACTGCTGATACTGATGCTGCGGACACAACCACTGTTGATCCTAAGACAGCTCCCCCTGACGATGAAACTAAAGTTGAAGCCGAGCACAGCACAAATGCTCCTCCTGAAGCAGAGAACAGTACAAATGCTCATCCTGAAGCCTCAAAGGATGGCTCTGAAGACAAACATGCAACATCCCCTCGTCTTCCCAAGGACCTCAACACGTCTGTGCCTGAAGCCTCAACACCTCCGCCTCAGCCTCAAGCCTCTCTTCAGATTGAAGTGCCTCAAACGCCTCCACCACCTCAAGGCCCAGTTCAAGCTCGGTCCTTGTGTCTGAAGCAGAAGCAACCATTCTTCCGTGACCTTGAAGCTGATGATACCCCCAGCTTCGATGCTACTGATTTCTTCAATGCCATGAGTTTCTTCCAAGAGGGGATTCACAATCCATATCACTCTGCTCCACCTCGAAAGCTGCTGAGGTTCTGGACTGCCTCTCAGAAGAACTATTATGCTTCAGTTCTCTATAAGCAAAACAAACTGTTTCCTCACAAGCATATTCCTCTAATGGATATGGAAGCCCTTCCCTGCTTCAACAGTGTGCTTCAGGATCTACATCATGCCAAGCTGCTTCAGTTCTGCTCCGAATGCATCCACTGGAACGAAGAGCTTGTACTTCAGTTTTATGAAACTTTGTATGTTTCAGGAGATCCTTTGGATATCACCACCTGGGTACTCGAGTGGATGACAGAGCATCATCACTACACCATCACTGTTCCTGAAGCAATTGCCATTCTTGAGTTGCCTCAGTGCACTTCCCCAACTGCTTGCTCCTATGGGTCTCAAATTCTTCGAGATGACCTGATGAACATGCTTATGAAGCCTCAGGCACCTGAAGCCCCAGCTCGCACAAAGTTTCCAGTTTCTGAGCTTCTGTATCTGCCAAGTACACTGTATCGGATTCTGGCGAAGACCTTCTGCCCCATTAAAGGCTATGAATCCTCTGCTGAAGAAGTCATTGGCATCATGAAGAACATACTCCACAACCTCTGCATATCTGGGCCAATCAACGTTCCTGACTTCTTCTTCAGAACTCTGGTGGATGCAGCACAGAATCCTCATATCCTGAAGCCATACGCGCCATGGATCATGAAGCTCATCCGAGCCACGACTGGTATTGATTTCCAACCTGATCATCCGAATCATAGGACCTATCTGCCGCCTGTCGAAGTGCTTCAGCATACGATTGCTTCAAATGATAAGGGCAAAGGAATATTCTATGAAGAAGTCCTCCCGACCAATTCCCTTGGTGGAAACATTCGTCATCCTCAGTCTCACACTATTGATGAAACCAGAACTCATGCCTCTACTGAGGATACGACTCAGGCTCGAGTGACGACTGACCGAGAGCTTCTGATTAGTCTTCATCAGAAGGTTGACCGAAATCATGACTGGGTGAAGCGTCAGTTTTCTGAAATACTCAGCTACATGGCTCAGACGCATTCTTCAGTGAAGAAAGTGCATCAGTACACTCATCATACATATCAACATCTTGATGCCTTGATGAAAGAAGTAATCAACCCTGAAGACCTTGCAAATTTGGATCTTCAAAAGCCTCCGATTCCTGCAATCAAACCCCCGAGGCAATTCAGACGCTGCACAACTCCTCCTCCGGCCATGGACTCTTATTCTTCAAACCAGGAGATGACTGCTGAAGAAGCTGAAGACACTGCTGCCTGCCCTCACACTGCCACGGATTGCCTCAGGCGTGACTCACCTCATCCTTGAAGCATCTTCAAAGGGGCGTTAGCTTCAGTTTTTCCCTTTTTGTTCATTTTATGACAAAGGGGGAGAAATCTGTTAGTCTTCAAACGGGTTTTATTTAGGAGGTTCTACAGTTACAACTCTCGTTCTTCAGATTTTTTTTGTAACGAGTTGTAAACTGTTATTTTGGTGTTTGCCTGATACTATTCTTCAGTTACCTCATGCTATTTCCTCAAGTTTATCATATATGCATATGATTATCTCTGCAAACACCTCTCTCAGTGCGTTGTTTAAATTCCTCAAACACTTCATAACATGCACTGCTTCAAAAATGCCTGGATATAGGGGGAGCTCCTCATATACCTCAAAATGCGTTAGATATTAAAAATTCTTCAACTCATATGCATATCCTCAGGGGGAGCTTCATTATATCCAGCTTAATGATAGAAATGTTCTTCAAAGTTTTTATTCTTCAAACTCATAATTTTTATCCCCGTTGAAGCTTAACCTGATTGTCATCAAATCATCAAAAAGGGGGAGATTGTAAGTGCATCAAGTGCCCTCCCCTTGAGGTTTTGGAGTTTGATGACAAAACGGTTAAGGGACTGATGTGTTTGTGAGTATACACAGGAGAACAGTCCCTATTGAGGTGTTTTACCACAATTGTCGACCCCCCAAAATGTTGAGGAACATTGGAGAAATCGGTGTGTTTCCTGAAGAATGAAGTTGCGCGAAATCCTGAGGAATCAGGATCCTGAAGCGTTCAGTTGAAGATGAAGTTGAGGAAGATCCTGAGGACGTTCGCGCTGAAGACGAAGTTGAAGCGTAGTCTTCGCTAAGACTTTTTTTTATACTTCTTGAGTCGTACGAAAACACCACACTGTTGGAGGGGTTGAAGAAAACGAGTTCCGAAGGTCTGAGGAATTGCTCAACTAGGAACCCTGAAGAAAAACCCTGAGGAAATCTCCTACAGTAGAAGTTCAGTGCTCGGGTGTCTGAGACGTTGTTCTTCAGGACACTGAGGTAACTAACTTCGGTTGAGGAGTCTGGAGATCGCCAGTGCGACTCTTCTGAAAATCATGAGGAGAGAGAATACTTTGACCGTGCCACGTGTTGCGTGGTGAGAGGCTAGAACTTGTCTAGCAACGGTCATTTCCGAGGGCATGAGAGTAATTGCATGCATGGGCATTTATGTCCTTTCACCTCGGGTTGCTCCGCGGCTATAAATAGCCACCCCCCAGCCCCATTTGTGGGTCGGCTGCTCCGAGAGAAAAACTGACACTTGTCATTTGAGAGCAACCCACCTCTGAGGAAACTGAAGAACCTATGTGAAGAAAACCACCAGCCTGAGTAGTTGAGCATTTCTGAGGAAGTCGGTTCGAGTGATCCGAAGATTTTTACTCGTGAAGACTGTGATCTTCCAGCCGGTGTAGAAGTCTTCACTCTGAGGAAGTCAAGATGCAATTGTGACTTCCCGGAGTGACTGAGTCTGTGAAGGTTTCGGGAGTCTACCTTGAAGACTCACCTGAGTTATTGGACGGAGTCTGAGGACTCTAGTTCAAGGAGAACAAGGTGAAGACTATGTCTTCTGAGTTGAATCTCAGCCTCTCCAACCAGACGTAGAGTTGTCACAGCAACTTGAACTGGTCTACCAAACCAATGTCTTCAACCTCTGGTGCTATCTCTTCAACCTCTTAAGCTTCAGTATTTGATATGTTGACTTCTTATGCTTCAGCTCTCCCTCTGCTCTTTGTCTTCATACTATGCATCTGAAGTACTTCTGCTTATTTGAATTGATTTATTTCTGTTGCATTATGATGAGCTTCCCTAATGATTACATTCTGTGAAGTTTTATTTCTTCATGATTTTGGTTACTTCTTCAGCCTCGTGATTGCTTCAGTCCTGAAGAAAACCAAAATCTGGTAGTAGAATTGAAAATCTCCCATTCACCCCCCTCTGGTCGATATATTGCACTTTCACCTACGACTCAAGAAGTATAAAAAGTCTTAGCGAAGACTATGCTTCAACTTCGTCTTCAGCGCGAACGTCCTCAGTATCGTCCTCAGGATCTGGTACAGCTTCAGCCGAGCGCTTCAAGATCCTGATTCCTCAGAATTTCACACAACTTCATTCTTCAGGAAACACACCGATTTCTCCAATGTTCCTCAACATTTTGGGGGGGGTCGACAACGGTGGTTAACCTCATCCTCAGGGACTGTTTTCCTGTGTATACTCACAAACACATCAGTCCCTTAACCGTTTTGTCATCGAATACTCCAAAACCTCAAAGGGGGCACTAGATGCACTTACACAAGCACTGTGCTCACGACACTGTTGCGGGCCGCTATGTAGAGATACAACTTTTCCCTTTCTTTAGGCACCACCAAGATTGGTGGGGTCCAGAGGGTCTTCTTTAAGTCTGCGAATGCATTGCTGGCTTCCTCGGTCCACTCGAATTTTTCTCCTTTTCACAGCAGCTTGTAGAACGGCAAAGTCCTTTCGCCTAACCTGCTGATGAAGCGGCTCAATGCTGCGAGCTTTCCTATGAGCTGTTGTACTCCTCTGATGTTGGTTGGTCTTTGCATCTTGGCGATTGCTTGAACCTTTTCGGGGTTGGCTTCGATTCCTCGGGCAGAGATCATGTATCCGAGTAGTTTTCCGACCGGGACGCCGAATACACATTTTTTGGGGTTGAGCTTGATCTAGTACTTGTTGAAGGCCGCGAATGTCTCGCGGAGGTCGTCGAGTAGCGTGTTTGCGCTATAGGTTTTGATGACGATGTCGTCCACGTAGACTTGGACGTTCCTGCCAATCTGGTCTCTCAAACATGCATGCATCATCCGCTGGTACGTGGCTCTCGCGTTTTTTAGGCCAAAAGGCATTGTTTGGTAGCAGAATATTCCATAGGGGGTGATGAACGAGGTGTGCTCTTCGTCTTCTTCCTTCATCCTGATCTGATTGTATCCTGAGTATGCGTCGAGGAAGGAGAGGAGGTCGCATCTTGCTGTGGAGTCGATTATCTGATCGATTCTTGGCAGGGGGAAGTGGTCTTTTGGGCAGTGCTTGTTGATAGGCCCATAGTCGGCGCACATCCTCAATAACTCGGTTTCCTTTTTAGGTACTAGGACTGGGTTTGCTATCCATGTTGCTTTCTTCGTCTCTCGGATGAACTGTGTGTTGAGTAGTCGGTTGAATTCTTCTCCGATTGCTCTGCGCTTGGGTTCTGAGAATCGTCGCAGTGCCTGCTTTACTGGCTTGGTGTCTGGCTTGATGTGGAGCGCGTGTTCTGCGAATTCTCGTGGTATCCCGGGCATGTCGGCTGGGCACCAGGCGAAAATTTCCCACTCTTCGCGAAGGAAGGTTATGACGGCGGTTGCTTGCTCTTCTGGAAGGTGGGCATATACGCGAACTGTATTCTCTGGGTCTGTTGGGTGGACTTGGTGTGTGATTGTGTCACTGTCTATGCTGAAGTCGAGGCCGAATTCTTTTGTCTCGCTTCGGTTTGCCAGCGGGAATATGCTTTTGTCTGTCACCATGGCAATTTCTTTCAGCTGTTGTCGGGCTCCAAATGTGTCGGAGACTTTGTGGAAGTCGCGGTCGCACTGGTCCGATTTGGTGAAGCTTCCCTTGACTGTGATGATTCCTGTGGGTCCTGGCATCTTGAGTTTGAGATATGCGTAGTGAGGGACCGCCATGAACTGTGCGAACGCTGGTCGCCCGAGTATGGCGTGACACTGCGATTGCCAGTCGAGCACTTCGAACTCGAGCGCTTGCTGCCAAAGATCACATCAAGCTATATTGTTCCGATGGAGGTGGCTGCTTCGCCCGGAACTACGCTGTGTATTGTGGTGCCTGACTTCTTGCAAACTGACAGTGGGATTAACATCTTGCGTAGGGTGCTGGCGAAGATTATGTTGAGACTGCTGCCTCCGTCCATGAAGACTCTGTCCATGTCGTAACCTCCGATCTGAGCTTCGAGGACTAAGGGTGCGTGCCCAGGCCTTGGGACTGCAGGCGTATGGTCGCTCTGTGAGAAGGTGATGCTGGTCTCAGCACCGCTCAGTTGGTAGGTTTCAGTTATCTTTTGGCCTTCGGCTGCTTCGGCCTGCAAGGTGTAGGCATCTTGCTTTGCTTTCGGGGGGCTTCCTTCTTGGACCATGCAGACTCGTCCCTAGGACGCGGGGCATCGCTCCTCTGTGATTGGTGCGGCGACTGCGCGCTTCTTCGAGTGTGTTTGGCTTCACGCTCCTCCTTGAGGCCGTTGGAGAGTTCGGCGAATAGGCGGCAATCTCCTAGGGTGTGACTTGCTCTGAGATGTCCCCGACTGTCTTCAAAGCAGTGGACCGCGCAAGGTCCTTCCAGTTGCTCTTTGGCTGTGAGTTTGCTGGAGCCGGCGTGCCTTCTTCTCCTTGAGATTTGGAAGATCTGTGAGTGGTCTTCTGCTCGACTATGGAATCTTGGGTCAATTTCTATCCCGTCGCTGAGTGATTGGCTTCGGATGAAGTTGGCAAATTCGTCTCAACTTCGATCTGGATCGTAGTACTCTCCGGTCTTGGTTTCGGAGTCGCTGTCTTGGCGTGTGGTGGGAGTCCGGGCGGCTGCGGGTCGTCGACTAATGGGCGAGTCTTCGGCCGCGCGTCGCGGCTCCTCGAGTGGTGTCCCCGAGTAGGGTCCTCGTGTTTGTCTTCTGGGTCGTCGAGTTCTTTTCCGTCGGCGATGGATCTGACAGTCGTCAGGATGCTAGACTTGGCTCGGCTGCAGGCTAGATGATCTTGACGAGATGATGGAGACGCTTGTGGTGATCTTGAATTCCTCAAGCGGGCTAGATCTGGTTCTAGTCCTCGAGTCTTGATCTGCTGAGGGCGGGACCGCCGAGATCGTAATTCCAACCTGTGTAGTTCCCACAGACGGCGCCAATTGACGGGGATCAACCCCGACAAATCCCATGGTCAGAGACCCTGGGTTAGTCATAGAGAAGGCACAGGTTGGACGATACTCGTCGGCTAACAGGAGAAGCACTTCCTTCTCGATACTATTGCTTGAGGGGGCGATTACAGTGGAGGCCAAGGCGAGTTCTCGCAAGGCTAGGATGAGTAGATGCGTATTGAGTTGATCTGGACGTCTCCCCTCCCAGCCTTTATATATTAGGCTAGGTCTCGGGGAATCCGTACTAGGTTACAGAGATGGTTTCCTAGTTCTAGTCTTTGCCTTGTACGCCAAGTTGCACCTTCCATATTAGTCGCGGACTCCTACGTCGGTGCCTAGTTGGGCCAATCGTGGGCTTGTCGCAACTTCCCAGCGGGCCTTCTGTCTTCATATGCACCAGGTAGCCTTTCATGCAGGAGTCGTGGGGTCACCCCCTCGTCATATACTTTTGTTCCCAACATGACGAGTTTGACACTAAGCACGACCTAGTTTTATGACTTTTGTTTTGAAAACTTTTACTTTATTTGGTCTGCAAAATTAAACATCGATATACTATTTTAGTTTTAATTATATTTTTATTTTTACTTTATTATTAATGTTTTTTAGTGGTTTAGAAGTTTGGGGCTATTTTATATGTTATGTATCCAAACACCCGATTTTGGTTTTCAGATTAGACATTTATGATCAAGGTTGTTCAAGCTTCACAAAAGTATGGTTCTGTCATTCTAACTGCAAGTTCAAAGTATTAACCCATAAACATTAAATAAATCATAAATTCAAAGAAAAAAAGGCATCCCGAAGCCCTTCTTTGCGTTTTGGTACGTCAAATAAAAAAAGATGGTATATCTCATCTCTAAACGAGAACCCGTTGCATGCAGGAGGTCTACATGTATTACAGGTACTCGAGGTGAGCAAGCCAACAACACATGATGCTAGATATGATGGGAGTAACTTACTCCCTCCGTCCTTGAAAGAGTGGAAGTTTAGGTTGAGTTTGTTTTTGAAAATAAGTGGATGTCTACATTGCACTGGAGTACTTTTGCATTTGTCTCCTTGGTCTAAGCCTCGAGCGTCAATCCAGCGCGAACGACCCAATCCTCTTCCTCTCCCCCAACATTCCTCTCCGTCGATCCAATCCCAAATCATCGTCGCGGCACTAGAGCCATAACATAACACATCTTAAAATAAACATACTTATATACTTCTTGCGTTCCTAAATATAAGATCTTATAAAAGTTTCACTATATACTACATACAAATTAATGTATATATAGACATATTTTAGAGTGTAGATTCACTTATTTTACTTCATAAGTAGTCTATTATGGAATTTCTAAAAGGTCTTATATTTAGGAACGAAGGGAGTAGTAAGTAGTTAATGATGGAAAAGACATATGTGGTATCATAATATATTACCCTAATATAACACACTCGGAAGCAAAATGAATTTATATATCTAAACAAATGAAGGGTTGCATGATATCATACATATATTATTAGTATTCATTATAAATATAGTAACATTGATTAGTAATATATGCAGGTTACTAGTTTTTTTCTTTGCGGGACTAGTTTCCACTATGATCAACCTAACGCACAAGTGCTTAAATAAGACGTGTATAGTTAATATTTTCTTCTAATATTTTGTATAGGTCTGTATGTTTGACGTGTTTCTTTTAAATATCATTGAAGTGTCTTTTCTTATTTTTAATTATTTTTTATCTATGCGGCATGCTTAGCGCATATAAACCGTGTCATGCTGACGCAACACTTACAACGGGCAGAGCTCGGATTGATGTGCCTAGCCCCGTAGTCCCCGACATAATCACGAGACCATGAATCGTGTACACCCAAACCCTCCGAATCATCACTAGATTGAAGCTCTGAAACCATCACCAACACGCACGAGGCACGCGCGGGTCAAGCGAATCCAGGTGGCGGTCTCACTGCCGACGGTTCACGCCACGTATGCGCATGCCTTGCCAGCTGGGATCGAGGTAGCTAGATAGCCTGGACAAGTCGTAAAGCTCAGCTGATTGCTTGAGCTCAAAAGAGGAAACTTGCCTTCTTCGGATTAACAAAGTCAAATCCTGCTTATCACTCAGACGAGACAGCGGAAGGAGGTTAACCTTTCACATGCCCTGAAGAAACTCTAACTAAACACGTCTTGTTCTGTCGTCGTTCTAGAAGTAAAATACAGATGTACTGACTGAACTTGTATCAATCCTTACGCGGGCGGGTACATCAAAATTTGTCTATTCTTTGACGTTAAAATTAGGGAATTCAAAATTCATGGTACTATATATGTAATTCAGCTTTGTTTTGCTGAAGACTTGCAAATTTGTAGTTCTGGATCGAGTTAGCGTTTCGACCTTTTTGTCAGAAGAAATTTAAGCACCAGAGTACTGCATATATGCCCCATCCATTTCCATTGTACAACGCCCTCTCCCGTCATTTTCGAATGCTAGTATACTTAACATTTAAGCTTTGGAAACTACTTAGTGGCGACCTGCTGATGTGGTCGATCGTCAAACGATTATTTGCACAACAACGTCAAACATTAATCATGTACCTGTAAATAGGTGTGCGGTAGTTTTCCACTTGTAGCGAGGAGACTAGCCATCCAGTTGAAAATTGACTTTGGCCAAAAGCGTAGGGATCAGTATTAGGATAGATTGCTAGAGTTGGCAATCACAATTTAGATACTCCTAATTACCTGGGAATGACCAGATGCAGTTAACTTCAGCGCCCCCTAGCTTTGGAAAAGTTACAAGGATAAACTGGTGACACTACACCGTTGCATCCACGTACCAGAAGCATATGCGGCCCTTTTAGATTATCTTGGAAGACTAATTAGGGTGTGCTTGACTCGTAATTTGTTCCGCAAAAAAAAATGTACACACAGTAATTTGGCTGTTTTTTTTTCTTTCAAGGGAGTAATTTGACTGAATCTTCTGTAACTTTACAGGTCTCATGACGAGTTCTGACTTTTCAAATTGTGAATATAACCTGCGGATTGCGACAAGTATAGGCTTTTCTTTTCTTCTCTCTCGGAACACGACAAGTATGGGATAAGAAATGAAGGCTAGCTCGAAATCGCAGACGTGCATTGAACTCAAAACACATGTAAGCACATTAGTTATGACGCCGTGACGTTTACCTAAGGCCGCCTGAGGTTGTCGCTCCTCAAGGGTCGGGGTTGAAGCGGCCACATGCATTTATGTACTGCTCGACAGTGAGATCGTATGATGCCTAGGCGGTGGCATGGCATTCATGTGTGTCATCTTTACCTCGTACCACGATATTGACAACGGCCCGGAGTCGAATGTCGGCATGGACCACCTCAGTGGTATGGAAAAGAACGTAGTGGCTGAGCCGCAAGATTCGCTCCCAAGCGTGGTTTTTTTGTTGGCATCCACTTATTTAAAAATAAATCGCTCGGAAAATCTCAAAGGCTCCTTGAGTTCCTTAGAGCCTTTGAGATTTTGAGGTGGTCAGCAATCACACACTCGGTGGCAAAATTATTTCTTGGCATGTTCACAGAGCTAAGCACGATGTTTCAGTCGCCTTCATATATAATTCAGAGAAAAGAAGAATGTGCCAAGTGTGGCCGATATATTGATCGAGCCGTATGCACAAGCTAGGTTGTCATTGATGTATGTACCACGTTGGCGGTCACCATTGAACGACCGCGCGAGGTTGTTCCTGAATAAGGGGCAGCAAATCCTCAGCAGCTATGCCCTGCCAGATGGAGCTCTCTTCTCATACATAAGCATCACGTACACGTCCATTGCAAATTTGCAATGCACGCACGCATCCAGCGCTCCATGCGCGCCCCCTTTTTGCCCCTGAAAACCGCGCGCCTTGCCACTATGCCTCCGGGCAACAAACACCTCGCCAGCTCGAGCTCCTGCACTAGCTCTCTTCCATTGTAAGTACTCTCTAGAGTCGGGACACGTCACCTACGCTCTATAAATGGGCAGGCAGCATGTAACCCAAGATATCACAAGCAGCTCGCGCAAGGTTGATCGGCATATCACCTAGCTGAGGTCAAATTGAGTAGCTGACCACTGACAACGAGTTTGCTAGTGCCTAGTGGCAGCATGGCGAGCGCAAGGCCGCCGCAGCCTCAGGCCATCACCAAGGTGTCCATATCGGCGCTGGTCATCTCCCTGCCCATCATCTACGTGTCGCTGCTGCGCGTGCCGCCGTCCGCGCTCGCCAGGGACTCCACCTTCTGGTTCCTCATGTCCAACTCCATCATCGCCATCATCGCCGCCGACTCCGGCGTGCTCTTCTTCAGCCCCGCCCCCCACAGCCACTACGACGACGATCTACCTTGCTCGGACGTCGCTCCCGGTGAGCCGGCGGAGACGGTCCAAGAGGGATACTGCGACGCCATGTTGTCGGTGCCGTTGATGGCACCCCACGAGCCGGTGGATGTAGTATCCACTAGTGTCGTCGTAGGAGGTTGTGACCAGCTGCCTTCAGGTGGAGCTGTGAGCTGCAAGGCAACAGATGAAGTAGCTGGCATGGAGGAGGGCTATGAGCTGGCTTTGATCGAAGGTGAAGGTGCGGCACCGGCAAGCAGGCCGATAACTGATACGGACCATGCGTCGCTTCTTCAGATACACGAGGAAGAAGAAGAAGAAGTGCCCGAACCACTTGGCAGCAACAAAAGGGACATGATGATCGTGGAAGGCGAGCAGTGGATAATAATACCACAAGCTCAGGTAGCTGTCACACTTGATGATCAAGATGAGGGCTCCGCTGAAGAGATGAAGCCCCGGTGCTCGGTTACAGAGGAGACCGACAAGTCGCCGCCGGAGGAGGAGCCGGCGTACTGGCAGCTGAGCGACGAGGAGCTCAACAGGAAGGTAGAGGAGTTCATCACGCGGTTCAACAGAGACATGGTCGAGCAGGAAGCAGCAGTCTGCTAGGCGCTAGCTGATCAACTCTAAGGATTAAGCAGTTAGTCGTACTAGCTACTCGTATTACTATTCATGTAGTACATGTATATCATGCTTTGTACAAATTTTATGCGGCCGTCGACAGCGAGGATATATTGCACTACTCTTTATGTACTGGAAGACTGAAAGTGGCATATATGTACAATGAATTTGATCCGTTTTATGTTTGTTTGAATCGTCTGGGGATCCTCTCTCCGGTCGTGTTCGTGCCTACCTGACGTTGCAGTTAATCTATCGATCCATTTTATCCGCGTAGAAAACATTTTTAATAAAAGAGTCGAACCATACCAGCGGTCATGCCAACGGACTGGACTGGCTGACAGTGGATGTGGTGTTGAGATCGACATCGATGGATGCCATGGGGGTGACCGGTGCCAAGGAGGTTGTCGGCGCCATCATTACTTCCGGCAAGCTGTCCCGAGGCGTGGTGGAGAAGCTGAACGCCACCGGCGTGGTCTGCGGCGTCGTGGAACGTGCACGTCGAGTCCAAACGAGTCGGGCGTGCATTCGACAACCCCGTGCTCGCGGCCGCGACCATGGGGACAGCCATGACAAAGATGGCTGCGTCGCAGTGGACGAAACTAATCATGATGAGGGCTTGATAAGCGGCAGCACAATCCGTCGGTCGACTTTCTTGGCCAACTCCTTGATCCAGAACCCTTCCTTTTCCTTCAGCGTGGGCTCCTTTTTGGGTTTCTTCGGGCGACCGAGATGGACGACAACCAGCATTTGGGGTGTCGGCCATGGTCGTAGATGGGGAGGGCGTGTGAGGGTTTTGGGAGACAGGGAGGAAATATGATGGATGTGTGACCGACTGGTAGGCCAGGAAAGGACAAGGGCGGGGGATTGCGCGCGTCCGTGGCGACTCAAACACGACATTAATTTGATTCGAAATTTCACCGAGACGGACGAAAAAATAGACGCGGGTCCATATGCATCCGCGCATTGGGCCATGATTTCTATCCGTGCGGACCCAAACAAACGCAAATGAACAAAATGCGTCCGTGCGTTGTAGTTGCCCTAAGTGCATCTCTAACACTTATACCTAAAAATGACATACTATTTGTCCATGAACCGTGTTCGGATGCGTCCACGGACATGATCCTAATGTGAGTCATCCAACCATAAACATCAAATTCGGGTAACAAAGATGGGTCAGACGGACCAAAAGGACAAAACACATAAAAAATAATAAAGAAAAATCTCACGTGGTTGGATGAGATTGAAGATGCCACGTCCAAACACTCTTAAAGACCCTCCTAGGTTGGTTTCAATTTACGAGAAAATGGACATCCGAATCGATCCACAAACACATAGGCGTCTTCATTAGACCGCAAAATTGATCCCAAACCTATGGTCCAACTATTCACCGAAGCTTTGGGGTATCCTTAGAGATGCTCTAAGTTGCCTAAATTTAATTTATGGATCAGTCACTCTTTTCACACTAAAGGATACCCCGTGTGTTGCTGTAGGATTCAACTGTAATATATTTTGAATGTATGAAGCATGAATAGTTGAATTAATAATATACAAACTAAAACTAAAAATAATATTACATATTGTGTTTGATTATTGTGTAGTTGAAAATATTTATTTAATATAAGTGCATGATACAATGAAAAAAATACCATGCATGTTGATTGAGCATTGATATGGTGGCATGTGTGATGAGATGGATTTGTGCAACAGATTAACTATTAACTAAAACATTTATCTCATGCATATTGTGCTGGGCCTTTTATGAGATGTCATGTGTGCATATTAAAATAGTAAAGTTAGTGGCTTAATGGGGATGTTGAGATTGACACTTTGCATGTTGAGAGAATTGAGACCAACTGCTTAAAAATGTAAGATTTGTTCAGGTTTAATACACATTTTTTAATAAAAGTTAGATTTTATTGGCTTAAAAATGAAGCATCAAAAGGATACAAAAATAATGAGCGCACACCCAGCCTTACACAACCAACACGCACGCACACAAAAAACAGATCGATAAATAGCAAAATCATATATTACCTCTGATCCATATTAATGAACTCAATTTTGTTTAGATTCGTATGTATCTAGTTAAGTATTTAGACTAGATGCATGTGTATCTAGACAAACTTAAATCCATTAATATGGATCGAAGGGAGTAGAACAAAAGCTATGCGTTAGACGAGAAAAAACCCAAAGCAGTCCGATCCATGATCAACAAACTACAAAAACAATCATATTCACACCAATTAAATGATGATACCACATGGACGATAAGGTTCTTGAACAATAACGCCTTCAGAATGAAAACGATGGTCGCGTACCACGTCATCGGATCCAACCATCCAAGGCTAGAATCTAAAATTTCATCCTGAAGAACCAGTTGGAGCATATCGCAATGCTTTCAATAAGGTAACGGTATAAAAATATCACCATTGCTAGACGTATCCAACACTGGAGACCTAGGATTTCATCCCGAAAATCGAGCCCGGATGCTCGTGCAACACTATTATAGACGTCATTTATTTATTGTCACCATCATTTTTCCATGATTTCAACAACTATATGCGGATGAACTGTTGTCGCTGCACAACCATCGTTCTGGGTTAAATCATTATCCATAACTTGCTTCTCCTGGTGAGTTTTTTTTTGAGCAGGTTCCTGGTGAGGTAGTAGAATACGACACTTCTCTTTGCCAAAAAAACACAATGATTTCCCTGGTGGGGGGTTAGGCTGGGGAGGCCAGCATGGTGTCGGCCCAACAGCTACATCACTGTCTTGCGTTAAACTCTTTTTATCATTTATGTCCTGTTTGAATTATTTGAGTAAATTAAAAAGGCGAATCTTCTAGAACTTTTTAAATGGCTTTGCTGGATTAGTCCAAGTCCACATAAAATATTCCAGAATTTTGAATTAATATTTTAGCTCTAGAGATACAAACGGATTTTAACTTAATATTTATGTTTGTACTATAAGTAGGCAATTTGTAATTACACAAATCATTGGAATTTTAATGTAGCTTCCTAATAATAGTGGAATACTAGGTTAAAAAATTAAAGTGATTTACCAAGGTAAATTCCCTCTTTTTTAGAAGATTAAAGATCTTCCATGCATTAAATTAAATATATTTAAAGCTTTTGAAAAATGAAATTGCTTCAAAAGACACATCAAGAAATTAGGGGGGACAACATCCACATCATTGAGGATCCTACTAATACCTTAGGATTTCTAAGAAGGGCATTTTTTGATAATGTGAAAATAGTAGGCAATAAACCGTTTAAACAAGACATTTAAAATTATACTCAATATCAGGTTTTTAAAATAAGGATAAATGATGACATGCTATGCTTGGACAATATTCGAATACATTACCATTAAGTACGACTATGAAATTCAATATATGTCGTTCAATGGAGTGGGCATTTTTGGATCCCGAGCTCCAGTGATCCTGCTTTTTGAAAAAATCAAAAAACATATTTTTGAGATTCGAAAATTTCTGCAAAAAAATACCCATGGAAATTGAGGTGTATACCATATTTCTGGAAAGTTTCATGATGAAATACGCTTTGGTGTGAGCTACAAAAAAAAGATAAATTCATGTACTTTAATAGTGAATAGTACGTGTGCTGGAAATATAAGATGTTTGCATTTTTGTGTAGCTTGCATACAAACATATTTCACCGTGAAACTTTGCAAACAAGTAATATACATCCATATGTATGTGTGTGTGTTTTTTCAGATTTTTTTTAAACCTAAAAATTGAATTTTTGAATTTTCAAAATTAAGAGAGCCATGGAGCTCGGGATCCAAAAGGTATTTCCGTCGTTCAATGTGAATTTTATCATAATAAAATTTTCTCTTGAATTGTGATGAATTTGAAAAAACCAACACAATGTTTTCAGCAACTTTCTAATGATATGTCATTTGCTCAATTTCGAGCAAATGGTTAAAGAGGTATGTGCAGTAAACATCACTGAAAAATATAGCGAAGTTTGGACTGTGAAATGTGTACAATTCAAAAATCTACAAGAACTCTATTTCGGGATAAAATGTAATACACCATATCTTGTATTTTTTCCAAATTACTTTTAAATGGTTTGAAATTGGAGAAAACATTCAACATAAATAGTTTCACATATTCAATAGCATTTCAACTGTATATCATTTACCCCATTCTAAGAATGTTTTTAATTTTGCATTGAGAAAAAATTCCACCATTTTAAAATTTAAATTAAAATCATGAGGAATTTGAGAAAAATAATATACCAAAAGCTATTTTATTTGCCACGAGTTTTCAAAGGTATATCATTCACTGCATTTCGAGAAGTCGTTTGAAAATTAACGCAAAGGTACATTTCAGTTGTTTTGGTAGAGAAATTCTCATCTTTTTTCTTATTACCATTAAAATATAGGAAATTTTAGAAAAAAAATCTGCAAGAAAAGAAGTGTATTTGCAACAACTTTGCAATGCCATATCATTTGCATCGTTCAGACAAAGTATAGGAAAATGTGATCGTAAATCATTATTTTCAAAATTGTTCTTAAACCGTAAGGATTTGAGAAAATGGTGTACAGAAAAAGTGGTCGATTTGAACACAACTTTTCAATGGTATATACAGGCACATTTCAACATTTTTTGGACAGTTTAATTTTTCACCGAATGCAGTTCATCTGATGAAGCAGAGGAAGTTCAATGAGATGTAGTACATAATAATATTCAGCTACATATATATACAGGGTACACCATTAGACCTTAGCTTAACTTCAATCCAAGGAATATGCCAATATTCCTAACAGGTCGTCAAAGAAAACGTCAACATTGGAAAAATGTATGTACAATGTGCCAAAGGATTTTCCTTCAGAGAGGATGTGCCAAATGTTTTCTTTTCGCCTTTGGCCATGCTATTCCGAGCAATGCTATGACTGGGCACCCTCTTCTCCGTAATAGGTCTAGGATTATCGTGCTATGCCTATACGTACACGTCCCTGTCCACTGATAAACGGAAGGAGAAAGTATCCAGAAATAAACGACTTCTTCCCTCTCGCCGGCTAATGCCGCCATAAGCCTGCTGCTGCTGCATACAAAGTCACGCACAGCTAATTTGTTCTAGTTTTGACTAGTTCCATATGTCTACTCGTACTACGTGCATTGGTATCTCTGCCACTATCTGTCTATAAATGCATTCGACTGGGCACTCCTCTCGTCAAGCCAGGTTGCAGCTCGAGTGTACAATTTAACCAACCGAGAGAAGAGGCTTCATTGCATCGACATTCAATGGCTTCCCGGCAAGCACTGCTCTTGGCCGCGGCCGTGATAGCCGTTGTCTCCCTAGCGGCGAAAGCCTCGGCCGAGGACTTCAAGGTGGGCGACAGCGCTGGCTGGACCCTCAAGTACCCCTCCACCTGGACTGACGGCAAGAACTTCACCGTCGGCGACAGCCTAGGTATAGTAGCTAGCATTATACTACTTATGTTCGTCCGACAGACATCAGCACGTCACTAATTCGGCATTCCCAACGTTGTTTTGCAGAGTTCGTGTACCCCGTCGGCAAGCACACGGTGGTGGAGGTGACCGGCGCCGGGTTCAAGGCCTGCGAGGTGAACGGTAACCAGCTGGGATCATGGAGCTCCGGCAGCGACACCGTCAAGCTCGACAAGGCTGGGAGGAGGTGGTTCATCTGCGGGGTGGGCAACCACTGCGGCCAGGGGATGAAGCTCCTCGTCACCGTCGTCGAGTCGTCGTCGGCCCCTCTGAACTACAAAGTGGGTGCCGGGGCAGCCGCGCTGGTCGCCGGCACTGCGGCCGCGCTCTTGTTCTAGATTGGGCCACCGGGTGATGGAGACCGTCGATCTGATACGTCTGCGTTGTGACCTATATATTCGTTTGATGCCATTTGTTTTTGGGAGCTCTTAAGTTATGTATTTCCTGCTCCTAAGTTACCGATCGTACGTGTTTAGAGTCTCCTTAGCTAATCATGCGTTGCAGTCTACGAATTAATGGAATAAACAATTTCAGGGATATAGAGCTTTTTGTTGTTCAGGTCACCCTTCCTTAAAACTTTCTTCTGTCCACCTCTAATGATGATCGGCGAGTTTTGAATTGATTGGTTTACGGGAAATTTGATAGATGTACTCGGACATAGTCGCAAAAAAGGAAAACAAATAAGATTCTTTTTATTAATATCGTGAAAATACCAATTGCACACAACCACTGCATCAATAAGACATCGCAAATACAATAAAAAAAGACATCACAAAGACATCCAAAATGAACACATCCAAAAGAGAAAAAAAAAGGTTCCATCACAATGCTCATCTTCTCTCAGCAGCAGCACACAAACCATCATCAAATACAACAACCGGCAAACATAAAAGGTCTTCAAAAGCGATGCCTCCAATAAGGAAACAGTGTACAAGCACCATCGTAGCCCGATCCAAAGTCTTAGGTTTTCTCTCTAGGAAAAGTCCGAGCTTTCAACACAATTACTTCAGCAAGGTAAGTGCCAGGAACAACCAATGAACTTTTGGTCCCTACGAACCGCCGGATGTCCGAACGCCACCGAATGTTTGGATCTCCTTGTATCTCTTCCCTTCACCCTATACTATAAATACCCATCTCCCCTTTCGTTTTGGAGCTAGCTAAGTTGATATTAAATCCTGAGAGAGCTTAGCTCCTACCTCCCCTTTGGTGATCTAGATTTCCTTGAGATCTCTCTCTAAATCTTTCCTCTTCTAGTAGTAGAAGGAGAGGATCCCTCTTCTAGTAGTAGAAGGAGAGGGCACTTTCAAGATTACCTACTTGTGGATGGCTATGGATCTTTAGGTGTATGGTATTTGTGAGTGGATTTAAGTGACCTTTGTATTTTTATATTGTTTCTCCTTTCCTCTTGTGTGTTTCTCCCCTTGAAGCCCCCCTTGTTCATCTCCAAATTTTGAAAGATTGGGAAAACCCCAAGGGCTAGATCCTCAAGAGGGCTTGGTCCTGTATCACGTGGGCTTGTTGCAGGCGGAGCAGGATCGGTTTGGTCATGATTCGCTAGTATATGTGGACCCTCTCAGTACCTCAAAATGGTAGAGTCGACCTTGCAATGGGACATGCACACCATGGGTGGGATGCTCCTTCGGCTGGTCACATGAATGATGGAGCACAAACAAAGAAGGCAACTCGGGAGGCCTCCTCTAGTGTGGGCGAGGCCAGGAGCAAGTGGTGGACTCGAGTGCGAGGGTGGATGATGGAGTTGTCCATGAAGGACGCGCTCATTGAGTTGAGATGGGAGAGAAGGAAGAATGAGGAGAGGGATAGGGGAGCTGGGCGGAGTGGCGTGCCAACCATCGTCGGAGGAGAGGCTAGATGTAGGAGATACCGAGGATGGTCTCCGGTGGCATGGGGATAGGAGGGGATATGAGGGAGAGATTTGAGAAAAATAATTAAGTTGGCTTATTTTCGGAGAGAAGTTCATCCGCGGTCATTGAAGTTGAGACTGAAACTCACTTTGGTCTATGTACTTAGAAATATCCGAAATACGGTCATTAAAATTGTATCACTGAACACCAACGGGCACCGTCATACACTTTGACTGTGTATTTTGCCTATGTGGCATATTGTTTGACCAATTGGCCATCCATGGATGTGCTAGCAGGGCTAGAATTCGCCTGGGGTCACCGAACTTGTCTTGAAATTTATTTTCATCACTAGTTCAACATTCAGAACACATCACTTTGTTTGTTGGTTATTTTTTTTTCATAGTTTTTTTTATATATTTAAAAAATATGTATTGAAAATTAATTTACATATAACTAAAAAAGTATTCCTCACACATACGAAAAATGTTCATGTAGTGTACAAAATGTTCAAGCTATTTAAAAAAAATGTTGCTAGCTTAAATATAATATTAGTGACATTAGAATAATACTCAGTTTTTCAAAAATAAGTTCATAACAATTAATTCTTTTAATACAATATACAAATTGTGCAATTTACAAAAAAGTTCCACACCATTCAAAAACAAATCTTGAAATTATAAAAAGTGTTCATGCGTTTTGAGAAAATGTTCCTCAATTTTTCAAGTAAAAAATAAAAAATTATTCACATAAATTTTAAAAAATGTTTTGCATCATTCAAAAAATACATGACATTTGAAAAATGACACATGTTTTAAAAATATGTTCATGATATATTTTGAAATATATTAATATAATATTTTAAATGATCACATAATATAATAAATATTTATTGTCATTACAATTGCTCATCATTATATTTTAAAATACTTAAATTTATTCAAAAAATGTTCAAACACATTTTTTTACGAAATGGGCATCTTATATTTAAAACGCATATATATAAAAAATGACATATTTTATAAAACTAGACATGTATTCGAACTGGTATACATATCTAAAGTTAGACATGTATGTGAACCGGTATACCTTTCAAAAATCGTTTAATGGGCCGCCCCTAAGAGAGAATGCACCCTAGCATGAAATAGTCTTTACACACGGTAAGCTTTGAAGTACCACAATAGTATTGTTTATGCCCACTCCAACTAGGATAAAAAAAAACTAGATTAAAATAATACTTTCTCTGTAAACTAATATAAGATGTTTTAGATAACTAAACTAGTGATCCATCTTATATTTGTTTACGGAGGGAGTACCATAATCCACATTTTTTTATTTTTGTAAAGGATGAACATTTTTTTAATGTCACTAGTATTTTCTTGAAAGCTAGCAACATTTTCGAAAAATAGCTTGTATAATTTTTACGCTATATGCAATTTTTTTATGTGTGATGAATAATTTATAATTTTAAATAAATTATTTTCTGCAATACATTTATTTTAAATATATACACAAAAATAAAAATAAAAAACTAATCAACGAATAGAATAATTTTCAAGACAAGTCCAGTGACCGCCATTTAATTTTAGCCCTGCGAGCACATACGTCAATGATCAGTTGGTCTAACCATATGCCACTTAGGCAAAATACGCAGTCAAATCATATGGCGGTGATCGTTGGTGTTCACTAATACAAGTTTAATGATTGTATTTCGAGTATATCTAAGTACGTGGACCAAAGTGATTTTCGGTCTCGACTTCAGTAACCGTGGGTGAACTTCTCTCTTATTTTCGTGTAGAACTGATAGATGGATCCCACCTGTAATAATTGCAAATATAATATTTAAATTTAACTAGTTGTCATTTTATGCCATGTCAACATTGATGGGTGATTTATCCCTGTCATAATCCAGAGTATTTCTGCTGACAACGGTACCAAACAACAATTGGCAATTTATAGAAAAATCAAATAAAAAGTTATAGCATTTTATCACTGTTAATAGAATAATAGTTGTGAGGGACATATATTCGTAAATTGATTATTTTCCAGTAATCCAAAGATGAACATATGCTTATTTCTTTTTGGTGAATAGTGGATTCAAAAGAAGATTATAAGCATTTAAACAATTACATTATTTAGGCATCTAAGTTGTTTATGTGCGTAAGGTGCATGTAATATTTCATGGTGTTTGATCATCGGAGGAGATCATGACAAAAATAATTGGCTCCGAACATTTCTTTTTAAAGTTTCTCGCACCTGCAATTTGTTTTTGTTTTTCCTTGAGCTCTTCATATCCGACACACAATTTTTTTTACGCACCTTGCACGTGTGTCCATCTTGGATGCCTAAAACTTTCATTTTTTTATTCTCTTGTATAATTTATTCAAATTTAGTGTTCATGCCATGTACATCGAATCTCTGTTCTCTTTTTTCGGTATTTACTCCACCAATCCCTATCATCTCGAAAATAATCATGTACGACCGGGTCGCACGATACGACCCGGCTACATGGTTGGCTGCCAGCTGGGCCATGATGGATGCTCCTCTCTCTGCACTGGGTCGCACAGGATTAGCTTTCCTATCATCTCAGAGCGTTTCTAACCAATTTTCTACCCGATAAAGCAGTAAACGACCGAGTATCTTTAGAGGAGGAAAATTATTCATTTTTAGCGTTGGTAGGATCTAACTGATCCCCTATATTTATGGGATATTATTTTTTCCTCAATTTTTTAACCTAATTGCATACATTTCACCGAATTGTGCACTATGTCATCAATCAATCGAGTATTTTAAAATAAACACCCACAACATATAAACCTCAAACACGCATAGACATGCGTGGATTGAGTAATTCAAATGAAAACATGCAAATAGTTCATCCAAATGGTATGACATTGATCAAGTTTTATTCCTCACCACAATATAGTATGATTTGTGTCGTGGATCGAGCTCAATCAAAAACATGCAACACGAACTCAAAAGAAATCTTCACCACCACCAGCATACACACAATTACCACCACCATCCACACGGGCGCCACCATCACCGTTATCATTTTCAAGAGAGACTTACGTTTCGGTCAATATCTCTATATAAGTGAGCTGCTAATTTTTTTGTGTCATTTATCGTGATTGGATTCATGAACATGATAGTACATTCTCTGGTCTTCTTTTGATTCCGTGGTTTTTTCCTACTCGAGTGCAATGTTTTTAGCTTCGGAAACACTAAAATTTCGCACCACACCGAAATATGCGAAAAATTTGAAAATTTCGCATATTTTGAAAATTTTGCACCCACCAGGCAGCCAGAAGGGTGCCTGGCGCGGCCCCCCTCCTGGCCGCGCCAGGCACCCTTCTGGATGCCTGGTGGACCCCCTCGGTGCCCCCTCTCGCCTATAAGACCCCCCTGGGGTGAAAACCCTAAAAGGAGATGAGTTTCCGTGTTTCGCCGCCGCCACGGGGCGGAAACCTATAGAGGAGAAAAGCCATTTCCGGCGGGCATATTCCGCCGGGGAGATCACCTCCCGGAAGGGGAGATCGTCGCCATCATCATCATCATCATCATCATCATCATCGTCACGGGCATCATCGATATCATCATCAACATCATCCCCAACATCAGCACCATCTCCATCACCATCCCATCTCATCTCAAAATTGCAACTTGTGTTGTAATCCGTACTATCTATCCTCTCTACTCTTTTGGTGTTGATTACTACTTTGTGGTGAATGCTATTGAGTTTTGTTGGAGAAATATCATTGTGTCCAGATTATTTGCCACCCATCTATCACCTCTGATCATGATCTCTTTTATGTCTTGTGAGTAGTTACTTTAGTTCTTGAGAACATGGGAGAAGTCTAGTTGCTAGTAGTCATATGATGTTGAAGTGTTATGTGTTGTTTGATACTTAAGTTGTGTTGTTATTTCTCTAGTGGTGTTATGTGAGTCGAACACTTAACACTTCACCTTTCATGGGCCTAGAGGAATACATTGTGCACAAAGGATGCTTATGGTGGGTTGCCGGAGTGACAGAAACCTGAACCCCAGTTCGCACATTTTTGCACAAGGGAGTTATGGATCCTTGCTCGTAATGCTGTGGTTAGGCTTATGCCTTAATTACTACCTTCTATTTGCGGATGCTTGAAAGGTGTGTAATCATAAGAGTACACTTATCTTAGTCTAGAAGGTGTACTAGCATTGATCCACCCACCAACACTTATCAACACAATACATATTACTTGGCGGAGTATGGTGAAAGTAACTTGGCTATCTCTCCCGTGTGTTGTCGAGAACGCTTTAGCTTTTATAAGTTTAGTTCCTAGGCTTATCTTGGTGAAAGGATTGGGCCACTTGCTACTCCTCAGTTACCTTGTTTACTTTGCTTGTCTTTTACTTTTATGTTGCTTAAACCAAAAACCCCTAAATATTTACCTTTGAGTGTGTGCAGCCTTTCCTTATCCAGTGTCACTTATCAGCACCTTCTGCTCCTCGTGGGATCGACATCCTTATTTATCGAAAAGCTACAATTGATCCCCTAGACTTGTGGGTTATCAAGAATTGTTTATTGGCGCGGTTAACGGGGGAGGCAACCCAACTAAACCTATTAACTTCACCGCCATCAACGAGCTTTTCTGGCGCCGTTGCCGGGGAGTGTAGCGCTACTGGTAAGTGAAGCCGGTAAGGAAACCTTTATTTTCTGTTGTTACTTTCAGTCCTTATGGACTCTTCTACTTTTGGTTCGTTGCTGGTAAGGAGCCGCCCCACGACTGTGGTGGTCACTCCTACCCCTACTGAAATTGTGCCCTATAAAATACCATCTGGTATTATTGATTATGTCTTGGCTAATCGTTATACAGGAGAAGGAAATCCGGGAGAACACCTGCTATATTTATCACAATTATGTTCTTTATTTAAGATTGAAGGTGTAACGATGGAGTTCATCATGAAGAAACTATTCTCTGTATCACTCAAAGATAAAGCTTCAGATTGGTATAAGCTACTCGATAACTCTGATCTGCTTGAATGGCCAAAGCTTATGTCTCTCTTTTATGCAAAGTTTTATCCTCTTCGTGAAATTCACCAAGACAGGAACTAAATCTACAACTTTTGGTCTCGCGAGGGAGAGAGCATCGCTCAAGCTTGGGGGAGACTGAAGTCTCTGATGCTCAAATTCCCAAACCATGAGCTCCCCAAGGAAATTATACTTACAAATTTTTATGCCAGGCTTTCTCGTCGGGACAGGGAGATGTTGGATGCCTCCTCTAGCGGGGTATTACAGACCAGAAGTATGGAAGAAAAATGGGATCTTATAGAAAGGATCCAGAAGAACACTGAAGACTGGGAAATTGATAAAGGTATGGAACCCGCTATAAACTATGAGCATGACTACATTGAGACTTATGTGAAGAATGATTACTTTAATACCTTTTGCTCTAAAACTGATCTTGATTCCCAGCTAATGGTTGACTTTTGCAAGGACTTTGCTTCTCATATTGATTCTTCTAAGAAGAAGGAGAGTCAACATCATAAACCTTTCAAGGAGTCACCTATTGAGATTAATGTTACTGATCCTGTTTTACCTGCAGTTGTGTATGAACAGCCTCCTTATCCCTCGAGGATAAAGGAGCACTCTTTTGTTACAGGTATTCTAAACAAAAACGGAAGGACCACTGACGAACCTGAGGACATGATCAAGGTCAAGCCTCAAGTTGCAATGGTCAAGGATCTGGTAACCAGTGATATTGAAGAATCCACTATTAGTTTTTGTGTTGTTTCCACTAACATTGTCACAACCAAGAACAAAGGCCCAATTTTAGGTACACCAGTTGTATCTGTCAAAATAGGAGATCATAATTACTATGGGCTATGTGATTTGGGATCTAGCGTCAGCGCTATTCAATTCACACTTTATCAAGAGATCATGCACGAGATTCAGCCGTGTGAGATCGAGGACATTGATGTCACGATTCATCTTGCAAATAAACAAACAATCTCTCCAGTTGGGATTGTGAGAGATGTTGAAGTACTCTGCGGGAAGGTAAAATATCCTACTGACTTTCTTGTACTTGGTTCAATGCAAGATAGTTTTTGCCCTATTATCTTTGGTAGGCCCTTCCTCAGCACTTGTGGAGTTATAATAGATTGCAAGAAAGGTAAAGTTTCTGTTGAATTCAACGGTGAGCCGTATGAATTTAATTTTTCTAAGTTTTCTAAGAAGCCTCGTGGTACTGACTTGTCAAGTAATGACAAAATTATTTAAGAAATTGCTTCTATTTCTATTCCTCCTAATGATACTTTGCAGCAATTTATGGAAGACCACGATAATGACATACATATGTAGGAGAGGGATGAACTAGAAGACATATTTTTAAGACAAACTCCTATCCTGAAGCACAACCTCCCGGTTGAACCTTTAAGAATCCTCTCGCAACCAAAAGAAGACCCGGTGTTTGATCTAAAACCACTACCCGATACGCTCAAGTATGCTTATTTAGATGAAAAGAAAGTATATCATGTTATTATCAATTCTAACCTTTCAGGGTATAAAGAAGAGCAATTATTGGAGACACTCTGCAGACACCGAGGTGCTATTGGCTATACTCTTGATGATCTCAAGGGTATTAGTCCATCCATTTGCCAACATACTATCAATATCGAGCCCGATGCTAAACCAGTTGTTGATCATCAAAGGCGGTTGAACCCAAGGATGAAGGACGTGGTTAGGACGGAGGTTCTCAAACTTCTAGCCGCAGGTATCATCTATCCTATAGGTTATAGTAAGTGGGTAAGTCCCGTTCATTGTGTTCCTAAGAAAGGAGGTATGACTGTCGTTCCTAATGATAAAAATGAACTAATACCTCAGAGGACTATTATTGGATATAGAATGTGTATTGATTTCAGGAAGTTGAACAAGGCCACCTGGAAGGACCATTATCCTCTGCCCTTTATTGATCAGATGCTCGAACGGCTGTCTAAAAACACCCACTTCTGCTATCTTGATGGATATTCTGGCTTCTCCTAGATTCACGTTAACACCGCGGATCAAGAGAAGACCACCTTTACGTGTCCTTACGGTACTTATGCTTATAGGCGTATGCCTTTTGGTTTGTGTAATGCACCTACTACTTTTCAGAGGTGTATGTCTGCAGTGTGAGGAGATTGTAGAAGTTTTCATGGACGACTTTTCCGTCTATGGAAACTCCTTTGACCACTGTCTCCACAATCTTAATAAAGTTTTGCTGAGATGTGAAGAAACGAATTTGGTGCTCAATTGGGAAAAGTGCCATTTCATGGTTAACGAAGGGATAGTTCTTGGACACAAAATTTCCGAAAGGGGAATTGAAGTGGACAAGGCAAAAATTGAAGCTATTGAAAGGATGCCCTATCCAAGGGACATCAAAGGTATTCGTAGTTTTCTAGGCCATGTTGGTTTCTATAGAAGATTTATCAAGGACTTTTCTAAGACCTCGAGTGTAAGGCCCGATATGCGGTATTGTTCCAGATCTAGATGTTTCCATCCAGATCCGGGGACGAAGCACATATCGGTCCCACCGCGACATATGACGAAGTCATATGCCCCGGATTTCCAACATGATATCACAACATTACAGATACAAGTATACAACATCTCATACAATCGGCATACAACTGCCTTAATACAATACAACAGCAGAAGATATATGTCTGAGTACAGACTACAACCAAATGCCTACTGACAAAAATAAAAACATCGATCCCCATAACCACACGGGTCCAGGCCCTCCGCCAGGATCCGCCTAACTAGTCGTCGTCGAGTCTCCGCGTGAAACGTCGATCACCATACCTGTTGTCGATCAAGAACCCTGAAAAGAGTTTGGGGGTAGTATCATGAGTACAGAGGTACCCAGCATCCAACTGTAGTGGTCATCTGACCCAGCAAGGACTTCATCACTCGTCATTCTAGGACAACTAGTAGTTTATGGTAAGGATGGGGTAAGTGGTGAGGTTGCTGCCGCGCTAGCATTTATGAAGTGGCTAACGATCTAGAGAGTAAGATAAGAAGCCAAGCATTCGATGAGGAATCGCCTCCAACAAGTCTTCTATCCACCTACATACGCAAACATAACAGCTATCCTATCCTTGTCCTCCTCTTCGCATCCCGACGAAGAATACGCAGTCAAGGCACACACACATTAATAAAATTATATTAAGATTATCTCAGTTGTTGTTGTCTATGAACAAGGAGTAGGTCTCAAGTCGTCCATAACCGTGGACACGACTTCTCGAAAAGATTTAACCCTGCAGGGGTGTACCAACTGCCCATTACAAGGCTCCGCACGCACGTCCATCTCTCTCACTTTCTACCCATCACAGGCAACCATTTTATGATTTAGTTCCAAGAGATCCGAAACGACAGGTCCCTCTAACTAACAACGAACAAATCCGGGTGGCCCCCGGGGAGTCGACACCCAACCCAAAAGCCGGCCACGCTCTCGGATCGGACTCTTCCGAATGGCTAAGGTCGGGGTTAGCCTCACCTATATAACAGGGGACTTCCCTAGCTCACCAGTGTGGACCAACAAAGGAACTCTGTCTCTGCTGGCCCGAGTTGTTTTAAATCCACTGGCTGCAGACCAGTTACGCACACGGTTTCAAATGGTAAATCAGCTTGGGCCACCTCTAGAAATGTTTGAAGCTAGGTAGGTAAGAAAAGGGGACCCCATAAAATCCCACACGCGGTTAGGCACGCTCAGTCTTAAAACCAATACCCGGAACTCGGATCCTAGGTGACTCGAATGGAACAAAGTGTCGGGGCGGGATAGCCTAGACCTTCCATCCTTCGTCGAGTATAGTCAACATTATAATAATCATATCATCAACAACAATATAATAATGTGATAGCCCAAACCAAGGAGTATCAGGGAAACATCATAGCATCCTAAGCATGCATACTAAGCAGGGGCTGAGCAACGAGAAAAAGTAACATAGCAGTACAAGGTTTGCTGGGAGGGGACATGGCTGTATCGGTTTGAAAGAGGCTATAAACATGTGGTAGGATCAAACATCGAACCTAACCTATACTAGCATGCAAACCGCTGGTTGAAATAGAATGGATCATAAGTAATGTATAGTCCTTGCCTGTTGATAAGTCGGGTCCCGAAGGTGTAGTTGATCGCAAGCTCGCATCGTCTCCGAGAGGTACCTGCGGAAGCACACAAGACGGTAAACACTGGAAAGCAATCAACGAGCAACGTCTATTACTACGGAGCAAACACGAGCAAGCATCAACAAGAAGGCAACACGAGACATCGCACCTACCGTTGAGAGCGGTCACTAACAGGTTAAGTGGAGTACTCGTCATACACGACGATACCGCACATTTACGATGGTTCAAGTTGTTTAGCTATAGGTGATCAACAAAGGTTGTTAACATGGCATATCACACAATCATGGCAATAGGTGAAGCACAAATAAACTATCTAATCTAGTCACTTTTAGTGTGGGGTAAAACCTATACATGGAAACTATTACGGACCCCACGATACTTATAATGTTTTGTACTGTTTTTCCCTAAACAATATTTTATTATTTTTATTAGCAATCAAGAGCAGCATAAACACAATCTACACGCAATTCTAGTCAAGTTACATATAAGAAACAGTTTTATCGGAGCAACGGATAAAAAGTTATTGCAATTACAGTTTACAGTGGCAAGGTTGTAATTAGCAGTTAAACAGCATGTAAACAAGGTCAAACATGGCAACAAGCAACATTTTATTAAACTACACGAAAAACTAAGCAAGTTTCACGTTTAAACCGTCGCGATCCGAGCTACCGTTTAAAAGATATCGTCCTCGCAAAATCCTATGTTTTTCTGTAATTTAATTAATGTGCAGATAATTGCTAAACACTTACTGGGCTGAAACAACACTAACGGGCCTAACAGAGCAAGCACGAAAATAAATAAAAAACGCCCAGGGCGCTACACTTCACACGAGTCGGCCCACCAGCAGCAACAACAAATAAAAATAAATAAATAAAAAGGAAAAAAGAAAAAAAAACAGGGCGCCTCACTTGGGCTGAGGCCCATCTGGCCGGCTGGGGCGCTTGGGCCGTGAGGGCGCTGCGCAAGCGGGCCGTCGGGGCGAGGCCAGCCCACATGGGCGCGTCTGACAGGGCGAAAGGGTACGAGGCCTCGGCCTCGTCCCCGTCTTCGTCTTCGTCCAGATCGGGAGTGCATGCGGCGGCGACTGATCCCGTCGGCCGGAGCCACGGCGAGGTGAGGAAGGGCGCGGGGGTGCGGGACGCCGCAGCGGAGGTGAAAGGACGTGGATGTCGCCTAGAGGGGGGTGAAAAGGCGCTGAAAAACAATTACGGCTTCAGCTTAAACAAATGCGGAATAAAACTTAACGTTTAATTTGCCAAGCAAGAAACCTAAATAAGCTAGGCTCAACTATGTGCACCAACAACTTATACTAAGAAAGATAAACAACTATGTGATAGCAAGATATATAACAAGAGCACTAAGGCTATCACAAAGTAGGTGCACAAGTAAATAGGTTGACTAGATGAACAACCTATGGGACAAGCAATCACAATAATATGAGCAAGCACAAGATAAACAATGTAATAAGCTTGCTCAAAGTAAGGGTAGAGATAACCGCAAGTGGAGCCGATGGAGACAAGGATTTGTTACCGAAGTTCCTTCTCTTGCGAGAAGTATGTCTCCGTTTGGAGAGGGTGAGGAGCACAATGCTCACACGAAGCCAACGAGGGCCACCCTATTTCTCCTCACGCTCTTACCAATGCAAGATGCCGTGATTCCACTATTAGGACACTTGAGGGCGGTCACCGAACCCGTACAAATGGCGACCCTTGAGGGCGGTCACCGAACCCGTACAAATGCTCGGGGCTATCTCCACAACCGAATTGGAGGCTCCCGTAGCGTCCCGAAGCTTTCCACCACAATGATTGATCTCCGCAACAACAAGCCTCTAGGGGCCAACGCACCCAAGAGGAACAAGCTCTAGAGTGCCAATGCACTCAAGAGAACAAGCTCTAGAGTGCCAATGCACTCACGAGTAACTATCTTCTCAACTTCACTTATTACAACGAATCCTCGGAGAGAACTCAAACCGATGCACCAAATGCAATGGCAAGAGCACACGAAGTGCTCAAGTCCCGAACTCTCAAATCTCACCAAAGCAACAAAATCTATGGAGGAATATGAGAGGAAGAACAAGGAGAACACCAAGAACTCCAAGATCTAGATCCACAAGGTTCCCCTCACTTAGAGGAGAGATGACTTGGTGGAGAATGTGGGTCTAGACCTCCTCTCTCTTTTCCCTCAAAAAGGCGCAAGAATCATAGGAGGGGAAGAGAGTAAGTAAGCTCAAAGAGGTCAACAATGGGGGGAAGAACTTGCACAAAACCGGTGGAGACAAAGGAGGAAGAAAACCCCCTTTTATAGTCTCCCACGAATCCAGCCGTTGGAACCCGTTGACAGCCCACCAACCACGGTACTACCGCTCGGAGAGCGGTACTACCGTGGTGCGGTACTACCGCACCGGGAGCGGTACTACCGCCCCACGGTACTACCGAAGCCCAGTGCCGTGCCCACTACCGCAAAGTCCAGTGGACTTACGGTAGTGAGTGCGGTACTTGCCCGCGGTACTACCGTGGCACGGTACTACCGCACTGGGAGCGGTACTACCGCGCCACGGTACTACTGGGGGCCATTACCGTGCCCACTACCGCAAAGTCCAGTGGACTTACGGTAGTGAGTGCGGTACTCGCCCACGGTACTACCGTGGCGCGGTACTACCGCCCTGGCAGAACCAGGGAGCCCAGGCCACACAACAGATGAACTCCAAAGAAACAGGCAAACCCTGAAATGCCACAACTTCTGCAAATGAACTCCGATTAAGGCAAACTCAAGCTTGATGGAAAGCTAACGAACAGAGCTGCCTAATCACAACCCGGCAAACTCAGTGATGAAATATTTAGAAGTGGCAAGGGAGAAATGTCAAACAAATAGAGGTGTCAAACCTCTAACCGAGACGACCCGGCAAATCTCCCACATCGAAAAACATACGAGAAGACGCATATGAAATCCGTTTTCGATGAACAAGAGCTTGTCATGAAGAAGACCACAAGCTCCAAAACTCAGACGGAGAAAATACAAACAAGAACCAATAAAGATGCTGCCAAGGATGCAAAAGGTTTGAGCTCTCCACGAACGACTCGGCCTAGCCTCTAACACGGTCTCCTAACTACTACCAAGAGACTGGTAAACTAGACACCTATCTAGTCACACCTTTATCTTGTGCATAATCCACTTGAGCTTGATGATGACGATCATACCCGCCTCAAGTTGGAACATCTTCCTTGATTCCGCCGGCTCGATGAAGACTTGTAGATAGCTCCCCCATACTCCATTATGGGTGAGCCTCTTTTAGGCACATCTTCACACGACCATTATCACCAAATGGTCGGCAAGCTCCAAGCATACGATATCTTCGTGATTCTCCTCTTGACCTTGAACACATCACCTTGACCAATCAAATGGTCGGCAAGCTCCAAGCATACGATATCTTCGTGATGCTCCTCTTGACCTTGCACACATCACCTTGACCAATATTTGGATAGCTCCATGAAGAACACCTTGGTCAACACGTAATCTTCATCTTACAACCTTGAAGCCACCATATGATCTTCAAGCGTTGCCTATGGACAAACCTTAAAGTATAACTCAAGGAAACCATTAGTCCATAAAGATTGTCATCAATTACCAAAACCAAACATAAGGGCACATTTTTGTGATTTTTCCTTTATCCAAGTAATTCCTACACATAACGTACAAAAACAAGAACTTGTGCACTCTTGCAACCATTAATAGGTTAGTGCCAAAATATGTTATAAAAAGATATGAAAGTGTATCAAAAGTATAGCAATATCACACAAAACATGCATGGAGCAAGCAGAAATTATAGATACGTTTGGGACGTATCAACATCCCCAAGCTTAATTCCTGCTCGTCCTGGAGTAGGTAAATGATAACAGCATAATTTCTGTGGTGACATGCTAGCAACCATATAAGAACTTTGAAAAGTAAAGCAATCAAGGTTAGAGATTCAATTCAAGTCATAACATGCAAGAGTCTATATTAGCATTGAAACAACTAACAAAAGAACATTAGGTGCAAGAGCTCTCGCTGTCTGTGACTCGAATGTCTCCAAATGGTGTTTGCGTGCAAGAAGGGGGGATAGGGAATACGAGAAAAATATTTATTTGTTGAGAACTCAATCTACTAAAGTTTCACACTTGGTCTTTTTCTGGAATCTTATCTTGACTCTTCCCCAGACCACTAGCCAGGTACAAGTCAATTTGATCCACTCCTTTTTCAATATTTTGAACACTCATGCAAACGTTGAGCGTAAGCACGAGAGTTGACACTTAGGATGGCAAAGAGAGAAGTACGGAGGAGGAGGAGGAAGAGGACAAAAAAGAATGAGAAAGGCTCACATCAATGAGGACAATCATAGGCAAGAGATGCCAAATGATAGATATGATGTGAGGAGTAGGGATTGCCATGCAACGGATGCACATATGAGCTAAGAAGCTCTCCAATGGAACTAGTGGGGGTGCATCTAACTTGCTCGCTCATGAAGACCTAGAGCTCGTTTGAGGAGGCTCATCCTTGGAATATGCAAGCCAAGTTCTATAGTGTGAAGGTCCCCACATAGCTATATGCATAATGATCATCTCTATGGAGTACAAGGATATAAAGGGAGTACTAGTGTGGATCTCTCAAAAGGATAGTAGTGTTGCCCTTTCTCTATTTTTTTTGTATTTTTTGTGGCCTCAATGGCTCTTTATATTTAACTCTCATTTGTCCTCTTTGGGATCTTTTATTGTGTCCACTTTGGGATATTTTCCTCACTTAAGGGCAACACTCTATTTTACAAGAAGGTAAAGGAGATCTTTCACACTTTACAAGGTACTCGAAATCATAAAGAAGATGTAGCTATCATGATGTATGCAATGTATGTCGCTGCCAGTGTAGCAGGAACATGTATGACATGAAGATCAAGTCATGAAGAGGTGGATGTTGCATGGCAATATATCCCGGAAAGGCTATGGAAATGCCTTGATAGGTAGGTATGGTGGATGTTTTGAGGAAAGATATAAAGAGGCTTATGATGACAGAGCGTATCGTGCCAAGGGTTTGGATGTACCGGCGAAGGTGGACACCAACTCTCGGAGTAAGAAGAAGGCAATGCACGACACGGGAGAGGCTAGCAAAATATGGGAAGGTGGAAGTGTCAACTTTCAATACTTACATTAGTCCGAAGAACTCATGCACTTATTATCGGTAACTCTCAATCTAATAAGGAGGTTCACAAAGAGACAAGTACCCCGAGGAGGAGTCTATGGGGGTTTGGTTATCCTTGCGCATCCTCGACTCATGGTACGTGAGTGTACTCTAATATTCGATCCCTCCAAAGATTAGTGATCCATCTAGTAGCTAGAGTTCTCAACTAGTTTTGTAGGTTTTGGAAAATAGACGCGGATTGCCCAAAATACGACACCTATCACTAATAGGCTAGAGCTCTTGACACCAAAAGTTCAAACATTACTCAAATCAATACCTCAAAACTATTGCAAGTTACTACTAAAATTAAATAGCAACCTCAATTACCTACTCTCAAGAGAAGACGCAACTCAGTGCAACAACCAACTCTCTTAACAAGATAAACATGAAAAATAAAGAGAATTCCAGCAACAAACTAAACAAAAGCCAAGGCTCTTGCTAAATACAAACTAAAACTAAAACTAAACATGGCAGTAGCTACGAAAAGATAAAGAACACACAACAGCAAAAAGATAGGCATGAAGAATCCTATGATGTGTTCTAGATTTTGAAAGTGGAGCGATTTTCTCTCCCACACAAATTAAGACAGGATCTAACTTGTTATGAACAGCAAGCAAAGCTAAATAAAACTAAAAATAAAACCTAAGAGCGAGACGCTCCAAGCATAGCACATAACGCATGAAGTGATAAAAATATAGTGAGACGAAGGACGAACTGATGATTGTTGATGGAGAAGGGGATGCACGGGGGCATCCCCAAGCTTAGACGCTTGAGTCTCCTTGAATATTTATTAGGGATGCATGGGGGCATCCCCAAGCTTGAGCGCTTGACACTCCTGGATCTTCTTTCATCATCTTCCATCGCACACTTGAAAACTCCCTTCATACACAACTCATCATAAGCTGATTAGATAGGTTAGTACCCTTAATAAATAATTTTTACCCACTGGATATAAAGATATTCTTGAAGAGCTACTGTTTCTCAAGATTGCCAAAAAGTTTTTGCAAAGAAAAAGCAAGCTTAAGGTTTGCAAAAGTTAGGAGAGACAAAACGTGGCAAAATCTGTGAAAAACAGAACAGCAGGTAGTAAAGAATTTTTTAGGGGTACTTCTGCAACTCGAATCAAAAAAACTCAGAACAAACGCTCGAAAGTCAATTGTATGGAGCACGCTGTCAAAAAAATCAGATCAAAAAGATGATCTGGTGATTTTAGGCTAATTTTTCCGTCCAAGGACAGAATCTGTTTTCTGGACAGCATGTCACAACTTTTGAACTTTCTTGCAATCGGAGGCTAGACTTGGCACAAAGATTGAAAATAAAGATACAGTGATGTTGCTACAGTAGTAACAATCATCAAGACCACTAAAAACTTAAAGTAAAAACTCAAACTAAAGATAACAAGGGTTGTATCCCTAGAGCTCTTTCTTTATAGCCATAAATATAGGCTTAAGATTTTTAATGATGCTCTCATAGGAATAAGGAATAAGAGTTGAAGAACAAAAGAGAGCATCAAGAAGCAAGTACCAAACACATTTAAGTCTAACATGCTTCCTATGCAAGGGGACCTTGTAGAGAAATAACTCATTGAAGCATAAAGATATTAGCATAGGAAGGCAAAATAAGTGCAACTTCAAAACCTTTAACATAAAGAGAGGGAATTTGACATTATTGAAATATCTATAAGAATGTGTTCCCTTCTCATAATAATTTTCAGTGGGATCATGAATAAACTCAACAATATAAGTATAACATAAAAAATTGTTACCATGATCCACATGCAAAAGGGTACTCTTACTCTCCACATAAGCATAATATTTCTCATTGGTAATAGTGGGAGTAGGACTATCATAAACAACTTGAACACTATAGATTAATTGTGTATTAGGAAGATGGTGTTCAACAAGGGAGTAATTCCCTCCATGATCATGACAAGTTTCATAAGGATAATTTCTCCTTATGTCATAGGTACCTTTATAATCACTAAAAATAGGAGTTATAACATCATCATAGTAGATAAGAGCATTATCATTGCTAGAAACTATATTTGTAAACATGTTGTCTTTATTCTTACTAGAAAAAGAATTATCAATTACCACATCACTAATGGGTAAAGGACTTGCAATCCTATCATCCCCAAGCTTGGAGCTTTCCATATCATCACTCTCAGAGTTGGTACCAAAGAGATTTTCAAGGTCATAAGTAGCATTATCATCATTTTCCCAATCACAAAAAGTAACATGCATATCATAATCAAAATCATCTTCAATAGTACCTACAAACTTATCTTCAAGATAATAATGAATGCAATCAAGCTCACCATCCTCCATAAATTTCTGTCCGTTAGGATAAAAATCGATGCGAGGAATATGCTCAGGCCAGGTTGTTACCCATTCTTCTTCCTTCCTGCTCCTCTTCCTCCTCCTCTTCTTTTTCTTCTTCTTCACCTTAGGAAGGAGTGGTTGGAGGGGGAGTTTCTCCACATATCCTGGTTTATCATTAGAAACAATAGGGGAAACTTGGGAGAAACTCTCCTTTTTTTAGTAGAAATATAAGAGACATTTTTATACTTTGGTAGAGTTCCCTCCTTTCTAATCTTACTTATGTAATCATTCTCATGGCAATTAACAACACAATAGAGATGGCATTTCTGCAAAGTGTTATTTATTCCCAAAGCATGACCATCTAGCCAAGAAGCCTTTTCTGATAACTCTTCACACATCAAAAATAACATAAGCTCGTCATAAAGATCAGGGGCGATCATGTCATCACACAACTTGGCTAACAGTTATGTTTTGAAAGTACATGCACTGAAAATTGAAGTGACCCTTTATGCAGCAAAGTTCACAAGTAAAAGGACAAAGGTCACACAATTCTCTAGCAATTTCATTTAAATCTCTAACCCAAGTGATTGTTCTTTCATGCTTATGTTGCTTACAATACTTCTCTTCTTCAATCATAGGCCTTTCACAAGGTCTATCCACTCCACAAAAATTAACATGCTTATATAAAACTTCATTTTCAGGAATTGGATCATGCATGTTGCAATCATCATTAACAATCTCATTTTCTTTGCAAATCTCTTTAAAAGGTTCATGATGCTTGATTCAATTCTCCTTAGGCATATTAAGATGTGAAGCAAAAGATTTGAGGAAATCAACAAGGAGTTGAGAATCAAGCCCAAACTTAGTACTAAATTTATTAAAACTTGCAGTTTCAACAAAGGACTTAATGCAATCATACTCATAAATTATACCTGACTCTTTACCTTTGTCGATCTCCCAATCTTCAGTATTGTGTTGGATTCTTCCAAGGAGTTCCCATTTAGCATCAATCTTTTCGTTTGTGAAAGAACCCATTGAGGAAGCATCGAGCAAGTCTTTATCCTGTCGAGATAGCCTTGCATAGAAATTAGTAATAATCATATCTTTGGGGAGCCCATGGTTAGGACATTTTAGCATCAAAGTTTTCAGTCTCCCCCAAGCTTGAGCTATGCTCTCTCCGTCATGAGGGTAGAAATTATAAATATAATTCCTATTCTCATGGACTTCATGAAGAGGATAAAACTTGGACTGAAAGAGAGACTGGATCTCTTCCCAATACTGTAGGTGAGAATCATCTAGTATCCTATACCATTCCAATGCTTTTCCTTTCAGTGACAAGGCAAATAATTTCTTCATGACTTCACCTCTTGTCAAACCTGAAATCTTAAATAACTCACAAAGTTATGTAAGTTTCAACAAATGAATACTAGGATTGACTGTCCCATCATAACAATCATTAATAATTATTTCAACTATCCCAAGTGGTATTTGGAACGGGATACATTCAGTAGGTGGCGGAGACTTCTCTACCACAGGTGTGGCAAAGCGGTCTCCCCGAAGCAGCGAACTAAGATTGCAGTTTTCCATAAACCTAACTAGTGAAAATAAAAACAAGAAACGAAAAGATTTAATTGCAGAATCTAAAGATATACCTTCAAGCACTCACCTCCCCGGCAATGGCGCCAGAAATAGCTTGATGTCTACGCACGCTTCTATTCTTGTAGACTATGTTGGGCCTCCAAGCGCAGAGGTTTGTAGGACAGCAACAATTTCCCTCAAGTGGATGACCTAAGGTTTATCGAACTCAGGGAAGTAGAGGTTGAAGATGGTCTCTCTCAAGAAAGCCTGCAATTAAGATACAAGAAGTCTCTTGTGTCCCCAACACACCTAATACAACTAGGAGTTGTATAGGTGCCCTAGTTCGGCGAAGAGATGGTAAAATATGGGTGATAGGTGTGGCAAAGCAAGGTAATATAAATCTGTAATAAAAAGTGCAGCAAGCAAACATGTAACAAAAGTGAGCACAAACGGTGTAATAATGGTGGAAACAAGGCCTAGGCTTCATACTTTCACTAGTGGAAACTCCCAACAACATTAACATAGTCTAATCACATGATATTTCCCATAAAACATGCAATGGAGACGTACTCGGAGGTCATTCCTTTGTGGTCAAGAAAGGACGAGAATTGTGTAGGGCTACAAAAGCACACCTCAGAGTTCGTAGTTCTCAATCTATGGATTTCCCAATGTCACCGCGGCCATCCAAAGAGAGTACGACAATCACCACAACATATCTAAAGGATAGTCAAAGACAAGCACCAAGAGACTCTCAATCTTCAATCCACACACAAAAGAGGAAATCACTCATGATAATATTCTTCTAACCCATGTCCAATAGACCGCTATCACCTTGGTCTTGGAGATTATACTAGATAAGATCAATTGAGTACATCAATCCAATACATAGAGGAAGGGGAAATATCATGGGATCACCCTAGATTAACATAGCCTATGATCACAACAAAGATCACATCATGGGAGAGAGAGAAACCACATAGATCAAGATATAAGCCTTAGCCCCGAGGGGAACTACTCACACATGAACATGGTGAGAGGGAGAGTTGTTGATGGAGAGGTGCAGCCCGGAGGAGATGAAGGAGACAGCGGCGGCCACGGCGGCGGCGGCGCCCACGGCCACGGCCCTTGGGGGCAGCGGCCCTTGGCCCCTTCTTCTTCCTTGGAGATGGTGCTTCTGTGGAGATTGATCTCCCCCTCAAGACAGCTGCCAAGGGGGAGGAATTTTCGTGGTGTCCTTTGACCTAGGTTTTCTCTCTTTATATAGACTCTCGAATTCCCGTCATCCAGATTACGTCTTCTGTATTTCGGGGTTTATGGAAGCATCCGAACTCCGATTGGGCTGAATTTTATGTCTAAATCCACCGTAAAAAAATTCCCTACAACTTTGCAGTTTTAAGTTTTTTCCGTTTGAGGCCGTCTTCTAGCGTTTACGAGTCGATCTTTAAAACCTGTCTGGTGGGGACAGATTTCGGGAAAGTTAGAGTCCAACTCCTACAAGGATCCTTTTTGTGATTTTTCCTTTATCCAAGTAATTCCTACACATAAAGTACAAAAACAAGAACTTGTGCACTCTTGCAACCATTAATAGGTTAGTTCCAAAATATGTTATAAAAAGATATGAAAGTGTATCAAAAGCATAGCAATATCACACAAAACATGCATGCAGCAAGCAGAAATTATAGATACGTTTGGGACGTATCAACGTGGCAAAATCCTGGCCCTCAGATCGCGAAATCCGGCGGCCGAAATTATTTGGGATCTAGGTTTGACGAATTTGGGGCTAAAACTGGATCTGGGGGCAATTGTGAGGGGGTGGCTGCAATTTTGGACTAGGGAAACCCTAGAAAGGGGTGGGAGTGTGGTGGTCTTTATATAGCCCAGGTGGCTGGCAGTTTGCAAAAACATCCCCGGTTTCTCTCTCGCGCGCGCGATGCTCACGTTTCTGACCGCCGGGGGTCCGCAGGACCTCCGATTCGGGTAAAACTTCGTACTGCGCGACCAGCACGTCGAGCCGGCGGCGTTCACCTCGCGCTGGAACCGTTCCGAGAACACTTTCCGGCGTTCTATAAAAATAACCCGTTTCATTATTAGACGGGGTTTTTCGTTCCGTTGGCTACGGCTGGTCTCGTGCGGTTATCGCGACGGTGATCGGGCGTAACCCGGTGTCGCAAAGGTCGAGTGTCAAGGTGGCAAGGGTCGGTCTCCGTCCGGTATGAGATAAGAGGGGGGAAAATAATCGCCGATTGATAAATCGGTGATGCAAACACCGCAAACAAATCAGACAATCAAACAATTCACACCGAAAACAAATTTTTAATTTTTGTGAAATCTGGGCTGTTACATCGAGACCCCTTACCAATCTTCTCCAGAAGGATTCTCCTTTTGTATTTGATGAAGATTGTAAGGAAGCTTTTGAAGTTCTTAAGAAAGCCTTGATAACCGCTCCTATAGTACAACCAGCTGGCTGGAATTTTCCCTTTGAAATTATGTGTGATGCTAGTGATTTTGCTGTTGGAG